>CM022405.1:23568531-26175598 GCA_011833715.1 Carcinoscorpius rotundicauda | reverse complement strand
ATTAAGCACATAACCATCGTGTAGCTTTACGCTAATGTTTCAAACAAACAAAATTTGAGGACAGTCCATTTCTCAAAGTTAAAAACCACGCGAAAAGTGGTATGTGTCACTATGACGAATTTGTTGCTGACATTCACCACCGTAATCTTGTGTGAACTGACATTTATTATTGGTAGAGCTTAGTAAATAGTGTTTATCACTGTAACCAAGTGTTAAATAGTGCCTGTAACAGTAACTATATGAGTAATATATTTATAACCTAAAACATGTTAATACGGACATTCCCTGTGAGGACATAGGAACTGGTGTTAGTTGCCACCGTATCACTTGACATAAATATTTATTACCATAGCCAAATTGGATCTAATATTTATCACTATAACAATGATATTTAGATTGTAAACACTTTAACTATAATTTCGTCATCGTAACCACGTGGAAACTGATATTTATCACTGTAACCACGTCCGCTGTGATTTTTTCACTATAACCACTTGGAAACTAGTTTTTAATACTGTAGCTAAGTATAAAATTGTATTTAATCACTGTAACCATCCCCACTGCATTTATTATCACAGTAACCAAGCTAAATGTTATTTTTATCGCTGTATCCACTTTAAGTCTGATTTTTATCTATATAGCCACTTGGAAACTAGTATTTAGCACTTTAGCAATACACTCATTTTTTGTACTTGTATTGGAAAAAAAGAAAAGTTTTCATTATTATTTTAATTTTAGAATGTTTGTTAAAATTTAATCAAAGAATTAATTTTCTTTATTGAGAAGAAGTTTAACCTACTAATTTCATGTAGATTTAATTTATTTGGAAACAGTTTCAACTACAGGTAATACTTTTACATTATAGACGGTGCTATTCAAATTTAATCTATTCGTTGGAAAAATGAATCGCACAGAATAGATATTTTTTTCTCAAAATTAACATTAGTACTGATAACACACCTCAAGGTTAGGTGATTTCTTTTCCAACTATGTACTAATGCTCAATTGCTTTTTGCTTTAGCATCTTCAATTTCATGTTTCTTTTACACAGTAAAAAAAACAAAAAAACACTTGTTGATGAACGAAGACGTCATTTCTGGAAATAGCAATAGAACCGATTAAATTGACTGCACTGAAATAAAAGCAATATCACAGTTTTATTTCTCCTTCCCGGAGGCCAGGAATTTGTTTTCGTCCTGGTTTTAGATGTAAAAGTTTTCCGGATTATTCGTTACATGTTTTTACTTAGCTGACATTCACGTGCTCAGCATGTTTGGATAGCAAAAGGAATGTTGTTCCTTCATTTATCTAAGTTAACCTCGCTTCAGTTCTAAATGTTTGTTTCTTAGTGTTACAATAAAAAAAACTATATAATTTTTAGCAACAAGGAGTTCAATTACTTTTAACTGGCCCCCCCAGTGGCTCAGCGGTATGTCTGCGGACTTACACGCTAAAATCCGGGTTTCGATACCCGTGGTGGGCAGAGCACAGATAGCCCATTGTGTAGCTTTGTGCTTAATTCAAAACAAACAAACAAACTTTTAACTGCCTACAAACACATACAGACACTCGTATATATAATGGAAATAAACTTATAAAATATAGTCGAAAATTATCAGTAACCACAAAACAAATTATATTCAAATGTGCGCAAAACTAAAATATACAGAGAGAAAAATAAATGTTAAAAAACATTTGTGATGACACAGAAACTGGTATTTGTAGTCGCTATAACCACGTTGATAAACGTATTTATTAACATATAATGAAAAAGTTCGTATTTTCAATTATACACCGACGAGCGGGAGAACCTAATGCGCGTATACATATGTAAATAGGTTTTTGGTTTCTATTTTTCTTTCTTTATTTTTTGTGTCAGCCTATTAGGATTGAATTTTGATAGTATATATATATATATACCTGAATTGAAATTTATTTCGTATATATTCGCACCTATTCTTTTGTCGAGAGTTTCTCAGATGTTTACATCTCATACTATAAACTATTGCACATAAGCCTTAAGCCAAAAAATCTATAACAAACTAATATTGCAATAGAACAAATATGGTCTCCTCCTAGTAGATTGTTTTACGAAGGTAGAAGAAGTTTAGAATGGTGATAATGAAACTGCCGTTTAGCTAATAAATTCAATAAGATAAAAATTAGTTCACAGTGTTAACATTATTATGAAAACCTAGCAAAGTATCAAATTTAAACTTCGGAAAAAAAAAGACAGAGGGCTGAGACACAATTCAAATCATGTATATCGTTTGTTTATAGTTAAACACAAAACTACATAAGGGGCTATCTCTGCTCTGCCCACCACGAGTATTTGAAACCGTTTTCTAGCAGTGCAAGTCTACAAAAGTAGTGATGTACAACTGGGGTAGCTCAAATAATGACACACGCTATCACCTTTATGGAAGTTTCTGAAGTAATAAAGCCTTAGAACAAATGTGTTTCGAACACTTGTTTGTTGGTTGTATGTTTCAACCAATATATTTTATTGCAGTATCTGCTACCAATAATGTCGGCTTGAATCCAACAATATATCACTTTTAACATTTATCAGAAAATATAAAGTTAGATGAACGTTTGCAGGGTCCTCGAAAGCGTTCTGTTTCAAATGTAACTAAAACCAAATTTAAGAGTAGCAATTATTTTTATTTCTTGCTTTTCAAGTTCAAATGTCATGTCGCGTGATTCGCGGCATGCATTCATTTCATTAGCGTCACGTCAGTAAAAATTGCAACGTATACATTATGTGACGTCATTTCAGTTTACACTGACCGCCTGACAAACAATACACTACTGTATACTGGTGCGAGTGGTTAGAACAGGCGACCCCTCCAGGCGACCTTAGGCACCTTTTCTAGGAAACAATCAGATAATCATGCGTTGAGCTTCTAAAGTAATACCGCTAAATAAAAAAGCTATGTAAAGATTGTTACTGAATATAGAAAGGGGTGAGTCTCACAAGATAGGAATAGAAATGGACATATAACTTGATCCGGCTAATAAACACATAATAGCCTGAACCATCTCGAGTTTACATTACTTGCTTTCCCATTTTGTAAATCGACAGTTTGCTGTTTGAATAGAATATCAATTTTTTATCATCATATCTATCCTTTAGTTAACTTTAAAATACTTCTTTGATGACAGTTTAACAATAGAACATCAATTATTTTACGTTTGTAAATACTGGTTATGTTTGTTTTGTCACTGAGGAAACTTTTATATAAGATGGCGTACGTAGATTACCAAGTTATTGAGTGTATTCTAAAAAAAACTAAGTAGGCGATGTAAAATGATGATGAACGAAAATAAGACGTCTCGATTTTGGTTATCCGCCGGTTTTCAACTTTGGGACATTCTGGATAGCTGAAAAGCGACATATACACAGGAAATAGAGCTATTATACCAGATAGCTCTTTATATTCAGCTTCTGATCACACGTAGAGAATAAAATTCACATGAATTTTGTATTGCTTTAACACAAGTGGCCATATGGCAATGTATACAAATAAGAAAATTAATCCCTAAAAATATTTAAGTTAATCCTTAAAACCTTTCAATTAATAGTTTTAAAAGAACAGTGCTCTAATTTTTACAAATATGTGAAAGAACATTTACCTAGTTTAAAAACTTACAGTTAATATATATATTTTTAATTTGTTCCTGAAATCGTATGTATTCTTCTCACTCAATATCAATGTGTAACGTCGAGAAGAAAAAGTTTCACCAATGATTCAATGATACCTTTCAGGTCTTATAACGCTATAATTAGAAGCCCGATCCATACGATGTGCTTAAAACTAACTAACATTAACCAAAGAAAACAAGGCCAGGTGGTAAGGTCACTCGACTCGTCATCTGAGGGTCGCGGGTTTTAATCCCCGTCACATCAAACATTCTTCAGTCGTGGGGGCGTTATAGAGTAACAGTCAATCCCACTATTAGTTGGTAAAAAGGAGCTCAAAAATTGACTACCTGCCTTCTCTTTAATCACATATTGCCGTATTAGGTACGGCTAGCCCAAATAATCCTCGTGTAGCTTTGTGCAAAAATTCAAATCAAACAAACAAACAAGGAAAAAAGTCGTTCTTCCAATTTTAATAAATTTATCTCCTGTTTCTCCTATATATTTCCCCATAACCAGATGTTATAATAAAGATGACTCATTGTTTCCTTGTTTATCTGCTTAGTCTCATTATTCTTAAAGTCTTTGAGTTTAGTGGAAACATATAGCTGTTTCAAATTATCCAACCACGTCTTGTTTAGAGAAATAATGTGACGTGTGTGACCTCACAAAATTATGCGGCACAAAACAATAGAAAAGCCGCCAGATTATTGATGATTTATTAAATTAAATAAAAGAATATAACAGGTTAGATAACAAAGAAAAGTATACTCTATTTTGGTAACATAGAAAAGTATACACTTGTGAAGGTAACACAGGAAAGTATACACTTGTTTATGTAACAAAGAAAAGTATACATTTGTTTAGATAACATAGAAAAGCATGAATCTGTCTATGTAACATAAAAAGCATACATCTCTTTATGTAACATAGAAAAACATAATCTGTTTATGTAACATAAAAAGTATATATCTGTCTATGTAGCATAGAAAAGTATACATATGTTTATGTAGCATAGAAAAGCATACTTCTGTTTATGTGACATAGAAGTATAAACATGTTTATGTAACACAGAAAAGTTTGTTTGTTTGTTTTGAAATTTCGCACAAAGCTACTCGAGGGCTATCTATGCTAGCCGTCCCTAATTTAGAAGTGTAAGACTAGAAGGAAGGCAGCTAGTCATCACCACCCACCGCCAACTCTTGGGCTACTCTTTTACCAACGAATAGTGGGATTGATCGTCACATTATACACCCTCACGGATCGGAGGGCGAGCATATTTAGCGCGACGCGGGCGTGAACCCGCGACCCTCGGATTACGAGCGCACGCCTTAACGCGCTCGGCCATGCCAGGCCCACAGAAAAGTATACATCTGTTTATGTAACATAGAAAAGCATACATATGTTTATGTAACATAGAAAAGCATACATATGTTTATGTAACATAGAAAAGCATACATCTGTTTATGTATCATAGAAAAGCATACATCTGTTTATGTAACATAGAAAAGCATACATCTGTTTATGTAACATAGAAAAGCATACATATGTTTATGTAACATAGAAAAGCATACATCTGTTTATGTATCATAGAAAAGCATACATATGTTTATGTAACATAGAAAAGCATACATCTGTTTATGTAACATAGAAAAGCATACATATGTTTATGTAACATAGAAAAGCATACATCTGTTTATGTAACATAGAAAAGCATACATCTGTTTATGTAACATAGAAAAGCATACATCTGTTTATGTAACATAGAAAAGCATATTCCTGTGGACTATTTTTATTTTACGTCAACAAGAATCGCTTGAGCTCCTTCACTCAACAGTTCCGTTTTTTGTAACTACAGTCTGAGGAAACTGACATACTGAAACAGTTTTGAGATAAATTTAATGGTTCTGAATAGCAAGACTCTAATTTTATTCATACCAAATGCCGAGGATTGTTAATGTAACATCCATTTTACATTTCATCCGAGACAAATCGATACATATTCTTAGAAGATGGATAGGTAGATAGATAGATAAAAGTTGTTAATTATCTAAAACAAGAAGCAGTGGGCTTATAGCCAACTCAGGAACTCGTTTGTGAAACGAAGCATTCTCTTTATGTGTAGCCGCTGATTAAGGAAATGCTTTCTCACTGGATATTCAGAGCAAGATAAAATTAAGATGTTTTTTTCTATGATTAAAAGACTACTGCTTCTCAGTTTTCTGTTGGATAGCTTCAAGTGAGGACATAACATTTACGATACAGCACGAACAGCTGTAGACCTTAAACAAGAAATGCAAATAATGAGATATCATTTTTCGTAACTTATTATTACATTTTAATTAACCATAAAATCAACTTTACGGATTAGCTGTTGCAGTATCAACATACTAAACTTCTGATTTTCTATATATCTGAATATCTCACATGCATCCTAAAACTTTGACATAATAACTGACGAAATCGTAAACAATCTCATTACCCTCTTCACTGTTGTAAGTCTACGGATTTACAACGCTAAAATCAGGGGTTCGATTCCCTACGATGAGCTCAACAGATAGCCCGACGTGGCTTTGCTATAAGAAAACACAAATATGTTTAATGTTTGTTCTTCTTTTCTCCAGCTGTCTCTGTTATTGTCTATTTATTTATTACTTATTTTCTAATATCTGTATTTAAATCTATTTAAACAATAATTGACCCCTCTGAATTTTGAGTATTTAAATGTGCATACTCGACAATATTGTGATACTTTGTTTCCGAATACGTATAATATGAAACAATCATAATAAAGATGGTATATGCCTTTTAAAATACACCCTGTAATATGATGATGACGTGCTCTTACTAATCTTTTAATCTAAACATTAAAAACACTTCGCAAAAACAGTCATTCATTCATTTACAATGTTCTGTCTAGAACACTTGTATTCAATCACTTGTGTGTACATCAATTCTAGCAGCTTAATTACTCGTCTGAGCGAAACTTTACATCTAAATTTAAAAATAACCTTGTATAATAATATTTCTGTATTATTAATTCTAGTTCACATGATACTGAACCAAGTCTTGACTTGATCTTTGTAATCAACGCACGGTACTTCGTTTAGACCCCAGAAGGTTCAGGGAGTGGTTCAAAAACTACCAAAGATAGATATATTTTTAGTTAATAAAAACGTTCAGAGTTCACCAGCCCCCCCTGTGAACACACGTTTCTTTAATACTACCTAGTTTTCATGATGGATATCCGTTCTTCTTTCATTAAGGGTCATCTTGAGTGAAGTGTGAAAAAAGTTTTGAACGCACGACTGCCAGTTTATAATTATAATTTATAATTCAATTTGAAATAAAGAAATATTTTTAAGATCCTCGTCTTATGTCTTTATCACTCACAAAGTTTGTTTTTTATTACGATCGGGAGAATTTTGGATGTCGAGTTAAATACAATTTGGAGATTATATTCAACATTGAATATTAATTGGGTGTTCGCATGAAACAATATACATATAATAGGATCTCTTTCGCTTCGAAAGTTAACATTCCGTGTACTATAATTTAAATAATCAACAGTTATCAAACAAGCATTCTACATAAATTACTCGTTTTTCAGCTTCAACAATTACAGAATTAGTCTAGTCTAGAAGCATGTACATCATATTTCTGTTTAAATCTGTTTTAAGTAAATGTGTTGAGGTCACTAATTCATAAGATTAAACACTTAGAGCTATACTTTTCATATAAATTACATTCAAGTTATTATTTCACGAACTTGGAACGTAAAATAGAATTCTCCGACATCAAATAACTAAAATACTTTTTTATTATACATTATTCACGCAAAAGTTTCAACTTTATGCGTTAACGAGTTTACAAATAAAACTTTATATTTTACATATATTGTATGCATGATGAAATTTTGAGAGTGTACTTTTGAACTCCGTTGTATATATATATATATATATTTCTAAACGTCCTGTATGAACGATACTTTTTCTTGAAAAAATCTTCATACTTTACGATATATTCTACTCTCGGGGAGCACAATAGGATATTATAATGCTATAAAATGGCCCACTTTTTGATTTAACTTTTGTTAGCAATGAATAAGGTAAGAAAAGGCCCGGCATGATCAGGTAATTAAGGCATTCGAGTCGTAATTTGAGGGTCTCGGGTTCGAATCCCAGTCACACCAAACACGCTCGCCCTTTCAGCCGTGTAAACGTTATAATACAACCGTCACTCCCACTATTCGTTGGTAAAAGAGTAACCCAAAGATTGGAGGTGGGTGGTGATCACTACTAAATTAAGGACGGCTAGCGCAGATAGACTTCAAGTAGCTTTGCGAGAAATTTAAAAAAAAACAACAACAAAGAAACTTGTGAAAAATAGTTTACATATAAATATTACAGTGGATATGTAATTATTATTTCATCTTCAAACCATATAATAAAAAATTACTTCGTTATTGTTTTTCTTCATTGCCTAGTACCTTAGTGCTATTGAAACGAATTCGTCTAATCCATTAGCAAATAAATATCACACTAAATTAGTTTAAATAAGTTTAATATTTATACACATTAGCTGATCACAGAGACTGGACGTAATCTATCTAAGCGTAATTTATTAGTTTAGTTTTCATTCGCTTGGTTGAAGCACAAAGCTATATAATAAACTATTTTTGATGTGTACCTCTGAGATGGAGCTACAAACTCTACCGTTATAAGTTCTCGGATATATCTGAGCCACCATGCGGATGGAAAGTATTGTTTGGTTTGTTTGTTTTTTGAATTTCGCGCGAAGCTACTCAAGGACTATCTGCGCTAGCCGTCCCTAATTTAACAGTGTAAGACTAGAGGAAAAGCAGCTAGTCATCACCACCCACATAACGTTATAGAAAGTACGTTACATTTGACAATTTCTAACTGTGAATGGATATAGGAATGTAGCCAAATTCCATCTTGTTCTGTTATTAAGAGTGATCGCAATGATAATTAACATTATTCAAATTTTACATCACAACTAATATTTTTGCACACCCTATTCTAATTATATGACCTACGTATACATTGAGGTTATAGATATCTATCTATTTATTTCCGTAATTTGTTTTAAAGTGTCTTTCTTTTCCCAACTTTCGTGTTTTGCCTCGTTGCATTATTTCCCTTTCATCAATACTGAAATGTATTTCTACTCAACCAAGGTAATAATAACTCCAACTGTGTGTATATGTCAACCATAGAGAAAACATCTTCTTTAGGCCTACGTAATATTTAAATAAGGAGTCTCACTTTCTATAAATGTCCTCTTAGGTTGACGAAGTGAAAACTTTAATGTCATAAGCACTAAATAGTGTAGGATAAGCTGCTGTAAAATCTAGTTTGTTTACTTTCACCCAATAAAGTATTTTATTCCAAGCTTGACGTCATTCAAGTATTACTAAATCTATTTATAGGTTTAACCCATGTGTCGTCATATCCACTCTCATGAATTTCGAACTGGTAACACATTAGCTATTTTAACACGACATAATAAAAGATATGATTAAGATATATATTTTATATAGCAAAATATTTAAGCAGAAGTATATACATATATATACTTAATTGTATTAATTCAGTAGAAAATAACAATGTTCAATGCACTGTTTTATCATATATAGGATGTTACGACCTTATTCTTAAATCAGTCAAAGGTTGTTCCTCTTTGATATTATTGAAGTCTCTCGGGATATATCGCTGTAGAATTTTTTAATATCTATTGGTGTGTCCTCTATTTTCACTTAAGGGATAATCAAGTAGGTGATAAGCACTCCATGGAAGAACTAATCCTATTGGGAGAAGCATATACTGATTAGTTTTATCAATATCATTTCTTTTTAAGACTGTTTTTCACTGGTACAGCAATAAGTCTACAGATTTACAACGTTAAAATCAGCGGTTTGATTCCCCTCGGTTGACTCAGCAGAAAACCAGATATGGCTTTGCTATAAGAAAACATCCACATGTACACACGCTATCCAAGACTATATGGTGTATAACTCTCATCAGCCAGTAAATAATGCTATTATTTCGTTCTATGCTCTTGTTTTGGCAGTACGAAGTTTTTAAATGTTTAAGTAAATGAAGTGTTCGTTTTACACATTTTTCATTCACTTTATGTCTGGTCTCTTTCTTTCAATTTAATCAGCTCAGAGATTCAGGTTAATGTTGCAAACATATTTTTCCAAACCGTTTGTTAAAGCAGCTCCTTGTCGCTGTTTCGAAAAGAAAATGAAACACAATTTGTAAGTCTGACAGCAAGAAATAAAAGCATTCTATAAAAACAATGTTAATATATTTATCACCAACACTGGATATCTGAAAGCTGTTTCATAGCTTGTTCACTGAACGTACAAGACAAATAATCTTTGTATTCTTAATGAAACTTACACAAGATATTAGTATTAGGCCTATTGTATTTTCAAACATTACGTTCCTTAAAATTTAACAGGCCTAACACAAATGTCTCATTGAAATAATAATTATAATCATGGCTCGCCAGCTTATTAAAGCTATTTACATCATAATAAACTGTGTTCTATCGATGTAATCTAATTTAATTGTTAATATTTGAATAACTTGTAATTCATAGTATTCTGTAAATCTTTATACATTTCTTAGCGCTATGTTAAAATAAGCTACGTTAATAAGAAAAATGACACCTCAGCTTTCTTAAATAAAACATGCATTACACTTTGTATTTGTAATTACATCTGATACTCGATACAGTGGTAATTTCCTTTAGTATTTTGTTAAAGTATGATGCTTTACTTACTAGTCTTCTTAGTGGCATTAACTACTTCTTTTAAAAACTACGTCTCACTACTTGGTATTTGTTGAAAGATTACTTTAAATATTATACTGTTAAAAGTAACTTACTTTACTTGGTACTTTATTAAATCACTACTTTTACTTCTTGTGGCAATAAATGTTTACTATGGATCTTGTTGTAAAACTGGCAAGCGAAGTAATGGATAAATAAAAAAAAAAGTTTTTTTATTTATCATATATT
This sequence comes from Carcinoscorpius rotundicauda, assembly GCA_011833715.1. NCBI lineage: Eukaryota > Metazoa > Arthropoda > Merostomata > Xiphosura > Limulidae > Carcinoscorpius > Carcinoscorpius rotundicauda. Next base: position 26,164,905 of record CM022405.1, on the reverse strand, counting down.
ATACCTTATAAGGTCACAATTTTTATTATTTCTTTAACAGGTCATTGGTATATGTATATGCATATGTCTGTATACGCAAATCGATACATATATATATCTGTCTATATAAATGTGTATGATTAAGTTTTAAAGCAATACAAATGTGGATTCAAACTCACATTGTTGCATTATATTGTATTCTTAAAACACATTTATTATTTATAGGATCAAAAATCACTTAAAAAGGGTGTTTACAAAAGGACCTTCCAGGATCTAGGGGTAAAGAGCATTCGTTTCGCAATCCCGAACATGTTAGCCCTTTCAACCGTGGGGACATTATAATGTAAGGAACAATCCCACTTTCTTTGGTTAAAGAGTAGTCCAATAGTTGACGATGAATGGTGATGGTTATCTGCTTTACCTCTAATCTTTCACTGCTAAATTATGGACGGCTAGCGCGGATGACCCTTATGTAGCTTTACATAAAATTCAAAACAAACATAAAGTAAAATACAGAATATACTTAAGCTTTGAAAGCCAAAACAAATACAGTTTAAATTAGTATGTAACCTTTCGTCTATTCATTAAAATTTAGAAATAGTTTATGTAGTACCTCTGCATAAAACTCAAAACAAAAAATAATGTTTTTTTTAATAAAACTACCAGAAACCAGCAAAAAATCTGCTGTCAGATTAATATCTTTATTGCAGTTGTACTTCTTTAAGTACAGTATTTCTAGAATAATACAGAATAATTGTAACCGCAGACAATAAAATATACAAGTTCACTTGTCTTAGGTTTAAAATCAATAAGGTTTTTAATAAGTAAACCATATACTAATATTATAAAGAGATAAATTAACACTGTAACCAATGGACATTTTAGTTAATTCAAAGCTTTACCGTACTTAATACTATTAATAACTATAAAATAACAATGTTATTTCGGTTTTTTGTTTGTTTTTGAATTAAGCACAAAGCTACACAATGGGCTATCTGTGCTCTGCCCACCACGGGTATCGAAACCCGGATTTTAGCGTGTAAGTCTGCAGACATACCGCTGAGCCACTGGGGGGCATGTTATTTCATGACTTAAAGCTAGAACTTTTTTAAAAGTTCATAAGCTTTTAATATTATGTCAAGCATGATGTCTACTAAAGTATATTTACATCCGCCTTTTGTTCACATAATTAAAATTAAGTATGAAGTACGAGCGCATTTTCAGTTCAGACAAAGGGTGTTATAATAAGCAAGCAGTGCTCACAAAACATTTACAGTAGTTTTCATCCTCTTCGCCTGAATTTTCCCTATTCTGTCATTTTCCCCTCTCACCATTAAAGCTACAGTTTCTTACGGGCATTATACCTCAGATGGATAAATCTAGGCCTATTTGGAAAAAACAACAACAACTACGCGTCAGACAAAAACTCACGTTTACGTAACCTAATATAATATAATTACACGTAAAGTGAACAATAAAGTAAAGTAATAATATTCATAATAGTCTGGACAGTATAAAACAGTTATGAGCGTTCACTGTTTATGAGTTGAAACAAAAAAAAAACTTGTGAAAGTGAAGATTAAAAGTAATTAAAAGATGTTTGTTAGACTGAGGGCCCGGCATGGCCAAGTGGATAAGATAATCGACTCGTAATCTGAGGGTCGCAGGTTCGAAACCCAGTCACACCAAACACGCTCGCCCTTTAAACCGTGGGGACGTTATAAGGTGATGATTAATCCCGCTATTCGTTGATGAAAAAGTAGCCCAAGAGTTGGCGGAGGAGTGATGACTACCTGCCTTCCTTCTAGTCTTACCCTACTAAATTAGGGACGACTAACGCAGATAGTACAGAAATTCGAAACAATATTTCATCCCGCAACTGAAACGACCAGTAACTTGTTCCAGATCATTCATATGTTCAACGATTGTTTAAAAGTTGAGTTATACAATATTGTCGAAATTATCTCCCACTTTCGAAGTACACTTATAATACAATTTGAAGTTAGAATTTAGGAACTGTAACGTTTATCCGAAAACTGCATTATATTAACATAATTTATGTTACTCTCTCCATTTAATGGTATTTCCGATATCTTGAACAATAATTGTAAAAACATTATTAAAAATGTGAATTACTATGAAAATTCTACCGCATTTGTACTGTTAATTGTCCATGCAATATTTGTATTCCTTAGAACCTTCTTCCGTGTAACTGATCTTTTATTCAATAAAATATTTATTAATGTTGTTTTTATATTTGATTATTCGAAATTTTATTCTTATTTTAAGAGTGTGTCTTTTATTTCGTTCTATTTTAAAGAAAATTTAAAAGAAAAAGCAATATGACCCATTTCATCTTTAACTTGGATATAGTTTAAATGGTTAAATACATATCTAAAGCATAACTTTGTAGTGATTTTCTAACATTAGGAGAAACAGTACTTACAATTGTTCTCGTATAAAATGTATTATCTTTACCAGGTTAACAAAAATAATGCACGTATCGACGTATTTTTTTAACATACAGGGTCATTTTAGTGACTGTTTATTGAAAATGTATCTCAAAATGGCTGGTATGAGTATTAACTCTTTTACTGATAAGCAGAGAGTGACGTTTCAACCTTTCTAGGTCATCTTCAGGTTATCAAAGAGAGAGTTTGTAAATGACCGTTGTCGGACATATATTTTAAGGACGAGAGTATAAACGTAAGTGGGATTGTAGTGGGCGTTGTTGTTGGAAGTTAGGTTATTGATTAGCATAGTTATAAAGATGTTCTTTTATATTGGTTTAATTTTGGCTTTAGTCGTTATATTAGTAGGGCTTCTTTGATTTTGCGTTTGTTTATAATTCAAATTATGATAAACCGCAAGCATTACCTTGCATTTATTGTAACTAAAACACCTCTGCTTTTTATTTGTTCAACTTAGTAAATGGTCTGAATCCTTTTGTAAAACAGCATCATCCTTTTCACGGTTAGCAACATCCAAGATCTTAATATCATCAGTAATTTTAAGTGAAGTAATTTATTGGCTATTCCTTCATTTATGTTATTGAGTTAAATAAAAAAGAACAAGCGTCCTGAGACTGAGCCACGAGGTACCCCTCTTATGACATTAATCCAGTTTGTCTGAATTTCAATTGAACAACCTTCAGCTTTCTTCCATGCAGTTACTCTTCTATCAGATTTGCTAACTTATATCTTACGTGGTATTTTTTTAAGACTTTCATATGACGTCTTGTCAAATGCTTTCTAAAAATCGAGATACACCAATTTTACACCCTCACTCTCAACTACACAAGCAGTAACGTTTTCAGAGAATGTCGAAAGATTTGAAAAGCGTGACTTTTTTCTAATTGAAACCATGTTGAGTATCCTGGCAACTGTTAAAAAAACTTTTAAAATGTAGAAAATGGCTCACGTAACCAACTTTTAACCTCTTGCAAAGCCCTTGATGAAATATTATCTGGCCCAAGAGCCTTAACCTTCTTTAAACTCCATAATTTTTCCTTAAAAACCTCAAAATTAATGTGATCATCTCGTTCAGTTTTATTTTCATTTATCAACTGATGAAGATGAGGAATAGTGGTCAAATCTTCATTAGTTAAAAGCTGAAAACAAACTAGAATTTAATAACCCAACCATCTCATAATCATCATATGCAAGTGTTCCTTTGTTATTCCTCAAGAGTTCTAACCCATCTTTACATTTTGTTTACCTTTAATGTATTTAAAGAAATCGTTGATGTTAGTTTTTAACCATTTCAGCCAACCTTTTATCGCACATCCTTTTTGATGTCCTAATTTCCGGTTTAACAAATTTTATTGATTTTCTATAATATTCTAAATTTCTGTCATACCTGTAAATTTGTTTTTTTTAATTTGTAAAGTTTTGCTTTTATTCTGTCCCTCATTATGAGCCAACTAGTTTTTTCGTTTTTTGTTCAGTCACCCTTTCTTTCAATAAGAAATATTTTTATTTTTGAATAAACAAAAATTTGTCTTTTCTTTACATATCCAGAGATATTTATACAGCAGAACAAAACAATGCGATTTCTTTTTCTGGTTTTTGATAGTTTACTTAAATGTTACTTGACTAGTCCAGACAAACCTAACTAGAAGCCGTTGAAACCAATAACATTTTCAATGTCATAATTAGATACAAATGTCCCAGTGTAACGTGTTAGAGTAGTATCTATCAGTACTTTGCCTTATCTATGCCCTACAAACAGTTTCATATATACAATTAGTTTTTGTATCCAACGATAATTTGAATAAAAGCAATGCTATAGTTTTATGAGTTTAACACTCTGAAGATTCGAAGCATAAAAATAGATATGTTTAAAGTTTGGTACAATGAAAATGATATATATTTGTATTCTAGTTTATATAAACACTACATGGCCAATATTATGTGGACACTCCTTCTAATTAGTGGGTTTAGTTATTTCAGCCACACCCATTGCTAACAGGTGCATAAATTCAAGCATACAGCCATGTAACCTCCATAGACAAACATTGGTAGTAGAACGGGTCGTACTGAACAACTCAATGACTTTCAAGGTGGCACTGTCATAAGATGCCACCTTTCGTCACATTTCTGCCCTGCTAGAGCTGCCACAGTCAACTATAAGTGTTGTTATTGTGAAGTGGAAACGTATAGGAGCAACAACAGCTCAGCCACAAAGCGTTAGGCCACACAAGCTCACAGAACGAGACCGCCGAGTGCTAAATCGCGTAGAAAGTGAAAATCATCTGTCCACAGTTGCAACACTCACTATAGCGTTCCAACCTGCCTCTAAAAGCAACGTCTACACAAGAACCGTTCGTCTGAAGCTTCATGAAATAGGTTTCCATGGCCGAGCAGCTGCACACAAGTCTAAGAACATCGTGCGCAATGCCAAGCGTCGGCTAGAGTGATGTAAAGAGCACCGCTATTGGAGTCTGGGGCAATGAAAACGCATTCTCTGGAGTTATGAATCACTCTTTCACTACCTGGCAGTCTGACGGACGAGTCTGGGTTTGGCGAATGCCAGAATACCAACTGTAAGTTTTTTGTAGAGGAGAAATAATGGTCTGGGCTGTTTATCATGGTTTCGCTTGGCTCTTTAGTTCTAGTGAAGGGAAATTTTAATGTTACAGTATACAGTGACATTCTAGAAAAATGTGTGCTTCCAAATTTGTGGCAACAGTTTGGAGAAGGACCTTTTTTTGTTTCAGAACGACAATGCTCCCATCCACAAAGCGAGGTCTATAAAGACATGGTTTGCCAAAATTGGTATGGAAGAATTTCAATGGCCTGCACAGAGCCATGACCTCAACCTTATCGAACACTTTTGGGATGAATTGGAACGCCGACTGCGAGCCAGACCTTCTCGCCCGACATCAGTACCCAATCTCACTCGTGCTCTTGTGGCTGAATAGGATGGAATCCTAGCAGCCAAGTTCCAAAATCCAGTGAAAAGCCTTCCCAGAAGAATGGAAAGTGTTATAGCAGCATGAAGGGACAAGTCCATGTTAATGCACATGGTTTTGGAATGAGATCTTCAAATACACTAATAGGCTGAACTGTATATACCGCACCAATCACCGCAGACGACGCACACAATCAGTACTCGCACAATCACTGCGGCGACGATCGCTGTATCTTGCGTAAAAAATAACAGCATGTATCAGTGCTTTTTCAAAACTACAGTAATTATATTTTGTATTAGTGTTTGTTTGTTTGTTTAGAATTAAGCACAAAGCTATGCAATAGGCTATCTGTGCCCTGCTTACCACGAGTATCAAAACCCAGTTTTTAGCAGGATGAGTAACTGTGCAACTGCGAGGCATTTGTGATCGTAATGGATGAGACTCAAGTATTTTCATATTGACCTAAACACCTATTTTTAAATTGTCTTCCAAACGGGGTAACACAGAAAATACGCCACTGGTTAGGACCAATATTGCCACACATGTATATCAAATCAAGCAGCTTAGTTTATCCTCTACAATTCGTATTATAAATAATATTTTAATTATTTACCTATTTATTGTACTTCTTTATATTGTCAGATCTGCAAAAGAAGAAACTTATATTATTTAAACGATTCCACTGACCTCTATGATATATAACTTAAACAACGAGCTTGTGCAAAGAAACATGTTTGGAACTGGGGACTTCTCTGTCAGTATTGAAAAGAACAAAAATCACAACCACTGTTAACAGACTATGAAAAGGAGCTGACAACAAGCTAGTTCTCTGTGTAATGTTTGACACAGATACTGGTGCACAATAAACATATTTATTAAAGTAAAGTGTTTTGGAAAATAACGAACCCTAAAAGACATTATTACCGCCTATTGTGCTTGATTATTTATTGATTCATGTAGCTCTACACCTACATTTATTTTGTCCAGACTAGACCCTACTTGGGAATTGTAACTAACCCAATACTAAATAATTATTTGAAGTTTCATCAAAACTGGTAGTTATGTAAATGAGTGAGAAATGTTTTATGATAAAATAAAATGGATTTTTAGTTTCCATTACAGTTTTAATAATTTAATTGTCAAAAAAGGAATTCATTCAAATAGTTATTTTTGTTGTTGTTGTTTGTTTTGTTTTGTTTTGTTTTTTGTCAGTGCTAGACAACCCTGGTTGCATGTCTCGAGTTAGATGTGAATTATATCTCCAGGTCTTAACTGAAACTATATCCCTCTAGCATGAACTGTTGCTTACTTGGCCTGATGAGTTTTGACAATAAAGTAAGTCCAGTTATGGCCAGCGATCTTCGTTTCTCATGTAGCACTGATATTTTTCCTTAGAATTCCAAGATAGGTCAGTATAATAGCACTATATTTGTCAAGCTTTAGTGCGAAATAATTCTGTATTCTCGTACTAAATGAGTTCTCGAGAAAAAAATAGGCTGAACATAAAAGTATATTCACAATAAGCAATCCTTACTAACAAACTTAGTATAAATAATTATACCAGTCTAACACTGTTGAGATCATACTAGACTAACATTGTTCAGGTCATATCAGATTAACATTGTTGATATCCTACCAGATTAGCACTGCTAAAATCATACCAGTTTAACACTGTTGAGATAATACCAGGTTAACACTGTTGAGATCGCGTTCCACACTTGAAAAATTTCACGTTACTCACTTAACTCTTTAACATCAGACTTACTTAGATTGACTAGTACTACCTACATGTTTGGTCAGTTCAAATAAAACATAATGGAAGTCGTAAAACTTATAGCCTCGATAGATCTCCAAGCTGCCAGTATAAAATACAACTTCAATCTTACAGGTGACCTTGTAAGGTTTATATAGAGAAACAAAAAGTTCTACTTTAGGTGAATAACAGAGAACAATGAGAATCTAGAGAAAGAGAAGCTTTACAAACTTCTTTGTCAAATGTTATGTTGAAACTGCACAGGTCTGAGCAAATAACAAAATTTTAAAATTTTTGTGTATTAATAGACATAAATAGAAAACGCACGGTAGCCTCATATACCACAGCGGTAGTATTTGGAAAATGAAAAATTATGAAAACATTTTTTTATAGAATACCCTATCGGACTAGGCAGCAATAAAATATTTACAACTGTTTACAATCAGCCGTAAATACCATAGATTAATAGAATTATTATAGCATTTAAAAACACAAATATTTGTTATCGCAGAAACAAAAATATTTTACCACATATTATGTTTTCATTCAACAGTACTATGTTTGCAAATAATTAAAACCTTTTTAATAATAATATTATATCTCATTACGACGTTCGTCATGTAAAAGTATACACGATACAGCCATTTTGGACTATATAGCGTTAAACGAATCTGATGAAAGTAATTATAAATACAACGGTAACAAATATTATTTTCCTCGTAACCATTGTACTCATTTTAAACTAAGTTTAACTGACTGTATGCTAGAAACACAGATGTAAAACTTATCATGGTGTAGTATTTATATTTCTCCAAGCCATAACTTTGTATTAAAATAGCATTTGAGTCACTTACCACTTTTTATGAGAAGTCTATTTTAATTCTTAATGGAAAAATGGTAATTTGCACTTTTTATGAGAAGTCTATTTTAATTCTTAATGGAAAAATGGTAATTTGATTTTATACAGTATAACCCCTTGTTTTTCTATTACTTCTGATCTAAAGCTGATTTACTGTATTTGTTTTGGAAATCGTATATTCATCATTTTGATTAAATGAGAAATATTTAATGGCTGTAGTAGTTTGCGGTTGATCTTTATCATGCGATCTGCTTGCTGTAAAACAGAATATAAAATTATGTTAAAAGGTGCATAATATGCCACTTGTTTAAATTACGCAGAATTAGTTATATCATAAGGCACTTTTTCTAGAAAACTTTTAATCTTTTACTGTGATTAGAAATATGAAATCATTTGTTACTTTTTTATTTGTCTGTTACGACAAGAAATCCACTTAAGTAAAAATTGTATCTCAAAACGGCTGGTATGGGTATTAAAACGTTTATTAAAATAAAGTAGAGAACAACGTTTCGACCTTTTTAGGTTATCTTCAGGTTAACAAAGATAGCTTGCAACTGATCAATTACCCTGAAGATGAGCTAAGAAGGTCAAAACGTTGTCCTCTACTTTATTTTAATAAAAGTTTTAATACCCATACCAGCCGTCTTGAGATAAAATTTATGTTTTGTCATTGTAATTGACTTGTAATAGAGAGTAATTCAATAATTATACAGCAGATATTTCTGGGTCCACTAGCCAATAAACATATTTGAACTGAGACAAGAGAGATGAAACCGCTGGTGTTGTCATCGTATGAAATATGTTTCTCGTTGTGATATTTGTTGCTCAGGTACCGCAGAAAGAGATCGTAAATCTCAGTGGTATTAAAAAAACTTCTGTTTAATTCTTTAAAACTGTCCTTGCAATATATATTCCAGTTATCTCTAGCGAGATCTGAACCATATATCGTATAAATAACATCCTCGAGTTTGTTTTGAGTAATATGGCCCTTAACTAGCAACTGCAGTTAACTCTTGTTTTCAGTTATTTTATTAAACCACGAGTTTCGGAAGCAGTGTTATGTTAAGGAAGATAAATTTGTTAAACATTGTGGCCTATTAATTGTTACTTTTACAGAAGTCTGATTCCTAAGACGAAATTAATTTTATATTTCTGGTATTTAAATTTGTCATCCAACGCTTAGTACAAATCGCCGTACATAATATTATTATTTTTGTAGTTTGTTTCGTTTGTGTTTTAACATTTTCTTAAAGTATTTATAAATAACTATCACATTTAGATGCGATTGTTTTCTCTCAATTAATTCAAATTCTCAATTAATTCTCAAGAATAATTATCTCTAACACAACCTGAGGTCGTAAACTTCTCCTTTACTCTGACATTGAGGGAAAATATTATAAATGTAATTTATTTGTTGTACCTGAACGGAAACAGCATTATTTTGAAAAGTTTAGGTTCAAAATATACACTTAGCAAAGGAAAATCATACGCTTAAACATGTGATAAAATTTAAAAGTGACTGAAACTAAGGCTGAAAAGGTTCGATGAGGATACATGTAGTAAAAAATTTATTGTATGCGAACGCATATTTAGTATTTTTCGTTTTCTTTAGTGATTAAAATCTTTCAAGATATATGTGTAATTTTAACAACAGAACATTCATCAAAGAATGTAACTGAGTTCCTTTCGCTTTTATTCATTATCGTTCTGCGAATTCTTAAGTACTGGAAGGTCATGTGATAGTTTTATGATTTATCCTCCCCATTTGTTTATTAAAATGTTTGTTTGTTATATTTAAATTCGCGCAAAGCTACACGAGGGCTATCTGCGCTAGCCGTCCCTGATTTAGCAGTGTAAGTCTAGAGGGAAGGCAGCTAGTCATCAGCGCCAACTCTTGGACTACTCTTTTACCAAAGAATAGTGCGATTGACCATAACATAACACCCTCACGTCTGAAAGGGCGAACATGTCTGATGAGACTCGTGACCCTCGGATTACGAGTCGAGCGCCTTAACCATCTGGCCATGCCAGACCTTCATAAAATGCCCTCGGGTAGCGCCTACGTTGAAAGAGATGGTATTATAAAATATTGTACACAACGATATGCTGTCTTAGTGGGGAAAAGTTCTAAGTCTTATAGTTTTAAGTAACATGGAAAATTAAGAGATATCTTATGATTACAGTAAAGGTGTTATCTTGCATTCAGTACAAAAGGGATCTTTGTTCGTTATTAAATAGATAAAGACTATTTTTCACTTGTTTCTATTGTGCTTGATCTCTTTCTTGAAACTCACTAAAAATCAAATAACTTAACTTTATCCTATGGTATATTTACTGATCAAATCTCTTGTTCTCTGAAGGTATTGTCTGAAAGGTAATTCAGTGTAGCTGAAAACTACACACAGTGACCTTTATTTCAGTAGAAAGTAAGACTAAAGTCAATCATTTCAGATGTCAGAAAAATACACAGGCTCAAAACTAAAACATTTTAGTACGAAATTTTAAAAACCCTAATACACGAGCGCTTTTGAAAGGTGGACCTTTCTTCTTTAGGGACAAACTAGAAACTGGTTATCTTAGTTTATTAAAATACTTTTTTAATTTATCAAAATAAATATTTATATCCAATGAACTAGAAAAGAAAAATAACTATCAGTTGAAATATTTAACTGAAGACATTTGATGATAACTCTAACCGATTAAGCAGATACAGTACGCTTCTTCAGCTTAAATATGCTTGATCTTTAGTGAATGATATGTAGAGGGTATCAACATAAACCAGATTTCTTTATATTTATAATTTTAAGTTACAGGCCATAGTTTATAATGGAAGAAACTTCGTTCAATGTAATACGGTTGCTTCGGTGTATTTATTCCTTATCTTTATTATTCTGATCTTAAGAAATGGTTAAATATATATAAAGAATTGCCTTTTGAATGCAGCTTTCATCCTAATAGCTTAATATATCAAAGATATTTTTAAATAGTACAGCATCGTTTCAAAACCCATTTTACTTAATAGCATAAAAAAACTACCAGGCTGAGCTTTAGTCAGAAATTACCCGAATGTAACATATTAATAAAATTACATTCTTTAAGCAATAGTGGAAACAAATGCAGATCATCTGCTTACATGCCTCGGAAAATTGAAGATCAGAAAGTTAAAACGAATTAGAATATCAAGTTATCCAATGAAATAGTATTAGTAATATTTCCTTGTTCCACTTTGTTTAAACTTTCACTTACCTACTTAACCTATGAAAAGTTTTTTTTTAATTTTAAAAATGTTTATTTGTTGTAGTATGCTATTTTGGACAAAATGAAATTGACTATTTCATACTTGTTTTAAGACTTACATTTTATTATATCATTTTTAGTTGATTTCAACAAATTTCAATCTGTGGAAACTCAATTTCCTTTTTACGATGATTAGCCCTATCTTTAGCTACAGGAATCCAGTTTTCCATTGATTATGCATATGCATACCCTACTGTATTTTTCTTTTTATTCCACTTTTCTTGGGTTAGTTTCACTTTTAACAGTTTTATATTGGTGAGAGGTAACATTTTAGACATATTTGAAGGTTAATCTTGTACAGTTTTGTTTGCGATACTAATAATGGCTGTTCGAAAAATAATTTACGATATTAAAAAATCCAAATTTTAAGAAACGGCCCCTTTATTAACTCTGGACTTCTAGTCATCCCATTAGTGGAGTAACTTTTCCAGCAGAAGAATGTTTTTGTTTGTTTGTTTTTTGGAAATTCGCACAAAGCTACTCGAGGGCTATCTGTGCTAGCCGTCCCTAATTTTGCAGTGTAAGACTAGAGGGAAGGCAGCTAGTCATCACCACCCACCGCCAACTCTTGGGCTACTCTTTTACCAACGAATAGTGGGATTGACCGTCACATTATACACCCCCACGGCTGGGAGGACGAGCATGTTTAGCGCGACGCGGGCGCGAACCCGCGACCCTCGGATTACGAGTGCACGCCTTAACGCGCTCGGCCATGCCAGGCCGATCCAACAGAAGAATCAATTACAAACAATATTTATGTGAAACGCAAGAATATGCAGTCGTTAATTTTTTACACAGTTCGCCAATTCGAGATAGTTTATACGAGAAACAATCAAGCAAAGCCAGAATTCGTAAAAAATAAAATATAGATTTTATTTAATATGTAAAAAACATAACTAAAATAGATTGCCAAAGTATTGAAATGAGAAAAAATGCCTTTTAATTTAGTGTTTGCCTTTGAGCATTAATTATATTATAAATTACTTTTACCAATAAACATAACTATTTTTGCAGTATAACTTATTATTTAACATAATATATGAATTTAACTTCTTTGTTAATTATATTTATGCAAAATAAATTAATGGTCGAAGTGAACATTGCTTCTCGGTAAATGGTTCTTATTAGTCAAGCTTGGGTGTAAGCAAGAGGTTTTGGCTTGAATGGTTAACTATTTCAATAGCTCTTAGGTTGGTTAAACTACAGCTGTTGTACTATTTTTCTAACGCAAGCATCCCTAATCAATTCCTGTACGAACTCATGATAGTTTCTATACCAAACTATCCTTAGTACACATGGCAACAACCTTTATTATTAATTACTCGTTTATTTAACTAACCAACGTTTTGTTACTAATAACTAATTATTTGTTTTATTTTAATGCAAAACTCTCTCGAATCCTACTTTCCAGTAGAACCCTCACTTGAACCACGGGCGGAAATGACATCAGGCCATGACACATGTAAATGGGAGTTGAGGGCGATGTCAGCCAATATGTCTCACCATAATTTTAATTAATTAATTAAATAATCCTTAAAAGGACGCTTAACACTAATTTATTTATAATTAACTTCCATATCATTACTTAGTCTTAAAAGGGCAATCTAATAATTGAAACTTGATCAGTCGAGTGACTAGATTTTCAGTACGAAATTATTACATTTCCTATCATAAAAGGACTAAATCTTACTCAATCTTATGAATACAATATATAACTATATGTTTATATCATTCTAGAAATGTCAATATCATTCAATAATTAAAATGTATACTTTATACAACAATAACTCATATGCACGATCTCGAACATGTGTTAAAGATGATTACGTGGTCTCCTATGCTCGAGCGAAGAATGATGACATAACTGTGTTAACAGCCTCATCAATGGTTAGAAAGGATAGACTCTCAGTACTTCAGAGGATCGTCACTTATTATCCTTCAAACAATTAGTTTACCCATACTTAAAATACCAAAACTTACCATTTCTTATAGATTATTCACTTCAGGTCGTACCATAAAAATAAAACACGTAAAACTCTGCAATCATTATTTCATGTTACTGAAAAAACATTAGATAAGAATACATTTTAAAATTTTGTTTGATCAGTGAGATTTCAGTCAAATTTTGACACTTCTTTGTTCTTATTTTGTAGTTAGTCACAGACACAACACTTGAATGTTAGGTTACCCTTGAATCTACTAACTGCTGTATATACTTGTTTTATTATGTTATTAGCCACACAGAAAATTTACCACAATAACGAAAATTTACTTGAGAATTATAATCGTAAAATAATTCTTAGTTTATAAATCGAGAAATTGTTATTCGACTATTTCAAAACAATAATACTTCCTCTCATGAATTTTGAAACTGTTACTGTAACATGAATTACCTTCCATTTACACTTTACCAAATGTGTAAAAGTTACCAGAGTTCTATGATTTTCTTATGTGAAACTCACTTATCTTCGTAGACTAATATAGCATCTTTAGTACCTGTAGGTAAAATCTCGGACTTAAGTATCACACATACTGAAACATTTGTTAACAAAACATCAAATACACTAGGATACTACTCACGAAACTTTTGTAGTTTAACAATAAATAACAAGCTTAGTCTTTTATAGTTGAATTACACAACATGAAGTTTTGTTTCAAATATATTTTACATACATCTAATAACTGTTTTACATCGAGTTATGATGAAACATGCATTTTTCTATATCAAGTAGTAGGTTTTTAGAAACTAATATTCATGTTGTGTAACTTAACCGTAAATGAATAAGCTTGGCATTTATTTATAAATTAATTTTTTTCGTGAATAGTAACCTAGTGTATTTTGAAGTTTTGTTAATTGTTTCAAAATTTGTGAAACTTATGTCCGAAGTTTTATCTACATATACTAAAGATAATAATTTTTATACATTTAATAAAGTGTAAATGAATAATAATTCATGTAAAAATGGTCGAGCTATCCGGTTCGTCCATATAATATGAATCTATTGTAAATGCATAGATAGCGACAATGTGTTACAATTAACTTTTATTCTTATAAAAGTTTTCCATAAATATAAATGTGGAACGTTTAAGTAGAGATTTCACTTTGCTCTAAGTGGACTGAAACACTCTGATGGTTTTCCGGTACAGTATATAATAACCAATGCTGAGCAATGAAGTTCTTCTTTAGTTTGCCTCTGAAGAAGAAAGGTCCACCTTCCGAAAGCGCTCGGGTTATATGGTTTCTATTTCATTTTTATCAAGAGTTTTTGGACCTACGTGTTTTTAGAACATCATTAACCATTTGAACGTAATGTAACGACTTATAAATTTCAACAATTAAAGTATAACGTACATAAGTAGAAGTTATTATGAGATACATTGTATATTATAATAAATTCTAATTGAATACATATAGCGATTTACGATTAATATTAAAATTTATTATAGTAACAGATGTTAAATATGTATATGACAAACACTAAACTGTTAGCAAAAACTTCAATCACTTGCTTTATAGTCTATGATCATTTTGGGTTGTGACCAAGCTTTACTTATATTTATTTGAATTCTGCTCTACTTCACAAGCCACATAGTCTTGGTCATCTCAGAACTGGCCTTTAAACGAGTCATCTATGATTAAAAAATGTGTGTTTGTGTTGGTGACGTTAATATCTCCAAGGTGATGTGGAAGAAAACTTTACTTATAAACATATTGTCATAATAATTGTCGATATACGTATTTTAGTTTGACACAGTTTTATGAACTGATAACATAAAAAAACGTGTAAAATGTGTATATGTGTTTCTTGATACACAGTCTAAAAGCTGTGATGTGTTAAACATCAGTAACCAGTAAGTCGTTCATTTATTACATTTATTTGTCAGACGATTATTGGTTATGTATGATTTGTGAAATATTAAATATCCTACTGAACATTTTGTGAAAGAAGTTATGAATAATTTAGAAATGTATTCCAAACTTTCACACATTTTGTGTGCATTTGGATGTGATAAATGATTATTTGGAAAATGGTTAACCAGTAAGCCAGTCATTTATTATTGAATGGTAATGCCCTTTTTTATGGTGATTTACACATATAGTCATACATTGTATCCGTCGGATTGAGTAAGATATAATATTTTTATGACAGGAAATATAATAATTTAGTTCTGAAAATCTTTAATCGTTTGATTGAGTAAGTTTTAATTATCATATTATCTTTGTGGGGCTAATTAATGATAAGGAAAGGTAATGTCCTCTTTCAGAACTCCACTTCTGAAAAACATGAGATAAAGTAAAATGTGTCAATTATTTTGTTGTATCAAGTGAAATTAGTAAAAGTGTTATTGCATAATGAACGTTTTATTGACAATGTTAATTGTTGTATTAAGTCAAATTAGTAAAAGTACAAGTTTTAGCTGTTGTATGATATTACCCTTTTTAGTGTGATTTAAACATATAGTCATGTATGATATGCATGGTAAAAATACACATAACTGTGATCATGTTACATTAAACACTATATTATGTCATTGAAAAACACTTGATTCATAAATAAAGAAGCAAATTTTAATTAATATAAATAGTTAGGAAATGTAATTCACTGGTGAATTAGTGTTAAGCCTCCTTTTTATGACTAATTAATTATAAATAAATTAAAGAATAATTATCGACATAATGAAGCAATGTATTGTATGAAACATGGCCGCCTAGATACACGTTCTTTACTTCGTTGTAGGATGATTTAATTATTAATTAATTAACTGATGAATTATCGTTCACTGTACATTTTAAGATTAAGTAATTAGTGTTAAGCGTTCTTTTAAAGACGAATTCATTTTAAATTAATTATTCGTAATCATCTTTCTAAAGAACGATTTAAATAATAAATGATCAATTATCAAAATGGTAATAAGCCATAAGCCATAGTCAACTATCATGGCGGTCTAGAAATACGTTCTCTACTTTGTGGTACTATTACGTAATTATCCATAATAGTCTTCTGTCTAGCATCGAAATATAATTTTAGCTCTCCATTAACTAGTTTCGACCTCTAGTGACACTTTATTGAATTATAACATCACAGCCACATGTCGTAATGGCTTGCCCCTCAGTGGCTCAGCGGTATGTCTGCGGACTTACACGCTAAAATCCGGGTTTCGATACCCGTGGTGGGCAGAGCACAGATAGCCATTGTGTAGCTTTGTGTTTAATTCAAAACAACAACAACATAATGGCTTGCCAACGCCTCCGTAACTATTCAGTGGTAATTTATGATTATAACTTTGTCACCCTGGACTACAACAAGCCCTTCTCCCCTATACTTGAGGCAACCAATAAGTGTGAGACGGAATGCTTTGAGCATCAAAGTGCGAAGCTCTCTACTCTCACTACATAATTCAAAGTTGAAATGTTTTTAATAATATATTCTAATATATCGTTAGCTTTTGTTTGTTTTGCTTTTTGAATTTCGCACAAAGTTACTCAAGGGCTATCTGTGCTAGCCGTCCCTAATTTAGTAGTGTAAGACTATCGGGAAGGTAGCTAGTCATCACCACCCACCGCTAACTCTTGTGCTACTCTTTAACCAACGAATAGTTGAATTGACCGTCACATAATAACGCCCCCACGGCTGAAAGGGCGAGCATGTTTGGCGCGACCATCAGATTATAAGTCGCACACCTTAACACGCTTGGCCATGCCGGATCCTCACATTGTTAACCATGTTAACCAATTCTCCAAACTGATTTAAAAGTACATTTCCATCCTACCGCTAAAGAAAATGTTTATGGAAGTTTAATCTTTAAAAATTATTATATGCAATCTATTAAATTAATTTTAAGGTGAAGATTCTTTCACTTACTAACTTTTAACTTGACCAAGTGGAGCTCTAGTGCACATACAACGAAAAGTGATGTCAATGCTTAATGAATTAAAGTAAGTTTCAGAGAAAAATGTAAACCATTTAATTTGTGAAAAGTCAGTAGGGGCGTTTTGTTTGTTCATTGGTTTCAGAATTTTACTTTAGTTGTCTCTAAGTTATAGATGGTAAATTATATGGCAGGGAAATTGTCAACATCCTTCACCGCCATTTCTTCGACTACTCTTATGTAATCAATCCCCCGCTTGTACAGCAGTAAGTCTAAGGATTTACAATGCTAAAATCAGGGATTCGATTCCCCTCGGCAGTCTTAGGGTGTGTAAAGTCTGATGTGCCTTTATTATAAGAAAGTATGCACCTTATTCATTTAAATAGTGATATTGACTTTAATTTTTATGTCGGGTTCAAGGTCACAAAATGCGGAACGTGTTTATACTATCAAAACAGGCTTATTACTAGACGACGGCCAGCCTCAGTATTACCATACTGCATAATGTTTGATAAATAATTACATTTTGGACAAAACAATTATTATACGTTGTGTTCATTATAAAATAGTTAACTTTAAAGAGTTGATTCATATATACACTAGAATGACAAACAGTTTTATGGTGCAAAGTTAGACAATTAAGTATTGTAAGTCCGCAGACATACAACTGTTCCACTGATGGAATACATTTATCAGGATTTATTCATTTTTGTAAATTTTGTAGCTAACAACAAAAGGTCATTGAAAGTAGTTTTTTAAATATATGTAGAAGTTAAAATGGTAAAAGAAGTGGCTTATATTGCTGTGTAGTATTTAGCCTTCAGAAAAACTACTCAAAACAAGATTTCATCATGTGATGTCATGTGACCTTCCAGGAGCACATGATTTCACGTGCTGTTGTTTTTACCTTGAACCTACAGATACCCTATAAAAATTCGCTTTTTCTTATGAAAATAAGAAATATTTTTTTAAAGAAAAAGAAGAGCATTATTTTGATCAAATAAGAGACACGACTTGAATAAAATCTTGTTAAAAGCTACTCATTTTATAAAATTACCTCCTTTATAAAATATAATAATAATCTAAGGAAAACTTAGTTTAAATCTAACGTAACTGGAATATCAGTAATAGGTTAGTATTCTACACATATATGTTTAATTATTTATTTCTCTACATTCCATCTCAGAAACAGAACAGACAACCTTATTCTTAATAGTTAGTTACATTTATTCACTATTATGGTTGGGAGCTACAGCCGTCAGACTGCGCTCTATCTATCGAGGTATTAAGCGAGCGCATGCGTCTTTCCAAAGTTGGGGTCAGCACGGAGGGAATTGGTGTTTAGAAGGTTTTTCATATTCTACAAAATCTCACTGTTAAAGGTATGTGTTTGTTTTTATTCTTGAACGAGTTTTAGAAGAAAAATTATTTGTAAATATTATTTACGTTCATACGATTTTCTTAGCTTCATATATCCACAGGTAGATAGTGCATTAATTATAAAGTGTCTTACGAATACGAGTCAAGAGTCTCAGACATAGGATATGGCTAATGGTAATAAGTAATGTATTCGATGAAATGTAATTTTTGTATTGCAACAGTTTAAGTTAGTATTTGTACTGAGACTAGATTAGCATTAAATGTTTATGTGCTTGTGAGCGTTTAGAATATTCTATCACTTTGAAACTGGAAGATTCTCAAAACATCTGTTTCTGTTATGAACTAGAAAAGGTTACTTTCAATCTAATACCTTTATAAGTTATACAGTATGTTTATGATGTGTAATTATCCAGTTACATTGATAATTTGATACATGTATATATTGGGACTTGGACTAATTTTATAATGTGGTACAAGAAAGTCCTCAGCACTGCTGTAGAGAAATTGAAAATCTAATTAATCAATTCATTCTAACAAGATGTGGCAAATAAGGAGTTTAACATGTTTTTTTCTCAGAGAACTAAGGATCAAATACTTCAATGACAACTGTCAAATTTTTGTTGTAAATCATTTCAATCTGATACTTTGTTATTGAATAAAATGGTGAATCACTAAAATATTTAAGTTATGTAGTTAAATTGGCCCATCATCTGAAAGCAAGTAGTTTTTCACAGAAATCTCATAATTAATCTAAATTGAGTTATATTTTGTATGATGTTATGAATGTGAACTTTGCATTCATTATGTCAAATAATTTGTGCATTAAATGATTTAAATAATTCCCAGAATATGTATTTTCTAGTTGTGTACATTAAGCTAACCCCAAGGAATTGCTTAAGAAATTGAATATTAATAGCAAAAGGTTTATTTGCAAGTACTAGGGAAATTTAAAAAGCCCGTTTTCTGCTTAGAATTTTTTTTTTTCGTTTTAGGTTAATAAACAAACTAATCAGTTGCAGTGGTATTGAAGATAATTTTTTATATTCGTTTTTTTGAACCATGATTATTGTTGCAATGTAATTACTTCTCTACTGGGATTATTAAATAGATATAAATATGTCAAAGGGCATTAATGGTGAAAAATGATATTCTTCAACATTTTATGTACTGTGCTCTCATTTTTCATGTTACAGCTAAGTGGTTTTGATAATTCTTAAGAGTAGTGGATTAAATCCTAGAAATGGATAATGTATACATTTTTGATAGTATGAAAGAAAAAACTTCCAATTATTGCAGTAATATTTGGGAAGAAATGCAGATGTGGAAATGGTTTGGCAAAATGTTATAGGTCAACTTTAGATCTAAAGTACATTTTAGCTACTGGTTTTCAAATCAAGATTTGCACAATGGCTGAATATTCTGTACAAGTATGCTATAGTATGTTGCTTCATAATTTTTGTTCATAATTATCAAATTCTGCTGTAATTGATGGCTATTGTTCATATTGAACCTGAACTTGCTTGGTTATTTGTGACTATTGTGACTAAGACAATGTTGAACTTTTGTTTAGCCTTTCAAATAGCTTGTTCATTTGTTCTTAATACCTATCACACTCTAATAGTAAAGATGTTTTCTTAGTTCTCATGTTTGTATTATTCTTAGAATTGTTATTTTTCATAGTAACTTGCATTACATAAATTTGTATTTATATTTCTGATTGTTGAAAAGGTAATTTTTTTATTCCTTCATAAATGACCCTTGGATTGAACTAATTAACATAATTGAAGATGAGAATCGTATTGTAAATTAATTTACAAAATCCCAAGAGATAAGAAAAAAATACTCCTAATCATTACAAAAAAAGGAATGTGTTTTATTTTCTTATGTTATATTACTATTAAACCTTAGTTGTAACACAAATAGTTGAACCATAATTATTTTAAATTGTAATTTCTAGTGTTGTTGTGGAGGCCGTGTCATGTACGACACAGGGCAAGAAACCCGCGTTAATGGTGTTTTGCACTCTGAAAAAGTAGCTATTCTTGATGCTGGAGCACAGTATGGGAAGGTAAGTATGCTTAGAAAATTATATATTTAAAAATGACTGCTATGTGTTAAGAAAGCAGTATGTAGAGGAGAGAATGTTTTGACTTTCTTCGGTCATCATCAGGTTCACAAAGCAATAGGTAACTGACCAGAAGGTCTCCACATGTTTAAAGGTGGTTGTATAATTCAATGTAGGAATGTAGTCATCATTGTGGATGAGTATGTTTTGGAATATAAAGATTAAATGATATTGTACACAAGTTTGGGGTTTTAAAAAAATGTGGTGACCAATTTAAACAATTTTAGTAAATGCATTATAAAGAAATCACCTTTTTTGTATACCGTATTTTCCGGTTAATAAGTCAAGGCCAGTTTTCAGCTCTGAAATTTGGCTTATTGGGCGAAAAATACGGTATCTTTATTTACCTAATCATAATAGAAATACAGTATCAAACCAATAATTAAATCAATTAATGTTTTTAAAAATTCATATCCATTTTAATTCACCATTTATCTTTTGTTAAATGTGGCTCAAAAATAAGTTCTGAAATTGGACAGAAAATGTAATCCTGTAATTTTAGAATTTAAACCTTAGTGATATGCTTCTCACTAATTTTGTTATAGAAAGCTAAATATAAATTTGCATATTTTGTACTTTATAAAACATGTATGCAAACTAGAAATTCATCTGAGTCCATTTTGTTAAGATACATAAGATGTTACTGATCTTTCTTTAAAGTATATTAAATTTTTGGAAAACATTACTACTGCATAACATTTGTAGCTTTCATTAGATATTGTAATTTGTTCACTTCAATAATGTAGCCTCATTCTATACCTCAGGTGATAGATCGACGTGTGCGAGAGCTGTGTGTAGAATCTATCATGGTCCCTCTAGAAACAAGTGCACAAACACTATTAAGAGAAGGGTACAAGTAAGTTTGAGATAATGTAATTTGTATTTGCATTTCATCTTTCTATACAAATATTAATTAGCTTAAAGAAATAGCCACATTTGAATTTTTTACACATGTAGATCAATGTTTACATGTAATAACACCAGACTGTTTATTTGAAGTATTCTGCAGTTTTTAGTATGTGATCATTATCCAGTGGAAGATTTATACTGTCTTCATTTGTTTATTTCATACAGTTAATATTTCTTACCAGGTCACATGTCAATCTCACTATTCATTGGTAAAAGAGTAGCCTACCCTCTAGTCTTGCACTGTTAAATTAAAGACGGTGAGCGCAGATAGCCCTCAAGTAGCTTTGCGCAAAATTAAGAAAAATGCATGGAATTATTGTGTGTGAGGTAGCACCCACTTTTGTGCACTTGCTCCCCATCTCTTTTCTCCCTCTGAAAGTACATTATTTAAAAAAAACTATTTTACTAAGGAAGTTATTTTATCAAATCTTTTACCTGGTATTGCAGATGAAGTTAGAAATGCTGCTTCACAAGAGTATTAGAAGATGAGTAATCAGAACATATTGCATTTTAATTCCTAGTTAGTCTTCATGGACCCTAAATATTCTGTAAATATTAGCACCAACAGCTGAAAGCATTTGGCTACTTTGTGTTAAATTGTTATACTTAGTTTAGGAGTTTAAAGAAGTTTTATATTTAATGTATATTTGTTATAAAAGAAAAATATTAAGTGTTTTTGTTTTTTTGTTTCTAAAATAATATTTTTCAATATTTTTAAATTACTTTTTTGTGATTTGGGGGAGGGGGGTCCACTCTGTGAAAAATGTTTACATAGAACTTACACAGGGTCAAGAAAGTCATCTTTAACACAAGTACAAGATTTTGGAAGAAATACACTGATTTGACTGCTACTTGAAGGAGCTGATATCCAATGCATTAAAGACAAAGTAAATTCATAACTGAGCTTCTTTGATCAGAATAAGCTTGATCATTAATTTGAATATTATTATCTTTGCATATTTTGAGTTGCTAACATTATTTAAGTAGGTTCATATTTTGGTTTTTATTCTGTGGTACTCTGATTCATTAATGTCCAGCAGAGAAGTTTAAAGTATCTGTCAACAGAGATCATCCAATGTATGAGTATAAATAAATTCTGTATTTAAATACTTAATGAAGGTTTTGATTATTTGTTCACTTGTATTTCAAGTTTTTCCTTTGCTGACATTTTTTTTACTTGTTCTCCACATAAAATTTCCAGTATCTGATATTGAGTGAAGTTTTGTTCCCTCTATGAAATAAAAGGAAAAAAAAGATTCTGATTTATTGTCCATACTTAGCTGTAACACATTCAAACTAAAGACTTCCTTGCCTGTATCTACTAACAGAAACCAAAATAAATTTAACTTCTTTGTAGTTTTTTTTAATTCTCATTTTATATATAAAAGCACTCCTCTCTTGGTATTTTATCTTTGTTTAATGACCTGTAACTTTGTAGTTCAAATAAGTTTTGTTATCATAACTGTTTGTAGGCCTGGCATGACCAGATGGTTAAGGTCCACAAATTGTAAACCAAGGGTTGCAGGTTTGAATCCCTGTCACTCCAAACCTACTTACCATTTCAACTCTGAAGGTGCTACAATGTGACAGTCAACCCCACTGTTTGTTGGTAAAAGAGTAGCCCAAGAGTTAGTGATGGGTGGGGATAACTAACTGCCTACCCTCTTGTCCTACACTGCCAAATTAGGGACGGCTAGCACAGATACCCCTCGTATAGCTTTGTTCAAAATTCAAAAACAAACGGAGCTGTTTGTCTAACAAAGTTGTTGTTATTCCAGTTATATTGGAATCTTTTGACAATTTGTGCTTTAAAGTAGTGTATTTTGTTATACTCCTAGCGTTACAATTGCAACAATATAATCTACAGTTGAAACTATTTTGTTGACTTATAGTACAGTTCTAAGGTGTTGGGATAAAGTCGAAAACTAGATTTCAGTCCCATCAAAGAAAAATTGAAGGTAAATCCCAGATGAAACATCAAATTTTAAGTTTCATACGTAATACAGTGGAAACTTGATGGAAGTGCTTGTTCAGTAGACAGTTATCTGGCATGTCCCCTTTTGCTTTAGTTGCAGAAACTTGTTCAGACATAGTTGCAACACATTTAATTATTGTTCTTTGGGATTTTACTCTATTTCTAATACACTTCCATAAAGTTTCTTTGGAATTAACTTTTAATTGGTCAAATTTTTGATAAATCAAATTCCAGATCTGCACTGTTAGGTTAAGATCAGGACTGTGGGTGTGATCATTGTATCATTTGAACAACTCTAGCAACTTCTATCTTAGCTTGGTAATTTTTGCATAGGTTGAATAAATGTTTGAGGTCATTATCATCTTCGTGGTAGAATTCTTTACCAGTAATGTGCAAACCACTGGGTATATTGTGACAAATCAATACCTGTACTAGCCTATTATTCCATCTATTTTTCAAATATCTCCTGTTGCTTCAGCAGCAAAATTACCTCCAAACCATCACACTTTCTCTCCCATGCTTTATGATGGGTGTTGTGTATAGAACTTGTGCTTTGGACCAAATATTTCAAACTTGGACTTGTTCATCTGTAACACCCTTCTCCACTCATCAACAGTCCAGTTTTAGAACTTTCTAGCAGATTTTAGTCTCTTGAAAATATTTAGAGATGTTTTCTAATTGCTAAATGACCAAATATTCCATTCTCATTGAATCATCTTGGTTCTGTAGATCTAGACACTTTTCTGTCATTTGGTACCTGGTTGTTTATCTCTTAGTTGAGATCAGTGGCAGTTTTTCCTTCTATCCTGAAGGCTGCATAAATATAGATACTTAACATCATTATCATTGACTTAGGTGTTCTGCCTCTTTCATTCCTATTTTCAAATGTATTTTAAAGTCACGATCTAGGGTGTACTTGACAGTGTTACAATTTGTCTGTTTAACCAACATCATAAAGCTTGTGTGGACTACCTGTTCTTTTGAAAATTCTACATTTTTTTAAACTGTGGCATGACAACAAAACTTAACATAGCATTAAACATTTTTTTAATAAAAGTTTATTTGTAGAGTACTATTAGATTTCTTCTAGCATATACCAGTACCAGGACAGTTATTTCAGACCCTACTTTTGATCAAGCAGAACCCTACAACATGCTCTTTGTACAAGTATATGGGAATTCTTATCGTGGCTCATTCACTTTTTAACGTGGATCAATGAAGCATTACCATAGTGTTGAAATCTACATTTTGTAATGCCATAGAAGAATTAACACCATAAAATTGAAATAATTTTGTCTTGTTTTTCTTTATTGGCTTTTAAACCTGCAACAAGTCCAAATGTTAAGAGATCTCCCTTATGTTTCTCCTCAACAGTTGAAGGTAGAAGTTTCAAGCTTGAATATCATTAAGGTTTTTTGATCTGAAAGACAGGTTAGGCTATGTCTATGATAATTCACCCAGCAGATACTGATTTAATTTTTATTCATAAAATACCTTTCAGTATACGACTTAAGTTTTCAAATAAATTCTGTCTTAACCTTAAGTCTCTTTAAAAATATTTTACAGTTTTATTGGTAAACTTCAATACTGTGTGTAGTAAATTAATATATAGTTTTTATCCTTTCTGGTACAGTGAATTTGTTGTAAATGTTTTCTTGTTTGAATCAAGAATATGCATTGACATATAAACATCAACCTTGTACTTAGCTGTATTTTGTTTTGAAGATAATTAAGCTTTGAAATTAACAGGAGATAAACTAGTAAAATAAAATCTAATGCCTTCTAAATATTTCTTGTTAGTTCAATTAAATTGTTTTCAAGTTATAACTTTTCTGTAGGGCTATTATTATTTCTGGTGGTCCTGGTTCTGTGTATGCTGAGGAAGCACCAAAGTATGATCCTGAGATATTTCATTGTGGATTACCAGTGTTGGGGATTTGCTATGGCATGCAGGTTAGACAATTTTAGTTATTGCTGTCATTCTGTACAGAATGTGCCATCAGACTTTGGGAGGACTACTGTTCCAGATGAAATGGTATTTCTAGCTTATGTTTCAAAGTTTAAATACAGTAGTGTATGTAGTTCTTTTCTACAATGTGCATTTGAGTTAGATAGTATTCATATGTGGGATAGCACAAAGATTAAATTGTTGAGTGAAACATGACTCATCTTGTGATACATCTTGTAAGCTTTTGTTACTGAATATGCTGAGCACTGTTAGTGAATATTAGGCTTGATAATTGGGTACAGTTTCAGTTTTTTCTAAAAGGGGATATTGACTTATTGGAATGAGCTCGCAGGAAGACTACTAGAGTTATTCTGAGGATGTAATAGTTATTTTAATAAAATAACAAAACCTCAACTTGTTTTGTATTGAGCAAACAAAGGCAGATGTGATTCTGACTCAGTTCATAGACAAACAACATTTGTTTATACTGTTGTTAAGCAACATGACATGAAAGTCATGGTTAATGTTATCAAAATGCACTGACTTTCAATATATTAGAAGTTATTAACCTAAGTGACTATTAATAAGTATTTTTCTAAATATGCCGCAAATTTGTAACATAGATGATCCCAAT
The DNA here is from genome assembly GCA_011833715.1 of Carcinoscorpius rotundicauda. Taxonomy (NCBI): domain Eukaryota; kingdom Metazoa; phylum Arthropoda; class Merostomata; order Xiphosura; family Limulidae; genus Carcinoscorpius; species Carcinoscorpius rotundicauda. The sequence goes on along the minus strand of CM022405.1, from coordinate 26,138,762 downwards.
TTTCATTGGCTCACAAAATTCTGGCATTTGACTTCCTCAACTGCACTCTTCTTTCTATTTAGACAAGCATGATTTCACAGTTCATTTCAATTAGCTATAAAATATGAGTATAGGGCATACTATGGGGTGGGGTGGTAGAACTTGCCCAATTATTTTTGATTGGCTGTACACTAGTGAGTACTAAACTTTTTTGTGTTGCATTTATAAACAAATGTTAATTTTAAGCTTATTACTTAAGCCTAATAAAACATTAGAATTATACTAGTTGAAGTGCCTGTATGAAACACAACACTCAATTTGTGGTTTTTACATTAACTTTACAAGAAGTGGCTAATGATTTTGCTGTGGTGTGCTTTTTTCACAATGTTTAGTTGTAATCAGTTCATGGTTCAGTAATGAAACTATAAAATTGAAGAAACAAAACATGTTAATAGCTTCAACTTCTAACCTTTCAAGATCATTAATTTCACCATTTTAGTATGATACTGGTGTCAGTGCAGAATAAAAATGCTGTTTATTTTATTTCATATTTTTTATGTTATTGTACATTGTATGGTAGATGTTTCAACACACCCATACAATAGGCCATTTATACACTGTCCACTCTGAAGAATCAAAACCTGGATTTTAGTGTTGTAAGTTTTTATAAAGCTTGTTGTTAATCCACCAGGAAACTATGCATTGATTTGATTACAGTTAGTATTATGGTGTAGAAAATAACAGATAAAATATATTACAAAATGTTATGAATTAATTTGTACATTAATTTGGGAATATCTGTGGGATGCACAAGTTAAAGAAGTGTAAAATTTAATTTATTCTTATCACGAAAATCAGCTGTAACTCTAACTTGGTAAAGTTTTTGGAAATTCGCAAGCAAACCTTTAATATACTTTCTCTCTTTATACATACGACAAACTTGTAATGTTTATTAAAAGTTTACCAACTTTGGTGCAAATACAAAAAGTAAAATCACAAGATTGGCAAATTTGAACAAGTTTGTGAATATAGTATTAAATGAAACATTTTAACAGGCTTTAATGCTTTAATTTTATACAAAAGAAGTGTATTTACTGGTAATAACTTGATCATTTCTCCAGAACCACAAATATAATTAGTCGCTTGGTAAACCTATGTTGTAATTTATTTTTCTGTGTGCACATGCCCTATATAATAAGTTACAACTATTTCTTTTGTTTAAGATGATGAACGCAGAATTTGGTGGTAGTGTTCTAAAAAAGGATGTTCGAGATGATGGACAATTTAAGATTCAGATGGACACAAAATCTCCTTTATTCAAGTAAGTTATAGCCTAAGAAAACAAGTTTTAACTTTCCTCCAATCATATTTCTATACATTAAATATTAAAAATATTCACTGTCAGCCTGATTAATTTTTTGAATGTTAATAAATATTATAGAAAACCTATTTACAAATATATAATATATCGCACACACATTTGCTGCCTTCTAAACTGTTACTTGCAATCTGATCTTATGCTACCTTTTACCAATTTCTATAATATTGTATCTTTTAATTGTAAGATATTTGTTTACTAATATTAATTTGTTGGGTTTTTTTCCTTAGTACATTTCTCACTGGGTTTTGTTTATTTTCATTGAAAATTCAAATTTTTGGAAATTATCTCTAGCAAGTGTTGATAATTTTATAATTGATTCTTGCCAAAAATAACTCTTTTAAAAAAAAAAATCTATCATAAAATATATACTTCATTTAATTAAGGAATTGTAATTAATCTTAATTCTGTGTATCAGGTTTTGGGTGTTTTTAAGTTCACTATAAAATAACCTTGATTTGCCTCTGAAATGTCATAACATTATTCACATACTTCAATTAATTGCTGTATGGTGAATTAAAAAAAAACCCGAAACCCCACCATAGATATATATACTTTTATAAGGGGTTCAGTTGTAATTAATTTGCTTGCTGATGAACCTTGAATAGGGAGAACTTTATTCCACAATATAGAATACGGCCATTTAAGGGATGAAATAGGCCTCTGTCACATTATCTTTGTAGTTTCACCTTTTGGTTAAAAAGAACAGCAATCTTTAACACATACCCAATTTAAATTTTATTATTCTGTGCTCCTTCTCAGTGATAATGTATTTTTAATTCTAGAGGTCTTGAGAAAGAAGAATTGGTGCTTTTAACACATGGTGATGGAGTGGATAAGGTTGCTGTCAACCTCAAGGTCATAGCTACTCGTGGGCGTTCCATTTCAGGTATTTTTGTACTTTATATTGATGGATTTCTTTATAAATTAGAATCCTGTTGTGTGTGTCTGTATCACCTCAAAACAAAACTAGACCATTGAACTACAAAAGAAATATAATTATTCAATTAAATATATGGGTTAGTTTTAACTTACTCTTAATAAAATAGTGTGTGTGAATTTTGTAACTTTCTGAGCATAATACAATACTCAATCTCTAAGAAAATTAATAGTATTTATCTTGTGACTTGAATAAAAGTACAATTCTATTGTTTTTTAGCCATGATCTATTTCTCAACTGCAGTTGTTATTGTGAGATCTAATTGCATGTGTCTCAGCTTTCATATGTCATAGTTTAATAACTTAAACACACATTAAAACTTGATTCTTTTTTCAAGTTTATATTTGCATAAAGTATAGAATAAAGTGATAAGTATCTTGGGAGAGCTTTTACCAAAATATAGCAGAAAACAGCATTTAATCTTCTTTGGTCAAAAGACGTTTTTTGTTAACCTGAAGATGATCTAAGAAAGTCAAAGCTGTTCTGTGCTATATTTTGGTAAATGTATTTCATATCCATACCAGCCATCCTAAGATACTTTTTTGCTTCAAGTGGATTTCTCGTCATCACGAAGGTGATAAAAGCTAAATTTGATGGTGTGATGATGAAGAAATAATGTTTGTAAACTTTCCCCATAATTAAACCTAATTTTCTCCCAAATTTTGGAAAAAAGCTGCCTTCTTATTTTTACATTTCATTTCAAGTAGGATATTTTATGGAACAAGATGAGGTATGTCTAATTGAGTGCTTTTTATATACACTTAATGACTAAGTTTTTATTTGGCTAACAAGGTCAAGTCTTGTTAACCAAAGTAAATGCTTTAATGAGCTAAAGAAATCATAAATAAGATATAAGAAATTATATAAATGAATAAAAATACAACTGTTTGATTAACAACTTTTAAAAAATGTTGACTGACTTGATTAGAATTTGGTAAACTTTATTTTATTTTGAACTAGTGATTGCAAACAGAAGTTGCATGTAATTTTTTTTCTTCAAATCAGAGATAAAATTTACATTTTTATCATGTTATTCTTATAGGACAGTTTAAAAGAATGTAGGAATAGGTAAACATGATAATTTTAAAAATCTAAAATTAAAATGTCTCAGTGCAATGTTTTTAAAATTTGAAGACTAAATTGATGCAAATATCACAATTAAGATTTTGTTACTTTTTAAACATATTAGTAACTTATTAAAAATCATTGAATTGAATGAGCAGTAGGGAAGAAATGGATCTGAAAACAACTTCATATGGATTTTAAGTTTCTGTTTTGTAAAATCTCATCAGCATTTAATAACTATCAACTGTCACTGATGGACCACAAGTGAGTTTGTACATAGTATTTTAATGTTTTTTGCATTTTCAGCTATTGCAAATGAAAAATTAAAGATTTATGGAGTCCAGTTTCATCCAGAAGTTGATCTAACAGAAAAAGGAAAAGAGATCATGAAAAACTTCCTTTATGATATAGCTGGGCTTAAAGGTTCCTTCACCATGCATAGTCGAGAAATTGAATGTATTGAATTTATTAAAAAAACTGTTGGTGATAAAAAAGTACTGGTAAGTTTTTATGAAAACAAAAGTATTGCTACTAATATTGAAATTATTTAGACTTGACTGAATTAAGTAGTAGTTGTCTGTTCGTAACAAATCTGGATTATTGAAGTATTTATTCTGGGAAGAAATGTTTAACCTGATGGACTTTATTTTTTGTTATTGAATTTGTGTCTTTTATAATACTTTATTTGAGAAGCATAATGTTTAAAAGTATTCAAAGGAAGTCTAGTGAAACTTAAAGTTTTCTCAAATTGGTAATATCAGTAAGTACCATTAGAATTAATAAGTGTCTAAAGTATTAATACAGTATCTTAAATTTAAGTATTTATAACTTGTCCTTAGAAACATCCTAATATAAGTTAATGGACGTATTATTTTAGATCACTTGCTGGCTTCAATTATGGATATTAAGATCTTTTTCTTCTCATTTATTTAAAAATGTTTAACACAAAATAATAGGCTTGTGTTTGAATATATGTTGTAAAAGTTTGATATAAATAGTTATCTCGTTTTTCTACTATAACGACAGATGTTGGTTAGTGGAGGAGTGGACTCTACTGTTTGTGCTGCACTTGTACACAGAGCACTTGGAGAGGAAAGGCTCATTGCTATTCATGTTAATAATGGTTTTATGAGAAAAAATGAAAGCCTTCAGGTGGAACATTCACTTCGACAACTAGGTTTGAAATTAAGAGGTAAATAAAAATTCCTCATCAGAAAATGTCAATGTGATTAGCTGTTAACATGCAGATATAACTTCATATAACTTGTTTGTTATCTGTGTTTGAAAGTTTTATTACAGCAATTAGACTTGAATGTTGTACTTCTTTTGTGCATCATTACAAGATAAAAATTGTAAATATATGTAATTAAAAAAATTCAAAGTTGTAAATACAATTAAGATCTGTGCAACAATACAGTAGAAGTGGAACCAGCTACTTTAAGTGTCCATAATTCAGAATTGAATTTTTTTATTTTTATTAAAACATTCTAAGACCCCTGAGAAACTTTAAGTTGTATATTATGCATGTGTTTATAAATGTTTATTCTTTTTTTCTCAGTTGTTGATGCCTCCCATCAGTTCTATAATAGCATGACTACTGTCCCCATTGACAAAAATGACCCTGTGAGGAAAAGAACTACAAAAATGTTATGCATGACCATAAATCCTGAAGAAAAGAGAAAAATAATTGGAGACACATTTGTGAATGTAAGTGTTGAACTTAACTACCTGTATACTGAGAAAATGTAAATTGCTGTTTTTTGAATTATGAGCATCAGATGGTATTGATGAGTCCGAAATATAATTAACCCTTTTACTGTTCAGTTAGAATAGAAAACCTCCACACTATACTTTATTTGGATGGGCTCTGTATAACCCTTATTGATTATGAGATAAAATGGAAAAGCAAGTAGAACTTGCTTATTCTATATGCTGTATTGCACTCCTATCTTACATAATGACGCAGCATTAGTTATGAATAATACAACTATATTGTGCAAGTATTACACTTAGCTTACTAACATACATCTAAAACTATGGTATAAATACTTCATATTTGTTATGCACTTTCCTGCTACATGTATAGGCATCTATGAGAGGTAAGTAGGACAATAAGATCAGTCAATATTTCAAATAGTGGTGGGAAAACCTAAAACATGTGATATGCAGACCAGTCAACCAGGGAAACATCCTATTATGTACAATAGTTAAAGGGTTAAATTAAAGAATCTTGAAGTGACTAATTAGGTTTGACTGGGGAGGAGGAAATAGTGATATGCTTTGTTTCTAAAGGTTCATGCTCTTTTCATATTTTGAAGTATTTTTTTCTCTTAATAAAATCATAGGTTGCCAATGACATTGTTTCAGAACTACAATTGAAGCCAGATGATGTGTTTTTAGGACAAGGTATGTTTTGTAAATTTGGTTTTCATAATTTTCAGTAAATTGAGTGTAAGTTGTAAATTTTTCAAGATATACTTATGGTAGAATTTGTTACTGACCTTTCCAATTTTTATGCTTTTAGGTTTAACACTTTTCAGAAGGGTCGTGGATGAAAAGTCATGCTTTTGCATTTGTTGACTTGCATTCAAAATTTTATTAAACTATTATTTTATGAATTTATGTGAAGTTTGATACCAAACTGTAGATTATAATTAAAACTTTATACCTTATTTTAATTTCTGAATCTAAGAATAAATATCAAACACATTTAAACTTTTTTTTCTGTCACATGGTATGTTGAATGTAGCAATAGTTGAGTTAGTATTTGTAATGTCAGAACTCGATGTGTTTTGTACTAATTAGGAACTCAAATTACCAATATATAAACAAGCCAGAATTTTAAAATAAAAACTTTTATCTTGTCTATTTGTTGACTTATCACTATATGGAAATAGTCCAACATGTGAATATCCAAATGAAAGCTCAAAATGTCTTCTCAGTGATTTTCTCAGGTTTTATGACAAGCAATAACAAGAAGAGATAATTTTTTCCTTTATTTACTGGTTTAAGTTTTGAAACTATTAGTAATGTATGTCAGGCTGTGGCATGTGAAATGTTAGATTTTCATGTGCAAATTACAAACTATTTTTAGTGGTGGAAAGAGACAAATCATCATAAATTTGTTATGATAATGTACTATATTTTCTGGTTCTCTTCAAGTTCACTTTACTTATTTCAGAAACTAAATCATATTATTGATTTTTGTCACTATGGATTAAATCGATATTCATGTTTTTTGTACAATTTTAAGAATAGTCACAATACAGTGACAGCTGCTCATAATATCAATCATGCATTTGGTGATGACACAGCTAATGAGTGCAAAGTACAGGATTGGTCTAGAAGATTTTGCTCTGGTAACAAAAGCCATAAAAATGAATCTCATGGCTCACCCTCAGACAACCATTAATGAGCAAGAATTAAAGGCCTTAGTTGAATTCTTATTCTTGCCAAACTGAGAACTTGTTGACAACCTTAATATTCATTATTCAACAGTCTCCTGACATTTTGAAGCAATTGGTAAGGTGAAAAAGCTCAATAAATGGGTACCTCGTGAATTGACTGAGAACCATCAAATAAGAAGTTAAAATCTTTTCCTTACTCTTTGTTCCTAATAAAAATAACCAATTTCTCTATTGAATTGTCGTCTGTAATAAAATCTGTTCTTTACAACAGTTGACAACAACGATCAAGAAAATGGGTTGACTGTGAAGAAACACCAGAATCGGCAGGTGTTATCCACTCATTATTAAACCCAGGAGAAACAATTGCAGCAGAGAAATATTATGAACTTGATTATGCATCAAAATTTGTCATGAAATTATCCAGTGATATTCAGTCGCAATGGACCTATACTCCTTCGTACCAATGCTTGACCTCATTTGTCAGTTATTACTGTACAAAAACTAAATGAACTACAGAATGAAACCTTACCTAATCCACCATATTCACCAGATCTTTTCCTTAGAGACTGACTTTTTTGAAGAAAAAACAAAGTTTGCAAACCAATGGTTAATTAATGTTTTTGAAGACTTCATTGCATCAAAGGATTTCCGATTCTTTAAAGATGCTATTTATAAAGTTACAACCCATTAGCAGAAGTTTATTGAGTCTAAAAGAACTTATTTTAATTAAATTAAACAACAAAAAGATGTGCTTATTTCACATTTTCTTTTAAACATCCATAATTTCCTATACAACAGCTTGATTAATACATGTAAAATGTGACTAAAGAAAGCATTAATCCACTAAAGTACAGACAAGATAGTTTTATATTATTGGATGCAGTATCATGATTGCACATGTCACATCATTCTAACTTCTATATTGTTAACCAGGTACAGCAGAAGGATCAATATAATAAATGAATAAATTTACAAATATATAATGTAATGAGATTTAAATTATGTAGTCTAAATGATTGTTTGTTATAATCTGTAGTCATTTTAGAAAAAAAAAGGACAATTTATATTTATTTACTAATTTTACATGGTGATTGTAAGATCAATCAAACGGACTGAACATGTTCAGAGATTCCTTGGTGATAATAAGTTTTTTTCTTCAAATATTTGATAAAACCATGTGGATATTAAAAGGATTTTGTATGTGAAATATGAAAATTATTTTAAAATTAAAAAAAAAGCATAAGCATTTCGTTGATCAAGCCGATTGGTCAGTTCTATTCAAAATGTTAAATAATACACTTAATCTTTAGTCTAATAACTTCTGAGAACTGCCTATGTAATTGTGAGAAAATATGCTTGTTTTATATAATTACCTTCATTCTCATGTAAACCTAATACTGAATTATGCCTTATTAGTATGTTTGTTTCATCTGTGAACTTTTCTTGAAGGAACTTTAAGACCTGATCTAATAGAAAGTGCCTCCAAGATAGCCAGTAATCAAGCTGATACAATCAAAACGCACCACAATGACACAGAACTTGTGCGTCTATTACGAGAAGAAGGAAGAATTGTAGAACCATTAAAAGATTTTCATAAAGATGAAGTAAGAGTTTTGGGAAAGGATTTGGGTCTACCATTGGAACTAACTCAGAGACATCCATTTCCTGGTGAGTTTAAAGAAGTTTGCATGTCAAGTTTTTGTTTTCTTTAAGTACTTTGATAAATCCAAATTCTAGATAAATCTGTTTCATTGTAGTGAAGTTACAATAGTAGTAGTTTATTTAATGATTTAGCATAAATTTGTTATTTGGAAAAAAAATTGGGTACCTAAAATCAATTTCAGCATATGAAACAGGATACACTGGAAGAAGCTGTCTTGGACTTTTTACTCGTCCAAGTCCAAAGTGATTTCCACATTAAGATTGAAAATACTTTTATTTCAACAATCTTGACATTTATTTGCATAATCTCTGAAACCTTTTAAATAAATTTCAAACTTTTTTGTCAGTGAAATAAAAATGGAACGGATACAAATTATCCCCTTTTAATTTTTAGAATGTCTTCATGTTGTAGTACAAAACTACATTTGTTTATCCTAAAAGCTTTAATATCATAACAATATACATTTAATTATACAAAAAATGTTATTGTTTTGATTGTTCTTTGAATCTAGTCTAACTAATACATGCTGTTATGAGTCTAAAATCACTTGGCAGATGTGCAGCTCTCATCATGCACAAGCTAGTCATAAGCATACTTTATTAAAAAAAAAATTAATTTTATTTACATATCCTAAAGTTTTCTACATTTTGTACATTTTAGTTACTTTTATAAGACTAAAGATTACACATGAAAAACAAGAAATAAAATGCTTCTATTTTGTTCCTGTATTTCACTGTCAACAATACTTAACCCTACTTTTGTTTTATACTAATGGTAGTATTATACTAAATTATTTTTTAATTAAAAACACCACAGAACATAGAATATTGGCATTCAAAAAGCAGGCAGAACACCATAATTAAGTTGTTTTTCTCTGGCTTTTAAACTGTAACATGGGTCATATAAAAAAAATAATCTAAGCTTGTCATTGTTTCCTGTGAGAATAAACCTTGAACTGAAAGTGAAATTGTCAATTATGTGTACTTAAAAACAATGTAATACAGTATTGAGCATCAGAGAAAAACTATTGGCGATTTTTGAAAGTAGATATGGCAAGAGATGTCTAATTTTTTATTTGGTTCTGTAACCAAACAAAATTGAAGGGTGTAAGAAATTGATATGTCTGAGTGATGGCAACGTAATGTATAATTCATGCTAAATTTATTACTTTTTACTGAGGTGTTAAGTTGTAGAAGAGTTTGGTTCCTAAATTGTCATGATTTTCATACTAGGGGAAAATCAGTGTTTTTTTTTAATGTTGCTATGTTTAAAAAATATTAAGTTGTATGCTTTTAAAACTGGGATTATTATACTATGAAAAGAAGGTAGTTTATTTAAATTTTGTATGTAATGTACTGAAACCTTGCAACATGTACGGAAGAATATGCTCTTGGGGAGAGGGTTAAAGTATTTTAACAGAAGGTAGATTCTCAGAATGACACACAGATTGGAAAATACAATAATAATAATAATAAGCACGATAAAATTAAAAGCTATGTTGTAGATGACATGAAATGCAGCTTTATCCAAACAAGACCCTACAGTGATATGGATTTACTTCCTATCAGGCTTACGATTTTTTCACATGAGAGAGAAAGAAAGAAAAAGTGTCTAAGCCATAGTTTTAATGTTAGTGTCATTAATAATATTAAAGCAATATCAAAAATGAATTTATTTCAAAGGAAGCTTTCTGTACATTTATTATTACATAGCATAGTTGAAATACTTTGCTAATATAACCCACCTTTTTTTCCTACATTCATTCATAGGGCCAGGATTGGCTATTCGAGTAATATGTTCAGAAGATGCTTACATGGAGAAAGACTTTTCAGAAACTAGTGTTTTAGCCAAGGTTATTGTAGATTATTGCAATGCACTTGAAAAGGTTAGTGTGTGTTACAGATTTGTGTGTATGTACATTAAATTTTCCTTATTTCTTTTCTAGGTTGCTACAGTGTTAGTTAAAATTATACTGCCAATGTGTGTGTGTTACCTCTACATATATTTTTAGAGTAACATAGAATAGTGTTATAAAAAAGAGTTGAAATACCTTTAAAAGAATATGTACATTTTTATTAGTGAAAGAACTTTGAACTCCAATTTCAGAATTTTTTAGGACTTAAATCAATCCAGTATCATGCATCAGTTATGAATATTGCTGACAAAAATATATTCATTAAGAGTATTTCTTTGTAGAATAAAGCCTTAAGAACAAAAAAAAAAGTAATTTTAATTCATTTGATTAATACATTTTGTTATAACTAATTTTATCATTAGAAACTAGTTTTACATAATTTAATTTTTTTCTTGTTTTTAAATTATTAATCACAAGTTAACAGAAATATAGCACAGACTGTCTTTCCACTGATTCCAGAAACATGCACTCATTAATCGTGTACAGAATGGAACATCTGATGACGAACAACTTTTCTTGGTTAAGGTATCTCAAGAATATAAACTTACAACTACACTTTTGCCCATTCAAAGTGTTGGAGTGCAGGTGAGCCTTGTTTTTTTTTTTTTTTTAATAATACTAACTTCAAATGAGATACTTTCTAAAAAGTTTATAGTAAGGAAGTAATTTAATGTACGTAATTTGAAACTTTTACTGGGTGTACAAGTTCAGGTAAGTTTTTATCTAATGCTAAAACATTTAAATCTATAATATACAAATGTTTAGATTTCCTGGTAGGTTAGCAGTAAGTTTGTAGATTTGCAAAGCTAGAATCAAGAGTGTACTTCTCCATGGTAGGCAAAGTGCTTATAACTCCATGTTTAGCTTTGCACCAAAATAAGAATTTATTTCTTTGTCATTGTTAATAACCTCCCATTATAAAATGATGCATTTTAATGTAATTTCTGTATCCAGCATGGTTATTTATAATTTCACATTATCTGCTAAATAAGATTGAAATGTAATAACTTCTACCAAAAGAATTACTAAAACATTTTTCAATATATATTAATTGTTAATAATTGATCTTAAATATGAAAGACAAGCAAGCCATGAAAAGCCTCTATAACCAGTCTGCGTTTATCTCATTAGTTGGCTATTCTCACTGTTGCAGTGTTTTCAGTCCTTCCTGGATTACAACTGATCAGATTAGATCTACTTAGTGAACTGCTTGTCATAAAAATGGAATCTTTGTATAAAGCATCATGTATCATGTATGTCATACTTAGGAAATAAAACAGTACATGTTTTTCACTTATTTGTACCTGTGATTTTATACATTAGTGAATATTTGTGTAGTTGCCTACTGTGAAGCACATGACTGTTAGAAAATGAAACCTTTTTTTTTCTAGATGAGTTTTTGAAATTAAATTTTATTACATGTTTCTGCTGATTTAAGAGAAAAATGCTGTACTTCTGGAACATGACATTCAATTATTTTTGTGCAAGGTTTTTTTTTGTCATCTTCCCAGTTAAAGTGAAACAAGTTATTTTGAACTTTTACTGCTCGTTATACAAATTGCAGTTAGAATGGTAATTTCAAATACTAAATCAAAACTCAATTTGAAGTTTGACTATAGTCACCTATATTTGCTCTTGTTTTTCAGGGTGACAAACGAACTTACAGCTATGTTGTTGGTCTTTCAAGTAATGAAAACATTAAAGATTGGGAGGACTTAATGGTCTTAGCTAAACTAATTCCAAGAATCTGTCACAATATCAACAGGTAACATTAAGTTTGAGTATTTGCATGAGGTAATCAATTAATAGGGAAGGAGGGTTTTGTAAGAGGCTAGAAAGATGGAGGGGAGGGGAGCTAATTCAATTTGGCAGATTTTTTTTCATTACCATTCTGAATTGGGGGGGAAATAGGATTATAATTTGTTTTACAAAACAAAGAAATTAAATTAGTAAATTTTGTTTTGGAATATTATTAAAAGTAATTCTGGAACTTTTCTAATTTTTGACAATAATCTATTGTATTTTACTATTTTTAAGGAAATACTTAAATATGTAGTATTTGTGTTTTTACCTTATTGTTGATGATCACTTATTTTCCTTAAGTGTGTACCTCAGGTTTTCTTTCTTTAATCTATATTAATGTACTCAGTTTTATGTATTCATGTTTTGAATTCTATTATGTAAATTCATGTATATTAATTTTAGGGTGGTTTATATATTTGGAGATGCAGTCCAGTTTCCAGTGCAGGATATCACACCTACCTACCTTACCACAGGGGTTTTAAGTACACTACGACAGGCTGATTTCTTGGCACAAAACATACTGCATTCTAGTGGATACTATAATCAGATTTCACAAATGCCCATAATTCTCATCCCAATTCATTTTGACCGTGATGTTGTCTCCAGGCAGCCATCATGTCAACGATCTGTTGTTATCCGGACTTTCCTTACACATGATTTCATGACGGGTATTCCGGCCACACCTAACAGACATTTGCCTCTAGAGGTATTAATTTGGTCCTACATGCATAATGTAGTGGCATTTCTATGGTGAATTTTAACTACAAAGTGGTTTATTATTTTTACAGTTCTAACATACTTATGGTTTTTCATTAATAATAATTTTTTTTTATGAATCTCAATCTTTTAATTCTTTCTTGTCCACACATGTCAATAAAATATTGATAATTTGCTGAAAAGATGGTCTATTTTACAACTTCTTTCGGACAAAAAAATCGACTGAAAGAATTTTCAATAAACAAAACTGGAGCAGTCTCAGAATTTACCCTTTTTTATTTTAAGATAGTTTACTTGTATATTTCTCTAACTCCTGTTTTACATTCCAGTTTAATAGTTTGTTGGGTTTTTTTAACTTTAATATAAAAGACTAATTTGTGATGATGAGAAAACCCACTTGTAGAGAAAATTATTTATGATAACAAATGGCTGATATGGATAGAGAAAGCACTTTGTAGAGGAGCAAACATTTTGATCTCTTCAGTCATCATCAGGTTGACAAGAAAGAAAGAGATTATCAGCCATTTTTTACATACATATATTAAAGACATCCTATCTTTGACCCCTCGATGTGGATTCCTGTACGTGGTGAGGGGACCTCCCAGAGAAGGTTCCGTTCTTACAGTTTACCTCTTCTGGGATCTAAACATCCACCTTTGTTTGCTGTGTGTAGTAACCCATGAAGGGGAGGAGAAAATCCTGGTGGTTGAGGGATCCAACACACCACTTTGGCCTTGAATTCCTGTAAATGGGTAGTTTAGGGGTGGCCCCCCAGAATCAATCAGCTAGTCCATTTGGGCCAGGGTCAACTAAGTACCAGCATAGGACATCCACAACAGGTGTTGTGGACATTGTTCCTGGTACTGGTGTTTGGATATAGTGCTCATGAAACCCTGGTGTTGCTGCAGTGCCCTTAAAGCACTGTAGGGCTCCATGGTAGCTGGGCTCAGTGGGCATCAAAAAATTTTCTTTTTATTATGGATACTCCTAAAACAAAAAAAATAACACAACTTGAAACCATCTGGAAAAACCTGACTACTCAAAAACGACTACACATTGACGAATCTGTACAGCCTAACTCACCACTTGAATCTGTCTCACAATTCCTAATTTTGCATTCCTTAAGTGACAAACTTCTAGGACAAATCTCCCATTTTTTATTCAGAAGGGCTTGCTGGCTCTCCTAAATCAGTAAAAAATGCTACGTTTTGTGACATCTTAGTGGAAACATCTTCTTCACAGCATTCCAAACTCTCCCTGACATCAAAGGCCTTGGGGGGCATACTATTGAAGTTACTCCTCCTCATTCCACTTTGAATACTTCCAGAGAAGTCGTAGTTGAAAGAGATTTAAGGACTGTCGCCAAATCAGAGATCCTCGCAGGTTTCGCCAGCCAAAGTGTTACAACAGTATGCCAAATCTTCAAAGATGGAATTCTGAAATCAACAAATGTTCTAATACTAACATTTACTGTCTTATGTCCTCCCAGCAGGATATCTGAATTGTAAGGTGTGACCTTATATTCCAAATCCTGTACGTTGTTTCCATTGTTTTGAATGACCAAATCATTGACAATCTTGCCGTGGTTCCTTGACCTGTGCCCATTGTGGTGGTAAAGACCATAATGCCACAGAATGCCAACTCGAACCACATTGTATAAACTGTAATGGTATGCATCCTTATTTTTTTTCTTGCTCTAAATGGGTAGAAGAAAAAGTAGTCTCAAAGACAGTTAACAATTTCACTTACACTGAGACTTAAATTATTTATTCCAACCAGATCTTGTGCTGCTGTAACCTGTTTTACTACTACAGTAGGAGTCCAAACAGACCTTACCCTATCCCCTACACAATTTTTACCAGCAAATCTTAATGAAACACTTCCAAAATCAACACAGTTCATGAATCAGTCTCTCCTTCCATCTCTGTCCTGACCATACCTTCCAGTCATTGCAGAACTTCACCTTCTTCAAGTCAAGATGTTCTCATGGGGTCTCCTTCTCTTGATACCCCAAAAATTAAACAACTTGTCTGTGTCCTCAGTAATTAGTATGTATCCCAATAAATTCAGATCTGACCATTCGAACTAGAGCAGGATCCATAGAGGGCGATACACACATTCAATAAAGAGAAAAACATGGTCGTAAGTAGAAGGACTCTCTACTGTCTTCTCTGAAATAGTTGCACATGGTCACACTAATCCAATGGAACTGTCAAAGTTTCCAATCAAATGTGACTCTCATCAAACAGCTGATTGACTTTTATCATCCCAAGTGTCTTTCTTTGCAGGAAACATTTCTATAG
Source organism: Carcinoscorpius rotundicauda (assembly GCA_011833715.1). Classification (NCBI taxonomy): domain Eukaryota; kingdom Metazoa; phylum Arthropoda; class Merostomata; order Xiphosura; family Limulidae; genus Carcinoscorpius; species Carcinoscorpius rotundicauda. The sequence goes on along the minus strand of CM022405.1, from coordinate 26,123,592 downwards.
CCTAAAAATACAGTTACTACCTGCAACTATTCATTATACCAGAACGACAGGCTACGTGTAGGATGAGGACATGGGGGAGTTGCATTGCTGGTTGATCAGCATGTACCCATCTGGGTTTTCTTGGGTTGTACCATCACCATTTGCTCTCTATACCTTACACCTGAAATGCATTATAAACAATGAGATCTTGATACCCTCATTGAGCAACTTCCTACCCCCTTTTTAATCTTGGGAGATTTCAATGGGTATAATTCTCTCTGGGGTGGCTCCCATATTGACATGAGAGGGCACACCACAGAGCATATGCTTCTGAACCACAACCTGGCTCTTGCACATTTTCATGCACCTAGTCAGTCATTTACAGCTATAGATCTTTATCTGTTCCCCTTTGCTACTCACTCACTTTTCCTGGGAGGTTGACATTAATCCACGAGGTAGTGATAATTTTCCCATCATCTTAAGAGATATTGGCCGTGATCACTACCACCCAACCCATGTACCTTGATGGAAGTTGGTCCAAGCCAACTGGCCTTTTTTCGCTACTCTCTCAAAACTTGTTCCTGCCATCTATTGTAAATTATCCATAGATGATTGCATAGCAGCAGTAACTAATAGTATTATAAAAGCTGCTACTCAATGCATCCCTAAAACATTGGCATGTTCCCTACGGCATCCCTGCCCTTGGTGAAATTCTGCTTGTTTTATAACACGTAAAACTCGGAAGCATGCTTGAGACAAATTTCAAGATACCCCATGCTCTCAAAACACATTGCATTTCAGCAAGCCCGTGCACATGTTTGGCAAGTTAGATGTCAAAGCCAGAAGGAATCTTGGATTAAATACACATCCAGCATTTCTTCAAGCACCAGCACAAAAGTTATATGGGATAAGATCTGGAGGGTGAGTGGAAGATATACTTCTGCCCCCTTCTCTATCTTAATATCTGATGGCCATGAAGTTGCAGATGCACAGAGCATTGCCAATACTCTTGGGGACTTCTTTTCTAGTGTATCTAGCTCTTCAAACTTATTCCCTTCCTTTTCAGCCATTAAAATACAGGCAGAGCATCTGCCTCTTTCCTTTTCGACTAACCATTGCTTTGACTACAATTCCCCTCTTACACTGATGGAACTCAAACTTGCTATTCATTGGTCTGGCAATACATCAGTCAGACCTGATAATATACATTATGAGATGTTATGCCACCTCTCCCAGAACTCTCTTACTATTCTCCTAGCTGTCCCCATTTGGATATGGCAGGAAAATGTCTATCAAGATGCTTGGTGACAAGCTATCATTCTCCCTATTCTGAAACCTGGGAGGGATCTAACGATTCCTTCGAATTACCATCCCATTGCTTTGACAAGTTGTCTCTGTAAAATCTTAGAGAGGATAATCAATGCCTGCCTTGTTTAGTTTCTTGAATCAATCAACCTCCTCTCACCTACTCAGTGTGTTCTGAAGACAACGCTCTACAATAGACCACTTAAATTTGTCTTGAAACATCAGTCAGAGAAGACTTTTTAAGGCAATAACATCTTGTTACTTATTTTTTATTTAGAAAAAGCTTACAACCCAACATCAATATATGGCATCTCATGAGACCTTCACTCATATGGATTGTGTGGAAACTTACCCCTTTTCATCCAACAATTCTTAATGAAGTGCCGATTCCAAATCCATGTGGGCTCAACACTTTCTCATTTTTTTCCCACAGGAACTTGGAATCTTCCAGGGCTGTGTTCTGGGTGTCAAACTTTTCATTATAGAGATTAATGTCATCAGTAAACAGCTACCCCCACAGCTGCAAAGGGTCTTTTTGTTAATGACTTTTGCATCTCATGTTAGTCATCAAATATGAGGTTTATTAAACAGTAGCTACAAACTGCAATCAGATACTTAATTTTTAAACTTTCACTTTCTAAAAACGTTTTTATACATTTCTGCCACAAATGGGGAATCCATCTAGATCCAGAATTTCGTCTTGATGATATTGTACTTTCTGTCATCTCTGAGACAAAGTTTTTAGGTCTTATATTTGATTGTAAATTAAATTTTATATTGCACATTAAGCAACTTCATATCAAATTTTTAAAAGCATTGAACATTCTCCATGTCCTCTTTTATACTTCTTGGGGAGCAAATTGATACTCCACGCTCAACATTTATTGTTCCCTTGTCTGATCCAACCTTGACTGGGTCTGTGGTTTATGGTTCTTCTAGAACCTTGGCAATAAAAATTTTGGATCCTGTCCATTACCAGGGGCTTTGGCTTTGTATTGAAGCTTTTCGTACTTCTCCCAAGCAAAGTTTGTATGTGGAATCTCATGAACCCCCTCTATATATTTGCTGTTTGCGACGGTCTCTAATGAATGTTTCCAAACTTCGATCCCTACCACAGCATCCTACCTGGAGTTATGTTTTCCAACCACAGTGGACCACACTTTTTACTAACAAAAAATCTGCCCTTGTTCCTTTTAGTCTTTGTATCCAGGCACAATTAGAATATTTGGATTTATCCTTGAATAACTGCAGTTTCTTCAAATCAGCCTATTCCACCATGGCAAATTACTGTCCCCAATTGTAACCTATCTACTGAGTCATCTGAAGAAAGCAGATACACCTGATGCTGAACATCTTTCATATGATCCATCCATTCCTATATATATACAAATGGTTCCAAATTGAGTGACTTAGTGGGCTCAGCCATAGTTTGTGACAGTTTGGTTGTGACATACAGACTCCCCCTTACAATTTCTGTTTTCACTGCTGAATTGTATGACATCTCTCTTGCCCTAAATCATATTAAAATAATGCAATATACAAATTATATAGTGTATACAAACTCACTCAGCTGTCTATTAGCCCTGGAATCACTTCATGATAGTCGCCACCCTCTTCTCATCGAAGTTGAAAACAAACTGACCTATCTTTCTCTCTCATCTGTCTCCATCCAATTCTTTTGGATACCAGGTCATGTTGGTATTTGTGGAAATGAGCTGGCTGACAGAGCAGCAAAGTATCTGTTTTGGATCTATCACCCCAGTACCAATTCCATATGTGGACTATGGTCCAGTTATCAAATTCAGATTGTACACCAGATGGCAGGCAACCTGGAATGAGCTACACAATAACAAGCTTTTTCAAAACAAACTTTCTCTTGGTCTTTGGCCCTCTTGCTTCTGTAAGGATTGAAAAGAGGAGGTTGATTCTGCAAAGCTGCACATTGGTCACAGTTTAACCCACCACTTCCTTTTATCTGGTACTGCTGCACCAATGTTGGGTCTATGTGGCAGTCAGATTGCAGTCATCCACATTTTGAAAGATATTTGTAAGGTTGGTTTACCCTTGACTTTAGCCCATGTTATTGGTGATACTGCCCATCTCACTCATGTTTTTACATTTTTAAGAGCCATTGGTCTTTTACATTTTTTTTTTTATTGGGTTATATAGTGTTTTAGCACTATTTCTTCTACACATTTTAATGTTTTAACATGATTTATTTTACACATTTCAATTTTTATTTTGACTTGAACCCATGACTGGAAAGGCCAACTTCAGGTAACTGACTGCAATTTCTATCTTGTTGCTTCAGTCTTCCTGGCAAGTCTTAATTTTTCTCATTTTAGTTTTTATTTTTCTTTTGAACCGAACCCAGGACTGGAAAGGCTAACTTTAGGTGACTGTCAGCAAGGGTGTACTTCTTTCTTCAGTTTTCCTGGCAATTCCTAATTTTACATATTTTACTTTTTACCTTAATTGCACTACACCTATACTGTACCACATCTTGTCTGACACAGGTAGCCTCTTAGCTTCGTGCCAATAAACATTGAATACCTATCTTTGAACTGAAACAGATTTTGAAAGCTAAAGATAGAAGTTGTGTGCAGCTGATAAAACTTGTTGCTCAATGTGTGAGGGCACTTGCATCAATTACATAAGAAGACTGTCTAGGGGAGAAACATCGGAATTATTGTGAATTTTAACATTAAAATGTTACACATGTTCAAGAACTAATACTGTAGTGTTTTAAAAATGTTTAAGATCATTGGAAGTGAAGATAATGAAATACTGTTAAGAATTAGACTTCCAACCTACAAACGTACAACAACTGTTGATTTTGGTACTTGCATATCTTACATTAATTTTTCATGCTTTCCAGCATAACATTTGTTATTTACATTTGAAAATCTCAAATTTTGTAATTTCTTTTTTTCTTGTTCAGATTGTGAACAAGATGGTGTCTGAAATACAGACAGTTCCTGGTATCTCACGTGTCCTATATGACCTTACACCAAAGCCACCTGGAACCACAGAATGGGAGTAGTCAAGTTGAAATTAATTGATATTAAAGTCTCCATAAGGTTAATCATATGTTAGTGGGATCAGCTGGAAGATCGCTAGATTTGTAAGGACACAGTTGTTTTATGTTTAAATGCAATCTTGAATATTGCGTTTTCTTTAATATTTTGGTGGAAATTTCATTTCTTTAGTGATGTTCAAATTATATTAGTGACACTTTGCAATCAGTCAAAAACAAATTTAATAAAAAGTAACAAAGAGCAAGAATGAAATTTAACCTGCTAGTTAAGTAACTTTTAAGAAGAAGAAAAACAGACTTCAGTAAACAACTGAAATCTGTCACAAAACTAAGCTTATGATTTGTGCCCGTTAGGGAACTGATACTTAGTTCTTGATTTATATTTATTTTTAAGTCTGTTAGTTATGATAAATCGTGCACAAAAAGTTAGTGTGAAGATAAGGTAAATGTGAACAGAGATTAGTTTTCAATATCTTTTAGCTTGATAATGTTAATTTTTTATTATAGTTTAATCATAGTTTTATCATATAATTTAAAGTAATACTGAACAAATTAATAAAGCAAATAGGAAAGTTAACTTAGCCACATAGAAAAGTGTTTGGTGTACAGTTTTTAATTGTGCAGTTGTTTGGCTCCAATAGCTATCTACAAATAAATTTTAGTGTTCTCAACTCAATTTCCTGATAGCATATTAAATAAAATCTCAAAATAATTGTAACAGATACACGCATAAATATAGCATTTGAGGTAATAATAGTTTCTGGGTGCTGCCAAGAAGTTCTTAAACTTTTTGAAATGTTCTGCTACTGTTTTAATATTATTTGTTTATGCATTTTTGTAAGTGTATTCAAAGACTTCTTTATAAATAATACTTGGAACCGTGATAATAAATTGGCAACCAGTTTGAAGAATGTTTATCGTTGTTATTGAGCAATTTTTGCTTTAAATAAATTTCAACCAGTTGAATGTGTTAGTCTTATGGTTTTGTAATTATTTACTCTATAATCATTGTTTAATAATTTTTGTATACTCGGTTACTCATCTGTAGTGCAGAAATAGTGGTGTCAATATTAATTGGACTGGTTTGAGATTTTAATAAGAGATGTGAGTTAAAGTTTTAATAAATAACTATTAGAGAAAAGCAATTCGGTGAATTTTTGTTCTTAATTACAAAAAAGAAACTTATCATTTGGTGTTGGCTCCAAAACATCATTTTCAAAGTTTTCACTTTTTTTTTAATATCTAATTTTAGGTGAATTATCTTCTTAAATGGATGTATTTTCTGAAAGCTTTATTTTCATATATATATGAGTCCTTTGATTTAAATTTGATATTCTGTTACCAAGCATTAAAATTTATATTTTGAAACCGTAAATATTTCTTTATTTTGTATTTTTGTTGAACCAGTCTTAAATCAATAGTCTTAAAATACAAAGTCATTGAATTTTGAATAGAAATCTAAAGAAAAATGATTAGGTAACTCCAGTGTATGAGAAAAACTTAATGAAGTTTCCTTTATGCTGAATATAACAACTGTTAATGTAATTAGTGCAGGAAATTGGGAATATATTCTGGTAATTCTGTGATTTCTTCAATACATTTTACCTTGTGATGTATAAATTGAAAGTCTCCTTTCATTAAGTATTTCAAAATGCATAATATTCCAGAAATTTTTGACACCAAATGTTTTTAAGGCAAAACTTGGTGATAATACAGGTTAGAGGTTAAAGTTACTGTTTGTTCCATTTGTAGGAAGTAAAAATAGGAATGTTTTTTTTATCAATGTCTCTTAATTTGGTTGGTTTTCTCCTCAAATTCCTTTTATTTAATTAACCAATAGTTGAAAAGTTTGGTTTGTATTTTGACAAAAGTAAACTTTCTTCAATATGCTTCAACTCTAGAGTTTCAAAGATCCAGTTTTAGAATGTTAGTAATTTGTTTAAGAACGGTTTTGAAAACACTGTTAAGATGCAGAAAAATTAACAAATTAAGTTTTAATTAGCACTAAAACCTGCTTTATAAATACATTAAAATTATTTCCTTGTTATCCAGTTAACTTTCTATGATAGGGAATTTCAAATTTTTTTTAACCCCATTTCTACATTTTATTCTGATTTTGGGTAAATCTTAACTATTTCATTGTTAATTTGACAAATTAAACCATAACAATAATATTTTATAACTTAAAACCTCATCTTCAGTGCATTTTGGAAATGATAGGCAGTATAAAAATGTATTTCAAGACAGCTGAAGATGGTCTAAGAAGGTCAAAACATTTTCTGTTTTAGTAAATTTTAGTCCCCATACCAGCTGTCTTAAGATACACTTTTACTTCAAGTAGGTTTCTTGTCCCGAATATTCAATAGTTCAATATATGTAATTGAATCAACATGAAACCAATTTTGTTAGCATCACCCTTCATTTTAAAATCTTAATTATAACTTAGTAATTTATGGAAATTTCTTAGTAATTAGTAATAACTTCTGATTAGAACAAGCTACCTTCTTGGAGCAAAACTAATATCTTGAAGTTCACACAGCTTCAGAGATTTAATATAATGGAAATGCTAAAATATATTAAACATACTAATCAATGTTCATAAAGGTACCAATAAAGAAATACTAACAATATATCTTGCAGAACATAGAAACTCTATCTGATGGCTTCAAGTGTGACATAGTAATGTAAAGTTCACCTATATAAAACAAATATGGGTAACTTTTGGCTGTTTTAACCACTTTAAACATTTAAGTACTTTGTATAAACATGATCATTTTAAAGAACAGTTACAAACATTACAGGTTTACTTATTAAATTTGTATAAGATTTTGTTAATGATTTGGATGAAACTGAAAATACAGCTTTGGCATGTAATATATTTATTTCCTTATGTTCCCCTGTTTTCCTGTATAACTTGCAAAAAAAACACAAAAAAAAACTCGCACTTTCAGCTGACCCCTGATTGAAAAGGTGTAATTGAAATGTTGGCATGTTGATATTGTTAATCTGCCTTATGTATTCAATTTTACTACATGTAAACAAACTTTGAGAATTGTTTATTTTCATCTGTTCTTTCTGCATTTAATCATTCTTTTGATTTAGTAAAAACTATGTGGTTTTAAAGTAAGCAAAACCTTGCTTGTTATTAAATCAAAAACAGTTTTTAAGCTTTACAATTTTCTCAACAATAATTAAACCACAATTATGAATCTTTCTTATTTTTACAATGGTTTTGTAGAAAAAGCTGTGTAAGGTTCAAGCTAATTCAGTAAATTTATAAAGTTAAGCTGCTTGTTTTGCTACCTAATTGAAACAGGCTAATAATAGAATGCAGTTTCACACAACACAAGTTAATAATTTTGAAGTTCACAAAATTTAGTTTAATATGAATATGGAGTGTAGATACCTGTAACTAGCTCACTGCAATTCAAAAACATCTATGCTGTAAACAGTATTCGCTCATATTGAGAATTTTTCAAATGTATAAATTGGGGGGGGGGTCTAATTATGAATTTTGTTACAGAATTTCAGTTAAAATACAGACTTAAAGGTAACCAAGATTACATAAAGTAATTCTTGCAGGATATGTTAAGTATAAACTAAATCAGTCTTAGCTTTATTGTATTTAAAGGTTTGATTAATGCATATAGATAATAATGTAACAAGCCTACCAAGTGAAACTCCAAAACACAAACTTAATTTTGTTTTTCTATATTCATTTAACGATGAAATTTGTTTAGCTGAAAACTACGGAAGTGTATAAGTTTAGAAGTTTTAAGAGTTGCATGTATTTTTGTTTCCTTAAAAACTATCTGTACCTAATCTTAACCTTACTTAAACAAAAAAAGTGTTTTGAATAAATAAAACATTTTTGTATAAATGTTTGTTTTTATCAGTATCATTGTGTGGCAAAAGCCTTTTTCAACTTCACATTGTTGAAATATAAAACTAACATTTCTTATTAATTTCACAATTGCTGTGAAATTGCTTCTAATGTGCAGATTGGCAACTCGCTTAACAATCACAGCCAAAGTAGTTTTTGTGAAATTGTAAATATCACATCTACATTTCCAAGTTTTTTCTCGTTTCATAGGTACTTTGTGCCATCACACACATACACGCGACCTTAGAAAATGTAATCAACATATTTTGTTCCAATTTAAAATATTCAAACTAGACGTATTCAAATCTGAGTTTTCAAATTTCCTAAGTGGGGATATCCTTTACACACAAATGCTTTAGAAAACAACAAAATATAAATTAACTTGTTACACTAGAATTTTGCAGAAAAAGACTTGTTACAAGTCAAGCCTCAGCTATGGTAAGCAAGTGCAATGTCTTGCAACATTTGAAATCTATGAACAGAAGCAAAGTTGCACGTACCATCAATAGTAGCCAACACCGTGAAGAATGAACTCTGGGAAACTGATTTAAGATGTATACATCAGTTTTTTTCCATAGAATATCTGTTCAACCACGTAATACCTAAAACAAATTGAATTAAAAAAAATTGGTATGAATGTCATTCCATACAGTAATAGTCGTTAAGTTGCCAAATGCATTCATTGTCTGTGGATTTTTAGACAATTGAACTGTTATCCTCTGTAATAGATGGGTCATTTAATTAATGTAAGGACGGACTGACACGATTTAAACCTGGTAGTTTTACAGTGAAACTGTCTGGAATAGAAGGTACCTGTAGAACTTTTGCTAAGGTATCCTCAGACAAAGCATGCTTTGTGGACTGTAATAATATGGAGAAACTCCTAAACCTTTTCAACCCTCATATTTGCCAGATAATAACCGTGGGTTAGATATATTTTTATACACTAAATTATTAAAATATGAAATAAGATGAGAGGTGACAGGAAAAAACGCATAAATATCGGAACGTAGTTTTAAATTTGGTATATTTTGTTGTATGATCATCCTCATTAATTCCAGACGCCAAAAAACAAGTATAATGTACATTTATAGATGTCGCTAGCATTATGAATGTTAAATGCAATATAAATATACAATGTATTTTCATAAACCGCAAACCAAGGGCAACTAGTTAAATATTATCCAATTGGAAAAGCAACAAAACCTTACATGTGATCATGATTATTGGTGATAGATAATGGTGAACCAGACCTGCAACAAAATATTTTTCTATTGGGTCTAGTACGATCAAGGAGGAACAAGTGGTTGAGGCACTCCACTCTTAATCTGAAAGTCGCGGGTTGGAATCCCCGTCTCTCCAGGCATGTTCGCCCCTTTTAGACGTGAGGGCGTTATGTGATAGTCAATCCCACTATTTTTTTAGTAAAAGAGTACCCCAAGAATTTGTGGTGTACGGTAATGACTAGCTACCTTCCCACTAGTCTTACACTGCTACGTTATGGACGGCTAGTGCAGATGGTCTTCGTACAGCTTTGTGCAAATTAAAAAAAAAACTATAGTACGATGACAACTACAGATAATAAAAAGACTTTATAACGGACGTAGTAGCAGATCAAAATGTAGTACAAATGACCAGCAACAGTAATCTCAAATACCTTTTTTCGTTAGTTTTAAGTGTTGGAATTAATAAACTATTAATTCGTATAAATTGCTAGTATTTGTTATGTCACGTCATTATTTTTTCCAAGAAGGATTATTGTTAAAGCACTATAGGAAAGTTTTCAATGTATTTTTAAATTTGTTTGTTTTAAATTTCTCGCAAAGCTACTCGAGGGCTATCTGCGCTTTTAAAATTGATGCATAATATCTGAGCTAAGGGTTATTATACCAGATTGTTAACCCAAAAGTCCATAGTTCACATCCTATTGTTGTAAGATCATATTCTGTTTGTGGTGCCTTGGGAAAATAAATGTGATAATCATGTTTCGCCATCCGATTAGAAAGACCCAAGTGTTAGCAGAGAGTGCTGTAGGTGTATTCCCACTAGTCTAATCAGTTTGAAATCAAGAACGAATGAAACGTGACAACTTTTTCGTAGTTTTGTTTTGAGCATAAACACAATCAACAAATGTAATAATACCATTTTCAGTTAGCGAATAAATGTATTTATATGTTAATTCCTGTTACATTTGTTTTGTTTTGTTTTTTGGAATTTTCGCACAAAGCTACTCGAGGGCTATCTGTGCTAGCCGTCCCTAATTTAGCAGTGTAAGACTAGAGGGAAGGCAGCTAGTCATCACCACCCACCACCAACTCTTGGGCTACTCTTTTACCGACGAATAGTGGGATTGACTGTCACATTATACACCCCCACGGCTGAGAGGGCGAGCATGTTTTAGCGCGACGCGGGCGCGAACCCGCGACCCTCGGATCACGAGTGCACGCCTTAACGTGCTCGGCCATGCCAGGCCTTAATTCCTGTTACAAAAACTATTTCATAAACAAGCAACACCTCCTCCCCCTCATGTAGTTGTTCAATTCAGCATTTTTTTATGATTAATAACAAAGTTCAATTTGTTTGTTTTCAATTTCGCGCAAAACTACTTGAGGGCTATTTGCGCTGGCCGTCCCTAATTTAGCAGTGTAAGATTAGAGGGAAGGCGGCTAATCATTACCACCCACTGCCAACTCTTGGACTATTCTTTTACCAAAGAATACTGGGATTAACTGTAACATTATAACGTCCTCACTGCTGAAATGGTGAGCATGTTTTGATGTGACGGGGATTCGAATTCGAGACCCTCGGATTACGAGTCAAACGCTTTAACCCACCTGGCCATCCCAGGCCCAGTTCAATTTTTAATTTGCTAATTAGTCTAACATGAAGTTAACCTTTTAAACATAGCATAACTGATAATAAAAAAAACACTGACAATACTTAGCATGTTAGTCATAATTTCAAGTATCGATAAAGTTTAAAGAGTAGAGTTCATACAGATTACCTCTGCTAAGGTTTATTGCCAGAGGCCCAAGGCTGGGAAGGATGTTTTGTGGCAATGTTGAATACGTTTGAGATTATCCCCTGTAGCCATAAGTTTAGCTTTCAGTTGTTAATAAAACAACACGTTTTGATTTTGAAGTACAGTCTTCTGTTTAGTTGTACGCATTTTACGCTGTTGATATACTTTTACTCAGCAGGTAAATAATTTTTTATTTGAACCTAAAATCTCTTTATTTGTGAAACATTTTTTCTAACTTTTATAATATCAGTTTTCGTGCCAGACTTTTAACATAAGATTTGTTGGTTTATTTGAGGAATTAAAAAAATGTTGCTATTAAGAGTATGTAATGATTTACACTATTTGTACAAGCACAGTGTAACTGTAAAATATTACTAACCGTGATCTGCAAAACATTTGTAGTATTTTTCATGCCCTTCACTTGAATTTTCGTTATTCTATTATTCAGACGTTTCTGCCAATACAGCAAAAATTGTCTTCATTACCAACTTTACATTTACTTTAATTTGTAACAATATAGCTTCTGTTCGCTTCACACTTCACATACTTCTATGTGCATTATTTAACTAATTTTTAGAACGAGTTTTATTTTTCGTTTTTAATTGTTCTGTACTCTATATTCTATTATATATACTATTACTGTACTTTATTGTTTATATTAAATAACCTCCCGCTTACCATTTGACCATTTGAAACTTTTTTAACACTCCTACGAAAACTGGGGCCTAATAGGCCCCAGAGCAACTTGAAAGGTTATTAATATTAGGCTAATAATTTTGTATTTAAATGAAATTGCCATTAACTGACCCTATCCCTTTATATTTTAAGGAGCAATAATATTTTGACTTTTCAGACATTTGCGAAATAATATTTAAATTTTTTTTAAAACATCCACTAAGGGTATTTTGGGGCCTCAGATAAAAAAACATAAAAATGACTTTATTTATTTCCCGAATAATTCTAGAACAGGCCTTGGCAACCGAAAAAAGCAAATTATAGTAAAAATATATTAATTTTACAACTTCTTTTCAAAAGCTGGATATTTAGGATAATAACTCTACTCCAACAATAATTTTAGACGGTCCTGATTATTGCCTAGTTTGCCCGCGCCTGTTCTAGAACATTCTAGAAACTTTACAGAAGTATTTAGAATAATCTAGAATATTCTAGAAGAATCCACAAATCCTATATTTATAGGAGCTGAAATCTTCAAACCGTGTCAAAAATGATATCTCTTGATGAAGCTGTACATTTACTGACAAAACCATCCGACGATGAAAGTGAACATGATAATGTCGAAGACTACTCTTAAAGTTGTGATGATGATCCTTCTGAAGTCAAAAATGATGAACAAATCGCGCCGTACCCTTCTGAAAGTGAAGAAAGTAATCAAGAAGATTTTACTACGATGCCAGTGAACGAACTTTTGTCCAAAGATAAAAATTTTAGTTATTCAATGTTACGTATCTTTGATGTTTTAAGTTCTTCGTAGATTAAACGCAACAGAAAAACGCAGATAACAGCTTGTATAATTTATTACACTAAACTATTAACAAATATAACAGATATAACATGAATTATATAATAATAGTGACAGATATTAAGTTACAACATTCGAAATTAATTACAAATCAAAATAATATTAGTTTCAAACTTCAAAATAAATCACAACACAAAACGGTACTGGCCTGTATCTAATATAATGATCTAAAATTAAAGTCTCAAATTCCAGTCTAGGGTGTGAATTTGGTCCCACGAAGAGATTCCGAAACAGTTCACAGTTCAATGAAATCGCCGTCTCTCAGCTCAAGCAGTAATTCAGAAGTATCGTAGAAATTGACGAAATATAATCACGGCTTCCGTAGATCTAATTTCAATCACAAATCCAAGTTGAATATTCACAGCAAACACTTAATCTTTCTCAAATAACTAACTCTCTTCTTTTAAAATGAAACTGGTGTCTGAATCTCACTCTTTGTCTTCGAATAAAACTGATGACTGAAGACTCTCACGTCACCGTCTTTTTTATACTGATAGGCCTATTTCTCGAACAATCTCGCAATTTCCATACAACTCCAGAGCTATACACGCATATCCGTTCTTGCACGAGACTACACTTCTAGACAGGAAGTCACCAGCACTCATTTACAAACATGTGATTGGTCTACTTAATTCGAGAAAGTTCTAAAACGTTACCCTAAATAAATAACATATTTTAGTTTAAACTTCGAAACAATAATATCAATATGGAAAAATGAATAATACAAATGAAAATTCAAACACAACACGACATGTTGTCGTTTACAAAATATTGACACATATACATAACATTCAACAACACCTTCAAGGATCAAAAGGAGAACCACAGCTCTCAATATATTCAATGGGAACCTACCCGTGGTGGGCAGAGCACAGATAGCCCATTGTGTAGCTTTGTGCTTAATTCAAAACAACAACAAGGGAACCCAGGCATTACAAGGCAAGCTGCTCCAAGAGTCTCTACACCATTCGAAACATTCAAAATTTTCATTTCTGATAATATGATGGAACAGATCATTCACTCAACAAACACCGTCATGAAAGAACCAATTTTTGAAGAAGACCTCTGGAAATGGATCGCATCTAATCTTTTCCTTGGAATAAGCAAATCCAAAATGTTTTCAACCGAATTCGGTTTGCCATTTTTGCGAAAACTGATTACACAAGACAAATTCAAAAAAATGTGCTCAAAAATCAGAGTTGGCATCCACTCTCAAAGAAATAGAGAAATCAAAAATTCCGCCATCTCTGGAGTCTGGAATTTTTTCATTGAAAATTGCAAAACAGTTACAACCCAAGCGAATACCTGACAGTGGATGAACAACTATGTAACTTCAAAGGAAGAGTTGGCTTCAGAACATACATTCCGACAAAGCCAGGCAAATACGGAATAAAGATTTGGTGCCTAACAGATGCAAAGACAAGTTACCTCCTCAACGCTCAAATTTATACTGGAAAGGTTGGAAATACGACAGAAACAAATAAAGGAGAAAGAATAGTCAAAGAACTGAGTCAGCCATTTCTTGGAAAAGAAAGGACAATAACGACAGATAATTTCTTCACAACAATGACACTTGCCAAGTACCTACGAACAAAAAGAACAGGACTTGTTGGAACCATACGGAAATCAAGAACCTTCCTGCCTCCTGAAATAAATGCAAAATCTAGAGAATTATCACCAAAGTTTTTCTACCATGACGACATCACTCTTCTTAGGCACTCAGACAAACCAGGAAAATATGTGATACTCCTGAGTTCTCAGCATCAATCTGGTGAAGTAGAAGAGAATGGAAAGCCCGAAATCGTCAATCTTTACAATGCAACGAAGGCAGGTGTCGACACTCTCGATCAACTGGTGAGATATTATGCAACAAAGAGGCGATTAAAGCTCTGGTCAGTCTGCATATTCTATAACATTCTAGATCTTGCTGCGTACAATGCTTTCGTTCTATACTCGACAAAACATCCAAAATTTCTTCGTCAACATAAATCAAGAGCCAAAAGAGAATTTATACGGCAATTGGTCCTTGAAATCAAATAAATTTACTGCAAAGATAATGACAAAACAACCTCATGTGAACCGCTTACAAAGAGGGCAAAAAGAGGACGATGCCATTTGTGCGGCAGATCAAAAGATAGACAGTCGAAAATTGTTTGCTCAAATTGTAAAAAAAATGTTTGTCAGAGCCATTCTAAAGTTGTTTGTAATGAATGTTGCTAAATCACCGTGTTTCTATTGAAAAATATATATGGGGCCTGATAGGTCCCAAAAATCACTTTAGTGGATGTAAATATTTTTTTTCGTAAGACTGTTAACATATTTCAATAGGACCTTTTGGTAAAAGTCGAATAATTAATTTGGTGCAATAGTGCTGCCCTCTATGACTATAAAAGTTAGATATTGAATGCAGAGACTGGTTGTCTCTGTTGCGGATAGTTGGGGACAGTTTGAATTGAGTGTAAGTTTACTATTTATTTCTTGTCTAATGTTTCAGGAAAATAATTTTTAGTACATATAACATTGGGAGGTCAAATAGTAATATTGCTCTTTGTGTGTTATCTTGTTATTACTGTACAGAGAATTATTCCAACACTGGTAATGCAGCACAGCGACTGTGTTTATCGCTGACAGTGACATTGGTTGACCTTCACTTTGAAAGTTTAACTGGTGAATACCGAAGTCTCGTAGTTTGTGACCGAGTTCAGATAATCCCGTCTACACTTCAAATTATAGTGAAACAATAACAAAAATTGTCTTGTATCTTTACAGAAGCACGTCAGTTATTATGTTTAATTTGAATCACCATTCGGAATTGGTTAAAAAGGACTGATTGAGAATTATTACTTTAATAATATTAGAAATATTACTTTGATAATTAAAAATTGATATTTATATTCCAAAGTATTTTACGCAAGAATTAAGTGATAAATTTAGCTTAAAAACGTTAAAGATAAGGTATTTTTTTAAATCAAAAACTCCTGTGTGCTTAAAAATAAAATATTTGTTGAAGGTTAACTTTCAGTTTAATTTTGTCAATTGTTATTATTAATTTTTATCACAATATTGTAATACGTCCGTAGTATTAAAGTGAACTTGGAGAATGTATTACTATTAATAAAACTAGGAATATTACTTAGTATTATATCTTATTATTGTAGGTGAGCTAATGTTTGTATGCACAGTTCAACCAAAAAATGTTTGACATAATAACTGATATGAGTATCTTACTTTTGTTTGAGAACTAGGGAGTATTAATATTAAGAGATTACTGGTACAATGTAAAATGCAAGTTTTCTGTCAATTAATAAAAACAGTAAACTGCATTGAAAAACTACTTTTGTATGTGTATTTCCTTTCATTAATTTATCAACTGTGCCAATCAATGTAATTTAAATATAAAGTTTTAAAAGCAGTGCAGGATATTTGTGTGAAATTAGTGTGCTTACCTTTGCTGGTAATGTCTGATATTTAAGGACAAAGGTGTCTGTTGGTCCAGTGAGGATATTTCATGTATTAAAATAAATCAAATGTTCACCTGATTTATGTATTTATACAGCCTCATCTTAAATCTATTGCATCTGTAACGTCTGAAATCAACTGAATCCATGATCAATTATTTTGTTAAAAAAGTGTCCAAATTAAAAATAACTTTTGCTCTGCTATGCTGTATTTTCCCCCTTGTCCTATTGTTCTCACCATTTAAATGAAAGAAAAAAAGGTGCATAAATAGCTTCCAATGCTTTCTGAAAATCCAAATGAAATAAATCCAATCTGCACCATCATCAATATATACAGTAACTTCAAAGAGTGTCAACAAATTTGAAAGACAAGACTTGCTCTAAGTGAAAACATGCTGTCTATCTAACAAAATTTCAAATATTGTTAAATTATTTTCCAAAGCATTTTTATCAGATTCTCAAAATCTTTTCTTGTTACTGATATAAGAGTTAATTGGCCTATTATTATCAAAATAATTTTTATTACCTCCCTTGATAGCGGAGTAGTAATAATAATGGACATCCAATCCTGAATAAAGTGAGGATTATTTTTTAGGAATATCCTTGGTTAATGTAACTGATGAATGAAATAAAAACTTTAATAATAAAAATAGCTTGAATTTATTTTATTTTTTTTAATTTTTTGCAACTGTAGCTTTTGACCATGTCAAGAGTTCTTGTATAATAAGAATGTTGAAGGTTGAAAGCAAGTTATAATAGAGGAACAAAGCCTGGGTGTAAGTTATCCATATGGAACACATCACTTTTTTGTTTATTTACTTTTTGTGAGAGTTTAAAAGTAAAGCAGTTTTTTTTAAATGTGTATAAATTATAATTAAACAAAATGAGATCATAGCACAGTTGCATCAAGATTGTGTGTGTTGTTGCTAAATATATTTTTAGATGGAGAATTTCAATATGTACTTTATAAATGTTAAAGCTATCTTCATCAAAGGTCTTGCCATTACTGCATCTTGTTTCTCCTTTAAGAATTTTATGCCACAACCATGCCTATCAGCAAAATCTATGCTCGTCAAATCTTCGACAGTCGTGGAAATCCAACTGTAGAAGTTGATCTCACTACTGACAAGGGTATGCATATTTAATACTATCTTTGTATCATGGTCTATGTCTGGTGACTTTAATACTACTCCACTGTATATTTTGTAATTAAAATGTTTGTAACTATTTTTTTTGTTTTATAACAATTAGTTTATTATAATGATTTCCACTACTTGCTAACCAGATTGTATATATTTAAAAACAACAAAAAAAAAGCTTCATATTTGTGAAAGTGCAAGACTTGCCTCCTTATGGATGGCTTACATCCAATAAGATCAATGTAATACAGTAGTTTCTGTATAGAAGGAAATCTTGTGATATCTCTCTGAAGTATTGATTGTGACATTTAATTAAAATCATTTAACAGACCATTTCTCTGATCCACAGGCTTGTTTCGAGCTGCAGTGCCAAGTGGAGCATCTACTGGAATTTACGAAGCTCTGGAGCTCCGAGATGGGGATAAAACTTCATATCATGGTAAAAGTGTCAGAAAGGCAATTGACAATGTAAATAATACAATTACTCCAGCTCTGCTGGCTAAGGTGAGACCACACTTGTAATTGAAAGTTGATTAACTGTTGTTAAGGAAATATTAATATTAGAAATTATAAATGATAAAAGATGTTTAAAAACACTGCCTACAGAAAGTAATTTTAGTGTAGAGAAAAACTGTGCAGTGGAGTGGTGGATTATATCAAAAGTGAAACTTCGAGATGCTAGTAATACATAGTAACTGAAATAGAAGAGGTAACTGTTGCATGACATTTTCTTATTTGTCCTCTAGTTTGAAAGAGTATCGTCAAGTGTTATGTATTAGTTATTTTCCAGTATTTTACTATGTAAAATATTTTTTAGTAACTTATTAAACAATAAAAATGCTGAGTAAGAGATAACTATATGGTCTTGAGAGCAAGGGTAATGAAACAATTAAGTAATTTACTTCTCTAGGTTTGAAAGTTGTAGAAATTTTAAACAGAAGAACTTGGACTTGTAGTAATGACATGATATTGGTACTGATGCAAAAGTTGTGTTGTAATATCCTCTCTTCTAGGTTTCTGTCAGGGCACCAATTTTATTATTGTTATTGAAGATACTATTATTAATTTAAGAAAGTAATTGTTTTTAGGTTAAATATAAAATTAATACCAATTTGACAGACTTGTGTTTGAAGGACAAACATTATTGTTCATAATGCTTGTAGATACAGAATTGTATTCACAAGTTATTGAAAATGACTACTACAAGTTTTTAATTTAGCTTCATCCTTTCTGAAATTTGTGTAGATGCATAAACAGATTTATGCATGCTTGGTTAATTTAACCATGACACACTGTCTGTGAAATGAGGTTAAATAACCAGTTTGTATATTTTTATCTTAAATAAAAACTGATATTTTGTTTTCTCACATGTAGTTTGTTAAATAGATTGGCAATAAAATGCAAACTGTGATTTTCCTTTAAACAGTTATGAAAGCATCGATGTTTTTCTTTTTCTGTTTCCAGAACTTTGAACCAACTCAGCAGGTAGAAATTGATGAATTTCTGTTATCACTAGATGGGACTGAAAACAAAGGTGAGAAAAAACTTGTCTTTCATAGGTGATTTTGTACCATCATGTATAGTATTGAGAAATTTTGTTTATTTTTTCAGTGAAAGAACAGTAAAAGATTAAGCACAATGCCACTCACATCTAGAATTCTGAGTTTGAATTTCCAAGTGTGTAATAGGAGATTTAGGTACACTACCTTTTTAATATATAAACAAAAATGTAATTTAAATGTTACCTTGACTTGCATACTTAAAAGAAAATTGTACTAATAAAGCACCCATAAATACTGTTAATTTAATTATAACTGGCTTGAATGTATAAACACAGCAACAATGGCAAAGGAAGAAAATTAAACTTTCAAAATTCTAAGTTTTTATTTCATTTTGTTAAACCTTTGTCTAGCAAGAGGACAGAAAAGTCACCTTGAACTAGGCCTTAATATTTTTTCATTTGCTAGTAGCATTCAGGAGACAAAATGAACACATAGCATTACCTTTCACGCAATGTACAAGATTTAAGATGATGGTTTGACTTTTGTTACTATAAATATTTCCACGTGTTTGTCTTCAATATAGGCAAGCTTGGAGCCAATTCTATTTTGGGAGTGTCCCTGGCTGTCTGCAAAGCAGGAGCAGCCCAAAAGGTATTCAGCTATTTTTACAACAGCCTTTCTTTTAAGTTAAAAAGAATAAATGATTACCAGTTTTGCTACTACTATTAGTATTGACAAATATTGGATTGTCTTATCAATAGACTGTACTAATTCATCACCCACTTAGAGTTTAGCACTTGCAGTTACCCAAAAGTTTGGTAAAATGTATTACGTATTTAACGAGACTTTAAAAGTACATTACTATTCTTTTAACAAAAATTCTTTAACTTCTGTTTCCATTTTTAAAAAGCTTTAAAGTATAAAATTACTAAAGCAAAGCTGTTAGTTTATTTATCCTTTACTATCTTCGAGTTTTGGTGGATATGATAGTCGTTCTTATTAGTGCTGTTTCTTGAGTCAGTTAGTTAACGGTTAGGATTTGCTTGGTCACTGATGCAAAGCTATTTAGATTTGTTTATTTTATTTGCTGAAACTTGCAAATAATCAACCAGAAAAAAAAATGTAACTTAAAAACTTATTTCTAATTTTACTTCTAAATATGAAATGTTTACCTTCCAGGGCATTCCACTGTATCGTCACATCTCTGATTTGGCTGGGAATAGTGATGTAATCTTGCCAGTCCCTGCTTTCAATGTGATTAATGGTGGAAGCCATGCTGGAAACAAGCTGGCCATGCAGGAGTTCATGATTCTTCCGACTGGTGCTGGTTCTTTTACAGAAGCCATGAAAATGGGGAGTGAAGTTTATCACCACTTGAAAAATGTAATCAAGAAAAGGCAAGTTACTTCAAAGTTTTCGTACTCTGGATGGGAGAAACTTAAATATACAATTGTGGATTAGAGATGTAGCATTTAAGGATTTCAAAAAGTTGTTTACATTTTGAAAATAGATTAGCATATATTTTGGTTAATGTAAAATAAAATTTGGCAATCTAAATACCCAGTTATATGAAAGTTATTTTTTGTTTTGGAGTGAAAGTCTCAACCATGATTTGTCAAATGCTTAGTAGTTTTTGTGAATTTAAGTCTTGTTCTTTAAAAGTTAACTTTTGTGTACTGATAAATTTGAAATTATACAATACTTGAATATTATATAAAAGCATGAAAAAAAAAATTGCTGAAACTTGAAGGTTTATCTTTTGGACGTAGATTTGGCCTTCAAGCCACTGCTGTTGGTGACGAGGGAGGCTTTGCTCCAGACATTCAGAACAACAAGGAGGCTCTGGAACTAATCAAAGAAGCCATTGATATTGCTGGTTACACTGGTAGGATTGATATTGGCATGGATGTGGCTGCTTCAGAGTTCTACAAAGAGGGCAAGTATGATTTGGACTTTAAGAACCCCAACTCTGATCCTTCTCAGTGGCTTACACCTGATGCTCTTGCTTCTATGTACCAAGAATTCATAAAGGATTATCCAGTTGTATCAATTGAAGATCCTTTTGACCAAGATGACTGGGATGCTTGGTCCTCATTTCAGGCTGCTGTACAGATTCAGGTTGTTGGGTAAGAATTCCAGATCTTGATTGTAAATGATTTTTTATCAAATCAGAATTAATATTTTCCAAATCTAATATACAGTGAGATTGGGTATTTGTTTAACTATTGCAATTTCTTGATGTAATACTCTTAAAAGCAGTTTAGAACAAACATTTATTGTGTGTTTCATACTTTAAGAATCTCTAATTTCTGAAATTGGTTTAGGTATTAAACTTTTAAATTTTTACCCATGTAAATACTTTAACACTGTATCTGTATCTCAATTTCAAGTTTGTAAAAACATTAATTTTTCTATGGTTTTTGTATTATTCTTCACATGATATCTTATAACATTAACATGTCTGACTTTCAGTGATGACCTGACGGTGACCAACCCAAAAAGAATCCAGCAAGCAGTGGAGAAGAAAGCCTGTAACTGTCTGCTACTGAAAGTTAACCAGATTGGAAGTGTAACTGAGGCTATTAAGGCGTAAGTATAGTAATTTCATAGTAGTGTAAATACGACCATTGTCAAACTAAAATCTGAAGCTCACTATTTTGATAGTACATGAAACATTGCTGTGGTGTAACATGAACTATCATGGTATGGCACGGAAGAACCTGAGGCTGAAGCCATTTAGATGTAAGAACAGTATTCTAATTTACCAGCCTGACATGCCCAGGTGGTTAGGGAACTTGGCTCATTATCTGAGGGTTGTAGGTTCTAATCCCTGTCAAACCAAACGTTCATGCCCTTTTAGGCATAGGGGCATTGTGATGGTATGGTTAAACCAACTATATGTTAGTGAAGGAGTAGTCCAAGAGTTGGCAATGGGTAATGATGACTATCCTTCCTTCTCTCTAGGCTTACACTGTTAAATTAGGGACTGCTAGCACAAATAGCCCTCGTGTAGCTTTGTGCAAAATTAAAACTAACAAATCTAATAATATATAATGTTCAAGTGTTATGTAACTCTTACCTAAAAAATATGGATGCTGCAGGCTAGAAAAGCACGGTATTGCTACAATGTTCTGCAATCAAATTTAAAAGTACAGAGCTATATAGTATAAAATTATTGAAAAAATTGTCATTTTGCATTACTTGGATTAATAATACATTCAGCTTCTTCAGAACAAGAAAAAATATTAAATAACTTGAAGGCTTTTGTGGATGCACTAACTTTATATAGTGTGAAGGTATTGTGTTTATTGTGTTTTATTAGTAGTTGGGAAATAATGGCTCTGTAGTTTTAAGTGTATACATAAATGATCTTTAAAATGCTAAAAGTAACAAAATACCTTTTTATTGTTGCCAAATTTGGCTAAACAGTTTTTTATTATATCAAACTTTTTGTTAATGAAGAAATGTGTGTGTGTATGTGTAAACAAGTTAACTTGTATCAATATACAGTGGTAGTTACATTTAGTTCTGAAATTGTATGCACTGTGTATTTATGTTAAGCACCTATTGAAAATGTGGTATTCTTAAAGCTGGCTTTAATATGATACGAGACCAATTTTTTAAGTAATTTTGTTTGAAGCCAAAATTCCATGTTACATGTTTAATTTCAGACATCAGTTAGCTAAATCTAACAAGTGGGGAACAATGGTAAGTCATCGCAGTGGTGAGACAGAAGATACAACTATTGCCGATCTTGTTGTTGGGCTATGCACAGGCCAAATTAAAACCGGTGCTCCTTGCCGATCAGAACGACTTGCTAAGTATAACCAGATCTTAAGAATTGAGGAAGAACTTGGTCCTAAGGCAAAGTATGCTGGGACTAACTTTTGCCACCCAATCTAGATGACACATGATGATGCAAGTTGCTCATGGTGAAAGTGCAGTATGCTTTATTGGTCTTGCTTATTGTTATTCCAGAAATATACTCCCATTAATAAACACGTAGTGTTTTAACTTAAACTTAGTTTAGCTCCAAGAATAAATTGTTGTTGAATTGTTGCTGAAAAAGAAATGCTACTGTAATATCACACTAAATAAAATATAATTAGAATTTTTTTTTTGTGGCTAATCTGCTTCTGTCAGTATATATTCTCAATATGTAGTTGACTGTTCATCCATAACCTAAATTATTACTTTTTGCTATTGATGTGTTTTCTAGTCAGCATTCAGAAACTGCCAATAGCCAGTTTGGGTGAATGGAATCCACCCGGTGAATATTAAGTTGTATTTTTAATTTTCCTTTTTGATCTTATTTTGCTGTTTACAACAGAAATAATTCCTAAATGTTTAGTTTTAACCTTTCTGTAATTATTTTCAGTATTTAGGGATAGTGTTATTCAGAATCCATAACTTAATGTTAAAAATCTTCTTCTGAAGACTTTAAATGTTCAGTGATCTTGGGAAGATCCTGACTCGGTTTCTTCCTATGAAAATCAAATTTTCTTTTATTTGGTATTAAACTGATATGTAAATATGTTTTATAATTAATTAATACTATTTTCATAGTTTATTTTATTTACTAAATCAGTGAAAGCCACACTAATAATGTATAACATGTTGCTGTTGATCTCTGCTGTATTTTGTATTTGATATATTGTGTATTTTTTGTTCAGAATTGTGATAAAACTATATTTGCTGCAGGCTTGGGCTGTCGTATAATAAAATTTTGCTTATTCCAGTGGTGTTATGAAGCTTTATATTTCAAATAATTTTCAAGCTTAACCATGTTAATTAAGCATTAAACGTAAGAAAATACTACAAAAAATTTGTGTAGACGTGTAAAAATCTCTTGGAAGTTCATTTTTTTTTAAACTTTTAAATCACTTAAACAACGTATTTTATATATAAACATTATTAACATAAAAATGCATGGATGACAGAGGGTTAAGTTATTGTTAAAAATAAAACTATTTTCAAGAATTTGCATTTGGAGCTCCCACACTTTGAGATTTATTTAAAAAACAGTGTTTCGATAGAAAATGAATTGAGAGGCATTGCTTAAAAATTCTGTCAAAAAAAAGTTTGTCACCAGATTAATAATATTCAAAAATGCTTTAAATGTAAATACATCCCATAATGGGGTACTCAACGTACATTTCATTTCTACACTGAAAATGCATGAACTTTATGAACAAGCACGAATGTATTAACTATTACGTATAATAAAACTACAGAAAAACATTATTGCTAATTATGGAAAAATTTTTTGTAGGAAATATTGTATTCTTCTGTGATAGTTGGAATTGTTAGTGGGTCACTTTGGTAATTACAGCACTTTGTTCTAGTCTGATCAGGGATCAAATTCTGATCACTGAAAATGGAGTAACGTCAGAAAAACTGGTTAATTAACTTGACATCTGATAAAATACCCAACAAGGGTCCTTGTTTGTAAGAGTGAAAGTGTAGTTTGGGTGGTTTAAAAAGAGTGCTTTACAAGCAGGGGCATAGATTTTTATACACCCTGTGGGGGGATAATTTTTGCAACCATTTGTATGGATTGTTCAATTTGCAAATTGGTTATCTCTGATTACGTGAACCTGAAAGCTGCAAACATGCAGTCAGAGTAATCTTGTTGCTACGATACTTCAATGTGTCCGTGTAGGTTTGTATAAGTGAGGTGTTGTGAACAGTTTTCAAAATGTTAAGAGAATAAAGACGTGTGACAAATTAACTGCTACATGAATTTATTCCTGCACACTATACTTGACAAGGTTACTAGTAACTTTCATTGGATGAATTACGTTTTCAAATATTAATAAAATTAGTAATTACCCTTGATAAGTTTATATCTACTGAAAAACTATTTATGTTGTTTGATAAAAATAATTTAAATGAATTTTGCGAACTCTTGAAACTTACACATCGATACAATGTAGCACATAATTATTCATACTTTTCATTTAAGATTCGTTTAGTCTTCTAGTCTACGTGTTCCCAAACGTAGACCTCCTTTGTGATGATCTGATTATGAATTCTTTCATAAGCTCTTCTATATTTATCTTGTCGACCTCATCTTTGCGAGTGTGACAAACTGCCACATGGTTGAGGCGGCACTGAGACACAGTTGACCTTAACCACGTCTTCAATCGTCTTAATGCAGAAAAGCTGCATTCGTATCGCAGCTGGATACTGGACATGCAAGCAAAATTTTCATGAGAAGAAACACTTCACTACACATCTGCTGGCTTGTTTCATGCATTTTACAGTAAGCATCCTTCGCACCTTTCAGAGATACTGCTTCTGTTGTTCCTTTGAACATGGGCAACTAAAATTCGAGCCGTTGTGCAGAGATTTCTGTCTGGATAGAAGTTTATAACCGAGTTGCCAATCTTGCCAGATGTGATCATGTTCTCAAGTACCAGATATTGCTTCAAGTCATTGTTGTCTGCATTGATTCTAGTGGTCAGATGTTCTATGACTGTGTCTGCAAATTCAAAACATTAACGTCTATAATAATCTAACTGTTGCAAACTGGTATGCTGAGCCATGACCTGTGATCCTTCTGGGGAGTCTGCAATGCGTGGAAGTTACCTTTTTCTCAGCTTCATCAAATATCTTGTTGTAATTTTCCTCTGTTCGCAATACCCGCAATTGTTCAACTGTCATTGCAGATACTTCAATAATGCCAGATACTGTCGATGATTTCACTTGGAATGCACGGTTTAGTTCCTCTAATGCAGCTAAACGATGATGAGCCATCAATAATCCTAAAACTGTTTTTCTTTGTCAAATCTGTCCAGCAGACCTCGTGCTTTCACTGCTACATCTGATTTTTCATTTGCTAATTCAGACAAAGGATCAACAATGTAACTGTAGTGATCATTAGCACATATAATTACAAATAGGTGGCAAAACCAGCGTGTTGGACACAGTAGGCGGATGTATTTAACTGGACCATTGTGGCTGTCTGACGATACAACATTTTCAAAGATTGTCTTGTATTTGCCTGACCTCTGAAGCAAGACACCAAGTTCATGTACCCTCTGGATAGAATCTCGAACACATTCACAAGCTTCAACTGCATGTTGCATTATTAAATTAGCTTTGTGTGCTCCGCAGTGAAAAACCAAAGTTGATGGTTACTTCTCTTTTATTTTTCCCTGGCATCCACTGTACACACCACTCATGTTAGCGGCTCCATCATAAGTTTGTGCTCTTAATCCTGACAGTGGTAAATTGAGCCTAGTCAGTACATCAAGTATAGTCGAGGATATTGTTTCACCAGTTGTTTTGGAAACACTCTAAAAACCAAGAAATGTCTCATGGACGTCAAGGTTTTCATCTACCTATCGTACATGTATTGCTTCCTGTTCGGCACCTGTGACATCTTGAGTGCCATCAACCATTAATGCGAAGATTTTACTTTGCTGCAATTCGTGTGCTATGTTCCTTAGTATTTGATGACTGAACATCTCCATTATTTAATTCTGAGACTGGGGTGATGTGAATGTGATTTTCTTTAACAAGTAGGCCGTCAACTTAGGATTTTCCTCTTCCAGGAGCTTCATTAACTGTAGGAAGTTCCATTCCGTATCAGTATGTCCACGTAATGCTAAACTTTGACGCAGTAAGAAACGTAAACTTCTGAATACTTTGGCTAGACTTCTTTAGCATTCTTCCTGCTGCTTCTTTTTTCCATCGTGTAGCTGGACAGTCACTGGAGCTACATCAAGTGAACCTTCTGGAGATATAGCAAATCGATTCTGAGAGGAGGATTGGTGTTCGTTGAATTTCTGTTTTGCCTTCTTCCAGTTGCACAAAACCGTGGATATGAAGGTATACTCCACTTGCCTTTCCAATTTTCCTGTAAAAAGGCCTCTATTTTCCGCCTTGACACAATGAAAGCATGTAACTTTTTTAGTCTGATTGTCGAAGTGCAGCCATGGGAACTCATCAAACCATTTGCTCTGGAAGTTGATATTTTGAGATTTTGCTTTCTTTCGTGGTATTAGTTGTGCATCTGGATGATAATGCTTTCCACACTGTATATGTGGAGTGTCAGATTTTTCACTATAGCACAAACTTGTTTTACAACTATCTGGTGGTTCATGATGTGTAATAGTTGCACAAACATTTTCAGACTCGTCCTCTGATAAACATGGTATTTCTTCTGTATGACAAGTTTCTATTCCTTTGCTTGAGGTTGTTAGATTATCTTTATCTGCATCTGCATTGTCACTGCAGTACTAGTAACTGGCTTGCAGAACTGTCTAATATCGAAAAGTTTCAGTCGCTTGCTTGTCATAATTGAAATTTGTTTCCCAAGTGACTCAACATGCTACAATACAGTCTTTATTGAAAAACTCTAACGTACAACGAACAAAGAGAGACCAGAATGGAAGTAGGACTGAACTGTACAATGTATTTAAGTCGAACGCGCGAACCTCACAGCGACTACCGAGCCGACTGACCGGCTGGACATCGCTGGGACAATAATGTGTGCTAATTGCAAGTTTTTCGAAAATTACTTAAACAATCACAAATATATTATATTCCTGTTAAAGCTCATCAAGAGGCAAACACTTTGTGATATGATATCTATAAGCACGTCTATTAAATAAAAATACCTAAACAAAAACTAGCAATACAATTCGAGTAGAGGCTTCAGGCCGTTGAAATCGCTCCTTTTGTGTTCTAATTTACAAGAAAATACAATATTTTTATTATCTATTATTAGAAAATATATTGTTCTTTTACCATAAAGCACCAGCACTTTATTAGAGGGCGGTGATAATCTGAAATTTCACAGATTAATGAGGGCCACAAATACAGATCTAATGAGCCCTGTTATAAAACCGAGGCTCAAACTAAAGGGAGCAGCGGGGGGGGGGGTTATGTAGGGCGTATCTGGATCCGAACGGCCCGAACCTGTCGTTAACTATACCCCTAAACGTACTCTATGGTCAGCGACTTCAGCAGCTAAGGAAAGTAAGGCGTTCGACAATAAAACCAGCTAGACATGCATAAAAACAAATTGCGTATGAAAACCGCACAATGTACACATAAGATTGATGCAGCTACAAGCTACGGATTCCCTGCTAGATCTAGATCACAGGAGTTTACACTTGGGAGTAATATTTTCGGATTTCATGCTCTGTTGAATCTGTTGTGATGAACATTTTACTCAATCTTACATTACGTACAAGACGTAGGTAGATTTTGTGATAGTGGTTGCTAACCTTGCATGTATACTTAGGCCTACTGACTGATATGAACTATCGCTTAGATCGAGGAGCGTAGAAGCACGTCTATAATAAAGATGTACATTTCGGCTATGGAAAAATCCTACATCTAGGCCTAATTATGTAATTCGATTGGTAAGAACATGAGAATCACAAGAACAAACACATAATTTGCAGGCCTGTGATGCAATAAAACAATTCAACAAACCAAACTGTACCTCCCAACGCCCCTGTTTACAAGCAGTTACTACTGGATGAAATCGTGTAAGTTCAATAATTCAACTGTTCCCAGCAAATCAGCAGTCCTATGTTCAATCGTCTTCACTGAAAATGTGAGGCCTGGCATGGCCGAGCGCGTTAAGGCGTGTGACTCGTAATCCGAGGGTCGCGGGTTCGCGCCCGCGTCGCGCTAAACATGCTCGCCCTCCCAGCCGTGGGGATGTATAATGTGACGGTCAATCCCACTATTCGTTGGTAAAAGAGTAGCCCAAGAGTTGGCGGTGGGTGGTGATGACTAGCTGCCTTCCCTCTAGTCTTACACTGCTAAATTAGGGACGGCTAGCACAGATAGCCCTCGAGTAGCTTTGTGCGAAATTCCAAAACAAACAAACGAAAATGTGAAAATTGGATTGCTAAATCTTTAGAACAAATGAAGAATTTTTGATTAAAAACTAAGGTGGAGGGAGATAATTTAAAATTCTGGAACGCCTTTAACTCTGTGGTATGAACAATTATTTTTTGTACTTGAGTGTAATGTATATAATTCATTATAGGGTATATATGTACACATCTCAAACGCAAGAAAATTGGAAATTATAGTTAGGTAGTCAAATGGACACAAAACACTGATAAATACACAATACAATACATTGAACCATCAATATAATGTGGAGGGAAAAAGTACACAGTGTTCTTTATTTTCATAAGTTCTCTAAAAACGTGTGCAATTATTTAAAAATTGTGAATTAAGATCTCAGTTTAGCGACTGAGTATATTTTAACTGTATCAGGGCGGTTTTAGTTTATTATTACTTACAATAGTAATAACTTATAAAGTTACTATTACCACCACTAATGGTCTGTTGTCAGCAGGTGCTAAACAAAAAGGTATTCGGGATACTTTTTAGGTGCTTTGTTATTGTATCTGTAGTTTCTAGTTTTCACCTCGTAAAATTGTTTCTTTCCTGTTGCTGATGGTTGAATATATTTATATACGATTACGTTTTCACTTTTACAGAATCCAAACTTGGTTTTACATACTTTTAAACCTGTGTGTTATTGTCATGTGACAAAAAAAATGTATTTTGTCATGTGCTTTTTTCATCAAAAATGTGTTATAACTTATGATGTGTATACAAATTTAAGAGGGTTTACTTATATTTTTTGTTATTCATACATTTTTAGACAGTCGTTCCCATCTTCCTTGGCTGGGTGGTTAACGTAGTGATTCGTAATCTGAGGGTTGTGGGTTTGAATCCCCGTCCCATCAAACATGCTGGTTAAAATGTTTGTTTATAATTATACATAGAACAACACGATAAGTTATCTGATTTCTGCCCACAACGGGTATCGAAACCCGGTGTTCAGCGGTGAATGAACAGTCCTACTGCTTCGCCGCTGAAGGCCCGGTAAAATGAAAGTTTCTTTTTTATAATTATCTGTAGTGTAAAGGTCGTTTGTTTATGATTTTACTATGAAAATAAGTTAAAACATTAAAAGTTATATTAATGTAACTAATGTTAATATAATTAATGTTAATAATGTGACTCGTTAATATAATGCAAGACAGATGTGATCAACAGTGTAAATAAATAAGTTAGATTAAATTAAGGAAAAAATTAACTGGTTAGTTTAAAAACAGCATCAGAGATAATGCATAAGATAACCAACAAGTATAATGGAGAATGAATCCATGACTTCTGTTAATGCTTGTAGAAAGATCACTCTCCGGAGGGCCCGGCATGACCAGGTGGTTTAGGCATTCGACTCGTAATCTGAGGGTCGCGGGTTCGAATCTCCGTCACACCCAACATGGTCGCTTTTAAGCTGTAGGGGCGTTATAATGTGACGATCAATCCCACTATTCGTTGGTAAAAGAGTAGCCCAAGAGTTGGCGGTGGGTGGTGATGACTAGCTGCCCTCCTTCTGATCTAACACTGCTAAATTAGGGACGGCTACCGCCTCGAGTAGCGTTGCGCGAAATTCAAAACAAACCAAACTCCTATAAGTTATTATCGTAATGTCTTTTTGATTTTTTTCTCTTTTTGGTGTCACAGTTTTTATATTCTTGAAATGCCCATTTCAGTTGTTCTATATGACGTGTAATGATTTAGGTGAAATTCCTACAGAAGCATATGAAATGCCTTTCTGGTGCTCTTACAAGACGAGTGTTCTCTCCGTCTTCGCCCCCCTACTAGTACGGCGGCAAGTCTAAGAATTTATAACGTTAAAATCAGGGGTTTGATTCCCTTCGGTGGAATCAGCAGATAGCCCAATGTGGCTTTGCTATAAGAAAAACACACATACTCTCCGTCTTTGATGTATTCATCTGTACAATTACATGAAACTTTATAGACAATAGTGATTTGTATGGAGGTTTGTGACTGAACCATGGCTAAGATATTGGGTTAGTCGGGCTCTAGAACAAAATTTGTACATTAAGCGTATTTTTTCTTTCGTTTTTTTTGTTTTTTTTATCAAGGTCCCGAAAACTAAAGTATGATCACACCTGTTTATTTTCCTAATTAATGTTGTTTTGTTTTCTCCGTTAGGGTATTTTGACAAACCTTTTTATTAACCAGCTACTTGGTACAGACGTTATTAATAAAAGTATGTTAAGGTTGTAGAAGACTAATTTCTATAGGTTTGTTGTTGCATATTCTAGACGTTCTGGATATTTGATGACGCTGTTTGTAACATATACGGAATAACGGAATTTAATATTTGTTCATATGTGTTGTCGTCAATAAAAAGCGTTCCCGATTAGCAACGTGGTCAAGGAACTCGACCTATAATTTGAGAGTCGCGGGTTCGAATCCCCTTCACATCAAACATACTCACACTTCAGCCGTGAGGTGTTATAAAGTGACGGTCAATCCTATTATTCAGTGGTAAATGAGTAGCTCAAGAGTTGATGGTAGGTGGTAATGACCAGGCGCCTTCCCTCTAGTTTTACACTCTTAAATTAGGGACGGCTAGCCGCAGGTAGCTCTCGTGTAGCTTTGCGCGCAATTAAAAAAAAAATAAATTGAAAGTAGCTTTTAGTTTCAGGTCATTAATACTTTTTACAAGTAACCAGTACGTCCAGAAAAAAAAAAGGATTATTTGTCTTTTTTTTTAAGGTATATTATATTTATATATAATCGTACTGTTTATTTAAATCTAGTAATACAAACTCCATCAAACTTCATGTGACGTATTATTATAACACGAAAATGTCATAAATGTATCGAAGACAAAGATGTGATGGTCATAACTAAATGTTGCATATAATTTTCAACTCGTATGTAGGAGTACCATCCTTCATTTCGAAGTACTGACACTTTCAAAGAAAATAGCTAAATTCTGAGCATAATTTCAAAACTTTGATGATATCTTTAATTAAGATCAATATTCTATCAGAACTAATTCCATCGGTAGAATGACCATTTTTCCAAACCGAAAAATCGAGATATCTCTTGCCCCTAATTTTAAATTGCTTATTACAAATCTAAAATAATTTAAGTTTTACTTAATTTACTGTAAATTTATAGAAGTATTCTGTAGTATTTTCGAAAATATTATAACACTGGTATTTTTTTTGAAATAATTTCAATTACTTTATTGTTTGCTTGTTTTTTCTAGGGGGTAAATATTAAACAACTAAACAAAATATAGTTAAATTATACACACAAAAAATCTTTCGTTATTCAGTTTATCCGACTTATCTTTAAGTAGTCTAGCCATACCTTCACTTATTTTATATTTCTTAAAATTATCAAATATTTTACTTTTAATATTCTTTTGTAAAAAATGAATGGAATGAATAAGTCCTGTTTTGTTTTCTTATGGAATAGTCATAAAATTCAGTACATCTCTGTGTAAAGTATATTTTTCAATAAGCACTGCCTTACCTGTCTCAACATTCAGACCTGGGTTTCTCACTACGCATAAACGAGACTTTCGAGAGAGTTTGGTGAGAGGATGTACACTGCTGGCCAAAATCTTAAGCCCAATGAGCATAAAGAAAAATTATGCATTTTGCGTTGTTAGACTCAACCACTTATTTGAGTAGAGTTTTGAAAGATGAAAATAAGAAAAGGAAAAGTAAAAAAACTTGTTTAGCATTTAATAGAGAAAATGTAAACACTTTGAAATTAGCCTAAATATTAGCTGGTCAAAAGTTTAAGACCATATTGAAACGAAGCGTTAATCGGTAGACACGTAACGAAATTTTTCATTTGTGTCCAAGCATTAGCGTTGTCAACATCTCCTATGTTACATTGGGTAAAAACATGGTAAAGGCTAAAGAATTGACAGAATTTGAACGTGGCAAAATAGTCGAGTTGCAAAAGCAAGATGTCTTTCAACGTGCCATCGCTGGTGAGATTGAGCGTAGTAAAACTGTTGTTGCAAATTTCTTAAAAGACCCTGAGGGATAGAGAACGATATTTTCAAGTGGTAGGCCTAAGAAAATTTCGCCGGCGTTGAGCAGGGAGATTGACGGAGTGTCCACCAAGACACCAGCTGATCTTCGAACCAGATTAAGGCCCTTACGGACGTAGAATGCATGTCAAGAACAATAAGACGGCATCTACGAGAGAAAGGCTTTAAAAACCGTAAACGTCTTCAAAGGCCATGCCTCCTTCCCCACCACGAAACAGTTCGGTTAAACTTTGCTGAGAAGCACCAAACATGGGATGTAGAAAAGTGGACGAAGGTTTTTTTCTCTGATGAGAAAAAATAATCTGGATGGTCCACATAGCTTCCAATGTTACTTGCACGATAAGGATATCCCACCGGAGATATTTTCTACACGACACAATGGAGGATGTTTCATCATGATCTGGGGTGCTTTCTCCTTCCATGGATCAATGAAACTTCAGGTTATAAAGGAACGTCAAACAGCAGCTGGCTACATTGGCATGTTGGAGAGAGCATCCTTATTGACTGAAGGCCCTCGCTTGTGTGGAAATGACTAAATCTTTCAGCAGGACAACGCTACAATCCACAATGCCCGTAGGACAAAGGACATTTTCATGGCGAATAATGTGATTCTTTTAGACCATCCAGCGTGTTCGCCCGAACTGAGCCTCATTGAAAATGTTTGGGGTGGATTTTCTTGGGCCGACCACTTGAAATTCTCGTTCCGTATACCTCAGGTTCTTAAAAAATTTGCAACAGCAATTTTACTACGCCCAATCTCATCAGCGATGACACGTTAAGAAAGATCTTGCTTTTGCAGCTCATCATTGTAACACATGAGATCTCAGTGGAAGATGTTGACAATGCTGATGCTTGAAGACAAATGACTAAATTTCGTTACGTGTTTACCAATTAACGCTTCGTTTCAGTATGTTCTTAAACTTTTTACCAACTAGTATTTAGGCTAATTTCATAGCGTTCACATTTTCCCTATTGAATGCTAAACAAGTTTTTTTATTTTCCCTTTTCTCATTTTCATCTTTCGAAGCTCTACTCAAATAAGTGGTTGAGTCTAACAACACAAAATGCATATTTTCTCTTTATGTTCTTTGGTCTTAAAATTTTGGCCAGAAGTGTAGTATACTGACTGTAGCTGACGAATAATATAAAATTGTCTCTTGGCCATCTGTTATAGCTTGTCTTTATACATCAATAACGCAAGATGCTCAGACGTTCAACAATGTTTGAAGACACGCTAGTATTTTCATGAACCACATATGATTTATTATTGCTGTTGAGAATCTTCTACAAATGTAAAGAACAGGCGAGATTTGCGCTATACATATACAACAATATACGTCACGTGCATTAAAACTATACTGAAACAAACTAAGGTATTAAAATAAACAGTGAATCTGCTGCATTTCCTTGTTTAAATAATTAAGAAAATGCGTTAGACAATTGTTAACTGTGACATTTTATATATATACAATAAAACCTGTCTAAGCAGGAAACTGCATAGGACAGAAACCTGTACAAGCCGGAAATATCAAAATTTTGCAGCATTATCTTAAGATTTCCCTCATAAAAGGCCCTCTCTATGGCAGAGCCT
Source organism: Carcinoscorpius rotundicauda (assembly GCA_011833715.1). Classification (NCBI taxonomy): domain Eukaryota; kingdom Metazoa; phylum Arthropoda; class Merostomata; order Xiphosura; family Limulidae; genus Carcinoscorpius; species Carcinoscorpius rotundicauda. Next base: position 26,089,251 of record CM022405.1, on the reverse strand, counting down.
GCGTAACGCAGATAGATCTTTCATCTATCAACAAGTAGGATTAAAACATGAGTGAGGCGGAAAAATATATTTGATTAAATATTAATTTCTTATTTAATTAATCATTTCTTTAAATATTAATAAATTCTTCTTTAATTAATATTTTTGTTTAAATATTAATAATTATCGGACATTTTGTCACAGTAAGTAGTGGTTAAATATATTCTGTTCGTTCTTTTGCCGTCCTTTTGGAGGTTCCTATTCGAAAGAATGATTGACTGTACTTTTGGTCGCATTTGCTGATGGAAAACTAGAGAAACCATGGGTAATAGGTAAAAGTGAAAATCTGCCCTGTTTCAAAAATTTGAGGAAGAATCAAGGAAAGTGAATAATAAAGTGTGGATTACAAGTTCTATATTCGATTAATTTTTTAACATATTAAACAAAAGAATGAAACAAGAATATATGAATATTCTACTTTTCTTCAATAATGCAACCTGTCACCTAAAAGATCAGCTTTCAAATGCTGGTTTTATCTTTCTACCTCCATGTACAACATCAGTTCTGGAGCCACTAAATAGAAATATAAGTGTATAAAATTGAAATACAGAAAATTGATGCTTCAGCATATTGCAAACATTGACGACTGTAAGAGAGCATCTGAAATGACCATGAAAATTGACATGTTAGATACAATTGCATTTTTAAATCATTTAATTAAATGCGTAAAAGATGAATGCGTAATAAGGTTTTATCGAAACTATGGATTTATTCTTGACAATGGTGGAGAAGTTGGTTGTTTTGACGATTCTAGTGAAAACCAACTCTGATTGAGAAGATTGATGCAGATGATTCTGTGAACGTTGACAAGAATGTTTTTAAAAGAATATGTTGAAATTGATTTAAAATCTATAATAGAGTCGCAAAATGGTAACAGTGTGAAAGTTTCAGAAGATTAACAAAATATAAAAGATGGTAAGGAAATAGAAATTCCTACTCCATCACAAGTATTAAGTTATAATAATGCTATCAAATTGTATGTAAAAATGAAGGTGGAAAATAAACTTCATGAAAATGCCGTAGAATTGGCGCTCTCTTTTAACCGCATAGGAAAGCCCATTAAAAACGAAACAATTGAAATTGGACACTTTCTTCACATAAATTTGATTAAGATTTTGTGTACTTATGTATATTTTGAATGTTTATTTTTGTTCTTATTTTAACAAATATAGCCTAAACAGAATAATAACTTTATTCACAAAGTATAACGTTCCGCTCAAAAATTATATAGAATTAAGGAAATCCATGCTCACTGTTTAAACCTTCCTGCTTAAGCCGGAAATTTCGCTCGGTCCCGTGCGATTCCGCCTTAGATAGGTTTTACTGTATAATTATATATTGATAACAATACATTAAATGCAGTACATTGAGAAAAAATTGTAAAATTGAAAAGGTCATGATAATATATAATACAATTAATGTAAGTAACCTTATTATAATAAAATTATATAGAATGTAAAAGTGCTTAAACACAAATATTGTATTTTTGGCTTAACAATAAATTAGGTTTTAAAGGAGAAATTGGATTTTTCCTTTTCCTAATAATTTAAAGGTATAACAAGTTTTACAAAATTAAGAAACCTCTTGCCAAATATTTGGCCAAAAGAAATGTCTCATAATTTTTCACATGTCATGTTGACATTTAAATGACCACCCCCCGAGGAATTAATGGGCAATTTTCAATATTTCAGAATTACCTGCTTTTGAAATAACGATTTGATAAACTACAGCCCCGTCCTCTGAAGGTGATACATTTGGTGGTTTCCATTTTCTCATAAGCACATCAATTTTGCAAACGGGACCATTTGGAACTTTCTCCAGTTCTTTTTTTGGGAGCATATGTTTAAATAGTAGAGGGATCTGCGTACCCTTTTCATGTTCATCGATCAATTTGTTACTCACATACGAAACGTCACCAGTTGAACTAGGCCTCTCACGCTCATCATTGTCATTCTTTAATGTATTGTCAGTTGGACAATTATTCACAAGGTCCCTATTGGATCCAAAAAATATTTCAAACAAATCTGTAATGTCGTCCTCTAAACACGTGTCTATCATTTCTTTTTGGCTTAACTTCTTAGCACATGAGGGAAGCACGTTTGGATTCTCCTCAATAACATCATCCTTAGATGAAATAGTGATCGGTTCGCTAAGAGTTTTGAGTTCGGCAACAGCTTCCCATCAGGCAAATCGTTTCCCAACAATAATGGTACACCCTTAATTGGCAGAGTAGGTCTTACTCCAACCACAAATTGTCATGAAATTTGATGTTAAACAAATGTTACGAAGAGGTACATTAATAAAGTCACCCTATATACTCTAAGCAATAGCAGACACATCAGTAACAAAACTCAAACTTGAAAGCAGTATACCTTCTAACAACAGTTATCGAATCGACCCAATATCAGGTAAAATACGTATAGGTATAAGATTAGCAATGTCATTTCTCAAAGACAAAACCAACAAACACAAAAGATCTAAATTTTTCTATAACCACATTACCCTTTTCATCAGTGGTCAAATCAACAACGTTGGATGATTTGGTGAAAGTGCGTCCATAAGTGGACGATGTTGCCTCCTTTTCTTTCATGTATGTAAATTCTTCAACTAGACATAATTATTTTAGTTTGTAGAAACTGTTACTAATATGCATAGAATTACAACATCGATCAAATAAAGTTCTTTTTCGTAGGCGAATTCCATATTCTTTTGACTATCTGGCTTGTGATAATCTTGAAGCTTTTGGCGATAAGCCTCTGGTACTGACTTGTATGCTTTGAAAATAGCTGCTTTAACCTTGTTATAAAAATCTGTATAATCTTCTAGAAGGAAAGCAGCATAAGTTTCTTGTGTATTTTTTCGGTGAGCCATTCCATGGTTCGGACAACTTTCGCAAAATATTGAAAATATTTATCAATTTTATTTTTATTAAATGGTGGTACTTTAATATATCGATTGAGTTCGAAGTTGTCATATTGTGTTGGTCGACTGGATTTGAGTCTAATTTCCACTTCTTTCAGCTCAGTTTCTTTCTCGGCTTTGATGGGAGCTTTTTTGGCCTCGTGATATTTATTTCCTCTTTTTACTTGCTCTTTCTCAGCTTCGATTCGGGATTGTTCAAGTTCGATTTGTTGTTTGAGTTTTAACTGTTGTTGTTGTTTTGAATTAAGCACAAAGCTACACAATGGGCTATCTGTGCTCTGCCCACCACGGGTATCGAAACCCGGATTTTAGCGTGTAAGTCCGCAGACATACCGCTGAGCCACTGGAGGGCGAGTTTTAACTGAATTTCTAACTTATATTTATCACTCAACCCTAAAAACTAGTGAAGACACTAAAATATTCCCCTAATGCCTCCTGAGAAAACAGATCATCATCGACTGATATTTAAACAATGCGTTTTTAGTGCATTTTTCTCATTGATTATTTAATCTCTAATTCTAATTGGCAATTTCGAATAATTCACTTTTGTTATATTTTTCAAGTTGTTCAACGTAGGGTGATCCAAGAAAACCTCAATAATCAGATATGATCAAGTCTTGTTGGCAATGATAAATATAAATTAAATTAAAATTTGTATTTTAATTTAGAACAAATTTGGCATCTGATTCAGATCTCAGACTCCAATTTATTATGTTACTTATATGTGTGTGGATAGGTGACCAAGTAAGCTCAAGTCTGAAAAAATTGAGTTGGTGAAAGAAAACATGAAATTATTCGGCATGTGAGTGATTAGCTTTAACGCATGATTTACATTGCGTGTTTCAAAGTTGTATTGTAATGACAGAGATAGGAAAATTAATTTATTTCATCAACTGGGTTCTAAAGTAACTAAACCAGCCTGTTTGGAATTTTGACGAAATAAAAAAAAGATACTTACCTAAAGCTCTGGATACAAATGTGGCAACCAAATAATTAACTGTAAGTTAAAACAGAAAACTAAGATAATACAAATGAAGTAAGACTGTGTATTGGGCGATATTTCAAAATAAGTTACGTAGTTAACAGAGATAAGATTTTTGTTTGTTTCTTTTGGAATTTCGCACAAAGCTACTCGATGGCTATCTGTGCTAGCCGTCCCTAATTTAGCAGTGTAAGACTAGGGGGAAGGCAGCTAGTTATCACCACCCACCGCCAACTCTTGGGCTACTCTTTTACCAACGAATAGTAGAATTGACCGCCACATTATAACGCCCCCACGGCTGAAAGGGCAAGCATATTTGGCGCGACGTGGATGCGAACCCGAGTTCCTCAGATTACGAGTCTCACGCTTTAACGCGCTTGGCCATAATGGGCCAAGCAACTACCAAAGTTTATTATAAGACAAGAACTTGTGAAAGAAAAACATAGACAGAGATGAGAGAAAGACTGGAAATAAAGAAATAAACAATAAAAATACAATAACTAAATTTATGAAGAGAGAAATAATAATGGGAGAGAATGCAGGGACTTGAAAAAGGGAAAGTAAGAGCATCGATTAAAAAAAGAAGAGGAGAGACTGGAAATAGAATAACAGTACAAACTGAACTCACTAAGCACACCCAACAGAAAGAAAGGCCCAAGAATGACAATTAGGTCAGAGCCAGCTTACCAAAGCTCTCCAAACGTGATGAACAAAAATTGAAATGGATGTTTTTCTGGAAAGATTTACCCAAAGACGAATGAGCAGTCTGTCTCAGTCAACTTCTCAGAGGAAAAGACCTACAAGTATATGCAGACATGACGTCAAAAGATAGTAAGAACTGTGACAAATCAAAAGTAATCTAATTGAAACGATGTGAACTTACAGAAAAAGATTTTTGTTGTAAGTTTAGAGAAGCCAAACCTAATAGTGGAGAAACAGCATTTCAGTTGGTAGCACGTCTCTTGGGATACTTCACAAGATGGACTGATATAATCAATAGGAAAATAGTTTTGAGAAACTAGCAGAATTATTGATACGTGAACAGTTCATGATCACGTGCTCAACTGACTTGTCATTGTTATTAAAGAAGAAAGCACCAGTAGACATGGACAGATGATCAAGCTTGCAGTAAAGTATATCGAAGTCCATGCAGGGAGTGTAAGTGGAAACTCCAAGACTATCCAGTTAAACCAGTGGTGACTGACGCCAAGCAAGAGCCTACCAAGATGACAGAAAGTTAACAGACAGATGGGAGAAGATGTACTATATTTGTTACAAAATAAAACACATTGCAAATTCATTACCGATAAGCAACTGCAGAAATCTCAATATAAAGCAGTTGGAGCAACCTACAAAGATGGTGGTGGCAATAAACAAAAAAAGAGTGACAATCACCATGTATACATCTTGTGCAGTAAAAAACAGAGTAGGTAAGGATAATTCTTGTCAACTGAGTTCTAAAGTAACTGAACCAACCTATGTGAACTTTTGACAAGAAAAGAGAATTATTTAACTTTAGATACAATTGTGATAGCCTATAGTCTAAACAAATTTCGTTCATACGTTTTACTTGTTTTGAATAATTATTTATAAACAAGTAAATTGTGTAATGTCCGTTTATTGTTCGAATATATCGCCAACAAGTCACAGACATCTGCTGTAAAAATCTTAGCCTTATTCAAAACCTTGACAGCATGGTTGGTAACCTATATGACTACCTAGTTTACCTACTTGTTTTGGAGCAAAGCCACACCAGGCTACCAACTGCGTCACCAGAGCCTCAGATTCTAGTTTTAAACCTGTAAATGTGCACCCTTCTCCCAGAGAGCAGACAATTAACCATGACAATGATCTATACCTCATTACCATTTATTTTTGTCTACACTAAATATATGTAAAAGTAGTTTTCATAAATTAACTTGTGCTTACGTAAATTTATATTCACAATTCATATTTTTATAAATGAACTACTAAGCCCCCCAGTGGCTGTATGTCTGCGGACTTACACGCTAAAATCCGGGTTTCGATACCCGTGATGGGCAGAGCACAGATAGCCCATTGTGTAGCTTTGTGCTTAATTCAAACAAACAAACAAATAATTGAACTACAAAAAACCCACACTAAACTACAACAAACAGTGAGTTATTGTAATGGAAATTTTGCATGTTTTTCAATTCTATTAAGAGATTTTCGCGCAAAAGTACATGATGGCCATCTCCACAAGTCGTCCTTCATTTAGCAGTGTAAAACTATAGGGAAACCAGCCAGTCATTACCACCCACCGCCAATTATTTTACCACCGTAGAATGGGATTGACTGTACATTATAACACCCCCATGGCTGAATGGACGAGCACCTCTTGTACTCAACCACCTGGTCATGAATACACCTAAATTTAAATGCAACCAGAATTATATATTCATTATACAAACTTAATATTTTTGAACTACTTGCGATAGTAAAAATCAGTACTTGCAATTACCAGATTGGTTTAAACAAATGTGATTCAACAGTTTTAAATAATGTTTTTTTTTTTAATTTTGCGTAAAAGTACAGGTGGGCTATCTAAGCTAGCAGTTCCTAATTTAGCACCTACTTTTTACCAACAAATAGGGAGATTCACCATCAAGTATAACGCTCCTACACCTAAAATAGATGTTCATTGTAATGAAGATTCAAATCCGCGACCCCCAAGGGGAGAACGAACCACCCTAAACACCAGGCAAGTTCCACGTAAATTAAAGTTTACGAATTGCAACAAGAAACCTACAAATACAAGAATCTTTACCTTCATCTGTGCTCTGTTGTCAGATTATAAAAAGTGACATAATATCACTTTAGAATGTGAAATAAAAGTTTAAATTATAAATGTTTTTATTAAAAAGGCAGTTCAACATTTCAACCATATTTGGTTATCTTTAAGTACAAACTATTAATAAAATAAGGCCATCAAACAACAAAGTAAATCCGATAAAACCTTATCCAACATGCACTGTGTTTTGAAAGTTATCTTTACCATTAATTTATTTTTTAATAAAACTTCTTATACTCTTCTTTCGTAAACGTTATCTTTGATGAGCAAATTTTTAAAATTATTATTTTTAACTGTTTATTAAATGTGCAATGCTTATGAATGTGTAAGGAATCAAGTGTTCCTCACTTATTCCACTCAAGTTCCACCTCATTTCACCAAAGTAGAAATTACCACATTCCTTGTGATGTTCCTAAATAATTCCATCATTTCACGAATATACATTTTTTAACCTGATTTGCGTAGATAAAACTATTTTTCAAACCTGTCTCCAATTGTTTCGAAACATGAATGTTGGTAAAAATTGTCTTACATTCTAATTCTTTCTTCTAATTGGATCATCTTTACAATTAAAATTTCTAATGCTTCAAGTAAAAATATAATGCATACATAAGTAACAAGTCTGCTAGTTTTTTGGGTAGCTTAAGTACAAAACAAATTACTGAAAACATTGTAAATTATCTAAGAGATCCCAAAACTGTAGATTAAAAAAAATATTTTGAGACTTGTAGTATTTGCATATGACCGACACAGTTAAGTTCATGAGCTGGCATGATCAGATAAAATACAGTATCTGGTCCTTGAGAGACATGATCTTTCACACACGTTCATGTCATATAAACCATTATCTTTTATTACTATCTCCCTTCCCAGAAAACTGCTGTGTATTCAGTTGTTGAGCAACATGGCAAGTCTGCTATCAAGATAAAGTAGACGTACTTCATATATAATAGTGTTGTGAACTATCTGGTATCATGCTACACAAATAAGTAATAATAGCTAATATTTTACCAACTTGTACTATCTCTTTAGAATATGCTATGTATTCTAACTTCACAGTTTAACTTTCCTTAATAGAGTGATGCTGCCAAGATACCCCTACCCTGTTATTGCCTTTAAAGTATGTTTTAGGTATTTATGTAAATAACTTGCATTTTTGTTGGAGCTTCCACACAGTTCTTTGAGTAACAACTAAGCTCTTCAATTATTAAAGTTAATTACTGAAATACAAATGCCTGCTCAAGTTATTAGTGAAGAAAATCTTGCAACAAAATAATGATCGGAAAAAGGTTTTATTGCAAATGCATGTTTTACAAACTTCAGATGACCTGTACAAAGTTAAATGCCACAACTAAAATATAAAAGTATTTTGCTTTAGAAAATAAAATATAGAAATTGTTATTTGACTGGCAGATCATTTAATGAAATAAATTATGTATTTGGGTTCCAATAAAATCATCCTTTACAATGAACTCCATGTATCATAAATAGAATACAGATAAGTTTCAGATTTTATGGAAAACTTATTGCCCAATATTTAGAAACTGCAGAAAACTGCCAATAATTTTCAAGATGGAGTTGGAGTGAACAGATTAATCCTATTTCAAGATGGTTATCTGTTAAGATGTGTATCATTATTAACAGCTTCTGCTAGTTGGTGTTATCTTCAATTATAGTTCTTGTTAGCATGTCCTCAGTACACATTTGACTAACAGGTTTACAGTTCCTACGTGTTGTCACAAGTTATACTAACGTCCTGTCAGTCAGATCTTAAACACAGTCATTTGTTATAATTCTTATAAAATTTATCACCAATTATACTTCTGGCTAGTGTTTTATTTGTACCATTCTTGTTAAAAACGTTGTCATCAATTATAGTTCTCATTAGAGTTTCATTTCTTGCCATGGCATCATCAATTATAGTTCTTGTTAGAATAGTTTCAGTTGTTACAGTTCTTAGTAAACATGTCATCAGTTGCAGTTCTTAGTAATGTTTTCATCTGCTAAAGTTCTTGCTAGTGTGTTCATTTGATTCATTTCTTGTTAGTGTTTTAGCTGTTATAATGCTTGTCAAAATACAGAGTCATGCATTTAAATTAAAAAAACTTGTGCTGGTAGCAATTTTAATTCTCTAAACATTTTGACAAGAAACATATTATCAGTGGTCTTACAATTTCATTTTTGTTAATCACGACAGCTTAAACATGTATTTCTTTTCAGCCTTTGGTTGGTAACAATCTGCAGTTGCTTCTTATTCAGAAAAAAAAAGAAAAACCTCTCCAAGAAATTTTTTATATCATCAATCTGGATGTAACAAGCACCTTGAACTACTCTGAATATAAAGAGAAAAGTTGTGAGGTTGTGGTGTCCTGCAGTACTAATTTAAGCAGACACCGTTCCTTCTACCACTGAAGAGTCTACATCATTTCCCTGGGAAACTAAGCCCTGGAATAAAAAGTACCTTAATATCAGATCATAAGCAAGCACCCTATTATTTGCACACTTTTTATTAAAGTATATTATAACAAAACACTGTTCCATATGCACTATTCTATTTTTTAATGGAATTATTATAATACACAAATCACCATTACTAGAAGGAGTAATTATAATGATGATTAAGAAACAAAAATCATAACTTTATAAAGATTTTTATGTAACAATTCTTACAACAAGAATAACTACACAAACATTCAGACTGCTCTGTAGTTTAAAATAAAATATGAATAATGAAAATATAATCTGGAAATATAAAGACATGGTTAAAAGTTTCTTTAAAATAAAGGATTAAATGGTCAGTATCTTAATCAAATCATTTTTACCGTTTCCCAATGACTATCACTGGAGAACCAAAGCATAAATATGGTGAACTACTTGTGTATGAACATAAAGTGAGAGAAGCTACCCCATGAGAAGTAAACCATAGCATCAATAATGAATAAAACAAAATATCACACACACACATACAGAGATAAAAGCATACTTTCTTAAAAAGTCTTGAATTAGAGCAAGGTTAAAAAGAAAATGATAAATGAAAAGTGAAAGGCGATGCAAGTGAAAGAAAAGATCAGAGGATAAAAGGCAAAAGCAGAAGTTACACTTGAGAACTAAGGATAATAATTAAGACTAGCAGGTGACACGAAAACTACAAGAAAAAGACATCTAAAAGTTAGTTCTTCACACTTGTGATAAAATATCCCAGAGCACAAAAGGAAAGGAAACATTTCTGATGTTATACAAAAAACCCATAAAAATGATCAAATTGGCAGTGTGCTCATACCTGGTTAAGAACAGTTTGTTTTTTGTTTTTTTTAGGTTAATGGCAAGAGATCTATAACATACTTTCCAGTAATGAAAGATGACATGGAAGAAAGCAAGCACATCACATTCATTTGGTAACACTACTGGTTTAGTATGACAGTGTTATTGTATCTTACTGCTGAACCTAAGGTTGACTAAAGACATCACACAGAAAAAAATAACAGGAGAGATTTCCAACCAACCATAAAACTTAAAGGTTAAGCAATACCAGTTACAACAGAATATTCTCTGATGAGGTAACTGAGAAGTACAAGAAAACAAAAAATGTCAATTTAAGGAATGAGGAAATACTCGAGAAAAAATATACAAATTTCACAAGATTCGAGCAAAGAAAGTAAACTGATGACAAAGCACAAACCTTAGAAATTTGAATAGTAATATAGATAAAAATCAAACTATTTCTAACAAAAACATTAGTTCTGTGAAGCTTGTTCACAAGAAATAACACTGACGAAGAGTATATATTAAGCTGAGTCCATTACTGCTGTCGATTCTAACTAAGAGATGAAAATGAGATAGGAACAGTAAAAATAGTTGTTATAATAACAGAATTAAATTAAATGAAAACTAAAATGAGCAACATCTTAATTACTAATGCTATCTGTAGAAGATTTAAAATGATAGGCACCACAGAAAAGAACAATAATAATTAAAAAATGTTGACATTTCCAAACCAAAGCTAACTACCAAAATTCAGTTTGAAATGAATAAATACCTTCAGTTTAAAACTAAATACAAGAAACTAATAACAAATTTCACGCAATCTTATGATGCAAGAAATATCTGAATACAACAAAAATAAAAGAGTTAGTGGATAATTTGAAACTTTTATCAAATAACAAAGAGCACTTATGTGCAACACTTCATTGGTGTTTTCTTTTCACTCGTACACTTTCAGGTATTTTCTGGTAGAAGACAAGGTCTTTGAAATTTAGGATTTTGAAGAACTTACAATCTATATTATAGACAGAATGAGTTTTAATCATCTTTTAATATGATATGCTATCTACATAAATACACACCGACATATATAAATGTGTGTGTGTGTGTGTGTGTGCAGCTGTTTCATTCAATTAACTTATTTTTAAGCCTTCTTTATAAACAAATATTACAATATTTTCAAACTAAATATGAATATTTTAACTGTTCAAAATCTTACAGACAACCTATAAAAAGTTTCTTTTAAAATGCAAAAAGATCAAAATTCAATATTCTAAGAATTTTAAAGGCACATAACTTGCAACAACTCACCCAATGAGAAGAATGTGAAGTAAAAAAACCTTTATAATGAAACATTACAATTTATCAGTGAAAAGAGAATGTTTCTTACCTTAAAATTATTTAGATCTTAATGTAGTTTACCATAACGTTAACAAAAAGTAGAAATTTTAATCCTACTTTGGTAACCCACATTAGCTACTTCAACTGGGAGAAACTGGTTATGAAATCATGTTTGATGATTGGTTAGAGATAATGAACCAATGATTGAGTAGAACTGAGTACTTGTTAACACACTCAACACATACTTGGGCCATTTTGACTGAATTTGCAACCACTACATAACCACTAGGTAATCATAAATGTATCCATACAGTAACTTTTAATGTGCACCTTCAGAAAATTTGGCAAGATTTAAGTATATTCCACAAGTCTTTTATACACACACACACAAAAGAAATTTTTAATTTAGTGTTTACACTAAAGATTTGTCTGTAAATATGTAGAGCCAGAGCATGATTTAAGTTCTGAAAAGTCGCATGCAAACTGTAAAAATTTTCATTTGTGTAACCTATAAAACCTCCTAGTCACTTAAGTTTTATAGTTTGTTTTTTCTAAACTGCATAATTAATAATACCACCAAAAAACCTGTAGATCACTTAGCAAACATGTAGCTCACACTACCTTATCAAATTACACAAATGTACCTCATTAAATAAATTGTTATTTATTTTACCTGATTTAACATTATATAACCTGAATAGTTTAAACTTCTTACATTTTAGTTGATTTTATGTTAATAATTAAATAATACCATGAAAAACAAGTAATGTAATACTTAACTATGTTTTCTTTATTGCTGTTAATTGTCAATGAAACATACCCATACTTTTTCACCCAAGATAATGTTGCATTCAATATTATTTTATTTAATTAATGCACCAAAGAACACAGAATAACATCACAAAAAGCAGAAAATGTCCTAAAGCAACCAAGTTTTCTAGCTTTTTAACTATGTGACAAAGGCCATTTAAACATTCAGCTAAGCACATCTACGTGTATCCTGTGGGAATAAAGTTTGAACTGGAAGCAAAATATACAATTGTCTATATAAAAAAAACAAAAAACGTCATTTACGAGATCACAATTTTGGCTCTCTCGTTAAAAATATAGTATTAAATGTCAGAGTAAGTTACTGGTAGTTTGTAATAAAGAGGATGTTACAGGTAGGTAGGCAAGAGTTCCAATTTTCTATTTTATGGCTCTAACCAAATAAAGCAATAAAATTATGCTTGGTTTCAGTGATGTTATATAATGAGTAATTTATGTTAAATTTTGTACTTCTCGCAGGGATGGTACATGAATTAACTAAGAGGGGATATTTTGAAAGCAAATGTCACAATTCTCCTTCCAAGAAAACCAAGTTTATTTTTAATACGGTCTTTTAAAATTACAAACTTAAAGCTCTTATAATATTAAAATTTGTATTACTGGATATGCCAAGTTTATTCACAAGCAAAAAAAATAAAGTACTTAAATTCTGAATGTAATCCAGGAAAACATCCTGACATACACAGAAAAGAATCAACAGAATTTTCAAACTATTTTAGTCCTTAAGTGTTTGCATGGGGGTTCATATGGACATGAGCTAAATAATGACATCCAAATGGTTAAGCCTACATATATGCATATTTTCTACTAGTGATCTTGTTTGAAAAGGAAAGAACAACCAAATATTACTTAAATTTTTCTTCCATATTCATAATGACATAAACTGAAATTAGATAAGTACAGAGTACTTATGGGTCAAGTTGATACAGAAATCTCTGAACCTTTAACTTTCTAATTCTAAGTGTTCTTTCAATGATTGAGAAATTCTGAATAATTAGCTGTCGCACTGCACTAAATTTAATTACATTGTTATAAGTGGCACAGAATGTTTTATTCAGTTATAAATACCTTCATCTGTTTTCAGTTGCCAAAAGAGTAAAATAATAATTTATTTTCAATGAACAAATGGTTAATAGTTCCATCATTATCGTACAAATTTTTTTCTTCAAGTAGTTCTTTTCTTTTCATTACTTTTAAATATAGATTATGTTTCTATTTAAAGAAAAAAATTTTTTTTTGCAAATTGCTAAGAGAAACAAGTTGAAATAAAAAAAGCACATTAATTGCACCAATGACTATTTGGCAAATTTTCTTTTACCAGAAAATTCAGTGTTTTAAGTACCTTAACATCAGCAATCTCCTGATCAGGACCTCCTTCCACTTTAATGTTACTAGTAGAGTCAGGCTCTGTAACAGATTCAGTACTCGATACTTCCTCCCCTCCAGCAGTATTATCAGCACTATCATCTTGGTCTCTTCTTGGACGGGGTAATCCTCTACGAGGTCGACCACGAGGAGCACCTGAACCACCTCTGAATCGAGGCCTATAAGGTGGCCGACGGTTTTCCCTGCTTCTAAAATTTTGGTTCTCCTCAGTTTCTTTATCCTAAAATTACACCATTTCAGTGATTACCTGCTAGTAATATCATATTACTATTCAAAAATTTAATAAATGCACAGTATATTTAATCATCACAATATGACCAATTAAATATCACATACACACACATCAGTTCTGTGAAGAATGTTCAAAACAAATAACACTAACATCCATTAAATACCAGAAATACACAAAAAGAAATTAATAATAATGGAACATAAATTATTGTTAATGTATGATTAAAAACGTTACATGTGAAGGAAGCTGACTGGCAGTAAAACCTGCAATTTACTCAATGCACAAGTATTCAGCCACCCTAAGTCAGCAATCACTGCTGTGGCTCTTTTTTGGATAAGTTTAAACCAGTTTTGCACAACAGGATGGTATAATTTCTGCCAATTCTTCCCACAAAAATTGTTCCAATTCTGACAAATTCCTTGTAGACCACTGATGAACTGCAAATTTCAAGTCTTGCCACACATTTTCTTTTGAATTCACATCAATACTTGGAGTGAACCATGCCAGAAAATTGATCTCCTCCTTTTGAAACTACTCCAGTATAGTTTTGGCATTGTGCTTCAGGTCACTGTCCTGCCAAAATGTGAATTATTAATCAAGATCTAGATTCTTACTGGATCTAGCTGGTTTTCTCTAAAACAGTGGTCCTCAAATTCTTTTAGCTTATTTTGTCCAAACACAAAAACCTTCTGTCACATGGTTGTAATATCATTTACATTTTGTTGCAATATTCATATAAGATTTAAGATTATTCTTTCTAGTAATGGCTTCTTTCTTGCCATTTGTCTATACAGACCAGCTTTGTGTAGGGACTAGACTATTACAGATGTATGTATGTCTTTTATCTAAGACATGGAACTATGCACATCTTTCAAAGTCACTATTGGCTACACAGTAAGCACACCTATCCAACTTCCTACTTATTTCGCTGCTTAGTTTGGAAAAGCACCCTGACCTAAGTAGTGACTAGGAGGTATGAAAGCAGATTTCACTTCTTAATAAATTGACTTCACCATACCCAAATGGATAATCAGAAACTTTGAAATTTTCTTGTAACCTTTTCCTGATCAGTGCTTCTCTACCACATTATCCTTGTCTTGTTGAAAAACTCCTTGGTCTTCACATTTGGTTCATCATATCACTGTGCAAGATGTGGTTTAAGCAAATGCACTGACTCTAAAAGTAAGTTAAATCACTCTGATTACACAGACAAACTGTTACACCAGTTTCATGACCTTCCAAACTAACCTTTGAAACTGAACTGATTTAAGATGATCAGAGCAAAGGGGATGAACACTTGTGCAACTGAGAATATTCAAATTTTGTTTACAAGCAACTTATTTACATAATATCAGTATTTTTTTATGGCTTACTTGGTTTTAGATGGGTTGTATAGGGTCTAAATATAATGTCCTATTTGAAAGTTTCATAATTGGAAGTTCAGATGGCACCAAGAGTTGGAAAATTTGCAGGGATATAAATACTTTTGCAAGGCACTGTATATGTACTTGAAGTGCATGTATCTGAATTCCGTATATTTCATGAGTCAAGAAAAATATCTGTAGCTATATTACCGTTAATATCAGGTCAAGTTGATGTACACTTGATGTTTCAGGAATGTGCACTTCTCAAAAGTGTATTAGTTCCTCCAATAAGTATTTAAAAATCCATTAAATTTCATATAAACATCCAAAGTTATTACTTTCTTTTACTGATGTTTTATCCCAAGAAAAAATGGTTGAATTTTTTTTTTAACCACACAACATTCTGGTCCTCCTGTTGAGACAATGAAATTAACCTTCTTTCTTAACAAACCATATAAAAAAGAATTCACAAACTGAAAAAATAGAAATGTTAATTTTTTATATCAAGTAAATGTCACTAATACATTTTAAGTACATAATAAATCCTAAATCATAAAAAAAAATCAAACATTACAATTTATCTGCTTGTCATCGAAAGTTCCTTCAATAACACAAGAAATTTTCAAAGTAAGAATTAAATTAAGAGTATATTGAATAAAATATACTAAGCAGTTTGTCCTTAAGTGCCATAAATAAAGGTGAAGTATACGGGCAAGTAAATGTTATAACAGGTAAATCAACTACATCTGCTGTATTAAATATTAACAAAGTCTTTCTCTAATACTATGGCTCATCAGACTGGCATAAATACAAAAGACACAGTAATGGTCTAGACACTAAATACATTTTGGTGTGAAGCACATTAATATTCAAAATAAACACAGAACTTTTTCATACTAGAAAATGACCAATATTCTAAAAATTAGTCAATTACTTTATATTTGTTGCATTCTTATGCTTTTCCAAAAGTTTAAAAAGGTTCCCGATTTAGCTCTAGACAAAATGTTTCAAATTAAAAAAATAAATATTCATACAGTTTGGTTCACAGCAGTGTTTGTGCATCATGATAGTTACCAAGGTATATTTCAAAATATTAAATAAGTATTGTTGAAATTCAAAACAAATTAAAGGTGTTATTTTTGCACATAAAAACACTTAAATAAAACTACAAGTTTTATTTATTTATTTCAGAATTTCACACAAATCTACATGAAAGCTATCTGCACTAGTAGTCCCTAATTTAGCAGTGTAAGACCAGAGAGAAGGCAGCTAGTCATCACCACCCACTGCAAACTCTTGGGTTACTCTTTCACCAATGAATAGTGGGACTGACTATCACATTATAATGCCTCCATAACTGAAAGGGAACATGTTTAGTGTGATGGGGATTCAAACCCATAACCATTGGATTATGAGTCAAGCACCTTAACCACCTGGCTATGCCATGCCTACAAGTTTTGTATCCTCCCCTTTTTATCTATAGAAGCAATAACACATTACTTAAATAAAAACTTCAAATTACAAAAAATATTTACTCCCGCTAATTGTTGGCTTCACTGCCAAATTTTGCTTTCTAATAATATCACCTTAATAATTCTACTGCTCATATCAATTAGCAATTATTGAGAAAGCTGATTCTATCATAAGGATAATTCTAATACTTGCTTTTGATACCATTATGGTATGCAAGTGATAGTTTAAACTCTAACAACTTTATTCAAATTGTGTTTCTCTATAAGTACCGTATCTCTATCATTTAAATGTGAGGACTAGTATTTCACAAAAATTAAAAATTCTGTTATTCTCTCGATTTTTTCACTTCTTAACATTTTCTGTGAAAAAATGGGTTTTAATATCAACCAAGCCTTGGACTTTCCTTCATAGATAACACAACTAAGTTTTATTACAGTACTTCTAAAAGTTTTTTGTTTTTTTTGGTAACCTCAACTTACATTAAAGGTCTTAAATGATCAGGAAAGTGTTAAACATCAATTACCGTGATGTATTAATCATGTTACACCTAAGTTTCAAGCAAGGGTATGTGGCATAAAATGTCAACAGATATTTACACTTTCAGTGTTTATATTTTACACCCATTATAAACAGTACATGGTGCCAAACCAAGAAAAAATCCATTATCTTACAAGAAGTATAGAAAATGTTAAGTGTAGAGTTTAAAAAAAAAGCATTTCTTATAATGTTTAAATGTGATTTTTCTTCCCCACATTTGTCTGAATTTGAGTCATAAAGGACAATGTAAGAAGATGTAGAAAAAACCGAATCTGAAGTTAATTTGATTTTTATAAAAACTTTTAGATTTAATGGTTTCTAAAAGACTGCTAGCTTTCAACACTTAAATTGCAGCTTTTAGATCATATATCAATTTTTAAAAAGCACATCATTTGTCTTGAAAAGCAATGTTCTCTTCTAAACTCTGGAACTACAGAAATACACAAGAAATTACAAATACATGTTTTATAATTCACAAAAAGATGCTGCAAAGCTTGATGTTTGGCTTAGTTGTTGTTAAGTGCAAAGCTACACAATGGGCTATCTGTGCTCTTTTCACCACAAGTATTGAAACCAAATTTCTACCACTGAAAGCCTCCACACTTACAATAAATTTTTGAATTTATTTCTTAGTAACATATTAATAAATATAACTTTGAAAATCATTTTCTCATGTGCAAAATGCATTATATCAATGTTTAAAGTACAAAAAAATATCAGAAATATTTTTTACAAATTCTTAATAACAATTAGTGCACAAATAACAATTGAATTGCACAGGTACTGGAGTCAACAGGGTTAAGCATATCACAAATTAGTATATTCATTTTGTTTAAAAAAAACTTTCTGAAGAACTAAAAAAAAATGAAGCTAACCAGATGTTAATCTTCAATGATCCTTCCTCCAATAAATCTAATCAAAAACTTAAGTCACAAGTATCCATTCTTCAGCTATAAAAGCTGCATCTCCCTGGAGATCACAAAAAATAAAATCTAAAATAATTTTATCTTCAGATATCAAAATAAAAAAAGAAAATTACTTTTACTTCACCACCAGTCTGGCTTTCTTCTGTATTGCTACGAGCACGCCTAGGTCTTCCATAGTAGGAATTGCGGGGATAAAAACGACGAGGACGTCTTCTTGAAAATTGGCCCTTTTCCCATTGATGTCCCTGATGAGGACTTCCTTCCCCACTGTTTTCTTCATCAGTTTGTTGTTGTTGTCTTCCCTGTTTTATATGTATATAAAAAAAGACACAACTTACCTGTCAAGCAAATTTTTCATCACTCTTTTGTTTCAGTTTTATTTATTATTAACAAATTTAGCTTTGCTGAAACATTTTAAAAACTGTATGTTTTTAATCTTTTCAGTTTTTCATTTTTTGTTGAAGTGTGTTTACCCTATTTTAGCTTCCATTATTGCTGTTGGAGTCATGTTTGATTCCAATAGTTAAAATTGTTATTAGATGTTAATAAAGAAATATAGTCATAAACAATTTATTACTGTAGTGTATTTCATTTTCATGCAATATTAAGAATATTTTGAATTTCTTCAGTCAATATAAAATTATTGCTCTACTACAAAGAAAATGTAACATTTTCTTTATCTCAAAATGTATCAGGTCATCCTGTAAGTGATGTCCAAAAATTTAACATAGAAAGTGCATCATCATTTCTGTCTTTGTAGAAAGCTTTAATGACTAAACTATGCAGTAGGACATGTATAAAAATGTTCAGACAAATAAAAGAAACTAACCCAACTCCACTTTTCCAGATCATTAATCAAATAAACCCTCATGAAGATGGATGTGTCTGAGAAGCTCATTAAACATATAATGCTTTATGAGTTTAAAAAAGGCAATAATGCAGTAGAAACTACACAAAACATTCAAAGTGTTTATGGTGCGGAGTCTCTCAATAAAAGAGTCTCTCAAAGGTAGTTTCAGAAGTTAAGATCAGGTAACTACAACTTAAGTGTAGTTCAGGTCGTCCTGTTGAGTTTAATGATAACTTGCTGCTGGCTGCACTTGATGAAGATTGTGCTGTAACAGTGGAGAACAAGCACAGAAGCTAGTTCAACAGTTCACCATCATCTGCAACAGCTTGGAAAGGTGTCAAAACTTGAAAAATGGGTTCCTCATAATTTGATAGAAGCAAACCTTAGAGTAAGATTGGACATTTACACTTCTCTGCACACTTGTGAATGTAACACCTTTTTTTAGACAGGTTAGTGACTGGAAATAAAAAAATTGATATACTATAAAAATGTTAAGTGCCACAGACAATGTTTCAGTGCTGTTGAGCTAGCTAAAGCACAGCCAAAATGGACCTCCACCCTACAAAAGTCTTATTAAGCATTTGGTGGGATATTATTGGTATGATCCACCTTGAGTCACTGCTACTCAGTGTAATGATTACATTGGACTTCTACTGTCAACAGTTAGAGCGCTTGAATGTTGCACTGAAAGAAAAGAGGCTTGCTTTGATCAATCATAAAGGTGTTGTGTTACACCAGGATAAAACATTGCCCCATACAGCAAGGATTACACATGCAAAAATTGAACAGCTAGACTGGGAAAAACTTCCACATCCTCCTTATTCTCCAGACCTTGTCCCACCTGATTATCATCTATTCCAAAGTTTGTACAACTATCTATATAGAAAAGACCTAGGAACACATGAAGATGTCAAAACTACCCTCTCTACATTCTTTTCCTCCAAATCCCAATAATTTTATAATTCAGAAGCATTCTTAATCATTTGCAGGAAGTAATTATTAATAATGGAACATACATTATTGATTAAATAACATCAAAAACGTTTGAAATTCTTTCTCTTTTTCTGTACCTAAAATCAGACATTGCTTAAGACGACCTGATATTTCTGATACATTCCTCCATACACAGAAATACTTTGTACCTTGTACATCTACCTACAAGCAAGGCATATGTGAGAACATGCAAAACCACATTAAAGACCCAGCAAGGCATAGAAGTGAGTAAGGAGGTCAGCAAAGGGAGGAGGAGCAGAATGGACCAGAGAGGATAGGAAAAGAAAACACTCTGTGATACCATGAAAGACGAAATGTAGTAAATTATGACACCTAATAACCAGCAAATCATGGTTGAATCATGGAAGAAAAAAGTGACAGATGGTTCAATAATGAAACACATACCTCTTGAGAGTATGGAACACCAAATGAAGAAGCAGAAGAATCATAAATGGAGTTGGCCATAGAGACACCACAGTAGGATTCAAGAAGTGTCACATATCTAGAAAAGGACCAAAGGGGGTAAATGAAAAGTATGATAGACACAGAGAGGAAAAGTAAAACCAGTTCTGGCTGGCAGCATTGTCAGCCGTAGCTGAATGATGAAAAAAAGGTCGTTAGAAGTAAAAAAAGCCTGGAGTCAAGAAAAATGGAAAAAGTATCTATGAGGGGCATGTTCAACCAAGAGAAAACCCTATGAAAGTTGGAGAGACTATTTTATGGGTAGAATGCAAACTGGCCAAAACAGGCATTTCATCACAAGATTCACAGCTCCTGATACATGATGAACAAAATAATAAACTTAATGTAAATGAGCCCAGAAATGTAGGTCCGATGCCCAAAAGTAAAGAAATAACCACGAAAATATCAGAATGGATCATAATCAATCAAATCACTAGAAGTGGCAGGATATGTGAACATACCTAATGTAAAACAAGTGATTCATGCATGTTCATATGGAGTGAACATTCGCTTTGTTCAATTACTAGTAGTTCAGAAATGCATTTCAACCCAAGTAAAATATAAATGAGGAAATGGAGATTCGCTATTGGAAAAAGAATGTCAGAAGCAATATTGGTACAGTCCAACCATAATGACAATTCCACGGGTAGAGAAGGTTAACAATTAAGAAAAATGGAACCTGAGAAGGAAACTATTGGATATGCAAGGTTTACAGGAGGAAATGCACGTGTACACACCAAAAGAATGAGGTGTTCCAAATGTATATGTAAAAACGACTCGTTTGGGTTGAGAAAATATTTTACCCAAACAAGCCATTTTTGCATATATATTTCTCTACAAGTGGGCTTTCTTGACATCACTGAGGTGTTTCAAAGTAGTCAGTCCTCCAAAGGAAAAAAAAACCCTTACATAGGATAAGAACAAAGAGTGTAATTCCTATTGATTACATAATCCACAGCTCTCAGATAAAGATAAAAGGTTGACCTTGGCTGAAACAAAAGATAAAGAAATACCCAGATGTACTAAATATTTAGCAGACATCAGAAAGGACTTGAGTGTCTCAACAAGTCACTCCAGGAAGGTGTGAGAAGAGGGTACCTCCTGAGAATGGGCCAACAGAAGCTGGTTTTCTTAAAAAAGGAATGACAATGCTAGGCCATGAAGATATAAAGCAAAGATCCTTGTTACAAATGGGTTAAAAAGAGATCACAGACATGGTCAGGGCTGACCTTGACAAAAAACCCACTGACAAAAAGAGCAATGAACAGGATATCAAGTAAGGGTAAGACAAGAAAAACAGATGAAACCTGGAATGGGAAAAGTAGGGGTAGACAAATCCAGTGAGGAACAAGCATCAAAGAACGATGTCAAAAAATGAAAAAAAAAAAACACAAAATAATGAGAAGTAAAGATGTGCAATCCATCTGAGGTATCCAGTGATAAACAAATATTACCAAAAATTTCCAAATGAAGAAAGGTAGCCTGACAAAGACCACAGGTACATAAGAAGGAAGGATAATGTAGAAAAAAACTGGAGCAAATTCCAACAGCAAAGGAGTTAATTGCACAAGATAATAATAAAATGGCTTAAAGTTACTTAATACTTGTATCATATTCTCACTTATTTTGGAAGTATTGGTAGAGCCTACTTTAAACAGTTTTTTACCTCACTATAGTGATTTTGTCGATTCCCACGAGGGGGACCACGAGGTCGTCGAAAGTACCTGGCATAAAATCTTGGTCTCTGCCTTCTACGTTGAGGTTTAACATTCTCCTCACCTCCTTCATCATCCTGTTCTTCATTCTCACTAGAACGTTGCTATATAAAACAATGAGTATCAAATTAACTTGTACGTTCCCACTTTCCTTTAGGAAATAAATATATCAACATCACAATGCAAAATGCTACTTTGTACAATTCAGTCACATAAATCAGTAACTACTAAAACCACGTGTAATTACAAATGTTTCTATCTTCATGTACAAAGATTCCTATAACACTTGATTTCCTGTTAAAATTTTTAAACATTTAAGAGTAGTTTGATATTTTTAAAAAGATTAAAACACCCTTTATTTTAAACATTCACAGTTTCTTTTCACTACTTTTATCTTTATACTTAATACACTAGAAAAAAAGACAGAAAAGTTTTTATTTTTATCTCAAAGCTAAACTTACAAAACAAGTGGATAATTTTAAAGTGTACCTTCAATCTGGTTTATTATTTTCAAGAATTTGATAGATTTCTCTGTGTGACAAAGTAGTCAAGTTATTAATTGGCAAACCAGTTCATTTTGTAATGATTGACAATATTATTATTTATCTAAGTACACTACTAAATATTGTATGAAGACTCCTCCAAAAACTACTCATTAAGCTATGAAACATAAAAATAAACAAAATTAAATTGTAAACCTGAAACATTTTGTAAAAAATTGCACATATATCAGCACTAAAATTCTTTCACATTTTGTAAGTTTTTATACAGTAAAATGCATCTTTTAATGAATGTTTCCTATAGTAGTGATTAAAAACAACATTAATCTCCTGTTCTAAGCCACTTAAAACAAAGTCTAGGACACATTTACCATTGGTGGTGGCCTCCTCCCAAAACCACGACGATTAGGAAATCGACCATAAAACCGTCGTTTATCAGGAGCATACTTGCTTCCTTCCACAGGTGCACCATCAGGTCCAGTTACATTAGCAGCTTCATTTCCCTGAGGAAGTACAAAGACTTCTTTTGATTCCTGTATGGTCTAAGTTATATCATTGATTCAGCCTTTTCATGATTAACAGTTTACCATTGTAAACACCTGTTAATAGACACTAAAGTGCCCTTAGTAGTAAATTTAATGGTAACAATACTTTTCTGATATTTATGTAAAAATATTACTTCATTGATGTGTCTAAAAATATAACCAACCTGTATAAAACAGCTCAACAAACTACTCAATGCTAACCATTGTTTAGTATGTGCATAGTGTATTTCTTAACCTTTGCTAGATTTCTTAGATTACATACCTAATTCTTTTATTTTTCATATATTTTTAACACATTACTGCCAGCAGTAGCAGTAATTCCAACCTTCGTGCCAAACAAACTTTTTTAAACATTAACATGTTGAGACTTCAACATATTTTTTAAACCAAACTATAACCTATACTAATTATTATGATACAAAATCTAACTTATTAATAGCATAAATAATTATAAATAAAGAAGGTATATTTACTAGTGTGTTTAAACAATTTTTTATCAAACCTTTTTTTTTAAACAACAAATCTACTTTTCCATACATTCCATTTTACGCTACAAGACCAGAAATCCAGGACAGCAAGTGTTACTGTTATAATTTGTCTGTAAGACAAGCACTGCTTTATCCTTTAATATTCATAAAACAAATCAGAAGTTACTGTCCGTAACTAAAAGTTGGTTATGACCCATCTGAGGAGCACATGGCAACAAACATGTTAAGATTTCAATATACTTTCTATATTAAAAACCCAGTAACAAACACGTAATAAGGATACCCAGATACAAAACCGCTAACATTAGTTTACAATGTCAACAATGTTTAAATTCTCAAATGAGATGTGGCTTAGCAAAAGACTAATTCACTCTTTGTTTCCTTGTTAACAAACTACTGTGACATTTGGACATACATCCAAGTCTCTCCCTCTTTTCTTTTTTATTATGATGCTTAAAGCAGTAAAATGTTTTTCATGTTACATTACATAAACACTTGATAATTTGAGCCTGAAAATCATGTTACATCTGCATTTTGGAAATGCAATAATGTTATGTTAAATTAGATGTGCTCAGTGTAACAAATGCATTTTGACTTAATTGTGTTTTCATCACGCAAATGTTCTGTTTAATCACTGATGTTTGTTATCTTCTGGTCAAAACATTATTTTTAATATTCTATGAACAAATATTTTTATTCCTATTTGACCATGTGATTATCTTCATTCTCCACTATCTTGTGTTGTTGTTTTTCAAACCTAATACATACTGAATGAGCACAAAATACTGTTTATTGTTTGATAACTGCAAAATCCTAAAAGCTGTAGTCATGTGGATATTTTGTTGGATGTTAAAAAGCAAGAAAATGGCTGAAAAAACCATTCTGGAGACATCATAAGATTATGATTGGTTATTCACACGTTATATATCGAAGTGTATTTAAGGGAACATTTTTGAAAAAGGAAAGAGGTTAAATGGCACCACCTCGTTTGACTCAGTACACAAGCCATATCTCAGCAAAATACAAAGATATGAGGTTCTTATTTTATAATATAACTTGATAATATTAGTAATTTAAGATCCTAATTTGTTTGAAACTAAAAACTTTGCATTTAGACATCACAAACATCTAATTTTAAACAGTGCTGCATTCAACATACCACTAAAATCTACATTTAGATGTATTCCTTTAATATTTACTTTTAACTTAAGAAATTAACACATATATAATATTAAAGTTAGAATTATATACAATTTGATTCCAAACTTACTGATATAAATTCACAAAACAGCAGTTAAATAAAATGTTGAATGCAAGTCAATAAATAAAATGACATGGCCTTTGATCCACGACCTGTTTGTTGGGTCCGACTAACATTACAGAAAATGCACATAGAGATTTGCACTTTTAATGTTACTACATCTAATATCATAAAAAAAGGACTTTCCAAGATGCAACTGTTTTAACTTTGTTCTAATGGATCAATATTTTATAGAACACAACCACATTTCAGTTACAATACACAACACACACACACTAGAAATATTTTTAAAAATATTTTTTTAAATTTCATTTTTCTTAAACCATAGAACAGTAAACGAGAAAACAATGATATCTTCTACTCTTCAAATTAGTATTCACTTGCCATAATTTGTTGATAGGAATCAGAAAACATAGTCATATTTTTCAAAATTTTCAAAAAACTACTATTTATGGATTTATGTTCATAAGTTTGAATCATATTTCATAATTCCACTTTTAGTATTATACATTATATAATTTCTTAGTAAAAAATTAAAATAGTGATATTTTGGGGTCACATGGTACACTGTCTCCTGCTTTTGCTCAGACGGTATGCTTGAAATCATTTAACGTAGTCTACAATTTTTAATGAATTTGAAACCCCCATTACCAATATCGACAAACTTGAATATCTTTTATCTTTAATCTTCTATCTTTTCTACTCATTGAGATATCATTATATTTAGCAGACCCATCACAGTGGCTTTCACCACCTTTTTCTTGTGTGAAAATACTTTTTACCTATGCCCACATCCATTGAGCACATGCTTATAACCAATCAAGAGTGCTCATTTTGAACTATGTAAACCTGTCAGTTTTTCTAGAGTATTTACACAGGTAAAGTGATGATCAAGGAAATATTCTGATCAGAAACACAATTTTTAGACCAAAATATAGTTTACTTAGGAAACATGATAAATTACAGTGGAATTTTGGAGTATTGAAAGAGTAACTTGTAATTTTTTGTTGTTTCAAAATACATATATAAAGTCTAAAGAAAATATTTCTTTTACTTCCTTCATGTGCAAAATTCTAAGGCCTGGCAAGTGCAATGCAAAAATAAAAAAACTTCAAAACTCTGAACGTACTAGAGATCTTTATTTTATACATATTTTTTATTTACTGTTATATGTTTTAAGAAAAATAAATGAAACTTGAGAATTTATTTGTAAATAGTAAAAACATATATGCATATACACTGCTAACCAAAATCTTAAGGCCAATGAACATAAAGAAAAAATATGCATTTGCATTGTTAGACTAACCAGTTATTTGAGTAGAGCTTCGAAAGATGAAAATAAGAAAAGGGAAAATAAAACTAAACTTTTTTTATCATTTAATAGGGATAATGTAAATACTATGAAATTAGTCTAAATACTAAGACCATTCTGAAACAAAACGTTAAACAGCAAACACATAACGAAATTTAGTCATTTGTGTTCAAGCATTAGCATTGTCAACAACTCCCACTGACATCTTCTGAGTTGCATTTGGTAAAAACATGGCAAAGGCTAAAAAGTTGACAGAGTTTGACAACACTGCAATCCACAATGCCTGCAGGAGAAAGGACTTTTTCTTGGCAAATAACGTGATTTTTTTGGACTATCCAGCGTGTTCGCCTGAACTGAACCCCAATGAAAATGTTTGGGGGTGTATGGCAAGGGAAGTCTATAGATATGGACGTCAATTCCCAACAATGCACGATCTTCATGAAGCCATCTTCACCACTTGGAATAACATTCCAGCCAGCCTTCTGAAAATGCTTATATCAATCATCAACTTATGATATTAACTGAAGGACTGCCAAATTTTTTGAAGATATATACACCATGTTTAAAGTTAGAAGTATTAAATCTAAAAAGATTTTAAATGAGTACAAAGAAGACACATAGACACTCATATAGACTGAGCCTGTATTAAAAGAGTTAAGAGGTTATAGAGATTACAAAAATGTAACTTAACAATTTTATGATAAAAAAATATATTTAACCTTAAAATCAAAATTACTTTACATGCCAGATAATCAACATTCTAACCAAAATATTCACAAGCAAATCTTTAATAGTAAAAATCTTAAAGCTTAATTAAGAAAACCAATATCTTACGTACAAAAGTTTTACAAAACTTACTAATAATCTGTTTAATTTCATGAAAATACACACACCTTATCAAAAGTTATAGTATAATTATTCTTATGGTTACACTGGTGGTTATGTAATAAATGCAATACACCTAGCCTGGAAGCCAAAAAGTTAAAAAACAATGTTGACATTAATAATGTGGATAAATCTAAATAAGCTTTAATTGCATAAAAAATATTTTATTAACAAAGTAACTTACCTTTTCCCCAACAACAACATCAAACTCAACTGTTTCTCCATCACCCACACTTCTTACCAACTTTTTGGGATTGTTCTTTGCAATTGCAGTCTAGGAGACCAATGTAAAAAACTACAAATCAGAGTCACTCAACTTGATTAAAAGCAACTGTTTATCAAACAAGTCTAATAACAAATGACACTCATTCAATTAGTACAACATATATGAGCCACCAAAACAGATTAACAGTGATTTTATAAAAAGGAAATATTACACATTAACTGCAGGAAGTTTTTCAGCATAAGAATTAATAAATAACTTTAGAGCAGCCAATCATGAATAAGCCAGATTATATGTATTTTTTATGTTTTTCTATAACAGAACTACACTATATAATATGTATATGTACCAAAAATGAAGTGCTTTTCTACTGTAGTTTTATACAAACTTAGACATTGCTCAAAGAAAATAAGGAAAAGATGTGAAATACACCAGAATTACGCATAAAACATAAAAAGGCAACAAATATAAACGTAAAAACAAAAATACAGTAAACAATTCTATACTTAACGATGATAATGAATCATCAGAATCTTTATTCTGAAGTTTAACTTCTTAAACTGAAATTGTAAAAGTGTTAAACCTCTAAAATTAATCCAGGGCATCAAAATCAGCTACATTCTATTTTTGACTCTGTGACATTCAAATGGATGCATTATGCCTTGAGAAGAAAAGTGTAATACTGAATTAAATAAATGATAAAAATAAACTTGTAGTCATTATTGCATACCTTAAAAAATCAATTAAAAATTTTATTTAATTTCATACGTGTAAAATAAATCACAAATTTTAACTGTAGGCCAATTTCAGTGTACTCCAAGGGAAAGCATTAGTGTTTTTGAACACAACTCTAACTTCATAATATGAAGTATTTTCTTGTATTTCAGTTTTAGAAGTCAGATCCACCTCTGAAGTTAATCTGGTGCATCAAAGTTTAATACATTATACCTTTAACTGTATCTGCATTTAAAATAAAAATAATGGAATAATTAGTCATCAATAAAAACAGGAAATGTGGAAGCAAAAGGGTTAGACTTTGAAAGACTTCTACAGAACAATTTGTAAAAATTACAGTACTGAAATACATGTTTACAAAACTCCATGACTTTTCATCATTTTCACAACCTGCACAAATATGCTTTTCTCACTTATCTATATACACTCAAATCATTAAATCTTTATACCAACTATGTCTACAGATACAAGTCATCTCCATCAGAGCTACTTTTGTAGATTACTCCTCAAAGACATTATCCTCAAAAATCACTTGGAAATAGGCAGTTGCTGCCAATTTAAACTTATTTTGTTCATCATGAAAACTGGCTAAATCATCTACAAAAGAAGCCATACCTTCAAGCAAAATGAACTTGTACCCCAAGTTCTCTCAACTGTAACTAGTTAAATACATCAGAATATCTGTTAATCAGATGGATTTATGCATGTGTTTTTTGTTTTGGGCTCTAAATGCTTTTTCCAATTTATAATTATTTTAAACAGAATGAATTATATGCATCTATGTTTCAGACATCTACATTCACAATATGGATCCCAACAGATGTTCATCTTCTACTTGTATATTCTTTTTATCACACTGTGGTATCAGTAAAGATAACATTCAATACTTCTTGTAAACAACTTGGTTGCCTACAAATGTTTCAAAAATAACATACAGCAGACTGACATTTATATATATTTCACTAACACAAGGAGATCTCTACCTTCCACAGATGCGTAATCTTTACCTAATGAAGCCAAAATATTTCATATTCACACACACACAGACTTAAACTGATACTAATTATACAGTGATATGAATGAGTGGATATACACTGAGAAATATGGAGGTTTAAAATATCATATGTATGTATACAACCAAATTATAAATCTACCAAAACAATCTTTAAGAAAAAGTTAATAGCTTAAACCTGACCCACCTGATGAACAAAGATGTCTTCACTGGTATCCAATCTGTAAAATTCCAATAATTTACTATCCTGTCAATGTATGTGTACTATCCTGTTTTTAGTTTAAAATAAAATTTCATATTCATTTCATCCCTACAAAAGTTTTGTAAAAATATCTTTGTTCTCGCATGAAAATATTCCAAAAAATTATGTTCTATAACCCTAAAACCACTGTCTCAGTTATCTATAACTAATAAAAAGTAAAAAAGGAATGATTAATACATTTAAAAGAATTATATGGAAAATTTCAAATGAAATTCTACATCCTTGAATTAAAAGCACTTCTTTTTATGTTATTTAAGTACATTTATGGTTATTAATTCCAGAGTATATTATATAGTACAAAAATGTGTAGAACCAATATTTCAATAACACTTTCTGTACTGACCTGTTGATAAAACCATATCCATTTTTCACATTAAACCATTTCACAGTTCCAGAAACCCGAGTTGCTAAAAACAATAAACACTTCAGTTTTTAAAATAATCAGAAGAGACTTAAATTTCACTCTTGATTGTTCTGGCTCTCTAAATATACAATTACAAGCAAAAGTACCTGGCTCTGCTTGGATTATTAAAATTGATATTTTCTAGATCACTAAGTCAATGTGTGTATTTTTAGCATAGAAGGACAGTCAAATACACTTTTAACATCTTTAGTTTACAGAAATAAAAACTTTTCCATGTAGTTTTTTCTTTTGTTGCTAGCTTGCCTCACTGAAGAGAAGAGCATATATATAGATAAGTGATAACATCCAGGTGCAAACCCTCAGGGTCCACTTAGTATGTGTAAAATTTCTAATATCTAGATTCTTTTGTCACAAACACACCTTTCATTATTATTATTACACACACACACACACATATACCTTGATTATGTTTTCAGTTTATACATTATATACAGAGGATCACATTTTTGGGAAACATACTACATTATTCCAAAATCCCATGGGCCATAACAGCAGAACTAAATGAAATTTGATACTTAAATTTGGTAATATCAAACTGCATAATAGTGACAAGTTTTTTTAAATATATCACATATTAAGCTTAGCATCATATTTATTAAATACTACTGAAAGTACCTAGCTTCTTGAGTTATTAATTTATTTTAGATGATCCACGTGTGTATTCTGAACCCACATTAACACAAAAGTATACCTTATATATTCCTGTTTCTCCTTTACAGGACATAGCCTGTTTATAAAGGTAACCTTTCCTTGGCTTGTCCTCTGACTTTAAACTCAAAACAATAAAAAATAAACTTCTGTAATTAATGAAGCCTCTAAATTAGAAGAAAAATATTTTTTTTTAACTTTGTACTTTATACATTTCATTTTATACTTACCACTTACGTCATCTTAACAACAACATTAGTTTATTTTTTTTGCCAATAAATGATGTGAAAGCTAGTTAGAATTATTATCAAAATAGATTGTTTTTTTTTATAAACTAGACTATTATCAACTAAATTAGATCTCCTAGACTTTGGCTAAAAGTAAAATTGAAGATTAAATAGCCAATGGTGTAGCTTTTGTTCTAATGTTCATATCATGACTTGACATAATCTGCTAGGCTCTCCTTGTTCTTTTGAACAAAGATTTCAAGGAGGTAGGTTGTGTCATTAGATTGCTCAAAATTTCTAATTTTTTTAAAATATAAATACAGCTTAGTTACAAAGCTTAATAAATTATAGTAGAATTCTATAGTATCAATGTAGTAATTAAAGATTTTTTCTGTTATTCAAATGTGTGTAATATTTAAAAAATATATTTCATTTCATATCTTCCACATACAAAATTCTAAAAGGCTTGGCAATCTACATCAAACAATAACCAAGGTCAGAGGTCATAGCTAGAAGAGATAACTATTTACTTATTTACTGTTCTATATTTTTGGGAAAATGAGTTTAATAACATTTCTAAGGAATAATTATGTGCATACAAATGTATAATAACTGAAATATGAATGTATACTGCAAAATATTACTAGCCCACTAAAATATAGCCAAGACAAGGTCACTTTGTAAAGACTAAAAGGTCAGTTTTATATTACAGTTTTTTTTTATTAATGAGTGCATAAGAGCTGCCTTCATGCAAGTTATGAAATCAGTGATGTCGAGAAACCCATTTGTTGAGAATTTTATATGCAAAAAACGGCTCTTTTCTATTTGAAGTGTTTTCTGAGCCCAAAAGAGCCATTTTTTGCATATAAAATGTTCAAGTTATGAAATGTTAGCCAGGCACAAGTGGAGAGTTAAAATAATGAAAAGAAAATACATAAAACACTATGAGACTTACAATATTTAATCTAAACATTTGTATTTCCACTTTATGTTTATAAACTGGTATCATCTTAGAACAAAAAGTGTAACTTTTATTTTTTTGCTAATTTTTTATGGTAGTTACAAGGTCAGTTAAATTGCCAGACCTCAAATAGTTAGAGTAGAGAAAATAGACAAAACAAGACTTGCTAAAACAAATACTTGAAATGTATTAAAGAGATTTTACAGATTACACAAATAACAATAGCATCTGCCTGATAAAAATAGCAGTATTATTACCTCCAGCTTAATAGGACTTCATATTCATACTACATACTATGAGTATTATAATGATACAGTGCTAACACTTGTAACAGTAGCAGGGTAATTTTGATACTTCAGTAATAATAATACTAATTTCGTTGTAATTCTGTATTATAATATATCCAGGTTCGTAATGAAATAAACAAGACTTTTTGCCATGCTCAACATTATATGTATAAAACGAAAAAGTAGATGGAGATTGTGATCAAAAACAAACAAAAATAAATTACGGCGTTTTTTTGTTAAAACACAGTTAGGGTTGGTTAACGCATTTAGCTAAGCCTAAAATTATGACTAAATCAATGATAACGTGCTTCTCTAAAAATAGGACTGAAAACAACTAAACGCGTCGACTGACTTACGTTCATGGGACTTTACAGATTAATGTATAACCAAACATTTTCATTAAACGTTTATATTTTATAATATATTCTATACAATTACCAAGAACTTTCTTGTTTTTTCCAGATTCTGGTTTTTCCTCTGTTTGACTTTCGGGTTCTGTCATATTTTAGATGGTGAAAGTATCTCTTCCAGAGTTTAAACTCTCCAAAATTCCGTCCTCTCTCTCCGATGTTATTCCTCTTCTCCGCTATGCGCTTTGGTTTAACTTTACTTCACGCTACTCGTCGAAATGCCGAAAAACTCATTGGTTATTACATATACACAATTATCAATTTTATTTAATTAGTGTTTCTACGACTATTTAGAAATAAATGTCGAAACGGTAAAACTCCTTGATTATCACAGCTTGATACAATTACTTATTTTTTTCATTTAGTGTTTATACTGTCTTTAGTCTTACATCTAATTTCTTTTTGGAGTAAAATAAAGTTAAAAAAACTTTTTGACGCACACTACAAGTGTGTATATACAAAGAGAGAGAGAACAAGGAGGATATTCTCACTTGCAAATATTTTTCTGTAAAATTTCCATAGTCAATATACATCAAACACTAATATTTTTCATTGTACACCTAAATATTTCCCAGTTATTTGAGTAACTGAATTAATCAAAGTAAAGGCCGCTACTTGAAAATATATGTAATAAGTGTAATAAAGAAATACACTTAAATATTTTTTTCTACAGTTAGTGATGATTTAATGAACTAAAAACACTATAGTCTGATACAAAAACGTTGTGTTTATAACCAAAATATAAGGTTTGAATTACAGACATATTCAAGTGATAAAGATTACACCAGAATAATGTTTTACTTAAAATCGCTGACCACTGTAATACAGAAGTCAGCGTTCTATAAAACTTCAGTTAGGAAGGTCCGGGTAAATTATGCAGTTCGGTTGCTATTTCCACTATCTTTCCTTTTTCAGATAACTTAATGGCTTACATATTTTATTTGAAATAAATCTTCTTTTTAATTTTAATTATTTTTGTTAAAAGGTTCAGAAAATAAGGTGTTTAAAGATTTCATCCTGATTATAAAAAATAATATAAAAATAATTTTATTCCAAGTTGTTTCTGAAGATTTAAAATATTATGTACAGTGTTTCTATTTTGACAGAATCAAGTGTTGGCTGGAAATCAGTCACATGATGTTGTAACTTCGTTTCTATTCTGTACTAGTTTTGCTTCGGCCTTGATTTGGTTTGCATTTATTTTATGGATTATTAGTATTTATCGGTCACACCAAACATGCTCGCTCTTTCAGCCAATAAGGTATTATAATATTATGGTCAAGCTCACTATTCGTTGTTAAAAGAGTAGCCTCAGAGATGGCGGTGGGGTGGTGATGACTAGCTGCCTTCCCTCTAGTCTTGCATTGCTAAATTAGAGACAGCTAGCGCAGATAGCCCTCATGTAGCTTTTACAATCAGAAGCATTAATTTCGAGCTATTCGTAGCACCATTAATATGGGAAACAGCAGGAGAGAAAGCATTTGCCAGTTTTAACGTTAAGGGTTCTGTAGTGGATGAAACTCTTCAGCCACCTCAAAATTTGACCAACGTATTCCAAATAGTAATGTTTATGAGAAAGACCCAAACACTATTTAAAACAAAATTAATTTCAATGTACAAAACAATGTTGATAGAAATAACATTCTGGAATTTAGAAAGATAAGACACTATACTCCTACCGTTATCAAACCCGTGACAATCATATAAAGACAAACATTGGATTTCAAATACTGAGAGGCATCCATTAATCGTGTGTTAAAGTGTTTTATCAACATAAGAAACCGAGATGGCTGGGCAGTGAGAGTCTACAGTGATTTGACCCTTTCCTTTAGAGACAGGAATGATTTCTGAATTTTTCGAGAGAGGAAACTAACTAACATTAAATATTGCCAAAATGGGGTTACATAAAAAATTATTCAAATGATATAGAATAAAATAAATTACAGACTTTCTGTTTTTAGTGGTGTTCAGCGGAGTGTGAGAGAGAAGACAAGTTCTCCCCTTGTGAAGGGAATATTAATATAATCATCTTTCTCCTAGAAACTTCCTTTGAAGCTGAATAAAGATTATTTAAACTGTGGAATCAGTTACAAACACCTATTTTTAGCAAAATATAAGAAGCAAAGTACCATGCTTGTTATTGAGAAATTATAGAATGTTATTTTAAATAAGGCAGGAAACATTAAAATGAAGAGTTAAAACAATGAAAGTGTCGAAAACTTTCCAAACACGGAAATATATGTGTATGCAGTGAAAGAATGGAAAAAAACTGCTCCCAGTTCGATCGTTTGAATCTTCAAAGTAGCGTTTGACATAACCTAGATCTGTCGGTAGAGTTTATACTTAAACAATGGTTTACTGTATTAAGCATTCCTTCGTGATAATCTCTAGTATAAAGATCTTCAAGATTTATTTAATCATGAGGAGCTATAGTTTTCTTCACTAGAACAGAGCTAAAGTTCCTAGCTGACATAATAACAGTATCTACATCTCTCAAGTGAGTGTGTGCTTCATCCAACAAGCACGTGTACGACGAGATCGTGTAAGTTTTGGGAATCAAACGAAAAGAAATGGTGATAATATATGAAAAATATCGCGCTATGATTCTGATTAAGATGCTGTTTAGGATTTAGTAAATATTATAAATTACATAAAATTCAGTACATCCTAAACGATATGTATTGTCATGATCTTACACAAGAATCAATTAATCCTGTATATTTTTATGAATATAATTAAATAATGCTTTTAATTTTAATAGAAGAATAATCCCAGCTGGTGTTCTTAAACTTGCAATCCACTACGAGTACAAAAATTTAGCCGTTCCTGATTTAGCAGTGTAAAATTAAAGAGAGGGTTGCTAGTCATCACCATCCACCGCTAACTCTTGGGATACTGTTTTGCAAACGAATAAATTGGATTAATTTTCACATTATAACGCCCACATGGTAGTAGTGCGAACATGTTTGGGATGAAGAAGATTCGAATTCGCGATTCACATATTTTAAGTCAAGCGTCCTGACCGCCAGGATATCTACATAAATATTATTTAATTCAGGCATTATAGGATATGTTTTGAAATGATTCCTTACAATGTTAAGTTGTTGTTGTTTTTTAGTTTACATTTATTATTATGTTTAAATAAATAAATAATATAGTGTTAAAACAATCCTAACGCTAATTTTAGTGCATTGTAAAATAAATACATTTTTAATAATACAAATAAAAATTACACTTCACTAACTTATTTCAGTTCAAACAATTCTAACCAAGCAGTCTGCTTTTATTCATGTAAAAGTGTTCTTTCTTTAGAGTCCATCGTTGGGACAGCGAGAAGTCTTTGGATTTATAACGCTAAAATCAGGGATTCGATTCCTCTCGATGGACACAACAGATAGCTAGATGTTGCTTTGCTATAAAAAAAACACTCTCTTTCGTCGCGCGAATTATTTTGAATAACTTAACTTCTTAACTTCTATATTTATATTCCATATAGGACACTCCTGGCTGACGATTCCCCGAATGAGAGTGCAAAAGGTTTAATGCGACTTCAATTTCTCTAATAAACATCAGTGATTATAGTGTTGTCGGTAAGTTCATGTATTGCTTTATAATATCATCAATAAAAGGAAAAAAAAATAATCTGATGTCTTCTACGTTTCATCCACATAAATTGCTAATTGGTTTAGCAGTGTGCAGCTGCATCTCTTTATCATGCTGTGAAAAGATGGATGAAGATCGTTATTCTGGTATTTTTATCCCAATAATCTGCTATGACACACTTCCATAAATAAAGCTGGTTCAAAGTTTTGTTTCTGACCTGAGTGAGGTTGCACAAACACACCAAATTTTGAAAAAAAAATTATTAACAAGGTTCTTGCTATACGTTCTGCTTCCTGGTAAGAAAATACACATGTTTTTAGACATTTCGTGATATAAGTTACCTATTTATTCCTATAATTAAGCTGTACCAGAGTTCCAAGCACATTGACAGCAACTCTTTACAGTGGTGTTTAAACACAGTGTTACTGTAACTACTCATGCTGTTTCTTTCATGGATCTTTTGCTCGTGAAGTACTTGAGATGTGTTACATTAATCCTCTGCAGCATCCAACCCAGCAAAAGCATTCCTTGCTTATTTAAGTGTATTTTAAAATCTTAGTATCAAGCCACTAGAAGAGCATAAAGAAGATAGAGTACTTCAGAATGTAAAAACTGTGAAAATATCAAATATAGTCGATGTTTCCACTCTGGTATGCCCCCACTTCTGACATAATAAGCCCTTTTGAAAGCATAATGTATCCAATTCATTTTATTTTTCAGACTGTATAGAAAGATTGTTTGTCATACGGGTCTTACTGCTTTATTGCTGATGCACTGACTAATGAATTTTCAATATGCATTTTTGCCTAAGAATACTTAGTTCAATGTTGAACCAAACTATTTCGTTATCAGTTATGTATGTTACATCTTGAGACATATTCCACTTTCGGTTGGTAGTCCTTACTATCTTGGATTTTCCTCTTTTAAAAGTGTTTACAATCTTCAACAACACGTGGTCTTTGGGATAATGTCACAGCGTTTCCATGGTTCCATTCATGAAGATGCATGCTGAAGTTCTACTTCCAGATAGTTTGAAGTCATCCTGCCAGTCTGGTCTTCTTTTTTTGCAAAAACTGAACAGTCACATCAATGCTGTATGATCTTTACAAAATATAAAAATTTGTCCATAAATGTAGACTGAAAATTATTTATAGTTCGAACAACACTTTGTAGCTTTTTATTTTTTTGGAGTTGTATAATACCTTCTTCTTGTGGTATTCATTGTCTCATTATAGTAAGTAATCATGTGATCTTTTCTACGCTGTACCTGTGATAAAACTATTCTCACAACAAAATTAATAGAGTTTGAAACTAAAATCAGTGAAAAAAAATGTGTGAAAGTGTTTCTTGTGCTATTTGAATTTGGTTTCCATTTTACTCCTTGTTTCTCCAATATAGAAGTCGTGGCAATTATTGCATTGTATTTTATAAATAACGTTGGTGTTGTGTTTGTTAGTGTAGTTTTGCATGGTATGGACTTTAGTTTTGTAACTGGTTTCTGAATAAATTTGGTGTTTACTAGAATGTTGTATTTTGTTATACGTTTCTCCATTTTTTTTCCCGATATTACTGACCAACATCATTTATAAGATAAATTCAGCAATTGCACCGACTTCGATTTTGAAGAAAAAATAGAAAAAATGGAAACCAGATTCAAAGAAAAAGAAACACCTTCACATGTTTTCGAACACTGCAAATCAAATTAACATAAATATGGAAAACACACATACACTAAATAGGAAAACAAATATAAACAAACGCAAAATCAAGGAGGACCTACTTATTCAACAATTCAAACCAAAATTAAACTAATATAAAGGAACTCCTTTGTACCTATACTAACTAATAGCCTAGCATCTAACTACAACGCCCCTACAATCCCGTGCCCGTTTACACTCTCGTCTTTAAGACATGTGCCCGACATGTCAGTTGCAAACTCTCTTTATCAACATGAAAGATGACCAAAGAAAGTCAAAAAGTTTTTCTGTACTTCAAATTGAAGTTTTGATATCCAAAGCAGCCGTCTTGAGATACATTTTTACTTCAAGTGGGTTTCTTGTCATCTCGAACTGTAACTTTCCTCTTGCTGAAACATTGCATCCTCTTGCTGTTTACATCACTTTACTTTCTTTCGTCGTTTTGGGGGTCAATTTCTCAAGTTTTATTACAATATCAAATCCAGTAGTTGTAGCTGTAGAGCTAGTGTTAATCAATATACTGCAAGACTTCTCATCAATAATCCCGTGAACTGATTCATTTAAATAATAATTAACTTCCTTTCAAGCAGGAAGGACATGCTTAGTTGAACTTTGCTTCATTAATCCAGTTAATTACTGTTTTCTTGTCATTCTTTTGTTATTTCGGAATTTTGTTGGGTTTGTACATTTATCCTTGAGGCAGAACCGGCGCGACAAACGATGTAGCACGTGCATTTGAACAAGTAGTAGTTTCTAGGGGCACAGTTACTAGCATTGTGATGATGGTGAAAGAAAAGGGATGGGATACGCAGTACATTGAGTGTTTGCGTAGGGTGAAAAAACATGTCGCACCTGCCTTGTTTTGAGATATTAGTTCCTTGATGTATTAACAACTAGTGGTTCCTGATAATCTTGGTTATAATGGCCACATTTCTCATATTTATAACAATTCTTCTTTCTGATATCCTTTGAGAGAAGTTCTTAAACCCTAAAGGCTTTTGTCTACAGTTTCTGGTGATATGTTCCTTCAACTTATACTTAAAACTCCAACTGTCTTGTAGTTTATTTCTTCTGT
The DNA here is from genome assembly GCA_011833715.1 of Carcinoscorpius rotundicauda. NCBI lineage: Eukaryota > Metazoa > Arthropoda > Merostomata > Xiphosura > Limulidae > Carcinoscorpius > Carcinoscorpius rotundicauda. The sequence continues at coordinate 26,050,573 of CM022405.1, read as the reverse complement.
TCTGTGTAATTAGTTGCCTATATTTTTGTTATTCTAGACTATCGTCATCGTGACTTGACGACTTCGTAACTTTGAAATGGTGTCTTTAGTTGTTTTTCTTTGATTTTGCTGGATTCTACTTTCATCATCAACTGCAAAGCTTTCTGTAAGATGTACCTCTGCTTTCTTTTATCTTAATTCTCACATTCTTATCTATTATAGCATCTACAAATTGTTTATTTCCAAATGAATCCATCATTTTAAGACGAGGATACGAATAAGATAATTGGACAAACTTTTCAAATCTTCCGCAACTTTTGTATAAGTATTTTCTTTCCTCCATACCTTGTTCCAGAATATTGCTCTGGATACTTCTTTCTGGTGTGCTATTCCAAACATGTTGAAAAAGGTGGCTATCGATGCTTAGTAGTTGTTACAGCTCTTGGCTGAAAGGTTATTTAATTAATGTCATCAAATTGTTCCTTTTAAATGGGCAGTAATTGCATTATTTGTCGTTTATCATTACATCTGTTCACTTTGAAAATGATTTCGAACTGATCTTAATATGTGGTAAGTCTCACATGATACTTTGGTTTCTTAATTGACTGTTGTTGAACTAGCCAGCTAAATTCTAAATATGATAGTTACAAACCTGTATTAGTCCAGGAAGGTCCTTTATCAACATAGAAGTAGCGGTAACAGATATATATCAAATAAGTTATCCTAATACGTGTTTTATAGAAGAAGGTGTTTTAGGTTGGCTCAGCTGAGTCTATGCAGAAAGTGATGTGTATTGTTTAATCTTTACATTTAACAATTCGTTTCCAAATTATTTATTTTGTCACTGATGTTGTTTTTAACTCTGTTAATGTCTTTTTTTAACTTTGTTAAATGTGTAATTAGAGTCTCTCTGTGTTTATTTGATCTATTTAAGTGCTTTGCTGATGTCGTTTTTGCTTCTTCAGTTTTGTAATTATAGCCTTCTTTACGTCCTTGATAATTTTTTAAAAGTTATTGTTATAACTTACCTTCAATCAGATTTATTTTCGTCTTTAATTCTTCTTAATAAATATCCTCATATTTCTTGATCTTCTTTTAGTGTTCTGTATCTTTCTTTTTTGATGTTTTAATTTCCATTTTTATTCTTCTACTTTGTCTCGTTCTTTTTCTAATTGTTTCATTAGTTCTATCATGGTCTGGTGTTGTAATATTGTGCTTTTTTGGGGGGAGGTTATTTTAAATCATGTGGTGAAGATAATGTGAAGTCCAGCTCATATAACAATAACAAATTAGTTCATTTTTCATTTATCGTTTTCTACATCCTGTTATATAATATTATCGCTTCTCCACACTTGTACCAGCAATGCCCTCAAATTTAAATAAAAATTTATTTGCTGACGGAACAACGACAAATCTAGCCTGCAAATAAACTTACTTGTACAATTTTACAGCTAATTAAATAACTGAATATACGCGATAATTAATCAATACTGATCTGAATAGTTTACTTTGACTGACATTCTAATAGCTGGTAAAACTGACTCATTAGTCTCTAATTCTCATATATATATATATATATGGTAACCTTGTTTTTGGATATTTCGCAAAGTCTACGGGCTGTTCTTTATGCCAGTAATTACTATTTCGAATATTCAAACCTTATTGAAAAAGCCGCCCATTGGCACAGCGATATGTCTGCAGACTTGCAACGACGGAACACATTCACTTTGGCCCGGCGTGGCCAAGCGTGTTAAGGCGTGCGACTCGTAATCTGAGGGTCGCGGGTTTGCTTCCCCGTTGCGCCAAACATGCTCGCTCTTTCAGCCGTGGGGGCGTTATAATTGGACGGTGAATCCCACTTTTCGTTCGTAAAAGAGTACCCCAAGAGTTGGCGGTGGGTAGTGACGACTAGTTGCCTTCACTCTAGTCTTACACTACTAAATTAGGAACGGCTAGCACAGATAGCCCTTCAGTAGCTTTGTGCGAAATTCAAAAACAAAACAATACAACGACAGAGACAGTTTTGTTACCTGTGGTGGGAAGTGCACAATTAGTCCATTTTGCAACTTTGTGCTTAATTTCAAACAAACAAAAACAATAATTAAAAAAACTTTGAAAAATGTAAACATTTTCTAAAAAAGAGTTTTTTCTAAGAAGTACTGTACTGGGAAAGTGTTCAAATTGTATTGATGTAAAATTGTAATGTTTTAGTGCTATATGTACAGAGTAAGCCAACAGATGGCAATCCATTGTAATTATTATTTTGGCCACTTACTAGTGTACACGATAAATCCATTATAGTAAAATAAAAACAATATGTTTGGTTTGTTTTGAATTTCGCGCAAAGCTACACGAGGGCTACCTGCGCTAGCCGTCCATAATTTAGCAGTGTAAAACTAGAGGGAAGGCAGCTCGTCACCACCACCCACCGCCAACTCTTGGACTACTTTTTTACCAACCAATAGTGGGATTGACCGTTTCTTTAAAACGTCTCCACGGCTAAAATGGCAGGTATGTTTGGTGTGACGAGGATTCCAACCCACGACCCTCGGATTACAAGTTGAGTTCCTTAATTACTTCACCATGCTGGACCAAAAACAACGGGAAAACATGAAGACACGTTCAATAATCTTCAAACGTTTCGAAATTCAGTAATTGTATCATTAGTGGTTTGTAATCACATACATGCAAGAGTGATATAATATAGCAGTTGAACATAAAATTACATACTTGAAAAGTGTCTAGGAAAACATAATATAAGAGTATATATATATATATATATACAAGTGTCTGAACTACTGCTTATACCAAATGTATAAATTATAAGTTTTATGAACATGATAATAAATCGCTGATGACGAGTTTAGTTTCATCCAAAACATCTGAATTTTAGTAAATACATTTCATGCTTTACATTATTTTTTATACGTACAAAACATGGTAAACATATTTTTTTACAATACACATTTTCGTGAGGAAAACTAAAATTCTCGATTAATGTTTATAACTTTCCTTGGGGATGTCTATAAGCATTTGTATCTTTCATTGTAATAACTAATAATCAATTACTAAGTGAAAATAATTCTGATCATTTACTCTTGGTAACTTCAAATTACGTTACATTTTGATTCTAGAAGTATGGGTGTGTCTTTTCTATTTTAGGTATTCAGTATAATGTATATAACTTTGAACATTTGTGTTGGCACTGAAAAAAGTAAAATATGTAAAACCTCTCTCTCAGGACACACTTGCTATATCGTAGCGTCATCTGGGTTTGTTTTAAAAGTTTAGAGAGCACACCACATTATCTTTATTATTACCTTCCAAGCAATGTAGAAAAATTTAGTGTAGTGAAGGCGAGTACAACGACTTTCTTTATCGTGAGATTATAAGCATCTGAGGAGTTGCATGTAAGTTAAATGAGTTGTGAAGTAACATCGTTATGTCATTTTTCGTTTAAACATTAGCTTGTATTAAAGTTGCGTCAGTAGCATGTATTATCTTTATGCTTGCAATATAATGGTAGAACGAATAACCTACAGCATTGACAATTGTTAAAAGTGGTATTTATGATTCAAGAGTTAAAAAAAAAAAAGAAAGTTTGTCACTATATGTTAAGCCTAATTTTCTTGTCATCGTGGTACTGGGTCGCCATATTGGGAGAAACAAAGCGCGGATATCGGCTCTATATGTACGAGTTGGAGTGACAGTCGTTTCTTTTTCATATAATATACTCTCATTCTCTTCAGTTATTTTTAAGTAACCTAACGTAAAGTGAGCATTTTATGTGAAATATTTTAAAGCTAAATACGAAGGTTTACCGCATTGCCAGTTTGTGACTAAATCAAATGAGTTCCAGATTGGCATTGCTGTTAATTACTATTGGTGCCTACTACATTTTTGTATTTAGTTTTACTTTACACTGTATGTATTAGAAATACCAGGTGTGAACTGATAGCAGTACTACACTAGTATTAGTAGACAATTATAGTCTGTACTGCAATTACAAGTTGTAGATCTATTTTAAGATGGTATGGTTAGGCAGTGTTTTGGTAATATATATTTACTAGTAGTAAAATTAAATGATCAGAGTAAGTTACATGCGAGTGTGATGGTAGTTGCTTACTAATAAGTCATAAAACAAAATAGATGCATAACCAGCAAACTTGTTTTCTTAAGCATATTTCAGTTTTTATTGCTATCATTGTAGCAGAAATATGAAGTTGATAATGTCTAATTTAATTTTACTTTAACATTCAAGTAGACAAAGAATATTTCACGTTATTATGTTTTTTCTATGTCTCTCTTAATTACTGGTAAAATGGAGAGAAGTAATTTATAATTTTAAGTGTAAGTTTATCCTGTTATGAAATCATGATTATTTAACATGTTTTTATTAATTTGTTGATAACCCGTATAAAATACTGGAAGTAGTGATTAACTTATGATCTAAGTAGGCTTTGAACTTGATAATATTTCAAATTTGTGTCACATTGTGGGACAAATAAACAAGTATTGAATTAAATTGTGAATCAGATGTGTGGGTCTTGTAGTCTTAATTTCTGACTGGTTAAAAAATAATTTTTTGGTAACCTGTTTCCATCTTTCATTTTAGAATTTCAATAAAAGAGGAAAATGGAAGATGATCCTATTTATAATAAGGCAAGTGCTGGTGCTTCCCAAACGTACCCTGTTCAGTGCTCCTCTCTGCGTAAAAATGGATATGTGATGTTGAAGAACCGCCCTTGTAAAATTATGGAAATGAGTACTTCAAAAACGGGAAAGCATGGTCATGCTAAGGTAATTTGATACTTTTTTTTTTTTTTTCTGTATGTGTATATATTTACCTAGTGTGTAATAACTAAATCTGTATTTTGGTTTGTTGATTGTTATTTAACTAGAATTTTTATATGGAAACAAGTTACAAAGAAACAAAATTGCACAGCACATTAGTGTTAAATATTCCAAGTTGTCAAATGAAGTGATAGTTTTATTTTGATTGTGGTAGTTTATTTAACTGATATTATAGTAGTGTAACAAGGTTCAGAGAGCCTGATGCAGGTTAAAGATTCAGCTACTGATTCTCAAAATTAAAATTTTTATTGCCTTCTAGATTCGTGGGTAATCAGATCATGTTTTTTGTTTTTTTTTCATTATAAATACGGTTTGTGGGCGTGAGGATGATATTCACTCGTCTATCCAAATCACCACACTTAGTTTTATATACAATATATATTTCCTATCTTTTTAGTTAGCAAGTAGTTTGGTTGTTTTAGATATATAAACTTCCATGTTTACTTCTTTCTGAAAGAACTAATCATTTTTGCTTTGATGTATTGCAAAGGAAGTTATATTTCAGTTTTTTAATATAGCAGTGAATACAGTAGCAAGAGTTATAAACAGCAAACATGTAATACAAGTATCAGCAAAACTGATAAAGGAGCATTTGTTTCAATTATCACGTGTGTCATTATTTCTTTTACTGTTCAGTTTATTTTTCTATTTTGGACTTCAATCATATAATGACGGTGAGTAAATTGAGCTGCACAATCTGGAGACATTTCTGAGTTATTTTGAAGCCCAAATTAGTCCAGCTACATAGAAGTTTTCTGCTGGAGATTAGGAAGTAGAAGCCTACTCAGCTTCACTCGGGCTTCAGAAATGATGGTAAAGCGATAGTACCATTATTTACAGTGGACGACCGTAGCTGTGTAATACTTATTACAACCAAGGGGTCACATTAGCAGGAACAGGTTGGTTACCTGAATCAAGAATAAAAGAAAGAACTTTGGAAATGAAAATTTAAAATAAATTAACTGAAAAGATGGATGTTAAATTATGCATATGAGAAAAAAATCGAGTATTTTAAAATGTATATACATATTTCCATTTGTTAAGTTTAACTGTCTCATTGAACTGTATGTTTGATTAACATTATGTAACAAAATATTTACTTTTTCATATTCTTGGGCAGAAAGTGTTGTTTCCCAATTGCTTATGCCTAAAGTAAATAGAATAGACTTATTTTTCTCTTGAAACTTTGATTTTATGACTTAGGAGCATATAACAATGGGAGACTAGATTTGGGAACTAATATGTGAAAGTGACTTATGGTCGCAACTCTTGAAAAACTACCCCCTTTTGAACATTTTTGTGTAACTTTAGTATAAATAAATGAAAATCTTGATTCATATGTTTTATTCAGACCTTATGTAAATGAAAATATGCAAATTGGTACATATAAAATAGGTTAATTTCTAAATTTCATTATCCAGGTCACAAAAGCAAAGTTTGAAGGGAATAATGGCCATTTTGTGTACTTTTACAACATGAGTAATTAAGAACACGTACTATTGAGGAACAAAATTTGTGTTACGCAGTGTAATATAGAGTTAATAATTTAATAGAGAAAATGGAAAATATAAACATTTACTTAAAAAAATTATTTATGAGGTTTTAAAGATATTGCAAATGAAACTTAAACTATAAGATAATAAATAGCATTTTAATACTTGAAATGAAAATCGCATTGCCTGTGAACCATTCTGATTGCATATTACTACATTTAATTATTGTTTTATTATAAATAATGGGAAAAAATGAGATTAAATTATTCTAAAAATCACAAACTTAGGATTGTGCCAGAGATATATAAAATTATTTTTTCAGCTGGTTTCATTTTTGTAAAGAATTTTTATAGGGTTTGTATACCTAGTTACATTGTCATAATTATATGGTTAAAGTGGTTTATGACAAAAATTAAATGGTACATGTTTCTGAGGTTATCTCTCATATATAGTACTCATAAGAGTAAGATTCATCAGTCTCTCAAGAATGGCATTTATGTTAGAGACTGTCACTAAGAAAGTTTCACACATTTTTTATGAAAGCTGAAAGCAGTTGTAAGTTTGTTAACTTTTAATTTGAATTGAGAGAGACCAGGTGTGTAGTCTGTTTTACCAAGTACTTTCTGATATGTGTGATCATTTTTCTCTTTACAGTTGGGGAAAGTGTCTGTTTGTTGTCAAATTTGTTCATTTAAAGCCCATACAGTGTTTTGGGGTTCAGTCTTTCTTTTCAAGAGCTATTTAAGGATACCAAGTATCCATTAAAGATTGACTTGTTCTTTTTTTTTGACATGCGCTGAATTTCAGTGTTGGTAACATCCCAGATGCTCTAAAAGCATGTGTTTGCTGGTTTACTTGTGTTGTTGTAATCTGTAGTCAGTAAAGAGAGAAAGGGTATTTTTGATTTCATATTTTCAACTCATTCTTAAGATTATTTCAATACAGTTAGTGGTAGGATAGAAAATGCAAAACAAAAACTGATACTTTGTTGAACACAAATGGTCATCTAGGCTATAAAAACATCAGCAAACTGCACAAGGAAGTTACTTAAGTTTCTTTTATCTCAGTTTAAGTTTAACCATCGAGGTGGATTCCTGTACGTTGTGAGGAGACCTCATAGGAAATTTTCTTTACTTTTAGTTTACCTCTTCTGGGATCTGAAAATCCACCCATGTTTGCCATGTGTGGCAACCCAAGAAAGGGAGGAAAGGATTCAACCCTAACACACCATTTTGGCCTTTAATTCCTGTAGATGTGTGGCCTTGCCTCCCCAGAGTCAATTAGCTAGTCCATTTAGGCTAGGGTCAACTAAGTACCAGTTTTGGACATTTTTGGTGAGTGTCTTAGACATTGTATCTGATTTTGGTATTCAAGTATAGTGCTCACAAAATCGTGGTGTTGCTGCAGTGGCCTTGTTTGGCATTGCAGTGCATCCCCTTGTAGGGCTTCTTGGTGGGTGGGGTCAGTGGACACTGTAATGTATTGCCTTTATTATGGATACTCCCATTCATGAAAAAATAATCAAAAATGAAAACATTGAAAAAAAAAACAATCTTGGATGAATGTTATACAGTCATCTTCACTGTCGGATTATGTACCTTGATTTCTAATTATGCAATCCTTATTTCAAGAAATCCTTAGGGTAGATATCTCCTTTTTTTATTCAGAAGGGATTAGAGGGATCTCCCTAATACAAACTTAAAAAAAATTTTGAAAAATAGACCATTTGTAAATAATTGCATCTGGAAGATTCTGAACAGCAATCTTCAACCTCAATATCTGTATCTCATTTTCTAATATTGCACTCTTTATCAACAAATCTTTAGGGTAAGTGTCTAAATATCTCCCTTTTTTAATCAGAAGGGACTAGAGGGACTTGATGGCTTTCCTAAATCAGTCAAAAAGCTTTAATCTGGTGATATATTGGTGGAAACATCCACCCCTAAACACAATGAGCTCCTGTTTACATTTGAAGGCCATTGGGGATATACCCATTGAGGTTTCTCCCCATGCTACTTTGAATTCGTCACGAGGAATTATTGTTAAGAGGGGTTTGAAGAACATTCCTAAGTTGGAGATCCTTACTGATTTCTCCACCCAAGGAGTTTTTGCAGTGAAGTGCATCTCCACTCACAAAGATGAAATTATGATGCTGGCCAGTGTCCTTATTTTGACGTTTGGATCACCATGCTCTCCTGCCACTGTCAAGGTAGGTTATTTTAATTGCAAGATACAGCCATACATTCTGAGCCTTCTTAGATGTTTCCAATGTCAGAGGTTTGGTTACTCCAAGACATTATGTTGTGGTTCTTTGTATGCTTGTTACAATGGCAAGGATCACGATGCATATTTATGTGAAATACCCTCATTGCATTAATTGTAGTGGCTCTCACCCATCTTATTTTTGTTCTTGCCCCAGGTGGTTGAAAAGAAAAAGAGGTACAGAATTTGAAAATGATTCACATTTCTTACCCCAAGGCTCAAAAGTTGCTGTCCACCAGTACATCTCAGATGTATGCTACTGTACTTTATTCCACTGCTACAATAGGAGTTCAGACAGATCTCTCTGTGCCTCTGAAAGAATCTTCTCAAACCACATGAAAAGTCTTTTGACCTCTATGGTTAAGAAAGTTGATGAATTGATGCAACACCCATTTCTGTTCCTACCATTCATTCCAGCAAACTCCCAAATCAACTTCCTTTGGTTCTGGATACGAGCATTTACTCAGGTCCATCTTTTTCTTCAGCCCCAAAATGCAGAACTATTGTATGTTCATGCCCTAACTTGCTGGAATCTTTTTCCAATGACAGAGACCTGTCCAATTTACCCAGTACAGGATCTATAGAGGTTGATAGATCTTCCTTGAATAAAGAAAATAAATTGTGGTGAAAAACAGAAGGGCTATACACTCACTTCTACACACAAGTAAAAATGGCCACTTTAATATAGTGGAACTGTCAAGGTTTACGTTCTTATCTGGTTGATATCAAAACATTGATTGATTCTTTTTTACCATCCTGTATGTCTTTCTTTACAAGAAACATTTCTAAAACCTGCCAAGACAGTCATCTATTGGCAGTTTTCTTTGTACAGAAATAATAGGTTGTGTGATTGAGGGGTGGCACTGCTGGTAGATTAGCATGTATGTGGCCACCCTGCCTTTACCACTCAATACACTTGTAGGCCATAGCCATCTGTGTTTCCTTTGGTTGTACCTTTTGTAGGTATCCTACAGTTTTAAACCTTATCGATTTTCAGCAGGTAAGATATCAAAGCCAAGAGGAATATTGGATTAAATTCACAACCAGCATCTCTTCAACCACCAGTTTCAAAGTCATATGGGACAAGATTTGGAAGGTCAGTGGGCAGTATAATTCTGTACCCCTTTCAATCTTGATCTCTGATGGCCAGGAGGTAGCTGATGCCCATAACATTGCTGATACTCTCAGCGAAAGTCTCTAGCACTTCTGCTTCATCCTCCACCTTCTTAGCCATCAAGACTCTGGTAATGTGATCACCTCTTTCCTTTCTGTCTGATCATTATTATGACTGTAATTGCCCCTTTACACTGGTAGAACTCAAGCTGGCTCTTCAAAACCTGGTAGTATATCCATTGGACCTGATGATGTACACTATGAGATGCTGCACCATCTACTTCCAGCATCTCTTGCTGTTTTTCTGTCTGGTTTTAATTGGATCTGGTAGGAGAATATTTTTCCTGATGCATGGTGCTTGGCAATTGTCCTTCCTTTCTCTAAGCCTGGGAAGGATTTTAAGATTCCTTTGAACTACCATCCGATTGCTCTGAAGAACTGCCTCTGTAAGACCTTAGAGAGGATGGTTAATGCTCATCTTGTTTGATTCCTCAAATCAAACAACTTCCTCTCATCAACCCAGTGTGGATTTAAACAATGAAAGTTCTACTATGGACCATCTGATTTAATTTGAAATATTGATCAGAAAAGTATTTCTTAAGTAAATCTCAAGGTCAAAGAATACTGACACAAGAAGGCTTATGATACTTCGTAGAGTTATGGCTTTTTGCAAACCCTCCACTTATGTGGGGTGTGTGACCATTTCCCTATTCTTAGTAAATTTTTAATAGGAAGGCAATTCCAAGTTCATGTGGTTTTGAAACTTTCACATTCTTTCCTACAGGAACTTAAGTCCCTCAGGGCTGTGTCTTGAATGTCACAATTTTCAGTGTAAAAATTAATGTCATCATTGGACAACTCTGTCTTAATGTTGCAAACAGGCTCTATGTCAATGACTTCCACATCTCATGTCACTTGTCAAACATGAGTTTTGAGTGGCAGCTACAGACTGCCCTGAATTGTTTACTGAAGTAGATCACGGCAAAGCGTTAACTTCTCTCTCTCTCTCTCAAATCTTTTGCATGCACTTTTGCCACCAACAGGGTATTCACCCAGATCCTGAACTCTGAGTTGTTGAATTTGTGTTTCCCGTGGTCCCCGAGGCAAAGGTCTTAGGGCTTGTCTTTTATTGTAAACCAATCTTCATACCACACTTCAAGCAGCTATGAGTCAAATGTACAAGAACACTGAACATCCTCCGTGTCCTCTCTACCACCACTTGAGGGAGCAGATTGCTCTTCTGTGCTAAAAATATATCATTCTCTTATTTAATCTAAATTGAACTATTGGTCTCTGGTCTATGTGCTCTGCCTTGAAGATGCTGGACCCTGTTCATCATCAGGGGCTTCAACTCTGCACTTCCCCAGTCCAGGGTTTGTACACAGTCTCATGAACCTCCTCTATACCTCAGCCATTTGGAACTGCCTTTACTGTATGCTTCAAAACTTCATTTCTTACCATAACATTCTACCTGGGATTATGTTTTGTTTCTTCACCGGGCAGTGCTTTTTCAGAACAGACAATTTGTCATTGTTCCTTTTGGCCTTGTTATCCAGGCACAGTTGGATGAATTGAGTTTGTCCTTTGATAACACTGCTGTATTCACTGGTCAGCCTATCACACTATGGCTCATTATCAACCCCAAATGTGACCTTCCTTTAAGTTATATGAGAAAAACGGATACTCCTGATTGCAAGTACTGTCTTTTATTTGCTGAACATCTTTTGAACCATCCTTCTATTCCCATTTATGCTGATGGTTCAAAATCAGGAGAGTCTGTGGGCCTTGCCATGGTTTGTTGTGGTTCAGTGATGGTGCACAGAATCCCCTCTACAGTTTGTGTTCACTGCCAAACTATAAGCCATTTCTCTTCTCCTGGATCACATGGAAGCTAAGCAATACTTGAATTGTATTATTTGTATTGACTCGCTTAGTTCTCTACTGGCCCTGGAATTGCTTCACATTAGTTTTCACCCTGGTTTCACCAATATTCAAAACTGACTGGACTATTTTTCTTTAACATCTATTCAGTTCTGGATACCAGGCCATTTTGGTAATTGTAAGAACAAGCTTGCTGACACTGCAGCTAAGTGCATCTTCTCTTATGCTATTTCTGCTATACCTATTCCATACATGGACTATGGTTTTATATTCAAGGTTTGGCTCTGTGCTAGTTGGCAGTCAACTCTAGAGCGAGCAATGTGAAAACAAGCTTTTCCAGATAAAATCTTCTTCTGCTCTTTGGCAGTCTTGTTTCCATAAGGATCAGAAAGAAGTTGTCCTAACTAGACTATGCATTGGTCATAGTTTTTAACTCATCATTTTCTTATATCTGGGACTGATGCACCAATGTGTGGTCTGTGTGACACTCAGCTCATAATAGTCTACATTTTACTGTCATGCTGTTATGACTCAACGAAAGCACCATTTTTGATATGTTTTGTTTCAAGGTTTACCCCTGAAATTGGACAGTGTCATTGGCAATGGTAACACTGTCCACATTAGAAACATTTAGTTTTTTAATTGCCATTGGCCTTTTTAATGCTATTTAAGTTTTTGATTTAAAAATTACTTTTTCTTTTAACATTTGTTTTTACAAATTTTTACCAGTTGTTTGGCATAGATAGCCTAGTTGCTTTGCAGCATAAAACATGAAGCAACCAACCAACCAACTTGATACAGTGGAATTGTGTGGTTTTCAATTCGAATATAGATGACATTAAGGATTTGATTGATTCTTACCATCCTGTGTATGTTTCCTAATAGGAAACTTTTCTGAAACCTGCTGATGCAGTCACCCTTTAACAGTTTTATTTGTATAGAAATGACATGTTGTATGATGGATGAGTACATGAAGGGGTAGCACTGTTGGTTGATCAGCATGTGCCCACTCTGTCTTTGCCACTTAATAAAGCCTTGAAGGCTGCAGCCATTCGTTATTCCTTGAGTTCTACCATCACTATTTGTTTTCTCTACCTAGCTCCTGAAAAGACCTATAATCAGTCATACCTTGATGCTCTCATTCAGCAGTTTGTTATCTCCCTCTTTAATCCTAGAGGATTTTAATGGACATAATCTCCTCTGTGGTAGTGCTGAAATTGCTAGTAGGGGTTGTTCCACACAACATTTTCTCTTGGATTACAACCTTTCTCTTTTCAGTACTGGTTCATATGCTTATTTTCATGCATTTGTCTTTGTCTGCTCCTCTTTACTTTTCTCTTACTTTTTTGAAGGGTTAACAGTAACCCATGGAACAGTAATCATTTTCCTGTCATTTTAAGAGAGACTGGCTGTGACTGATGCCAACTGGCCTTCTTTCACTGCTCTTTCGGAACTTGATCCTGCCATCATCTGTAAGCCATTGATAGACAACTGCATGGTAGCAGTGGCTGACTATTGTCTAGGCAGCTACCCGGTGTATTCCTAAAACCTCAACCTTTTCCACAATATCCTCATCCATTATCTATTGTGAAATCCTGTCTGCCACGTGGCACTAAAGGCTCATAAACGGGCCTGGGATACCTTTTGTGGGGATCCCACACTTTTAAACTACATTGCATTTCAGCAGGCTCCTGCACCTGCTTAGCAGGTCAGACGTCAAAGCCAGAATATAGTTTGTATTTATTGGCTGAAGTAGTGACTTTTGAGTGCTTCTTACAGTGTTGTATAATGTGATGTTTTGGGTGCTCAAATAACTAGGAACTGAATTTCACATTTTTTATATTATCATGGTATATGGTACAAAGCCTGTTTGTATCTGATAATTATGCAATGTGGAGCAACTGTTTTTAACTAGTGAGAGATCATAAGTAATCCTACATCTATTGACCTGATAAATCACAATGGAAAAGGCTCTGTTTTTTTTAGGTGATAATGTTTTCATGTTGGTAGCTTCTGATGCATAGGTGTTGCTTCCACGAAAAAGACCTGAGAAGCATTGTTATTTCATAGGAAACCATTGTGGTTGTATCAAAACACCTTGCTGTTGCAGTGAGGTTCTTTGGCAATGCTTTAGTTGAGCTTTACATACTGTCACTGACCCTGCAAAGAATTTTGTAAGCAACATTGGTTCCTCTGTTCAAAGATTTTGTTTGAATTGACCTCTGAACTTTCTTGCTAAAAGAAGAGTGACATGGTGATGAACATTGCCTTTAAACCTGCATGGAGCTGCTTAGTGGCTTATCTGTGAACTGACTAATAAATATAATGTTAATTGAGTATTGTTTTATTCAAAGTACACGTGATTCACCATGGTTTGCAGAGCTGTTCCAGGAGAAGGACCCTTCTTATCCTGCAGAAATGTCATATTTTCCTCTACTAGTTCTACATGGTCTCGGAAAGGAACTTTTTGACAAATGAGTTTATCTCTTCAATAACAAATCCTTACTGAGAATATCAAAATGGCTTTGGTGCTTAATTTGTAGTATTCCAATGGATAAGCATCAAATATCATAATGTTAGGAGGGTCAAAGATTTGCTTGTAAGAAAATAAAATGCACTTGAATGGCAAAGAAAAGTGTAATCAAAAGTGAAAAATAAGTTATTGACAATGAACAGCAGAGGTGTATAGGTAGTGAAGTAACTTTACATACAGTTTTCTTTTCTTGAGATAAATGTATTTTAATATATAAACAATACAACTTACTTACATTAACAGTTTTTTTTGTGTGTTTTTTTTGCTGGCCTCGCACTGCTTAAAAGATTTTTGCCAACAAAGATATTTAATGTCCTTGAAGAAACACTTGCATCCAAAGTTAATTCACTGAAATTCGTAATGTATGAAATCTGTAAATGTTCCTGGTCAAATTCTGTTGTAATTTTCTAATTAATTGTTAATCACAGTTATAGATCCTGAGGTTTGTAATATAGTGTTTTAAAAGAACTGTGTTTAACATATAAAGAAATGGAGAACTTGGAAATGAAACTTTCTTTGCTGTTGTTATCCTTTTCATTATTGAAAGTCATGATCAGATACACGTGTGAGAAATTAGATATATATTTCAGTTTTTTAATAGATTTTGTTTAAAGTTTCCTCAGAGATTGAACTGGGTTTGTTTGAATCTAATTTAGTGCAATATTCTTCATGCTGATGTTTTCTAACTACAACATCAATGACACACTTTTATCTGTTTCTATATTTAATGCAGGCTTCAACAAAGATTTTCATATGTAGGACCCAGCTCTGAAACTTAAGAGCCAGGTTTGCTTAATCTAACTTTAATAGTGTTTGTACTGGAAATGTGGGTTGCTCTAATACATTGATTATCCACCATTTTTCTTTTCCCAAGATTTTATTAAAATAATGCTATTACAATTCTAGACAATAATTTACATGTTTTGGATAAATTTTTTTTCAGGAATTAATTTTGCATAATATTCAACATTTTCACATGTTGGGTTTAGGTGTACTCTTGCCTTTTTCTTTTTTAATCTGTTAGAACAGAAATACAAAGTATTTGCAGCTTGGTTAACTTTATTTGACTAGTTAAGAATATAGTATACTAATACATATCATGATTTCACTCAACTTCAGTTGTCTGCTGTTTTTGGCTGCATGGTTGGCTTCCTTTAACCACAGGTGCATGCATGTTCAGACTGTTGGTGTGTTGCCAAGTTATACATTGTCATGTTCTCTAAATATAATAGGTATCCTCAGTCTGTTTTAACGACAACATTTTCATAATAAATCCCAAGCTTAGAATTGTGCTAATTTTCCATTTTGTTTTCCAGGGACATTAATAGGATGTGAATGCACGGTGTAACTATAGGAGGAAAAGTGTGGGGAACTAGGAACTTTTTATGCCTAATGTTAGCAATTAAATTCAACTAAGAGAGGAAGTACTATAGAAGATAAAATGGAATTGGACATGTGTAACTTGCAAAATTCAAAGATATCGCATGTATGACTCACACCTGGTTTTTATGGTTATTGTTATTGTGATGGCTATTATAATTTTTTATGAAAATGTGATTAAATGACAGTAAAAAGATCATAATTTAAAGCAAAAACTTAAACATATTGACAATTTTTATTTAGACTAAACAACAGGCTAGATAGTGAGATACACTGGCATTTCAATTATCCACAGTTTTTTTTGTTTTTCTTAGACCAGTGTCGATAATCAAAGTATGGATTATTTACTCTCATAGTAATGAGTGTGTTTAAGATTATGTGTAATAACAGCCACTTTAGTATTGCCTGAAATAATTGCCTTTTGTCTTGTTTGTGTTTTTAAACATGCATTGATTGTTTTAACTGAGAGAAAGAATAAAAAAACATAGTTCAAAATTAGTAACACGTGCAACTGGGAAAACGTGCTGAATCTCCTTATTAAATCCCTGGAAATAGTTTAATTTAGGACTCGAAGAATGCAAAAATAGTGATACTTTCAAAAGTCCAGAATTGTTGTAGATTGAAGTTCTATTTAACATAAGCCTCCAGATGAATAAAATAGGAGAAAATACTAGGAGCTACAATGAAATTTTTAGTCCCTCTGGCAACCAGGATTTGTCAAGGCATGATTTAATGCAATAAAGTGAATATATCAGTATTTATATAATTTATTCTTGTTCTCAGGTACATCTTGTGGGTCTAGACATCTTCACCAATAAAAAATATGAGGATTTGTGTCCTTCAACTCATAACATTGATGTCCCTAATGTTAATCGCAGTGATTTCCAGGTATGTATTGAAAGGAGTACTGAAAACTGGTTAAGTATTTCATGTATATTTCTTTATGAGAACAATTACTGTTAGAGAAATTTTTATGGATTATTTTTTTAAAGGAAATACAATTTTATTCAATGAAACATTTATTTTTGTACCTTTTTTTAATTTGCTTTTTTTAAAGAAGACTAGGCCCAGCATGGCCAGGTGGGTTAAGGCACTCAACTTGTAATCTGAGGGTTGCAAGTTTAAATCCTGTCACACCAAACATGCTCACCCTTTTAGCTGTGAGGGCATTATAATGTGACAGTCAATCCTGCTATTCATTAATAAAAGTGTAGCCCACGAGTTGGCAGTGGGTGATGATGACTAGCTGTTTTCCCTCTAGTCTTGCACTGCTAAATTAGGGACATCTAGCACAGATAGTTGTCATGTAGCTTTGCATGAAATTCAAAAGACACCAACTAAAAATAAGAGTTTGGCTGTTAAATATTTTGATAAAAAATCAGGTTTTTCTATACATCTACTATTTTATGTTTTATTAAAGTAGTCATCAAGAATTAACAAGTGTTGGTTTCTGGGTTATAAAATCAGTAAATTAGAGAACCTTATAGATGACGCATTAAATTGAGTTTCACTCAGAATGGGCATTTACTTTGGCTGATTGTATCATAAGCAAAAACTATTTGTTTTCAGAATCTAACATATCCAAACATTATTATTAAAATTTTAAACTATTAATTTAACAAACAGCTTATAGACATCAGCGATGATGGTTATGTTTCCTTGATGGATGACAAAGGAGACACTCGAGATGACCTAAAATTACCTGAAGGTGACCTGGGACAGAAAATAAGAGAGGATTATGGTAAAGATGATGCAACTGTTATCGTGAGTAACTTTTTTTTTTTTTTAAGGGTGATTTAATATTTTCTTTTGAATGGATTTAATTAAAGCAATTGTTTCACAGTAGTTTGTCACCAAATTCATAGCCCCCTCCTACTAAAGCCGATTCACTCTCCCTTGTTAGCCACAGAATAGAAACATGGTAAGTTCTATAAAAAATGTATGGAAATAGCTGATCCTAACACATTTCATGACTTGTTAAATAAATAACACTATATTTGTGAATGCTCTACTCTTCAGGTGTTTTAGTGAAAAAGGAAGTCGTTTCTGACAGTTTTCATTTGGATTTTTTTTTTTTCAACATAAGAGAACAGTAGTAGAAAATGGAGATAAGTATCTTACAAGTATTGTAAACACCCCAGAGTTATTACATAAACAAAAATAAATCATTACTGATGTTTGGAAATTTAATCTTTATAAATGCTTTCATTAGTTTTAAAATCAAAAAGGTATAATGGTAGAGAATATGTGAAATAATTTCCTGTGGTTTGTATGGGTCTTAAAATTTTTAAACTTCTAATAGTCCCTCTATAATGGAGAAAAAAATAAAGAATTTTCTCTGGTATGGGAAAGAGTTATGCTGAAGTCTTTTTGGTGTGAGTTGCTTTTCTAACTTTTTTGCATTTTGATTGGTTATTATGCTACTGTATTGTATATATGAAAGAGCAGTGTATTATTTAAATTATTTGTACCAGATCTACATCAAACACCAATTAAAAATACACCGAGGTATGAATAAGCTAGACAAGGAACTTTTAGGCTCAAGACTGTGTTCCTGAAAAATGCGAAAGACATTTTTTTTTATATAATATTCTGCAGCCAGTGTAAATGTTATTTGTGAATAATATATGTATTATGAAACTTAAATTATTAAAACATTTTTGGAGTTACCAACTAAATATAATTGAAGAGTTCATAAATATAATGTTGTAGGCCTAGGTACACTAAATTCAGTAGCCTATTTTTGATTATATATGTTTGGATATTAAAGAAACATGCAGAAGTTGAACTAATATATGTATAGGCAGACAAATAATATGCAGGAATTAAAGGTAATAAACAAAATAAATTTAAAGCAGCTGTGTTTCTCCTTTAGCCTTTACAAATTTATTGTTGATGTATCCGTCATTTTTAACCCTCCATTTTACATTACCCATAGTCATTGCAACCATTGGGTCTGCATACTGACCATGGAAGTAAATGTCTGTATTTGTTGATGCTTGGTGAAAAGATGAGTAAATTACATATTTATATATTCTTAGAAGATGAAAAAGTACTCTTTTCAAGATCTGTAATCCTTACAACAGTAAGTTTTGGCTGGAATTTCCTTATAAATGTCTGACAGCTAGCTATCTGTGCAGATTCTTCCCACATAATCTGGAGTAGATTTATAAATCTCCATTTATAGGTCTGTTGATTAATTTCAGAATTTCTCTTAAGTTGCAAATTAGTTTGTCAATTCAAGTTTGTTTGTTTTTTTGTATAAAATATATATGTATTTTGTAATGACTAACTTGACTATGTGGCAACAGACTAGGCGGATGTCACTCAGCTCGTAACCACCAAATTATCCATATTTGTTAAAACACAAAAAACAGTAAATAAAGAAATATAGAAAATAACAATCTCTACTACTTATTGTTAGTCTGTACTTGCAATAAACTGCTAATTTTTGTCAAATGTAGCAGTTTCTAGTGACAGTTACCTTACAAAGACTGAGATAACCAGGTCGGGAAACTGAGCTTTAAATTACTTATACACACACAATGGAGTGAAGTGGGTATGCTTAATGAAGTATATATAGAAATGGAAGAGGTTACTTTGGTAAATTTACTAAATACATTATGTATCTCAGCAAATAGAGAAAGTAGGAGGTATTTATGTTATATTTTAACTTCTGTAATTTGAGTTTGCTTTATAAAAAAAAAACTAGACTTTGTATTATAGGCATCATAAAATGTAATCTGACCAAACATACCATGTGACACGCATGCACATGCACACACACACACACACAAAGATCAGTATGTATCAATTTTGTATTGATATTTACTTTTAAATTAAGAAATTATTTAATGTATAATATTAAACTTTGAATTTTTATCTACAGTTTATTACTAAAGTTATTGACATAAAATTGTAGTTCAGTAACATTTTGAATATGTTTATAAACATGACATGTCCATGGGAAAACCTGTAGTAGCGTGGATAAGGGTAAAGTAACTACTTACTTGTCTCATGTACATATTTCAAAATTACTTTACAATTTGAGACTGTTGGCGATTGTAAACATTAAAGTTTTAATCACTTTTACATATTTTAGTCTGTACGTAAGTCTTAAAAATACACATCAGTTTCTCTGTTTGGCTGTGTTGCAGTTTAATGAAATGTATATACAGGGTGTCCCAGAAGTCGCGCACCATATAAATTTTTATGTTAATACATATGAATAACAATTTTATTGATAATAATCATAACAGATGCTCAAACTGTTCACCCTCTGCTTTGATACATTCATCAATTCTCTTTATAAAACTGTCTTTTACTTTGTTGAGGGTTGCAGTGCTAATCCTTTGACATTATTATATGTACGTATGGTGCGCGACTTCTGGGACACCCTGTATATTATATATATGTCAGAATAGGGGGCATGTATGATATCACTATATGTGTAAGAGAGGGTGGGTGTAGATAGTACTATGCATTGTGAAGAGAAAATATAATTGGGAAATATATCATTTACTCCACAGAGCCCCATCTCAGGCTGCAGTGTTTTCCATGAATATTTTCATTTGCTTATAAACACTTTGAGTATCAGTACCATCATTGAGTTTTAATACTTGTCCCTAGTACCAGGTTTAGAAAACATTGTTAGATCTGTCCCTTATTAGTTAAGTTGATTAAGTTGTCATTTTTGATCAGACCATTTGGCTCAAAATATCTTGTATGAGAGGTAAAGTTGGGTATTATGTGTTGTGGAATAGATTTTAACCAGTATCGGTTTAACGTTGTAATTATTAAGACATTCTGTTCTTTTTGCCAAACATCATACATAAGTAGTCTGTGCATGTTACATAACTATTGTAATAACAATTAATTAAATATACAATACTGCTTTTACATCTTCCAAATTTATTGCATTCAAATACAAATACATACAAAATAACTTTCAACATGGTTATGGTGATTGGCAAAGAGGAAGTGGTTTTGTAATTTAATCTGGCTTTTTGTTATTGTTGTTAAAATGTATTAGTTATTTACAGTATTTTTGTGGATGCTACTTGCATCATTATAAAGTCCTTGTAAACCTTTGGATTTTTTTGTTTTTAAATACATCAATAATCATAAAGAAATTATTAATAATTAAGATTGTGGAAACTGTTCTTGTTAGTTATTTTACTCAATCTACATCATAAGGGTTGATGGGTCAGCAGTTTTTGAGTCATATGCTTTTCTACTGATACTTAATTTTTTTAGAGAACCATGCAACGTTGCCAGTTTTAAAAATGGAAAATCAAATGTATTGAACAATTTAATATACTAGTGCAGAATAATAAATATTTCTTTTTGTAATCATAATTTATCTACTTCCCCTGATTTTTAATAGTAGCTTTACTGTGGAGTTTCTAAGAGATTAAACTTAGTCAAAGAACAATATATGTGTAAAAATGGTTGGTTTGGATTTGGGTTGAGAAACTTTTTATGTAGAAGAGCAAAAAATGTCATGTCATCACTGGTTAGTTGGAGGACAGTTTCTTTTCTCTTCAGTTCATTAACATTTTAAACCAATGGTTTTCCGAGTGTACACTTAACAGAACAAAGGCAGAAGTCCACTGGGCTGTTTGCATGTGGTCTTAGACAAATTTACTGTGTTCCTATTTTTGGGCAATTTTTCCTATAAATACAGCTGTTTATTTTGAAATCTGGCTGGAAGTTTGAGTCTTCATTAACTTCAAATCATTGCTCGTTGTTATTTTTTGCTAGATGTTCTCAGCATCATCACTATGGCTTATTTTCTGTAATTGTTGGATCCACTTTGTAGTTGAAGACATTGATCCTGGTTTTAACATATGTGGTGGTTTTGAAGTAGTTTATTTTTAATGCCTTATGTTTTGTACACTACTGTGTTTTGTTTTCATGTCTAAGGAGACTGTTGAAGATTCCTTTCTCTAAAATGTTTATTTGGCTCCAAAATATTTAACAGTTTTGCTGTATTTTTATTTCAAAGTGTCCTTTTACATATTCAACCAGTAATTAGGTGTGAAAGCATTTTACAAAGCCAGTCATTGTGGTCTGCCCCTTTTTTTATGTGATAGTTACCAGTCATAATTCTCATTGCTTGTTCTTCCTGTTTTGTTTATAGAATTGCCATTATAAGATTACATTAACCTAATACAGATTTGAATTGTGAACTATTTTTAAACAATTTATTCACTTTTTTTTAATTTACTATTTGAAGATTAAGATGTATATCATGTTGATGGGAAACTGACATTGCACATCTTGTAAGTTGTTAGCTTATAGTCATTCCACAATAAAATTATGGGAGAGTTGTTGTTTTTTTATTACTTCAAGATACATATTTTGTTTCTGTTCACCAGCTTGCAGAAGATGCTTTAAGAAGTTAATATTTCATCATTTCCCAACCAGGTGACAGTGCTCTCTGCTGTTGGTGAAGAGGCCATCATTGCTAGCAAGAATGCCACCAACTGAATTGAATAATGGTAAAGACGGAAGGAGAGATGGAGCTATTATGCTATGAAGTACTATTGGATTTCTACATGTAACAAGTTTAACTTGACTACATGGGTTTTGGTTTGAACATTACCATGCAAAATAATGAGAAACTACATTTTGGGGGTTTAGATAGCTCTCTAAGTTGCTTTTTTGTAATTTACATATCTTGAGAGGTTTTTTGATGATCTGGGAAAATGAGATGAGTATTATTTTGGCTGTAATCCCAGAAAGATATAGAGGCAAAAGATATGTTGTGTGCTGCTTGTTTTCTTTGGTTGTCAATGATCAGAACTTTGTTCTGTTAGACATTCTTAAAGATGGTAATGAGTTGATAAATCATATGTTTCTCTAAAGACTCAAAGCTTTTTTTTTTAATAACTTCCAGCCTCATTCATTGCTTTTAAGTAGGTTATTCTACAGTTTCTTCCCAGTTATATGCAACAAATATGAAGTCCAAGATACTAGCAGTTTACACATGGTAAACATGAAAAGAAATAAAAGCCAAGTTTAGGTTTTTGAGGTATTAATTTGATTATATGCATTTTTGAGTTCTTATACTTCATTCTCTAATTAAGGCCTAATGTAACTTAAGTAGAAATTAAGTTATTACCAGTAATTTTATTTGTGGCAGTATAGTCTTAAATTTAGACTCTTAAAATATAAACTACATGTTTTTGTTTATTTGCAGTGTCTTTAGTATTTATTACAAAAGAACATTTGTGATGGAAAATAAGGTTTAGTAGATTATCCCTTTCACAGAATTTCAGTTTTAAGTTGTTTTATGTCACTGTTTTTACATGTCACTTTAACATAGAGCTGATTCACCAAGACATTTACATCAAATACCCTCTAAAACTTGTAACTGTTTTAAGGCACTTTTCTTGAAAACTCTGACAATAAACAATATCTACATAGTAAAATGTGCTTTCAGATCCAATACCTTATCCTTCTTGAGGTGATTACTCCAGAAGTGTTTTCTCAGATGAAATTTAAATATCAAGAATAATATGGCAGTAACATGTACAGACTGCTATTATTATGCTACTGTCATTTAGCCTTGTTCTGAGGATACTTTTCAAGTAGCTTGATGACTATTTCGTTTTGGATCTAAAAGCTTTTTTCAGTAAATGGATTTGAATATGTAGATATCCTGTTAATTGTCAAAATAATATTTATACATGTGTTATGAGTGTTGAAGAATATTTATACCTTTTTACCTGTCAAGCATAGTAACACAACATTCCTTATGACATTTGTTGTAAACATAGTATATTTGTTAGCAACTTTTAAGGACATTGTAAACTTGATTGTTGACTGCAAAACTTGTAGGATAAAGTATGTGGAAATGCTACTTATGTGGTAATCATATAATAAAATGGTATTGCTATGTTTCTGAGTTTCTTAAATTGTTATAAACTATAAGGCATCTGTAGAAACTAGTGTAGAATAGAGAAAATTCCAATGTCTTTTATTTTATTTTTTTTATAAAGTTCTATGGTATGCAGAAAGTTCCAAAGTATTTTAAGAGAAAACATGCTGATAATAGGAAATGACTTGATCTATGTCAGTTGAAAGTTGTCATTTAAAACACATGGATAAGAAATGAGCAAATGGTTTATTTTTGCTTGTGTTAAGTGACCTTAAAGTTGCAAGGTATGATCCACCCATTCCACCTTCGGAGTTGTTTGTGTCACCAGTTTGCTTTTAGATATGAACAAGGTTTTACAGTAAAATACTTGTATCATGCATAGCCGGTCCAGTTTTTGAATTGGAAGAAGTAATGGAAGTAGCAAACAAAAGATAAGTGAATTGTCTAAAACAATTATCTTACAAAGTGTAATGGTCTTGATAATAAAGCTATACACACAAATCAGTAGTTCTATGTGATTTTCAGTCAATATATTTTGACCAAAACACAAAGGCGTTGCACATCATTGGATTTAGGCATATAACACCATAGTATTGAACAGTTCTTGCTTTAACTGACCATATTAATAGTATTTGAAGAGTTAACCTAAGATATCTTGATAGTTTTTCAACCAAATGGTTAGCTCTGTTATATTTAAAATCAAAATTATCTAGTATATTAATATCTAGGGAATGCCAGAAGTAATTCATGTTACCAATGTTTTAGCTATCAGTTGTCCTTAAAGTCTAATATTGAATACAACTTAAAAATTGACATACTCTTACATTAAGTTTTATCTGGTTGCTAGGTGATTATTTAAACAAAAAAAATTAAAGTGAATATAGTGATTTGTTACTTTAGGTAGTGTGGAAGAAATATAAAAAACCTATTGCAATGCCTTGTAAGTTTTTGAACAAGCTGTATGGTTTTTAGCCTTTGTGAAATTATTGTAATGTTTCTACATAGTATAGAGAAATTATCTTTGGGTGGTTATTTTGTGAACTTTTTTTTAATGATGGTTATGTTTTAAGTCCAATTTGATTGTGACATTTAATAGCTAAAAATTTGAAATCAGTATTCTACACAAATGTCTCAAGTTTACTTAATGGTGCTGTTTTAACCAAAAGTTTTTTCAAAGACAGAATTTAATTGAAGTTTGACTTACATTTCCACAACTTTTGATGGGTATATTTTACAGTCTGGTTCATGAGATTACAAATATATCTTGAATGTATTTAATTTGTTTTACAAATATATCTTAACAACTGCAGTTATTAGTTTAACTTGTAGTTCAAACTTGTATTTGCCTACTTGTAGTAGATTATATTATCAGGTGCTAGATATTAAATGATGTTTAGTGGGTTTTCAACTGTACAGGTATTATGATTAAGTAATTTCAGAAGTACTACTAAACACATAGCCTGGTAATTTCCCTTATGTCCCCCAGTGGGTCAGCATGAGGTTTGTGTACTTAAAACAGCAAGATCTGTGTTCAGTTTCCTGTGATGAACAGCATGCAAGTAGCCCAATGTGTAGATTTCTGAGAGAAGAATCATTGTTGAGTATATGTTAATTACTACTAGGAGTGGTTATTATTCAGTTTTTTTAAAAATTATAGAAGGTTTAAAAATCTTTAGAACCAATTAACTTTTTGAAGAAGGTGCAATTTATCTAGATTTCAATTTCAAAGTTTGTTGAAAGATCATAACTTGAATCATAAAATTGTTTTACTTCAAATCTTGTATGTACATGAAGATATAAAATAGTGGGAGTTATTAACTGTAATTATTTTTAAAATGTGCCATTAAAAAGAAACTTAATTTGAGAATTGTATTTTCCATTTCTGCTTTTAATCCTATTTCTAAGTTGTTTCTAGCAACTACACTGCTAACTTGGTTATCTGTGAAGTTGAAAAGCTGCTATTCATAAAATTGAATTGTGAAACTGCATTATTTAAAAAGAAGGATTTTGTCTGTGTGTGCAGTTTTATTGGTGTAACATATTTTTCTAAATATTTAATAGCATCTTTTGTGTGTGCATGCATGTGAAAGATAACTGTTAAGGTCTGAAATGTGATTGGTGAAAAAACATTGAAAACATGATTAATCAAACTTAGAAGGTTATAAAAGTATACCTCTTACACACACCTTAAAATATTCGTTTCAAATGTCTTTTAGTACAAATACCCTTAATTAAAGGTTGTAGTCACTTATGTTTTAATCATAAATATAAATTTTGAGGAAACAAAGTCAAATGTTTGGTCAGACCTTGTTTTTTAAATTATTAAACATTCTCTCTTGTAAAATGATACTATAGGAATCATGGCTGTTGAGATATACATGAATATAATTATTAACACTGCGGGATTATTTGAGAAACATATTAAGACCAGTATCTGAGGAGTCATTAATAATATCTATAAATATAGTAAGGTAACTTGTTTTGAATTTCAGTTTGGTGTTAACTTTCTTGCATTAGGGTTGATTTAAACATCCTATTATCAAGATATTAGGTACATATGTATGGTTAAATTATCTTGTGATTGATTTTCTTAAGTTTTTAAGCTGTATATTTGTTCTGTGTGAAGTGATGAATCAGTTGTAAGGCACTAGGCCAAAAAGTACTAATTTTGATGAACAAAGTTTAAATCCAAAAAGTATGTTTTTGGCATGATCTCAAGTATGAGTAAATCTTGTCCAGGTCTACCTTGGCTTAAATGGGTAAAAATTAATGTATAAAATTCAGTTTAATCCACACATTGAATTTTGTAGTTCATATACATATTGATTTAAAATGAGTTTAACAAAGTAATATCTTCACATGTGCTGCAATAGTTTAATCTTAATTCTAATATCAATAATAGTGATTAGAATATATATGCTCATGTAGATGTTTGTTAGGAGTATAATAAATTGTCTAGAATAGATGAAAATAGCATGTTAAGAGTTTTGAAAAACAACTTGTCAGTTGTACCTAATAAAAATCACATATTCTAAAATAGCAAGTTTATCTATGCCATTAAAAGAAATTCAATTGAAATTCATTTTGAGGATGGGAGAAATAATTTCTATTCTTATACAAAGCTGTATTGACAAATTTGTTTTTTAAGTATTCGAAACCAATAAATATTACTCTAGGTGTGGTTTGAGAAGGGTTTTTTTTTTAAATTATTTTAGAAGCACAAGATGATTAATTTCAAATAATTTTTTTCTGGTTAGACTTCTTTTAGCCTAATCGTGCTTACAGTATTTTCTTCAATCATGTTTCAAACACTGTAAATATGTAAATTAACAAAGTTTTTAATTTAGAGCAACTTCCAAGGTTGTTCTTTTTTTTCTAGAAATGGGTTCTTGTAATCGTAGAGGTAAACCTGTGTGATATTTTCTTAAATTGAAGTTAAAGTATTGACTGATTATTGTTGTTTTTTTGCTCTACCCATAGTGCATGCATTAAACAACCCTTTTTCTTTCTTTTTTTCATACTATAGAACACACAACAAAATTGAATTACATATACATTTGAGACAAACTTTGATTAAAGAAGCTTGTATCAATATAATGAGATCCTCTATCATTTAGTCGTGACTTTTTGGTAGATGATTTGGTTTGAAGTAAAAGTTGTGGTTAGTGAAGGGTGGGCTTTTTGTCTGTTATGATATATGATTACCTTATATTGTGTTTGCTTTATTTACTGTTAGCAGTGGGCTTGCTTTAATTTTAAATTTTGTAATATGACTTTACACATTTAACAGGTTTATCTTATTGTTCTGTTGGTTTGTTATAACTATTGCTTCATTTTGAAGAGCTGAACATCGTTATTCTTGATAAATAGTGTGGATAAACTTCAACCACAGATAAAAGTATTAGGTTTTAGCATGTTCATGAATTCATTTGTTTGATCTTCTCTAACCATGGTTGAAGTTCTTCCAGTTGAAGTATATAAAAAAGTGAACCATCTTTATATTACTATATAGATGATCAGAACATTTGTAATCATATATACACCCAAAAATAAGTATTTACTAAAGCAAAAATAAATTTTTCTTAGTTTTAAATTGGTTCATGTTTAAATAAAGCATGTATTCCCCACTATTGCAAGCAAATTAGTCTGTTATATTTGTTGCTATCTCGTTGAAATGGTTATTTGATGGAAGTTACATCACTTTAGTATGATACTGTTTTGTTTTTGTCTGTCTATCTGTGAAGCATTCATTATGTTCTTTCCCTAATGAAGATAATTTGTATATTTATGTGGTTGTGTGTAACTACCAGAATATAACATTGAGTTTATAAGTCACTCCTTTGTTTCAACATTATTCATGTTACCAAAACCTATGTAATAATTTGTAATGTTTTATGTGTTTGAGAAACTAATTGGACAGCTCATATCATAAATTTGTTTATGCTTTTAAAGATCTTGACAATATACTAGAATTGTAAAGTAGCAAATACCCATTTCAAACAAAAATGGGCCACTATAGCAGTAGTTATATTGCTTAAATTTTCTTAGTATGTGTGTTTGGTTCTGATGCTTCAGTTGGTCAGCAATACTAATCTAATAGCTGTAACTGGATGAGATAAAAACCAGAAAAAAAGACAAAGGGTTAGTTTGAAAGTATCCGACAATTTTTTCAACAACTTTACAAGCTTTTTTTTTACTTTGAAAGTAAATGACATGGTGATAACAAGTGTGACAACATCATCTGAAGGTGAATTAATGTACAGATAGAACATTACATATATTTACAAATTATACAGATGTCACTTCAACACCAATCATGTGTCAAACATTATAGTAATAACATTTTACACCAAAATATTTACATTTGGGGAAGAATGGTTGGGTAAAAGAAACTATTACTACAATGCCTGTACAAGTTAAAATGAGAACTATTAGTACTCAAACATAAAATACTGTTTGTCTTAGAAGGTTACATAAATAGATAAATGAAAAAAACCTTCCATTGGCTGTACAAAAAGTAGCTACTGCATGATAAGGGTTGGGTATTTCCAATGAAGCCCTAACCAATTTACCACCCACACTCATTTTGAATAGAGGGTCATCACAAAATAATGATTATTTACTATGTTTGCTAGCTTTTATAAGCTTTCCCCATATCGTTTTTTGTTGTTTTTTTTACTACACTGACATGAAGATGAAGAGAGCATAATATACATAACATTAAGGAGGACACATGAATTGGTGTGTCTTGTCCACTTTCTACACTTGTAGCTAAGTGCAAGATGTATGATTGTGGACTTCCCTGAAATATAGCTTACAAACACAAATGACATCCTTTTCTTGAAACTACATTAATGTGATATATTTACACTGTACAATGTCCCAGTATACAATTTTCCCCTAAATTTTGCAACTAAAAGTCCATGTTTTAAACATTCTCAACCCCCCCACCCCATTCAAGGTGATTTCTGTTCACCACACTTGATATTTTAGCCCTGGTATAGTTG
Source organism: Carcinoscorpius rotundicauda (assembly GCA_011833715.1). Classification (NCBI taxonomy): domain Eukaryota; kingdom Metazoa; phylum Arthropoda; class Merostomata; order Xiphosura; family Limulidae; genus Carcinoscorpius; species Carcinoscorpius rotundicauda. The sequence continues at coordinate 26,021,686 of CM022405.1, read as the reverse complement.
TGACTAATACAATGGCAATAACAATACTATACAATTGGATTTTACTGGTAGTAAAAAAAACCTGGGGTAAAGAAAGCAGCAAATAATTGGAAAGTGATACAAGTCCAGTGAGAGATGATGAAGCATTGACTACGTTTCTGCAACAAAAAAGCTTCATCTTGCAACTATCACAAAGGAACAAAACCAAAATAAACTGTCCTGTAGTATTGTCAAATTTGGCAGTGAGCTGATTGAAACAAAAGTTTACAGGCCTTTCTCTGAAACAAGATATAAGCGCATATACATGTCAGGATGCTTGGCTTGCAATTCACTTCCTTTGGGTTTGCGTTTCTGAGGAACAGTGTTATACACTAAATTTGTGCTATACAGCAACATGAGAACATATCCACATGTATTTTAGAGAAATACAGTTAAAGATAATGGAAAATTTTCACTCAGTCTCCTTGCTTCATTCAAGGTCAAGATTGAAACTGATGCTGAATGTTTGCAAATCCTTTTCAGGCCCTTTGCAGCTATGAATGTACTAATTTTTGATAAATGGTGAAGCATTGAAGATCCAGCACAGTAGTCCTGTGGTTTCTTAAGATTAATAAATATAATGTTGAGAAACTGACGACAACTAGTACAGTGGATTTCACTTAAATGGGAAGTCTTGGTCTAGTTAGTTCAAGCCAAGAGATATAACTATACAGTGGCTATAATAATCAACAGATGAGCAATGTCACTCACGCTGTGAAGTAAGTCTGGGGCAATTCTTGCCATGTTTTCATTAGAAAAATCACATGATGGGAAAATGTGAATCACATATGCAGGCTGAAATAAGAAAGCAAAATCATCATTGAAATACAAACCCTGTTAGCTATTATCTTCAGGAAAAGAAGACAAAGGAAAAATCTTAGATGCTTAAAACAATGAAATCACTCCTATGTAAATATCTGTACAATTTTTAACTTGAAGGAAAATGTTTCTATTTAAAAAGAAATTACTTTTTTTTTCTTTCTTTTTTTTTACACAACATAACTGGATTAAATATAATGCTATACAAGTGAATAGTCAAAGAAAAATTAACATATGAACTTATGTAGAGAAGAATAGTAAAGGTTGTATTTTGTTGGTTTTAACCAGTTACTGGACTTTTGTAAATTGATAGTTGTTCCTCAGTCTAGTAAGTGAAATAAAACTTGTAATAGCAACATTTTGTAAGCATTTGCTAAGGGTATTTCCAGGTTTCATAATAGTAACAAGAATTCTTATGGCAAACCTAGATGTCCTTTGAAGAGCAAGGACACCTTTATTTCTAAAATACCATAAAAAAACACCTTGTTCCTGGCAATAACATCTTTAAAATGAAAATTAATAACTTCTCATATTAGACATTCAAACTGGAATTTGTAAAAAAAATCCCTTAATTTGTGGTAACTGTTTTTATATTATAACACATTTCTTAAAAGCTTCAAACTGAAAATCTTAGTATTAATTGAAATGTTAAATTCACAGTTTCAGGGCCATCTTAATTGCAATTACTTCTTTATGTGATATGTAACTGCACCAGGTAATTTCTCCACCCATTTCTTCCGCAGAAACTTTTTCTTTCTATATTCTACTTTGGTGGAATAAACAATCAGGAAAATTATCCAAATCTTTGTACACTTTGTTTTACTTCAGACTAAAACACAAACCATTTCCTTTTATATTTTTTACATTCATTGGTGATCATCCAACAGAAAGATTATTCCTTTGGTTTTGTTTAAATAAACTTTGAAAATAAAAGTTTTATAATGGAGTCTAAATTATCAGTTGTATAACTTAAGAAATAACCATGAATTTTATTAGTGAAGGAATAAGATCTACAAATGTAGGAACTATTTGTTATTGTATTGTTTAGAGAGGGAAAAAAAAGTGTATAATTACCTGCTGAGAGCCTGGAGCTGCTGCATTGACAATGCCTGCAGCTTGCTTCAGTTGCAGATAATTGATGAAGCCATTGCGAAGATTATTAGACTGCTGGAGAACATCCATGTGATCTCGTCCACATGGCAGTGCTAAGAGAATACAATGTTCTTCAAGCATCTAAGTGTGACAAAAAAAAGTTACAATGCATTAGGTAGTTTTATTCCACTCAACTGCTTTTGTATTTCTCTATAAAAATGAAATATTTATGTAATAATGAAATTGGCATGCAAGTTCTCTGATTTTTCATACATTTTAGAAGCGATGTTTTGAGTACTACATAAGATATATTGTTACTCTTAGTAAAATACTTAATTTCACGCAAATACTACAAAAATAATCTAGCGCTCAACATGGTCATTGGAATCACAACAGAAAAGAAATAAAATTCAGTATCAATGATATAATTTACTGGCAAATTTAGCAGCTTGATGATAAACTTTATGATCACTACAAATGCTGTAAACATATATTGTCAAGAAGTCTCATTATTATTGTCTAATAGTATAAAACAACTACCACCAAATAAAAATGAGTTGTTACATATAAATTTAATGTGTGCAAATATTAGTATTAATACTTCAAAGTATTAAAAAATACACACTTGCATCTTCCTGGCTACCCCTTCCAACTGGTTTTGCTCCAACCTCATTCTTTGAGCTATTCGTAATGGAGGAGTACCTCCTTCTGTCATTGGGGGTAAAGATGCTCGTGCAATGAGAGGATTTCCTGAAACAAAGTGCATTTGTACTGCAGCTTGGTCATTTTTCAGTGCCAGGAGTCCTTGCCACATAACTGGATATCTCTGTAATGAGAAAATTTACTTAACAAACCAACTGTAGAGAAATGGAGAAAAGAAAATATATTGGATATAAACATTTAAATTTGTTTTATCACTAGGTTTAGCAAACTTTTTTTTTTACTTTTTTGTAAAGTTTCATTGATCCAATGTTCACTGCTGAATAAACTAGATACAATTTCATTGTAGTGTAAAGTAGCATCACTTAAAAACTTTTTATGTCACATAAAAATATTAAACCTAAATTTGTAAATTTATAATTTCAAACAAAGCTGAATTTTACAGACTACTTAAGACTTATTGTACTATAACCTATTTCAGCCCATGTTATTTGTATAAAGAAAACAATGTAAACATACTATATCTATAGTATACAGCTATTATGTTGTGTCTTTTAAAGGGATGTTGATAAGTTGTAGTTAAAATGCTGGAAAGTTTTTGATTAATATGGAAAATATTCAATATTGCAAAATGGTTTAAAATGAAAAAACTGTGGGCATCACATTGATATACATGTTATCAGATATGGCAGTACATGTGTATTTTATTCTTGCCACATTACGCACCTGTAAAAGGAGGGAGTCACCTTGTGGTGGTACTTGACTGTCATGTGGTGGGGTCTGTGGTTGTACCCGAGGTATTTCTGTGTGTTGGGACATGGCATGTGCAGGAGGTGGAGCTGAAACAGGAGCCTCCGATCCTGTTTGTGGCATTAAGTGGACACTGCCTCGTCTAGAACTGGTAGAATCCCCACTAATAGATGAAGTTGATTGAGGCCTGGGAGATTGAACTCTACCTCGTGGGCTTAAGACTGAAATACCACTTGATACTGAATTAGTAGTACTAAGGCTGAGAGGTCCTGGAGAAGTAGGAGGCCCCTGATGAACATATGGTCTTAGGTGAGTTTGCATCTTTTTTTGAGAGTCAGAAGTAGGATGAAGCTCTCCAGGTATGTAATGCTGTTCTCGAGTGTAAGTTGGTACATCTCTCTTCAATGACAGAGCACCAGGAGTGTAACCCCGTTCATGAACTGTTCGACCTTCGAGATGCCCAATGGCAGGGACTGGTCTCCCAGGTGCACCTCTCATTTCCAAGGTATGGTAGGGAACTGTGGTAGGTGGGTTCTGATGAGCAGCAGGAGGTTTCATTTCTTTTTCTGTTTCAGACTTAGAAAGCTGTATTATTCTTGAAGTACTATCAGTTGGTTTATGTTCCTCCATTCTTGATCCAGAGAGGTGAGGAGGAGGTGGATGTCTTACCTGACCAGATGCACATGGACTGGCCACTGCAGGAGAATCAGTAGCTCGATCCTGCTGAGGTATGGATATGTGAGGGCTCAACTGACGAACTACTGGCGAATAATGTCCAACTGACTGGATTCCAGTCCCAACAAGATGACCAGGGGTCATGACATGCTGACTAGTACTTTCTGCTGAACTGTGAGGTTGATGATGGTCATGGTCATCGTGAGGTCTGTTGTCACATGATGGTGTTTTTATTTCTAGTTTAACTTTGGTTGTCTTTTGGGGCAATGGTTTGTCTTCTGTCCTCTGACTTGACTTACCTTCAGGTTTAGTTTCAGATATGGTAGTATGTGTCATAAGTGTATCAATTGGTTGCCTAAATCCAGCTGCAGCAGGGATTGGTGGGTAACCAAATCTCTGTGTGATACCCATAGCAGCAGCAGCCCTAGCCTGTGCCTCTTGTTGAACTCGTATCTCTGGATGTAGGGCTGCATAATGAGGATGAGAGGCAGCATACATGTGAACATATGCAGGAAGGTCAGAAGGGTGAATACCTAAAGGTGGTGGTGGTGCCATTATCAGGGGAGTCTGATTTGGATGTCGAAGATGTAATCCCTGTGCTAAGTGTGCTGAATGTAGTTCCTGTGCTTGTAAGGAATGTGATGATGATGTTACTGGTGGTGTTGGAGTTTGAGGCGGGGTTGGGTTACCTAGACGAACAGCAATGTCTGCATGCATGGGTCCACCACCAGAACCTGAAGAACGACTAACAAGACTAGTCAACCTTTCTGACATCTGAGTACCAGAACCACTAACAGAATGCTGAGCTGCTAAGTACTCCTTCCTTTGTTGTAGTAACTGTGGATTCTGTAGAAGTTCTGCAATCAGTCCTCCACTAGATGTAGAGACGAGCACTGATGGACCTGGATGCTAGAGTGAGTGTTAAATTATAAGTTCATACAATTTAGTAAACTATTGAAACATGACCATTTAAGATACAAGAAAAGTTACACACAATACATACATACATGTACCAGTAAAAAGGATAAGTTCAGAGTTTAACTCAAAATATTTCTTTTCTTATTTAACATATTTTTAATTAAGTAATTACAATTTAAAATTTAAGATAAGTTACACTCATATGATGATGAATACTATGTAGAAGAGGAAAAAAATGCTTGAATAAAAAGTATGAAAGACATCTTAAAGAGTTAAACTAGCTTGGGTTTTCCTAAAAAACCAATAGTAATTTTTTTTTTAATTTATAAGCTAAAATATGAATGCACTTCATTGCATTGTTTTCATAGGCTAAGCATTAACAGAATGAGAAACTAACTAACCACTGCTGTCTCATGAGGACCTATGGAAAAGCCAGGCTGATGATAATAAGTTGGGCTGTGTTTGGGTGGATAAGGATGCCCACTTTTCCCTGCACCTGCTGTTGTGGCTGATTCTTTGCTGGCAGCTAGCAAGACTGGAGGCTGTCCTAAACCTTTAATTTCTGATTTAACAGAAATCCTGGGGTGAACAATGGGAGTTACTGGGGTTGCCACCACTGCCTCTGCAGTGTGATGTATTGCTGGAGCAACAGTCTTAACAACACTCTGATGGCCAGGTAGAGGTGTTTGTGGACCATGGATACTTGTTATAGAAGGCTTGAGTGGTGTATGACTATGAGATGCAGACACGGGTAAGGTGGGAGTATATTGTGAAGCAGCAGTACTGGGTAATCCAGGCATGGGTTGTGCTATAGGAAAAAGTGGTGGTCTTACTGGGAGGTCTTTTCCTGAGGTCTTTGGAGAAGGTATACGTGCATGTTGTGAAGACACAGATAATGTGGAAGTAACTGGACCTGTAACTGCAGTGATTGTTTGAACTGAGACAGGCGTGACTGAAGTCACTGCTGTTGAAATCAGTGTATTGTGCTTGGTGGAAACATTATCATCTGATCCTAACTCTAATGATTGTGGTTTACTATTTATAGAAGTATTCTGTGATTCAGAAATGTCTGTAACTGTTACTTGGAGGGTGCTTGCTGTCAGTTGAGCTGATGAAAGTTTTTCTTGTTTCTTGTTTTTATGTTCTACCACACTAGGTTTCAAATTTTGTGTGTAGGTAACTACACATCCTGATGTGTATCTGGTAAGATTAATCTGCTCTGTGGAATTGACTACTTCTGCTTTTGTACCATTGGTGTTGGAAAATGCATTACTGGTGGTTACAACTGATTTATTTCCATTAAGTCTGTGCTCCATTAAAGATGTGACTATAATTCCTTCAGAGGTTTCAGGATTCTCTCGAATGACACCAGTGGGTTCTCCTTTCTTGTTTACAGGTGTTAAAAATCCAGTCACTGGATCAATTAGCACTGTTGGACTTGAACGGGAATCTGTGTCATCCTCTTTCTCCAGTGTAGAAAATGAACTTTCAGTCTTTTTTTCAGCTGTCTTACTATCTTTGAAAGTAGAAGTTACAATCTGAGTAGTAAGAGTGGAAGATAACTGAGGAAGTTCAACTTTTAGAACAGGAAGTGAAGTTAAAGAATGTCCATTGTCATTAGATGGTACTGGAGATGTTACAATTGATACAGAAACTGATTTATTTTCAACCTGACTAATAAATGGCTCTGGCAATGGATCAGATGCACTACGGGGCGAGACACTTCTTTCACTGCTTGACTCAAGTCTGGAAGTTGATCTTGTAATACGATATGAACGAAGAAGCATTCTGGTTTCAGGCCTGGATGAATCAGGTTCAGAACAACTGCTTGAAGAATCTGCAATACTTGTGATTAAAGCATGTGAAATAGGTACTTTGAGTGATTCTGGGGGATGATCCTTAACAATGTTATCTGGAATAATAAACATTGGCTCATGCTTAATATTAGAAGTCTCAAAATCATGCTGCATTTCCTCTGCTTTGGCAGAAGCTTCTTCACTTCGACAACGAGCACGAGTTCTACGAGTTATTCTCTGACTTCCTCCCAAGGTATCTGTGTCAGCCTCAGAGGATTCTACATTTTTAAAATGCCCTTTGACAACTTCCTCAATGACATCATCTACAGAAGTTTTGGAAATCTGCGACTGAAGCTGAATTGCTTTTCTAGTGCTCTTACATGGTCCTGTAAGAAAGGCATCTGAAGTTGGTGTGGATGATAATTCTTCTTTGGGTTTTTCAGTGGAGTAAGAAGGTGATTTTAGCTCTTCTATACATATGGCTTGTGAGGTCTTGACAACCTCTGCAGTACTAGATGAACTTCCATCATGTCCATCTTTTTGATGCAGTCTGATAGTAATGGCAATTTTCCCATGTTGAGACAGTTCAGTCACATATTCCTTACAACTCGTGTCTTTTTCTTCATGATGGGGTGCCTTGTGTTTAATGTCTTCAGCTTTCTTTTCTTTTTCACTTTCATGCTGTTTATAATCATGTGAATGTGGCACAGTTCGACTGGTTTCTAACATTCTCTCTTTGAAACTGTTTTGAATATCTTTTTCAAATGTAATTTCCTCATCTTCAGAATCACGAAATTCAAATACATCATATGCATTACCACTTTCTTTCTGTGACTTCTGGTCTGGTGATTTTTCCAATGCAGAGAGAGAAAGAAGGAGCCTTGGTTCTTTTGATCTGTTTTCTGTTTCTCCACATTTCACATCAGATTTTTCCAGGGTAGATGAAGAAGGTAACTGATGATCTGTGAAGCTCTTTTTCTTCCTACCTCTCCTTTTCTTTGGTTCTTCCTGCTTAATGTTTTCACCCATTTCTTCTGTTGAATTTATTTCTGATAGCTTTTCGGTTCCTTCCTGGAATATTTCTGGAAAAGCAGAATCACTGTTATGGCCTTGGGGAAAAATGACATCAGTACTGATAAAACATTCATCATTGTTGCTTCTATCTTCAGGGTTTAATTCCAAGTCTTCATTCTTGTTCGCTAAACCTTTGATAACATTTTTTGAAATAAGCTTTGACAATTGATCATCCAAAGAATTTTCAGTATCTGCAAAAATGTGTGTTGGTACTTTAGTTGACATCAATGATCCAGTGGTATCTGAACGTAAAGTTCTTCTGTTCTTATCAGCAGTTGATAGTCGTCTTCTACGTCCACCAGATCTAGTTAAGATGGCAGGTTGGACATGAGGAATGTCTTGAGTTTCATAATTTGATGGAAATGATTCTATATACTTCCTTGTTTTGGGTTTTCTACCTCTTCTTTGTCTTTCTACTATCTTCTTAGGCTTTGGATCTACTGTAATAGATAAAACTTCTCCTTGAGAAGGCTCAGTGTTTTCTCCTTCAGTCATGCCTTCTTGTACTTCAGTTAATATTTGCTCAATATTTTGTTCAGCACTTTGATTTTTGTGCTCTTTTTCTTTTGAATCTAACTGGGAAATTCCAAATTCTGCATCTTCAGAGAATTCTGAAGTAGAAGGTATATCTTGTTCGTCTGCCTTACTCTGTTCAGAGAAGGAAACCTTGGATGTTTTCACTCTAGGTGAGGTGTCAGCATTTCCTAAATTCTCTGATTGACTAGTGCAGTCTTTACTCACAATATTTACAACTGTGTGATCTTCAGCAATGCCATTATCTTTCCATTCATTATTCAAGACTTCTGGAATAATTATCTCTTGTGATTCTATTCCTGGAATATGCAATTCAGTTTCATCTGAAACAGTTGTTTCCTTGTTTTTCATAAAATTGTTGAGCACTTCTTGTTGATTAATACACCTTTTATCACTGTTATATAACTGTTCAGATTCAACTTCACTACATTTTGAGAAGGTACCATCTGTTTTGTTCATGTCAAAATTAGAATCTGTGCCTTCTTCTCTATTTTCACACTTTATAGGGGGCTGCTGATTAACTTCTTCATTAGCATCTTCTCTCAATTCATTGTTTTGCCCTTTTTTCTTTCTACGTCGGGGTTTTTTAAGTTCAATTTTAGATACAGTTCCTGTTTTTTTAGATAATTTTGATTCATTTTGTTTCACACTAGATATTTCAGAAGGCTGAGGAGGTTCTGGATGTATATGTTCTTGACTAGAATTTTCTATAACTTCACTGATACTTGATTTGACAGGTTGTTCAGTGTTTAACTCTGTATCACATACTTCTGAAATAGGTGGCTGTGGACTGAGTTTTAAGTCTACATCATTTGAATGTAATCTCTGAAAGGAGCTTTCCAGTGTTTCAAATAAGGACTCATCAGATTTATGAGGAACTTGTTGATCGGCTTCTTCAAAGTCATTTTTCTCAGCCAGAGAACTCTCTGCTAACAGGAGCTCATCTTCCACTCTTTCTTCTGATTCACATTCCTTGTCATTTTCATTGACTGTTTGAATTTCAGAAGCTTTTGTTTCTTCCTTTTCCTCTGTACCTGACCTTGGAGACTTTTGTTCACAAATTTGAGCAGTAGAATTCATAGTGGGGGCATTTGAAACAGTCAAGTCTTGTGAATAAGTAGGTATTTGTTCTGTAAAAATATGAGAGTCATTATGATCCTTTTCTTCAGAGGTGTCTTCCTGGGATCCTGAAATAGGTTCTGAGCTATGTACATGTCCATTTGCAACAGAATCTTGGAAAAGATAGTTGAAAGTATGTTCTGGGTGAGGCTGAAGAAGTGAATCCAAGTACTCTGTATCTTTTTGAAGTTCAGGAGCTGGAAGCTCATCACTATTCATAGCTTGTAACAAAGCTGAGACTGCAAGGTCATCTTCCATATTTTGTTGTTTATCCAATTCTTCTGCAACACCTGTTTTTTCATGTTTGACATCAGCTTGTTCTTCAGGTTGCAAAGTAACATTTGGAGTTTCTGGATATCTCACAGAGGAGGGATTCATGTTCAAATCTGTATAAATATCATTATCTTTAACACTTTCAACATCAGATGTTTTAGAGTCCTTAACATCATCACCACTCAGTCCTATAGAATCAAGACATTCTTCTCCATATGGTTTGCTAACCTTTACATTCCAAGATTCAGTAGAGAAAAGCTCTTGTTCTAACCTCTGGGTCTCTTTAGCAGCTTCTTCTTCAAATTTTCTTTCTTGATGTTTTTCTTCTTGCCTAGGTAGTCCATCACTTTCAAAACAGTACGTTTGTTCTGAATCTGCAAGTAATTCTTGTTCTAATTTTCTGGCTTTTTCGACAATTTCATCATCTAATTTTTCATCACCTGATAACTTACTTTCTTCGTCAGGTGGGTGAAAATGTTCTACTTTTGATGATGATGGAAATGTAGTTAATTGTGTCACTGTAATTTCTTGTACTTTACAAACATCTTCTTTGGATTTTTTCTTCTTTTCTTTAGTTTGTTTTTTGTTTCTTTTTTTGCGTTTTTCATCCTTTGAGTTATATTTTTCATCTATAACAGTTTTTCCTTTCAAATTCTTTTTATTTTTTAGAAAATCTTCACTTGTAACTACTTTTGTTTGAATTTCTAGATGAACTAGTGTAACTTCCTCAAAGTGTTTATTTGTCTCTCCTGAACTGTTTAAATTACCTTCACTGATACCAGTTTTGTTCTGTACACTGTCAGTTTCTCGTTGCTCATAGTCAACATTCTCAAGTAAAGGAGGTGGACCATTATCTTCTTCCTCAATAGTTTTCTCTTCAGTAGTCAGCTTTCCAGAAAAAACATTGTTTTTACTCAAAGAGGTGTTTTTTATCCCTATTTCAGATTCATTTTTTAGATCATTTGACCTCCAGCTGTCTTGTTCTGAAAAATTTCTAACCAACTGATTTTCAAAATCATAATCTGAGAAATCTGACCTAATTTCAGCATCAGAAAAAATACTTGGTCTTAACCTTGGAGGGGATTCTGCTGGCTCACTGAGTGAATTTTCATGTTTTCCTATTATATCTACTTTAGAAGAATTATCTATACTTTCTTTTGCTTTATCATCTATTTTTTTAGGCTTATCACAAATTCCTTTCATTGAATTAGTTTTCTTCTCTTTAGCTTTGGAAGATTTGCGAGATTTTTTCTTTTTCTTTACTGAAGTTCTTTGCCTTTTGTCTTTGTCATCTTCTGCAAGTTTACTGTCCTTCTTAAGATTACTTTCTTCTTTTATACCTATCTTTGTATCTGATTTTGGTTCAGCAGCAAACAAAGATGGAGGGTCACTACTGCCATTATTTTCACTTTTAGACTTTTCTTTTATGTTCTCTTTCTGTCTTTGCACTTGTAGCCCTGTTAAACTGTCTGAAAGATCTGAATCAGTTTTAAGATCATAAAACTGTTTATTGGTTTTTTCTTTTGCTTGTGATAAATGAGAAATATTAGTGACAGAGAAGTCGGAATCAGTATCTAATCCTAGTATTTTTCCTTTATCATTTGTTTTGCTTTTTTGAATAGGATCAGGAAGGAAAACTTCTTTGTCTGAACTTTCTGAATCTAACTTTAATTCTGTATATCTACTTTTACCTTCTTTTCTTTTTTTCATAAAAGGTGAAAATTCTTTGTCTGAAAAATCAGTATCAGATTTAATTTCACATACTTTATTCTTTCTACTTCGCTTCTTCTTGTAGTCTTTCTTTTTTAACTTTGGTTTGATTGTCCTTTCATCATCTGTAGTTTCAAGTTCAGATTTTAAGGCTTGAGATTTTGTGGTTTTCATGGATGCTTGCTTACTAGTTTTAGGCTTATTTTTTTTATCTTTAAGAAGTGGATGGGGTGGCGACAATTCAATTTGAGAGTTTGAAGCTTCAACTTCAGAAAAATCTTTCTTTTTCTTTCTTTTTGAGGTGACAGAAACTGGTAGTGTTTTTGAAGAGCTCAGATCTTTCTGAACTTGATCATCAGAATCTGAAAACAACTCACTGCTATTTCCTGCATATTTTGTGTCTCTACTTGTTTCAAAGTGAAATGCATTCTGTGTTATTTCCTCATCAGAAGAACTTTCAATAACAAGTTTTCTCTTTTTGCTTTGCTTCATTTTTCCACATGGTTTGGGTTTGGTTTCTGGATCTGATGAAAAATGACTGAAAACAGAATCTTTGTCGCTATCTATATCTCCAGACTTGGATTTTTCTCCTTTTTTGGCACGACTCTTCTTCAGTTGATTAAACTTCTTCCTCATTGATTCTAAGGTTGCCTGATCTTTCAAGCTTTGGTTATGACTTGAACGAGCTTTAACTTTGTCATACATAGAAAAATAAACAGGTGCGTCTTCTCCTTCTGTTTCAATTTTGAATTTTCCTGACTGACCTTTTTCACAACTAAATGATGATTTTCTTTCAGATTTTGATTTTTCCTTCTCTGTCTGCTCTTTCTTTGCTTTGCTGCTAGTTGACTGTGAATTTTTGCCATGGTTTTTTTCAGAACCCTTGTCGCCAGATTTTGTTTTTAGTTTACCATCATGTTTTAATCCCTCTTTAATGTCTTTCAACCTGTTTCTTTTTTCAGATTTAATTTTTATGGTTTCAATTTTATTTTTTGTTTCTTCCCTTTCCGAGGGAGACACCTGAAATTCGGGTTTTGATGTTAAAGATTTGACTTTATCCGAAGACTTTGAGGGTTTATCTTTTTTGTCTGTCTTCCCTGATCCATTATGAGGTGGTGAGGAACATTTATCTTCACCTCTGTCAGTGGTTTTACTACTAGATGTGTGGTGAGTTTTCAGTCTCTTTGATTCAGGTTCATTCATTTTATCTTTCAAGTGAGATTGGTGACTTTGTGTGTCTTTGTTCTCAGTTTTAATTTCTGAAATCATTTTTGACTGTTTTGCTGAACCAGATTCCCAGTTAGTAGAGAAAGGTATTTTTTTAATGCTGTCATTTGTTCTACCTGCAGAATGTTATTTCCATGTCAAACCTGTTTTGTAATTGCTCCCTTTTTATACCTTCTATAATACCACATGAATCTTTCCAATGACTAAGTTGATCCTTTGGGTTTGAAATAAAAGATTCTTTTTTGAAAGTGTGTATTTCTTTAAATAATAATGGCTCTTTCTTGATACTTTCCTTCTGTATACTGTGTTCTCTAAACTTATCTTCTTGGGAGTTTTCTTGTTTAATTGGAATGTCTTTTATTGCATTATCATTTGTTTTAAGAGGAGTTTCTTTTGATTCAGTAGATTCTTTTTTATTTGACTGAGGAAGAAAATGTTCCTTTTTTGTACCAGCAGTTGCTATGGGAATGACAGATACTAAATGTGATTGGGAACTGCAAATTAATGGTACACTTCCTTTAATGGTAGGTAAGCATGATACAATGGGGGAACTAGTATCAGGTTCTTTTTTAATAAATGATGGGCTATGAGGATTTGAAGACTTTTGCTGAAAGGATACAACATGTTGGTTTACCGAGTTGAGTTTAGTCTGTGATATGCTGTTATCAGAAGAATTCTTAAAAGGTGATGATACTGGTGTTTTTGCTGAAATTGGCATTAATGGTGTAAAGGGAATACTTTGGTAAGATGATGACTGGGTAATGTGATTAACCACTAAAATCTGACTGACAGTGGTAGTTGTAATTGTAGTAGTGCTTCCTGTGGTGGGTGGTGTTAGTGGAGGTGATAATGTTGTTGTGGTGACAGTACTACTTGATACATTTAATTTATTGATATCTAAAGAGCCTTGTCCACTAGCATTGGTAACATTAGTCAATGGTTGGATTGGACTAGAGAACTCTTTTGCTGCAGCTTTCGTTCGAAAGAAAGGCTTCACTTTTGGAGACAAATCAAGTTTTATTTCTTTTGGCTCATATTTTTCATTTATGTGCTCAAGCCTTTTCAAGTCTTGGTCAAAAATGGTAGGTTTAGCAAGGAGTGTTTTCATAATTTCTGATGGCTTGGGGGCCATGTAATCAAATTTTGGCCTCTTCTTAATGTTGTACTTTTGATAGTCTATAATTGGTGTTGTGGAAATTTCTGTTGATGTTGCAGTAGTAGTGGTTAAACTCTTATTTGTTGTTGACCCTGACCATGCAGTGAACTTTTCATCGAGAGCTTTAATTCTCTCTTCAATACAGCTTGGGGAGGAAATTGGGGAACATTCAGAGTCTGAAGCATTTTCTATATTCTTTTCTATTTTATGGTAACCATCAGTGGACATAACCACTGTCAATTGACTGCCTACATTATTTACACTTGCTTTAGAAACTGTAATAGAACTGCATAAATTTTCAGGTTTTAATCTTTCCTCAATTTCTTTTATAGGTTCAGGGCTACTAAGCTGCACTGGCTTGGAAACTGGTTCACGAACAATATGAGGTGTTAACACTTTACTTGCTGATGCAAGGGATAAAGAATGTCCACTTTTGGGGCTTGACACAGTGGGTTTTGGGGAGGTGAGAGGATTAGGTGATGTTTTAGGTGACCTGAGGGAAGCAGCAAACTTTGGCAGGGGGAGACACAAAGGGACTATTTCCCTTTTAGTCTCACTTATGACAGAAGTCACATTATCAGAAACTGACTGCAATCTAGGTGACAGAGTGTGGGTCAATTCACTCAACACTGATGATGATGAATGTCGAACTGTCGTAGAAAGTGTAGTATTGTCACTGGATGAAGAAACTTCATCTTCCTTTAGTTTTGACTGTAGTCTCAGAAGAGGGGTAGATGATGAATCTACACTAGAGCCAACCTCTCCTTCTACACAAGCAAGACTCTTAATCTGTAGTCCTGAAAACTTCTTTTGACAATGACCTAAAGAAGATTCCATTTGATACACTGATTGTTTTTTAACCTGCCGAAGAGCGCTAAGTGAAGATGTAGATGAAACATTATGGTGCTCTGCACTCTTGCGGGGATCCACAGGTGTTTGAGAAGTTAGGGTCTCCTGAGTATCTGACAACTCATTATTTTCGGTAGTTTGTGTGCAACCAGACCCAGCTAGTTCCTTTAACAAACTAACTTTATCTTCATTATTTAAGCTTTTATTCACTGAAGTAGCAGCAGAGGAGTCTTTGAAGCATATTCTGGAGCATTCCACAACATCAGAAATACTTGTTTCTGAGCTAGGTTGTAATTTAGACAGCTGTCCATTGTCTATAGAACTTTCAGTGTCACTGGAGCTTCCTTTTTCCTGAAGTTGCTCCAGAAGATGTAATATATGCACATGTTTCTGCTGCAAATCTTTTAGATTTGCATGGTCGGAACTACTTTGTTTCTCAATGTGATTCATGTTTAGAGAATCACTAACAGATTCTGAGAGATTATTTAAATTAGTTTGGATATCACATGCTACATTAGATTCAGTTTTCTTCTTCTGTAAAGTGTAAGAATCATTAATATTCGAATTAACCATCTTGGTTTTAAATTCCTCTCTTGAAAAGTTTTTGGGGAAAAGTGTTTCTCTACTCAAGGGTAGACTACCTACACTGAGAAGTCTACGCTTTCTTTCTGCCTGACCTAAGAGCTCAGTTTTAGAATGTTCGTCAACAGAATCATGACTGTGTACTCTTTTTCTTAAATGTTCTGTTTCTCTTTTGGTCCTTTGTTTATTCACAGATTCATAAGAGACTTCTGTAATAGCCAATGGGAGTGAAGATACTGTAACAGAGTCTTGAAAATCAAATGTTTTTTCTTCTAATTTTTGCTTCTGTGAGCTTCTCTGCTCAACGTAAGTCTCTTTATTAATAAAACCTGTTGTTTCCTGATTGGACATACTATCTCGACTGGAACTGTTCAACGTTGCACTGCTAGCACATTTTAATCTGTTATTTAACCTATCCCATGTCTTTGAAGACTTTCTTTCTTTAGAAGGACTTCTGCTTCGACTATGTGGCCTGGAATGTGGGGGTGATTGACTCTGATGATTCTCCAAGTCACTGGCACTGTTTACTTGTTTGTTTCGTTTTCTTCCTTGTTTGACAGTTGCTTCCTTATCTTCTAAATTTCCTGCATCTTCTGAAACTTCCTCTTTTCCACCAAACCTGAAAAAACGAAGAAACAAAAATGACTATACTTCAAATGTAACTGGAATTAATAATATAAAATTGTTCACTGAACCCCTAGCACTGAGTTCCCTGCCAAAACTTGGGCACACACAAACTTGACATGAACATTGTAATGTGATATTGTTCAAAAACAGCAACAACATAAATAATTTTTTTAACATTGTGGTATAATATTTTATACACTAGAAAAGACAAATACCTTACAGTTCTACATTTCACAAGTAGTGAAACCTTGATTTCTAATGCATAAATACTCAAAATAGGAATACTATTCTGAGAGCAATGATAAAGTTACAAAATCACATTTTTTTCACTTAAGTAGGACCTGTTGCCCTTGTGAATTGATTTTTTAAAATTTCATTCTCCATTGACACTTTTTCAGAAAAAGAAAAACTACCTACATCTATTTCAAAAGAGTAATAGACACAATATATATACCTGGAATGATAGTCATCTGCTGCCCTTGAACTCCCCCTGGTTGATGACCTTTCACTCCGGGCTAAGGGACTTATACTGCGATCATCTCTGTGTTTCTCCCTGGAAGGACTAATACTGTTTGTGTCTCTCCTATGTAAAGGGCTGTAACCCTGTCCTTGAATAGTATATTCATCACTTCCATATTCTCTTCTTTCTCGCTGACTGTATCCATACTCTCGAAGTTCTTGTTCATAGGAATCTTCTATACTAGCCCCACTACCTTGGCTGTACTCTTCATCAAAGTTTCTGAAACAAAGTTCAGTTTATACTCAAGTTCATAAGAGGTTTCTAACAGTATACAAAAGTTGGAATGCTTAAAATATATTTTTATTACCAATGATTCTTATAGGAATATATTTAAAATATAATGTTCATTTATAATAATTCTCCCTGTACTGTTTTCTGAACACTGAAATCCATAATAGCTGATGAAGAGAATGTGTAGGCAATAATAATTTTTTTCATAATGTTAGCCATATTTACCAGCTAAGGACATCCACTAATAAATTTGGTAGTATTTACTTCTGTAAAAACATACAAATTCAGGCATAAAATCCACTCACCGATGCCTTCTATCTAAAAAGTCCTCAGAATAAGTTTCGTACCTCCCACTAAATGGCTGGCCTCTACCACGACTGTTATAGCCTCCACGTGACATGCCTCGAAAATTTTCCCTGATAGGACGTTGTTGACCCTCAAAGCGACTATAAACTCTGCCATCAAATCCTAATCTTCCTTCTCTATACCAAAATTTTAAGATACCTGATAAGTTTCAATGTTTACATTCCACTGCTTTTAACAGAAGCAAACTGTGTAAACTATAAACTCTGCCATCAAATCCTCATCTTCCTTCTCTATACCAAAATTATAAGATACCTGATATGTTTCAATGTTTATATTCCACTGCTTTTAACAGAAGCATACTGTGTGAATATACTGTTGTAGCACTTTGTTATCATAAATTCCATAAACTAGACCAGCAGATTAAATAATCTAGAAGTGACATATTCAATGGGTAAACCTAAAATTGTATTTTCAAGTTTACGATAAAGTATCCATTTAAAATCTTTCAACTAAAATCAGTCCTCCTTCAAATCATCTCATCAAAGATGAATAAATTAATTTATTAAGCACTTTCCAGACCTTCATTAATAAACTGGAAATGTTATATGCTCACATCGTAATGTAACTATAAATGCTATACTGACAAATAGAGGTGAATAAAATAATGTAACCCTGTTTTAAGAGAATCGCATCACGAAGATGATAATTTTAAACAAGAAATCATTTTTTGACAATTTACTGCAGTACCTGTCCCCTGGATGGAAGTTATATATAAATTTATGACAAATTATAGGTTATCTTAAAACACAAAAAGTTGCTTCCCTTATGTGCAATTGTAAAGAAAATGCCACAAAAACTACAAAATGTAAATTTGCATGTAACTTCACAAGGAGCCAGAAAACCTTAACACCAAATCTGGTGAAACAGTGGTAAAATATGCCCATAAAAACTGCAAATCTGAAAATCTGTATGTACCCTCACAAGGACATAATGAATCTCCATACCTACTTTGGTGAAGATCCCTATGAAGTGGTTACTTGGACAGATAACAGACAGTACTATTATATGTATATATATTCCAGAGAGAAACACTTAATAACCTTCCTACCTTCCATATTGTTCATCTCTAAGTGGGTCAAATTCTCGCCTTTCCCTTCTTTCCCGTTGGCGATCAGCTGGTAAAACCTCTATACCTGGTGGTCCTAATTTGTCACAAAATGAAGCCTGGCATTCACGACTAGCAAAATCCACCTGGATAAGTAAAGTTCAAGTACAATAAGTACACATTTGGAAAAAATAAATATGAAATTAGTCTTAGTTTATTTTTAATTTCAACATAAAGAATATAATTATCTGTTTAGTATTACACACAAAGTTGAGATTAAAACAGTGGTAACTACTATGTATACAAATCGTTATTACACTTCAGTAGAATAATATCACACAAAACATTAACCTCTCACCATTTTTACAAACAGAAACCCACCTACTCAATCACTATATTATCATAAGGAACAAATAAAATCTTAAGTCTAGATAAACCCCTTTAGTTGATCAAATGCTTATAACTTAGCATATTCTATTCTTTATGGTCAAACTCTGATAAATATAATTCATGTCATAACACTTCAGTTTATGGCACTGATTATGAGTAATAGTACATCATTATAAAAGTATTTATTTCCATCAATAAATTGATTTTACTTGAAGTTACTAATTTACACTTTGAAATTATATTTTGATAAACTGGAAAGTTTTTTTATACAGTAACATACTTTTACAATAAAAATACTTAATTTTTAAATCCCTCTTCCTCTAAAAACGTTTTATCTATTGTTCATAACTGGCATACTGGTTTTTTGTTGCATTTTCAAAGTAGACGTAAGTTAGTTTGCTGTTATCCAATACATGTAGAAAATTAACTGGTACTAGGCATACAACTAATTAATATGCTGTAATACACAGTAGTTCAGTGATAACTTTGAAATCATACTGCTGTGTGCATAGTTCAAATAGCCTGTTGTATAGCTTTGCAATAAGAAAACAACCAATATACTCTTAAAGAAGCAGTCTTTAAATGTATGTAGACATTAAATGGGAACAACTCTTCAAATTAATTTCTAAAGAACCAAAACAACTAATTGTTTTGTGCAGATCTTTATACAAATGTAATTAATCTATTATATCAATTAAAAAAAAAAAATCTTCAACAGGAACCCTTATGGAAGTAACTATATTTTTGTCTAATAATATAAAACAGGAGAGATGGTACACATCACTAATGTTTATTCTCAGTGTTTTAGGCTTATTATTAACACTAAAAAACTAAATATTTTTACCTTAAATTATGAACACCTTTCAGAGAACTGTAATAACTCAATTCTCAAAATGACAAGAAAAGAAGGACTCTTAAAAAAAAAACAATGGCAAATATTTGCAACTAAAGCTAAAATGAAAAATTTAATACATGGTACACAGTTTGCAATTTCAGTCCTTAGAAAATACAATGCAGAATATTTATTTCTCATGGGAAGGGCAAAGTGCAGCCCAGTGTTTACAGTGACCTGCTCTTGCAATGCTGTAGATGTGTTGCAAAAGTGACAGTCAATCCCTATTACTCAATTAGAATGGGGCAAACTATGAAGGTGCATGATAGTTAGCTGCCTTTCCTCTACTTTAGTGCATTTAGTCTTTGAGTTGCTTTGTATAAAATTAAACAGGCAACAGTTCTCATGAGATGTAAACTTAAGATACATATGTAATTCTTTTTTAATTGCTATAATGACCTGTAGTTTAAAAAAATGTTATGTTTGCCCAGTTATGTTTTATTTGGAACTAATGATACATACAGAAAACAAAACTAAGGAAAAGAGTAAAACTCCAAATCCATGTATTATCCATTTCTCTTTTTTATTACTAATAATGCATTCTTATTTGGCAAGGAATCTTCAATTAATTTTTCAACATTTTGTTTGCAAGTACTAAACAGAAGTTTTTATATTTACAATGGCTGGTGAAATTCTAAAAGAATGTCAAAAAATATTTTGAATTACACAGTGTAATTAATTACTTATCTTTTAAGTGAACAATATTTTTGTATGTACAGCAGTTGACTATATGAGAAAGGAATAACAAATTATAAAAAAATTTCTTTCAATTTCATCAAATAATATTAACATATTATTTTATCTAACTCCATATCTTAATGCCACTTCCTGAAAAGGTTACTGAGCTAAGTCAAATAAAACTCATACATGTGTAATCTTTCCATACAATAGAAGGTCGATATGAAATAATTTATCCATGTATGGCAATCATCCAAGCCTATGATAAAGAAGCAAAGCCATGACCCAATTTACCTGCAAACCTGTACAAGGGAAGTCTTCATATTTTTAATGTAGAGATTTATGAAAGCAAAAGAAATAAAACTGATGAATTAGTGGTTGGACAAACAGGATTTTAGAATGCATCTACAGAAATAATGAATACAAGTTTTAAAGAGGTTATAATATTACTGGTTAGGCCACATTTTGAGTACTGTTTCATTCTTGGGCTCCTTACCTCAGGTAGGGTAGGAGTAATCCTCAGCTAAGGCAGTTTTATTTCTCTAAACAGAGTGGTTGGTCTTTTGAATGGGTTGCCTTCATATGTGGAGGCAATAAATGTGAGTTTAAGAGAAAGCTTGATAAGTATATGGATAATAAGGGCTGGCTTTAAGTTTTCATTTTTTTAATTTATTTATTAATAATTTAGATGATGAAACAGCTAAAATGGACCAGTAGGTCCCATGTTGTCCCAAAGCATTATATCACTAGGTTGAAACTGTCATTTTCACACTTTTTACTTCTGAATATCATAGAAGGTTTTTTTTAAAGCATAATCTGTGATCATGAGAAAACCCATTTCCAGAGAAAAGTATATATTTAAAAATGGCTGGTATAGGTAGAGAAAGCCCTAATAGAGGAGCGAACAATGTTTCGACCTTTGGTCGTTGTCAAGTTGTGAAAGAAACGTTTACTGACCGGTAGCTGACCACATGTTTGAAGCAGGTTGTGTAACTGAGTGTAGGAATGTACAGAGCATGCTAAGATGTTGGGTATATTTATTAATATACGTATAAAGGTGTTCCTTTGTAATGGTTTATTTTGGGCTTGAGTTGTTATATAAGTAAGGCTTCTTTAATTTTATGTTCATGTTTGTTTATTTGATTTGCAATGTTCGAAAATGTGTGAAGGTGACATTTTGTGTTCTTTAAATCTGGTTTCCATTTTTCTACTTGTTTCTCCAATATAGAAGTCATGGCAGTTATCGCATCGTAGTTTATAAATAATGTTGGTGTGGTGTTTGTCAGTGTAGTTTTCACAAAGTATAGACCTTAGTTTTGTGCCTGGTTTTTGAATAAATCTGGTATTAATTGGAATGTCATATTTTGTGACTAGCTTTTGCCAAATGTTGGTTATTTTTCTGCTGATATTGGAAATATATGGCATGCAGCAGAATGTGGTTTCGTGATTTTTTAAATTGTGGAGTATATTTACTTTTGTTAGTTGATTTTGCATTTTGTCTGTGTGTTTGTGTGTGTAATGTTTTCTACAGTTTGCAGAGGAAACTTACTGATGTTGATGAAGTATTGCTTTATTTTGTCTAATTCATCGTTAATTTTATCTGGTGAGCATAGTTTTATGGCTGTGTTTATTTAGTTTCATGTGCTGAGTCCCAAGGAATGTTTAGTTCAGTATGAGTGGTTTTTCAGTGGATTCTTGTTTTAAATTGTGTATCTGTTCTTGAAATTTTGAGGTTAAAAAATTATATTTGATTGCTTTCTTCCTGTTCAAATATTAAATTAATATTGGGATATATAGAGTTAATGTGATTGAAAAAATTAAGTGTGCATTCTGTAGATGAGAATCCCACAATCATGTCGTCTACATACCTGTTCCAATAAAGTGGTGGATGTAATGCTGTGTTATCTGCTTCTGTTTCAACTTGTGTCATAAAGATACTGCCTAGAACTGGTGATACTGGATTGCCCATGCTTAGGCCATTTGTTTGTATATAGTTGTGGTTTTTGAACATGAAGTTTGTCTTCATCGTGGTGAATTCTATGAGGATTGCTGGGAATGTCTATTGATGGGTTAAGGTTGTTTGCTCCTCAATCAGTGCTTTCTCTACCCATACCAGCCACTTTTAAATATATGATTTTTTAAAGCAATTCTTTAAGAATTAATGCATTGGCAGATACTTAAAAACATTAAAAATTCTGTATATTACATTATTTCATGCTTAAATGTAATAACTTGTGATAAATATACAAGCTACTCAAATTTTCTTCCTTTTCTCAAATAAACTTTCCAGTAGCAAGATATTCAAACTTATCAGTTAATGATCTTATGCCTATTTCATAAACTAACTGCAAAAGATCATACTTTTAGTTGCTCCTTCTAAAAAACATAACTTCTCAGAGTTAATATATAATGTCATTACAAGTTGTTTACCTGTTATAAAATGGTAAATTTAGTAAAAGCTGGAGCATCCTAAAAAAAACTATTGTACTTTTTCTCTAGTACCATAAAGGATTATATGTATTGGTATTTTTTGTACATACTTCTATTAAAAAATTGTTATATTGAACATCAAAATTAATTTCCAAGAAAATTTCCCTTAATAAGGCCATATATTACCTCATTATGAATTCATATAAATTATTATTTATAGAAAGAAAATGATAAAAACTAGATAAAATAGATTTCAGTACCTACCACAATACATAGTGACAATTTAAGTTTGAATAAACTGACCTGCAGTCTTTTGTTTCCTAGCATTCTTCCTCTCATTTCAGCAACTGCATTTTGTGCAATATCTATTGAATCATAAAACACTAGGGCTTGGCCCTTTTCTCTGTCTATCACAGTATTCCTGACTGGTCCATAACGTCCAAAATGGCGCCTGATAAATTTCTCTGGTACAGATTCCACAACACCATCTATCCATACACAACATGTAGGCATGCTTTTACCAAATCCTAATTTTATCCTACTTGCCCCAAAAAGATTTTCACCATCCAGTTTCCGCATGGCTTTCACAACACTAGAAATGTCCATGAACTGAATGAAAGCATATGAGGATGTACTAGTAACTCCCTGTTTCTTAATGTCAATCTCCTAAAACAGAAAATAACTCATGTTCAAAATGTCAAAACTACATATTTTGCCATTTTAAAACTAATGTAACTCATCATATATACTTTTTCTTACTCTCTCTATTCTCGGTCTCATGGCCTGTATAGTTGCAAAGTGTATTATAAAAACTTGGCAAATAAAAGCATTTACTTAGAAGTTATACAACTGTAAATGTAATTTATTTTAACAAATTAAAATGTTACACAAATATAATTCTAAAATAGAAGATGAAGAATGTTTTAATTGATTGTTGAAATAATAGAAAAGTAATCATGGGAAACACTAAACTGAATAATTTGAGATTTTCAAAACAAGTGGGTTAACCATAATTTCAATTAATTAACTAATGTAATAACAAAAATGTAACAAAATGTTCACTTTTTCTTGTTTCTGGGCAGAAAGTGTTATTTCCCAATTGTTTATGCCTAAAGTAAATGGAAAATCTCTTCAAATTATGTTTTTGTAAACTGGGTAGTGAAATTTTCAAATTTACCCATTTTCAAGAACATTCCAGGTAGATTCAGTGCTGAGTAGCTGGTAAAGAATTTTCTAGAATGCTGTAGAATTTATGAGAAATTACAAAAACATTTTAGAATTTTCTACATCTTTCCATAGTAATATATATAAGGTGGCTCACCACTTCAGTTTAGTTCTAGCTGCCTAAGTGAACACATAGACCTATCTGATTTTATCAGATATGGCATCAAGAAGCTGCAAGCATTCTGCTATTAGGCCAATTTATTAAGACAAGACCAAAAACGTACTCTGTGACAGTATCTCCTAAAATGTGTAAAGCCTATAAGGCATATTTTGACAGGCCTGTCAAGGATCAAGACAAACCCTAAGCACCTCATTATACCTGTGAGTACTGCAAAAAAACTCTAGAAAGTTAGATGGACAATTTTTCCTTGCTTGAATGAATAGTAAGATTTTATATTATACAAATTTTAAACCTTTTAAAATTTAAATATCTTTTATTTTTTTAGTTTCCAATAGTATAGAAAAAATATCACATATGAACTATTTAGCATGAACCTTTTACACATTAGTTGTGGATGAAATAAATTTATTCTTCATGATAATTTTATTTTGCTCGATGGTACAAAGGGGAAAAGAGAGCCTTGAAGTTCACTATTCCAAGAATTTGGCATGAACCCACTGACCACTCAAGTAATTGCTACTTATGCATGGTTGACTCTTCCAAATGTTGGGCTGGCAAGAATGCATCTGTTATCATGTATCTGGACTTTCCATCATCTATCGTCACAGTGCCCTGAGCTCCCTGTACCCACTCCAGCAGAGAGAAAGCAGCCATCCTCAGAAGAGAGCAGCAAGTCAGAACAGGAGGTAGATGTTGAAGATCCAGATTATAATTTCAGAGGTATAGCTGGTGAGAGACACCCATACTACCCCAACCATAGAGACCTCAATGACTTGATCTCGGTCTAACAAAGTTGAATGCCAAGACTACATTTTGGGGCTGATACATAAAAGTGATTTACATTACAATTGCAAATCTCAAAAACTACTCGCTTCTAAACACATAAATCTTGATTCATATGTTGTTTTATTCAGACCTTAAGCAAATGGAAATGGGCAAATTTATCCATTTTTACATAGAAAATAGGTTAATTTCTAAATTTCATTATCCAGGTCACAACAGCAAAGTTTCAAGGAAATAATGGCCATTTTCTATACTCTCACAATATAAGAAATAACACATACTATTCAGAACCAAAATTTGTGTTACATAGTGTAATGAACAACTAATGTTTATTATTGCATTAGTTTATAGGACACTACTATCTACAGTGAACCCTTGTTAATCCAGATACAGACAATCAAAGGTTATCCACAATCCCAATGATTTTTCATGTAGACATATCTTCACAATTGCAAACATAATCAATAATTCGTAAAGCAAATTATGTATTTTGTATTCCATAAATAAGTCAGTTTGAACAAAATTATTATTTGTGTAAGGCTAATGATATAACATGCTACTTTGATAACGTAATTTGTATGATTACAGATGACATATAAAATAATTAACTGCTAAGTTTATTGTACATATAATTGCATGCCAACCCTGATTACTTTGTACCTTTACATTTATTAATAGTGCATACTATTAATAGAGTATTCACAGTGACTAATATGACTACCTGATTCTCTGAATAATTCATCTGGAAAAAATACTTCATTTCAGTGTTCAAATTAGTATTTCACAACACTGCTGCTCACAAGTAACTGATAACATCAATTCAATTACATTGCTCTAATATTAAGGATAACAGAAGAAAATGTTATTAGGTACTAACATTAGATGTCTTCTTGGACTTAATTTTGTTAAAACAGAAATAGTTTTGACATTTAATTACTATTACCACTTTGATTTCTTGGAAACAAAATTATAATCTAAAATTTGTATCTTAGATGTATTTTTTTGCTTTATGATAAATTTTAACATTTCATATGCAAACTCCTGCAAATCTGATAACACTTAATTCATCTTGTAACATTAAACAGAAAAATCTAAAACTTGTACTTTTAGCATAAAATGAGTTATTAGTTTCTTACAATAATTTCTCCAAACTGCTCAAAATGTTTCCTGAGGTCCAAGTGAGTAATATCTTTTTCTAGGTTGCCAATAAATAATGTTCTTGTTGCTTTGGGATGATATTCATCAAGTTCAGCCTCTAAAGGTCGAAACTCATTATCTTCGCCAACTAGTCCCTCATGTGCTGTGACTTCAATCTTACAGCCAAAGAATAACTTATCTTTGGAAACCTCTAAAGCTTTTTCTACATCATCTGGCCTAAAAATGGTTTAAAAGCAACACTGAACTTACAGCTATCAATCACACTACTCTGACAACAACAAAAATTGGATTTATTTACTGAAAAAAAAAATATCCATGTTATATTAGTCAACAATATGGTCCTTACTTTATTTTTAAAAAAAAACATAGTCCACACTAGAATAAGCAGTAAAGAAATTACATTGGCTCTACAACTGTAACATTAAAATACTTTATTTACATTTTAAATAACAGTTTAAATGTTACACTTTAAGAAGATATTCATAGTATAGGAGGTTAGCACATAACGTTTCTAATATGTCAATCATTTGTTTCTACCTTAACTACTTTCAACTTGCTTTACTGTGCAACTTGAAGTAAAAGTTTAGTATTAACAATTTTGTAATAAAATTCAAAAGTGTTTAGATCTTTAAATATATTACTATCACTTTAAGAAGTACATATTAATACATTATTGGGTAAACTAAGTTTCTATGTTGACAACAAGTCAAAAGAAACTGGTTCTTAAATCTAAAGTTACATTTCAGCATATTGGCTTAGATAGTGACAGATGAAGGAATTTATTTAGTCATTTTTCATTATGGCCATCTATCTAATAAACCAAAAAGTATAATTAGGATGTTGCCTGTGCAATACATCATATAAATTTTAATAAGGCTTAGCTTTAGGTAATGTATCCAGCCACATAAATAACTTAAAATTACTGTTAATTTCATCATCTAAATTATGATTTTCACTTTATGTCATAATGTTGTTAGCTACTACATATAATTACTATACAAGAGCTAGTGCTTATGTTTACAACATATTACATACATATAGTGCTGATATGTGTTTCAAGCCTGCTTCACAATAGGCATGGTTTTTCCACTGCTGATGTAGGAATGTAAATTTTTGTGAAAGCATCCAAATATGGCATTAAGGAACAGAAATTAATTTCAAAATAGTTATCTAGAATTACATGCACGAGTAAAAAAGAAAGTTGTTACTGAGAAAGAAAGGTCAGATAGAACCATCACTTCAATTAAATCTTTCCACTGAACCATCCAACTGACAATCAACCATTGTCCATCAAAGGATGGGTGTCATACCTAAAATGACCCCATCAGGTTTATTTTGTTTCAGTGCAATGATACCACAAATACCATGATACCATACATTCAGAAAATGGCATTCATATAAGCAGTTTTACATGTAACTTTTTTGTATTATTTTCTGTTGTAATAACATCTGATATAAAGAAAATTCTATTCAGTAACAGATCTCGTAGTGGCTAATATGGTGACAAACAGAGAAATTTATGTAGTCATATTTCATCATGGTATTATCTAAAAAAATATATACATACATATAACCAAGAAGTTACCAGTATAGTATATGATGTTTATTTGAATAAACCTGAGCTTTATTTAGTCCACTGAATAACACTGGCACTATCTATCAAATACTGTTTGACCAACTGATACTGTGTCAGAGGAAATCCAAAGCAGATGTTATGCCTGTAATTTTATGTAAAGCTTGTTACTTTCATGCTTAAAATGGAAAAGATGTCACTGCAGTGTCTTAGAGGTATTTTGGAACATGTATCTTAGTCTGTTTGTTTTGTTAAATACTATGAAGGAGATCCATTAATAGAACTGAGAAGTTTGAAATTGAAGCAGAAGTCACGTGCAATCATAAAGCATGCTGTGAGGTTGGCTACTATTGCTCATCTTTCTCCTACAGTTAATTTGATTGGGATTAGAATAAAAGCACTTTCTGTACACATTTTTCTCTTCCTCCTGTGGCTTAGCTCTAGTGCATTGCACCTGTACACACAATTCCTGTGTCATCTTAGATGTAAATGAATCTAAAATGTAGGCCACAAATATTATTGAGTCCTCTATGTATAAAGCACTGCATCACTATGTGTGTGTGTACACTTGAAATTGTGCATCTTTCTCTATGCTTCATCATTTTGTACCTCTGAAGTCTAAGAAGACCACACTTTTCACATAAAGTTGAAAACTGACATAAACTATATACACAACATTCTCTGGATGCATCAGTTCCACCCACACTTCACAGAAGGAGCATATTAATATCAATACACAGTGTATAAATATGACTACTTTGGTATTATTCATGGCATAACCCGCAGCTGATTGAACCATATTCTTATATTATTTTTAACAATTTTTATGATATGACAAGCCATTTAATGATCTTTATACTTTGATACCATCCATCATAACTTTCTACACTTATTCATACAGAATGTTTTGACAAATAACTTGATCAAGACATTAAAGTAGGCAAAGAAAAATAATACCATGGCTTTTCTCTCTTTTCTCCCTCCCCCTCAAATTTCCATTCAAATATCTAAATATGTAAAACAGACTTACTTTTTGAAACAAACCACTGCATATCTGTCTGTTCCCTGACCAATTACTTTGACAATGGTGACTTTTCCATGTTTCTTGTATTCATGAAACAGTCCATCTTTCAGGCTTGTGTCTAAAAATGTCCAAATTGTTACATCATTATTTGTAGTACTCTTCAAAATTTTTTCATACAAATATAATATAGGAAAAATAAAATTAATTGTCAGTGAAACATGCAATGATAATTTCTCTCTTTCAGAGTCAAAATGTGTGAATATATTTCCATATTTCATTATTACCTTAGAATAGTTAGTTAAAAAGAAATGAATCTAAATTTTTATACCAACCTGTTGACCGAACTGGAAGATTTCGGACACAAATTGCAAGTGGCTTTCGCTCCTCCCTGTCACTATGGTTGTTAACAGGACTTGATGCACAGTTTTGTGGTTGATTTGAGCACTGATTTCCCACAGGTAAGTTGTTAGAATTCAAAGTTGTTACAGCAGATGGCAAAAACAAAGATGACACTGCAGTGACTGTACTGCTCAGCCAATCTGAGCGTCCTGTTTTCCCACTTCCTTGGCTGCCATAGGAGGTCCTGTTTATATTGTTAATACTTTAATAAAAATTATTTAAAAAAAAACTGTACATTGGTCTTTATTTTTATGTTTTTTGTTTAGCTAATTTTTATGTTTTCAATGAAGATGACAAACATCTTCACATAGATGTTTTATTTATTCTACCCAATATTTGTTTACATGTACACCTTTTTTCAGAGGGTATGTGAACATCACAGGTTCCAAAACCATATAAAACTATAACAATATAATAGAATGATGGATGGTGAAGTGTGCAAAAACTATTGTTGCACAGTTTACAGTTGCCAATTATAAAAGTATATAGTAAAAAATAAATAAATAATATAACTTTCAGTGGAAGTGCATCTGTTTTGAATCCTAAAGATTCTTTACACTTCCTTACAAGAAAGTTGTCACAAATCTCTAACACTTGGATTCAGAAAGATGTCTCATTATTTATGACATGTACATTGACGTAATGCTCAGCAGTTGTACTCACCACTAGTTACCAAACAGGATGCAATTATCAGGCAACTTAACAGAACTGAAAAATCTGCAAGACCACAGATAATGAAATGCAAGTAAGGATAAAACATGAAAAGATACTGCTGTCCAATGACTATGTGTATAGTTATATTACTAAGACATTCCATAGTTTTGACTGATAATTTTAACAAATAACAGCAAAAAAGGAAACCACCACATCAAATCACTTTTACATGGATCATGTCCTTCATGGATAAACTTTTACTACTTCTCATTTTCAACTGACTAGAAAATCTGGTTTGAATTTCCATATCATACTGAAAGGTACACTTACTCATACCTGGCCTTTAGTAACAAAATTCCATGCAAATTCAAAAAATGCTTTGCTGAGATCAATGGCTTAAAGAATTCCTTTACACTTAAAAACACCATCTATGTACACATTGTTCAACTAATGGAGGTGAATCCAGTCTTCCAATATGTGATTGTTTCAAGTAACATATCTTTGCCATTAAAATCTTGACAAAAAAAACCCACTGAAAATTAATTACATCACTGAAAACAGCATAATTAGCAAAACAACTTACTGGATTAAAATTTTAAGAGATTTGTGACAGTTTTCCTGAAAGGAAATACAATACCCATATAAAATCAGTATTATTTCATATAAGATTTTTCACTGATTTTATTTTTAACATTTAGTTTTATATTCAGTGACTCTAACCCATTCAACAACACTTTAAGCATGCCTCACAATACAACTTTCTATTATTTTATAGTAGTTTTATGTTCTGATTCTTACAAATTAGTTTTGTAGTCTGTCACATTCAGAGATCCTTGAAAAATGTATAAGACAAAATACATGATAGAATAAAAAACATTTATGTAAAGTTATTAATCATCATTTTCATTGCAAGTAATTTCCATTCTTGAATTAACACTGAAGACTTTAAAAAATAATTTTTGAGCAGTTATGCAATTTTGGCTGCTTTTTTTTTCCCCAAAAACATACACTGACTTACGCTGGTGACTGAGACTTGGACGGCGATGGCGACCTACTACTGCTGTCACTGGAACTACTTTGAAGTTTTGATGATGAACTAGATGAGTGACTACTACTGCTACGAGAACTCGACTGTGACTGAGAATTCGACGGAGAACCTGAACGAGAATGGGAGGACCGCCTTGATGTTCCCTGTCGCCGTTGCCTGCTCCCAATTTGAGAGTGAGGTGGAGAGTCAACGGTTGAGCTGATGGACGATGTTGTTATCGTCGATCTCCGTGGTAACCTCCCTGTTCCTGCTGGTGCTACTTCTCGTTCATCACCATACTGGTCAAGTGATGGTGGGTAACGTTGCTGTTCAAAATGTTGACGCTGGGTATGACTACGAGAAAAATGTCCTTGATTTCTGAAATAACAGTGACAAAATTATTTCTTTAAAAGAGAGGGTAACATTCTGCTTAAATCTGGTGTTACTTAATAAATAATGTGTGGCACATGTAGTAACTAATTTTTGGCAACCACTCTGATCTAGTTTAAACTTGTAATATGTAACATATATTTACAGTGCTCTTGCTATTTAATATCATGTATACCAGGTTTAACCAATGTTTCTTTATGTACTTGTATTATAATCAATATATTTTTACTCTAGCAGAAGGTAAAACAATTCAGTGCTAATTTATGGATAACGGTAAACCATATAAAATCTGCTAAAGAAATTCCAATATAGAAGTAATTACTAATGACAAGTGTTTTCATCAATTCAATTTGAGTGCTTACATTAACACAATTCTGAATATACAAATAAACAAGTCATTTTATAAAACATGGCCATGACAGTAGAACACAATGTATCAGAGCTACATTTTGACATTGTTTGGTGTTTAGTAAGCAGTGTTTTGCCACCAAAACTGATCACTTTGGAAAAGGTATAAACAACTCTATACAACACAAAATTCACTTAGATTATAAAGATATGTCTTCGTTATACATTTATGAGCACCAGGACCATCTAGAAAGAGAATTCCATCAAGTAAGCAAAGTGCAATGTCTTATAACAAGTAAGAATCCACAAACTCAAATGCTAGTGGCAAAGGCCATCCATATGTTCCAGATAACAACATGGTACATAATTAAAAAGAATCTCTGACAGGGTATGTATTTAAGAGCTAAATTAATTCACATGAAAACATCTTTTCAAGTTGAAGCAGAGCCAAAATAGTTCTTTGCTATGGGACTGTTGAAATGAAAGGTAAACAACCAGTTTTGTTATTTGCTACACAGATTATGGAAAAAAAAAAGATAATTGTGGTGTGTTTCAGATATGAGTCTTAAAATAGAATATTTTGCAATGAAAATTGTAATGCAGGGTTATTGTTAAGGTGCACAGTTATCAGACACAGCATGACAAGGCTTGGTGACATGATCTGTAGCAACCCATGAAAAATACAGCAAAATCCTGTCAGTATTTGTTGATAAATAACTAATGATTAATTGTATAGAAAGAGATACTGAGACAAATGAGAATATAGATTTCAGTATCATGTTTATTAAAAAAAAATAATATTCAAGAAAAATAATTTATGTAAATTGCCCCTTCAGTTTATGTTCAATGGGAAAAACGATGTTAATGGATGAATTATTTTCACACAATTACTTAATTAAAAATGTCTACATTTTTACATGTATGTGTTAAATTCAGTTACTTCATTTTCTGGCTATTACTATTTTTATACTCTATTACGTGAGTTTACTAATGGAAGAGATATCAAGTATCTTATTTCAAAATAAACCATAACCTCTTTCATTGTCAGAATAGTAGTTTCTCTTCAAAGAACAAAACTATTATATATTTTGTTCCATTTACAGAATACATATCAAGTACATCCTACTTCTGGAAATTCATCTATTGTTGATTTTATTGACATGTTTTTTTTGTAAAAACTTAATTACCAAAACATACTTTCACCCTTCCTTAAAACCTAAAAATAAGAAATGATATGCCAATGCTTAATAGTAAAAAAAAAATTTACAATCCTTTTATCACATACAATGTATTTTTAACTAAATTTTTTTCTCCATGATTTAATTTGAAAACAAAAGGAATAACTTAAACCATTAGATGCATTTTGTCCACAAAAGTTTTCAAGTAACCTATTTCTTGCAGGAAGTGCCAAAGTGTGCTTTATTTTTGAACTAACAAAAAAGAACTTTACCTATCTGTTCCCTCCGGGTATATAGTCCCTGGTGCAGCACGTGAATACCTATCTCGTGTGCGTCCTCTTGCTTGGTAACCTTCATCATCATGGTAACCAATCCCAACTGTCCGTCTTATGTACGGCTCCCTCTCACCCAGGCGGTCATAGTAGTGTGACGGCCGCTCATATGATCTTTCTTCTGGCACACTAAAGGAAAAATTGGTGGAAGTATTGGAGTCAAATAACATTTATGGAAAACAAAAATATAAATCTTGGTTTAACATAGTATTCTGTAATTTCTTTTCATCCAGGATATTGTGAAGTAACAGTGTGTTCATTAATGAGTTACTACTGTATACTTACTTAAGTTACTTTAAAATACTTATACTGTACACCATACACCACGTAAAATCAAGCATATACTAATGAGGCCTTGAACATATTTTCATGTCAACGTAATCTTTTTTACCATAATTGTAATGTAAGAATGTCATAAATTGTATATTGAACTGTTCTTTGTACAAAACATTTCTTATTTATCATTCATAACACAATTTCAACATTTATGCACATCCGCATACCTTAGTAATTTTATACATTTAACTGTACATACATTTAACTAAATTAAGTCATTTATATTATTGTAGTTCCAGTCATCTTTCATACCCTTCCCCTCCAAAAAATTAGAAAAATTATTCCAGAATACACAATCTTACTATTAGATATCCAAAGCAGAAAAACTGTAAGAAATCATATGTACAAGATTTCAGCATTTATTTAATTACTTGTAGACTATATAACTCAACATTTTTCGAAGTAGTTATTTAAAACTACATAATACTTTGAAATGTGGCATTTAAAATGAACAAGGTCAGTCGTCTTCACTGTTTTGTATTATAGAGAATTAGTAACAGTTATATTATACTGATATTTCACCAGAGGGGAAAAAAGTTAAAAGACAAAATATTTATGGGTAGGATTGAATTGTTAGAAACATAACTTGAGATATTTACAAAAAAAAATAGAAGAATAATTTCCAATCCTTTGTTACATCACGAATCAGACGAAAATTATAAATATCGTTAAATTAATTCCACAAATTACCACACACTTTCCTTTTTCTTATCTTACATAGAAAATGTGTGGTTTCATTTTTAGCTTTTCACGCTGTACACTGTGACAGTCAAAAACACAAAATTACTAAATATGATACAATAATATGAGCCACATGTGTAAAAAAGGATCAAAGGGCACTTTCTGCCAAATCTAGGGGCCCAGGAGGGGGAGACATGTATAATGTCTTAGTTTAAAATACCCTACATTCAAATTGACTCAGAACGGTTGTATCTCGTCGCCCCAGTAGCAGCACAACATTGAAAACAAACGTCAGTAAACTTCACATGGAAATGTGCGACAAGTTAAATGACGATTTTCACACCAATAACTTATTATTATTTGACTACTTACTGTAAAGGCTGTTAACATCCACTGCCTCCTATTAAGATTTAAATACGTTGTTGTCACTTATAAAATATATTGTCTAAGTATTTACTGGAAATCCATAACTTCTTGTTTTTAAATGGGCGTATTTTGAATAAAACATTTTCCTCATTTACATAGAAGTTTACTCTTATAGGCCTTTTACGTCCTTATACACATATAAACATTTGTACCTAGACTTTTTTCCGTAAATGATGCACTTCTAAGCTCCTGAAAACTGTTCACGTGATCATACCATTGTTTATTTCATACACTGGTTTGTTTTGAATTTCGCGCAAAGCTATACGAGGGCTATTTGCGCTAGCCGTCCCTAATTTTGCAGTGTAAGACTAGAGGAAAGGCAGCAAGTCATCACCACACACAGCCAAATCTTGGGCTACTCTTTTACAAACGAATAGTGGGATTGACCGAAATATTATAACGCCCCCATGACTGAAAGGGCGAGCATGTTTGGTGTGACGGGGATACGAATTCGCCACTCTCGGATTACTAGTCTAAGGTCTTAACCACGTGGCCATGCCCGGCCTATCTACAGGTGGAGGTTGGATGATTTACAAGCCAATATTTCATACTTAAAGAGCTACATGGATTTCGTCGAATAAGGCGCAGAATCTTCGCATTGAAGAAACCATCTCATAAAATCCCATAAAACCTAAAAAACTTTCTGAAAAATAACCAATTTTAATACTTTATAAATAGTCCTGCTTGTATAGCGATAAGTCTACAGATTTACAACGCTAATATCAGGGTATCGATTCCCCTCGGAGGGCTCAGCAAATAGCCCGTTGTGGCTTTGCTATAAGAAACACACACACACATACTTTATAAACCTTACACATGTATCTTTTTGAATATATCCAGCATGAAACTTCTACTGACGTTCCTGGTATGTCCAAAAAACAATTTTTTGAAGTTAAAACTTATAATTCTTTTTAGTACAAGTATTTTAAAATAAACAGCTATTACGAGACATACCACGATCACTTTTAATTGTTTTTATAATTATTTTAAAAAACTTATAGCTTGTTATTCTATCACAGTGATGTACATTACGTCACAATTAGGTGTATTTAAAACTTTGGCCCGGCAAGGCTAACTGTGTTAAGGCGTGCGACTCGTAATCTGAGGATCGCGGGTTTGAAACTCGATCGCACCAAACATGCTCGCCCTTTCAGTCGTGGGGGCGTTATAAAGTGACGGTCAATCCCACTATTCGTTGGTAAGAGAGTAGCCCAAGAGTTGGCCGTGGGTGGTGATGACTAGATGCCTTCCCTTTATTTAGTCTTACAATGCTAAATTAAGGACGACTAGTTCAGATAGCCCTAGAGAAGCTTTGTGAGAAATTCCAAATCAAAAAACAAACAAACAATTTAAAAGTTTAAAAATGTTGATTACGTACGTAATAGTGATACATTTAATTTTTTCAAGCAAAGCTACGCAAGGATTATCTACGCACAAGTCTTATTTGTAACTAATTGATTACTGGAGAGATATATCTGCGCACAACAATTTCTAAATTTTTGAATTGATGGATTACAGGATAGGCAAAAAGCCACATCACTCTCGTCTATTCTTAGGTTACTTTTCGCTCACCGAATAACGGAATTTAAGCACTAATTGTACGGAGCACGGTTTTTCAAACTGGGCTCCACCATAGTTATCTGGAGCTCCGCGAGGAAATTTTAGAATGCTAATATTTTTTCCTAAACTCTAAAACTGAATCAGAATACGTTGTTATATCTTTAATATAACACGTCTATCGTGTACTGGGCCTTTTAATACTTTATTTAGTTTAGAGAAAGTTCTCGCGGTGAAAATGTTAATACAATCTCAATTAACTTGACAATGACACCGCTGGTTGCTAGTAGATATGGAACCATCTAAATATTGCATGCGACATAGGAGATGCAAAATAGCTTCGTAAATTTTGTATGAAACATCGGTCAACCCTTGGTAGTGATGCCAACTGTCTTTTAAAAGCCAGATCTGGATTAACGGCTAAATCTCAAACGAAACGAAACAAAATGAAACATGACGTCATAGCTGAAACTTGTCCAAATTTGAAACATTGTGATGCAATTAGTTGCAGTATCAATTGTTTCAATTTCAAAGTATATTTGTATGAAGTATAATTATATTTATGACAATAATAATTGGTAATTGTTAGGTTGCGTTAAATTCATTGTAGTTCAATTTGACAAACTTGGTGCCAACTAATTCTATGAACCACACGCCTGCATGACATCATGTTTCATTTCGTTCAGAGATTCAAACGCACGTCAGATCTGGATATCAGTTGTTTCAATTTCAAATTATATTTATATAAAGTATAATTCTATTTATAACAATTATAATTGGTAATTGTTTGGTCAAGATTCTTGTAGTTTAATTAGACAAACTTGGTACCAACGAATTCTTTGTCACCACACGCCTGCGTGACGTCATGTTTCATTTCGTTCGAGATTCAGACGCACGTCAGATCTGGATTAATATTTTATTTGGCTTAAAAAGTCTGTTAAAAATTGCAACAATAATAGTTTACTCTTTTCGTTTAAAAAAGTGTATTATTCTAGCGGTTTTTCTAGCCTTTTTTCCACAAATCTATATTTCTCTCTTCGTTATAGCAACATTCATCTTAGGTCAGCATGTCATTGTATGATGATAAAACTCAAAAGCTTGAACGAGTTTTTATTAAAAAGCTATTTTGTGTCCGTGAAAACACTTATGAAGTGCTAGAGATACAAGAAAACATTTTTAAAGAAAATAATAATTAGTTGTTAGTTGTCACCCTTATAATGGATAAGTGGCTGAATATCAGTAATAACTTTTATACGAGTAAAAATGAGTAGGCCTCATATAATTTCATTGTCGTGTGCAAACACTTCTACGTAGGACGATGCAAGAAGTACCGAAACATGAAAGAAAGGAAAGTTTTATTGAATATGGCTTTATATGGACAGGTAATGAAAATAGAACTAGTGGGTTGCGTGTTGAAGGTGGTAGAGTGTTAAGTAACAGTAATTTGCATCCAGCAAAGTTAAAATGCCATCTAGAAACCAAACACTCCCAATTAAAAAATCCAACTTCCTAGTATTTCAAAAGAAAGCATTTGCAATTAAATGCAAGGAATGTAACATTTCGTTCGTTTGTCCATAAAAAGAACAAAGGTGCTATCATTGCTTCATATCGTGTTAGTTACTGTATTGCAAAAGCAGGTGAAGCTCATACAATTGCAGAATATTTGATAAAACCACGCGCAAAAGATTTGGTAAATTGCACGATGGATGAAAAATTTATTAAAAACATTAACTCTGTCCCTTTCTGACAACTCGATTTCTTTAAGATTCCAGGATATGTCAGTAAATTGCTTAACAGAGTTAATAAAGCGAGTCCAACTTATTCACTTCAGATGGATGAATCGACAGATGTCGCAAGTTATGCGATGCTGCTTGTATTTGTTCGCTATACGAAGCCAGTTTTGAAAAACGCATACTAAT
The DNA here is from genome assembly GCA_011833715.1 of Carcinoscorpius rotundicauda. Classification (NCBI taxonomy): domain Eukaryota; kingdom Metazoa; phylum Arthropoda; class Merostomata; order Xiphosura; family Limulidae; genus Carcinoscorpius; species Carcinoscorpius rotundicauda. The sequence goes on along the minus strand of CM022405.1, from coordinate 25,984,125 downwards.
TTGCAAACCTTTGCCTACTCAAACAACAGGCGAAGAGGTGTTTAAACTGATCTATTTATTTATGGAAGAATATGAGATTCAATGGCAGCTTTCCTCAAGTATTTATATTAATGGGGCTGCAGCTATAACTGGAAAATTTTTAGGCACAGTGGTATGCATAAAAAATAAAACCCGGACATCGCGAGTATCCATTGCTGTCTTCATCGTCATGCACTTGCAATGAAACGAATGCCAGAAGACTTAAAAAGAGGTATTGGGTGACGTCATAAAAATAGTTAATTTTATAAAATCAAGACCACTCAATGTGAGGATCTTCAGTTTACTCTGTGCGAATATGGAAAATTTGCATAAACATTTGCTGCTTCGTACTGAAGAACGATGGCTTTCTCAGGGAAAAGTACTTACATGGTTTTACGAACGGCGAGATGAGATAGGTTTCTTTTCAGCTGAATGCCATTTTGAACTTGCATACAAATTAAGAGCCAAATGCTGAATACAGAAAATGGCTTACCTTTCGGGCGTATTTGCCTATATAAATGAAGTGGATGCTACAATGCAAAATAACGCAATTCAAAGCTCAGAGTAAAATGGAAACGTTTCAACGTAAACTAAAACTTTGTGGTGAATTTATACTCATGGAAGAACTTGATTGCTTCGAAAATCTCAGTGGTTTTTTACTTATGAATGAAATTTCCGTTAGTGAAAATGCAAAAGTTTCAGTTTTGCAGCACATGTCTGATTTGTGTACAACTATCAGGGAGTACTTCCCTCCTCAGTTAGTTAAATTGCTGTGGATTCAAAATCCATTTGTTGACTCTGCATATAACAACAATTTGTCTTTGAAAGAGAAAGAACAGTTTGCAGAAATTTCAACTGATTATACCCTAAAAACAAAATTTCAGCAGGAAGAAACCACACAATTTTGGATTCAAATGGCCATGAAAGAGCATGAAATATTTAACTCAATTTAGAAAATTTTGATAAGTTTTCCAACAAAGAACGTATCTTTGTGAGCAAACATTTTCACTGCATACAGCTACATAGACCAAATCTGGAAACAGGCTAAATACTGAAATGATCTGCGCTTACAAGTAACAACCATAATTCCAAATATTGAACTACTTTGTCAATAAAAGCAATCCCATCCGAACCACTAATAAATAAATAAGTGCACTGTATTTTTACTGACAAATTGTGCAAGCAGAAATTTCTGAAGTGTATTTTTTTTAATATTGATATTCTTAATACATTTACGCTCTAAAAGCTTGAAGTAAACTTCATCTGGTGCTAGTGACTGACTGTTTCTATTTTTAGTATAATTTTTTTATTAAGGCTCCAGAATGTTTTTTTTTTCTTTCTGATGCAAAGCTTCACAGGTCTAAAAGGTTTGGGAGCCCCTGGTATAGAACACCTATGACCAAACACGAAAAAAGTGCGGAAAAGATTTTGCAAACATCCTTGATTTCAAAGTTGAGACCCGATAACCACTAGGCCTTGTCCAACATCAAAGTTAAAGATTTCTTTCTATAACAAATCGAAAACTCGATTATTTGATTATTTATTACTGGGTATATTAATAATATTACTAACGAAAAACTTCAACAAAACTGAAAACAATAATAGTAACAATGAAATGCTCAATACCTAAGGTTGTATAAAGTACAGTATATTTTTGATGAGTATATTATTTTTGGGGAAGTTGATAAAAGTTATATATAGCGAAAGTCATAAGTATCATGAAAAACAATAAAGAGTTATCACAAGGTGTTAATAACTAAGCCAGTTTTTGTTTTAACACCACCCACTACAGTACGAGCAAACTGACTCCTTTTCAGTCAGTCAGAATTTACTTATTTTCGTCAACACGTAGAATTTGCTTCTATATGATAATTTTATGCAATACATACATATAATTGTTGTTGTTTTTTCACTCTCATAAGGTTGCATGTGCTTATGGTTTGTGCTAGTGGTGCTCAGTAGTTTTTAAGTAGCAATTAAGTATCACATTTCATTTATTACTAAAACATTAAGCAGTCTGGAATGCCTCCAGCTTTCCTACAATCAAATACGTTTTTAGTTTAAAATATATGTGCTATACATAAGAACATAATTGTTTAATACCTGTAAAATAAAAATCTAAAAGACGTGAAGGAGGTTCATTCTGATATCTAACATATGGAAAAAGAAAGGTATGTCGATCAACTTGGAGACACAATGCATTCCACGGCACATTCATTTGACCCTCGAACATTCCAAGCAGTCTGAGAATGAAATGAGGATTCATAATATTCCACGTGAAAACATCGGTCAAGGAGCAGCACTTATGAATATCTGTGAGATTCGGTTGTTGAAAATGGCGCTGTAGAACCGTCATCATTTTCGTACACTAAACCTATTATGAAAAGCCTCCATGAAGAAGTGCTGTACTTTGGACGTGACAGCCTCACAACTCGACCTTCTTCAATGGAAACTACGCTGCAGTACTAGTGTCAAGACGCATAATCGTCAGACAAAGCACTACCGAACATATTAAAATGAACTGCAAATGACTGTAATAAATTGGTAATAAATTACAAATACGATTGTAGCTATTTGTAATAAACCGCTGGTAAAACTTCTGTGTCTAGATACCTATCGTATAGCATCACTATATAAATACGTATCATCTATTATGTTGAGATGTCAGATATAAAAGACTGTTTGGTATCGGTATTATTAATTTATTTATCTTGCGTTTGTATCTTCCTTATGTCTCGGCTATCGAAATTACTAGAAGGCTCAAGTAATAGACGTGTACATAACGGCGACCAGACAAAAGGAAAAATAGTCATACCAAAGAGAAGAGTTTAACGTAAATTTAACCGTCGTGGGAGTTAAAGGCCTAACGTTGATATGTTAGAGTGAGATTAATAATTTTGAAATAAATTTTATCTCATTAAAGGGTGTTCTAAAGTAATTATACCTGTCTAAGTGGTCTTTGACTAAAATTGTCTTTGACAATTATTGGAAGTTGAGAATACATATGCGATAACTGAACGACAATGTATGTGAACTATAAAAGAATACTATGGCGATAAGATATAGAAAAAAATGGTTCGGTATGTCAACTGAATTCTAAAGCAATTGAATTGGTCAAAGTGGACTTTTGACAGTAAAAACAGAACTGCATTTAGTATTTATGATACAACTGAAATATAATAGAAATAGAGTTCAGCTTGTCAAATGAACTCTATAGCAATTGAATAAGCCTAATTGTACTTCTGACAAGAAGATAACTGTACAATATTTAAGGTATAACTATGGCATTTATAGTGTACATGATTTTGTATACATGTTCCACTTGTTTCTATTATATATATTAGTTTGAAAACAAGTGGAGCGTATGCTGTTCGTTTGTTGTCGAATTTTTCGCCAACAAGTCACAGACACTTACTGTAGAACAATCCTTAGCCCAATATACACACATATTTAGCAAACTATACGAGAGCTGTTCAAAAAATACGCGGACTGACGTCATAAAACAAAATGTACTTTATTTAGAAGTTACAGGTCTGGAACCCCTTCAAAGTACTCTACACCCCAACGCAAACACTTATCCCAACGGTGTTTCCACTTGTTGAAACAATCCTGGTGCGCTTCTTTTGTAATGTCCTCCAGCTCTTTCGTCACATTTGCCTTAATCTCGGGAATCGTCTCAAATCTTCTTCCTTTTAAGGATCTTTTGAGTTTGGGGAACAAGAAAAAATCGCAAGGAGCAAGGTCAGGTGAGTAGGGGCGTGAGGAAGAGCAGTGATCGAGTGTTTGGCCAAAATCTCACGAGTTCTGAGGCACAAATTTCGCAGCAACGCGGTGCATCTTCAGTTTTTCGGTCAAAATCTCGTAACAAAATCCAACTGATATCCCACACTCTTCAGCAAGCTTCCTGACAGTCAGACGTCGATTTGCCCACACCAGGTGTTGATTTTGTCGACGTGTGGGTCGTCAGTTGACCTGGAGGGACGTCCAAGACGCTCATCATCATGGACTATCGACCATCCTTAAAACGTTCATACCACTTGAAACATGCCGTACGCTTCATAGCAACATCACCGTAAGCCGTGTTAAGCATAGCAAAAGTTTCGGTCACAGATTTTCTAAGTTTAACACAAAATTTCACAGCAAGTCGTTGCTCCTTCAGGTCATTCATTCTGAAATCCGCCAAACGAAAACATCGCACTTCACTTAAAACCGCATAGCTAATACACAAATGAATATATCTGCAATCGGGAAATGGCGTCGTAATTTTTGAACAAACCTCGTATACACTATTAAAAAGTAAGTTTCTGACAGAGATACGTACCCCTAGTTTAATTATATATTTATTGATGTAATTTGTAAATATAGTAATGAAAAATAGAGTTCTTAAAAAAAACTGTTATTTTCTTTAAAAGAAAAGGTTACCATTTTTAATATATAATATACATAACAGTTTATATTAGTACAATTTAAACACTTTTCAGTAATTCCCAGAAAAATTCTTTTCTAGAAAATGTCTATTTTTTCTAATTTTTTTCAGTAGAGTATGAATGCTATGATTATTAATTACTAGCAAAAACGGCCGTCCTTTAGGACGGCGTTTCTGCTAGTTTCTTACAACATTACAACAAAGCTATTTTTTTTCAATGTTATACACGAAATCAACTTGAATATTTGTGAATAAGAAACTAACAAACACTATAACTTCTGATTCGCAGGACCATAAACTTATCACAACTGTTCTCATATTTCAATATTCTTATTGAGATTATATGAACATTCTTACACAATTGACCTACTAATTAGGTGGTCTGAAACACAGCTCACAATTTCATATCTTAAAATTGTGTTTCTCGACCAACTCTTCGTCACAACTTTGCCAGGCCGTGGGATATAATGAAAACGAAAAATCAAAACCTGACAGAGAATTCATAGGTAACTCGTAATGGTTTTTCGTTGTGCTTGCATTTTAGCAGTCCTCGAGTTGTGGGAAGCAGTGAGTCGATCTCTTGTATCGAAAGGTCGAGAAATATTGCTCTAAATTGCTTAGATAGAAATAATGTTCGTATTGCTGGGAGTATTGGAACATGGGAAGAAGTTTAAAAGTCTACACCAATTCAATTATATATACACGTATACTTATTAATCGCCAATTCACAACGAAAACAGCAACAGTAGACATCATGCCACGTATCAAAAAGCAAACAATCCATTCTTTGGAAAGCATCATATTACTTTGAGGAAAAAAATAATGTTTTAAACACACTGGGGAGTTAATAAAGGATAAACTACTTTCAGTTTTCGCTTTCACCGCAAAATATTATTTGTTTCATAATCACTACAAATAATAAAATATTCGATTGTCATAAACAGTATTGCAAACTAAAATAATTTACGCCCCTAAAAACAGTTTGACTGGTAAGTCAAGTGTTAGCCTCAATATATAATACAATTACAAACTATTTCCACACAAAATTCATGATTTCGTGCATGTTTCGCTAATGGAACTACCCTAATGCTAATAAACGTTTCTCTACAAATTATACACCCCAAAAGTTCCAATAATTTGTTAGTTTATTAAATATTTTCTTTTCAGTCGCCCTAATTGTATGGCAAGGAAATAATTTATCTTAATCTCGGCTCCTTTGTATGTACGTAAGCAACTATTTAAATACTTCTCGTTATTTATTAATTTAATAAGAAGGGAATCAGTTCATTTAACCTGTCCCGCACTGTAGATGGAATGTTAAATATAATTCAGTAATGAAATCTGTTATGTGTTTAGTAAAATTAGAGGTCTGTTGTACACAAAACGTCAGTATTTGTAGTCAAGATATGTCTGTGAATTGATGACGTTAGTTTGACTCCGAATTTCACACGTAGGAATGTAAGATGTTAATGTGAACAATAGACATACTTTTGTACTTCGATAGTTAGAACTTCTGTAAATATGGAGATTACACTAAAACTGGCAATTAAGACTTTATGGTTCAGATGGTCAAGAATAGATTTAAAGTTAAAAGACTCTTTGAAAAAGGAGCCGGCTGATGTTACATATTTAGAAAATACCCACGTCATCGCGAAACTGTCACTAAATCAGCAATTCAAGTGAAAACGGTTATTTGACAGCTGTAATATTGCAATACCATTTTAAATACCACTCTGTAAAAGGTCCTGGTGCGAGCACTTTGACCCCCACCCATGCATATAGATTTAAACAATGATGTATATAAGGAATCTGGCATCTAATATCTTGTGATAAATATTTAGTGTATTCGATATTAGCTGAAATATTTGTCCCCTACACAAAAGTTATATAAATTAGTGATTATTAAAAGGTTATCTCAGGACATGAAAAGTTGCTTCTCTTATGAGTTATGGTAAAAAAAAAAAGTCCATAAAATTGCAAAACACAAAATGTGAAACTATAAGTTTGCATTATCTTTGCATGGGCCAAACAAACCTTTATGTCAAATTTAGTGAAGATCTATCCACGTGAGGCGAAGTAGTGTTAAAAAAAAACACGCCCTGCATAATCGCAAAACTGAAATTTTGTAGCTATTCATGCATCGATCCAATAAACCTCCAAAACCAAGTTGGTAAAGTTCCATCCACACTCTGTAAGGTAGTTACAAGGACATACAACAAACAGTACTATTATATTTATATAGATGCTACAGATGTATCCAATTTGATAGAGAGCAGTTGCATAAAAAATCCAACATCATAAAGAAACTACAGAGAATTGGTGATTCTTTAACTTTTACAACTATTGCTTATCCTTTTAATTTGTATAGTTACGAAAGATTGATATTTCATACGATGCTTTAAATTTTAGAGGTTTGAAAAGTTAGTTAGAAGACATAACTTCTGACCATGATGTTTGAAAACACACACAAGGAATTTAAGCGGGCTGATGCCTTGTTTTTCTATTCCTAGGTTACAAAACTGGACAACAAAAATTAATTTGTATTGACTGAATTGTAAAATTTTTTACAAAGCAAACCTATGATCATATTTCAAAAGTGAAGTGAAAGTAAAACAAATATAAAGCCTGATATTTATTTAACTCGGTGAATGAACAAAGTAACCATCAATAAAAGTTTTATACCAAGTAAAATTGGAAATATTGTAATGTTATAATCTTCCTAAAATCTATCACAGAACATCTGGAGTATAATGATACGATAATTACTGTTATATAACTTACCCACAAAAGTAAAATGGTATTTACGTTTTTTTTACTAGGGACTGAAGTACCAGTGTAACTATTAGTTAAAAAAACAGTAAAAGTCACACGCTTGCATAATAATTCTTCAAAAACACAAGTTAATGTAAAGTAAATTTACTTCACATAGTAATTCATATGTAACAAAATAATTTTTCCTGTTTGTATTTAACTGTTAGAAATTAGAACATATTTAGTCATCATCCTTACACACACATTGTGTGCAGGAAAATCATCACCAGTGTCAACATCCAATGATTTCTGTACAATCAATTTTTGTATGAGAATCTTGAGTGTTTCAGCCTCACAAAATGATCTACTAGACGTGTTAAAATCAAATGATCTCCATAAGCACTAAAACCTTCATCAACTCCAGAATTAATTTCAATTTCGTTGTGTTTCCAAGTTCCATTACTCGCTAGAACATTTTACAAACAAGTTGGAACGATCTGTATCCTTTCCCTTATTTTTGCCACAAAAGTCAACAAGACTGCTTCTAATATCTGTTCCTTTTCTTTTATTTTAATCGGTAGAAGGTTCTCCATTGGTGCATGTTTTAAATTAAGCCTTTGGACCGTGAGCACGCAAGGTGGGTAAACCGAACCTCGACAACGTCATTACTTGGCCCTACGTATAGCACTATTTCCATCAACATAAAACATTCTGTATATAAGCACACGCTCCCGGGGATCCTTGCTCCATGTACCTAGCAACCATTCTCTAGAATTCTTGTCATTCTGCGCTAACCTTAATTTTTTCAAAATTGTTTATTTTTCTAGTGTTATCTCATAAGAATGCTCTAAAAGTAAATTTAACACTCAATTTCTCTGGTGGTGTTACTCCATTTTACTTCATCTATCCAAAATATACTACCTTCCAATGCCAATTTCGCTCTATGGGAAATACAGTAAATGCTATTAGCCAAAGGCGATTGTCAATTTTTAGTTGTAAGCAATCCGTTGTAAACAATGTAGTAACAAAGAGCAATCAACTGTTTAAACACAGGCTACATAAGCTGTAGTTAATACTAGCAGGTAAATATATTTTTTTCCTGGAACTGAAATCTTTCTACCATCTTTGAATGCATCATCAATGTTCCTCTTTACACTACATGCATCAGCATACACTGCTGGCCAAAATCTTAAGGCCAATGAACATAAAGAAAAAATATGCATTTTGCGTTGTTAGACTCAACCACTTATTTGAGTAGAGTTTCGAAAGATGAAAATAAGAAAAGTGAAAATAAAAATAAAAACCTTTTTAGCATTTAATAGAAAATATGAATATTATGATATTAGCCTAAATACTAGCTGGTTAAAAGTTTAAGAACATGCTGAAACGATGCGTTAATCGGTAAACACGTAACAAAATTTAGTCATTTGTGTTCAAGCATTAGCGTTGTCAACATCTCTCACTGCAATTCCTGTGTTACACTGGGTAAAACATGGCAAAGGCTAAAAAAGTTAACAGAGTTTGAACGTGACAGAATTGTCGAGTTGCAAAAGCAAGATCTCTCTCAACATGCCATCGCTGGTGAGATTGGGCATAGTGAAACGGCTGTTGCAAATTTCTTTGTAGACACTGATGGATACGGAACGAGAATTTCAAGTGGTCGGCCAATTTCACAGTGTTCACATTTTCCCTATTAAATGCTAAAAAGTTTTTATTTTTTATTTTCTCTTTTCTTATTTTCATCTTTCGAAGCTCTAATCAAATAAGTGGTTGAGTCTAACAAAGCAAAATGCATACTTTTTCTTTATGTTCATTTGCCTTATGATTTTAGCCAACAGTGTATGTAAAGCTCTGAATGTCCTGTAAGGCAACACATACAGTGCATTGATAAAGTATTCACCACTGCAGAGTTTCACATTTTTTGCCCTCTGGTTTTGCAATCACAAAACTTCCAAACAGGACTTTAAATTTAGAATCTATACAATGTCTTCCATGCTGAGAAAGCTAAAAAAACACTCATGTAAGTTAGATTTTCAAACAAAATAAGAATATTCTCAATTGGATAAGCATTCAACCCTTTCGTTATAACAATCTTAAATCAGTTCAGATGCAAAATATTAGTTTGAAAAGTCACAAAAGTAGTGTAATGATCTCTATCTGCATATAATCAAAGTTCTTTAATTTGACTTTAAAGTAAATGCATCTGTTCAAGCCATAACACCTAAAGTCGTGGAACAAAGCAACAACGAATACCAAGAAGCATCCAAACAAGTCAGGAATAAAGTAGTAAAGAAGCACAGATCAGAATAAGATTACAAAAAATTAAAAGTTGTACAGCCCTTTGACTACGGTGAAATCCACCGTTAAAAACTGAAACGTGCTTCATACCATACAGTCACTGCCCAGACCAAACCATCTTTCTAAACCAAGCAGCCAGGCAAGTGGAAAACGTTTAAGATGTCATTGTAATGTCATTAAATATTTTTAAAAGACTTGCAGACTTCTCATCCTGACATGGAAGTCAGTGTTCATACATCAACAATATCGCAGTCTCAACACAAAGCTGGCTGGTATGGGTTATGAGCTAAAATAAAAAGGCTGTTACTGAAAAAATACATTTTAAATCACTATGGACTTTGAGACAAAGCATGTACATGATTGTTTATTTGTTCTGCGTTTCGCGCAAAACTACGTGAGGGCTATCTCCACTAGCCGTCCCTAATTTAGCAGTGCGAGACTAAAGGGAAGGCAGTTAGTCATCACTAACCACTGCCAATTATTGGTCTATTCTTTTAACAACGAATAGTGGAAATGACAGTAACTTTATAACGCCCTCACAACTGAGAGAGCAAGTATGTTTCGGGAATCCAAAACCGCAATCATCAGATTAGGAGTCGAGCGCTCTGACCACCTGGCCATGCGGGGCGACATACAAATGATACTATAGACAAATGGCAGTAGGTTTTATAGTCAGACGAGTCAAAAACTGAGTTATTTCGGTCTAAATTCAAAGTGTCACTTCTGGTGCAAACCTAGTACAGCACATAGCACAGTCAACACCATCCAAATGTCAAGTATAGTGGCTGCAACATCGTGTTATAGGGATGCGTCCCATCAGCAAGTGCTATATTGAGGGAAAAATGGATGGTCCGAAATACAGGTGAATCCTAGATGAAAACCTGATAAAATCAATTACAAATCTAAAATTTGGTTGAAAATTCATATTTCAGCAGAATAATAACTCAAAGCACAAGGCACAGTCAATGTCCTGTCTTAAATGTAAAGGAAAATTTAAGGCGTGGCTTTAAGAATGCAGTCCATCAATGAGCTCCAACGAACTTGTCAAAATTGGAGCAATTCTGCCAGGAAAAAATGGATAAAAATTACACTATTCCTTTGTGCAAAATTATTCAAAAAGGGTCACAGCAGCAATTGCTGCCCAAGATGCTTCCATCAAGTACTGACTTAGAGACCTGAATACACATGTAACTAATATACTTTACTTTATGTATATATATATTTGCAAGTTTTGCTGACATTCAACCTCCTTCACACGTAAGGATTAAGTTTGATTTTTAGAATTTTGAATAAAAACAAATTCATTAAAAAACATGTTTACTTGTATTTCATCAAAATGGCATTATTGATAGGGGTGAACACTTTTGTAAAACACGGCAAATAAACTGATATATCTTGCTTAACTGTTATTATAAAAATCATTTCTTTTTCTCAGCCAATTTTTCTTCGTCAACTTCTGTCTCAGCGTTGCAAAGGCTAATGCGGAATATTTTCTATTTTCTTTCCAATGGCTTATACCACAACGTTAATAAATTAATTCGTTATATTGGCATTATCAAAATTAAAATCAGTTGTACCGAATTTTGATTAAAGTTTTGTACGCCAACAGAGACTATCCATTCAAAGCAAGTAAGAAAGCTGTTTTAAGAAGATTTTTGCATGCCTTAAGTTTTAACTTGGGCAAGCACAGTTTCACTTATCCTAGGCTGAAGATGGAAACAGAAGGATCAACACTAGCAGAACCTTCTCATCATCTTCAAGTAACATCTTAAAACCTTAAATCAGCACAAATATATAAATGTGTAAGTTTTGTAATAATGTACAATGTAATAAAAAATAAAATAAAAACAGCAAATCTTGAATTAATAAATGGTCAACAGAATCAATGTAAAAGGTAATCCTCGTGACTATAAGAAGTTTACCGAAAACAACAGATGTATAGGGCTACATATAATTATGTGTCCGCTTATTACTAATTGTGCCTTTTTTTCACTTTTTAGATTTTCTTGCTGTATCTAGCACAAATTTTGTACCAGAAATTTGGCACAATGTCTCTTCCTAAGGTATTCTTAAAAGAAGAAAATCCTTTGCCAACCAAGATTCTATTTTCCGAATGTTGACAACAAAATAAAGAGTTTCGTTAGCTAAACACTCGTTTACAATTTAAAGTGAAGTCAGAATTTACCGACGATGATCTCTGAGCAATGTGACAGCCCTTGGGGTTTCATGTCATGCAGATAATCAAATTGGTTCATCAAATTTACTAAACTTTTACTGATGTTCTAAATTGGATAATAACTAACAATCAATACTGTAATTTAAACTTTAATACATCGGCTTAATTTCTCAGCTACAGATACTCGATGTCTATTTAATATAACAATATAATTCGAAATTATCACTGTGTCTGGACCAACTTGAATGAAAGTGCCGGAGTCGTAGCAATCAACAAGGTCATACCAAGGTCATACGAAGTCGTCTATGACCTTATTCAGTGTAAACAAAATCTAATAAGCCCTTGCAAAACCTATTTTACGGGCGCTTAGGAACATTTATGCGACAGCGAACGTCAAACGTAAAAGCCTATAACATTACAATAACTTACAAATTTTTCTTTCGTTGTTTGCTAAAGACTACGATGTGCGCCGGTCTTAATGCTTCTTGCTGATGTGAGTCAGCAGATACTAGTAGATGTACTTTCGTAAGGTCTCCGAAAGTGTTCTGTTTCAAGAGTAAATAAAACCAAGTTATTTTTATTCCTTGTTTTTGAGGTTCACATATCATGCTGTGTTGTAGCCTACAGAGTTCATAATTCTTCTCGATTCTTGTTAAACAAACGTTTCACTGATGTCACGAAAATATAAACTGAAATGTCCATTTTGTTACGTCATTTTAGTATCTACTTATTAACCGACAACACACTCCTATAAAATAACGAAATGGTTAAAACAAGTGACCTCCTACAGCTTTTGGCATCTTTTCGGGAAAATTATTTCCACGTTACTCTAGTGACGGTCCTTTGAGCTTTAATGCAAGTACAGTGTAACCCTTGTAACAGAGCACCCCTCTAATCAGGCCATTTTGTCTCAGTCCCGAAGGTGACTGCTTTAGAGGGGTTACACTGTATTATATTGTTTGGTTTGTCAACAGGTACCAAGCTGGTGACATTTAAAAAAACAACTAAAATACAAATTGGTGTAATTTATTTATTTCTTCACTTAAATGAATTTACGTTCGGGAAACTACAGCTGCAGACGAAAGTCGAACATAACTCAAGTGCATAATGTTCTTAGCTGTGACATTCAATGTTTTTATAAAAAAAAACATTTATGCAATTCTCAAGAAAAAAAATGGGGTAATAGCTATAAATCGTTGAGTCGATAATAAAGTTGTAGATCCCCTCCCATCTATTATGATGCATCTATATAGCGTAATATATTTACCTACAAGATAAGAACTAGTGCTGGTTAACGAAAATATTTCTCCAATAAAACAATTAATTACAGTAACAATTTTTTATAATATAACTCTGGTAAGGCACTCAGTCAACAAGAATAAGCTGTTGGTTAACTGATGCTCTCATCACACAGGAACTCAGTCAACAAGGGTAAGCTGTTGGTTGTTTAACTAATGTTCTCACCACACAAGCATTCAGTCAACAAGGGTAAGCTGTTGGTTGTTTAACTTATGCTTTCATCACACAAGCACTCAGTCAACAAGGGTAAGCTGTTGGTTGTTTAACTGATGTTCTCATCACACATATCAGTACTTAAACACTGTCATTATAAAGTTTAACGTCAACTATACAGTGTGTGTGTGTGTTTACATTCTGAATATGAGTTTCATGTACTTGTATATCTAGCCATACAAAAACAAACTCAGTATTCACTTTTCTCCGTTAATGAGTCTTGTTTATTAGTTCACTTTTGCGAAAAGTTACTCGAGTCCTTAGCTTTGAAATGACAATAAAAGAAAGAGAGCTAGTCAACTTCACTGACTGACAACGCTTAAACTACTACTATCTAAAAACGACTAGCTGGACTGATTTTAGGTTTATAAAGGGTGAACACTGGACGATCAACAAGTTTCGATCCATTGACTCACAGACTGCGAGTCAAGCGTTCTAGCCAACTATGCTTGCTATGTTAGTACAAGAACGGTTGAAAACCTTAATTAGAATTAACACTAAATAAAGAGTAAAAGTAATTAATCATAGAATTTATCTTTCACATAAAGTTCACTTAGGTTACAATGAGGACATATGCGTAGACGAGGGCGTGACGGAGCAATACACTTCTTAAATTTTACTCATGTATGTATAAAACGTGTTACATTAAGACGCCTAAATAAAACTTGCGTTTAAAAACTGATAGCTCAACGACTTAAACTGAAATAGTTCCCTCTTTATAGATGTATGTTTATACCCCTTCCTCTGAAGGCTCCACATACACAGCTCGATCGTTTCTATAGTACTTGTTTCAAAAAGCCATATACTTACATGAACAGCAATTTTTAATAACCAACCAAGAAGGCCCGGCGGTTAAGGCACTCGCCTCATAATCCGAGGGTCGCAAAATCGAATCTCCGTCCCGCCAAACATGCTTGCCCTGTCAGCAGCTATTCCCTCTACTCTTACATTGCTAAATTAAGGGCAGATAGCCCTCGTATAGTTTTGCGCAAAATTCCAAACAAACAAACGAAGAATGGTACCTGTATCTATTTCTATCCACTTAAAGAGGTCTAATGATACAACCAGGTACAAGAGATTGTTTAGTATAATACCACATTTTGAATACACATACAACTAATATTAACAAATTAAAAAAACTAAGCAGAGATGCACAGTTATCACAGTCGGTATTCAGCAGTACGCAAGAAAAACAAATATACACAGAGGAACTCATGTTTAAAACTAAATAGCTGAAAGATAATTAATTACCACAACCGCTATAATCACATAAAATATTTTTCTTTTTCCCTCAACACTATACTAATCGTTAAACTTATAACTCATTAGTACTTTTACACTATAGTATTTTACGTATATCAGGCTTACAATCCATGAAATTAAAGAAAATAATAATAAAAATATTCGACAGGAATAGTTTACTTTACTTTAGCATCAGAAAACTAGTAATCATTTACACGTCTCTGTTTACAAATGACATATAAATCGCTCCGCATCGTCCTTCCTTACTTAGGGTCGGACGCAGCCTGGTAACACGCAGACCTGCGAATCAGAAAGTTCTAGGTTCGAGTCACAGCATGCTCTGAACACTTAGCTGAGGAGTATGTTACAATTGTGACTGTCAGTTCTGCTAAATGGTTATTTTTGTTTGGAATTAAGCACAAACTTATTCAGTGCTCTGCCCACACCGGTATCAAAATCCGGTTTTTAGCGTTATAAGTCTATTAACGTATGGCTGTGCCACTAGGGGGTGACACGGTTAAGAGCAGCAAAATAGGCAGCCAATAGTTCTCATCTGAATTATGTGACGATATAGAATAATACAGCTTTCAGCTATTTACTTTACTGTATCAGGTCAATTATATTCATATACTAAATCCTTTACCTACTAATTCTGTTTAATTATCAGTGCCAGCAGCCTTAATCACTAGTAGTGCGGGTGACTGTTTGAGACCCTCTGCACTTCTGGAAAAAAACAAAGGTGTTCGTACCGTGAGTCTCTTTAACAGTATGTTTCACACACTTCCTAGGAGCATATCATAAATACCCGAAGACGGTGAAGTTCAGCGAGCGTGAAGGCCATTCGTCAGTTTTAAGGAATGTATGACCCAGTTTAGCATGGTGAGGGGAGGCATTTTCGGCCACCAGAATTAAGTCATGGCCAATTGCCTCAGCATATGGTAGCGTTAAAGCTCGTTGGATGTGTTTCCTATAAGGCATGGTACTGGCAGTATACAACCCCTGTTCATCCATATTCTCAACACTGCAGTATGCATCACAGTATTAAAATGGGTCTAGTCGAGTATACGCTGGTAACTGGTAGCAGCGTGACGTGCGACTCAACTGTAAAAATAATACCGCTCCACATGTTAGTCCGCTCTACGTGTTCTATTCATCAGTGCAAGCGAGCTAATACTGCGTCCCTTTGTGGCTGTGAACACATATGTTAGTATCCGAGTGGATACCATACGATTACGATGAACCATAATCGGGAAGCAACGAGGTATTTCTGCGATATGTATGGTGTTGTTTCGTACAGGTACTTTAGCATCTTTTCTTTTCAATTGGAAGAAACTAAACATTCTCCTAACTGCAGTTTGAGACACCTGTGGTTAATTCGCAACAGCCTGTTATGATTGGTTGGCTTCCATTTGTTCCAAGGCTCTCCACATGAGAGAAATATCCAAATGTCTTTCTTGAAGACTAAAACACGGTTAATGAAAAATTTCAATCATTTCAGAAAGTTTGAAAGTGACAACTGATACAACAAGGAAGAATGTGTGAACCTGCCATATACAATGTAAGGTAAATGAATAATTATTAGTTCGTTCCATATAAAATGGCCGATTGTATGGATGAAAATTAAAACGTCATATTTTTAACAATCACTAATTTTTATTAGTCAAAATATATTCTGTTTGCTGCAATGATTTTCTCCCAAAGGAATACTATGAAAATATCCCATCTCTATAAAACTCTTCTGTTTTGGAAACAATAAACTTTTCAAAGGCTTCGATAACAGTCTCCTGATTCCTAAATATTTTGCTCCCGAAAAAGATCTCCAAGTGCCGGAAAAGGAGATAATCAGTTGGAGATAGGTCAAGCGAATATGGTGGATGCTCCAAAAGTTTATATTCAATTCTCCAACTTTTGAAATGGTAATTTGTGAGGAATGGAGTCTGGCGTTCGTTATCTTGCACTAGAAGCAGCCCATGCCAGTTCATCAGCGACGGCTTTTTGGTGATAAATTTTCGATGCATTTTATCAATTCGTTGGCAGTAAGATCATGCTGTGATTGTTTCACCTGGTTGCAAAAAGAAAAAGTGGATAATTCCCTCTCCACACCACCATACTGTCACCATAATTATTTTTGGGTTCAAGGGCGGTTTCGCCATATGTCTTGGACACTCACCTGCATCTGACCATTGTCCTGATTTCTTCTGGTTGTCGTACAGAATCCATTTCTCATCGTAGGTAACGATTCGTTTCAATAATGTCTCCCTCTTGTTCCTAACCAGTTTCTGCCCCGCCATCAATTTGTGCGGTATCCAGTTGTTCAATTTTAACCTTTCCGACTGTAGCCAGGTGTTGAGAAACAGTCGCACTGGCAACTTCCAAGTCTGCTGCAAATGTCCGAACTGTCGTTTGTGGGTTAGCTTCCACAATAGCTCTTAAATCTTCATTCACAACAGATTGAGGCCTTTCTAAGGGCTCATTTTTGGGGATATGAACCTCAACGGACTATTCGGCATTAGAGAAGTGGTCACCTGTTCAAACACCAAACTGGTGTTTTCAGCAGCCTCGACTGCACTTTTTCCCAATTTGAACGTACACAAATAATAGTCTCAGTTTTTTTAATGACATCATCTTGTATAGTGTTCCAAAAAAACAAAAATCTACAACTACGATCTAGAAAGAAAATTATATACATAGATAGATGATATATTACAATCTACAACTGTGATCTAGAAAGGAAATTATGTACGATTTGTAAGGTAACGTTAAATACTGCGTGCGAAAATAGTGTTTTTATTGATACAAATATCAAAAAACTGATTACGAAGTATTAAGAAAAATCCTACAAAAAGGGGTTGACGTATAATTACATATTTTTAGTTTAAAACTAAATAAGTGTAAGAATGAACCACATATAACGGAGAGTTTGTTTTGTTTTGAATTTGAGGACTATCTGCACTACACGTCCCTAATTTAGCAGTGTAAGACTAAAGGGAAGGCATCTAGTCATCACCACCCACGGCCAACTCTTACCAACGAATAGTGGGATTGACCGTCACATTATAACGCCCCCACGACTGAAAGGGCGAGCATGTTTGGTGCGATCGGTATTCAAACTCGCGACCCTCAGATTACGAGTTGAACGCCTTAACCCACCTGGCCAATGCGGACAGTAATATGACGAGTGTGGAGAAACTGATGCTGCACATGACATAAGCAACCACAGTCTCTTCATAATGAACGTTTTATTTACAAAAGTAAATTATTTTTAATAACAATAAAACAATGAGTTATATCACCCGATTTAATAATCCACACATTGAAATGTTTGCCTTTTTTTTTACAAAAAGTCGGAAAAAACAGAAACTCAAGGTGTATGGTCTCAGAATTAATTTAACTGGACAATGTAATATTTATAGAAAACATACAAAATATAATCATTTAAATGTTACTTTTTACATACATCCATATACATGTGAAAAAATGTATTGAAATATTTTACCTATACATGAGCGATACACGAGAAAATATAGTTTGCAAACAATTTCTATCTTGGTTAATATTTAAGTAATTCACTAAGTTTAATTATAAATATATTATACATAGTATCCTTTAAGGAAGGGATGAATCGTCCACTCCTTTTGTGATAGATTGTTTCAGCAGAGTGCTCATGATGAAATTTAGCTGAATGGACAACAACGATTTTCCGCCTTTCTTCCTCTGTACCAGTGTTTCTACATCAGGCAGTTGTTGTCCATTCAACAAAATTTTATCAAAGATTCCTATTCTGTTAAAAAGAAAGAAAGAAAAAGTTAAATGGAAAAACTAAAGAAAAGCTTAATTTATACTTGAAAAGTTTTCAGCATTTATGTATATCAAACTTTTTTCGTTACAAACGTCAGCATCTTCAATGAGAAACAGATTCAATTATGGCTTCTCATTTTCCACTACCCGACTAAATAGGTGAATATTATGATAAACCACTTATGTGAAATTTCCATTACAGTCAATACCCCGCCTGTTAACACACGAACCTGTATAAACAAAATTTTATTTTACCATTAGTTGGCCTGAAGATCGTAAATGTCCGGAAATAAACCTGAATGCACAATTCAGACAGGAAGACATTACTCACAATTCACCCACTAGCTTTCCTAGAGCTATAAGACTTGCTGTAATAGGGACTACTAGAAAGCTTTCGCACATTGGAAACTTTTTACTGCGACCACACACACTGGCTAAAAGGATTTCAAAAGCACGAAAGAAATCTTCTGGTGCTCCAAGACTGCTTCAAATTACGAGTATAAGCTATTTTAAGACACAAGATGTGTGTTTCACATGACATTTCATTTCTCAATG
This sequence comes from Carcinoscorpius rotundicauda, assembly GCA_011833715.1. Classification (NCBI taxonomy): domain Eukaryota; kingdom Metazoa; phylum Arthropoda; class Merostomata; order Xiphosura; family Limulidae; genus Carcinoscorpius; species Carcinoscorpius rotundicauda. Next base: position 25,965,349 of record CM022405.1, on the reverse strand, counting down.
TTTTAAGTGCTTCCAGCACTTAGTGAAACTAGAATACAAAGTGATTATTCTCTTCGGAATATTTTAAATTTTCGGAGCGATGCTATAAACCCTGCAACGTTTTGTTTTTTAACCTTTCATTTTGTTTCCTAAGATTTGCAGTAGTAGAAAGTAATAACACTTCATTTAGGAAAAAAGCACAGGAAACAGGCTGTATGTGCTCCTAATTTATTCAGAAGTAAAAGTAAAATATTTTTTAAACAATTGTTTCAATGACACGTGAACAGTCAGTGCATTTTAAACTCCATCAGTTATGTACACAAACGTAACAAGTCACGCAATGGATATTTTTTCGTGTATTACAACGCTAAAAAGACTTTACGTGACGGTACATCTAAAAAAATTAGCTTCTTGAAATTTAATTATGAAAACGATGACTAATCATACAAACTTGAAATAAGTGTCACTTATGACAGAATTTAAACTTTCTTTTCTTGTTATTAACAAGCTGGGAATTCGTTTGAACTGTGAGAATCAGAAATACCAATATTCCTTTTCACTTGTCGACTAAAAAAAATTAAAATGTCATGAAAACCACACAGCATTTATGATCAAAGAAGGATTTCCTCAAGCAATAATGATCTAAGAGAGTCTGTACTTATAACTTAAATTAAGTAGGAACATTTATATGATAATTATTTTTTCTTTGAATACTTGGTTGTTTATGAAGATACTAAGCCTATCTACAGTCGCCCTTAAATTTAGACTACTGACCACAATGCAAGGCAACAGTCAAAACCCGCCGCAAACTCTTGAGCTAATCTTTACTGATGAATAATGGGATTGACCGTCAACAATAACACGCCTTCCTTCGGTTGAAAGAAAAGTACAGTCTGAGTCAGGTGTGGATCCCGCGACCCACAGACTGAGAGTCGAACACCTTCACCACCAGGCGACTTCCTCTTTGAATGTAGCTCAAAATATTTCAAACAAGGCTAAAAATTCATATCTGAAATATTTTAAAATTTCCAATAAAATCATATTAAGATAAGAAAACAGTGTGACTCGGCTCTTTGAACTCGCAATTCGATGGTTGCGAGTTCGAGATTGGTGTGCGTCTTGCTGTTATGTCCTTTGGCAAGACACTTTTCCTCAACTGTTACAGTCTACCCAGCTATATGATGGGTAACTGGCTGTTAGTCTCGATAGACTGTATCCCGTCCGGATGGAATGAGTTAATATTGGAATCGGAATCCTAACGCACCAGCCTTAGATATCTTGTAAAGGTACGACGATTATTTAACACATTAATTAATATTAGTATCAAATGTGAATGAAAATTAAAGAAGAAAGTTACACTACACTTTAAATGCGTTTCAAGTACGAAACGTTTTCTGCAGCTATTTCATGACAACCTCCATTTTGTAAAGTTAATAGAATAATAGAATTCACATCGGGCTATCTGCTGACTACAGCGAATGGAATCGAACCCCTGATTTTACCGTTGTAAATCCGTAGACTTACCGCTATACCAGCGAGGGACTCCTAATATGTTGAATTTTTGTTTTGTTTCATGTGCTAAATCCCAAGAAAAGTATAGGCCAGTACGAGTGACGTTTCTGTGGATTTCAGTTTTGAATTGTGTATCAGTTCTTGTGATCTTGAGGTTGAAAAATGCTATTTGGTTAGTTTTTTCCTGTTCACAGGTGAATTTAATGTTGGGATGTATAGAGTTAATGTGGTTTAAAAAACTAAGTGTGTGTTTTCTAAATGTGAATCCAGCAATTGTATCATCAATATATCTGTACCAGTATAGTGGTGGATCTAAAGCTAAATTGATCACTGGAAAACGAACCTGCGTCATAAAAATGTTGGCTAGAGCTGCTGACACGGAATTCCCCATAGTTAGGCCATTTATTTGTAGGTAGTTTTGGTTTAGGATTGCTAAGGGTGTGTATTAATGGGTTGGGGTCTTGGATATAAAGCTCTAAAGCTGTCTTACAGGCTACAGTGGTTGGAACTTCTGTGAAGAGTGAGATTACATCAAAACTGGCCATCAAGGCTTGATGAGTTAGTTAATAATAGGTTTAAAGTTAAAAGGTATTTGAAAAAGTAGCCGGCAGATGTTACATATTTCAAAAATGCCCACGCTATGTATTTACCCAGGTTGTAGTTAAATAATTCATAGGTCGACATGTGTCGTAGTGGACAATCGGGTTTGTGAGGTTTTGAGGTGCCGTATAGTAGTGGTGTGAGTGAGTCGGTCATGCGTAGATGAGAATAAAGGTTTTTCTAAGATTGTGTTGCTTTTGTTTTATTGGTTTTCATGTGTTTTTGTTGGATTTGTGTATTAGTTTAAATTTGTTTGCATCTGATGTTATTCATTTGTGTTCTTTATAACTACAACACTGCCTTTATCTACTTTAAGAATTTTGATGTTGTTGTCTTGTTTTAGGTTTATAGAATTAATACCTTTTCTTGTGAGGCTATTTATTAGTTTTCTTTTCATAGATGGTTTTGCGTGAAAATTCTATGGAAAAGTTGTTTAAGATACTGTTTTGAGGTGTTTTGGAGAAATAGATGTTTTCACTTCTACCTGGAAAGGTAGGATGTTGGTTGTCGATGAAACTATTGTCGAAGTTGTCTTCTTTCTGGTAGTTGTTTTCTGCTGTTTTCAATTTGTGTAGAATGGATCACTAGTCTTCTAGTGAAGTCTTCCAGGCAGTCTTTCATTTCGATGAATGGGATATTTATAGATGTTACTGCGAAACTGAGTTCTTTGTTGAGCAGATTTATCTCTTCATTGCTTGATTGTCAGTTCGATCTATTAATTATGAGGTTGTTTGATGGTTCGTTGAGCTGGCGTCTTTTTTTGTTGTTGGCACCTTAGTTTATCTAGTTTTTGTTGTGGCGAATCTTCTTTTCCCTGTCGTTCTTACTGTTGATTTGATTAATGTTGCGTTGTAAAAGTCCATAAATGTCTGGTTGAATACAGCAGGCCAGTTGATGGTCCATATTCATTTTTGTTTCTGCAAGTCATCTAGTTCTTTATATTTCGAGTTTAACATGGTTGTTAGTAAATTTTTTTTCTGTAAATTATGTATAATGTTTGTACCCTGATCAAAATTCTTGGACAGTTTTATCTTTACAAAATTAGGGATTAACTTTTCCTTTCTGCATTGTTGGATGAAACAAATGTCATTTCTTCTGTTGATGATTTTCTAATTTAAATTTCTTAAATTAGTTGAAAAAGTCATACGCACACACCTAGATCAACAACACAACAACAAACAAACAATAATAAATCCCAATAAACAACAAACTACAAAGCTTTACATTTCTCCGCACCCTATATTCCCGGTATCAGTGAAAAAAATAACCAACATTTGGAAAGAAAAAATTACACCAGCAAAATTCAACATTCCAACAAACGTCAATTTATTCAAAAACCAGGTCCAAAACTAAAGTCTGTACTATGTAAAAACTACACTGACAAATACGACACAAACATTATTTATAAAATACAATGCAACAACTGCCAATACCTCTGTATTGGAGAAACAAGCCGAAAAATGAAAACTACATTCAAAGAACATAAAAAAACACTTTCACACGTTTTGGAACACTACAACTCAAATAAACACAATATAACGATTGAAAACACCCAGATACCAATTAGGAAAACAAATATACATAAACGCAAAATCAAAAAAAGCCCTACTTATACAACAACTCAAACCAAAATTAAACACCATTATGTGAAATGGTACCCGTTGGTACAATCCGGTACCCATTTATACTCTCGTCCCGAAGACATGTGCATGGCAACGGTCAGTTGCAAACTCTCTTTGTTAATCTGTTAACTTAAGAAGGTCGAAACGTTGTTCTCTGCTTTATTTTGGTAAAGGTGTTAATACACACACCAGCTCTGTGATGCATTTTTACTCCAAGTGGGTTTCTCGTCATCACTAAGAACACATTTCAGATCAAAACTCAAAAAACAAACCACTTCAACAAACGAAACTCGACTGCATTTAAATCTAGATTATTATATCACTTTAGAGTTAGGGTACAAACTTGGCTTGCCTACTTCCTCGGGATTAATCCAACTGTAACATCAATATTGTTCTTATTACTGACTCTGGATAGGTAGGTACTCCATTGTTTGGTTTTTGAACACCATCAACACCGAAACATGTTATTCCACAGAGTTCTTTTACTTCATACAACCATTACACTGTCATTGAAAATTTATTAGTTCACAACATTTTCATACCAGCCTATACTCATTACGCTTCTAGAATTCAATCCTACATTCGACAACACTGCATCACATGCTACGCTACATATGAAATTTAACTTCTCTTGTAAGTCAATGTCAATAATGTATTGTATAACCCATAAACACAGAAACAAATCGTATAAAGTATTTTAAGATCCCAGCTCACTATCATTCTCCAACTAATGAAAACAAACGAGCACTCTCGTAAGAAGTTTCACATGGACAACATTAAGCCTAACAGCACCAATAAGTTGTTTAGCTTCTTGCGACATATCAACACAGCTGCCACTTACTTACTTGTATAATTTTTATTTACAAAACCTTTCGAACTTTAAATGCTTTTCAACAAAAATACAAGATTAACATGTCGACAGTTGGCAAAGCATTACAAACAAAGAGGCCTAAATGTTTTGATAAAAATCAAGTTAATACTCTCTGAATGCATGTATATGTGCAGTATAATATTGTTAAAGTTACGGTTTAAAGGCCGAAAGGTAACAAAACAGTAGAAACCAGGAGACCCAAAGTTTGTGATAATTTCTAGGATTGTAGAGTGGCTTTTCGGTTAGTAAATGTACTGTTTTTACACTAGACTTTTGTTTTGATAAAAAATCAAATTAAGGACAGGTTCAATATACTGCATTATATTTGAATTAATTTTTGGGCTGTAGCTATTAAAGTATTACTCAGCTGATTATTAGTTATAATTAATTTTCTTCTTTGATTATCTCTGTCATCTCGGCTAAGTACTGTTGCTTTATTGCTTAACTGTTAGATTATTCTCTTATTGTCACTCACTCGTGTTTCTTATTTCGTCTATTATTTTAGAAAATGTACATTATTTGTTCTAAAACATTGCGACCATATTTTTCTATCATTATAAATAAATTTATTTTATTTTATTCAGTGTGTTAAATTCTTATTTTCCAACATTTATTATTTTAAACATCAAATTTTATTACATTCAGCCTAAATTTAACTTTGCCTTTAAAAACTATTCGTACCTTTATTTATTTCATTAAAAACATATCAAAAAGTATATTTTATTACTAAACTTTAGACATATTTTTAGTTTGACTGTAAATTTATTTTCAAAACCAAAAACATTACATACCTTAACGTAATAGAGATACGTACACTGATTAACATTCTTTTTTTCTTATAAGTTTTTAAAATATTACCTGTATTTTGTTAGCACACTATTTAATGTTAACGAAAATTAGGTAAATGTAACTATCTGCACATACTGCCTTCACAGTTTAATTGCATATTGTCAATTTTTAAATATTTCATAAAATTCTAAAGTTACCAAATAACCTTAAAATTTCAATGCATTCCACTGGATTTTATAAAACTAACTCGATGTCATGGAAACTCGCATTGGTGGTATGTATACCACTAATACGTATATCAAAATATTCAGATATCTATTACAACTAGATTTAACAGCACAACTAGTCGAAATCGACGATTGTTTAATTTTCTTGCACATAGTGACAAAAAACAAGAGTTGTTATTAAACTGTCTTTGCAACCAAATGTCACTCAGATGACATTATTCGATGAATATCTAAATTTAATAATCATTAAATGTTTTGATATGCAAATCAAAGGAACGTCTCTACTATAAATAAGTACTCATTTGACCATATCAATTTCCTGATATAACTATGCTCAGGAAGTTGTTTAAACTTAAGTCTGATGCACAAAATCACAATTCAGTTACAAATATAAAAGCCTTAATTAAAAAATTAGTTATAAGCAGGATACCTTTTTTCATCAGCGGTACACAAAATATTTTATAGGAAATAATAACTATTTAACAGCGTCAGTTCTTAATCTCAAACTACTGATTTGTTTGTTTTTTACAGAGTTCATCATAATGAGTAATTTTATGTTTTCGCGTATAACAACAACAACGTATGTGTATGTGTATTTTTCTCATTGCAAAGCTACATTGGGCTATCTGCTGAGTCCACAACAACAATCTAACGAACCAATTTTCTATCTAATTTTCTTTTATCCCAACAGTAATTAGTGAAATTATTTTCAATGTTTATGGTATTCTTCTTTAATTAATGTGTGACTCGTATTTTACAAAGAATCCTGTACCCAACAGTCATAAACCTATAAGCAATTTGGCACGTGGATAGCTTTGAAAATGTGCTGTAAAAGCAGATGGACCCAATCAATAATTCTTGCGTTAATAATTACTCACTAAATGAATTGCAAAAGTTCGTATTTTCTAATAACTCCTAAATAAATTACTATTGCATTGCAGATCATACTGATTACAGAAATTTAATATCTTATAATTTTTATATTTCTACTCAATCAGTAGTTCTAATTCAGCAATATGAGATATATAATCGAAAATGTAACAAAACATTTTAAAAAAACAGAATCTCCGAAAGTTTAGATTTCAATCGATGATACATTCATAAGTTTCTTTAGGACTTATCAAAGAGTTTATCTTCATTATTTATAGGTTCAAACAAACGAGTAAACAAAATTTTAAAATAAACGCAAAATAAAACTTTATCAAAAATTATCTCAGTTCCATTTATTTTTTAATTTAATTATTGTTTTAATTCATTCCGTTCCCTTTTACTCTCAACTACTTCAATATCCAAATCACAAAAATAAGTAGGACTGGTGAGGTTTCGTGGATGCTGCGATATAGTCATTTCTTAAGACGCAATTTATCTTTAAGTTATCGTGTCATCATAAAAGACAACGAACTATATTTACATGTGACGCACGTGCATACCATCTATTTTTTTCATGCGGTTTTTGAAATTAATCGAAAATAAATAATGAACCCAAAATAAACCTGTTTGCATTGGAACATCATAATTAACCAACATTTGGTCAAATTCTCAAACACCCGTATCGTTTAGATCGCAACGTGCTCCGCAATAAACGTAACGCTAAATCAACGAATTTCTTTAATTAGATGATTGTAATTAGGGTTTAGTAGTAACATACCAATGTGGATATCTTGGTGTTCTTGGGGTAGTGTATGGAGGTGCACCAGGTCTTCCTAAAGCGTTGTCTTTCTCATGAATATAAATACAAGTAGCAGAACTGGCCGCACTAGAAACTGGGGGCTCATAATAATCTGTTTTTAACGTCCTTTCGTCTATTTTATTATCTGCATTGTGCGCTTTAGCAGCAGATCGAATGTCTATGAAAGCCACAGTAGCGGCCACCGTTGACGTCTCTTCATCTTTCTTGGCTAAAATCTTCACACTCTGCACTTTACCATATCTGAAAAAAGACAAAGATAGAACACGACTCACTCATAAAAAGTGTTTATCTATTATAACTTTAAATAACAGTTTTTACAATCTGCTGAGGTGTCCGATAATGAAGTGCACCTAAAATACACAAATAATTCGTAATTTTTCATGTAATACAAATAAAATAGGAAAATCAGAACTTTTTATTCTTTATTTAGTTAATAAATATGGTGATGCAAATTTCATTTACATCGCTACTTCATGACAAGCTCTGGAAATCAGTAATCCATTTTGTTATTTGCCTACTGTTATTTGACCGGAATTTTACCATCATCCTTACAGCACATCCGCGGCCTCAGAGTGTGAAGCCAGAGTATTTGAAGCACGATGTTGAAAACCATGAATTATCGGATTTACAGTTTGGGCATGCTAACCACTAGGCCACTCCCGGCCTTTGTCATGTGTTGTAACGTAGTGACTTACAGACATAAAGAAACAACAAAACTAAGTATAAACACTAAACATGTACAGCTAAAAAAATCGTTTATAGTCGAAGCATAAACGTATTCTAAAGCCATTTCTTTATTCGGATATTAAAGGGTTATGACTCATGTTTCTTTGTTTTCCCATCACTGTTAGTTAAGTGGGTAGACTACCAGTTTCTTAAACCATAATATCATAAGCTTATTCATTCGCTACCTGTTAGTTTTCTGTTTTTAATTTTGTTCAATCCGAAGCAATCTTACCTTGTTCTTTTAAGTGTGTATGTGTAAACAGGTAGATAAGGTATCTCTGTGCTGATAGAATTTTCTTAAATAATTTACAAGATATAGTTGATAAAACTTATTACAATCAAAGAACACGATACGCTCCCAAAGAAAAGGCGATACAAGTTTTATTATAAACAAGAGTGGATGGAAAAACAAATGATGAAAGATAAGTTAGATTACCTTGGGTTCACTGTAACCCAGCAGCACATAGACACATAAAAAGGCCTATTAACATTAACCAGCTACGCACTTTCAAAGAAACGAGCTAGGTGTTTCCAATTTATTCCTTGTGTGGTAAACCAAAATAAAAACTATTACCCAAGAGATAACATTAAGTATATTAATATAACATATAAAGCTATACCTACAAATAGTATGTATATACACACAATCCTGGATTACGCTATGGGCTTACTGGGCTGAAGCCCAGGGCCTCACACTAATTAGGGGGTCTCAAGCCATGACCATAAATGTATTGCACACAGAGGTTATGTCTTGAGGGGGCCTCTAAAGTTGAAAGGCCTATGGTCAATAAAATCCTTAATCCGGCCCTAGTAATATTTCATGTATTTTTTATATATTTTATTTGGTGTTCGATACCTTCTGTATTCATTAATTTAGTTACCACATTTATGTTTTCATGTTAACCAGCTTTACGGAATTACTCTATCTGTGAACCCATACATACGTACATACTTATGTTTTGACATATTCTTGAATAATTAGTATTTTTATTCATCATAATCGTCAATATTCTAATATTTTCAAGAATAAAATCGTAATACACGAGAATAAATCAGTTATTAATAACAAAACGAAAATATTTTAATATACAGTAGTCAGTAGAACTATTTATAACTGGACATTCGACAGTGCTTTGTTTGTTAATAATTAAGCACAAACTTACATAATGTGTCATCTGTGTTCTGTCCACCACGGGTATCGAAAAGCGGATTCTAGCTTTGTAAGTCCACAGACATACCGCTGTGCCACCGAGGGTATTTGCCACTGATTATACATTATGAAAATATTTAATACGTTAAAATGTTATAGTTAAGTGAAGTATTATCCGATTATTTAATATTCATAAGATAAAAACATGCGAGGCAAAAATTAAAATATAAATTATCACACAGCATGTATATTTCAAATGTACAATGTAAATTTTTCTTTCTTCTACGAAATATTACTTCTCCCAATATCAATTTGTTAGCTGGTCACCACTGTTAAATATTCGTGAACGTTGTAACACAACATGAGTCAAAACTCAAAAGATAAATAACAATGCGTTGGTGGTTTGAGCACTGAAAAGCAATCTATTGATTATAATACGTTTACAACTATCTTTTATTATCATGGCCTTTTTCTCTTTCGATGTAATAATAAGCAAGTGTTACCCTGGAAACATGTACAGGTATCAGGAAAAGGTCACAAGTTACCTTGGAAACAAGTACGGGTATAAGACGATAAGAGTGCGCTGTTGCACATAAACGTACATTCTTAACCTGCCACGAGACGCACGAAAATTACACGATTGACGGCTGTAATGAACAACTGCAGCACGTGAATTGGCAAGGAGCCAAATTCTTCATTATCTCAATCTGTCACTTGTTGTACAAGAATAGCAAGAAAAAACAAGTAAATATCCATGCCAAAAACACACGAACATACGATTTAACAAAGAAATACAAATACTCAACGTGAAGTGAAAATCAACACTTGGTACCTCTACTAGTTACACTCTCGTGAGCTTTATAATTGTAACTTATTAATATAATATTGTTGAAATACATGAACTACTTACAGCATGATACAAATTTTTACGTTACTCTAGAATTCCTAGGTATATATGACGTAATTATATATATATATATACAGGGTGGTCGCTAGAAAAGCGGAAAATTTGAGGGTCAGATGAGATCATGAATAAAATGCGTGCTTACTCATTTCTATTTTGATTTCTTTACATCATGAATAAAATGCATGATTTTAATAATTTTGAGCATCTATGAGTGTAATATAACATATGCCTTTAAAAAACTTTGTACGAGTTATTCTTTGTAAAAATAAATAGCTGTTTGACAAATTTTCCGCTTTTCTATATATTATATAATATATATATAATATGTAAAAGTGTTATCGTCAAATATTAATACGTTTTCTAATTGTGGTGAACAACTGTACCGATAAATTTGAAATCCTCAAATATTGCAGTATAAACATAAAGCAAGTTTCTCTACTAGCGGTCCACTCATTCTTCGGAAAAAGTAACTTCATGATAAAACACGAACGTGATAATACGAAGTATTCAACAGACATATCATAATTCTACGGGGACAGACCAACGTTCTGCAAAACTTCCGATTAGTACTGAAATTTTCTTTATTCTTCTATTATTATTCAATTTTTTATTCTGTTTCTATAATAACGATTTTTCAATATATTAGATAGCTCTAATAATGGGTAACAATCATATAGGTGTCTGAAATTTATACAAATATACCTCAAAATGTTATCGACTTCTGTCATCAATATAACATTATACACACGACTATTGTTTATGTAATATAACATATAACCAGCTGAATGAAAATTAAACAGAATTACTATCAATATTTCAATCATTAGTGTTGCGATCCCTATATACATTAAAGTACTTAAGGATCATTATTGTTGTGATCCCTACATACATTAAAGTACTTAGAGATCATTACTGTTGTGACCCCTATATACATTAAAGTACTTAAGGATCATTATTGTTGTGATCCCTATATACATTAAAGTACTTAAGGATCATTACTGTTGTGATCCCTATATACATTAAAGTACTTAGAGATCATTACTGTTGTGACCCCTATGCACATTAAAGTACTTAGAGATCATTACTGTTGTGACCCCCATATACTTTAAAGCGAAAAATGATGATTTACCCCTATGATTTAGGTCATTGTTTTTACTGTTACTTAATATGATACAATATTGACATTTACTATGAATTAAAAGTTTAAAAACAGGTCGGTGACTGGAAAATGATACGGTCACATTTCAAACTGATTGTTTCTTGTCGCGTTTGTCTTTACTATAATTTGCACGCATAAATGTATAAAGATTAAATAAGTATATACATATTTTTTCAAAATCTGAATAGCTTGAATAACGCATGCACTGAATGTAGTTTTATATATTATTTTACAAATTAACTCTGTTTTATATATCTAATCAGAAAGTGTTAGAATTGAAATGTGAGCAAAATTCTATTAGTTACACAATCATTTTTTGCTATAACATTCCATGTAAAACGCTAATATACTGGTTGATTTTCCGTCCACAACTTTTTATTTGCACACGTGAACAGTGAGTTTCAAATGTAATTTATGTGAATATCAAGCTGGCGCTGTAGGACCTTCACAGCATGTTATACATCAAAGGTGCTTCTTTTATTACAGAGTTAGTAACAAGATGAAATACATCTGTGTGTTCTTACCAGTTCAATAAACAGACTATTCAAATTTGAATTTCTTTACATAATGTCACCAATAAATCTATACATACTGACAATACCACACCTCTACAAACACTATAAGAAAATTATTAACGATATCCCCACAAACACTATTACATATACATGCTGACAACACGTCTATACACTATCAATAACATATCTCTACAAACATTAACAAATGTACATACTGACAATATCCCGACTGATAAGAACACATTTCTATACGCTGAAAATAACACATTTGTAAAACCTTACTACAACGAAGTATCTGCATACTTACAATACCATATCTCCACAAAAAACTATTATATATCCACATTCTGACATGAGCACACCTCTAAACATTGACAATATCATATACAGGGTAGCCTAAAAGTTGGTATACAGTTGATCGTGTATTTAATATAACTAATATTAAATTATACAGTTGATAACTGATCATTTATTTAATGGCATTTCACACATAACATGGAATTATGGATAAGGTCATCCCACAGGTATTCAAACTGAAACCCGTCGCCGTTCATACAACCCTGAAGTCTGCCTACCACACTTGTGCTTACTTCTGATACAAGTCTCGCTGTTCATCAAATTTTGTAAATGCATCTGTAGTGTGCCTTTTCACTTCCGTCAACAATCCGTGATTTTCTACTGTATATTTTGGTCTCTAAGTGCTCCTCCTCAGAAGAAAAAAATTTTACATAGAACTGTATACCTATTTTTGGGACACGTACACCTGCAAATACACCATTTCAAACACACATACCGACACCAAAATATCTCTATAAAATAAAAGTATCACACTTCCACAAATACTTTTTGAAACATACACACTTATATCATTAAAAAGACACTAGTACGTAAAGTATATACGGTCCAACAACATTAATAAATTGATATTATAATATCCCAAACATTAAAATTAATGCACTAACGTCATAATATATTTGTCTAATAACAATCTGTACAAATACACGTCAATACGCATCTGTTCGTTGTCCGTTTCCACATTTTTTTTTATCAATCAGCACCAAACTCGATAAGGATGACACGAGGGGGTAGCTCCATCATCAAATTTCACAAGGATATAATTCATGAAAACAGTGTAACTTTCTTTCTGGTATTAGCACCTTTATTAATTTTTATGGCACTTTTAATGTTTATGGTGTTACGTGGAAAAATAGAAGCGCAATTTCGTATATTTTGTTAGAAAACAAGTTTTTACTTCGCCTGTCCAACGAATGGCTACTCCAACTAGTATGGTTGCAACTGCACGTTATTAAACTACTACAACTTTAGACCGGAACACTGCCTCTACTCTAAACGTCAGTTCTATTTACACTTAAGACTTGTAAAAATGACCGTTTTTAATTCCCCTACATCCTTTCGGTATGGGTGGGAAAGCTGTAAGACACGAATAGTAACACTGATCATGTTAAATAAAGGTTTTCATTGCTTGACTTTAGTTAATATGTACAATATATTTAACATAAAATATTCTATAACACAGTGTATTTGTATTTAGTAATTCAATAAACTCATCATCAAATTAACTGTATTCAAGTGTTAAAATCGCTCTAATAACATTAATACTTACACGTTTCGTGTATAAGACACGCAATAATTATTTTTAATATGTTTAGCACAAATGCCCGAGAGCTCACGTAACCCTCAAACTCTATCTGTAACAATTATTACAGGTACGAGTTAAGTATGTCACACACCGGACAACTGATAGCACGTTCGAGAACCCTCTCGAAAAAAAAACGCTTTCAAGTATTAAATGGTTTGATAATTGTTATAAATAAAGCATGTGTGGAACTTCTGACAAATGATTAAATGATTGAGAAAGCGATAAAGGTAAATAATTAAAAAGGAAATACATACAGCAGCTAAGATAGAGAAATTGCTCAGTGAGAAAGAAGAAGATAAATATAAAACTAACCAATATTTAAAATAAATTAATAACACATTGCTTGTTTGGAATTAAGCACAAAGTTGCACGATGAACTAACTGTGCTCTGCCCACCGCGGGTATCGAAACCCGATTTCTAGCAGCATAAGTCCAAGTCCACAGACATACTGCTGTGCCATTGGGGTGGGGCAGAAATAAATAATTATTTAGAAAATTAGTAAAGGACGAAAAATATGTCTGGTCCATCAAAACAAAAGGAGAGAAGAAAATAAGAAAATGTCCAAAAACTGAAAATGGCGTACTTGATAGCTTTTTCTAACACTTAACTGAAGCAACAACTGATGCCCCCAGAGGTACAGAAGCATATTTGCGGGCTTATAATGCTAAAAACCGGGTTTCTACACTCATCATGAGCACAGCACAAATAGGATTTTTAAAGCTTTGCTCTTAACTACAAACAAATAAAGCATCAACTGACAAGTGATGAAAGGAAATGATGACCAGTTCAGAGAAACGGATTTCAAAGTACATCAAAAAAGAATTTTTCCATATCAAAAGGCTCAGCATGGCCAAGTGGGTTAAGGCGTTCGACTCGTAATCTCAGGGTCGTGGGTTCGAATTCCTTTCGCGCCAAACCTGCTCGCCCTTTCAGTCGTGGAGGCGTTATTATGTGACGTTCAATCCCACTATTCGTTGGTAAAAGAGTAGCCCAAGAGTTGGCGGTGCGTGTTGATGACTAGCTGCCTTCCCTCTAGTTTTACGCTGCTAAATTAGGAATGGCTAGCGCAGATAGCCCTCGAGTAGTAGCTCGAGTAGCGTGAAATTCCAAAACAAACAAACCATATTGAAATAATTATTTTACCAAATTTCAAATTTAGGAGACTGGTTCATGGTCACATAGAAAATCGAACAAGATTTAATAAAAATAGACCTATACATGTTAAAGTTGTTTTCCATCTAATTAAAATTAATCTGGTATACTATCTTTAGCGGATAACTTTTCTCTGTAAATAAAAAAGTATGACGCCCATAATGTATGCATTCTTTAATATAAACTGCAGAGTTCCGCTTTCTTGTAAATTGTTCATCGACAAGCTGGCCTGGTGAAGGTTTTATTCCCGTATTTCAAAACCTATACATACTCATGAGTAAAGGAGCTTACATTCGGTTTAGTTTGTGAACAATAGTATAATTAATTCCTAACAGTTTTCTGTAGAATATCCTGGTGACGAAACAAAAGTTGTCATCAACATTATTCATGGCTCTTCTACCGTCATTTCAAAAGTGAATGTCAGCTTTGCCTGCGTACACAGCTTTTCAAACAGGAGACGAACGCTCAAACATACTACGGTTCGCAATATGAGAAAACGTATACCTATACTGGACCATAAATATCACTTTGAATTAGATATCAAAAGTTTATTCAAAAGGATATTTATATGTAATACGCATCTGGTAACTTTATCAAATGAAAAAGTTACGTTTCATTATGGAACTGTTTGCGAGCAAGAGACTATTTTTTATGCAACCAAATGAATGGAAGTAGCGAAATAGAACTAAACGCCACATGAGTAATATTCATGGACATGGATGGTCCTGAAGAGAGATGACTCGATCAGAGTAATTATTTAAATTTGATGCCTTGATCTCGTGAAAACATTCATAGCATTTGACAGTAAATGTACAAGACCTTCCAGCTCGTGCACAACATGGCCGAAAAACAACTAAGATACAGCAGTAGCATTATTTGCCCCATAACGCTAGAAACTGGGTTTCGATACCCGTGGTAGGCAGAGCACAGATAGTCCAATGGATAGCTTTGTACTTATTTCCAAACAAACAAACTGGACTATGCTTTAATCACACTTGAAAATACATCTGATGTTCTCCGTTCGTTTAAGTTTCCTTGTAAGTTGTGAAAACACAAAGATCTAATAAAATCGTTCAAGGGTTTAGAAGTAACAGTGAAACAAGCAGATGTCGACGGAGTGTTTTTAGTAGTTGAACTTAGGAGGTCTAGTTTCAATTTTCTCTGGTAGTGATGGTATGTATCAGGTCTAGTTTCAATTTTCTCTGACATTTGACGCTCTCGTAACACTGCACTTTATTTAGCCTTACTTTCGAATGTGCTACTTAACAGCTCCAATGAATGCGACACATCTGCTGTAAAAAGTTTTTGAAATGAATTAGAAACCTGTCAGAAAACGTCCATACCTCAGAATAGTCTCACTGGGTTGGCTACACTACCCATATAAATATTGCTGTTTTCATAAAGTTGTCAGAAAACTTGAAACAAAATCAATTATACTATGCGTTTTGAAATTTTAATAACTACATGAAAAGTATGAGAAAATTAATATTTCTGAGAACAAAAGAGTGTGTGTATGTGTTTTTCTCATAACAAAGCCACACTGGGTTATCTGCTGAGTCCACCGAGGGGAATCAAATCCCTTATTTTAGCGTTGTAAATCCGCAGACTTACCGCTGTATCAGTGGGGAACAAGAACGAAAAACATATTTTCCATTTTCGCGATAAATTTATGTGTTGAAATGGTTCTAAAATTAAATATTGTGTAGGATTCCGAAGTTTTATTACGATAAACCTGTTAACATGTGATAGTATCAGTATTTAATATCGTCTATAACAGATATGGAGTCACACGTTAGAGACGGGAATGTCTAAAGATGTGGTAGTGTTATGTGTCAGATCATCCCATAAGTAATGTGCGAAAATTTAATACAGAAACTATGTCATCATTTTTGTCTTTGTAGCACGTCTTAATGACTAAAATATGTAGAAGGACGTGTATAAACATGTTCAGACAAGTAAAAAAAACACAACTCCACTTTTTCAGATAATTAATCAGATAAACCCTAATGAATATGCATGTGTCTGAGGAGAACATTAGGCATATAATGCTTTATGAATTTAAAAAAGGCCATAGTGCAGTAGAAACTGCACGTAACATTCAAGGTGTTTATGGTGCGGAGTCTCTCAATGAAAGATGTCAAAAGTAGTATCAGAAGTTAAGATCAGGTGACTACAGCTTAAGTGATGAGCCACGTTCAGGTTGTTCTGTTGAGTTTAATGATAACTTGCTGCTGGCTGTACTTGATGAAGATTGTGCTGTAACAGTGGAGAACTAGCACATAAGCTAGTTCAACAGTTCCCTATCATCTGCAACAGCTTGGAAAGGTGTCAAAACTTGAAAAATGGGTTCCTCATAATTTGACAAAGCCAACCTTAGAGCAAGAGTGGACATTTGCACCTATTTGCACTCTCGTGAAAGTAACTTACCTTTTTTGGACAGGTGACTGGAAATAATAAAAAAAATGATATATTATAAAAATGTTAAGCGCTGCAGACAATGTTTCAGTGCAGTTAAGCTGGCTAAAGTACAGCCCAAAATGGACCTCCACCCTAGGAAAGTCTTGTTAAACATTTAGTGGGATATTATTGGTATAATCCACTTTGAGTCACTGCTACTCAATGTAATGATTACATCAGACTTCTACTGTCAACAGTTAAAGCGCTTGAATGTTGCACTGAAAGAAAAGAGGCTTGCTTTGATCAATCGTAAAAATGTTGTGTTATATCAGGATAAAACACTGCCCCATACAGCAAGGATTACACATGCAAAGATTGAAGAGCTAGACTGGGAAAAACTTCCACATCCTCCTTATTCTCCAGACCTTGTCCCACCTGATTATCATCTATTTCAAAGTTTGTAGAACTATCTTAATAGAAAAGAACTTGGAACACATGAAGATGTCAAAACGACCCTCTCTACATTCTTTTCCTCCGAATTCCAAGACTTTTATAAAAGTGACATTCAGAAGCTTCTGAGTCATTGGCAGGAAGTAATTAATAATAATAAAACATACATTATTGATTAAATAATATTAAAAGCGTTTGAAATCCTTTCTCTCTGGACCTAAAATCGGACATTACTTAAGGGATGACCTGATATTAATACGTGTATAGCAAGGTTGACCTTACTGACATGTACAAGTAACCAACAGTTTACTTTAAATATCATTTCACAGACCTTTTTATACTATAATAACCAAAACGAATATAAAAGCCACATCTGTCAATTGACAAAGAGAACTAACGTATTCTGAGGTATTCACAGTTTCAATAGAGTTTCACATACACAGATTTATTTCAAACTTACTTTACAATCTCAAAAGGAAAAATATATTTGAACTATTTACCCAGTATGTAACTTTTTCACGAAGCACCATTACTCGTGAAACACTGTTAATAAAACTTCAAGTATTCTGCCTTTATTAACAATATATCATAATTTTTCCTTATGCTGTTACGTTATGCCTTTTAAAGATATACTGAAACAAACTTAGAAGTATTATATTTTTGATATTTTATTTTTAATGTGTATTTTTTCTATCTTTAATTTATTTAATGAAATTTATATAAAAGGTAGCGTTTTATAAGTTAATCATGACCTTAAAATCGCGCAGTGATTTCATTGTTCTGTGCCTCGACTTTTAAATTAAGGTCCCATATCCACTTAACGTTACTCTAATACATAGTGATATAATATTGTAATTGAATAAATTTATATTAACTTCAGTGCTAAGAGTTGTGATAACAGTGCCAGTTTGTAATAATACGATATTACCTAGAAATACGTGCTTCTCCCAGTCAGGTGTGTGGCGCACATATCTTACAATAACACTACAAACATTATTTTTACACATATAACATACCTCCATAATCTGATTTAAACATCTTTCCCGCTCAATCCATTTTAATCGAACCACTCACCACTCACACAGATTAAAGTCAGATGACATCCCAAAATGACCACCAAACAGAACGTAATTAAATGTTTTTTTTAGTGAGGCCTCTAACACTCTGTTACATTATTATACAGTCTACTTTCACCCAGAAGTTCTTATAATTAGCAAGTTTAGAACTGCTGGTCATATTGCATCCTCAAAATTCAACGTTAAGCAATGGTACAAGAGAGAAAAGCCGCATCTTTGTTCGAGTATCATGTCAATTCGAACAAATATTTACTCTTTTTCTTTACTCCTGAATAATTATATTTTGTTTTTGTGACACTTTATGCAATTTCTTTCATCTAAGCAATTAATGTACCTATTATACAATGAATATATTTAAACAATTCTTTCGTTTGTAAAATTCGGTTTAAATATTTTGGAGTGTGAATGAGTATAATCCAATTACTACACATTATATGCAAATTACTACGAACGTTTTGGAAACTTTAACGCCCCAACTGCTTTCAACTCCAAGATAAAACGTAATCATAAAACTGTAGGTAATATCAACCATTCGAAAACTTTTTAACGTGAAAAACGTGAAAGAAAAAACTACAAAAGCGAGAAAACAGCATATAATTATTTGAATTAAAAGTATATGGAGCTTGAACTCGAGGCTTATACCAGCCTCCATCATTTTCGAACATATTAACTAGATTCGGAATCGTATTATTTGAACAAGGTGCATAAAATAATATATATGGTAGTGGGAGAAAAAAGATCCCCAAAAGAATTACAGTTATTCTAACGATAACACCATGTTCAACATAATGTGATTTATGTGGCTACATATTACAATCATCTACTCAACGAGTCATGTTTTTTCAAACAAAATGTTGTACGAAATACAGAATGAGTAGCAAAAACCTATTTATAAGTTAAGCAATACATTATTTATTGTTCAATCACAAATAGAAATTATTACATTAACCCTGTAGTTTACATAATTCCTGTGTTTATTCACCACAGTGAAATAAACAAACCAAAACAGCTATGACAAAAACAGGAAAGAGAGAAAGATAAACCATCCATCGATCATATAGTCCCTGCCAATCAATACTGTGAAGTCCTACTGATGATCCAAGTTCGTTTCACAAGAGAGAACTTGCAAGCCAAGCCTACTTATTAGCTGGCTTTACAGAATCCAAATTCCTCCTCGCATGGTAACCAAAGCGTGGGATGTTACCATAGCAACGGTATGACGTCAGTCATTTTATGACCAGAACTGTTCGTTGTTTCCGACATATATCACGTTAATGGACTTATTTTTGTTTTCAGTTTAAAAGTGGTTCAACACAGTCTACATTATATACAACTTCGTTATTTACCTGGACCATTCTTTCAAAAGTATAGTTAATTTAAAATAGGTAATTCCATAAGTACACAATTTGCTTAGAAATTTGGAAATGTTTAGTAGTGAACTTTATTGGAAACAGCGAACATAATGAGAAGAATAAACATACGGTTCCATTCCAACGAATTTATGGATTACCTGGTAAAATAAATTCAAAACACTGTATTACCTTGGGATTACAGAAACTAATCATTAAGTCTGACAGAAATTTTATTCAGGCTTACTTAACATTTAACAAATCAAGAAAATGATTTTATGTTGTAATCACAGAAGCGCTGAATCGTTTTGTATGTATAATAACTCGTAGTAACAATACACTGATACAAATAAGAATGTAGTAGTCTTCTGAATAAATAGTTCATTAATACATTGTTTGAAACGTTTTATTTCTAAGGGTCTGTGTTCTCAGTAAAGCAAAAAACAAAACACAAGTGCCATGTTCAGTAATTAAACAGTGTTCCATTCATCGCCACCCTGTTTTTTACTTTTAAAATTTTTCGACCTAAAATAATTATTTTATCGTGTGTTAAACAATTACTAAAGATGTGAAGGATGAAGTTAAGAGCTATCTTCTGTGAATAATTTTGCCAGATTTAAAATACTTTAAAAGAAAATATATGTCAAGCATGAAACATCAATTGTTAGAAACGATTAACAGATGAACAGCGGAGTACTAGATATTAATAATTTAACCTATATGACAGACACATACTAATTTTAATTTACAGTAGATACAAAATTACGTACTAGCAAATTTCAAATACGACTGCATGGGAATAGTATGGTAGCTTCGATGTATATATCAACAACAGTTAACAATATTTGTTAAGTTTATTAGATGCGTTCATATATCAGGTCTCACAAAAAAAGGGTAAAAACGCGATATATCCAACATTTAAACCAACAGAAATAGCAATAAACAATTTATTACCAAACCAGTTTCGAAACAGTCTACTACGTAAGTCTGCGTTATTAAATAAACCTTCAGTAACAATGTAAATATATACAGTTTCTTCTCTCATAACATGACTGACACCATAAGTCAGAAAAGTCAATCACAAAATGCGTATTAAGACACAGACAGACGAAATACAGCTAACTGAAAGCTCTTGTTTCACATCATAAAAAATATGGCTCGCTTATCTTATTTTAAAGTTCATTTGATAATAAAAATAAACGTTATCTTGACCATATAGTTTATTTAATAAGCTTATCCCAGTAATTGGCATGTTAACCTAAGCCATTCGAATACAGATAAACAGAACCTTTAAAACATACGATGAAAATAAAATATGCACAGCACCCTATGCTGTAAAACATGCTTATTTTCTACCACTACTGAGTTGAATTACATGACAATTCAAAACTGATTATAATAAGCTTTACGATCCCTAATAAATGACATACGAGTTACATTTATTAAAGATAAAAAGGATGTGTGTGTGTTTTATGCCAAACTCACTAACAAGTACAAATTATTAATTCAAACTGAAATTAGTTTTAATGGAAACGTATTTAAATCTACTTAGTTAGTTAGAGCCAGATGTTCCAACACGTTCTATTCGTCTACACAAGAATAAGCAAACCTTTGCAATAAGATTGTTGTTTGTTTGTTTTTTTAATATCGCGCAAAACTACACGAGGGCTATCTGCGCTAACTGTCCCTAATTTAGCAGTGTAATACTAGAGGGAAGGCAGCTAGTCACCACCACCCACTGCCATCTCACCCAAGCTACTCTTATATCAAAGAAAAGTGAGATTGACCGCCACAATATAACTCCACGGCTAAATGGGCTAGCATGATTGGTCTTACGGGTTGCAAATCGAGCGCCCTAACCACCTGACCATGCAGGGCCTACTTAAGAATAGAGCGACGAACAAATAATCAAGCACATCATTTTGCAGCGTCCGTTAAAAAAGCAACTGAAAAATATATTCAGTTATTTTCTTTCATTTTAACTTTTGACACACGATTTGGCAAACTCTTTGAGTAACTCCATTTATATGACTTTGCTGGAGGTGTTGACGTTGACCTGGCATGGCCAGATGGGTTAAGCCGTTTGACTCGTAATCTGAGGGTCGCGGATTCGAATCCCAGTTGTACCAAACACGTTCGCCCTTTCAGCTGAGAAGCCGTTAAAAGTGACGATCACTCCCACTATTCGTTGGTAAAAAAGTAGCCCAAGAGTAGACGGTGGGTGGTGGTGACTAGCTGCCTTCCTTGTCGTCTTACACTGCTAAATTAGGGACGGCTAGCGCAAATAGCCTTCGTGTAGCTTTGCGTGAAATTCAAAAACAAACAAACGTGTTGATGCAATTGCTGGCCTTTAGAGCAGCACTGCAGTGTTACCTTATACATCACATGCGGAAGAATATGGCATCACGTTCCAATACGAAAAATCGTCAGCTATCCTCAAAGACAAATACAAATGAATAATTACAAAAAAAAATCCTACTTTCTCTGTTGGAAAATGGAGCTAGACACTAAAGATCCACAATTATTTATATCGTTGTTTAGAGCTTTCAAAATACATTTGTCTAAATATGGCCAGCAAGTGGACCAAATTATCTAAAATTACGGTTTTGTGCCATTTTGATCCCACGAAAATTTATTTATGCCAACGTTCACCTTGACTGCTATAAATATGATCGCACAGGAGCCCAAAATACAAATATTTAGTTGATTTCATCTTTATAAATTCCTTTAAAACGCGTAAATTAAAAATAAAATAATTAAAATGGGTCTGGGGTACTGGTCCAAAACTTAACCTCATCACATTTTAAAGTCGATTCGCCGAGAAATAAAGGAATATCGGTCGACTGAACAGTTTTCGGAAGAATAAAAAGTGAAAAAAAAAATTGTAGTTATGGTGACGAGGAGGTCGACCATGATGTAGAGGTTAGTTTGTAGGGAATGTGGATCTGAGCATGATGGAACAACAATGATGAGTATAAAGATTTACATTGTGGGGACTATCTCATTATCAATATAAGTTGCTTGTAGTGGGAGTGCACAGAAGAACTAGGGTTAGAATTTACTTTATACTTCAAGTTAACAGTTTAGTTTCTGGCACTAAGAAGCATTCCCTTTTTCTATTGAATTAATACAGTAACTTTCAATCACAGCAAACCATCTATATCGCACAAAACTAAAAATCAACCTTGTAACGAGTATAGCTCGATAAGTCTTTTTTTTTTGCATTCTTTCTCATAAAACTTACAGTGCACCGTTTCGTTAGTTGGGTAATTCCATTGTTAATGATGTTGAAAGCTTAAAAAACAGAATAGCTGCTTAAAAAAGTATGTGGAACTTCTTCACAGGTTTAGTGACAAAGATGTGTGGCTCTTTCAGGCGTGCTTACTTGAGCTAGATGTGGGATTAAGCTTTCTTTATCAGGATCCAAGGCTTAAAAGAGCGATTATATATCAAATAAATGCACAGAGCAACAGGTCGATTGGTTGGACATGTGAGGTAGATTTTAGGTTAAGCGAGAATTATATACTAAAGAAAGTTTCCATTTAAGCAGGCTAAATGTTAGTTAAGTCTGGGGAAACTAAAGACATCTATTAAATATTGTTCAACTCAACTAATACAAACTTTATCGGGTTTCTAGGATAATATGGAATAACTATGGAAAATACAGTCCTGTCAGTCTGTAGTGGCAAATATTGTAGAGAGATACTTAAAGAAGCTTTGCAAATACATTTAGTGAAATATACCGTGAAAGAAAGCTAGGACAGTTTCACTAAAAAGGAAAATCTTTCTTTTACCTGAATGATGGAAAAGGTGTGAAATTGGTTTACTTAAAGAGTTTCAACCAGCTTTACATAAGGTGAAACACTGAAGATTAGATTAAAAAAAGAAGAAAAATATTATGTAGAAAAGATCAGTTAACGGAAATGTTGTGTATTTGGATTAGAGAATAAGAAAATATGTTATTAAACGGATATCAGTCAAACTATACCCTTCTTACAGAGAAGTGCCTCTGGACTCGATACTTGGACCTTTGTTGTTGTTTCCTTACATACATTTAGAATATTCTAAGAACCTATGAGTGAATATATATGAGAAAATGTTCCGTTAACCACTTTAAATATGTCATGTCCAGTTCCGTCGATGAGTTTCTACCACTATCAAAACCCAACACATGGACTAAGATATTACAGACACAGCAATGGTCAAGCTACGCCAGGGATGACCAAACTTGCCAAACGTAAGAGCCACATACGATAAAGTTCAGATGTTTGAGAGCCACAAGACATAACAAATATTACACGTTTTTATTGTTACATGCACGTTTTGATACATATATTATTTATAAATATTAAGAAATACATGCAGGTAGTTTTTAAGCTGTTGATCTGTACTGGTTTTAGTAATCACAAAGTACGTATATAAACATACCAAATGTTTTCAGGATCCTGGCTGGTTATTGTTTTAACTACATTGAGCGTATTTAAAACGGTAATGAACTATGAAAACACCTAGGAAAAAATTGCATTTCATTAACATTAAATAAGACTGCGAAAAATATAAATAAAAGGTTTAAAAACAGATATTTTTCTCAGTAAGTATCTGATCAAAACATGGAGAAAAATAGGTAAAACAATAAAATTAGAGATTTTAATTAGATACCATCTTACAAAATGTGAGTCTTTTTATAATATTTCTCTAACACAAACAGACACTGATAAAAATATCAGGCTATTTAATGCCAGTAGAGGTCTTGCGAGTTTCCATCTTGACTGTGAGTCGTTCAAATTCCGGCTGACATGTTGTCAAGGCTATACGAATTAGCTCTGCCAGGAGTTGATTTGTGAAGATTGCACGAGGCTTCGACTCCCCAAACTTCATTACATAGTACAGTGATTCACAGCAGTATGGTTTCCTTCACTTCAGGACATTTTATTTCTGGAACTTGCTTCTAGAACTCAGTTGCAGAATGGTATTTATGGATCATCTTTAGATCCAGGTTCTCCTGTAGTTCTATTAGTTCCATTTTCACAGCAGATGATTCTGTAACCAGAGGTTCGAGAATTGGACAACCATCATTGATCACATCAACCATGAATGGATTTAAAAGAAAGACGAAGCAGAGCTTCAGTTTCTGTTAGTCCTCAAACCTGTCTAAGAAATTATCAAGCAGTTCTTGTAATTTATCTTTGTATTCTTCCAATTTGTGGTCTTTTATTTCAGTATAAGGGAATGTACTCTCCTTTCGAGATTGAGAAAGTAACTGAAGTTTCTTGACAATATGTCTCTTTGAAAAAGTATTATTTTATTCGGAAAGGTGAAAGTTTTTTGAGTAAGATCAGAAACAATCTTACCTTTCCCCGGGAGTTGAGAGTTTGTAAATGATTCATTATATCAGTAAGGAACATTAGATCTTGCAACCATTCATCATTTCCCAGTTGAGAATAAAATCTTTTCATCTCTTCAAGAAAAGTAATAATAGGCTCCAACAGATCTACAGACCTATTTAAGTCATTGGTGGTTGACAGTAGAATACAATAGAAAGAGACATCGCTGGGTTTATCTTCAAGCTCCAGTTCTTGAATAAAATGTTTGAACAGTCGGATCAAACTGACAATTTCAAGAACAAATTTCTTATCTTCATACTTGAAATACCTGGCTGCCAGGTGTTCACGAAGAATAATACAATCAACAGGAAGAAACTATGGGAAGCTGAATTTACTTTTCATAAGTACAATTAATCCTGCATTATTTCCCACCATTAAGGTGTTCCATCTGTTGCAACACTGAGAAGTTTATCCAATGGAATATCAGCATTTCTTAAGGCTCTGTCAAGTGCATTTTTAACGTCAACAAAACGACTTGTTTCCTCAAGTCAAACATTTCTTTCACAGTTATATCACAGGAAACATAACGAACAAATACAGCCAGTTGTGGGTTGTCTTGTACGTCTGTAGATTTGTCAAATGCTAAACTCAATGCAAGGGAATTCTTTAAATCATTTTGCATTTCGCCTGCAACATCAGTACTGATCTAAGATATATGTCTCTCTCTAGTGTGGCGTGAAGCTGGTGTTTGTGCTATTAGTCGCTGAAGTTTTGTGTTATTGCAACAACTTCAGCTATACTCTTCTAACAAATTCACCATCAGAATATGGGCGTTTAGCACGAGCAATATTCCATGACATAACAAAACTAACTTCAGTCGTTGTATCAACTTCCTTACTGAACGTTGCCAACAGTGTCTGCAGGCAATTCAGTGATGATTTTAACACAGTTAACTTGTTTTTCCGTAATTCAGATTCAAGTAGATAATCAGACGAAACGTTTTTGTGATTTGTTTCACAGTGGCGTTTCAAGTTACTGGCTTTATAATGACCGAGTATCACACTGCAGATACAGTTACGACAGAAAGAGTTCGTACCCCTGCGTCGTGAGTAGTTTTTCCTCGTAACTTAAAAAGTATCATGATTAGGATAAAGAAAGTAAGGTATATTATAAATATTATAATAACACACATCTTTTTAGATATTTCTGCAAATTGAACGACAACTTAACTGTTTATAAACAAATAACCAAACATAGGAGGGGCAGAAAGTGTTCGTGAGTATACTTTAATGGTCAGTTGTATAGCCTTTCAGGTGAATTACTTGACGCAATCTCTCCTCATAGCCCTCCATGATCGTTGGATATTTTCTTCCATTCTTCTTTACAGAAGGCCTCCAACTCTTTCAAGTTTGTCGAATGATGATGATGAACTCTGGTCTTCAGCTCACGCCAAACGTTTTCAATTGGATTGAGATCGGGTGACTGCGATGGCCACTCCAGAACGACGCTTATATGGTTCTTCTGCAACCAGGATTGCAGATATTTCGATGTGTGCTTAGGGTTATTGTCGTGCTGGAAGATCCAACGATGCCCAAGCCGCAAGTTCCGGGAATCATATATATATGCCTAATATATCAACGTACTCTTCTTTTTTCATGATACGGTTGACGCGGTGAAGGCTGCCTACACCAGAAAAGCTGAAGAAATCCCATAGCATGATCAAGCCACCTCTGTGTTTAACTGTAGGGATGATATTCTTTTTAATAAGACTTCGTTCCCCCTTCTTACGGAAAATATAGCGAACATCATTATGGCCGAAAAGCTCGATTTTAGTTTCAACTGACAAAAGAATACTCTTCAAATAGGTAAATGGTTTATCTACATGCTTTCTTGCATACCTCAATCGTGCTTCTAAATGAACAGGCTTTAAATATGGAGTTCTACGAGAACGGCTTGCTTTGAACCCAGAAGAGCGTAACATGTTCGTAACTGTATAAATGCTTACTTCAACCCCAGTTTCCCTTACCAGTTTCTGAATGTCATTACTGTTAAACGAGGGTTCCCACTAACTTCTCTGAGAACCTTCCTCTTTGTTCTCTCTGAAATTTTGGTGGGGTGTCCGGAACGAGGGAGGTTAGCAGTTGATCCTATAGGCTTAAACTTGGCAATTATGCTTTGAACAGTAGATTTTGGCACACTAAATTGTGTAGCAACACCGGAAAGTGACACAAGAGACATGTATTTTACAATAATTCGATTTTTTAAATCACCGAACAGTTGTTTCCTGTTCGCCATGATGACCAAGCAGATAATAACGGAGACGGCGCTAAATTGCCGGAAGTACAGTTTTAGCTTGCTAAATTTTGAAAATTATGAACCAAGTGTCTAGTTCTGGAATGATATAATGTAGTTTATTCGCCAAACTACACATTTTTTGACGGGAATATCAGTTTTTTCACACTTTATGAATTGTACGAACACTTTCCTCCCCTCCTCTGTTTGGTTATTTGTTTATAAACAGTTTATTTCTCGTTTAATTTATATAAATATTTATGCAAATGTGTGTTGGCATAATATTTATAATATGCCATACTTTCATTATCCTAATCGTGATGCTTTTTAAGTTATGCGGATAAACTATTCACGACGTAGGGGTAGAAAACACTTTCTGTCGTAACTGTAAGACACAAAAGTTTACCTTCTTTAACAGTGAATGCAAAATCTTCTATCAGCTCTAGATTAAAATTTATGTTTTCATCTTCATACTTTCGGTTCTTACAATCTGATGACGCCATCAACCTTCATAAAATTTTCACAAACACTTCTAAAAATTAAAATGAAAAGAAACAATAACCTCCAACATCAGCAACGCAACCAAACTCTACAACGACCAGTAATTATCACACTAACACTCCAATAATTTCTTTTTTCGCAACACAGCCACACACGCAACAATCACGCGATCGCAAACCATGCCACCTAAAATTAACATTGTCAGCACCGGCTTCTGATTCTTCAGCACAATTCCAGCTGATCTGGAATTTCTTTAATTCTCAACTCAAAACTAGCATTAAAATTAAAATTTAAATTATTAAATATATTTACTCACCATGAACATTAAACTTAAGTTTGAATCGAGTGGGCTCTCAGTTTATACCCCGTTGAATTTTTTTTTTTAATTTATTTACCTTTCATATTAATTGTGATACAAAGAGGAGCTCAGCCAATATATTTTCACGAGCCGCACATTATATGTCAAAAAGCCACGGTTTGGGCACCCCTGGTCTAGTCAATATACATGGTGGTATAAATACTAAAGGTCCAGGATACAGGGCACGGCATATTGAGATGGTTAAGGTACTCGACTTAAATTTACAGCACCTTCTTTATTAAAATAAACTGTAAATTACGTATTTCATGACGTAGACACAAGATCTTTTTATTTAAAGCCAGAACAGCTGTTTTTACTTTTTTTACATTTATTGTCTTGTTCTTCAAATTCGTGACCTCGATCCTATAAACACATTTCTAAAATAAAAAAAAGCAAACAACCAACTCGTGTTTGTTGGTGTACAATGAATAATCACCTACTTCAGCATAGTGACATTTCAAACGAGTAAAAACTGTGCTCTTGAAACGTACAAGCAATCAACTGGTCTCTCCTGGTTGTGCTTATTCGGACTACGTCTGAGACGAGACTTATGGCTTCGAGTACACAAAAATAGCGTTGTCTGTCTACAGTTACAGTTTTGCACAGTGTCGACTGTTCGTTTCTAAACATTATTTTATATACTTGTGCTAGCGAAGTATAAAGAAGGGTTTTCTACTTGTTTGTTTTCCTTACTTGTTCAAATATTCATAAGTAACGCTGGAAGTAAGGAAAACAAGCAAGTAGAAAACCCTTCTTTATACTTCGCTAGCACAAGTATATAAAATAATGTTTAGAAACGAACAGTCGACACTGCCCAAAACTGTAACTGTAGACAGACAACGCTATTTTTGTGTACTCGAAGCCATAAGTCTCGTCTCAGACGTAGTCAGAATAAGCACAACCAGGAGAAACCAGTTGATTACTTTCACGTTTCAAGAGCACAGTACTCACTTGTTTGAAATGTCACTATGCTGAAGTAGGTGATTATTCATTGTACACCAACAAACACGAGTTGGTTGTTTGCTTTTTTTTATTTTAGAAACGTGTTTATAGGATCGAGGTCACGAATTTGAAGAGCAAGACAATAAATGTAAAAAAAGTAAAAACAGCTGTTCTGGCTTTAAATAAAAAGATCTTGTGTCTACGTCATGAAATACGTAATTTACAGTTTATTTTAATAAAGAAGGTGCTGTAAATTTAAGTCGAGTGCCTTAACCATCTCACTATGCCGTGCCCTGTATCCCGGACCTTTAGTAATTATACCACCATGTATATTGACTAGACCAGGGGTGCCCAAACCGTGGCTTTTTGACATATAATGTGCGGCTCGTGAAAATATATTGGCTGAGCTCCTCTTTGTATCACAATTAATATGAAAGGTAAATAATAAAAAAAAATTGTTGGTAAAAGAGTAGCCAAAGAGTTGGCGGTAATGACTAGCTGCCTTCCCTCTAGTCTTGTACTAAAAAATTAAGGACGTCTAGCGCAGATAGCCCTCGTGTAGCTTTATGCGAAATTCAAATCAAATCGCCGATACAGCGACACGAAAATCGTGTGGTGAAACTGTTGTATCCACACATAGTCCGACACGATATGATTTATGTACCTTCACGAAATTTGGAAAAGTTTCAGTAAACATTATTAAATCGGAATTTCTAATAATTTGTTTTTGTTAAAATTTAACGATTCAGTATCGAGCACTCTAACTTGTTTTCGTTTCTTTTATCAAAAACATTACATGCAAATTATAACAAAAAATTAACAACAAATGAGATAAACAGATTTATTTTAATTATTTTGCCAGATGCCATTTAGTTACACAAAAGTGGGAATTTGAAAACAACCACTGAAGAGTGTAGAGTAATTAAATCAATGTTATTCATATAGATAATAAGCCCCAGATACGACTGTCAAAATTAGTAACAAACCATTGGTAAAACTGTTGCATCTAGAAGATGCGAAAGGTATCGACTACTATGATAGTTTACCCCTAATAACACTGGTTTACAAAAAAATATTTTTTGTCTGAGGCAAGAATGTGAATAGGTGTTTTTTTTTACTAATTTGGGTGTGCTGAATTCAAATTTATAAACAGTTTTGCTCTATCACCTCTAGTTTTCTGGCTTTTAAATAGTCTCATTTTAGTATATACAGAGTATATACGTGCTTATTTCAACAGTTGCAGCAGCTTATTACAGATAAAACAGGATAGATAAAGAACATTGACGGAACAAATATACTTGGATGACACAATGTACACAATTCATAGTACCTCAGACAGTTAGAAGTGTGTTTTCTTAGATGATCTGGTGTATTTTGCCTCTGGGATGTCACGCAAGAGCATCCAGCAGAAGTCTCCCATCATGCCTTGGTAGTTGCTCTCCATCTTCGAATGTCTTGGTGGAATCTTTCTCCGTGCTCATCACTCACTGCTCCAAGGTTTGGAGGGAAGAAGTTGAGGTGGGAATGGAGAAAATGAATTTTGAGTGACATTCGGCATCCCATATCCTCATAAGTCTTCAGCAACTTCTCAATACAGGCTTGATAATTTGGTACGCGTGTGTTACTAAGGAAGCCACTACAGACTGACTTAAATGCTTCCCATGCTCTCAGTTCCTTTAAGGTAAGAAGCTCCTCAAAATCAGTATCCTTCAGCACTTCTCGGATTTGAGGTCCGACAAAGATGCCCTCTTTGAGCTTAGCAGCACTGAGACCTGGGAACACAGTAGACAAGTGTTGGAAGGCAGCACCATTTTTGTTCATGGCCTTCACGAAATTCTTCATCAAACCAAGCTTGATGTGAAGAGGAGGAAGAAGCACCTTCTTCATGTCAACCAGAGGATTCTCCTTGACGCTGTGTTCGCCAGGAACGAAAGTGCTTCTAGACCCCCAGTCTTTCTGTTTGTAATGCTGGGATACAGCTTGACTATCCCAGAGACAGAGAAAGCAACAGTACTTTGTGCAGCCCGCTTGCATACCCATAAGAAGACCAATGACCTTGAGGTCCCCACACAAACTCCACTGGTACTGGTTGTACTTAACAGCTTCTTAAGGAAGCTCCATATTGTCATAGGACTCCTTTAGATGGACAGAGTGTGCAGTGGGAATGCTGGGATATTTATTCCCGCTGTGCAGAAGCACTGCCTTGAGACTTCGCTTGGAAAAGTCTATGAAAAGACGCCAGTCTGAAGGATTATGTGGCAAACCAAGGAAAGTGAACAAGCCAGGTACATTTGTGCAGTAGCACAACTTGTTTTCCATGTCGAAAAATGAAGCAAGGTCTTTGTTCCGATTCCTGAAACTGGTGATCCTTACATCTTCCTGGACTAGGTTCCACTGTTTAAGCCGAGAAGCCAAGAGCTCTGACTGCTGTTTTGACAGATACAAATCACGAGCAAGGTCATTCAGGTTTTGGAAATTGTAATGCACATATATACCCAAAAGATTGTGTCACACAATTGTCGAGGGACACCAACCTCCTGCGCTGACTGCCAGTGCACCACTGGCTGTTGATTGAGACGTGTTGGGTACGCTTAACTGCCAAAATCCGTCTTGATATATAGCTATATATATATATATATATATATATATAATGTAATGCTATCACTTACATTTATTGCATAATAACTAAAAAAGAAGACATAAGTCACACAATATTAGAAATTAACCCTGAATGCATATACGCCTTTATGTACAGTATGCATATCTAAAAAACTAGAGGTGATGAGTGAAAACGGATTTCAAATCTGAATTCAGCACCCCCAAATTAGGCTAAAACAACGATTTTTGTGCTTGCCTCAATTTCTTTGTAAACCAGTGTAATTAATCGTTTGTAAAGCGTGTTGGTGTCAAACTTGTTGGTGCTACTTGAAATAATATATGTACAGCATTGTTCTCTATCTAGAGAAGGATTTAGCTACTAGGATGATTCCCAAAATAGAAAGCATTTAATAATTTTTATAGGGTTAAGGTTTCTGACTTTTTTTCTGTAAGGTAAGATTATACAAAAATTGGAAGGATAAATACCCCTGCTTTGTTTGTTCTGTATTCTGATGACACAAGACTAAAGGTCACGCCAGGTTCCAGTTGAGATAGTTTTATTTTCTAAGGGTTAATAGATATATGAAATAACATACCAGACTTTACAAGAATTTATGGTAAGAATCGATGATTTATAGAAAAAGAAAAGGCGAATTAAAACTTTTCTCGTGCATAGGTATGAAAGAACAACCTTGAAAAGTCAAGCGGTCCGGTCCAGTGTTGTCTATATATTTACTTATAGCATTATAAACCAATAGGTGGTTGGTTGGCTGTAGTTGAATACAAAGATGCACAACGGACTATCTGTGCTCTGTAGATCACAAGTATGGAAACCCGGTTTGTCGCGTTGTATGCCCGCAGGCATCCCGCTGTGCCACTGAGTGACACGTGGCTGCTGTAAAGGAGAGAGTTGTTCATGTTTTGTTTATTTAAGCTATTATTTACATTAATCCATTGTTAATATTCCTAGTTCTGTGTGTAAAACCCAGCGAATATTAATACTTTTTTATTTTCCAATTACACTGACGTATTATGAACCTATGTCAATTTCTTGAAATACATTTTTGTTAAATAATTTAAAAACGACATTTGCGTAAAACATATTCACAATTGAAAGAAATGCAACGTTAAAATCTTAAAGAATAAATAGTTATTATACCGTGTCATTCATGACCACAAAATATCCGCCTTTTTCACATTTATGTTTAGAGCCTTAAATATATGGCACCCCAGTGGCTCAGCGGTATGTCTGCGGACTTACACGCTAAAATCCGGGTTTCGATACCCGTGGTGGGCAGACCACAGATAGCCCATCGTGTAGCTTTGTCCTTAATTCAAAACAACAACAATCTTTAATTGCTCTAAAAACTACCATGGTAATACGTTCTGCCACTTTCTTAAACTGAAATTATATTTATAAGCCCCCCAGTGGCTCAGCGGTATGTCTGAGGACTTACACGCTAAAATCCGGGTTTCGATACCTGTGGTGGGCAAAGTAGCTTTGTGGTTAATTCAAAACAACAAACAACAACCTTAAATATATGAATTTACTATTGTTAGGTTTTGTTTCGTTTGTTTTAGAATTTCGCACAAAGCTACTCGAGGGCTATCTGTGCTAGCCGTTCCTAATTTAGCAGTGTAAGACTAGAGGGAAGGCAGTTAGTCATCACCACCCACCGCCAACTCTTAGGCTGCTCTTTTATCAACGAATAGTGGGATTGACCGTCACATTATACACTCCCACGGCTATGAGGGCGAGCATGTTTAGCGCTACGCGGGCGCTAACCCGCGACCCTCGGATTACGAGGCGCACGCGCGCTTGGCCAAGCCAGGCCCCTATTGTTAGGTGGAAACAGGGTTACGGTTCTTAAAAGATATAACTATATACAGAGGAAATACATCCGAAATCATTGATAGACTGTATCATAAACATATCAGCAAAATAACAATGTTAACACTTACAAGGTTAATGGGACACTGAAGTATATAACATGGAAGTCTGTTTATCATATGTTCAAAGTTTATCTACCAGAAGCAATAACATAATGAAAAATACACAGAATTTAATATAATATTCTTTCTCCGTTATAAATTAAATAGTCTCATTAATACAAAAAATAGCATAGAAGGAATTGACAAATATGAAATCTGTAAAATTCCTTGTACGTGTAGTCGAGTTAATATTGGTTAAACGTATAAGATTTTAAAATACAAAAAACATAGAAACGGGGCAGTAAAATACAAGGTGAATGATTCTTCATTAGCAGCAAGCAGCGGAAACACGTGGTAGACAGACTAGAATAATACTAAGATAATGAAATATGTAGAATTTAACACAAAAATTAAATGGCAGATAAACGATTGAAAGTTAAAAGAAAAAAAACAACAACAATAAAGATATATTAAACAATGAAGCTGGTCCATATCTAGACAGAATAAAGTATTGCATAAATGTTTTGTAACTTTGGGTAGTTTAACTGTAAATGTTGTTATTAATATGTACATAATTGTGTTAAGCGTACAAGTCCCAACCTTGCTCTTATCATTATACCTGAAGACAGTGTCATATGTCGTTATTTTAGGGCAAGTTCCTGTTTTTAATAACTAATGTGCGAGAGTTTTACGTCGTATTCCTTTTAATCGTAAATCAAATGTTTATATCCTGGCTTACATATTTTAAATATTTTTTTTATTATTATACAAAACAAGAGATCATGTACAAGCTATTTCCTTAACTAACCTAGGCTTATTTTCCTGTGAATACAAGCTACAAACCAGCGTACACATAAATACTTTCTAAACACGAGGAAATGCAAAGCAACGCTACTATTTTCTTTGCACAACAAAATACAAAGGAGTTGGAAGGACTAAAGCACATCACTACTATAACATCGAGTTGTTCTGCTTGAACCTGTACCATGGCTAGGAACTACCAGAACAAACTGCACTCGGTCGATAACACATAACCCAGTCGAAAGCAATCGATATCGGGCTACTCGCTATAATACTAAAATATATGCATCATGTACGAACACTTTGGTGGTATTTAGATAAAACGATATGCTGTCCTTTCAAAAACATTTCGAATTATAAAAAAATATGATAAAGATATATTAAATATGTAAATCATCAGTTTTAAAGGCTTCGCTTCATACGAAAAGTGAATTCTGAACGACTTCTTAATAAGACATAATACTAATAGACATTTACTGTGCCATATCCATTACCAATACATTTCCTAGAATTCAGGCATTTCCATAAATTAACAAACCAATATTTGTATTTTGATTATATAAAAGAAATATTTTAATTAATTCTATAGCATATAAATACCGAAATACGTTCATGAAATGTTTGATGACGAGACACTCATTTGAAATAAAAATGTATCTCAGAACGGGCTGGTATGGGTATTAATATTTATCAATACCAGCCGTTCTGAGATACTTTCATGACATTTATTACACTAACTATTTGAAACACATCTATAATCTATACCTTAAGTGTTGGTGACACAACAGGCACAAGTAAGGAAGTGAACTATGTAATCTATGTGTACGTGTACATAACTTTTCGGTTTGACTTTAAATGCACTGTTTTCCAATGTTTTATCTCGTATTCTTTAAAAACGTGAAACACAAAAACGTCTCATTCTATCATGCTTGCTTATTCCCTATTAATGACTCATTTTACATTTCTCATGGAATACAAGACCACAGAAACATTTTTTTATCCACAGAACAATAATAATATATGTAAAAATGGCTCGTTAGGGTTGAGAAAATTTTTTTACGTAGAGGAGAGAACAACGTTTCGACCTTCTTCGGTCATCACTGAATTATAATAAAACACACGTACTGTAAAGGTAGAATCAGGGTTAAACTAACGTACATAATTTCTGTGTAGTTGAACATACCATTTGAAAACTAATCACAACTTGATTTTACTTTATTTAATATGACACAATAAGAAGGGTTTAAACTACTTTGGTCATTATTAATGATTTATGAGTAATAATAAGTATTACGTTTACCCACTGCAAACGTTGAAGAACATATGTCGTTAAACTAGTATTAACATACACATCAATTGCCACTTTATCTTCAAACAATATTAATATTTAAATCTCGGCAGATTAAATGAGGTCAGACCACATGTATGCCAACTATTAAAGACGTTATTTATAAAATAATTTATGCTTAACTTCGCTAACAGCTTAACTAAAATAAAAATAAAAACTGGTTTTAATTCATTCTATTTAGTTAAGTAAACACTGTGGAATATTTTAAACACTGATAATCAAAGCGGTTGATGACCTTTCAGACAAGTTCAATATGAAATATCAAAAATCCAGACATGGCGAACTCACGTGGTTTTTGAGTTTCGTTTTCGCTATTTCTTTTGATTCGCTTGGCATGAAGCATTTAATATTTCTTCCCAATAAAGCACCACTCAATAACGTACACTGATAAGCACCTTTATGTGATTTTCTTCTAGGCGTTCATCTTGGTATTTCATACCAGGCAAAAGGAGTGCTCGTATCTTGGCAGCAGAGCTCGTACACAACTGGCTAGAAGAACGTTACGTCACTACGCACGTGTATTTTACAAGGAAAGATACCATAAGAAGGTGGAGTCACGCGCTTCGTGGTTTAAGCTGCATAGGCAGCATAGCACGCATAGGATTCTTCGGTGTATTCTGTAAATATTCGATATATTTGTATGTATCCTTTTTTTTATTCATAATAGGTTCCAAGTCTAAAATATTAATTTTAAAATTGTTAGTGGTAAAAAGCTAAATAATTTTTAAAATGTGTTTCATAGACTAAGCATTAATTAGCCATGAAATAGTTTAAACCGTGGAGTGTTAACGAAAATTAGAAAATCAATGACAAAACCTACAGCCAAGAACAGTGTAGAAGAACGAGAAACGAGCTTTACAAAGGCACAAATGTCGACTTGTATGTAGGTTTCATTTAGTTATTAAACTTCAATATCTGGATAAAACAGCAACTAACCATGCGTAATATCTCTCACTATATTTCACTGTGACTAAATCCTCGTATGTTAATAATTAATACCAAGTATCACACACGAAAACTGGTTTTAGGTAAAACTATAGTTATTCATTGTTTTACAAAATTCACATAACACTGATAATCTTACTTAAGCGACCAACTTTCTGTTCAGTAAATTATTCACCAAATATCCTCGACGTAGATATTTCTTACGGTGTATCTAGCTGTTTGTATGTGTGTGCACGTCTTACTAATTCATATAGCCTACAAGCTTCAGGAACCTGATCTCAATCGGGCGCGGTTATTAAATAGTTGGCGACTCCACCCTGGCAAGGTCCATGCGCCTACAAAGTTATAATCAGTATGTATGAATGCGTGTTTTTGATAAAAACTTACGAGACTATTAAACATGCGACATTGTTCATATTTTCGTTCTTATCAAAATATATCGATACACCATATAGATATTTCATTTGTTGAAAATATAATTATTATACATGAAAATGGTTTCAGGTTTCCAATCAACGACAGCTCAAGCTTGTATGACCTGTTAAACAAAGCGACAGTCATCTTGTTTTTTTCAAACTAGACTGTCAACATTCTCCCTATTCGTCCTCCATGAACAAAGAAAAAGAAACTACACTGTTGACTTTCATTATAAGAGGCTCGTGATCATTTCATATATTTATTTACAAGCAGCGATATTCTCAACAAAGCAGAAGTGAACACAAGAACCCGAGCTTCATCGGAAGTGATTTTCGCCAAAGTTTCTGTTGAATAACCTTAATACGATCCTTCACGAAGACTTGTATATAAAATACAGCGAACTAAATACCGGATTTTACAGGTTATTTTAAAACACTTGCTTTTCCTTCAAATCGCAAAGGATTTGTAATATATAGGTACATGACATTTCTCTTACAAAGATCACTTTTGTGAAATAACTATACATGGTTCTTAGTTGTCTCTTATCAACTCAAGTCTAAATACGCAAGTGTGGACTCGTAGATAAATGCAACTTCGATTGAAACTACAGCATCGTATCACTGAAGTCTAACGAATGAGGTAGGATTACGAGCTGTGGGTTAATCTTTAACCTATACGTTAATGTAGCTTTGCAGTGAACATTATCAAAATAAACGGGGTTTTTTGTTTTTGTTTTTTTTAGAAATTATTGGATTCATTTGTACAACGTGTTCGAAAAGTCACTGTGCAATTTTATAATCGTATTTTATTCAATCTATTTCAAGCCAGCAACTGATAGCAGTGTTTAGAAACAAAATAAGAAGGATCCAGGCCTGTATTGATGCCAACGGGGGTCGCTGTAAATACTGTTTATAATTGTCATTCATATTTACCTCCTGTATTAAAACATGTCTGTTAATAATTATATAAATGCACAGTGACTTTTCGAACACAAGTAACTGGCTTAGTATATACTCTACATCATTATCACAAAGGCTGTCTTAATATCGAAGTCAAATACAGAGAGATAATACACTGTCGGCGTCTTGGGTGGTGTTGGCATGGTTTATTGCCAAGCACTACTCGAGTTTACTGTAATTATACTTGGGTTGGATTAATTTAATCTTTATCTGTATCCATTTTATATGTATGCTTGTGTGTTTTAAGATTTCACTTTTATTAGACCGTATTTTGGGGGCATGAGTTTTTATTTGTTAAAAATCCAAGAACATATAATAACTAAAGCTGTGTGTTTTAAAAAATATAGAATACTTTGTATGAACCTACATGAGGCTTTTGTGTGTACATAAAAGAATGCTTTTATTTTTTATGTTTAAAGTAACTACTGAAGTATTCATGCCACAACCTGCAAACGGCCAATAATAGAATATTGGCAGGAAAATATTTGTGAAAACTTAATACAAATAAAAACTATATATAACAAATAACACTACGTAACACAAATTTTGTTCCTGGATAGTATGTGTTACTTCGTAATCGTTTATGTTGTAAAAGTACATAAAATGGCCATTATTCCCTTCAAACTTTGCTTTTCTGATCTGGATAGTGAAATTTAGAAATTAACCTATTTTCTATGTAAAAACGGGCAAATATGCACATTTTAATTTGTAAATATATTTATTCTAAAGTTATACAAAAATGTTTATGAATGAGTAGTTTTCCGAGATTTGCGACTGCAGTGTAAATCACTTTCACGTATCAGCTCCCAAATATAGTCTCCCATCATGTTTTCGTTATACGCTACCGGATCACAAAAACAAAGTTTGAAGAGAAAAATAGGTCTTTTCTATTTACTTTAGGCATAAGTAACTAGGAAATAACACTTTCTGCCCAGGAAAAACAACAACAAAAATTTGTTACAATGTGTAATTTTATGGTATAATTACAAGTTATATATATGTATGTATAATATGTTCGCGTAAAACAAAAAATATTTTGCAATCTATAAAACATCAAAAACGAGCTTTAACGATTTTAACCCAGTGTAACTAACTCAACGTTACCACACTACAGAACATACATATACATGACTAAAGAACACAAACTTGTTTGTAAAGTGGGTAAAGAAGAGATTATATACCTACCAACAAACGTACCTCTCTACTGTATTACTACATATAATATTTTCCAAAGGGAATACTTGTAAAAATTTGTTAATCGTCAACTTTTTGTCTTTTAAAAATAATTACTGTCAGTAAACACAAACTATATGTAACCACGTCGCTCTCGCGTCACGTGCATCAAGAGCCTCAGCTG
Source organism: Carcinoscorpius rotundicauda (assembly GCA_011833715.1). NCBI lineage: Eukaryota > Metazoa > Arthropoda > Merostomata > Xiphosura > Limulidae > Carcinoscorpius > Carcinoscorpius rotundicauda. Next base: position 25,925,743 of record CM022405.1, on the reverse strand, counting down.
CGTCTATTACAATCTGTTTCTTTTACCCTTTCTCCTAGGTGAGTGTTCTTCGTCACTCATCAACTTTCTTAGAGGATTTCGCGCGTATGTACTGCTGCTAACACGGCCAAAACAAATTTATTTTTACAGGTATTTTAAAACTATTTTTAAAAAAAGGTCCAAGTGTACGTATCCGGTTTTCAATCGTTGTCAAAATTTATGACATTGAGGTACTTGGGTTTTCAAAGTGAAGCGTTATTTACCTTGTATATTAACACTCCTACAAAAATTGGAGCCTAATAGGCCCCAGAGCAACTTGAAAGGTTATTAATATTGGGCTAATAATTTTCTATTTAAATGAAATTGCCATTAACTGACCCTATCCCTTTATATTTTAAGGAGCAATAATATTGACTTTTCAGACATTTGCAAAATAATATTTAATTTTTTTTTAAACAACCACTAAGGATATCACTAGTGGATGTAAATATTTTTTTTCGTAGGAGTGTTAATAAATAACTTGCGATCAAAGGCTCGTGTAACGTGACTCGAATACAGCTTATTATAAGTGTTCTCTTCTACTGCCATTGAAATACTGTTAACCTATACCAGTTTATTAACGTGATTGAAGAAAGTGTTATATCATGTTAATACTGCACATTCAATCCTCGTACGTTATAAACGTAAATGATAAAAGAGCAACTCTGACAGAAATTGTAATTTAATGATAAATTATATTTCAATGCGAAGTTCATGTGTTGTCTTCGAATATAACCCACCATGTTTTCGCTGGCCTATATCAAATAACTTGTCTTCCCACATATCCAAGGCAGTAACAATCATGAGTTTGGGAAGCAACATTCTGTGGGACAGGTTGTATAACTCGCTACACAAGTTATATGTAAACCTGCTTTGAAGACGTCGGTAGCCGAAATTTCATTGGCATATTCTCAGGTCTTGAGTGTAGATTAAATAGCAGAGGCTACAAAAACAAAATGATCACGGGAAATGCATGCACAATGAAATGTACTGGTAGCCATTAGTGTTAGAATTTCACCGGCAGAACATAATTGAAATACAAGTGCGCGCGCACACATACACACATCAAACCAGCTAGTCACAAATAATCGTTTCTACTAGTTTAAATAGATAAGTTTCTTATAGTTAAATTGGAATACGTTTTTAACAAAGAACTGCTAAACTAAGTGAGAGTTTTCAATAAATTATCCTTTGTACATTAAAATGAAATAAATACAACTGTTTCGAAAAAAGAAAGATGTATTAAAAGTCACTCAAGTATGAAAAACGCAAATCTCTCCTCTTTCAAATATTACTGCGAAAAGAAAAAATAAATACAAAAATTTGCTACTGCGCATCTCAACCCTAACCTTATTGAAGCGTATCCGCGCATCCAGTTTTTTTCACTACAACGTATTGATCGCGGCTTATAATGATCATATCCTTCATGGGCGCTCGCTGCCATTTTTGATACATATAATGCACTTTAGACAGATGCTATTGATTAGTTGGGCCTTTTTATTTGTTGACATTCTCAGCGTAAGTGGTAGACAATTTATATTTCCCTGTAGAAAATATTAAACCTCTTTCGTTTATTTTGAGAAATTGGGAGACATTTTTATGTTGAATCAAATACAAATTTTAGTTCATTTGTTCAGTTTTTATTGTTACGTCACATATTGTTATTTGGAGAAACGAATGCACTTGATTGAATTCCTTGTCTCAAATGTTCCCATAATTTATTATTGTACGTCACCCAGTGACATAGCGGTATGTCAGCAGACTTAAACGTTAGAAATCGAGTTTCGATACCCGTTGTGGGCAGAACAGATAGCCCATTCTGTAGCTTTGTTCTTAACTACAAACAAGCAAATTTATTTTACATTTAAAATAAACTTATAGTATTGTTACCTGATGGGGGCCCCCCAGTGGTTCAACGGTATGTCTGCGGACTTACACGCTAAAATCCGGGTTTTGATACCCGTGGTGGGCAGAGCACAGATAGCCCATTGTGTAGCTTTGTGCTTAATTCAAAAACAACATTACCTGATGGAGAAAAATTAATTTCTATTAATATAATATTGAAAACTGAAATACAATGAACTGGTTAAAAAAGTGAATTTGAATTTATTTAACGTTTTGTGGAAAATTATTCCGGTTTACCTGCACGAAATAATTGAACAGACATTGATAAATGTATTAAAGCTATAGTTTCAACCCATGTTTCCATTAATACTTCTATTTAAAAGTTACATCTAAGTGGATCACACAGTATTAATTACCAATAAAGAATTCTGACGGGCAATTTTGTAACTCGTTAAGAAGCCAACAAAATATCTGTAAACATTCAGATTTTATAGAATTGTAATGTTGTGTTTATTATTCTTTCACTGCGTGAAAAAATGCAAACAAACTTCCGTCTTGAAATACACATGCAGTAGCTATCATGTAAAGTTTGAAACTAGTCACTCGTGTGTGTATATGGCCTAGTTTAAGAGACGTATTTTGTTTACACAAGAGATCGTTCATCCTGTGTTTGATTGCGACCTTTTAGTACTAAAAGGATGTGCGTTTAATATTCCTAGCAATAGAAATAACACTGCACAACGACTTTTTTGCTTCTTGAACACTGTGGGATTATCCTTATATATTTATGGCTGCTGATCACGAAAATCAAACCCAAATTTGGCCATAACGTACCGTTTCATCGAAATCTTCAGTTTCTCCAGGACATTGCTACAATGGAAAAATGATATCAGGGCAACTGGAATCCGTCAATGCTTGCTGACTACTGTTGGATACTCCAACGTGATGCATTGAATACAAACGAAAATCAGGGGCAAAACACTTTTAATTATGTTGAACTTAAATAGCGAATTAAAAACATAAACGCAATTAAATACGTTATTGCCTGTAAACAGTTAACTGTCTATATCTCAGAGTTCCTACGTGATGAAGCAAAACCAAAACTATATTTGTGCATACCCACCAGGTACCTGTCACAATCAGCAAAAACTTTTCAGGAATCAAAACCTTTCAACAAAATTGTTTTGCAGTGAAATCAGAAAAAAAATGTCTACAACACCGCTGTACTACTTTGATTATGGAAGGATAGAATCGTCTGCAATAATTATTTATTTATGAATGGGTAAACGTCGTTCTTTTATTAATTTCTCAATTTTTGAAAATAGTTAAAAATAGAAGAAATATTGGTAATTACTATATACGTATTTACATGTAAAAGAAGCGATTTTTTTAATATTCAGACTTAAAAACAGATTATAGAAAAGAAATTAACACTTGCAACAAGATTTGGATATTTCATCATGTAAAAATGTAATAAATGTAATTTAACGAGCTTTACTAGACGTGAAGTGATAATAAAACTATCCCAATTCATTATTTACCCGCACATAACACATACAGATCGATTCTCCAATAAGGCGCCTGAGTGACTGAATGATCAAGCAACCAGTACGCAAACAACTGAAGCACATTTTTGAGGGATATTTCTATGAGTCAGGGTCTCACCAGCTACCGTCAATATCTAATTATCTTGGATCTTTGTTGCTTTGTGAATGCAGAGTTCTTTCCTATTGATAAGATTCATGCAACAAAAAATTGAAACATTTTCATTTTATTTGGAATCCAGAACTTTTTTTGTTAATGCATGGCTAAAAAAAATATAGAAAAAAATTAACCAAATGACCACATACATTTTCAACCTAACTCCATTATGCTATTCCTTTCAAAAACTTGCATTAAAAAGTAAAAGAAAGAAAAGCTGGTTGATGTTATACAACCCCCTACACTAAAACATGTTGTGCGGTGTTTTACTTAACGTGTATTAAAACAAACTGAAAACTAGTAAAAGTAAAATGAACTATCTTAATATTGATATGAAGATAAATTTTAGTAAAAATACTAAAATGAAACAATTACATGTGCGCCACATATTAATATATTTTAACCATACATTCACAGTGCACAAGTTCAATGAAATTTAAGTAGCTGATATGTAATGAGACATTATAAAACACATAATGAGAAATGCATAACAATGCGTTAATCACACTATGTTTATCATAGTTAGTACTGACGAGGCCCTTCGTAACATCAGAATTTACCGGGCCGACTGGGATACGACAAACGCAGTTGTGGTTGAAGTCGGTATTTATACTACCGTGTTTCTCCGACAATAAGACCTACTCATAAAATAAGACCTAGTGTGATTTTTGGGGATAGTTTTAATATAAGCCCTACCCTTAATATAAGCCCTAGTTAAGAGTGGCAGGAAGAGGAAAGAAATAAAAAATAATAATTTATTAATTAGTTTAAGTATTAATCAGTTAGTTTAATAATAGTTTATTTTAAATGGTTAGTTTAATAGTTTTTATAATTTTTACTTTGTAACTTCAATTTTGTAATATATCAAAATAAGACATCCCCCGAAAATAAGCCCTAGTGTCATATTTTGGAGTGAAAATTAATATATAAGCCCTGTCTAATTTTCGCAGAAACACGGTATGAACTTGCATATACAAGGGTTAGGATTAAGAACAAAACATTACTAATTCGTTTTAACACCAATTATTTGTTTAATTGTTCACTTATAATTTAGTTAACTTCACTCATAATTCACAAAACTACGCGAACAAGCAAGCAACCGCAGTATAGTTTCATTTTGTTGTAGCTGTTGTTCACCAGACTGATTTAACTACGTTTTCCAAAAATTTTCGGATATTTATCTACTTATTTTACAAAAGAATGGAAAGTAATAATGCAGATGACAAAAGAAAAGAAAAACGCTAAGATAGATGATACATATAATACAACTAAGGAAGACTCGTAAACAAAAACAGTAAAATGTGATAAAATTATTATTATACAGTGTACAATGAATGTGTGTTCGTGAAGTGTTAATATAGTCCTGGTTAGTATTATCATATGAACAAATTGTGTTGTTTAAAACATTTTATCCTAAAGTTTGAATTACTCCATTACTGGTGAATTTTTGTGATGGTTATATTCTAATGTCTCACATGTATTTGGTAATTGTGGGTACAAAATATTTTTTTATATAAACACATCCGTGCGCCCTCCTTTACTCTTTTACAAAACCATCATGGCGCTGGAAAGGTGACCTCTACCATCAAGCCCTTCAAACGCGAAATCCGTGATGTTGGCGATCGTTGCCCGTTATGCCGTGTTTATCTCAGTAGCCGTAGCAACCAGCCAACCAGAGAATAAAAGGGCTGAAGCTTTTGGCTTGCTCACAAAACAACAGGCTTGCTTTAACTTGCAAAATCTCCCACTCATGAAGCCACAGTGCAGGGCCGCGAGCACACTCATGTATATGTGTAATAGTTAAAAGAAACGCATGCGTTGTGAGTTATTGATTAAAAAAACAAAAAAAAAACCTTCTAACTACGGATTTAGCGACGCTGGCAGACAAACATGCACAGTGAGCTATTCTAAGATGCGCGCTGGCAAAAAGCCGAGATAGCTTGATACGGAGGAAAAAGATTACAGTTGTAGCGACCGGGTCTGTAAAAAAATGCGTATTTTGGATATTCATACCAGTATTACAGTACATGATTTTTACAAAAGATAAATTATATATTTTGCTGTAATAATTATTCATTCAATGAAGGTTTTAAGATATATAATGCAACTAACATCATCGTAAATGTGAAAAGTGGAAGAACTAACTTCCTCATATTTGTAGAAATATGAAACAAAACTAAAAACTAATTTACAATGTTTAGATTGTAGTTTTTGAGTGGACTTTATTCACAATATACATCTTTACTTGTCTTATATTAAAGTTCATTGATAAATCCACACCAAAAATCATTCATTCTGTTCAGTGTTTTTGTAATTTGTTTTACATTATGGAAGTACTTAAATGATGTCGTTATCTATTGCGTTTTAATTATAAACTAGCATTAGGGCATTAAAAAAAAAGACTTGTGACGACATTACATCATGTGAAGAAAGATGAAGTTTATTTATATAAAGTTATATGCAACATTTTGAAGAAAAACACCCTAACAAACAGAAAGTTAAACACATTACATAAAATATTTTACATTTTTATAAGAAACATACAAGAAAGAACATAATATTGGGGGAAAATAATTAAAATAAATGAGGATCGATCTTTTCCATAATTCTTGATGACGAGAAACCCACTTGAAATAAAAATGTATCTCAGAACAGCTGATACGGGTATTAACACTTTTGTTGATAAGTAATAAGTTGCAAACTCTCTCTTTGTTAACCTGAAGATATCCTAGGAAGGTCGAACGAAACATTGTTTTCTGCTTATCAATGAAAGTGTTGAAACCCATACCAGCCGATCTGAGATACAAATTGGTTAACGTAACTCAGTACCACGTCATACAAATTATAGTTTCTAATCAGCAAATACGTTTGACACACACACACACAATACAGAGTTTGCTTTGTGTTAGAAACAAACAAAATCACAACAATTAAGTGAATGTTTTGTCAACAGTTTGTGAGAACATGCTATAAAAGTAAGCCAATCAAATACTACGCTCATCGCATGAACTCAGCTATCTTTTATCGTCTTGTCTACTTTGTCATTAAGGTATTAGTTGGGTATGCTGACAAATGTTTCAGTGATATACATGTACTGAAAAACACGTCGATTAGCAGAATCTCAGAAGGGAGAGAAATGAACAAGTAACGTCATTTAAATCAAAAAATGTATGCAAAATATAATCACTAAAATTCTTGAAACTGTCCACATAAAAGCTCAGTTGTGTAACGTGGTTAAAATGTGAGAGTTTCAATCGCTGTTTTTCTTTTTTTGACGGTCATTTTGTGGAAATTGTTGAGTTAAAAGGGACTAATCATAGATTACGACACCCAAGTCTGTGTCACTTTGTTGGAATATAGAGGTAGCTTAAAGTACAGTACGATTTTGGTGTACGCTAAAAACATTTTATATTTAACATAAAAACTACTGAAAACAATGCAGGATGCTGGTAAAATATTTATAAAAGGCGTACACTGATGCGAGACTATATCACAGCTCTAAACACCGGCGGTGATACGACCTTCGGAACAGGGGGGGAATTATCACGTGACTGTATATGTAACAAGAGCTTTCAGGCGTTTTGCACACGGCACACAATTCACTAAAGAAAGCACAGGCTATCAACCGGGGTCTGCACCCAAGAGTGTTTACGATAAACGAGTTTCGCCTTGACAAAATGCCTTGGACTGCTGAACATGTATGGCAATTGTGGCGGGAAGCTTGCATGACATATCATCACGAAGGGATATTATCACCATAACAAACGCAGCGTTACCCCTACATGAGAAATGGGCTTAACATATCTTATCCCCAAGGGTGATAAACTCGTATAAATATATTTTCAATACTGCTTCACATTTGTGAATTGTTAGTTGAAATTGTAGCAGTTACTAATAAAAATAAAAATCTGTAGATATTCGCATTACATTTTTTTAATCGATCTTTAATACAAGTTTTCAATTTCCCTTTAAAGAAATGTTAGGTCTATATAGACAGATACATAAACTAATGCATGTATAATGTAAATTTATAAAATAATGTACAACTATAACAGAATGGCATTTTGGCATATACATCTCACAGGTATAATATATATATAATATTCACATTACAAAAACACAAAACTAAGTGGTTATTAATGAATAATCGAAGGCAGGGACTTAGCAAAACCTGTTTAGTTACGAAAACATTACAGTACTTAATGTAAGGCAGGTGAATTTCCAATTGGTTTTACGCCTAAACTAACCCTTAATAAATACATACAGCAAAGTCTTAAGATATATGTTGCCCATTATGTAATTCTAAATATTACATTCTGAAAGCATTTTACTGAACAACAGTTTTCAATACCAGTCCCCCACTAGTACAGCGGTAAATCTATGGATTTACAACGCTAAAATTAGAGGTTCGATCCTCTTCGATGGGCTCAGCATATAGCCCGATTTGGCTTTGCTATATGAAAACACACACATGTGATACGGTGAGGCCAACCTTAATCCATTCATCGTTAGAAACTCTCCACTGTGCGAAAACATCGGCGAGTAAAGACAAGTATACCAAAGGTGCAGAAGTCAACTGGAGCTGTATTAAGTAAGAGACTTGTGTTCGAATGGTGTAGTGGGGCTGCATTCTCTTCATGTGTGGCTGGGAACTGGCATTGTTTATCATCTTCTTCATCGTACGAGGAAATATAGGTAGCTTTATATCGTTGTTGTTGTTGTTTTAAACGAGTTTTGTTTTATTACCATGACCTTCGCTTTGCGAAGAAAGGTTGCTTAGATTGGTTTTAATACATGCATTTCAAGCCCATTACTGTAAAAGATACTCCGTCATGCAAGTTTTTAATAATTTCGAGGACTGGCTTCTCTGAAGGGTTATTTCCTTTGGTTCTACATCCTTTAACAATCTTCATATACGAATATTCTTCCTCCGAATGAACTATATCATATGTATTCAGCCGTAAATATACTCCTGATGTCACTGCGCTGTTGAAAATTCACCGTAATCCAAATATACAAATGCTGCTCGTGACGACTCGCATTTGCGGCTACACGTTCCAGTATTGGCATATATAAATTATCCTTATAAAGTAATATTAATCCTATGTATTTGGGACAATTGAACACTGGCTAGAAGATGAAAAAAAGAAGGCAATTTAATAGCCGGAAATGATAAATCTAAACAATATTTATACATTTTCGCATCCCACAGCACGACAGATTACACTGAAATTTGCTTCCCTGTACTTTTAAACATTCCTGTACAATAGGGTGGTAAATAAAAGGCTTGAATCAATACACAAACTCAGGGTCGCAAACAGTTGTTTAGCTGTGTAACCAAACCACGCGCACAGAAAATTTTCGTGGTAAGGTACCTACCTCTCAACTTGACGAAAAGGTGACAAGGCTTCGTCTAAAACCTGTTTAAGTGGATAACATTGAATACGTGTTTGCGAGAAACCGTTGCTAAATAAGCTTTTTAACACCACAACTCATCAAGTTAAAATGTTACAATATACAGCTAAAGCAGACACGCAAGTTATGGTAACTGAACAACTAAATATCTAAGAAAGTAATAGTAAAGTAGGACGTTCAGACACCTAATAATTTTAGAAGAGAGGTGTTATGACGTAAATCTTTACAACATGCTTAAAATTCATGTAATGGAGTAAATTAAACTAGTAATCTAGTAAGCCTAAATACATACAGATAATATAATGAAGAAAACTGATACCGGTAGTAGAGTAAGTAAAATCTACACAGTTCATACAATAGAGTAATAGTCAAGTTTGAATTCACGTGGTTCGTTTTCTAATAATTTGTGTTCATGATAGAATGAAAGCTAAACCATTTTCTTTTAACAGTGTTATTTATTGCCAGATATATGGGATCCCCACTAGGTCCAACAATAGCCAATAGTTTTCAGATGCTATCATATAATGAAGTAAATTAACCACAGAATGTATTAGGCTTAAGTATATTCATGTTTTTTTTATATATGTTTATATGGAACATATCTGTTGTAATTATTGTTTTATTTTATAATAAATAGCTGGTGTCTAAAAGTCCTACTTCGTAATTTTTTTAGGTATCTTATTGTTCTATAGTCACTATTTATATCAGCGCCTAACCAGATATTAGTTAAGTCTTCGACGAACAATACCAACGCTGGCGAGGCATGATTCTTTAGAAAATACGAAGGTGACATCTAAAAAAAAACTGATAAATTCTAATTACACTATTCGCAAAATAATGATAATGGCAATTTAGTTTTATGTTGTTAAGCACTTACATAAAGGACTACCTGTGCTATGTACACCACGGGTTTTTAGCAGTATAAGTCCATAGACGTAACATCATGAAACTCGGGGGGGGGGGGGGCAAAACGGAAATTCAACTGAAACAGTACACCGTAATTCAGAAAAACTTGGTAACGAGTAAAAAGACTTATCTGTATAGATGTGCAACAAAATGTAATTTATGATTTAATATTTCATTAATTCAGCTTGTAGCTTTGTACATATGTTGTCTATAGAACTCGCTCTATGCACAGTTCTGGAGCTAGCAGGATAAAACTTGGCAGACATGTACATTTTACTGTAACGAACATTGTCTGAAATTTGTAGTATTAATACGAGTAACAATGAAATAAAACTATTCACAGTTACAAAAATATAAAATTTATTAAAGAAAATTACAATTTACTTTCATTCATATATATATATATATATATTAGTCTTACAACCCCTTGTTAATCCAAACAACCTGAATAAAACGTTTGGAAAAGGAAACCAGTAAGTGTGGTTCCCATGGAAACGCTTCTCCCGACCTTTAACAAGCGAATTATCGATCACTGCACCAGTTTCTATGGAAACATTCTATTTTAACTTCACAAAACTGGTACGAAGCTACATGTAATTTTTAGTCTTACAGTCGTTCCTAAATGGAAGTTATCATTCCCTGCATGAACAAGTGCATAACATACCTGATTTGACTATTATTGTGACTTATGAGGGAAAGTAATAAAAAAAAGCATTTCGAATAAAATAAGACACTTAATATATATATAAATTTTCCCACAAATTCATTTTATTTCACTACATGGAAATTCAATGTAAATGGTTTACTCTAACAATCACGGACCTTACAAGCTATATTACCTTCCTATTACAACCTACAGTTAATGAGGTTCTGTAAGAAATACATCAATTTAAGGTAGAGTACGCGAAAAGCTGGAAATGGACATACTCAGTGTTGTTAAGAGCGAAAGTATTGACAAAAAATAAAACATTCGATAAATGAATTCCTTCATAGAGCGTGTTTTCAAACAAACATTAAAATATTAATTTTATTTTCTGTGTGATTATTGAAATAGTGCAAATAATATTGATGTAATATAAGTACAAAACGTGCACACACACACACCATACATAAAAGTAGGCACCACCAAATCTACAAAATCAAAATAGTTACTTGTTAAAAAACAAAACAAAAAACGCGTTGGACTAGTTTGGTGTTCGTGCACAAATAGGATTCCCAGAAGCTACTGCAAGCGACGACGTCACAAGCGCAGAGGCTTACTTCCAATATACGGGTCTTGTATTTTGTAGGGACACGCGCACAAGCCATGTGTAACCAAAAGGGCCTTGAGTAACTAGTCTGACTAGGCTAGCATACGATAACGCCAGTAGGTGTAATATGGCTGCATTACACCATACACACAAACGTTACTCTTGTCTAACCAGTACCAGTTTGACTTGTTCCGTCCACGTGATGCAACCGGGTGAAACTAAACAATGATTTTATAACTGGCGTACAAATGAACATGGACAAACATTTTGTATTTCAAGTTCTCTTGACCCAAATGACTTTTACTGAGGGATCAATGGTAATTTGATCTTACACCTATTCTAAGGTTGTTGTTGTTTTGAATTAAGCACAAAGCTACACAATGGGCTATCTGTGCTCTGCCCACCACGGGTATCGAAACCCGGATTTTAGCGTGTAAGTCCGCAGACATACCGCTGAGCCACTGGGGGGCACCTATTCTAAACTCTATCGTTTCCCACCTCTTCATACGACGTGAACTAAAGGTATACATTATGATACTTGCTATCAAACAGTTTAATTTACTTATACTTCAGCAAGACAACATTTATTTTTGAAACTATAATTACAATGAAGAGCGCCTCACTAGAAAGCACAAAACAACATATCTTGCTAGCTATATATCCCGATGTTACAATCTGTTAATTTTTAAAGTACATTTAAACTAGGTTTTTACTTTCCGAAAGAGTAATATTTTCTATGTTTCTCCTAGAGGGATAGAGTGTTGCCATGGAAACATTCACCCGTCAACATATACTATGCAGGTCATTTATGATCCCTGAGCAAAGATCATCAACTCTCTCAACTTCATGATACATCCACGTCCTTACACAGTTTCAGGAAATTTGATTCTTTATCACGTTCCAGCACACACCAGAATGGATGCCTCATTCATTTTACGTCCAATCAGTTTAAACCATAACTAAAGAATGCATTAGTCTTGTGGTCAATGAAAAGTCATTCAGAGGATAGTTTGTCTCTTCGTGGCTTTGTCATTTCCCGACGATCATTTTTGAATGAAAATGAAAGTTTCTATACATTGTGACATATTAATGTATCGTGCGTGCTGTTTATCATGTATTTTTCCATTATCTTTAGTTATGTAGATTTTTTAAAACTTACTGTGTAATTTGTTTTATGCTCGCAAAATAGTTGAAGTTTTTCAATCCCAACGTTGCCTTGTTCTTTTTTTTTCCCTTATCAGATAATGCCAACTTGGCTGACCAAAGTGCTGCAGTGTCTTTTCGTTGGCCAAAAAGGTGATTTATTCAAGTCCCAGTCAAGGAATGTTATAGGAAAGTAAATGGCCATGCAGTGACGCAATTCTAATAGAATAAAACTGAGATTTCATGAATGAGTACAGAGTTTTAGTTTCTGAGAGTAGTAGTTAGCTTTCATCGTTCTGCAGAGGTATATCAGGAGAAAAGAAAAACCTCGTCATTGATCCAGGAATGGCAATACTTGATTTGTTCATGCAAACAAATAACACACAGTGGGTTTTGTACTTGTATTAATTAATAAAGATTGTAAGACTTTCTATTCCTGCTGGACTTAAACTCCAATAGTATATATTCAGCATTGTCCAATAAAACTTCATCTTGTCAAACATCCTACTTCACAGACTTACCGATACAGCTTTATAGTTAATTCAAGTCACTTTAATATATATATATATATAACTTTCGTCGTTTCTTTGTCGTGGTAAATAGATGACGCTCAGTTTTATAGTGTGCGAAGATTTTTAAGGTTTTTGGATGTGCACTCCTATTCTACTCTATATGACAATCGATATCTGCCTGTTTTTCATTCAAATATATGAACGTTTTCAGTTTTAACAGTGTCGTTCAGCCCTCAAAATACAACTTTAAAAAGCCACACCTCCAGTTCCACCTTCGTATCTTTGCAGTCATTTCGTTGCTTTAAAGATAAAATCTATTGTGTGTTATAAATCCATATTTAGGGTATCTCCAAATATAAAGTTTGCATCAAAGATCACATAACACAAATATTCATACACAAAACACGTATTTCCTTTCTCCATATTCATTCACTATTTCGAACATTTGCGACAAGACGTCCCTTGAATAATTTACTTAAAACTGTTTAGTTTGTTTAGAATTAAGCACAAAGGTACTCAATGGGCTATCTGTGCTCTGCCCACCACGGGTATCGAAACGCGGTTTTTAGTGTTAAGTCTTCAGACATACCACTGTGCCACTGAGGGGCTAAAACTGTTTAGATATTTTTGTGTCAGATCATAGACTTATAACTGAAATGTATATCTTTTTACACGTTATCAACTCCTTATTTCGCGTATTCTTAACACCCACAGTTATTGTTAACAAACAATGAAATTCTCTATTATAGCTTATGTTTTGAATGTCGTCACTACTGCTGGTTTGAATTACTGAAAGTTATGTATATTATGCTACTATTAATACCCTATGCATAATATGCAAAATTACATATTTAGCACAAGCAACTTTACCACAGGAATCGTAAGGGTGTGATTTCATTTATCACTTGCAAGTTAATTATATATCCAAATTAAAGATATTCACCACCCACATATCACATAACGGTTTCTAAAGATGCTTTACTTAAATTTGATTGGATCTATAAAGATAAAAACATTCACTTTTTTTCTAAATTAATAACGTGAAGTAAACATCAGTAGCATGACTATAGTTTTGTTTGTTTGTAATGAAGCACACAACTACGTTTTGCCCACCGCGGTTATCAAAACCCAGTTTCTAGTGTTGCAAGTCCCCAAACATTCCACTGTGTCACTGGTGGTTTGTTTGTTTGTTTTAAATTTCGTGCAAAGCCACTCAACGGCGTCCCTAATTTAGCAGTGTAAGACTAGAAGGAAGGTAGCTAGTCATCAGCACTCACCGCCAACTCTTGGGCTACTCTTTTACCAACGAATAGTGGGATTGACCGTAACATTATAACGCTCCCGCGACTTTCTGATTACGATTTGAACGCCTTAACCTACCTGGCCATGCCGGGCCGTCACTGGTGACCAACACAACTACAGAGCTATATGCATAAATGCAACAGTTATACTATTTAATTTCATACACCATTTAAAACAGCCGAAAAATAGCTAATTCAAAGTATAATGACCGTTTGAAATGTTTTTCTCAATGAATTGATAACATCGAACGTAATCTGTTGTCTGCTAAGTTACAGCCGTGGGAAGGTGAATACAACAAGTAAAACAACCTGAAGAACATTAAACTGACATTTAGTTGTAATTCATAGATTGTTTTTTACATTTTAAAACCAACTTTAAAATGTTGTTGAAAATATTTTTAAATCATACTCTTAATTATAAAAAAACACATTTAAGTTATAGCCCTTTCATAAATTTGGTCAACTTTATTTTATTTAGTTACGACAATACTGGAATGTGTTTATTAACATGAAAAGTCTAAAATAGGAAAGCGGAACAATGTGTTCACGTAGGGAAGTGTGAGTTCATTATTCCATTATCCCTCCTTTATGTGTATCTCTTCTTACGCGGGTGTAATTTTAGCTAGTTAGAACTAAGAGATTGGGTTAGATTAATATATAATTATGTTAAGTAGGTCAGGCGCTTCAAACTTCCTGTACTTGTGGCTGTTAGCGAGCGCGGAAGTTTGAACAAGTAGCACTCTTACAACAACCATCACATTGACAATCAGCTGCAAAGCGACCTGTATGACCTTAATAAACGTCTTTATCCAATGTTTTAGTCTCTAGTGCCCCCCATCCTTTTTTAAACACTTATAGTAAGTTGTCCAGAAATGTCGGAATTCTCACGATGACATTTAGAAGCTGAATATTGAGTAACTTATCATTAGTGTTGTCGTTTACAAGGTGTCTTAATCGTTTGCTGTTTCAACTCCACAAAGAGCAAGTTTCGCAACCCCCAAGGCAACATGGACAAGAAGGACTTTCGTTTGACTTTCCTTTACGGCCTCAAATTTGAACGAAAACCGAACGAAACTACATGGACCATCAAACAGGCATTTAGCCATGGATCTATTACTCAACGGGCAGGTTAATACATGGAGATGGAAGTCTTGAAGACCACGAATGTCATGGAAGGAAGTCATCCTTAGATGAAAACACATTAATGGAAGCAGTTGAGACAGACTCTCACACAATAGTGTGTGAGCTGGCAGAAAACCTAGGAAAAAGCAAATCAAGCATTGCTAACCACCTGTGTGCGACTGAAAAGACGAAAATTTTGGTTAAATGGGTTCCGCATGAGCTGACTTAAGATCAACAAATTTAGCGTTGTGAGACCCATCAAGGACGACACTTCAAAAATTAAACGAATTGGGAATCGAGGTTCTGCTTCATCCACCTTATTCCATAGACCTTTTCCCTTCAGATTTATATTTTTTTCAAGCACTTTGACAACATTTTGAACAATCAACGCTAGTTAGCTGCAGAACAAGCTTCTGGAAGTTCATTGACCACAGAAACTCTGATTTATACAGCAGGGGCATAAACAGCGTCGCAACAAGTTGGCAGAAGTGTATTAAAACAAATTGTGCTTATTTTGATTAAAGCATGCTTTAAAACACTGGTTTATACTTTTCCAAACTTCGCAGTTCAAAAACGACATTTATTTCTGGACAACCAAATACCACGATCACGAATTACTACTGTCCCCTAAAATAACTTTATACAGGATAGTTTAAACAGTTTTGGCAGATGTTCTACCATACTTAGTTTGATTGCCAATCCTATTCGAGTCTACAAAATCAGAGAATGCAAAGAAATACGTTATTAATATTATTGTTTTCAGGCTTCACATTTGTCTTAGCATCCATTCAGCGAATCGATGACACCGAAAACGGGGAATTGAGTCTGCTATGGAGGGGTTTCACGTTTTCCATTATTTAAGTTAAAACTAAAAACATTTCACCGCCAAAAGAACTCACCTTTCAATAGTGTTTGACCACAAAGTTGTGAAGTTTAGGGAGTTGGGTAGAGTGTGTTCTTCCTAAACAAACTTTTATAAGTGTGCATGATTAAGCAGGTACACTATTCTTAAACACCTCACAGCAGCAAGTGAGAATATTTAAACTTTCCTCGACTATTTCACTTCACAGAACAAGTCAAAACCGTAAAAACCAGCTGCATAAAGTTGAGGAACCAGATCTTGTGGAGAACTATGTATAATAGCCACGTGGTCTGGGTGGGATTTTCTCACTCACAGCCTTAAATATCATGCTAATTTGGATATGATGACAAGCAGTTCTGATTCCAGACATCGAAAGAGCTCAAATCTTTATTCAGAACTTTAAAAAAAGGATAACGCTGGAATTCTTTTTTCTGGGGGAACCAACTTGCTAAAAAATGTCTCACTAACTCAGTAGAGGGATATCATTGTTATTATACTTTTGGAAGGATCTAGTTTCTGTGCTTATGTTATTGTTTGCTTAGCGCAAAGCTACATAATGTGCTCTCTGTACTCTTCCCACCACAGGGAATCGAATGTCTGCAAACGTACCTCTAATTCATTAGGAGTTATTATTCATGAAACACAGAAACATTATTACTGAACAAAATGGAGGCTAATAAAAACTGTATTAAAAATTGTTACATTTTTTTATGAATCTAAAAACGTTGAGTTAGGTTAAACTTGTACTTAAGTTTAGTAAAGTAACGCAACTAAACGTTTTTATTTCAGTTACATAAAAAATAATATTTAAAAACGTTGCACTCCAGATTTTTATACATGAAAAAAGCAACAAAAACTTACAGAGTGTCACACATTATCAAAACATAAAAATATATTTCTGGAGATTTGCAGAACAATTAAGCAGGGCTATCACCTCGAGAACTTCGAATGAATCAATACATGTACTGAGTTTGCTGACCCAAGCTGTGCTGATGAGCCTTGCGTAGGCGAATCAAATAATACATGAGGCCTGTAGCATCACAGGATATATTGTTAATTTCACCTTTAGTGAGCCCCCCAGTGGCTCAGCGGTATGTCTGCGGACTTACACGCTAAAATCCGGGTTTCGATACCCGTGGTGGGCAGAGCACAGATAGCCCATTGTGTAGCTTTGTGCTTAATTCAAAACAACCAACCAACAACCTTTAGTGAACAAAATGTAATATAATCACTAAACACTTGTCTCACTATATAATAGCAAATGATAATATATTTTATAATATTATAATAAATGCACTCATCTAAATTAATTTAGGTTGCCAAATGGCGAGTTAAAAATGACTTTGAAACTCCATAAATAGAATGAATATATGGTTATCTACGCGACTTACAGGAAAGATATCAAACAGCGTAAGTGTTTCTCTTCTGGTTTCGATGTGCACTGCTGAACATAAGCAAAGGATAAACAAAATTTGTAATATTATAAATACAACATACCAGAACCACTATTTTAAGTTACGTCAGTTCCCCTCCTCCACTGGTTCATTGCTACGAAAAACAGGCATCTAGTAATTAGTCACATGATTTTAATTACAAACTATTCATCATTCAGCCTATACGTTGGTCTCACATGCTCTTGTCTCATGGTGAGAGATCAGGGAAGATTACTGAATATTTTGTTTTTGTGGAGTGCCATTCACCAAACGAAAACTAGCTAGTCAAGTCAGCTGTATCGATTTAGCTAAAACTATCATAAAATGTCGTTAATAAATTGTGAAACTCCTTCTAAACCAATAAAACGGTGTTCAAAAACCTAGATAAGACAAGTCATTAAGTCATTACCTACAACAGAAATTGGACTCTATGCGATTGTAGGGTACCAGCTTTGAGGCAGAATTTAATGTTCTCAGCCGAACTGGGAAGTGTGTCTATTTGGCAACATATTTCACAAGGCCAGCCTATGTACCTTACGTTCCATGATATGTATTAGGCTTATAAGATAGAACAAAACTTCTCGCCTACAATGGTGCGAATAATACATCCTACAAATTTCTAGAGAAATATTCCTTTTACTCGTAAGCCACGCCTCATTCTTCCTGCAGCCAAATAACTAGCTTTTGTTTGTTTGTTTTGGAATTTCGCACAAAGCTACTCGAGGGCTATCTGTGCTAGCCGTCCCTAATTTAGCAGTGTAAGACTAGAGGGAAGGCAGCTAGTCATCACCACCCACCGCCAACTCTTGGGCTACTCTTTTACCAACGAATAGTGGGATTGACCGTCACATTATACACCTCCACGGCTGGGAGGGCGAGCATGTTTAGCGCGACGCGGGTACGAACCCGCGACCCTCAGGATTCGAAGTCGCACGCCTTACGCGCTTGGCCATGCCCGCAAAGCTATTCGAAGGCTATTTAGCAGTGTAAGATTAGAGGGAAGGTAGCTAGTCACCACCACCCACTGCCAACTCTTGGGCTACTCTTTTACTAACGAATAGTAGGATTGATCGTACCATTATAACGCCCCACAGTTGCAAGGAAGAAGTAGAAATAGTAATAAATTGATCTACTGATCTTGTACGTCACTAAGTATTTAAAAAATGCTTAGATAATCTTATGTTAGATTGATTTAAACGGAATTTACTCTGAAAACGATGTAATGAATGTTAGCTTTTTTATTCGGTCGTCGGCCACGTGTAAGCTTATGAAATATATTAGTCCTGGTAAAAAAATTGAACATGGCCATGGAATGCCTTTCAGGTAAGGCACCCCCATACTTAAGATTTGTTTCATTGTAGGTTTGTGATGTTTGAATGATTCTTAAATATTTTTAAAAGAAATAATAAGAGCCAATGCTCCAAAAATAATTTCATATTCGAATCTTCTAAAACAACAACAACAAAGATTGCTCAGAGATCAAAATCATTGTTATAGGTGCGGCCCACACTTATATATGAAGAACTAGGGACATTTTTTCTTTTTAAATAAATCTATCACTTTTCATCTACGCGATAAATTTAAGTGGTTTAACATAGCCTACTAGATATTTGTATGATGAAAATATTCGAGACTTAATTAAGATGACAAAACAAAGAGGACGTTAGTTTACCCAACTGTAATAAGTTGTAAACGTGTTGGGTAAGTCTTTTCAAATAAAAAAGAAGAGAGTGTATTTACCCAGATTGTAATTTGATACGACATAGCGTATTCAACGTTTTCTCCCTAAAAATTAACCCACTAGAGTAAAAACGTTTCGCATGTTTAATAGTATTATATAGTATGTACTAAACAAGTTCACGATCTCAAAAAATCACAAGTTGAAATAAATTCAGAAGCTCAGTGTTGTATACTTCAAAGCAAATAGTATTTGTTTATGTTCGCGCGCTGTCACAACTGAAATGAACAATATTGTCACTTTATGAGAACTTCAGTGTAAATAGTAATATTTAATTAATTAAATATTAATTAATATTTTGTGGAACGAAGCGTTCGTAAACAGGTCGTACATACACCATGGCCAGGTGGTTAAGATATTTGACTCATAATCTGAAGGTCGCTGGTTTGAATCCCCGTCTCACCAAACGTGCTCGCCCTCTCAGCTGTGGGGGCGTTATAATGTTACGGTCAATTATATTCAAAGTTTTATTTTTACTTCTCATGGCAATGTTCATTCAGTAGCAGAATATTTTAAATTATCTGGATCACGTAACAATAATAAATTAGCTTCACTTTCTCCTTAACGCCCGTCACACCAAACATGCTCGCCCCTTTTAGCCACGGGGGCGTTATAATGTACGGTCAATCCCACTATTCATTGGTAAAAGAGTAGCCCAAGAGTTGGCGGTGAAGTGGTGATGATTAACTGCTTTCCCTGTAGTCTTACACTGCTATATTAGGGACGAATAGCGCAGATAGCCCTCGTGTAGCTTTGCGCGAAATTCAAAACAAACTATGTCAACTATTTCTACTTGATAATAATATTCATTATCTAAAGGCTTTCAGTAAAATATATCCCATTAAAATTATAAAAATAACAAAAATTAATATTAGTAAATGTTTGACCCTTCACTTACAATCATATTTAGGTAAAAGTGTTACTGAAACTGATTAAAGGTCACAAGTAAAAAACATACAAAACCGCAACTCCCACAATGCGTGGTTTGTAAAATAAAAATATTTGTTTATGTGTGTGTTTTTTTTTCATATAGCAAAGCCACATCGGGCTCTCTGTGAAGTCCACCGAGGGGAATCGAATCTCTGATTTTAGCGTTGAAAATCCGTAAACTTTCCGCTGTACAAGCGGGGTACAAATATATTTGTTAAATTATTGCTCCAAAATGTTTCTGAGCAAACAAAACAATATACGAGAGCACTGCTAGAATTTATTAATGTACATCTTAAAACAGAAACCCTTTCCAATGGGTGATAGAAACTTGCCTGGCTGATAAGGTGTGTTTAGGAATCCCCGATACCACACACGTAGAATACAGGAGGAAAACGTGTACAATTTCTTTTATCACATGCACATAACAAAATAAAAATTTAAATGACTTGATAGTGTTTCTTATCCCTACATTATATTATGATTATAATTTTTTCCTCGGGCCAATTATACTGCATATCACCAGCCCCCCATACGTGTCCCATCATGAAGGCATAGCAACCACCAGCTACTCTTTGACTTCCAGAATGCCCTTACCCTGACTACTTGACAACGATATGAATATTTCATAGCAACCTCAACAGCAAAATAAATTATATTGACGTATAAACGTGTTCGTGTGCATATATACATATATATAAAACTGTTAGAAGAACAAACAACGAGTATACAATTTAACGGTATAATATCACCCAACTAGAAAAACAACCGCTTATCATGAGACTTGATAAAGACTGTTTGTTCTAAACGTCACCAAGTAAAACTGTTTTACTAAGGCAATGTTACTCTGCTTCTTTAATCTTATATACGTATGTACGGACTGGATACTTTACAACTTACCGTCTTCAGTTAAAACACTGTTTATCAATTACATGATTCCTGCTGGAAACTAACGTGGCGAGTAACGAAAGATGTCATTATTAGTATAAATTTTATTATGAGTTTAAATAGAGCCACTTGTTTTGATAAAGCCAGTCTTTTAATGTATGTACATACGTTTGTCTGTTTTGGAATATCGCGCAAAGCTACACGAGGGCTATTTGCGCTAGCTGTCCCTAATTTAGCAGCGTAAGATTAGAGGGAAAGCAGCTAGTCATCACCGTCAACTCTTGGGCTACTCATTTACCAACGAATAGTGAGTTTGACCGTAACTTTTTAACACCCCCACAGCTGAAAGGGCGAACGTGTTTGGTGCAACTGGGATTCGAATCCGCGACCCTCAGATTACGAGTCAAACGGCTTAACCCATCTGGCCATGCCGGGCCAACATCAATACCTGTAGCGAAGTCATATAAAAGGAGTTACTAAAAGAGTTAGCCATATCATGTGTCAAAAGTTAAAACGAAAGAAAATAAGTGAATATATTTTTCAGGCACTTGGCGTGCTTGATTATTTGTTCCTCGCTCTATTCTTAAGTAGGCCCTGCATGGTCAGGTGGTTAGGGCGCTCGATTTGCAACCCGTAAGACCAATCATGCTAGCCCATTTAGCCGTTGAGGAGTTATATTGTTGTGGTCAATCCCAATTTTCTTTGGTATAAAAGTAGCTTGGGTGAGATGGCAGCGGGTGGTGATGACTATCTGCCTTCCCTCTAGTCTTACACTGCTAAATTAGGGACAGCTAGCGCAGATAGCCCTCGAGTAGCTTTGCGCGATATTAAAAAAACAAAAACGACAATCTCTTCGTAAAGGTTTGCTTATTCTTGTCTAGACGAATAGAACGTGTTGGAACATCTGGTTCTAATGAACTAAGTAGATTTAAATACGTTTCCATTAAAATTAATTTCAGTTAAAATTAGTAATTTGTACTTGTTAGTGAGTTTGGTATGGAACACACACACACATCCTTTTTATCTTTAATAAATGTAACTCGTATGTCATTTATTAGGGATCGTAAAGCTTATTATAATCAGTTTTGAATTGTCATGTAATTCAACTCAGTAGTGGTAGAAAATAAGCATGTTTTACAGCATAGGGTGCTGTGCATATTTTATTTTCATCGTATGTTTTAAAGGTTCTGTTTATCTGTATTCGAATGGCTTAGGTTAACATGCCAATTACTGAGATAAGCTTATTAAATAAACTATATGGTTAAGATAACGTTTATTTATTATTATATATGAAATTTAAAAGAAGATAAACGAGTTATATTTTTCATGGTGTGAAACAAGGCCTTGCAGTTAGCTTTATTTCGTCTGTCTGTGTCTTAGTTTTCATTAATACCCATTTTGTGATTCACTTTTCTGACTTATGGTGTCAGTTATGTAATGAGAGAAGAAACTATATATATTTACATTGTTACTGAAGGTTTATTTAATAACGCAGACATACGTAGTAGACTGTTTTGAAACGAGTTTGGTAATAAATTAATTATTGCTATTTCTGTCGGTTTAAATGTTGGATATATTGTGTTTTTACCCTTTTTATGTGAGACCTGATATATGAACGCATCTCATAAACTTAACAAATATTGTTAACTGTTGTTGATATATACATCGAAGGTACCATACTATTCCCATGTAGTCGTATTTGAACTTTGCTAACACGTAATTTTTATCTACTGTAAATTAAAATTAGTATGTGTCATACACATTAAATTATTAATATCTCATATTCTGCAGTTCATCTGTTAATCAATTGTGATTAAAAATTGATGTTTCATGCCTAATCTTGACATATATTTAAAGTATTTAAATCTGGCAAAATTATTCACAGAAGATAGCTCTTAACTTCATCCTTCACATCTTTAGTAATTGTTTAACACACGATAAAATAATTATTTCAGGTCGAAAGATTTTAAAAGTAAAAAACAGGGTGGCGATGAATGGAACACTGTTTAATTACTGAACATGGCACTTGTGTTTTGTTTTTTGCTTTACTGAGAACACAGACCCTTAGAAATAAAACGTTTCTAACAATGTATTAATTCTTTACTAAACAAAAAATCAAACACTTATTTTTATATTTCGTGGCATTTCACAATTCTATATGGTTTTTGCTAGAAAGGTTTCTAACAGCGATCGTACTTTCTTTTTTCTTTTTCTGTGGCTCTTTTCAGGGTAAATTTCACTTGTTTGACACTTTATTTATTCCTTGAATAGTGTTTGTTGTACAGCATTGGTAGTAATACAACAACAAGCGAATTAATATCAGTATTGTTGGTAATAGTACAACAAATGATATAGGACATTATTCATATTACTAAAACATATTTAATTACTTATCTACCAAATCAATATATCTTGTTGTTTGTTGTTACTTTTTTATTACAGACAAATATAAATGTTTTAAAGGAGATTCGTTGCCAAGCGGTGATTCTCGCGGTTAGTAACCAACTTGTCATTAGGTGACGCATTCTTCCCAGAATGCTGCTAACAAACACCAGGAGTTGATTAGCACTGACACAAGGGAAACAGTTTCAGGAAGTCGCCCTAACCTTTGTTTAGAATAACACAGAATTACTCTCAAGGCTAGTACAAGTATCCTTCAAATGAATATTTGTATTATACAATAACATAAATAATTCGTGTTTTGAAGTATTTTATATGCATCACACTTTATATATGTTAATATTTCCTTTTGTATAGTTACAGTGGAATCCCTCTAAGCAGCCACCTCTTGAAAGCGGTCATTCAATCACAGTCCCTTTGTTTTGTTTACATAATCCCTAATTATGTACAGTGGAACCCCTCTAATCAAGCCAGTTTGTCTCAGTCCTGAAGGTGGCTGCTTTAGAGGGGTTCCACTGTACATAACTTACAACTTCTTCATCAAGTTACCTAGAAAAATAGGTGATGACACCTGCTACATTATTTTAAATTATGAGTTATTAAGAATGCTTGAATTATTCATCATAATGTTTTGTCCAGATGTAAAACTGACAGGTAAAAGTAAAACCATAAAGTGGTTCATTTCTACAAAGTAATGAACCAACAGCCAGTATCAAGTAATTGTGTAAACAAAAATATGAAAATAAATCTCATTTAGTTGATTTTTGATGTGTAGGCATTTAACAGGATATACACGCTGATAAATATGCTTATTGATGGCACCAGCTCCTTATAAAAACGTTATTTTTCAATTCTATATGTTGTCTGTTTGAAGCGTTAAAAGAAACCTATTTCATTTCATAACGTTTTACATTCTTTGAGTTTTGTAAAAATATATAAGTATGTGACCTTTTATCCATTATGACAGAAAAATGTATGATTGTAGAAATAATGTTATTTTATAACGTATGTTTTAACGATATATTACTAAAATATCAAAAACATTGAGATCACTTGTCTCGCACATATATACAAAATGTTATAATATGACGGTTAATCCCACTTCGTTGGTAAAAAAGTAGCTCAAGAGTTGGCGGTGGGTGGTGATTAGGAACGGCTAGCACAGATAGCCCTCGAGTAGCTTTGTGCAAAATTAAAAAACAAACAAACAACTAACTAGTTTAATAAAACCATCTTAACCTATTTCAGAAGCAACAAGGTCACAAAATACGCTCACGCATTTCAGAACTATTTTTTTTCTTAATCGCAAAATGAAGACATTGCACTAGGAATATCTCATACATTTATATCTCAACTGTTATTAAATCCTCTAAAATATGCCTTGAACCAGTACACATTTTTTTTAACTAAATTCACTCAAAAAAAGATTTATTTATTAATGCTATATACAACTTATTTTTTTTGTAGCTTCAACCTCTCAAAACTTCACACAACCTAGTCCTTGAAATCTGAGGTGGAATCAGACAGTTACTGGCTCTGATTCTGCAATACGAAAGAGTCCGAATTGCACTTCTGCTGTAATCAATCATAACGGCTGGTATTTGGAGCTCTTATATTTACTTTTCGAGATGTCGAATAGTGGCATTTGCTATCTTTATAATGGATACAATTCAAAGAAATCTTCGTATAGTACCTGAGCCCGTAATTATCTTTGTTGTTCTTAAAATTTAGTTACAACAACGGTAAACCGTATCGTACTTAAGGTGAAAATCAATGTAAACACTCAGAAGTTCAAGTAACTGTTTCATTTCACACAGTTATACACAACACAGTGCAATAAAACTTTTTCTCTTTGCATGCGAATTACAAGACGTGTGAAAACAGTGAGTTTGCGAATTGCTAACATTCTAACCTATCATTCATTGCCCAAGACAGGATTTCAAGAAAAATCTAGAGGTGGGTGCGGGTAGCTCTCAGAAATACAGAAGAGAGATACGTCACTTGAGAAATGCATATTTTTCTTACACACAAAAACAGTAGACTTCAGAGGACATAAATATCTATTTCGTTGCCCTAACACACCCTGTCAAAATGTGAATGCTGTTTCGTCTCACTGTCTTCTGACCAAAACGATATGACTAGTCACATATTTGTGTTTGTCACAACAAAACAGAATAAAGTGTCCATAAAACATGATTCAGGTGTTTCATACAAGCATGATGTATCTACTAAGAATTCGATAACCGATATTAATTATTTACCTTTTACACTTCAATTTAATTTGAGCATAGAATTCCAAGGAATTTTTGTTCTTTTTGATAAGCATTGTCCAGTGCAGTAAAAACTGTAATTCAAACTTATCTTGCGATATATATTACTATTTGGGTGTAACAGCACATTGAATACGACCTAAATTTCAAATGATAACCTGACTTCGTGATCACATAAGATACTGTATTTACAGAATTAAAATATGTTATATTTAGTGTTGGAAAACACTGAATATCATTATTAATAATCAGGAAATCAGTTTCGTATAAAGATTATAGAACTATTGACGAAACAATCTAACCACCAGGGGCAGCACGGAGGGCGGAGCTTCAAGTCGTGTCCCCCACGTCATCACTGCCGCATTTGCTGATTCATCGGAAAGTTTTCTCCTGCGGCGCATGTACTGGGTGTATTGATAGTTTTGAACAACCAAACATACTGCGTCATTTTATACTGTTTTTTTTTTCTTTTCTTGGGAAGCCTCTTAAGTATTAATATTGATCTTTCATTTCTATTTTTATAAACATTAAAACCCAAAATGAATATACAAGTCAAAACTTGAATGATATACGAACACCCAGATAACCCATATTAGAACATACACCTCTTATTATTTGTATTATTTACCAAAGTTCTAGGCATATGAAAACGTATTAAAAAAAACGGAAATGTAACATAATTTTCTGTTGCTCATAATTTTTATTTCTTAACACGTAATCACTGTTTTGAACTTAGAAAATAAATTCTTACAAAACACTGCTATATGTCTTTAAAACAAGTGGTACTACCAGTTTGTTTATTAGGATTTAAGTTTGTTTGGTTTCCTTTGAATTTCGCACAAAGCTACAAGAGGGCTAACTGCGCTAGTCGTCCCTAACTTAATAGTACAAGACTAGAGGGAAGACAGCTAGTTATCACCACCCACAGCCAACTCTTGGGCTACTCTTTTACCAACGAACTGGGACTGACTGACATATAATATAACGCCCCTACGGCTGAAAGGGCGAGCATGTTTAGTACGATCGGGATTCGAACCCGCAACCCTCGGATTACGAGTCGAGTGCCTTAACCACCTGGCCATGCCGGGTCTAGGATTTAAGTATCACAAATCTTACTGGTGGCTGAACTGTAATTATAAGAGTCAATAGCACTAAATATCGGGTTTCGATACTCTCAAGGATCAAAGCATAGAGAATCGTGTAGCTTTGCGCTTAATAACAAACAAAATAAGTATCACGATTAACAATTGACCTGGTGGTGGTAGAGCTGGACACGTAACCTTCGGGGCTGAAAACCTTTCAAAAATATGTTTGCCCTTTAAACCGTGGGAGCGTTATAATGTGCTCATCAACCCCTCTGTCTGTTGGTAAATAGCAGTGCGAGAGTTGTCGGGGGTTGGCGTTGACTAGTTGCCTTTCCTCTAGTCTTGTACTATAAAATTAGGAATGGCTAGCGCTCGAGTAATTTTGTGCGGAATTTAACAAATAACCAGCGTTACTTATGAATATTTGAACAAGTAAGGAAAACAAGCAAGTAGAAAACCCTTCTTTATACTTCGCTTGCACAAGTATATAAAATAATGTTTAGAAACGAACAGTCGACACTGCGCAAAACTGTAACTGTAGACAGACAACGCTATTTTTGTGTACTCGAAGCCATAAGTCTCGTCTCAGACGTAGTCAGAATAAGCACAACCAGGAGAGACCAGTTGATTACTTACACGTTTCAAGAGCACAGTACTCACTCGTTTGAAATGTCACTATGCTGAAGTAGGTGATTATTCATTGTACACCAACAAACACGAGTTGGTTGTTTGCTTTTTTTTATTTTAGAAATGTGTTTATAGGATCGAGGTCACGAATTTGAAGAGCAAGACAATAAATGTAAGAAAAGTAAAAACAGCTGTTCTGGCTTTAAATAAAAAGATCTTGTGTCTACGTCATGAAATACGTAATTTACAGTTTATTTTAATAAAGAAGGTGCTGTAAATTTATTTATATGTATGCAACATTCTTCTGACTGATAAACAAAAAACTCGTTTATAACTATTTCAATTTATTCGATGTGTCTCAAGAAGTTGGAGTTTTTGTTACATTAACAGCAAGGAAGTTAACTGTATATTTTTTAATTAGGCCTGGCATGGCCTAGCGCGTTAAGGCGTGCGCTTCATAATCTGAGGGTCGTGGGTTCGCGCCCGAATCACGCCAAACATGCTCGCCCTCCCAGTCGTGGGGGCGTTATGATGGTTCGGTCAATCCCACTTTTCGTTTGTAAAAGAGTAGCCCAAGAGTTGGTGATGACTAGCTGCCTTCCCTCTAGTCTTAAACTGCTAAATTAGGGACGGCTAGCACAGATAGCCCTCGAGTAGCTTTGTGCGAAATTCCAAAACAAACAAACACAATTTTATAATTATACAAAATTACAACCTAAACTAATAAATAAATGGATATAATTCAAATGTATTACAATAGCAAGGTATGGAAGTTTCTTTTACAAGCGAATCCCACCCTACTTTTTACAGCATTTTCATATATTATATTAATTTGTTTGTTTTTAGAGCAAAGCTAATTTGTGCTGTCTGATGTATCCACGAATCGAATTCAAGATTCATTACAAGTCTGTAAACATTAAAAAGAAAGTCTAAAAAATTGTTGACGTCACTAAACTTGGCCTAACGTAACATTATTTATTTTAGTGCTCATTTTAGCTAATTCTTATACCTTGAAAACGAACATCTTATGTTTAATAAAATTCACTATAATTTTCATATTATCAATTTATTTAGGGTTTAAGAGCAGTTCTAAATATTTTATTTATGCTGTAAATAATGGTATGTATGTCCGGGTTTATCTAAGGAGATGTTTTACAAATACCATATCAAGAAAATATTTCTTTCTGTGTCCAAACAGAAAAATATTCTGGTTGTATTTTTATTTTGTTTCAGATTTTCCCTCTTTTGTTCCCGAACACCCGGAAGACTCAACGTTGACTAAAAATAGACAGTAAAGAAAACCGGAAGCTAATGTTTGATAATACACGACTGCAGATGTAAAAAAAAGTATTAAACGTGTTACAAGCATCACGCTTTTAATACCGAATGAGACAAAAAAAACATTAAAAATTTCTTAAAACGTACGATGAAGCATTATAAAGTATACACAAGTTGGGTGTTGGCAAAGTTTTTACAGTGACGTAAATGTACACTTTAGATATACATGATTGTTTAAATTTAATGTGTTATGATTTAGATATTTTATGTGGCGCGATTATTGAATTTCTTTGTTGTATAAGCGATGGTTTGTCCCAGAACCGTTTATGTATCATAAGTTGTGCAATTCGCTTGTTATTAGTTAGTAGTTGTGAAGTTATAGCGTAATGTTAGTAGTACTTTTCGACTTTTCCTCGTTGTTATAATTGAGTATCATTGCTCCTTAATAACTCGTAGTGTGTAGAACATTCCAGTCCTGTGTCGAATTATGATAAACATTCTGAACTTAGTTATTTAAAGAGATAAATCTCAACTGAAAGATTGTAAGCACAGCCATAAAGTGGAAAATTCAAGGCTGTGTTTGCACAGGATTAATACCATGGGCCTTAGGGCTGAGCCTCTTCTAGCCCATATTTAAATAGGCCACTGTGTATAATTATTATTTCTAAAGTTATCACAGGTTGTATTATAGTAAAAGAGCAGAGAAGAAATAATTTGTCCTTTGTGTTCTAAAGCAACTGAACCAACCTGTGTGGACATTAATAAAGAGAAACAAATTTTTAAAGCTCTGGATTCAACTTTGGTAACAAATAGCATAACGTAAGTGAAATTATCACCGATTTATTGTACTGACAAAGCAAGGAAGAATAATCTGTCTTGTGTAATAAAGTAAATGAACCAGTCTATGTGGACTTCCACTGTGTAGTGAACATTTTGAATATATTTGAATGTTTTAATATATTTTAAAACAAGTGAACTGTGTGGTGTTTCTCTGTTGTAGAAATTTATGGGATAATTACACACTTCCTGTAAAAATAATCCTACCCCATACATACATAAAATTCTCGACAGTATATATATCACTTATTATTCATAAAAAAATGCTGAAAATGCATAATGGCTTTTTCTGCAAGTTCACAAAATTAATTTTTGTCAGCTGAAAATTAAAACAGAGCAGACAACGTATAATTTAACTTTTTCTATGGGATAACTTACACCAGTGTTTCCCACAGTTTTGTCATTTACACTTCTATTTAATAAATACGGTTTTAAATTATTGCACTACTGACTCCACCCTATCGTTCACATCTCTGTCTTGGTGCTGTCTGCTTGCTTTAGTAATTAATGTAACTTAGTGTTTCATATAACTTTTTTACCATAACTGTATTAGTAATTGAAATGAAACATTTTAGAAACAACGACGGTATTGTACAAATTTCAAGTAAGAAAAAAAAAGTATTTATGAAATTTTGTACATAAATATCAAATATTCTAAAATCTATATTACATTTCCTTAGCACATAATTTATTGCCAGATACATACAATCAATATTATCTACATTTTTACATTATACACAAATATTACCGTACTAGCCTTTTTAAGTTGTAATGCATAAATACGTTCTTAAATTCAAAGTTATTATCACTCAAATGAAAACAAAAATAACCGTAAGTAAACAGTTCGGATCTGTCTAGTACATTTCAAAAATATTTTTAGTTTTCTTAAGTCTATTCTTTTTCTGGTTAACAGAAAGTTACTTTGCCAGATGTAAGGCTTTATTTTTACCGTTTGTTATATCACTGACGTGATTTTGAATAGTTAGAAAATTAAATTGTACAAAAATGTTTACATGCTTTCAGTCCAGTCAATACACCATACCCTGCGCAATGTCATGATGTAATTATCTCACTTAAACTACCAATATACATAATATATTTAAACAAACACTAAAACACGCAAGGTTTCTTCGTGAGACCATGTAAAGAAAAAAATATATAATTACACGTGAGAATTGTTACTATAATATGTTACTGGATATATTTTAAAGTTACATCAAAAATTAATATAATTTAGTTTTAATTAAAATTGCTCTGATTTTTCACGTACTTTTTTTGTCTTTACAACTAACACATTGCTGTAGTTCACTATAATTCTCTGATGGGAAGTTGTGTTTGTTTTTGAATTTCGCGCAAAGCTACTCAAGGGCTATCTGCGCTAGCCGTCTCTAATTTAGCAGTGTATGACTAAAGGGAAGGCAACTAGTCATAATCACTCACCGCCAACTCTTGGGCTACTCTTTTACCAAAGAATAGTGGGATTGACGTCAAATTATAATGCTCCCACGACTGAAAGGCAAGCATGTTTGGTTTGACGGGGATTCGAACCCGTGACCCTCGGATTTCGAGTGAAGTACCTTAACCACCTGGCCATGCCGGGCCTACTGCCTCTG
Organism: Carcinoscorpius rotundicauda; assembly: GCA_011833715.1. Taxonomy (NCBI): domain Eukaryota; kingdom Metazoa; phylum Arthropoda; class Merostomata; order Xiphosura; family Limulidae; genus Carcinoscorpius; species Carcinoscorpius rotundicauda. The sequence goes on along the minus strand of CM022405.1, from coordinate 25,894,572 downwards.
GATTTAAACTGACTTTTGATGTTGCATTCCTATTCATAGAGTTTTGCAAACACGTGGCATTTTGTTGCAAAAATTTGGCATTACTTTGATAAAGCACAAGATGCATACTTTAGAAAAAATTGAATGCTGTTATCAAATAGTCGACCACCAAAACCTATTTTTTATAAATATTCAAGAAATTTTTAAACAATATCTCAATTGTTCCAAGATTTTGTTTACATGAATTGAAATCATGTGTTCAAAATTGTTATTTTCGAAATGTCTTTCGTGTTTTCTAATCAATTTCTGAATTTTTTTAGTCTTGTATTTGACAAAAAAGTGTTTGACAATTGTTAAGTAAAACCATTTCTTTCTAAGAGACGCCAGTTTTATGCAACAAGTGCCGAATTTTCTGCAACAATGCGTAATTTCTCATATTGAAAAATACTATAATTACTAACTACTTACCTAATTAGATTCTCACTTGTAAACAAACAAAGAAACCTAAAATTGCAAACAAACTTTCAAGATGTGTTAAAAAGAACTAAAACATGTAATTATATAAAAATATTTGTGTGAGACATTGTCCGTATTCCGAATTAAGTACCCACTGTTTATTTTTGTAATATTTTACGGAAGACTTATAGTAAAGCCACATCGAGTTGAGCCCACAGAGGGAGATCGAATACCTGATTTTAGCGTTGTAATTCTGTAGATATATTGCTGTACTAGCGGAGGGCTTACGGAAGTAAAAATAGAAATGTCATCGCTAAGTTTACGTGTAGTAAGAAGAAAAAAACGTCTATTGATTGTTCAACTTTACCCTCGTATAAAGAGAAATTATTGCATAATATACTATCCATTACTTTGAACGCTGTAAATGGGCGATTATTTTTCAAATACAAATGTCAATTAGTATAAAGTTCGAGGTCAAACACAATGAAAAACGCATATACACACAAAGGAGATGAGACATGACACACGATAAAAAAGGTGGAACGGCCACATAAGGCGAAATTAGTTCACTCGTACAACGTGCTCGTGTGTTTTCATGACTACGTAAACTTACGCTACGTGGTAGGTGATTCACCATGTGCTTGCTTCAGATTATTTTTCGTACAAATGTTAAGGAAGTTTATTAAACAACGTCTCACCAGTTGTTTGATCAGCGTAGCTGAAATTACAGAAATAACATAACCGAAATGTAATACTTTTGTTTTTTTAAATGATACAAACGACGCGACTTGGTTGTAGTAAAAACTACAAAATTTGAAAGAAAATTAACATTTTTCGTAGTTACCCTATAAAACGCTTTTTTTTTCTTCTTCAAATTTTGTAGTGTACACTGGAAGGGCTTGTACGACTATTCTATTATCGAACAACTTTGTATATAAACCCTGAGGAAGTCGCAAAGAAGAAACGTTAGTTTATATTTATTTGGAGTATAACGGTAATTTTTTTCTCAACCTTTTTATAAAAATTTGTAATACTACTATCAGTCAAAAAACACCAAAACTGAAACTTTTGTTTAACTTCACCATTCACAATGTTTTATTGCGTTTCTTATAGTAAAATCACATTGGGCTATCTGATGTGTTTGTTGAGGTGAATCGAATCCCTTATTTTAGTAGTATAAATCCGAAGACATACCACTATTTTTCAATAACTCTGAGTTTAGGGGTTTCAGGATGAAACTCGTGTCATTACAAGATAAAATTTATCAAAGTGACCAAACACAAACTACAAAATATAACTATGTTGTATTTTGACACTTTTTCTAAAAGCGGAAAAGCAGTGCGTACATGTTTTTCCTTTCTATCAAGATCTTTGAAAAAAAAACTTTCGTTGATGAAAAATCCCATATAAAGGAGACAAAGCCGATGTTTGTAAACGTAATTTGGACGGTTAAAAAAAGGAAACGAATAAATTACTTTTTTAAATTATTCACCAGCTTGTAATTTTTAACCACCAGAGGGGCCATACATCAATTACAAAGTTTATGAAATTGGTAATTACAGGTATCAAATGCCGGTCGTTAGGTATATTCCACGTCTGTGAGTTTATATCAGACTGTTTCAAAAGTTGATTTTTAGGCTCACTTTTTCAGTCTATCTCCAACGTAATTAATAAAGGAAAATGTATGAACACTTCGTGCACACACTTTGTCAAAACGGTGAGGAATCTACATAAAAAAATCACGAATTTTGAGAGTCAACCGGAAATAGTCACACAAACTGTACGTATATTCAAAATAAATATGCAATTAAACATACCAACGAAACTGAAAATTCGCTTACAAACAATAAAAATATGTTATTAACTTCAACAGATAAAGTCATTTACACGGAAAAGAAAAACAGTTTAACCCAGTAATAAGTTGAACTAATTATTATTCTTATTTATAATGCTAGAATGCATATTTTCATCAGTTGATAATACAAAAGAATATATAACAATAGTAAACATATACTAAAGCTTCCACCTTAAACTGTTAAGGAAATTAAGGGTACACAGAATGGATACAGTACATTTTGTTTACGGAACACAAACGCCAGTGTTTTATGTACTGTCCTAGGTTTTATTTTTTGGGAATCTTGACATCTGCATTACCAAAGCTTTACACAGTCCTTGTTAACAGTCTCGTACCAAATAAAGACTGAATGTTAACCCGCTTTAACTTCGCTAAGTGTTATTTGTTAATTACCTTTCCTATCTTTTCCATATCATAAAGTGATAATTTAAACGACACTGTCTATTTCTCAGACCGAATGGTGAGATTTCACGGTTACTCTTATAGTATACCCACCCAGACTCCCAATATGCGAAGCGCTTTTTGCGACAGTGGTTCGCGAGCTATGAATGCTCAAATTCACAATCGCAGTATGCTAACCAGTCCACACTAGGTCAAGCGTGACGGAAACTAATGTCAGTTTTTAAAAAAAGATTTCCGTGATTGTATCGATTCATAATATATTAATTTTACGACTTTACATTGCGATGCAATCTCAGCTCGTTTTTTTTTTAACGAAGTTAAAACTATTTACATGCAATAAGATGAAACGATCGGCCCTTGCCTTCTTCTCGCGAACAATGCTGTGATTCGTTGAACCGTATTTAAAAAACTAGTAGTCAGAAAACAATTATTTCAATTCAAGACCCTCGATAAGTTCAAAACTTTCATGAAAAAAAGAGCACTTCATACTTTAAACAAACATCTTGCATCAAGGAAGCACTATGGGTTCTTTAATTGGGATACGTTGCTAAATAGCGATCAAGTTGAGGAATACATTAACCTTCCGTCATAAACTATTACATATTCAACATAACTGCGCAAACCTGTATTTATTAAAACAACAAAGATTTATATTCTCTTTGTAAGGTCAACATCTATACATTATCGGGAATGGGTGAAAACCGAAGCAAAGTAAAATCTGACAGACGAGTCAGAAAAACAACTCCGATAGACTTAAATAATTAAATAACCAACAAAAATGCAACTATTTAAAATAAATAACCTGAAGATCGTCTGATTAGGGAGTTTCTTTGAAACATCTCTACAAAATTTCACAATGTAGAATATATGTTGTTTCCTTTGACACTAAAATGAAAAAGTTAAGAACTTACCATTACAGACGTTTCGGTTGATCCTGTTCATAATGCCATAAAACACCAATTAAATATACCGTTTCACTATTTCAGTTTTCTTAATCCAAGAAATAAGTAAAATCTGTGAGGCCGACATGCGTGGGTAATTTGTACAAAGCTAATTTGCTAAAACTAACGAAACCTTAATTATTATAAAATACATTTCGTTCTTGACCTCATAGCTTGTGTTAAAACCAAGTGCTTAAATGCTGTCTTCTAACCTATGTGTTTAATTACTACTAATTAACGAGTATGAAAAATATCAAGTATGGGTGAATATAATAATGAACTATTCGAGTAATTTAGAACCAGCTTAGAAAACGGTTCTAAGTGAAAATAATGAATATAAGGGTATAGCTTATAAATGTTTCATTTTCTTTTAATAAAATAAAGAAATAAATTAAAACGACAAACCCAAATTTGTATATATATTAAGCAATAAATATCCAACAAAACAGTAATCCAAAACCGATCCCACCACAGATTACGAGTGCTTGCTCCAGACCGCGCTTCTCTTGCGTGGTAATATAAATGTGGATTCAGATACAAGTTGCCTGCCCAAGCGGAATCCAAATGACTGAGAGAAATCGAAAAATATTCTTTGATAGAACTTTTCATTGCCACATGTGAACCCAAACTCCTTGATAACATTAAGCCATTTTGGAATAATAACGATAACAATAATAATCCACCACAATTTTTTTTTCTTTTACAATATTCTTTTATCAGCATGACATACGGACGCGGCCGTTTGGCCACGAGAACACATGCCCGTAAATGAAGCACACACAGTCCGTCAAAATCTGACGACACACACTCACGTACCGTTTAAAATGCTCCAATATCCTCTCTTCTCGAATATTATCCGGTAAATTTCCAATCCAGAGGTGTCTAGTCTCTCTAACCATCTTGCACAAGGGTCCACATCAGGTCTTTTCTCTCGCACAGCCCATCTGACAAAATCATGCACGATGTGTTTTGCTCGCGAACGGCACACACGTACGAACTCCACCGTTCAAATGACGTCATACTGGCAGCTACCTCTCGTGCTGTGCGGTAAAGTACGAGCGCAACTCTACGAGCAACATCCTATGGCAACAGCAAATAACGAGGTAGTGTGTTCATTCCATGATGTTCCGGTCGTGAGTACAGATTCAAGATGCAGAATTTTTTTTAATCAATATACTTTGTATTTTTCATAACTGTTTTGAAATTCGATAGTTTAATTAAAATTATCAAATTTACAACAAAATGAGTCAAAACTTGATTATTTAACGTTATCTTTATTATTCAACATTTTAAGCACTTTAATTTAAAATGGACCTAAATTGCTTAGGTTTACTGGGATCCAATGTAGATAGCAATGTGAGAGAATAACACCTGTTTAAATGTAATGAATACACAAACTCGTTCCAAAATACATAAACTATAAACAGAATCTCCCAAACACTAATTTATAATATGTGATGTGATTAATGTAAAGTTAAACACCGAATTGCTAGTTAAAAATCACTACTTGCTGCATAATTGTAACATTATAAAAAATAAGTTTTAATTTCCAAGATATCCTTTATTTCTTCATTCTAGCTAAATAGTTTTTGTTTCAAAACTAAACACAACATAAATTACTTCATAATATAAAAACTTTAAATATCTGATTCATATCGGCCCTCCAAAGCTGTCGAGTATACAAATTAATGTACTTTATTACACACTCATGATACAATACTACAAACATTTGTCAAAAAATAAATCTTAAATTACTACCAGTCCTCACCTTCTTTAAAGTCCATGAAACATTCTATTTTCATATCTAAAAGGTTTGAATTTTTAACAAATTATCTCAAAGTTAACTACTAAATACAATTTTTACACTTAAAAATTACAAGAGATATACAATTTCAAAGGGTAAAACTATACATATGATTACAAAAATCAGATGCTAGGAAATTAGTAAAACTGTTTTTAAATGTACAAAAAGCAACTCGAAAATTTTCCAATTACAGGTTGCCTTTGTTGCAAGGAAAAATAAAATGTGTAAACCGAGAGTCAGTTTAGCAAAAGAAACGAGGGTTCACCTTCACCTTTTGAAAAAATAAGATGCCCACAGTTTAAAATGGACAAATAATTCCTACAAAGATAAGTAATCCTTCGTAAATATCCTTTGGTTTTAGCATTATAAACAGATAAAGATAAATAATTCCATTAAGGCAAGAACACAAGTTTTCAACAGTTATTCCTTGTCCTGTTGTTAAAACAATATGGCGCCCACCAAAAATCTCAACCCATGACAGATGCATCTTTCAAGTAAGCTTACCGCTATAAACGTAACACAAAATAGTCGTCAAACTCATTTTAATTCAAATTTAAGCTTTAAAACTTTAATCTATGCATTCTAATACTTCTTCTGAACAGCCAGAATGGCTAATTAAATGCAGAAGAGTAATCTCCTTTACCTCTCCAACTCAATTCACAAATAATACCCTACAAACAAAGGCGCGACTGCCTGAAACGTCAAAAGGAAAAGGTTGGAGAGGATGAGGAGTGACGTCAGAAGAAAATTGATTTTCATTGGTGTATTCAATAGAAAAAAGCTTCTGTGTTGCCATCTATCATTTTAAAATTAAACAATCTATTTGGTTTAATAACAATTCGTTTTCGAATACATCCAAAGCTGCCTGATTTTATATAAATATATATATTTTTTCATAATCATTCTTAACTCTATTGGTATATCGTTTTTGAAATAATAGTTTATTTTACAGAGAGAAAATAATATTATTTTCACATTTTTTACAGTTGTTGGGAAAAAGAGCAATTAAAATATGTAAATAAATTATATGATACATGTCTGACAAAAGTGATGTTTTAGTTATGTAATGTATGTAAGTTCTAAAGCTATCTCTTAGTTTAAAGAAATTCACATATTGTATCAAGATTTCAGAAGAACTCTCCAATAGTCCAGTAGTATGTTTGTGTATTTACAATGCTAGAAACAGGGTTTCAAAATTTTGGGTGAACAAAGCATAGATTGTTATCGTACTTAACTAAAACCAACAACCTTTCAGAAAAATAATAAATTTTGAAGCATTTTTTTATTATTTATATCTCCGCCGTGTACGCCCCAGGGACTGAACCCAGGAATTAAACGTTTTAAGCCATCAATTTTATTGCAGAGTAACTAGGAAATAAATAAATAAATATAAACTACAAAAGATTTTTAATTACAGAATCACATCGCAAATCGCCGTATATTCTGGTTATAATACGTAATGCTTTTTCATTACGAAAGAAAACTTGAGGTTATTAGACTTTGTATTCGGATTTAGTACATTGAGTTTGTTTACCTTGAGGTGGTATCGTTGAAAACATGAGCCAATATAACATTGTATCATAGCAATAACTTGCACTTTACGGAAAGTTTTAAAACTATTGAAGTGGCCATAACGCAACACAAGTATTTTGATCACTTTCGGATAAGAAAAACGTTAACAAAATCACTAGATGAATATAGTTATCTAAATAATGTTGCTAAAAATATAACCTTTGTAAAATAAAATAGAAATTAAAGGTGGAAAATAGATATTTTAGTAGTTATTTAGCAAGCTTGCTCGCCTCAAAAATAAAACCCTTTCTTTTAGGGTATAACATTTTCAGCTTTTTTCTTTAGTTATATTTAACGGACAGTAATACCTAAATTTAAGTTTTCAAAACCCCACTAACCTACGTGTTCGCACTTTAAACATATAAACATTACTTGAATTATACTAGACAATAAATTGAAGAACATCATTTTGCTTGTTTTTTTAAGATAGTGTTGAAAAACATGTAAACTGTTGGACAGTATTGCTTGAAATTGATCAAAATATGTAGTACTGAATACATACAAGATTAAGTTGAAAAATAACCTTGAAAATTATGTATTAATGTGACTGTGCTAAACAAATTAATATAACACTCAAACTTGAAAAACTCACTGATCAACGACGGTTTTGTTGACAACTTGATTTGTTTGTTTGTTTGTTTTTGAATTTCTCACAAAGCTACTCGAGGGCTATCTGTGCTAGCCGTCCCTAATTTAATAGTGTAAGACTAGAGGGGAGGCAGCTAGTCATCACCACCCACCGCTAACTCTTGGGCTACTCTTTTACCAACAAAAAAGTGGATTGACCGTTACATTATAACGCCCCCACAGCTGGGAGGGCGAGCATGTTTGGCGCGACCCTCAGATTACGAAGCGCACGCTTTAACGGGCTAGGTCATGCCAGGCCCAAACAACTTAAAGTCTATCCGTTGGGATAATGGCAAATCTACTGATTTACATCTCTAAAAGCAGAGGTTCGATTCCCATCGGGGAGCAAAGTATATAGCTTGGTGTGGCTTTGCTGTGAAAAAAACACAGCCCATAACAAGATGACTTGAAAGTATCGAGCTGATTGCCATCTGTGATAATTCATTTAAATTAAACCTCCATATAAGGCATATTTTAATTCGTATTTCTAAAATAAACAAACAACTTATTATTTAAAGTGAGTTGGCATTTTAAGATTAAATTTTATAATAACGGAAGAGGATAGCATTGTTTAATAGATTATACTTCTCATAGTTTAACCTGTATTTTAAATTAGGACAAAGTTGAATATTTACATAAACACTTTTCTATGGTGGGTTTAGTTTGTTTTGAATTTCGCGCAAAGCTGCACGAGGGCTATCTGAGTAAGCTATCCCAAAGTTAGTAGTGCAAGACTCTTAGATTACTCTTTGCAAACGAATAATGGAATCAAAGATAATTTTATAGCGCCCCCACGGCTGTAACGGCGCATATGGTTGGTGTGACAGGGATTCGATCCCGCGACCTTCACATTACGTGGCGAGCGCCCTAACCAGGTGACTATGCTGGGACCTTCCACGAAGCTACCTAAATAAAAATATATTTCTTATTAGTTATAGGGGGGTGGGGTGAAGTTGATAATTATTTCAACTACAACTCCACCTTTTGCCCAAAAATAACCATGTTGAAAGAGTCACTAATAAGTCGAATCTACTGTCAACGTTCAGGTACTTTCTTAAAATACTGCTTCAATCGGTAGTCAGAAAAAGAAACAACAACATAATCTGAAGAAAAATTTATTTCAAACCATAACACATCTCGCAAAGCAAAACATTCGGTTATAAAAATTGTGTTAATTATTTGCATCATATTGTTGTAAATTAAAGATTGAACCATAAGGATGTGTTTTACTGGAGTTATGTCATAGAGTTATAAATAGAAAGAGACCACTCTGTACAATAACCAATTACAGACTGAGACGTAATAGAGGTTTCAAAATGGCCGCCAAAACGGGGACAAATCAACAACACATTAGCATATGTGAGTTTCGAAGAAGGTGAGAATTTCTAGAGAATACCATATAAACATGTCTGAGATTATTGCAATTATGAAGCAAATTGCGTGCATGAAGTAAATTTGCACAGTTAATTACTGACCTTAATGTCAAATAACACTCACGTGTGCGTCATAGCGTACCTGATTCTATAGAAATTTAGTCTCTGTATTTACGTATGAGTACGAGCTATACTGCCTAAATTCGCCAATAAGGTTATATATATTTCAGCATATAAACTTCCCCTACTTTTGTGACTGAAAAGCATTGTAGGCAGTCTGGAATATAAAAATGTACAAATTACACCAGTGGTTCCCAAACTTTTTCAGATTGTTACCCAATTTAACATGCCACATTAAGCATGTTAGTTATCCTTTTCATAAAATGTTTTCAACATTGATATATATGGCTAAATTAAACTAGAGATATATTGCACTTTATTTATTTATATAATTTATTTACACTGAATTACATTTTTAATTATTGTATTTGATCATTGTGCATTGCTAATGAATATTGCCAAAGATGTCAAGAACATCAGTGGGATGGATGGAGTTGCATACTTGAAGCTAGTTTAGGAATTCTTGGCTTTGTGGTTGAAAGTGCCAGCCTTGCATCGTTTGCAACACTCAAGCGAGTCCTCTGTTTTGTTTTCATTCCCAGCACGGTTGAGAACCCCTTCTCGCACAGATACGTTGTTGAGAATGATAACAACAACTTCAAGGCGCTCTTGGACAGAGTTGGCGAGTCAGCTAGTTGTGAAATCCAAAAGGAATCTGCATTTTGGTTTGGGAATTTGACTTTCAAGGCTTCATTTGCTCGCATTGTGATCCACTCCTCCTTTGCAGGGAAATCATCATCATGATTTGCCTCATCAGGTACAGAAAAGGGATGAATGATCCACTGAAGACTGGCTGTTTTTAGGTCACTCTCTGGAAAGTAGTGCTGCATGCTTGTTTCAAGCCCCTTCAAATGGTCGCTCATCTCTTTGTTGATGGTCTGTAAAAGTGATCCAGTATCATAACTATTCTCCTCAACAAACTGGTCTAGGGTGGGAAACTGAGTGATCACTCCTTTCTCCAAGCGTCGAATCCAGAGTCTCAGTTTTCCCAGAAATGCAGTCACAGTGTGATGGGCATCAATGATAGTCGTGTTTTGGCCCTGGAGTTGCATATTATCACTGTTCAGCTCCGCAAATATGTCAGCCAAATAACAAAGTCGAGCAAGCCACTCCTTATTAGTAAACTTGGTAGCAAAAGGAGATTCTTCTTGTTTCAGAAATTCTTGAAGAGCCGTTCGGAGCTCAATGACTCGACGTACAACCTTGCCTCGTGACAACCAGCGAACATTGGTGTGGTAGAACAGAACTTGATACTGCTCTCCCATTTCCTTGCACAGCTCCCTGAATATGCGCGAATTCACATCCCTGGACTTGATGAAATTGATGATTTTCAACACATCTTCAAACATTAATTTCAGATTACCAGGCAGGCTTTTTGATCTAAAAGAGTACCGATGAATGATGCAATGATCAACAGAAATTTCTGGATTCACAGCTTGTATGAGGCCCCGTAATCCACGATTACGACCCATCATCGACGGTGCTCCATCGACGGAGACCTAGATTAAAAAAGATAAACTATTATAGATTGCGTCAGTTAGTCATTCTTACTTATCTTTGGCGTTATAATTATGTGGTTTTAATTTAATTTAATTTGTTTTGGTACTTTAGTATTTCAGTACGACAGGCACGATACTTTTTGTGAATTATGTATAAAATATTAGCTACACTACAGCTACTTGTACAATAAATAAAACTATATGACTATATGCCATGTAATTCATTGTATTTATACTAATATAGACTTTATATAAACATATCTTCCTACCTGTTAAACGCTGTTCCAATCCAATTCATTCGTGGTAAAGAAACTGTTGATGATATTGAAGATATCTTCTCCCTTCGTGGTTGTCAGCAGATCTTCGCATGATAGGAACTCTTCTTTGATCTTGTCCTGGTGGACGTAACGAACGAACCCAAGGAGAACAGCACAACTGGCTACGTCACACGATTCATGAAATTGCAAGGAGAATTTACTATATGAGCTTTCCTTTATCTCTGTTGTAACTTGGGACAGAATATCTAATGCCATGTCATCGACTCGTCGGCGGATTGTGTTGTTTGATAGAGATATGACACTCAGTTTCTTCGCTTGATCCTCCCCACATACCTTGCTTACCATCTCGTATGCACAAGGCATAATCAGATTCTCTGCAATGGTGTGGCATTTTTGTTGTTCGGCAACTTTATATGCAACAAAGTAAGATGCTTCGACCGCAGCTTGAAGCTTTTGGGCTTGAATTCCAGATTAACCGAACTGGATATTCTTCAGTGCTACAGCCCGGCGCTGAAAATAAGCCTGATCCTCATTTTGAAGATTTGGATGGCACTTCTGGAGGTGAGCTGAGAGTTTTGATGGTTTGAGGCTTTCATGTGTCAACACTTTGTGACATACTACACATTGTGGCCGATCCTCTCCACCAGAAGGTAAATTCGTAAAGCCATAGCGAAGAAAGGCGTCAGAGTAGGTGCGCTTTTTAGACATTTTATTGTTTAATCTGCAGAAAAATAAAAATAAAAACTGCATAAAACAGTGTGAACAATGTGAACTTATTATTTATTTTTTCATGGCATTCTAGATAGCATTAAAAGAGCTTATTCAGCATAGGAATGATGTAATAGTAGGTAAATACTAACTATACTGCACAGGGCAGTACACATACATACCAGGTTTTGTCTACCTCGGCTGATGCTCACATAGAAACTGACGGTGTGAAATAAAGACAATCTCAGGGAGTGAGTGACGCGTACTGGACACGTCGATGAGTCATCATGGTTACTGAGTGACTTGTGTTCTGAAGCATACTTGTCAAAATACTTTTAGATTACCACACACTTAGATACATATTTTTTCTTTTCTACTACTGTATATTAGTTTTTGATGTTTATTGTTATTTGGTTTAACTTTATTACATACTTAAAACAGGTTTAATTTACAACTTTACATACTAAGACTAAGTTAACATTAATCCTAATACCAGCTACCTCAATGTTTTCTTGATTTTCAGAATTTTAACTTTTTTCTGTCACCCCTCCCTTACCCCCGATAAATTGTTAAATTACTCCCAGTTTGGGAACCACTGAATTACACATTGAAAGTTTTCATTTGCATACTTTTGTAGCCCAATGGCGAATTTAGGTCCTATGGCTTGTAAGATTCAAAATGTGCGACTGGGCGCTATTTCCGTTCATTGTGCCCTAATTCTCATTCATCTTGTAGAAGCCGATATTAAATGAACATGAGGATTAAAAAACAAACAAACGATAAAGACTTATATGCTGTTTCGGTCCTCGCTGTGATGATCCGGAAATCCTTTCTGGAAATTTTGCCCCGACTAGAAACCTGCTATGTCTGGTATATCGTAAAACAATGCAAGGGGTAATCTTGACTTGTGGTCAGTCGGGATATTTAGCATATCACAGTTCTAGCTTTTTAAATCATTAATCACTTTTTTGAGTTGCATATTCAATGTATTACGTCTCACACATTTAGCGAGATAACAGTGAAGAATACATAATCATACCTATATGTACATTACTGAAAAACAAGTCATAAAATGCACTTTTATTTGAAAGGTATGGTAACTAGCATTAGTTACATCATAGAATATATCAGAATAGGCATAGAGAAGGAAAGAATTTGGATAAATTACAGGTGATTGTATGGACCTTCAGAACAACATAAGTACCTACGTAACAACACAGCTAAATTAAAAAATATGTATATATATTACAATTATATGTAGTACACGTATATATAATTATATGTTATTGACAAATTAGTTTTGTAATTTTGAATGTTAATAAGGTAACTGTTATGTAAATGTCGTGTAAATATTTTGTAAGCGACAACATGTCGTGTTTAAATTGTTTAAATTTTCATTTCTATTATTCATTTTTCCATATTGATATTATTGTTTCGAAGTTTAAACTAGTATTTTGTTATTCATTTAGGGTAACATTTGGAATTTTCTTGAATTAAGTAATCCAATCATATGTTTGTAAATGAAGTGCTAGTGACTACGTGTCTAGACGTGTAGTCTCGTGCAAGAACGGACATGCGTGGATTGCTCTAGAGACCTGTAGAATTTTCGCGATCTTTCGAGGAGTTTAGGCCTACAATATATAAACAGACGAAGATGCGAGAGAGAAAAAAAGAGTGAGATTCAGACATCAGTTTTATTTCAAAAGAAGAGAGTCAGTTATTTGAGAAAGATTAAGTATTTGCTGTGATTATTCAATTTGGATTTGTGACTGAAGCTGTGATTTTATTTCGTCAACCTCTACGATTCATCTGAATTACTGCTTGTGTTGAGAGTCGGCGAATTTATTGAACTGTGAACTGTTCCTGAACTTCTTCATTTAAGCTTCGGAATTTCTTCGTGGGACCAAATTCACACCCTAGACTGGAATTTGAGACTTTCATTTTAGATCATTATATAAGATACAGGCCAGTACCGTTTTGTATTGGGATTAATTTTGAAGTTTGAAACTAGTATTATTTTGTTTTGTAATTAATTTCGAATGTTGTAACTTAATATCTGTCACTATTATTATATAATTTATGTTATATCTGTTATATTTGTTAATAGTTTAGTGTAATAAATTATACAAGCTGTTATCTGTGTTTTTAAGTTGCGTTTAATCTACGAAGAACTTAAAACATTAAAAAATACGTAACAGTAACAGCATAGCTAATTAAGCATCAATTTTGTTTCAAATATTACTACTACATTATGCATCCTATTCGTGTGAATGTTGTATATGTCAAATATGAAATCATTTTTACAGTGTCACATTGTTGTGCAGTATTATATATATAAGAACATTAAGGAGGCATACACGATTTAGCAATTTTTACATAAATTGATAGAATGAGATGTAAATGTATGATACTAAGTATTTCGTAACATCAATTATTTTAATGTACGCTCAAAATTTATTCATATTTGCTCTCGTTGGAGTTCTTCGAATTATAACATTTTACAACAATAGAAAAAATGACTGTAACAACCACAGTTTTGATTTATATAACAAGTGAACTACTGTAGAAAATTGTCACTCGTTATTCTGTCGAAAATGCAGATTCAACTCATTTTTAATAAGATCTATTCTTGTCACTGAAGTTTAGTGACATCAAATCAACTTACGCTTTGATGAAAAGATTATTTTCCTATAGGATTTGTAGCAGATTCACGACAGATTAGTTTTCATTTTCATTTTTTTTCTTGCATTTTCTCATATGGTTTTGTAACTTTTTTTAGCTTGTCCTCAGCTGCTACAAGCCGATCTTCCTCTGGGACAGTTGAACAATATAAATGCTCGACACCTGATGGTTTTTTCTTATTCTTGGCAGCTACTGACATGTTTCCTCGATTTTAGGAGCTCGTTTACTTTGAGATTGTACAACTTGCTTATGTCGAGGATAATCTGGAAAGATAGTAGGTGGCGCCAGAGGCTTCAGTTCATATTCCAATATGCCATCTTATATGTCTCTTTGATGCACTCCTGGAAATAAATGAAAACTGTTTTTAAAGTTTTCTGATTGTAGCAGGTTTTCACAAAGAAGGCTATTGGTAGTTTGTATTCATCTCATTTTTAAATCTATACATCATGTTTCTATAGAATTTCAAAAAGTAGGTAAAATAAACAAAGGGACAATGATGTTCTGTTCAACTTTTAAAATAATTTTTTTCTGTTTGGTTTTTCTTTTGAATTCCGCACAAAGCTACGTGACGGCTATCTGCGCTATCTGTCTCTCATTCAGCAGTTTAAGGCTAGAGTGAAGGCAGCTAGTTATTACCACCCACCACCAACTCTTTAGCTACTCTTTTACCAACGAATAGTGGGATCAACCGTTACATTATAACGCCCCCACGGCTGAAAGGGCAAGCATGTTTGGTATGACGGAGATTCGAACCCCTAAAACCCTCAGATTACGAGTAGAGCGTCTTAGCCACCTGGCCATGCTGGCCTTTCAGTGTTAAATTTTCTCGATTATGTCGTGTACTACTGACTGAGGTACGTGGACGACTTTTGCTACTGCTACTGACCCTAGTATTTGTAAATTGTTCCTAGTTACAAGACATCGCACTTTCCTTTCCATAGCTATACTACATGTTGCATGTCACTTTCTGGATGATGCTATTGTCTCAAGTTTATCCGTATTCTGTTTGTTTGTTTTGGAATTTCGCACAAAGCTACTCGAGGGCTATCTGTGCTAGCCGTCCCTAATTTAGCAGTGTAAGACCAGAGGGAAAGCAGCTAGTCATCACCACTTACCTCCAACTCTTGGGCTACTCTTTTACCAACTAATAGTGGGATTGACCGTTACATTATAACGCCCCCACGGCTGGAAGGGCAAGCATGTTTAGCGCGACTCGGATGCAAACCCGCGACCCTTAGATTATGAGCGCATGCCTTAACGCGCTCGGCCATGCCAGGCCTTTATCCGTATTCCTCTTTATTTCTAATACTACTAATTGAAATAGATTTGAACTCATATTTAGGATCCAAAGATATGAATATTTTGTCTCAAAAAAAGCAATAATGTACGCTTTCCAAAGACGCTCAGTTTTAAATAAAATCACGTTAATACAAACGCAAGACAATGTTTTGCAATTTGAGGATCGCGGTTTCGAATCCCGGTCGCCAGGGACGGTCATGGTCTTTTTCTTCTTGTTGATATAATTTTTCTAATTTATGTTGTTGTTGCTTGGGTTTTTTCTTCTTATCCGGTCCACGTTCATAAATGTTTTCTTTTTCTGTTTAAAACGGACTTACTTTATTTTTTGTATAGTTGTGACCTGTACTTTATGTGTTAAAAAATTTGTGAACTGTTGTATTGTATATGGAATTAATGACAAGAGATATTGTTTTGCAATTTTTATTATCAGAATGATGTAGTCCTATTGTGTGATGAAATCATAAAATATTTTTTCACCACTTCTTCAACTGGGTTTAATATTTGTTCTTGGCTCTTTTGTCCTCGTGGTTGTTGTGCGATGGCGATGTAGGTTGTGTTTTTGTTAGGTTGCTGTGCGTTCGTGTTTTCTGTTCGTTGTGGTGTTGATACCAGGATTGTTCCTCTTACCGTAGTGTTTGTTTGATTCACATTGTTTTGTGTGCTTAATATACTGTTTTGAAGACCTCTGTAGTTTGCAGTACGTTGGTGCAATCCAGCGTTACATGGAATATATTGACGATATTTTTATTACAATCCAGTGTTAGATAGAAGATGTTCACGATACTTTTATTACAAACCAGTGTTACATATAAGATGTTGACGATACTTTTATTACAAACCAGTGTTACATATAAGATGTTGACGATACTTTTATTACAAACCAGTGTTGTTAGAAGATGTTGACGATACTTTTCTACTTTTTCACAGCATTGATCTCACCAAGATGTTTTTAAATACTTAAACTCACAACATCCATGTATAAACGGTACATGTAAAACGAAAAAAAACCCAATAACTTAACTCTTTTAGTAGTTCAAATAAACAATCTCTTTGCAACAACTATTTACTGTAAGAAAACATTTACTGGTTTATACACTCATTTCGACAGTTTCATACAAGATTCCTTTAAACGTAACCCTGTTCTAAATATTCTAAACAGAGTGTACAACATAAGACATTCAACGGTTTGCTTTACAGTTTCTTTAGGAGAGTTTCACTAAAAGAGAAACCGAAACTGACAGTACAAAACTTCAAATGGTTTAAAAATTAAAGTATGTTCAAATCGTCGTCGTGCATTTGTTTAGCGCGCTTTAAGATGATCATATATTTTTGTTTATGAGTACAAACCCTTTACATTTGTTTGACGGTTTGTTGATTTTATTAATTTTTTATAGCTTTATAAGGGCTATTTGTTCCTGGGAATTGAAATTAGGCTTAGCTTAATGATTTTAGTGTCTTTGTAAAATATCCCTGCTCTTTTTCTTCACATCTGCGATTTTCATTTCAATATCGTTGTTAGTGTGGGGAGATTGTGGCTGGTTGGTATCAAAAGGATGTTTATTGTGACATTTGGAAGCTGAATAATTTGTTGCATCTGTAGTTGAACAACGGAATTAATGTCTGAATCAGTGTTATCAGTTTAAATTTTGGTTGTAGTACAAACTGAGTTTATGATATTTTGATGAGTTTTGGTTGTAGTACAAACTGAGTACTGAGTTAATGATATTTTGATGAGTTTTGGTTGTAGTACAAACTGAGTACTGAGTTAATGATATTTTGATGAATTTTAGTCGTTTTCCCATTTTTCATCAGCAGACAAACAGTCATAGATCAGACAGATTATGACCAACAATCAATAAAGAAAAGATAACAATTTTAAAAATTTTAAACGTATTGATAGTAAGCAGATGGTACTGGAGAAAAAACAAAACATACAACTGTGAGATAAAATTTAACTCATTGAATTTCATTTGTTACATATATTATCTTATTTCTGACCTCATTTGAAATCAAATGTTACCGTAGATATTATATATATTGTAGTGACTCTTAGTAAAGGAAATATAGTGGATCATTTTCAAGTATTTTTGGTGATATTAGCTAAAACATATAATTTCTTTTATTATTTTTATCTATCATTGTAAATAATAGTTTTCAAAGGTAAGTTGGTTTTTAATAATTAAGAATTACTTAGATTATACGCCGTTTTATAAAAAAAAATGTAATACTGAAAGTGAAGGAATTTAAAAGACCAGTATTAGTATTAAATTAATTTAATGTGTGGGCTTTTGAAAATGAAAGATAATTATTTTGAGTTTTATGTAAAACTGTGACATTCTGTAGCATACAGAAATTTAGTAAATGCATTTGGTTTGTTTTGAATATATATTTTTAAAGCAAGTGGAGTGTATGCTGTACGTTTATTGTGGAATTTATCGCCATCAAGTCACTGACACCTAATGTAGAAGAACCCTTAGCCAACTCATATTCAAAACCCTGACAAAGATCTATAGGTTTCTGGTATAACCATCCATAATTTAGTACTACTAATAAAAGGAAACACATCTAGTTAGCACACAAACAGCTTTTCTTAACAGAATAATGAAACAGCTAGTCACAGTTACAACATTCTCTGGCCTGAAAGTATGAACTTGTTTAGCAACGTATCGCGTTTTGAAACTCGAACGTTCTGATTTACAGCCCAAGAAGTTAATCATTAATTAGCGAGGCCCAATTCAGGTGTTCTTGATATCGAATTAGAATGGTTTAGTAGTTATTTGGTTTGTTGTTAAGCACAAAATTATTATGCAATGGGGCCACCCAAATTTTAGTGTCATAAGCTTTTACCTTTACCATTGATCTGCTGGGAGACCGAAGTTACCATTTAGTGCAGTACTCTACTGTGTTCCTGCTATTCCTTCCTCCATTTAAGAGGTAAATATTTTCCAAAAGTATTGTACTTCTCAGAGTTAAGACCTTGGATGCATAGAATTATGCATAAAATTATGTATATAAAGCAAATGGATGAACACATTTGACGTTATGTCACACTTGTCTTAACATATTAAACAATGCTTATCTCCGATGTGGTAACATGATGAAACATACAGGGAAAAATATTGAACAAAAGTCTCAGTAAATGGTCCAAGGTAATGTCTGTTACACAAAATGACCAACAGTGTCCTTGGCTTATCCATATCTAACTTACCATTGTCTGTTACGTACAATATGTAGCTGCAATAAAACCTTAATATCAAATTTTGCCATTATTAAACTTTTAATAAAAATAAACTTGTCAGGATGTTTCTCAACTGCAGCAACTTTCTCTACTCTCAAAGAACATCAAGAATTTCAAAAGTGACTTGGAAGTTCAGTTTATTTCAGTTGCGGACAACTGCACCTTTGGCCACTGCTTTTGACATGAATAATTTCTACAGCACTTCACCAACATAATAAACTAGTTTATCCCTTATCCGTGTTTTTATTTCAACCAACACATAGCTGTAAATCTTAGTGTTATTGTAATGAATATTTTCTATCTGTAAGCTTGCAGCTTTTTCTGTTTTCCTATAATTGTTATCTGTCATATCACCACAAAAATACACTGTCACCATCGTCTTCACACGAATAAACTGTCCTTCCTTAACTCAACCGTCTCGTTATCAAGCATTATCTTGCCTTTTTTTTGCTGCTTTAGATTAAGTTACATCTCTATACATTTTTTTTTTGGTGTTGATATAACTATCAGTCTTTTCTCTTTTGAGACCACGATTTTGCAAAGAAGTTCTCTGAGCAATGTGCAACATTTTCCATTACGTGAAATATTCCTAGAACAATTTTAAATTTTCTTTTGTGAAATCAGATTCCACATGTTAAATAAACAGTAACATGTTGCCTTTGGAAAATCCCATACTTGTTCAGGTGTAATGAAGACAGCAGAACCTGTGGCGGGGTTTGACTTTATAGGTGAAGACATATGTGCATGAGCTCCATCGCTATTGAGGACCTGCACAACTGGAAATTGGGTCTCATTGTGCAGATGAAAAGGTTTGTGCATGAACTTCCTCATTATCGAGATCAAGTGGATTTACTTGAATGGAACCTGATGATGGCTGGTTAGTTGCTACATTCATTGATAATAATGTAGCTGTAACTGTCACAGGTAAACCTGGTTCTGCCACATGTTACTTATTGTTACTGGAACGTTAATCAGTGATAGATTATGCAAGAAATGTGTCATCTGATAATACATTCTCTCGTATGGCCAAAGTCCAGATGCTTTGAAGCCAGCAGTAATGTTGGCTGGAGTAGCAGCTTTTATCCATTCAGCACCAATCAGCTGTGGCATTTGATATATTGTAACGTATTTGTTGTTTGTCTCAGTATCAAAATAAGTTTTCATTGGACCGAAAAGAGACCGATCTAGTGGCTGGGTTCTACGACTTAGGTGTGGAGACAGTGTGATAACATGTGCTTTATGATCCTTTGCATACTACAGAGCACCAGCAGACAGGTGACTTTCATAGTTATTTTTAAATAGAATGACAGGATTTTGCTTGGAAAAATGACTGTGTGTAACAAAATATTCCATGCTTTTTTATGAATAGGTCACTGTTCATCCAACCAGACTCAAACACAAATTCTACAGAATCTTCAGGAGTTCCAGTGGAGAAAATGTCTTTATAGTTTCTTCTATGAAACATAGGAACTGAAGGTAGTACTGTTCCAGTTGCAAAAACAATGGCACAAACTCTCACAAGTTCATCTCATTCGCTTGACGTCACTTGGGTCACTCGTTTCTGACCTTTACTGCTTATAAACTTTGGAATCTTCTGCACTGTAGTAAATCCAGATTAGTCCAGATAATATATTCTTTTTTCAACAATGCTTTTATCATTTGTAATCGTTGTTGAAGAATTCATTCACCATATATCTGATGATTGCAGACGCACGCATCAGTGAGTTGTTTCTGAGAGAGTTGAATGTCTGTGCACAAATCCAGTAAACCAATCCTTTCTTGCTATTTGTGTTTTATTCCAGTTTGTTGGTATTTTAAAATTGTTCTTAACAGTTGATTCATAAGCTAGTTGTCTCACTTTGAGAAGAACAAGACCATGCATGAAACGTCTTTGATGCAGTTGTCAGGTATTTTGCAGTGTTTTTTCTTTATTTTTATTGAACTCTTGAATATGAATGTAATTAGGCGTCATCTGGTGTTTAAGTTACTGTTATATTTTTTTACATATCTCACAAGTACACTGATTGATACTTCTTTACCTTTTGATACTTGTACATTAATTGCTTTTTTTGAACAGTCTTCACTACTTCTAGCACAGTATCATGTGGTACAAGTCCCATGTCAGGTTTTCTTTTATAATATCTTGGCATTAACAAGCTTATATGAAACCATGAATGAATGGTACGAGTGAGAACTAGGACAAAGTGTCTTAGCTCGTGCATAACGTAATTAGATATGGGAACGTGAGATGCACGCTGAGTGATTTACAATTTGTGTTGCAGAATTATTAGTTAGACAAGGTTCAAATGGCAATAAAATAATAAAGTCAAGTATAAACAGTTGTATATTGTGGAGAGTCACAGTGATGGCTACTTTGCGGTTACGAACTCAGTCACAAAGACTGAGCTGGTAACGAGAAGGTTCATTCGCTTGCTCTATACGTGTACAACTTTGTTCATTTCTACTTTGCCCTCTCACAACATTTAAAGAAAAAAAATTCTCTGTTTCCCAGTCTCTTTCAGTTGTAAATATTTATTTCATCATCTATTGAACAGTTCCCTTCTGAAAAGCTTACAGTTTACTAAAATGTGGTGAGAGTTTTAGTCCCTTCTAAAAAGATAGTATTCTGCCTCATTCTGCTCCACTTCAGGTACTGGATACACTTGTCCTTCGTTTTGAAATTGATAAGAGTGAAAACAGATACTTAACAGCACTCGCCACCATAAAGCCATCGTCCAGCTTACATCTGTACAAAGGAACTGACTATCACTTTTATAACTCGCTGTTACGTTTTTTATGTGGACTGAACGCAAAAGAAAGACACAGATAACAGCTTGTATAATTTATTACAATGACCTACTTATATGTGACAGATATAAAATAAATTATCCAATAGCAATAACAGATATCCAGTTTCAACCTTCAAAACCACTTACAATACAAAAAGGTACTGGCCCATGTCTAATAATATGATCCAGAATAAAAGTCCAAATCAGAAATCCAAAATTCCAATCTAGGCGGTGAATTTAGTCCCACGAAGAAATTCCGAAGTTTGAATGGGTAAGTTCAGAAACAATTCACAGTCCAATACGTGTTGACTTTCAGTATAATCCGTAATTCGACTGAATCGTAAAGATTGACGGGATAAAAATTCACCGCTTTAGTTGATCTAGCTCTATTCACAAATCCAATTTGAATAAACACACGGCAAATGTTTAAACTTTCTCAAACAAAGACAACTTCTTGACCCGAGTAAAAACGGATGACTAACTTCCCTAAAACTAAAAAACTAAACTAACGTGTTAGGGGTTTAGTTTAAAGAGAGAGAAATCAGAAGAGTTTTCTCCCCAACCGGGGTGTTTAAGAACGTTGTGGTTCCTCTTCGTCCCATTTCGTGGATTGTTATTAAGATTAAGTGGGTTTTTTTATTTAAATAAATTAATTATTGTTATTATTCTTGACTATTTGGGTGGAGGATGTATCTTCTAAATGTTGTTTTGGGTGGAGGCAAAGGCAGCAGCGGAAAGGAAGGCCGGGACCTGTCCCGAAAGGAAGAGGTTGAGCAGATGCGAACATGAATATTATTCAAATCCAGATCAAAACAAAACAATTCAAACGGCACGATTCAGGGTCTGGCAAAAGAGTTGCCTGAGCTTGGATCTATAAATCCAATGCCTGAAGATTTTGATCTGGGGAGAAACGGGAGTGCCCCGAGAAAACCCACTTTCACGGGACAGGCGCCGAAAGTTTTGCCTGTCGTGTGCCCTGTATCTGAAAAAAAAGGAATTCGTGTTAGTAACATGGATTTTATTTATTTAGATTCTTTTTTAAGTAGATTGTGATTCTTGAAATATGTTGTAAGGTGAAATGTATTTTGTTGGTGCACTTGATAATTTGTGTAGTGATGCCGTTAGTTTGTTTCTATTTTCTGCTTTTAGATAATATTTGAGAGAAAGTTCTGTTATTCTATCTCTTATAGTTGGTAAATTACTAATTTGGTGTAGATAATTTGTTGGCGTAAATGATGGTAGGCTAAATGCGGATTTTAATATTCTGTTTTGCTGCACTTGGATCTTCTGGAGTGTGTTATTTGACATATTGTATGTTACTTGACATCCGTACTCTATTAGTGGATGGATGTAAGCCTTGTATATTTGTATAATGATGTTCGGTGCGCATTTCGATTGTTTGCCAGTTATGGTCTTTAGATATGAAATCCTTTTTCTGATTGATGAGTGTATATTGTTTATATGTTTTTTCCATGTTAGTTTTGTGTCGAAAGTGACGCCAAGGAATGTGATGTTTTTGCTCATGTTAATGGTTGTGTTTCCAAGTGATAATTTTATTTTTTCTAGATATTTTCTTTGCTTCTTAAGTTTCCTATAGAAGGTAATTACTTGTGTTTTTGTTGGGTTTAACTCGACTCTTCACTTGTTGCTCCATGTTGAGACGTTGTTTAATGATTCTTGTACGCGAGACATGGCCATAACTGGGTTTCTGGAGGTGCTCCAGATTGCGATGTCGTCTGCGTATTGTGAATTGTGTGTGTATGTTAGATTTGGAAAAGATATGTCACTGACGAAAATTACGTATAGAAGTGGAGAGAGGACTGATCCTTGGGGTACTCCTGCTGTTATATTAAATAATTTGGATATAGTTTTATTGACTTTTACTTGTGCTGTTCTATTGGTTAAGAAATTTGAGATCCATTTGACTATCGTGGGATTTATTTGCAGGTGATTTAGTTTGTATATGATGGCGTTGTGCCATACGCTGTCGAATGCTTTCTTGACATCTAGGAATACCCCGATGGTTACTTGATTGTTGTTGTAAGCTTTGTAGATTGATTCAGTGAGTCGCGTGAGGTGATCTGTTATTTGTCTATTTTTTCTGGAGGCATTTTGAAATTCTGGAAGGATGTTGTTTGATTCACAAAAATGGAGGAGACGGTTGGAGATAATTCTCTCCATCAGTTTGCCAAGGCAGCTTAACAGACTGATGGGGCGGAAATTATCTGGATTTGTTCTATTAGTTTGTTTCTAAGGGATCGTTGTTATGATGGCTTTTTTCCACGTGTCGGGATAGTACCCGGTCGCTAGTGAGATGTTCATGATGTTTGAGAGGTGTTGTAGTAGGAGAGTGGAGCTTTTTTTCAGAATAATATTTGGTATTTGATCATGTCCGGGGGAAGTGTTCTTCAAGTTTTTGATATTAATTTTTAGTTCGGTTATGGTTATTTTTCTGTTGATTTTTCTGTTCTAACTTCCCTCGCATCGCCGTCTGTTTATATACTAATCGCGTAACTTCCCAGAATTCCAGAGTACAGACACCAGGCCAATACAAGTGATCGATCTACCTAGTTCTAGAAATTTCTACGTATATACATAACACTCTGTACAGACACCAGGCCAATACAAGTGATCGACCTATCTAGTTCTAGAAATTTCTACATGAATAATTCTAAATGTTATTTTAAATGAATAACAACATATTTTATTGGTTTAAATTTCGAAATAATAATATAAATATGGAAATAAAAATAATAGATATGAGAATTCAAACACAACATGACATGGTTGTCGTTTACATAACATAACACGCGCCCACAGATGGAAATGTGAGATGTTTTCAGCGGCTTCACGTCTCAAACCTTCGACTTTAACCCAGCAGTCTGACCATTAGACTTTACCTCACCAATATATGAAATTGAGTAGTATGTTGTTCCTTAAGAAATGTGAAAAGTATTCCGTTACTAATAATGACACGAATTCTGGTAGTATATCTAATTTTAAACATATTTAACTTCCTTAAAGATGATAAGTTGATTACATAGATGTACCGGCTCAAGAAATTGGTTGAAATACCCCCAAGTATAAAATATAGTGTTCGTTTGTTAATTTGAAAAAAAACCCAACAAAAACAGTATCTAAATAACAAAATGTTCATTTCTGAATAATCACATTGTTGTTGAATTCAAAAAAATAATATTTTATGTTGTCAGGATTATATTGGCATACTTTTCTCGTTTGAACATTTGCAAATTTTTAAGCACATAAATATTTGTCTGTTCAGGAGCAAGCACAAAGCTACACAATAAGCTATCTGTGCTCTGCTCATCGCGGGTATCAAAACCCAGTTTTTAACGGTGTGAATCCCCAGAAGTAATTGCAAAAAAAAATATGTTACAATAAACTGCATTAAATAAAATGAATTTATTTAATAAACTTGATTTTCGTTATTAGATTTGTGGAGAAAAATAGAGAGAGTTAGATGTAGAGGAAACTAAAAGGATTACTGAGATCTATATTTTGTGTATATATATATATATATATATATTTCGTGCTATTTTTGTCATTTTTAAGCAGTTAAAATTTTCTATGAAGCATTGTAACACAATATTTTTTACAGTGTTTCAATTCATAGCTTTTGCTAGTTGCACGTAGCACGTATATTTACAGTGAAATTAAAAGATAAACTTGCACTAAAACTACAATCACTACCTTTATTTTACTTTCTCTGTAAGCAATCGGTAGCAATTATAGAAATTAAGAAAGGATGACTATGTTAACTCATATTTATTGGAATTTTTTTTTTTATTTCGTACATAGCTATTCGAGGGCTATCTGCCTAGCCGTCCCTAATTTAGCAGTGTAAGACTAGAGGGAAGGCAGCTAGTCATCACCACCCACCGCCAACTCTTGGACTACTCTTTTACCAACGAATAGTGGGATTGACCGTCACGTTATAAGGCCTCCACGGTTGAAAGGGCGAGCATGTTTGGTGTGATCGATATTTGAGCCCGTGATCCTCGGATAACGAGTCGAACGCCTTAACTCACTTGGCCATGTCGGGGCTCGTTGGAAAAACAAAAACACACAAACAAACAATGATATGATGCCATATATTGCTTTTTCTACACAATTTTACTTTGTACCATAAATGTAGAGTCATTCAATTTTAAATAATTAAATAAAATATTATGTTTTGTTTTCAGTTAAATGAAATATATTTATATCAAAAGTAGATTAGCAAATCTATACATCATGTTTCTATAGAGTTTCAAAGACTAGGTAAAATAAACAAATGAACAAAGGGACAATGATGTTCTGTTCAACTTTTAAAATAAAATTTTTCTGTTTGGTTTTTTCTTTTGAATTTCGCGCAAAGCTACACGACGGCTATCTGCCCCTCATTCAGCATTGTAAGACTAGAGGAAAGGGGATTCGACCTCGCGACCCTCGGATTACGTTTCGAGTGTCTTAACCAGCGGGCCATGATTTGATGAAGATGGTCATTATGGCCTTGTGGAAATTGTTCTTATTTCGTTATAAATCACTTCTGCAGTGAATGAAGATATCGAAGTATTTGTATGTCGTTAGGTCGGCGAATAGGAGAAATATTACAAGTAATGGGGAATCGGATATACAGATAACTGTATAAATGAATTAAAAGGCATATAGTTAGAAATACTATTCTAACAAAATAACTTGTTGATAATTGTATTTTGAAATTTTGTATAGTGTTTGTGCCAAACAACAAATGTGTAAAAAGATATATTGTGTTTAAAGTTTAGTATAAAAAGTGAATTACAATTTATTATATGTAGAATGCAAAACTACTTGTGATAGACTTTACTGTATTATTAAAGAAAGAACTATAATTGTTACAACTTAAGCACATGATGTCCTGACAACACATTTTATCTGTATACATATCTAACACTTGTACGTTCTGGTTAAATGTATTTCCCACGTGTGATTGTTCATTGTTCCTATATACATTTGGCCCGGCATGGCCAAGCGTGTTAAGGCGTTTGACTCGTAATCTGAGGGTCGCACCAAACATGCTCGCCCTTTCAGCCGTGGGAGCGTTATAATGTGACGGCCAATCCCCCTATTCGTTGGTAAAAGAGTAGTCCAAGAGTTGGCGGTGGGTGGTGATGACTAGCTGCCTTCCCTCTAGTTTTACACTGCTAAATTAGGGACGGTTAGCGCAGATAGCTCTCGAGTAGCTTTGCGCGAAATTCAAAACAAACAAACAAACAAACCTATACACATTTAATGTGATACAAGTCTTGGCATTTCCGTTAACAATGGATCGTTTTGCGCATTTGAGATGTTTTCAACACCATTGAAACATATAGATCAAGTCCCTCTAAAGTTCTCTTAAATTGCATTTTGTAAAGTATGATGGTGCACTGTTGGTTAGCAGGGGGTTTCTGGAAATTACAACAGGAGTCAAACTTTGAAGGAAATTCATGGCTGTCAACTAAACTCCATGTTTTTAACTTTCCCGGTTTAAATTTTGAATAGTCTGTTACACTTTACTAAGGAAATATCGATCTTTTTAAAGTTTTGGGTGTGTTTAGATACACCTTCTTACTGCAGATTTTCTTTTGTCCCAGCATCTCCCTCCAGATTAAGTGTTTTGTATCAACAGTATGTAAAAATCTGTAAGCACTGTTGAACGAGCAGTTCTCATCACGTTCACTTGGCTTCTTATTCCTTTCAACAAGAAAGTTGGATGATTGTACAATTGAGCAATTGTATCCATGGCCATCTCATTCCATCTTGTAAGTCGTTTTAGCACAGTATTCATGCTTTATTTCACCTAGATTGTGACTCCACTGGTAGCTGTGAAAATTCCAAGGATTTCTTACAATCATCTGCAACATATTCAGTTATTCGACAGATCAATTCACGTTGCGCTTCCCACTTTGAAGAGTTTCTATAACTTTCTTTACAATATTATGTAAGGTAAGAAAATTAGAATGTACTTCTAAAATCACGCATGTGACTTTTGATAAAAAGTGTAAAGGACTGTCTTTGATAACACATCCATGTATGTGTAACTTGATATAATACACACATACAGAATATTCTGTAACAACTGCTGTTATTTTGTAGGAGAAAAGTGTGAGAGTATCTTTCGGATTCTCCTTATATTGTATTTGACTGACTACATTGAAGAATAATTTTAACTTTAAGATTATCTACCGATTTTACTTGTAAAGTGAACGAAACGTTTGTTGAAGCAGTCTTAGTACTCACTGTCTAATCTGAAGGATCTAGTGAGGGATATTTAGAGATTTTAAGGACATGTAACATAAAAACTGTTTTTATAACAGTAGGTTAACAGATTAATGCTATACAAATAACTTAGGATAATTAAAACAGCAACACACAGACAGAAGTGTCATGTTGCAGAAAACTTAGAGCCTTCTTACTCGAGTTTTAAAGTTTCTCCAAGATCTTTTCTTTAATATTTTAAACAATTCAGGCAAAGTATAGGTCTTGTATGATCTAATATAAAAAACAACAATGAATAATTTAGACAGTTAAATTTCAGAAGTCGCTGTGAACAATGACGCCACGTCTGAATATGATAATTATGAAATACAATTTAAAAATCACATTTGATACCTCTTCTGAAATAATATATTTAAAAATCACATTTAACACCTCTTCTGAAACATATATTTAAAAATAACATTTAACACCTTTTCTTAAACATATATTTAAAAATAACATTTAACACCTCTTTTGCTTGCTGTGCGACTCAAGTAACATTTAAATAATTTTATAAAGTCATTTATCTTAATTAATTAATCCTATATCTGATTTTGAGAAGTTTTATACGTCTGTGTGAACTAACCAGATGTGTATGAGCTATCATCAATTATTCCAGAAAAAAACATTGACGAATGTTTTGTAATTTGTAATTAAAATTACAAATAAAAAATCTATAAATTGTAAAAATATGGTAGGTAATAACATTCTCAAGAAGGACAAAGGAGAGGTTGATAAAATTTAAGTTTATTAACATTTGTAGAACTTATTAGAAGTATGGGATGCGATATCTTTAAAATATCCAAAATATAAAGTATGTATTCTAGAGTTATAAACACTGAGTACCATACAGTATTCAGGGTATGACGTGTTTCAAATTAATTCCACCAGAATTGATTTCCAAAGCATTCTATCCTGTTTAATGCAAGAGCTCTTCAACATAACTTTATTATATACAGATGTCAAGTGATTGCTTGAAAGTTTTATTTTTTACAGTTAGATACCAATGTTTGTAAGCGTGTAAGACAATGAATACGATTCCTGTTTTTATGTTTGGAGAAAATTATTACTATTTATTATAATATTACAGACAAACAGCAAATGGTTTAGGAATAATTCTTTTTGGAGTTCTTGAAGGACATACGATATTTGGTATTTAGTATGGTTTTGGTAATAATTATTTCTGATTAATGTAGGGAAGATGTAAAGTAATCAACTGTATATGACGTGTGTGGATCAATGCTAATTAATCGCCTTCTGGCAGAATATGTGCTGATCTGAAAAGTTTCCTTTGTTTGTTTGTAATGTTACAGCAAATCTATAAAATATTCGAAAATAATTATTCTTGATTATTGTTTTGAAGGTTTTTACATGTTTGTTTGCTGCTAACCACAATTTTCACAATGTGATATTTGTGCTATGCCCACAGTCAATACTGAAAGTAGATTTTTAGCATTATAAGCTGTTATATTTTCCTTTGAGTCACGGGATAATAATTGTAGTGGAGAGTTGAGGCGATATAAACACATACAATATGTGTTATTTAATATTACTTAAATGTTCTGTCAAGACAGAAGAAAATATTTTGGTCTTGTTTTTAACATTTCCCATATTAATGTATCTAAATAAAATCTTTCGTTTGAATTTTGTAGCCACACTGAAACTTTATAAAGGTATTATATAACATTATAGATTTCTGCCTACGTATCTGATCTGAATCAGTAATTATTATTTTGCACAATGCATATTATATTATGATTTGTTTGTTTTGTTTTTGGAATTTCGCACAAAGCTACTCGAGGGCTATCTGTGTTAGCCGTCACTAATTTAGCAGTGTAAGACTAGAGGGAAGGCAGCTAGTCATCACCACCCAGCGCTAATTCTTGGGCTACTCTTTTACCAACGAATAGTGGCATTGACCGTAACATTATAACGCCCCCACGGCTGAAAAGGCGAACATGTTTAGCGCAACGGGGATGCGAACTCGCGATCCTCGGATTACGAGTCGCACACCTTAACACCCTTGGCCATGCCGGGCCTATTATATTATGAATACATCATTAGAGATACAATGTATACTAACAATGAGAGCTTCTTTTCAGAAACAAAATGAATCTCAGTTCATTTAACAAAGAATCGAGTGTCTTGTATTTGGTGTAGACTGACTGATAAGTCAAGTAATTTTCATTCTCCAAAGAAATAACACACTCGAAATACATATTGTTGTCATAGTTTCTGTCATTGGGCGGATTGTTTTCCATTATTAGGTAAAAATAATGCAAAGTGTACCAACTCAACGAAAAGGAAAGCATCTATTTCTTCTATTACCAGTTCCACAAGGTAACTAATAGGCTTAATTAACATATACAAATTAACAGTCATTTACTTATTAAATTTACCCTATAATCAAAATTTAAACAATGAATTGATTTACTAACTTATTTAGAGTAATATAATATTAGATATTTACCCTAAGTCTTAAGAAAGTTGGAAACTTCAAGCTGATGATTCTAAACACAGAAAATGTTTGAGCGTTACACATCATCACTACATTATCTAAAATCTTCTAGCAAAAAAAACATCCAAAAATATATAAATTATCAAAATATTGTTCATAAGAACATTTTCTTACTTCATCACATTTTTCACAACATTATAGCAGAAAAAGTCATACATACTGTATTTAATGTTATAAAACTTGTAATAGTGTCGGAGAAGAAAGAGTTAAACCAGACATAGACTATTTTTATACAACAAAACATGAAAAATCGATGTTCAGACTTACCTACTGGTTATGCTGAATGAAGAATCTTTAATACAACAGTATCTTAGAGTATCTGGCCTTATAAATATACATAGAAAATTGCATTGTAAGTATGAAACTAGGCCTTATGTAGCACTAGATTAGTGTGACCACGGTGACAAGCGGTCATCATTACATTTCTAAATTCTCAGTTGATCAAATCTTCATTATAGTTTTTCGTTAGGTTTGCAAGGACAACTTTATTTCTACAAAACCTAATGAAGTTAAACAATAATTTTCCAAAACAGTATTATAAAAAACATATTTCTATTTTAAATTTACTCTTGACATAATGTTAATATTTTAATAAAAGTTCTCATCTCTAGTTAATTGTTGTTTTGAATTAAGCACAAAGCTACACACTGGACTATCAGTGCTCTGCCCACCACGGGTATCGAAACCCGGATTTTAGCATGTAAGTCCGCAGACAAACCGCTGAGCCACTGGGGGCCTCTAGTTAAGCTAGGGTACGATTTTTTCTTTATATGCATTTCTAAAGCTAGCCGTATTCAGTATTTTATGATATATATATTTAATTATCTTGTGGCCCTTCTGACTTCTACCGCCACCTGTGAATCAAATAATCGCGAAAGTGTGTTACATTACTGTATTAAATATATAAATCACGGCTAGAAATATTGAATAAGTTTTATCTTTGTTCTCGACTTGTAAAGTAAAATTATTCTTTGTTTTTTTCATGTAAGCATAGTAAAATATTCTTTATATTTCTTTCTTTCTTCGTTCGTTTTTCTCTATCTTAATCAAATATTATAAAATTGATCACCTTATTTATTAAATACATAACCTTGGAAATGTCAGCCAAGCCGCCAGTATTATCAAACATAAACAAATTATAGATTCACAATTTTTGTGATCTAAAATTTATAATATTTTCTTGCTGATATTTTACGCATGTGTATAAATCAAATTTTAAATTGGATGTTGTTTTTAATGCAAATTTAGACCAATAGGTCTAAAGACTACATATTGTACTACGATCTACCTATAAAAATCAGTTTGGAAATGAGCATATGTTACGGAACAAATTTTTAAAATTTATTTTAATTGCTAATGTCTCTCCATGGTTCTGTACTTAATACCATAGCACGAGGTTTAACGTTCTCAAACACTTAAAATAAAATAGTATAAGTAAACAAAAACTGCCTTTAAGATTCCACCAGTATATAAAATAAGTTATTACACGCCCATAAAACTATGCCTAACGTTACATATTATACCTGTAATTGCTTTGGCGAGCAGTTGTCTTCCATTTTGTTGGAAAACTCGAAATACTGTAGTTCATATTTTTACCTTTCCATTTCAAGATCAGCTTTGCTTTTAAGGTTCTCGTTAATTAATATAAAAGGTTTTAATTTGGGAAATGTGATTAAATTTGTTTGCTCCTAAGACTTACATTTAAATGTTGAATAGTGTTTTAGTATTGTTAATTTGTAGTGCTAATATCATGCTGTTCACGATTACTTTAAATGTTTCGGCCAAGGAAGATTGACCATACTAATATGGCCGCTAGATTTATGAGCTTTGGAAGAGGGCGTGTGGTTCTTTGTGTATGATACATAGGGATTTAAAGTCATTGAGCATGTTGGGAAGTAAATATCTAACTTATCCTGCCGGTTTTATTTTCTATAAATTGTGATACAGTTGTTATGATTATTTTTTTATTTTATTCATAGATGGCGGAATAATCACACAGAAATTTAAGGTGCGTTGAATGGCAGATAGGTAAATTTTCTGAAAATTTAAATCAAGATAGACTCATGTATTTTCTCACGATATGTTATCTTGTATGTCAATATAAGAATAACCCTCAAACCATAAAACATATTTTCAAATTCACAAAGTTATCCCAAACGTCAGCATTACAAAATTTACTGTAATTTATTATCTATAACACATTGGTCTAGATCAACTAATGTCTAAACATAACTGTGGGGAACATTGGATCTCAAACAATTTAAACAAGACAGATTCTCTGATAAAAAGACAGCAATGGCCTAACTGCCGATTAACACTGATGTCGTCTTAAAAGTTGGCCCGGCATGGCCAGGTAGTTAAGGCACTGGACTCGTAATTCGAAGGTCGAGGGTTTAAATCCTCGTCACACCAAACATGCTCGTCCTCTCTGCAGTGATGGCGTTATAATGTGACAATTAATCCCAATATTCGTTGGTAAAAGGGTAGTCCAAGAGATGGCGTTGGATGGTGACGACTAGTTAGCGACCTTTTCTTTAGTTTTACACTGATAAATATGGGATGGCTAGCGCAGATAACCCTCTAGTAGCTTTGAGCGAATTTCAAAACAAATAAACAAGCCTTAAAAGTTCAGTCAGATTTGAAAACGTTAGCTGTTTCGTACTTTTCTTGCTCATGTTCACAGGCAAGTGACCTTTGTTCTTAGTTGTTGAAACAATTATGTTAGAAATTAAGTTTCGGTTTCGTGGAGGTACGCAAAAATTAAATAACACTAGTCGCAATAGTTATTTTTAATAGTACATTTTAAAACTTTAATCGGAATTGTAATCTCAAGTGACAGTTCGAATCTTTGTGTTGCTAATTTTATATGAATGAACAGATAACTAAAGACGACGAACAAAAGCCTTCTACACAGACAAAGAGATACGTGCATTCAAGTCAAACAGTTGAAAGGAAATGTGATAGTTTAAGAGCACAGAAACAAAAGAATGGTAAGGTTTTATTATGTGTGGTGTTGGGACATCTGAGTTAGAATATATTTAACATTTTTTTTTATTAGATGTATGAGTGTTTTAGTCTATATCTCATGTTTGTTCGTGTAAGAGAAGTTCCATGTTTTAATGAATATTTTAAATACCTCATTTTCGTGATTTAGAAGCAGATAATTTTACCTATCAATCTATCTATGCATGTATGTATTGATATACATATGTTATCTCAGCTGGCTAAATAAATGTTGGTGACTAGCCAGATAAGAGCTTGATATAAATATAAATCAAGACGGAATTTCGACGTTAACACTATAGTTATGCAGCAGCGCTGTATTCTGTGTTATTTACGAGTCTGAATCTCATCCAGATTACATTTCAACTGTTGGGTGTAAAGAGTATCTTGGTAGCTGAGATTAGACCATATGTAGTCATACCGTTTTGCGACTCCCAGTATCCCACTAAATACGGATCACTGCACTGCAGCCTACATTTCGTTTTATCCCCGCAATCATTTCACTTAAGATTTTTACGGCAAAACTAATCTAATATTTTATTGAGTCCACTGTAGCAGAAACCACTGTTCAACGGCAGATCAATGTGAAATTCTCAGCGTTCCAGTGTTCAACGGCAGATCAATGTGAAATTCTCAGCGTTCCACACATAAACTGATAATGCACTGATATATGAAGGCGGCTGTGTTATCACACATGTATAACGTTATTAATCAAGCAGAACGCTAGAGTAATTAATTATGTTGTTAGTTTCTTTAATATTAAATTAACCATGGAAAAAAAATCACATTTGTGAAATGTTTTACCTTGTTTTTCATCATCGCTTTTCCTGTAATTAGTGCTATTTTTTTTTGTTTTTTGTTAAGTGCAAAGTCACAAAATGGGCTCCCTTTGGTGTATCCACCATGGCTATCGAAACCCAGTTTTTAGCATTATTAGCCTACAGACTTACCGCTGAGCCACTAAAGAGGCGCAGGTCATACCATGTGTTATTAACAGGAGTGGCAATTTTAGTAATTTTCCACTTTCTGTAGCTCAGACTGTGTTATTCCAAATTATCATATATTTTCCGTGGATGTGCTCTACTAGACCATTACTGCACATCAAGGCAATCCACTAAAAATACTTCATCGAATTTTCCCTTTCTTTCGCACCGAAGGTATGGAAAAATTTATTTGATAGAAAAACATACTTAGCTTTAGTAGATTTAACTCAAATCCAGAATGCTGATAGATACTTAAAACCTATAATTTGATGTCAGATTTTGTCTAAATATAAGCCACCCGTGCAAAGCTATTCATCTAAAAATACTCAGTTTTGCCCAAAATGTTTGCGCACGTCTGCCCAAAAAGTCACGGGAACTATCGGTCTCATATTTTTACTGCAGTTTTAACTGAGAATAAAGGTGAAACACCTATAGTTTATTGTGATTCGGATTAAATACGGTTGACTTACAGAAGAAAAACTATTGGGTGAAAGCACATGCAGATATATAAGTATTGCTTAGACCAAACAAACTAGATTAGTATTTTCTAGCTTAAGTTTTCAAAAGAATCATTCAAGTGGACAGTTATTATTCATTGTCAACGTTTAAGCAAAAAGTTGATAAATCTTATGAAATCTTATCACGTTTAACATCACGTGATATTAGCGTAAATAATGATACTCGATACAGCTGCATCAAGTTCATGCGAGTGATGACGAGAAGCTGTTAATCTAATTTCCATAGCGTTGCTATAAAGTAAGTTATTATCACTGTTTTAACAGAGAAAAACTATCACCATATATTTTAAATAATATGGACCTGGTTGGTTATGTAGATTATATGTCTGTTCTGCATAGTAGGGTTACTATCCTAAATCTAATATTGGTTACTATCAAGTGTGACTGCTATGATCTATTGCTGTATATTTACCTAATATCAAACACCTCATGCATGAGAAACATGTGACGTGAAATAAAGCATTGAGTGTGCGACTTAAAATAATGAAATTGAAACTGTCATTCAAACTGGTAGCTGCACTTATAACATTGACAATATTTACACAGGAAATATTTATTCATCAGTTAGCCAGGTCGTCTTTTGTGTTTAACTTTGGGCATAATGGAGGGAGAAACAAAATATTTGGCCGAGCTGACCAAAAATTGTGTTTGTTTGTTTGTTTTGGAATTTCGCACAAAGCTACTCGAGGGCTATCTGTGCTAGCCGTCCCTAATTTAGCAGTGTAAGACTAAAGGGAAGGCAGCTAGTCATCACCACCCACCGCCAACTCTTGGGCTACTCTTTTACCAACGTATAGTGGGATTGACCGTCACATTATACACCCCCACGGCTGGGAGGGCGAGCATGTTTAGCGCGACGCAGGCGCGAACCCGCGACCCTCGGATTACGAGTGCACGCCTTAACGCGCTCGGCCATTGACCAAAAATGAATATTAGCTTGAAACTTCTTGTTAATGCAATAAGTGTAGTTACAAATTTGGTCACCAGGTTTAGTTCATTCCTTTAAGTCGCTCGCTCAGTCCTTTTTTTTCAACCGCAACATTGCTTCATACTTAAGGTGTTTTTGATTATATGTATATAAACATAATTAATTATACATCTACTACCTTAAGAACAATGAAAAACTTATATTCTATTGAAACATAGACTTATTCTTCTACTTTGTTTCTAATTAATACTCGCCATAAGTTTGTTTGTTTTTTGAATTTCGCACAAAGCTACTCGAGGGCTGTCTGTGCCAGCCGTCCCTAATTTAGCAGTGTAAGACTACAGGGAAGGCAGTTAGTCATCACCACCCACTGCCAACCTTTAGGTTACGCTTTTATCAACGAGTAGTGGAATTGACCATCATATTATAACGCCCCACGGTTGAAGGGGCGAGAATGTTTGATGCGACCGGGATTCGAATCCACGAACCTCAGATTACGAGTCGAACGCTTTAACCCACCTGGCCATGCCGAGCCTGTCTCGCCTTAAGAAATATGAACAGTAGTTTAAATTGTCTTCAAAGCCTACATATTCCTGTACAAAAGGTTTTAGGACTATAATTAGTCACTATCGTTGCTGTACGGTAATTTAATAACCTTATAATGTGAAGAATATTACGTTACTTAGTTTGTAAGTGGCCATTTACCAAAATCAGCAAAGGCATATTGCTGATTTGGAATTTCTTCTAGGACCTTGTTCAGTAGTTACAAAGAGACTAACAATTAGAATAAAAAACAAACAAAGAAGTATTTGTGTGGATCTCCTTCCATGAGTCTATTTTTAGTAATTACTATGGGCCAGCAAAAAGAGTTAAAAACCATATTGTCTTTTCAGATACATTTTCTAAAAAGCATAAAAACCAACTTTCTTGCAGGTCCATAGTTTTGTTGATTACAAGGCCCTTAGTAACATTTGAGTTATACGACAAAAGCATAAAATTAATCAATTTTGTAATTAACTTCACCAAATAATATGCTTGTTAAAGAGAACACTTGTTGTTTCACACAATAGTTTTGGCCATTAATTTACACTGGGTGAAACTACAGAATATGTGGTCATGCCTCCCAACGCTCGTAATCTGAGGGTCGTGGGTTCGAATTCTGGTCATACCAAATATGCTCATTCTTTCAGTCGTGAGAGCATTATAATATCAGGTCAATCCCACTATTCGTTGGTAAAAGAGTAGCCCAAGGATTGGCGGTGGGTAGTTATGACTAGCTGCCCTCCTTCTAGTCTTACAGTGCTAAATTAAGGACGGTTAGCGCAGATAGCCCTCGTGTAGCTTTGCGCAAAATTAAAAAGAAACAAACAAACCTTCCACAGCTAGTCAAAAGTATAAAAAAGGTTAAATAACTTCATAGCTTTAACATTGAAATATAAAGTAGAGATGATAAGACCTCTTCGATTACAACACATTACAATGGGCAACAAAATTTTCTCTACTGATGATACTGATTGTAAAATAATGTTGAAAATTATTGATCTCCTGTAGTTTTCGAGTTTCCATAGATTTACTTAAAATATTCTAATATATCGGCAGTGTTCAGAATCCAGTTCTTCCACTAGTGCCTCAATGTACAAACAATAGAAAGCATCTCACAGTTACGACAGAAAGTGTTTGTACCCCTGCGTCGTGAGTAGTTTTTCCTCATAACTTAGAAAGTATCACAATTAGAATAATGAAAGTAGAGTACATTATAAATATTGTATGAACACACATCTACATAAATTTTTATGTGAAGTAAACAACAAATAAATAACTAAACATAGGAGGGGCAGAAAGTATTCGTATGTTTAATTTAATGGTCAGTTGTGGAGCCTTTCACGTGAATTACTTGGCGCAATCCCTCCTCATAGCCCTCCATGACTGTTTTACAGTACTCGACTGGTATTTTGTTCCATTTTTCTTTACAGAAGGCCTACAACTCTTGCAAGGTTTTCGGATGACGCCGATGAACCCTGGTTTTCAACTGATGCCAAACGTTTTCAATTGGTTTGATATCGGGTGACTCCAGAACGCTTATATGGTTCCTCTGCAACCAGGATTGCACATATTTCGATGTGTGCTCAGGGACATTGTCGTGCTGGAAGATCCAACGACTCCCAAGTCGCAACTTCCGAGCATCATTCTTGATATAAGTGCCTAATATATCAACGTACATTTCTTTTTTCATGATTCCGTTGACGCGGTGAAGACTGTCTACACCAGAAGAGCTGAAGGAACCCCATAGCATGATCGAAGCACCTCCGTGTTTAACTGTAGGGACGGTGTTCTTTGGAAAATGTCGTTTCCACTTCTTACGGAAAATATAGCGAACATCATTTTGGCCGAAAAGCTCGACTTTTGTCTCGTCTGATCAAAGAATACTCTTTCAGTAGGTAAAGGGTTTATCTACATACTTTCTTGCATACCTCAATCGTGTTTCTAAATGAACAGACTTTAAGTATGGAGTTCTACGAGAACGACAGAAGAGCGTAACATGTTCGTAACTGTAGAGGTCCTTACTTCAACGTCAGTTTCCCTTACCTGTTTCTATATGTCATTACGTGTTAAACGAGGGTTCCTACTAACTTCTCTGAGAACCTTCCTCTTGGTTCTCTCTGGAATTTTGGTAGCGCGTCCAGAACAAGGGAGGTTAGCAGTTAATCCTGTAAGCTTAAACTTGGCAATTATGTTTTGAACAGTAGATCTTGGCACACTAAGTTGTGTTGCAATACCAGAAAGAGACGCACGAGACTTGTATTTTACAATAATTTGTTGTTTTTTTTAGATCACTGGACAGTTGTTTCCTGTTCGCCATGATGACCAAGCAGATAATGACGGAGACGGCTCTAAATTGCAGGAAGTACATTTTTTGCCGGCTAAATTCCAATAATTATGAACCCAATGTCTAGTTCTGGAATGGTATAATGTAGTTTATTCGCCAAACTAAACAAAATTTGTTCGAGAATATCAGTTTTTTCACACGTTCTGAACTGTACGAACACTTTTTGCTCCTCCTATTTCTGATTATTTGTTTATAAACAGTTTATTTTTCGTTCAATTTATATAAAAATTTATGTAGATGTGTGTTAGTATAATATTTGTTTTGTTTTTAAGCATTAATTCTTGAACACTGATGACACTTCACCTCATAGTAGACAAACATTGTAAATTTTGTGTACGAATTCTGTAGCTGTTTTATATGCCTTTCTTCCTTATAGCAGCCAAACGCTGTAAAGTTTATGTTTGTTTTGTTACTTTGGAATTTCGTGCAAAACTACGTGAGGGCTATCTGCGCCAGTCGTCCCCAATTTAGTAGTTTAAAACTAGAGAGAAGGCAGTTAGTTAGTCATCACCAAGCCCATCTAACTTTTGGTCAATTCTTTTACCAACGAATAGTGAGATTGAACGTCACAGTATAATGCCCTCACGGCTGAAAGGTCAAGCATATATGGTGGACCGAGGATTCGAAACCGTGACCCTTAGGTTGCAAGTCGAGCGCCTGATCATTTGATCAACGGGACCGTGAAGTTTGTGTACCATCTCTGTAGGGCCGTTCACAGTAACATATTTAGTTATAATACACTGTTAACTAACATAACCATTGTGAGGTTACACAACATTATATTCTCTAAATTCAAATTTGTTTCCTTCGGATCTCAGTAAATGATGGTAAATCTGAAGACTTCTAATGTAAAAAACCGGGTTTCGATACTTGCGATAGACACAACACAAATAGCCCATTGTGTTACTCTGCGCTTAACAACAAATAAAGAAACAAAAATGTATTATTTAATTTATCATGTGTTCACCATGGTAACTTCGATAACGTGACTAGCAAAAGACCTCGAGTACTAATGAGTAAAGGCCCTGAATTCCAGGAATGTCCAAAAATTAATTGGAAAAGCACCAAACAAATAATTAGTGCACCACTCGGTAAAGCTCTACCTAACGGAATAATAAAAAAAAGAGGAATAAAAAGTAATTTTATATAGAAACTGGATTAATAAAATTAAAAACAAATCAATAAAAGCATAACATATTTAAAGAAATTCGCTAGAATGAACATATTACTGGTGAATACGGAGTTAATGAGCACTTGGATTACTTACGTAGTATGTATTTCATAGTTCCCGCTGATAAAAGAGCTAAATATTTTTTCGTTTAAAAAAAAAACTATATTACAACGTTCTGTAAGAACTAGGGTTTAATTTAAAAATATAAAAATATTTGATCAACGAAGCATGTTAAAACTAATTTAGAAAATGCTGTACATTCCAAAGAATCTTACAATGCGGTACCTAAATTAATTTGAGTTTTCAAGTTTCATAAAACAATGTGTAAATACAGGTTTATTATTGGGACTAAAAAAAAACTATAACTTAGAATTTGTAAATTCTAATAGATAAAGGGCTGAAATACACTGAATAACATTAAGAAATACTCTAATATTATTAAAGAGAGCACCGGTAATAATCTAATCATTATCGTTGATAAACACTGAATGTAAAGAGAAAATTAAAAGTTTGGAATTTATAACAAAGGAATCGTTTGGCTTTGATAATATTTACGCTAGCCTTCCATTGTCTACATAAAAAATATATATGTAAAAACAGCTGGTATGGGTTGAGGATTTTTTTTTGTGAATCTTACCATGACCGAAGAAGGTCGAAACGTTGTCCGCTCCTCTACATAAAAAAAATTCTCAACCCATATCAGACGTTTTTTACATATATATTAGTCTAGCTACTGTATATTTCATTGAATTGAAGTAAGAATGAGGTACATAACGTACTGACATTGAATTGAATTAAGAATGAGGTACAGAACGTACTGACATTGAATTGAACTAAGAAGGAGGCACAGAACGTACTGACATTGAAGGTAGAAAGTAACATATCGGTGGTAATAGCATTTAACTTGTTTTCATACTGTTCTTGCAGTAATGTTTTGTGTCTGTTAAACTTTTGATGACTGTCTGGTGTCGCGTGCGTTTTAAAATCTGGCAACACCTGACTAAACATAGAAATTTTTATGAAATGAAATTTGACAGAATTGTAAATATTACACATTGGATACATTTCTGTAGGCCATGAATATTTTAGCTGATAATACGTTTGTGAAATTTAACCATCATGTCTTCCAACAGATACAGTAATTTCAATGGAGATAACGTTCACGTGATTTGTGTTGACTTCTACTAGACAGTGAAGCTTTGCTCATCTGTCATGCTTGCAGATATATATGTATGATATTCTTATACCTAATTATCAATATTTTCTAGACACAGATGAATTAATATAAGCGCTATAGCTCACTAGAGAAATAACTCTTTCATTGAAAACAAAGCATATCTGGATATAGACAGTATTATTGTTACTCTAACATTCGAGTTTCAAATTTGCAATAAGACGGAAAAATTCCAGTTTTAAATTATAATTTTTTGTTCCTAAACATGAATATTCTTTCAGTGTTTATTACTTACAGTTTATTGGACACCATATAATTTGAACAACAGACGGACCTTGTAAATTCACTTATATTTATCACGGATGAGATTTCGTCCTTCAGCATTTTAAATTAAAGTTTAAAATTCCATTCAGTTATGTAGGAAATTCAACATTATTTTTCTACTCATTATGTGTTTAAAATGTTTGCAAAATATAACGACCTTTTAAAAATGTTCACGTGCACATGTGGATTCTTTGAGAAATTATTTAGGGCAATGATAATCCCCTTTAGTATACTGATCATCTTTAGTTTTATCTCCTGTTAGTTTCAGCTCTTATGACATATAGTTAATATTGTGAGGAGTTTACTATTATATATTTAATTTAATATCGATGTTTGTTGTAGTCAAATATATATATAGAAATGTATGTAACTTATATGTGTTGCGAAATTCCTGCCTATTCACTAAATTTGTCGAATATTATCGAGCGTAAGAATCAACAATGTGTGTAATTACCAGTATTGTTGTCTTTTCTAGAAAATCTTCTCTCAAGCTTACAGAAATTAAACAACGCAATGCAAAGAGACGGTTTGTATTGTTGGTTTGCTACAGTTGGTATGCTGTAAGCTTAAGAAGCTATAACTGTTATAAATGTTTAGTAATTGGGAAACTATATATATTTGACTACGAACTTTTATAGATTTGAACATCACAAATCGTTTAACTTCAGCAGATTAATATCGGACATTACCATTTTTATGAAGATATTGTATAATTTCAGCGATGAAAAATCACATGTAATCATCGAAGAGCTAACTAGCTTCCCGTTAATGATTTTTCCTGTATTAACTCAAAATTAATTCGCTCGTCGTGAAGTCTCGGATAAAAGACTCAATATTGTTTGTAAATCTTTTGTATATAAATTATTATTTGTTATAACTATAATTATAACTTGTATTATATTTTGTAGATTAAAATATATTTGTATTGAGTGTGTGTTTTTTCTTATAGCAAAAGCACATCAGGCAAACTGCTGAATCCACCGAAGTAAAACAAACTCCTGATTTTAGCATTGTAAATCCTCAGACTTACCGCTGTACCGTGGACACTTGTATTGATAAAACTGTATATATCGGTCTTGTTGACAAAAATCATAAATTTAATACCTCTCTACTTTTAACTAACTTCTAAATTAAAATTAATATTTATTTTAATATCAGATTATTTTAAATCGTAATATGTAACATAATAAATTGGAGGTTCGTTCGGGATAAATTATAATACGTAACAATACTAACTGTATAACAGTTCCATAATTAATATTACATTAAGCCATTAGTTAAGTTCCATTATCATTAGATAATTACTTTCTTTGCCGCATTAATGAGTTTTGTAATTTCCTTCCTTAGTCTAATTTTATCATTGAACTTTTATCATTTTATTCAGTCTATTTCAAACCAGCAACTGATAGCGGTATTTAAAAACAAAGTAAGAAGGACCCAGTTCTGTATTGATGCCATCGGGGTCACTTTCAACATTGTTTATAATTGTCATTCATATTTACCTCCTGTATTCTATATTGAAACATGTCAGTTAATAAGTGTATACGTGCACAGTGACTTTCCGAACACCCTATAGTTAAGTTTAGCATGTTGTTTTCTTTATATTGTTATGAATGATTCAACTGCGTGTTCAATTTATTGTTTATTATTTTGTCTCTTCATAAACATAAGTTTTTGTTTTGACAATAAGTAAGCTATGGTACTATTTCAACACAGCTCACGTAGTAACAGAGTTGTCGTCGTTTTGTCACAGATAGCATTCTTTTCTTAAGTTACTCTGTTGAGTGTCTTAATGATATTTCATTGGTCAAAAGATGTTTTAGGAATATTCATTCATGTTATAATAACCTTGGGGTTTTCAAACAAGTTCATTAGTTCAAGCTAACGGTTAGTGTTTCTGTGTTCCTCAACTTTGTTTTAACTTTCACCAACAGTTGTAACTAGACTGATTTAAGTCTTAAGAAATATTACTTTCTAAAGAAAAACAATGCTATAAAAATATAATTAAATGGAATGAATAACAGATGAAGTGTTAAACTGAAACGTAAGAATATTTTTACTAACAAATTATAAAAACTAATTTTAGTTTCATATTTTCTCTTATTTTTGCAGGTTTCACTTTTTTATGTTACTTTGTCAGTTACTATAAAATATTGTGCACGATATTAACATTTTTCACGAAAACAGTTTAAATTGTCAGGTTTGTGTTTTTAATTTCGCGCAAAGCTACTCGAGGGCTATCTGCTAAAGCTGCTACACAATAAACTTCATTTTCGACAACTGACAATAAATGTGGAATTCGTCGACATATAGGCCATTTCTAAAAGTAGGAGGAAGCTGTTTAGTGAAATCATTGATCTTGACACTGAAAATGATGACACTAAAGGCATACTCTTGAGATACTCGAAGCTTCTGTGTGAAAGAACAGAAAATGATCAAACCCACATGGACTTTTATGCGACTGTGATTCCTTGTTCACTTGGTCAGCTGTTTTTTCCTCAGATTATTTAATTTTTGTGGGTTATATTTCTTGAACTTTTGCTTACATATTTACTTGACTTAGATATATTTTTGCTAATTTATTTTGCCTTGTTTTGGTCTCCATGCACTTCAGGCTATCACATGCAGTTGAGTGCCTACAGATGCCTGAGATGACTGTTTTTTTTCGCCTACTCATTGCCGTCTCGAGTCGTACGACTGAGTTGACTCCCAGTCCAAACTCTCTCATTCGTCTCGTCATCACTATGCTGATATGGACTCTTCTTACCATCACATCATCGAGTACGCTAACTGTTATACTTTCTGTTCCTTCTTCACTATCTTCTGGTGGGATAGTGGTAAGTGTATAAATTTACAGTGCTAAACTGCACGGTTAAAACATGTCACTTTAGCTTTGTTCTTAAATCAAGAACTAA
Organism: Carcinoscorpius rotundicauda; assembly: GCA_011833715.1. Taxonomy (NCBI): domain Eukaryota; kingdom Metazoa; phylum Arthropoda; class Merostomata; order Xiphosura; family Limulidae; genus Carcinoscorpius; species Carcinoscorpius rotundicauda. Next base: position 25,850,250 of record CM022405.1, on the reverse strand, counting down.
ACTTTGCCTAGTCATCTTCGGAAATTTGGTCGTTTAGATGACTCTTCGTATTTCGGCAATTGTTATGTTTTTCGTTTCCCAGATGGTTCTTCAGTTTTATTTTACTCGGGCATTTTAACTAAAAGATATGAAATACTGCGTTCGGTCCGATATTCATCAACTTATACCAACCTGTGATGGAATGATCATCAAGACTTACAGTAATTGACTTTATAAGTTCTTTGTTACGAAATGACCTGTTAAACCTGGGTCCAAACACCATCCTTCAAAAGGTCAGCTTTCAAGCAACAATCGCTACCTAATGACCTCCACTTATTTCACTGCAAAAGAACATTATATTTAAATTATTTAAGGATAAAATCGTAGTTTGTCGAGAAATCAGAATTAAAAATACCTCAGGTCTGACCTATCTGGTCTGCACGATCTTTGAAAGTAGTGATGGCATTGACCATCTATTTCACCATGGTGTCAACATTTTTTGCCAGTGCCACTGGAACGAAACTTCTGGAAAGCCTCTTCCTCAACCATTACATTGTAAAAAGTGCTTGTGTTGCAACTTATATCTAAATGAACGTATAAAACTGTTTGCTCGAATTTCAGAAACCATATTTTGCACGTTGATCCACTCAGTAAGAATAGCCTACATATTTTAATGCTTGCCATCACAATGGCTTAAATCAGTAACTTTTACCCAATAACACCTCCATCAAACTCAGTTTTTCCTCCTCCTTTTGTAGAACAAATTCTTTGATTTCTTTCTTTTGCATTTCAAAATATTTATTCCCATCAGCGGCCATTTGTTTTTGACAGTATTAATGATGCTACTAAAGCAGTCTTTAAGTTCAGTAGACAGTTTGCTTATTATGAACTGAATACTGTTTCCATTTTCGTCAACTGTGGGATCTTGAAGAATTTGAATGTCCCAGGATAATGAGTTGACTTTCTTATTTGTTAACACCCTCTTTTTCTTTAAAAATCTTCATCTGCTTAAGACATATATTTGTTGGTGATACTCATGAGTACATCCTCCTCAGAAACACCTTTTGTAAGCCCACACAAATAGCAATGTTGTCTCGTTACCGTTTCCATCGATGTGACATCATCCTCATATCAGTAGATGTTTGGGTGCCATATGTAGCAGCATAAGACATCCTTTTCGTATTAATTCTCTTTTTCTTAAAGATTATCCTGAACATTTTCTGGTTACTGTTTACTTCTCAGCTCAGACACACTTACCTTCATTAAAATATACATATGTCACGTACTTTCATTTCCATATGACGTTTCTTCTGCACTTCAGAATATATGTTTTGCAAACATAGTACCACGGCAGACCTCGACCTCCATAGCCTTTCTACAGAAATATCTCGTCTTCACTTGTCTTTGTGTGATTTTTCGTGTTATTTACTACTAATTCAGAAACAATAACAGCATTTGTTTCCATAGTTATATTATCACCAGTTGGAAGTGATCGTTCCCCGTCAGTGTTACACTTCAGGGTACCTACGTCTGTGGTCATTCTGAACCATGTCAAACATTTACAAATTTTTGTAACAGCGATGGAGTCGCCTATTGCTATGATATTGTTGTGTATTTACGTCTTCCGCCCAGGTTTACATTTCTATCTCCATTCCAGGATCTCTTATCTCTCTTGAAGCTCTACGTATATTTAATGATTCTGCACCATTTTCAGTGCACTGACAGGAATCTTTACATTGATAAACGATTTACAATATCCTCTTCAGTTCTCTCACTTTTTCACAATACTGAAAATACTTCAAACCGCTGACAGGACAACATACTATTCCCCCGTATCCAAGTGTGGTCGATGGTGAAGTACCACTTTCCTTTACTGGTAAAGCTATTGCGTTTGTCTCCTTTCTAAAATACCACTTTCAAGCTCTAAATTGAAATGATCAAAATAATTCTTCAGAGCTTTTTTTTTAGACTAATTTTCCACTCGCAGATCTTATCCGTGCTTTTGAGCACACTCTAGTGGAATATTTCCTGAATACCCTCTTTACTTTCCAGGATATTTACTTAACTCTTAAAGTACAACACGTTTCTCTATTCTGTGATCTTGCCTATTTTTGTATTTGACTCTGACACGTTTCCTACTCCTTCTAGTTCCTTGGCCTTGCATGGCCAAGTGTGTTAAGGCGTTCGACTCGTAATACGAGGGTCGCGAATTCTAATCCCGGTCGCATCAAACATACTTGCCCTTTCAGCTGTGTGAGCGTTATAATGTGACAGTCAATCCCACTATTCGTTGGTAAAAGATTAGCCCAAGAGTTGGGGTGGGTGGTGATAACTAGCTGTCTTCCCTCTAATCTTACACTGCTAAATTAGGGACGGCTAGCGCAGATAGCCTTCGAGTAGCTTTGTGTGAAATTCAAAACAAACAAACAATTCTAGTTACTTGCTACAGTTTCTTTTTTGTATTGAGTTTTACACAGGTTATTGGAAAAAAACATTGTTATAAGTTCCATGAAATTATCTAACTTTTCAGTTAATATTGATTATGAGCATCTCTCATCAGTAGTATAACTAGTGTTGTAGGCGAAACACTTGGAAGAATTATCCTTCGAAGATTCAGTGTAACATTCTTCTGTTCCAATTTCTGAACAGCTTCTTAGGTTATGTTATATCATTGCCTTCCATTTTAACACTTGCATTTAACTTTCTTATATTTTCTTTCTGACTTGACAAATACTTTCCGCTCTACTTGGCACCAGGGATTAATTCATAAACTCAGACGTCTGCAACTTACACTGAGGTATATCTGACTTATTCAATCTATTCTTCTAGATCGCTTTGTCACGAGCATTATAAAAAGCACTCGCTCGAGATGTTTCTCCTTACATGCTGGGATTTCCTAAGATCCCATTTTATCATTAGTGCTCTGTTTCTGATACACCTCTTTCTTCTTCTGTTTCACTTTATCAATGGATTGATGATAATGTTTTGATGGCCATGTACAAAACGATGACTACTATTTGAAGAATACTTACATAAAAATGATACAAATCAAATGATCTTCACAATTACCAAGTACAGATCTAAAATGTATATATTAAACAATATTGGATGTGATTATCCACACCATAATACTGTATCTGATGGTCCACACTACAATACTGTATCTGATGATCTACACTATAATACTGGACCTAACGTTCTACAAAACAAAAATAACTATACCGGACTCAATAATCTTCACAACAACAACAAAAAATTAGATCAGATTATCTTCGCATTAATCAACCCTAGATATAATAACCTTTACAAGACAAATAATGCGGTAATGGATGAAATGATCTACAGAACACTGACGTCGTGATGTTAGAGCTAACAGATGATTTATATAGATATTAATAGATGTTTGTTATATTACACTACAGTACTAGATGAACGCTGTTATTTTTTGTTTGTTTTTGGATATATGCGCAAAGCTATTACTCAAAGGTTACCGATACTAGTTGTCCTTAATTTGGAATTGGTAGATGAGAAGAAAGATAGCTAGTCATTAGAACCCACCACCAACTCTTGAGCTACTGACTGACTTATATTTTAGTAATAATTTTATTATGCTGACTTATAAGAGATATACAACACTGGTAGATTTTCTGAAATTACATATAAAATTTCTTGGGTAGTCCAACCCCCATAAACTGCCTCATTTTATTTTGTATCACTCTGTCGCATTTAGTGTTGATTGATCAAGAAATGTAAAAACTTATTAGTAACAGATATACCTCCACAGTATTGTCGTTTATTTATATAGATATAGATGTGTATTAGTTTGAATTAGGAAAATAAACCATATAATTTAACCCACCCTTCTCCAATGGCTTAGCGATAAGCCTTTGGGCTTAAGACCATTCAAATTCGAGTTTAGATACCCGTCGTGAACAGAGAACAGATAACCAATTGTGTAGATTCGCGCTTAACAACTACCAAACTATTAAAATTTGTATTTATCTGAACTGATTAAAAAATCGATTTTGTGTGGAATAATTGAGAAAGTAACTTGTTTTCATTTTTATTCAGAATATCTGTTGGTATAAAGCAAAGTGTTTTTTTTCGCACTGTATCCAACATAAAATACCAATAAATATACTATCGTTTATAGTGTAACAGATTTACTGATACACATTTATTTTAATACCTATGTTTGTTTCAGTTTGATGCATGTGACGTATATTGTTGAATTTGTATTACACACGTCCTGTCTGTTCTCTAAATTTGTGGAAGATTCTATAGAATAAGAATGAACAACATGTTTTACGAAAACATTAGCGTATCTTCGAACATTGCTGAATGTTCGAGAATCTCACCTGATTGGTATAGTTAGCCTAAAAACAGTAATAGAATATTCTTGGTTAGCTACAGTCAGCATGCTATAAGCCTCGAAAGCTATGGGAAGTGTATCATAAATATCAATTATTTCATTCAATGAAACCAAGAAATATAACCAGAATGATAAAAAAACCGAGTTATACAAATTACAGCAATACAAAAATGCATATCAATATTAAATACAATGTGGAATGATAAAAGTAATAATTCATTAACTGTACTGTTCTCTAACTATCTTGTGAGTCTGACTCTTAGTGAAGCTTCTGGCAATGTATTTATTCACTAGTTAGTCACGAGAGTACATCTCACGTGATCATAAAATCACACACTATTCTACCACATTAATAGTATCTGTACGTCACCGCTAGGAATGACGGTGACAGATACATTATACATACATATTTACTCAAAATACAAATGGTTTAATGTAACTAAGAATTTATAGATAAACGAAACGATAACATAAAATAATAAATGAATGATAAACACAACCATAGCCATAAAAAAGAATTTCCTATCTTCCCCAAACACTAGTTTATGTTGAAAAAAAACCCGTAGAAATAGCTGTACCTCACTGTTTTAAAGTTCTTAGCATACATTTTCAAACAAAAGCCATCAAGTACCCTTGTATTGAGGTTCAGTGTCCTATTTTAAGCGAAATTACATATCGCTAGGTCCATTCGTGCTCTATACCAAACAGCCATCCATCTTGACAACAGCCTTCTGGCGTATTGTTTACTGCAATAGGTTCTGTTGCAAGATTATCGCTTCCAAAGATTAGCACTCCTGCCTGTTTACTTTTCCAGTGCCTCTTTCAACAGTTCTATAGCACAGCTATCCAAAGACATTGTTTCAACTTGATGGGCTTGTCGTTTAATGGAATAGTATGAAAGTAATTTTATTATCCAGCTATTTGAGGCATGCGACGGTTAACAGAAAGTTTCAATGAAAGATTGATCTTTGGGAACCGATATTCTGTTAATGATTTGATGCACTTTTGACATTTATCTTTCTTCCTTATAACTACAGGGTTACAACATAATTACAGGTATCTTTCTGGAGGCTCGGTATGGCCAGGCGGTTAGGCACTCAGCGCGAAATCTGAGGGTTACGAGTTCGAAACTTCGTCCCGCCAAATATGCTCACCCTTTCTGCCGTGAAGGCGTTATAATGTGACGGTTAGTCATGTTATTCGTTGGTAAAAGAGTCGCTCAAGAGTTGGTGATGGGTGATGATGACTAACTTCCTTTCTTGTAATTGCTCAGTTAACAATGGTTAGCTTAGATTGCCTTCGTGTAACTTTGTGCGAAATTCAAACCAAACCAAACTCTTTCTCTGTGGTCTTGGTTCCCAAAGTTAATCCATGTTTCTTTGATTTTAAGGTCATTTAATGCTTTAAACCTTAGAAATGTCAAAATCCCTTGATCAGAATAGATCTTAATGATCTGAATGTATGAATAACTTGTGTTGGAAAGAGCTGTTCCATATTTTCCAAAACGCGATCAATTTGCAGTAACATCACCACTCGTTGTACGAGCTTGTTTGTTTGTTTTATTCAATTTAGTGCAAAGATACATGAACTAAACATACCCGAGAGCAAAAACAATATTCATTTTGATTGTTTTTAATTTTGCGCGAAGCTATACAAGAGCTATCTGGGTAAGCCGTCCCTAGTTTAGCAGTGTAAAACTAGACAAAAGGCAGCTAGTCATCGCCACTCAACCTAACTCTTGAGTTAATTTTTTACCAACGAATATTGGGACTGACTTTAACATTATAACGTACCAACGGCTGAAAGGGCAAACATGTTTGTTGCGACGGGGATTGGAACCCACGAGTTGAGCGCCTTAACAACCTGAACATTCCAGGCCGGTAGGAGAGTGAACCAATGTCAAAATGTAGTTGTGATACCTTCTTTTCCACTTTATATTTTGTACCAATTGTGGTTGTCATCGACTTGGGGATTTGCGTATTCAAATTCATTTTAATGTAACATTCTCTGTCGCGTGTGTATCACCAACTGAAATTCTTTTTCTGGAAAGGTTTTGCAGGCTATACGTGTTTGCCTGAGATGCTTACATATAAATTTATGTCCATGTCTTTTTTATTTTTTCACTTGCTGTCGATTTGATTATACTCTATAAGATACAAGTATTTTTATTTGAAAGGTATGTACATTATGTGAGTGTATTAGTAAAAGTGAAAAGTTTTGCTGCATCTCTTAAGCTTACATACGCAGTTAAATTTTAACAAGAAAAGTTCAGTACACAGTTTAGTAAAATAGCGAATTTACAACCTACCCACTGCACATATTCTACCGCATTATGCATCTGACATTTATTATTCGTCATAACTCAAGTAAAAGCAGTTTGAATATTACATTAAATCACGCATTATAGCACAAGACCTTAAAACCTGAAATAGCACATATAGTTGCTTCAAGCTACCGTACATGCTTGAGTAAAGACATTAGAAGCAATTATTTTATATATACGTTAGTAGTTGAATGTATTGTCTCAAAGGAACAATTTATGGAAAGGAAACATAGTAACGAATACGTACTTGGAATTATATATAAGGCTGTTTATTATTGGTCAGATTTATACAAGAAAGGTGAAAGCAAATATAGACACAACAAAACTAAGAAAGAAAATATTAAGGAAAAAAATAGATGAAATATGGATTAATAAAGATGAATAAAATTAAAAAGAGGAAGATAAATTCACAGACAGATAGACATCTTGGTTGATAGATAGATGGGGATTTAAATTATTTGAGCGAACAGATGTATTGGGAGAGAAACATGCTAAAATAATGCTTAAGTAAGTACATGGCCGCACTTACTAGAGTTATATTTACAGTGACTTTCAGATAACACTTCCACTTCTGAGTATCTAGGCTTGAATTCTGAAAATACTGGACTTGTGGAATATTGCATGAATGAGTTTTTTCCAAATTACTAGAATACATCACATTATTATTTATTTATACACGTGTACTTGTTTTTCTTTATTTCACGCACGAGGGCTAACTGAGCTAGCCATCCATAATTTAGCGAATTATGGGTGGTGATGACTCTTAGGCTACAATTTTACGAGTGAATAATGGAGTTGATCGTCACATTATAACACCCCTCAGCTGAAAGTGCGGGCATGTTTGCTCTGAATGAGATTCGAACCCGCAATGTTTGATTACGAGTTGATTGTCTTAATCATCTGGCCGTGCTGGGGCAGACTTGTTTTGTATGTGAAAAATTATGTGTGGAATAACACACAACTTCGTAATCGAACGAAGATGAAACCTTTGTTTATACACAAACTTTCAAAAGTTCGTCCTTTGTTGAGTGATTTTTTTTATTAACATTTTCTTGGTATGAACTTGTTTGCCTTTAAGGTTAGAAACTTCCAGTTCTCGTGTAATATATCCACTGGGAGAACACAGTAATATAGTTAATATTTAACAATAAATAGGACAATACACTTAGAAATGTTTGACAGTTAACAGGGCAAAACCGAAACGTTTAACAGGCAACAGGGTAACACAGCTACAAACGGTCAACAGAGCATTAAAACTAGAAATTTTAAAAATTACCTTTCCCACTCCGTCTAGTTTTCAACCAGTTCTTTAGATAAAGCAAAATGCAATAAATACACAATATTTCTTACATTTAGCTCTATCTGTACGTGAAGTTAAAATCATTGACTGAAAAAATTAAAAAAAGAATATTTCGTACTGTCATTTATAAAAAAAAACTTATTCTATCAAATAATGAAGAAATTTAAAAAAATGAATATTTTTCCGATACACAAACAGATAAACAAAGTTAGTCAAATTTAAAATAAAAGTTAAAGACAAAATATAATGGAAGAATCTGGAACATACAAAATATAATAAGAGTGTAGAATAGTTTACACAGGACAAATGAGAAGAAACTTAAAATTCAGAATTACTGAACAAATAGAAATCTTTAAAACAACCACATTACTATTTCGTCTTTAGCAAAACACATCAGTGAAACTAGACGCAGAATTCAATAGGAAAAACTGTTATTTTAGTACAACTTGGAAATTTAATCAATATGAATATACGTAAATGTGTTGAGAACATTAAATAAAAAAGTAAATTTAAATTATTAAATAATAATAACGGACCTGATGGAAATATTCTTAGTAGATGGCACGAAATTCTTTAATATATAAATTAGTGTTCTGGTAATTGTATAAATAAGACTTATATTTCACAAAATATTAATTTAATAACTTAATGTTTTACATTGAAACATATAGAGTGTATTATTTTTAGAATTAAATAATCGTTGTTGTAAAACAACTTGTAAGTTGTTTTAAAACTAGAGCAGACGTTCAACAGAATAGTGCAGATAGAAAAGTCTAATAATCACACAACACTATAGTCGGCTTGTTTTGTTTGTTTTTTGAATTTCGCGCAAAGCGACACGAGGGATATATGTGCTAGCCGACCCTAATTTAGTAGTGTAAGACTAGAGGGAAGGCAGCTAGTTATCATCAACCATCGTTATCTCTTGGACTACCCTTTTACTAACGAATAGGGGGATTGACATTAACATTATAACACTCCCACGGCTGAAAGGGCAGGCATGTTTGATGTGACGGAAATTCGAACCCGCGGCCCTAGTATAACGAGTCGAGCGCCATAACCCACCTGGCCATGCCGGGCCCCGTAATTGGTAATACATGGAGAGGAAAGAATTATTATATACTTGAGTTGTAATACATGGAGAAGAAAGAATTATTATACACGAGAGTGGTAATACATGGATAGGAAGAAAGCATCACATCATTGAGAATTCATTTTTGACTGGATATTACATTTTAGGAATTACAGACATACAGCGCATAAGCTCCTTATTACAGTTTGTTGTAATTTATTTATAATTATATCTTTAATTCGTTTATAAATATTGCTTACTATTTTATTCAAATTATTTTTTAATGAATTATTGTGAAAGGTTCAACGATCTCTGTCCACCTGTTATAAGTTTCTTAGTTTATGGAAAGTTCCTCACACTTCGTTCACTTGTTTAAGTATAGCTTTTAATATCTGAATATAAATATTTAGTATAGGTATATAAAAACAGTTTCTGATGTTTCAGTATAAATATTTACTAGTGACTGTAGTTTGTTGTTTCTTGGAATTTAGTACTGTTTGTTTGTTGTTGATTTAGGTGTTTGCGAATAATTTTTTCAACGCTTTTTGAAGTACAAAACATTACACTGCTGCATACCATATATTATCGAAACCAGCGAAAAAATGACAAATATTTTAAAAAAAACTTAAAACAAAACACAACATTCCAGTTTACTCCAAATTTATTCAAAAAACAAGTACAAAACGTAAGTCCATACTCTGTAAAACTACACTGAGAAACACAACAACAACATTATTTATAAAATGCAGTGCAACAATTGCCAACAAGTAGAAAAATGAAGACCAGATCAAATAACACACACAAACACCGTTACATGTTATCAAACACTGCAAATTAAATAAATCCAACGTAACCAAAGGAAACATTCGGATACTAAGTAGGAAAACAAACACAAAATCAAAGAATCCCTACTTATACAATAACTCAAACCAAAATTAAACCAATCCAAAAATATACCTATACTAATTAATAACCTAACATCTAACAACAACGCCCCCTACAGTACCACAGCTGTTTATACTCTCAACCCTAAGACGTGTGCCTGACAACAGTCAGTTGCAAACTCCTCTTTGTTAACCTGAAGATAATCTAAGAAGTTCAAAACTTTCTTCTGTACTTTATTTTAATTAGAGCTTTAATACCAGTACTAACCGTTTTAAGAATACAAAACAGTATATTCTTTTGAGTTGTGGATACATCAACATAACTTGTTTAGAATATTTGAATTAAAAAATATAAGATCTATCGCTTCAAAATTCAAAGCACCCGTCTTGCTAAAGAGTTCAAAATGCCTGATACTCGTTCTGAGCAGAGTGTTATCAACTAGAGTATATTTGTTTATGTTTGACATAACTAAGGCGTTTTTTGCTCATTACTTTGAAAGAGGCTGGGTATATCAACTGGGACTATCAATGCAAAGAAGAAAAATGTCGTCGGTGTCTGGGTAATAAAATTTCATACCCTGGAGGGTCAGGTTCTCTATGACCTCTTCCTTCTCCCCGTGCCCAAGAGTTGGCGGTGGGTGGTGATGACTAGCTGCCTTCCCTCTAGTCTTACACTGCAAAATTAGGGACGGCTAGCACAGATAGCCCTCGAGTAGCTTTGTGCGAATTTCCAAAAACAAACAAACAAACCTTCTCCCCGTACTTATGTTCTTGACGAATTTTATAACTGTGAAACTGAATCTTATTTTGGTCCTTTTCCGGGCAATGTCCATGTATTGTGGCTCGTATACTGTGATTATTTTATTGTACCAGCACTAATGTAAAGTTTGTTAGTGGTATTTGTTTTTGTTTAATACATATATATATATAGTGGAAAGATATTTTTTTTACTATTATTATCATTTTTATTTCTTTATTATTATTATGATTATTATATTATTATTATTTAAAATTTATATATATATATATATATATTCTTTTTTATTTATTTTTATATTTAAAATATAAATTAACTGGGGAGAGATATTTAGGACTAGTTCATCATGTATGAGGTACCTGTCTAGTTCACATAGTAAATCGTTTTTCATCCAATTCTTATTAAAGTACATTGTTGTAATATGTAGGAGTCTATCTGGTGTGGTTGGTATGTTCGAGTATTTGTGAATGAACTGGGATGGCAGCTAGTGATCACCACCCACCGCCAACTCTTCAGATACTCTTTTGGCCGTAGCATTACAACGCTCCCGTGGCTGAAGGAGCGAGCATGTTTGGTGAGACGGAAATTCGAACCCACGACCGTCATATTACGAGTTGAGCACCCTCACCAGGCCCTTATCATAGGGAAGACAAAACGCTAAATATATTATATTATTTTCCGTAGAAAGACATAAACTTCCCGCTAGTACAACGGTAAGTCTACAAATTTCAACGCTAAAATCAAGGGGTTCAAATTCCCTCTGTGGGCTTAGCACATATCTCGGTGTGGCTTTTCTAAAAGAAAAGACATACACTTTCTATAGAATTAACTTTATATTTCTTTCCCTGGATAACATAAAATATTTAGTTCCAAAGAACTGGATAAAAAAATTCTAATTCTGTTTAACTCTCATAGCTTGATCTCCGTGTAATAAATTTTGTTTTCTTGAAATGTTTCTGTTTCAGAAGGTAAAAATGTTTGAGAAGGTAACGGTTTTGATGTTTGTTTACAAAGTTACAAATGGCTAACAACATTTTCTTAAACTCCTTATTAAGCCTTACGTATTTGTTACGTTTCTTTTTGCAAGCTTTCCTTGCTAATTCCGTTTTTTGTCTCTAAAGCTTATGTATTACTTTCTAACTCGTTTTGTTACGCGTTTATGGAAACACTGGTATAACACTAATTTTTTTATCCAAGATTCTCAGAAAACTGTTTGTTATTTTAATCATTTTGTATCTGTTTTTTCTCTTCTCTCTGAAAAATAAAGTATTTTTTATTAAAATTCATAATACATTTTAATAGATAATGTCAAGAGAGGGCGCATCAGTTCTGCGAGGGAAGGCCACACGTAGATTTTTTTATGTCTGTTTAACGTTACAAGTGATCTCTTTTGTATTTGAACATGTCAAATTGACGTTCATTTCTCAATCAGACTATGCTTTTATGCACTTGTTATGAGTGAATGACACCAGAGGGCGCAAGGAATGGCTTTTTTACCATTCTTTAGCTTGTCGTCATGTATAATTATTTTTATTAAGTGATGTCTGAAATATTTACGAAGACCTATAAGAATATCTAGGATAAACCACAAAGAATTATGGGGCAGGAAGCGAACTTAACTGTTATAATTATTAATAAGTGTGGAAAGGCACGTACTTAACTTGACTTATACTCGACCATTACCCTGTAATTAATTTCGTTTCAGCAACTTCATTTTCTGCTTAATTTCCGAAGTAATTATTTATTTTAGCAGGTAAGGTGATTTCTATCTATCTATCGATCTATTTATCTGTCTGTGTGTATATATATATATTACAATGTTTCCTCATTTTGTTCTCTTAGGTATTAAAATGTGAGAGACTGAGCATGCGCTTTTCGTCTTCCTGCGAAGAGCTGGCATCTTAGGTATTCTGCTTCAGCCAATAATGATGTCGTGGAACTCAGCGTTGTATCAGAGTGAATTGAATAATGGAATGTTGTAAACAGCCTTAGCTTGCAGATTCCACGCGTTCTTTACACCAATTATACTGAATTTTCAATTAAATAAATATAGCACTTTGTGTTATGCAACTTCTTCTTGGAACGACATTAATCTGTTTTTCTTGCTTTTTTTTTTTTTTTTACATTTGAGGCTTAAAGTGAATATATATGCACACCGATATTTGTTTCTCTCGTACACTGAACGTATGGCAGCGTCAGGGTAAATGGTTAGCTTATAGGCGAAATAATAAGTTTTTCGTTGGCCTAACAGTCGCTGTTGTAAGGCGTCAAGTTGTTGCAGTTAGGCCCAACCATTGGGTTATTCAAAAATAGCGCAAAGAATATTTAGGGGAGTTTTCTTTATTATTAACAAGTAATCAACGTTATACGCAATAGAAAGAAAAGGAAACTGTAATTTTTTCAACGATTATAAAACCAAGAAAGACGTTAAAGGAAATAAAGATTGTGAGACAATTGAGGTCAAGGCTATGTGGCTAAAGATAGATGAAAACAGTGACAGATAAAAGATATAAAGGAAAATAAGAACAACAATTATTTTTATTATTATAATAAAGCATATAGTGTGTTTTATTTCTTATAGCAAAGCCACATAGGGCTGTCTGTTGAGTCCAAAGAGGTGAATCGAACCCCCTGATTATAGCGTTGGAAATCAGTAGACTTACTGCTGTACCAGCGGGGTACGAAAAGCATCTCGAAAAATGGATTATATATAGTACATATAAACTGATTGCTAGAAAGACAAAACATGTAAATAATAACATTTGATAAAACAGATCGATATTATGGCAAATGTTAGAAAACTGGATTTTTTTGTTTACGAAAAACTAAATAAAATGTAGTTATAAAACTATGAAGGTGACAAAATGATTATATTTAAAACAAAGATTGGAGAATGGAAAATATGAAAGTTGTAACGTTAGAATAAAGAATAGTCTGTTGGAAAAGGGAAGAATTAAGAAAAGCACATCTACGTTTAAATATAATTAGAGACAAGAAAATATAATTCACCTAATGAGGCGCTATTTAATAATAACGTGAAAAATATTGTAGTTCTTTATTCAGTTTAGGCCTGCTGGATAAGTGGGTAGTCTAGGTAACCAAATGTGCTCGCTCTTTCAGCGATGCTTTATAATGTCAGTCGCTCTATTTGTTAGTAAAAAGTAGCCCAAAAATTGGTGATGGACGATATTGATTAGTTGCCATCTTTCTGGTCTGTCATTTCTACTTTAGTAGCGATTAGCACAAATGCTCCTCGAGTGCTTTGCACAAAATTCAATTTAGAAACAAATAATTGTTTGGAATATTAGAATTCTTTCTCTAGATATTGTTAAGCATAATTTTAAAGTCACTGTTTTGATAAGCATATTTATAACACTTTTTAAACAACAGAGAACAACTTTGATAAATAAAAGTAATTTATAAAGACAGATTACCATTTATGAATGGTGATAAAATAGATTATTTAACTTATCTTATTCTAATTCGTTTTTGAAACATTAACAGATATAGATAATTCACATAAATACGAAGCGTAGTAATATAAGGCTTGGTGCTGTGAAAATGGAAAGCATAGTGTAGAGTGTCCTCATACTTTGAAAATAGGGAACATAGTTTTAACATTGATCTGTAGATCAATATTTTATAAACTGCAAAGTTAGTATGTTTTGAATTTTTGTGTTATGTTTCAGTTTATGTAACATTTGTAAAGTCTATGATTTTGTTTATATGTAATAACCATAACTAATCGGGCTGTGATGGAAATGAGTTTTATATACGAAATATAAATGGGGATTTGTTTGAGTTGTTCAAACATTCTTGTTATAAAATGTTATTCACGTGGCGTGACGTATCACATAAGACTAAACTGTACACGTAATTATCTGAACTTTATTTTTTAGTGTGAATACTAACTTATCACTGATTATTGTTATAATTTTTAAGTGTAAAGATAATCCGTTACTAAAATATTATTTTAGTATATTTTATTATTTTTATATATTTTATATATTTTATTATATTTCTACGTTTTATAAGCTCTGCCTTTTTACTTTTTATGAATCTTAACATTTTCATAGAAGTGAAACTCTATATGTAAATATTAAAAATAAATTTAGAAAGAAAGGCTAAATTTGAATGAAAATAGATTAACCAACAAAAAAATATGAATAGCTGTATAGTTGTAACCTGTCTAATCAGAAGAAACTATGCTTTGGGACTTACAGCTTTCAAAATATTCAAATTTCACTTTATATCGTTTATGTGACAAAACGAAGTCATTCAGTAGCCTGTTTGTTTGCTTCAAATGCTGGCCCAAAGCTACAAATACTGTATTTTGTTTTAAAGACAGTGTAAAGTGCAACGATGTTAGGTCGTGTGTTTGTTATGAATAACGGTGTCTTATAGAAGTCTTTCTTTCATTAGCAAAGACCAGAACGAAAATGATAATTTTAATCAATGATAGGTTAACTTTTATCACTTTCATTGACAGATGATCAATAGTTGTGTTTTCATGAAGAGAGAAGCTTGAGTCTGCTCTCCAACAGTCACTGAATCTTCTGGATGTCAGAGTAAGTGGATGACTTTTTTGACATTTCTTAATATGCTTATATACGAGATTTTGTGTTATGATGAGTAATATTTTGTAGGGTATGACCAACCTATACTTTCTATAAGCAAGTCCTTTACGTGAAGTAAGGGGGCGTAAAATCATTTCAACGACTGAACATTTTTAATAACTTGATACGAATGCTCTCAAAGTTTCTATTTAGTTTGACCCTCCTTTACTTTGAACTTTTCCCATAACTGGCTACTCGATGCAGAAAAGAAAGAAAAACATTTTTCACACTTGAGTCAGCATTAATACCTAAATCGCTGTTAATATATAAGACCAGGTTTTAAGCGGAAACATCGTTTCGTGCTATAGTTTAGGTCCTGTTTAAATGAACTGGATGTATTTATACGAACTTTTATCCGTATTGTAAGCTAGTCAGCCTGCTTCTACTCTTTTCCAAAAGCGGCTGCTGATAAAGGTTGTGAAGCGTGAACTACTCGTACTGTGACTGAAGTGGATTGTGGAAAATTAAGAACGTGGTTAAATAACAAACTTGCTTATCGAGCTCATTAGCGAACTTTCGCTGTTTGTTTTTATATTTCTGAGCGAATAGCTTAGTATTATCCTCACGATGGAAGTTTATGGGGCTTCTTCTTGAAGTAACATATTAAATATCATTATCAGACAAGCACTTGGAACCAGTGGATACTCTCATCAGCACGTGAACTGCTCAAGTTAGAATATGTCACGTGGATTTAAAGTAAATTAGGACGGGTTGATGATGAAAATGAACTGATGTACATTTTGGATCATTTTAATCCCCATTTAAGACTTCCCAAAGTGCCTATTCATTAGCTGGGGATTTACCAGGATCCCTCATCAGCAGTTGCTAACACTTTAATATATGATTGAAATAAGAATACCTTACAAAGCAGTTCACAAAAAGAATGTTAGAGAAAATGGTAGTCTGGAAAACAAATTATCGTAGTATACTCAGCAATTTCAAACAGGGTTATCTTTATCCGAGAATGTTTCAGGAACCGTGTTGCCACATTCGTATCAAACTATAAAGTTTTGTAGTAAAGACATCTTTATTATTGCTATTAAAAAGATACAATTACATAATGCATTGTGGCAATCTTTCATAAGTTCACAATTTTCAACCTAATCTAAAGTTGTCTTGCATAAATAACTAATCTACTGAGTTATGCAAATAAAGAATAAACATTTCATTGAACATAAACAAAACAGTTGTAATTAGGAACCCTTCATTTCAACCAATAACACTAAAGGTCTTGCCAAAATCCGTCTTCTAAAAATGCGTATGAAAATTTAAAATGTACAATAAATTATAGGGAAAAATTACTTCGGGTTGTTTATTAACTCACTTAATATATATTTGTATATACGAAACAGCTTTCCTACTGAATATGAGCTACCGGATGATACAGAACTGGGGACAGAGTGTCCAGATTCACGCAGTCACTCTTTATGACAAGATCAAAAGAAGGACATTGATATTTTTTACAAGTCACTAAATAATAAAACAATGTTGTTCGAGTGTTATATTTTAGAAAACTTATGGTTTGATTCTTCTAGAAACGCGTACATCATTATCTGATTAGAGCAGGAAATTATTACTGTTGGATTATACAGTTTGAAGATATGGTTATGAGTTTAATCCATGAGAGTAATGGGGCATTTACCCACGTTCACCTGACAGACATATCATGGTTACATACATTGTTAGGTTAAAAACTCGTGAAGTGAAGCCATTCCTAAAGAAGAAACGTTAGAGTTGCTCTTGTATTTCGTGCCGTTTGTTCAAAATCAAACTAGGATTTATTATGTGATCAAAAATATTTTTCTTATGATACAGGTACGTTTCTTCTTAAACAGTAATGAACTTGACGACGGATGAAGCTGGTACAGGTCCTCTGGAAGACAAAAGTTAACGTGACGACGGGTGACGTTGGTGAAGTTTACCTGAAAGGCACAAGTTATCATAAATACGTGTGAAACTGATATATTTCACCTGAGAGGCAGAGTAATGAGCGTTAAGACAGGTAAAACTAACGCAGTTCCTATGAAAGGCAGTAGTTAATGATAAGTGAAAAATGGCACACTTCCTTTTCGAAGACAGGACTCAGCGTGACGACAAATGAAGTTGGCTTGAAAAACAGACATTAACACGATGACATTTGAAACTGGTACAGTTATTCTGTAAGGTAGTGAATAACATGTTGAAAAAAACTGGTATTATTCCTCTGAAGTACAGTAGTTAGTAGGAAGACAGGTGAAACTGGCGCAGTTTCTTCGGGAAACATCAGTAAACGTTACATCAGACGAAACTGGTACCAGTGGAAGGTAGTAATTAACGTGACGACAAGCAATAATCGGTAGTTCTTCAAAAAAGCACTATTTGCGAAACTGGTGAATTTAATGTAAAAGACGGCAGTTAAGGTAACGGCAGACGAAAGTGCTACAATTTCTCTGATAAACAGCAGTAACAAGTTCGTATTAATCGAGTTTTAAATTTATTAAGGTCCCAGTTGAAAAAAAATCTTTTAAAATAAAAGTATATAAACGATATAAAGCACACACACTGCACATTTATAAAGGTGTATTGCTCACTTGTTTCAGATATTTCAATGTGATAGTAATATAACATGATATAGGGAATTTCAGTTATTTAAATAAGATGGTAATATAACGTATAATAAGTTCATATGTTTCAGGTATTTGAATTTGATGGTAATAAAGCACATAGGGATTTCTTATGTTTCTGATATTTCAATGTGATAGTAATATAATATATAGGGAGTGTGTCTCTGTGTTTTTACAGCAAAGTCACATCGGGCTATCTGTTGTGTCCAACGAGAAGAATCGAACCCCTGATTTTAGCGTTCTAAATCCAAATCCAGCAGGAGACCATATAGGGAGCTCACATTTTTCAGGTGTTGGAAACTGAAGTTAAGATTTGTGATGTAAAATTTACCTCACTTGTACTCGATCAGATAAACAGACCCCCCAGTAATCCAGGTGATTATCCAAGAATTATTTTCATTATTTACATAGATTGCTATAAGAGAATATTATATTACCTGAAGTATTTGATACATTTAGTGTATAAAAATTTAACAGAACTGCGAATAGTTTAGCGGAGAGCGTGCTCAGAATGTGAATAAAAGAGGTTGTGGTTCGCATATTGTTTCCACGTTCATAGTCTCCGTAATTTGGGTCACTGTAAGAATGTCGATCAAATTCCACAATTACGTCACAAGGAAAAACCCTGCATGGTTTTTCCACCATAATGGTTACCGAAACTGAAACAATTACTTTGTTGTGTTTAAAATATAAACAGGTATTTCGTTTACTAACAAACATAAACTTTTTATCTAATTAAACTATCATGTATTTTCAAAGGAAGGTATGCAATTATTGCTAGTATTTTGAAATTTTTACACAAAGAGAATTTTTTGTTTTATGCAGTTTTTTAATATAAAATTAATGTCTACATTTTAGCAAATAAACTGAGAAAAATTTAAAGTTCCAGATAAAGTTGTTTCTTAAAAATAACTAAGCTGATTAAGGTTTTCAAAACAGAGAAACTTTAATAAAGTTTAATTAAGCAAGACCTATTTTGTATGTAAATTACACTAAGTCTGATCTAATAGTTTAGAGGGAAGGCAGCTAGTCAACAGTATTCACCCATAATTTTTGGTTGGCTCTTGTTTGATCGAATACTGGAACTTCACTGTCACACTAGTAGCGCATTCACGACCCAAACTGCAAAGTAAGTTTTTGAGGAAACGGTATACAAACCATGAACTTTGGCTTTTAGAGTCTGGGCACACAAGGCACTGCCAAGCCCAGTTAAAGTTTTAATAAATAAATTTATGTCTCGTCTCTAATATTGACATTCACTGATGCCTCTCGCTAGTACAGCGGTAAGTCTAAGGAATTTACAACGCTAAAATCGGGGGTTCGATTCCCCTCGGTTGGCTCAGCAGATACAGTTACGAGAGAAAGTGTTCGTACCCCTGCGTCACGAGTAGTTTTTGCTCATAACTTAAAAAGTATCACGGGTAGGCTAATAGAATTACAGTATGTTATAAATGTTATACTAACACACATCTATGTATTTTTTTATGTAAATTAAACTACAAATAAACTGTTTATAAACAAATAACCAGAAATAGGAGGAGCAGAAAGTGTTTGTACAGTTCAGAACGTGTGAAAAAAATGATATTCCCGTAAACATTTTGTTTAGTTTGGCGAATAAACTACATTATACCATTCCAGAACTAGACACTGTAAACTACATTATACCATTCCAAAACTAAACACTGTAAACTACACTATACCATTCCAAAACTAAACACTGTAAACTACACTATACCATTCCAAAACTAAACACTGTAAACTACACTATACCATTCCAGAACTAAACACTGTAAACTACACTATACCATTCCAGAACTAGACACTGTAAACTACACTATACCATTCCAGAACTAGACACTGGGTTCATAATTATTGTAATTTAGCCAGCAAAAAATGTACTTCCGGCAATTTAGCGCCATCTTCGTCATTATCTGCTTCGTCATCATGGCGAACAGAAACAACTGTCCAGTGATTTAAAAAACCGAATTATTATAAAATACAATCTCGTGTGTCTCTTTCCGGTATTGCTACACAACTTAATGTGCCGAAATCTACTTTTCAAAGCATAATTGCCAAGTTTAAGCTTACAGGATCAACTGCTAAACTCCCTCGTTCCGGACACCCCACCTAATTTCAGAGAGAAGCAAGAGAAAGTATCTCAGAGAAGGTTGTAGGAACCCTCGTTTAACACGTAATGACATACAGAAACTAATAAGGGAAACTGGGGTTGAAGTGAGCACCTCTACAGTTACGAACATGTTACGCTCTTCTGGGTTCAAAGCATGTTGTCCTCGTAGAACTCCATATTTAAAGCCTGTTCATTTAGAAGCACGATTAAGGTATACAAGAAAGCATGTAGATAAACCATTTACATATTGAAAGAGTATTCTTTAGTCAGACGAGACTAAAATTGAGCTTTTCGGCCAAAATGCTGTTCGCTATATTTTCTGTAAGAAGGGGGAACGAAAATTTTCAAAGAACACCGTCCCTACACTTAAACACGGAGATGACTCAATCATACTATGTGGTTCCTTCAACTCTTCTGGTGTAGGCAGTCTTCACAGCGTCAACGGAATCATGGGAAAGAAGAGTACGTTGGTATATTAGGCACTTATATGAAGAATGATGCTCGGAACTTGCGGTTTGCAAGTCGTTGGAATTTTCCATCACGACAATGTCTCTAAGCCCACATCGAAATATGTGCAATCCTGGTTTCAGAGGAATCATATAAGCGTTCTGGAGTCAACCGATATCAACCCAATTGAAAACGTTTGGCATGAGTTGAAGACCAGGGTTCATCAGCGTCATCTGAAAAACTTACAAGAGTTGTAGGCCTTCTGTAAAGAAGAACGGAAGAAAATCATGGAGGGCTATGAGGAGAGATTGCGCCAAGTAATTCACCTGGGCTACACAACTGACCATCAAAGTAGACTCACGAACACTTTCTGCCACTTCTGTGTTTGGTTATTTGTTTATAAACAGTTTAGTTGTCGTTCAACTTGCATAAAAATATAAGTAGATGTGTGTTAGTATGTTATGTATAATATATTGTATTTTCATTATCCTAATCGTGATACTTTTTTAAGCTATAAGGAAAACAACTACTCAAGACGCAGGTGTACAAACACTTTCCGTCGTAACTGTAGCTCGATGTGGCTTTGCCATAAGAAAATCACAAGCATTTACTAATACTAAAGAAACTTCAGATTTTTAGGTAATTACTTGTGTCACCACTGAAGATAGTGGCTTGGCTGTTTGTTCCCCGCTGGTACAGAGGTAAGTCTGCGGATTTACAGCCCTAAACTTAGGGGTTCGATCATTTTGGTGTATTCAGTAGATAGTCCATTGTGGCTTTGTTTTTAGAAAACACACAGATTCCTTCGCTGTTTTAAGACATTTATAAGAAATATATAAGCACGATGACAACGAGTTTTATTTTGATTTAGAAACTTGTCATTAGTAAGTTCGTGAAATGTGTGACAGAGATTAAACACAGGTTAAAAACATACGAATTTATTTTTTTCAAATTATTAAATTAACTTACATAATCTGTTTAACATACTTTTATTATTTAAATAGTTTTGAATTATTTGATCCTGCGATGTCGAGTGACACGAAGTGGAGATGATTGTACAGATTTGAGTAAAGGCGTTATTTACGTATGCACTAAACATATTAAGCCATACCGTTACGCTAACTATTCAGTATTACTAAACATATTAAGCCATACCATTACGGTAGCCATCAATATCAAAGAAAACTTTCTGTCTGTCTGTAGACGCATCTCCTCCTAAATCAGTTGATAGATTCATACCTAACTTGGATGCTAATTTAGTAGTCCAGAAGCAGACAAAATTATTATTAAACTTTCCTGTATATTAAAAAAATAAAAAAATAATTTAGTAGAATAACCTATTTATTGTTGCTGCAGTAGCTATAGTAAACATCTGCGTTTGAATAAAACGTAAACCACAACAACATTCTATAAGTCAAAGATTATAAACATACAGTATTTTGACTTGTTTCTAGTAATAATCAAAATAAGAATATATCCAGCTACACGCGAAAGCGTGTCGCGATTGCTGTTTGGTCAAGTCGTGCCTCACTCGGGAGACACCGATTCTGTTTTCTACCTTTTTATTTCTACAGAATAGAAATAATTTCTTTATCGTAATCTGGGAGAGTCCTGTGTAATGCTTTCTTACTGAAGTGCGTAGAATGAAGATACTGGTACTGTTTAAGTTTCTGTTTTTTCTGATACACAACACTGACTCAGGTTTACACAAGGATTACAAAAAGCTCTTAACATTGAATTAGAAAAGTCTTTTATAATTTAAGTATTTATGAATATTTCTTCTTGATATATAATATAGATTTACATAGAAGCAAAATTCAATATTATTATCAAAGGTAATGCATTAAATATATCAAATTTAGAGGGTAGACATCTTAACCACATCTCCACTGTGAAGTTAGTTGATCTGAACAAGAAATGACGCAACTCCTTTGCCATTGATGCCAAAGCTCTGGACTCGACTGCCACACCTTCTCATTTTAAATTCACTTCCTTTATCTTATAACAATTTTCTTGAAAAATGAACATTACTGAAAATCCTCACAAAGATCTGACTCATTTTTATCCAGTTTTTGCGTCTTTTCCACTTTTTTCAGAGGAAAACGACGGAGGAGTGCACTCTCTTTAAAGTAACTTACAAAACTTTTAGAGTAAGACATTTAAAGTGTATTACAAGAGCTCCAAAATGAAAAAAAACTTTATAGACTGAGAGCCCACTTCTAGTTGTAGACTTTTACTGGATCTGTATACCTCTCACCAAGAATTGAGTTGGGAATGGAACCTGCCCCTGAAAAAATAAAGTAGTCAAATTGCAGCTGTATTTAACTCTGTAATGACATATTTGTATATAAATCATTGTTCGTTAAGACAGCTTTTGCTTATTTTACCACATTCACTTTAACTAGGAGTTCTTAAATAAAAAAACACCATATTAACATAGCACGATTTTGTACTGTTGTGATTTGAACCCCCTTTCTAAGCAGGTGAATTATAATAAATGATACTTACCACAAGACATTAGTATCAGAAATATTATACTTTTAACATTGCATTCATTAACTAGAACTTTAGTAACTTTCAAGAATTAGAAAAGTGTAAATTACAGTATTCTATCCATACTATGCTCACCATAACTACTGTCACCGATGGATTTCAATAACAAGCGCTTACAAAGCTGGCTAAAACACAAGAAACACAGCAGTGGTCAGAACACTATTTGTATAAGCCATTTGCTATAATAGCAATTATTGTTGTATGAACTCCTTCTGAAAACTGACGAAGTATGATTTTAAATAATTTTACTTGTCATAAGGCATTAGTATTAGGCCTCATATATATATTTAAAATACAATAATATGTCTACTACTAACGCTTTATGATAATCATAATTAATGAATGAATTTTTATTACTTTCTTATAGTTTGGCATATTGTAATTTACTTGTTTCAATATATAGGCCTGATAAAAGTTACTTATGTCACCTTTACTGGCACTGTAAATGAATGTCATTCTGATATCAATGTCTGATCTATATTTTTCACAGCTGATGTATTTCAGTAACAACAACAACAGGCAGCTAGATATCTTGTTTAAAAACTGTAAAACGTTTTGTATGAAGATTCCTAGTTATGAAGAAATGTAGGATAATACTTAAGATAGTAATTCAAGAATAAACACTAATGTATTTCTTATACCAGGTTTTTTAACTAAACTCCGAGCTATTTAACAACTTTGATAAAAAGTATATACATATAAATATCAGTGTAATTAGATGAATAAAGAAAATAAAACGTTAAGCTATAGATATTAAACTCTGACATTTGTGTAAGAACTTAACAAATAGTTATTTAAAGTATACACATCGTTGTCTGAAGAAAACTAATTTGAATGTATCTGAGAAAAGTAACGGCTGAAAAGCGAAAACCGAAAGAACAAAATTGAACATAAAGAACTATGAAGTATAAGTAAAAATACTTTTAGGTTTTGTTATCGTATAAGACACTGTTTTATTTCTTGTTTGTTTCCCATTAAAAAGCAATAATTGTAGGCTATAACAACGAAGACAATTTAGAATCTTGAAAACAAGAGAATCATTTGCTTCTCCCACGGGCACTTTAAAATGTCAACACAAAATGAAGAACATAGAAGAGATGAAACTACCTAATGGAAATACGAGAAAGTAGAGATCTAAGGAAAGAGGGCGTGGGCTGTGACTAGATCCTGTAGCAATCGTAGAAAACTTTCGTCACGAGCCTTGGTTTGCTTCGAGTAAAGGGTTTGTTTGTTTGTTTTGGAATTTCGCACAAAGCTACTCGAGGGCTATCTGTGCTAGCCGTCCCTAATTTAGCAGTGTAAGACTAGAGGGAAGGCAGCTAGTCATCACCACCCACCGCCAACTCTTGGGCTACTCTTTTACCAACGAAAAGTGGGATTGACCGTCACATTATACACCCCCACGGCTGGGAGGGCGAGCATGTTTAGCACGACGCGGGCGCGAACCCGCGACCCTCGGATTACGAGCGCACGCCTTAAAGCGCTCGGCCATGCCAGGCCTTCGAGTAAAGGGAAATAGGGTCAGTCAGTGTGATATATTATTTTTGCTTTTTTTTTAATCAAATGCTTTTTTCTGTCATAATTATACGTTTATATGACATAAAACTCACGTGAAAACAGATTTTCCCAAACATCAGACTATTTCTAATCAAATATTTTATAATACATTAACTGCTATTGTTAATGGTGATCTACAAACTACAATCAGGGTTAAATAATAATTTTAAATCAGTACATCAATAAGTATCACGAACAAGCTATACAATTGGTTTTCTAAATATAATGTTCGCCAGCATCTGAAATAATATTATTTTGGAACATTTTTAAAGTTGTTTAGGAGGATTATTTCCTTTCTAAATAAGTATTATGTTGTCATTAACAATATTGCCCATAAATCCATTTTTGTTCAGAAACTTTTTCTTATTTTCAGATGATTTATATGATTATTTACTCGTATTAGTGATTTTATAGGATTTTAAACAAATGAAGACTGTCAAAATTAAACTTCAGGTTAGCAATAATAAATAATACATTCAGACTTTCCATTGATGTTACGTGTTATAATATCTCGAAAGAAAAAAACACAATATTAATGTTGATGTTTTATTGCAAATTTTGTACTATCGTGGCTTCTTCTTGAAGTAACATATTAAATATCATTAACAGACAAGCACTTGGAACCAGTGGATACTCTCATCAGCACGTGAACTGCTCAAGTTAGAATATGTCACGTGGATTTAAAGTAAATTAGGACGGGTTGATGATGAAAATGAACTGATGTACATTTTGGATCATTTTAATCCCCATTTAAGACTTCCCAAAGTGCCTATTTATTAGCTGGGGATTTACCAGGATCCCTCATCAGCAGTTGCTAACACTTTAATATATGATTGAAATAAGAATACCTTACAAATCAGTTCACAAAAGAATGTTAGAGAAAATGGTAGTCTGGAAAACAAATTATCATAGTATACTCAGCAATTTCAAACAAGGTTATCTTTATCCGAGAATGTTTCAGGAACCGTGTTGCCACATTCGTATCAAACTATAAAGATTTGTAGTAAAGACATCTTTATTATTGCTATTAAAAAGATACAATTACATAATTCAAATTAACAACAATTTAAGAAAGATTAAACGTGATAATAACACCAACAAGACGTCTTCAGTAAAACATAGGTTTAAAGACTATGTTTGATGGAAACGAAAATCAAGGTGGCAAACGCTAGAGCCAATTGTGATCTTATGGCCACCACACTATTAGTGTAGTAATGTACAATGTTACTGAACAAGAAGTACAAATCCTTGGTGGAAAGTCTCGACAATTTTCGGAACACATCGTTAGGTAACATTATTGTACTGTTTTTGTTGTACTCAAGATCAACACAAATTTTACTGAAATAGGTACTTATATAACCCGACTGTATTGCTATAATGTTATACACAGGCTGTACACAAGTGGAAGAACCTTTTCCAAAGAAGTACTGGGGTATAAAGTCTCGACTCAACGTTAAATCTTGTATTTTGTTTGGAGAAACAAACCTTTATTTAACGGTATATATCTAAGATATTTAAACTGTTCAAGAAATAACCCAAAACTCAACAAGTTCATTATTATGTGTATTTACACTGACGATATAAGTTTAGTTGGACAACTTGCTTTAAGCCAGTGGTTCTTAATCTTGTTGGGGGTACTAAACCCCTGAAGTTTCGTATTTGCATTCGCTGAACACTTCGTAATTGGAAAAATAAAATACGAATTTTTCAAATTCAAAACAAAAATAGATATTTTATTAGTGCACAAAATGAACCATGCATCAGTTGCACACAATATCACTGTGTTCAAAGAACAAAACCAACAAAACAAGAATTTCACACAAAAACAAAAAAACATAACTCAATGAGTATTTACTGCAAATCAATGTGACTTTTACTGTTGCCTTTCAGAGACCAGTTCAGAAATGCGCGGCTTCACCTTGGCAAGTGCCACTCTCATATCATTTTCGCAACAAAGTCTGTTTCTTTTCCTCGTTTTTATGTCTACTATCCTCAAAAAGGATTGCTCGCAAAGATACGTTGTAACAAACGGTATGAGTATCTCAAGGGCTTTCTTAGCAATAAGAGGGTACACTATGATTTGGTGTCACCAAAACGTTGAGAGAGTTGTTGTCCTGAAAAGTTGCTGTTGAACCTGGCTCTGATAAAGTTCAATAATTTCGTCGAGATATTCATCATTGACATCTGCTGTTGCAACACTAAACGTGCTCACCCATGCTTTGATATGACCCTCTGGTGATGAAGTATCCGTCGAGAGACCTTGCGAGCTCATCTAATTGTATGGTAATTGCTTGCTTCAGTTCCCCGGGTACGGAAATGTCTCCGATTTTAGACACATCTTCGACCTTACTTACAGAGTCGTCCGGCAGGGGGAAGTTTGCGAAGTTATCATTCTCTGTTCGTCGTTTCCATAACGGTAGTTTTTTTGAAAAGCCTTTAGATTTTCTTCCGCTTCGATGATGTTGACTCCACCGCCCTGCATCTGTTGATTGAGATGACTGAGAGCATTGAAGATATCGGCCATGTACGCCAAAATGAGAATGAACTCAGATTTTTTGAAGAAATTTGCATGATAATGTTGGTGCTCTCGCAAAAACAGGGCTAATTCACACGCATGGCAAAAACGCGATTCAGCACCTTTCCTCGGGATAACCACTGAACGTTAGAATGGTTCAGAAGTACCTCGAATTTAGAGTCCATTTCATTACACAGCTCTTTGAAGATACGGTGCTTCAGGGCACTATTTCGCACAAAGTTCACACATTCCACTACAATTTTTAATACATCTGCCAGTTTTAAAGGAAAAGTTTTTGTTGCCAATGCATGTCTGTGCTGAACATAGCGAGCGCGTTACAATGATGTGTGGTGCATCGGCTTTCACCAGCACACCAAAACAAGAGTTTCGTCCCAGCATGACTGGAGCTCCATCCGAACAAACTGCAGAAACCTTATTCCACAAAAGATTGTTGTCTCTGAAGAAGTCATCCACAAATTTCCTCACGGCGGCTGCATTAATTGTTGTTGTAAGAGGCTTACAAAATAAATGGAGTTTCGAAAGACTTAAAGCTCATTTATGACTCATTATGAAATGAGTTACACCAGGGGCGTAGCCAAAAATGACCATTGAGGGGGTTTAGTTTGAGTGCTTGATTCAGGCGCGAACAATGCTAGGAGGTTTTGGAACATGTCCACCCCAGGGAAATTTTAAAATACAAACCCACAGGAAAAACCTGAATTATGCATTCTGAGACCACTTTTTGGCAAATTTCAGAATGGCATACTGAGGTGTTTGTCTTATTTTTATTATAAATAAATATATAGGCCTATATATATAATATATAATTTAAAGTTATCAGGCCCAGCAAAGTAGGCCTACAGTCCTGTCATCAACATATAAAATATAGAGTCACTCAGGAGAGTGAAAAATATATGTATAGTGTCTATAATCTGTATTAAAATATCATGAACAGTGTATGTTGAGATTTCCTTGATTTCAAGAATTAACTTTACAAATAAACAGTGGGTGACACCGTGGCAGGCTGGCAACACCATGGCACTAACCAAGTACCATTGGCACTATCTATAGTAAATGATTCACTATAGATGGCACCAATGATGCTGTGGATGTGACGTTGACAAACAGAAGTTGCGATAAACAATCATTCACTATGTCAAGCCTGAAAAAGCAATAGACACTACATGGGTTCTTTAAATCCATTCATGTGGCTAAACCTGATCGATCTGCTGCAGCCAATCAGGTTGAATCAGAATTGTCCACTGAATTGTCAGAGTCATCACTGTGGCCTTCTACTAGTGCTGCCACTGCCACCTCATGTTCATTCTAGAACATTGGAAATTACATTTCTGATGATGTCAGCATTGGTAAACAGGTAAGTCGACTCCTCATCATATTAATTTTGTATTAAAAATCATGCAACACTCTGATGAGTTTTAGACTGAATATTCATTGCTGCTAACGATTGTAGGCCTACAGCCACAGGATGTTAGGCCTACTCTATGAAGTACAACTATAAGCCTTTTTCTTCGAGGTTATTTTACTCTCATAACAAAGTTTTCTATGTGCAAAATAACTTAATTAGAACTATGTCTTTTTGTCTCTTTTAGATAAAAGCTGAAACCAAAAAATGCCTCCTTGAGAATGCCTGGAGGCCATGGAGTGATTATGTTTTCCCCCAGTGTGATCCAAGAAAGCTGCGTTTTCAGCATCGTTGGCTTTCACAGTGGAGATGGCTACTCTACAGTCAACATGCAAAGGGTGTTTTTGAAAATACTGCTGTCTTTTCACCACTGATGGTGCTGGTGTTGGAAGCCAGAAATTGGGACAACTAGTGAAATTTCCATACACAAACTGGAAGAAGGCTGTTGAAGACTTCAAGGCACATGAATTGAAACAGTACCACCGAGACAGCAAAGAAAAAGCTAACAATTTTCTATAGGTCGTAAACACAAGTTCATCTATGTACTTGCAACTTGATGCAACTTACAAACAAGAAATTGAACAGAACCGGCAATATTTGATGCCTATTATTGATAGTGTATTGGAATTCTGTGGGAGACAGGGTTTAGCTTTGAAAGGAAAATATGTTTCTGGTCCAATATTTGTTGGTGAAACTGATGAGAAGCCCATCAATAATTATGGGAATTTTCTGGCAATTTTGCGCTACAGAGCATAGGGTGATGTCAAGCTTTCAGGAAGCCTTAAGAGTACAAAGAGGAATGTTATGTATCTGAGTATACAAATTCAAAATAAAATCATCAATACCTGTAATACCCATGTTCTTGATGCTTTGGTCAACAGGGTTAATGCTGCAAAGTGTTTCTCAATATTAGTTGATGAAACAACAGATATTTCAGGCATTGAACAGTTTTCACTGTGTGTTAGATATTTGCATGCCAATGACAACTCTGTTGCAACGAGAGAAGATTTTTTTGCGATTAATACCTGATTATGATGTAACCGGGAGAAACTTGCCTGATGTTATCGTTACCAATCTGACACAATATGGTATTTACATGGCTTACCACCGAGGACAAGGGTACGGCGGTGCTGCTTCTATGAGTGGGAATTCCTTATATAGTGTCCAGACACATATAACTGATAAATTCTCACTTGCACCCTATGTACACTGCAGTGCCCATTCCCTAAACTTGGCAATTTCTGATGCTTGTAAAGAACTTCCTGTGCGAAATTACACGGAAGTAATTTTTAGTATTGAAAACTTTCTCAATACACCCAAACAAACGCATGTTTTGGCTCTTTCGGTGGAGAATAAAGTACCTGAATCCAAAAAAAAGTTTGAAAGGTCTCTGCCCCACCTGGTGGGTTGAGAGGCATGACTTAGTCATTGTCTTTCTAGAATTAATTCATGCAGTTGCAGATGTCCTTGAGACCATATCAGGTTGGCAAGACAGAGATTCTGTCACGCAAACCAATCAATTGTTGTGTTTTATAACACAGTCAAAATTCATAATCACTTTAATTACTATTGTTAAATTGTTTTCCTTTAGTTTACCTCTGTGTAACTTACTGCAGTAACAGAACATTGATTTAGGTACTGCGATGCATCACGCAGAAATAGTGGAATATTTAATCTGTTCACTCAGAAATAATACTGTGAATGAATTTAACAACATTTTCTGTGAGTCTCAAACTCTGTGTAGTGAGATTCAAATTGACATCATGATGCTAAGGAAGGCTAAAAGACAGACGTACCGTGTTAACCCACAAACCACTAGCCCTGAAGAATACTTTCGTATTTATACCATTTGTTGATTAATGTGACCGTCTGTCGAGTCACAAAACTCTCCTTACAAACTTCATGTGTCTACTACCATCAGGATCTACCACAGAATGGTCAGAACCTACAGCACGACAATGTGACCAAATTAAAGAGTTGGTCAATATATACAAGGCTGACATTGACAGCACTTTACTTGCTGCAGTGGGTGAACTTAAGGTTTGGTGCAAATCACTTACGAACAACAGACCAAAAAATATCATAGATGCATTGCAATGTGCAATATTGAAATGTTCCCAGTCATTTCTAGACTGTTGAAAATATTTGCCACGCTGCCTGTGTCAAGGAGCTCAGTGGAGCGTTTGTTTTCAACTCTCAGAAGACTCAAAACGTATTTAAGAAATACCACCCCTGAAGACTGATTGAATGACCTGGCTTCGTTATACATTCATCATGATATTAAAGTTGAACCAAACTGTGTTGTAGATGTGCTGCCAAAAACGAACAGGCGTTTGAGTCTTTCATAGATATTTGATTGTATTTCTCTAATTCTGACAAAACTTGCTGTATTAAAGAGTATTCAATCAGAAATTTGCATTTGAACATTTGTTGTGTGTGAAATTATCTGTCATGCAATTACAGATCTTTATGAAACTTCACAGTGGAAACTGAACTTGTATGAAAAGTTTGGGTCCATGGGGAGTGTTTTAACCCCTCCTTGGCTACGCCCCTGAGTTACACTCTGACCTATGGTCAAGAGATTAGGGCGCTTTATTCAAGAGTGGCAGGTTTGAATACCTTAACCATATTCATACTCGCCCTTTCATACGTGAGGTGGTTATAATGCAACAGCCAAACTCTACATTCTATTAGGGTAGTGCAACAGTTGGCAGTGGAAGATGCTAAATGGCTGTCTTCTCTTATTTCAAATTAGGGACAAATAGTGCAGATAACCTTAAATTCAACAAACAAACTATTCTAAGTGAATGAGTTAAGGAAGCAAATAAAGTAGATGTTTTTTTCTGTTTTATGTAGTAGACTGGTCGCTGCCGACGAAACCTTTCGTCAATACCAGAACTCATCAAATAATTGAGTTACAACATATAAAGTCGCAGATTAAATTTTAAGTATAGCAGTCCTTTATGAGACGGACGCCATGGCCAGGTTGTCAGAGCACTTGAATATAACGATGAGGGTCGTGCTTTCGAATCCTCCTCACACCAAACATGATCGCCCTTTCAGTCGTGAGAATGATATAATGTAACGATCAATCTCACTATTCGTTAGTATAAAAAGTAGCCCAAGAGTTGGCAGTGG
This sequence comes from Carcinoscorpius rotundicauda, assembly GCA_011833715.1. Lineage (NCBI taxonomy): Eukaryota > Metazoa > Arthropoda > Merostomata > Xiphosura > Limulidae > Carcinoscorpius > Carcinoscorpius rotundicauda. The sequence goes on along the minus strand of CM022405.1, from coordinate 25,818,583 downwards.
GTGGTAATGACTACTACCTTTCCTTTAATCTTAAACTTTAGGGACGGCCAGCGCAGATAGCCCTTGCGTAGCTTTGCGCGAAATTAAAAACAAACAAACAAACTTTTATGAGACACCTAGTGTTTAGGTAAAATTTTAATTGGCGAAGTATTGTCTTTAATGGCAATACCTGTGCAATATGACATCATCATACCATAATTATATACTTGTCTTAATTTAAATCCTCACTGAGCCTGTAGAGAATTATGAGAATTAAATAATTTTCAGTCTTATTTTTTTTTACTCTAGTAAAATGCATTCGTTGATATGGAAATGTTTATATTTCGCTAGTACAATAAAATGAAGGCTTTGGGTCTTTCAATTAAAGGGTATTGTTATTTTATACTTAACACTGCAATTGAAACTTCAACTGTAGAAATATCTTTTGTGGAAAAATAAAAACATTTACAACTTAAAAAATACACTGAGAGTAAAACTTTGTAACTTCGATCCTTGAATGTGCACTCGAATGTTTTAAACTTCAACATTGAGGTTTTCAGATAACTCATACACCAAGTTTGTTTCATCAACTATTCATCTCAATTAACCAAATGAAGAGACCTCTTCTCAGAGTTTTTCGTGACGTATAATAATTTGTCAGATAGAAAGCAATCAGATTAAAAAGGAGTAACTTTTAGCTTGCTACGATCTGAGATGTTAGAAAGTAACTATGTTATTTTATTTCAATTAAATCATAACGTTATTTCAGTAATAAGGTTTAAGTTGGATATTTAATTCTTATGTTTGAGAACAACGTTTAATAAGTCCATAAACAAGGGATAAGCAGTTTTAACTATAAATTAATGTTAGTGGAAGGATGACTGGTTTTATATTTTAATATACTGGAAATAAACACCACTGAACATATTTAGGCCATTTGAGTAATAATGTACGAGGTCTGTTAAAAAAATACGCGAACAGTTTGAATTGCGCGGCTCCAGTTGGTTCCAGGGAAATCCGCTTGGTGTCACTAGATTTGCACAGGTCAGCTGATTACGACGCCATTTCCCGATTGCAGATATCTTCATTTGTGTATTAGCTACGCGGTTTGAAGTGAAGTGCAATTTTTTCGTTTGGCGGATTTCAGAATGAATGACCTGAAGAAGCAACGACTTGATGTAAAATTTTGTGTTAAACTTGGAAAATCTGTGACTAAAACTTTTGCTATGCTTAACACGGTTTACGGTGATGTACGGCTATGAAGTGTACGGCATGTTTCAAGTAGCATGAACGTTTTAAGGATGGTCGACAGTCCATTGAAAGTGATGAGCGTCCTGGACGTCCTTCCACGTCAACTGATGACCCACACGTCGACAAAATAAACACCCTGGTGCGGGCAAATCGACGTCTGACTGTCAGGGAGCTTGCTGAAGAGTGTGGGATATCAGTTGGATCTTGTTACGAGATTTTGACCGAAAAACTGAAGATGCACCGCCTTGCTGCGAAATTTGTGCCTCAGAACTCGTGAGATTTTGGCCAAACACTCGATCACTGTTCTTCCCCACCCCCTACTCACCTGACCTTGCTCCTTGCCATTTTTTCTTCTTCCCCAAACTCAAAAGACCCTTGAAAGGAAGAAGATTTGAGACGATTCCCGAGATTAAGGCAAATGCAACGAAGGAGCTGGAGGACATTACAAAAGAAGCGTACCAGGACTGTCTCAACAAGTGCAAACACCGTTGGGATAAGTGTGTGCGTTGGGGAGGAAAGTACTTTGATGGGGGCTCAGACCTGTAACTTTTAAATAAAGTACATTTTGTTTTATGACGTCAGTTCGCGTATTTTTTGAACTGCCATCGTATAATGTTATCAGGAAAGAGAAACCATCCAAAGTTTAAGAACAAAGTATATAAAACAGTCTCTTAGAGCTGAAAAGAAATTGGTCCTATTATATAAGACTTTCTCTAAGCAATTTTTTTCAGAGATGAGAATTTGGTCCAGCGACATCAATGTTTTGCTTTAGCAGTCTTTCAGAGCTGATAAGAATTTGAGAGACTAGTTGTATAGGGTATTATTATCGTGGGCCCAGATTTTTCTCAGCTCTAAGAAAGAACTTAAGTAGAATCTTGGTACTATGGACCAAAATTATTTTTAACTCTGACAAACTGTTTCAGTAAATGCTCCTACTAAGGGCATGCATTCTTCTTAGATTTAAGAGACTATTTAGATAGAATTGTTAAATACGAAAACGCAAATTTTATCTACTGTCTTTTTTTCTCTCACCGACCTATTTTGCAGAATCTGTTAATAAACCACGAACCTCTTAAGAAAAGTTAAATACTAGGGATATGAAGTAGTCATTAGTGAGAGACGAAATTTCAAGGGACAGGGAACAAGTAACGAATAAAGTGTTTGTTTGTTTGTAGTTAAGCACTTGCAACGCAGTGGGCTATCTGTGCACCGCCCACCATTGAAATGGAAAGCCGGATTCTAATGTAAATCCGCAGACACACCTCTATGCCACTGAAGAAGGGGAGCGTATCAGGTGAGGCAGATTGAGTTTCATTTTTCTTACTGAAATTTCTAATTTTTGTGACGAAAAGGAAACAAATTATACTGTTTGTTCAACTTTAATAAACTAGGACTAAGTTTTGTAGATTTTCAATGAATATTGATCGAAAATAAACAAACAAAATAGGAGGAAGCGATTGTTTTGTACACTTTTACAATGTATATGGACGTACTGTGGAAGTTGAGAAATGTACATATATGTGTGTAATTTAACAGCTGAGTGTTGTGAAAGGGCATTGTAAACATCTGAATAATATCATGAAAACTTAATAATATATGGGGTGTAATATGAACAAGTGGAGATTATAAGGGGTAGTTTGTGAAAATCTAAATGTGTATTGTGAACAAATGAAAATGGGTAGTTGGAGTATGTATACCAAAAGAACGCCGACGATAGATTTGTGGATTGATTACTAATAAATAAATAAATAAAAAATAAATTAAATGTTTTATATTATCGTTAACTCTTAGTAACCATGAGGCACTATTAAGTTGGAAACTAAGCCACATGATGGATGTGTAACATTTCTCTAATTTATTATAGGTTATTGAAAACTTGTGTAGTTATTCCGAAACAAGTCAGTAGCTAAAAATATCTTTCAAATTCAGCGGAATTTTCATAAATAAAAACAAAATACACATTCCTATTTAATCACACAACTAAGTATGATAATTCTAGCAAACCAAAAGCTGTCATGCATTATGGTACAAAAATAATGGTCATGAATCTTGTATTCAAGCAACAAATGTCCTCATTGAACTTCATGAAACTTTATGGAACAGAGGTTCTTTGATTGACTTCTTCTCAATGATTCAACATCTTCCACGTGCATTTAGTCCGTTTGAATTCTGAAGCAGAAGTTAAGGGAAATGTTTAAGTGACTAACACTTTGACAATGTAAAATTATACCAGATGTTTTGAAATATACACTGATGGGTTACTAACAATATGCAGCAATGTTGAGCTTATTTCGTTATTGTTAGCCCCTTTTTTTCAGGACTAAAAGAAGAAGCAGGCTTAATATTGGCTCTGGAGCGTTCACGTTCCATTGTATCAGAAATGATGACTTTGAACGTGACATACGCATCAGAAATTTCGCACATGACATAATTACTTTAAATGATTTGTTGCAAGCAACGTGCATTCTCGGGAGGCGCCATTTGATGTCTTTTGGTATTTCTTGGGGCTGGATACATTTGAAGTTTACGATAGAAAATATCAGAATTCATGGTTTATAAAACAAGTATACAGAAGAATACATCAGTATTTGCATAAATGCAACGGAATAATTTTAAACTATTAACAATTCTGCGGAAGAGAGTGAATTTATTGATAGCAAATACTTTAGTTTTATTGAAACAAAAAAACGAAAGACCATGGTAAAACTTAAGATTTTTATATTTGTTACTTGGATAAGAAGATTTTCGTTAACATGTGAAAATAATAATTAAGTATTTATGAATGTGGTAACATAGCAACATAATTTGTTTTTCCATTACCCAAATATGCAAAGGGTCAATCCATTGTACTGATCCTTTAAAGGAAAAGGAACATCGATTATTATTCCAAATTTACTTCGTGTGTTTTCACGAGATGAGACAAGCTTTAAGTAAAATGTAGAAATCTGTTATATGCAACAAATAAGATGAATTATATGAATGAAAGTATTTGTACTCAAGATGTGTCTCCAGATTTATAACTCTGAGAAGTAGGCGTAGAAGGTGACGTTCATGCGATGAATAACAAATTGTTGACCATTTTACAGTTTGTATATTGTATTTGCGTAACCTCTGGAACATCCAAAAGTCATATCTACTGTTTTAATTAGTATCCCTGTATCTGGTATTTGTACAAACTCTTGCTAAATCATCGATTTAGGGTAAAATGAATAGTTGATAACCCTGACATGAAATATATAACACCATGTTTAGTAGTGCTCTGCAGAACTCGTAAAATGGGCCCTTTGTATACCCCACCAGTGCACTTAAAGTTAACATTCTAGTTTTATATATACATAGTTAAATAATAAATTTCTAATTTTGTAGTTTCTCTAGCTGTTATGCAAAACTAGAAATATTTTATCACCAGAAATGCTGACTTATCATTGGACCTCTGTTGTCTACCTTATCTTTAGTTTCGTATCACTCCATATTTCTGTAACAGTGAAGAGCTCTTTCTTGAAATTTTGTTTAAATTAAGGTAGATTCCATGTCTGCTCTTCCCTGATGTACCTTTCACGATTTTATTTTGGGTTCTATTTTTTTGTTTAGGCACCAGTGAAGATGTTCTATCTCGTCCATAAAATTCAGACAGACTAGAATGGATGTTTCGATAGTTGATTCCTATAAGTTTAAACATTAAACTAAGTTTCTATTAATTGATTTATATCAAGTTATCTATCTATTCATTTTAAACATATGTATTAGAATGCCAAGTGTGTATTGGAGTTTATGTTCCGCTAGCTCACATGTGACCTATATTAATATTTATACGGTTCTGTATTTTTATATCATACATTTATATTCGTCTATTAATTTTATTACTTCCGTCTTTCGGTTCGTTTTTGCCAACTGAATTCTAGAAGCTAGTCATCAATGTGAATATAATTATTTAAAAATACCATAGTGATGAGAGAAGAAGCTACAAAGGATCTGGTCTTATGAGAAACCTAGGAATGTGGGGTGTGTGATAGATTTGTCTCTGGCGAACTATACCCAAGTGCAACAGAGTGCAGAGACTTACTGAGAAATTCTCCGTAAACATTCCCAAATCAATAGCTTCTCCAATACTAAAACACTACTATGTATTTCGTATTTCAGCTGGCCTGCTAAGCCCTGGTATTGAAGAAAAACTTCGAGACACTGGAAATGGTAGTGTGCTTGATGTGTCACAACATACTTTTTTTTAATAAGTTGTTCATATCTTAGCCCAGCATGGCCAGGTGGGTTAAGGCGTTAGACTCGTAATCTGAGGGTCGCGGGTTTGAATCCCCGTCGCACCAAACATGCTCGCCCTCCCAGCCGTGAAGGCGTTATAATGTGACGGTCGATCCCACTATTCGTTGGTAAAAGAGTAGCCCAAGAGTTGGTAGTGGATGGTAATGACCCGCTGCCTCCCTTCTAGTCTTACACTGCTAAATTAGGAACGGCTAGCAAAGATAGCCCTCGAGTAGCTTTGCGCGAAATTCAAAAACAAACAAACAAATTACCCATCTTGCTGGTTGAATGAGTTTGTGACACAAACTAAGGAGACAAGAGCCTGAAGATAACATTTTACCAATAGAAGGAAAATCTATGAAGACACTTTACCTGAGCTACTTATAACTGAGACAGCTACATGGAATAGTTGCCTGGTTGGTTTCTTTCTTGTCTGAATACACAAAATTAACAGGCACATAAGGCACTACGAAGACTGTTAAGAGTGCGTGACAGGAAGACGAACTTAATGACACGATACTAACAAACTAAGCAAAGCTGATGTTTTAATTATCAGAAACTTTTACTGGCCCTACTTCTACTTTGATTGAGATGCAATTTATTATCCGTTATTTAAATCATAAATTTATACACTCATTGTCTACTGATGTACTGAAAGATGTGATGTTGATCTTAAGAAAAAAATGTTTGTTTTAAGAGTATAAAGAGAAACATTTAATTCTAATGATGGAGGACTTTTGTTGAATACCATGTTAAAACCTACTTTTTAAGCTCTTACAACAAAAACGAATATACCATCAAAAAGAAAAAATCAAATGATGTCTTAAATTTTAATAGCGTGAAGAATCGTACCATCTGACTCGGCATAGGGCGCTCGACTCGTAATTTACGGGTCGGGGTTTGAATCCTCGTCACACCAAATATGCTCGCATTTTTAGCTGTGGGGCGTTATAAAGTGACGGTCAATCTCCCTATTTGTTGGTAAAAGAGTAACCCAAGAGTTGGTGGTGGTGATGACTAGTTGCCCTACCTCAAGTCCTACCCTGCTAAATTAGGGACGGCTAGAGCAGATAGCCCTTGCGTAGCTTAGTGCGAAATTAAAAAAAAACAGCTGAAAATCAACAACAGAATATATAGTGAACCATAAAATATACCATCCATGAACATTCAAAACCTTTACTTTAGGAAGTTTTTGATGCATGACTTTGGTTGGGGCTTTATTGGCAGTAAAATTCAATACGAAAGTGGTTGCAGAGTAAATCGGGTTACGTGTAAGAAAATAACGTGGCTCCATTTTTATATTTTTCAGAAAATGTTCCTTTTAATCAGTGAAAAAATATCACAAACATAAGAAGGTTGTTGTTTACTGACACCTCTAAGGACATTTGTGCTCCTAAGGTAAGTTACCTTATGTTGTTCCATCTGGTTGTGTTAATGTGTCTGAAAATCTAGTGCATTTTCGAAATAATGTTTGAGGTAAAAACAAATTGAATGAGAGACTCAAGAAAGTAATTCTTTCATTGCCAACGCAATATCTGACTGAAAACTCAAGTAGCAAGCCTAACGATCCCACGGATTACTTTTCCTGTTTTTTTACAATATTATTGCATAGTAAATCGCATTGAAGGAACACTTTTAAATTATACCTGATTTTCTCAGCATATACGTAACATAAGCAATATTAAGTGTGTTATAATACTAAGTGTATCATGAGTTGGAGCTAACAGAAAGCATGGGTTGCCAGTATAATAATAAACTAGTCGCCAGCTTTTTTCTTGCTGTGAAATGAAGTAGTTAGGCACCTCCACGTAAGACCGTGACTCCAATTTAAGACGTTTAAGTTGTTAGCTTTTTATTATATGCCACATACACATCTATAAGTTGTTAGTTTTACTCATATGTTACATACACATCTACAAGCTTGTTGGCTTTTCTTATACATTCGTCACATACACATTTATAAGTTGTTAGTTTTTCTTATATATTTGTCACATGCTCATCTATAAGTTGTTAGCTTTTTTTATATATCACATACACATCTATTAGTTGTTAGTTTTTCTTACACGTTACATACAAGTCTATAAGTTGTTAGTTTTTCTTCCATATCATGTTCCGCATTTTGAGGCCGAGGGTGCATTGTAAGAGTGACTGTGAAATCACATTATTCGATTAGTACAGCTCAGGAGTTAGCGAAGGAAGTCTCTAACTGTATGATCAAAATTAGCGACGGATGGTAGAGATTTTTTTAAATGAACGTGAATATCTGAAACCAATAATAAACCAATAAAAATACGATAATAGACACATCTTTAAGTTAATTTTTTTATCAACCGAATAATTTCAGCTTTCGAAGTTTGTGGACTTCTGATAGATGCCTGCATGAATATCGAATAGGCCTGGCATGGCCGAGCGCGTAAGGCGTGTGACTCGTAATCCGATGGTCGTGGGTTCGCGCCCGCGTCGCGCTAAAATGCTCGCCCTCACAGCCGTGGGGGCGTATAATGTGACGGTCAATCCCACTATTCGTTGGTAAAAGAGTAGCTCAAGAGTTGGCGGTGGGTGGTGATGACTAGCTGCCTTCCCTCTAGTCTTACACTGATAAATTAGGGACGGCTAGCACAGATAGCCCTCGAGTAGCTTTGTGCGAAATTCCAAAACAAACAAACGAATATCGAATATTAAGAAATTAAATACGTTGTTCTTAAGAAGTAATGCTACAGTAAATATCGATTGTTTTCATTCTTAAAAAAATTGAGTGAATTCTAATATTACAGAGAATGAAGTTTTTATATTCATTTTTAACAAATTAATTACAGCTATTCTGAGGTAGTAATACAACACAAAGTGAACCATTTTATCCAGAACCAAGAGATCAATATGTTATGTGTGAGTCTTAATACTACAGAAAATAAAACTTCGATATTTACGGTGTAAACAATGCAGATAGCCCTTTGTGAAGTTTTGTGCTAAAACGAAAAGAAACAAACAGTCATTTTGTAAGAGGAAAGATTTGAAGTGAAACTGAAACATAAATACAAAACATAAGGTTTATTGGCAATACAATAATATAAGTTGCTATATCTCCGTTTGAAATTATTTCTTATTCTTTACCAAATCCATGTTGCAGTTACATAACGTCTGTTGCATATCTATAACTTTATGGTTTATCTCAGTAGCTTGTTTTTTTATTCTTACTTTTCTGGTTGATACTTTTGTTTTTACTATTTGTTTTTATAGAAGTATCATTCTTTTCTTTCTTAATATCACTGTTTTTAGTAAGAATGAAATAAAACGACGCCTTGTGTATGTGTGGTTTTTAGTTCTTATTTCGTTACTGTATCATCACGCTTAGGAAAAATGGAATACAATAACACCTCCTGTGTTTATGGTTTTTGAATCTTAAAATTCGTTTCGATTATTTTTACTCTAACAAATAGCATTTTAAAATATAAGAGAGACTGCATGCAATTCAGTGCACGACGCATTACCCTAAATGATAATCCAGATGTAGGATTTTTGGAAAGGGGGATTTCATTTAGGCATTCATTTTTTTAAAACAAATTTCGTTTTCTTTATTGGGTCTAAGGGTACCATTGTTCCCAAGATTATCGGTAGGGGAGCGGCGATTGCAAGAATTTTTAGCAGGTGGGTTTTTCTTCTTCCAGCTGATTACATCATTTGGAAAAATTCACTTTCTTTATTAGGAGGTACGTTTTTTATCCTCCCCTCCAACTAGTGACTCAACTGTAAGTTTGGAAGCAGCTTATAATGTCAAAAACTGAAACTCGATATCCATGATGGGAACAACAAAGATAGCCCATTGAGTACATTTTTATTGGGAAACTGTCTAAATGGCTGAACTTCCCAAGTATACCAGTGTTATGAATTAACAAAAACAGTTGTTGTTGTTGCTGTTGTTTTGAATTAAACATAAAGCTACACAATGGGTTATCTGTGCTCTGCCCACCACGGGTATCGAAACCCGGATTTTGACGTGTAAGTCCGCAGACATACCGCTGTGCTACTGGGGGGCAACAAAAACAACCTCCTTAAGTTGTTATCTCGCTTGTTGCATAGCAAGCCACCAGAGGTAGACATTTATGGCTTTTGGGGAGGGAGGGGTAGAGTCTATGATACCAGAGAACATGTTACTATGCCGCCATGACAAGTGGATGTTGTAAATGACATTTGATAATGAAAAACGTGCGTTGTTAGGGTCATGCTACTGGCCACTGTGACAAACAGAAATTTTCATGCTGCTTTGACACTTCACGACCGAAGTTGTCTGTTATGAGAGAGCATGTTGCTAGAACCATGAAGTGGCACAAGAGGGCATGTTGGCATTAAGAATGAACCGCCAGAGGGAGACACTATTACAATGTAAAACGGAACTGTATATTCAATTTTATTAATTTTAAGACTTTGATTGTTACTATAAAGTTGATGTGTCTTCATCCCCTGGTAGTTTGCTTATCATTTCAACACACTCTCTAGTAACGGAATCTTTGTTGTGTAACATTCGAGCTATGATGACCTACCTAGCAACGCAGTCTCTGATAGCAGTTAACTTCCATCGTCAAGTGTCTCATGACAGCCTAGCAACGCGCCCTCTGGACAGCTTCAATTGTCAAGGTCATCCGCCTATCATGACGGCCTAGTTTAACGAATAACGGATCTTAAAGCTCCGAGTGAAATTTCCATTTTTTTTCAAAAAGTGCATGTCCAGAATTTGCCTAATTTGCTATATAGAATTTGTGAAAAGAATTATTCGAGTTTGTTTTATAAAAAATATAAAACTGTCCAGTGTTTCCAGCATTACCTCCTTTTCCCATTTAATCATTGACAAGTTTTTAAACCGCTTAAGAAGAAAAACTCATGTGAGCCAGAATGAACATTGGTGGTATTAGACCAATCCTCGTGGGCCGGCATGGTCAAGCATGTTATGGCGTGCGACTCGTAATCTGAGGGTCGCGGGTTCGCATCTCCGTCGCGACAAACATGCTCGCCCTTTCACCCGTGGGGACGTTATAATGTGGCGGTCAATCCCACTATTCGTTGGTAAAAGAGTACCCCAAGAGTTGGTAGTGGATAGTGATGACTAGCTGCCTTTCCTGTAGCCTCACACTGCTAAATTAGGGACGGCTAGCATAGATAGTCCTGGAGTAGCTTTGTGCAAAATTAAAAAAACAAAACAAAAACCAATCCTCGTCAGCTCTACTTGAGTTTATAAAACTTTTGATGTACTAAATAGAAGAATGCTGTCTTTTCTGGTCATCAGATCTTAGTTCGTAAATGTCTAACTACTGAAACATTACAAGTCGTTTGGTATTTTTATTTTCACGATGTATCACTTTAAGACCAATATATATACGTAAAAACGGCTGGTGTGGGTTGAGAAAATTTTTATGTAAAGGAGAAAACAACGTTTTGACTTTCTTCGGTCATCGACGAAGGGTTTTCTTGTCATCACGGATCTCTTTAAGACTGATTTGTGTTTTGTAACATTCTCAAAATAATCAAAGGTGAATTAAAACATATTTGAGCGAGTGAGAACGATGATGAAGGTAGCCCTAAATTAATTCGTCTGCTTTTTTATAGGACGATTATCATGTCTGTATTTCCTGTGGATGAGAATAAGAATCAATTTGGTTTATTTTCAATTTTATGCAAAATTAATCAAGAGCTGTCTGTGATGGCGTCCCTGATTTGCAATGACAGACTAGAAAGAAGGCAGCTAGTCAACACCACCCACTGCCAACTCTTGGACTACATTTTTAACAATGAATAATGGGATTAATCGTTGCATTATAACATTCAATAGTTGAAAGAATGATATGTTCTATGACGTAAATTCGAACTCGCGACCTGCAGATTGCGAGATGAGCTCTCTAACAATCAGATCCTGCCAGCTTGATAGGAATCAGACATCAATTGGTAATAATATCTTTCAAATGATATATATATATATATATCAGTTGATATTTCTATTCAAAAACACCCCAATGCTCAAGAAATGAGTTAAGACGCAGTTTAGGAACAGATATTCTAGGGTTAGTATGGATACGCTATTTTAGGAACAGATCTTCTAGGGTTAGTATGGATATGCTATTTTAGGAACAGATCTTCTAGGGTTAGTGTGGATATGCTATTTTAGGAACAGATCTTCTAGGGTTAGTATGGATATGCTATTTTAGGAACAGATTTTCTAGGGTTAGTATGGATATGCTATTTTAGGAACAGATCTTCTAGAGTTAGTATGGATATGCTATTTTAGGAACAGATCTTCTAGAGTTAGTATGGATATGCTATTTTAGGAACAGATCTTCTAGTGTTAGTATGCATATGCTCAAGATTCAAAGGAATACCTGTAAAGGTGAGCTTGTAATGACATTTCTTGTTTATGTTTTAAAAAAATATATCTACATATCTTTTGAAAATTTGAAGATTTACAAGGCAAATGATAAAAATTCGTCAGTATTGATCATCTGGTATCTACAACCAAAACCGAAGTAAATTTCTTCTGTTGTCCAGGTTCCAATAAACACTCACTTTTCACTCCAGTGCTGACGTGTAATGGTGGCGATTTTCTATTTTACACAAAGAAGAATTTAATTTTCAAAAACTTTTTAAAGGGATATTGTTTTTTTGTTGTTTGTTTTGAATTTTCGCGCAAAGCTACTCAAGGTCTATCTGCACTAGCAGTCCCTAATTTAGTAGTGTAAGACTAGAAGGAATGCAGCTAGTCATCATCCCTCACCGCCGGCTCTTGGGCTACTCATTTACCAACGAATAATGGGATTGACCGTCCCATGATAAAGCTCCACGGCTGAAAGGGCGAACATGTTTGGTGCGACGAGGATTTGATCCGCGATCCTCAGATTACAAGACGAACGCTTTAACCCACCTGGCCATGCCGTGCCGTTTTAAAGGGATAACTGAATAATTAGAGTTCTTTTGTTTTCTGGTAAGACTATGCATACGAATACTAACTACGAATTTAAAGTACAAATATCAGTAGTAAATCTAAAACAGAGTTGTCCAGCATGGTTCTCACAATGTTTATTTATGGACAGTAATATAAAGTTAAAGTATATGACACATTCTCAGTCTCACATCGCACAAGAGTTTAACCACATTCATTCTGCATCCATAGAAAGCATTACTGACGTCAAGACGAGGAACTACATCACGACCTATCAGCAGGAACTATAAACCAACATTAAATCTATTCATTAAGTTAACTTCGTAGTTATACATAACGAGTTGGCATTATACACTTGTATAAATAACGTTGAAAAAATATATGGTTTTGCACGAAAATACGTTTGATTTTAATATCTGCAATTTTCGTGAATACGTTGTTCACTTCAAATCACTTCCTTCTCCCTTTACTCTAATATGTGCACACTTTTGCCCGGCTTGGCCAAGCGTCTTAAGGCGTTCGACTCGTAATCCGAGGGTCGCGGGTTCGAATCCCGGTCGCACCAAACATGCTCGCCCTCCTTGCCGTAAGGGCATTATAAAGTTACGGTCAGTCCCATTATTCGTTGGTAAAAAAAAAGTAGCCCAAGAGGTGGTAATGACTAGCTGCCTTCCCTCTAGTCTTACACTGATAAATTAGGGACGGCTACCGCAGATAGCCCTTGAATAGCTTTGCGCGAAATTCAAAAAACAAACAACAAACTTTCGTATTTTCGGAACCATTTGGCCTGGCATGGCCGAGCGCGTTAAGGCGTGCACTCGTAATCCGAGGGTCGCGGGTTCGCGCTAAACATGCTCGCCCTCCCAGCCGTGGGGGTGTATAATGTGACGGTCAATCCCACTATTCGTTGGTAAAAGAGTAGCCCAAGAGTTGGCGGTGGGTTGTGATGACTAGCTTAGTCTTACACTGCTAAATTAGGGACGGCTAGCACAGATAGCCTTCGTGTAGCTTTGTGCGAAATTCCAAAACAAACAAACTACATAACGATTTCGTTATCAAAGAATCTGAAGCTGCCGTTTTCTGTTTCTTGGGTTTATTTTATTTTCACCCACTTTGGAATATTTAGAACGACGTTTAACCCCCAAACCCAACGAACTTTAGAGACATATTTCGTTTTTTTATAAAATGAAATTTTAAATCTCACCTGACAATACAGTACAGTTGATTTTAAATCTGGGTAAGAAAATTTGACTGAATTAACACTACCAATTTCATCTTCGCTGATCTGTATGCGAAACAGTGTTAAAAAGCACGTTTAGTTAGTTATTAAACTTGTCTGGCCCTTTTGTCTTTAGTAAATATGTTAATATGCATGTTTTTCTTTTCACATATCTCAAATATACCTTAAATACCTGTGCCTGATTCAGATTTATCTGACCTCGGAACATTAGCCACGTGCTTGATTCCGACAGCAAGTTTCAAAATATATACGTATTTCTTTTAATATTTCGAGTCAGCCAATTGTTGGACAATATAGAATAATTGGATCAAGTTGAAAGAAATAATATCGAAAATTATATTTAAAAACGACTGACATCAAACACAAACATTTGCAGAGTAATAAACATACCAAACGAAATGAGTTCTGTAAGCTAAGTTACAACGAATGTGACTCGTGAGAATTTCAAGAGTTAACATTGTTTCGAGATAGCGTTACATCACACAGTTACAGTATTTATTCTAATACAATAAACATGTAAAATGAACATTCCATATACATCTTACAAACACGTAATCTTCGTAGCTTTGTTTAAATCACAAGACAAGTCGTTACCCGCTAGTACAGCGGTATGTCGCCGGATTTACAATTCTAAAATCAGTGGTTCGATTCCACTCGTTGGGCTGCGCAGATTTCCCTTTGTGGCTTTGCTATAAAAAAACAATATAAACGCACACAAGACAATCATAATTTTTATTTACCATTACAAGTTTTTTCAAGTCAAGTACTTTTTAGAATAAGAAACTGTAAGTGAAGTGTATAACACGTACAAATCAAGTTTTAAATCAAACATTTCGTTTATATTTTAACATAAACAAATTGAATGTGTACAGGTAAACATTCGTACAATAAATAATTAAACTATGAGATGTTTTTGAGAAACTTTCTTTGAAATTATTTTTATTTAGATATGCATCAGCATATGCTCGGCCTTTCAACCATGGAGCTGTTAGGATATGTTGGTGAGTCGCGCTATTTGTTGGTAAATAGTCTTTCATTTCAAAATGTAGGATTGTTAATGCATGTGGCTCTCTGGTAGCTTTGTGAGAAATCCAGTAAAGAAACAGCGAGAAACACAATCGTGCAAAAGCTGACTTTGTACTCTGGGGTAAGCATTCTTGGAATGAATCGCAAATTCCCCATTGTGATGTATGCGAGTCCTCTAGCGTCATTTGAAAATAGCTTTCGCATACTGTTATTGATACTTGAAGAAGGACATTACTCGAAATGTTGTGTCGACAACAGTATGTATAAACATACTAATATATACATCTGTGTGTGTGTGTGTAATTGACTTATTGGTGGTTTAACCTACAATCTTTTTCTCTCATTTCTTTCAACAACATCTACGCGTAATTTTCTACACAGTTTTAGCAAACATTTTTATTCAGAAAACTGTTCTATATACTCCTATTCGTAACTCAGAATGATAGAAGAAAATCAAGGCTGTGATTCTTTTTATTGGATGTTATGACAAAACATTAGTTCACTTCGTTTATGTAATAAAAATTCCTTTAAGTGTCACCACTTGCATTTATAAATATTCGTTAAAAATACTTCCAAAACAAATTCTCGGCTGATTCTTACTATTGTAATCTATTGAGATTATTATAATTTGATATTTCGTTAAGCTATCTCCTTCCGATATTATTTATAAATCTCTAAATTAATTAAGCTTTTTGTAATCTGGGAACATAATTCACAACAGCATTTCGAAGCAGTCTGTTCTTAAATACGGAAAATCTTTTAACTCAGGTAGTCGTCTATAATTTTGAATAAACAGATTAAAGATAAAGCAATTAGTCAAACGCACATACCACCGATTATTAGGCCACAGTTTTGTACAGCAAATACTGAAATTATATCCTTACTTTTGTAGAGAACTCATGGTCTCATAGCGCGGTGCCTGGTTTAAGTCAGCGGATATCGAGTCATGAACTGTAGGACTTACAAATCACTAAGCCTTGCTGTACCCACGATAAAACTCTCAGTAAGGGATTTCAATACCCACATTTCTATTAACTATCCTGTACCTAAAAACTGAACATCCAGTTACTTCTTGTTTCATTGGTTTAATGGTCTTCTGAAAGTGTTTATTAACATATTCAAAATTATGCTGATTTAAGATTTTGTTCCCCACAAAAGAAAGAAAGAAGATAATTTCGATCTTTCATTATTCATTATAAAAGTCCATTACTTCCCTTGAGTTCCTCGTTAGCGATCACCACAAACGTGCAGTTTTATTTTAAAAAGCATCTTTCATTACGTCCGCCTGCTGTCACTGAGCAAGAGAGGTGGGGTGTTCCTCTAATTAATAATTTCACTGGCTGTTTTTATGGCAGCGCACGAGCCTTCTTGATTCTAGACCATAAAGTATTTGTAGCTCATAACGCTCGTGTAAAGCTCTTGTAAGTTTATTATTCTCTCCAAAGATAGCTACTATGTTCAAAACGTTTCTTGGAATAAAAAAATCCTTGTTGTTATCTCGAATACTAGCGAAACTTCGAGATTTAATGCAGTGTGGAAGAATGAAACTATCTTACCTTTTTTAATAAGCTCAGTTGATAACTTCATATTATCTTATCTCAATAGCCAAGAATGTGAGCGGAACCACTTTTATAGACTCGTAACATCCTGCTTTTATAATGAAATGTTGTTTTCAAAGTTGTTAAAGTAGCGAAATGTCGATTTTCGTAGAGTAAACGAAAAAGTTGAATTCATCCTAACTTAACAATACTTTTAATAATCTATAGAGTAAACGAAAAAGTTGCATTCAACGTAACCTAACAATACTTTCAATAATCCGTAGACTAAACAAAACAGTTGCATTCAACGTACGGCCTGGCATGGCCAAACGCGTAAGGAGTGCAACTCGTAATTCGAGGGTCGCAGGTTCGCGCCCGCGTTGCGTTAAACATGCTCGCCCTCCCAGCCGTCGGGACATATTATGTGACGGTCAATCCCACTATTCGTTGGTAAAAGAGTAGCCCAAGAGTTGGCGGTGGGTGGTGATGACTAGCTGCCTTCCCTCTAGTCTTACACTGCAAAATTAGGGACGGCTAGCACGGATAGTCCTCGAGTAGCTTTGTGCGAAATCCCAGAAACAAACAAACATGCATTCGACGTAACATAACAATCTTTCAATAATCCGTAGAGTAAACGAAAAAGTTGCATTCAACGTAATCTAACAATACTTTTAATTGTCCTACAATAGAAAGCAAGTTTTAAACATATACTGAATTACATCACATTTTAATGAAACTTAATTTGTTTACTTTTGTTGTTGTTGTTTTTGAATTAAGTACAAAGCTACACAATGGGCTATCTGTGCTCTGCCCACCACTGGTATCGAAACCCGGATTTTAGCGTGTAAGTCCGCAGACATACCGCTGAGCCACTGGGGGGCAATTTGTGTACAGAATTCAAGAATAGCAGTATTTTGCAACATAATACAATCCAGCTCTATATGTAAATAAATTTTAAGACATTTATAAGAATCTTCATAATTTGACAATGATTGTCCAATAGACAAATGAGATTCCAGTCCTCTACGTGAGGTTTGACGCATGTATTTCAAACGGCAATGGGGGTAAGTAAGCCTTTTAAAGTGACGCATTTATATAAAATATATGTGTATATGTTAACATTACTCTTTTTGTTACCGCTACCTCATGTATGGCCAGGTGGGTTAAGGCGTTCGACTCGTAAGCTGAGGGTCGCGAGTTCAAATCCCCCGTCGCACCAAACGAGTTCGCCCTTACAGTCGTGACGGTCAGTCCCACTATTGGTTTGTAAAAGAGTAGCCCAAGAGTTGGCGGTGGATGGTGATGACTAGCTGCTTTCCCTCTAATCTTACATTGATAAATTAACGACTGCTAGCACGAATAGCCCTTGAGTAGCTTTGCGCGAATTTCAAAAAATAAACATTTTATATGTAAATAAACTGTAGACTTTATATCATATACGTGGTGAGAATATAATGAGAAATAGTGGTTATCTTAAGGAACATTTATCACTGCATATATACTATGTGTACCAAATGGTGAAAGAAAGGAGATTCTGGTTAAAAAGAGAAATTAACTCGTACCTTTTATGTTTGACGAAACATGGCATTAGTTTTAAGCATTTTCTAGAAATTCGGCGACGAACATTTTTGAGATCCTGAAATAATAATAATTATTTTTGTAATTTATTAATAATAATAGTGAGAATAAAGTAATTTATGTACCCTTAACAGTGTTTTAATTTCCTTTTAGCCGCGACATAACGGCTCATAGAATTACTCTGATTCTTTTTCAACTACATTTTTTTAGCTCATAACTCCGTCACCTCTTGACCGATTTGAGATCTAATTACAGTTTTGGATCAAGGAGATCAAACCCTTTCGACTAACCAAAAGTCTTTTAGATAAATTTACTCTAATTCTGCTAAAACTAATTTTAAGTGCTGCAGTCATTGACGATTCCCTCTTGTTTTTGTTTTGAGGGTGATTAATGTCCATATAAGTATCCGCATTAACATTGTTATATCACTGTTTAGTTCTAAACTAATTCAAGAACATTTCACATGTAATACTCTTTTCAGAGGATATTACAGAACCTAAGCTGCAACAAAGCATTAGTTTCATAGCGTTAAAAGTTTAGCATTTATCCCACTAAAGAAATATCATAGTTTCTACAGGTTTAATGGACAAATCTACTTAATTCTGTATACTAGTATCAATTATATTTGTTTATACAGCTTCGATTTATTTTTAATTCACTGGTGGATTAATTAAAATAACTTATATGTTAGTGTCTTTTTTAATATCAGTATTTCTAATTTTACTTCTTTTTTGCACAAACGGTCAATAATTTATCAATTATTTGTAGTACAATGATGATGAATTACTAATTAGCGACAATAACATTTTAATTATAGTTTTATACTGGAACTTTTAAACTTCCTACGGCCTGGCATGGTTAGGTGAGTTAAGGCGTTAAAATCGTAATCTGACGGTCGCGAGTTCGAATCACCATTTCGTTTGGCGCGACGGGGATTCGAACCCGCGACCCTCAGATTACGAGCCGTACGCCTTAACCCACCTGGCCATAGTTTGTTTTAATAAAGTCACACTGAGCAATCTCTGTGTCCATCGCGAGAAATCGAATCCCGAATTTTAGCATCTTAAGTCGACTTATTACTATCCCACCAGAGGCCGTCACACCAAACATGCTCGCCCTTCCAATCGTGGGGGCGTTATTATGTGATGGTCATTCCCACTATTCGTTGGTAAAAGAGTATCCCAAGAGTTGGCGGTGGGTGGTGATGACTAGCTGTCTTCTCTCTTGTCTTACACTGCTAAATTAGGGACGGCTAGCGCAGATAGCCCTTGAGTAGCTTTAGGCAAAATTAAAAACAAACAAACTTAAGCTTCCATTTAAGCACAATATAACATTTGGTAATCTTAAAACTCGAATAATATATACATATAATATAAATCTCTTCGTAAGAAATAATTTTCTCTAGCATTATATACGTTGTATAAAGACTTCACATAGTAATTGAAATGATTAAAACCTTCAGGCCAAAGGCATTTATAGTTTTAACTGTACACTGAAAGGTGTTATTTGATCAGATTTACTTAAACTCTATTTCGAATATTTTTCTAAGTACTTTTAGTACAACAATTTTAGTTGAAAATGTTGTTTAAAGTATATTTTATCAAAGCTACTTATTTAAAGATGCTTGTTTGTTTTCGTTTTGCTTATAGCAAAACCACATTGGGCTATTTGCCGAGCTCACCGAGGGGAATCGAACCCCTGATTTTAGCGTTGAAAATCTGTAGACTTACCGCTGTACTGGCTGAATGCAGTTAAAGATGCGATTTTTGATTTGTAATTTTTATGCTAAAAAATGTCAGCATGTGAAATGTGTCATAGCAGCGTGTGCAAGCGTTTCACTAGAAACTTCTAAAATGCACCTGTAACATCATATACATCACATACATACAAAAAAGAGAGACGCTGAGCGTATTGTTGTTGTCATCTTTCAAATGTATTTTTTTCTTATCTCTTCGCTTCATCGAAATCTCATTTAATCTATTTATTTACACTGCTGTCACTATTTTTATGATTGGCCAGGTGCAGATGACATCTTTCCCCAGTTGGTGGTAGCTGTTTCTGGTCGTTAGGGATTTGAATACTACAATACGGTCAGATTATCCTGCTTTTACCACGACCCCTTTCAGGGCAATGTCCATGTAGTTACCTACATTTATATTCGTGTGAATAAATACATTATCTCCTTATTTGATGTTGCAAAGTTCTGCACATGGCGAACAGTTCCATAGGTTTTTTTCATACTTTAGTTTTGCACAAATCGAGAGCTTTTACATAAATACCTTTTCAATTCTGTTTGTATAAGCTTAAAGTAAATGTGAGTTTCTTAGTCTAGCATTAGATTCATTATCAAATGATTTACACTTCTTTACAGTATCGTGAGTTTGAATTTTGCAGACCGAGGGGTTCACTAGGATCTCTTCCTCCTGTCTGAAATGTGGTTTTGCTTGCAAGTGAACGTTTATGACGATACAGCATGAGGGTCAGAGTAAACTTGCTATGACCCCTTTCAGGATAATGTCTATATAAGTATCCACATTAACATTGTTATATCATTGTTTAGTTCTCAACTAACACAAGAACAATCCACATGTAATGCCCTTTTCTAAGTGTTTTTATATTAGCCCGAAATTTGTAAGGGTTTTATAGCCTTCTTAAATATATAAACAGGAGAGAGATAGGTAGGTCTAGTTCCATCACGTAAGTATTACTGTACTAAGTTAATACTTTCCAAAACAAGTGCTGATTCTGCGGTAACGTCTATCTGAACATATCTACCATTAATACAATCTTTTGTTATACGTATGTTCTCCAGCAGGGTTGATGGAAATATTCCCCACCTTCTTTTGTTGAGGTCCTAATTTTTTTCTAAATAACCTGAAGACAAAATAAACTCTAGAATTTATTATTTGAAACTAATAAACATAATTGTGCATGGTTAAATGATTAATGTACCGAAAATTCACGGTCCACGACCGGTTGCCGCAAATAATTGCTTTGCAATTTATTTCGGTTGATGTTCTATAAGAATGACGGTAAAATTTCATTGATCGATAAAACAGGCATAGCTCAAAAGTTGGCGGTGGATGTTGTTGATTAGCTGCTTACTTTTTAGCATGTCACCTCAAAATTAAGGGTGACGAAGTACCAAGACAGATAAAAAACTTAACGAACATTTTTCCTGATAAAACATTTTTTCCTTTCTTTAAACTGCTTCTTTAACGAATTAATACAAATGTTAAAATTAATGTAGTATTGATAACTTGTGACATGATCAGAAATAAGTATTGTGTATTTCTTAGACTATTGTCATCACAAGTGGCTGCTTCTCGCCTTTCTAGATTTGGTATTAATTTTACGTAGATTTGATGAGGCGTTTCAATTTTGTATTACCAATATTTTTCCAGCAGATTTAACTGAGTGCAAAAATTTACCAAGTTCGCCCAGCATACATACTTTGTTAATATCTTATATGTGCACTAGATTACTTATACGATATTAAGTTTCTTATTTCGCAGTCTAAGTCCATCAATCAAACACATGCATCTGATATTTCAATCTAAGGTCTACAGGTGTTTGATCAACTATGCTTAAGCGGTGGTAACGCTAAGCATAGGAAGACAAAGAGTTGTTAAGAGCAGGTTAATGGACCTTCAATGTATAGTAATTTTATTATTACTATCATCTAAGCTTTCGTATTGTATTCAATTGGATAAATGAATGGTTTCAATGAAAGCGATTCAAACACACCAGCTAATAAAGGATGGGCGTAAAAAAAAGTTGCAGTAAAACAATTCTCACGTGCTGACTAGATGTTACACAAAGAACACGTGCGAGGCCTTACAAAGATATCAACGCAGCAGTATTACTGTGCGAGCAAAAATTATATTTAACAAGTGTGTTAAGTGTGTGCTGTGTTGGTACACTTTTAGGATTGTTGAAATAATATAATTCTTATTATTTCAGGCGCTAAAAATATTCCCGCTTAGTGTTCCAATGGACTTTCACAACCCTTTCGTCTCTCAGATAAATGCATGTTAAGTTAAACCAATATTTTTTAAGGATGAATTTAAATAAACTCAAATCTGTAATAAACTGTACCCAACTATTAAACTGGCATTATGTAGTTACAACTGGTTTTATATTTGTTTTTATCTACTTGCAGTACCCTTTAATTTCGTGATGTTCAAAATAAATTATTTCAAATATCCTTCTCTAAATTTCTCTC
This sequence comes from Carcinoscorpius rotundicauda, assembly GCA_011833715.1. Taxonomy (NCBI): domain Eukaryota; kingdom Metazoa; phylum Arthropoda; class Merostomata; order Xiphosura; family Limulidae; genus Carcinoscorpius; species Carcinoscorpius rotundicauda. The sequence goes on along the minus strand of CM022405.1, from coordinate 25,796,567 downwards.
TCATGTTTATAATGATGAATTACATTTTTTTACTGTTAAACTTTCACTAAAGGTATGACATCTCAAAGTGAGTCATCTAATTAGGAATGTTCTGTTTTGCTTATAACGTCCTTTGTAATTCTCAACCCATTGTGGTGAGTTTGTAAGTACTCGATTCGAATGCACGAGCTATATCTTCGGCTGTTATTGGAACAATTTTGATTCTTTGCTTTCTTGGGAAGTTTGGATTAGTTTTGGCTGTTGTCCAAACCTTGTTACGTTCTCTGAATTAGGAAAGTTCTGCAGACCTCAGTAAAGGTAACTGTAGTCAGGGAACTGAAAACTTAGGTCTACTATGTATCCTAGTTATTTTTGATGAATAGAAAAACTAGAGTGTATTCAAAATATTCATCTCTTATTTTACAAGTTATTCACACTCTAATTTATGTAATCAAATACTGACACGGCTAGTATCGGATGTGTAGTTCGGAAATCCCAAACACTTTGTGAAGCTAAGATCGCTATACAAATTGCATATAACTAGACCTACTTTATATACGTTAATATTATAATTCTAGATTCAGTGTTATTGAAAATGTAGTGTGATGTTTACAAGCTGCCAAAACTACAAATTCATTCATGGTAGAATAACCACTTTTCAAACCTGATCGTATTTTCAAAGTTTGTGTACAATAAGACAGCCATTGTCCACACTTGAGTCATCTTTCACGATCTATTAACGTCACAGAAGGATCCAAGAGGTTGAAAGTTAAACCCCTCTTCTTTCTTCTGATAAACTCCAAACAAAAGTACCCTTAGACCTCATAAGGAACGTGCATTTTTATCAAAAAGTTTAAGGGATAATAGAAGATCAACCTACTTTTACTAAAAATCCTGGATCCATATTTCTGAAAAATAGGATTTATTTATATTAAGGTGACCACTGTTCCAACAGTATATTCACTTTTTATCACCGTTTAAAGCTTACATAAACACTCAGCACTAATATTTAAGGACATCCTGTGTTTGAGCCTAGGCTGTGTTTCATGTATATTAAAAATATGCGCTGTTCAAACGTAACTGTTGCTACTGGAAAATAATTAGATTTCACTGGTTTGTTATGTAAAAATAATTCTGAAAGATCTACATGTTTACATTCTGTACACACACACACACATAAATACATTACTTATTATATATGTTATTTTTTAATGACTAAATAAATCATGTCCCATTCAATATAAGCTCTCAGCGATCATGGATCTTATATCGCGTTGAGTATAAGCCTTCTTTTATGAAGGGAATCGTGTCTTATTTATTATACAAGCTCTCAATGATCAAAGACGAAATATCTTATTTAATACAAGTTTACTCTCGTTACTTAAGAACGTGCCTTATTCAGCGTAAGTTTTCTCCCAGTGATCACGAACATCACGTCTTACCAATAAAGCTGTTACTCAGTGTTTTAGCGCTTCGTGTTAAGAAACATACAAGTTAGAATCAGTTCATTACTAGGTCTGTGTATAAAGCAAACCAACAGTTAGATGTTTATTTTTTTTCTAGCCTATTGCCAGTTTAGCATTACATGCTTATATATCAGTATTTTTTTTATCATTTTCTCTGTTTATTTATAATACTAAAAGAGTAAATGAATTTTATATGCAAAAACGGCTCGACAGTGGGGTTTCTCGACATCACAGAGTAAATGAATGTTTTCTATCTTCAGGTATAATATTTAATGTTGTAAGATAAGGAATTCTGCTTTAATGTAGCTATGATTTTTTTATCGTTCATTTATTATTTCCTTTTATCATTTATTTTTTATCTACGAATGCTAAGTTACATTTAAAACGTTAACTCATCCTGTAGAAAATAACGTTCATTCTCAATATTTTACATGTATTATGAGGCTGAGATCAGTTTCCCATAGCGGTGACTTACAGATATGTAATCTCGTGATTTAACAAGTGAATAAAAGTCTTGCATTGAAATGTTATTTCATGAGATACAGCTGGACAGTATTACTACTGATTGTTACTTGACTTTGTTAGTGGTTTTTGTATTTTAAATACGGGATATTGTTATTTTGAAATCGGGGTTTTTATTTGTTCGGTTTTTTTTCTCCTGATTCCATTATTCATTTAATGAAATATTTATCAATCTGGATTTGTATGCTGTGTTGTTCATTCGCCTTAGTTTTAAGTCCTGGCTAGCCACGCATTCATTTACTGGGTTTTAGTAAGTTATGAACTGTGTATTTCAGTTGAGTAAAAGTTTCAATTTATCTTCAGGGATAATGCTTTATAAATATTTGTTTTTCATTGAAAGTTTCCCGAATCATTTTTATTTAAGCATATAAGTCGTTTGGTAAATGTCCCTTCACACACACACACACACACACACACACATATATATATACACATACCTTTATAATTCCGTAACTGTAACGTACGATAACAATATAAAGTAATACAGAAAATGGGTTATACTAAATGATGAAAGTGTTTGATAAAAATACAACTTTATCATGTGACTTAAGTCTAGTGGTATAACAGTGTTGTCCTAACTTAAATCTTTATAAAATGATTAAGCATGATTTGATGAGAGTATGGCTTTCCATTAATTATTCGTTATGTGACTTTAAGCCTAGTTTGGTGACAATGTAACCCCACATTAAATGTTTGTTATGTGGTTTAAGCTGTTCTAGTGAGAGGTTATCCTAAGAATGAATGCCTATTACATGAATTAAGACTGACTGGAAGACAGATTAGTTTTACGTTAAAACTTTGAAACGTGACTTAAACCTATAGTGAGGTGAAGCATAGCTTTAACAAATTTTTCGTAAAGACAAACTTGTCTTTTATAAGCTCGTTAAATGTATTCGAAATATATTCTTCATGTTTTATTGAAGTACATAATATTATATCTAGTGTTTAAAGTGGTTCCGAAAGGGCGAAAGTTTGTTGTTTGTTTTTTGAACTTCTCGCAAAGCTATTCAAGGGCTATCTGCGCTAGCCGTCCCTAATTTATCAGTGTAAGACTAGAGGGAAGGCAGCTAGTCATCACCACCTCTTGGGCTATTTTTTTTACCAACGAATAGTGGGATTGACCGTAACTTTATAATGCCCTCACGGCAGGGAGGGCGAGCATGTTTGGTGCGACCGGGATTCGAACCCGCGACCCTCGGATTACGAGTCGAACGCCTTAAGACGCTTGGCCAAGCCGGGCAAAAGTATGCACATATTAGAGTAAAGGGAGAAGGAAGTGATTTGAAGTGAACAACGTATTCACGAAAATTGCAGATATAAAAATCAAACGTATTTTCGTGCAAAACCATATATTTTTTCAACGTTATTTATACAAGTGTATAATGCCCAACTTTATCCACTCTTTATTTGAGTCATAAGATACAGTTTTGTGGAATGATGAAGACGGGATGTTAGTTTTAGTGATTGTATAATAATTCGGATTATTATTCTCGGCTTTATTGTTACGTGACATAGAATATCGCTTGGTAATGAATGTCGTTAAAAAATGTGAAAGATAACACCCTGCTGCAGTATCGTTAGTTTGGTATTTGTATTATAGCTTATCCTATTAGTTTTGTAGTTGAACTCACACTAAAATACAGGTTGATCATATTCGGTTTTCAAAAATACGAAAATCTGTTTGTATATCAGACGTTATCAACGGATACAGATCAGTTTTGGCTGGAAGATGAAAAATAATGTAAAAAATACTATTAGACTAAAATAGTATGAAAATCCCCTTTTTTTTTGTAAAACATGTACTGTTGATTTATATTCTCGAAAAATCTTTTACATATTTCGAGAACAAGAGGGACTTCCGCAATACACATCGAACAATATACGTCACGAACCTCAAACTGAGGTAAAAGAAGATATTAAAATAAGTATGCCAGTAATTCTGTCACAAAATGCTCGTTATGGCCAGGAAGTTACGGCACTCGACTCGTAATCTAAGGGTCGCGGGTTCCAATCCCCTACATATCAAACATGTTCGCCATTTCAGCAGTGGTGGCGTTATAATGTTCCAGTAAATCCCACTATTCGTTGGTAAAATAGTAGCCCAAGAGTTGGCGGTGGGTGGTGATCACTAGTTGTCTTCCCTCTAGTTTTGCACTGCTAAATCAGGCGCGAGTAGCACGGATAGACCTCGTGTAGCTTTGCGCGAAATTCAAAACAAATAAACGAAATTATTGTTGATAATGATGATATTCGGTTTTTGTGTTACCAGATATGGATATCTGTTTTTCAATTTTCGTGACTTTGTCGTAACTTCGACCAATCAAGACTAACGTATACCAGATTTCGTGAAAATCTATTCAGCCGTTTACGAGAAATCTCACACATGGACAAAGGTTAAAACATGACATCCATCTATATTCGGTGGAGAAGATAATAATAGAAATAATCACTCTTTAACTTAACCTAAATGGCTGTTTCAGAGTGACAGTTTGCCAAGCAACCCAAGGACTAAATAATGATGCATAACACATAATGAAAATGTGTTATGTAACACCAAAGAAAAATGGTAGAAACATTAACATTAGAAACAATTGTCTTTTTTCTTTATCTAAAGTAAAATTTACATGTTAGTTACTATTTACAGCTACACAGAATAACATGTAAAAATACATTTATAACTAAGATAATCTAATGATAATCCCATTAATTACATATTTACAGTTTCATAAACTACTTTTGGTGATCAGTAATTTTTGACTTACTCAAGTTGATGATATTGTGATCTATCCAAGGCCTTCTAAACTGACTGTGTTAAGACTTACTTAAGCAGACCACAATTTAGCCTATTAAAGCTGACCATGCTGCAACCTACCTATGTTATCATGATGAGTAACGTAAAAACATAAAACAAGTACGTTACATCGAAACGATTTTTGGAGACTCACCACATTATTACAGTCCATGCCACTACGTTGGATCATACTCTATCTGACGGCTGTGCAAACTGAAAATAGTTATACTGTGTAGTTTCCATAATAAAACTATCCGTCGTAAAGGTATCACGTCCAAACCTCACCCATTCCCCTTAGTTCCGTTTCATAATCCATTTGGTATACAAAGACAGTTTCCTACTGTTCGTTTAAAAAATTTACAGGAGTTGCAGCCAACACTTAACTGGTATATTCTCGTCTCAAATGAAATAGCATATTAATCGTTTCATACCTCAAGCCGCTTGAGGTATGAAATTGTGGAATGTATTTAGAAGACGATTCTCTCTTTTGACTATAGTGTTTGATATATTTAAATAGTTTTTTTTTCTACTCATCTTTGTGTTCCTGGATTCTCAGCTGTTAAAAGACAGTATACTCTGCTTACCAAGTATGACTTGCAGATATCTCTCTAAATATTCCTAATACTCCAATTTAATACAGATTTTTGTCTGTGACATTAAGTAGAATGAATATTCCCGTTTTAGAAATTCTAAATTTATATTATATTGTAGCACTTCTCTCCCCTCACAACATTAGCTATTCTGGTTCATTACTGCCCTCTATATGAAAACGTTTTATATACAAATGCTACAAGCCTTTCGCTCCACCAATAGGGGCATGAAATACTTACATGACGCATGTGATTCCAATTAGACTTTTACTTCTTGTATGGTGGTTCTTGTGCTTGAATGTGTTTCTTTGTGTCCTGATTTCATTTGTAGATACAGTTTCTTCACAAATTGGTAATAGTTTATCAAGTATCCAGTTTTATTAAGAATTACTTTAATTCTACCTCATTATAGTCACTTTTTCGCCTTTCTTTTTGACTCACGATGAATTAATTCCGAAGTTAATACCATCATTTCGAGTGTCTCAAGTTCGACAGGTGTTTTATCTTATCTCAAGTTCGACAGGTGTTTTATCTTGTCTCAGGTTCGACAGGTGTTTTATCTTGTCTCAGGTTCGACAGGTGTTTTATCTTGTTTCAAGTTCGACAGGTGTTTTATCTTGTCTCAGGTTCGACAGGTGTTTTATCTTGTCTCAGGTGCAGGTAATCCAGTTAGTGATTTATCAACATTTATTTGCAGAGAAACTGAAAGTTACAAGGGTAAACCTCCATTTCCAGACCATGCCTTAATTTCTCCTAAGCATGTTAAACATGCTTAGGCTGACGTGGGTTTCGATTGTCTGTTTTTACCTCCTGATTTTGCCATGACTTTTCATACTTTTCCTGGGGATTCCGTTTAGTCTTCAGTAGTTTTTCAGACTTTACTTCTCAGGTATGTGTTGTTTCATTCCTATCTTCGATTTCTTATTACACACATCTTTCTTACTGCATAAACATTATTGATAACCCTAACATTCAGGTCCATGCTGAACAATTTATGTTAAATGAATGTGTTAATATGACTCGTCCCCCACCTGTTATGTATCAGTGTGCTCTTATTTAACATCGTGATAACTGTCCTTGTCTCGATCGATAACTGGTGGGTTTTTGCTTTTCATCTTCATGCCACTATGTTTACATTATTTTATGGACGACTGGTTTGTTCTCGCCCATTTTGAACCGGAGTTGGTCTGTCATGGCTATCAGCTCCTTCAAGTAGCTACTCAGTTGGGATGATTAATAAAATTAGAGAAATCCTATCTACGTGCCCACCCATTACTTTGTCCAGTTGGGAGTCTTTTTCAACACTCAACCCAGTCGTACCCGATCTTCTCCACTCTAACTTTGTTCCATGGAACTGTTAGTTCGCCATGTTCTGTCTGCTTCTCCCAGTCGTACCCGATCTTCTCCACTCTAACTTTCTTCCATCGAACTGTTAGTTCGCCATGCTCTGTCTGCTCCTTTACTTTCTGCATGTGAGTTTTTCTGGACATTGATCCCCCCAGATCATGCCCGTATGAATTTCCTACAGCGGATTCTACACACGATCAATGGAACCTTGCTCGGGATCCCTTGGCTGCTTTTATTACATTTTGTCTACCCTCCCTACTCAAGCAATTACTTGAATAACATATTCATGTTTCCAATGTGCATATCAACTAAACAATCAAGTAACTATTTTCATTGATTTGTTCTATTCAAGAGAGGAACAAGACACTTAATTATTGTGTATCGTTATTTTCCCTTCTCTTCCCAAAGCATGATGTTTAACTTCCCGTAACAACAGTGATAGCTGTAAGACATTGTGTTAATAAACTCGTTGTTATACATGAACCAATACGTAAAGATTCTGAAACGTATGTGTTCACTGCCACTGAAAAATTGAGGCAGGCCTAATATCATTTACGTTAAGAATTTTAATGCACTTTCCAATCTAATAAATGACTTTATATGCGAAAAGTCACCGTTGTCTTGTATAATTAAACACAGAGGAAAGAAAACTGTTCGTGTTTATTAGGTTCGTCGACCGTGTTGTCCCGATGGTATAATTAACTGCTCGATTCTACTAGCATATAGAATAAAGGTACAGAGCATATACAGTTCGCTCTTCTTTTGTGAAGTGCAACATACAGCTTTAGGCATAAAGGCACATGTCTATATGTGTATCTTTGAAACAGACTTTAGATGTGTAATCACCCATAAGCTTTAACGTGAGGCTGTTTTCTCGTGGATGACGAGAATTACGATACTACGTGACTTTCTAACTCGATTTAGTTTTTGTATGGCTGTAAAATAACTTCTTACAAACACGTAAGTTTCAGTCATTTTCAAAAATAGAATGATTGTAGCTGTTGTTTTTTATGATGTAAACCCTTAAAAAGATTTCGATTACATGAGTGAAAAATAAATTGACACATTTGCATCTGAGTAAACATTGTGGCTTCTACCTATCCATCTATTAGATCGCTTAGTCAGATCTTCAGCCTAAACTGTTCTCTTAAAAAACAAGTCATTCAGTTGATGATAGTCTTATCATGTAGATTTCGTATCTCTACTTCAACTCCATATAAAGTTTCCTATAGGTCTCATACCCACTGTTCATAGGCCGTTATCTACCAATAGAAAATGTACGGAAGACTTAAGGAGCACTACTACACTAATAAGGAGCACGTATTCCTCCTATACAGCATGCACAAGTTGTCGTCTGTTAGTGTACATGATGATTTAAGACCTCTGAAACTGGTCATTAAACTACAACGTGTATTTAGTAGTTCTCGCTTTAATGACCCATGAAAGCTATGTGGACCAAATAAGACACAAAGGCCTATATTTGAGTATCTTAATGACGTCATCACCCTCAGATGATTAGGTTATGTCTTCACACTAACACCAGTAACTCCTATAAAACTAATCTTTATGTGTTTTGGTTGGTTCACAAAATTATGCTATCTCGAACAAGTAACTTTAACCAATTAGCTGTCTTAGTTCAATCTGTATTGCTATTATATAAGTTTCTTTACCTGAGGTGTAAAAAAACAAATATTTTAAATACAAACATAAGCTTACTTTGTAAGAATAAAAATACAACAGGTTGAAGATTTCTTAGAAAGTACTGCATTTAATGGACATGTAACAACAACAAAACACAAAAATTCCACCTATGTTTCCGACTGAGTTAAAATACTTGTATTTTTATTGCAAATTTCAGGTAAACTATTAATACTACCTGACGCCGTTCCTAATTCTGAACTAGTGACCAGACGGAAGGCAGCAAGTAAAGACCCACTACCCACATAGAGGGTTTGACTCTTACTCTCATAACAACTCACAACGTTACTGTGTATTTTAAAAGCAACTTATTTCAGGCAAAACGTTGTAAAACGAATGAATGATGAGGAAGCATGCTCTCTTCCAAGAAATTAATTTCAACATCTTTGCTAATCATTTAACCCCCGAATTACGACTTGTTTTTATATCATACGCTGCTGGCGAGGTTCTGTTTTTCATCATATCGATCAACTACATTTTTCTTTGCTTGTTTAAATAATCAGAATAAAAGAAATTATAAAAAAGTGAGAGTAAAATTACCTATTTTATATACATCAAATACAAATTGGACTTCAGTTTTAACTAGTAGAATTATTTGCAATACTGACTGTATTTTTGTTTAAATCTTTGTGTGTGATCAAATGGAAAAAGTATTTTGTAACTAACTAAGCCGTGGACTTAAAAATAAATTTAGTGCATACGTCGTTTAGAAAATGTTTGTTAAATTTTTTGTGAAATTAACGACTGAAATAAAGTCTTGGAAATGTAGCTGGAAATACAAAATATAAAACGCTTTGATCTGAGTTTGTCTCTTCGTCGTTTCCTACCTATCTGTCCGTCTGTCGATCGATCTGTCGGCGTTTAGGTATGCCATCGTGGAGTCTGTGTTATGTAAACACGATAACATAGTCTGTGAAGTAGAAAGACCACGTTTTATACGTGCTATGCTTTGTCGGCTTTTACAAAGTCAGGAAATATTCTCGTAGATTAAAGAGATTATGCAGAATTCTGTTGAGTGATTAATGTCGGTTACACTGAGTTAAGGCTTGAAGGAGGAACCTAATTTTTATTTAAAATGTGAATGTTCACATAAAACACCAAGGCAACTTACACACCTAAACAAATAGTTTTTCTAATATTTATTATCCCCCCAGTGGCACAACGGTAGAAACCAGGTTTCGATACCCGTGGTGAGCAGAGCACTGATAGCTCTTTGTGTAGTTGTGCTTAATTATAAACAAACGTTATTTATTTCCACACAAAGCTACTCAAAGTTCACTCCGATTTTGTACTGATAGATATTCAATGAGCTACTGCTGTCTGGCGAATTGCGAGATTCGTCTTTATAACGAATCCACGGCTCAAAAGAAGAAATATGATTTTTTTTCCTTGCAGTAACTGGACGAAAACAGTAGACCTACATATCCATAGTTCATCACTGTTCATTTCATTAATATATAGTAATTTTTAATATTCCATTGACTATATATTCAGTTTTATAAATATCTGGTTTAATAAAATATCTGAAGACTTATGTTTAGTTTGTTTTGATATATTTAACAGTAACCAACATTGAAAAGAAATACTCAATTAAGATAGGGAAAGCGTCTTTACTTCGTTTGATATCCACATTTTATGTCGTAAGTTTCGTTCATGAATTAAGTGAATATTTCAAGTTGATCAGGAATATCAATTGATATCGTACTTTTTATTTATCAGCTAATTTTAACTCAAGTTAGGTTTCAGTCGTTGACATGGTGATTGTCTTGAGAAAACTACGAGAGTCTTGTTAAAAGACACAAGAATAGCAATGACAGGCTGAAATGTAAAGTTCGACATACGTGATTTAATCACGTCTTTGTTAAATAACAGAAGTGTTGTGGATATTTATAACAGCCTGCTTTTAAGAAAATGATAGAACGTCTACTGAATGAAAGTGCAATTCGATATCTATCTATTTACATCATTTAAATTTTTCAACTTCTCTTCTTATGACTTCATAGCAGTAAAAGTGCACTAAAGTGCAATTATTGTTTTTACTTAGCACCAGGTGGAAACTTTAACCTCGATTTCTTATTTGTTACTGGAGTCTTTCTGTAAGAGATGAGTCGGACAGATCTGGTTCTGATAGGTACTAATTTAGATCTGATTGTACATTAATCTGTTAGAACAAATCAGACTAATGCCAAGTCGAATTTAATATTTTTGCAGACATTGTCAGAAATCTACAAAAATATACTGTTCAGTCTAAGTCAGACCGACAGACTACCTTCTGTTTTTTGCAAATTTCCGTCGCTCAGTTAGGAAATATAACGTTAAAAATCGGATATCGATACCTGCGGTGGGCACAGATACCCCACAATCTAGCGTTGTGCTTGACAACAGACAAACCGTAATACGTAATTTGTTCCGTCTTACGGAGGCAAAATAATATTACTTTTAATACAACTGTTCTCTGATTACTATACGACCTATAACAAGTTAAGCTAGTAAAAATTCCTGCCTGAATGATGAATAAGGCTGATACATTCTTAATAAGCAATTTTTGTTTTTAAATAAGAAATGCACTGAGAAATTTAAGTTTGTCGGCTGAACAAAACTCCTTAGTTTGAAAGCTCTATTTTCACTGCTTTTGAAAAATGAGTCAATTAATAAAAAAAAACGATCAATTTAAATATGTTTAATGTGGTTTTCAGATTGATCTTGTTTGTAACCATTGTGTCGTATGCTAGAAGAATAACTTTACATCAAACTTTAATACGAAAAATAACTAAACTTTTTCCGTTTGTTATGTTTTTTTTCACCCACAAAGTAGAAATTAACTTAATGTTGGTGTCTGTAATATTGTAAACATATGTGACGTCTTATGCTGTGAACGTTTTCATACAAAGAGATTAATTTTTATGTGGTTAGGTCTGAAACTCCACAATGCCATGTAAAAAGAAAAAAGGATTACTTTTTGTTATCGGATAACCTTCGCTCACGGTCTCTAATTATGAACAAATAGACTAGATGGCAGAGAACTACTAAAAAACAACAACAACATTATAAATATAATCATCTTAGCCTCCTGGTACGTTTACGAACATTTTGAGGATTTTGTAACAAATGTAATGGTAATAGGTTTTTCAGCTTGATTTTTTTCATTTCGCGCCATTTTGCGTAAGGCAGTTAGTCATCACCACCCACCGCCAACTCTTGAGCTACTCTTTTACCAATGAATAGTGGGATTGACCTTCACATCATAATGTACCCATGGCTGAAAGGGGGTTTGATCATGTCGAACCAGGGTTTCTCAAACACTAGCGTTTTGTTTCTTGGATATTCTCATTCACTTTCCGAAACTTATATCAAATTATTTACTGTAAAATGAAGTAAGGTATCTAGGCTTAATTCTAAGCAGTATTTATTTTTTAACTAAAGACAAGTGTTGTACTTTTATTGAATGACCACATTTCTATTTCTATAGATATAATCATACAAATATATCTATTTTAAATAAAGGTGGATATTTACACAGTTGAAAAGAAAGAATCATGAGTGAGCACTCAGATTTCCATGTGCTTTTGATAGAAAAAAGTTTCAATTTTGAGCACTGGATGGCAGCATTGAGAACATAAAGTGTATATAAAAAATACCAGACAACCCAAGTAAAAGCTTTTCCTGCCATAATACCATGAGAATTCTGAAAGCTTAATAAATAAGCAATTAAATTAAGATTGTTTTGTGAATAAAAACTTGTTTTATGGTAAAATATTAAAAAAACAATTTTTTACTTGAATATACATGTGAAGAACTGGTAGTTTCATACACAAATTAGAGCAATTTTTTTAACAACATGAAGTTTGATGTAAAGTTATTCTTCTAGGATACGACACAATGGTTACAAACAAGATCAATCTGAAAACCACAATGGTTACAAACAAGATCAATCTGAAAAACAGTTTTCCCTCTTGCAAGGTCCAGCATGGCCAGATGGTTAAGGCACTCGACTCGTAATCTGAGGGTCGTGGGTTCGAATCGCAGTCACACCAAACGTGCACGCCCTTTCAGCCGTGGGGGCGTTATATGTGATGATTAATCCAACTGATCGTTAGTAAAAGAGTAGCGTAATAGTTGCCGGTGGGTGGTGATGAGTAGTTGCCTTCCCTCTAGTCTTACACTGCTAAATTAGGTACGGCTAGTGCAGATAGCTCTCATGTAGCTTTGCGCAAAATTCAAAACAGACCAAACCCCTCTTTCAAACAATTAAAATTATGAACATTAAGCTTATACACTGCCAGATAGTTTTTTAAACATTGCATTTAATGTTACTGTTATTTTTCTGTAATGCTCAGTATAAACACACGTTAAAGTATTTTAGGTGTAACCCCCAAAATATATAACTAAAGGAACAGATTAACTCTACTTAAATGACTAAGGTTAACAGTAGAGCTGCCTTTTAAATAATCCATTAAGAGGAAGAAGTGAAACCGTATTTATGTACTTTACTATATTAGCCTAATGTATGAATAAAGTATAAAAATGGGCCCGGCATGGCCAAGCGTGTAAGGCGCGCGACTCGTAATCCGACGGTTGCGGGTTCGCGCCCGCGTCGCGCTAAACTGCTCGTCCTCCCAGCCGTGGGGGCGTTATAATGTTACATTCAATCCCACTTTTCGTGGGTAAAAGAGTAGCCCAAGAGTTGGCGGTGGGTGGTGATGACTAGCTGCCTTTCCTCTAGTCTTACACTGCTAATTTAAGGACGGCTAGCACAGATAGCCATCGAGTAGCTTTGTGTGAAATTCTAAAAAAAATAAAAAAAGTATGAAAAGACGTTTTAAGCGTTTTTTTATGAGCTATCCACCATTAAAATTTTAAAATATTATTCCTGTTTTCTAATACGTTTTGCTGGTAATTATTAGATTTTGTTTCTCAAAATTAACTCATCTGTAATACACTGTGGATGTCAATGACTTAAAAAATTATAATTAATGGCTGTTATGTGTTATATTTATTATTAATAAAAAGAAAGCAAACACTAAGGTTGTGGCTGGAGTCGGACCGTTGAGATTTTTCAACTTAAATAACGCAAGTTTTACTAGCAAACTAAAATAGAAAATTATAATACTGGTGTAATTCTTGAAAATAAAGTTTTCTTTGATTTTTGAAGCATAATTCCTTTAAGCTTCGACTAGAAGCGTGTAAATTATGTTTTGTTCTTTATTTAAGTGCAAAGTTGCATAATGGGCTACCTACAGAGTGTCCACCACAATACAGACTCGTATTTTTCAACTGAGTTACCTGAGTTATTTTAATATCATTAATTTGATTTTATAAATCTCGGAACTTGTACTTGCAAGACTCGAATAGTTATGGTTATTTAATATTTATTTCTGATATAATTTGTAGCTCGAAAAAACAGTTATTTTTTTAAATCTAGTATGATAAGCACTTCTGTGTAAGAGTAAAATAGGTTGTTGTTTTGAATTAAGCACAAAGCTACACAATGGGCTATCTGTGCTCTGCCCACCACGGGTATCCAAACCCTGATTTTAGCGTGTAAGTCCGCAGACATACCGCTGCGCCACTGGGGGGCTGTAGAATAGGAATCCAAGATATTTTGTATCTATTTCATAATACTATGCGTTATAATATGGTTTAATATGTATCAACGATACTTGCATAAATAATTAACAACTACTCACGTTTGATAACAAAACACCGATATTTACAAATACATTGTTTTTCGAGGATACATATATATATATAAACGATTTCTCTTACATTTGATGCTTACTTCTGCCTCGAGGTAGCGCTACGATTGGCAAATAAGAAAGAAAATGTATACGGGTCAGTGACATAGGTGGTAGACATTGACAGATGATTTAAGAGACCTTTGTGCACGTTTAGACGACCTAAAGGCTGTGGATGATTGATATCATGATAAAAAAACGCCCTCTTGTAAGAAGTGTTTACATATTCATGTTCAGGTTAGGTCTAAAAAGAGACCTACTAACGATTTCCAATGATACAAGGCTCCAGTGTTTTCCACATACTAGGCCCGGCACGACTAGGTGGTTAAGGCGCTCGATTCGTAATATGAGGGTCGCGTGTTCGAATTTCTATTAAACCAAACATGTTCTCCCTTTCAGCCATGGCATACGTTATAATTCACGGTCAATCCCATTATTCATTGGTAAAAGAGCAGTCCAAGACTTAGCGGTGGATGGTAATGACTAGCTGCCTTCCCTCTAGTCTTACACCACTAAATTAGGGACGCTAGTGTATCTATGCACGAAATTCAGAACAAACCAAATCAAATCCAGATACTGCTGTAAAAATATTCAATGATACAGGGGTGCTGTTGTTGTTTTATATAAATTTTATAAAACATTTAGAAAATCTAAAAACTCTAAGAAACTAATACTTTTCATATACGTTTCTTTTAATTATTTGTTGTGCATTTCGATCAAAACTACATTTCTTTTTCTAAATTTTATTTTCTACAAGGATAAATTAAGATTGAATAATACGAGATCTTTATTCTTAGGCAGAAAAACAACGACATTAAATTAACGTAATAAAATAAAGGGAACGTTTTTCCTTCTGCTGGGGCAGCAGTAAGTTTAAGAATTTACAACGTTAAAAGCAGGGGTTCAATTCCCCTCGGTAGAGGCAGCAGATAGCCCAATGTGTCTTTGCTATCCGAAAAACTCACAGAAAACAATTTGTTTTAACTTTATACAAAAGAGTAATGAAACAAAATATATTTATAAAAAATAATAGTCATGTGAGTATCATTATACAGAATTGCTATTGTAAACACAAGTACTTAACTGAAATTATCTACGGTTTTCATTATACTTTCAAGGGAAATTAAACAAGTTTTTACTTATATATATTATAAAATATAAGTAAACAAGATTTTACAACTATATATGTTATAAAAATATATTAACTTTTCCATAAATATAAATCACATGCTTTATTTCCAATATTATTAATATTAATTTTAACAAGTTCTCTACTAATATTCACCCAAATGTATCATTTTAACAGTTAAACGTGAATGCCAACGACTGTTAAAAATTTGTGAGTTGCAAAAACTTTTATATTCTATGATTTACCAAACGCTATAGATGGCGCTACAACAATAGAGCATATGGAACAAACAACAATTTATTACACCCATTTGTCAAGGAGTGAACTAACTTTTTTATGTACAGTTTTGAAGACATTTACGTTATTGTATAGTTGAGAGAAAGAAGTTGCAATTATTTTGTTTTTTTATCAACGCGAAAATCTATGTTGGTGTGATTAATTTTTTTAAATATTATGAACCGATACAATAGCTGATTCGTGATCTGAACAAAGCAAGTTAATCATTAATCTATCGAGGTATCATTTTCCCATTTATCTTTTCCTCAGAGATTCAAGACAAAAATGTAATGAGACTTTGAAATCGTTCTATCGCGTGATGTTACTCGTGCCGTGTGCATCAATGTAGCACCAACTTTCGGTTAAGAACATAAGTTTATACCTCTGTGTCTACATTTTTACCCTATGGCTTCTGTCTTTAGTCATGTATTCTTTTCAGTTTAGAAAGACCACAAATAGTTAATGGAATGGTGGCTCTGGGCGTTGGTCACATTTGGAAGGTCGGATTTCCTGCTGGGAAGGGGTGGAGAGAAGATAAAAAATTATTCAGTTTGTTGAATCGTTCATAGAAGTTTTCTTGCTCGCAAGTTTCACAACAGGATGGCTTTGACGAAGATCACTTGCTGTGTTTTATTGCTTCATACTGTGATGAATAATGTGCAAATGATGTGTCAACCAACCACAAATGCCATTTTTGATCACGTGGACAACCATGCGTGATGCAGATGCATTTGAAAAATCATTAATTTTTTTATTATTAAATTCGTTTAAGAGACAGAACAGAAAGAAAACTACACAGCATTGAAAATTGAATACATAAATTGAGTTTCTTTTTCTTGTCCCACATAAAAAGCTCACAAAAGTCGATTTCATACTCAGGAAAGATGATTATTCTTAAATAGAAGTAAAATAATGTATTATGTACACTAAAGTTGCGTGACTCTTCAAGCATTGAAGCCGTGAAGAATTTCAATAAAGAGGTCAGTTCTAAAATAGAAAAGTAAACGTATAAGAACTGGCACTGTACAGAGAACAACATTAAAACATAATATTCTTACTGTTGAGAGGTAACTTCGTAATAAAACTACAAGTGTCGCAAGAACTTCATTATTGATTGGCTCAATACGGACGTAAAGTAAAAAAAAGGATTTTAAGAATATTTTGTCTTTAGTTTAATTTCGAAGCTCGTTAAATCTGTTTCATTCAGTTCATGTTTTGGTTTAAATGTTTCGTGTTCAGTATTGTGTATAGTATTACTAACGGGTGGAATAAATACCCGGACACATGTTCATTATTTTTATTGTATTACTAATGGATAGAATACATTCCTGTTGCTATGTTTAGGTCTTTCACTGGAACAGCGGTAAATCTACAAATTTACAACGTTAAAATCAGGGGTTCGATCCTCCTCGATGGACACAGCGGATAGCCCAATGTGGCTTTGCTATGAGAAAAACACACACATGCTTGTCCAGTATTGTTTATGGTATTATTAATGGGTGTAATAAATTACAGTCCAAATAAAGGTGTTTTAAACCTGTTTTTCTGGTGAAATCTGGTGTTAAACCAAACACCGTGTCGACAAGTATTCTCTTACGATGAATAACTTGCACTTTAATGTGCTACAGTAATATCTTCTTCTATGTCCATCGTGGGCTACTTACAAATGAAGTGTGACAAAGATTAAGTAGATTTCAGCTTGAATGTTTTGTTAAATCTCAGTTAATGTGGATATTTGCAGTAAGTTTCAAAAATACTGAGCCAAAAAAAAGATTGAAAACAAGCGGCGTGATCGTGTAAAAAGTACTCTGTTTCATAATTGTTTATTGTTTAATTTTTAATAAATAAAGCAGAAGCTAGACTAAACAGCTAAAAGTTTTTATATATATATCGGTGTAATCGTACTTACTGCTGAGAATAAAACATATGAGCTCTAGTTATCAAATTATTAAAAGCTATTCGAACGAAAGATTTAAGGTAAGAACATTTTCTATACGATTTCAGTTACATTATATGTCACTAAGTAGTGTTTGGATATACGAGTAAACATATTTGTAATGTTAAAAGATAATATTTGTTCTTTCGGCTCCTAGTTTTGGTCTGGTTACACTTGACGACACAAAAGATGGCGTTGATGAGGTTACTTTTGATTACGTTTACATTAATAAAAGACGTCATTTTTACTCCACGTGCTAACATTACAGTATTTCACATGTCTGTATTTCACTTCAGTATTAACGTATTTTTGATATTGTAAATAACCTTGGCTTGGTAAAATATGTTATTGTTGATTTATCTGCTAGCAATTTCACGGTTACAACTGTTGGTTATATCCGTTTTGGTAAAGGATGCCATTGTTGTGAAAGCTGTTAATGCATTCTCAAATATAGCTGTAACAGTACCAAATGTCACCGTCAATTAACCAGCAGTTAATACAGTCGTAATAATAAACGTAGTGATGTAGGACGTCGTTGTTAAGCCAGGTGCTAGTATAGCTGTGTAAGTGTGCAAGATGCCTCTGTTAAACTAGCTGATAATGTTGTTCATAATACATCTGTAGCAATGCAAGGTATTACTGTTTAGACAACTTTTAAAGTATTCGTAATTACATTTATAAAATTACAGTTCAACCTTTATGCTAATTGTTAGCGTAGTCGTAATTACACGTGTAGAACTACAGTTCCACTTTTATTCTAGTTGCTAGCTTTGTCGTAATTACAAGTGTAGTGGTAGAGGATGTTATTTTTAGGCTTGTTGTTTGTATCATTGTTTGAGTTCTGTATAGATCGCTATTTGAACTTCTGTAGTTCTATTTTCCAATACGGAGAAAGAGGGCACTTTTACCAGTTTGGCCTATTATAGCTGAATAAATAAACTATGTTAAATGAAGAGGTAGATAAAATATAAGTAGTTATATCGTGCAGAATAATCAATACACCGCTTAAATACAAGTTTATTTGCTTCTCTAGTATTTTTCTGATGCTGATACAAAATGATTTGTATTTAAAAATAATGTTAGGAATATTAGAACTCCCTTCTCCTCCACTTCATCGATTGCAGCGAACCTTTCAGAGTTCCTTTTTATTGTAAAACTTTCTATATGAGGAGTATGCATAGATATTATTCAAATATACCCATCATCATTATTAAGGTTATATTTGTCCAATATTGATTGTTATTCCAAAGTATGTATTCAGTACAATCGACGTACCTGTTGATTAGAGTGAACAATGTTTATGGAACTTTATGTTCATACAATATTTCACAAAGGAGTAAGAAATACCTCATGTTTAAAAAAAAAATCGATATTTCTACCAAACACTTCGAACATCAATACAACGAATTGAGAATAAGTGGTTTGAAGTTACATAAAATCTAGAACTTAATGTAATAGAAAGAAAATTACAGAAACATTTCTGGTTTTGCTGCAGAAAGTATTTACAGAAAACGTGTGGGAGGTCATTTAAGATAGGGTTTGTTATTTTTACCGTTAGAACTTGGCTTCAGGAGCACCAAAGAATCTTTGACCTGTCTTGTTTAAGTCCAAATTAATGATTTCCTTCGTTTTCTTCCAAGGAAACTGGATGAGAAACAAGAAGCAAACTGCAATATAAATTGTATATTTGAGTGGTACACATAATGGTTCCCTAAGGGTAAAGTTATTTGTTATCACCACAGTGTGCTTCTTTCTGACATTACATTCTCTTTTTCATATAGTTTATTTCTACTTATTCTATTTCGTTTTGTCGCTTCTCTAGGTTCTGTCGTGAATGGTTTCGATACTTTCATAATTGAATATTTCAGTTAGTTTTAGGTTAGGAATTACGACCTTAGAGTTACTTGTTCCCTTTTTGAGTTGAGAATACATGATGATAGAGACACAAAGAAAAACACCGAAAATATAAAGATAAAAAAAACTTTATAATTTTTTAGTTTTAATTATGATTAAATTTGAAGCTGTATATAAGTTGTATTTTAAGACTGAAAAATTTAACTGAATATATCGAATCTTAGAGGGTAGAAAAGAAAACTATCTTATTGGAGGTTAATAATAAATAATTTGTGGTTAAAAGGTAGCAATTTCAGAAGAAACATACATTGGGGCCCATGTGCTAAAATTAAGTATTCTAAGAGTGTTATGTACTTTACTGCATGTTCTTGCTTAATATATGTACTTTGTTTTTCGATCGTATACATATATATTTCGATTGTTTTAGTGTAACCATCACCAGGCTTAAAGACCGAGTTAACAATAATCAGGACACTTAATTCAAGAAAGGGGGTTAATATTAATTCTGAAAACAGCCATAATTAAGACAGTTGAGGTAAGAAAGTAATGTAACTTTAATCCTCACGAAAGTTGCATTGTATGTTTTTCTAGCTGAATCTTATATAATTTATGACATCATAGTCAACGTCCTCTGCTCGCGACATGGTGTTGAAGGATTGAAAAAATGTTGATAATGAAACGAAATTAGTTTAAAAAGTTGTAAGTAGTTCTAATTGAAGTGGTTCGCCTGGAGACATAGTATAATTATGTAATAATTGAGGATGCAATAGACATTATATACATGTCTGACTTCTTCACGGTTGGACGAAACTCTTCTTGCGTCAGAGTAACAACAGTACATGTATTCAATCAATAAAATATTTGTTTTTTTCGTGTGTATTTATTAACTATAAGAAAATAAGAGTGCCACGGGAAAAAAAAGTCTATAATTAATGCCTTTAGTGATGACAAAGAATCCCTTAGTGAAATTATTATGATGGACTTTTTATATCCAAATCGTGTCACGTATAAAGGAACTTTGTTCATCAAACTGCCCTGAAATAATCAGATATCACATTTCTAGAAATTTCTAAATTTTATTTTAGAAAAATAAACATGGGTCTAAATTTTTTTTGTTTGTTCTTGATGCAAGGATACACAATGGACTACTTGCACATTGTTCACAGGGAGGAATCAAACATTGAATGTTGCATTGCATCCATAAAGTTACCGTTGGTCCATTGGAGGGATTAGTTGATGGGAAAGACAGACATGGACGACTTTTAAGAAATTTAATTTTTGTTTTATTTAAATGAAGATTAATTTATCTTATTTGTAATTTATATATATTTTCTGGCTTTAATACATTTACTGTTTAGTTTGTTTTGTTTATATATTATTCATGATCAAGTCTGTAACTGTTCATTTATTTAAAAAAAATTAAAATATTAACAGTAAAATATTTAAAACCGCTTTTTTAAATTGAAACGTAAATAAATTTGGTTGCACAACCTTGCAATTTTTTGTTGGTTAAAAAGTGTATTAACAGAATAACACCACTAAGGGTTCGAATCCCTGTCACACCAAACATAAATGCTCTTTCAACCGTGGGGCGTTATAATGTGATGTTTAATCCCACTATTTATATTAACAGAATAACACCGCTGAGGGTCGCGGGCTCGAATTCCGGTCACACCAAACATGCTCGCCCTTTCAGACATGGGGGCTTTATAATGTGACGGTTAATCCACTATTTATTTGTTGGTAAAAGAGTAGGCCAAGAGTTGGTGATGGGTGATGACGACTAGCTGCCTTCCCTCTAGTCTTACACTGCTAAATTAAGGACGGCTACCGCAGATAGCCCTCTAATAACATTGAATATGTTTCATTGTGAAAGTTTATGAATCCATTATTTACTTTCTTATGTTTCACAGCCTTGTTTTAGGTGGCGCTGTGAGTTAGCTGGTACAAGACTGAACATTACAAATAACATGTATTCAGGTAGAATATCATGCACAAGCACTTGATTTTCCTTCTACGGTATGTCAATATCTTAGCGAGAACGAGGCTGAGCATTTTGACGAGTAAACAAAGCAGATTATATTCAGACCCTCTTCATTTATTCTACCATTAACTAGAGCTATTACATAAGTTATCAGTCTGTTCAAGGTAGAGATACACACACAAATATAGCTTATTAAACTTAATCCCTTTCAGAGTTAAAGTTTCACTGTGTACTTGTGTCTTTTAAGAGAAAAATAAGTTGGATAATTGTACACTTACTGACTACAATAGAATAGTTTTAGGCCCATATTATAGTTAACAACCAGATATATACTTTACATCTGGCTGCATATGAACAAACTTATTCTACGTAGCTTTAAGCTGTCCCTTCTATTACATTCTGTTGTTTATGTTTCTGAATATGTGTGCAATACCTAGATCTTAAGTGAGAGTAAGGATTTGTGTTTGAGGTATCTGGATTTTCAGAAAGAATTTTACTAGATGCCGCATAAAAGGCTTTTAAGAATGGTTATAAAGGTGTGCGAGATAAGTTAGGTAATTGTATACAATAATGGTTGCATGGAATAAATACAGAGAGTTCTTATAAATGGATTAATGTCACAAGTGGGGTCAAAGGCGAAATGCCGAACAGTATCCCCGTGTATTGTCTAGCAAGACAATACTAATACGTTTTAGACAGAGGCCCAGGTGACAAACGCAGATGCCAACTAGAGTAAAGCATTCTGGAATGTTACGCACGTGCTATTTTTTAACTGTAATAATTTTTACTATTTTTCATTTTAAGATATAGCCTATACAAATTTAATGCAACTGAACCAGACCAATTTGTACGCTTAGAAAATCTAGGGATTATTTTTATTTAAATAGAAATTAAGTCTGTCACCGATCATTGCGGAGCACAACAGCCCCTGATGACTCACCAATAAGCTTGAAGGTTTATAGTATTAAAGCTCAGGGTTGCTTATCACAGTGGACAGTGCTTCTAACAGTTTGTACATCTTTATGTTTCAAACGAATGAACAAACATTCGACACATAGATAAGACTGACATGATGGTAAATCTTGATTAGCAAATGTTCTAAACAGGGATTATGGCTTTGGATCTTGAACTTTAATGATATCATTGTAGGGATTAAGAAACTGGATCCAGAATATCTAATTATATCATTATTGGAATTATGATTTTGGATTTTCATCAATAATGATAGATCATGAACTTTAATTTTGTTTATAGAAATTAATTGTGATTTAAATCTTTATATTTAATGAGATCATTATAGGGATCCTAATTTTGTACTTTTATATTTAATGTTTTTATCATAGTATTTGAGCATGTGTTTACCCTTATTGGTGAGTTACTTTAAAACATTATTCTAGGATTTTAAATTGTAAAACAAGGGAACGTGTTTTGAACTAATTTCCTATGTTGTTAATAATTATTTAACATGACATTTCAGTCAGATTTGTGGAATGTTCTTTGATAGATCGTTCCTGAAAACGAAAGGCGTGAGACTTTCGAAACGTCATCTTTTTCACTCGTGTATCCACAACAGGCTGTTGCGTCCATTCTACGTAGTTTCATCATTGTAGAATATTTCTTAAAACTGATTTTGATTTAGACTGATCTGTTATAAGATTACCTGCTCTAGAAACTCAGAATACATCTTCAAAAAAAGATTTAATTGTGAATATTATGTAGGCCCATGCTTAAAATATTGTTTGTAATTTTATTTTTGCCTGTTTGTTTGCTTTTAATTAAGCACAAAGCCACATCATGAGATACCCGTGCTCTGATTAACACGGGTACGAAACGCTGAGAAGTTCGCAGTTTCATCGCCGTGCTACTCGGAGACTACAAATTAAGTCTTAACAAAATTATGAATATTTACACTAGTTAGATGGAAACTGTATTTATTTTTATGCTTATGAATATTTATTACGTGTGTTAAAAAATTACTAACACAAAAAGTAGATTCTTGTTATAATATTACTCATTATGCGACATGCCAATGTTAAAAAGAAGCGTGATGATTTATAGCTAAAGTTTATTTTTATTTAACACGAAACTGTCTTATGAACATTCTTTGTTGTGTCTACCAAAAGTATAGAATCCCGAACTTCAATGCTATAAGCTCTTACGTTTACTCCTGAGCCAGTGGGAAGGGGCTTTACTTAAAGAGTTGTAAAAATTATTATTTCCCGAATTTTTTTTTTATTTTCCAAACTTTTTTTGATGATGACATTAATTTGATTTTTTTTTTCTTATGGTCAAGTTCACCCTTACTAGTTTCTCTGGGCCTGGCATGGCCTCGCGCGTTAAGGCGTGCGCTTCGTAACCTGAGGGTCGCGGGTTCGCGCCCGAGTCGCGCCAAACATGCTCACCCTCCCAGCCGTGGCGGCGTTATAATGTGACGGTCAATTCCACTTTTCGCTGGTAAAAGAATAGCCCAAGAGTCGGCGGTGGGTGGTGATGACTAACTGCTTTCTCTTTAGTCTTACACTACTAAATTGGGGACGGCTAGCACAGATATTCCTCGAGTAGCTTTGTGCGAAATTAAAGAAAAACAAAAACTAACATACTAGTTTCCCACTGGTACAGCAGTAAGTTTACAGATTTACAACGCTAAAATCAGGCGTTTGATTTCGCTCTGTGGACTCAGCAGATGTATAGTCTAATCTGGCTTTGCTATAAGAAAACACACACCATTACGTTCTTTTTCTTTTTAAATCTAAAAATTAAGATTTTCTGAATTCTCTTTTTCTAGAAGACTACTTTCCTAACTGTGCCACAGTCTTACAAACTGCATACAATACATAGCTTATAATCAATAACTAGTGTTACATACTTGATTAAAAATATAAAACTTCCACGGGATTAAATGTGCTGGACTTACTTCTTATTCTATTGTAAGACTTGGTCAACATCTTAACTTCTAAAATTATAATTTAGGGATAGAATATTGATGTGCGAGGACTGAAATTATATCGGACCGATTTCCCTACTCAGTAAAATAATCGATTTATTTAGTTTGTTTTAAATTTTGCGCAAAGCTAATCCAGGGCTATCTGCGCTAGTCATCCCTAATTTAGGCTAATTTTTTACTAAGGTATTGTGGGATTAGCTGTAAAAGTTTAACGCACCTCCCGGCTGTGATGACGAGCATGTTTGGTGTAACAAGAATTCGAACCCGCGACCCTCAGATAACGAGTGCCTTAACCACCTGACCATGCCGGGCAACAAAAAAGTAACTAAACAAACTATTATCATTATTGTTTTAGCATTTGCTACAATACTAAACTTTTAATATTAGAACTGATCTCTATACCAAGCGTCATCAGTTCAGATTTTTACCAACTTCAGAGATGATGAAAATTACTCTTGTCCCAACTACTGTGGTCTTTGTGCAATGAAATTAGTAATGAACAAAGTATGTTACCAACCACTGTTTTTGCTTCCATCTCCTGTAATCATTGTCCCAATAATAATATTAATAAAAATTGTTATTGTGCCCTAGAATTCTTTATAGTGATCACAATATGAACGATTATTGTTCTTTTCTCTGTGTACTATAATTTTGAAATAAAACATTATTAGCAATGATGGCGATCTCTGTATCAGTTAGTATACTGACAACTGTCTTTGTTCAGACACATTAAACACTTTTAACAAATCCAGTATTTATTGATAATTTACCATGTTTTTATTTCCTATAATATCTCTGCTTAAATATTATTAATGGTTATTGTAAAAACACTGCTATTGATTACCTTTACCACTTGGTAATTTGGTATGATTTTATGAATTACAGAATTTCAGATATAGATTTTTAGCCTCATATGATTTCATAACTGCTTGCTAAATATGCACGCAATAGCATTAATTTTCAATGAGAAGGGTAAGATATAGAGGACAAACACAACTCTACCCTGACAACACATGAGTGATGACCTAATTTTCCTTATATTCAAAATATAAAAGCTACTCTAATTCCTTTAACCAGCAATTATATTTAAAATAATGCTTTAGAGGAGTTTTGATTGTAAAAATTAAGAAAAAACACAAGAACTTAAAGTTCCTGGCTGTTAACGTTTAAAAACTTTAATATATTCTTCAAAATTCTTAAAAAAACAACAACATACATTTGATTGAGAAAATATGGTTAAAGAATAATTGTCTAATGTGAATTGGGTGTGTCTTATCTCGTTTCTCAGCTAATGCAAGTAAATTGATGCTTGTAGGAAAACCTCTTTCTTTGTTATTGTTTCAACGCGACAGTTTTTCTGGTTGACAATATTACCGTTACGGTATTAAAAAAAAAAAAAAAGAGAACTATATTGATTTAACAACATAATGAAACATATACCGGCAGAGGGCGTTGTCTGTCTTCTTTCGAAATGATTGAAGATGTTAATCTAGAAGCCAGAAGATACATAAATGTATTGATGTGCTATAAAGTTTCCATGATGATTTCTAGAGTGTGTTGAGATGTGAACATAATTAAACACATATGACATACTGGAAGCTAAATCTATAATAAAATTGTGTCACGCTACTTTTTATTAACTGGTGTTATAATGTAAAACAGCTACAATTAAACTAATTATCGTTAAGCTAACCATAGGATTAAAATAGTAATTATTATTGCGCTATTACCTCTAACTATTATGTTTATATGCGTGTTGTTCTTATAGTAAAGTCACACCGGGTTATGTGCTGTGACCTCCGATTTTAACGTAGTAAATCCGTAGACTTACAGATGTTTCAGAGTGGGACCTTTAACAACTACCATTTAGAATCAACATCACTTCTATTACGTTAACCCGCTATAGAAACTAACAATTAGTGCGTTAATTAATTATAATCTAATTTACTATTAAGTACACTAACCAGAGTAAGTAAGCCTTATTAGAATGACAATAACTTCTTGCAATCAATCTTATTACCATCACACTAAACAGATAGGATCGAATGTAATCATTTTGTTAACAATACAGGAAAATATTTCTATAATTTTGCTAATTCGCTTGAACCAACTATATTATCATTACATTTGATTCACAAAAGAATAATTAACACTTAAACTGACGTCAGTATTCTTTATGAATGTAAATTTTTATCAAAATTTCTCGGTTTTCTTCGTTTATATGCAAAAACGGCTCGTTTTTATACAGTATTTGCAGTATATACCACTGTATATCAACATTTCCTAATACTTTCAGGCAATAAACCAATGAAACCCTGAACGATGGAGCTGTTATTTGCATGTAGCCTTTGAAAGTAATATTATTTAGCAGATTTTATTCGTCTCAATAAAGCAGCATTAGATAATTCAACGGGATTTACAAAACATTTGGTCATAACTGAATGGTGCACAAACACATAAGAAAAATGATTTTAGGTTCACTATTTTAAAGAGAAAATCACACGGTTCACCACTAATAAAACAGTTCTTTACGAACGAGTAAGCTTTCGCAGTGGTTCAGCGGTAAATCTAGGTACTTATAACGCTATAAATCAGGTTTCGATACCAGGGGTGAAAGCGAACAAATAGCCCATTATGTAGCTTTGCGCCTAACAACAAATGCAACCAAAGAATGGAACAGACTGTAATATTGACTAAATAAAACAACAATATACAATTAATATGTTTTGTTAAGTTGGCAATAACGTGCTATTATTTTTGGTTTTTATTTCGCGAAGGTGGATGACTTAAAGTTTATTACGATACATGTGCCAGATAAAAATCTTTTCATAACAGTATCTTGAAGAAGTCATTAAAAAGCTCACTTTTTATATAATTTTATGAAGCCTGTGAAAAAGTAAAACAAATAAAATGAAATTAAAATTAATACTTAATATATACACACCATTCAAAAAATATGAAAACTTATTTAATATTTCTCTATCAACTGTAGAAATATAGAACTTCGTAAGTTTCTGTCGAGCATATGGAATATAAAAAAAAAATTAGAAGGTGATATAGGGTCTATTTAGCTTGTATTAAACTTGGACAAACAAGTTACCAGTAGGATAAGCATAGAAGGCTTCTTAGAAGCTGGAATAGAGATATAGAGAGGGTTGAGTGGGTTGTATTAAAAATGATTTTAAATATGCAAATACTAAGCTAGGTGACAATTACAATCTCAAGTCGCGATAGGACGGTATGCATAAAAGCTACATTTTGAAATTGTCATTTTTAAGGTAATGTATTCAACCGAAAAGTTATTGCATTTTGAAAGGGTACGTAACAACCCTTTCCGAAGCAAAGTATACTTAAATCCATAATACAATTAGTAGGGACATGTAATGCTTTCTTCAGTAACATGGCAAGATCTAGTTGAAAGTAATTTTTCTAATCATATTGTTCTAAATCGTAATTAGGCTTAATATTTTCCTTAACTGTACAGTATTACAATTAATTGTTAAGTCTAATACTTCTACAAGTGGTACAGCAGTTATTTGTTAGGGCTAACATTTCCCTGACCATAATTCATATGAGAAGTATTGCCAGTAATAGTTAGAAGTAATGCATTCTGTTAATATACATGCAACGAGTATTATGATCATAATATTTTCTTAGGGAGCTATTTGACTGGGAATTTTAACCCTGAACTAGAAGGTTTTAAGGCGTATATCACAAATAATACAACTAACGCTTTTTAAATTTATATGTATAATTCTCAATTAAAAATATCCCAATCTCTCTTCTTATAAGCACCCAGTGACCCATAAGAAAGTGTGAGGCCTTATAAAGCTAAAATTCGGGGTTTGTTTCCTTTGATAGGCGTATCGCAGGTATTTATTAGGTAGCTTTGCACAAAAAACCACAGCTAAATTAACTATGAGCTCTCATATAAGAAACCATTTGTGTTGAGAGATACAAAGATGAAGTATTTTCTGAAGTAAAAATATTCCATAAAAGTTCATTTCACGGTTATAATGATAGTTAAAGTTAAGTTTAACAAGGAAATAAAACGTAAACAGCTCCGTATATTAACATTTCTTAATGCATATCTAAATAAATCAATAATTCTAAAGCTATCCACTATTTTAATTGTAAAAAGACAACTTTTTAATCACCACTATAAAACAATAATGATGAAGATAATATAAATTAAAACATTACAAAAGATTCAAAGTTTAAAATTCATTTTTCCATTGGTAGTCCTCGTTGTTATTATTAAGTCTCATAACGGGTAACGTCCGTGGCCGTATCACACAAACGCGTTGTGGATATTCCATTTATCACACAAGATCCTGATGTCAAACTAGTCAGCAACTAAGGAAATCCAGTTACCACCCTAAATTTCTAGAATGTAAAACACCCAAACTCCACCCTTTTATTTAATAATGACAAAATGATGTAAATAAAGACCCGGATAAAACTATGGAAGTCTTATATTTTTGGCACTTAATTTGCTTTTTCTTAAAATCACGAATACAAAGGCTATTATAAAATCATTGAAGTAATGCTACCGAATCATTGGTACAACGTTATTAAACTGAATTTGCAAATACAAGTGAGTCTAAACGAAATATGAATTCCAATTAAGTATAAATAAAATTTAAAAAAAATGAATGTGTTTTCCTTCGGTAGGTTTCGCAGAAGTCTGACTAAAGAATATTGTAGTAAGATAACGAATACGCAAATACCGAATTTATAGAAAAGTAGTGAAACTATAAGACCCATAGTCCATTATATTAGATTTTCGTGTTCTTACAGGCAGAATTTTACCAAGCGTATTTCTTTCAAGAGATGACAACAAGGTAATTGGTCTTAAAAGTAACGTATACTCAGAATTATCTGGACTTTTAAACTGGAGTCAAATATTTTAGATATTTTAAAACAGTCACAACTGCATCGTTCTAGAAGTAACGTAGAATATTCTTGTATATAAAATGTTAATATACGATATAGGTAAAAAGTGGTTTTAGATCTGAACGTCTGGTTTGTACCTAACAACATGTAACTTTAGGCTGAGAAATGTTAATGTTTTTGCAACTTATTCTCTTTCCTACACTCTTTCATTTTTTAAGAGAGGAAGGTTTTGACCGTTTGCATACCAAATATGCTCAGTATTTCTCTCAAGAGATATGGATAGGGGTTACCCCTAGGGTGCCATGTTTAGGACTTCCCGCAGCGTCACGGGAGTCTCGGTTAATTCATTTAGACACAGGCTATAGATTACATGTTGTAGCAACTAAAATGAACGTGGAAGGAAAACTTAAAATAATCGTCTTCTGAACTCATGTTACTGCCTATTTCTCTTGTCCTTCCTTTGACATTTCTTTACGTAAGTAAAAACATTTCCATTTTGAAATCATTTCCAAATATATACAGTTAAAATTTGTGTTTTCCTCATCAGAACTGGAGACACGTATATACCACAATGATTATAAGATAATCAAAACATAAGCCACTTGTCTGGATTATCTGTTTTTAATTTTGCACAAAGCTACACGAAGGTTATCTGCGCTAGCCGTCCCTAATTTAGAAATGTAAGACTAGAGGAAAGGCCAATTCTTGGGTTACTCTTTTACCACAGAATAATAGGATTGACCGTACCATAATAACACACCCCAAGGCTGAAGGAGCGAATACGTTTGTTGTGGCTGGGATTCGAACCCGCGGCTCTCTGATAACGAATCGAGTGCCTTAACCACCTGGCCATGCCAGGCCAAGCCATTTGTTTCTCTAGTTTATTATTTAATAGGAAACTGTTCCACATAAGTCTCACAATGAGCTGACACTCAAGTATTTAGTCATATTTAGTTGTTTTATCTCATCGATTTATAACGCTGTTATTTGGTATTGGATTCCTGCGGTGGACAGAGCGCTAAATACAAATCTTCAAAACATATTTTAGGAAAATCAACAGCTACGCAAAGAAAACTCACAAACATACACGGGATAACAACAGTCTGGAACCCTACACTCCTGATAACAAATAGATTGTATTTCGTTTTAATGTTGAATACCTCTACACTTGGCCCGGTATAGCTAGTGCGATCGACTCGTAATCTGAGAGTCGCGGGTTCGAATTCTTGTTACAACAAACATGTATTAATGTTTTCCCTAGTCTTTCACTGTTAAATTAGGGATAACTAGTGCAGACGATACTCATGTAGCTTTGCGCGAAATTCAAAACAAACCAAGAAACCTTTACACCTAAAATTGATTATTGCCCAAACTAATGGAGGTATTTTAATTTTAACAATGAATGAGTTAGATCTATACAAAAATATGTTTTTCGCCATTTTCTGGCTAGAAATGACAATAATATATGCAGTTTCTTACAATCTCATAAACTTCTCTCTGCGGCTCAGAGGCAGATCTGAGAGCTTTCTACGCTAAAAATCTGGAAGGCAGAACACAGATTGCTCATTGCATAGCTTTCTGCTTATCAAGAAAACAAGACATATAATCACAAATGCCAATATTTTCCGTTAACAGGGAGCCAAATACATCTGAATGTGTTTTTGAGCTTGGAAAAACATCTGTGCTTTTAGATTTTTAATATTTGGTAAATTTAGTTTAAGTTATAGTCAGTTTATCTTGTCACATATGTGGACCTTAAATGATATATTATTAGTTAACTTGTATTATCATAATCAATGCAATTTCCGTATTTGGTACTCTGTGGTGATACATCAAACGACTGTATTTTTAGATATTGAAACTGGTGAAAGTGAAGTGAAAACTAGTTTTTTGTATTTTGTAAGTTATATCCTTTCTTTAATAATGGTTTTATTATAGATGTGGATTAAAATATTTAATATATGTAAAGTATTAATTTTCTTATTATTCAGTTGTGTGATATATTTTTGTTTTGAGGATTATTTTTAACTGCTGACTTTTATATTTACTAATGCTCCTTACAATAATGCAACATTGTCCTCTTAAGATCACCATATATAAGAGGTCTTAGCTTAGCAATATTTAGGACTAACCTAAATTTCCTCGTGAGATATTATTGACATTATGGCAAAAAATATCATTAACATCGAGGGTACTCAACTGATGAAACAATACATTATAATCACTATTGGTAATAACATCATATTTAATTAATAATATTATTTATTACACTAACGTTTCTAGTTCTGATCACTGATGTTGTAAATATTATTCGCAAGAACAGACTATTATAAGTGTGCTAAAAACATTTTCTATTTATTGTGAGTTTAAAACATGGCGTGTAAATCAAACTTGCTTAATTAAACAAGTTTATGGTGCTGAGTTTTAACTCTTTCGAGCATTATACATAGCTATTGGCCTGCTACGAATAATCCATTTCACGAAACAATACAATACAAAGTAATTACACCGTAACATGAGTTATTACTGACATTCTTAAATGATTTACATGCCAAATACGTCTGATTATAGAATACTCCATAGAAAATGAACTTTTTCTCAAATCTCTTTTGTTTCATTTGTAAGGAATGGACACCCGATGGTATACAGAATTAAATAAATAGTTCCAGAGTCAGAGGTTAACGAAAGCACATCACTCCCACAGGAGGTCTGAAATTAGATCCGACTTGTAATAAGGGATGATGACTTGAAATATTTAACTTCTCTTGATGAAAGACTCTCCCGGCCCCTACAAACGCCTTCACACATAGTTTGCTTTTTTGTGCATGCGTATAATATATATGTTAATTATATATAAAATGAACATATAACATTCGTATATGCAACATTCAAAGGAACTGATAATCGAGGCCGAAACTGATATAGTAAAGTACATCGAACTTTTCAACACGTTTTACGTCCTTAAGGAAATGTGGAAGTTTTTTCTAATTCGTATTTTTGAATTCCCCTTAAGCACCAGTACCAAGGAAGCTACTCAGAAACACGTCTATTAATTTATTTAGTGTAATTTCATGTGTTAAAGTTTCTTACTATGTATACGTAGACAGATATGTAGACATAAATTAACAGGCATAATTACAACAGAACTTAAGAACACTATATTATTATATTCTGGCTAGACTGTGCTGTTTACAACTGAAGCCCTTAGTTCGGTCTCTCGAGGTATCAGAAGGATGTTAATTTGCAAGTTTCATCCTTGATTAGCTGTATAACTTGTTAGTCTTCACTGCTAGTACACGTTGCAGATAATCAATGAGAATCGTCATATCCTTGGATTTTCAATGTGTTATTGTGTGATGTGTACTAATTACTTACAGTTAATGAACTTCAGTGCCGCCATTCAATAATTTTGCCAATTTAACCTAACTAGTTCTCCTGGTTTTATGGTAACTATCAATGCTAACATTTAGCAGTGTTTCTTATAATGACGTAATATTGTACTTCAGGGACTTTCATGAATACCTCGAGCTATAATATATAAAAAAGCTATTAACAGAAATATTTACTGTTAAAGCTCCAAATTAATAATAACTTTGAATAACACTATGCCATTTAAAGAATTAACCACGTCTGTACTTTTGTTCTTTATACCATTATGTGATATCTCAGCTCGAACTAATCTTCAATTTTATTTTGTAAACTCCGTCTAACCTTCAATTTAACCAAGGCTGCTGAAGAGGAATACAATCATTCTTTCCAAAGTGTTAAACCATGTTCGTAATCCTCATACAAACAAAGCATCTTGAAAATTTTTCGTATTCATTTTTCGGTGAAAAGTTATTTTTTACTGGTTTAAAATTTCCACGAAAATCTACACTAGGATATTTGTACATAGTTTTCCCTCATCCTTAAGCTATAGAAGAGAATAAAGGCAGCTATTCAACAACACATATTGCCAACTCTTGGGTTATTCTCATCGATCAGTGAGACTGCTAATCTTATAAAGTATTCACGGCTTTAAAGTATAGGTTATGATTTTTTTGGCAACGGGACGCGAACTTTGGTCCTTGGATGACAGTCTAACACGCTAACCTTTGAAAGAAAAAATCATATCGAATCCCAAGTTTTCATCGCAACACAACAGCTGCTTTATCCTTTTTTGATGTTGAAGTTGTATGCAGACCGCCTAATCCGATGTCGCAGACCGTTTTATGTTTTTAAACCCTCGCAGGTGAACTCTTGTACTAGAAGTTTGTTTCTGATAAAATATCCTTAAGCACGTACACTTTTCTAGTATGCACTCTTATACTGGAAGTTTATTTCCAATAAAATATCCTTGCTGTTTTATTTTTAAATTAAAATAATTTCACCCACTCTCACATGTAAAGAAATAAACAAAAAAATCTTAAGTAAACTGATAAGGACGATAACATGGAAAGTGTTCATAACATGCCAGTCCAATCATTTATTGACCTGTTAACTCTGAACTGGGTCAGTAATATTATGGTTTATGGGGTCACCATGTATGTAATATCTGTACTTACGATGTAGTCTGTAATACATCGAGATGTTTTAACGTTTTACATAATAATGTTTTAGGATTTTCAATTAAAATAATTAAATTGCTAAAGATGTTTCAGATTATTTTGAGAAAGTTTATGTAATTATTGACTTGAATTAAAATTTTACGTCAATTTTTTTCTTTTGGAAAGATGTGTGTGCGTGTATTTTTTCTTATAGCGAAGCCACATAGGGCTGTCTACTGAGTCCACCCAGAGGATCGAACGCCTGATTTTAGCGTCGTAAATTCTTGGACTTATCCCTTTGCTAGCGGGGAGCTGTAAAGAGATGGAGTTTTGTTTTATATTCTGGCGTAGGTGTTCGTTGTCAATGTTACTGTTTTTATTTTGTTTGTCTTTTGGTTAAAAAGAAAGGAAACAAAAACGAACTTGTTTTATCCAAAATATTGAATAGAATCAATTATGTGCATATTTCACAAAAACGTATGTTTAAATTCTCTCGTGTTCAAAGATATTCTCACCACTTATAATTTCCATAGATAAAAATATTTGTCGTGTTCGTTTTAATCAAATTGAGGCGCCTAGCGTTATATAAATATATATATATAAAGCTTTTACCAAGATTCTTTTACTTTATAGGTTACCGAAGTAAAAAAAAATATTATTCAGGTGGCTGGAAAGTAATAACAACAACAAAAAAACACGAAAAAATTGTGAAACATTTCCAGTAACTTCAGTGGTTTGGACAAGCAATCAACTAGATATCGATACACTTCTGAATTTCGGAAGTTTGGTGTATCAATATTTTTCGTTTCGAAATCATTCCAATGGCAGCTGGCAACATACACAAGAACAGCATGTAAGGTATATAATGCTTGGAAAAGTAATAATATACACATATGTATTAAAAAACTTGTTGGAGCATTTCCAGTTAAATAGAATCAGACTTGGTTTCTGAAAGAACAAATTAGAATTTTATCTTTCATGTCGTATAATTTCGAGGTTTTAAGCTCAAAAATGCTTTTTTATATGAACTTATGGGTGTCATACTTCTGAAGTTTGTTATCGTATTTTTTAAAGGAGTAAATTTGGAATCTTAAACATAGTTTCTCTAACTTCTGTCATATTCGTGCAAATAACCGAAAAACTAGACTGATTTAGTTTGGAACCAACAAGTATCCATATTTATCTTTAATTTTAATTAAGTGTTTCTATCATAAGTAACATATAATATTAGCGAAGATTTTGAAAGTAGTTTATCTAACTATTAGCAGAAAGTTCATTAAGAATATATTCATTTTTCAAGCCACAAATGATGACTGCTCTTATATAGAGCAATTGTATATAGAATTTGTTGTTTCACAATTTTCAAGCAAAGCTAATTTTTTGCTGATAGACTGGGATAATGGCAGATGGTCAACAGTATCAAGGGCAACACTTGTGCAAATGAATAGTGGAATCTAAATGTCACTCTTGTAACACACCAACGCAAGGTCCCGCGATGTGGAGCGAGTTCTTGTTTATTTATTTGAACTTAAATACGAAGTTCACTGAGGATTAT
This sequence comes from Carcinoscorpius rotundicauda, assembly GCA_011833715.1. Classification (NCBI taxonomy): domain Eukaryota; kingdom Metazoa; phylum Arthropoda; class Merostomata; order Xiphosura; family Limulidae; genus Carcinoscorpius; species Carcinoscorpius rotundicauda. The sequence continues at coordinate 25,761,339 of CM022405.1, read as the reverse complement.
CTGTACTCTGCCCACCACGGATGTAGAAACCCGATTTCTAGCATTGTGAGTCCGCTGACGACACATCACTGTGCCACTGGGGGTGGGGGGTTGCAGCAACATATAGAGAATTATGAGCCATTATGGTTCATAGCCCGACAATACTAATCATTATATCACTTACGGTTGTAATTATTCTTTGTACTTAACAAATATGATTAAGTTAATTCTACTTTCGTTAGATGTCGCTTTGGGAATACTTGATGAAACACCTCTTGGGCATCTTCCATGACAGTAGATAAAACAGTTTTCTAGTTAACAGTGCCCAAAATATAGAGAGAAATGTATTTGATTTAACAGTATCAACTGTTTCTACAATAGTGTTGAAAGTGTCACAATTCCTTTTCTAGTGACTTTATATATTAATCCTCATTGACATAAAAACAAATCGGAAAGCTTTTTCTAGTAAGATAACAATAATGAAAATCATTGTTCACACTTTCGGTAAAAATTAAACATAAAATATTGACATAAACGTTTCCACATGTACACTTGTCCCAGCATTCCCTGTCACACCAAATATGTTCGCAATTTCAAACATTGGGGCGTTATAAGGTTTCGGCCAATTCAACTATTTGTTGGTAAAAGAGTAGCTCAAGAATTGGCGGTGAGTGGTGATAATTAATTGCCTTACCTCTAGTTTTACACTGCTTAATTAGGGACGGTTAGGGCAGACAGCCCTCGTGTAGTTTTCCGCGAAATTAAAAAAACAAACAAAAAACAATTCGGAACAAGTCTGAATTAATAGCAAAATTAACTCTACCTTCTCATGCTAAAAGTAAGAAAGGTCCCCATATTAACAGAGAGATTTGTTTTCATTTTTGTGACCTTGATCTTTGACCTTGACCATTCAAAACTTAGCCATGTCTAAGTTGAGCCATGGTACAAACATATACCAACTTACTTCAAAATACATTCAACCATTTTCGAGAATTTCTATTGACAAATACACTCTCATACACACACCCACAGGGGTTAAAGCACAACCTCCGTCTATCATCTGAAAGCATTCCAACAAACGGCTTTCTACAATAATAGTACAGGTGATTGGAATCCTACAATACTTGCTCAGAGTTAGCTCAGAAATGATGAGCCGTTTTGTTTTAGCCAAGAAAACGGTGTTCCTTCTCCATGTGACTAGAGATGCGTAAATCATGCCGCTGTTTGATGGTTAAAGTATGAATAACGTTTGAAGGACGAGTCTGACTCTGTTGCTGGTACTGTTTCAGATCTCTAGGTGGCAGCTTCCGAACGGCAAACAAACGAACTGACATCTGGGAGGCAAACGCTGAGTTATCTTTTAACAATGTCCTGCATGGACAAGTAGGTTAAGGCGTTCGTTCGACTCGTAATCTGAGGGTCGCGGGTTCGAATTCCGGTCGCACCAAACATGCTCGCCCTTTCAGCCGTGAGCGTATTATAATGTGACAGTCAATCTCACTATTCGTTGGTAAAACAGTAACCCAAGATAGCCCTAGAATAGCTTTGCGCAAAATTCAAAACAAAGCCTATCAATGACATATGATAAGCTCATTACGTGATCCGTTAGAGACATTTTCATTTCATCATTTGCAATTTTATGTCATTTAGTTCTCAGTTTTAAAATTTTATCCGTCGATACTAAATAACTTAAACTACAACTACATGAAACTTTTTATAGTGCACATGTACTCTTTACAAACTTCAATGTTAATCTTTAACCTATTAATAATATTAACTAAATTTTATTCAATGTTATTTGATAATGCGTTTTTTAAAGAATATTACTTTTTATTACTATGAGGGAACGTATGGCATACATTTCTTTCCTTGTTTTCATTTTTGGTTGTTTAAAACTTGATGTGCTCAAATGTTTGTAACGTATTATAATATTCTCCGTCCCCTGCTGGTACAGAGGTAAGTCTACGGATTTCACTACGCTAATTTCATAGGTTCAATTCCCTTCAAATAGACTCCTCAGATAACCAGCTGTGGTTTTATTATAAGAAAACACATACAATATTTATTACAAATCCTTTGATACTAGGTTTATACTTTCTACCAATCAGTACATATTTTGTATAATTTAATCACTATATTACATCTTTCTTATATGAACAAATACTAACAGATCTATGTGAGAAAACGAAAACATTGTTTGGAATAATGGGTAATACGATCTCACACGAAGCGAAAGAATTAACATACCATTTTTAATTCAGAGCTAACGTAGTAAAACATTCAACCTTTGAAAGCTACTCTCCTCATTATATTTTTGAAGCAAACAAATAAAAAACCTTCTCTGTCCCATTACTCCACATTTTTTAAAACTAAACAGATATGCTTAAATTCGTAGATCTGAACGAATTAACATGTCATTTTATTTTATTAAAAGCGAATATAGGAAACAAATTCAATCTTTAAAAGCTTTTCTCCCCTTTATGTTTTTAAGAGAGCAAAACAAAATCCTTTTTTCTCCTCATTACTTCATTTTTTTCAAACGATACAGATAGAAGCTGTTATTTTTTATCACAAATGCTATGTTGTTTTTATGACGTTCTAATCCCACTGTTTGAAACAAAAGAGCGAAGATGGTATATGTTTATTTGTGTGTATATATATATATATATATATGTAACTGTAAGTAGGCGAACCGAGTATCAAGAACAGAGCAAATCAAACATTCTTTAAGTCCCAAGTTGTGTATAAAGCAGACAAACTGGTGGATTCTGGAATATGTTTATGTTGATGTTAGCAAAGGCCACGAAGCTTAGACACATTTATATGTACCTATGTAAAACAAATATTAACTTTTAGATTGTAATGCAGACTTTCTTGAAAACGTAAAGACTTTATTGTGTTACTCCTTTTGTTCAAAGAGTACATGAAAGTAATTGTAGAATATCGAATGTGGCCGAATATATATATATACATATGTCTTATTAGCAATCTAAGAAGCTTAAGATGAACTAGTACACCGCCACATTTTACTTTAACAATACATATGATCGTTAAAATAAATTCACATTGCTAAAAATGTTGTGTAAGAGATGTTGTCAATTGTATTTTATTTTTGTTTGTGTATCATTTTGAGAGTTGTAAGTTTTAAATATTTACTAGTATTTTCTGTATTTTCTTTATCTAGATACCTTAAGTGCAAAAATATAATTTTTCATTCCACACTGGTATTACGTAATATAACAGAAGATAGGGCTTGTATACATATCTGTGTTTGTAAATGAGCACAAAGCAACAATCTTTACTTGTACTCAGCTAACCAAGAGAATTGAAACTCGGTTTCTAGCGCTGTAAGGCCGCAGACATGTCCCTGTGCCGCTTGAGGGTAAATATCTGGGTTTAACTAAACCATAAAGGAACCAAAGATTTATTTAAAGATATTATTTCGCTACAAATAATAAAGAACTTTGTTAGTTTGAAACGCTCTGTAAACTGTTTAAGTGATGAACCATATAAATTTGTTATTTCAGGTAAGGCCTGTCTTTCTTTCCGTTTCACCCTTAGCTAAGCAATAAGTTTGAGATCTTATAGCACTATAAATCAGGTTTTATTATCCAATACACAGAGAGTACATGGAGTTACTTGTGTTTAACAATAAAAGAAATAAATATAACTTTTTGTTTTTCTTTCCTTTCCTTTGCACAGACTAAATGAACCACCATAATTATATATTCCAAGTTTTGTTCTTACAAAAACTTACGATGATGAAATTCATTGCTCGATTTTCCTCGACGGACAGAATGCATATCTTAGATTAAAACGACAAAGTTAAAAATATTATCAATTTTAACTCCGCACACGCAGATTCGTGTACACTAAAACTTGTATATATTTTGTTAAGCCCTCCAACAGCATAAAAGTCAATAAATTAACATAAACCGAATTATGGGATAGTGCTATGTATCCAGGAGTTGGTTTAGTGTGCATTTGTTGCGAATTAATTTTGAAACTCGCTGGAGTACCTGTCTCTTGGACTAAAGCTACGCAAATTCATGATTAATCACATAATATCTTAGGACATGAAACGTTTGTTTCTCTTTCATGTAATCACAAACAATGCAAAAATGCCAAAAAAAGAGTGAAAAAAGTGAAACCGTAAATTTGCACGTATCTCCGCACGGACTCAACAAACCTTCATGGCAAATTTGGAGAAGACCCATCAACAAGTGACGAAGGAGGGGTAAAACCCAAAAATACCCATGAAACAGCAAAACGCGAAAACGTTTCTGTGTACTCTCGCATCTATGAATTTTGGTGAGGAAGAGGTAGATACATGGACATAGAACAGATAATAAAAAATCGGGATGAATGGTCACCTTAAGAATGGCAAGTTTTGTTTTGAACTTTGCACAAAGCTACTCGAGAGCTATCTGTGCTAGCCGTCCCTAATTTAGCAGTGTAAGACTAGAGGGAAGGCAGTTAGTCATCACCACCCACCGCCAACTATTGGGCTACTCCTTTATTAACGAATAGTGGGATTGACCGGGACATTATAACGTCTCCTCGGGTGAAAGGGTGAACATGTTTGGCGCGACGGGGATGTGAGTCGCACGCATTAATGCGCTTGGCCATGCCGGGTCGAATAGCAAACTTATCAGAACTAAGTGATTCTAGCTCTGAGGTGTAACATATCTACTATAACCATCTAATAAACTTTTAATTATAGTCGAAGTTTTATGTGTAGTTATTATCTTTTTTTCACACTGATGAAAAAATCAAACAACTGTACTCTAGGACGATAAGCTTTCGTGTCTCTGACAGGTTATCAGGTTATATTTGTTTGTTTTATAGTTAAGCACGAAATTACAGAATAAGCTTTCTGTTCTGTGCTAACCATGAATATCAAAATACAGTTTTAAGGTTATAAGCATTCCAACTTATTACTGAGCTATGAGGTTTAAGGCATGCAAGAGAGAGAGAAAATTGATTACATTTAAAATATTATCAGACGGTTTCGTTTAGTGCTTTTCTCTGCTTGTTTTAGAGGAAAGCAACATTAGACTATTTGCCCTGTCCACCGATGAGAATCAACTCTCGAATTTTAGCGCTGTAAGTTCGTAAGCGTACCTCTGTCTTCCCGAAGGACTTTGTTTCATGCAAACTGAAAATTACAACATGGACTATATTGTTGTAGTTGTTTCCTAATTATGAGCTAATGTGAAGATAGTTGGTCAACAGTACATATCGTCAATTTGTGGTCTATTTTTGTCTGATATAACTGTGTGATTTGACCATCACTCTTAACGAGTATTTATAGCCCCAAAGTGAGGAACATATATTTGTGGCACTGAGCGGTGAACCATTAATTCTCAGATCCACAGGCTGGGCATGCTAATATCTTAATTACGTCCGCTCCCCTTTAATATAAAAGCTAAGATCTTTGATAAGCTGCCAAATTGGACTTTTTTTTCCTTTTTAGGCCATTACATCTCAGAAGAATAGCTAGAGCTAATAAATATATCAAGTTGCAAATCGATATTTTAAAAGTAAACTGGAAAACCATGTGCTCTTTACTTTTAATAATGCTTATTAAATGCTCAACCGGATTTTCCAACTCATATATTCCAACCAAACTCGCATGTTTATGCTATTAAAGAGCGTTTTTTTTTCTTCTTTTGGACAGTTTTATTTCAGAGGCAACGAAACATCAAATAAGACTTATATTATTTCATTTATAACCATGCGTATACAAATTATCGTAACATTGTTCACGTATTTTATTTGTGTATGAATGTGTGTAAGGGAGATTCGTTAACTTGTTTGCCTGACATTATGTACCTAATTAATAACGTTGTAACCAGTAGAATAAGTTTTGTTGTTGTTTTATCACAATAAAGAATGAATTTTGAATGCAGATTTTATCAGTTTCAACTCGTTCAGTATATGTATAATCACTATTCACAATTTGAGCAACCTATTATATATATATATATAACACTAGCAATATATAACAATAACAAAAGCATTACAATCGTTGAATTCTTCTTGTTTAAAACTTAAATCCCATTAATTTTTTATTTCTTTCTAAAATATTAAAATATTTTCTAGTACAAAGATATTCACTTTTTTTCTAAACAATTAATTTCTTTTGATTTATAGGCCTTTAGAAGTACTTAAAGATAGTCAGTTTCGGAATTAATTAAAAATAAAATATTATTTTTGTTAATTTCATATTAAATTCTTTACAAAATATGCATTATGATTTTATTAATGAATCTCAATGTATTAAAACCCTGCTAATATTCAAATGTTCAGAAACGATGTGATCATAAAACTGTTGGATAATGATTATCTATGCTTCATTCTAATCATTAGAAAAATAAGATTAGAATCTCCTAATGTTCTAAAAAATTCATAAATATCTTTTGCTCATTATATTTTATTATGGTTATTCATGGAAGTAAAAGTTAATTCTTTTGTTAATAATCGTATTTCATTTTAATCCAGATCATTCTGTGTTAAACTAACAATTTTAAAAATACTAAGCCTGGTTATCTAAATGTTATTTTGAAGTCTATCATATTTTTCCAAATCATTAAATAAATTTCTATTTCTATTTTCCATTCTAATTTTCAGAACTTCAATTTCAATCCTCAACGGGTTTTCGCTTCTAGCCTTGTTTTAACGTATTTCCCTTTATTGGAAATAACCTCATTAATCGTTTCTCGAAATTTGAAAGGTATTATTAATAGGAGATCATCTTGAATTGCATTTTTCATAATTTACTTAATTTTTCTGTTCTCCAGCTTCTCCAAAATGAAACATTTTCATTCCTTCCAGTAAAACTCTTAATATTCGTTGTTGTAATTTTTAGACATGGTTCCCACTATTTCTTCCTTCTTTTTCATCCATTTATCAAAAGTTCTGTAAGTTCTTTATTTTTTTGAAGGCGGCATCCTCATGCCAGCTATAAAACAATATGTAAATATTATACTAACTTTAAAACGTCATCAAAAATAAACCAATAGATTCTGATAATATTATTATCGTCATTAGAACCTTAAAAATATCCCGAGGATTGAAATGTTATTTCTATCCACAGGTGGACCTTTAGATGAGTTTTGATTACATATATATATATAATGCCTATAAAAAACTAAATAAACAAAATTCTATATTTGATTAAGCCTTTTCATATCATCTAGGTAGAAGTTTCTAGTAATTTTTAATGGATCACATCAGCATTCTAGCATTATATTGCCTTGACTTTATTAACACAAGTCTCTACTGAAATAAGCGTAACTTTAATTTTAAAGCTTAATTAATGGTTGAAGTCATCAACATGGCAATGATAAATATTGATTTTTATTTAAACAGAACGCAAGGAAAGAATCACTTTCTCTTTGTATGCGCACTAGCTGTGTAAAGGATAAATTAAAAGAAATGTTTCACTTGTAAGTTGGATGTGCTTTAACCTTTGAGGAAGAAACATTCCAGTCGACCTCTACGTGACTCTTGATGCAGGTGGGGGGAGATAAGTGAATGTAAGATCTTGTTTGCTATGCTTACTTTTCACCAAATTCCGAGTGTCTTTCTTTCATCAGCTTGACTTTATAAAGGCATGATTTATTTTACAATAGCAAGGTTTCAACATTATTTACTATGTACACTGTAATAAAACCTCAGTTAAAATGTATACAGTGTTCACGTTTAAGCTTTGAAAATGTCTATTATCTAATCCAGAACAGGATTTGTCTCGGCTCCTGTATTCCACAAACATTGTGGACATAAATACCTTTAAATTGCGAAATAAGTTCGTGTCTTTCCTTCTATATCATTAACGTTGTTGATAGTTTTAATGCGATTTTTTATTGTGTCAAAATAAAGAATTTATTTATTGCTTTTAACCAGACTGGAGCTCGAAGTCATAAGTAAAACAGTTGAAGTTTTCATTCTATAAAACAATGCCAGCAGTTATGCTTAAAAGTAGTACAACAGCGTAATTACCTTCGATACCCCAGTACCAGAGCTGTATGTCTGCGAATTCACAGTGCTAAAAATAGAGTTTCGATACACGTGGTGGGCAGAGCACAGATTGTGTAGCTTTGTGCATAATTAAAAAACAATTGTTTCTGACAAATCGTTATATTAGTGTGATTTAAACACGATGTTAATTGTTTATCAGGTTCTTTTGTAATTTATTATATTCACTTGTTATCCTATGATGCACTGTGGCTGTCGTAGTTTATAGTTTTTGATGAGTGCGTGCATAATACACATATTTAAAATTATGTGTAATATACACACTTGTTACAAAATTTGTTATGTACAACTGCATATTTTGATTTTTGCAGCTGTTTACTAGCATGGAAAAAAATCATAAGTTTGTAAAGTTAAGATTAATCGTTTTACTTCCTTTCCTAGATTAAATTAATTTACTAAAAACAACATTTTTCATTAGAATATGAACGGTTTTTTAGTTTGTCAGCACGTGAAGTAGGTTTTACGAAATATTATTTGAGAATAAGAACAGTTATAAGTTTTACTAAGCTAAGGTACTGCTTGTTTCTTTTCTGTTTTTAAGCATAAAACTTCACAATGAACACTCTGTACTGTGCCTGGCATGGGCATCGAAACCCGGTTTTTGCGTTATAAGCCGTCAGTTGAGCTGCTGAGAGACACCTATGTTCTGGTTGTAGAGAATATCATAACATTTGTACGTCAAATGATACAACTTTTGTAGCTTATGTCTGTCGAGTTTCGCCAAATTTGTTTTTAAATCTAGCTTGCCCCTCTCCAACTGCTAAACTAACATTTTATTAACTTGAAAGAAAGTGAGTTAATTTGCTAAAATTCAACATCTGGGAAAATATTTTCTTTCACTATTTTATATTCACTCTAAAACATTTTTTTTCGTAGTTCAACTAATTTTTTATCTGAAACATTTTATGCTTATTTGTTAAAAACATCAATTTTTTGAAACAGCCAATATTAAATTAAAAAAGCGAAATTGCAGTTGTTCCATTAAATCTGAACAGGCTTATTCTGTTTGATCCTAGTATTATGATTAATTAATAACTTCAGTTTGGTTTCTACCTTGACTTTAAATCCTTTCCTGTTTTATGGTATCTACAGAAAATAAAAATCTAATAACCTTAGTTTTAAAAGAACGTAAATTACAATTATGGCTTTATTACTTTCGTCACGCCAAGATTATATATGTTTTCATTGCACTGATTTCCAAAAGACAGTCCACACCCTGTCTGCTAAGTTAAACAAAATAAAACAAGTGGTCATGCTGTTGGAAAGACGTAAAGAACTTTGCTGAAAACAGTGACGAATGTTGGGTTTACAACTATGATGTACCATATTGTGTTTTTAAAGGAAGTGAATATAAGAGTTTGGGGACGGAGAGAGTGGTTATTGTATTTAGACGTATCTGTCTTGTATTTGAAAAGTGACACATTTTTTATGCATAAGTTATCTCACTCTATGTTAACGCGTTGTTCATTTATAGCAACGTCTGAATGGTTGTATAAGGTATTAAGATTATAATATAACTAATTGTATGTGCATGTAAGCATCGATGTGACTTCACTTAAAATGCCAACCGCTGTAACATTCCTTGCCGAACCAGTGTTTCTGATAATCAGAATACAGATCAATAACAACACAAACCTGGCAGTTAGAGAGGAGTTGTAATTCGATGTCGCATCTTCAGCAGATAAATGGTAACCAAAAGATATTTGTTTGTTTTTTTTACTGAATTTTCAAATGCTGACAGTTTCCTTTGGAACTTGGTGCGTATTATGGGTCATTACATAGTACTTAGTGCACAGGTTGTCCAGATAGTAGAGCTCTGGCCAGTCGACTTCGAAACTGTACAAAACCAAAAAAAAAAAAATTATTTGCATTTGAAGCTGTGTATGTGTTATAAAGGTAACAGTTGACTTCTAATTGTAAATGGTGGATATTGCTGGCTGGATGCCTCATTTCTGATTAGTAGTTTAAAATTAGGGAATGAAGCAGAGAGTTATATTAAATTGACATACATACAGAATACAACATATATATATATGTACATACATATAATATATAATTAAATGTAAAGACATGAGAGAGAGAAGAAAAATCGAAGCCACAATATAAACATCTACCATCTGGCAATAAATTATAAGGTTGATTATCATTTAATGTGCCCTGGTTTTAACAGGTACAGGGGAAGTAAGACCAAAATTGCGTTGGAGATACACCGTCTATCCAGTTTAACCTCAACTTCGCCGGGCTTACTTGACTAAGAAATAAACATTGAGCATATGTGGATGCTATAGTCCACAACGTCCCACGTCTTTACTGCCTTTCGTTATGTGCAAGTAAATGTGAGAAGGTGGTTGCTCACAAGAAACAAAAAAGCAAGAAGATGTAAAGGAATTCATTACATCGATAGAGTAAACAGTAAAACTGTTCTCGAAATTAGTATTCTAGCCTTCAGCATGATGTTTGGACATAAACACCAATATGTTAAGGTAGTACAGTACTAACCCTAACCAACATTATTAGTAGAACTCCCATCTTTCACCATCCCATGTTACTATTTAGATTTTCCATGGTTATAAAGAGTTCTACGCAATAGCACGTCGTTTATAGAGAAGGTGTTTGTTTCTTTTGAATTTCGCGCAAAGCTACTGGAGGGCTATCTGCGCTAGCCGTCCCTAATTTAGCAATGTAAGACTAAAAGAAAGACAGCTAGTCATCACCATCCACCGCCAACTCTTAGGCTACTTTTTTTTACCATGTAGGATTGACCATCACATTATAATGCCCCCACGGTTGAAAGAGTGAGCATGTTTGGTGCGACCGAGATTCGAACCCGCGACCCTCAAATTAGGAGTCAAACGCCTTAACACGCTTAGCTATGCCGGGCTCATTATAGAGAAGTAGATATCACGACCACTAGAGTAATCTATCTCTTACAAGATGTAAAATGTTCAATAAATAATTCCAATTATTTCTCCTACAGTAAATTTTAGACATTATTGTGCATATTAAAATTTCGTGTAAATCGCTATTTTCAAATTTCTATAAATATTGTCTATATTTACTAGAAAATAATTTAATATATTTCATAAGAGTTTTGTCTTTCAACCCATTAAGAATAGCAAAAAGTAGCAACCTAAAACTGACACTATTGTTTTCTTTTTCCAAAATGACTCACTGGTTCGGGCGCTCGACTCGTAATCTGAGGGCGATGTGTTCAAATTCCCGCCACACCAAATATTTTCAGCCGTGGAGGCGTTATAATGTCACAGTCAATCCAATTATTCTTTAGTAAAAGAGTAGTCTAACAGTTGGGGGTAGTGACAACTAACTAGCTTTCCTTTACTCTTACACTGCTAAATTATTGATGGCTTGCACAAATAGCTTCAGTATAGCTTTGCACAAAATTATAAAACAAAAATCGTCAGAAAGGTCATGAAAGGGGAAGAGGTTCAAAGCCTCCATCCAATTTCATAATGATACAATTCTTGAACAAGTGTGTCTTTCTTATCAGTATTGGTACCTTTATGTATTTTTATTGCATTTGTAATGTTAGGAATAGGAAATTATAGGAAGGTCACAGGTCTCTGTTTTGATATTCTTATAGTTAGTACACGGTCCTTTAGACACATTGCTCAGATTGTTCAGAAGTGGGAGCTCATACGGTGCTTTCACATCATTTCGTATAGCATTACTTTTTTATGTGTAGCCATTAATCCAATATATTCTTTATGATAAGTTAAAGCGCAGGTGTGTTGGAAAGTTCCATGAAAGAAATGCAAATATATTAATGCACCTGATACACAGTGAAAGACTACAGAATGAACAGGCTTGAATATGTATAGAGACAGACTATGTATGCGTATTTCTATGCACATGTAAACGTATGTGTCATGAACTACGTTCGGGAACTTAAACTCAACATATATCAAGGTTAATTCTTTGGAAGACGAGCGGACAAAATACAGCATGGCCATAAAACAACATATTCTGTTTTAAAAGTGCCATGGTTTGTCTCGGATATATTCTATTTAGCGGGAATAAGTACCAATTATTAACTTTTATAACGATTATAAATCAAAGAGAAATTGCTCAGGCTCAAACATAAGCCCGCTTTTGTTTTTAATTCGTTCGTTCCACGTACAGGTAATGATGGGAAAACGTTAGTATCAAGACAAACATTTCCAGGTATTTTAAAGTAGCAAACAACTCCTGTTTGATTAATACTGTCTTATCCGTTTTTCTTTTATATTGAAATCACGAATGAAGTTAACCTTTTAATTACTTTAAATAATTAATAATAATTGTTCGTATGACGAACTTTTTTTATTTCACTCGGTTTTTCAACAGAAGACAGAAATTATATTTAGTATTTACCTCAAAATTTGTTTTCAAAATGATTACAAAAGTAACAAAACATTGTTAGACGATGTTGTTACCAATCCAGTAGTTACGCCCGCCCTTCAGCGACACTTTATGAAATGCGCAGCCCACACCTTCTCTGTATAACAATCTGAGTCTGTTTAGTATATTTGTAGAAATAAATAGAAAGAGGCCCATACTTACCAACTGATTAATAAATAAACTAATTTATACTATTTATAAAGCAAAGTATTTAGTTAGCATTCAACTTTCACAAAACTACAGTATGTTAGAAAGTCAGATTGGTTTGTTAACAACAAACACGAAACGAACTGTTTTAACATGAAAAACGCAAAATTATTATATATTGAATTTCACAAAATGCTGCCGTCCCTAATTTTGGTAGACTAGTATTGACAGCTACATTATAATGTCCCTCACAGAGAAGATGTTGGGATTCGAACCCGCAATTACCAGATTGCGAGGCTTAACCACCAAATAATACTAGCATGTGTTAAAGGTGATTAAAATAAATGCTGCTTATATAATTTCAGGAAAGAACAAGTGTGAAAGGCATGTTTTAAAATGCGATTCACAATATAACCCTGATATTTTAGAGGTAAATATTCACCAGTAATTTTTATATCGTTAGGGAAGAGTATTATGGTATTACATAGCCTATGGTTTAACAATAAATAAAACAGTATGTAAACGTAGTTTTAACTGCTGTATGTTATTTATTGTATGTAATAGAAAAAAAAATGAATTTCTGTATGCTGTGTTGATGACAATAAACTCCGAGGTTAATTTAACTTTAACAGGAAATATGTGACTATTGTGGAGTACTGAAGTGATATTTTTATGTAATATTGTGAGCACGATATGGTAATCACGTTTTTTTAATCTCTGGGGACCATACCTGGTGCATCAAGCAGACTCTTTATCAATTGATTTAACACCCTCTCTGTTCCTAGTAAGGCACTAAAACTACTTCGCTCCCCCGCTAATTTTTCATAAACAAGGCCTTAACTCAGGATCGTTGGAGATCACAAGGTGGACAACATTTTTGTGTGTGGCAGTTCCCGGATGAACGTCACCCATTACTTTCTACCTTCTGAGTTAAAGGGTTAACCATCAGTAACTTCTAGTAAAGCTATGATATGCTTAAACCATAAATTATAGTTTTTATTGTAACGATTTAAATTTAAGGTTATTTCACAAAATTCAGCATATTTCCTGTTTTTATTTTCGGATTACAGTTTGAATCCCACCTCTGATACATCGTAAAACTAACCCTAAGGTTTATTATCTGTTTGACAACCACTTGAGCTGTATATCCATGTTCCTTTTACCCATCTGTGGTTGTTTGTAAACGAAACAAAACCATTCAAATCGGAACTGCTTGTTTCAAAGTGAGTTTAATTTAAATATTTGTTTGCATCTTTGTTTAGGTCCAGGAAGTTAACGGTGAAAAAGGTAATTAAAGGATTAACTCCATAACTTCTGATGGTAAAACACTTTTATAAGAAGTCAAATAGAGATATTACCTGGATGTAGCCACCCAGTGGCACAGCGGTATGTTTGAGGATTCGCACCACTATATGCCGGGTTTCGATACCCGTGGTAGGCAGAACGCAGATAGCCAATTGTGCAGCTTTGTGCTTAATTCTAAGCAAACAAACCTACAGGTAAATTTGAACCCTGTGCTTCACGGGAGACTTAGATTCTCAAAGCTTTGAAGCTATTCTCCATATGGAAGTCCTATGATGTAATATCAGTTGGACATAAAATATAAGGGTTTTTTGTCAGTGTTATAGTACTTAGAACTGTATCACCAATAGGGCCCACTCATTCTAGTTTCACGCGAGAAGCCCGTGCTTTATGTGCCTAATCATGGCTGGAATTCTATAGATGAGACTGATATATATGATTAAATGGTAATACTATACATTCATTTAAATTCTGAATAGGTTATATGTAGCTATGATATTCCAAAAGAAAAAAAAATGAGTGCTACATGCAGGAAAGTCACAAATGCGTTGAACAGAAGTCTTAAAAACATGTTGCTGGCAGGTGAGTAAATGGAACTAAACAATGAAGATCTGAATCGTCCAGTGTGTGTAGTAATTAATGTTATGAACTTGTTTGATTTAATAAAAATGAAACAAAAAAAACAAAATTGGATGAAGTGTGTGTGTGTGATTCCTTATAGCAAAAGCACATCGGGTTATCTGCTGTGTCCACCGAGAGAAATCGAACCCCTGATTTTAGCGTTGTAAATTCGAAGACTCACTGCTGTCCCAGCGAGGGAAAGGGTTGAAGAGAAACAAAGAACAATGTTGAAAATCTTACGTACAATGTAGCGTAATTTAAATGAAAACACTATTGTACTCGACGTTCTGAAACCATTTCTCTTTTACATACTACTGGCCTGATGCAGTTCACAAGAAATGGCTACTTTCAATACATACAAGAACATAATTTTATATAAACTATATCATACAAGAAAGAAATAACGTTACAAATGTTTTATTAACACCTATTCTTTAATATGTAGATTGCTTCTGATATCAAGACGGATTTCTCTACAGACACAACTTCAGATTAATCTGTTAAACTTCTCTCTTTTATTAGGAATCAGCGTGAAAGGTTAATGTACGACATTGTATTGCACTAATGAATGCTAACTCTTCGTTAATCACGTTTGACGACCAGTTAAAGTAATATTATTTTTATCTCCTTTGTAAGTAGCCATGTTGGGTGTTAACTGAAGTAGAAACATTTTACTTAGCTCAATTTCTGTGCTCCTTTGTCAACATTTATGTTTAGTGGTTGACAGAAGCTGTAATACTGTGGCGAGTTCATGTTTCTTTGTCATTGTCATGATAAAAAGTAAGTTTTGTTACCTCCCTGTTTGCTTTCTGCCAATCTCGTAGGTTTTCCCCGCCTTTTCATTGATTTGTTGTTAAGGTGACCACTAAGCTGTTTGTGTGAAGTTACCGACGTTTTAATTACGTTGGTAAAAAACAAGCCTAGCTTGTTCGTTGTTAACTGATTCAGCTGTGTGAAGTAATGCTGCTCCTAAAGTCTCGTTTGTTATTTTGTTTTATGAACTTCGAGCAAAGCTACTCGAGGGCTATCTGCGCTAGCCGTCCCTAATTTAGCAGTGTAAGGCTAGAAGGAAGACAGCTAGTCATCACCACCCACTGCCAACTCTTGGGCTACTCTTTTACCAACGAATCGTGGGATTGACTGTAACATTATAATGCCCTCACGGCTTAAAGGGCGAGCATATTTGGTGTAACAGCGATTCGAACCCACGATTCTCGGATTACGAGTCAAGCGCCTTAACCACGTGGCCATGCCGGGCTCTCTTAAAGTCAACCGAGACTTTAAAATTAATCTTGAACCAGATCTCAAGCAAACAAAACGTCTTCGAACAGTCGTGAAATGGAGGCCTTTTAGCAACTGGACTGATTTCCTTCTTCTCTTTTGTTTATTTAATCTATAACAGTTTTGTTTATTTGGCTAGCGTTTAATTTTTGTTTCTGATCTGTTAAAGATTTGAAGAAAAACAATCAAGTTATATCCGATTTATTATGAGCTCGTATTGAGTATTCGTCAAACAAACATGGCATAACCATAGAAATCACCCAGATATTAAGTAGGGAAACAAATATAAACAAATGCAAAATCAAAGAAGCCCTACTTATAGAGTAACTAAAACCAAAATTAAACAAATATAAAGGAACACCATTATACCCATACTAACAGAACCTAATATCCACCTGCAACGCCCCCTACAATCCCGTACCCGTTTTTACTCTCGTTCCTAAGACATGTTTGTCAACGGTCACATTTAAATTCTCTCTTTCTTAACCTAAAGATGACCTAGGAAGGTCGAAACGTTGTTTTCTCCTTATCAATAAAAGTTTTAATACCCATAACAGCCGTTCTGAGATACATTTTTATTTCAAGTGGGTTTCTCGTCATCAAGAATGTGTTATTCATTGTTTTATGTCAAACTCATTATCTTAGTTTTACTTTATATAAATTTCACTAGTCAACTGAATTCTTTTTTTACTTTTCTCGAAATTCCAGCTATTATGGGAGTGGCTTACCTGTGTTATAACATTCCCTGCTTAGGAATGTCACAAATATGCCAGGTTCGAAGCATATCTGAGTGTTCTTCATTATAACTTGGTATTCATATATATATATATGTGCGCGCAAACATAAGAGTTATACAATTTATATCTTGTTCCATGATCGATATTTAAACTATTAGAAATACAATTCAGATGTTTTTTTCTGACAAACTGGAGAGAATATCCAATTTCACATAAGAAGTGAAGAGCAGTCATGTGATATTTCTGTGGTATTTTTGTCCTGCAAGATAGAGTCCAGTTTATCAAATTTAAAATACATTAAAAAATACGTATTTTTAAGGTGAAAAATCAGGGCGAACAGAACATTGTGACAATCAAAATTTCAATACACTTTTCTGTCATTTTATGAAGAATAAACACTCCATAAGCTAAAGTTATAAAACACACACGAGAGCAGGTTTCATGACCTACACTTTAACAAACATTTTATATGACCTTGGCTTATACTGTCTTCAAGCAGGTAGCGATAACATTGGTCTCCCTTCACGCCCTCTATCGTAAAACATAAGCTAAGTGTAGTTAGTCTGTCTGGAATCATTAGACTTTGAAGTCAGATATATTTTCAATATATGATAATACTGTCGTGTTTTTTTTTTAATTCGTGTGACATGAATAAGTTCATGCGATTTTCGTTGGTTTTTTCGCCTCTGATCCAAGATGTAACATATTAAGTCTTGTATTTGTTGAGTTTAGACGAGTTGTTAGAGGCTAAGCTGTTCTTTGCAGTTTAAGAATAGAAAATGACTTAATAAAACTGCTATAATGTCTGTGCGAGACAATGGCTGTTAGAATCATTTACAGTACGGATATCCTCTTCATCTCCATTACACGGACGTATTTCACCCAAAGCAGAATGGAAAAGGTAAAATAACTACCTAATGGCTTAAGTCTGGCGCTGCTGGCAATGATAAATCATGAAGACATAAAGAATAAATCACCTGTCCACGAACATCTAAGTATTCCGGTTGTTTCCGGCCATCTAGTGAGCAATTTTGTTAATCACTCACGTCCTTAGTCTTTTCTCCCTCTTTGAGGTTGACATAAGACCTTTTTTATAGGTATAAATTGAAGGAAAACACTGTTGATGTATGTTTGTTTTCGAATGTATAATGGCGGGAATGGTCACAGCTTTTCGAAATGTTCACTTTAACGCACCAGTTGTGCAAGGGTCTTATAATATTTTACAACTATGATAAAAATACAACCATTTAGATTAAGCATTTCTTTCAGCAATTAAGATTGTCAGATACTGTACTTTTTCTTTCTATCTTAATGAAGAAAAGTAAAGCTTTTTTTAGTTAATCGCTATTTAAGATAGAGTGTTAATTATAAAAAAATATTTTATTAACAGTTTTATTAATTACTTGCACAACCACCGTAAGATATTTTTATTTTTTAATTACAGCAAAAATATTACATTTTGCTACTTCTTAGATATACATTTTTATAAGAAAAATATTACTTAATTAAAGCCAAAAATATAATTTAATAGTGATTCCTAAGTATAAGAAAAGTACTAGTGAAACCTAACTTCAACAGTTAAAAGTAGTAGAAAATATATTTTGAAAGTGTAAAGACATATTTCTAAGTACAATGAAATGTTTAAAATAATTTATTTGTTTGTTTTAACTCAAAGTGACACAATGGGCTATCCCAATTTGAACGTCCATAAACTTATTTACGATCGACCGGTAGATATTTAAATTGAGTAAATATTAACTGGCGATTTTAACTAGTACTTAAGCTTACCCGGAAAAGTCAGATTAGTTAAGGCATTCGACTTGTAATCTGAGAATTGCGACTTCGGTTCCCCGTCGCACTAAACACGCTCACCCTTTCAGCTGTGGGGGCGTTATGTGTAACAGTCAGTCCCACTATTCGTTGATAAAAGAGTAGCCCAAGAGCTGGTAGTGGGCGGTGATGACTACCTGCTTTTCCTCTAATCTTACTATGCTAAATTATGGACAGCTAGTGCAGATAGCCTTCGTGTAGCTTTGCGCGAAATTCAAAGACAAACAAACTTAAGCCTTACAACAGGTAAAATGGCAAACTATAGTGTGTGTGCTTTTCTTATCGGGCTATATGCAGTGGTAAGCTATAGCACATCTAACTTGCTTTCAAATCTATGCACCTATTAAAATATTTACTCATTTTAACTACTTTTTCTAAATAAAAAATGTTATCTCTTTTAATTCGCGTCTACATTAATAACACATTTAGTCAGGCACTGGCTTAAACCTAGAAAAAATAATAACTGTTTTAACATATAAAATACGTGTAAAACTTATGTGAATTACATTAAAAATGGCAAAGATTTTATCAGAAATAACCCTAGGTTATAAATTTTACTGCGTTCCTCTCAGTTTCCATCAGTAACGTTACCTGGTCCATTATTAAATATAATTAAAGGAAGTTAAATGTGATCACCCTTCAACTCCATCCGGCCACTCAAGGTCGTTTTTCTATTGTAAAACCTTATTTTTAAAATGTAATTAATATATACAACTAAAGGCATATGATCGCCTGTAATTGACTGTCGAGTTGTATACGCTTTTACGAAAACTTTGTTTAGTGCATGAAAATACAGTTCGCAAATACACGCGGTTGAACGTAATCTCTTGGGAGTAGTGTTATTGTGGCATTACACACTGTTATATAGATTACGATCTTTGAAACATTGTTCTCGTGCCCTAAAATAAAATTTACTCCTTGTTAAAACACGAATATTGAAATGTTACATATTGTGAGCCACAACATACCTCTTGACAATATTGCTGTCGTAATTTTACAAACTGTGAGCTAGAACATAACTCTTGAAAATGTTGTTATAAATTGTAAACCAGGATATAACTCTTAACAATATTATTTTCATAATGTTGTATATTGTTAGTTAAACCTAATTCTCTATAATAATGTTATTGTAATGTTACAAATTTTTAACTGGAAGATAACTCTTGACAATACTGTTACTGTAAATTTAAATTGCAAACTAGAACATAATTCTTGATAATATTGTCTTTGTAATGTTATATACTGTGAACTAAATGTAACTCCTGACAATATTGTTATTGTAATGTTAGACAGTATAAACTAACTTTTACTACATCACTGATAATGCTCGAGATAGACTAGATTTGTTGTTATGCAGAAATATTACAATAGGCTATATATATGCTATACCTACCACAACGACATACCCCAGATTTTGTCATAAAAAGCCCTCACTTGATGTCAGATACATTGTAACTCAAGAACCTTACTGTAACATAATAAGTTTGAGGTGTAATCTAACTCATAATATTATTGTGATATTATTAGCTTGGGGTAGAATGTAGCTCATTGTTTTATTGTGATATTATTAGCTTGGGGTAGAATGTAGCTCATTGTTTTATTGTGATATTATTAGCTTGGGGTAGAATGTAGCTCATTGTTTTATTGTGATATTATTAGTTTGAGATAGGATGCAACTCATAATCTTATTGTGATGTTGTTAGTTTGAGGTAGAACGTAACTCATAATTTTATTGTGATATTATTAGTTCCCGGTAGAATGTAATTCGTAGAATTATTACTACGAATGCAATAAAAAAAAATAGTTCTTCACGGGAACACGTCAGAAAACTTTTTTGTAGACATAGCTAAATTTTTCGTTGTTTAAAATAATGGTTTTGTTTAATTTACCATTGCAAGTTTTTTTTGGCTCATAGTTTTTCATCCTTCGAAAACTATTAAGGGACGTTCTTTAGTTTCGAGTTTCCTTTTTCAAAATGACGTTTTGTTTTACAAGATAAGGTTTTCATTAGGTTGAAAAAAAACTGCTTTAAACAGCTTAAACAGCAAATAAAGTTCTTTATAATCTTAAGCATTTTGTGTAACGTTGTGAGGAGTAATCAATTTAACAAAATCACACAGGAATGCTTTCGTAAAGTGAAAACGGGACAAGGTTTTAATCAGTTAAATAATTTTAAAATTTTAGTTACGTTCAATATTTGTAATGGGAATAAATATGTGTTTAAAATGCTGAAGAACATAATAGTTCCATCCATTTGCTTAAAGGTTTGGTTGTTTTAAAGATAAGCCACGTTTAGCGATCTTCTGTGTCTACTACGGGAAATCGAAATCAATTTTTTTCTTTCTTTTGCATCGTAGGTCCGTAAACTTAACGCTGACCCTCCAGAGAACTTCTTCTAAACGATTTGTTAGTATAACAATACAAATATTGACAGGACTGCTTCAGTTACTGAAGCACATGTTCTAAAGTAATATAAAGGTTTGTAGCACAATAGTTCAATATAACTAGAAGGCTACTTGTAAAAAATATTTTGTTTTTTGTTAACGTTTGTTACTCTGTCTTTGCTGATGTTTCTTTATATTTGTATATATATATTAGTGCGTGTATTTATATGCATAGTATTTATAAGTTAGTTGTTTCTTTTTATTTTATAAGCCCGGCAAGTGTGTGAAGGCGTTCGACTCGTAATCCGAGGGTCGTAGGTTCAAATTCTCGTCACACTAAACATGCTCGCACTTTCAGCCGTGGGGGCATTGTAATGGAACGATCAGTTGTGTTATCCGTTCGTAAAAGAGTAGCCCAAGAATTGTCGGTAGATGGTGATTACTAGCTGTCTTCTTTCTAGCTTTACACTACTAAATTAGGGACGACTAGCGCAGATAGCCCTCGAGTATCTTTGCGCGAAATTCAAAACAATCTTCCTCCATTGTTTTTGGAGGTTGAATCTTTGGGAGAACTCTTGAATTATGTTATTTATCAGTCAGAAGTGTCGAAGCACTTTACGAACTTTCTTCGGTGGTCTCAGCAGATAGCCCGATGTGGCTTTGTTGTAAAAAAACACACGAACTTTCTTAAATCTGGAATTCGACTTCTCACGGTGTACAGAATATAATTTTCCGTTTCTTTCCCTCCCTGTGACATAGTTTTGTTTTTGTTTTTTCTTACACATATGTTTAAATTTTTGTGCACTTTCTTCATAGACTGTTATTTTTGAATGGCGTTTCATTACATATACATTGTTTTTATTCCGGAGTATATTTCAATCACTATTATTGTTTAACTGTTTTTGTTGTTAAGTGCTGTTTTGTTTTTACTAACTTTTCTCGAACGTTGTTTTCTTACATTCTGTTCTAGTGTTCGTAATATATTTATTTTCTCTTTAGAATTTTTTATCACGTGAAATATTATTCCCTGATTTTTCTCTGACATATTATTTTTCTGCTGTATTTTCTCCTATGTCTTTTTTGTCTGTTCTCATATATAATATTTTTTTCTTTTATATCATTCCAGTTTATTAGATTATTTTTGTTTTTATCACTTATTACATTCAATATTCTTTTATTTTCATTAAACATTATTTACTTAAGGTTTGTTTTCCTTCGATCATGTTTTATCTTCTTGTTTTGCTCCTCGTTATACGCTATATCTCTTCTACTTTGTCTCATACTCCTCTGAGGCTCAGTGGTAAGATTAAGGACTTGAGCGCTAAAATCGGGACTCCTACCCTTGCAGTGAACATAGTGTAGATAGACTGCTGCGTGGCTTAGCGCGAAAAAAACATCAGTGATACTCAGTTTTGTTTCATTTTCTTATACTGTGTTTCCTCATATACAGTTTTGATTTTGACGTTGTTGTTTTTCTTGCACGATAAGCGAAACTGTTTTGATGAAGTATCTGTACTTAATTTTGATAACAAAGTATTTCAAGACTGAAATACTGAAGTAAATTTTTTAAGTTTTCGTTTTGGTTTCACTCATTCAGTACGATCAGTTCTAAATTAGTTCTAGTTGTAATTGTTTTCAATAAATCAGGGAAAATTTGCAAAATATTTTTCTCAGAGAATTTCACGAAAGAAATATTTGTTGGATCAATAATTAAACACTCTGTGTAAAGCTTGTAAAACTTTATACAAGATCAAATTTAATATATGATTACAGTCAACGTTATAAATGAGATAAAAATATTAATAAAATAACTTAACACCATTTATGTTTTTTTTTTTAAAAATTAGACTTAAGGTCATGAGACGAATTTCGTGGTTTCATCTGATTTCTTTTAGGGATAACACTAGTAATATATTTTAAAATTTTATTTGGATAACGTTTAAATTTGTTTTAAACACAAAGTTACACAACTGGCTATCTGTACTTTGCCCACCAAGAGTATCAAAATCGGGTTTCTAGGAGGAGTGAGTCCGCAGACATATCACTGTGCCAGTAAGGGGATTAACGCTTAAGAACAACACCACTAATAAATATTATTAGTATATGGCGATAAAGGGAGAACGCAAGAAAACACATGACTTGGGTTAAGGCGCTCGACTCGTAATCTTAAGGTCGCGGGTTCGAATCTCTGTCGCACCAAACATGCTTACACTTTCAGCCATGAGAGCGTTATAATGTGACGGTGAATATCACTCTTTGTTGTACAGGAGTAGTCCAAGAGTTGGCGGTGGATGGTGATTACTAGCTGCCTTCCCTTTAGTCTTACACTGCTAAATTAGGGACGGCTAGCGCAGATAGCCCTCCTGAAGCTTTGCGTGAAATTCAAAATAAACCAAACCAAAACCCTCGAGTAGCTTTGCGTGAAATTAAAAAACAAACAAAACAAGCAATCATGAATGTTACGATTCCATTTATATATCTTTCAGGAATAACATCAGTCGTACATTTTAGAATTTTTATTGGATAACGTTTTGAAACATCACCAGTCATAAATGTCATAATTTCATCTTGATAACGTTTAGGCAAAGTACAAACCACACATTTTAAACTTTTGTCTGGATAATGTTTATGAACACCTCAAGTCAATTTTATGATTCTATCTGCTTAAAGTTTAAAGAATAAACCACTCGTTAATTGGGTTGTTATGTTTTCTCTAATGACATTTAGGAATAGTAACAGTCATAAACGATCAGATTCTATCAAGAAATATTTCCAGATCTTTTTAAGTTATATAAGTTTTTGGGATCTCTTTAGGTTCTCCCTTGATAACACTCATAATTGTATTCTTTCTATTTTTAGAACGTCCTTAAGATTTTAACCATTGACACCTTTAAAATATCATTTAAGTTTAATTTTATCCAACCAAAAACTTTAAAATTTTATAACTTTTGCGATTTGGTTAAGTTATATATTTTGATATTCTGCACAGAGAGCTAAAGTATCTGATCCTGAGCTTTCATATTTTAATTACTCAGCAATGTTTAATTTTTTATGAGAGTTTCATCATTTATATTTTCATGATTCTATTGATATAAACTTGTTATCTTTAATCAGTAACGAATTTTGAAATTTTATTGAAATTTCATGAATTTGAATTTACTATCAATACATCGTTTAGACCTTATATCAGTTATAAAATATTAGATTCTATGATGAATATAAGTATATCGTTCTGTGTTTTCAATAGCTATATCTTTTAAGATTTATTGAAAGAATCGTTAAGTTTTTAACCTAATATTAGTGTTAATATTTCGTAAGCAGGTAGCAAACTTGATGAGATGCACAGCTGGTATATTTCTTGGTTTGGTTTGAATTTCGCGCAAAGCTACTCGAGGGCTATTTAAACTAGCTCTCCCTAATTTGACAGTGTAAGACTAGAGTGAAGGCAGCTAGTCATCACCAACCACCGCCAGCTATGAGGCTACTCTTTTACCAACGAGTAATGGGATTGACCGTCACTTTATATCACCCCCACAGGGATAGTCTGTATAAATTATCAATCTTATTCGAAATATTAATACAATAGACTGGCAAACATTTATTATCTAATGGTCTTTACACTGAGGTATAGGTGATGCTCTGGTCAGCTCGTTAAAGTTACGGAAGTTTTAATCTCACAGACCAAAAAAAACCAAACGAATGTCGTCTGCAGACTCATGTCTGCATATTTATACCTCTTTAAATGGAGCTCTTCAAATTCATGTATTCGCTGGTTATGGTGGCTAATTGGAGCATGCGTAGTTGTTTACCTGTCATCATATCTTATTTATGACTGACGGAGCCCTACTTCAGTATTGACGCACATCTTCGTTTTTAGTGAATTTTTGTTTTTAATTACTAGCCGGCATTTTACTTCTGTCCCGGATGTGGTAGAGTACAAGACTAGATATACAATAGAACGTGAACCATCTGTTCTTTCCCTCTAGATAAACTCGAACCCTGCTTTGTTAGTTTCAACTACACCCCACAGAGGAGGTCGTATATTGAACTCGAAAAACTAACAAGCTTTATATTGAGTTTTTAAACACTGAAGTTGAATCGATGTGTCTTGGAACTTTGTTCTTATTGCTTTTCATCTCTTAATTTATATTTTTACTTTTGTAAGTTTACCTATCTGAATACGTAAAAAAAGAATACACAAAATTTGTAATAAAATAACTATGCATTAAAACAGGAAAACTGAGAAAAACACTGAATATGATATACAAAATGTTCCAGTGATCTATAAGATGGACAATTAAAATGACTTAAAGAGAGCTATTTCTAGCGGAACACTTTTCTTTACACGAAAAGATTTGGATATAAATAAAGCTGCTGTCCCCCAGTGGCATAGTGGTATGTTTGCAGTTTGTTTGTTTGTTTTTAATTTTGCGCAAAGCTACTCGAGGGCTATCTACGCTAGCCGTCCCTAATTTAGCAGTGTAAGATTAGAGGGAAGTCAGCTAGTCATCACCATCCACCGCCAACTCTTGGGCTACTCTTTTAGCAACGAATAGTGGGATTGACAGTCACATTACAACACCCACACGACTGAAAAGGTGAGCATGTTTGGTGCGACGGTACGTCTGCAGACTCACAGTGCTAGAAACAGGGTTTCTATACTTGTGGTGGACAGAGCAGAGATAGCCAATTATGTAGCTTTGTGCTGAACTACAAACAAATAAGTCTGATACATGAATTTGCATAAATGAATATTACGGGGTTTATATTAAGATTAGAAGATAAACAGATCGTTAAAAGCAGAGTGTTAAACGAGTCTTCTTCAATGAGTGTGTTCAGTAACAACAACCAGAAAAATAATCCGTTGTCAATATCCAGTTGAACGTGTGTTTTTTATTCATTGACATGATCTTAGTAGAGTGCCGTGTCAACTTCAGCTGTAAAAAACAACAACAAGGGAGTCTGAAATCAGTGGTGATGCATGCAAATTTGTAAAATATAAGGTATTAAAAATGCACTTGTATGGTATACATTTTTTCCAAGAGTATTTATACATATACGTGTGCGTGTGTGTACATGAATAACGAACAAAAATTCAACTGTAAAGCAAGTTACTTAAGAACTAACAACCTGAAGAGAAAAATAACTATATTCATGATACTCATAAAAAATGAATAGGTACTTTGGATTGGGCAATAAGTGAACATATACATGAAAAGTTAGCTGTCAGAAAAAGAAAAAAAGAAAACAGGATGAAAGATAAGAATATTAAACGTCGTTTGGGACGTTTTCAATTTCAAGTATAAAGCTGTTCAGAGAATTTTATAGAAACATTAGCTCGCTTGACGACGAATTTTCTTCAAAATACAACAGATCGATGCGTTCACAGTCTTGAAATTCGAATGTTATGTTAATATACGAAATAAAATAGCATTGAAAGTTCAAAATAACTGACTCGTTTTATAAAACTATCAAACATCTCAAGGATATCTGCGGAAAAACAAAACTAATTACAGCCTCTGTAAGTTGAAGATTTCCAAATGTCGTATTGTTTAAAAAAATGTTTAGCAGCATTTGTATTTAAAGGCTTAAGTATATCACGTGAAAATACATCAAAATCTAATTAGTTTCTTGAAACCTAATGTCTTGTATCATTCTTCCTTTGTTATACAATATCCAATGAATGTCAAGCAGTAATATGTCATATACGTTTATCACTGGACCAGGATTTTCATACGTGAAAATGAGATAAATATTAAATTTTCTTAAAGTAATATTCTAATTGGATTTTGTGCAATGTTTATAAAGTTCTGTTGCTTCTTTCATTTACGATCCACTGTCGTAAAACATTGTTCAGTATCTCATTCCCCTCCCAGGCATGACTTGGTGGCTAGGACGCTCGACTCGCAATCTGCGAATCGAAGGTTCGAATTCCCATCACCCGCTCGCTATTTCGACTATGGTAAGGTTATAATGTTATGATCCATTCTAATATTCGTTGTTAAAAATAGCCTAATAGTTGGCGGTGGGTGATATTGAATAGCTGCCTTCCCTCCAGTCTTACTCTACTAATTTACGGACGGGTAGCGAAGATACTTCTAGTGTAGCTTTAGGTGAAATTGAAAAAAAACAAAAAACAAATTATGTAAATATATATAAAATAAGCCAACAACATGAAAAACATTGGAATATATATAGACTATTTATACAGCAAATGTATCTCAGTGTAAATGATGAGCTTCGAACATAAATGAACATGACCCTGATAAGGGTTTTGAATTCACGCATCCACCCAAAGGACCTAACTACCGCCAATTAGAAATGGCCACGAATATTCTTATGTGGAGATAGGGATTCAATAAAAAGGACTGCTACTGGTTAACACAAAGAGATCCAAGTGTGTTGAGAACATTTCCTGTGTAAGTGTTTTTTGTTTTATCACTGTTTAAAAATTAATTAATGTTACATCTTGACGTCTTATAAAGTAATATTCTTCTGTATGCTATACTCGTAACGTCGGTTGTTTCTCAGTAAGAGCGAGTTTCACATTATGCCGCTGAAAAAGTATTCTTTAAGGTTCATTCTCATGTATTTTATTTTATCGTCAGTTTGGGTTGTGTAGCGTTTTGTGACCGACGAACTTAACACCTTCACAGCTGATAAAATAACTTTTAGTGATACAGAATGTGTTATTCAATAAGAACAGTATTTTATTTATATACAACAATTCAAACCAAAATTAAACCAATATAAAGGAACATCTTTATACCTACACAAATTAATAGCCAAAAACTACAACGCCCCCTACAATTTGGTGCCCGTTTACATTCTCGTCTGTAAGACATGTTTCCAGCAACGGTCAGTTGCAAATTCTGTTAACCTGAAGATGACGTAAGAAGATTGAAAAGTTGGTCTTTGCTTTATTTTAATAAAGTTTTAATACCCATATCAGCCAGCTTGTGACACATATTTTTATATGTTAATTTATTAGTGTCGACGAGTTATAACTATATCTCAATTAAATCTTCACACAGAAAAAGCTAATACGCTGTTTGTCCGTAACTAAGCACAAACTACACAATAGGCTACCTTTGCTCTGCCCCACACGGATATCGAAATTCAGTTTTTAGTGTTGTAATTTCCCAGACGGTCGCTGTGCTCCTAGGGTACAAAACGTTAAGTGTTTTCTTATAGCAAAGCCACATCGAGCTATCTGGTGAGCCCACCGAGGGGAATCGAACGCCCGATTTTAGCGTTGTAAATCCGGAGACATACCGCTGTACTAGTGTAGGGCGCAAAACGTTAAGAAAAGCGCTTTAATGTCATCGCATTAGATGTTATTTCGCAAAATGCAACCACAGTTAGTAACTTATAAAGAAGAATGTTAAGTGTGTAATTTATGTGAAATATTGTTGTGGATCATTCTATTATTGTAACTCAGTGTACAAACGTGAGTGATTAGTTAATTGGTTCAGTTTCTAAACTTTGTGACCTATTTAAAACTCCACCGCTAGGACAACGGTAAATATTCGGATTTAGACATTTAAAATCAGGGGTTCAGTTCTCTTTGGTAGACACAGCAGATAGCCTAAGGTAGCTTTGCTATAAAAGAAAAGCACACATAAACAAAGCGTATGAATTGTGCGATATATCTTATTTTTGATTTCAAGGAAAGCCGTTCTGAACAGTGTAATTCTCTATTACTTACTAAGACCCGACATGGCCAGGTGGTTAAGACACACGAGTCGTAATGTGAGGGTCGCGGGTTCGAATTCCCTTCACACCAAATATGCTCGCCCTTTCAGCCCTAGGGGCGTTATAAAGTAACTGTCAATCCCACTATTCGTTGGTAAAAGAGTAGCCCAAGAGTTGGCGGTGGGTGGTGATGACTAGCTGCCTTCCCTCAAGTCTTACACTGCTAAATTACCTCGTATAGCTTTGCGCGAAATTCAAAACAAACCAAAACCATTAATTACTGAATAAATATAGAAATGATTTTCAATGCACAAGCCTCCGTTCGTTTGTAATGTGTTTTACATTTTTATATTTAAACTCATAAGCTAGGCTAGATGATTTACACTGAAATATGAAGCATCAGCGCCAGTAAAAATTAAAAAGTTTATATTTACAAATTTTCGAATACTCGATAGTTTTACTTGCTTGAGAATTACTCCGAGACCCCAAAAGTTGAACTATGCAATTAATAATTAGAGAAGGAAATAACTGATACCACACATATACAAAAGGAAAAGCATTTTGATCAACTTGATTTGATCCTTGCGCGTTCTAGACGATTGCGTTTCGGTGTATGGATTCGGGAGTCTATGATTTGCGTTTCGTTAAAAAATTGCCATGTGCACTTTGGAGCTGTGGGTGTGTTTTAAGAGTAACTGTCAAATCGTGCTATTCAATTAGAATAGACAACGGTTGATGGTACATGTTTATGACTTTCTGTCTTCTCTCTAGTCAATCAGTTCGTAATTAGGGACGCCAAGTACAAATAGCCCTTGTGTTGCACTGCACAAATATCTGAAACAAATTATCTATGCCACATTAAATCACTACGCATTGATCGCGTAATCTGTGATAACGTCTACCATTTAATAGGCCCTGAACATGTTACATGGTATATTAATAAATCGTTGTTACTATTCAAGAAACTTGTTTAAATTACCATAATATTTCATTCGGTTCTTATTTATGTAATTATTCAATATTACATAAAGAACTCGTTAGGCCTATGTTTGTTGCTTGAATATGTACATAACTTAAACAATGTAAAAAAGTTTTCTAATTGCGTATAAGATAGGATTGAGGTGGATGAAATAAACGTTCATTTATTATTTCACTGCAGATCTGGGGTATTGTTAAAAACAATATTTTCACGCATATATCATGAGTGGTTGTAAAAGTTCTACTTATAGGTCGTGAATCTTATTTATTTGTTACTGAAATGGAAGTAATTAGACGACATTATTCCCTTGTGGTTTTTCGTGAGAAAAACACACTCTGGGATCTCTTGTCTTTTTTGAAACGTTGCTAACATCACGCTCAAATTAAAAAAAAGTTATATCAAATACTGTCTAATGATAAATGAGTGTTTGTGACGTGCTTATCTCGTCCATTTACTAATGATTAGTTTTCAAACTGAGAGTTACACGGGAAGATTTATGAGCATTGTTTATATTCGTCTTAGATTTACATTACGAAGCTAATTAAAGGGCGTTCGCCAGCCAATCTAACCATAAATTTAAAATAACTGTTCCAAACTAATCAGTTTAAACATTTTAGTTTGTTTCGTCAAATCCGGTGTATCACAAGACGTCAGTAACACAACTCAGAAGAATGTGTTAAGCTAGTTATATTTATTGCTAGGTTAATTTTTACCTTGTGGTCCATATGTAGGTAGATTGCCTTCATCAGAAGTTAATGATAATGCTGATAAATAAATTGACTGGTAAGACATGAAAGAGAAAAACCGATTGGTTAAACTAAAATATAAAATATTCATGGTATTATGTTGCACTTGAAACTACATTGGATATTTTAATTTTTATATTTAAGTTACTTACAATGTTCATAATCCGATATTTTTGTAACATCAGCATGACCTGTTAAATTGTAGACAAATGAATGAAGTAATGTTAAACATTATACAACAAAACCATCTTACAGAAGTTAAGGTTTAGGGTTTGTTTGTTCGTTTGTTTTGAAATTTCGTACAAAGCTACTCGAGGGCTATCTGTGCTAGCCGTCCCTAATTTAGCAATGTAAGACTAGAGGGAAAGCAGCTAGTCATCACCACCCACCGCCAACTCTTGGGCTACTCTTTTACCAGCGAAAAGTGGAATTGACCGTCACATTATAATGCCGTCACGGCTGGGAGGGCGAGCATGTTTGGCGCGACTCGGGCGCGAACCCGCAACCCTCGGATTACGAAGCGCACGCCTTAACGCGCTCGGCCATGCCAGGCGTAAGGTTTAGGGACTGAGTTTATATCTTTGTAGATCAAATTTAACCCTAAAACCTTGAAAACATTGAATTGCTACTTTTAATAATTATTTCAAAAATAAAATCAGTGTCGATAAATCAACTAGCATTGTATGCTGTGTTAATAGTTAATTCGTGTTTGCTCTAACCACAGAATAAGCTATCTGCATGATAAGTCATCCACAGGGATTGAACCCGAAATTTTAGTTTTATAAACTTTTACGATTATAACTAAGCTACTGCAGTATCTTATGTTTTGTTATAAAACAATTTGACAAAAGTCAGCTTGCACTGTCGAAATAAAAATTCTACATTCAGTTCAATATCGGTTTAGTTCTTTAGCTCTTCAAGTACGTTTTCTAACTTTTCTCTTATCGAAGTTTGCTTTCACATAGCTTTACTTTTACTCTGTATCTCTCTTGTCTGGTCGCAGCTATTTATGCGACTGTTACTTAGGTTTTCTAGAGATCTCCATGGTCTCGACATAAATGGTTTGCAGAAAAAACGTACGATAGCCTCGACATCAATGAATTATAAATATAGAATAAACTAATTAATAATACTACCTACATTAAACATTTTTTTTTTATATCTGACAGAAATAAACATAAAAGAAAATACAAGATTGTGCAATACCAAGAAATTCACTGTTACTAAACATGCTTGTTTCAGTGATCGTTGCATCATATAAGAAAATGTTATGCTAATTAAACAGACCAGTGACCCTCAAATGAGGGATATCAAGGAATCAATTTTGATTAAGACACACTGGGCCAATTTTGTATAATCAAATAATAGGATATGATAGTCATTAGTTATAGTGCACCCACAGTATCAAATTGCAAACTACATTTTTGGTGACAGTGGGTTGTGAACCATGAATACTCAGACTCATACTACGTGCAACCTAATAACTAGGCTACACTTGGCCGATACACATGGAATAAGTCCAAATAAAGGTTTAACCAAACGTCTTAATAGAATTAAACTTAGTGATATATATGGTTCATAAAGTATTTATAACGATCAAACTTTTAAATATTCCCCTTTCAGTTCGAGTTTTAATTTGTTTACAAATATAATTTTTGTTGTATATTTTGTTGCCTACATGAACGTTAATGGTCATGTGCGATACTGCACTTAAATCCCTATTAAGGAATTCTAAATACACAGAAAGGTGTATAAGAAAGAAGCGAATAGCGTTTTACGAAATTACAAGTTATACAGCGACTAGTAGAGACCCGAAAATCAGTTGCGCCAAAATGCAAAAGAACGCTTTTAAACACATGATTTATAGAATAATGCAAAAGAATTCTAATCATAAACACCGAAATCTGTAAATGCACACTCCTAGGCCTAACATTAGTTAAGCCTTTATTAATCATTAAACGGCAGCCATCATTAATTGATGCTGCTTCCTACATTTCCGCTGTTTAAGGGTTAACTACGGCCAATATTCGACAAGACTGTAACTTGTGTACATTTTTTAAGTTACTTCTATTATAGCTGAATTTTACTGTACTTTAATAATATTAATAAATAAGTGTGTGTGTGTGTTTTCTTGTAGCAAAGTCACATCAGGCTATCTGCTGAGTCCACCGAGGGAAATTAAACCCCTAATTTTAGCGTTGTAAATCCTTAGACTTACCGTTGGACTAGCGGGTGACATCAATAAATAAACTTATTGTGTTGTTTTATGACCTAACGTCAGGTTTTGATACAGCTTTAATATGTTATTGCACAAAGGGTCTAATAAAATAATAACATATACGTACATCCGTTCAAAATGAAGTGCGCGAGCTTGTATACTTAATAAAGTGCGCACGCATTTCAGAACAGACAATAACTAAGTTTTGTTACAATACACAGATTTTTATAAGCAATTGTAATAATTTATAAAATATGTTAAACTGTTGGTGAAGCTCAAGTATTGAAGTACAAGCTTTAAAACAAATATTAATTTTATTTGTTCTTATGTGCGTTTACAAACTTACAATCTAGTAGATTTAAATCTTAAAAGAAAGATACAAAACTCTCGATTGATTAAACAAATTCATTGTGACATCTACAGTCTACTAGCAAATTATTTCGCATAAATATGCCAGAAAAACATTAATTTTTCTTTCTATCAAACTAACTTTATGAGCACAAGTTAAGGTGAACTGCCTTCAAGTTTTTTTTGTTTTCAAATTCGCGCAAAACAAACAATCTTAGCAAATTTGGAGAAATATCAATATAAAAAAAACTGATAAGTTTTATTCTGCACAACATCTTTCGGTTGTTGATTGCAAAAAAATACTAAAGATTTATAGAAAACCAATGTCAGAAAGTAGAGGAACTTATCTAAATTAATATCTGTTCTCGGTAGGCTTAGTCCAGTGACTTTAAATTTTTGGTTTGACATAAATTATTCATGCTTCGTCATTATTTGCTCACTTCAAAGTTTATTTTACGAAAAGACAAAGAAACAGTTTTGCGTTCATAACAGCGCGTAATTCCTTTTCGCAAAGCAGTCAGTATTTTTAATGAAAACAGTGAAGTCGAGAACCCATAGTTCGATACTACATAAAATTTCCCTGTTTTTAATTTTTGGATTTTTCCCTAAATTGTGAAAAATAGTGAACAATTCGTATCAGTTTCTTCCGATATTCGAAAGCTGTTATCTACCAGTTTATTAATTTTAACCATCAGTGTTTTTCCTTTGGCCACTGTACCCCAAAGCTGTTACGTGCATTTCGTTATCAATGAAGGGTATCTATAACTCATTCTGAAGTAGTTATAAATATAATCTTTGAAAAAAGAAGAAGAAACTTGATTCAGGTTTATCTCTTACAGTGATAAAAATAATTTTGAGATGAAGTTTTTCTCCAGTTGAAATATATTGTAGAAATTGAGAGTAGGAACTTAACAATACCTAAAAAATAGTGATAGAACAGCTATCTAGAAAATTCCTTTTTTTTACATTTTCTCATATGTCACTGACTTTTTTATTTTCTCTCATAAAATATTGTTACAATGCAGAAAAGTCAAACAAATAGATAATAGTGAATCAGATTAGTTAGACACAATCTTGATAAGAGTTAATAAATTTCCATAGAATATAAACATGATGGTAATTAACTTAAGACGTCTGAATAAAGATAATTGGCAAGGAACGAGATAGTATACAAAACTGACTTAGTTAAAGCTGTCTAATTATTTTATAAGGTGATTATTGAAGATAATTCTCTTCTCTAAAATAAAATACTCGATAATCGTGCTTTTTAGGGCTAAGTAAAGAAAACTCGCATTTCGGCTCAACGTGGAAAACATGTTTTTAGCATATTCATGTAACAGGAAGTGCACTTCCAGTTTCAGTCTTGAGTCTTCAACAATACACAGTTTTAAATTACCAATAATATATTAAGATACATAGTTGGAACAATCTGCCAGCATACAATATTGTAAGTTTCAAACTATATGAAGTTGCAATTGTTATACGTACATTTGTGGTATTGCGTCTCTCATCCTTAAATTTTCAATGAAACATAAAACATTCAATGTAAAACGCGAAATATGGCGAAACATGGATATTAATGAGGTGGAATAAAAATGGTAAAAATCACTTTTAACTGCATAACTTTCCCTTCGACCATCCATGGCACTGCGTATATACCCCTGGGTGGTGAGCAGAACGCATATATTTCTGTTTCTTACCAGTTGTAAAACTACAATATTTACAATACATGTTAGCACAAACAGCTAACAAGACAGTTGAAGACGCAAGTTGTATTAGTCCTGTAAAGTTTCACAACTGTACCGTGTATTGTAGACGAACATAATATATTATGTACTTTTTCCTTTGATTTTATATCTTTAGTGAGCGGAGTTTGAAGCCAATATTTTAATAAGATAAAATGAATCAGTAAAATATATGTGATAAAAATGATTATTAGTCTTATTCTGTAATACCACACCAACTACCGAACAACGTATCACGTTTCGCCAGTTTAGGTGCTATTCACCAGAAAACTGGATGTTTGTGTTCAACACCACATTAGCTACCGAACAACATATCATGTTTCGCCAACTTAGGCACTATTCACCAGAAAACTGGAAGTCTGTGTTTAATACCACACCAACTACCGAACAACATATCATATTTCGTCAGCTTAGGTTATATAGCTATAAAACTAATGTCTGATAAATGACCGATTAAGTAGCATATTTGTTTAGTCTCTGTATGTTGCAAACTTAGCTGATAATATACTTATTGGTATTGAGCTAAAGACCTTACCGGTAATGACGTACAATAGGCAGCGTGCATTTGAAATAGCATTACAGAGTTTTCTTATTTGAAAACCATATATGGCTAGTAAAGAAATATGATTTTCATTTCTATAAGTCTTATTGTGATGCAACACTATCCAAACTTCTGATCAACGTATATATTTATATATATATATATATATTATAAATAAATTCAATACCTTGTCATCCACTTGAAGCCACATATACACGTTATGTATCATGAACTAATTTGTTTTCTAAGTTAACTAGATCTAAACGGCAACAAAAGATGTGTTATATTTATTGTTAGCTGCCAACGCTGAACTGATGCAAGAATTTCTGTTACATTAGGCACGTTCGTTGTTGCTTTAAACTCATAATGAACCAGATTCGCTACTTTATCCATAAATGCGTGAAGAAATCAGTTTTAAATATATATATATATATACTTTTTCCAATTTATGAACTGAAAATGTTTGCAAAATCACAAAACCTAAAATGAGAGACATTTTCAACAACTAGTATTGAATAGTTTGAGCACTTTAACTACAATAACACTTTAACTTAAGCACTTCAATAAAAGAGTAAAATCCATGAGTTGATTCGCTCGTTACTGACAGTAATTCTGTGTTGTGTAACGTCTAAAATTGTACAGTTCGACCAAACTCTTACCTTGAGAAATAATATTACCAGTTAATTATAGCAATAAAAGTTATTGGAGTGACTATTAATGAGTATTAAGCACTTCGTTGGATAGGGCCTCAACTCTGTCATTATGCTCAAAAGCTACCCTTTTCAAGATTTTACTTGAAGTAAACCTGAAATCGTTACAGAATCAACATAAAGCTAATGATATTTTTCGGCATGTTTGCTCGTTTATTTTAGCTCAAAGTTGTAAAACGAGCTGTTTGCACTCTGTCGACTGCGGGGAATCTTAGCATTGTAAGTTGACTTACTGGGGAATGTTTGGTAAGTTATCCGAAGAAAAGAAAATAACCAACAACTCCATTAAATATAGCTTAAATTGACCCTATTTTGTTTTTACTTTTCTAAGTTCAGTAAAGAAAGAAAACATCAACTTAATTATAAAAGAAAACTGGCAAACATTTGAAAGTTGTTTTTTTTACAAATAATTAAAAAAATTATAAATATCTAACAGTACATAACCATTTAAAATCATCATAAATTTGCAGAAAATGTAGATAAACCTCCTCACGATGTAGCTGTATGTTGTAAAGATGTTAAACTGTACGTTGAAATCGTCTTTCATTATCGTAAAGAAACGAATATTCCACAGAGTGTCTTGATATGTTGAAATCAAGGCAATAGAAGTATGCTGTTAATATCAAGTATTCCATATCGTGCTGCTATATATCTCTCATATCAACAACGGATAATTCTGGGGCTCTTAAAGACAAAGTTTCAGGACAAAACATAACAAGAAAATAATAAAATTAGAGAAATATTTTATTTCCTTTACAACTAAAATATTAGTGTAATATTAAAAGTTCCCGGAGGATAGATAGTTTTCCTCTCTATTAGAATTCCGTAGTCACAATCTAGTTCGATTGTTTTGATAGTAATAGTCAGTTAGTGATTTACGGGATGGGTTTCATATGTTGCCAATTGATTAAAAAAATAACTACAAAGCAGAGGGCGCTGTGATAAGTCTTTTTAAATTAATTGAGGTCAATTTTATGGCTTCCTGGAGGGCTGCGTTTTGCTTTTAAATTTGATTTATGTTTTTATAGTCCTATAAATGGTACTATTTTAAAATGTTTAGTTCACAGACTCTTTCAAGATTTATCATATGATCTCGTAATTAAGACATATTACTTATCCCTTCTGGAGCTTATAATCTTCAACTTGAAATATAGCTCCGCAAGAAAGTTGAATCATTTATTTAAAAAAAACAACAACTTATGATTAGTGACAGTAAAGGATTAGAAGAGGTCTTCAATGTCAAGGTCATATTACTTCTTACACTCGATAGTATGTTGAAAAGAAACGAAACCACCTATCCACAAACTAAATATAAAAGTCCCTCTCTATCTTTCAGGTTTCAACTGATCGATGCCAGTGGCTACACTAACTCCAGTTTGATATACTAGGCTGTATTCGGTTAAGTAGAAGGTCATACCTTTTCACTTTTATCGGTTTCATCAAGATTAACGAAAAACCTGGTGGTTGTGATAAGGTAACCCCCAGGTACAGATGAGTAGCTGGAAGCAACAAAGAAATCTTCTCGTGATAACAGTTTTCCGTTCTAATCACCGCTTTCTATGTTCTAGATATCATAGTTTGGAACAAATATCGTGAGTATTACCCACATGCTGGTCTCTTCTGTTTCATTATGTGTCACTGAAAGAGCCAGCTGCTATTTGTCTTACAAGTCGCTAAATAACGTTTCTTATTCGTGTCACATTCTTTCTTCAACAGTGACGAATTGCTCATTGCTTTGCAATCACAACAGCTTGGCCTGCAGATTACACATCTTATCAGCTTAAAATATATTGGTAGACTCGGCTCTATCGTTCACCTTGACACGACAATACACACATTTTCTTATATTTATAGAGAAAGTTACTTTTATGGGCTCGACGCTAAAGAGCCAGCAACCGTTATAAGAGTGCCGGTAAAGTGTCTTTCTCACATTTTAATCAGTGAGACCATTGTTTGGTGTACTGAATGTTGTACTTAGAAATAAAACTTGTAGTAATGTGCTTTGTGAATTTTGTTGCCAGACCATATTCGTTGGGGCTGTTTTCATGTTCACACTTGGCTGTGTTTACAGAAAGCACATAAGGGAATTACATTTTAAAGAACACGTTATACTAATTCTGGTTGAAAGTTTCTAAGTTATTATAAAGTCATATTAGTATTTTCATAACGTGTTTTTATTTTACACGTTTCGAGTATTATCCTTTGTCAAACTGTAGTCAAGAACACGCGACAAACTGAAATTTGTTTATTTTTTCAGGGGACGGTGATATTACTGGTAACAATCTTAGTTTTATACTTTTTGTTTATTACAGGAGTGAGAGTCATAAAAATAAATTACTGGTAATCAGACGAATAATCGCATCTTGTATTTCTACTAATATAATGGAATTCTAGGTTGACCAAATTGCCACAGTTCTGACGTGATTTACTCCTGTTATGTTAAAGCAAAAGAAACTTACAGTCATACATATATTTCTAAAAAAAAACCCTTATGATTTAAAAACCAAGTGCACATTAAATGTATAATTACCTCTTTATTTATATATTTATACTTTTCTACACTTTGTTGTTGGCCCCTCAGTGGCAGAACGGCATGTCTACTAATTTATATTGGTAGAAATCAGGTTTCGATACATGTGATGGGGAGAGAACTGATAGCCTGTTGTATATATTTGTGCTTAATAATAAATAAAAACTTTATTGATGTTTAATTTCACTCCTCTTTTCGACATGTATATCTTATTAGTTTGCTTTTCTGTATGTTTGCATGAATGTTTTTAAAAGTTTAAAGCAGCAAGCCAAAAAACAAAAAAGGTATTAAACATACCTCTTTCCTTTCTGTGTATGAAAATATATACTAATTTGGGTGTTACAGGTAAGCCTTGTATAACTCATGCCAGATTGTAACTGTCTTTATTGCCTTATTATTACATATTTAAACCGCGCGTCATTTGATCAATCAAATGCTGCACGTGCACCAGTCATATTGTCATAGTGTTTATCTCCATGAATACCAACATTTAAAACTTCCCTTATCAGACTTGTCGAAACAGTCTCATATAGAAAGTCAACATTTTATGGATTTTTTTAGTTCTATATTTACTGATTCTCTAGGGGTTTCTGTGAAACTTTTCCATAAGATATACTAGTTCTTCCTCGAGCTTCTGGTCAGTTATTGCTTTTGACTATGTTCATACACATTGTTGAATAGTATGTAATAACCTGTAAGCGTGTGTCCATTTAATCAACCAAGACTTGAAAATTGCTCAAGCTGGGTAGCTAGTCTTTACTTAGAAATATCAGTGATGCAAGTTATCATTCCTTTTTCCAATCCGAATCTTTCTCTGTTTCTTGTTTTTCTTAATATTTACAGACATAGTTTGTCTTCTTTTGCCATCGTTAAATTGGCGAAAGTCATTTTTCATAATTTTCTCAATGCTCCAAAGCGTGTAGAAGAAATGTTTGTGCCATTAGCCTCGCATATAATAAGGGAGTAATGACAAGTCTGGGTAACCCGAAAAGGATGGGTGACAAAGTGTAATTAATAAAATTAAAAACTGCTATTAAAGCTGTTGTTTTTGAATAAAGCACAAAGCTACACAAAGGGCTATCTGTGCTCTGCCCACCACGGGTATCGAAACCCAGATTTTAGCGTTATAAGTCCGCAGACATGCCGCTGAGCCTCTGGGGATGCAGCTATTAAAGAAACAATTTTTACATCTGTAGAGCTTACTGAAAGTTAACGTTTTTCCTTTGTAAAGTGCAGTTTTGTGCTAATAGAGCTTAAACATGATATAAAATCATGTAGTTTAGTGCTTTATTTAATTATTCTGTAGCTAAACAAGATGTACTTAGATAGTATAGTTCTTATAATTTGACCCAAGTAGAATTAATGTACGCTTTTTTCAGTTAATGAATATGTCCTAACATGTATCAACATTTCTTAATTTATTACCCATTAAAATAAAACAAGCAAACTGTTAAAATAACAGACTTTACGATCGTAACATAATCGATGGTTACAATAAATAAATAATATTGTGTTATCAGTTCATTGGTTCACACCATAACAGTTGTTTTTTGTGATAAAAAAAATCGTGCCTAGACCACCACAATGTTTGTCATATCCCAACTAGCCTGTCGAGTCCTCGTATTAGCAGAAATGCCTCGTTAGCACAGAATACGACATGTGTAGTATAGCTGACATATTCATAGATTAGTTTCTTTGTTTTCAATCATAATATTCTGGTTATGCAAAAAAAACCAAAAACACTTCCAAATATAGATTTATAATGAACGCTCATTCGTTTACAGCTATTAGCCCAAATTACGTGATTAGGTGTATTGGTGTCATGGACACGACAATGTAGAAATAGAAGAAAACATAATATATCAATTTTCCAATAGTCTTCCTAAATGTGACTAATCTTTTTTTTAAAACCAGTTTTGCTTTATTTACAGCAAATCTACATTTAAAGTCCTTACAAATAACTTGACTACTTTTCGAATCGCATGTATTATAATTGTAGATGTTTGTTCACAAATGTTTGAGAGAAGTACACATATACATATATATTAATAAATATGAATCAATGTCACTCGTGTATGATATTTATACCACAAACATATTCATGAAACTTGAAACTTCAAAATATCTCAAGTTTGCGTACTTTTTTGTATCAAACACATTCATATATCAGTGCGCTGTTTTAGGATTACTTGCAATAATAGGGGCTACAGAATTACGTCAGAAGCGAAAAAGTATGAATACGTTTTCAGGTTAGTTGCTACAAGAGTTCTCGTTTATCGTCACCTTAACGGTCTTAATATCAACTTAAAAATATAAGGTTGTGCTGGCTTTGTCGCAACAAGTCATTGACTTCGAAACATTCTCTAATTCTAGCGATCAAAGACTTGACTACTTCAGGCTGATGGTCTAAACGGTCGCCCCAAACCTTTTAACAAAAAAAAACTTTCTCTGAGAATATTTTGATTTTATTTACTGAGATGTTTTCACATTTTTCTTGAAACAAGTCCATCTTATCTGGTTAGTTAAATCTATAGGAGGTATTACATGCAGCACATTTTAATATCCATAGTAAAAAAACTGTTAAAAACTGAAAGTAGATTTCACACACTTTAATTTTCTACGCTAAGAAACTGGTCAAAGGTGAAAGAGGTGTTTTATTCCGTACTCTTTGATTCTGTATAATAAGAAACTGGTTAAAGGTGAAGAAAGTGTTTGATTTCACACACTTTAATTCTCTACATTAAGAAACTGGTCAAAGCTGAAAGGTGTGTTTCGTTCCACACTTTTTTAATTCTCCACGATAAATAAAATCTCTAAAGCAGAAAGACGTGATGAAAGCTTTACCTTAGTACTCAGAGAATTCATAAATGGAATAATATCAAAAGTAAGTTTTATGTTTGCATAGTAACTTAACCTTCAGGCAATAGTTCTATAACTTCAGTTTTAAGTGAACTAAGCAGTTGTATCTTCTCATTTACTGAGTTGTGTGTCAAGAACTGATCCAAACCCACCTTAACATGTTATGTCAAACTCAAATGAAACACGTATACTTTAAATTCGTTTAATGGAAATATATAAAAGCGACAGAAATTAAATAAACTTTGTTTTCTCCTTGTAAAATCTACGGCATACTGTGGTGACGTAAATAATTAAATTTAACTTCATCTATGGATTCTGCAGTGAATTTGCTTCTGACACCGTTTTCTTCTCAGCATCACAAAAGATTACAGACGACTGTAATGTTTCTAATGTTAGCACCTTGACCTGTAGGGTTAACACATTGAAAATGTATTTGAATTCGAGTAATGATTCATGATGATGTATTTGAAAATCTGGGTCCGAATGAGAAATGTTTGACATAACAAATAAAGAAGAAAAAAAGAAAAAGTACTGGTTGATTTATTACACCGATTATTCTATCAGTGGCGTAAAGTAACAATAATACTGAATACAACTGAAAAAAATACACACAGAGAGAGTTATGCCTATTTTAAAATTTAAATGAAAGTACACTTGACTATTTCTCACTGTCACTTAACTTACTGAATGCATTTTTAC
Source organism: Carcinoscorpius rotundicauda (assembly GCA_011833715.1). Lineage (NCBI taxonomy): Eukaryota > Metazoa > Arthropoda > Merostomata > Xiphosura > Limulidae > Carcinoscorpius > Carcinoscorpius rotundicauda. The sequence goes on along the minus strand of CM022405.1, from coordinate 25,719,550 downwards.
TGTAAATTATTAATGTCACGTAATATAGTGGCCTGTGAAACCCACTTGCTCAAATACATGCAGAAGAATTCTGGTAGCCAGACATTCACAAAGAGACAGGTTATACATATTATGTGGTATTTCCATACTCGTAGGTTGCAAATTTCATTCCCTACTTGGTAACCAAATAACCTAGTAGTACAACCTTAAAGTGTCTCTAGACTTAACGTTCCTGCATGTTTCGTGGAAATTCTCATAAATATGGACAACAACCACTGCATTTTAATACGGCATTATTCGCAGCTAGTGATGGACTTAATTCACTACATAGTATATATACCTTTTGGTTCGTGTATAGTTAGTTTGATATTGTCTTCTGCACATATGCTTGTGTTATATGTTAGATCAATTTCTATTACTTTCGTCACGCTATCGAGGTTTCAGATAGACGGATAAGTAGATAAATGTACCAACTTATTACACAAAATATTGACCTTAAAAATAAATAAAATTATATTTCAATTGTAACGTACATAAATTATGTGTATTTACTAATAATACAATGGTTCTTATATGAATTAGAAACATTTTAAAGGTAAAATATAATCTGTTTTAGTATATGCTTTGATTTGACTAGTTTATAATTTGTCCACCGACCGATTTGGTGAATTAAAGTTATTAATCAATTTATTTATAATACAATGGTTCTTATATGAATTAGAAACATTTTAAAGGTAAAATATAATCTGTTTTAGTATATGCTTTGATTTGACTAGTTTATAATTTGTCCACCGACCGATTTGGTGAATTAAAGTTATTAATCAATTTATTTATAATAGCTTGATTAGTTTAAACCCTTCAACTTAGTAACTTACTATTATACCATTCTTTACCGAGGGGATCACGTATTATATCATACACTGTTCGTTACCGATGTTGTTTGTTTTGGAATTTCGCACAAAACTACTCGAGGGCGATCTGTACTAGCCATCCCTAATTTATCAGTGTAAGACTAGAGGGAAGGCAGCTAGTCATCACCACCCACCGCCAACTTTTGGGCTACTATTTTACCAACAAATAGTGGGACTGAACGTGACATTATAACGTCCCCACGGCTGAAAGGGCGAGCATGTTTGGCGCGACCGGGATGCCAATCCGCGACCCTCAGGTTACGAGTCGCACGCCTTAACACGCTTGGCCATGAAGGGCCACACCGATGTTGGTATTACAACAGTTTTTGTAAATAATTGAGCAAAGTCACTTATTCTCAAATTTGAGCAGTAATTGAAGCATTTAATTAGTGTTAGTATTTCTGTTTGTTGTATGCTATGGATCCAGCAATCAACAGATTCATGGGTCAACAAGCAATATTGTGCATATGTAGTTTAGAAAACGTGTTTACAACGTGGCCAGTATCATACATAATTTTAAATATAGCCTAAAGGTCGTCGAGTCTTAACTTAATGTTGATAACTTATGTGTTTATCTTAGTTTAAGATTTTTCTCTTAGTTTCTTTAGCAAAAGCTATACATTGAACTGCCTGTGCTCTGATCATTGCAGATGCCAAAACTCGATTTCTAGGGTTATAAATCCTCAGACTTGCTGTTTAGCAAATGAGAGGTTGGGTGACAAAGATAGTAATTTATTAAAGATGTTTTAAATTCTGGTCTTTTTATCTTATTTACAGAAGAATTGACAATTTGAGTAACTGGAATAAACATAACTATATTACTACCACAAACACTGTTGACATGGAAATCTAGAACCACACTTAAGGCGTTACATAGAAGTAAATTGGTTCATTTGAAATAAATTATTTTTCTTTAACGCCCAAATTATCTTTCCAAATTTATAAACTTCCTTCATCTAATATTAAAATTCCATCACGTTTAGGCGAAAATGTATTACATTATCAGTTTCTTAAATTTGGCACAATTTATAATAAACTGGAATATTTTCATTCAAATGTAGACCTTTTAGACTGTTTGTTTATCGGTAAACACAAGTTACATAAAGGACAATCTGTTCTGTGCCTACCACAGATATCAAAACCTAGTTTCTAGCATTACAAGTCCACAGAGTTACCTCTGTGCCACGAGGGGAGAACACTTTAGTTACATAACTTCGGCAACACAGCTTTCAATAAATTACTTTACTTAAAGTTTTTAAAACGTTTAGAGATAAGTTACTCAACTTAAAAAACAATGAAACTAAAAACTTAGTAAAAATAATACTTACTTATATAGTTTCTGTTAAATATGCTTTACTTCACTTACATAATGAAATAAAAACAGCGAGGTTTTGAAGTTGATTCAAATGAACTCATCGGATTCGAGCGTAGCTTGGTGGTTTAGTGCACTTTTATAGTTCAGTGTATTTTTATCGTTCCCTTTTTTCATCACCTTTTATATATGTATATATATACTGGTGATGAGTACAATATATATATAGAAGATAATGAGTACAATATATATATATATTGAAGGTGATGAGTACAGTATATATATAGAAGGTGATGAGTGCAGTACAAATATGTATAGAAAGTGATGAATACAACATAAATAGAAGGTGATGAGTACAATATATATAAATATAGAAGGTGATGAGTACAGTATATATAAATATAGAAAGTGATGAGTACAGTATATATATATATATATAGAAAGTGATGAGTACAATATGTATATATATATTGTAATTGCATGACGTATTTTACATCTTTATACTTCTGTTTCTTTAGGAATAATTAGTTCTCACAAATGGCTGAAGAGGGAGTAATAGTCTTATGTATGTGAAACATTGTAAGCATGAGTACGTTTATATAGGCTCTGTTTTCGTAGATACTCGTTTTACGAAATTATTTTACTTTTCCTTTCGTTGTGCTATTACCAACGTATTACATATAATGCTATCTATCTTTGGCTTTGTTATATTTAAAATGTCGCTCAAAGTTAAAAGATGTTGCTTTAGGCTCTCTCTCATCTTTGAACCTCAAAAAATAATGAATATTTAAGAGTAATACCTTATATTTTCATTTTTTTGAAAATTCTTAATAACTTACATAGAGAGAAGTCGACAAACGAATAGATATCTATTTTGTTTCATTAGCTTTTAATGGTTGCTAGATAAGGCTTAACTATAGCAGTCAAATCCTGCTATAAATCAACATATTTAATTGAAGTAAAGGATATGAAATATTCATGTTTTTAGCGTTCTGTATGTGAACATGTCCTGATTACAAGAGCAGTCACAAAGCACTTGGAATACGCTGAACACACTTGATTCACTCCAGACAATCGCTAGTTTCCTACTTGTCGTACTTACTGTAGTCGTATAGTTTATCATAGTTCACGTTACCATTTTGTTGGCATCGTTTGTTCCCTTGGAGCGAAATCAGCATCGGCAACAAACGACTTTGTCACCTTCTGCACTTGCGTTCGTTTCTCTTTCTCCTGAGTATACCACGGATTGCGCAAGACGAGACAGGAGGTAAGGTAGCCTCAAGCTCAGCTTGTTGGGAAAGCCAAAATGGAGGATCAATAACAAGCTAGTCCTTTTATTTAAACTTTCTCGTTGTATTTATTAAAAACATGTTATTTATTTTAAATGAAAATACATTAAGTTTGTGTTGCGCAATATAACGTTAAATTTCTGTTAGGTAATGTAACGAAAGAGTAAAAAGAATTTGTGCAAAATAAGTGTTTTGAAGAATGTTGTTGTCAGATTATTTTTCATAAAATATTTAACACTAGCTAAGAGAACAATGTTTGATTATCGATTTTTGCAGCAAAAACAAATACAATGGACCTCGAACCATCTTATTTTTCTCTTTATGTTTAAGGGCAAGGCATTTATACTGCCCTACATTTGGGGTTAATGACAAGATGTTTTATGCTACGCTATATTTAGGTTTAAGTGTAAGGCATTTATAGTATTCTGCAATGTAATGATATATCAAATTGTCACATCGAAAGTCTGAGGGTTTCGGTTTTACTTAAACTGTTTTGAAAACTTTAATCAATTTTGTTTATTTTTTACGCCAGTAAGTCGACCAAGTAACGAAAATTATGTAAATGATGTCGTCAAACTTGCTATTAGTTAACTTATTACATGAAAGTCCAAGAGCTACACACTTGTTTCGGTCGTCTATACTGTTTCAACTGTGAATGAGATGTTGAGGGAAAGGGGAAAAATATCTATATAAACACGAGAGAAGTGTTAGCACTACTGGCATGGGTATTAACACTTTTACTGATAAGGAGAGAGTAACGTTTCGACCTTCGTGGGTCGTCTTTCTGAAGATGACTCAGAAAGGTCAAAATCACACCCATACCAGTCGTTTTGAGATATATTTTTATTCCAAGTGGGTTTCTCGTCATCAGAAAGCGAAACAAAGCATCTCCAGTGCAACAGAACGATATACTTGTAAACTTCCTAATTTTACTATATGTTTAAACAATGATTCTCAATCATTAGAGTAATTTAACATATCTTCAGATATTGTGTTCAATATCTGAACATTTTCATGCAGGAATCTGTAAAGTGAAAGTTTATTGTCACCGATAATTAACTTCAGTTCAAGTAACGGATGACCAGATCTGAGGTAAATGAAGAATAATAGGTGATTCTCCTTAGCGCGTGACGAAGATCCCATCCACAAAGTCGCGTGAATGACAAATACACACGAGAAGTATCTGCTATATATAAGTAATATTAGTATGACTTTGGAAAGATAAGATTGCTTATATGTATATGTTAGATAGCGGTGCTACTGAATCACTTGTCTAGAATAGATTAATTTATCTAGGTGGATAGAATGCGAGGAAAAGTTGATGCCTGCACGAAAGACACCCGTTTAAACAAGATCCATACCGACATTAGGTACTTCTTTTCAGTTTTTTTATTTAGAATTGGCTTAAATAATTTTTAGGTTTCTTTGTATGTATATAGTTTGGTTTAAACAGTTAACTCATGTATATAGTTTAATATATACAGTTAACTCATATACTTAGTTTGATCTAAACAGTTATGTAGTATGATTTAAACAGTTAACTTATGTATATAGTATGACTTAAACAATTAACCCACGTATATAGTTTTATCTAAACAGTTAATCCATGTGTATAGTTTGATCTAAACAGTTAACTTATATATATAGTTTGATCTAAACAGTTTACTCATTTTGAGTCAGAAGTTATCAATAATTTTCTGATTTTTAAAATAATGTTTACATCTTCTTTGGAGTGATTTTAATAACAGCTCATTCTCTTGTACAGAAAGAGACTTTGTTGATTGACTAGGCTTACAAAACTACAGATATACACACTAGTAGTTTAAACAGTATGTATGGGACTTCCTAAAGCTGAAACTGTAAAGTATTCCATATACAGTATATTAAACAGTTTGCAAAGGTCTTTCTAAAACAAATATTGCTAATTTTAAAATTAAAATCGTCAAGTATTTTCGGTCTGAGGTAATTTTTCAGCCTTTTAACTTTCTTAATCACAGCAGAGTATCAAACAGTTTTAAATATGAGAAACTGTTTCTAGTATTTAAAACGATTAAGAGAAAAACAAAATTTCTCAAGTTGTCGTCAAGACGGTTCTCCTGAATTCTTTTGAGACCCAGATAATGACAACGAAAGAAGTGGGGCCTTTGTTTAAATGATGTGTAAAGGCATTTACCTTCTTTTAAAGATCGTTGTAGATCATTCTTCAAACCATGAAAGTGGTGTCATACTACAAGTTTCAGTTAGAATGACTTCAAATACTATTTGATATTAATTGTTAGTTTAAAGCTGAAATTGTGTCTTAATATACAATGTTTTTGTTCTTAATCCGACTGCTGACGAAACGTGTCGTGACACATACGTTCTTAATTACCTAAGTACAGATACCACGAACGTTACCTCTTCTCAGTTAAATTGCAGTCAGTCACTGAACTCTTATTAGCTCCACATAAAGCATTGTGAATAATTTTTGGTAGTTTGATTTATTGTGAATTTCTGCAAAGCTATACTAGAGCTACCTGCGCTAGCCGTTCCTAATTTAACAGTATAAAACTAGAGAGAAGGCATTTAGTTATCGCCACCCATCGCCAACTCTTGGGATACTCTTTTGCTAACAAATAGTGGAATTGACTGTAACATTATAAGGTCTCCATAGTTGAAAGGGCGAGCATGTTTGGTATGACGGGAAATCAAAGCCGCGACTCTCAGAGGGTGTGTCGAGCGTCCTAACCACTTAGTCATGATGGGCAAATGAAAGCACTGAAACGATTGATTTTCATCTCGCCGATAGATCAAAAGAAAAAAGTACTTTTTGAATGATGTTTACAATTAGAATTTGATTTTTTTTCTCAGTGTAAAAAATGTGTAGAAGTTTGTCATATATGTTACTTTCCTTTTGTTAAATAAAAATCAAGATGCTACCGAAACATTAGGAAAGTATTAAATATCACTTTGGTAAGTATGATATCGATAGAAGTGTGAGATACAGGGTGTTAGAAATGGAGCAACGCCGTTGATTTTTAAATCTATTGTATGAGATATTAAAATATACGAAACCTTTTATCAATACGCTTACTAAAATTGTGAACCAATTCATAGTTACGTGCGAAAACTATAGCGACAAATTGGTTCACAATTTTAGTAAGCGTATTGATAAAAGGTTTCGTATATTTTAATATCTCATACAATAGATTTAAAAATCAACGGCGTTGCTCCGTTTCTAACACCCTGTATCTCACACTTCTATCGATATCATACTTACCAAAGTGATATTTAATACTTTCCTAATGTTTCGGTAGCATCTTGATTTTTATTCAACAAAAGGAAAGTAATATACATGACAAAATTCCACACATTTTTTACACTGAGAAAAATTCAAATTCTAATTGTAAACATCATTCAAAAAGTAATTTTTACTTTCGATCTATCGGCGAGAGGAAAAACAACAACCTTTTCAGTGCTTAGATCAAAGTGTTGGAGATGTCCCTAAAAGTGAGTCGTCGTGTGTTAAAGAACAACTTCAGAAAACATAGCCTTGGTTTCATTTATCAAAAACTATTTATATTTGATACTTCATTCACACTTATATTGAGCGGAAAATTACATTTTATTCATACTTATATTGAATAGAGAATTACACTTTATACATACTCATATTGAACGGAGAATTATATTTGACTCACTCTTACATTGAACAAGAATTTTACACTTTATTCACATTTATATTGAACAGAAAATTACATTTCATTCACACTTATATTGAACAAATAATTACACTTCATTCTCATTCATATTAAACAGAAAACCAGACTTCATACATACTCATATTGAACGGAGAATTACATTTCACTCACACTTATATTGAACGAATAATTACACTTCATTCTCATTCATATTAAACAGAAAACCAGACTTCATACATACTCATATTGAACGGAGAATTACATTTCACTCACACTTACACTGAACAAGAATTTTGTACTTCATTCACATTTATATTGAACAGAAAATAACACTTCATTAACGCTTAGATTGGAGAAATGGAAAACGGCTAATTGGAGTGCAGTTATAATATAAAAATATCTTTATTAATTTTGATATTGTTTATTTTAATCAAATCCTTTATTATCTGTTTATATTACTCCGGCATTTTTTTCCTTTCGTTTTTATTTCTAATCATTGAGTATTATGTAATGTTATTGTTTCATTTTTCACTTGAATTTATTTTCGTTGTTGTTGTTTTAATTTTATCTTTTATTTTTTTGTTTCAATTTAACTGTTTATTTATTTTTTATGATAAGTTCATGTCCATCCCAAAAGTACAGCGGTATATCTGCAGTCTTATAGTGGTAGAAACCAGGTTTCGATACTCGTGATAGACAGAGCACAGATAGTCATTATGCAAGTTTCACTTGATAACAAACTTTTCATTCTGTTTCAATCTGGTCTTTTATTTATTTGAACGCGCCTTTTATGTATTAACGGATTTTTTTATCCGTTATTTCTCTTAAATTTTTATTATACATTTTGTTATTGGTCAACTTTCCTATTCCACTGCTCTCATCTCATTTTCATCTCACTTTTTCATTTACATGTTTTTATGTCTTTTCTCTTTTGTGTTTTATTTATTTATTACTTGTTTACTTTACCTTTAATTTACCTCGTATTGTCGTTTCATTTTAAAGTATATATGTATTTGATTTTTGCTTAGTTATCTGTTTTCTTCTCGTTTTGTCAGCTTTAGTCTATCTTTCCTTATTATTCTTTTTTTTCCGTCGCCCTGATGTTCTGTTCCCCAAGTTTATCCTTTCTATTCATCAGCTTTTGTTTTTCACGAAGTTTTGCGTTTTGTTTCTCTCAGTGAATACTGAAATAAATAAATTTCACCATCTTCCGTCTCACAGTATGTATGTTATTACCATATTGTTATAGTCAAAGAGTGATCACTTGTTTGGTGAATTACTTTTGAAAACACGGAACAAGTGTAGTCACCAAAAAAATTCTTTTTATCTCCAATTTAATCAAACTTTTCTATTTATAATTGTTTTGTAACTTTATTTTGTTTTCGTCTTTCTTTTGATAAGAATTGTACATTTAAAGTTATTAACCTATGTTTAAGTTTAAAAAGAAAACGTTCTTTAAAATATCACTGCATATCTTTATGGAAAGCCAAAAGTAGGTTTGACTACTAATGTTCAAACAATTTTACGAAGAGAAAGCTGTATTATTAAAGTACAATGTCGTAGGTAATTTCGAGATTAGAAACTTGTGTGTTAATACTTTTTCTTTAGTAGAAATTGATTATTTCGTGTACTTGTTCGTACCGTAATACATAAGTAAATTATTATCAATTATGCATAGCAGTTTCACAAATTTATGATTGTTTTGAATCTCGCGCATAGCTACTCGAGGGCGATCTGCGCTAGCCGTCCCTAATTTTAATAATGTAAGGATAGAGGGAAGGCAGCTAATCATCACCACCCACCGCCGACTCTTGGGCTACTAACGAATACTGGGATTGACCCATGGTTGAAAGAGCGAGCATATTTGGTGTGATAGGATTTGAAATTGAGACCCTCAGATTACGAGTCGAGTTGCCTAATCACCTGGCCATGCTCGGCCCCCTCATGCTTACTACAATGATAAAGTTAATGGTAAAAAAAACATGCGATTTTTTGAAAACAATATGACAGTTTTATACAAAGTATTAATTAAGCAATCATTATCATAAGTTTTATTCAGTAGCATTGTAGTAAGTTAGTGTATAGTTTTAGGTTTTATATGATTAGGGAAGAACTAGAGGAGTGAACAGCTACATAATGTGGTAATTCATTGCTGAAAGAACCTTGTAAAGAATTAATCTGTTCTGGACGTAACTTCTCTGTTATTTTGTACGTGTCTCACGTCTTTGTCAAAAGCTTCCTACTCAAAAGCCGAATGATACAATCGCAAGTAATAAAACTTCACTTGGTCTGTAAATTTTAGATCAACTGGTAAAGATTAAGTCTATACTTATTTATCTTTGGCTAGAGATAAATCATACGTGATTCACCGAAATGTGGTTAATTCATTAATCCAGTAGTGACAAATGCTGTTTACTCGTGGTTGTAATAGTCGCATAAAACAGTTTTTAATTAGTATTGCTGTTAAAGGCAAAGAAACAACTGGCAGTTTGGACAGTTAAGCTCAAGTGATCTTCTCTGAAGTCAGTCGTACGAAAATTATCTTGTCGTTAAGTTGTTTCCTTTAAATTCGAAAAGACTTTCCTGGAAGTTTCTTAAAAACGAGCGCGACCTGTTTGTTTTGAATTTCGCACAAAGCTACACAAGGACTGTCTGTGCTAGCCGTCCCTAATTTAGCAGTGTAAGACTAGATAGAAGGCAGCTAGTCATCACCACTCACCACTAACTCTTGAGCTACTTTTATCAATGAATAGTGGGATTCACCGTCACGTTATAACGTCCCCATGGTTGAAAGAGCGAGTATGTTTGGTGTGATGGAGATTCGAACTTGCGCCTCTCAGATTACTAGTCAAGGCTCTAACCACCTTGATATGCAGGGTCTTATTTAGAAAAAGAAACGTTGTAATAGATACAATTCAATCCAGAACTTTTAAAGCCGCATACTTCTGTATCATCAAGACATATCTTGTTATTGGTATCAAATATCGCTGTCAGCAAAGGGTCAATACAATATAAATAGTCGTACTACAGTCTTACTTTATTACGGCAGAGCTTCAAACTTTAGTTGAGTGAAACTGGAAAGAAAACAGTAACTGATATATATTATTCAAATGTGATGCCCACTTCGTATATGGTTGCATGTTCAAACCCCATCTCTGAACGTGCTCACCCTTTTGGCCGTAATAACGTCATAAGGTGACTGCTGATGACATTATTAGTAAATAGTGACTCAAGAGCTGGCAGTCTATCACTTCAAAATTAGAGACGGGTAGCAGGATATCCTTCAAGTAGCTTTGTGTAAAACTTTAAACAAACAAATGCTTCTTAATTTTTTGGTAAATACAAGTAATCGAAAACCTTTATTCTCAGTCGAAAAAACAAGGATCCAAATTCAGAAAACAAATAACATTCATGATTCAAATAATATTACAAGCTGGTTACACGGATGAAGAGTTATTCTAGTAAAATGTTCTCGCCATCCCTCAAGCGTTAGAACAATAAGATATTCCTGCCTCTATCATATGACGTATATAAACAAAGTGTTACCATTGACGTTTCGAGGCTTAACGTATGTAATAAATGAGGTTTCTTTTATTTTCCTATTTTTGTTTGTAAGTGACCATACAAGACTTACGCTATGGTTTAATGTGTTTGTACAAAGCCAGGACAAAATACTTTGTTATAAACTGTTATTTTTTATTTTCCTTTCTTGCATACTCAGCCATAGTGACCATCAGATGTTTTAAATTGATGTCACTGGATTCGACGGTTGCTGCTAATGTTAGGCCTACCTTGTACAGGGTAGCCTGTAAGTTCCTATCCATCCATATGTTATCATGTTATATTCAATTACACATGTATTATAAATCTGTTTCTTTTTTTCTGAGAAATATGGCCAATGTAAGCTCATTTACACTTTAAAAACATGGCGTCACATAATATTATGCAGCGAGAATGAGGGACGACACACAGATACACTGAATACATATAATATCTAGATCGTTAGAGACTTACGACCCACCCTGTACGTTATGTCACGTATTACACTGCTGGGTTTGATAGCATATAAAATGTAAAGCTGTAACTGGCCAAACTGAAAATTTGTTTCAGACAAGTATGGATTATACTTTATCATACGAAAATAAAAGTGTTCAAATAAATGAAAGAAACTTAAAATTTAGGCCTAAGTTTCTTTTAACTGAGGAAATATGACGTCACAACACACGCTAAGTATGATGGTAAATTCGATAAAACATTTAAGGGCTGATGGGAGTACCATTGCCTGAGTAACGTTTCGTGAGTGAGACCAGGTTAACTATTATTCTGAAATTATTATTTTCAACGTAGAACATTCGAAAGGACAACAAAGCTTAAATTCAACTTGTGTTTTGTTAAAGATATACCTGGTGTTTGAATGACTGGTTACAATACACGTTTACGCTAAGAACAACACTATCACTGTGGGCTAACAAAACATAACCCATATGTATTGGCTGATACACGATCCTTGTGTACACACGTTACAGGTGTAACTTCAGAACACAATAATGTATTTAAATAAATCCAATTTGAAGTTAAATACACATTTCATATGTACTGTTATAAACACGAAAACTTATGGTTTTATATCGTTAAAACAACAACTCTTGTTAATGTTCACTCAAGTCTGCTTTGTTGGACATGATTTTTATTGTTATGAAATAATACGTTATTTGTGTCAATTTACAACACATTTTTTTCAGTGTTCAGTTTTATTGAACACTGATAATAAAAAATATCTAAGTTCGTTCTGTAAATACTTAGAGTATTATTCATGATCTCACACGATATTTTGGTCAGTTCTTTACTCTGAGAGTCGTAACAAACACAAACATAAAATTACTCAGTGTGATACAATAAGTGAATCCTACCAGCACTGAACGGTATTGAAATATTAGTGCTTACGACAGTCTCCTGCTACTCTTGAAAATGTTATTTCTTTGCAGCTGAGTCTCACCAATGTTGTAGTGGTTTATACTGAGATAGATTTATCACAAACTCTGTGCAAGAATCGATGATAATGTTATAAAAACATTAGATAGGAAACCCTGGTTTAACCAAACCTGCTTTCGATGGAAAGTTATGGGGGCGACAGACTAGTCAGATACAAATAAGCTATTAGTCTGCTGTTCATCAAAGAGACGTTGGAACAAACGTGTATCAAAAGTTTGTATGTTCTTGTGATAGAAAGATATTTCAGTTTATTGTTTGTTTGTTAGTAATTTTCTGGTGCAAGAACTTTTCGTGCATAGCCACTCCTAATGTTTTAAAATGGAGGACTAAAATTGATTGATTATTTGGAATTAAGCACAAGGTTATACAATGGGCTATCTGTACTCTGCCCACCATGGGCATCGAAACCCAGTTTCTAGCAGTGTGAGTTCGCGGACATACCGCTGTGACGTTGGGGCCAAAAACGAGAAGGAAGACATCTTGGACTACTCTTGTGTAAATAAATAGTACGAGTTGACTCTCACACTTTCAGTGAAACTACGACCCCACGCAGAAAGTTTTTGTAAGAACCGTACGCACAAAGAATAAAGATAACCTAAGTCACAGTTCAGACACTTTAACCACAAGGGGGTGCTCGAGTCGCAACCTCAGTAGAGATCAGTAATGACAAGAAATGTAAAAAAAATCCCTTCTCTTCGCTGCAGGTGACTTTTAAAACGATAAAAAGGTTTCAAAGATATCAAATGTATTGATTTGTATAAATTTAAGTTCGTGTAACATCTGATGGTACACTGTCATATATATAGTCATCGTCTATCCATATTTATACCTGTCTCTCTATCTATAAATCTACATATGTATCACACAAGATATCATATTTCTACATTATGCTAGTAATTTCATGTAACATTAGATAGTACACTATCTTTCTACCACATGAGATTATATGATATTTCTACATTACGCAATAAGTTCATGTAATATCTGCACTCTTTGTTCCACTCATAATGATCATCCATCACAGACACAGAGAGGAGAGATTCTTCCTTCTATTCACTATATCTATATATGTAAAGTGTTCTAGGTAGCTGGTGTTTGGAACCCGTCGTGAACCGGAAAGAGACGCCCCAGGACCTCAAGAAAAGACCTTTCTCCCCTTCTTTCGTCAAACATTAGCTTAGAAATGGCTCTTGATGTGGCCGCTTGGTAGCTTTAAGGTTTTGTTTAAGTGAGTTTTTATAAACTATTCATGAGCCATTTTTCTATGTTTATTAGTTTTCTTTTCACTTCGTTTTTTTCCCCCTACACATATTAAACCGTTCGCATCCACAATATATAAATCTTAACGAGACTTTAAAAGGTTTCTGACCTAACATACTGTGGTAAAACAGTATGTATATGTATTACTAAGAAACATTCAGTACTTTAGGAACTTTTTCAATATGGTTTACAACTACTTATTAAATTCAAATCATCACAGAACTAACATAATGGCCCTTTTTTACGCTCAAAGTATTTCTATAGAACACCAATTAATTTTAAAATGTCTAATGACAAAAGGAACGCCAAAATGATCCATTACACTCAATTAGCTCAAGCTTCAAGAATAAAAAACGAAAACCTCACATCCAAAGAAACGAATATTTTCTTAAAAATGTACAAATTTTCATAAAATGTAGTTAGAGTTGACAGACTTCACAGTGTCACAAAATACCGAACACAAACAAAGACTTTGATGTATTAGGACAAATTATACTGATTTATTGATTTTATTTTTTGTCAAAGCTTTAAAATATAATTAAATTTTATTTCACAAACATGCGCATAAGTTGCTATTGTCTTTGAATTTTTTATAGTTTTCTATACAAAGTAATTTCGAAATTGTTGTCACATGATATGGAGAATGACAGTTTGTTGTTACAAGTCAATGTGGCGTATGTGGACTGTGATATAGTGTTGTAAGAAACGAACTGCATACGTTTTAATAAAAAAATTTTATTCATCTGTGTGGGAAATTAATTTTTAATTAACCATAAACTGTACATTTTGTAAACTCTGATAATCAAATACTTAGTGTTGTGTTCACAGGATATAAATATTTTATTCAGATGTGTTCAATTAGAAATTGCTTAAAAAAAGGAGATCTCTTAAAATTTCAAGATGTTTTTATATCTATATAAAAAAGTGGAATAATATACTACGGGATTTGAAATGCCACTGTTATCAGATCTTCATTAGTTTATATGATAATATTAAAACATAAACAATCATTTACGGGTTCTGAAAAAACATTCTTTTTTATTGTGTAACCGTTGTTTATCTATTTTCGTTAGATGAAGTTCTATGAATGTTTGTAAGTAACTTTTTAGCAAGATACAGAGCGTATCTTCAAAATTTCAGTAAATAGATAGAAAACTGTGTTTGAAATAGATAGAAAAGAATATATACATATAAATCGAAAGTTAACTTGTAATATGACTTATTAGTCACTATTTTTCAAACACTATACTACAATTTTTTTAAATTTTTATATTGATTGCAGAATTGTAGCAAAGAACATGGAGGAAAATAAGGGAGAAAATTATTTTATACACAAAAGTTAAGGGACAACAAACACTTTTTTATATTAATATCTCTCTTACTCGCTTCTACTCCTTCCTCAACTTTAGTTCCTAATCTCCGAAATAAATCTTGACCTATTTACTGAACGTGTCTCCGTATGCGAACGCTTCAGGTGTGTTTACACGATAATTTTACGTGATAGCTAGTCTTCAGTAAACAGTCCATAAGCAGGTAGACATAAGAAATATTCAATTAGACCTTTATTTTCAAGACACGGATTTTGTTTACTGTTTACTATTGTTAACCGCTCAGCAAGATTGAGGGTTACGTCACACATTAGTATCTGAACTTTTTTTTTGTTCTTCTTTTTTTAGATAAATCTAGAACAAAAATAGATAAATCGGAAACCTTCTAAAATTCTTTCCACGAATTACAGGTTTTAGGATAGCATGCTGTTGTAATTTTTTACACAGGAAGTAATAATAAAGTCAGTTTCACCCTGTAATTTTCTCTTTATGGTTACAAATTAATCAATCTTTCTAATTGTCAGTTTGCCTATCTTATCTTTTATCCGTTGTTATAAGTCTATATATCTATCTTAATGATATATTAGATTCAGCAAATAAATCAATCACTATCTAAGTAGTTCTCTACCTATGCATAATTTCTGTTGATAAAAACACTTAAATAATGCCAAATGCATGAAAGAAAAAAGAAACAGATTGTCTTATATTTTTTTATAAATTAATAGCTAATAGAAAATAACCACGATGAACGCTTTCGGTAACTATAGTTAAAAAAAGGATTTGTTTGTTTATTTTTGGATTTCGCGCAAAGCTACACGAGGGCTATCTGCACTAGCCGTCCCTAATTTAGCAATGCAAAACTAGAGGGAAGGCAGTTTGTCATCACCATCCACCGCCAACTCTTGGGCTACGCTTTTACCGATGAATAGTGGGATTGACCTGTACTTTACAATGCTCCCATGGCTGAAAGGGAGAGTATGTTTGGCGTGATTGGGATTCGAACCCACGACCCTCAGAATACGAGTCAAGTGCCTTAACTATCTGGCCATGCCGGGCCAAAAACATTTGTAAAAATGGAATGAAAACTATAACCATTATTAATTTATATGTTTATAATATTCTTAGGCCTTTAGAATGACTCAGTCATTGGTAGATTTAGTACTCTCCTTTTGACGCTTCCCAGTGGCACAGCCGTATGTTTGCGGAATTACAGCGTGATGAGCAGAGAACACGTAGCCCATTGTGTAGCTTCTTGCTTAGTTGTAAACAAACTCCTTTTGTCATAACAAACATTAGTAAAATAGTTTGCCTATAGATGTTGAGTATGAAATCTGTTGAGACTGGAAAAATCAATGAATATTCACTCTTCTTAGTTAAACATCTTTATTACTTTGAAAACTAAACAACAGATACAGTTTTGTTCCATATATTACATTTATTTTTCTCCCATAAGCTATTTAAAACATGTTTTCTTTCCACATCTCTTTTAACCCTACAAATTTACTTTGTTTGCTTAAAATACTCTCTGTCTATTTTAGAAAACACAAGTATCAACGTTTTGTAGATAACCTTACTGAGAAAAAACAACTTAGCGTATTTTATTATCTGGAAATTTTTTAGAATAAATAAATCTCGTAAAATCGTTAAAAGACCGTAAAAAAAAACAACAACTGAGAATTCCTCAAATTAAAACAGCCTCCATCGCTAAACAGTAAATAATACAGTTTGCTAAAGCTTCGGCGTATTAGACTTAAGGAAAAATTAAAATATTTATATGAAAGTTTAAAAATAATAAAAGTCTACGGATTGTTTCGTAGACGTTTTTATGAAAGTGCCAAAACAAGAAACAAAAGATATTTGTCAAAAACGTCTGTTAACAAGAAATGTTTACACTCTTTCGAAGTTAATAAATAACATTACAGAAAAAAGATATAAAAATCTGTAGTTTTAATTAATTCAAACTTGCCATATAAGACTATATTTTTGTTACGAACCTAAGAATTACCTTTGCAGTTGAAATCAACCTGGTTAACTTGTAGGCGTGCCTCAGGAAAAGCAAACAGTCTAAATCGAGTCATAATGGTAATCTTCAGTAATTATTTTGTAATTTGTTCAAAAGGCTAAAATACATCTCTAATTAGGAGACCTTGCTCCATCACCAATTAATATGAAAATTACTTTACCGCATTGAAGAATGACAACGTACGTAGCTTTAAAAGTGACTACTTGTGTGTGTAAATCCATAATTATTATTCTTGTTCAAACGTATATTCGTGTGTCGTTGAAAGGTTTAACTGATATATATTAACTTACGTATTTAAGTTTCTATTTCTTTAACCATTCAGATTTTTCTTTTATGTTTATAAATTAATGACTTTTCCTAAGCAGCTGCCTAAATTTTTTACTGTTTGAAATCTATCTGTTGCAACTAATTTTGTTTTTTTCTCCGTTTCTGACTATCTCTACCAATCAGTCTCTATCTGTCTATTCTTCCCATTAGAGAGAATTACAAAGACTCGAATACGGTAGTGGTAACATAAACGATGCTAGTGATTTAAGTTATTATTTGATTAAGAATTTCTTGATCAAATTAAATGATTTTCATTTAAAAAAAAAGATAAAATGTTACTTTCTACTAAACGCTTACTTTGTTAAATTGTTTGCTAACTTCATGGTAGTTCCGCTACGAATAGGCAGCAGTTTCAATCTGAATTGGGTGAAGTGTGTGTATTACACCAAGTATATTATGGCCAATCGAAAACAAATTCACGAGTGACTAGATAACACCCAACCTCTTAAGTATCATATATATATATATATATTTACTTTTTCTGTATGTGATGATCATTCATTTCTTGTAGTGAGCAGGGTCATGATGACGTATATAAGGTCATTAACTTGGGAATCAGTGTCGTGTTTGGTTGTTTTAAGACGATGAGCTGAAATCAGGAGTTCGATTCCCTACAGTAGACAGAGTGTAGAAAACCTATAACTTAGTTCTGCATGAAAGCAACAACAATTGTTATCCTAGACTTTACATGGATGCCATGTTATAATGACTCAAAATACAAAGTAAGTAAAAAACAGATTGCATATACAATAAGTAACACTCGGATCTCACAACAACGTTTCTGGTTGGTTCTGTTAAATTGCAATAGCGCCTTAATCCTCGAGAAACATATGCACACATTGGAGATATATATATATATACACTGCTGGCCAAAATCTTAAGTTCAATGAACATAAAGAAAAAATATGCATTTTGCTTTGTTAGACTCAACCACTTGAGTAGAGCGTCGAAAGATAAAAATAAGAAAATAAAAAATAAAAAAATGTTTTAAGCATTTAATAAGGAAAATGTGAACGCTATGAAATTAGCCTAAATACTGGCCGGTCAAAAGTGTAAGACCACACCAAAAAGAAGTCCTAAACAGGGTGGGAAATGCCCAACAAGAGGTCTCATTGGTGAGTTGTATGGCCATCATTGCGAATAACTTCAAACATTCGCTTTGGCAAGGTCGATCTAAGCGTTTGCAGAAGTGGTAAAGATGAGTTCACGAATATCATTCATTGTTTGGAATTGACGTCCATTTCTATAGACTTCCCTTGCCATCCACCCCCAAATATTTTCAATGAGATTCTGTTCGGGCGAATACACTGGATGGTCCAAAAGAATCACGTTATTCGCTATGAAAAAGTCCTTTGTCCTGCGGGCATTGTGAATTGCAGCGTGGTCCTGCTGAAAGGTCCAGTCATTTCCACACAAGTGAGGGCCTTCAGTCAATAAGAATGCTATTTCCAATATGCCAGTGCAGCCAGTTGCTGTTTGACGCCCCTGTATAACCTGAAGCTCCATTGTTTTATGGAAGGAGAAAGCAACCCAGATCATGTCGTGTAAAAAATCGTTCCGGTGGAATACCCTTATCGTGCCAGTAACATTGCAAGTCATCTGGACCATGCAGGTTAAATATTTTCTCATCAGAGAACAAAACCTTTATCCACTTTTCTTCGTCCCACGTTTGGTGCTTCTCAGCAAAGTTTAGCCGAGCTGTTTCATGGCGTAGAAAGAGGCGTGGCCTTTGAAGACGTTAACGGGTTTTAAAGCCTTTATCTCGTAGAAGCCGTCTTATTGTTTTTGAGCCGCATTCTGCGTTCGTAAGGGCCTTAATCTGGTTCGACGAACAACCCGTCGAATCCTCCTGGTTAACGCCGGCGAAATTTTCTTTGGCCGACCACTTGAAATTCTCGTTCCGTATCCCTCAGGGTCTATGAAGAAAATTTCAACAGCAGTTTTATACGCCCAATCTCACCAGCGATAGGTCGTTGAGAGAGACCTTGATTTTGCAGCTCGACAATTCTGCAACGTTTTAGCCTTTGCCATGTTTTTTTCCAATGTAACACGAGAGATATCAGTTGGAGATGTTTTCAATGGGATTACAAACTAGAAACTCTGTTGGCTCTGCCAATCTTATAACGTCCTCATGGTTGAACTAATCCTGTAGTGTACTGTTGGCAGTACCATTGTCATCCTCTAAAAGCTATTGACAAACCTTGTCCAAACATATCGTAGAAATATCGTTTCCGTGTGATGCCTTTAGGCGGCGCCATTGACGTTTTCCTGATTGATATGAAGAGCAGTTTTCCAGCATATTGTACAAACATATACAACAGCACCTACTTTGAGAAAAACAGTCTTCTTTCATCTGTTCTTCAAGTAAATGACAATCACAAATCTGACCAACAGCTTTAACAAGCGGGAAACAGGATTCAGGTGAAAATATGACATGTCTCTAGTATCCTAACTATAAGCTGGAACGTTGTCTTACCAAATAATACGGTGACAACAATGAATCCTAGAAACATAGACTTGAAGATAGCCTTTCTTTCAAAATAGCTTTGTTTGGTCAGTTGCTTATTCAATGTTATTCTGAATATCCTGGAGTGAATGTATTCATGTCACTTGTGTGGTGAGGTGTTGCAAGATATCTTTCAACCTTGACGTGTTTACCTGATCAAAATGCTGTCATCTCTGGCAGCATATTTTAGGTGTTTACCAGTAGACTTTCTTCGAACAACATTTCCTGTAGTTCGATGACTTTTCGTTATTCTAGATACAATAAACTAGAGATACCCTACTGTTCTGGCAATGCCCGTTTGCTTCATATCATTTCTAGACAGTTGAACAATTTGACGCCCTGAAACTTTTGACGAGTAACATGACGCGACTCTGCACCAAGTACAAAGAAAATGTCTCAACAAAACTTTGATCCGTTTCGTAAAAGATTATACTAAAAGCGCACTATTTTATACAAAACAGGCATGTATGTGTTTTGACTCACATCATCTTATACAGATTGGAATAACAACTCGTACGTATTTTTCCAACATACCCTCCCTTTTCTTGTATTACTCGGACATTTACTCAATAAAGACTTCAGGGATCTACACAATAATATTAATATGTAATAATATTCAAACATTTTAGCCAGTTCGTTACGTTATTTAGTAACAATGATCAAACATGTAGAATTACTTTTATCAACTAGATTCGTATTATGTTTGTTGTAAACTACAGAAAACTATTCTCCTTTAACTACAATAATTCAGATGTTCAAATGTCTGGGATTTAAACACGAGCGATTTGTTTGTTTATAATTACCCACAAAGCTACACAATGGACTATCTGTGCTCTGACCATCACAGGTATCAAAACCAGGTTTCGCACGGTGTGAGTCTGCAGATATACCGCTGTCTCACTGGGGAGCACATAAATACTATTTAAAGAAAGTTTTAGTATGTAGTTTAGTATACTTTAACCATAAATTACAAACCCATGAAAGCTCATCGATTACACAACGACAGTTTTAACACGACCCCTAAGATTATTCATTTACTCTTACTCAGTGGCCTCAGTCTTATAAGTTTATGTTTTTTCACACCCCTCTCTACTTTTGCACAGACACTTTTCCATGTACCTCATATAATTTTTATCACAAATACATTTGGAGACACCAAGTGGTCACGGCATGAACCGAACAGTTTTTAAAGTCGTACAACAGACTTATGCCTCCATTCATTATCATAATTAAGCCATCTTCTGCTGACTGAACGATTGGTTTAGGTTCGTGTGCAGACATCCCTGTTATGATTTGGTAGTATGCACGTGCTTCGTGTGTGACACAAGCTGGTTGCTGATGGGGGTATTTTCTGGAGCAATGTTTCCTTTCCTACCAGTTGCATCTGAAGATTATCAAAATACTCATGTGTCGCTTTGCAGTTTCCCTTTCAATCATAAAGAGACATAATAAATTATGTTGTTGTTTCCATAGCATCTCCGGAGGCTAGACCATCAGTTGCAGGTGAGGAATTTTCACTTTCCAGTCTTTACTTTTTTGCGATCATCTGTTGCTCTTACTTTTCCCATTGTACTCACATTTCTCCATTTGTAGGTGTTTTGCTATGAATGATCCATAAGCTCATGCACAATTACTGGATGTTCACATATGTGTTTTCAAATCCATTTTTTAACCAGTTTCTTACAACTTAATGTTTTAGCAGACAAAAAGATAACATTTCTAAAAACAAATCAGTTATTTGAGAGTTAAACCCAAATATTACATAAATATTGACTGGAAAAAGTTCCTTCTCGAATTATAATTGTAGTTAAGTAAAAAACAACATAATGAGCTATTTGTGCTCTGCCCACCAGGGTATCGAAACCCATTTTTTAGCGTCATGAACCTTCAGAAACACTGCTGAGCCACTGATATAAAGTAGAGAGATTTTCTCCAAACAAAATCATTAATAAGACGGTTAAGTTTTTGTACTGAAATGTCTTCACAGAAACTAGCACATTAAGACTTTTTCCAGAAGTAGCCTGAGTGTGTGTGATGTTTTATAATAATATATTATCCAGGAATATTTTGATCACAAAAATCGAAGTGATTACCAGGAATTATTCTATGTGTATATACTGACGATGATTTCATATAAAACTGCAATGTGCTTTTTCTTTGTCACATTTATTGTTCCAACGACTGATGTGATAAAGAAACTAATCATTTCGTTTCAGGAAGACCTCCTAGAACTGACTCTAATTTAATTGAATTTCTGATCGTGAATTCCAAAGTCATTTCGTTCATATGCTGACACGAGTATCAAACGACTTGTACTGTAATTGGGCGTAATGGTTAAATCGAAGAGAAAATATTCAAGCCATTAAAAACAAAGAAAATGCCACCGTCATTATTTAAATTTGTTTTTATAGGTAATAAAAGTGATATTTAGAATGCAGAAAGCAAAACTTGTCAGTCGATATTATAATAAAATAACACTTAGTCAAAAAATATGCAAATTATGATTCTGGTTTTATATTTTGCATACATTTACGATTCGGGTATATTCAGATACCTTCCCCTTTACTGATTTAGAGTTAAGTCTGAAGACATACAACGCTAAAAGTGGGGCGTGCATACATTCTCCTTTGGGAGGATAAGTTACCTTTTTTTAGAGTTTCTTTCAGAGATCCCGGTAAGACCAGGTGGTTAGGATGCTAGACTTGTAATTCGAGGGTCACGGGTTCGAATCCCCGTTACACCAATCATGTTCGCTCTTTCAGCCGTGGGGTCGTTATAATGTGATTTGTCGATTCCACTATTCGTTGGTAAAAGAGTAACCCATGAGTTGGCGGGGGTGGTGATGATTAGCTGCCTTCCCTCTAGTCTTACACTCTTAAGTTAGGGGTGGCTAGCGCAGATAGCCCTTGTGTACTTCACGAAATGCAGCTTGACTAGGAAAGAAGTTTCAAATTATTCTAAAACTTTAAAGAAAAAAAAAGTTTGATATGCTTCATTAACCCTATTTGACGAACCCGTATGACTCTATTTCAAAAGCTTTTATGATTGTACACAAATATAATAAAACGTTCAATTTCTTACAGTTCCTTTTCTGAGATAACTTGTGGATTTGTTGATAATTTTAGCGAATACAGGCTTAACAACTGGATATGCTTTATCATACATTGATATCTTCCCATGTCTACTGAAGGCTGACACAATGTCACATCCAGTGACAGAAAAAGGGCAACGTAGTAAAAGTTTGGGGTTACAACTGTTGGCAATCGTTTGTGCAGGTATCTACCTGAAATACTTTCCAACTTCAAAGGCAACTCGTAAAGCATCTTGAAGATGGGGTTGTGTTATACTTGAGATGCAAAGAACGACAACATTTGTACCAACCGTTTTATCATCATTCGATTGTATCCATTTCCAGCCTGCGTGAAGTAATACCCTTGTGTCGCCTTCTCTATGATTGCACTGTGCAACTCCATTCTTGTCAAGAGCAGTTGTTCTGACGGAATCTCAATTTAAGGTACTTATAAGTTTATTATCTTCCAGAACAAATATTTCTACATGCTTTGTGAACAATGCAAACAGTTTTTTGTTATCCGTTGGCAGGAAACTGACAATTTACAGAATGTGTTACATGGCAAAACACCCGTCGACGTCTGGGTATTTCTCTCGTATTTTGTTTCAAGCGTTTGGGAAAATATTTATCCCATACAATATCGAGGCGTTAAAGAGACTGTACTTGTGATACAGCTTTAACAATGAAAACACTTCTGGTATAATCTTCAGATGTTTGGCTCTTCTCAGGAGGCAGCAAGCTAACAATAACGACTCCATCTTGGCATTAACTCAAGTGTCTCTGTTTGCATTTCGTACTCAAGATAGTGTTAGAGATCCGATTTTTTTTTACCGATGCGAAGAAATGGAAGGTGGACATGCTTGATTCTCGTGTCCTCCAAATTCCCGTTTCTGGACTGGTATGATATATATATATATATAAGTATGAAAGCCATATGTTATCATACACCCAGCATGTAATAAAATAAAAAAGTCATTTTATGGTATATACCCTTTGAAATAAGAAATTGTAACAATATTTTCAGGTTTTACAAGACCATCAACATAAGCATTGCTTGGTACAAATTGGACCATATATTTTGACAATTTAAGCATCATGGAAAATTTATTTTTAGCACATCTTCATTTGAATGTTTTTCATTTCCAAATAATATCGCTCATGTATTTCCAAAAGTCAAAATATCTTACCGTATCTTATCATTTCCAAGATATCAGATGTGTTTTACTTTTAATTACATTCACACTAAGTTTTGCTGCTTCTATCACAACTTCAACAATTCTTTGAATATATATATATATTGCTGTTAACCATTGAACTGTTCATTATGAATTGATAGACTGGTCAACAGCACGTGCTTCCAACTCTTGGCATGCTCTTGTTCGATCAAATGATGGGATGATTTTGACCTACGGTCTCTTAGTGCGAAACACAATATTTTTTTGTTTTCAAAAGTAAAGGGAAGCTAACCCTGGACCAGGAGATCAACAGTTTGGAACACTGAGCCACGCTTGTCCTATAAATATCAACACTGGAGAGGTTAGCTTCAGTTCGTAATTTCTTTTAAATATTCAAGGCAATGTATAAAGACACGCTTAGTTTCATCTAAGTAGCTCAACATATATAGTTTTATATTTTCCTGTAATCATTATTGCACTTCAACATGGACAGTGAGCGATGTCTAATGCATACAAACAGAGCACGTTTTGATATGAGCGCTCGTGGTTAGTATGTTTGTACATAAAAATGTATTTAAGTATATTTTCTAGGTGTATGTACACTAAACACTCAAAGCATAACAGCAAAGTGAATACCTTTTAAGCCGATATGATGACCAGATGTAGAATATGTGGAACAGAACCAAGATTTGTACTTACATCACACTTACTGTCATTACTATTACTTCTAGTGACATGAAAGGGGTATAATTATAGTGATTATCTATTCACTAAATATTCGTTTATTAAAGGCGTTCGATCTGCAAAGTTCCTAGCTGAAAACGCCCCCCAGTGGCTCAGCGGTATGTCTGCGGACTTACACGCTAAAATCCGGGTTTCGATACCCGTGGTGGGCAGAGCACAGATAACCCATTGTGTAGCTTTGTGCTTAATTCAAAACAACCTAGCTGGAAATTAAAACGAAGTGAATGAGTTACTTTTTTGTTTGTCTTTTACTTGACTATAATATAAAGTATTAACTATTTAAATAAAATTTTATGTTTAAAGAAATACTTCAGGTGAGCAAGTTTTCCAAGTACATTTGTGTGTAAGGTCAGTGTGGGTATCTATCTGATAGCTCAATATTTAAATAGGAGTCTTTGTTTTGGAGGAATACACTTTCGAAGTGAACATGTTCCCACGTGGACCACGACTTTACTATAAATGCTAAGTGTATTTTGGTTTTTTACCCAGGGTACCGATAGTTTATTTTATTACACCAATCCAATTAATTATAATTTTCTGTAGTCATTGTTGCTTTGTAACACGACATTTATATTGTATAACCACTAAGATGACAAAGCAGGATCCATCCCGTTATAGCATGTGTGATCAGACACTCCAGCAAAACTGAAATATATGGATGTGTAAAATAATCGTACTATTCATCCTTTAAAGCGTAAGGTTTTTTATTCACTTACTGGGACATGTCTCAGTCCAGAAACACTTGGAAAATTGTTATTCATTATCCTTTTGTTTCAATCGTCTTATTTTTTGCACTTATCTAATGATTTAGAATGAAACACAGAAGTAAGAATTTATAGAACCAGAAGGACTTATACGTAATGAGTTAGAGCTTAGAATTTTTAGAAGAAATAAATAACTTGTGTACACATTTCGCTGGCTTCCCGAGACGCTGGGGAGAGGGGAGCTTTGATTAGTCTGTGCTGCTGTCTCACAGTTACTAAAGAGACTCCAGATAGTTTTCTTATCGCTGTAACGTCACATCAGGCGCGGAAGAATTTCAACTTGATTGTCTTCTCATGGAATAATGTTTTCTGGAGGTCTAAGTGTTGATAGCATGGAGACTCATGGTTATACATCACGTCATGTTGTTAGTGGAAATTAACAAGAAATACTTCAATGTTTATCTAAAGATCTAAGCTACGTGAACGCATGCGTGCAGTTGAAAAATGAGGAGGTTTTATTTTGAAATAGCACGCAGTATGATGTAAATCTCTCTGTATATATAAATATGCACACACACATACATATATGTCTATATAATAAATGTATAAATATTATGTGTACTTGGGTAACTGCATATTCCGAAATTTACTCTTCTGGTATGTTTATCGACTTACGTTGCAGCAAACAACCAGCAGTTGGGCGTTTACAGACCGATCTTTTGCAAGTGTTGATCCGAAGGAGTCAAGTTAAAATTATGGTGATGTAAACACCAACAAAATGATAGAATAGGTCTAAATCCAATTAAACTAAAAACGTTTGCTACGAACGTGATACGTCGTTAATGACTTAGAACTAGAAGTTGATTTTCAACTAATTACTTCACATTATTTATGTCTTACTCTGGTAATACTAATGAACCCAGTTCTATTAACTAAGTCATTTAAATGACTTGCTAGCAACATTATGGACTTTTACGGAACATCAATACTAATTCCTCAATTTATATAAATATCCCACTTTTCTTCACTACACAGAAAAACCCTGGCATTTAATAATTTAAAGTTCTAACTTTCACGTCACTTATTGTTTGTGTATTTGGTGCTGAACTACACGAAGGCTATCTGCACTAGCCGTTCCTAATTTAGCATCGTAAGAGTAGAGGGAAGACAGTTAGTCATCATCACCCACCGCTAACTCTTTTACCAACGAATAGTGGGACTGACCGTCACATTATAACGCCCCCGCAGCTGAAAGGGCGAGCATGTTTGGTGTGACAGGGATTCGAACCCGCAACCCTCAGATTACGACTCGAGTGCCTTAATCACCTGGCCACGTCGGGCCACAAGTAATTTACTTCTATAATGTTAATATTTCAAGAGAGAGAACCGACAATTAAAGTGACTCTTTAGTCACACTGTAACGTATTGTGTGAATATGATAAATTCACTTTGTATGACCTTTCATTTTCTTTTTGTTTTTTTGTAAACGAAACTTTATCTTTAGATCTTCGATATTTATTTTCGGTTTCAATTCTTAGATTATATTAAACTAACTTTATCGTCTTCACAAGAGTTTATGAATTCTTAAACTATAGCGTTATATGAAATATTCAATTAATATTATTATCTTCACAATAGTTTGTATCAGGTGAAATCTGTGAGTTAAATTTTAAAAAATCAACTTGAAGAAGATTTGAGTATAAAATCACTGTCTTTTGAGAATTGAGGTTTTATGGGCTCATTATACCAGCATTCTGCGCACCCGCACAAACCAGTTTGAAGATTAAGGTTTTTACTGTCCACTTTACAAACGTTAAAGAATACATCTTTGATTATGGTACAGAAGGCTGAAGTTTGGAAATACAGTAAAGGTCAGAAGTGCTTAGACGTCATAATATTTTTCAGAAAGTGCACAACCTCTACATTAACTCTGAATGTAAACTAATTTTTGGGTCCAAATACCAGCTTTCAAAGGTGATTTTTATAAGCACAGTTTCCACTTGGACTCTAGAGTGAACTCCGAACAGCATGTTTAACGTTTTACAAAATCATATAACAGAAAGACATACCTTTTCTCAAAGTTCTCCGCTGATATACATTCTTTTTTTAGTAACTTCAAATGAAAAGTTTATGATTGTATTCGAAAAACATGTATTTTGGTATTTTGGAACAAAATACTTTTGTAGTAATGGTAATCATAAACTAAGTTTCTATCCATTATTTGTTATGTTTTTGTTGTTGGAATAAAACGAAACGAAAACAACAAAAACTGAGACAAAGTGGTGGTTCTCTCGCAACAAAAATCGAGCACAGAAGAGATTTTTCATCAGCGTAGTAGGTATCGGAATTTGTCATTAAAATGGCTGACATAGATACTATAGCACATATAACAACGAAGACCTTTTACACAGGAACTAGTGTGAGTTTGATTGAATTGAATCAAGTATGTGATCGATTTTCTCCCGTTCAATTTCAGTGTGTATAAGAATCATGCTGTCCGTTCCTCTTTCTTCGATACGTGAAGATGTATTTTTCATTCCTTTCTCCCAGCGTGGTTTGGAAGATAGATTGAAAATACTTTTGCATTCTTTCATAAAAGTATATTAGCTCGCTACCTACATAACCAGGGTGTCCGAGTTAAAATTACAAGTTTCGGAATCGCAACAATCTATTTCATAGTGTTCAATGATTCACTTAAATACAACCAGTGTCCTAACTTTATAGGTTAAATACCTTTTTAAGATATAGCTTACAAAATATTTTCTAGATTTAATGCATGTTCATAGTATTTGTAAAAATTGTACTTTTGGTAGAACCAAGTTTATGAGTTGGTTGTGTAATAAAAGAGTTTTTGTTGTTTTTTGTTTTAACAAAACAGTTAAACATCTTAAATTTAACACATCTAGAACGACCAGAAAAATTGCTTTCACCTTATTTACGATATTAACCAATGCAGTTATTCTGTAATTTGTTTTTATGTGTTAGTTCACTGAAGAATTGGTGTTACGTGAGATACGTCATTACAAAGTTTTTAACTGTTGCTGAGACAGACGTTTAAAGGAGTTTTTTAACTGGTGTATTTTGTACAAAAGTTATTCCTCGATTTTCGCCCACAAACAAAAAACTCACACAATTTAAGTGTGAGGAAAATAATTACTAATGCAATATGAAAATGGCACTCAGTGCTTAGTTCCAGTTCTGAGCTTCGATAGCGTCTCAAACATCAATAATTCAATAATTAGTTACACACGTATGTACTAATAATGTAATTTATCTGTGAATACTAGAGCTCTCTAAGATTGAATAATTATACGTGACGAACATTAACTTTAAATACTCACATGTGAGTTACGTTAAAACAAAATTACGAACTTGTTTAACCTATTAATATTAGTTAATACTTTCATAGTTTTCTTCAAACTCTAGAATCCTCTGTGATAGAAGAGTCCAAGTTAATAGCGAAAGGATGGTAAAAGCCATTACCTTCAAACACAGACGAAACCTAAAGAAAAAGTCAGTTTTGTCTTTTCAAGTATTTTTTATGTTAAGCAAGAGCAGGCTTAGCGCAACAGGGAGCAATTGTAATTCTTTAAATTCGGGATATTTTTTATAAAAAGAACCGAAGCTTCATTTTGAGCACGTCTTTTAGAACAAAAGCAAAAGATTAAATCTATCAAGACGAATTATTTTTTTAAAGATTGTAATTATTTGCTATTTATGTATTTTTCATTTATTATTTTGTGATTGTTGTTTCTGGTATTTAAAAGTAATTACCAGGCTAGCTTCACTGAACTTAATTTTAAAATTGTTGCATGAATCTTCAGTATGTATTGGCTGTGCTTATTCATATACATTCCTCAAAAATTGAGTTATGGTATTTTTTTTATTAGAATAAAGGGAAAAGTCTTTCAGAAGAACCAAGAAGCTAGCAAGATCACGACTGGTATCACGTAAGATAATTTCTCAAAATGTTTTTCTTAAAGAAACAATTCTTTACTGATTGAGAATTTTTTAATTGGAAAAAAATATTATTTTCACTACAATTACTTTCAACGTTGAGGATCTCATACTGTGGTCAGAAATGATTAATTGCTGCGAGGTCAGTCATACAAATAAGTTTTTATTTATTTTGCCAAGACTAGAGAATGAAGTTACATGCTGATATAACAAAGCTGAGGTGAACTTATGGACAAATAAAAAGAGAGAATCTGTAGAGTTTGTGAAGTTATCATTCAGGTTACAAGGAATGGAATGAAAAATGGGAAAAAAGACGAAAACAAAGATTAATTCTAAGAAAATGAAAAATGAAAGAAACGAACCACTAGAAATGGTTCAAACTAAAATCCAAACTAAAACAATCTCTAAGCGACAGCATTAATTATTTCTATTATGAAAGATCAAGCGAAGTACATATTGCTGTATTTCATACTTTCGTGATGGTGCAAGTAAGTAATTTACTATTATTTTAATATTTTTTGTTTCAATTAAAATTTAAATTAGCATTTTCGTCTTTTTGAAATCGTGATACGTAACATAATAAATCGGAGACTCATTCCAGATAAATTATATATTATACGTAACATGCACGTGTAGCATAAGTGTTAAAGATTTTACTCGCTATTCAGAATATTGTTTATTGTTACAAATGTATCTCATAACGATTGGTATGGGTATTAACACTTTTACTAATAAAGAAGAACAATGTTTCGGCCTTCTTAGATCATCTGCGGTTTCACCTGAGATACATTTTTACTTCAAATGAGTTTCTCTTCATCAAACATTGGCACACTTACTAAATTCATGGAAATGATATTTTCACTTACGTAATAACTTCAAATCAAATTATTATTTTGTGTACGTTTCTTTCAATAAATTAGTAACAGTATTCAATTTAAGTTCTAAAGCAATATTCTATTATCAGTCGACTGCGAACGATGACATAAATCGCCACTTTTTTCATGGTATATTGTTTGTTTGTTTGTTTTGTTTTTGAATTAAGCACAAAGCTACACAATGGGCTATCTGTGCTCTGCCCACCACGGGTATCGAAACCCGGATTTTAGCGTGTAAGTACGCAGACATACCGCTGAGCCACTGGGGGGCTTCATGGTATAACCTTCTTTTGTGAAACAAATCTAGTTACCAAACATAGCGAAAGTCTTGGGTAACAAAAATGGAATGTTTCTATTCCTTCCCGCTCAGCTCGGCATGCACAGGTGGTTAAAGCACACGAATCCTGCACCCTCCCCCAAACATGCTCGCTCTTTCAGCCGTAGGAGTGTTAAAATGTTAGGGACAATCCTATTATTTGTTGGAAGGAGAGAAGCCCGCCCAAGCCTTCCTTTCAGTCTTACATTGCTAAATTAGGGACGGTTAGCGCAGATAGCACTCCCGGAGCTTTGCGCAAAATTTAAAACAAACCAAACATGCTGTTTTTATGTTCGTATATCACCAACTTGTTTATTCATTTCAACATGTTTTGTAACAGGTCCCACAAATCTGTTTTAACTTCTTTATAAATTAAAATATTTTTCATGAATACCAGTTTTATTTAATATCAACGATTTGGATACCTGATGTTGTAGAAGAAACAGTATTGGTGTGGTCATGTATGTATGTTTGCCAGATGAAGTATTCTTATCATGGAGTATTTGAAAACACAGCTGTGAACTGTAATATTTACGAACATAATTAACAGAATCAAAGTCGCCGTTGTATAAGAGTTTTGATAATAGGCTAAAGTCTCCATCTCCAACAGTGTCAGTACACGTGTGACTTAAATGTAATATACATGTGTATTTTATTTTCTTACTGGGAAACAGTTTTGAGGTAGAAAAGAAAGATTTATTAAAATTATTACCAGTCTCAATGTGATGCTACATTGTATAAATTGTTCATCTATGAATCACGTTTTACGAAATAAATGTTATATTATCATATGGATTAATAACTTATGATTAATTGGATCCTGGCATAGCCTGATGGTTAAGACACTCAACTCGCAGTCTTAGGGCTGCGGGTTCCAATCTCTGTCACCAAAACCGAAATGCTCCCGCTTAGAACCACGAGGATGTTATAATGTGATAGTCAATCCCCACTATTCTTTTGCAAAAGATTAGCCCAAGAGCTATCGGTGAGTGATGTTGACTAGCTGCATTCCCTCTTGTCCCTAACTGATAAATTGGAGACAGTTATAACAGACTAGTCTAGTGTAGCTTTGAGCAAAGTTCAAAACAAACAACTCATAAGTAATTTTATGCGTTGCATACTCAGGGGACCTAATGAGTTTTTATAACTAAACAATAGGCTTATTCAGCGACGGAGTGTGGTACATAAAGTGTTTCATGGAAATATACTTGTTTTAAGGAAACCGTATATACGATCGCTGACGAAGGATTTGTAATATTAAAATATATTAAGTTTTATTTTGATGTTATATCACAAAAACTTCGTCTTTCTTAAAGTGATATACATTTTTAACAGAGTACAAATTTAGTATTTATCTCAGAGGTTAAGGTCAGTGTGCTTTCTTATAGCAAAGCCACATGGAGTTATGTTCTTAGTCCACTGAGTGGAACCGAACGCCAGATTTTAGAGTAAATCCGTAGATGTACCCGCGGGAGACGTTAAGGTTAAAATTCATCTCACAAATTTTCAATACAATAATACTTTTGAAGTGATCTTAAAGTTTTGAGTTAAGGTTTATTAAATTGTCTAAGAATAGAATAAAAACTTATTGACTCTTTCTGCCCATCGGGTTTTAAAACTCGATTTTTAGAGTTATAAGTCCGTAGGATCACAGTTGAGTCAACGGTGGGCCTGAGTAAAAAACTTATAAATTAAAATAAACAAATAAAATTATAAGAATATATAACAGTTGAGTTTAAGTTAGGCCCTTACGCGATGATGGTGGTTAATACTGCAATAAGTTCGTGCAAAGCTACACTAAGGCTGTGAACGCTAGCCGACCCTAATTTAGCAGTAAGAGATTAGAGGAAAAGCAGCTAATTTTCACCATCAACTCTCGGGCTACTCTTTTATCCAACGAGTAGTGGGATTGACTATAACATTATACCGCCCTTACAGCGGAAAGAGCGAGCAAGTTTTTTTGGGACGGGGATTCGAATTCTGCGTGTTGCGAGTTGAATGCCTTAGCCACCTGGTCATGTTAGGTCCTGGAACAGGTAAATGCTGAGATAATTCAGAGATAGAGACGAATAATTTTGACATGTTTCACGCTAATGTGATTTTAAATATTTTTCTATTATAACAGTTAAAGTGAATCATACTTCTCTATTGACAACAACGTTTTTCGAAAGTTATAGCTTATAATTTTTTTTTATTATTTGTGATTGTATGTATCTTTCAGTATTACTAATTTTGGAGATAGTTTGTCAGCATTACGTTTTACAACAAATTTCAAAAGTTTTAGAAAAGAGAACATCAGATAGACCGATTAACAAACAACTAAAACATAATTAGTGTCTATATTTAAACTGTTTGTAGGTTAATACTGCAAAAAAATATATAACAGTAAATTAAAAGAATATATTTGTATGAAAATCTATTCTGATAAGAGTGTTTTAATTTAATTTTGTATACAATTTAGTTAAAAACATATTAGGCTGCAGGCTCATTCTTATATTTTGAAAGTACATAACTGAGCATTGTAACCTGATTCGGGTTTCTTGACAAGTAACTGATTAACAGTGAAGTGGTAGAACTCCCATCAGAATATTTGAGGAATTTATTATAAGAAAAAGGAAATGAGTGCTAAATAGGAGTCATGAAACATATTACGGAATATAGCGATTTTACATCACAACGACACGCACGTGACCAAAGAACAATGAGTGGTTAAAAAACAAAACAAGTGAGTTTCATTGATACGGTTGTACCGAGCTTGTATTATTAAGTTAATGTTTTTTATGAATTTCATGAATATGAAAGGATGTATTGAGTTTGTATTATCACGTTTATGTTTTTATGAATTTTATGAATATGGAAATATGTATTGAGCTCGTATTATCGCGTTAATGTTTTTAGAAGATTAAAGTATTTGCGTGAAAAACTAAGAAGGAACTAGGAGACCCAGACGGTGTCAAGTACCAATTGTAAGTGTTCTTAGAAATTTATTGGCACTATTTCAACGGACATCACGACTTTAAATCGAAAATGTCAGTGAACATGAAATATCTATTCCTTTTTTTATCTATTACATTATAGATGAGCTATTATTTCAGAGTAAATAAAAATGCGAACTAATGCTTCTGTAGAACAAACTGTTCGTGATATTAGTTCGTAATTTAAATTGGCTTTCTAAGCCTTGAAAACATGTCTAGAATCCAACTGTAGAACCTAAGCGGTAAGATTTTTCTCCCTCGAGCTAACGTGTATTTGCTGCTACGCCCCTCCAAAACCGCGTATACTGAGACCTATCAAGTTCTCTGTGTAATTCTGTTGATGGTTATCTGCTGTTTACGTACAGAATACTAGTATACACAAGTTTGTCTGAACCTTATCTTGCCCACACACAGAGCTGAACTGTACCGGTTCGGGTATGTTCAAAAGGAAGCCGACACAAGACGATTTATACTGACAAATGAAAACAGAAAACTAAAACGTCAGTGTGACAGGTCAGTCCCTGAATTCAGAAAGCCATGGTCCTAACAGAATAACCACCTGCAATAGATAAATAACAAAAAAATTAATAGTTAAGAATGTTTCATCCAAATATTGAAGGATAATTTCCTCGAGCTGTGATCAACACTGCTATAAATCTGTTGGCTGCTGTTATGAGCATTGCCATTTATAGCATTAAACATAAGCCTGTTAAGAAATGTTTGCGAGTCGATTATCCCACAATACGAATGTTGACATTTAGAAAGGGACGTGTCACGTGCAAGATAATCCGCTTATTAAACATGGTCTTTGTAGTTTTTCGAGAAAGCTGCGGACCATCAAAAAAGAGCGCACATACGAACACTGACAGTCAGTGTTTTGAAGGAGAAGTCACTGATGAATTATAAATTTAAAGAACGTAGATTAGTCTTCAATACCAAAATTCATTTCAGCTATACGTTTGATAAAGAAGACGAGCGAATGTATTCATATAATAATTCAATTCTTATGAACGTTTTACTCTTCTTGTTTTATTAAGAACAAAACAGTTCGAATAATTCCACGATAAACATATCAGTAGAGGTTTATTTTGGTATATTTGTTTTTATAAACCTCGAACACATATGATTTCTCAAAATATAAACCAGCTTACATGAAAACAAACGCAATGTTATACGTTACAAAAACAACATAATTCATCAGCTTCAAAGTATGAATTTTGTGCAACTTTGCCTCAGTAATAGTACTTTAAAGGAAATTCATTAAATTAAGGTATGGAAAACGATGAGATTTTAAGAAAACACAGCAACGAAACTTTAAGGTAGGGGTTTATTTCTTGCACAACTAAAACCTAAAAGACTTGATGAATGATGAAGATAAAGTGCAACAGACATGTCAAATCAATTTCTTATTAACTTGTCTCATTTAAATGTTGTATGTTGTGAAATCTTACTACAGACATGCAGGTGCAAAAATCAAGTGAATTCTAGTCCATAAAAAAAATAAAGCTCAAGTCACTTTTTTGACGAGGCTTCTTCGGTTTCACGTTTCTCTTACATTCGATATTTCTCACTTTACGTTCTCAAACGACACATGACTTGAAATGACTTTATTACGTTTATCTAGACATTCTCGTTAGAATTTTTTACTTGTCTTTTCTGACTTGCTTTGACCTTTAACCTCACACGATTCTGCCTAGCATTACTTTATTCTGTGAGGCGCAATATTAATACGCTTACGATGATTGAGAAACACATTCTAAAAGAGGATAATTATTCAAACGTTACTTTCTAATATGTAACTTCACATGGCTAATGATAATTCTTCGTACTGCAACGCATCAACTCGTCAAATAAATTTCATTTCTCTCTCTCGTCACATGCTATTATGTGTCTAATGTAATTTTACCACTAACCGATAACAATTCAAATTACATCATTATTTACTGTTCCAATAATTTACTGTGATTTACATTATCATTATTATTTTAGTGTGATAGTAATGTCATGTCAGCTGGTGAAGCATACTGTGAGAAATGTTTTATAACGCCTAAGCCAGTGAAGACTCGCGACATTTCCATGACAAAATAAATTTTAATAAAACGCTTTCTCGTATAGTATTTTTTTTTTAATTTTGCCTGTTTTTTAAATATTAGGTTCAGTGGAATTCACATTTGTAGAACTATAACATTCTACTTGAGTTTACATATAAACTGCTAAAATTCGAGAATAATAAAGACGCGACAACTGACAACAATAATCACAAGATTCTGAACAACAATGAAGTAGTTTTCGAAAATCTCGAGAAACATTAACACGCGTGTTTCAGCATCCGCTGTTGTCTCGGGCAGTTCACAAGGGATTTACTAAATTTTTATCTTCACTGGGGGGATTTTCGTAAAGAACCGTGCATACTCAAATCAAATAAAGTAAACATATATAAAAATAGAGGCTGTTTAAATTGTATTGTTGAAAATGACTGGACAAAGTTGCTTTGTAGTGGAACAGCGGTCTGTTTATGGACTTATAACGCTCACAACCAGATTTTGATACTGAGATGGGCAGAACACAGACAGCCCATTGTGTAGCTTTGTGCTTGATTAAAAAAAACAACAACAACCGTAAATGTTTAACACTGAATGTGGTGAAGCACGCAAATGAAAAGTGTAGACTGTAATAATTTTACAAAGGATTTTATTCACTGGTTTTTCTTAACTATCATTGTGATACTTTAAACTATATATACATATATACCTATATAAAGTTGGCGGTAGCTTTATACTGCCAAATTAGGAATGACTAGAGCAGGTGGCCCTCGTGTTGCTTTGCGCAAAATTCAAACAAACTGTTGCAAACTATCATATATCGTTGGAAAAACGAAATTCATATAATTTCTGCTTTTTACTGGCCTGAGGTTAGCGAAACGGATATGATAATAAGGTGTAAAGTTTAATTTTCTTTCATAATCATTTATTAATGAAACAATATTCAGGCAGTAATTTCTTAGGATACTCATTGGCCCTGTGATACAAAACAAATATTTGCATCACTTTAAAGCAATAGGTGCATGAAAATAGTGACAGTAAGCTCATTCAAGTGCATAATAGAACGTTATTGATTGCATGCATTGCTTCTGGTTTGTACTTCAAAATTACAGACAGTTGAAGATAACTGGAGTAGCTTTGACAGAAATACCAAGTGCGTGTACAAAATACAATATTTTACCAGTACTACCGTATAAAGAAGATTTGTTGTTTTTGAAATTCGTGCAAAACTACACGAGAGCTATCTCGCTAGCCGTTCCAAATTAGGAGTGTAAGACAAAAGAGAAAGCAAATAATAATTGCAACCCACCGCCAACTCTTGGGCTATTCTTTTACTAACGAATAGTGGGATTGACCGTAACATTATAACGCTCTCACGGCCAAAAGGACAAGCATCTTTGATGTGATTGAGATTTAAACCTGCGACCCTCGGATTACAAGTCGAGCGCTTAAACCAACCTCAAATCCAGACCAAAGAATGGATTTACGAATTTGTCTGGTTTCTATGTATTTTATCAGAGCGATAATGTAAGATTCAAAAAAATGTTTATCAGTATCTACGTAATATTGTTTACTTCACCATTATCTTATAAGTAAAAATCTATTATATTTACTTGAGAATTTTCTTTCACCATTATCGTATACTAGTTGAAATATCCCTCTGTTGGACAGGCGAAATAAAAATTTGTTTGTAACAAAGGATAGGAAATTCTGCTTTTTTTTTCTTAACATAACAAACATTGAACGTGTAGTAAATACACACTGCTGGTCAAATTCTTAAGGTCAATGAACATAAACAAATAATACGTATTTTGCATTGTTAGACTTAACTACTTATTTGAGTAGAGCTTTGAAATATAAAAATAAGAAAAGGAAAAATAAAAATAAAAAACTTATTTAGCATTTAATGGGGAAAATGTGAACACTATGATATTAGCCTAAATACTAGCTGGTCAAAAGTTTAAGACCACACAAAAAAGAAGTCCTAAACAGGGTAGGAAATGCCCAACAAGAGGACTGAGTATTGAGTTGCACGGCCGTCATTGCGAATAACTTCAAATATTCGCTTTGGCAAGGTCGATATAAGCGTTTGCAGAAAGAAGGCTGGCTGGAATGTTACTCCAAGTGGTAAAGATGGCTTCACGAAATCATGCACTGTTTGAAATTGACGTCCATTTCCATGGACTTCCCTTGCCATCCACCCCCAAATATTTTCAATGGGATTCTCTTTGGGCGAACACACTGGATGGTTCAAAAGAATTATGCTATTCGCTATGAAAAAGTCCTTTGTTCTGCGGGCATTGTGGATTGTAGCGTTGTCCTGCTGAAAGGTCCAGTCATTTCCACACAAGTGAGGGCTTTCAGTCAATAAGAATGCTATCTCCAACATGCCAGTGCAGCCAGTTGCTGTTTGACGCCCCTGTATAACCTGAAGCTCCATTGTTTCATGGAAGGAGAAAGCACCCCAGATCACAATGAAACATCCTCCACTGTTTTGTGTAGAAAATGTCTTCAGTGGGATGTCCTTATCGTACCAGTAACGTTAGAAGCCATCTGAACCATCCAGGTTAAATCTTTTATCATTAGAGAACAAAAACTTCATCCACTTTTCTACGTCCCACGTTTGGTGCTTCTCAGCAAAGTTTAACCGAGCTGTTTCATGGCATGGAAGGAGGCGTGTCCTTTGAAGACGTTTACGGTTTTTAAAGCCTTTATCTCATAGAAGCTGTCTGATTGTTTTTGAGCCGCATTCTGCGTTCGTAAGGGTCTTAATCTGGTTCGACGGTCGACTTGTGTCTTACCGAACTATCCGTCGAATTCTTCTGGTTAACGCCGGCGAAATTTTCTTTGGCCGACCACTTGAAATTCTCGTTCCGTCTCCCTCAAGGTCTATCAAGAAATTTTCAACAGCAGTTTTATACGCCCAATCTCACCAGCGATAGCACGTTGAAAGAGACCTTGATTTTGCAGCTCGACAATTCTGCCACGTTCAAACTCTGTCAATGTTTTAACCTTTGCCATGTTTTTACCCAATGTAACACAAGCGATATCAGTGGGAGATGTTGACAACACTTATGCTTGAACACAAATGACTAAATTTCGTTACGTGTTTACCGATTAACGCTTTGTTTCAGTATGGTCTTAATCTTTTGACCAGCTAGTATGTAGGCTAATTTCATAAAGCTTACATTTTTCCTGTTAAATACTAAATAAGGTTTTTTATTTTTCCCTTTTCTTATTTTCATCTTTCAAAGCTCTACTCAAATAAGTGATCGAGTCTAACAACGCAAAATTCATATTTTTTCTTTATGTTCGTTGGCCTTAAGATTTTGGCCAGCAGTGTACATAAGGTACCAGTAAGTAAGACATACCATGTTCAAGAAATTATAATATTATGAAATTAGATGGAGGTTCCAACCCCCTCCACCCTTCATGACCTTTCTCACGATTTTGTTTCAGAATTTCACGTAAAGCTACACGAGGGCTATCTGCGCTAGCCGTCCCTAATTTAGGAGTATAAGACAAGAGAGAAGGTAAGTAGTCATTACCACCCACCGCCAACTCTGAGACTACTCTTTTACCAACAAATAGTGGGATTTCCTGCCGCGTTATAATACCCCCACGGTTTGAATAGCGAACATTTTTCGTGTGTTTGGATTCAAACCCGACATTCTCAGATTACGAGTCAAACGACCTGACTAATTAGCAATGCCAGACTCGTTGCTAGTTGATCAGAAAATGTGTAAACGTATGAAGAACAGATTTGAAACGCTAGATATACAATCGTGTATATTTTTCCCAGACCCACTTTCTTTTTACAGAAGATGTAAAAACACCAAATAATACATAACTTGTACGTTTTTGACTAATATGTTGTTGCATAGGTAAAAATGAATGAATAATATTTACCTACTAGTTTTTCTTTCACTTTAACGCTGTTGTACAAGTAAAATTAAATGATATATTCACGTATTAATTTGCCTTTTTTCACACGTACTTCATAGTTTAAAAAGTAACGTTTTTCCAAATCAAGCAGAAGTTGGCAAATGGCATTTCTCAGTTCTTAACTGTATGCAATACAATCTCAAAATGTCGTTGTGATAGCTGGCCGGTAACTCGTCACTCCTAACAGATAAAATACGTGTTGCTAAGCAGACGAAAACAAAAAATAAAACATTTCCTTTATGTTTTGTTGTTGTTGTCGAAATGTCTTCTTTTTTTTTTAATCAGGCTTCACGGTAAACTGAAATATAAAGAAAAAACGTTGTTATTGCATGATTTTGATTATGTTATTGTTTGTTTGTTATTAAGCACAAATCTACACAATAGGCTAGCTGTACTCTTCCCACTGCGGGTATCGAAACTTGAATTATACCACTGTAAGCTGTGAGACTTGTCGCTGATCTTCGGAGGAAATAATGTTATTGAACTTCAGAAGAAATGGTCTCAAAGATATATTATATTATTTGATGTATAGGCACATTGTTTCTGGTATGTCTTAGTGATAAGATATATAACAATGTCATTTGAAATTTGCTCAATTTTTTTTTCTCATATGTAAGTGACTTGATCAGATTTTTGCATTAGTTTTCAATAGACTTAAGCAACGAAATTTTTATGACTGCATAAATAAAGCCTTTCGGTATCACGACGTACGTATGTGACGTAATAAAACCGCATTACTTATTATCTGGTCTTTTATCCGTGCACTCTCGTCACCAATGCAGTTATTATCCTTGATTTACATGTGTTTCGTTGATTTAATCATTTGAGTGATTGGACAACAAACGTGATTCGTCTTGTTACTGAGATAAATGAAGTGATTAGCCGATACCATATGAAAAAAACTCACTATGAATTTTCATAGAAACACGTATAAGGATTAATATAATTAATTTCACAAAGGATAAGTATGTTTTAATGAATATGGAACAGTGACATCGTGGACAAGTAATGCTGTTCCATTAGCAATAAAATAACGATGTTTCAAACGTTAAGATTTTAATTTTTTATCCTTTGGCACTAAGAGAAGCTAATAATAAATTAGGAATTACTTTTCTTCGCGCTCATGAGCCAGTTTATATGTGTATGGAAGAAGGATTTATTCTTACAAAGTAAAAAGTTGACGTTTTTAGGGGGAGGAGGGACACATACTTCTGAAATCTCTAACTAATTGAAGATTTAGAGCCGTAATTCTATGAGTAAACACAGGCTTTAGCTTGTTATGAAAACTTAACAATTACCGGTTTTCATACAAAGTCATATTGTACTTACACGCACCTAGTATTAATAACATTAAGAAATATCAAATGCCATTTAACGTTTCGTTACAAGTTCTATTTAAACACTTTGTTTCGGTAACTTTAAGTAGTTTAATAGCCTACGTGACTTTTAAAATTTTAATATATAATAACGTATACGGTTTAATGTTTTTTATGTGCTGTTGGAATTGTTATTGTCGTTTTATGTTTGAATCGAACAACGAATGTTTCTGATTACGAAACTATTTTAATACATTTTTATCTTGTTTCTGCTCAAGTTTTTTATTCCTACCAGCTTGTTCGTTATAACAGCGATTCATCATAAAAAATAGGCTGGCATTTTCCCTGTAGCTCAGCCTAACGCATTTCTATATCCCACTAGTACAGATTCCTACATATATGTAGCTTTATTTAGCAACGAAATGTTTGATGTTACAACAATTTATACTTTTGCTGTGAGATTTCACACACGTAGTTATTGTTATCAGTTTCTAAATATGTTTGTTCACACAAACACACACAACACAATGGGGGAATTAGTTTCTAAAAGTTATTTTCACAACACACAAAAACGCAATTATTAGTTTCTATAGATTTATGGATTATATAAAACAAAAATGAAAGACTGGGTATTTGGTACAACTGATGTGAAAAATTATAGTCTCCATCGTGTTGAAGAAACACCATAAAGTAAGACTTTACGAGAGTGTTGAATTTTAAGACGACTCAGCTGATACTCTGAGCGTAGGTAGTGTTGATCCTTCACGAAATCCGTTTTTTCTAAACTTGAAATCCAGCCTTTCTTACGTCATGTAAGATTAGTAGAAAGTAAATAGCTTAGCTCGTATAAAATCGAGCAATCCCCCCTGTTTTTCTTGCAGATACGCTGGACTTAGCGAACGTGACTGATTTAAGGAATGATTTAAACTCTACGATAAGATACAATGAAGCCGTAAAGTTCCAGTCGCCTGTGATTTATTGGCATCTAGCATTAATAGCTGTATCATCTGAAAAAAAAAGTTTATTTTTATCTGCAGAAATATTTGAGACTGCACGAGGCCAAAGATTGTCCTCTACAATCGAAACTACACCGTTTTAATGTGTATGTGTTGTTTCCTAATATGAAATTTTGTTGTCCTCTTATCATGAATAAAGTGACAATTTCACACGTGAGCGTCCCTTTTATGGTATGGAATTTTGCTGCCTTCTACAATTAAAATAACACCGTTAAAATATGCTAGTGTCGTTTTCACAGTATGGAACTTTATTTGTGTGATTACTTCACGAACTTTCACCTTTGTTCATTACTGTTACTCTCCCCACTCCCCCAGTGTCTCAACAGCAAACGTTAAAACACTAAAAATTGGATTTCAATACCAGTAGTGGGCATAGCCAAAGTGGTCCTTTGTATAGCTTTGTACCACACAACAAAAATAAATCCACAATGTCCGTAGCAAGTAGAAATAGATATAAAAGTTTTCTTAATTTTCATTACAATGAAGAGAATTGTATTTGCCTCTGTTCTCAAACAACTTTCCTGAGAAATATACTAACTGGACTTTGGTGATATCCGAGAAGAATGGTCAGTCGATTAAGTTTTCAGTAAATAAATATATATGAAAGATCATTGTTTTAATTGTTTCAAAACCTAAACAAGTACTCTGAGTTTTGTAAATGTCCAACTCCAACTGGAGAGAGCACTTGATAGGACGCAAACCTCCGCTACGCAGCGTTCATCACATTCGACTCTCAAAAGATATCAAATGTGTCCGCATGTTCATCGCTATTAATGAATACGGAATACTTTTGGCATGATAATGGTGAATACTTTTTGTACATAAGTTTACCAAGTTACAAAGGAAGCCCATCTTGTTTGATTGAGGTAAATAGCGAAAATATTCTGAAAAAATCGGTCCCCATATCAACAGAGAGATTTGTTTTCATTTTCGTGACCTTGATCTTTGACCTTGACCATTCAAAACTTAACCATGTCTAAGTTGAGCCATGGTACAAACATATACCAACTTACTTCAAAATACTTTCAACCATTTTCGAGAATTTCTATTGACAAATACACTCTCATACACACACACATAGGGGTTAAAGCACAACCTCCGTCTATCATCTGAAAGCATTCCAGCAAACGGCTTTCTACAATAATAGTACAGGTGATTGGAATCCTACAATACTTGCTCAGAGTTAGCTCAGAAATGATGTGCCATTTTGTTTTAGCCAGGAAAACGGTGTTCCTTCTCCATGTGACTAGAGATGCGTAAATCAAGTATACAATCCTGTTTTAACTCTTAAACAGTGGAATGTTGCAGGTAGCAGCATGAATTGATGATGGCCGCTGTTTGATGGTTAAAGTATGAATAACGTTTGAAGGACGAGTCTGACTCTGTTGCTGGTACTGTTTCAGATCTCTAGGTCGCAGCTTCCGAACGGCAAACAAACGAACTGACATCTGGGAGGCAAACGGTGAGTCATCTTTTGACAAACTATCGAGTTAATACCCGCCATGTTTTATCTCACCTATGGAACGGCAGTTGGAGTCTTCCGGTCAGTATTTCATTGTGTGATTTATTCTGTGTGGACGCACCACTCATTTAACCCGTATGCTTTCTCAAATTGAGAAATAAAACCACATATTTATGAAAAAGAATTGTTTAATTCAAGTGTGATTTCCAATCAAATCAGATGTGGTTCGTTTTGCAATATCTACGTATCTATCTGCTTGATGAAAAGATTGTCGAACCTACTAAATTAGACTTTCTGAACATTCACTTTTCTTAGGTAGTTTTTACTGACTACATAGTAATGGATCTTCCTTGCCAGCTTTAAGACGATTTTACTCGTCTAAGTGCGTGCGTGGGGGGGGGAGTAGAGAAAGGGTTAAGTGCTATGATTAGTTTAAATGAAGATTAATCAAGTTCAAGGCATCTCTTAGTGCGATCATTAAAAAAAAGGCATTAGTCTATTTCCCAGAAAAATGAAAGAAAAATCAATCTATAATAATTTACATCTACTTAAAATTCTACCAAAGTGAAGAGAAACTAAAGATAGCTTTACCGTCTGAAAAGAACAAAACAAACAACTCCTAAAATTATATTTCTCAACGTAACAAACTGACTTATAAAATACTAAGTGAAGTCCTAATTAATCATTGCTCTGTAGCTTCTAATTTATCACATGTTGCTTGTAACTATACTGTAAAAAGCATAAATTACAGAGAATACAAAACAAGAAAAATTACTTCTATCATAAAAAACTTAAACTAAAAGCGATATGAAACCATTAGGGTTGTTATATAAAATCGTAAACTGCGATACCCCCACGATATCCTTCTAAAAAATAACAAGTCGATGTGACTGAATCAAATGGTCATGTCCATAAGAAATTTAAATTTCGTGAACTGATTAAAAAATATTCATTACTTCTACATTAAGTTTGAATTTCGCGCAAAGCTACACAAGAACTATTTGCCCTAGCCATTCCTAATTTAGCAGCTAGTCATCACCACCCGCCGCCAACTTTTTGGTTACTCTTTTGCCAACGAATAATGGGACTGACCCATGGCTGAAAAGGTGAGCATGTTTGGTGTGACAGGGATTCGAACCCACAACCCTCTGATCACGATTCGAGTACCTTAACCACCTGGCCATGCCGGGCTATTTTACATTAGCTGTTTAGAAACTGTCATGTCGCACAATTAAACCTATGTAGCCTTTACAAATAAATATGTTTGTACAATGACAAATTTTTAAGGAGTGCATATCTCTGATTTTTAAAGACCTATGTTTTCTTTTTAGAAATAAAAATAACATATTCAGTAGATAAATGTGTGTCTCAAAAATAGTTTCACAAAGTTCACTGATATCTATAAAAACCCTTGAATATTAAAATTCCTAAGCGGAAAACGCTGTTTACTTTGATCGGTTTGTAGATATATTCAAACTAAAGAATAATTTCATAATGTTAGCTACTTATAAACTCATGCATTGCTTTAAATTCATTATGCTAGTTGTCCGATAGCATTTAAACTCAAACATTAATTTGAATTCATTATCACGACTAGCATTCCCGTTGTAGACCCAGACTTCACTTTGACTTCATTTTGCCCCCCAGTG
Organism: Carcinoscorpius rotundicauda; assembly: GCA_011833715.1. Taxonomy (NCBI): domain Eukaryota; kingdom Metazoa; phylum Arthropoda; class Merostomata; order Xiphosura; family Limulidae; genus Carcinoscorpius; species Carcinoscorpius rotundicauda. The sequence continues at coordinate 25,674,697 of CM022405.1, read as the reverse complement.
GCTCAGCGGTATGTCTGCGGACTTACACGCTAAAATCCGGGTTTCGATACCCGTGGTGGGCAGAGCACAGATAGCCCATTGTGTAGCTTTGTGCTTAATTCAAAACAACAACAACAACGACTTCATTTTATCAGTCTTCTGGTTACTTATTCAAGCTCCAGCTATTTAGTAATGCTAGTCTCTACTACTAAAGTTTAAACTCAAACTTACTTAATAATTACACTCTTGGTTGGAATAAAAGAGCGTAAGACGGAACTGAGAACGTAAAATATATTTCAGCAATATCAGTTTACGTTTCACTACGATAATAGAGACTTTCTCCGAAAAGGCTTAAAAAAACTTAAGGTACAAATCATTGATATGTTTTTCACTAAGACTTGCATTCCGTCTGTAGAATATTGGTGGCATAAACGTCCATTCTGGAATAGTATATCGGACTTTGCTATCGTAGGATCTTAGGTTCGAGACGTAGTGTTCCATAACACGCTTCGCATTTTCAGCTATGGATATTTTATAAGATGGAAATCAATTCTACTATTCGAAGTTTTCGCTTCAGTCGGCGGTTCTTTCTTTCTGATCCACAGTTAAAAATTCAGAACTATGGCTAAGACATAGAGGTCTCTGACCTGGCCACTGAGTCTGTTGGAGGACTTTGCAGCATGTACCTTATGTTATAAATTTAATCTTAATGCGTCGGAGGAAGATCTTGTGATTTTTTTTTATGGTTTAGGGTGTCAATAGCTACCGGTTGTAAACACCATATGTAAACAGATTTGTAAATTCTGCGTTTGAACTAACGATTGTCCAGATTGAAACAGAATACTTTCGGGAACCCTGCGGAAGTACATGTAGTTCAGCAGTCAGATATACACGTGATAGCAAAACTATATAATATTAACCGATTTTAACTGGTTAATGTGATTCGGAACAAGCCCATAGGAAATTCTACGACACTGGACAGTCTTGCACGTTATGTTTGTGATCAGGATAGTACTGTCCACAGAAGTCTTCCTACTTATGACAAGACATTCGGGTGTTATTGTCTCGGCTCCTCTAGATGTTTGGGCCTGGGAAAAGTTATCCAAGTTCTATCTCCCATTGTCCTATGGTTGTGAACCGGATTACTAGATATTAGGATTATATTGCATTTCTTTGCTTTAGATTTCGTCTTTCATAACACAATCTCTTAGAGAATCATGACGGAAAATATAAAAGCGGAAAAGTGTATATATATATATATTTCTTAGCACAGCGATTTAAGTTTTGAATAACCATGTCATATGGTGTAATGTCGACGTCTTAAAGATTTCAAAATTCTAGAGGTACAGTGACATAAAACAAACTGTATTCTAGATAAATTCATAAACTTCGCGTTAACTAAGAACACAGAAACTAAAATATGACGATACCACGCAGAGAGGAATTGAAGGGAGTCCGTAGAACCCCCTATTTTTATAATGTAAAAAAAGAAGATTATGCTTATATAGTTGTAACGGAGCTGTTTATGGTAGTTAACGTTTTGTATGTTTGTGGATTTTATGTGGACAACCGTGCAATTATTTAAGCTATATTTCATGCAAAATTACTTCCTGATTTAATTTAACAGCACTTATTTTATTGGTTTAGTTTGTTTCGAATTTCGCGCAAAGCTGCACGAGGACAATCTGAGCTAGCTGTCTCTAATTTAGCAGCGTAAGACTAGAAGTCACAACCACCCACCGCCAACTTGACCGTAACATTATAACGTCCCCACGGCTGAAAGGGGGAGCATGTTTGGTATGACGGGGATTCGAACCCGCGGTAATCGGATTAAGAGTCGAGTGCCTTAATCACCTGGCTATACTGGGCCCCCTTATTTTATACAGATTTTCGGGGGTGGGTGCATGCCCTAGACCTTCATAGCATGCTTTTCACACCGATTGTATTTCGTACATTATGTATTACTTTTTGATTTCACGAATTAGAAATCCCTTTCAGACATTCTTCGTTTGGGTCTGGATATATGAGGTTTTATTTTATAAATTCCCAAAAAGTCAAAAAGTGAAATGTCTCCTCTCGTTTTATTGGTTACACGTAATCTAATTAACTCGAATATAGCACGTTCGCTTTGACTCCCTTGCCCTACCACATATTTCACACACCAGAAAGCAGGAATCCATCATATTACAGCAGGAACAGGTTTTCTATACACCCTATATGATAACATTAATTAAACTGTGCTGTCTTTAATCCCAACTTCAGTTATTTTGCTGAAAGCCGGTCTAACCTCTCTGTCCAGGATGCACGTTACTCGGAATATTCTGAGAGGAGTGGAGGGGGAGTGAAATATCAGGAATGGTTAAAGGGGGAGACTGTAGGTGGTTCATTTGATTTGTCCCCTACAATTCGCTGACTAATGTTGTCTGTCTGCGATAGCATGAAAACATCGTGAATGTCTGAGTCACTACTTTTACCACTAGGTGCTTCACGTATCATCGTTTAAACATCAGTTTTCATAACGTTTATTACAGCATCCGGTTTTATTGACTGACAAGCACTGTCGACGTGATTTAGGGTGCATGCACGCGCAGGGGGTAAGAAGCAATAGGTTATTGGCATAAATTTCATAGAACTTCCTCTGAGTATTCTGTGGTATTTAAATAATGCGAACTAATTACTTAAATAGTTAAAATGTGCATCATCAGTTCCAAGACCCTTAAGCCTCAGAGAATTCGAAAGTATCCGTAAAGGTTTGCTGGAAGTCTAATACAACTCTGTATTCAGTCGTTTCGCAATAATAAATAACACATTTGGTGCTAAATTGTTCAATCTACTTGCAACTGAAACGATTTCTTCAAGTCACATTTATGTTAAGTTTTATTCTTATTTACAGTAGAACTAATTAAATTTAAAAAAACACGGTAGGGCTAACTATTCGTATAGAATAAACTGAATTTCACAAGGTGTTTCTTAATGTATTATGTTAAAATACTTAATCAAAATACAAACTCTATTTTACACATTATGTAGACATGATAGAGAAAATATTTTCTTTGAACTTCTTATAAACTAAGCCATAAATATTTTTGTCAGGGGTACAATTCTAAAAAAAAAATATTAGTGATACTCAACTTGGTGGAGGGGGCCTGATATTTTGAGAAAAAATATCTACGTGTAACACAAAAAATAAGAAAGCAGATCAAATAAGTCCCGATACACGTACCGTCTTAAAAAATAAATTAGTGAGTACCAAAAGAATTTCATTTCTACGTTTGGTAATTTATAAATGAGTGTGTAAATGTAACTGTTTAATTGAGGAACACAAAATAATTCCATGGTTTATTTCGACTGTTACTTGATTGTTTTGTTTTTTTTAATTTCGCGCAAAGCTACACGAGGGCTATTTGCGTTAGCGGTCCCTATTTTAGCAGTGTAAGACTAGAGAGAAAGCAAGTATTCATCACCAACCACCGCCAACTCTTGGGCTACACTTTTACCAACGAATAGTGGGATTGACCATCACTTTATAACGCTCTCACGACTGAACGGGCGAGTGAGTTTTTTGTGACGGGAAGTCGAAGCCGCAACTCTCAGATTATAAGTCGAGTGCCCCAACCACTTGGCCATGCTGGGCCCTGTTATTTGAAAGAAAGAGTTGAACTACAGAACTTACTTGTTTGTTCGTGTATTAAGCAACAAAGATAGACTTATTACATGAACGTTACATTGTAAAATAGAAGATTAAACTGGTGGAACAATGTTGTTAAACCTAATATTTGACGGACTAAAATTAAACTTTTTTAGTATCTGATTGAACTGCGTACAGCTCAATGGTTTAGTACTAGATTGTGGAAATGATGTTTCTCTGGTTCCTGTCCTCTTACGTCAAAATAGAACAATAAAACACGAATTCTGCCATTTAGGTCCGTAGATGCATTATAATGGCACTGATGCTCGATTCCAACTGTTCGGTTTCACAAGGATAGTCCAAGAGTTGTCAGAGAGCTGCTTTCATTCTAAATTATCACCTCAAAATTAGAGTTGGATAGTGCTTGAAGCTCTTGTGTAGTTTTGGCAGAATTAAACGAATTAGTAGCTGCTTGCTGAATAGTACGTTGTCATAATTATAAGCATCAGGGTTGAATTGCAGAAACAGGTACGTTGCTAACATACATTTAGCAAGATAAATTTTTTAACGTAAAAAAGTAAAATGCCTGAAAAGTAAGAACTTGTGTACTTTAAAATAACTTGTTTATTATTTTATCTATTCTTTTATTTTAACTGACTATGTAACAAAGTCGAAATTTAGCGATAATTTCAATGTTTAGTTTGGTTTGAATTTTGCGCAAAACTACACAAGGGCTCTCTGCGCTAGCCGTCCTTAATTTAGCAGTGTAAGATTAGAGGGAAGGCAGTTAGTCATCACCATCCACCGCCAACTCTTGGGCTACTCTTTTACTAACGAATAACGGGATTAACCGTAACATTATAACGTCCCCAGGACTGAAAGAGTGAGCATGTTTGGTGTGATGGTGATTCGAACTCGCGACCCTTAGATTACGAGTCAAGTGCCTTAATTACCTGGCCATCCCTGGCCCAATTTTATGTTACTTAGTGCAATATTTTAGCCAAGTACGATAAATTCAACCACTGTTTGAGGTTGACCGATTTTATAACTATAGTTTAAATTTGTTTTTAGCTAGCTAGCGATGATTAGAGACGAAGTAATTAAACAGTGTAGCACTGTAAAATTTGCAATCAGTTGCATAGAAAAATAACAACGCGCATATAGAGATCGTTTTGCACCTTCAGGTTTCTGATCAAGTACTATTATTTGAGCTCACAAAAGTTGCCGGTGAATACTGTTCACGAGCTGTCTTTTCTCTAGTCTCTCAGATCCAAATTATGGACAGCTGTGGCTACACATCCTTTCCTTCGCTATGCACAAAAGTTTTGAATAAAAAAAATCCCAAAGATTAGAGCAATATAGGAGTCCCATAATGGCTACGACGAAAATTTCAGAATGTAACATATTGAGACAACATTGTTGGTGCCGTTTAGTGCTTTGTGGTGCCATCAAGGAAGAATAAACCCCAAGTTGAGCATATTACTGAACCAATTTTGTATCTGATTTCACAGAATAAAAGATTCCAGTTACTGCTAGCAGAGGTTCCAGTGAATAATGTCTTGGTATTCTATTCAATTACAAGTAGAAAAGTTTGAAGGTTTTAACATCTATGATGCGTTGCTAACATTTTCTTCATGCTCGACCAAGGCAGCTTAGATATTTTCTTGTGTCTGGAAGTAACTGCTTAATAGATTTTGCAAAGATAAAACATAATAAAGAAGGCGAATCAAGTCCAGAAACCAATTGATTAACTTTTACACAACTAAATATTTTGGTGAACGTCAACAGCCTATGTTTAAATTACGACCTTGCCAAAAATTAGGTTTTCATATCCCTGGTGGGCATAGCAATAATATCTCATGATATAGTTTTGTGCTTAGCACACCAAATATTAAATGATAACCCATTAGCGGCTTTAAATAAGTTTTAATTTTGTTTCAGCTGGTTGATTTGGATTTGGCCACTATGTTCATTTTGTCTCACGATTTTGACCTCCAAAAGTTATTATGAGGACAGTTTAGTGTCATGTTAAGAGTGAAGCAACATTTGATAGTTTAAGTTTTGTGGACTTTGCAGAAATTATGACCATTTGTGAAGCTTTTAATTAACCTTCCATTGGTAGTCTTTTAACTTAAAGAATATTGGTTAATGCAGCTAAAATACACGTTGTTTTTAATCTGTTATGAAATTTAACTTTTCTACCTATAATTTTGTTTTATAGTGTTTAAAGAAGAGTTTATCAAGTGAAAGAGCTAACAATAAGAAATGCTTGACAAATACACAAGTAATTTGAAACAGTAAACATGTACGATTCTACTGTGTCAAGTATATTTGCTTTAATACGTAATGGTAACAGATGGTGTTATTCGTTGTGGCGTATTACTGATCACTTTCAGTCACATACCAGCTGACGTCATAATCCCTGCACCCCAAGGCTGCGGCCGGTAGAGACGCACGTGAGTCAGAAGCTAGCTTATCTGACATTTTGATTCATTATTAAAGATGGTGGGGTATTTTTAGGGGACGACCTATCTCTGGAATGTTTCTTGCATGAGTGAGAAAAATTGCTGTTTTGTAAACACACATCCATAAATTTACATAAAAAACAGAAAAATTATTTGGAACTGCAGATACTTTCCGTTGACTTTTCGAAAGACTTGTTAACAGTAACAGGATATCGGCGTGATGAGATCAAGCAAGGGTGAACACGGTAGCTGTAAAGGTTAAAAATATAAAGGGAGTGGGTTGACCTTGTGGTAGAGCTCTGTACTTTAAAGTTGGCGATCCAGGTTTGAATCTGTTAGGTTAAACAACGTATTCATCGTGTTATGAGCTGCTAGTACGTTAAAAGAATGATAGTCAAGCTTTTAATGGGGATGATGGGTCGAAGGGTGCTATTAACTGGTCGCTTTATCTCTGACTGATAGGTCAAAATTAGGGACAGCGACAGAGAGCTTTAATAGCTTTGCTATAAACACAAACATATGAGAAAGTACAAAAAACAAACAACAAAATTCATCAAGAACAAATATTAATTTAATAGCATGGGTAAGTTTATACAGTAAAGTGTGTGTAAAATATGATAAACACATGCACAAAGTTATTAAATCCTAAAAATGTAGTTTTTATACAAGGATTTTGAGCTTGTTTACGTTTAGCTATACCACTGTTGCGTTTTTCTCTATGTGTAGTTATATTAACTTTACCAGTTATGACTATAACACGTAAGGTTTTCCACTTAAAGTTATTGTTTGTTTGTTTGTTTTGAATTTTCGCGCAAAGCTACTCGAGGGCTATCTGCGTTAGCCGTCCCTAATTTAGCAGTGTAAGACTAGAGGGAACGCAACTAGTCAACTCTTGGGCTAATCTTTTACCAACGAATAGTGGGGTTGACCGTCCCATTATAATGCTCTCACGGCTAAAAGGGCGAGCATGTTTGGTGCGACCGGGATTCATACCCACGACCCTTGGATTACGAGTCGAATGCCTTAACACGTTTGGCCATACCGGCCGCTTAAAATTATACTTCTAGATTTTTTTCTCTCACACACTATTCGGATATTTTAAAATTATTATGAGTCTGTTTCTAAGTGTATCGTTTTAAGATATTTTACTTATTAAAGAAATTAAATTGCAAATGATCTAGAGAAAACACGCAATTTGAAACTCTTCAACGTTATCACTGTAGTTTTGTTTTGAAATACAATACATGAGTTAGTATTTGACAAGTAAATCCTTTAACAGACTGTGCACCTTTGATTTGTATATGAGATGTATCAGTTGTGGGAATTCAGAATGGCTTAAAATTAACTAATTTCTTGATCTTTGAATTTGGCAGAACTGAAAAATGTGGATAAAAACTACGTAACGAATCATTACTATTTTATTATTTAAAATGAAACAGGATGTAATTAATTTTAAATTGTCTTATTCCTGTTGTTTTTGTTAATTAAATCTAATGAAATAGCTTATGTGATAATTGAAATACTCGATTTTATCTCAGATTGGCCAGAGAATAAGTTTTTTTTTAATTTCGCGCAAAACTACACGAGGGCTATCTGTGCTAGTCTTATCTAATTTAGCAGTGTAAGACTAGAAGGAAGGCATCTAGTCATCACCACCCACTGCCAACTCTTGGGCTACTCTTTTACTAACGAGCAGTGGGATTGGCCGTAACATTATAACGCCCCACGGCTGAAAGGGACAGTATGTTTAGTGTGACGGGGATTCGAACCCTCAACCCTCAAATTACGAGTCGAGTGCCTTAACCACCTGGCCATGCCAGGCCACTTGATGTCAGATCCGAGCTTTACTGATGTATCCCACAATCCACTTGGATGCTTCAACAGCGCTCCCAGTGGCTCAGCGGTATGTCTGCAGACTTACACGCTAAAATCCGGGTTTCGATACCCGTGGTGGGCAGAGCACAGATAGCCCATTGTGTATCTTTGTGCTAAATTCAAAAACAAAAAAAAAACAGCTTCAACAGCTAGTCTACGTATAATACTAAACCACTCAAAGCCACTTTGTATATATTTTTGTATCACTTGTTTGAAACTGTATAGATATTTAGAAATAAAAAAGTATTTAAGCATACCTGAATAAATTTGGTAAAATTTAATTATCAAAGAATCAGTTGAAATTGAAAAAAAAACAACAACCTCAAAGATATCGTATTAAACGAAACAGCCAGTACAGGTCTAAATAATAAAGTATTAGTTTTATAACTTTGGTTAAGTTATAACGCTGTTTAAGTCTAAATGGCGTTATCGATATGTAAATGATTATGTGGGTTCTATCCACGCTTTTTACGTTATTTTTGAAGATGGTGTTACCAGACATCGAAATATGCGTAAAGTTATTTTTAGGGCAAGTCACTTGTTTTAATAACTGTTTATTGTATAATATTTTAACGTTGTATTCTTTTTAATTGTAAATAGTTGTTTTTTTACACAATTGCTGTTTTTAAATCATTTAAAAACAATTTATACATTAGTTATTGAAATGTGAATTTAGCGAGAATGTCGGACATGATATTAATAAATAAAGTCTGCCATTCTCACGCATGTTTTACCAATATATTATTTCATGTACATTATATATCAACAACTGCATATATGGGAAACATGCAGATAAATGTATTTACTCTCTCATTAAATAAATTGCGCTAATTTTTTGTTTTGTTTTGTATGAAAACAGGGGATGAGTGTTTATGGCAGCAGCTTCGGAATTCCCAAAACATATTTTTTATTTTTCTTCTGAAATAGTCTAAAACGGTTTTTCAGTCTTGATGTAGGACTGTTGGATAAGCAAAAAAAAGAAAAGAAAAAGAGCACTAAAGTTCATATATTTACTGTTATTTCTATTATCAAGCTTTCCAGCTCGCCTTTTGCAAATATTACATTTTTATTGCTTGTTCTGTGTATCATTTCGTTCAGTTTTTACGGCTACAGTGTTATGTTCGACAACAACTAAGCTGTTGGGTCAGGTGCTCGACTCGTAATCCGAAGGTCGCGGGTTCGAATCACCCTGTCACCAAACATGCTCGCCATTTCAGCCCTGGGAGCGTTATAAAGTGATGAAAAATCCCACTATTCGTTGGTAAAAAAGTAACCCGAGAGTTGGCAGGGGTAGTAATGACTAACTGTCTTCCCTCTGGTTTTGCACTGCTAAATTAGAACGGGTGAAGCAGATAGCCCTCGTATAACTTTGTGCGAAATTCAAAACAAACAAACAAACAAAGCAATAGCAACCATACGCTTCTGTTTAGATTTCTAAAACTTACGAAATTGATTGTGAATCTCTCTCTTACAACGATCGTTTTCATTTTTTTTTCTATCATTTTACTATTATTTTTGTAACTACTGCCCCTAGTGGCACAATGGTATGTCTGCAGGCTTAGAACGCTAGAAAAGGGTTTCGATACTCGTGGGTGGCAGAGAGCATGGATAACCCATTGTTTAGCTTCACGCTTAACTTGAACCAATCCAAATCTGTAAGTACTAACTACATTATGATTTCTTATCTTTTGCACTTACTTCGCTTTCGTTCTTTACAACTTTCCACTTTACTTTAAAATGATAACAATCAAACCAATTTGCTTTACAGTAAACAATCGAGCCTTTCTGTTTGTTCTACGCAAATATATATTTCACTGTTCGGTGTGTTCTTGTACCATTATCAAACTCTTCTTGTTATTCGCGTCTAGCATTCTGTTGTGTGTAATGTATGAAGCAACCAGTCCTTCATGTAGTTTATTTTGCTACACAACCGTACAGTACGCCTTATGTTGTGGATAACTATAATAATATTTTTATTCTGCCCAAACACAGCGTTCGATATATTCTGTTTGTCGTGCACATTTATCATGTACTTTTTTATTCTGCCCTGACACAGTGGTCGATTTCCTTTGTCGCACACAACTATCATATTTTATTAATTTTGCTCTCATACACGAATAAAGATTTTCTACATATCTATCATATACTGTCCGCTGTGCTCTCATAAAACAGTCAATATCTTATGTTTGATGCATACAGCTTTCAAGCTGTGTTAACTGCCCTTTCATACAATAATAAAAATCCTCTAGTCATTGTACACAACAAGTATGTATTGCCCTCTCATACAGCATTCAACATCTTCTAGTCGTGGTACACAACAAGCACGTAGTGCTAATTGTTCTCTCATACAACAATAAAAATCTTCTAGTCATTGTACGCAACAAGCATGTAGTGTTAATTGTGCAATTACAAAACAATCAGCATTTCATGTTGGACACAAGTACCTATTGTAGTAGGATTTGTATCTTCGCGCTTCTTAAATTATGCTGTTCATTGTTTACATTGTGCTCACTGATTAGCTTAAAACTTTAAACTAATCTAAACTTCAGTTTGATGTGTTCATTACATTGTTCAGATTGTGCGTGGACGTCGACGACTTCCTATATCACGTTTATGCAGAATAAAACCCCAAAATAACATTAGAGTTGCATTGCCTATGTAGAGGGATGTGACTGCTGTAATTCCAATTCTTTTCTTTTACCCATTTGTCGTCGATTTTGATTTGTATTTGGAAGCTTGAGAACGTTTGAAATTTAACTCTCTTATTTATCTTGTTAATGAGATATGTTTACCTTCATTTTTTGGCATTGTTAAGTCGAAAGTTTATTTTTCGTAAACATTACCTTCTCTTTGATTATGAAGACATTATCTTGAATTGGCTTGAGCTGTAGCTTTGAAGCCTGTTTCTACCAAGCACTTTGTTGTGAGAATTTTTCTGCTTTCAGGGAAACCATTAAAGGTTACCTTTTTAGAAATGTCGTACTTTCTCATTCCATATCATTTAATAAATCCACTATAGGAATATCCCTTCTCAGGAATATTGTGATATGCTTTACATTCATAAATCTAACCATGTCATTGTTCAGTGTCGCAAAATCGAGTTTTTGCCTTAAACTAAAATACGGTGGTTTAGAAAAATGCCCCTAGCATTTGTTTGTTTGTTTGTTTTGGAATTTCGCACAGAGCTACTCGAGGGCTATCTGTGCTAGCCGTCCCTAATCTAGCAGTGTAAGACTAGAGGAAAAGCAGCTAGTCATCACCACCCACCGCCAACTCTTGGGCTACTCTTTTACCAATAGTGGCATTGACCGTCACATTATACACCCCCACGGCTGGGACAGCGAGCATGTTTAGCGCGACGCGGGCGCGAACCCGCGACCCTCGGATTACGAGTCGCACGCCTTACGCGCTCGGCCATGCCAGGCCACCCCTAGCATTATTTATCTAGGGCGACATGCCACTGTAATAGTATATAATGATATAAACTACAAAGTGCACTTCACCCTTATTTTCGTCACATTTTTGAAAATCTTTGGAAACGTCGACATACATTACTTGTTTGTTGTTTAAAGCCTGTTGTATAACTGAAATACTTCATAAGTTAGTTTAGGTTTCATTCGTTGTATACGTGTATATCCGTAATGTACCTGCTTCAGAATTTGTCCCGTGAGCTAAAAAACATATCCAAACATCTAGCTATATATCAATTTATTCGATAATCATTTCATCCAATCTGCTATTCGTAAGAACCGATGTTACACACAGTCTGAACTCCTACTAAATTGCTCATCTTATATAGATATATATACACGCACAAGTATATATATATATATATATTCGTTTCAGCAAAAGTTTTCGCGCCTTTTGTAACTTTGATGTCAGATCTCATGTGATTCTCTCGACTGATCTGATGCAGAGGAATCAAGGAAACGGAGAGATTGGATAACTGATTAACAACATAAAGAAAAGATACAAAGGTGGTCGTATACCACGTAAGGCATGAATCTTGTTATCATTTACTAAGTATCTAGAACAACATACTACTTTTTGCGTTGAAAATTACATTTTATTTATATTTAATACATGAACGTGTTTTAACGTACATCGATCAAATCATGACATACGATTTCATTTTATTTCAATTTAAGCGTTTAATTTTGACAACAGCAAAAGGAGTAACAAATTAATGAATGTCGAGACTTAGATTTGGAGCTCTAGATCAAAATGTAGACAGATATAGTTTTTAGGGTCTTAATATTGCAGTTTTCACAAAGTCGTGATGTAATTAAATTTCTTACAGGATGAATAGATCACTAATATGTACAGAGCAAAAGAGATTCACTGGACACACTCGTGCAGTTATTATATTAACAACTAAATCATATTTCTAATAACTGATCTTGACAGAACATTGGAATAGTGAAATCAGTAGTGAATGTTAAACTGGTAGCACTGATCTAACGAGATCAAAGATTTGTTTCTATTATACAGAAATATTAATACGGGTTTCAATCAGAATAATCATTGGTTCAGTATGTAAAGTCGTCGGTTTCGTATAGAATTTACACGTCTTTCAAGGTGTAGGAAAACAACAGTTATGTTTCAAAATAAACTTTACTCGATTAAATGTTTTTTATCATTTCGTGATGCTAATTTGACACAAGATGGCTTCGAGAAACTGTTATTAATTTTCAACTTGCAGAGCCTGATAATGTTGTGATATTACAGTCGGCGGAATAGGATAACTCGTAGAAAGTTTCTTTCTACACTATGATTGGCAGTGTGTATTATGTCAACATGCTTGACCACGTTCCTCTTGGGCCAAGTTAGCAAGTTACGGAATGACAATATACAAACACTAAACTCAGCAAAAGCTGTCGTTTTCCACTTCCCATCCATTGGTCGTTGTAACATTAACCTACTTCAACCTATTATCCTACTTTTTTGTTGTTGAGTATTTACCAAAAATAACAAAATGTCTCCTAAAGTAAAGAGCAGACAAGTACCCACTTGTAATTCTTATGTAAGCAGGCGACATCAGAACATAACACACAGTTTTTAATATTCATTGTTTGAATGTATAATAATATTAAAAGTGGAAAGAAGTCACACATTCATGACACGCACTATTAAGTTGTATACAACTGAGATACATATAACATGAGTTAGATACAATCCAGTGGTGTCATCTAAAAATACAGAAGTGTAACTAACGACAGAAACAGTTTTTACTTATTTAAGCAATAATTGCAACACGTGTTGTGGGTAGCTGAGATTATGTTTTGGAGCACCAACTCAGTTCAAAGATATTTTGATGCTTTATTCGATGTATTCATGTGTCTCTCAAAATAACTTTAATTAACGAGACAAATAATGTAATTGGAGCTGGTGATGTTGGATATTTATTGGAAGTCTGACGTGTTAAATCTATTTGTTTTTCTTTTAGATTGTTATTGTTTGTTATTAAGTACGAAGTTACATAAAAGGATGTCTGTGTTCTGTCAAACACGAATATCGAAAGCCAGTTTCTAGCATTAGATGTCTGCAGATATGCCACTAGAGGATATTCTTTGAAAAATAACACATATTAAACATGTACTGATGTATGAGTATTTTTAGCTGTATAAAGACACTTCCATCATGAGCTTACACTTATTTTTAACTGTTATAAAGACAAAAGAAAAACAATTAAAGTGATTTTTCTTCGTTGTAAATTGTTTTACGGCTTGACCAGCTTATGATACTTGTTTTGCTATTACGTGTTACCATTTAATAACCCGATAATGTGTCAAGAAACTTCTGATACTTGTCTTGTTATTAGGAATTAGATGTTCACATAGTAACAATATAATGTGTCAAGAAACTTCTGATACTTGTCTTGTTATTAGGAATTAGATGTTCACATAGTAACAATATAATGTGTCAAGAAACTTCTGATACTTGTCTTGTTATTAGGAATTAGATGTTCACATAGTAACAATATAATGTGTCAAGAAACTTCTGATACTTGTCTTGTTATTAGGAATTAGATGTTCACATAGTAACAATATAATGTGTCAAGAAACTTCTGATACTTGTCTTGTTATTAGGAATTAGATGTTCACATAGTAACAATATAATGTGTCAATAAACATCCGGTACTCGTTTTGCTATTGTTTATCATTGTTTTCGCACGCTTACTCTTGGAATTTGGTTTTCTGTGAAGTAGATTGCACGAGTTTTATCTTTCTGACATACACATAATTATTTGATTTTGTTGTTTTTAAGTACAAAGCCACATAATGAGCTATGAATGTATTCTGCCCATCACGGGTATAAAACCAAGATATTTAGTACTTTAGAGTTGCTGCTGATCTTATATCGGGCCAGACGCATAAGGTGTAATTAACTTCATAACCTATATCTATTCGTGGCATTGTAACAGCGTTCTTACATTAAAATACTGGAGTCAAATTCGTTGGCGTTCGTGTAATGTTCAATGTTAAAAAACTCATATTTTATAAAATAACGATTATTTAATATAGGGTTCTAAAAGTGAGACTGGTTCTAATATCAAAATTACAATAAAATTCAGATAATTTACAAAAATCAAAAGCAGTATAAGATTTAAAACTTGTGTAAATAAGTTCATTGTTTTTCCAAAATAATTTGTTGAATTAGTCAGTTAAATTCGGATTAAACTAATTAAATTAAGACGTATTAAATAGTTTTACTTTTGAATTTATTCCTTTTTAATTCAAAAGATGAAAAGTTATCCTTACGGAAATTCAATTAATTAATATTTTCACAATACGAACGACATCTTATACGCATATGGAAAAATCGGTTTAAGATGTAAGCTTTCCTATTTTTAACTTCTGCCCAAAGCTGGTCGGTAGCGGTTGTAATACCGAAGGTTTGTCAGGTTTTGAATCAAATAACAGAATTGAGTGTTACTCCAATAACAGACACACAACTAAAAGTTCGGAGCGTATTTAGCAAAATCGCAATGAGAATCTTACTTAGCCTTTTCAATCCGCAGTATCACAAGCTAGTGCAGAGTACAGAGAGTCTATTGCATAGCTTTCTGCTTCACTTTAAAAGAAAACCAACAAACCCTGACAAGCTAATCAATAGGCTTTGCCCAGCCCATCAGATTATTAAGAATAGTATGGAGAACACGAGGATATGGTTAGAAATATGAATCAGTATGCTTATATTTCCAGTTATACCACCTCAAGATGAAAAAACCTAAATACTAATCCTAGCTGTAAGGTTTTATAACTTCAAATCTTCTGTTGCTAAACTGGAGTGCAAAGCTTGCACGTATAAACAAAAACAACTCAAAAATTTATACATAGTCATCAAACTGACCGTTGTCATGTAATATCGTAACGTATTATAATCTATCTCTGATGAATCTCCAACTTATTATGCTACATGTGTTAACGTATTACGATTTCAAACAGCTAGAAATTTTAATTTTAATTTAAAAGTTAATTAAATGTCGATATGTGTCAAATTTATATTTGCTTCCTTTCTTTCTTAACACAAATATATGTTAATACACAAACAATAATACAGTTTATAATAACGGTTACTTTATTTCAAACACTGGTTTAAATACAAGAGTTTTACAAATTACAAATTAGACGGAGTGTTCTAAGTGATCCAGAATTGAATATTTTATCGATGATTCAGATCCACAACGAGCAAATTCATTTTGAGGTGATATTGTTACACCTAGCTTTTTACCGAGTTTTTACTGGCGAAGATATTTAACGTTCTCGAAGAAATGATATCGTCCGAAGTAAATGCACTGAAGTTGAACGGTTTGTAATGTTCGAAATCTTTTAACGTTTCTTGTGAAATTTTGTAGTTTTCCGATTAATAAGCACGACAGACAAGTATAGCTTCCGAGGTTATAGTATACTGACTGAAACTGACAAGTAATAACAATAAGTGTCTCATGGCGTCTTGTGATAGTTTGCTTTTATATATCAATCACGCGAGATTCACGGACGTTCAACAATGTTTGAAGACACGCAAGTATTTTCGAAAATCACATGTTGTTTATTATAGCTCTCGAGAATCTTCTATAAATTTAAAAAACAATGTACGTCACACGCATCATAAACTATATTGAAACAAACGTAATAAATCTGTTACAATATATTAATTCAAATCTTAAGTTTCTTATACAGTTCACAATGTTTAATTATGCCATTTGATAACGTATTATGATTATGTACGACCTGATAAATCAGAGACATTATAAATAAATGCAAGTTTAATATAGTTTTTAATGGAGAAAAATACAAATTAAAATGCAAAAACATAAAATCTCTATTTTTATGCTTCTATATATATATTAGTTAGTATTTCCACATTACAAGCTATAACTATTACTTCATTTTGTTTACAAAGAACACTTTTCAAAGCACTAAAATGTAAAAGGAAAAAGAAAAGATAACACACTAATGAGCTCAAAATGTCTTACAATAGTGGAACTTCGTTTTATCATTTCCGATCAACATAAAAACTTCGGGATCGGAACTTTTACCAAAATATAAATTTCTACACAGAGTGTACCGAGTACTAATAAACAACACGGCAATTAAGTTTATCAAAAAATAAAAGTATTTTATGTCCTGTACTTTTGTATTTGTATATGTTTCGTCGTAATTTTTTACGTGCTACTTTAAATATTTTACAAAATGGCAAAGTATTTCTTTTACTTGTTTCATCTTTATTTCGAATTGTTTTTGTGAATTGAAGTGAAACTTGATTTTGTAATTCAGAGCATGTCTGTATTGTAAGATGACATTAATCACTGGTCCAGCATGGCCAGGTGATTAAGGCGCTCCACTCGTAATCTGTTAGTTACAGCTTCGACTCCTCGTCACACCAAACTTGCTCGCCCTTTCAGCCGTGAGGGCGTTATAATGTGTCCCTCAATCCCACTATTTGTCGGTGAAATAGTAGCTCAAGAGTTGGTTGTGGGTGGTGACAATTAGCTACCTTCCCTCCAGCTTACACTGCTAAATTAGGGAAGGCTTGCGCAGATAGCCCTTGTGTAGCTTAGCACGAAATTAAAAAACAAACGTTATACACTTAACCTACTCAAAGATTTTACACCAAATTATTTAGTGGCATTACAAAATTACTCCCATTTGATGTTATTACACCAAATAATGTAAGATGACATTACAACTTTACATTATCAAATGTTATTATACCAAATCATCTGTACGTTCGAAAGTTGTACGCATGACTCTTGGCTGAACTTGTTAACGTTTTTTGTGCATATGCGTAACTTTTCATAATTCACTGCAGACATCTGCGGAAATAAATACTGTGAAAATGGAAGACGAGTATTTGTTAGTGCTGCATTCAAATGTAGTTTTAAAAATAGTTGGTATCATCTGTTCAAATAGTTCGATGAAGGACCTTGAGAGAGAGCGAGTGTGCAGGAAATCACCCACAACTAGTTTAGAACTTACAACAGAGTGGGTCGACACCGAGTAGTGAAAGGACTATGTTTTAGGAGTTAAAATGGCTCCGCCTACCCTTGTATAGAGTGCAAACATTTCCCGCCTTTGATATTTTAATACTCTATCAGAGTTGGTTATATTATCGAATTTCTTTTCTGGATAAATTTTAAGTTGTGGTGTATAAGCAAGTGACAATAAAAGAACAGTTGTGCCTTAAGATCAAAATAAATAACCATTTTGTTTGAACATGAACTGCAAATGTAATGACAATTTTAAACGCTTGTAACTGAATGTAAAATAATTTCTATCAAATGTTTAAACAAACCGCATTGTTGTGCTCGTTAAACTTTAATTTGACGCTGTTAATTAGTGGACTATCCTTTATTTGTATTTCTTGTTTACTCTTGGCCTTAAACAAGATTAAAATTGCCTTCATTATATTCAGTCAACGCGTGACTCTTGCTACTTACTAATTCTAAAGTTCCACGTTATTGCATCAAACAGCTAATCATCCATATAGAAGAGGAACCAATATACCCCTCCAAAAAGAAAGATATATTTAACATATTTATATTCATATACCGAATTGGAAGTTTGGAAGGAAGGTAAGGTACATGACCCTTAAACCAAAGAAATTATAGAATATACATACAGACTCCAAAACACATCACAGTACCATTTGAATATAAATTCAATATTATAAATTGTGTAACTGTGTTTTCTTATAGCAAAGCAACGTGGGGCTATCTGCTGAGCCTACCGAGGGGAATCGAACCCCTGATTTTGCGTTGTAAATCCGAAGACATACCGCTGTACTAGCGGGAGGCCAATTGTGTAACTTGTTTCCAATCGGTGTAGCCTGTTTCCCTGTATAAGATAAGACTAAAGACATTTTGTGTTTGTATTGCAGTCAGGTGGTGCATAAATTATTTTATTATTTTACTAATAATAATATTTAAATATTTTTGGATTACTTGGTCCAGCCATACCGAGTGAAGTGAGGCAGTGGTGGGTAAAAAGCAGGGTACAGGTGTTCTACAGGTACGCATTAAACACATTAAGCCATACCGTTACGGCAACTATCAATATCGCTAAACATATTAAGCCATACCGTTACGGCAACTATCAATATCACTAAACACATTAAGCCATACCGTTACGGCAACTATCAATATCACTAAACACATTAAGTCATACCGTTACGGCAACTATCAATATCACTAAACATATTAAGTCATACCGTTACGGCAACTATCAATATCGCTAAACACATTAAGCCATACCGTTACGACAACTATCAATATCACTAAACACATTAAGCCATACCGTTACGGCAACTATCAATATCGCTAAACATATTAAGTCATACCGTTACGGCAACTATAAATATCGCTAAACACATTAAGCCATACCGTTACGGCAACTATCAATATCACTAAACACATTAAGCCATACCGTTACGGCAACTATCAATATCACTAAACATATTAAGTCATACCGTTACGGCAACTATCAATATCACTAAACACATTAAGCCATACCGTTACGACAACTATCAATATCACTAAACACATTAAGCCATACCGTTACGGCAACTATCAATATCGCTAAACATATTAAGTCATACCGTTACGGCAACTATCAATATCGCTAAACATATTAAGCCATACCGTTACGGCAACTATCAATATCACTAAACACATTAAGCCATACCGTTACGGCAACTATCAATATCACTAAACATATTAAGCCATACCGTTACGGCAACTATCAGTATCATTAAACACATTAAACCATACCGTTACGGCAACTATCAATATCACTAAACACATTAAGCCATACCGTTACGGTAACTATCAATATCAAAGAAAATATTCTGTCTATCTGTAGACGCAGTTCCTCCTAGGCGAGTTTGACCGATCCGTACTAAACTTGATGCTAATTTAGTAGTCCAGAAACAAAAGAAATTCTTATTAAACTATCCCACATACTAGAAATTAAAAATATTTTAATAGACTAACTCATACATTGTTGCTGCAGTAATTATCATAAAGACTTGAGTCTGAACAAAACAAAACAATAAGATTCTACAAGTCAAAGGTTGCAAATAAAAATTTCAGTATTTTGGATTGTTTACCGTAATAACCAAAATATACAATAAAAATATCCAGCTACAATGCGGAGAATAAAAATATTACTGCTATTTAAATTTCCGAAATATTTGTTACACATTATTTGAGTTTCGGTGGTTTATAATAGGATTAGATTAATTAGAAAAGTATTTCATAATTACCGTAATTTAGGATATTTCTTACTTCTTGATATAGAGTACAGTTTTCTACAGAAGCAAAACACAAGATTATTATTCAATTTAATTCATCAAATGTACCAAATTCAGCCAGTAAAACTCTTGACCACATCTCTACTGTGAAATGGACTGCTTTGAAGAAGTGACGTATCTTCTCTGGTCTTATCCACCTCCCCTGTTTTACAAAACATTTCTTGGAAAATATAAACACAATTGATTTTTTTCTCACTTTTAACCAATTTATGAGTGTTTTCCGTGCTTAAAAGCGAGAAAAATGATGGAAATCTTCTTAAAGTAATCCGCAAAACTTTTAAGGTAAAACGTTTAAAATGCATCACTAGATCTTTAAATTAAAATCCAATTCTGGACTGAGAGTTCACTTTTACTTCCAGACTTTCATAAAATCTGTCAAGCTTTCAGAGTTGGATAAGTAATTTAGCTTTCAAAAGTTATTCA
The DNA here is from genome assembly GCA_011833715.1 of Carcinoscorpius rotundicauda. NCBI lineage: Eukaryota > Metazoa > Arthropoda > Merostomata > Xiphosura > Limulidae > Carcinoscorpius > Carcinoscorpius rotundicauda. Next base: position 25,654,513 of record CM022405.1, on the reverse strand, counting down.
TATTCCACAATCTCATAATTTATAATTCCTATTAGAAGGGTAGTTTTAGTAAATATTTTGAAATAATATCCGCGTATTTTTGAAAAAAGATCATATTTACTGGTTATTTATGATTTAATTTGCACTTCATTTGCATACCTTGCAAATTAGCAAGGTTTAGTTTATGGTGGACTTAAGAGATTTCTCTAAATCCTACAGAAAATTGTAACATCTAGATTTGTAACTATTAATACAGTTTATTGATAAACTTCTGAGCATGAATTTATGATGTGGTGTGTATTTGTACTGGTATTAACTGTTTTGAATTTCTCGCAAAGTTACACGAGGGCTATCTGCACTAGCCGTCTGTAATTTAGTAGTGTAAGAACAAAAGGAAGGCAGCTAGTTATCACAATAACCCATGGGCTACTCTTTTACCGAAGAAGACTTGGGACTGAGCGTCACATTGTAACATCCTTGTGAATAAAAGATCGAGCATGATTGGTGAGATAGGAATTCGAACATGCAATCTTTAGTGTGCGAAGTGACCTGACCGCCTTCTTGTCATGATAGCCCTTAAGGTTTTAAGACTTATAATAAGTTGTAGTTTTTCGAAACACAAATCTGCTGCTATCTTTATCATTAATAAATATAATATTTTCATTTTTGCCTCCGCCTAGTACAGCGGTATGTCTCAGGATTTACAACGCAAAAATCAAGGGTTCGATTCTCCTCGGTGGGCTGAACAGATAGCCCTATGCGGCTTTGCTATAAGAAAAACACACATTCTCATTTTTAGTTGCTTAGAAAAGCAGAAAAAATAAATGTTGGTTAATGTATTCTGGAAAAAATGTGAACAAAAATAGTATAAAGCCAAAGTTTATCTTAAAGTTTCCTTCTCTCAGTTCTAATTATTCGAGAGAATAATTACAACTTAAGAAACAACTGTTGAAGCCCGGTGGTTAAGGCACTCGACTCGAAATTCGAGGGTTGCGGGTTTGAATCCCTGTCACACCAAACATGCTCTCCATTTCAGCCGTGGGGGTGTTATAATGTGACAGCCATTCCCACTGTTCGTTGGTAAAAGAATAGCCCAAGAGTTGGCAGTGGGCGGTGATGACTAGATGCCTTTCCTCTAGTCTTACACCGCTAAATTAGGGGCGGGTAGTGCAGATAGTTCTGTTCATTCAGTTGTGGGTGCATTATAATGTTACGGTCAATCCCACTATTCGTTGGTAAAAGAGCAGCCCAACAGTTGGCGGTGGGTGGTGATGACTAGCTGCTTTTCCTCTAGTTTTACACTATTAAAATAGGGACGGCTAGCGCAGATAGCCCTCGTGTGGCTTTGCGTGAAATTTAAAACAACTGTAAAGCTTTGAAATAAAACAAAAATTGGCAATAAACAATGCAATCAAACGACAATTAAAATAACAATGTTTCTGTCATAAAATCATGTTAGTAAATCAGATAAATACACAATGTAATACAATTATTGTAAATTGTAGAAATAATAATTTAGGAAAAATAAAACGTCGAGAAAAGTAAACAAACATTTTGTTTGAAGAAAGTAGTTCTGGTCCCGCGCTAGTACAGCACTGAAATCAGGGATTTCGTTCCCTTTGGTGGACTCAGCAGATAGCCCGATGTGGCTCTGTTATAAGAAAACACGCCCAAAAGCAGCACTTTTTAATGTTCTAATAATTTCTTTTAAGTGAAATTAATAAAGAAAGATTAACCCATAGTTTAAAATTTGCCATTCCATCAAGGAAATACTTGAGTATAAGGAAAATTTAATTGTTTGTCAAGAAAGCTGTGAATCCATTAACAAAACATTAACTAAAGTAATATTTTAACAATCTTAACATCGTTTAATAATTATCCTAATACAAAGAAGGGAGGAATCTCAGACCGTTGAAAGGTTAAGTAATAGTGAAAATATAGAAGTCATAAAATTTGTTAAAGGAAATAGTGTTAAATGAAATGTTGTAATAAAATTAGAGGAATGTTAAATGAGAGTAATGAAAATGTGAAATTACTTAAAGATTCTACTAAAACTAGTTAAGGTAAATTACAAAAATTTTATTCAAACTGAAAACTGCTATAAGATAAAACCAGGTTATTCTCATTCTGGTATTATGTGTAGAGTTCTTAAAGTTCCTAAATTTGAATTTCCGGTTAAGTTCACAGTTACTGGTATAGACGCATACAATCATAAATTAGTGCGATTTTTAGCTAAGTTGTCAGGCCCATTAGTTAGAAATGGATACAGTATTAAAATAATTTTGAATTTTTCAAGATAAAAATATTAAATTGTAATAATAAAGTACATTGTGCTGGTTTAAATTAAATCTCTTTACACCAACATTCTCTTAGATGAGACTACAACTTCTGGGTCAAAATGACATCAACGATATGAGGTTCCCTAAGCGTATCTTTCAGAAACTCATTAGTTTTAACACCTAAGATACCATGTTTCTTTTCCTCCAATGACATTTATCATGATCAATTTGATGGTGTTGCTATAGAGTCCAGATTAGTCCCTAATCCTTCGCTAATTTGTTCTTTTGTCATTATGAAAATGTCGCCTTGAAGAATGTGCATGTCAGTTTAAATCAGTACATTACATAAGATATATAGATGATATATTCAGTGTCTTCAGAGAATGTGGACATTTCGAGAATTTTTTACTGTCATTCCTTCATTTCTCGATTGACTTGAAATTTGGCAGAGTTACACCTTGACCAATATGGTGAAACACCTTTTTCATTTTATTCATTTAGACCTATGTAAAGGTTACATGGGTTCAAAGATAAAACAGCCAAAAATGTATATTTTCAGCTCATGTGTGGTCATGTTTACAACAACTAAGATGAAAATTGACACAGATAAACGTTTTCATACAAAAAATATACTGACACCTAAAATAAAATTGTATTTGACCATTCATAATCTTTTAAGAACGGTCAAGTTTACAACAAGCATAATTCTTGTCTTTTGGATCAGCTACTTAGCCGTGTTTTAACCAATTTAAATGTAAATGGGTAAAAAATAGTTTTCTACATACGAAAATGTTTGACAAACAAAAATGTCGGAATTGTCCATTTGTAATAATTACAGATGTATCAAGATGCCATAAAAACATAATTTTAGGCTTGTTTGACAATTAACCCGCCGTATTTTGGTTAATTTATAAGTGATTTGGTATACGTTTTTACAGATCACAAACAGAGATATAGACAATTTCGGATTTTTTTTTTTTTCATCGAGAAAAGCACATTGTTGGGTATTCGCGAACTAATAATTTGTATTCCAACCAAGTTACCCTATTCCAAGTCCCAAGAAGGGATATAGACGGTTTTCGATTTTTTTGGTATCAAAATTGGTTATGTTAGGATTGCGTGGCGGAGACATGTTGAATTTGCCCTTGAATTTTGGCCTTTTTTAAATTTGGTTAAAATACTGGCTCATCTAGCAAATGCGATAATCAATAACTGTGAGCTTTGTTTCACAATTTCCTATTCGAATAAGGATTATCAATGAAGTAATTCGAAACTATTTAAGTAACAAACGTCTTTTTATATCATACAACAGGGTTCGGCATGACCAGGTGATTAGGGCGTTCGGTTCATAATCTGAGGGGCGCGGGTCGGATCCCGTCACACCAAATATGCTCGTCCTTTCAGCCGTGGGGGCGTAATAAATGTGACGGTCAATCCAACTATTCGTTGGTAAAAAAGTAGTCCAAGAGCTGGCGGTGGGTGGTGATGACAAACTGCCTTCCCTCTAGTCTTACACTGTTAAAATAGGGACGGCTAGGGCAGATAGCCCTCGTGTAGCTCTTGTGCGAAATTCAAACAAACCAAATTCTTAATTTGACATACTTTCTGTCGTTATTTAAATTTTTCTCTCTTGATTTAATAGTTGTATGTACTGTTGCTTACTTTCTGAGTAATCCCATAGAACATCGAGTTCTGTATATAACATCTTGTGGCTACGTCTATGGAGTGAAAAGCAGGTAAGAACACAATTAGCTGAAGTTACCATGGGAATAATCTCACGCTTTCCACGAAGTATGAGTCCTCAATAAAATCGTACATCTTATTTTAGGCTAAGCTACCACCAGATTTTGCAAATACTGTACTTATGGTGATATCTTGTTTCAGAGAAGAATAGGAAACATAGTTCTCTTAACGTTAGCACATAAGTTTCAGAAAAATCATATATATTTCTAATATCCTATGTTTTTGGGTTGTTGTTTTTATCTGTGTTTTGAATCATTGATTCCCTCAATAGTTTATAATGAAAGAAGGGATAAACCTGTAGTTTCTATTTCATGTATTTAAACTAAATAATGTTTATATATACAAAACTAAGAGTGATAGTTATTTATTATTACGAACTAGTGTAGTTAAAATTATGACTTTTGTGTACTTGTGTCACACTTATTTTCGATAAAGTTTCATGAGATGTTATATATATTGTTGCATGCCTCTACACGACGCCTCAGAGATCCGACGAATTGTAGCATACGGAAATGACATCACACATTTGAAATTAGCTGGGCGGAGCAGTAGGGCAGCGCTGTAAGGTGTTGTGGACGGGGTAGGTTAACAGTAGAGAATGCTTTCAAACGCAGTCATGGCGTCGAGCAGGAGAGGATGTGGGAAAGTTTTCTCTATGTTGGCGTTGGTTTTCTACTGTTTCAGACAGTCAGTCGGCAAACAAGGTAAGAATATTTTTCCAAATCTCTGTCCGTGAGGGTTGTACTCAACTGTAAATGTGATAGGTGCCAAGTATTCTATAAACTGTAAGATTTGTCGAGTCTTTCAACGTTGTGTTGGTGCTGGTGTAATTTGTAGAAGACACCTGTAAAGGCTGAAACTTTGTTAGGCATAAGAATTAAATGAATATTATACGGATAATGATAACCAAATTTTAAGTTTTTACCCCATCTCTTGTTATTATTATACTGTAGAGGTTATTGTAGAACTCCATGTTTTCATACTTGTTTGTAACATAATCAGTGCCTTGATATACTGTAGGTGTAAACATTGCTATTATTCGTCCTGAATAAATGTTTAAAACTGAAGATCGTCAGTAGATCTGAAACTTTCTAAAATTTGACTACTTGTAAGTGTTTTTTCAGAGGAGAAGACTATTACAAAATGTGACTGTTTAAAAAGTTGCGAGAAACTTGAGTGTTTTACGCATCACACTCAGTTAATGGGGCGTATATCAGTTTATCAACCGAATGCGTAGATGAAGTGAGAGAGGGGGTGGGGTTTAAGAAATGAAACACTAACAATTATTATGCAGTGGCCGACATGCTGGTCCAAGGTTGAGAAGAAACTTCGTGAACCATCGATATATATTTAACCGAGAATGTTAAACGAATCTATTGTGCACTTCGTAAGATGTTATGGTAGAATGCCAGCTTTTCAGGTCCCTGAGGGCGAATAGGTACCTATTCTAACTCAAAATCCTGAATATAAAAAAAGATGAAGCTAACATTTCCAGTTTTTGTTCGTGAACGTTCCTAGCCAGTCTGCTTACGGCTGCCACAGCATCACATTCTCACTCAAACACTCACCTAGCTTGTAAAGGAGAGGGGGTAGAAAAACAGGCAAGCCGGGCACCACCGCCGGGAGCGATAGACAGCACAGACAGAGGGTGGTTGCCGCTCGGCCGTCTCTCGCTGCACGCATTGTTGAACCCACGTAGCGAAATCATTCTTAACGCCCTGAAATTTGTTCAGTAGTGTAAGTGTTATATCCCGTCAGAATGCTCTGAGAAAATTTTCCGTGGAAGCAAAGAAATAGGACGGTGTTTGAATAAACTTATATAACATGTTCCTTCCCATGTAAAGGAGAGTAATAAAGGTCGTAAAAAATATTTATGAACGACTTGTCCGTTACAGTAAATACTACATGGGAAATTGTTTGTGAACGGTGCATGTTACTTTGGTGGAAGGGTGGAATATGTGTAGAAAGAAACAACAAATGACAGAAACAGTTGAAAACTACTTATGTAACAGCGATAGATGTGTAAAATAATAATAATAAAGAGAACAGCGCGTGAATTTTGCAGAAAATTGCATAAACGTGGTAAACAATGCGTAAATAGCAACAAAATACCCATTTGAAGAGCACATGTAAACAAAAACAAGACTTGTGAAGAAGTAGCTGCGAGAGGTGTATATAATAGTAACCATTGAGAACAACACAAGTAAATTGCGTTAGAAAGTGGAAAACTGCTAGAATAACGTATGTAAATATTGTGTTAACCGTGTAGGAAAAGAAAACATGGGAACGGCGCACGTAATTAGTTCGAAGGCTGGAATGTTAGTGGAAACAAGCAACCGAGATGGCTTAAATGAACAAGAGCATTTAGGTCGTTCTGTATACGTTTAACTGTAAGAAAACCTTGCGCTTGACAGTATTTCATGAAATGTGGTTTTTCTTTTTTATTTTTATGGCAGTCGACAAATCGCCCTAGTTTCAGTTTTGAAATTTTTGATGGCATTAGTAAACTTCTTCTATGACGGTTCTACAGGATCACCAACATACCTAATACTGATTAATTAATAGCTATTGGAATTATATTAGCCTATTAAAACTGTCTTTCAACGTGAGTGTTTTTGTTTTTCGCCTTTAAATAATAAATTTCAGCTAAGTCAGTTGCTGAGAAGTATAACAAACGTGAATTTTTCAAGGTCGTTCGTTTTTACTTGGAGCGAGCAGTAGGTAATGGCTCGAGTCAGGCGCGAGGCGGGAAGAGTAAAATCACTGATAGCTACTATGAATGAGCTGATTCGATCTACCGGGGCTTGAACAGTGATTGAATTTTACAGTTGGGAAGGAGCTAGGTAAGTAAAGGAAAGAAGTGGCTTTAAAATCCAAAGGAAAGAACATTTTGCCTGTTTGTCCCCGCTAAGATATTGCTTATAACACGAGGTAAAGCTCCATTCCGACTACTTAACAGAGTCAAACTGAGTTACGCACGAATAGAGCTATTGTTCGTGAGAGCCGTGACCCTTTTCCCTGTCACAACCCATCTTTATGGGCATGTCGTTAGTACGATACTGAAAAGTATCCCGAAAAACAACCAGATGGCTGGAATTGAACAAATTGAGTGAGTAGCGGTTCCCACAGAAAACAGAGATTGCTCAAAATAGCAGCTGAAACGTATTTTAAACGCCTAGCTGTAAAACGTTAAAATTGACCGAAAATAGGCTTATGAGATTAAAAGATGGCATTGTTATCATATATATTCCTGGCCCATAATTCCACATTAATCTTCTATTCATACATTGCGTGCACAGCGTTAAGAACTTTTGTTATGCCATACTCGACACGTGCGCCAATGTTTCCATTTTGTTGACTTAAGTTCAAAATTACGTCATTCGCAGGATCAGCATTTCGTTATCATTTGACATAAATTAAAGAATTTCTTAACTAAGAACTAATATATATATTAATTTTTATCACTTTAGTTTGTGAACTTTCTTGATTACACTACTTCTCGAATCGATTCATAATTCACTTGTGATTTTTAATACCCAATAAATGTTTATTATGCGGACCAGATCTAAAATAAGTGAATAAATTACTTAAGTCTATATCTATTCTATATGAAAAGTGACTAGCAGTTTCATTGGTGTAACAAATCATTATGTCAGGAAATTAAAATACTATGTAACAGTAAATAGAGAAATAAATTGGTTGAATGTCAATATACTTTGAAACTTAAAACATGTATGAAGGTTAATATTTTTCACACGATGGTCGTAATAACAACTTTGAAAGTAAAACGTTTTATGCCAAACGACACTGTATACGTTAACCCCAAAACCATTAGATGATTGACATACCCTTTAATAGCAGTTTGGTATTTGATCTTTACTGTATTCAAGTTTAAATACTATTCTAACAATTACGCTATATTTAATATATATTGGAGTACTGTCCTGTAAACGTTGACATACTGAGATGATGAGATATTTAGATTGTTTTCTGTAACTCATTCAAGGTGAATTAACAGTACAGACACAAAATTTAAATTGCCTGGTGTTTATTGATTATTTAAAACCAAGGGCCAATACAACAATATAATAAGTATTCAACCTTTTAATAGCGATGAATCCACTTATTTGGAGAAATATTTTCATCAAGTTGATTTGTTTGTTTGTTTTGAAATTTCGCACAAAACTACTCGAGAGCTATCAGTGCTAACCGTCCCTAATTTAGCAGTGTAAGACTAGAGGGAAGGCAGCTAGTCATCACCACCCACCGCCAACTCTTGGACTACTCTTTTACCAACGAATAGTGGGATTGACCGTCATATTATAATGCCCCCACGGCTGAAAAGGCGAGTATGTTTGGAGCGACGGGGATTCAAACCCGTGACCCTCGGATTACGAGTCGCACGCCTTATGCGCTTGGCCATGCCGGGCCTCATCAAATTGAAACCGATTGTGTATTTTACTAATTCCAAAAAACCACGAGAAAAAGCAAACGGAGATATATTTTAAAATATCAGTTACTTCATCTGCCATATCCTGTGCTGAGAAGGCCTTTCGTCTATACCAGTATTCATCAGGAATACGAGATATATATCAATCACATTTCAAAAACAACGACTTTTATTATTTGAAGTGCATTAATCAAGTGAATTGTAATTATTATCAATTTGTGTTTAAGTAGTTTACTAATCAGATTATAACGTTAAGAATTCATTACTAACACAACCGAAATGGTTAATTACTTTTAATGTGGCTACTACTGTCGGTTTATTTTTATTTGTTTTGTAAGAAAAGGGGTTGTTTTCCCGTGTAATAGAGTGGAAAATTTAGAATGTGATGACGTTTTGATATGAACGTCTTAGCAATGTTGAAAGTAACAGAACATATTCTACAAAGAAAGTAATAAGTTGTTTGGAAATTTCAACTGCAGAAACACTTTTATAAAACCTTTAAAAATCCTTGCTTTTCTTGGGGGGGGGTATAATTAATGATAAAATGACGATATCTGTATTTTTTACTCAAGATAAAATTCAGTTAATCGTGATCAGAGATGCGTTATTGGCTCTGACCAGTACTTTTATTTGTCTTATGCTTTTTCCTAGTTCATACGTAAACACCTAAACTCTTATATTTGATTATCGGACTTGGACTTTCTTTACCGAGTCTGACAACGATATACGCTAATCCTGGTAAAGTTTACGTAAAGGAGGAATTGTCTTTTTAAAGCAGTATTGATTATTCGGAGAATCTCTCACTTAAGTGTACGTAAGGTTGGCGTTTCCTCTTCTCATGAAACTCCGTTAAAAATAATTGAAATGCTTATAATTGGGGTACTCTCGCTTGCCACAAGGTGGAGCTATATACAGACACTTTATATTAAGTATTGTTATTTCGTTAGAACAATCTTTTTTATAACTATTGCTTTGTTGTTCTACAAATAAATAAATATAATGACACTGGGATGTAAACCAGTTGATGGGAACTTGATACTTCTGTTTTATTGCTCTGACTTATAAAGTAGCTAATATTAGAATGTAGCAGGTACGTACAATCGTGGATTTAAAAACAGGACTAACCCTAATTATACTACTAATTGTTAGTCTCTCAAAAAAATATCTGGAGTCAGATGCTAGAGTGCTTAAGATGGTATTACTAATTCTGTACTAGTAGAAATAGTTCGAATATCAAAACAACACAAAACAGTATCACACTAACCTAGAATCATTACAAAACGTTCTCCAGTGGCACAGTGGTATGTCTGTCGACTCGCACCGCTAAAAACCGAGTTTCGATACTCGTGGTGGACAGAGCACAGATAATCCATTGTGTAGCTTTGTGCTTAATTCTAAACAAACGTTATAAAACACACGGGATATACTGTGATTTTGTGACGTACAATATTTGAGTTTGGTTAGTTTTAAAGTCCATAGAATCTGCAGCGCTTCTACCTACATCTCAGTGTCTGATAAATTTCTATGGTTAACATTTAACGTGTGTGTATTTGACTGTATGTTACATGCCAGTGTGAAGAAGTAGGCTTAGTGAATGGTTCAGCTGTATCTGATTGTAAAGGTATCTGTTTGCTCTTGATTTATGAACTCAAGCTGTGGAGAAAGTTATTGTCAAATACATAACGACTTGCATATGCTGCTCTGTTTACCATCCTAACATCCGATTACCAACTTTGTGCCGGTGAAAATGTCCAATAATTGCGGATATTGTGAAATCCTTTTAGGTAACTCTCATTTCTCTAGATAATTGTAGTTTCAGCTTATGGTAAACAAAGACTGGGACGGGGATTACTGTCTTTAGTAGTTCTACAAATTTTTGGTGGGTGGAACAGTTCAACACACTTTTGACATTCGAAACTACTCTAACTAAGTTATAAGGAATGTAATTTCATTGTTTATTCTAAACTACTATCGGCAAAGCACGTACTTACAACAAATTGATATTGCTTCAGGGAAAATGATAATAAGCTTGTATTAGTTTGAAGAATAAGATTGTTTACAATTCGAATATCGAATAATGTCAGCGATTACTTTACGGACTTGCAACGCTAAAATCCCATTGAGTAGCTTTGCTCTAAATTACAGAAACAAGAACTGTTTAAAATAAATTGTTTTTCATGCCAACCAAACCGTTCAGTTTGGTTCTGTAAGACCTTGCAATACGAACAGCGTTGTAGCGAGAGTAAAAATAGCGTGTATTTTCTGAGAGGTGTGAAGTTATTAGACATTAGAGTAAAATCGAATCTGTATCCAAGAATTTCATTTTTAAGACCAATATGGACAAATTATCGCATAGTGGATGAGTGCGGGATATTACTGAAACTACTTTATATTTTTAAAACTTGTGTGTAGGAAAATTATTGAGTATTAGGATAAAATTTGGATCTGTTTCCTTGAGCTGTTCTGTGTTTTAAGACTAATATGAAAATATTATCTCATCTTTTGATAATAAAAATGGAGTCTGTTTCCCAGAACCGTTCTGCATTTCGAGACCAGTACAGGACGATTAATGTGTATCAGCATGGGCGTCCACAGGTAGGGGCAAGGGGACACTTGTCTTCCTAGAAAATGAGAAACATATTCCTTTATTCATTCATTATATTAACCCTTTACCTATGCCCCTGATTTACGTTTTGCCCCATATGCCGGAGGAATTTCTTTGGACACTCGTGTATTATGGTAAAAAATTAATATTTCCTGAACCTGTTAAGCATTTAAAGACTGATGAAGGGAAATGACTGTACAGAGATTGAGTAAATTATATTGACACAACTTCCAATCGATAAAGTCCATTACCACCACGTCCAATCCTGCTTTGTCTGACGATCATGCAACTTGACAATAGCCCTACAACATAGTTTTTAATACAAAAAAGTTGTCATATTCAATCACACCACCTGTCCATTCATGTGTTACATAATCCGTCTACTCACCTAGTGTATGAGAACGACGGCTTCCCAGTATTTGTTTCGTCAATCCGAGAGTGCACAGAAACCCTTAGGAACGGTGTCTTTGTGCAGAGTAACGTAAATATTTAATTCACCAGCTACTTAAGTTATGCAACATTTGAATGGTAGGTAAGACTGTGAGCCTTTTCTTGGTGAATCCGTATACTTTTGCTTGGGTCACGTGGATGGAGTTTTGCCACTGACCTTTCTGTTCATGGATTCTCATCAGTTACAAGACGCTACACATTGCCAATGACGCCCGAGTTACAGTTTGTTATGAATATTTTGCGTCGGTGAATGGACTGTAACCTTTACTGATCAGTTTTTGTTGGCATCATAAAACCAATGTTAAAATGTAGTTCTGATACATTCTGTCCCATTGTGACTTTATGCCGGCTCCGAGAACAGTTCTAGGTTTAAAACTTGTGTATGAAAATTTTCGTGTATGTTTCAATAAGTACAAATATTTTGTTGTTTTTTAATGAAACGATCCTTTAATATGTTTTTTTTCAACCAAATATATTGTCTTTAAGACACTGGTTTTATAATAATAGAGATTTACTCTAAAACGACTGTATGTAAAGAAATCTGTATTTTATTCCAAAAATAAAATGGCGCTTTTTCTGTTGTTATTCTCCCTGCCACACATCTGCATCTTCCTTGTAATCAGTATAACATCATGATTTGAGAATTTTATCAAAGATCGACGACCCGTAAACACACGAATAAACCGAAGAATCCGACAGCGCGTAACACTTCCTAAGTTAAGGTCCACTCGGTGGATGGATCAGCATTAACTTTTAAGGGCTTACAATGGTAAAATTCGGGATACGGCACCCGCGGTGGGCAGAGCACGAGTAACCCATTTTTTATAATTGAACTTTTTATTAGTTTTCTATGTATGCTTTACCAGCCATTGTAACTATTTGATTTGACAATAAAACTTAAACGTTTAAAGATAATTATTTTCTTACGGAATGATTTATTTAGACGATGAGAACAGTGGCACCTTACTATTATATTAATACGAATTGCTTGTAACTCGGATATTTGTGACTTTTTAAATGTATCTCTACGTTTGATATTTTTCTTTTATTGTGCATTCGTATATCGAAACTCTGCACCCAGTATTTAAAAATTAACGACATAATCAGAAATTTGTATTCCTTATTTCTAATTACACCATCACTTAACTGGTAGACATGAATGTGTAACCACGTCTAAAGAGTAAAGTAATTTGTTGCCCTTGAACGCGACCTCATACAGACAAGTTACAATTACTATTCAACTTTCCGGTCAATATGAAGTGTGTAACTGTTATAAATTAGGTTACAGCATAAATAAAACCTCTAAAATTCACTCCCCCTTAATCAGTGATGACTCCTCTTTTTAAAATAACTCTGAAGCGCTTGTGATAAAAGAAACCATTTCCAGGGTCTCACAACGAATTATCTCGAGCTTACGCATACACAAAGCTAAATTTCAAGGAGGCAAAGCAACATATTTTTGTTATGTTAACGATTTTTCAATCAACGATCGTATGCTGGAAACCAGAGTTGATATTTTTGAACAATAATTTCCTTTATGTACTTAACAAAAAGATTTTTCTTTCTGATGTTTAATAATTACATTCGTTTACTTTTATATTCTGGAGTTTTCTTAATTAATCGTTGGGTTTTCAAAGTTTTTCGTGTTAAAGTTCTTTAATATAATTTTCCGTTACTAGTAAATTTGCGAGCGTTATTTTTAACGCAATAATAGATTTGGTGTGGACTTGTATATATATTTACGCATAGAAGAGTTTGTAGCGCTATACAAGTATCGTGTTAAAATTAGGACTTCACTTTGTGATGATACTGGTTGGAACATGAAACGTATTTGCTTATAATAGGTAAAAAAATTGTATTTTAATCAGCTGACAACTACAGTTTCAAACTAAACATTTCTCATAAGTGACAAGCAATGTTATCTAAAGACATTTACATGATTCTTCTAGGTTTTCTTGAGGTTTGAGCTGTAACATGATTTGATAACATTAATGTGTGACAAAATCTCTAGACCTGGGCTTAAAAACGTCTCTCAGTCATGTTTGACGCTGGGCTTACGATTATTATAAAGTTGCCCGTCTTGGTATTTCTTAAGATTAAACTTATTATTATTTAGGAAAGCGAAAAAAAGTTCGTGATTAGTTGTTTGTCTCAAGCATTGGTTTTTGCCTGAGTTAACGTATCATTATTTAATTTTTATAAACAACACATCACTGACAAACATTTGAAGTTCTGTGACACGTTGATTTTGCTGTCACATAGTGTTCCCTCGTGTATCGCGGTAGATGCGTTCCAAAACTCCCCGCGAAAGGAGATTTTCCGCGAAGTGGGATCGCCGATTTTTACGTATATATTTATGTGCATTTAGACTTTTAAAACCCTCCCTGTACAACTATTTAACCCTCTCATTACAATACTGTTCATTATTGCTGAAATAATAAGAACAATGATTAAGATATTAAGCCTTAAAATTAAAAATTACATATCTTCAGCAGGTGGTGTCTTTTCGGGGGACACCACTTCCTCTTCTGTGGAAGGTGAATCGGAAATTTCTTCGTCGGTCGTTACAACTTCAGGAACAGTACTTGCCACCGGTACCCTTTCTTTCTTGCTCGGCTGGATCACGCGTAGCCTTCTCAGACGCACAATGGGTACATTTATAGCCTTTCCAGTTGGTTCTGTTTCCATTTTTACGCTGTTATAAACTCAAATATATGTTTATATCTCAAAATATACCTGTTTTTTTTTCTTTACACTATTAATTATATTTATTTTTAATATTTTAATGGTATTTAATGCTATATTTTAGATTTCATGTTTATTATTTTATATATATATGTAAATAAATATATATATATTTAGGGGGCGGCCGAGCCCGCGAAGTGGTGAAGCCGCAAAAGAGAAATCGCGAAGTGGCGAGGGAACACTGTATGTGTATCTGTTGCTGTGTTTGATTAGTCAGACATACGTTGTTATTTTTGCTTTAGAAATCATAAGTGCTTTCATTTAGTTCCAAATTGTTGCCTCCGCTACCTAATGTAGATGAAAGTTTTTACCCCTGTGTGTGTTTTATCGGCAAGTTTTCTCGAAAATGGCTAAATAGATTTGGATGAACCTTGGTTAACATTTGGACTATGACCCAACTTAAAAATGGTTAGTTTTGAGACGGTTATGGAAGTCCGATAATATTCCTATTTGTTAACGTTGGGAGACCAATTTTTCCATTATTTTTGCTCCATAACACTGTCAAAACTGATCAGATTTTGATGAAACTTGAAGGAGTAGTGTAGAATATTATTCGTCATTTCGATGCCAAAAATTGTCCGTGTTTATCGATAACGATAGATATTCAGACAAATTATCTTATTATTTTTAGGGCCGAATATGATCAATGGTACGTGGATAAAGGTATGCACTTCAATAACTATGCAATTTTAGCATTATTCTTTAAAAGATATATTTGTATAAGTTACTGTGCTGTTTCTTTTGTTGATAATACAAACAGTTCTGTAGCTTTGTGCTTAATTTAAAACAACAACAACAACAACAAACAGTTCTATTGTTTCTTTGTAAAATGTAATGGTTATTTTTATAATTTGCATAAAATATTATGTATTGTTCCTTTGATAGTTATAGAGAACCTCTTTATAGATTGCCTTTTTGTATTTTAGCGCATGTTGCTTACTTCATTTCTATATAGCAAATCAATTCTGTGAATAAGAAGTGAAAGTATAATACTTGAAGTTTCAATGCTCGTGATTGACTCCATTCCATTTGCTTGTTGTGGACCATCTATATAATGTATTTACGTATTTTCTTTTACTCCACTAAATCGCTTTAAATTAAACATTTATAACTGCAATAACGATCTTTTGTAAGAGGCGTAAAGCGTATAGAAAGGAAAGCGACTAGTCTAAATTATATAGCTAGGTCTCAAGAGGAACACGTCATTCGCTCCGAACTTGTACAGCTAGAGCACATGCTACGAAACAATTTGTTGATATGTAGTGCCAACAAGTAAAATTTGAACGTAATAGTTGGCTCCTTTAACAATGGGGATATTTGATGGAAAACAATTGCAATTGTAAGCAAGCTGTCCTTTGTTCTTAACGCATTTTCCTTTGAATCCCATAATATTTTCAGCATTTTAAGTATACCGTTAAGGGATATAATAATTATAGTAAGTTGGAACGGTTTCAGTACAGAAACATGAGAGCTAAGGAATTAAACGTATTTCATGAGATATCAGTTTCAAAAACGAAACGAAAATACAAGTTTATAAACGGCTAAAATGAAATTAGAAAATCAGATTTTGATATTTCATAAGAAGCCTCAAAACTGTGGAACAGCCAATCACGGTTATGAGTTTGTACCCATGTGATTGAGATCAAACGATTCTTATTTCTATGGCGCTTGAATCCGTGGTCTCAAACCGCAGTATTTCTTGTGTTTCATCTCTTATTAATCATGGCTTGTTTGCCAACAGCATATTTTTCTTTAAAGCAAATTAAATGTAGAGTTGAGTAAATTCAGAGATTATTAAATATTAACAGTTAAGGTTTGATTCAACCTAAATGTAAACCATGACTTTTATCTTTCTGCTTGAATCGTGTACGTAATTTGGCTTAAATAAGTAAGATTTTGTCTTATCAATCTGTTATAATTTTGTCTAAAAGTACATTGAAAGGGTAAAAGTTGAGAACGAATATTTACTGTTTGCGTCTATTGATTTTGGATGTGTAGACATTTAAAACAAAAGGGAGGTGGGATGCCACTTTTGGACGAAAAATGAAATGAGTTCCAAAGTCACACTAGGTGGATATGGAGGCATGCATCGCGGAAGATTTCTAATAATTTTCAATTAAAATGATTCATTTTCATGGTGTCTGAGACAGTCCTTAAAACCTTCAAATATGGACACAATTTAGGGAGTGATCGCATCATCCTGTGAACACTTGTGGTCTGCCTAAAATAAAATACACTTACGTCATATGTTATGATTAACAGCAGTTTTCTCGTTTACCCACTAGTACGAGTATCTGTTTTACGGTTCCGTATTTATTAGAGAAAATGATAAATATAAGGTGACTTGTGTTGAGAAAGAGTGGGAAATATTTTGTTTAATCAAGTGACCTGTTAAAAATGTGTTGTCACGGGCAAAAATGCACAATAGACTTTATTCTGTTCTTACCCCCAAGTGCCTCTCGCTAGTACAGCGGTAAGTCTACGGATTTACAACACTAAAATCAGGGGTTCGATACCCCTCAGTGGGTTCAGCTGATAGCCCGATGTGGCTTTGCTGTAAGAAAAACACACAAACCCACCCTCTTTACCGCAAGTATCTAATCCTCAACAACTGCGGGGGGGCTTCATACTGAAAGACATGGGAATGTTTTCACTTTGCCGAATTTTATTATACTATTTAACCAAATCACTTCTTTTAAATAGATATGTGCTTTAAAATTAAATGTATTTTTGTATAGTCTATCATAAAGCATTTGATATATTTGCTGAAAAAAAATTACAACAAAGTATTTTATCCAGTGGGTACTCTTAATTACGTTGTCAATAGCTAGTAGTATTGTTTGTTTGTTTTTACTGCTAGGAAACGAAGTGATTAACTAATAACTGTGTGAAAGTCCATTACTGTACGTTATATGATTGAATGTGAAATACATCTTTAGTAAATATATTTTCCATACATAAAGTTCCAAGTTTCCGCGTTTCTGAGAATGAAAATAGTGGGACACGTTCGTTGCTAAATAAAACCGAACATATGTTTAATCAAAACAAAAATGAAAAAGTTCAGTCGCTGTTAAGGAGATTGGAAATGAAAGTAGTTTTTTGTTTCAACTCGCGAAAAAAAAAGAGTACAGAACAAAATATGTTTACACTTCATAATGAACCAGCGTTTTTAGGGGGCTTAGTAAGGATAATACTTCCTAGATAGTTCTTGTTCCTTGTGTCCACATACGCATTCGAGAAAGCTTTTTTTTGTATATCTTGTGATCCACTTCCCTAATATCGCATGCAGTCATATCTAAGAAATATTTATATAGCATCAATTTTCTGATTAGTTTTTAATTCTCAGAATAGCCAGACTTTGGAACTTCTTATATGAATAATAAATTTTGTTATTAAGGATATATTTCATATACATTTAATATAATATACAATGATGGATTTTAATGTAGTCTTTTTACCACATATAAAGTAATTCTGTGTAACATGTGGACTTTAAATATATTTATTCATTTATATTCTGCACTTAATTAATTTTTTGTAGCACAAAAATTGAAAAAGACGTTTATGGATCTTGCTATGAGCTTATATCATTTACTATGCTTCTTGTACCTGTGAATTATTCTTTTATACTGATATACAAGGTGTAAGTTCTACGAGTTTTTATTCTTGCTGTGAACCAAATATGTTAACATGAATGAAGTTACTTTTATATATTTTGAAAAAATATACATGTGACAACTCTTTATGATGCCTTTAATTGCAATATTTTTTTTATTAATAAAAGTAAAGAGACTTTGCGCCGATAGGTGTCTCTTAATTAAAACTGTTGAAAATTTAGTTAGCCATCGTCGGGTGTCAAATTAAATCATCACTGTTCAATGATGTGACTGATATAAGATACGTTTAACATTATGCATCTCACAAAATTGTTTATTTTTTATTATGTGCAAAATACAAGTTTACATTTGTTTGGCAAATTACTGAAATTAATTTAAGTTGTTACGAAAAACGGTTACGTCTTACTTAACAAAGAAGTTCAACAATTGTTTGTTTGTTTTGAATTAAGCACAAAGCTACACAATGGGCTATCTGTGCTCTGCCCACCACGGGTATCGAAACCCGGATTTTAGCGTGCAAGTCCGCAGACATACCGCTGAGCCACTGGGGGGCGAAGTTCAACAATCGTTCTCAAAGTTTTCCAACTGCTCAGTGTATAAAACCGTTGCTGGGATAAAGATAACAAGAGTAAACCACCTCATACGTCACAAGCACGTTTAGGTTATAGTCCAGCAGTAATTGCTAAAAATTGAGGCTCGATACTCGCAGTGTAGACTGTTTAAGTACCTGTTGTGTAGCTTTTACGCTTTAAAATAAAAATAAGAATCGATTACAGCACCACCTTACTTTTTTTCTCGAGAGGTTGTTATTATAACGGCTCAAGATTTCCCACATTCGCCGTTTGATCTATGAACTGATGTAATAAGGTTTGAAAATAAAATGAAGTTATCATTTTGAAGAGGAAAAAATTATTATATCGTTTTCCGTTTTTAACATAATATATATTTAGTCTTTTATACCTTTAATTGTATTTCATTAAACGTCCGAGTATGTTTTAATGTATGCTTTGTAATAAATCCACATAGGCCTATCTGCTGTGTCCACCGAGAGGAATCGAACCTCTGTTTTTAACTTTCTAAATTCGAAGGCTTACTGCTGTCCTACCAGGCGACTCGAGGACGTTTGGAAACTTTGTTTGTCTTTAAAGGGCCGTTCCTTTAGAATTCTGCACTCTTCTGATTATCTCCAAGTGTGCAGCAGCTGATTGTCCTAATTGGCTAGTTTCGTCATCATGGGTCATTCATTTGACCACGGTTGTATAGAGTGGTCATTTCTTGGGAGACATGGAAACCAAGGACATGAATGCTTTCTTTGTGTGGGATCTGCGCGTCTTTTAAACTTCGATTTCAATCTTCTTCACGGCCTGGAATGACCAGATGGTTAAGGCGCTTGAGTAGCAATCTCCCCATTTCAACCGTGGGAGCATTATAATATGACGGTCAATCACATTATTTGTTGATGAAAGAATAACCCAAGAGTTGGCTGTGGTTATTTTTGACTAGCTGACTTCCATCTGACTTATTACTGCTAAATTAGGGACCACTAGCACAGATAGCTTTAGTGTAACTTTACGAGAGATTCGAAACAAACCAAACCAATAAAATAAACGCTGTGAAATTAAATTAGATTTTTCGTTTAATTAAATAAACTTTGCTGCTTATTTTAGAATTAATTATTAAATATTTAACTATTTGTGTATCTAATGTAGAACTTAGGAAACGTAAATCAAGAAATTAAGAATTTGTTTAGTAAAATAATAATCTAGGCACGTAAAACGTATTTAATTTAAATGATTAAAATATTCAAATTGATAAGTTTCCATGGAGACTTTACACTATGTTGAGAGATTGAAATCTCTTATGTAAATTATATTGATGACATTTTTGTGTGTAATAATCATCCGAATGGACAGGTGTATTCGTTACTAGTGATATGGACATGTGTGTATGTAACTGGTAGTTTGAAATAGGCACGTGCGTTTCTATATTACTGATACTTTAGACTAAAGTGTATGCATTACTGGTTATTTGGATGGGTGTATACACAATTGGTGATTTGAATGGACATGTGTGTATATTACTAGAGATTTGGATGCGTGTATACATAACTGATGACCTGATTGGAGATGTGTGTCGACCACTAGTGATTTGGATGTGTGTGGATGTGTACATAATTGACCTGAGTGGAGATACGTGTAGATTACCAGTGATTTGGATATGTGTGTGTGTTGATATTTTACATATTAGACCTCACTATATATAATACGATTTAATGATTCGACGTTGTTCAAGTATTTATTTTGGAATAAATTTACGTTTCTAGAAATATCTTGATAAAACATTTGAATCTTTACAGTTTGTAACTAATCACGTATATGTTCTGAATGATTAACAACGACACTTAAACAATACCAAATATTTACTTGGTATGCCTGTCTAAATTTGCAAAGTAACATATTTTACAAGGACAAAAACAAACCCTGAGTATTCGACTATTTTCATCGTGCGTCTACTCATTGAAATTTATCTACAAAGTGAAACGAAGGTCATAAACCTCTAAGCTTAATACTAAACACGTTTCACAAGATATTTCTATAGTAGCTTTACGCACACGTGTAATACTGATTATGTGTATCTAATTCCTCGCGAACAGTTTCTGTCCTTTCCAGTCAAGGAACATACCATACTGTCTTGTGTTCGACTTAACATGGCATGAGTGAAATTTATCACGTGAAAAAGAGTGATAGACTGATGACGTTGAACATGTTCTGACACAAATAAGTACCAAACACTAGGCCTAATACGTTTTGTATTATTGTTTACAACTTTTATCAACTGTCATTTGCTACATCAACTTTCTGAGGCCGTGCCCTCGTCGCATTCTTGCTGAAGGATTGAACCTATCGGGTGCTGATCTACCGTATGTCGATAATAAAATGGAAACAATGCACCTATGAATAATAAATTTAAAATAAACCCAGTTGCTTGCGTATTGGCAAATAATAAGATAAGAATAAAACTAAACAATACCCAGCCTTATTTATAATGAAAAATAGGGCATTTCGAGATACAAACATATTTGTGAGACGTACCTCTTTGTAATCTTTCTCAATGTGTCTGCTTCTATGGCGGGTCTTCGTCATTCTGCAATTTGAAATAATGGCAACAACAAACCTGGAATCTCCTATTGACAACAGTTTGAATGCAACAATAAAAGTGTTATAACTTCCAGATGTGTAGACACACACTTTTATCGTTTTTCATTCCGAAACAGAAATTGTGGTTATTCATAAAATAAATATTGGTATTAAATTTGTCTTTTACTTCTAAACTGCACATTTTAATTTTCACTTATAAGTTAATTAAATACTGATATTTATCAAATTTATGTTATTTTCCAAAAATGTTTTAACACAAATATGTTTTAATATGCAAACATAAAAACAATACAGTTTATAATAACGGTTATTACTAATAGCTATTATAAATGAATGTTTATATATAACGATTTCACAAACTATATTGAGTTTTACATCCGATCTAGAACCGAGTATTTTGTCGATCATCCAGATACACGACGAACAAATTATTTCTGATTTGATATTGTTACGTCCCACTTCAACTAGCTAGCTTATTTGGTCTAACGCCACTTATGAGCTGATTTTTACCGATGGAAAAAGTTAATGACCTCGGAGAAACACTAACATCCAAAGTCGATTCACTGAAGTTGAATGGTTTATAATGTGCTAAAACTACAAACGTTCCTGATTCGTTTCTGTAGTTTTCTGATTAATAGGCGATAAACACAATTATAACTTCCAGGACTAATTTCACAGTGACTGTATCTGTCCAATAATAATAATAATATTTGTCTCTCGGCGCGTCGATTTTTCATATACCAATCACGCGAGACTCTAGAACATCAAAAAATGATCGAGCACACCATAATGTTCGTAAACAAATATTGTCGATTCTTACACTCAAGAAACTTCTGTAAATTTCAATGACTCGCAGGACGTTCGCATTGCACAGCCAACAATATACGTCACATATAAAAAGTAAAACTAATGTGAAACAAGCGTAACGGTAAATCCGTTATACTACACATAACTTTGTGTTCCGATTTTGTTTTCCTCTTTGATACAGCAGTCTTCAAGTCAATCCAGAACAACTTGATGGTATTCATGTCTGGGGACTAAGTTGACTGTCTGTAATCATCTTATGTTTTTTTTAAAGACTGTGCAGCATTACCTTGCTGGAATACGAACTTCCGACCAATAAGCTTCCTGCTACTGGATAACCGGTAAGAGTGTAAAATATCTTGATCCTCAGAAATTCAAAGGTCAGCAGTACATGAGGAAGGGAAACAAACCCACGTATCATTACGCAACATCCGTCATATTTAAAACTGAGCATGATGGACCTTTTTCGTAGTCCTTCTTCTCCTTTCCTCCAGATGTCACTGAAGAAGTCGTCAGGAATATTCTACAAATATTCAATGAAAAATTTCAATCGTTTTCTTCAGTGTTTAATAACAATTTGCATCTTAGTTTCACTCATGAACATTCATATTATTAGGGCATCGTGGAATTATTCGCTCGCGAATTTCATGACCATCTTCTCTCAATCCTTTTATTCAGTTATTTGTAGGAACTTGAAAAGTTTGCAGAGTTAGTTGCTCGAAATATTTTTTTTTCAAATTATACAGAATTATTGCTTGGTTTCACACGCCTGACGTTAATCATAGAAGTTCCATTTCCTTTCTACTTATGCTTTTCGATGAACCGATAAACCATGGTAGGTAGTAATTTCCTGTTTTATTATAAAACCGAGATTTTACTTTTCAATACAACAATTAAATGTGATAAAAGTCACTTTCTTTGTTGATTTTTCTTATTTTTCTTAACTCATGATTTTTTTTAACTCTACTATATATTTCTTTTTAAAAGATAATCTATTTTCTGTTAAAGAAATTGCCGAGGCAAAATAACATTCATAGAACGTTTTACATTGTTTTGTGAGTTTTCTACGATTCATTTACAATTCTCTTTCAGTCAACATTTTGCGTATTGACAATTAAGGTATTACAGAGCTCAATAATTAGTATTACAAAACATTCATGATCCGAGAATCGCGGGTTCGAATCGCTGTCACACCAAACATGCTCGCCCCTTTGAGCCGGTAGGCGTTACAATGTGACGGTCAGCCCAACTATTCGTTGATTAAAGAGTAGCCCAAGAGTTGGCGGTGAGTGGTGAACACTAGCTGCGTTCCCTCTAGTCTTACACTGCTAAATTAGGGACGGCTAGCGTAGATAGCCCTCGTGTAGCCTTGCGCGAAATTAAAAGCAAACCAATCCAATAACAAAACATTTTCTTTTAAACCAGGTAAAACTATGCTGTTAACATAATTTGTTAAAAATTGCTTTAAAACGATTTTACTAAACATAAAAAATTTAATTCGATGTATTTTAAAAATCTGCACATTGTGCTAAAAATAAATTAATATCTGATAAAACTGTTTATATATGTATATATATGTTTTTTTTTAAGGAAGCATATCGTAATAAACCTTTGGTCTTATTCATGTTTATGGTTTTAAGTATCTACAAAATTATTGATGCAAGATAAGTACGATATAAAATAAATCTGTGTCGTGTTGCTGTTTTATTCTGACACAAGAAAAACTTATACCAACGTTTCTAATTGATGCAGGGTGTTCGGAAAGTCACTGTGCAGTTTTGTCTGTTAATAAATATACAAGTGCACAGTGACTTTCCGAACACCCTGTATAACCGTAGATAGCGAAAGCAATCGAAGGGGAGGTGGTTTGGTTACTATCTCTTAGATCTGGTATATTTCGTGTACGTAATCAGTAATTTGCATTTTTATTAGTTTTACAGTTAAGAATATAAACATAGTTTGAGAAAGAAAATCCACAAAAAATTATTCTAGCATTTTCTTATATAATCATAGTTATACAAACCGATTTAATATGTTATTTTTTCCATTAATCTTAGTCTAAATTAACTAATCCTCTACAAGTATGAACCACCGATTGCGTTGAACTGTGCAGTTTTCTTTTTCGGATCCTTCTTACGGACTTAAATGTTGTTTTACAAGTACGTCTTAATACAAAAACTGCGAAATTGTTCAGTTATGTGAAAGTTGCTATTCAAGTTTTTGTTACCAAACTACGACCAGTAACTAAGCAGCTAACAACCAATTATATATAGAGTCTTTGTTAATGAATACAATTTTGTTCACTATGTTGATCGTTCTCGTGAAGACATCACGTTTTATTTGCTTTGTTATTCTTGATACAGAATTGTGCACACTTATATTATTTATCTTGTTCAAGCAATCTTAGGTTGCGTAGACGCCAAGAAATGTCTGTTAAACAAGTTCTTACTTGTCGTAATTATTATTTTATTACCCATTATGTTACTTTTGAGAATATGGTTTATTATTAACTGTTTGAAAAAGTAAAAATATTGTTTTATAACAGAAGTTCTATGGAATTATCACCTGCAGATTCTATGATATAAATATATATGAAATGAACTTTCACTCAGGGTTTTTGAATTTCATGGATCTGTCGAGACCGACAGCAACAAATTCTGATAGATTTTTATGCGCGTTTTTTTTCTCTCCCCTTTCTTGAAGTAATGAATTGTGTAGCTAAATCCTTTCAACCCGTCCTGCAGTGCCAGTCTGTGTCTGTAACCCTGCCCTCAGGGAAAAAGTCCACCTAGGGTGAATAGCAAGGTGCGCGGCTTCTCTCTCTAGACGAACACACTCGCACATTCTTGCAATCTATCTCGTTAAGTTCAACTTCTTTGTGACGAACATTCCGGCTTAACTAGTGGGGCTTTGAAAGTGGGTTGGAGAAGCTGCTTCTCTGATGAACCTGTATTCATTCTCTATTTAATTTTTACAGTTCATCGCTCGCCCTGTGTTATATCTGAATTGTGAAGAACAGGAATACCGTAAAAGTGCACCAGGAAGACAAATGTGCAAGGTTACGCAAGCCCATTCTCTGCATTTTCATTCGTTGATTAAAAACAGCGTGTATAACCGTTCAGATAATGTCTTACAAGTTACCAGTTTGTATAAGCCTAAAAGTTCAATTTATTTATCAATATCAATGTCTGTTCGTTTTTACAAGCTGCTATCAAATTAGCGATAAATGTCTGAAATATTCATATCACAATGCAGTATTATTTAAGTACAATAGTGACTCTGTTTTAATTAAAATATGTATTTTTTAAATCCTCTGACATAAAAACTCATTCGAAACAAATAATTAGAATTAGTTTTTCATGATATATGCAGTGACAATTTCTCCGTGACTGTAATATTCCTTTTGACTTCCTAGTTCCTCAAAAAACCTATATCTTCAGAGTACTTTAATACCAACAAAAAATAAAGTCAAAGCGTTAACTCGATTTACCTTTACTGAAACTAATCGTATGTTTTTATATGTATTACATAAAGATACATTTTTATGTATGTAGTGTAAGTATTAATTAGTTTTCATTTGTTCGTTGTATATCCAGGTGTTCCATCAATCGCTCATGCAATGCACTGGTAAAGCCAATTCAACGTAGTCGTATGTATGTGGAAATTTCAAGTAATCAATATTAGCCTAGTGAACTGGGAAGTTGAACAGCTATATAGAGAGCAGGTATTGGAGTCAGATATACCTTAACATATTACATAGGTTTGCCATATTTGTAGGTTGATAGGGGTTGCTTTTCATTACCTTTGTCCGAGGCAAGGTCGAAGGTTTCTTATTACACCGATTCGTCCCACTCGCAACATAAAAACAAGAATAATAGTTTTTTCTAGGTAATTAATTATCAATATTGGGGATACTTGCCTTTTGAGACAAATAACTTGTACAAATCAAGGAACAGAAACAAGAAAGTAAATGGGTACTTGATTATTTGGTTCGATCGTTCAAATATTTAGATACAGAATAATCTTGTGATTGTTTTTTTTTTAAACATAAATGAAAAATATTCGCATGATGATTTATCACATGACCGTGAAGTATTATATTGGATCAGACATCGTCACACGACTACTGAGGCAACTTCAGTCTATGTTTAAACGGTGATTTCATTTTACGTAAATTCTGTTGTATTTCATGATTCGGTTTGTTGAATAATTTAAAGACAGAAATACAAGTGCTTTGTAGAATCGATCTAATGAATCAAGATTAAGGGGATGAGACCGGTGGAAAATATAAAAATAGAGGGAATGCATTCCTTAGTTTGTAATGTTAACACACACCAACTCCATCATAGCACTGAGAAGCCTCAAACACAACGCTTTGCATTTCAAGTACAGGACTGTTTGAAATGTTTTGGCTTTATCCATTATTAACACATTTTCTGATCGATTATCATTTTAGAAATAATTTAACAATCGAGAGTTATTTCTTTGAAAGAAAATCAAAAGAATCGTACTTTATTTACAGTCTAACGAAAAATATTAAACATTTCGTATGGTGCTTTCGATAGAGCAATTGTGTAAAAGTTATTAGATGAGATTAAACATGTTTTTCATAGAAAATTACTTCTTGTATTATCTTACAAAATCTACTAAATATGCTTACCCATTTCAGCCATAGAGGCGTTATATGTGGTGCTCAATCCCACTGTTCGTTGGTAAACGAGTAGCCGAAATGTAGACAGTAGGTGGTGGTGACCAGCTTCCTTCCTTTTACTTTTTAACTGCTGAATTAGGATAACTAGCACAAATAGGCCTTGCGTAGCTTTGCGCTTACAAACTACATTTGTTAATGCAACTTTACAGAAAATCTGATCATACACCCAAATGTAAAAACCAAGAGGGAACCTATGTGGTTTCTCTTTTTTTATCTGTACGATGTATTACTGAGGTCCGCCATTAGGACAACTGAAGGTTGAAGTTTTTGTATCCAGAAGACTGAAATATAGCTTCGTGTGTGTATACGTATAGCGTAAAGTAAATCGTTGCCGGCAAAATTACTGCAGTAAAAACTGTGAAATTATGGTTAACTATGTTCTAAACTGCTCCTATGCCCTATAAACAAAATTATTAGAATATAATCGTGACAGTAGTTGTTGAATGTTAGGTGATAGACCTGTTACCCAGTTGTGAACGTGACACTGTTTGTTGGGTAGACCTGTTACCTTGTTTTAAATGTGACACTGGTTGTTTGATATTATCTGGTAGACCTGCTACACTTTTAAATGTGACACTAGTTGTTGGATATTATCTGGTAGATCTGTTACCTTATTTTAAATGTGACACTGGTTGTTGGATATTATCTGGTAGATCAGTTACCTTGTTTTAAATGTGACACTAGTTGTTGGATATTATCTGGTAGATCTGTTACCTTGTTTTAAATGTGACATTAGTTGTTGGATATTACCTGGTAGATCTGTTACCTTGTTTTAAATGTGACACTAGTTGTTGGATATTATCTGGTAGATCTGTTACCTTGTTTTAAATGTGACACTAGTTGTTGGATATTATCTGGTAGATCTGTTACCTTGTTTTAAATGTGACATTAGTTGTTGGATATTATCTGGTAGATCTGTTACCTTGTTTTAAATGTGACACTAGTTGTTGGATATTATCTGTTACCCCGCTTTAAAACTCTGGTACTCATGCCTCACGTTTTACAAAAACGCCAAAATTATACGTTTCCTTTTCTTGCGGTAGCTACAACTTTGCACTTAAAAAACAACCTTTACTGTATAATCTATATTTATATTTTTAGAGCTGTATACAAACCAAAACATATTAATCTCACGTAAAAATTATTTCTCTTTTTTTTTCTGCACTAATAATGAAGTAAATTTAATAAATTTTGCATGCATTTTAAATAAAAGATCTGTTATTTTCTTTGCGCAAAGCAATGGACTATCTGCAACCCTCTTCACCATGGAGAATCGAATCACGAATTATAGTGTTTTGGTGTCATAATCAACCGCTAATTAACCGGTGGACTTAAATATAAGTAATTTCCAAAAGTTTTAATTTGCGTGTAAAGTAGTGATTATATTACCCGTCAGTTCGATAAATACAAATATCTGAAGTATTGTGTTATGTTTTAACCAATTAAAACTTAATACGTATATTTTAGTTCGTGTTGAATATGTCACTTAGTCCTGTCTGTTCTTTAACCAGATCCAAGCCGACACAGATTTTTAATGACACATTAAGTTATTTATTGCTATATGTTGTTTAATCAGATCTAAGCCGACATAGATCTTTAATGACACATTAAGTTATTTATTGCTATATGTTGTTTAACCAGATCCAAGCCGACACAGATCTTTAATGACACATTAAGTTATTTATTGCTATATGTTCTTTAACCAGATCCAAGCCGACACAGATCTTTAATGACACATTAAGTTATTTATTGCTATATGTTCTTTAACCAGATCCATGCCTATACAGATCTTTTTGTTTGTTTGTTTTGAAATAAGCACAAAGCTACACGATGGGCTATCTGTGCTCTGCCCACGACGGGTGTCGAAATTTGGTTTTTAGTGTGCAAGCCCGCAGACATACCGCTGTGCCACTGGAGGGCTTACAGATCTTTAATAATATGTCAGTATATCTCTCTGTATTGTTTAACCAAATACAAGTATATATAGTTTGTTAAACAAACTTGTTTAACCAAACCTGATCCCATTGTAATGGTTTCCTTCATGAAGACTTTCCTTCGTATAACAAACTGCAAAGTAAACGACTTCTTCGTTGTGTTGAAATATATTTGGCTCTCTTAAGACCAATTGTCAGATTAATGAAACAGATGTTAAACAGAAATCGGAGATCCATGAATTATCATGTGAAAAATGCATGGTGGAATTAACCACACAAAGTCAGTGTTGTGTTTTTTTCACTTACTAAATCCAATTCTACAAAAACATAAAATTGACTTGGCAAGTTCTAAATCCCTAAGGGATTATAGAAACACGTACCCACACTGTACATATTCAAGGACCACATTTGTTAATGATATTAATCACTAAATCCTTAAATGGTGATTGTTGTTATATGTGTTATCGCAATCTATGGATATCGAAATAAATAAGAAAATAAGTAGGAAAATCACGGAGGAATTTGTTCTGCTAACAGATTGGATATGTTATGAATAATGGAGGCTTACAATATATGCAAGCCAGGAATTTCTATTAGTGTATCTTGTTTTTATTGTGGAACACATTTCAGGATAGCAGTATGGGTTCCTTCTGTCAACATTTCTTGTTCATCATTTAACACCTTCATTGGTTACTTGGTTTTCTTTCTTTCTAGGCAAGTTTTTCTACAGTTCTCTGCTTAAGTGTAGTTCAGATAATAAATAGAAGCTTTGGCCTTGTACTTTGAAACTAAGTATCCTAGATTTACTTATGTTGTTTATTTTGCTGGGTTTTTTTTTCTTCAACCAACGTTTTCCATTAACATTTACGTATTTATGCTTGCATTTTTTCTCATATTTCTCTAGAGGAATAAACAAGTCTCATTTTCAGTTATACGAAATGAATGCAAATTGCTTTATCAACACTCAAGAAACATAACACTACCACTTGATTGTTTGTAAAACCGCTAGGAGGCTATTAAACAGTGTAGGGAAATGAATCACATAAGTAACTGACACTTCTGTTTTTCATCAAAACTGACATTTTGGACATAAACCTTCCATTTGAGGATATACGTTTTGCCATGTGCAGATAGAAATCCAAAACAACTGTTTTTCTTGTTTGTTTGAATTTCGCGCAAAGCTACTCGGGGGCTGTTTGTAATTTTGAAGGGAGAGACTAGAGAGAACGTGACTAGTTGACCTTGCCAACCTTCAATTATTGGGTTAATCTCTACCAATTAATAATGAGATTGACCGTAATATTGTAATGCTCTTTTGGTATTGGGTTTCGATCCTGAAACTTACAGATTGTGAGTGGAACACCCTAAGAATCAGGCCATGCCAGGCATAAAAAGTTAAACCAATTATCCGTATAGAACAAACATGTTGAAACGTGGATTTTGACACAAATGTTTTTTATTGTTTAAGTATTATTTCTTGCTGGCCTTTTAATAACTCTTTCTGTATAGTGGTTAGAATTCCCGTTCGGTAAATCCACTAATACATGGCTCGCGTCTCGTTACTGCAAGAAAACAAAATAAACAAAAACGCAGATCACGTTATGGACGTAGGCGTGCTGTAAGAGTAATAGTGAAAACACTTTATTTAGTCAACAAAGGTAACCTAAGATTTGTCGATTGATAGTGTGGAAATTGTAAATAATTCTCTGAATGTATACATGCAGAAAAATATTTTAGAGGAACTTTGTGTCCATAAACGGGTGCTGATGCGTTTACAGTTTGCTTGCACTACACACAAGACCAACAGTGCTAGAAAATGGCCGATGATTTACATGTCTTAACAAACGTTTTTTTTTGTTGTTTTTTTTCTCCAGTAAATCAGCATGCAATATTTCCTGGTTTTTTAGTTAGGAGCTTGTATTCTGTTAAATCGAAGCCACTTGATGAAACTTCCACACATCAATTTAATGTCTAATCAATTTTAATTAAACGTAATTAATTGAAATAATTTATATTGCGTTGGGATATATATCGGAAGTTATTCTAAATTTACGCAGTTTATTATTTTGCGTAAACCGCAAAAAATTCTCGTACAAATATTACGAAAACAAACGTGATAGTTCG
Source organism: Carcinoscorpius rotundicauda (assembly GCA_011833715.1). Lineage (NCBI taxonomy): Eukaryota > Metazoa > Arthropoda > Merostomata > Xiphosura > Limulidae > Carcinoscorpius > Carcinoscorpius rotundicauda. The sequence continues at coordinate 25,623,914 of CM022405.1, read as the reverse complement.
CTATAATCATTTTTTCGAACGACACTTTGCGCAAATTAATGAGTCCTGTCAAAAAAATCACTAAAGAAATTGTCTGGTGGTCACCATGATCAAGGTTTAATTTTTTTATGTTGCTGGAGATGTGCAGACTCTCGTGTATTACGTTTTATTCTTAATGCACCAAATTTAATCAAGAAGAGAAACCCGTATAGAGATTATTAAGACAAACCTGTACAGAAATTAGGAGGCCCGGCATGGCCGAGCGCGTTAAGGCAGGTTCGCGCCCGCGTCGCGCTAAACATGCTCGCTCCCCCAGCCGTGGGGATGTATAATGTGACGGTCAATCCCACTTTTCGTTGGTAAAAGAGTAGCCCAAGAGTTGGCGGTGGGTGGTGATGACTAGCTGCCTTTCCTCTAGTCTTACACTGCTGAATTAGGGACGGCTAGCACAGACAGCCCTCGAGTAGCTTTGTGCGAAATTCTAAAAACAAATAAACAAACAGAAATTAGGATTGAATGAGTGATTTTACTTGCACGTTTAATTGTGGTAAGGTTGCAACTGGTTGAATTCAAATTTGATATGTATATATGTGTGTATTCCAGTATAGGAACATTTCATATTTTCATTTTTTTATAATAAATTGTTACTGCCTCTTAATAGACGATACAAACGTAATTCTTTTTTTATTTCCTCAATCTCACTCTGAAATAGAATTAAGTTTTCTTGTTTTTTGCCCTTTCTTCTGATTTCTTAAGTTGCACAAATTTATTTACACTTCTATGTTTCAGAAACACATGTATGACTGCAATGGGATGTTGGCTTTCCCACATAAATAAATAGGAAAATTGCAGGTTTATAATTATTAATTTATTCCTACCGCCACCTCAGTTTATGATCATAGAAAGAACAGATGAGCTTTGTTATAATTAAATAGTTTACTTTGGCATAAAAAATGTTATAAATTATCTCGAACTCGACCAATACTCATGGGATAATATAATTATATTTTTTGTTCAATCTACACACCAGAACTAGCTTTATTCTAAGCAGTCTTTTCAATTTCTTCATTTTTACTCAATGTTTATGATTACCTGCTGCATTGATTTTTCAATATATAGCGTGGAAATAATAGAAAACAAAGTTAAAAGTATAGTTTGCTTAATCTGAAATAGGTGTTTTAATGCTGTAGTCATTTACTAATAATGAAAAACCAGTGAACCACAAAGTCATTTGGTGTACGTGAAAGATGAATTTGAAATATACTAACCATAAGGTAAGGTAAGTTGTCTTCAGGTAAAGTACTTAAAAATATATTTTTAAGACTAGACAAATAATGTTTTAGTAGAAACACAAGCCTTTCTTTTAACGCCAGTTTCAAGTTTCAAAATATGAAAGCTTTCCAAATTGTTTAATACGAAAGGAAATTAATCATCAGTTAAAAATGATTTGTTGTAACATAATTTTACTGTTCAATCTATGCAAAAACTATGCAAAAAAAATAGTGCTTAAAAACTACTGTAAAAATAAACCTGAAACAAAAACCTGTTATTTGTTTCCAAGTGGCACAGTGGTATGTCTGCAGACTTACACGTTAAAAACTGGGTTTCGATACTCGTGGTGGGCAGAGCACAGATTACTCATTATGTAGCTTTCTGCTTATTTTAAACAAACACAACAAACCTATTATCTGGAACAAAATTTAAATTTTGTAATTTAAAAAAATCTTTAAACGTCCACAAAGACTAATTTTACTAATGAAAGATGTGGTTAATTGAATTGAATTTTTCAATTATTACGAAAAATCATGATCACATACAATTCCTAATGACTCAATACTCGAAGGATTTGACCTTATGAGAAATTATGGACATGTTAGTTATTTCACTGGCGAGGAGGAACGCTAAAAGAAAATGTTCTGTGTGGGTTCATCTTAAATTGTATTTTAAATGGTCAGTTGTGTCCCACATGGGTTTATGAATAATTGTTCAAAAAGTGCCTAGCTGTGCCTTATGTGAATTTATACATAAAAATGTTTCAAAAGTGGCTATGTTTTATGTGGATTCACGTATGTTCAACTGTTTTTAAAGAAGTCATTTGTGTTCTGTATGGGCTCATGACAAATTGTTTTCTAAAGTGTCTCACATGGACTCATTTTAAACTCTCTCTAGAGTGGCCAGGTGAGTCCTATATGAATTCATAATAAACCATTTTGAAAGTAGTAAGCTGTGTGCTATCTGGGTTCATAATAAACCACTTTGAATGTATTATGTATGGGGTTAATTGTTTTCGGGATACCGCATTGTTTTTCTTTTTTTAAAACACATATAAAGGTAGTTAAATGGTATTTAGCGCAAAGCTACAACATTTGGTTATATACGCTGCGTGGCCCGGCATGGCCAAGCGTGTTAAGGCGTGCGACTCGTAATCTGAGGGTCGCGGGTTCGCGCCCGAATCGCGCCAAACATGCTCGCCTTCCCAGCCGTGGGAGCGTTATAATGTGACGTTCAATCCAACTTTTCGTTGGTTAAAGAGTAGCCCAAGAGTTGGCGGTGGGTGGTGATGACTCGCTGCCTTCCATCTAGTCCTACACTGCTAAATTAGGAACGGCTGGCACAGATAGCCCTCGAGTAGCTCTGTTCGAAATTCCAAAACAAACAAACAAACAAAATATATACGCTGTGTATGTCACAGAGAATTGAACTCGGGATTTTAAATTGTAAGTCCATAAAGTTACTGCTGAGACATTGAGGGATAACTTCATTTGAATCATGAACATGCAAGCTAGTCATCTATTTCGATCATCTGTTAAAAATAAAAACATTTAACTGTTTTTCACTTGCTGGGTTACCTTTGATTTAATTGTAAAACAACAAGGTTCAAATTTGTGAGTTTGTTTCACCTAGGAAAAGCGCCCAACTCCCTATTTACCATTAGTCTGATCTATATCTGTTTGTTTTTTGTTGTTTTTTTGTGGAGCGGCTACTTTATTTTCCATTAGACAGTTATCGGCCAAGAAAATAATTATTAGGTTACAAGTTAGCTAAGTTGATATTAAAGGAAATAGTTTAATGGTACCAAGCCTAAATATTATTTTGAGAAGCCTATAGAACTATTATATCCATGGAACCAGTTTACCATGAAATGAAAGACAAGTTATCCGAATAAAAAAGAAGGCTTATAACAGAAGTGTAATAATAATAATAATAATCCTGTGTGCTATTTCCATTTAACTTACGGGGTGTCCGAAAAGTTTGGAACCGTAAATGATTTATAGCCTTTCTTACTTGTAGTATGCGAAGGTCGCGTAATTCTTGCTGTTAATTCAGGCTTGTATTGAATTGTTTGTTTGTAATTTCGCGGAAAACTATACGAGTGCTGTCTGCCTTCACCTAAATAAGGATAGTTTTTCTTCAATTTGCACCACAAATACCTATTTACTTAAGGCATCTGTGCTGGAGGAAGTCTGTTTGCATGTGTGTGTTTCATGTCTTAACGTGACTTGATTTATAGGTATAATACTAGCCGTGGAGATGCCAGTTTTGTTTCTATTTGTATTTGTAATTCAGTATTTGATGTATTCGCAATTAGCACCTTATTTCGTCAAAATATTCCAACCTTTAATAATGATACATCGCCTGTAGATACACCATTCCCGCAGTGAAACTTTCAAGTGTGTAAATCAGAATATTAAACATGAAAGAACAGTTCGTGGAAAGACAAAAACCCAAACGTTTTGGTACTGCTTCATTTTTCCATATAAAGCATACGACTACAAAATATATGATACCTTATCTTACGTAGAATAAAGACAAAAGCATATCCTGCTCGAGGTTACGACAGTGATAAAACGTATATATAGACATTTTATGAAAGGTAGTTTCACAGAAACAAAATACGACAAGACGTATGACTGAAACGCATGTAGTAACCAACAGGTATAAGTTAGCACAAAAGACAGAATAAAAATGAAAAGCATTTATGCTCTGATAAGCTTCAGATGAACTCAAAGAAACAGATGTGGCCCACCTTTTCAGATTTTTTTTTCTATTTTTTTACCGGATTTATAAAGGCTACAGGGTTTAGTTGAGGTTGGGGTCCCGTTGTGATGATACATGGGAAGAATAAGGACATGAATATCTGATCCCCTACTAAGGTTGCTTTTGTTATTCCAACTTTCTTCCTTCTCTGCCTGATACAGGCATGTGTATCGGATGACTTACGGATGACAACAATTGTGTAAACCTTAAAAATACATTTACACAATGCTTGCTTAGAATTTCACCATGACAGCGAGCCCCTTCTTTGACAAACCCCTTTTTTTATGTTTCAACAAGATGTCCAGTTAGATTTCCCCTAACATCACAAATGACTTCACGTTATTTACTGGGCGAAGTCGTATTTGGTAACAACGGGAAACTACCTCGTCACAGGCGTTCCAAGCTGACCTGGTAAAATGTATTGTCTAATCAGACAACCATTTTAGGAGTATACATTGTTATTGGCGTTTCTCAATGCATGGGGAATAAACCAAAAACGAACTTTGTTTGAATAAACATAATAACAGTAAGGACGTCGTTATACGGTTCTGCAGTTATGTGATCATTTACCATGGGAAGAATTTTATTTCTGATAATAAAGTAGAAGTTTTTCGTAAAATAATTCTGTTTAATAATGAATAATAATTTGCTAGTAAACGCATTTGGTATACATTACCTAAATTGTAATGTAAGGAATACTTTTATAAAAAAGATAATTATGGGTAAATACTGATGAATCACCTTTCCTGTATATATCAAACATGATGGAAACTATTGTAATTATATAACATTCCTAGCACGTATTTGTACAATGCCACGAAGATGCAATCGTTTTCAAACGAGATTATAGTCTGCTGAAGAAAACTAGTATTGTTAGGGAATTCTTTGTTAAAGTAATGTATGGATTTTTTTTAGGAATCCATAGACTTGTAAAATATTTCGTAGATCAGAACATCACAAACATCACATGGGTATTTACGGAACTAATTTTTCAATAGGAAACTGAACAATGCGACATGTAAGTCATTCTTTTAAAGACGTATTCTATCGAAAAGATAAAGATAAAAGCAAATAGTTGAGTAAGTTTATTTGTTAGTTTTTAACATAAACTTACTGAACATCCTTTATACTGTTGTGAATTTTAATGCTTAAATTAAAAAAAAAATGTATCACACCACATTTCTTCTCGTAAGTTCAAGGTTAGAATTATTGTACGTAGATGTTATATCGGAAATAACCATTGCCTTCAAACTTTCCGATAAAACTATTATCAACTTTGGACTTGGTTAATTATTTTTTTTCGTTTCAACTACTTGTGGATCGTATTAAGAGACGTGTGAAGGAAAACAATCTGCATATAAGTGTGATTTTAATTAGTTTTGTTCAGGCCACGAAGCATTTGTGTAACACAATTTTGTAGAAAACGAAAGGGGTAGCTTAGGAAACGACTGAGATTATTCAACACTGTGATTTAACAATGCAAGAAACATTTGAGAAAACGGATTTATATAGTATAAGCTGCTCTTTTTTTTATAGGACAATGCTAACAAAGAATCAGGTGACTAAATATGAATGGTATTGGGTAATCATATAAAAATGCTTTAATTGACTGTAACTTTAAAAGAAATATTTTTTCAAGATGCTCCACGAGTGACACTTTAAGAATCGCAAGTTTTATTCACGAAAGTTTATACTTTGTAGGGAATGTGTTCAAAATAATGTTATATAATACATATATAAATCTCACAGACTTTTTAATAAAGTACATATGAGGATATTACGAGGAACACAATATATTTCAGTGGCTTCGTTCAACATGTTCATTTAAAGTGACGGAAAGCATATTGAATACCTTCTGTGACAGCTTTTGGAGCACCCTGTACCAATCTCAAATTGTATTTACGCGTGCGTGGAGCTAATGTCGGTTGTACACGACACAATTAATATACAAAAAGTCGTAAAATTTATAATAAGCCCTAGCTAACTTTCCACATACATATACATACTGCTTTCCATACTTATAGACTTACCATTATTTTCTTCCCTTAAAATTGAAAAAAATGATACCACTTCTTGTTTAATCGTGACAGAAAAAAATACAGTCGTATCCTTCATATTAATGGGTAAGTGTTAAAAATATGAATTTTTTTCTGGGTTTTAATTTTTTAAATTATGCCTGGATTTGTAATTTAAAAAAATAAAACGTGGTATGCGAGGCCGAAACATTTGAGAACCGCTATCTTTACAAAGCTATGGTTTCAATGTGCCTCTTGTAAAACTATACTCCTTTAAGAGAGGCCCGGCATAGCCAGGTGGGTTAAGGGATTCTACTAGTAATCCCCGTCGCACCAAACATGCTCGCCCATCCAGCCTTGGGGGCGTTATATTGTTACGATCAGTCCCACTCTTCGTTGGAAAAAGAGTAGCCTAAGAGTTGGCGGTGGGTGGTGATGACTAGCTGCCTTCCCTCTGGTCTTACACTGTCAAATTAGGAACGGCTAGCGCTTATAGCCTTTGAGTAGTTTTGCACGAAATTTAAAACGAACAAACCTTTAACGTGTTGTTGTCGTTTTGAATTAAGCACAAAGCTACACAATGGGCTGGCTATTTGTGCTCTGCCCACCACGAATATCGAAACCCGGTTTTTAGTGTTGTAAGTCCACAGACATACCGCTGAGCCACTGAGGGGCAAACCTTTAAGACAAGTGATTCTTAAAAATAATTAATTCATATGTAGGAGGACTTTATATACCCACACGTTTATGGGTATTGTTTAACTGTGTAACTCAGCAATACCACAAATCGCATGAGAGAACATAGTCTATAAAACGCAAATCGGCGATGTTTATGAGGTATTATATGAAAACAAAAGATGTTAAAAACTAAGTTCTGATAATATTGTGGATTTTTAATACTATTTGGATTTATTACTTTTATATTTAGAAATTAGAGTTGAATAAAAATATATTTAGTAAGACTGGGGACTAAAATAGTATTATAGCTTTTCATTTAGATTTTAGTCGAGTGATGTAGAATATAACGTTAGATTAGGCTTAATATGTGTAACGGTTTTTTAGACTTAGTTATAATTCAATTTTTAATGGGATTATAATGAAAAATAAATACATTGTTTTATTTAATAAATAGTATAAAAACTAATTAATTGTCAAACTTAGGATTAACAGTGTTAACAACAGGTAACTAGTATTTAATCATAGTGTAGATTGTTTATTTTAATTCTACAAATAATACAATGGTTAAGACTAATTCGGTTGTTAAGCTTTCCCAGTTTGTTAGGTGCAATATGTGCAACGAATGGGTTTTGTTTGGGAACTTTGAATTACTATGCACTTTTAAGGAAGCTAGTAGTGAAGATACTCAATTTATATGTAGAGTGTACAGGATAGAGACTATCCTAACAGAAATTGAGGAAATATAGAATTATAAATTGTGGGAAGTGACAACAGGATTTCCAGAGGAGCTTAAGCTTTTGTATGTGAGAGAGACATCAGCTAAGATTAAAATGACATTCAAGATGTTAGAGTAATATTAGTGTTAAAAGTAGTGAACTTTATTGTAAAGACCCTATTCTGTTGAGCAACAGATTTCAGCCCTTGGCTTGCCCAGACAAGGGACTATTGAAGGGAGGGAAAGCAAAACGAACAGAGTAGGATGTGTTCTGTGAACTTAGAGGTTATAGTTATTGTTGATTCCTTGACATGGCATGTAGATAGAGTAGTCTGTGGAGTAAATAGAGAGAAAAGAGATTATGCTACACAGGTATAAGCTATAACCAACAGAGTAAGGTCTATAATGAAGGGGTCTAACAATGATGCAGTCTTTGCTGTGCACACAGGAGCTAAGGATATATGGAGTAACAAGTCAGAAGAGCTAGTTTATAAGTACAGGAGGTTGATAAAAGCATTTAAAGATGAAGGTAATAAATTAATTGTGTCAGAACTACTACCAAGAAATAATTGTAGAGACGAAATTTTGAGTAGGTTACTAGGGCTAAGTACTAGGATGAAATTAATATGCAAGGATAAGCAAGTTAGTTGATTGGAGTTGTGGAATCAGTCCAATGGGAGTATGGAACGTGTTAGAATGTGTGGGTTAATTTTAAGCAGGAAAGGATTTGACATGTTTGCAAGGGCTATTAAAATTTACTCAGCTGTAAGAGAAAATTTAAATTAATAGTATAAAGTAGTGATGGAAAAAAATAAACTGAATCAAACAAAACTGAGACGTACAGGAAAGTTGAGTGTAGGAAATAAGTATAAAAGTAGTTAGAGAATAGGCTTAATGATTATGATTGTGATGCTAGAAGTATGAGAAATAAAATAGATGAGTTTACGGCACATGTAGAAATGAAATATTTTGATATAATTTTGACAACAGAAGTTTCTTTGAGGTACATGGTTACAGGTTATTTATTAAGAACAGTGTAGAAAATAGAAGGGAAGAAGTGGCTGAATTATGTAAAGTGTGGATTACATCCTGTTGACGTTGATAATATTGAGAATGATATTAATGAGATTTGTTCCATTTGGTTTTTTGTTACTGGACATCAAGGGGAAAACTTTTAATAGTAATTTGTTACAGACTGCCAGATGCAATTGGTGAAAGTAGTGACAAACTTTACAGTGAAATAAATACTTCATTTTGTTAGTGAAGTCATAATTGCAGGTGATCTTTAATTTCAAACGTACTGGGTGGGAAATGCTAGAGTCAAACCATGAGAGAGAGGGATGTTTAAAAACTGTTCAAAATGGATTTATTTGCCAATTGGTCAAGGAGCCTTCTATAAATAATGCTATTTTAGATTTATTATTAATTTCTAGTATAGAGATGGTTGAAAGGGTGGAAATTAGGGAACACTTTGGTACAAGTGATTATTTCTGTACAAAGTTTGATGTTTTGCTGCATGTGGGAATCAGAAATGATGTTTTTATTTCAAATTTCCAAAAAACAAAATTTGAAGTGATACAACAAGAATTATCTGTTGTAAATTGAGCATCTGAATTATTTGGAGATATTAAGCAAATGTAGAAACATTTTAAAGAAAAAATTCAACATTCAAAACAAATATATTTCTTACAGAAAAAAAAGATAGTTGGAAGTGAAATACCAGGTTTGTTCAGAAAGGGTATTAGAGATAAAATTAAAGAAAGTCATTACAAATTTAATAAATTTAATTTGAATGGTATTATTGAAGATTAAGAAATTTTGGCCAAATAGAAAATTAGGACATCCAAAAGATGTATGAAGAAACTTGGCTTAAAACATAAAATTTATTAGTAAGGATTTTATTTTAAAGTACATTAGGTGTAAACAGAATGTTAAGACTAGGATAGGACCTTTGATTGATGACAACAAAAATCTTGTATCTGACGATTGTGAAATGATTAGGTTATTAAAATTAGCTTTTTTCACTTTTTGCTAATGAAGATTTGATTAGTATTTCTCATCTCGAACAATTAATAGATGAAAATCAAGTTGAACAAGACAATTGCATAAATTCTGAGCTTGTTTTAATAAAAATGGAAGTTTAAAGAATGATAACTTTCTTTGGCCAAATAATATTTTTTAGGGTGTTAAATGAGGTCAAGGATTGAATATTTGGTCCACTTGCTATAATTTTTTATACAAGCCCTTGAATATTGGAAATTAGCTAATGCCACTAGTGTCTTCAAAGGAGGTAACAGAAGTTATCCCAGTAACTATAGGCTTATTATCCTTACACCTCTTGTGGGAAAAGTTTTGGAAAGTCATAATAAAGTTAAGAATTTTATTGCTTATTCAACATGGTTTCACTAAGGGAAAATCTTGCCTTACAAATCTTTTGGCATGCTTTGGAAATATTACTGTATGTTTAGATGAGGGTAAAGGTGTAGATTTGGTGTATCTGGGTTTACTTAAAACATTTGAGAAAGTGCCACATAGAAGACTTGTGAAGAAACTTATCTCTATAGATGTGGGGGATAAGTAAAATAATTGGATAGAAGAGTGGCTTGATGGAAAAAAGCAGAGGGTTGTTGTAAATGGAGCTCAGTCAAACTGGATTACTGTTAAAAATGGCATACCTGAGGGCTCAGCTGTAGGACCATTACTAATTTTGATTTACAGTAATGACAAAGATGAAGGAATGATCAATAAATTACTTACATTTGCTGAAGATATCAAGGTTTTGAGGGTTAGTGGCTGTAAAAAGAATGCTGCTGCTTTACAAAAATCTTTAGATCATTTAATGAGTTGGGGAAATAAATGGCAAATGGGTGTTAATTACAATAAATGCAAGATATTACATGTGGATTATTATAATTTGAATTATAAGTGTAATTTGAATGGACAACCTAGACTGTGTCATGAACAAAAAGGATCTTGGTGTAAAATGTGTTGTTACCTTACCTAGTTTTAGGGCATATAAGATTTTAGGTTGTATTTATAGAAATATGGAATACAAGTCTAAAAAGGCTATAATTTTGTTGTATATATATCACTGATTCAGCCACATTTGGAATATTGTGTTCAGTATTGGGCTTCTTACTTTAAGAAAAACATTGAATTGTTGGAAAGGGTTCTGAGGAGGATTACTGAAATGGTACCTGTGAAGGAAAGGTTGCCATACCAGGAGAGATTAAGATCCTTAAAATTGATTTTCTTGAAAAAAGAAGAGTTAGAGGGGATCTGATTATAGTGTTTAAGATTGTAAAAGAAATTGATAATGTTGGTGCATCAACATATCATAGTTTGCAGTGAGAATTATGAATTTAGGGGACACATATAGATTGAGGCAAGGTAAAAGCTGTCTTCATCTAATTACTTTTCAAATAGGGTGTTGGTTTATGGAATGTGTTGCCTTTGGATATTGTGAAGGCAGTAAATTTAAGTTAGTTTAAAAGAAAGCTTGATAGATAAGAGCTGACTTCAATTTCTTTTTCTTATATAATAGTTTTATTTTAATTTAGAAGATGGGACAGCTTAGATGAATCAACAGGTGCCTTGTTGTAATTAAACATTATGTTATGATATTTAGCAATGCTAGAAAACTATGTAAAAGAGAGAAACAAAAAATATATAAATCGTCGTGCATCTATGATGAATATTATTTACAACTGTTATGCACAAAGATATCATAGATGCTACCGTAAACTTACTTATAGTTTGGTAACATTGCTTTTGCTTTGTTTTCTTTTGTCACACAACGTGTTACGGTTAAGATCACATTACAATGGCTGGAATAAAAACTGAAGCTTTGAGTTTGCTTTTTTGTAACCTGGTACAGCTGAATACTCACGGTATGGTAACATATGTTACATATATTTAAAATAAATATCAAGTGTAACGCGTTCTTTTCCATACATGTGTAAGTGTTACTCTCGAAAAACTTAACAATACGAATTATTTTGTTTTAAAAATGCTCTGAGGTCTCAAGGCCTAGTAATTCATCGTAATAACTTAATAGTGGAGTAAATTATAAATAGTTTCAGAAGGTTTCTTTATTTTCATTTGTTGTTTTTCAAGGAAATTCGTTCAGTATTTTTGTTTGGTTTAGTTTAAATTTCGCGCAAAGCTACACGAAAGCTATATGCGCTAGCCGTCACTAATTTAGTGGTGCAAGACTAGAGGGAAGACAGCTATTCATCACCACCCTGGGCTACCCTTTTACCAACTTGGATTAAGATTATAACGACCCCACGGCTGAAAGGGCGAGCATGTGTGATGTATATTTTTTACGTATCTATGGAATTTTCGGCAAATAGAATACTGTAGTTTTTTATTGGTTGGTCTTTATTTAATATTTATTTGAAAACAAAAAATAGAAGGTTTGGTTTGAGGAAAAGTTGAACATTTGTGAACCCACTTGTCTAGTAAAACTTCACTTTGAAATTAACTTCAAAGCCACAGATGTCTTACTTTGCAAAGGAACGAATAAGTTACAGCATCTGTACAGTTAAAGAGTAAGGAAGTAAAAATTTAGATTTTGAAGACAAAAATCCATGTGTTAGTTTTATTTTAACTATCATACATACATTCTCAACAAAGAAATGTGATATTTGTACACATGTTGTTATCGTATACATTGAATTTTCTTTCATAAAACAAACTGTTTTCATGTACAATTTTGTTTGTGTAAAATAGTTCGCATAAGAGTCTCTGGAAGTGTTGAAACCGTTCGAATGATAATAAAACTCCTAGAAAATCTTGCATTCGCTTTAGAGATCCAAAGTGGGTGTTTAGGAGAAAATTTCTCGGAGTTTTATTTTTGACGCTTAACCAGTTGAAAAGGTTTTTCCTGAACAAACAAATCTTTTGCCAGCTTTTACAGGAGCTAGAAACCAAAACTACAACAAGTGAATGAATCCTTTACAATTTATTACAGAAGCTTAAGAAATTGAAATCGGTTTATGCAGAATTTTGGAGACACGAAACCTTTAATTATGAAAAATTATTATACAAGTTCTTGCTTACTAGGAATAGTTCACAACTGGTCATGGACAAAACTCGTGCTTTGCTCTTGCAAGCTCCATAACCGAAATCGTCTGGGTGTAGATAAGCAAGTTTCATGTAAGCATGTAAATAAGTAGTATAATGAAAAATAAAAAATGGTCGTGGAAGAAAATTACCTTTTAAAATTGTTTTTGATAATCTTTTAAATTTAAGTATTTAACTTGATGTTTGTGTCTACCGGACTTGTTTAGTATACTCACGATCGTTTAATTAAATGCTGAAAGATGTTCATGGTCCGTGTTGACGACTTGAGGATGGATACAAGGACTTTACAGGTGTTTCTTCCATCATTGATGGTGTTCTGTGTGATAGACCTGATTATGAACTGTTGTCCTGCTGCCCAGTTTTTACTGCAAAAAAACTTTTACACACTGATGCTAATGTTCTTCTATTTCATTTTACGTTCTCGCCAAAGTCCATCAATCTGCCTTAAAGAAGACTTATGTAGAAATAAAATATATGAGGTTGGATGTCTTTGTCTTGATGTAATAAAGTATTTTATTATGATAGTACGCAACGTTCAATTTAGTGTTTTTCTCGACGCACCACATATTTAACTTATCATTTTAGATGTAACTTGCAAAAGTGAAAAACCCTTGGAAAACTGTTCATGACGTCTCTTATATAGTTTCCGAAATGTTGTATCACAGGTGGAACGACAATAAATAGCCTGAGTTCTGGAGACAGTTAAGTATATGCTTTGTTTACTTTGACTACAAAGTTTAATTTGTACAGCTTGCTTAAGTGCTGCAGGAGATGCTTGTGAACATGCTTATAGTATCGTTTTTATAGACATAATAAATCCGTATTAATCAACCTGTGTATATTTCAAGAGAAGAACCTCCTTTAGCTACGATGAACCATTGTATTTGTGGGTTACTTCCATAAACATCCCGTTTAACGTTTTTCATCACATCCAATATGTAAATTGTCATGGTATAGCATGTTTTTTACTGCTTGGATCATGCTTTACCCACAAGATTCAAAACAAAGACATTTTTTTTTCGAAATATAAAAATTTCGTGCCTTGTTGATTTTATATTTGCAGAATATAATATATAGGGCGGTTGTTTTGTAACTCTCTCGAAATAGGTTAATTTGCACATCATTTGTGCTTGTAAATGACTAAAAGGGTCATGGCTTTTAAGCTCTCTAGTCTTTAGTCATAGGAATGACTAAAGGCAAAGGTGACTGGACATATAAATTGTTAATACATGAAAACTCTCGGACTACCTAGAAATAAAATTGGAAACTATTTCCATTCCACTTTATGTTTTAAGAATATTAAACCACATGTGTGATATAGTGTTTTGATGTTTTATATGGTAAGTTTGTTTTATGTTAACATAAAGACAAACCAACAAGAATTTAATTGCTATGTTTTTATTAGAAATGAATCTAAGCCTACTATAAGTGGAACGAACTACAAAAGGAAGTTGATGGAAAGCAGCAAATACGTTACTTAAATGATTCGCGTTGTTTTAGACCACGCGCACATTCATACGTTTTACATAACTATTACCTTACTACCTTTAAATTATGCCCTATCTAATGCTGACGCAGTGTAATCCTTAATTTTATAGCATTGATCAAAATTACAGCGTACTGCTAGTATTCCTTAGAAACCAAGAAACAATTTTTCTTTAGAAAGTATTTTTAGGACTCTTTATACTAACTGTTTTATTCTAATAAATGTGAATCTGACATCATAATATAAAAATCCGCCAATAAAAGTTTGGGTTTGTGCAAGGAATCTGAAAACATTAGCGACTTTTTTTTTTATTCGTTATGCTTCATCACGAACTGCAATCTTTAGAACTTCCTTCGCTAACTCGATGCGTCTTCCTTCACCCAGTACGCCTTTATTGTTTCATTTGTTACCACCAGCTAGTTACAAACGCTCAGGAAGATGCATATAAATATATTGGTAGGTAATTTTTAAAAACTATACAGCTACTAGTCGTGCTTTGTTATGCCTGTGAGTAATTTGTTTCCTTGTATAATTAAGTTTTCTGACTTTTATTCTTTAAAGTATCTGCAGGAAACGCATTTTACCTTAAAAATACTAACTCGCAAATTGTTATTTCAGCATTATAACTTTTGTAATATCAAAGAATTTTCTACTTTTGTTGTCGGAAAACTTCTAACATTTTAAACTACCTAATTGCGAGTCTACTATTGTACTTTTTATTGTTGCAAAGGAGAAAGTAAACTAAAAAGCGTGAACATTGTACTACTACACATGATAAATAAAGTGTGCATGAACAAAAACATCTATACGAATAAATCATCGTAATCTTCTAAGAATAGTAAGAAATAACCTAACGTTTGTAGTCCCAGTTTCTCATATTCTTTACGTTCCTTGGTGGTAGAGCGGTAACTCTACGGACTTACAACATTAAAATCTGGGGTGCAATCCACAGCAGACAGTCCAACGTGGTTTTGCTCTCAAACAGATTCGTAAAGACACTGTACTGATAACTGTGATATTTGTAAGTTAGTGAGTGACCTTTTGTTAAGGCTCGTAATGTTGGTGCTTATTAAGTTCGAAAGACGAAAAAACAACACTTTAAAACTTTGCTTTAAAGCGTTTTGAGATAACTTATTAATGCATAGAAAAACAAAACTAAGAAGTATACATAAAAAAGTGTTTCTGTTTTCCCTATCAACTACTGTAAACGAAGGAAGCGATCCAAAAGGCGGCCATCGCTCTGAGATCAGCTCTGTAGGGGCGGGTTAGGAATTGTACGGTGATTACTTAGGTGTGGTAAAGAGGCGAATAATTACTCAGGTGTGGTAAGAACGTGAACCGTAGTTACATCTTTACATTCTTGGTAAGTGTTTGACTAAACGGAGTGTTAAGTTTACAGCAATTTCTACTGGTAGTGTACCCATCTGTATTACGGTAAGATTATAAATAGAAACATGTAAACTCTGTGTGGTACATTTCAACTAATTTTTCTTTTCTTCAGTTCAGTTAACAGGTAAATTATTTGTTGAGTTATACGACCAACAACTACGTGTTCTTATACTACTTAAATCATTGTTTTAATGAATCATTTAATTATATTAGCACGAGGGAATGATGAGGTAAATTTGTAGGGATTTCTTAGACAAGATGAAACTTTCGAGTTATTTACGTATGTTATTACAGTTAACAATAGATCTTTACATGTTAAGGTAATAGTATAATGTGTTGAGCACACTCGTATGTATTTCTGATTTTCAGAGAAACTCGTGCTATCTGTTTGTATATATATATGTTTGTCCGCGTATCACTATAGTAAGTGATATTGGTACAATATCTGGATGTAGATGCTAGGTTTATCTGATCACTGTAAGGCTTTTAACAGCGATGGAT
This sequence comes from Carcinoscorpius rotundicauda, assembly GCA_011833715.1. Lineage (NCBI taxonomy): Eukaryota > Metazoa > Arthropoda > Merostomata > Xiphosura > Limulidae > Carcinoscorpius > Carcinoscorpius rotundicauda. Next base: position 25,608,025 of record CM022405.1, on the reverse strand, counting down.
GGCGCTTCTAACGAATCTGGGAATTTCTGTAAACAGTGATAAGCGAATTGTGTAGCAGCTAGGAAATAAATGTGGAAGTAAAAGACGGGGAACAGAAGCTAATCCACGTTACTTTGATGCAGCTGTGTGAGGGGACATAATCTAATTTTCTTTGGCGGTTCGTGCCACAATATAAAAATGATGGTCACATAAGTCTTAACGTCTTTCACTTATTTGTTCTTTGTAGAGAACACAGCTTGCAAAAAAAAAAAAAAAAAAATCCCTGGAGGTTGGAATGTTCCACTATACTCTCTAATGACCGGCTAGTTGAAATGCATGAAGTTATCCGTAGTAAATTGATGTGGTGGAATCAGTATTAACAAGGTATCGATTGGTATGTTTGAATAGGTTTTTGCTGGAAGTTAAAAAGCCTTATTACTTTTATATTAGTCAGCTTTAATGCTCTGTAAATATAGTTTATTTTCTAAAAGATAGAATGGTAATTTGGGAAACAAAATATAGTATGTCATACATAACCATGCATATTTCATTGAAGAAAGTTTCTCAGTTTTTAAGAACCAGAAACAAAAAGTAAATTTTAATCAATCCCCCAGAGTATTTATTCAATCTACATTTTTTATTGAAAATAAAACTTGAAAAGCTAGAAGCGAATTTCTTTGTATCTAAGACTAAAACCAAAGCCATCACATACACACGCACATAAATAAAAATTAGAAAAAAATCTAAAAAAACATATGTTATTGTAAGATAGAATGTTGATATTTTCATAATGGATCTATTTTACTTAATCTGTTGTTAGAATCAAAGATCGAAATATTGAAATTACGTTTAAGGTCTTTAGTCAAAAACATGATCCTTTAACAAAGTTCGATCAAGGATCAAAATAACTGAGCTAAGGTCAAGGTCATGAAGTGAATTCGAAGTCGCCAATCGAAGGCAACAGTTATTATAAATATTCAGACTTACCAATAAAAGTTATTCAACGTTATTCAAAGTTATTCAACCCAGCTTGCGGCTAACGAGAATAAATTAGCACGTGCGAGATACGGACCCCATAACTGTGAGCTGTATACTATTTACATATTCTCACGAAAGTTCCATAACCTCAGGCTCAGATCTTCTACGCCCACAAAAAATAGATTGTTTTTGTTTTTTAAATTTCGCACAAACCTACTCGAGGGCTATCTGCGCTAGCTGTCCCTAATTTAGCAGTGTAAGACTAGAGGGAAGACAGCTAGTCATTACCACCCACCGCCAACTCTTGGGCTACTCTTTTACCACCAAATAGTGGGATTGACCGTTACATTATAACGCCACCACGGCTGGGAGGGCGAGCATGTTCGGCGCCACGGGGATGTGGACTTGCGACCCTCAGATTACGAGTCGCACGCCTTAACATGCTTGGCCATGCCGGGCCTACAAAAAAAACAACTGACATCTACATGTACAAGTTGTAGTTGATGTTACTGTAACAGGTCTCACTTTTCATCAATTGTATAGTGACATACCGAGTGACTGATAGAGAGATAAATAATGCTAGAGACTTCAGTGTAATTCAACGTGTCAACATACTTTGGCCAAACACAGAAAGAAAAATGTGTCTTCGTCAATTAGTATATCGTGCACAGATTATAGTATTAGAAGGTGTGTCATCATTATACACTACTGCGCTGCATATAGATAACTGGGAAAACACTTTTATGTTGAAATGCTGTGACCGTGAAGAGAAAGACAATATACATTTTTTGCGTGATAAAAACATTCGAATCTTGTTTAATGCCTGATCTTTAAAATAAAATAATTACAACCAATTTTGATACTATATCGTTTAGCTTCTTTTTATGCGTATTTTAATAAAATCTGTATTTCTAAGTTTAGGCTAACATCATTATTGACAATTAACTTTGAATGTTTTATCGTGTATTTGTTTGTCAAAGTCTAGTTTTGCAACTGATTCTTAAGGAACCCTAGATATTGTTGTCCCAACGCTTAGAGAGATGTACTTAAAGAGGGGAACCTGTTCTCAGTACTTGGCTTTTGTGTTTACCTTGGTTTTTGAAAATAAACCCTTTCTTCAATACCTTGTCTACAGATCAAACAAATAAAACGGTGTTGGAAACATATGAGCGTCATGCATTAGATAGAAAAGAAGACATAATATTTCAATAAATCCATGTATGCATAAGCTTATATGATGCAAACATTAATATTGGTAGAAATTTTAAACAAATATTATCATTTGTGGTTGCTATGGCTACCTGTGTGTTGTTGACACTGCATGTCGTTTCACATTTAAGACACTGAATACAGACACTTTTGTATATAGGTTGCGTGATATCATGCAAGTATGCATAGGTATTAATAACTTTCAAGGGATGGTATGAAAATTTCATTATTTTAGAATTTTATTTTTTTCTTTATTCCTTCTTTCCAATTTTAACAAGAAAACAATGGTTTTCACATTGTTCAGTTATTGTTCGTACATACACTGGAATAAATATAAGTAACATTACTATTGTATGTAAATGGGTATTTTAGGTTTTAGCACAAATAAAAGATAAATAATTTTCCCAGGGTCTACTTAATGTGGCGCAGTTCAATAAAATACCTCCTAGCGAAACGTATTTCTATTTTTATCATTTTCTAACGAACATACACAAAACTTGCACAAGTTCTTTGACACGTATCCATCTTAACAAGAAGATATTTTAGTTACATTTTGTTCCCCTAGGATAAGTATTTGCCGAGCTATTACAGAAGAATATCATGTGTTGTAAATTGTAATACCTTAACAACTCCTTATCCTAGAGGAATAAAACGTTAGTAAAATTATATTAAAGATCATAAGTTTTTTTCGGGAAAATCTGGAAATAGTATAGGTTAGGGTTCCCAAATTATTTTACACAGTGGGCCGTACTGGATGATGACCATTAAGTCAAGTTCTTGTCCAAGGATTGTGTATGAATACACCATTAGCCAAACACAGGTTTTCTTTATTTTTCAACACATGGTAATAGCGAAGGCAATGAATCAGTCTTTCTAGAGCCTGATGTAATTAGGGACCACTGGCAAAGGCTGCTTTTTGTATTACATGTACTTAAATAGCTTTTAGCAAGTTCTTCCCATCTCTTAAAATAAATATGAAAATTGTGTTTTGAATTATCCTGAAACTGACCTTAACCGTGGATCAGTGACCATTGTCCAGATCAGGTGATGATTTCGGAGGCTTTTTTAAGTGATGGATTTGATGTGACACTTTAAAACGACGAAAAGCATGTTGGACACCTTCCAGACTATTCTTACTCTGTTTATTTGTTTTTAGTTTCGCCCCCCCCCAGTGGCTCAGCAGTATGTCTGCGGACTTACACGCTAAAATCCGGGTTTCGATACCCGTGGTGGGCAGAGCACAGATAGCCCATTGTGCAGCTTTGTGCTTAATTCTAAACAACCAACCAACCAATTTTTAGTTTCGAGGCTTGTAACAACCATTCAGTAACTTACGATATTCGTGCATCATTGGTGATTCTCGGGCAGGTTTAGTCGCCGTTCATAATTAATCAGTGAAAAATTAGAGGGAAGGCAGCTAGTCAACACCGCCCACCTTCAACCCGTGGACGTTCATTTACAAACGAATAATGAGATTGACCATCACCTTATAATGTCTTCATGGCTGAAAGGAAGAGCATATTTGGCGACGTTAGGTTCGAACATGCAATCTGCAGATGGCAAGTCAAATTACCAGGCCATACTAAACCTGATAGTTTTTATATTGTGTTCAGACTGTCTTAAAATTATTCTAGTGCACTTATGGTAAAATTCAACTCACTTAAAACAAGTATTTCTTTATGTTCTGTGGTAAAATTAAAAATGGCATATTCTTTAAACATATTTATACATAAACGAGACACAACCTAACGAGAGACTTCAAAAATTAAGAAAAACATTTTGTATGTTGGTTATCAGTACAAGCTCTTACAGTATCGGGTTATAAGATTATGAATAGACGACTCGCCGACTTGCATCTAAGAGACATGTAATTGAATAGTTTACACGTACTAATCCTTTGTTTGTTTGTTTTGGAATTTCGCACAAAGCTACTTGAGGGCTATCTGTGCTAGCCATCCCTAATTTAGCAGTGTAAGACTAGAGGGAAGGCAGCTAGTCATCACCACCCACCGCCAACTCTTGGGCTACTCTTTTACCAACGAAAAGTGGGATTGATCGTCACATTATACACCCTCACGGCTCGGAGGGCGAGCATGTTTTGCGCGACTCGGGCGCGAACCCGCGACCCTCAGATTACGAAGCGCCATACTATTGCAAACTTCGATATAAAACCAGTGGGACCTGTTAAATTCGTGGAAGTAGCTGCGAAACAGTTTTATAGAAGTGAATATTTGTGTAATTTAAATCACGTTATTTTTAAAGATCCCACCCTAAAATTCATATATAAACCATGTAACAATTGAACAGATGTCATGGAACACCTGAGAAACAAGACTTGTTTGAAGAATATGACTGTACTCGTGATGACAAGAAACACACCTGAAGTAAAAGGTATAGGTATTAGAACTTTTATTAAAATAAAATAGAGAACAACGTTGTTTTGACCTTCTTGAGGTCATCTTCAGGTTTTTCTTTGTTAACCTGAAGATGACTTAAGAATGTTGAAATGTTTTTATTCTATTTTAATAAAAGCTTTAACACCCATACCAGCCGTCTTGAAATACAATGTGAATTTACATTTTAACGATAGGTTTAGGTGCTACATTTTATTACAAATTTTGAATTAAAGGTCTATTTTACTTGATCGTTTTGTCCTGAGATAAAGCCAAATTCTTTATCAAGTCCGCAAGGTTATACTGTTAGACTTTTGAATCTCGCAGACGTTGACAACATAAACCATCACACGCATCTTAAGTCTTTGTATCTTATGTGACGCTGTATATATGTTAATTATTGTGAGGAAACCAATTTTGGCGGGAAATGTTAAATAGTGTCAAAGCAACGTTATCAAGGAATCTGTTACGTATTGCAAAGGAGAAATACTATGAAAAATATCATTGCAATAAAATATACGATTAGTAATCAAAGTATTACATTTACAAAACAAAATGTAAGACATTAATTTTTTAAAAAGAGCGATGAAAACAGTTGGGTAGAATGAACATTCTGTGGATGTTGTACTGAGAAAGAAATCAAGATCACTCTAGTAAATATCATAAAATGGGGTAAACATTGATCGTTAGATGTTAACATGTTAAAAATTATAAATAAGCTTGTAATCCATTATTAATTAATAAGGCAATGTTATAGCTTCTGGTACTGTACAATCCTTCAAAATACACTGTGGGTGGAGAAAGAGCTGTGCCAAGACGAGATGTGGACCAACTGTTTGTGCTCGGGTATCTTTTAAAGACGTAATGGTGCTGTTGTAGTACGTCTGTTTATGTAATCTGATAAACAAGCAAACTTATCAAAGTTTATAAAAAAATTTAACAAAAATTTTAAAAAGCGTAATAGTGTACGAAGAGTTTGGTTAAGGAAAAATTTAACTGACAAAGCGTTTTCTTAGAAAATACAGGTTTCTTTGGTATTCATAGGTCGTGTGATACCATCAACTATCAAATGTTTCAAAGATTTGTAACAGCCCTTTCTGAAGCAATTTATTTAGTATACTTTAAACCTTAAAATGTATTCAGATTAGTGATTTAGAATTTTCAAACCTAGGATGTCCTTTATACTTAAAAGCATCACAAGATAAAAGAATATTGATCAACTAGAGCACCAGGTCCATCCATAAAGAGGCTTGTAACAAGTTGTACTCCAGCTATAGCAAGAAAAAATATTGGGCGTCTCCTGTCAAGCTCATCCACTGTACCCAGGCTGCAGTACGTAAAGTGGGAAGGATTTCTGTCAGGAAAAACACGTGCCATGTTTACACAAGTTAGTTATACGACATATCAATCTAACTGCCCCATACTTTATTTAAACCAATGAAGAGGGATAGGAATATTTATACTAATATCTACGAAGACGTATCGAATGATTCGATGGACGCAATTTTAATGGATTTTTGTGCGACCGGGCTGTGAATTGGGCGTTGAAAAATTAACGTTCTCGTCCACTCAATGGATTATGAAATGTTTTAGAGAGGAAAGGTGTGCTCTGAACATGACATCTTTGGCAGTGGAAACAACGCTGCGATTGTCAAGGTACACAATCGTCAGATAAATCGTGACCTGACGTAATAACATGAACTATAACATCGTGAATAGGGTCTGAAATCATTTTGATATAATGTACTCAATTCTTTAATTTGGATTTGGTACAAAAATTCTTTATTCAAATTAGTTTCTTTCATTTGTGTTTTAATTCTGAAGTATACATTGTTTTTGTTTGTTTTTTGAATTGAGCACAAAGCTACACAGTGGGCTATCTGTGCTCTGCCCGCAACGGGTATCGAAACCCGGATTTTACCATGTAAGTCCGCAGACATACCGCTGAGCCACTGGAGGGCCTGAAGTATACATATTCTCATCCTTTGCCGTTTTATACATACTCTTTATAGAAGACAGATATTCAGAACAATATTTATGTTTTCAGCGTGTGGAGCAGTGTATTTATTTCTCTGTTTATTTATATAATTTAGGCCATGCTTTGATGAGATTGTGGCTATGTTTGCCAAAACTTAGAATGTGTGGAAATACGCATCACGTGCCAAAACAGCCTATCTGTCACCTTTGTGCCCTTTTTACCCTGCAGTACCAAAATAAGCGAACAACCCGACCAGCCCATAGCCACAGCAAGCGAACAAAAACTAATGAATGGGCCAACTCTTAAAGTTGACACGTTAGCCAACCCGCCGCGGTTGGCGTCGACATTGTTTAAAGCAAGGGCGGAAAAGAAGGATCCAATGTGTTCACATTTTCTACCCTTTTGACGAAACTCAAATTGCCCGGAAAGTTCGCAGAGGAAACAGAATATAAACATTATTCGTCCTCCCGGTAAAGTGTGGCGTGCGTGAAACCCTAAATCCCCTTTCGTATTGTGATACAAAACTACCGAGGAATAGCCTTAGCAGTTCTGTGCTTTGCAAATATTCGCATATTCGTGATGGACCTTTTTTATTTCTGTGATGCTTTAATATTCTTCAACTTTGCATTACCAAATACTTTTGCATTCTCACTTCAGTTGTATCTAGTTATACCTTCTCGGCATGCTTAGAATTTAGGAAGGCATTTTCCTTAGGTAAAATGTTTTCTTCTTCTGCAAAGAAGATATATTTATTTATATACATTTAATACACCAGGATTGCTTTGGCTAACTAAGCTTTGAAAAATATCTTAAGCAGCAGATACCAGTTATAAATTATATAAATAATAAATAATGAAACAGGTCAAAAACTCATACGTAAATAAACAAAAGAGACTCAGTTCTGTGCTTTATTTTCTTATTACTTTGAAATATGAAAACATATCACGAGAGTTCTCTGTTTCATACATAGATACAATATAAACAAGGGGTTTCGTTCTTTTGATAAATTACGCAACTAGCTTGATTGAAACAAAAAGCAAAAGAAAACATTTCTTAGATTTTGTATGTTTGCTTTATAGCAAAGCCACATTCGGCTATGTACTGTATCCATCGCGAAGAATCGAACTACGGATTTTGACCGTTGTGAGTACGTAAACTTACCTCTGTTCCATAACATAATTTTAATCTATGCAACTGAAATAAAACAGCTACATTATATCAGATATTGATTTTGCGCGTTAGTATAAGTACGCTACTTATTAGAGTAATTTTATTTTATTAAAATAAACTAACTATTAACTTTGGAACTGCTCTCCCATCCCATGGCTAAAGGCTTATAATACTAAAAATCTGGTTTCGATATTTGTAGTGGGCACAGTACAGATAACAAATTGTGTGGCTTTATGTGTAACAACAAACAAGATACTTAAAAAAAACAAAAAAAACAGAACTATTCTTAAGATTTTATCTTCGTAAGAATAAATAAAATTATTGTAAATTCCAGTTTGTAAGGTTTAGCTGTTTATTACGTACCAGAACACTTAAATACAGAGAGGATTATTTAAAAAGGGATCCATGACAGCAACAGGTGACATCGGTTGAAGAATCACTTCCACGTGCGCTGTTGCTACTTGCTACCACACTTACTCAGTTACAAGAAATAGAGATTGTACAAACTTAATATATCTATAGTACTACGTAGTAGAAACACTAAAATTATAGTGCATTTTAAAGTACATAATGTAACACGTGGGATTTATTTTTAAACTTGTATTTTTTAACAGTAAAAATGACGGTTAATAAACTCTATGACTAATATAATCATAAGGAAATATATAGAAACAGGATTTACGAATTAAACAAAATTATAGTTTTTAGGAACAATAACTAACGACTTTACAAACAGCAACCGTCTTTATATACTTCTGTTTTTCCTTATTTATTTATCGAAACTAGATAGGAACGAAACGATAACATCGTTTTTCTATATTTACGTATGTATTATAGTTTATTGTGAACTATTATCTAGATATACTTAACCAATATTTTGGTAATTAATGCGCCTAGCTTCAGATTGTATATTTGTAATCATACGAAACTGTTTTTTGTTTGTTTTAGAATTTCGCGCAAAGCTACAGAAAGACTATCTGTGCTAGCCGTCCCTAATTTAGTAGTGTAAGACGAGAGAGAAGGCAGATAGTGATCATCACCCACCGTCAACTCTTGAACTACTCTTTTACCAACGAATAGCAGAATTGATCGTCACAATTTAACGCTCACACGGCTGAAAGGGTGAAGATGTTTGGTGTGACGGGAAATCGAACCCGCGACCCTCAAATTACGCGTCGAACACCTTAACCCACCTGATCATGCCGGGCCTACGAAACAATAATAAATATCATTTATATGCGAGTATATCAATGTGTAATGTTTCTAAAAACGATAAATTTATTACAAGACAAAATGATAGATTAGTAGGTAAGTTAATCAGAGTAGAATTGCTAAATATTACATACAACATTTGATATAAAAACAGTCAAAAAATGCTTCTCACCACTGTGTACAAATTCTTAGATGGAGCTATGTCTAAAGTGCTAAAGTTTGTGAGCTACATTCACAGAGTTAATTTTAAATTCACCATTCGACACACGAATTTCAAAGTGAAATAGTACGTAAAAAAGAGATTTAGACAGGGAATAGAATGTGAATGGAAATTATTAAGAAATAACGTCAGATTGACAGAAATGCCAATAGGAATTGTCAGAGAAACAACCTAGGAAGGAAATGAAGTAGTCTATGTGGAGGAAACGAAAGTAAAAGAAACGAAAAGGGAGATAGTATTAACAAATAAAATCTCTGATATGTTAGGCTTGAAAAAGTATTGAACATTTTCGTGTATTTTATAATAATTTTATTTTAAAAAAATTGTAAGCTCAAAACTAAAATGTCAAAATTTGAAGATACGTAAACTACTAAAATCTCTCAATCTGAGATGTTTCAAAACTTTTCAAAAATGAGGTTTCAGTCCGAAAATGCTATTATTTTCTGGTGATTGTCACCCAGGAATCTTTGTTCACGATAAGTAATCTTTTCTAAGAAAGATGACAAGGAAATGCATGCTTAGATATTCTGTTTACTTTTCAAGTTATTTATTTTAAGCTATATATAGCTTGTGTATGATGCACACAAACACGTGTAAGTAAAACAGAAAATCCTTTAATCTACTGAAACTTCAACATTGAAATGTGACACTTTGTAAACCTATTTATTGTGAATACAAATGAATGTAGTACTCGTTGTATTTGTTTTTAGAACAATTAGTACATTACCGTACAATAAAAACGTCGTAGAGTATCCTTTCTAAACAGCTAACATTGTATTTTGTAACAAGAAAATAAATCTAAACAGAGTACAGGGCCAAAGGGGATGTTAGTGCAAGAAGGGACAGAGCATCGTTGGAGTAACACGTCTACTTTATATATAGTTATTGATAATTAGAGTGACACATCTACTCTTTATATAGTTATTGATAATTTTTGTGACACGTCTACTCTATATATAGTTATTGATAATTAGAGTAATACGTCTACTCTGTATATAATTATTGATAATTAGAGTAATACGTCTACTCTATATATAGTTACTGATAATTAGAGTAACAAGTTTACTCTATGTATAGTTATTGATAATTAGAGTAACACGTCTACTCTATATATAGTTATTGATAATTAGAGTAACAAGTTTACTCTATGTATAGTTATTGATAATTAGAGTAATACGTCTACTCTATATATAGTTATTGATAATTAGAGTAATACGTCTACTCTGTATATAATTATTGATAATTAGAGTAATACGTCTACTCTATATATAGTTACTGATAATTAGAGTAACAAGTTTACTCTATGTATAGTTATTGATAATTAGAGTAACACGTCTACTCTATATATAGTTATTGATAATTAGAGTAACAAGTTTACTCTATGTATAGTTATTGATAATTAGAGTAACACGTCTACTCTATATATAGTTATTGATAACTGGAGTGACACATCTACTTTATAGAGTTTTGAGTAATTTCAATGTTGAAGTAAATCATTGATACCTTCAAGAAGGTAGTTAATACTTGTTTTTCTGATATTTAAACGACAAATTTCTTAAACGTTTACTAGAATTCGAAAGGCTCTGTAAAACCATTAATAATCTCATTTGAAATGTTGGTTATTTGTTTTTGTTGAAAATTGAAACAATTTTACCAAACAATTACAATTAATTATTCATGAATTTCTGAAGTACACATCGATGTATAGAGAACATTTTTAATACTTCTAAAAATCGACCTTATAACACCAAATTTGTTTTTTTCTTTAATTGGACGCGCAACGTTTCGCTTTACAACTTCTTCGAGAGCGTTTCGCTGAAACACAAACCGTAAAGCATGTTTTTTTATATGCAAATATTTATTCGGAATTGAATGAAACAGTAGCTAAATCAAAACCAAAAAAATTAATATGTATATGCGTAATGTGTTTCTTTCTGTGTGGGTGTTAATGCTGAGCCACACAACTATCGCTAACTAACGGAAGGAATTTATATATATATATATAATGTGATTATATGAAACACTCGGCGTTATACACGTATCCCCATTGCATTCTCCTACAGATTTGTAATATATACTGAAATGGTCCTTATCGATTTGCTGGTGAGATTTGTCGTTAGACACTTAAAGACAGCATTGCAAGCAGTTGCAACCGTTGCTCATCAAATGCAACGAGTAATTATTTTTCCACGTTTTAATTTGCTTATCTAGCTTCTTTTTCAACAGTTAGAGGCCTGGTGTCATTAGATTAATGGGCGGTAGAATTCTTCAGAACATTATCTTCTAACTAGTCCTCCCCTTACAGGCTGCAGCAGATTTCTTCCTTTCGTTTATGGCACTTCTCTCGCTCCTGTTTTAATATTATTTCTAGTTTCATAAAAACCTGAAATTTATCTGGTACTTCTGTGTGCAGCACGACCTAGGGTGAGACGAATAACTGAAACATGTGTACTTAAACTCTACTGATACGGAAAACTAAAGCATGTGTTGTCATTTAGCTGGGTGCCTATAACCGTATTAGAGCCATATGACATTTAAGAGATACCATCGACAATTCAAAATAACGTGAACGGAATCGTATAGTCTTCTGCTTTTATACTTTTGGTATTTTTCTCCCTTTTATTTCGTCTATTTTAATGTATCATTCCTTCTTTGACACTAATCGCTCTGCTTTCAATTCTTTTTATCTTGCTATTTCAACTTTTCCAGTTTTTATTTTACTAAATCACTGATTCTTGTTTTGTACTTTTCGTCTTGCAGTCATCTCTTTTTCTCCAGCCATTTTATTCGTTTTTATTCCCCTAAACATTTACTGAAATCGTTGCTTATTCGGCAATAGTTTTTCGTTCGCTTTCGATATATTTATTTCTCGCTCATTAAGCCTAATAATCTTTCTTACATCACCTACAATTTTAATACGAATCTCATCACTCCTTTACAGATTTTTTTCTTTCACTGATATTTGGCGAATTTTCGTCGTTCATTTATTTATTGTATTTTTTTCCAATTTTCTTGCCCCCCAGTGGCTCAGCGGTATATCTGCGGACTTACACGCTAAAATCCGGGTTTCGATACCCACGGTGGACAGAGCACAGATAGCCAATTGTGTAGCTTTGTGCTTAATTCAAAACAACATCCAATTTTCTTCATCTGTTGCTTGCAAATGTTAAAGGGGCTATCATCCACCTTTTCTTTCAGAACGCGCTAAATTGCGTTTCTGAAACACAATTCAAATTTTAACGTTCTGGTATTTATTACGACAGTACAACTAAATTAAATATATCTCTATTATTATTATTTTTAGACACTGTTAAATAGCTAAAAATCATGATACTTTAACCTTAATTGTCTTATTTGCAACGTAAGACAAAAACGCACATATATAAATAAGAAACCAGATAAAGTGTTTTGAGACACATGAAATCTTATTTGCTTCACATGTTAAGAAGTGTTTGAAGCACAATAAAAAAATGACGTGTACTCGTATGAACATTATTGTATAATGAGTATAATGTTAAAATGTTTTCTAAGAATTTAAATAGCACGTATGCGAAACTGTGAGAGCTGAACTTTCAAGGCATTGTGTACATTCTACTATGATGATTTTATTTTTATTTTGGTGAAGCGACAATAAACTGTGCATTCATTTTTTTATAATTAACTTCATAAAGGTAAAGTTTCGAAATTTTGAAATAATGGCGAAACGAAAAGTGACATTCAATACAGACGGATGTATATGTATTTCAAAATTATAAATGCGATTTTTAATGAGATTAAATATTAAAAAACCATTCTAATTGTACGATTATGATCAGCTATGCACTTATTAAGCACTAGTTTGGGTAAAACAAGTGGTTAAGGTTAAATGCATCTGTAGGCAGTAGTTTATACCTGATTGATTTAGTACCATTATTATATTTAGTCTTACATACACAAGTAAATTTATTCTTGAGTCCCGAAGTCGCTTACAATCGGTGAAACACCTTAGATGATGATACATCATCGGTAATTCTTGGACAGATTTAGCTGGTGGCGTTCCTCTCCTCTCCAGGTAGCCGTCCTTCATGTAGCGCTGAAAACCTGAAGGGAAAGCTTGTCAATACCGCCCTCTGTCAACACAGGGGCTGCTCTTTTACTAACAAATAATAATAGTCACTGTCACCTTGGCACCAGGCCACGTATGTACGTACAAATGTTATAATGTTCTGATTTACTTCATATTTTAACTTTCTTATATTTAAGTTGGAAATAAGCAGTTATCCTAATTTTCACAAATGCTTTCTTATACATCGTTTTCTAAATGAAGTAAATATTCATTGTTGTTCATTACACTTACTTCAACAATGTCTTGATGACTCGTGTTTATAATTTTACCACCAACAGTATTCCACTTGATTGTTTTATTACCAACTTACCTCAACAATGCCTTGAAGATTTGTGTTCATATTATAATCTTTCCATCAGCAGTATTTCACTTTTATTGTTTCTTATAAATTTGAAAAGATCCAGTAGTTTGGATCATCACGACCTTTAAAACAGCTGATTATATAACAAGGTTACTTTTATATATTTGTCACTTTCATGTTAATCAACGAATAATACTGATAAACATGATTGGATTTAGGCACTATATAAAATTCACGTGTGCTTTGGAATTAGTTATGCCCAGTAGACGCTAATCTTTCGTTTGTTGTTTCGGTTAGCTGTTAAATTTGGGAATAAGCTTCACAATATAATTTGTTTTTCGTTAGTATCCCATGAATTAGAGAGGTTAATATTTTCGACATGCTTATCTCGTGGAAAAGGAACAAATACAACATTCAGAACTAGAGTTAAGCACAGCGATTAAGATATTTTACCGCAAAATTATTCAAAAACGTATTCATCGTTTTTAATGTATTACTTCTGTTTTTTCATGGATCGATATCAGCTGTCTTATCTTTACTAGGTTACGTTTAGAATCCTTTGGTATACTATACCAGTTTTATTATTGTGTTTGTAATCAGTTGCTTTTTCTTTCAAGACACTAATTGAAGAAGTGAGGTCTTCAGTTACTAAAGCACCCGTTCGTTCCATGATACACAGATACAGCCAGGTAATGCTGTACATTGAGATGCGAGAGAACGCCAAAGTACGCTCTCATACTCTATGATAGATGTAACACAGATACAACCGTATTACACTGCGTCGTGAGATGCGAGAGGACGCTAAAGTACGCATCCATATCATGATAGATATAACAGAGATACAGCCGTGTTGACATGCGGGAGAACGTTGGACATACAGATCGAGAACTAACTCTATATCAAATAGGTTTAGCTATTACTATTTTATTGCTTTCCCTAAGCTCATTTAGTTTTGGTGACCCCCAAGCATGAGTGATACCATCTTTTGTTGTTGTTGTATAATTATTTATGCACATGGGATTTTAGCCAAGATGTGTTCAGAACTGAAAATTTAGTTTTATGAAATAACCGTAGGTAAAAAGGACGTGACGTTACAACTGTGTACACGGAAATACCGACGTTAAACAATTGTAGTTTTGCTGGAGATACAGCTGTCACATACACGCACGGGTGTCATTTACGTAGCGTAACTGGTTTACTCACATTCTTAAGTGAGCTAGAACTGCCAGGAATTATTCGAATAGAACTCTTCTTACAATCAACCTTTTACCGAGATACAAATAAACGTCTAGACAACTCATACTAGTGCTTGTTGAGCTTTAGCCTGACATCTAGTGTTTGTTCTGTTTCAAAATTTTATCAAATTAATATTGTAAACGCCACAGCTACATAAACTCCTCCAGTGTCATATGTTATTCTTTCGGTGCCTTATTACATACAATGTTATTAATTTTTTAATAGCTTACAAATATCCGTCACCTACTATTAATAAAGGTTTTACTGTTATTTTGATCTTTTTTTTTGTATGCAGTGATGACTTTGCGATGTTAAGTTGTGCAAACGAGTTTGTTATTGTATGTTAAATCTGATAAACATACCTAAAACGACTTATCTAAAGTGGAGGTTATTTTAGCTGGCTTTTGAAGGAGCCTCTATCTCTTTTGATAAGATTAGCTCAGTAAGTCCAGTCACGGTTGCATTTGCCTTCATTGAGCATTAATACATTACTCTAATTGAATGCATTTATGCATTCAGTTATAATTGGAAATTCTTCTGTACATGTCAGCGAAGTTTTTATAACATATTAAGTTTTTTTTGTTCGTGTCTAAGTTCTTGAAAAGAATACAACAAAGGTTGGAATACTCAGCATTCGTTTATGTTGGTTTTAAAACTTCATATTTCAATCTGTTTGACAATGATTGATATATTAATGCGTTTTTAATGCAAATAACACGCGCACACATATAGTGATTCTTGTAGTAAGGTTAAAAATAAAAATACTGACATATTCAACAATAATAGCAATGCGTTTGGATGATGAAAAATAGTCGACTATGAACACGATATGACCTTGACCTCCAACGCCATTTACGGAGACATCAGGTAGGGACTGTTCTATAAGGATGGCTTGATAAGGTATCTCGCGCCCAAACTCACGAACACACGTGCACTGACCTCATCCAAACAATCTTGCTATTCTTTTCATGATTCCTACCCCTGTTTCTAAATCATGTGACCGATGTTTAATCTCAAAATTTTATTTAACAATGAAATTTAGGTAGCAGTTTAGGCCCGGCATGGCCAAGTGAGTTAAGGCGTTCGACTCGTAGTCTGAGGGTCGCGGGTTCGAAAGCCTCTCGCATCAAACATGTTCGCCCTTTCAGCAGTTGAAGACGTTATAATGTTACGGTCAATCCCACTTTTTGCTGGTAAAATAGTAGTCCAAGAATTGGCGGTGGGTGATGATGACTTGCACTCTAGTCTTACACTGCTAAATTAGGGACAGTTAGCGCAGATAGCCCTCGAGTAGCTTTGCGCAAAATTCAAAATAAACAAACTTAGCGATTTTCAATAGCTATAAAAAATAACGGTTACAAAATGTAGTGTTAATTAGTGGCTGTATATCTCGGATATTAATTAAAGCTGCATTTTTTTTCTTTTTATATGAGCCGTTATCAAATGCATACTGTTTGTGTGTACGATGGCCTCAA
Organism: Carcinoscorpius rotundicauda; assembly: GCA_011833715.1. Lineage (NCBI taxonomy): Eukaryota > Metazoa > Arthropoda > Merostomata > Xiphosura > Limulidae > Carcinoscorpius > Carcinoscorpius rotundicauda. The sequence goes on along the minus strand of CM022405.1, from coordinate 25,591,769 downwards.
GGCTTCATTTGTCGTTTTGAGATTTACTGTTAACGCTTTTCGTTTCACAAAAAAGAATATTATAATTTTCATTTAATATGAAGTTTGAAAATCAAAGACTTCTTTCCTACCGGACTTTTGCTACATACAATCTAGGTGAAAACTCAAGAAGTTTTACCATTTGTATAGTCAGTACACTGCATATCAGCACAGCTTTGCCGTTTATATAGTCAGTACACGAGCATGTCAGCATGGTAAAAATACTGGTATAGATACATACTCTGAACTTTTAAAAACTATTATAGAATATTTACTTATAGTGGTTATTCATATCAGAAGTAAAGAGTAAGCTGAACCTGAAAATGTTCGTTCATTAGTTGAATAAGATATAGAAAACTTTAGTTAATATAATTGAAGCGTTATAGAATTGAGACATTATAAGTTGTCAAGACTCCTGTTAATACTGTTTGCATAATACCTTAAGGTGGATTCTCATTTCTTCCAACTCGTAACAAAGGCTGTCAAAAAAGACAAGTATGATAAATTGGAATATACTAGTTGGTGGTTTGCTTAGTTAGGAACCTGATTTTACACGCAATACTGTCGTTTATTAACTTATTCAATACTTAGATATATATACTTGATAATGACAACCAACAATAGAGTAAATAGACATTAAGCATTGTTTTTCAAAATATTCGTCAGTAGTGTTGCTGAAGAATAGAGTAACTAAACGATTACAACTCTGACATGGTTGTGATTGGCGATCAGATTTTTAAAATATAATGGTTGACCTAACTCGGTTAGGCTTAATCATTTTCACTAATTACTATGTTACGGATAATTTTGTTGTATTTTTAACTGCATTTTAGTGTAGAACGGGTTGTATTTATAGAAAGAAATGGGAATATTTTTGTAAGTTGCCCAAAGAAATACGCTTTCTTTGAGATAATAAAAGTTTGTAATATGTGCTCAACGTGTAAAGAAATTTGAATCTAATATAGTAAAATCAGGTTGTATTTCAACTCAAATCATAAAAAAATTAAAATCAAACTCTCATCATCAGTTTCATACCTCAATAATTTATATTTTTGTTGCATTATTTTTAAACATCATTTTCTTTAACTTCTGATCAAAGTAACTCACGTATATAAAACAAAACTAAAACTTATTCCAATAATTAATGTAGCTAGTTTAACTTACCGGCCTAATTAAGAGTGTGCAATGTATATAATCACTGTAATGTATTGAGTAATCATTTTGTTACCGTCGATATTTTCAGCCATAATTTCAATGATATCCTACATAAATTAAAAAAAATTAATTAAATATTAAAACTACAATATTATATATATGTACGTGTGTGTGTGTTAAAAAACAATAACCGGTTTTATTATGCAGGAAAATTCACCTTAAAAATGACATGTACGTTAGGTCTTAAGTTAATGATTTTCCAAAAACACAAAAATACGAAGTAAGAAGAGTGAAAGAAAGAATCAGATATAACGCAAAGTCTAAGCCTAACTTAAACAGAGTCAAGTCTACGACTAGGATCAAAATTGGGCGAAATCGCCGTTTTAGCGTGGTTTTCAAACTTATGATTTCACGATCTCCTTTGTTATTAGAAGCAATTGTGGCCTAATGGCTTGAATGCGCGGATCAAAGACATGAAATTCACGATCCTTTGGGGCAAAAACGCGCTCCGTCCTTTTAGACCCGTGGGTACGTTGTAAGAGTGATGGTCAAATCTCCAATTCAGTCGCTTAAGAGTAGTTCAGTAGTTGACGATGGATGCTATTTCACTGCTTATTTTCCTTCCAACTAGTCTATGTGCTCTAAATTACAGATAGCTATCTGATAGCTAACAGCAGGTAATGTTTTGTAACTTTACGCCAAAATTGCCAAATAAACAGATCACTTTTGTCGTTATACAGCACCGTGGATTTGAAAAAGTATTCGCATAAACATTATACAATATTCTGGATTTGAATACAAATTCATATACACATTCCATTACTTCTCTTCGAGCATTCAAACAAAATTAAAAAAATCTCACTATAACGTAACGTTATGTCAGTACCTATGTCTGTAACCAAAACTTCTGTGTCGTCTATTAATTGGCGCTACAAACAAAAGTTTCTTAAAACATTTCAAACTTTGTATTCAAAATTCATGCAATTAGAAAAAAATAAGTGCGGTAGGTGGAACATTTATTTATCACAGAACATTTTAGATAAAGGTTCTCAAAGGTTCTCTCCAAATAACAAGAACATGACTTTCTTTGGGATTACGTGAATGTTTTATTATATATTTATTGACGTAATTTTTAAATGTAGTAGCACTTTAATATATAAATATATTACAATTTATACCAATAAAAATGTAAGAACATTTTGTTTGATCATTTTCTAATAAGAAGACCTAAGAAACCACAGCGCGTGCACAACATTTTTATGAGTAAATGTAATGTAACTAAACAAGTAACTAAAATCAAGGAAAGTTTAGGTATTTACCAAGTCGGTGTTAAAATCACTATTTGAAATCATATTTGAACAGATCTTTCGGAGTGCGTTCTAAAAATATATAGGTTTACAGATTTTTTCTGTTATTTAATAAAAGATATAACAATTTAACAATATTTTCAAGGAGGCACTTTTTTGTCCACCACCTGTGTATTTAAATAAAATGAAGAGGGGTGGATTACATTGTACAAGTTATTAATATACATAGACAATTATTAGGGTAATTATTCTACGAGGACAACGTAAGCTAAGATGAGTTTCTGTTTTACAGTTTTTCTTCTAACCTTATTGTACATGTATTATATATATATACAAGCTGGAGTAACTGTTATCTGAACAAAAGTTATCTAAATTCATGATTAATGAAAGGTTATTTTGTGATATGCAAAATGGCGTCTTTTATGTGTAATTGTAAAAAACTCAAAAACGCATATGAAAAAACTGCAACGCACAAAATTCAAAACTTATAATTTATATGTAATCTTTCATAGGACTAATGAAACTAATGAAGTTTTGATGAAGATCATTCCACACCCTGCGAAGTCGTTACATCGACATACAACAAACAGTACTATTGTCTCTCTCTCTATATATATATCTTTATATATATATATACACACACACACACACACACACAAAAATAGAGCTAAACTTTCGCTTAATAATCTAATAGTTGTTCTCCATATACGTAAGATTTTCAGGATATCAATCCATTCCAAATACAATGAAATTTAAGACTAATTCTGTTTAATTAATTGAATATATAACTGATAAACTAGAATTCGTGGCATTTTAAAAGCGACACCTAAGAAACTGTATCCACAACAAGCTTTCAGAAAGAAAGGTATAGTTCTTTTAATTGTTGATTACAAGCTTTTAAAGACCATTCTGTCGGGGTTAATGAATTATCGTAAATGATGAGGGGAAAAACAACAACAACGACGACTTTGTAAATATAAAAGGACAAAATACATTTATACTTCAGTTCTCAGTATCACGCTCCTTGCAAGGATGAGTTTACAAAATAAGGAATATTTTTTTTATGTCTGTATCTCTGTGGCTTGTATCTGTCCTTATCCGCGCTTTGTTCTTCTCGTGCAGACAAATAGCGATTGTTTTTTTAATATTTTTTGTTTTTGTTAGTATTGTTTAGACGCTCTACGTGAGAGTACCACGACTTACTTGGAAAGAGAAGAGTGTATTCTACCTGTGTGTGTGCGTTTTATTTTTACAGCAAAGCCACATCAGGCCATTTGCTGAGCCCACAGAGGTGAATCGAACCCCTGATTTTAGCGTCGTAAATACTAACGGGGGGGGGGTCCTAGGGAGTGATATGCCCTCACTGGGCTACTGACTCAGTTTGTGATAAACTGACGAACAGTCTTTGACGAAGACAGAAACGAGATGCAAAATTGCACTAAAGCTTGTCACGACCCCTGACTATGAATGTTCTTTCTAAATTTAATCCTATCAGCTAGGGCCAGCATGATGCTAGGCGGACCAAGAAAGAAATGTACTCGCACATTTGGTTAAATTAACCGACTATCCCTTCGGGTAGAAAGTCGAAATGATCGTTTTTATGAAAACAGAAACAATTCACAATAAATAACAAACTCGTTGTTTCCATATTACATTCGAAACGTTTGCTACAAGTTTGTGAATATTTGAAATCAATAGCTACATACGGTTTTTCTCATAGAAATATCTACACAGCCAATTAAGATAACACTCAGTAATTTAGAAGAATATTAGAGCATTTAAGATTCCAAGACATATTTCAACACCAGGTCCTGTTATAAATAATATATCTGATTATTAGGCTTAACAGAAACATTTATGAATTAGTTCACGAGCTATATTGATGGGAATTTGCTATGCACGAAACGGAAAGTGAGCGACATGAACTTAAATAAAAAAGTTTTATTTCGAGTTAGTTATTTTCTAATTTTTAATCGTATAAGAAATTAAATTATTATCGTAATAACCACAATAATATAAGAATGCTTATGTATTGTGGGTGAGGAAACCAACTAACTATTCAATTTCTTTATGGGTCCTAGCAAATAAAACTATGAAAGTGAAGGAGTCCATAATGGCATTATTCCTATGGTCAACATAAAGTGTTTTTTTCATACAGTATTTAATGATATATTTAAACTTATTAAAATAATATTGTGATTAAAATATCTACCATTGTAACATATAAAGCAAAGACTATGCATATTGTTTTCTTTGAGATAAAAATCTAATGAATGTAATGTAACCAATATTTTTAAACATTTCTGCACTTAACAATAACATGACTATTGGACTTTACTTCCCATCGACTATGTCCAGGAACTAGGTATTGAAAACTCTTACGGCAGAATAATCAATGATTTTAAAATCCTCTATTTTTTTACGATTCCAATTCATATCACAGACAGAACTGACACACACAATGTGTTTACCTTGCCAGATCGACTTTGTTATTGTCCACCTGCATGGCCAGGTGGGTTAAAGCGTTCGACTCGTAATCTGAAGGTCGCGGGTTCGAATCCCTATCGCACCAAACATGCTCATCATTTCAGCCGTGGGGGCGTTATAATGTGACGGTCAATCCCACTATTTGTTGGTAAAAGAGTAGTCCAAGAGTTGGCGGTGGGTGGTGATGACTAGCTGCCTTCCCTCTAGTCTTACACTATTAAATTAGGGACGGCTAGTGCAGATAGCCCTCGTGTAGCTTTGCGCGAAATTCAAAAAAGCATGTAATTAACTTAAATTATTACTAAACTGGAAGAAGTTTCTTTTGTTACACACTGACCACTGGATGATAATTTAACAAATCGAAACTTTGGCTGCGATTGATCAGTCAGTATAGTCGTGTAAACATTTGTAAAGCTAAATTATAACCTTATCATCGTGAAATGCCCGACATTGCCAGGTGATTAGGGACGCTCGACTTGTAATTTGAGGGTCGCTGGTTTGAATCCCTGTCACACCAAACATGCTCCACTTTTTAGCTGTTGGAGCATTATAATGTAACGATCAATCTCACTATTCGTTGGTAAAAGAGTAGCCCAAGAGTTTGTGATGGATGGTGATGACAAGCTGCCTTCCTTCTAGTCTTACACTGCTAAGTTAGGGACGGCTTTATTATATTTTTTTTGTAGCTTTGCGCGAGATTCTAAAACAAAATCGTGAAAATTTTCAATCTTAAAACCTAACTAACAAAGTTTCTCAAATACTGGATGAACTCGTGATTACCTACCTGGTCTAGTTTACCTTTTTTAAATAAATAGTTTTTTTTAGGATATAATTTATTAAAAAGTAAAAAACAAAACAAGCTCAGCGACACGTTTGTTTTTATTTCACATGGAAGGAGAAAGAAGGAGCAGAATTAAGCTCAATAAAAGCCATCTGGGATTGTGGGATCGTTCCCAAGTTCGTAAAATGTTCGTACAACTGCAGTTTAAAATAGCAGTCAAGTAGCACGTTTTGATGGAATTGTTACGATCTCGTCAGTTGAATAAATACTTTTCCCTTTAATATTGGAGTACAAAAACTGAAGCTGTATCTAGAAATTTATGTTTGTTCTAAACTGTCTGAAATTTTCTTTAAGAAAAATTGTGTTTTTTTGTTAGAAAATGTATAAATATTTAAGTTATCGTTATTTACTATCTTAAGTGTCTCTGCTGAGTATTTTTTTAGAGTGGAACTCTTACTTTGCCATTGTTTTATCAAACTCAATACAACACTTGAGGCTTATTTACATGATGTAAAATGATAATAATAACAATAATTTGACACCGATATTTTTGTTCATTGGGAAGGTTTACTCCTAGAATTTTCACATATTATTTGGGGACACCTACTCTTAGTTTGCTTTTTAATTTCGCACAAAGCTACTAGAGGGCTATCTGCGCTATCTGTCCATAATTTGGCAGTGTAAGACTAGAGGGAAAGCAGCTAATAATCACCACTCACCGCCAACTCTTGGGCTATTCTTTTACCAAAGAATAGTGGGATTGATCGTAACATTATAACGCCTCCACGGCTGAAAAGACGAGCATGTTTGGTGCAACAGGGACTTGAACACACGACCCACAAATTACAAGTCGCTTTCCTTAATTCACTTGGCAGTGCCAGGTCTCCTACTCCTAGTACCGTTAGTCATAGAATATACAAAAGGTTTATAATAATATTATTTTAAAACTTTTAAGTAATTTATTCATACTCTTACGTTTTTTTATAATATTCGATTTTTTAAAAATATACTCAAATATTACAGCCTTTTATTGTTTGAACAAAGTAAAACTTTTTATATATGACTAAATACTGTGAGTGAGAAGAAAATTGGTATTTTAGTTAACTTTGTTTGTTTTTTGAATTTCACACAAAGCTACTCGAGGGCTATCTGTGCTAGCCGTCCCTAATTTAGCAGTGTGAGACTAGGGGGAAGGCAGCTAGTTCTCACCACCCACAGCCAACTCTTGGGCTTCTCTTTTACAAACGAATAGTGGGATTGACCGTCACATGGTAACGCCCCACGGCTGGGAGGGCGAGCATGTTTGGCGTGACGGGGATGCGAACCCGCGAACCTCAGATAACGAAGCGCTCGCCTTAACACGCTTGGCCATGCCGACCCTTTAGTTGACTAGTCTCAGAAAAATGGTATTTTAGAATAACCCATTTTTTTTTTGTAATGTAATTCCAAGTTTTTGAACAAAAAAAGTTCTCATTACTGTAAATCGAATTATCGCTTTTAACCAACATATTTTTTAGCAATGCCCCTAGTGGCATAACGGCATACCTGTGGACTTACAACACTAGAATTCGTGTTTAGATATCCTTGGAAGGCAGAGCCCAGATAGCTTATTGTGTTACTTTGTGTTTAATTTCAAACAAACTTTTTACCAATAATCGTTTTTTCTTCAATCCTTCAAAAGTCTGACGTTTACTGAACACTGAACTTTGTAACATTCATGTTTATATATTCGCCCAATTTCCACCATGACTGTGTTACGATATCAAAGTAGACTTGTATAGCTTATCGACTTGATATTGGATTTGTGACATGACTTGAGGTGATTTTTGAAAGTGTTGAAGCTATGGTAATTGACAGTTGTTTGGGCGATGCTACTTAGAGAAAGAAGTAAGAGATCTATAATAAATTGCGCTGTAATTTTCACCTTACTTTTTAATTGTGAAAGATTCATGGGGTTCTCTAACTTAAACAACGCTGAATGTTTTTGTAACAATATTGACAGTCACTATTTATGTGTCAAAAGAGCCATAGTGGTAATGTTGTTTTACCTTGAGTTACCTTACACTTGTGAAAAATCTGTGTGTCTGAGGTTCCTTTTCTTTGATGGTGAATTGTAGGGTGCTGCTGTTAGTCGGCTCGTTAATTTGCCCCCTCCCGCTAGTACAGCGGTAAGTCTACGGATTTACAACGTTAAAATCGGGGCTTCGATTCCCCTCGGTGGGCTCAGCAGATAGTTGATATGGCCTTGTTATAAGAAAAAAAACACATCCTTTTGTTACGAACTTCAAGACGTATTAAACACTTTTTTAGATTTAATGTTGTTTAAGCTACGTTCACGATGATACGAAGAAATATAATTATGTTTTAAACAAAACATATACTCTAGCTCCATATGTTAGAATCGGGTCAATATTTCTAGTTAAGCTAATCACATTTCATCTTCTCGGTTAATCAAGTATCTTGCTTTTTGAGGTTTTCTTCCGTGACGTTTACAATAAAGTTTGAAGAGATTGTTTACAGTGTCTAGCAAATTCTGTACGTGCTATCTTTGCTTTCAAGTAACTACGTAATTGTATTTAGTGGCTCGTTTACTTTTTTTTTTTGCGTTTTACAAAAGTGATTCATAAAAACACAATGCCCATTTTAAAACTTCTCGTAGCGTTTTATAAAAACGTTATCAGATTTATAAGTCTAAATGTTCTGTAAGAATGAAAGCTAAATTGTCGCTGGATAAGTAAATAATTTTGTGTTTAATATTAGGTTTGACAAGACCTAAAGCTTCTTTCTTAAAAGAAAAAAAAATATGAATACATTGTAATTTTCTTCAGACTAAGAAAAAAATCAGTTACTTAAATATGATGTTTTACTGTGTGTGTTTTTAACTGAGGGATTGTGGGCCTGTACCTTTTTTTTTTTTGTGGCATTTGCTGTACCGGAATTATATAGTTTTAAAATGGTGCACCGAATACAGCAGCTAATATTTATTCTTGTTCATCACCGATAAATGGTATGCTTACATATGTGGAGTAAAGGGTTTATAATGAAAATGTGCTTACGTATGTGAAGTAAAAGATTCATATGCCTACTGCACACTGAATTTTGCTCGGCCTTTTATGTATAAATTGCTTTAGGCTTGAAAGTTGAGCCGTACTCCAGCTGTATTCGTAAGCTGATTTATCTTGAACCATGAGTTCCTACGTTCAAGGACTTGGCAGACATGGGCCTCTTGCTTCATTACCTCGCAGTGTTAGATTAGTACCTCGGGCCTTGTAATTTTACTTTTTTTAGTTGTGGTAAAATGTGTAGCTAGTCTGAATTCACCACCTGTCACAATTACTGTATATGTATATATTTTTAAATAAGATTTATTCTTACTTTATTTCAGCGGCTTATGATTTACCGATTTCTTTTTATAATAGGTATTTAAATGTGGTTTTATTAGAGATAAAAAATCTGTACAGTAACAAATTAAAAGTTTTCTGGGGTTACCCTTTGTACACACGTAACATATAAAAACCTTCTCCTTTCTTGTGTTTCGTTCAACTACTTCAATAATCTTTACTTTTTGAACCGTTCGTTAAATGTTGTTTAGCAATCACGCAGTATGGAGTAACCCAATATTCAGACATCAGTCAACGTATTTTCATAAATATTAAGACATCATTAGTGACACTTCTAAAGGAAGTATTGTTTAAATAAATTGAAACTCTGTTTACAGAAGGTAGGTGAATGAGTTATTAGTTTGTGTGTTAGGTAGCGGCCACCAATTTATTGATCAATTGCGTGAAACATTTGAAGGAATCGATTGTTTATTTTTATTATTGTTTGCGGATAGAAGTAGTGGAAACAACCTATATAGTTGTTACAATGTAATATTTAATTAGGTTCATAAGGTTTTATAATACAGTTTATTTCACGTTTGTTTTTTTTAAATATGACCCCTCAATGAGTCAGTGTTAAGTTTTCGGACTCACAACGTTAAAACCCTGAATTCGATAGCACGCGGTATCATGTAACTTTGTGATAAAAAACGAACTTTTAAAATACCAATCTGTGTTATGTAATATGATAGCATATATTGCACTTTTATCTAAAAACTCTTTATTTGGATTGTTATATATTACTGATGTGATACTCTCAGCTATGTTGTAATGGTGTAAATTTATGCTGTGGTTGAATTTCATGACAAACACATGATCTTAAGATGTAGCTGAGTTTGTGTCAGTTCTAAACGTTTAGAGAAACTAGACACACATTGTACACGTATTGAAATTAGAAAGCATAGGAGGCAATTAGATGTTTTGTGTCTGTCAACGTTGTATTCTCTTGCCAGTTCATCATCTGTTTGGGATTCACACGTATACTGAGAGATCTATTTACACATTAGAGGGTTTGGAGTGTCATGTAGCAAAAGATGCCGAAAACCCACACATCCTTTAAACGGAGCAACCTCCCCTCTTCCTTAATTTTTTTTACAGCTTTTCTTCTTTTCGGTGTAGATTGATTTATGTGACGCTAAAGATTAGCAATGGTGGGGTAGCACATGTTTAAGGGCTTAAATTGTGCACATAAATGACTTTGTTTTCTTTTTTACTGATAATTTGTACTCGCTTATAAATATTATAAATAAAATAAAGTTACTTAATATTAAAATACATTAAACATTTCACTGTACCTAGAAAGAGGCTTATGTTATCTATTCTTTGGTGACAAATACTGTTTATGAATTATTCTTACATACTTTTGTAACAAGTACTCTGTTTGGGTTATTAGAACCAACAGCCCAACAGTTTAAAAACTTGTACTGTATATGAATTTTTTAAAAGTACACTTACACAACGACGAAAATGTTTAAAAAATTACTGTATTTCGGTTGTTAGTAATACCCAGAACCCAACAGTTTTGTAATGAGTACTGTACTTCAGAATTTTGAAACAAGTACTGTATTTAGATTATTAGATGTATATCGATACATGATGCAATAGTTTTGTGAAAAAGTTCTTTGTGAGGATTGGTAAAAGTACATACGATCTAGCATTTTTGTAACAGTTTTGTATTTGAATTGTTAGAAGTACACACCATTCAGTTTTCTATCAAATTTTCTCTTTGTAATGCTATAAATTTTGTAACAAGATCTGTATTTCATTTGTAAGAAGTACCCAGCACCTGGTGGATTATTAACAGTATAAACTACTCAGCAGTTTTGTAGCAAGATCTGTGTTATAGTTTCTACAGGCACACAACACCCAGAAGACATGTAATGTATATGTGTGTGCGTATGTTTATTTATTTATTGTTTTAATATCCTTTAGCCTACTCGCATCTTACGAAGGAACTATCTTCTCGTAAAGCAGATCTCTTCCCCTCATTGATTTTGTACGTGACAAATATCTGAACCCAGAATCTTCCCTCCTCGTTCTCCCGTTTCGAAGGACTAAAGGGAATCTCATTATTTTTTCTTCCCAACAAACATCAGAGGTTGTTGGTAGGTTAATATTGATCGGTTGATTGTAGTTGTGATGGTGAACACAGTATCACTTGTGATGTTCCATTAACAAAGTTACTTTATCATTCATTCAGCAATTTCAATTTTTTATTGGAATTCTCCTTGCTTAGAGAATTCAAAAAATCAAAAAGCTTGAGGCATCTGAATATACACTAAATGAGAGTGTTTAAAATACTCTATCATAAATACCAATAGGGTATTTTAAATTAATAATTTTTTAAGTCTTTGAACATAAAAATGATCTTTAACGTTTCAGATTGGATGTTAGTGAAGAATTATTTTTTAACCCATTATACCTCTAAAGACTTTGACTAACGTTCGAAACTTGTGATTGTTTTGTCTTTCAAAGTGATTTAAAGGTATCTAAAGGCTGATGAAAGAAGTTTTAATCTCAAACCATTCAAAAAAATTTTATTTTACCACAGTCAGGTACATAATTTGACCTACAACCTTTCATGCTTAGGAATTCAGCTACAAACTCAATATAGCAGTAAAATTTCTGAAGACCCTATATGGCTAGAAACCATATAAACCGTCTTGACTGAAAGATGCTTTGCAACAAACTTACCTACAAGATTAAGGCTACTTACTACAAGCAGAAATATACAGTCACGTCAAAAAGTTAGGACACCTTATGAACGCCTGTGTATTTTTGTAACATTCTTGGATATATAGATATTTAATCTCAATTTTAACAATACTGAGAGATTATAGGCATATAACTAAACAATTAAAACTGAAGAAAAGACTTTTCAAGGTTTTCTGTAAAAGTAATTCTACAAAAAAGCATATTTTAACTGAGCAAAACTCAAAAAACAAATATTCTACTGAATAATATCAGGCATCTTCGGTGTGCCTTAAAATACAGAAGACAACACTTGCTCGAGAAAATTAATGATTCAATGAAACACATCACAGCACTCAATTTATAAAGATGTATTTTGCGTGTACGTGAATGAGTGCGCGAGTGGTAATAAATTCAATGTTTGTTTGTTTGTTTTGAATTAAGTACAAAGCTACACAATGGGCTATCTGTGCTCTGCCCACCACGGGTATCGAAACCCAGATTTTAGTGTGTAAGTCCGCAGACATACCGCTGAGCCACTGGGGGGCAAATTCAATGTTATTAACTCTTGGGCTACTCTTCTATCAACGAATAATGGGTTTGACCGTAACATTATGACACACCCACAGCTGAAAGGGCGGACATGTTTGTATTGAACATGCGACCCTTACATTACGAATCGAGTGCCATGCCGGGCTATTTCTTCAGTAGATACAATATGTATGTCGAATTAACAGCGATCATTAGCGCAATTTGATATTGGAGGTATTAAGAAACTGATAGCATAAGAGAAAATTAAGAATAATAAAGATGCGTTTTTAGAGTATTTTACTGGAATTTCGGGTCAAGTCCATTTGATCAAACTTTTAAGTTAAAGTATTAATCGTGTATTTTGTTAAAAAGGTTTAGGTTGAAGAAATAACATTATTGCTCAAATATTCATCTTTTTGGAGCGAAATTGAGGAAGACGTTCCAATCTGTTAAAAAGTCGAAAGCTAGTCGATCGAAACATGGTAGGAAGTGAATGAAGCCTGTTTAGTCTTTCAAGATTTTACTGCTTATTTCCACAACCTATGTAAAATATATTTTATCAATTTTTGTTTCGTTTCGTATGATGCATGAATATGTCACATTTCACTTTATCTGATTGTTAGTCGCATACGATACAAAATAGACATTTTACTTGGAAAATAAATAATATTTTGTTTTTCAATGAGAAAATTTCGCTCCTCGACAATACATCATGATAAAAGTTAGACGACTTCTGTTTCCAAACAATTAGATGTCTGTCGTTTTTGCAGTCAGACCTGGTAGTTAAGAAACCGTGTAACAACAAAAAACAAACAGCGAATTAAATCACTCGGGACTTAATCTAGGTTTATGAGGATGTTTCCTGGTCTCGAATTGAAAATAAATTCGTGTAGTCTCGGTAAAGTACGAAATTTATTGACCATAAATTTTCCCTACCCGTCTAGCTTTTTAGAAATATATGAGCAAAGTTCATAAATATATTCAATTTCATTACTAACTTAATATAAATTCCTATAAAAACACGTGTTTTATTTGGTTCACAAAAATTATGACTTCCACTGTTAGGCAGAAACGTATGAAAGCTCTATTACAGAAGACAAGTATCCAAAAATATTTGTTTGAAGATTGAGTCAAGTTGTTCTACACTGGAAATAAAACCATTGACTGCTCAAAAGATAAAATATTGACAAGAAACAAATAAATACATCGCATAACCAAACATCTAATAAATACGTTGTTGTTGTTTTTATAGCAACAGTTTTATTTTTGTAACTTATGTTGTTGCATCGTTGTTTTATAAACATATATAAATGTAGGATTTTTAGATTAAACAGTACTCGCCAAGAATTAGTTTTTACACAGTTGATTATAAAATATCAGGCTGCTAACAGTTACCTCCAAGTAACTTATCAGCAATGAAGGGAAAACAGTGTTAAGGAATATGTGGGTATTCTGACCGTTAGCAATATTTCTGGCCATAATCCAAATAGCATTTCATGATATTGGGTCAGCTTATGATATTCAGGTTAGTGTTGATGAGAAGTCTCATAATAAATATGACTCAATAAACAATACAAAATAATAGAGAGAAATTTACACGTTAAACAAACAAACCACAACTGTTAGTTTAAATGCAGAAAAACATAAATATGTATACCTTTATTCGTTCACATGTAGTTCCATAATACATTAAAAAAAAATTGAAATTTTTATTCAGTCATGCTGGCTATTCTGAAACAACAAAGGGAAAGTAAACCGTGCTGTCAAAATAAAGATATACTTAATTATAATGAACAAATAAAGCCCCCTATGACTCAGTGGAAAGTCTGAAGCATATTAACTCTAAAACTCAGGTTTTGATACCTTCAGCGTGCAAAACACTGAGATATAGTCCATTGTGTAATTTTACAATAAACAGTTCAATCCAACGAATCATATTCGGCCCAAAATGATTAACAAACGTAAACACTTTAGCAACTGATTAAACACCTATGTTATCTCCTTTTGTTTTCAATTAAAACATGTGTAATTTAATTCAACACAACATTTTCTTCGGGGTTATTCATGATTAGTGTTATATAATATCAAGCGCTGGTGTTAGTTAGCGAAGATGAACACTGCCAACCTGTTAATTTGTATTCGATTTGTGTGTCATAGCAATCACTGAGAAACTAGACCTTCTGGTCATTTAGCTTCAGCCGTTCTTTGGTGAGCAACAACTGAAAACTCAAGGCTCAGCCATTTAACTACCGTGTTGCATATGTGTTTGTGTGTGTGTGTGTATGTATATAGTCATGAAGATCACGAAGAAACCCTCCAGCTATTCAACTAATGATGTTCACCCTTCCCTTTTGTAACATAAATAATCCCAGTTAAGCAGGAACTTCGCGTTTCCGAGTCAAAACTATGGGAATTCATTGCCTAGTGCGACACTCTGCTTTCATTATTTTGGCTCCGACGATTGCAGTGTTTGTTGGGATAATAGAAAAGGGCGGCATTCTGATGTTCATGAATTCTAAGATCTTTCTCCTGTCCTTGGCTCTTTCTCTTATGGGATTGGTTCGTGTTTTACGCCCCCTATCAAAACAAAACTGTACAAAATAATGCTTATTTGTTTTGGAATTTCGCACAAAACTACACGAGGGCTATCTGCACTAGGCCGTCCCTAATTTAGCAGTGTAAGACGAGAGGGAAAGCCGCTATTCATCACCATCCACCACCAACTCTTGGACTACTCTTTTACCAACGAATAGTGGGACTGACTGTCACATTATAACGTTTTCACGGCTGAAAGGGCGAACATGTTTGGTGCGACGGGGATTCAAACCTGCGACTCTCAGTTTACGAGTCGAGTGCCTTAACCATCTTGGCAGGCCGGGCCCCAAAATAATGCTATTAAACATTTGTCATGAAATAATACGTTCACAAGGAAAAGTGACCCGTCTCTATAATTATTATCGCGTGTCAATGTTTTTGACATTGTCTTCGCCAGGTGGTTAAGGCGCTCAACACATAATCTGAGGATCGCGGGTTCCAATCCCTGTCGCCCCAAACATGCTTTCCCTTTCAACCGTGGGAGCGTTATAATGTTACTATCAATCCCACTGTTCGTTGGTAAATTTAGTCGCTTAAGAGTTAGCGGTGGCTGGTGATGACTAACTGCCTTCTCTAACTAATCTTACGCTGCTAAATTAGGGACGGCTAGTACAGATAGTCCTCATGTAGCTTTGCACGAAAATCATAAACAAACAAACATTATCTTCGCACTCAGTCACTTTAGCCTCAGTGCCACATGTGTGATGCAGCCCAATAAATAAAATAACAAATAAGTCTCAGAACATTGTGGTTCTTATCGTACTTTAACTGGTGCTGTTTCCTGATGTATTTTCTTATTTTTTCTAATTTTGAAATTAGATTTTTTTGCATAATTTCGTTTTTGTTTTTTTTGTATTGTGGTATATTCAAAGGCCGCCTGTGAAGTAAGAATAGAAATTCGTGGTGTTAAAGGAATTCTAATGAAAGGAGTGTTTATCATAATAGTTTCGTGTTGTCACCAGTAACTACAGATCGAAGCATGTCACCTACAGAAAACAGTGCATGTTACTTCTGGAACAGTGAGGTACCTGTTCACTTTAACTTATTTAATTTGTCATTAAACGTATCATGCTCTTGTTTATTCTCTGATGTTATGCTTTATTTCTCATGACATAAGCAGTGTTTTTGCTTATCTTATTACTTAGCTCGCTTCTTGTGGTGTAAACAAAGTTCATATATACTTTCTTACCTTTCTGGCTTCTTAGGATATAAACTTTGTTTCTGTTTACTTTCTTACTTATCTGGCTTCTTATGATGCAACATAGTTGTGTTCTTGTTTGCTTTTATTTTATTATTATTTTATGATATACACTTAATGTTATTCGCTTTAAAATTTCCTCTCTTTCTGTAATGTAAACATGTTTTTTATCTGGTTATAACCTTTTGTGAGATTTTAAATGATTACTCTACTTTTCCTCTGAGATCATATCTATACAAGTCCTAATTACCTTTTGGAAGGAAATAAGGAATTCGTATCGGGAATATTTGACTCTTATGTTTATGAAAATGAGCTGTAAGTCCAATATCTTACACTGTTTATAGATTCAGTTTTTTTATAAATATAGTCAAAGTATAAATTGTCTTTAAAAGTCAGTCGTCAATTCGCCCTGCTTATAATTTCTAAACAATAGTTTCTAGTATAAAGACTATAAACATTTCTTAAGTGATATTAAAAGAGACCAGTTCTAATTATTTTTTAATATCTTAATATTAATACGTATGGTTCTGTAAGTACAAGCAAATAATTAAAAAAATTGAGAGGTAAATATAAATAAATAATTGTTTTATGCGTGGAAAGAGGTCACTGAGGTCATATTTAGTCAATTTTAGAATCGTAAACTTCAAAAAAATTTAATAGTCTTCATTATGCGCTCCAAATGTCGATTTTTTAAAATGTAGCTAACAATAAATGAAACATTTTAAATCAAAAATAGCCTAACTCACTTCTTAACGACAACTCTTAGAATAACAATAATAAATCTACCCTTTCTGTGTATATGGAATTGTGCCGTAGATGACCAAATCTGATGAGAGCAGTTTCTCATTGGAATAGCGGTAAGTCTTCAAATTTATAATGTTAAACTCAGGGTTCGATTCCTCTCGGTAAGCACAGCAGATAGTCTGATGTGGCTTTGTTGTAAGAAAACATACACTCGACCAGGGCAAACCTAGGACTGAAATGCAAGGTTATAATTTTACATAATTGGGTCGTTGTGTCTTTTGAATGGTCCAAAAAGTTAAAAAGTATTATAATAAAAGCGTATTTTGCTGCACCTACTCCCAAATGATCTGTATAATAGTCTTGTTTGATGTATGATAGATTAGTTACCAATTTATCAATCAGTATTTAATATGCACTATTGAAGATAGATAGATAGTCCTGTAAATTCGTCACATTAAATATGAAACTATGCAAATTGGAAGTTTCACGTTTTACTAATGTTCTTTAAAAGCACATGTACATAAAATGCAGTCTTTTGTTTGAATATTTAAATTACGGTCTCTGCAGAAGCTCTTACACTTTACTTAGTTCTTGCAGATAGGTCATTATGCGAGCATATCAGAAGAGACTGAGAAATCAGTGGTGAGATTGTTTGACGTGCATCATATTTTCAGCAAAATGGTCAGAGACATACAGGCTGTGTTGAGTATTAAACAAAGTTCATTCCAGTTTCAGAAAATAATTATGAGAAAATGGCGGCTGTATATAACCAAGTAAAGATAAAAAGAGAAAATTGGATTTGCGTCTTATTTTCTAAAGGTTTTTGTGTAGAAATGAAATATACTGTTACATGTTTATGTTTTCGTGTAAGGAAGGATATAACTAATGTATTTATCAAGTAATTCGTTCTGGATAAAGAAAAACAAGTGAAAGGTAAAATCGAGTTATATGCACCTCATACTCAGAGTACTTTCATTCTTCTCCCTCAGTACCATCTTACTTCCTAACATTATATCATTTTTATGATGAGCTCTTCACTATTCCTTCTTTCTTAATTTTTTGTTTTGTTTTTATGAAGTCTTGGTGAGTTAAGAGTTTTGGGTTTCTGACCTCGTTCCTCCATACCATCTGTAATTGACAAAGATCGATTAGTTTTAGTTTAGTTTGATTTTGAACTTCGCGCAAAGCTACACAAGGGCTATTTGCATTAGCAGTACCTAATTTAGGTGCGACAGGGATTCGAACCTACGACCCTTAGATTAGGAGTCGAGGAGTGCCTTAACCATCTGGCTATGCCGGGTTTAATTAGTTCTAGCTGGTTTATTTTGTCATTATTGCTTATGCAGGAGACAGAAATGTTATAACCAAAGATAACTAGTTAAGTTTTCGCTTTCTTCCAACTTTCAAGTTTTTACTTGAGATTGCATGAAATTGTTTTAGGAAAATTTTATTAATATAAGAGGAAATTTCCTGAAGCTTAAATTATCTCTCTTATTTTCATTTATGACTCCATTCTTTGTTTCATGTAAATGTTTAATGTACAGTGAATGATCTACCTTGGTATAATATTAGGGTTACTTTCTTTATTTATTATGTGGGGTTCGATTCCCTTCGGCTGAGCAGATAGCCCTTTGTGGCTTTGCTATACGAAAAAAAACACACAAACACACACTTTATTATGTAGTTACTGATAAAGGAGGTCAGAACCAGAAGTGTTGCTTTTTTGTTGGTTTTTTTACAAGAAGAAAAATTAATTTTCTTAAAAACCTCAATACGTACATTAATAAAGTTTATAGTGGCCGGAAAATGTTATTATAATTACAAATATGTTTCAAGCTCTAGCGTCACATTAAAGTAACATGAGAAACCAGGTAATTCATCGGAATATAAAAACTTCTCAATCCAATAGGAACTGTATGTGCGCTCGTGCGATTTTTGAAACTTAAAAAACTATTTGTGTTTTTCTAATATATATTTTACTCTAGATTTGATTCCTTTGATGGAATGTACAACAGATTATTCAAAGAAATACCCATTTTATAGGAAACATACCAGTTTGTAACCAATAAATGTGCTGATACAGTATAAATCACACCGTAATTTAAGTGTTAAGCGCAGAGGTAAAATATAGAGTATACGACAGATTAACTGGTAAAAACACAATTATAGTATAGAGCTATAGATTATACCACACACAAACTGGTACACACAGCGGTACAGTATATATACGTTTATTAGTAGACATACATATTCAAAACAGATTATAATACTAAACACTGACCTGTAAACAAACAGCTACAATACACAGTAAACCGCACAATAACTGGTAAACATTCCAATGCAATGAATGAATGCACCACAGTTTAGCTGGTCAACATGTTAAGTGTTGAAAATACAAATTAAAAGCAGGTGTTAGCACATACTGATTGCTAAACGTATCAATAGAAAAGATACTTTATTGATAAATAAAGATTGTGCATGGTTCTATTGTTAAATTCACCGATTCACAACAGATGTTACTAAAGATTAATTGATAAATTCACCAGTAAAACACACATCAACATGTACCACACGTTACATAGTGCACATATTGATTATATAGCTAACATATCGCTTTTGCATGTTGTTGAAAGCTAGTTGGCCCTGGAGTTTCAAGCGACATTAGTAATGGAAATGTACTTGTCAATGTTTTTCTCCCACAAACCGGTGAAGATTTAACTTTTAAATAATGACAAGAAAGCAACAAGATGTAAAAGAATTCATTACATCGATAGAGAAGACAGTAAAACTGTCCTAGAAGTTAGCATTCTAGTCTCCAGTATGATGTTTGGACATAAACATCAAGATATCAAAGTTGTTGTTTTGAATTAAGCACAAAACTATACAATGGGCTATCTGTGCTCTGCCAACCACGGGTATCGAACCCCTGTTTTCAGCGTTGTAAGTCCGCAGACATACCGCTGAGCCACTGGGGAGCAGATGTTAAGGTAGTATCATACTAAACCAGTATGATTTTGGACAGAAATTGTTTGTTTATTTTAAAATTTCACGCAAAGCTACATGAGGGCTGGTGCAGATAGCCCTCTTTAACTGAGCAGTGTAGGAGTAGAGGGCAGGCAGTTAGTCATCACCACCCACTGCCAACTCTTGGGCTTACTCTTTTACCAACAAATAGTGGGATTGACCGTTACTTATTATAACGCCCTCCGCGGCTGAAAAGACGGGCATGTTTGGTGTGACGGAAATTCAAACCCTCAGATTACGGGTAGAGCGCCCCAGCCACCTGTCAATACCGGGTCCTTTAGTTTGAAACTTCAGATTTTTTGTTTCATGTTGGTCACAATTTTAGGGGAAGAGACCTCTCTTATAGCTCTCTTTGTCTCTATGAAAGAAAGCTTAAGAATTGATTTTTACGAAATATACAGAAATGGATAAAAGTGTTTATGTAATATATAATTAGTCGACATGCAAAGCGCTTATACTGGAAACGCTGTGTTGCGTATCGAGGATTCGAAACTTATTTATGACACTTCATATTGCAGATGAATTTTGTCTGGTCTGTTACTTGTTGTATGCGGATAAAAGCAGGTGTCCCGAGACATCAAACGGTCATTTTGCTTGCGCTTGTGTGCTCAGAAAACTATAAATTGAGGTGTGCATAAGAACACCTCATAGCCCATATTAAGGGGCTTGTGTTTCCGTTCTGACTCTTGTATTGGGCCACATCCATATCCTGCTTAATCACTGATTTTCCTAAATGTGTTTTCGTAATATATTTTGTGATTTATTGTCTGCATTTTATAAACATTTTTTCTTTATATGTATTTTATGAAAATTTTTCTTTTTTCAACAAGGAGCCCTCCGATTATTTAATGGTAGTTACGTAAGCTAATGACGTTAAAAATCGGGTTTGGATACCCAGGATAAGTAGAGCATAGGCATCCCATTTTGTAACTTTGTGCTTACCAAGGAATAAACCCTATGTGTATTTTAATTACCTATATTTCATTAAATTATTCTGAAAGTCTTCCACACTGATTCTGTGGAAACGTTGGTTCTCTTGACGACAGGATCTGTAAACGAGTTGCCCTTCCATCATTTCCAAATTATGGATGGTTATGCCTTTATGTTATATACGTTACTGTATTTTTACTTTAGAAGAGCAGTTGTTTGTTGAAGAATGGTCTATATTTTAGTAGTCTTGGGTGCTTTAAAAACGTAAACATGCCAAATGCGTAATATTTGAAAGGGATGTGGATTGCTAAAGATAAATTATTCATTGTTTGATATTACATAACACTGTTTGATTGAAATAGCAGCCAAACGCTGATCGTGTTAATTTCCCTAGGGAAATGCACGCGCCAACTATGCAGTATCTATCTGGCTTGCACCTTGTACTTCTGCTGCCTGAAGGACTCGAAGCAAACTCTTTCAGTGGACATTCGACAATAACATTTCCTATTTCAGCTGTGTATGTGTGTGTGTGCAAGCAGATCTGTTAGATCAGGTGCTTGTGACACGTTTTGTCACACATACACACACACATTTCGCGTGTTTGTTTCTTTTCAGTTTCGTGATTTTCGATCATTTTGGAATAGAGTCAATAATAACGATGTATTTGCTTTTTGTCTCAAAGAAATAAATAAGACAAAGAATTTGTTTGGTTATTACCAACAGTAGGTTTATTTTACTCTAACTATTGAACCTTTTAAAAATATTTTACTTCAAATTTCACCTATCCGTCCCAATCATCTTTAATGAGCATAAAAGGATTGTTTGGACTCTTATATTTGTGTTTGATTGTATTTACAATTCATTCTATAAATATTAGCCTATGTGTGTGTGTGTGTGTGTGTGTGTGTGTATATATACATATATGTGTGTGTGTGTGTGTTCTAAAGATCATTGTTTTAATATATACATAAAACGTTTTGTTTGAAATGCAACGTAAGTTTTCTATATTGTTCGTAAATTATACTTTAGTTGTCATAGCGATATAAGTTTGTAGATAACACTGCGTGTGTGCTTATTGTTATTAAAGACTATAAATGAAGTCTGAAAGTTATTTCGTTTGTTTGCATCTAGAAGGACACGAACAAGACTTTCGACATTTTAATGACGTTATTACATATACATAAAACTTCGCTTAAAGCTCACGTGTTTAATAATTAACAAGCTAAAACATATTGGCGCATTTGTTTAGACTGGCTAGATACTGGCTTAGATTGCGCAGATATTCTAACTTCTGTTTGAGTGTTCTATGAAAATGCTTTATTAAGATCGTTCTAGACACTTGTTCAGACTTGTTTGTATCCTATCCGAACGTGTAATGATGTCAAGTAAGAAAGTAACCAATCATTAATTCGTCTGCATCAATAAATATGATTAAAAATTAATTAGAAAATAAATACAACACAGAAATGAAAACGAAATACAATCCTAAATCTTCCAAGTACAAAGGTTATGCAAAATTGTACAGTGTTATCGATAAGTCTAATTTAAGTGATAAAATTTCGTCAGCAGGTGTAATGGTAAGTAGAACGTACCAGCTATGGTTTTGAAAAAAGCTATTACAGCACGTATATAAATATAATGCTATTTTGTTTTTACGAACTTTGTAAGTAAGTTTTTCCTTAAGTGTTTTATGTTTCTTACATGAAATCATTGTATCTTTTACTCATTTATTGTTCTAATCTAAGCTCTTTCGTTTCTTTCTGTTTCTCTGTCTTTTATTTTTCTCCTTTCCTTTGTTAATACATCCCCAGTTACACCTTTGATCTAAAGCGTCTGGCCTGTCTTTCTTGCCAGAAGAAAATAATCGCTCAACTCTCGTTGCCTGGAGTGCTTAAGGTACCAACAATCACCTTCGACAAGTATTGATTATGGTAATGAACGGCAGGACGAGAAGGATGTGAAAACCCCGAACGATAATGGTAACAGCTTGAACCGAGAAGGCACTGGCCCAAAGAAAAACATGGAGGGAGTAAAGAGAGCTTTCGTGCTTTGTTTTATACATCGTAAGCCCTGCAGACTATGCTACCCTCAAAGGGTTTACAAGCGAGGTGTTAACCACAGATGTATCTAGTTTTAATACAAATATAGTTCGCTGATCTTTTAAAAATATGGAATATCATTCCTGTTTAAAAAATACTTCTTTTTCGCCGACTAATTTGGTTAGTAGCCTTCTAACAAAGTGCAGCAAACCTAATATTTACAGAAGGCCATATTTACGTGTCTGTGTATAGAAAAGTATATTGGCTATATATTTTTATAACTCTGGTAACACTGTAAAACTTGTATCAATGCCTGTAACTCACAGGTGATGCATAGCTGGCGTATCTTGATCTCAAATATATTTTGCCCTATTCTAATAATATTTAGGTACCAAAAGTTTTTTTTCACAAGGATTTGTACCACAATTATTAAATGTATTTACTTTAAAGGTCCAGAAAGTTTACTTTGTTTCTTCGACAACAGATAAACTCAGGAGCAGTGAAGGTGTGTTCTTAAAATAAGACACACCATATTTTCTCATCTTTATATTAGCATGAACTATCAACAAGAGAGGGCATTTGTCCCCCTTACAATTAACAAAACGTTGCATGTATTGTGATATAAACTTAACATTGTAGTTAAATATTTTTAGTAACTTTTGTTAAAAACTGCATTATTTTTGTTTTTATTTAAGCAGACATATCATTTTAATCTGTTAACATGCACTTTATAAGAGCTAAATACATTTTGCCCCCTCAATAAAAAGATTACTGTGGGTCCCTATTTATGTGAGCGACGAATCCATGTTCTTGTGATGAAATAAGAAAATATATAAAAAATATATAAGCTCATGAAACGTGGTTTTTATATTTTATGATAATGTTGTTGTGGTAACCAGTTATAAGAAAATTGTACGTATTTAACCGTTCATTTACCAAGCGCTGATTCTATAGGATTCTTAACCTTGTAACTAACCTTGAACATTCAGTTTTATGAAGACATTGCTTATTACATTCACCACTCCCCTCATAACTAAAATGCATATCCTTTATGATAAGTCAGGACATTTTATGCCCCACAGAACAGATTCTTCTGGCGTAATTTTTAGACTAGCACATTAGTTATTTAGTGTGCCAAGTCACAAAAAATGGAATAATAATTATTCGGGACCTGGTGATTAAGACGCTCGGCTCGTAATTTAAGGATCACGGGTTTGAATCTTTATCACCAAACATACTTGCCCTTTTTTATCATGAGAGCGTGAAAATGTTACAATCAATTTCACTTTTCGTTGATAAAAGTAACTTAAGAGTTGACAGTGGGTGGTGTTGGCTAATACCTTCCCTCTAGTTACTCACTGCTAAATTATGTACAACTAACGCGAATAGGTTTCGTGTAGTTTTGCCCGACATTGAAAACAAACCAAACCTTAAAATATTAAAATTTAGGTTTCGATACCACCGATGGACAGAGCACAGATAGCCCAATTTTTAATCTTGTCCTTAATAACGACAAACAAATGATGTCGAAACTGCAACAACAATATGTAAGCAGACTATTCCAATACGTGAACTGGTGATAGTTATAGAATTTGGCGTTATTTTAACAAAAGTTTTGATTTCAAGAAAATAATAATGTACAAGTTAGAATTTTGACAATAGTGAGTGAAAAAAGTCTGTTGATATATATAAAAGAATAGAACATTGAGAAATAAATTACAATTGTGAGTTGTAATGTATTACCTGTCCCATTGATTTATATTTGACTGTTTTATAATGTGAAGCCTGGAACTACAATTCGTTTTCCAAGCCCGAAACTGCGATATATATATAATTTCCTTTAGATCCCGGTGAAACTTCAAACCGAGATAGGCATCGATCCTGTAGGGCTTTTTGAAACCCGAAACCAAGATAGGCGTTATTCATCACAGTATATTTTAAGCTTGGAAGCAGGATAAGCGTGGTTGCTGACAAAATTCAGCACATGTAGAAGTCGACATCTAGAAAAATATACTATGGGACTACTCACTGACTTAAGCTTATAAAAATATAAATATAAATAATGTTAAGAAAAGGAACAGATTTGTTTTTAAACTGAGATTTGGCAATATATTTTAGGGAATATATTCACTTGTATATATTATACAAGTACGTTAACAAATAAGCATTTTGTAAACGCAGTATCATTTGATAATTTCCGTTGTGCTTAGAAACCATTGTTTATAAATTTTGTACAAACACTTTCCTTTTTATTTAATAGGTCATATCGTTGATAAAAGAGTAGGTTTAGAGTTGGCGGTGGGTGATATTGACTAGCTGCCTTCCCTCTGGTCTATCATTGCTAATTTAGGGACGGCTGACGTACATAACCCTCGTGTGGTTTTAACATTGCTTGATTTTTCCTGTTTGTTTAAGTGTAAGTACAAAGCTGCATAATGAGTCCTCTATTCTCTGTCCATCTCGGGTATCGAAGTCTTGTTTCTTGCACAAAGCTGCATAATGAGTCCTCTATTCTCTGTCCACCACGGGTATCGAAGTCTTGTTTCTAGCACAAAGCTGCATAATGAGTCATCTATTCTCTGTCCACCACGGGTATCGAAGTCTTGTTTCTAGCACAAAGCTGCATAATGAGCCCTCTATTCTCTGTCCACCACGGGTATCGAAGTCTTGTTTCTAGCGTCGTAAGTTCGTAGACATGCTGTGCCACGGCGGAGCAACTGTTTGAAATGAAAACTTTATCCAGTAACGTGTAACCCATCAATATTACGGTTAAAAAGACAAGGTGATAGATAAAGCTTATTCAATTTGATATTCGTACTCAATTGTATATTAGAAGGAAATCGTTCAGTGAGGAACTCAATGAAATACTCTATGAACTACTTATTTTATAAATTATTAGAACCGTAATTTACAGTGAACTTCAAGATGCTCGAACTTTGTAACTATCGGGAAAGCAGTTTCTAAGGGTAATTGAAGTGGACACCTAAATGTGTGTTTCCTAAGGCTGCGAGCTTCTTTGTAAGTCTAGAGAGAACTACGACCACTTGAAAATCAGTAGTTTACCTTCTCCTGTGCTTCAGCCATCCGTCTGTTGAAAGTGTTTCTGTCAACATGTCGACAATACGTGTATATCGATTTTTCGAACCTTATATAAGAAAGAATTTATGACGAGGAAGTTAGTGGAAAAAATCCTGTAAAAAGCGTCAGATAGTCCGAAAATATGATTCAAGGAACCGAAAAAAAGAAGAAGAAATGGAAAATAGATACTATTGATTAGATATGTATTTATTTAGTGATCAAAATTCTCGGACCACATTTTGTTCATCAGCGAACGTTTCACCTTTACATGGTTTGTAAAATACACTTACAGATCAGCTCTTATGAACGTGCCAATAACTTATGATTAACTAATGTTTATTTTTTATGCATATTGACTCTTATGAAAACCCATAAGAAAAATAGAGTGAGATAGAAACACGTAAGAAATGTATGTTTAAGGTTTATACATATCTTTACTTTCAACAGCTTTCAAATGAGTCAATATTATAAATGCTTGATCATCAGATAAAATTAATGAAACCGTTCGGTAATATCGTGAAACTACTTTAGAAACCTAATTTAGTATCGCTTTAGTAATGGACTACCCCAGACTTCCAACGCTAGAAATCGTTGTGGGCAGAGCACAGATAACTCATTGTGTAACTTTGTACTTAACTACAAACAAAAAAGTGTTAATAATATCTGGTAACAGTTTTTGAACGCTTTAGCTCCAAGGTGTGCGATGGCCAATGAACTGCTGGTGCTATGATGTAAATCTCTATTGTGTTTTTTCTTAGATTAACGTGCAAACATAACAAAAAAGTTATTCCTCAAACTTTTATAAAGTTTTAGTTTATGCGACAGTCACTAAATGATTTAGCTTCTTACATTGTACTTCATTAGGAATGAAATACGATTCTATTTGCAACAAAAATCGTCGTTGTTTTCTTACAGTTTATGTATTTCTCCCCATTTGTTTTTTGTTTTTTATTACTGCACCACTTCTTTTAATTTGACACCAAGAAAGATGTTTTATATTCAAACATCGTGTTGCTGAGACACCTGTGCATACGAACAAAACCTAAGTCGTTCAATGTGCTGATGAAAAATACGTAACAACATAAGCTTAATAACACTTCCTTTAAAGCTTAACTCATCCACCCCCTTTCCCCGTATCTCTACATCTATGATTTGCACACAGGTAATCACGTAAAGATATTTAACATAAAAAAGAAACGCGAGTTAAACGAAAATAGGCCACTTTGTGAGCTTATGCGTATTTTATACAACCAGTAATTACAAGTCGATAAATCAGAATAAAAAGTTGTATTTTTCTTGATAGATCTGCCTCAAGAGTGTTTCCACTAGTCATCTCTAAGTAAATCTATTACACATTAAATGGCGTATACATTTAGTTTTCAAGTACAAATCGAACAATGGTGAATTCAGTTTAATCCCTTATAATTAACACATTACATGACCAACAGAAGTATTAACTTTTAAGTGACCCATACAACTTCTTTTGCTGCTGCTATCCGGACCTACGAAACAGGTAATAAACAATTGAGGTTGAATAAAGTGACCTACACATATGAAACTGTAAACGATATCTGAGAACAGAAAGATGGCAATCACTTTTTGCTTGTACATGGGCGGTCAAAAATAACTATACATTTAACAACTCACTTTATTTATTTATTTATTTAAATACGTAATATATATAGAACAGATGTAAATAAATTACTTTAATTTCCAGAAACAATCGGTTATAGAATATGTTCCATATGTGGCGCGTGGCGACAAGCACTTTGAACACCCGCATTTATGTGACTGTTGACACTTTTCTTAATTACTCTACGAAGTTTGGAAACGGCTTGAATAGGCAATGCAAGAAACCTTATTATAAGTAACAAATGTGCAACGTTTCTTTCATTATCCATTCAAGCTGTCTTAACTTTATTTTCTAAAAGTGAGCTCTTCGTCATTAAACTACTTACACTATTCTATTCTTACCTTACATAAACAGACAAGTGAGATATCCATGTTTGAAGATGTCACTAACCAACCCTGGTCATCTGTATTATTACTATTTGTTCTGATTACTCAGAATCACCACGAAAAACAAAAATGCTTTTGTTATCGAATATGGGGGGAAGGCTGGTATGCAAACACAAGTCACGCCACTTACAAGACAGCAGTATTAGTGACATGACGATTCACACAAAATGTAAAAAAAAAAAATTTAGTTGACAAATCCGTGAACTCATTTTATTTCTTCATCTAGTTAATTTATAATTTAGTTAGTAAATAAAGTTTACGCTTCAACTTCGTATCTCCAAACATGATTTTTCTTTAACTCGATGCATCTGCTGATGTACCAATCTATTTATACCTGTTTGTTTACCTTTACTTCTATTTAGTGATAGATACGACTTCTTCATCTTGATCTCTACTGGTAACCGTACAAAACTTATGATTGTTTAGTATTACGAATACAATATTTGTGTTACCCATAACAAATGGGTATTATACAGACACCAAATCACTTTAAGTTCAAGGTTCATTTGTCAAAACATTAAATATAAAAGGTTCGTGGATCATGGCTGAACTCTGAATCCAAAGGTTCATGTTGCGTCTTAATGCTTCAAAATCCAATCTTTGGTGCAGTAAGAGTGCTACAAATATATTGGTCACTTACTACTTCAGGCGGAAGAAATCCCGATGATGAAAGCGGGTTCTCTTACTAGTTCTAGTCTTATCGCTTCAAAATCAGAGTTGACAATGCGGGAAAAATGTACAAAACAGGCTAACCATGAATCAACTAACAAACAGTAGATGCAAGATCCTTAGACAAACACGCGTTAGATACAAGATCCTTAGATAAACACACGTTAAATCCACATAGAAATATATTCATACCATATATTCTTAGGTTTAAACTATTAGGTGATGTAAGCATATTAAGATTTTTTTTCGTGCAGTTTGTTTCACTGCTTTCGGTTTCGTTCATTAAGAACAGTTTCGAATAGGTTTCGCGACAACTGATTGTCAATTATTAGTGAATTGCTTATTTATTCAGAAATAAAAGTAAAACAACGCGTCTCAATAAACAACAACAATACTTAACTTTAGATAAAACAGTATGAATGCCTTCACATCTCATACACGTCGCTAAACTCCATTTTCACCTCGCAGACACGCGCGAAATCAGAACTTGCCTGTCATGTATGGACCTCAAAGAAGTCGAGTGGTTATGGTTGCTGTGGCAATACGATCACGAGCAGGAAAGGTTAATATTCTACTTTTAACAATTGAGTAAAATACTCTGTGTTATTTACCCACGTATTCACTAAATGTTGCCAAGTATAAAATTAAGTTATATTTAAAAGAAAAATCTAATTATTTACACTTCATTTCTAAGAAAATGATAAGATCAAAACTTAACAATATAAATAAAAATATAAGTAATTCAAATGTTTGTTTCAGTGATTTTGCATTGCTATTCTGGATAATACTATTGTAGCATTTGATTAATGTTAAGGGTGATGCCAAACTTAAGTTACACCAATTGATATTACAAGCGTAATAAAATTAAATGTTACAAAGACGAACATGGATCGATAGAGATATAAATACAAAACTAACTATAGTAGCATAGAAAGTGTTAAAGCTACAAAACGCCAAAACTACAAAAATTGTGTTACATAAAACTTTAAAAAATTACATCCCTATTTTGGCAAATTACTGTAATTATGTTAGTCTGAGCCAAAGTACGGATACAGTTTTTTAAATAGTTTTATCAAGCTATTGTCATATCTAATTATATGCCCCAAATAGCGTAGTACTCATTTGATATATACATGCAGTACTATGAATCAATCGTTGTTAATATTCAAACATTTTAAAGGTGGTTTTAAACGAGCCAATTTTTAGCCGCCATTTTGTTTCATTACGATCCATCCTCTTCTTACACAAGTACAGTTAAATGACCAATACAGTATTGAATTATTGATTTGTTTTTTTCTTATGCTGAAGTTGTTCTGAACCTTAAAACAGATATTTGTATTCCAGCGATACATTTCCCGCCCATAACAATCTGCGAATGTCGAACAGGTAACTTCTAGATATGATATCCTGAAATTTAAGGCATTAAAACAATATAATACATTATTTATTTAAATTCTGGTGAGACTGTTAAGTATGATGTTCGAATCAGCGCAGTTACCTAGGAAATTGAAATTTTCAATGATAAACACGATAATTAAATATGGGAAGAAATGGATGAGTTTAGTACTTATAATTTTTCCTTAGCAACAGTTTTATGTGACATAACTAGAATTTTAATATCAAATAAAAGAAAACCAGCAGCAGTAACAAACATTTGATACTGTAACAGACAGTTAATACAGTAACAGATATTTGATACTGTAACAGACAGTTAATACAGCAACAAACATTTGATACTGTAACACACAGTTAATACAGCAACAAACATTTGATACTGTAACACACAGTTAATACAGTAACAAACATTTGACACTGTAACACACAGTTAATACAGTAACAAACATTTGACACTGTAACAGATAGTTAATACAGCAACAAACATTTGATACTGTAACAGACAGTTAATACAGCAACAAACATTTGATACTGTAACACACAGTTAATACAGTAACAAACATTTGACACTGTAACAGATAGTTAATACAGCAACAAACATTTGATACTGTAACACACAGTTAATACAGTAACAAACATTTGACACTGTAACAGATAGTTAATACAGCAACAAACATTTGATACTGTAACAGACAGTTAATACAGCAACAAACATTTGATACTGTAACACACAGTTAATACAGTAACAAACATTTGATACTGTAACAGACAGTTAATACAGCAACAAA
Source organism: Carcinoscorpius rotundicauda (assembly GCA_011833715.1). NCBI lineage: Eukaryota > Metazoa > Arthropoda > Merostomata > Xiphosura > Limulidae > Carcinoscorpius > Carcinoscorpius rotundicauda. The sequence continues at coordinate 25,560,940 of CM022405.1, read as the reverse complement.
CATTTGATACTGTAACAGACAGTTAATACTTGCACAGTTTTGGAATATACGTACATGCTCCATCTTCGGCTAGCTATATTTAAGAAAGTAAAATATATTGTACAAATATTTCTATATTTAAAAAGTTCCAACAGTTTGTAAAGAGGAATTAAAATATAGAAATAAAATAAATAAAATGAAGAAGTTTTGGACAGATGTAAACCGCAATATATATTCTAAGAGCCCATGCGTGAAAACTTTGGTTTGTTTTTTTTAATTTCGCACAAAGCTACTCGAGGGCTATCTGTGCTAGGCGTCCCTAATTTAGCAGTGTAAGACTCGAGGGAAGGCAGCTAGTCATCACCACCCACCGCCAACTCTTGGGCTACTCTTTTACCAACGAAGAGTGAGATTGACCGTCATATTATAATGCCTCTACAGCTGAAAGGGCGAGCATGTTTGGTGCGACGGGGATTCGAACCCGCGACTCTTGGATTACTAGTTCGAACGCCTTAACACACCTGACCATGCCGGGCCGCATGAAAATGAAAAGATTAACGTGTTAAGTGAATTATATTACATCAGTCATATCCAATGCCGACAGCGCCTTTTTGCTAATACCAGGGCTCATCAGGCAGACTGAGAAACGATATACGTATGTATGTGTGTGTGTGTGTGTGTGTGTGTATGTTACAAAACTCATTTTTTGTGTGGAAATATATGTTATTTATAACAGGCTAAACAGTTTCGCCTCAATCGAAAATGTTTTGAGTAACTATTGTAGCTGAAGCAATTATGAGTTTATAAATAAATAAAACTTAATCATAATAAAGCAATACGGTTTTTAACCTTAAAATAGTACATTATAATTATTAGAAGTTTTCTCGGGTGAAGTAAAATAACATTTAAATTATGGTAAATACATGTTTGTGCACCGTGTTCTGGCATTTTTGTACATTTAACTGTGAAATTTATAAGATGCATTTAAATTGCAATTAATTAAAATATAGCGAGAAAACTTTCTTATACTTACTTTAAACTGGTTTCTAATTTCAACCCTCCAATGTTTGAATATGTACCTATTCTATTTCTGTTGTATATGAATAATGAAACTGGTTTGTATTGAGTTGCTGCCCGGTGGGTTAAGGCGTTCGACTCGTAATCTGAAAGTCGCGGGTTCGAATCTCCGTCGCATCAAACATGCTCGCCCTTTCAGCCGTGAGAGCATTATAAGTTACGCTCAATCCCACTATTCGTTGGTAAAAGAGTAGCCCAAGAGTTGGCGGTGGGTGGTGATGATTAGCTGCCTTCCCTCTAGTCTTACACTGCTAAATTAGAGACGACTAGCGCAGATATTCTCATGTAGCTTTGCGCGAAACTCTAAAACAAACAAGCTATATTGAGTTAGCTTGATTTATGTCTATGCAAGTGGTACTTTCAATCTTATTAATAATCAAGTTATTAAAAGGTAATGTGTTTAGAGTAGCTAAAGTTCTAAACTAATTTGCTTCCCCGTTCTAAAAGTTACTGTTCTGAAACATGTCTTAAGTGTGATGATTACTATGGTAACACATCAGTTCGCAAACATTTCTCCACTACTAAGAGTAATTTTCGACGTAGAAAATTAATATACGCAAAATATATTTAACAAATTAATGTTTGGCACGTCTCTGATGCATATAATGAAATGGTCTGTGACATTAAATGCCCTCAGTGGCACAGCGGTTAGTCTGTAGACTTATATCGCTAAAAAAACGGGTTTTGATACCCGTGGTGAGCAGAGCACACTTTGTTTATATTAAGCACAAAGATTCACAAACTGACCTTAAATAGTAATTAAATTACTCTTTCAAGTAAATGCACAATCAGTAGTTAACTATGACTTATCAATTTATAGGAATACATATTGGCTAGGTGGTTAAGGCGCTAAACTCGTAATCTGAGGGTTGCGGGTTCGAATTCCTGTCGCACTAAACATGCTCGCCTTTTCAGCCGTGGGAGCTTTATAAAGTGGCGGTCAATCTTACTATTTATTGGTAAAAGAGTAGCTCAAGAGTTAGTGATAGGTGGTGATGACTAGCTAGCTGCCTTCCGTCTAATCTTACACTGGTAAATAAGTGACGGTTAGCTCAAATGGCTCTCATGTAGCTTTGGGCGAAATTAAAATAAAATCATAGCAATACATATAACTCTTTTATTCACAAATGTGCTCTTTATAAAAGAGGACAAACTTCGATAGTGAATGAAACATGTTTCCGCCAAGCAATTTCAACATGGCCAATACTGACATCTGATAAATTGTGCAAAACACTGAATAAAATGGACAACATTTTTGTCTGCTGTGTATTTCCTGTAGAAAAATAATTTTGCACCACATCCAATGTAAATTGGACAAAATATGGGCGAGTAAAGGATAAAAAACCTTTAAAATTATGTGTAAATTTAATCTTATTGCCTCCCTTTAAGATGAACAAATATTAACACAGCTCACATTTTTGTATGTATATATATGATCTGTAAAAAAGATATCTTCGTACCAAATCCCATTTAAATTGATCGAAATACCGCGGAGTAATTGTCATAAACCCCTGACATTATTATTTGTGTGTCTTCTTGCACCCCGTAGTTATTAAAAATGGGTAAGTCTAAAATATTTGTTTATCAATGTGTGGGATCTTTATAGTAGTATTCTTTTACTTCAATCCCGTGTAAACTAGCCAAAATATACCCGAATATTTACAAAAAAAATCACAAAATTATGCTTTTGTGTGACCCCTGACCTCTCTAAAAAACTAAAAATTAGCAAATCCAACTTTTTATATGTCATCGTGTTAGAGGCATGAAAATGTATATTTGTGTCAATTTTAATCTTGATTACTCTAAACATCACCACACATGAACCCAGAATATACATTTTTTTAATTGTGTGACCTTTGACTCAATAAATTTCTTTAAAAGGATGAAATAAAAAACACGTAATCGTGAGTGCATTGGATCAAGGTGTAACCTTGTGAAGTTTCAGATCAACAAGTGAGAAATGAAGGAAGTATTCAAAAGGAGACATAAACATAGGTTTGATGTACTGTGTTTCATAAGCTGCGTGAGAAAGAGCTTAATTAAAAGAAATCTCACTTTGATATTATGAAGATATTACCTGCTATGTAGCACAGGACCCCCCCCCCAGTGGCTCAGCCGTATGTCTGCGGACTTACACGCTAAAATCCGGGTTTCGATACCCGTGGTGGGCAGAGCACAGATAGCCCATTGTGTAGCTTTGTGCTTAATTCAAAACAACAAATGTAGCACAGGTAACCCTCGTGTAGCTTTGTGTAAATTATAAAAACAAATACTTGTTACTTATTACACGATTGAATAGTATCTAATTTTTATGTTTGTTTGAAGTTAAGCACAAAATAATACAATGGGCTATCTGTTCTCTGCTTATCACTGGTATTGAATTCAGGTTTCTATCATGAAAGTCTACAGACACACCACTGTATCACTGTGAAACTTCTGTATGTTAGTAAAATTGAATCAAAATTAGGCCATGATGTTTCAAATAGTTGCAAATTAAAAGAAAAATATAATAGGACAAAATTAAGAAACAACGAGGGAAACGGATAAGAAAATGTCAAGATGTTTGTAATGTCAGTGTGATATATGTAGGTAGAACTAGAAAGAATTGCAGATGTTGAGTAAATAAAAATGAAATGTTTTGTTTATTAAAGTACTCTGCATTGTTACATAAGTTATTGTTCATAAGAATATTGTTTCACTTCCACTATGTACTTCGCTAACGACATCATTTAGTTTGTTGGCTTTCCAGTCATAATAAATTTCTCGCATTTTTGTCTTGAACACGATCTGAATGCAATTTGGATAATTTGTGAAGTTTTGTTTTTAATATTTACTATAATTTCAAATTGTAATATAAATTACCTCCATATAAGCTGAAAAAAGCCTTGCGGGATAATTTATTGTTACATCTGTATAAAATATATGACTAACAAAAGTAAAATTCGGTTGTAAAGTGTTACTTATATTTAGACACGATCAACTTTTATTCACCCTGAATATAGCTTTTTCAGAATTCTCTGTAAACTGCTCTTAAGTCAAACTAGAATAAAATGGAAAAATTAAGTTTACAGTAAATAATATCTTGGAAATATTTAACTTAAACGTTAAGCAAATAAATATTCGCTCAGCAATACATTTTTTCTCCTATCATTTAATACTAATGCGCAATTCGAACCTGTAAAGGATGCTCGTGGAAGGGGGATTGGTTAACATTTTCGTAGTCATTAAGAAGTCAATGTAGTAAAACATTTAAAATAGATTAGCGTTCTGCTAATACGAGTTGAGATTGGCTAGAAAAACAAAATAACAAAGACTGATTCGCCATCTTTACACACACAGAATTTTGATGACTAACACATATAATAAAAAGTTGAAAAGAAATAAAGGTAGCTTGAAAAAGTGACAACAAGCAAAAAATTAAAAAATAAAAAGTTTGACGTGATTTACCTACACATTTTGTGGTATCAAGAAAAGTAAACATACATATTTAAACACTACTGTGTTTTGTATGGTGGAAAGTGTGAAGGAAAGACGAGCAAACAACGTGAGACACCACTATTTGGGAGTGAATGTTGTTGTCACGTTTCTTTGCTGTTCGAGTTGCTGATGTTAAACAGCGTTTAATATTCACTTGATACTTTTGAATATCGACACACGAACATATACTGAATACTTAACTTAGGCTACAAAAAAAAAGGATCTTCTGCGAAAGTTATCCAGAAACTATTCCCAAAATAATAACAATAAAAACTCGATGTATATCGAAATGGATGATTACCTCATAAATACCTTGGATACATTTCATGCTTGTATTGTTAAAAGCAAGAATAGTATATGAGAGCAGCCACTGTATTTAGTAGGAAGGAGAGCGTTTGTTTGTTTGTTTTGGAATTTCTCATAAAGCTACTCGAGGGCTATCTGTGCTAGCCATCCCTAATTTAGCAGTGTAAGACTAGAGGGAAGGCAGCTAGTCATCACCACCCACCGCCAACTCTTGGGCTACTCTTTTACCAACGAATAGTGGGATTGACCGTCACATTATACACCCTCACGAGAAGGTAGAGCGACTTACCAGAAAACAAGTAGAACCTCTTATTAAAGTGAAATAAAACTTCTATGTGGTATTCATCCTTCCTTTAGTGTAAAAGATGGTATAAGACTTGTGTGTTCAATGTGGGTTTCAAAATCTCAATATATGGTTTATTTTTAAATCGAAAATAGTAATTTTGGATAAAGATTTCTATTGTTTTTTGTTTTGTTTTTTTCATTTGGCGTAAAAGTGTAAGCCGGCGTAAGTATTTGATTGAATTCCACTGTCAAAATAATTTGATATCATCAAATTCCTTAAACCTTGAGGACTACGTAAGGCCTTTCTTTTGTTTTAAAAGGGGCAGCTGTTTTTGTTATGCTAATTTTAAAGATACGTGTGTTTGTGTGTTTTCTTATAGCAAAGCTACATCGAACTATCTGTTGTGTCTACCGAAGAGAATTGAACCCCTTATTTTAGCGTTGTAAATCCGTAGACTTACCGCTGTCCCAGCGGGTGGATGACTTAAATACGGGTTAAAGTTAAAAGCCACTACGGATACTTTGCGAAAAGGGCCGTTTCATATTATTTTTACCAATGTGGATGGAAGTCGTGTCAAAAATCCGACAACAAATAAACAAACAGCAAAGATAAAACGTATCATAATACTTCACATTTTTGCTCGTTTTTGTAAACGCATGCTTATATCTTCAAATTGTTATTATATTCATTCAGAGTTACAATTTGTTTATTTTGAGGATGAATATTCCCCTGTTTGTATGGACAGTTCTATTCACGCTAAAAGGATATTAAATATTTATTGCTGGTAGCGGATGAGTAATGAGTATTTACAAGAAAAACATCGTATGATAATGTTACACAATAGCACAGATTATTCATTGTGTACAATCTCACTATTCGTTGGTAAAAGAGTAGCCTAAGAGTTGGCGGTGGGTGGTGATGACTAGCTGTTTTTTCTCTAGTTTTACTCTGCTAAATTAGGGACGGCTATCGCAGATAGCCTTCGTGTAGCTTTGCGCGAAATTCAGAACAAACAAGCAAACAAAGTTAAACAATCATGATAGGTCAACGTATGAACAGAAATTATCCATGGAACCCCTTGTATTACAGCATATAATGTATCGAAAAATATTTTTGAAGGGAAAAAAATCTATCTCAAATTTTCCACAATAAGACAAAACTTGTGTTTTGTAAAAGAAAAAAAATAAGAACTTTGGAGAACTTTCACGACATAAAACAATGATTATTATTTTTCGTTTTCGAAATGTATTTTAGTCGAAATATTTTAAATTCTGTTTAGTGCGACTGTGTTTTACTGCAGGTTTTACATCTTTGAATAGGGTTATTTTATTCCTCGTCAATTCCGCGTCTTACTGCACAACAAAGAAATATCCAACACTGAAGTGAGTATCGCTTGACAATAAATAACAGATAAAGACTTACGCTTCACTGGATCGAAATAGAGGGCGCTTCACGCTTCACTAGATTTAATACACTGTTGCGAGAGATTTTGCTTGAAAAGATAATACCTGAGATATAATAGTTTCTCTTTCCGTCAAAAAATTGTGGAAAGTTAATATACATAGGTTTTAGTAGACTGGTTTATGCTGTTTTTTTCAAAACCCTTTTTCTACAAGACCGCTTTTTAAATACTTAAAGCTTTCCAGTATGAGCATGTTAGTGAAAGTATTTTGTATCTGAAAAATGTTTGTTATTTCTGTTTAATTTTTATTAGGAGAGGTGTTTGAGTTTCCATAAACCTGTACGTATTTCGACATAAATCTGTGTTTAAAATCTGAAATTCCGAGCTGATCAGGTATCCAAATTTGTACATTTGACCACGTAATGGTGTCCTTCTTACTTCTATTTGAGAATCCGCAGTACATTTTGGAATGAAAGTTTACACAACGCGTCCTTTCTGTTATAGCATTCCTAAAACCATCTCTGTTTATGTGATGTCTCATTGCTTTATTTTTCACAAACATCTGGGACATACTTCTAGAGGTATTCATCCTCTCCTTTGTTAATGGGACATACTTCTAGAGGTATTCATCCTCTCCTTTGGTAATGGGACATACTTCTAGAGGTATTCATCCTCTCCTTTGGTAATGGGACATACTTCTAGAGGTATTCATCCTCTCCTTTGGTAATGGGACATACTTCTAGAGGTATTCATCCTCTCCTTTGGTAATGGGACATACTTCTAGAGGTATTCATCCTCTCCTTTGTTAATGATAATTGATTCACACCTACTCAAAAACACTTTATTTTCATACACTTATTTATATATATTTTTCACCCATCCTTAAAAATTTGAAGGTTTCTTAAACGACAACGTAATTTCGTTTCAAGTCATCATGTTGGCTTCGAACATATTCGCGCGTAGTTATTGTTTTATTTGATGTTATCTGTATGCACGTTTTGTACTTTGTACGTCATGAAAATGAACACAAAACAGGTGGCCCCCAAAACATACAAATTGATGAGAATATCACTTGTATTTCAAGTTCTCGATTTATCCACGTTTTTTACTTGATCGCAATAATTACCTTTAATCGATAAAGTTATCTCTAAACAAAATAAGTGTAAATGTAACAAATGTGGAGAGAATGTATGTCTCTTATATTTCATGTTGTGATTTCTATGTGGGCTTATTTTCGTTACATAGTTCAACAGAACTGTGAACCACTTATACCTAGAATAATTGAATTAAATTATTATATTCATATGTTGTTGTTTTTTGTGGTTGGTAGAAGTTTTGTTTTATAATTTTTAGTGCTCTAAATATCTAAGGATCAAGAAATATAATACAGTGGTTTCTCTAATAATTAAAATCGTGAATATTGACAAAAGACAAATATGACAATCTAAAAACACGTATGTTTCAATATAAAAACTTGCTTTCTTTGGATACGATTTTTAATATAATATAAAGAGAACTAGCACATAAACTAGCAAATATTATTAATTCTTTTTATAATTAGACTAAAATATAGTTTGTTTTATAAAACTTCATTAGAGTTGTTAACGATGTATAATTCTTTTAAATAAAACAATAAAATGACCAATTTCATTATAATCACTAGTTTAGTAGATATTAATAATTTTTACTAATTCTGACGCCCTCAGTGACAAAGCAAACTTGCAACGCTGGAAACTGGGTTTCGATACTCGTGGTAGGCGGAGCATAAATGGCCCATTGTAGGGCTTTGTGCTTGATTACAATAAAACTAATTCTCACTGATTATTAAAAACATAAATGCTTTAAACTCATCTGAGTGGGATATAGTATTAAGAAGTTAGCTGGGTTATTAAAACTGTTTAACATTTATTATTTACAGTTAATGATCTATAAGATTCAAACATTAGTTCACATCATTGAATAAAGGAAGATAAACGCTACTTACAGAGTAATGGTTTGTACATTTGAACATTAGTTTCAGAATATTGAATGTATAAATATAAAAATTTACGTTTACTGGTAGAATGTACTCCACAATTAGTTACTGACGAATCGTGGTCATCTTAATTATATGTGAGCCGCAAGAATAATTAATATACATGTATAGTTGTTTAGTCAACTTAGAATCGAGTACTTGAATTTCAGTGTCCTTTGAGATGATTTCTGTTGCTAATTTCACATCCTATATTCAACCCTCTAATTACCGACTTGTTTACATACCGTTCACTGTCGATGGTTTCGTATATTTGAATCATTTTACAACTAAGTAAACGTTTAGTTAAATCATTAATTTTCTGTCAAAAGTTTGTTTAAACTTCAGCGGTAATTAGAGGGATTAGCAGCAATACAAACAATATTTTTTTTATGTGACTCCTGTGTTCATATGGTGTTTGTGCATTTGTTTGTTAGCATGTGTTTAATAGGTCAATGATGTCTTTATGGACCTCTATGGCGATACTATAGTTAATGAGTAAAGCTAACGATTTTAGATTTGTATGCTGTAAGGTTGTAAAAAACCGAAGAAGATAAAACGGAACCGTAAACCTTGGTGGAGAATATCTTGTTAAAGCTATTATTACATAGTTCTAGATTACAGACCAGGCAGCGCCGATTTCAGAGTTGTATTTGTCCTTATCGTGACGGGTATTCCTTCATGTGCGCAAACCAGTTTCGTATTTAACGTTGTTAAGTAACGTTAAAAAAAACCCGACAAAACTATGGGTATGGCTGACCTATGTTTTTGTGATTAGTAAAAGTGTATAGCGTGTATAATAAAGATGTGTTAACGAATTGCTTATCTTTATCTTCATTGCGTTTGATAGTGAGGTTAATGGTTTAGAATTTTTCAAAAGAGTAGTCCAGTCAGATTAACGACTGTACTCAAAACTCGAGGTTTTTGAAAAGTTATTTGTAATTGCTGAACGAATTCCACGATAAATTATTAATGATTATAAATCGTTACTCAAACAATACTCAGTAAAGAACTAATGAGAACACTATGTATAATGTGAAATACACTTTTACCTTTTTCATCTTGAATCTGCCCGATTATTTCAAAGAACTACAGAAGAAAAGTGATCTATTTAAATATGTACTTAAACGTGTATTTTAATGTGAAATATCTAAGTGAATGTTTCCAAACTCCTCTCATATACGAACCTGTAACTTCTATACGTATTCACTTGGAATTGTTGTATATTTGTTGTTCTTTTTCAGTTTCTTGTCGTTGTTTGTTATTAAGCACAAAGCTACATAAAGGACTATCTGTGCTCTGCTCATCACGGGTATCGAAACCCCGTTTTTACTAAAATAAATCAGCAGACCGCTGTACCACTGAACGGGGCTTAGGCTCTGGTATAAAGGTCCGCTGATACTCAACAGATGAGTTAAAAATATCAGTAGATTTCGGAAATGTTGTGCAGAGAATAAATTGAACATACAAGTGAACAAATAAATATAATTATGATTTAAATGCCGACAGCTGGCGAGGAATTAGAAACCAATCTTTGACACCTGTGATAAAAAAAAATCGCATAACATACAAACGTTTCTCTTTCCGCAAAATGTATACAAAATGTTGAAGTATTATATAAAAAGATCCAACGTTGCATATGTCACAGACTATTCCAAATAACATATGCTGGGAAACACCTGTCTTACACTAATCTATACAAATATTTGTCTCAGTCGCCACTCTTCTTACAAACATGAATTGTCCTCAACTTTTATCTCAGGGTTGTGGGATATCTCGCATTATTTTTTCTTGTAGTTATTCAGTTTTCATTTATTTTTTATCTGCTTAGATTGAACTCAACAACTTCTGAACGCAAACGAATGCTGTAACTGTCTCGCTTATAAGAGGTTTAAAATTGTTTTAAGTCATTAATTCAGAATAGCTAATTTCAAAGAAAAAAGTAAATAGCCTAAAACTTAATGTGTGCGTGTGTGCTTTTCTTATAGCAAAGCTACATCGGTCTATCTGCTGAGCTCACCGAGGGGAATCGAACCGCTGATTTTAGGGTTGCAAATCGGTAGACTTACCGCTGTACTCGGGAGATGTCTAAAACTTAACTACATGAAAGCCATAGAACTCTATTCTTCTGTCACTCTGGAACTAGATTAGTTATTTAGCGAAGTTATAATTTACAGTCTATAATTCAGATTTATGGAATAAAGAATCTGACGAAATTACTTATTAGACAAGTTTTCATGATTTCAGTGTACAGCATTATAAGTTATATTCATTTGTTACTAATCTAGAGTGGCTGAAACGCTTCAGAGGAAGGAACGAGTATCTGTATAATTATGTTTGATGTAGCGATAAGTTGTATCAAGTTATATATTAGAACAATAATATTAGGTAAGCCTTTATTTTAATTCATTCTTCTGATATTAATCGTATGAATAATAACTGTTTTAAAGATTGGACCAGTTTATAGAGAAGTCACATTTCACTGACATAGCTTCACAACACGTATCCAACTTCTCTCATTAATTAATTTTAAATATATATATGCTTTAATTAGTTGACTAATATTTGTTTGACCAACTAACACCTTTTTTTACTGAAACGTATTTGGTTCATTGTTTCTATGGCTGAAATAGTAATACGTGTTTTACGTTGGCAACAGAGAGTGAATGTAGTTTCTACAGAATAATATCTTGTGTTTTCATGTCAACACATTGCTATCTGTTGGGTATCACTTTTTATATGCCACCACGTGTAACGTTCCCTCTGTTTCATGTGTCATTAGAAATAAATAAAAAGTGCCGTCTCTGAGCAGTTGTCATTACCTCGTTTATTGTTCAATATAGATAATTTGTTTCATAGAAATATCGCTATAATGTATCTTTTGAAAAGGTTTGAAGTTAAACAAGGTGATAGCAAAGTAGCTGCTCCCAGTGGCACACAGCATGTCTGTGGAATTACACCAGTAAAAACCGAGTTTCGATACCAGTGGTGGGTGTAGCTTTGTGCTTAATTCTAAACAAACAAAACAAAGTAGCTGTTGAAGCAGTTTTATAAAAGCCTAAAATCTCAATATTGAATTAAAGTATTTTTTTGCGACCTTGTTTTTGCCTTGGTATAGCGGTTTATATATATATATAGAAGGCTGAGATTTCTGTGTATTTTTCAAGTAGAAACTTTTAGCTCATAGCTCCATTTCTTGATCAAGTTGTGATCTAATTACAGCCGCGGCTGTTAAGGATTTTCTCTTGTTTCTGGACACTTTTACACATTTTATTTTACCTCCAGATAGGAGAACGATGAGTCTACGGATTTACAAGACTGAAGTTTGGAGGTCGATTTCCCACGATGGACCCAGCAGATAGATTTATATGAGCTTTAAATCAAACAATCACACACTTTTTTTTACCATTTAGTACACATTATTCTGTACTTCGGTATAATATTGTTAAACATTTTTATATGACTGCAAAAATAGATTTAGTCCGAATAAAAACGTGTTAGGACTAGAGGGAGTTCTCAAATAAACTTATTTTAACATCTGTAAAGCTCTTAAAACTCTTCTCGTGAGATGACCAACAAGTGTTCAGAGCTTGAACAAATAAAACTTTTACTGATTTTATTTGTGGGTTTTTCACACTATTTTTTGTTTGTTTTGAAAATTCAGTATTTATTTTACTGTATCCTTCTTTGTTTGACTGGCTACACATTAGTGGGCCCGGGTTTGCCAGGTGGTTAAGGCACTCGACTCGTAATCTGAGAGTCGCGGGTTCGAATCTCCCTCGCACCAAACATGCTCGCCCTTTGAACCGTGGGCGCTTTATAATGTGACAGTAAATCCCACCATTTGTTGGTAAAAGAGTAGCTCAAGAGTTGGCGATGGGTGGTGATAACTAACTGCCTTCCCTCTAATCTTACACTGCTAAATTAGGGACGACTAGCTCAGATAGCTCTCGTATAGCTTTGCACGAAATTAAAAACAAAGAAATAAACAAAGATAGTAAGTTTCAGTATTGATTACATATTACTTAACCATGTTCTATTTTAGATTACTTATGTTTAATGAATGTTCATGGTAATTAAAATTATATGAATGAGATCTTTTATGAATTAATTAGTGAATTTGATTTTAAAATTACGTTTAACTTTGTTTTGTAATAATATTACACTGGTATTCCAAATATTTCAGTTATATTTGCTTTAGTTTCTACTTTTAACACATATTTCCTGCCCCCCGCCCCCGTAGGACAGTGGTAAATCTACGGATTTATAGTGTTAAAATCAGGGGTTCGATTCCCCTCGATTGGTTCAGCAGATAGCCCAGTGTGGCTTTGCTATAAGAAAACAGATATTTACTTCATATACCAGCTTTTATGAACTATTTTATTGTATATACTTTATTACTAAGGCTGTATAGTGTGCTAGACAATATCACTTTTTAAACGTTTGGTAATATTTTTGAAAGGTTTATAGCTGTATCAAAAGGTGATTGAATCCGAGCATCGGGTTCAGATAGTGAGTTTTTTAAGCAGAACACTGGTAACATGAATGCAAAAAACGAGACAGCATGCTCTGGTTACGGATGGCAGATCATTGTTACGTTACTATGGTTAAAGACCCAATCAAAATACTGTGTCTGTGGTTATAGTTCACAGGACACCGTTACCATGGTTATTCGTGCTTCCGTTTGGTTCGAAACCTTTAATAATACGCTGTTTTGAGCCACATATTTTGATCAGCATCTTTATTTCCCATGATTTAATACTGCTTAGAATATTTGTTTTTACAACTATCTATTTATTTGTAGAAAGTAATAGCAATGTCATATTTATTCCAGGTTTTCCTAGCTAATACTGTATACAAATTTTTGTTTCCATATTCATCACATTCATCGTTCTTTTACTGTGTATGCGAATTTATGATTAGATACTGAATAATTTGTGTTCGCGTGAGCTTAACATCCTTATAAAGGAGGTTCGGCATTTCTCTTTCGTCACTTTTGCATAAATCGAGTTATTGCTTATTTATATAACTATCATAAAAGTACTAGTAACATTCTGACCTTCTACACCCTGCTTAGTAAGCAACTCACGTGGCCTGTTCAGGCATTCTAGGGAAGTCACGAAATGTATCTGTCCTGATGTAAAAGATAAACTGCTATAGGATTAAAGGCTCTGTTAACTAACCAAACAGATTTATATACACGTGCCCGTACATATTGAAGTAGTAATCGTAAGTCCAATACACTCACGTAAATACATTGCATGTAAATAAAAAAAAATATTGAAATGGAACTACTAGAAATGTTAAATTTAAGTTGTATTAATATTTGAAATAAGTAGAAGTTTTGAAAATTTGATATTTTGTTATTTTAGATGACTGCATTCAGTTTCAGTTTTACGAATTTTGACGAGGACAAAATAAATATACGTATTTTCCTCTAATTAATTAGATTGTTGATAATCATAGTCCAAAATTATATCCATGAGGGCATGTATTAATACTCTGAGTAATTAGATTTTTGGTAATTTCAATCCAATCTTATGTACACCAGGGTGTGCATTAATTTCGTGTGTAATTAGATTGCTGGTAATCTAAGTCCAAGATTATATTCACGAGAGCATGCATTAATCCTGTGAGTAATTAGGTTAATGATAATCTTAGTTTGAGATTATGTTTACTAAATAAATGTATGCATTATCCTCTGAACAATTAGGCTTTTGTTCACTTTTGTCTAAGATTGTGTCAACAAGGACACAATAAACGTATGCATGCATTAATCCATTGAATAATTAGATTTTTGATATCCATGTCCCGTTTTAACTTTTTTTTTGTAGCTATGGCCCAATGTCAAGTTTTAGGTAATTGTTGAAAAGTCATAGGAACGATTGCGTTATGAAAATAAAGCTAGTCCTTAACAAAAATAAAAACACTTATCTTCTGACTGTCGCAGCATTCGTCTAACTCCAAACACTTAAAACATCAAACAGCTGTTGTGCGTATGCCCTCTTGTGCTTTGAAAGTGATTTATAAACAAATTTGACCCGTAATTACTTACTCAAGTAAAAGATGGACGACTGAGCGAACAGCAGGGTGTCGAAAGGGTTCAGTGGTTCTAATTAGAAAAGGATGGCTGGAATTGATGTATGGAGACTGGTTCTAAAGGAATTGTTCTGAACTGATGGTATCTTGAAATTAAATATATTCATTTATATATTTTCAGGTTTCGTTGATTTTTACATGACAAAAAAATTATTTACCTTTTCATCAAAGGTTACTCTATAACAGGACGACATTATATCTTCAGTACCCTCGGTACCAGGACAATGTATCATCAGTATCTTCATGTGTATAGCTTGCTTAAGTCAAGTTCGGTATATGGATTTTCTGTATACATTGGAAGTTCATCAGGAATATAGATATTACAATACTTTTTTGTCTAAGCTCTTCTTTGTTTAATTAATTTTTTCTTTATTAAATGTCGCAAAATTGTGCAAAAATGAATTTTACAGGATAATAATAACAATAATCTTAGGGATAATACCTCAATCTTAATTTTTGGAAGTACTAATAAAATCAGTTAAAATCGTGGAGGTCAGGTTGAATGTCAAATCGCAACAAACAGAGTTGAGCAACACTGTGACTCTGTTTTTGAATAGTCATATAATTTCTTAGCATTTGCATGGTGAATTATGGCATGTAGATGATCACTGCAGATTGTATTCAGATCTTTCACGTTGCCAGTAGTTACTTTTGTTCAATAGATTGTCCACTGTTGAATATAGGTACTACTGTTGCACGCAATACTGTTTCCAATGTTAAAAATACGAAAAACATAGAACACAACAGCGAAATTTTATATGCAAAAACAGCTCGTTTGGGTTGAGAAAATATTTTAAATAGAAGAGCGAACAACGTTTCGACCTTCTTCGGTCATCGTCAGATTCACAAAGAAAGAGGTAACTGACCGGAAGCTGACCACATATTTGGAAATACAGCGAAATACACTATATGACTATTTTGCATTCTAAAGACATTGACATGAAAGATGTGGAAATCGAGTAACGGTAAAAATAAAAGTAAAGCCCTTTTCAAGATAGATAAAAGTTGTAAAAATCAATCGTGGTTGTGCACCAAAGTTCAGTAGCAGAATTTTATTGAAAACGTGAACTGAATATATTGTCGCTTATTTTAATGTATTCTTCTGAGACTGGGCTCATTGAGAGAGTGACAAAGTTAAAAAACCCAACAAAAAACAACAAGACAGATAGAGAAATCTGAATCACAGAAGGAATAGATATTGAAGTTATTTTTACAGCGTCGACACTGCATGGTGGAGGGACAAAACCTGAGATGTGTGTACACCCGTACTTTTTGTAGAACTTTTTTTAACCACTATACATGTGTCACCAAGAATGTCGTTGTTATTTTAATCAAAACACACAAATAGTTCACTTCGTTATTATGGTCCATTTCATGTCAAATCATTCAGGTGGCTACAGGTGACCCACACAGAATGCCTTGAAAATATTCGCATGTCCTTATCTACCCATATAATGAAAAACTGCCAAAGATTAGATCAATATCTCTAATACTTTCTGATTTACAGCCCTGTAAACTTTAAGTAATTTTTTTGTTATTTTTGGCGAATTCATTTTCGGGCAACTTTGGCTGTTTAAAGCTGTAAGA
Source organism: Carcinoscorpius rotundicauda (assembly GCA_011833715.1). NCBI lineage: Eukaryota > Metazoa > Arthropoda > Merostomata > Xiphosura > Limulidae > Carcinoscorpius > Carcinoscorpius rotundicauda. Next base: position 25,544,716 of record CM022405.1, on the reverse strand, counting down.
GTAATGGTATTAGAAGGCTGAAATTTGCTACACTGACTGAATTAATCTCGCAGAATTCAAACATGGTCTCAAACCAAGTTTATCTCTCTTAGGATTTTCATAGTGAGGCTATAAAATCACCTGAAAACCCAAAATTGTAAAAAACATTGTTTTAAGATTGAATAACTTGTGACATGGTCAAACTGTGGTCTAAAGTAGAGCTATTTTTAGCTAAATCATACAAAGTTGCATCCAATTATATTTTTTACAGGAGATCTAATGGACTTTTAATTACAACAATTGCTGATTTATTAACTAATATGTTATAGGACATTTGAAAAAATTCAGCTTTGTATCATATTAAGTCTTAGAGCTATGGCTTATTAAATAAACCAATGTTTATTTTGCAGCCTCACTATGAAACTCCTAAGAAATATAAACTTGGTTTGAGACCATTTTTGAATTCTGTGAGATTAATTCAGTCAGTGTAGCAAGTTTTAACCTTCTACCACCATTACTCTTGCAGCTTTAACAACCAAAGTTGCCCAAAAATGAATTGGCCAAAAATAACAAAAAATACTTAAAGTTTACAGGGCTGTAAATCAGAAAGTATTAGAGATATTGATCTAGTCTTTGGCAGTTTTTATATATGGGTAGATGAGCACATGTGAATATTTTCAAGGCATTCTGAGGGGGTCACCTGGAAAATATTCCAAAATCTGGATGATTTGACATAGAACGACCCTTATCATATCTTAATGCTAATTTGAATAAAAAAAGTTTTGTGCCAACTAAATATAACAACGTTTCAAATAAAAATCATGTTATTCTCGAAGTGCACCTTACTGTTTATGGCTTCAGTTTAATAGAGGGAAGGATTAACACTAGAAAACGTCACGCAAGTGCAGTATAACCAGCCATTTTAAACTGCACGTGATTTGTGTGGTTCACACGAAGAAGAACTAGTAATAATGGATACGCTGATTTTAACTGAATAAAACTAAGAGAATTTAGCTTATCTGCTATTTAAAATTAAAACAAATTAAACCTTCTTATAAGAATTTTGGTGACAGAAAATTGGCACAGTAGCTCGTTTTTATTTTAACTTAATAAATCACTTTGTTTTATGTTGCTGAATGAATGGTGACTTCTGACTTAGATATTTCGCATTTAATTATCTTATAGGTGTAGTTAAACAGTATTGCATTTTCCTTACGGTTTTGAATCTTGCAGGAGGTATATAATACATATTTTGTAATGGTCAAAACATTGGCACGCTTATGTTTTCATTCCTCTTCATTCTGTTTGCTTGGGTCTAATTACACTACATCGATCTGTGATAAAACCGTTAGAAGTGACAGTTGTATGAATATTTGTAGTGTCGACAAAATATGGAACAATCTGATATAACACCAGTGAAGAAACAGTTAAAAATAGGATATGGTTAAAGACACTAAAACAATTTACATAAAGGCTCGACGTTTCACGGATGCTAACACCTGTATCATCAAGGTCTGTATTTCTGATGGTGTTAATATCAATGAATTATAGAACCTTTGCTTAATGCGTGTTAGTGTCTTTAACCATATCCTTTTTCAGGTGTTTTGTTTTTATTAGATAATACAGCATTTTACCTTCTTTCGAAAATAAGTACATCAGATATTGATCAAGATGGTTTAATGTCCATAAAGATACTATAATGCTGGTGAATAGTCCAAATTCGGCCAAAATACTAGATTTACAATATTTTTGTATCTTTTATATTCATCCCAGTGGTGTTCTAAAACGTTTAGGTTGAATTATATTTTTATCGTGAAAAAAATGTTATGTTTTGTAAAGAATAAGTACAAGTTCATTTCCTCAAAATTTAAGGAACGAATATTTTTCCTATATATTTATAACCCGATTTTGGTATCTTCAGTTATGTTTTGTGATGCTGAATTTTGCTGAACCTTTATAATTCGTATTACTACACTCGTTATCGATAACTCGCGCATTTAACTTGAACCTTTTATGTAAAATGTAAACAACGCGGCACGTGAGTAGGCATGCTCGGCCTGAGGAAGGCACTGTTACGTTTAATACACCTAGCTGTATATAAAGGATGGAGGACGCTAGTTAATTGTTCGTTTTCACTTTGCTTATTAATCGTTAAGTGGCCTCTTGTTTCGTTTCTGTATTTTCGTCGTTTTCTCTCTCACGTGGTGTCATGTTTCGCTACAGCAATTAACTTCTCACTTCCAAAATAGGACAGTAGTAGAACCAGAAGACATTAGTGGCAGACGCCGTAGTGTGAACTGACGTACTGGATAATGTATGAAGGTACGGATGATTAGTGTTAGCGAAAAAACTTGGTCATGAAAACCGTTTTGCCCACACATGTTGGTGGTTTGAAAACTTGAGACGAAAAATGCAACAGTTGTAGTCACACATGATATGCGATAAAGTGGTGAGGCCATTATTTAAAAAACGAACAATTCTGACATCAGCATATGTGACCAGACTTTGTGTAAAAGACAGACAAATTGTTTCGTTGTTACAGAAATAATCGATGCTTTTTCGCCGATTTATTTTTTGTTATCTCTAACTACATTTGAATTGTTGCATGGATTTTTAAAAAATAAAAAGTCTCGTTACTAGCGTAAAGTCTGCGGTGTTTATGTATATTTATAAGAAAAATCGTCTTGTTTCTAAGACGAAGAGAGATTTGATTTCCAATGCCAATAGTTTCAGTGGTTAAATGAAGGTTTAGTATAACGAATCATTATTTTATTTTTAATGGTTATTTACTGTAGTAGTGATATGCTAAGGATGTTTTGGAAAAATGTATTTTCACTACTTGATTTATGAAGTTTTCTACAAAACGAACAAGACCTTTCCTCTAACATAAAAGGCCTGATGTTTTCTTACATGTAGTTTGAATTTCGCGTAAAGCTAATATCAGGGTCGCAGGTTCGAATCCCCGTCACATCAAACATGCTTACCCTTTCAGCCATAAGGGTGTTATTAAGTAACGATCAATCCCACTATTTGTTGGAAAAAAGAGTTGATTAAGAGTTGGTGTGGGTGTTTCACTAGCTGCCTTTCCTCTAGTCTTACACTGATAAATTAGAGACGGATAGCGCAGATAGCCGTAGTGTAGCTTTGCGCGAAATTCAAAACAAACCAAAACAATCGTGCAAAGCTTTTCAAGGGCTATCTGCATTAGGCATCCCTAATTTAACAGTGATAGAGTGGAAGAAAGGCAGCTAGCCAAACACTCATACCAACTCTTAATCTACTCTTTTTCCAACGAATAGTGGGATTGAGCATTACTTAATAACACCCCTCACGGTTGAAAGAGCGAGCATGTTGGTTTTGACTAAATATAGAGATACAAATGGCTGGAAAAGCCTATATAATGGGTGGGCCAAACTAAAGAGATGTATAATAAAGAGTTTTTCACTCGGCAGCACTTCCCTTGATTAAATAGATGTCTTTGATCCACTGTATTTTGAACGACGGTTCTGTTTTATTGTATGTTATTTAAATCGAGTTCTGTTGTTTTGAGGCCAATCTCTACATTAGAAACACAAATACAACTTCATTTCATGGGCGTGACAATTAATAGAGTAAATATTTATGTGTATTTGCTGAGGTTATGTGGAGAAAGCGCTCTTTTTATGATCTACTAATTTGTTTTTACACGAAGCGTGACGTAACAGTTTAAATAGCTTTTTACGCGTGTTTTAGGTGCATGAAATGTGTTTACTACTTAAAGGTTTCTGAGTTTGTAATCATAAGTAATTTTAAATGCTTTCAGTTTAACGATATTTGTACTACGAAGATTAATCAGAGCAATCTTTCATTGCGTAATTTCGAATGTGTTCTGAAAATGCTGATGTCCTGTCTACTGGCTTTGTTTTTCTAAACACATATACACACACACACATATATATATATATATAATTCATGGTTTCAGTCGTAAATATTTTTATCTGAACAAATAAAAATATAAAAACGAACAAAATTCAAGATACCCTAATTGAAGAAAAAGATGGAAACTTTTAGGCTGTTTTTCTGTTGTTTTTTTCGTATTATACCAATTCCATTTTCCCAACTTTTATGATTTTGTTGTGTCTTTTGAAGCCCATTTTCTTTCACTGCAAAAGTGGTTACGTTAATGTAGTTCTAACGTTAGTTTGATTGTCTTGTTTCAAAAACCAAAACCTTAACGTATAAGGAAAAGATAATAATGTTTGTCGTCAAAACACCTGTTACATCAACAATTTTTTTATATCAGAAAATGGCAGTTCCAAACAATTTCTTAAAGTAGATGCAGCAGGTGTATTATCAACCGTAACCGTTTCTGACTGTCTTTGTTATCCAAAACAACTTTTTGAGTCGTAAAGGGAGAGCAAAACTATCTAGATTTTTGATTATTCTGACAAGATAAATAGGAAATTCAATCTTTCAAATTTCATTGTTCTGAGGATTAACGTATAAATCCTCAGATGCCGCTAGTAACTGCAGATTTTGATGTCATAACCTCTGGTCTTTCTTAGTTCTGAGGATCTTACATTTAACATCTGGATTTATGTAGAGTTGTGCTCTTGGATAAACTACAAAACTCGACTCTATTCGTATGTAATATTTTGTAATTAGAACTATTTTTAATTACTTATTATTTTTGTATCGTTATATTTCATTCTCCCAGTTGACAGACTAGTTGATAATTTCAACAAGATTGTTCTTTGTTTATTGTTGTATAAAACTTACAGTTCTTATCAATATGTTGGACCACCACTGGTAGACGTTAAGATGCTAACCTGGACTTCTCTTATTGGAGGTGTACGTACTTAACTCCTAAAGCTACTCTAGCTTTCGTGTCTGTTCACCACAACTATAAAATATTCTAGTACTTATTTAGCTACACAGTGTCAGTCTAGACTTGTTTGTAGTGCACCAAATGCTGCACAGGTTAAAGGTGTACAAACCTAACGAAATGGTTATACCTTTATGATACGAGATGGGTTACGTTTTCAACAATGGTATTTTTACACTATTCTCATTTTCATATTTTGTTCAGAAACTTTAGTTCTATTGGCTCAACACTTATCTGTTGTATTAACAGAGTTTTTAAAACTAATATACTTTCAGGTAGCTATGAAGTGACAACTGATTGATATGATAATTGGCTTTTGAGATCACCGAGCTACATGTATAACAAACAATAAATTTTATTTCCATGTTTTTATTTGGGATAAATGGGTGTTAAACCAGTCTAGATGTTTAAACTGATGCATTGACTATATTAATTGTAGAAAGCTGAACGAATAACAAAGTGAAGGATTGTCTAATATCGTTAACAAGTTAGTCTTCTTCACCACGTGCTTTTCCTGTTGGTTTAAATAACAAAGTATTGAACCAATATACTTAATGTGAAGTATTTTATCTCACTATGGTCTCTCTCTTGGCTTTGATGAATTTTCAGTTTTTTCCTTTATTTTTTTTCTGGTTTGATATCAGAATACATGATGAGAAATTTTATGTATTGGTTTCTGGTTCAGTGTGATGGTTGTCTAAACTATATATATATAAAATACACACACAGAGACAGACACACATACTTATGATTCTTTATTAACAAACCAGGTCCTCTGTCTCTGGACAGATGCACAACCTAACGAAAGAGTTGTATGGTTAATTCTGCGAGACTGATTGCATTTGTGACAGCGCGTTCTTACACTATTCTCCGTTTCATATTTTTGCTCCAAGGATTTTCTGTAGTACGTTGTACAAAACAGGAACGACTTTGTTCAGCACCATTAGGATGGTAGGTTTGAGCTTCTTCCGTCCCTGGCGGTGTCTTCAAAGCTTGCCGCACATACAAAAAACACATGGAGGGTCTGGAATTGCTCAACTTCTAAAGGCACTCTAGATTTATTGCCTGTTTCATGCTAATTTTTACCACTACTGTAAGTTTCTTTCTTCTTTATTTTCCAGGAGATAGTGCGAAAGTTTTAACATTAACCTAGCCACCTAATGCGAGTCTAGACTTGTTTCTGATGGTTCTGTTTATCACCTAACTCAGTAATAACTCAGATCAAATATTCCACTACGTAGAACTGATTTAGTTATTTGATACCATATAGTTAGACTAGATTAAGTGTAAACTACATAATAATATTTTTTTGATTAAAATAAAGTAAACATGCTCGCTTTTTTAGCCGTGGCAACATTATAATTTGCGGTCAATCCCACTATTCGTTGGTAAAAGAGTAGCTTAGAAGTTGGCAATTGGTTGGTGATGACTAGCTGCCTTTTCTCTAGTCTTACATTGCTAAATTAGGGACGGCTAGCGCAGATAGCCCTCGAGTAGCTTTGTGCGAAATTCAAACCAAACAAACAAAGTAAATAATGTTTAGTTGCACTTCATAATATAAATATATCTGTGATACCTGAATGTTTAGGGATTATCCATGTTTACAAATTGTTATAGAAGTCAGGTCCAATATATCGAGGGTTATTTTAAATTACATTTTTAAATAAAATATAACAAAATTCTGATGTAGATCAGAAAGATCTTTGAGTTCCATTACGAAGTAATTAAAATACAAACACTTGGTAATGGAGTGAGGTTCGTAATAAAAAGAAATCTACTTCTCTGAACACTAACAATCTTTCAAATAAGATATTTTTAACACCCAAATAATCAATCTCGGGTCTGATACTGTTAGGGAGGTTAATTTCTAACACTTAGATGACAACTTTCCGATCTCGCACCGTGAGGGTGGTTGTTGTTAGTTTTAATTAAACACAAAGTACTGTCTATGTTCTACCCATTTCGGGCATCGAACTCCAGTTTCCAGCGTTGTAAGTCAGCAGGGATACTACTGTGCCACTGGGGACGCCGTTAGGGAAGATAATTTTTAACACTCAGATTATTACTTGCGAATCTCGTACCGTTAGGAAAAATAATTTTTAACACTTAGATTATCATTCTTGGTTCTAGTTCCGTTAGGGTGGATCATTTTTAATACTCTGATTATCACTCTCGGATCTGGCATCATTAGAGAGGACATGTTATAAGAGATGAAATAATGAACTTCTGTATCCTTCACATTCCTCATCTGGATCTGAAGAGGCAAAAAAAAAGTTTTCTCCGTATCTGTCTAAAACCAAATAATAATATTCGTGGATTTTTAGTTGTGAGTCAATTGCTTCTACCTAATGAAAATGTCCGATCGTTCATGTTCGTACGCATATCTAAAGACTTAACACTATACGAACGTTTTATTTAAAAATATTATCCATACATAATTATTTCATCAAATGTCTAAAATAAATAAAAGTAATTTATCACAGATTTGTATATAAACCAATAACAAGCGATTAATGCAATTCAAAAGTGGAGTGGAATTTACTGCAAGGCCAAGAAAAATACTTGTAGATCAGAAGATCTAATGTGTGACACACAGGAAACAGAACAGTGGCACTGAGACGCGTCCTTAACAGACATGCGTTTTTAATTCCTAGCAGTTGGTGGAAAGCTCTCGTCACAAATCAACTCCATTCATCAAGTAGCTTTGTCGCGAGGCTCTGTTTGACATCATCTACCACAGGCGCTGAGCAAGTAACAGGGGAGTGGAATACATTTAAAAAGGGACGACCCTTTTGGTGCTAGTAAGTGATAAGCCCACCTTCAAATTGTTAAAATGTTTTCAGTGATAAACATCATCCCACCTTTTGTTTTTATTTTTATTTTTTCTTGTCAGCCATTTCATTCTGACAACCACACCCTTAAAATCACCTGCATTGATTCTGCAAGTTATACTTTAACGACTTTGATCTCGGAATAATTATTATTTATAAATGGTAGAAAATGAATCCCTTGTTCTTCTCTCGTTTCAGTTTTTTTTTACGATGTTAAATGTGATGTTTTAAGGCTAAATTTGGCATTACAGTTTTAATTGTAGATTATTTAGAACGATATATGTTGTAAGTCATAATTTACACACTTATACACACATGCCGATAATCAGTATATAATTTGTAAGTTAAATTATTATAATATTACAAGCTTGAAAAGAAAACTATTGTCACTTATTAGAGTAATTATTTTACAAAATTGAAATAATCTAGATTTTATAAAGACACGTTTTGTTGAAGAAACTATGTACTGTAGGAACGAAAAATAACATTTATGTGACATACATGTGAAACGTATTTATGGTTCTCTCACGCTTTTCTTATTTCGAAATATAAAAAAACCGATTGTTGAATTGAAATTGGCTTCTAATATGTACAAAAAATAAAACTATATTTTATATTATATCCCATGGTGCACGTGAGCTTCGTTATCGATTTCCCAAAACTTGGAAGATATTTGTCTTTTGTGATTCACAATTGATTGTTCTATCAGTACAATTCGAGACACTGAATGTGTTAACTATAAGGTGACGTGACAGCTACGTATAAAATTTCCAATCTATCATTATATTTTCAGTTCTTTATCGTGAAAGAATCCTTTTCTTAACTATGTTATGAAAATGAAGCTTTCAAGAACCACATTTAATACATTTTTTCTGAAGGTAATCTCGGAAAAAAAATCGTTGTTATTGGACGACTGAGATGTGATAAAGGCTCCGGGGAAGAGGCCGAAGACAGGAGCTGAGCCATGTCATCATTGAGTGACAAGAACTGTAGTTTTCGTACACATTTATCATCAACCTGTCACTTGAGTTAGTTTAACTAGGTTTGCGTCGTAGCTTATTAGATATCTACTGGCAGCTGCTTAATTATATTAAAAGGTGTAGGTTTGCTATCCTTCTCCGTATTTATTTATTTTTACTAAAGAGGGCGCCATTCCTTCCAGCTTTCTGACACCGGATATCGACGTCGCCATTTTATATAAAAATGTGATTTATAGTGCATCCCAGAAAGCTTTTATACAAAAGTTATTTTTACTAAAATTACGGTCATTGTAATTTAAAATAACACGTCATCGTCTTGAAACGGTAGTATCCGAAACGTATGCCTTTTCTCAATGATAAATAATTATGTGTTGCTGGAAAGAATATACTCATTTTCGTTGAATTTTGACTCCAAATAACAAGTATTTGTTTAACATATACATACATGTGCGTTACTTTCTTTCATTCTTTTATACATGATGTCAAAAGATGACAAATGACAGTTTATGGGTAGTTTTGAAATTTACTGTAATTTCTGAAAGAATAACGTGTGAACTATATATTCTGAACATTGAAAGCATTGTATTATTGAAGGAATGTATTTAGTCCCATAGATATCGGTATGTAATCTCAGAAGCTGGTAACATATTTCTGTTGTCCTATTATGTACCTGGTTCAAAAATAGCTGGTTTAATTTTTAGACGGATTTACTACTTATGAGATTTTTAACAACTGCAAAGTTGATTTTATTTGATGCTTTTGGGAACTATTTCTGCTTTCTTTTCATAGAAGTTTTCATTGTTTTAGTTTATTTTTACAGTGAAACGTGAATTTGTCATTACTTCCTCGAAGTTTATTTTCCACAAATTTTAATTTAACGTTTATGAAAATGTTAATGTGTTAGTCTTTCACATAATTGAAAATAAAAGGTTGATGGTTGGATTTGTGTATTGCCGAAGTACTATACCGTTATTTTCCAAGTATCCGAAAAGAGCAGGTTGTAATCTTCTGTGGGTTTGAAAATTGCATAATGCAAGTCTTGAATGTAACGGAATGGAGACTTATTGAAAATGTGAACAAATGTGGGGATCAGAAAGTGTCATTATTCATTCTACTTAAACTCTAAATATACCAGGTTAGATGCTTCTTGGAGATCTTAAAGAATCATGACGCATTTTTCCAGAGGTATTTTCTTGGCACTTGCGTGTAATATTAAAATGATTAATAAATAACACTCGCCCTCCAGTGGCTCAGCGGTATGTCTGCGGACTTACAACGCTAAAATTCGGGTTTCGATACCCGTGGTGGGCAGAGCACAAATAGCTCGTTGTGTAGCTTTGTGCTTAATTCAAAACAATAAGAAGAAAAAGATAACACACTGTTAAATTCCCTACGGGATTACAACTACTTTTAAAAAAAATTCAGGTTTATCTATGGCCTCTATAAAATGTATACTCTCCATGTTTCGACGTTTTACCACGTTATGATGATGATGCATTTTTTCAAAAGACTTAATATACTGGAATGGAGTTCTTTTTTTTTTGAGATTGGAAGTACCATGATACATTCTTCCAGATGTCTAAACGTACAGAAATAAAGTATTTTTGAATACCTCAGCGTATTATGCTGTATTCTTCCAGAAGTCTAAATGTACCGAAATGAAGATTTCTTGGAGACCTGAACGTGCTATGATATGCTTTCACAATATTTTGAATGTATGAAGATGGAGGCTTCTTGCCCCCCAGTGGCTCAGCGGTATGTCTGCGGACTTACACGCTAAAATCCGGGTTTCGATACCCGTGGTGGGCAGAGCACAGATAGCCCTTTGTGTTGCTTTGTGCTTAATTCTAAACAACAACAACTTCTTGGAGATCTGAAAGAATCATTTTGCAACCTTCTGGAAATGTACTAAACTAGAATTTTCTGGAAGTATGCAAATGCGGGAGTAAAATCATCAAGAAAATTAGAAATGCTTCGTTTCGATCTCCAATTAATCTTAATATACTGGGCTGGAACTTGCAGAGATCTTAATTTGACGGATCCAAAACTTTCAGAAAATTACTTTTGTGCTCTAAAATATAAGTTAGTTTAGAATTACATTTCATTGGTTTGAGAAAAAAGTATTTAATACAGTAATCTGAAGATCTATCCTTCAAGAATTTGAAAACACTAAACAATATTTTGATTAATTGTGTTAGATTTTTGAAAAAAATTATTCGATAAATATTTGTGTTGAAGGCTAGTAAAAAATATATTTTTTAAGTGCATAGTGGAATTTAGTAAATCAGTATTTTTACTTGTTTTAAAAACCGCAAATTACACTTTCTCGAAGAAATATCACTATAACTTCGAGTAGAGTACGAGTAACGATTGGTTTGTTTTGCATTTCGCGCAAAGATATATGAGGACTGTCTGCGCTAGCCGACCCTTATTTTGCAGGCACCTACCTACTCATCACCATCCATCGCCAACTGTTGGGCTACTCTTTTACCAACGAAAAATGGGAGTGACCGTGACATTATAACTCTCCCACGGCTGAAAGGCCGAGAATATTTGGTGTGATGTGGATTCGAACCAGCGACCCTTAACGACGTCACACACAAAATATTTTGAGAACAAGACTTTGTCATTTGATTAAAAAAAATTCTGTTTATAAAAATTAATTTTAAAGTTTAAACCAATAAAAGGGAATGTCCGAAGAAACGCAAGAAAATTATTAGTATGTTTTGACTTCCCCCAAAAGCAGTTTTGGACTTTTATGTTTTATCATATAAATATTACTCCTTTTATTAATTCTGATAGTTTCCTGTAAGATAGATTTAATTCTAAACTAATCAGATGTAGAGATTCGTTAAACGATTATGCTCGAAACAGTAATGATTCAATGAAGACTCTCTTATGAAATACCAACAACAGGAAACATTTAATGATGAATTTATCAGAATAACCGAACCATTGTTATTGTTTTTTATTATTGAATCACTTATCATGTAATAAAAATATTATCTTTAAGAAAAACAGCTGGAAAAGTTTACTTACCCCAGTTTGTATGTATGAGAAAACTGGAACAAAAAGTATTGAGAAGGTAAACATTATTTGTATAACATCTGCCGGATTTTACATGGTATCAGAATACTTGAATATAATATTAATTTTTGATATATATTTCGTATTTTATGATAACAAATTATGCCTTTTATTTTAAGTTTTTAGCAATGCTGCTACCTATGATGGCGTGCGTTGGCGGTGTGCTAGTCCTTTGTTGGAAATTGAACTTCCAACATGCCTGCACCTCGTTAAGCACGTGCTGTGAAGTTAACGGAAGTAACATAAAGGCGTGGTTGTTTAACTAGCTTGTAGACAGTGAGAGAAGATTAACTGAATTATTAGTTTTTTTCTATTATTTCAGCATGCACGTGTCGTTTGTAGACTCGCAGAGCTAAAGTCCTAAAGACAAGTTTTTAAATGTGAAAGATATAACAACATGTCCGCAACTGACTGTGAACACAGCGAGGTTATGACCTCAGTTGTTTTCAATTTCATTCACACACATTCAGATAACTGGAAGTTATAGCTTGAAATCCAAGTTTGGCTTGGCAGAATATTGGCTTTTCAACAACGATTGAAAAATTTAATTAGGATTAACATTATGTGTGACACTACGTTATATTCTTCGGTAATATGTTTCGTTACCATAGAGATTTAAAGATAATAAATTTTCAGTTATTTAAAATGCTTTGTGTAGTAATTATATTTTATGATTTTACCATTTGCCAGAGTGATTGGTATACATAAAAAACACTGCTTCAAAACGATTTGTTTTTGTCTCACATTTACAGAGAAGTTTCTACATGCATTTGTCAACACTAGGAGCGCTGTATTCGTTCTTGGCGTAGCATCTATTAGATTTTAATAGTGGAAAGTAGGAAAAAATTGATTTGTTGCGAGGTATCCAGAGTTGATTCCTGGATATTAGAATAAATTAACGTTATTTTGACTTTTATCCGATATTTAGTACTAGATGATAGAAATTATTTAAGAAATAACGAGTTAAGATTTGTTAGCTTCAAACAAGAGCACGTATCTAGAACACCTTTTTTTGGATACCTGTTTTAAAAGAAGAATAGTTAAATCTAAACCCTCTGGAAAATAAATCTGTAAGTCTAAACTTTCTTATCAGGGTAACACCGAACTGGCCAGGTGGTTAAGATGCTTGATTAGTAATCTGATGGTCGCGGGTTCAAATTCCTGTCACACTAAACATGCCTGCCTTTTCAGACGTGGGGGCGTTATAATGTTACGGTCAATCCTACTATTCCTTGGTAAAAGAACAGCCCAAAAGTTTGCAGTAGATGGTGATGATTAGCTAGCTACCTCCCCTCTAGTCTTACACTGCTATATTAGGTTTGGCTAACGCAGATAACCCTCGTCTAGCTTTGCGCGTCTACTTCTTGACCCAGCGTAGCTAGGTGGTTCAGTCACTCGACTTGTAATCTGAGTTTAGGAGTTCGAATCCCCGTCGCACAAAATATGCACGCCCTTTCAGTTGTGGAGGCGTTATATTGTGACGGTCAATCCCGCTCTTAGTTGGTAAAAGAGTACCCCAAGAGTTGGCGGTGGGTGGTGGTGACTAGCTGCCTTTTCTCCAGTTTTTCACTACTAAATTAGGGACGGCTAGAGCAGATAGCCCTCGTGAAGCTTTGCGTGAAATTCAAACAAGCAAACATGTTGGTGTTAACATTGTGGAAAGTTGGTTAACAGAAGAAGGTTAAAAGGAAGTTAGTAATTAGGCGTAAAGAAAAATGTGCCAAAAGCGCAATCAATTCTTACCACTGTTTGTGGTTTTACATATAACTCTTATAAACCAAAAATAAATACCACTAACATGCCGGATATTATATTCACATACATGTACATATTTCTCTCTCTCTGTGTGTGTCATATATAAATATACAGGTTCCATAGCGTGATGTAATTAAACGTTTGAATTTGTCGAGTCCCTTTCTAGATTCGAGAGTGTATGCTAGGAAAGAGGAAATCAAGTTAATGGGAAAATAATGGAATATTTTCTTACTAACACAATGTTTTTCATGATGAATTTTGTAATAAATCTCACGATTTAATCGAAAAGCAGTAAAGGGTGAATCATACTTGCGCGCCACCACTAGGCGTCTGAGAACATTTTTTTTTAATTTAAAGGCGCTTTGATTACGTGGTGCTGTATTAGGATAAACCTTTTAATGAAATATAATTCAAAGTATTTTGCGATACTATTCGTAGTAAATCGTAATATTACATTAATCGCATTTATTTAATTTTATGAAAGTTTTAAAGAATGTAAAGTGATTCTTCCATTGTGGATAATTAGCCTACACGTTTTCCTAACTTCCGTCTTCTTCATACCTGTACTATCATGTACTATTTAAGTAATTGAGCGTATCACGTATATTTGTTTCATCAAGACGTATAGTACCTATTTACTACGCCTGCTAATATTTTTCATAAATTTGATAGTGAATTGCAAATTGTATTAAAGTCAAAAGCAGCAAAAAATGTTTTTCTTTGTTTTTTTAATTTTGCGCATAGCTACACGCGGAATATCTGCGCTAGCTGCCCCTAATTTAACATTGTAAGACTAGAGGTAAGGCAGCTAGTGATTACCATCCATTGCCAACTCTTGGGCTGCTCTTTTACTAACGAATAGTGAGATTGACCGTAACATTATAACACTCCCACGGCTGAAAGGGCGACCATGTTTGGTGCGACAGGAATTCAAACCGAAAAATGTTTTTATAGCAGCACCTGAGATACGTACTGTAAAATTTATATGAAGTTATTATGAACAAACATCACAGTTTGGAAGCTTTAAATCGAACAAATCAGTTCTTTTTCTTTATCTAAACCACAAAATACAAAAGTAATGGATAACGAGCATACCAGATTAATTTATTCCAGTAAACTTTGCGTTTTTACATTGTTAATTGTGAAAACAGCGCGCCGTGTTTTATTAGAAGGTTTAACGTTACCTAGACAACTGGTTGGTTGGTTGTTTAGAATTAAGCACAAAGCTACACAATGGGCTATCTGTGCTCTGCCCACCACGAGTATCGAAACCCTTATTTTAGCGTGTAAGTCCGCAGACATAGCGCTGAGCCACTGGGGGGGCACCTAGACAACTGTAAAATATCTGTTCCACTCTGATATGTTGTGTTGTAGTTTCTACACTTCAAACCCGTATGAAAATGAAAAACGTAACTTACAAGCATTAAATGCTAAATAGACAAGTCTGTTACCCATATTTATTTATCCCAACCATGAATACGGAAAAAGTTCATATATATATATATAAGTCTATGGATGATCAGTTTGACATATTTTATAGATCTGTTTAATTTACTCTATTATTTCGCTCAGGCAACCCTTATTGGAATGGCGTAAGAAATATTTTTCTGAGAAGTGAGATGGTTATCATAATCGATGGTAGAACAGACTTCCGATTTATTTGCTGTTAAAGAGGATGATCTTACGTTACCATGACAACGGAAGGACTGATTCTTGTGTTTAGTGAAATAGAATTATTACGAGGATTTACTTGCAATGTCAATAAAACTGTATAAGTTGTAAAGGGCAGGAGTGTACGGATGGTAGAACAAAATAGGAGTATCTGATTCCTCTGAACCCTTCATCTCTTGCTTCGCAGTTTTTATGAAGTAAACCAATGCGAATAAAGCCAATGATGTCCCTAATTTTTATGCTGCAGCATGGGAAAAGTCATACTTTGATATTCCTGTTGATAGGTAAAGTATTTATTTGTCTTAGAATTTTCGCGGAACTTATGCACAAGGGCTATCTGCACACACCCGTCTTTAATTAGTAAACTACAGGGAAGGCAGCCAATCAACAGCACTCATTTTTTCCACTTGGGCTATGCTTGTATTACCAAATAGTGGAATTTTACTGTTACTCTTATAGCACACCTAAGGTCCCAACGTGCAAAGTGTTTTTTGTTTTTTTTCGACAGCATACTCAAACCAAGATTTACTGTATGGCCAATATAACATTAGACCATGCCTTGTTGGTTGGAAGAAAGGACTTTTAATAGCATAGTTATTAACTGCTTACATCTTCCTAAAAGAAGTAAACTGTTTTAATCTAGTTCGCATATAAATAAAAGTCTAGATGATCCCTGGTATTCAACGAAAAGCCTCATCGGCACTGGATATGACAGACGTTCAGTGAATGAAGTATTATTAGATATTCTTATTTGTTTATACTCATAAGTTCTTAGAATTTATCACATACAAAGGACATTAATAAGAAACTAAGTGACGCCGATTGTTTTGTCAAGTGACATTAATAAGAAACCAGATAATACTAACCGTTTTTTTCTACTTTAATCGACATTATTAAACCATTTTAACCATTTTTACCAGCTAATCTTTTTTTAGGTGTGTTTATAATAAATCCAGTGGACTGTGATAAAGACTACTTTGTCGACGAAATATTTCTCTTCTTACAATTGGTTAAAGCCTCTTACCTTCTAATCTCTGATTGGACAGAAAAATGAACACATATTCATAACGAAGGTCTTAATATCTATCCAAGATTCTCTTTTATTCTCTTGCAACAGAGTTTTATTGATACGCTCTATCGGCCAAATTGGAACTGTTTTCTTCATACCTTCTATCCTTTGTATTGCCTACTCCCTCTTGTGGATTGCTTCAGTACTGTGTGTTCGAATATCCGTCACACCAAACATGCTCACCCATTCAGCCGTGAGGTCGTTATAATGTGACTGTCAATCCCACTATTCGTTTGTAAAAGAGTAGCCCAAAAGTTGGCTTTGAATGATGTTGACTAGCTGTCTTACCTGTTGTTTTACACTGCTAAATTAGGGACGGCTCGCGCAGGTAGTCCTCATGTAGCTTTGCGCGAAATTCAAAATCAAACAAACAAACAAGTCTACTCGGTTAGGCTGTTAAATTTAACAGATAGAGTACACGAAATAACCTTACCAAACAAGTAATGTGACACCATCATAACATATTGCACTTGGATATCAGGTAACAAGTAAAAAACATTGTACTACAAGAACTTTATTAAATAAATGATATAATGATAAAAGGGGAATATCAGTATTAAATATTTAAATACAATGACTTTATAGTACGAAGACATGTATAGCTTCATCAAGTGATAAATATGACGAAATGATAACTGCCTTATTATCTTATTAAACATCGTTCATAAAAACCAAAAGAAATGTTTAAAAAATTGTATATGAAATTATTTTCATATCGTTTGAAGATTTTGGAATATCTTTCCAAACTATGTTTTCTTTTATGTTACAGTGGTTCTGCTGGACACAACGCATGAGAGCTCTCTCGACTGGACAAAATATCCATATGGTCCCCAAGCCAGGACTCCTGGAGTAAGCCAGTTTTGTTATTTACTTTTTCCTTTGTTTTGTTTATTTTAAAACAGTCTCTCATTGGCAAAACAGTGTTTTCTCATTCATAAGACTAGATACCGTCGATGGTTTTAAATGGAGGTCGTTTTATTAATGGATAAGTAACTATGCTGTTTATTGATAAATTATCGATATTAATAAGTTGATACCCGTGAAACAGCATATTGTTAGTTTTGTTTAACAAGTTAAAATTGTGTGAAGAATTTGACTGTATTTTCCTTAGATTAAAATATCTTTAGAACAATCGCTTTCTAGTTGTTTTTGTTCTATACTTTCAACAGATTTTTTCCAAATGCAGTTCTATTCTTTTGAGCATCCAATAGTTAGCGAATATTTTCTAACTTTATGATTTGAAATATTCGAAAGGAAAAGAGAGTTGTTATTTTCGTTGATTCCAGTAGATTAAACTTTCTGTCAATTCAAGAAATCTAAGTAGAAAAACAGAAACTTGAACTTTTGCATAGATGTTATTTTTAAAAATTGGACATAAGTAGAATAACTCGAAAATTAATTTATTGCAATGTCAAACACAGCAAATATCTATCTCTCTTTCTCTTTTTTTCTTAAAATCATATAATGATTTGGAATGTGGTTAATGATGTGGATTAGCAAAATGACAGCCTAGTTGCACATTGAGTTTTTCTTTTTTTACGTTAATTTGTGTGAAAGACAAACTTTCTTTAAAAGAGTTGTAAGTCTTATAAAATCTTGTTTGTTTGATGAATTCAAATTTCCAACTCTCATGGTGGCGCTAAGCGTGTTTTTCGACAGTTCTGATCAATATTCTTAGTACACATTTTACAAGTTCAACATTGAGTTATTTGACTGTTGTCATGCAAACTTCAACTTCATTTCCTGGTAATAGCGAACAGTTAAAGGGTATTCAATCATGTAGTAGTTGGATATATGATGGCTGAAATATGCTTTTAGCAAAGAATTTTAGAATAAAACAACAACTACCGCCTCTTGGTGTTTCCAAATGGAGATAATGTTTACTGTATAAATATATAGATTGTGCTAATTAGATACATTTTCTTATTAAAAATCAAACTCTTTTCCAAATTATCGGCAATTCAATGAAGGTTCATCATTGCAGTATCCTTTCAAAAATTTTGAGAGTTTATTTATCCATATCAGTAATTTGTAACTTTTTATTTTTTTTTCAATTCACGTAATTTTCCATCAGGCATCATAGGAGATATAATAATGTAAGAAATAGTATTTTTTTTATTTTACAAAGATGAAAGTTGTAGGAATCAACTGTTTAATTAAACAGTTTTTGTTTCTGTTTTTACGTCTATCAGTAAACAATTGAACAGAAATAAAGACACGTAGATAATTGTATTCTTACGTAAAAAGCCTACGAAGTTCACCATAATTAAAATAACGTTTTCCCTCCGTAATATACCGTAATATATAGTCATGTCTTTTATGTTGTCACAAACTGGATTTGGTGTAACAGATAGTCATGTTAATGTTTGTTGACTTTCTTGTTAACAGAGCGCACAGCGGATTTTCATAAACTGTTATAATCTAATAATGAAAGTAAATCTAATTTGGAATATTACAGTACTTTGCAAAGCGTCGCACTTTTTAACTACTACTTAATTCTATCCAACTCTTACTTTTCTACATAAATATTTGATATATTTTCATCTTTCAGAGAGGTAGGAATTAAGACTTTATGTAGTACATGAAGAGAAGAGACTTTGAGGTTGGGTTATTTTTATTTCCTTGGCTTTATTTCGACTTCACGCGCTTTACAAGGGAAGATCTAAACAACAACATGGGCTAACCCTCTTCTATTGTTACTAAGAATCGTTTCTTTTTTAAAAAAAACTCGAACTACCTTAAAGCATCCTGTTGCTAATTTTGATATGATTTGAATAAAGTTAGAAACTGACAAGATAATCGTTTTCGATTTTATTACTTTACTTTTTCCAATTGAGCGTCACTTTGTAGTTGATAGTGAAGCACATTGTTTAAGTAAAGTTTACAAAAAGTAATTTTTACTAATAGCTAACAGTTTAATGATACCTTCACCCACTGCTTGAGCTTACATGACTAGTTTTCTAAAACTTTTCTGTGTGGAAGTAAAAAGCGTTGCTTTTGTACTGACCTCGTTATGGTTGGTTGTTGTTTGACGTTTTATGGCGCAAAGTAACTAGGCTATCTCCGCTGACCTTGTTACGATACAATTAGACATAGTAGTATTCATCACATGCAAAAAATATAATTACCAAACTCATGCTCCAAGCAGCAAATCCTCGTATGTGGATTTATAAACGCTAAAAAAGTTGTATTGGTTTGAATTTCGCGCAAAGCTACTCTAGGGCTATCATAATTTAGA
This sequence comes from Carcinoscorpius rotundicauda, assembly GCA_011833715.1. Taxonomy (NCBI): domain Eukaryota; kingdom Metazoa; phylum Arthropoda; class Merostomata; order Xiphosura; family Limulidae; genus Carcinoscorpius; species Carcinoscorpius rotundicauda. Next base: position 25,525,242 of record CM022405.1, on the reverse strand, counting down.
AGTGTAAGACTATACTAGTGTAATGACCAACCACCATAAGCTCTTGGGCTTCTCTTTTACTGACGAATAGTGGGATTGACCGTTACATTATAATGCCCCTGCGATATGAAAGGGCGAGTATGTTTGGTGTGACGAGTTTCGACCCGCGACCCTTGGATTATGAGTCGAGTACCTTAACTATCTGGCCATGTCGGGCCAAGAAATTTATAGCTTTGTGCTTAAATATGAACAACTTATTAAATCTATAATTTAGGTCGCTGGAAACGGCTGTGTAGATATGATAGTTATCAACTTTGCAGGTTCTTCTTAGATAAATGGTACATTTTAAACAGATGTATAAAATTTTCAAACGATGTTTTGTGTTGCTTATTGTTAAGAAATTAAACGTGTTAAAATAAACCATGAAGCTTGACTCCACGTACATTATCATTTTAAATTGTTAAGAAATAATACTGTAGAAATACTGCGCGCATATGAAAGACATATCTAAAGGGTGGAGTCTGAACTGTTTAGCTCAGTTCCTAAGGTGGGGCGTGTCACATATGTAGTGCATTCAATCCAAATCTAAACACCGTGGCACTAGTCATTTGTTCTGCGAAGGAGGTAGCTTTACACTAGGTGGCGTTAGGTATATTGTCAAAGTTTTCTGTAAACATATGAAGCACTGTGTAGTTTAATCATAAAAAGACAGACTATCAACATACGTGGATCATATTTATAATTAAAATCATTTTCCCAATAGCTTGAGGTAGAACTGAATTTCTTATTTCTTGAACATAAAGCTCCTGGTGCCAAGTGTTAACATTTTTGCAAGTTGTCGTTTTCTTTCGTTCAAACAGGAAAATGATAAGCTGAAAAAAAGAATTGTCGAAAACTTTTCTTTGAGAGTTTTATAAGTTTCGTACTTTCAGCTTTTAACAGAAGAACTTCTAAAGCTTTACGTACACATTTTGATCGAAAAATAAACATTGATAAAACTAAAAAGATAGAAAGAAGGTAGGAAGATAGCCAGCAACAAAGGTGGATGGTTTGTTGTCGTGCTGTCATGAAGACTGTTGCTCACACATGATTTCCCCCTCATTTTAGAAGATTAAAGTTAAAGTCATCAAGTGTCAGGTACAGTTTTTTAAGACTTCACAATCGATTGAAACTAACACAGCACTCTTAACCGGGCTACGATATTTACGTGTTACATGAAAGGAAATAAAAGGAAGGAATTTCCAGAACGTAGAATTGCGTTCTAAACTTTCAAGGTAGTGGCAGTTCGATATGTCTGAACCATACTTAGAACTACATCAGTTCTTACGAAAATGATAGTGGGGCGTGGTTGCTGCAGGTACAACAGCTACGTAATGAACAGTTTGCATGTCAGGCTAAAGGATTTGCCAATCTGGTTAAACAGGTCTAAAATGTAGTTTAACGCGCTAAATGGTAGCATAATCCTTGTCTGTGGAATCGGTGAATTGGTTGGAAATAATTAGTTTTTCTTTTTGAAAATTTGCTGATAGATAGAAGAATGAAATGAAAGACATACGGACGAAACAAAAAATGAGAGTCAGAATGAAGAATTGATAAATCTATATATATATGTATTAAAATCCTCTGTAGAGCTCAGTTTTCCTTATTAGCTTATCGTTCACTGGTAATAACGGTTGAACACTATGATATTTACCTTATCGTTTATTGGTAATAACGATTGTACACTGTATGATATTCACGTTATCATTCACTGGTAATAACGGTTGAACACTGTATGATATTTACCTTATCGTTTATTGATAATAAAGATTGAACACTGCATGATATTCACTGGTAATAATGGTTGAACACTGTGATATTCACCTTATCGTTCACTGGTAATAATGGTTGAACACTGTGATATTCACCTTATCGTTCACTGGTAATAATGGTTGACACTGTATGGCATTTACTTTATCATCGCATAGCAACAGTAGTTGAACGCTACATGATGTTCATAGTTAGTGTTGGAAATAAACTTCACAACAATTTTATTTGTAGAGTGATTGAATGCTACGTATATTTCACCAAATTATCTTCGTAACTGAACTAGTGATAGTTTTCTCATCTTTAGTTACATTCAATATTACAAAAGTTGGCGCTAAGAACCTATTAATTTAATATGTAAAAAATTACACCCTGTAATTCCTCAATATGTAATCATTTGTAAATAACGTGAAAATGATAAAACAATTACAAACAAAGGAAACTCAAAAAATAAAACAAAGAAGGCTTAGGGTATTTCATTGTGATTCAAAAACGTTCCTTCTTCAAGTGTGTTCTGGAGATTTTTAATTTTGTTGCAGGACTTTGTAACTTAGTGAATTTAATTTTTTTTTCTAAAATAATTTTGTTTGCTTGAAGTTAAGCTCAAAGCAACACAATGGGTATCGAAATCCAGATCCCAGCAAACATACCGCTATGCCAAGGAAGGGGGTAAACTAGTTATAGAATATATAGTGTAATAAATATAGAGTGACATATTTCTGAATCTAGTAGAAGGGTTAGTTTAAGGGGCATTATCGGACCTCACAATATGTTAGCCAAAAACGTTTTTAGCATTGAAGATATTCAAATAATAAACTACTATGTGTTGTCGATATGCATTTTCTCTATGCAAAGTCTAAGCTACTCTAAACACACTTTATTTCAAACCTAAGTTAATAATAGCAAGACGTTGTAACCAGTTATTTACATAATGAAATCTAGCTTGTTACAAATGTATTTTAGTATTTAGATAAGTTGAATTAGGGTCAGTCTTTATTGAATCTTTAAATGTTACCATTACACTTGAGCTCTTGTATAAGGAAAAAAATAAAAAATTCAATAGTTACTTATATCAGTGTCATTAATTTCAGGATTTTATATAATAGAAATGCAAGCTAGTTTATGGTAATAAGAAAACTGTGAACACTTGTTGTTTGACATCTTTGTATGGTAACTCTGTATATAAATAAGGAATAATTCATTAAGCAGATTTATAGTGGAAAGCTCAACAAACACTGAAATAGATATTAAATGCACCAATGAGGTAGGTGTATATTCGGCTTAAGGTTCAAATGTGAATCGTAAGTTTTGGCGTTTAGCATTAAATTTATGTATAGAGAGAAAATTAAGTAAATTAGAGTGAGGAATTTCAAAAATTTAAATGTTTATCTCAGTGTTATTTATTTATTCTGTTTAAAAGCGAAAATGTAAACTTGACATGAATCGCTGGGGGTAAATGATAGTTTACCATGATCATGACATATTGTTTCTGTGACTCATCTGTAACTGACAACTCTACATCCTCAGAGAACAAACCAGATAAACGTGGCATAAATTAAATTTATTATATGGTTACTAGCTTTGGTTTATGCGTATTATACTTTATTAAATAACTGTTCATACACGTGCGTGTAACCGAAAATATTTTGACACCATCACGAAAAGTGCAATAAATAAAATGCATTTTGTAATTACATTACAAAAATCGTCAGAATATAAGTTTATCTTATAACCGCATGTAAGTTAGTTGTAAAAAAAATTCTGGGCAAAGGTGCTCACTATATCAAAACTGCCCATTTAAAGAATTAATAAGTAGACGAATAGCTTTAAAAAAGGAAGGGGTTTCGAGTTATGTAATTAAAGAAACTTCAAATGGCTTCCGGTGAAGCAGAAATAATAAAAATACGGCTCATAGAATGAATATATTTATTAAAAATTTACCAGAATTTATAGTAGAGATGAATTTCAAGCAGGATAACTATGAAAGATGTTAAAAAGAACAATTATAGCTCGAGGTATTCAGGGAGTGTGTGTGTGTGTGTGTGTGTGTGTATATACACACGATGGTTGATTCAGTCTGACAACAAGGGGGCTGGATACATATAGTTTATACCGAGGGTATAATGTGATTAAGAATCGATTTCAGCCGCTAGGGCGGACTTAAAGATCTGCGACACTTGTTTGCTTTTTGGAACATTTGTCGTAAAAACTGCCTCTCACATTTAAGTACATGAGTCACTTTGTACACAGAGCAGCAAAAGCAAACAAACATTCAGAATTCCAACCGGGCAGATTGAGCTTGATGGATGGATTCATTAACCTTCGGTGCAGAGAGTACACATTAGTGTTCTAATTTATTTTTTTTTAATATCTAGTTTGTTCTAAGCCTTAAAACTTCTCATTTTCCTTTACGCAATCCTTACTTCTATTGGCTCAGTTTTGTTTTTTTTCGTTACCTTGTCTGTTAATCCAATCTAATTCTTTTTCAGTTTTAATTGGACCAACTTACTTGCATATACACGAATATCTCAAAACGACAGGACTGTCAGACAAATTACGCCAACTAACAAAGTCTCATAGTTTAAAAAGATAAATTCGAAGCTATAGATAGTAAGTACATTTTGTTGTATATACATACCGTTCCATTTGAGTTACAAATTATATACACGTGTTGCGTCTACTCCACTCTGGAGTTTTTCTCATTAAATTATCATAGGAATCTATTTAGTTTTTAACTGAGAGAAAGTGAAACAAGGCACTGTACTAGTCACTCACTGTCCATGATGTTGTATCAACTGACATTGATTGACAGGTTGGTGTTTCTACGGTTTCCCATCATACTTTTTAACTTCGAGTAGCAGTTTTTAAAAACTGAACACCATTATGATGCCTCAATGAAATAATGAACCAACAACCTCTGACCTTAAAGTGATAGAACTTGACTGTTTCCGGTTGTCTTTATCTTATTCCTCATGTCAGCACGGCAATATTTTGTCTCTTACTATAGAATTACAGAAAAATAAATATGAACTCCTATCCATCATTTGATTCATGGCTTGTCACTGAGTTATACCGGCCTTAGGGAATTCCACCCCTCATCAGTAACCCCAGATAACCCTAGACAGAAAAAGACTAGTCTTTATATACTAGTATAGTGTGTGAAAACACCACACACACGTTTATGTTTCACATAAATAATTTCCTTTTCATCACTGATAGTAAAAGGAGAAATGACAAAAATCCTATAAATGGAGCGCTTTTGAAAGGTTGACCTTTTTTCTTCACATGCAAATTGGATAAAACCAGAGTTGTTGTTGTTGAGTTTAACTATTTTAGGTCTGAGTGAACCTGTTGATTTGTACTGTTTCAGTTTTTAATACGTTATGTTAAGTAGATATCATTACAATCAGCTCCTCATCTTAGTTTGTTTTAACAAAACCATAGGAAATAACACGCGCGCACGCACACACACCCACGTGTGTAAATGAAAGTCGAAAATCACCTAAATAATTTCAAGCTGTTAGAGCTCATCAGTACTTATTATTTCACGATAAGATAAATCAAAGTAGTAGCGATTTGATGAGTAGCTATGGTTACAGTAAGACCCATACAAACAGTATATAATTGATTGGTAATTATAAACACAATACACTTCATAACCAAACAATAAAAACACAATAGATATACCGGTGGCCAAAATCTTAAAGCCAATGAACATAAAGAACAAATATGCATTTTGCGTTATTAGACTCAACCATTTATTTGAGTAGAATTTCGAAAGATGAAAATAACAAAAGGGAAAATTGGTTTGGTTTTTTGGAATTTCGCACAAAGCTACTCGAGGGATATCTGTGCTAGCCGTCCCTAATTTAGCAGTGTAAGACTAGAGGAAAGGCAGCTAGTCATCACCACCCACCGCCAACTCTTGGGCTACTCTTTTACCAACGAATAGTGGGATTTACCGTCACATTATAACGCCCCCACGGCTAGGAGGGCCAGCATGTTTGGCGCGACTCGGGCGCGAACCCGCGACCCTCGGATTACGAAGAAGCGCACACCTTAACGCGCTAGGCCATGCTAGGCCCAAAAAGGGAAAATAAAAATAAAACATTTTTATCATTTAATATGGAAAATGTGAACACCATGAAATTAGCCTCAGTACTAGTTGGTCAAAAGTTTAAGACCATACTAAAACGAAGCGTTAATCGGTAAACATATAACGAAATTTAGTCATTTGTGTTCAAGCATTACCGTTGTCAACATCTCCCACTGAAATCTCCTGTGGTAAAAACATAACAAAGGCTAAAAAGTTAACAGAGTTTGAACGTGGCAGGATTGTCGAGCTGCAAAATCAAGGTCTCTCTCAACGTGCCATCACTGATGAGATTGGGCGTAGTAAAACTGTTCTTGCAAATTTTTTAAGAACCTGAGGGGTACGGAAGGAGAATTTCAAGCGGACGATCCAAGAACATTTCGCCGCCGTTGAGTAGGAGGATTTGACTGATTGTCCAGCAAGACATCAGTCGATTGTTGAACCAGATCAAGGCCCTTACAGACGCAGAAAGCATCTCAAGAACAAAAAGACAGCACCAACGAGAGAAAGGCTTTAAAAACCGTAAACACCTTCAAAGGCCACGCCTCCTTCCACGCCATGAAACAGCTCGGTTAAACTTTTGAAAAGCTTTGTTTGTTTGTTTGTTTGTTTTTTTAGAATTTCGCACAAAACTTCTCGAGGGCTATCTGTGCTAGCCGTCCCTAATTTAGCAGTATAAGACTAGAGGGAAGGCAGCTAATCATCACCACCCACCGCCAACTCTTGGGCTACTCTTTTACCAACGAAAGGTGGGATTGACCGTCACATTATACGCCCCCACGGCTGGGAGGGCGAGCATGTTTGGCGCGAATCGGGCGCGAACCTGCGACCCTCGGATCACAAAGCGCACGCCTTAACGCGCTAGGCCATGCCAGGCTCTGTTGAAAAGCACCAAATGTGGGACGTAGAAAAGTGGATGAAGGTTTTGTTCTCTGATGAGAAAATATTTAACCTGGATGGTCCAGATGGCTTCCAACGTTACTGGCACGATAAGGCTATCCCATCGAAGCGATTTTCTACACGACATAGTGGAGGAGGTTCCATCATGATCTCCTTTCTCCTTCCATGGAACAATGGAGCTTTAGGTTATACAAGGGCGTCAAACAGCAGCTGTTGGAGAGATAATTCTTATTGACTGAAGGCCCTCGCTTGTGTGGAAATGACTGGATCTTTCAGCAAGACAACGCTGTAATCTACAATGCCCGCAGGACAAAGGACTTTTTCATAGCGAATAACGTGATTTTTTTTACCATTCAGCGTCTTCGTCCGAACAGAACCCCATTGAAAATGTTTGGGGGTGGATGGCAAGGGAAGTCTATGGAAATGGACATCATTTACAAACAGTGCATGATCTTCGTGAAGCCATCTTCACCACTTGGAATAACATTTCAGTCAGCCTTCTGCAAACGCTTATATCGAACATGCCAAAGCGATTGTTTGCAGTTATTCGCAACGACGGCCGTGCAACTCACTACTGAGATCTTTTGTTGGACATTTCCTACCCTGTTTAGGACTTCTTTTTGGTATGGTCTTAAACTTTTGACCAGCTAGTATTTAGGCTAATTTCATACCATTTACATTTTCCTATTGATGCTAAAAAAAACTTTTATTTTTATTTTCTCTTTTCTTATTGTCACGTTTCTAAGCTCTACTCAAATAAGTGGTTAAATCTAACAACGCAAAATGCATATTTTTGTTGATGTTCATTGACCTTAAGATTTTGGCCAGCAGCGTATCTATAAACACAGTATGACTCATAACCAAGCAAAAAAAACAATAAATATATAATATATTTTTGGAGGCGACTGCGGAAGTAAGACCTACATTGCGGTGGAGATACACCATCTATCAGTCTAAACATCCATTCGCCAGTCTCACATAACAAATAAGAGTAGCAATAGGTATAGAAATAGAAATTAGAAGAGCTAGATGTGAGTTCTCAAGCCCATAACGTCCCACATTACCCTTCACTGGATGGAACACCGTACTGGTATAGTTCGTTTGTTATGCCTTCATTTATTGTCTTTCTATCATGTTGGGGTTTGGAATGCTAAGTTCAAGAGGTAAGTTTTCAACTTACTTACCTCCAACTTGTGGTACCTTATTTCCTTATTTTTATTTCAATTAATTTTCTTCTTTACATAGGCCTGGCATGGCCTAGCGCGTTAAGGCGTGCGCTTCGTAATTCGGGTTCGCGCCCGAATCACGCCAAACATGCTTGCCTTCCCAGCCGTGGGAGCGTTATAATGTGACGTTCAATCCAACTTTTCGTTGGTTAAAGAGTAGCCCAAGAGTTGGCGGTGGGTGGTGATGACTAGCTGCCTTCCCTCTCGTCTTACACTGCTAAATTAAGGTCGGCTAGCACAGATAGTCTTCAAGTAGCTTTGTGCGAAATTCCAAAAAACCAACCAACCAATCAATCTTCTTTACATGGGAGTACCATCATCTTCACTCAAGTGTCTGCAGATAATTTGAATCAAAACAATAGATATCTTTAAATACAGTATAACTCATATCTGACGAAAAACTCAGAAGTAATAGATAACTACAAGCAGTAAAGTACCGATTAGCAGCAACTATAAATACAGGTCAATTTAGTTTGGTGTGTACATCGTAATGAACTGAGCTGAAAGATTGATTTGCATTGTACAAGGTGCTCTGGAAACAACTATTTCAGGGAATCTTATAAACACTTTTATCTTATAAGTGTCATCGATGACAGGGTGTCGCTGCTTATCGTGAGCATATTCTGTAATGAAATGTTTTGGGCTGTATATATGTTTTAAAAAACCCAACAAAAACATATACACCTTTTAAATGTACATTTACGAAAACTACCCAAACAAACCATAAATTCCATTTCACACCAAAATGACTGATCACTGGATGCCTTATTTCTATTGTTATGTTAAGTGGCAAAAGTACTTTATATTGCCACTAATTTTACCTTATCATAGATGTAACACATCCAATTATTCTGTGAGTAAAGAATTGATAAATGAAGTGTATTCCAGCACAAGTGTTAAACCAGCATTCTATAGTTAGTACCAAGTGTTAAACCAGCATTCTATAGTTAGTACCATGTGTTAAACCAGCATTTGTACTTAGTGCCAAGTGCTAAACCAGCGTTCTATAGTTAGTACCATGTGGACCGTGTCCAAAGTCAATCCGTATCAACGCCTTCGTACACAAAATAAAAGCTATATTTAAGAAAGAGAATCTTTTGACCCTTCAAAAAAGCTATTACGATGAAACTGGACATATTCTCTGGAAGTATTACCAAGATAATAAAGATATGAAATTTCCTAAGGCTAAAGTCAAACGTTTAAAAACTTTCAAGCCACACTTTGAAATCAACAGGTGTTTTTTAGGAAAAAGATGGGTGAAAAGCTGGAATTATTGCTTTTCATTTCGATACAGCTCTAATAAACCTTTGTGATTTTAGTCTGCCTAAACGTAGTTTTTAAAGACGAAGTTCGCTGATTAGGGGTAGTCTGTATTTGAAAAGCTTATTTAAACTGTTTAACATAAAACTGACCTTGCTGTTCTTCGCACAAACATGAAACGTAAGAATTACGGGTGTCAAATTCAGCATGATCAAATGATAGATTAAGGAGCTTCAAGGATCCGGAACATCGTTCTTTTAAAACGTACACGGATTATTTTGATCTTGAATGAACCTCTTTCCTTTTCAATTTGTTTATTACCAGAAAGTTTAAGTATATTACAAAAACCGTATTTTTTCATTTGAAAAAGCAACTAAATGTATTCGTGCTCACGTTATTTTTAAATATAAACATGTAGGTTAACATTTTATTGTTTCGTAACTTTGACTTCAGTTGGCAGTCTGTTGTTCTAGAACTCTAGGTACTCTAGCTCGGAGATTTCCAAACTTTCTCGGCGTAAGAACCCCTGGCACATTGCGCATTCTGAGTGAGACTCTCCTTCTGATACTGAGTAGGTTAATGGTATTGTCTATCTTGTGTATTTCCTAAGGCCTTCCCCGAAATTTTTCTGTGATCTCCAGTTTGGGAGCCCCTGCTCTAATTGACAGTGTGTGTTTTTAGAACTCTGAGCTCCAGTTGACAGCCTGTTGTTTCAGAATACTGGGTGAATCGTCTCTATGATAATATTCTCCCAGATGGCTATGCAAAAATACTAGCTGCTGTTGTTTTTTAATTAAGCAGAAAGCTTACCTGTGTTCTGCTCACCACGGCTATCGAAACCTTGTTTTTAGCGTTGTAAGTCCAGAAACATACCGCTCTGCCACTGGGGGTAAAGCACTAGCTAACCAAATGTAGCTGACATTTTATTTCCCTTTCTGTGAGTTGCCTTATGCGTTTCACATTAATAAAAATGTTGTAATTAGCTGGTTTTGATTAAAGTAGAACTGAATGAATGAAAGATCATCAGTGGTTCAAATTTGTATCAAATGTAAATATAAACACTAATAATCACATTGAAACTACTGTTAAAACGTTTTTACCATAAACCTGATTAACCTAACAAAAATATATTTAGGCATTTTCGTGTAATAATCATTTATTTATTACACAGTTACAGTTTTCATCGGTAACTGTATGTTAACAACAAGGTTTTGTACATTCTAATAGCATAATTAACGAAAATTGGAGTTTTCTGTTGCGTAGTCAACGTTTAAAAAACGAATTGATATAATATCTGTTTCGGTTGGTGTTTCAATTGAACCAAAATAATTTAATGACAAATTTGTTACGCTTGCGCTGAAAACCCAAGACTTGAATTTTTAAGGTTTCAACTTCGTTTGGCTACGAGTAAGAAACGGATCGATTTGTTTGGTAGTGTATAGGTTATTTTCTTCTGTCTTTCTTATCGGTTAATTATCTCATAAGAAGAAGGAAAGGAACTGAGTGTCTTTAAACTTGTACCTTTCTATACAGCTTGCATATATTGTAGACACGTGTGTAGAAACTGGTCGAGTAACAAGAGTCACGTTACTTCGCGCGCTTTTGTTGGAGTAATAAACAACTTACTGGCGTCGACAAAATGGATAAGGTGGATATTTTCCCCATAATTTGCATGAAAATAGGCGACTTACTATTTAAATCGATAATTCTGATGATATACCTTTTCATGCCTAGATGAAATCTTTCTCTCTGTGTGTGTGAAGATCGCTACACTTTACTTGTACCGTCACAAAGAGTTACAGATCTGATTGAGCTTGAAAGACAAAGTGTATCAATATTTTTCGATGGTCATCTATTTCAGTTTGATTATCAGTTGGTTGTGATATATGTTTCGTCCTCTCTCTATCCTTATGAAACAAAGTCGATGATACTTTTATACGTAGGTTGATTACATATACATGTGCGTTAAAATCAATTTAGGCCCAGCATGGTCAGGTGGTTAAGGCATTCAACTCGTAATCCGAGGGTCGCAGGTTCTAATCCCCGTCGTACCAAATATGCTCGCCTTTTCAGCCGTGGGGGCATTATAATGTGACTCTAAATCCCACTATTCGTTGGCAAAAGAATAGCCCAATAGTTGGCGCTGGATGGTAATGACTAGCCGCTTTCTCTCTAGTCTTACACTGCTAAATTAGGGACGTTTAGTGCAGATAGCCCTCGTGTAGCTTTGCACGAAATTAAAAAACAAATCAATTTATATTTTGATGCTCCATCTCTCAGTACCTTGCCCCCCAGAGCAGCACAGCGGTATGTCTGGACTCATACTACAAGAACCCGGGGTACAGAGGTATGTCTGCGGACTCATATCACAAGAACCAGGGGCACAGCGATATGTCTGCGGACTCACACCACAAGAACCTGGATTTCGATACTCGTGGTGGGCAGAGCACAGATAGCTAGCTTATTGTGTAGCTTTGTGAGTAATTCTAAACAAACAAACATGCCACAAACTTGTTACTATATCAAGTAACGGGAGTTATATATGTTCTGTTTCACGTAAATGAACATTTGATCTACATCGGGCTAGCATGACCAGGTGGTCAGGGCGCTCGACTCGCAATCTGAGGGTCGCGAGTTTGAAATCCCGTTACACTAAACATGTTTGCCCTTTTAACCATGGGAAGGAGTTATAATGTAACGGTCAATCTCACTATATGTTAATAAAAGAATAGTCCACGAGTTGGTGGTGGGCGATAATGACTTTCTGCCTTCCCTCTAGTCTTACACTGCCAAATTACAGAGGGGTAGTGCAGATAGCCTTCATGTAGCTTTACGCGAAATTCAAAAACAGTGATATACACCATGTTCAAACAATGTACGATATAACTCACCCATTGATACATCAGATAACATTTGATAATCATCTTATTCACCGCTACCTAAGAAGGAAGTGGGAATAATACAGTCAAAATGGGATATATAATTGTTATATTTACTGAACGTATTCATAGTAACATAAGCTATGTGAGGTAGGTCATAATTATTGCTATAACTCTGTTCTGTATAAAGAAATAATGAAGTATAACGTTATGTCACGAGATTGGCTGTCGTCAATATGCCTTCCAAACAGCAATTGCTGTGTAGAGCTCACAAACAAAACATAAGAAGGCACTTTGTCTCAGATCGTTTTAATTTGGTGTCGCTAAGAGAGAGAGAACCATGTTCTATGGTTTTTCTAAATAATTTGACACGATTGCTAATAGTATTACGCAACTCTCTTCATGGTTATTAAATCAAATAGAGAGTTTATTCTTCTATAGTCCTAATGCAGAAGATAGTCCAAGAAGTATAAAAACATAATGTAATCCACTTCATGTGACGAGCACAAGTTTTATTTTACACAAATCTAAAAAACTAATCGTCAAGAAAGCATTTTTACGTTTGTTGTAAAACTATATCCAAGTGTTTGGTAACGTATTCAAAAACACTAGATAGAGAGATAGATAGATAGAGAAATTGATAAATAATCGGACAACGAGACGTGTTTGTGTGGGTGTGTGTTTATGTATAAAATTAACTCAATTTTTGTATGTGATTACTGCTAGAAATTCGACGCTTTTTGATACCTATCTGTATCTCTATTAGAGAAATGAGCGTGTTCAGGTTACGGCTTACTTCACGTTGTTGTCTAGCACCCAACCTGCCAAGTTACTAGAAAATTCACATGATGAATGCGTTTCATGTGTTTCATACATATTTCATGGCCAGAAATGGAGTGTTTGAAGAGAGGGGGTAAATAGAAAAAAACAATCTGTCTACAGAATCATGTCTTGAGGACGTGTATGACATTGAATTTCGTTATATTTCAGTAAAAATCCGGATTAACGTATTGCTGTAATTTAAGAAAGAACAATGGTAATCTTCTCTTGCTTCCTGTTTTCTCGTATGTTGTAATAAAGACTGTTAATGATATAAAACATGAATAATGGCCTGTAACAAATTTTCTAAGCGCGTACCTTGTTGTGAGCTTTCATTGATTTGATCTGGTGTCTCGCAAGTGCAGCTGTGGATAGTTTAGATAAGAAAGGAGATAGGAAAGAAACATGAACGTGTTTCTGTTCATGCATATCCCACACATTTAATGTGGCAGCGTTAAAACTCTTCAGTGTTAATGAACGTTTGACTCACATGTTCCTGTTTATTTCATGCTTTTCACTTTTAATCTGTTTTGTTCCTCTTCGCAATTTATATGTATATAATTTAAATAAATAAATACATACACATCAGACTCACATATATATAAACTCAAAGTTAATAAGTGTTTTTTATATTATTCTTAGCGCTATAAATGCTGTGATATGTGCTCTTTACATGTTCTAATTTAACAAAAATTTCGCATGGTAAATATTTTATTTAAATGTTATGATTGTTTGCTTGTTTTGAATTTCGCACCAAGCTACACAAGGGCTATTTGCACTAGTCGTCCCTAATTTAGCAGTGTAAGACCAGAGGGAAGGCAGCTAGTCATTACCACCCACCGTCAACTCTTTAGCTACTCTTTTACCAACAAAGAGTGAGATTGACTGTTACATTATAGCGTTCCCATGGGTTATGAGTCAAGTGCCTTAACCAACTGGCCATGCCAGGTCATTTTGTATTTTGCTGACTTGTATTTGTTTCCAGGATAATTATCTGTTATAAATAAATTAACACTAGAAGTTTTAATAACCGTATTTTAGTGTGTTCATTTTTTGTTAAGAAAAATTATTGTTTCGTTTATTAATACAAAATGATATCATCTGTAATAATAATAGAAATATCACACACATCAGAAAAGTTTACTTTATCAGTGCTTTCTAAAATGACAAGTGAAATTTTGTATTTTACTGAACTTATTAAAATTGCTTAATGTTATCGATTTTTATATGAACTGTAATGCACCTGTTATTGAAAAAAAGCGACATTAGCAACTGTATTACGTTTTGATTTTTTCTTTTTCTCTCTCTTTTCTCTACGCTCAGTGGGTCGAGGAAAGTTTCACAAACTTCGAGCAGGGGATCAATTGGAGATCGTTTGTGGTCTGTGATGTCGCCTACACAAACGTTAACAACTGGTTATGGACGCCATTTATCAAGCGTGGCGACGCCAGTCGGATGTACATCGAAATAAAATTCAGCATGCGAGACTGTAATCTTTTTCCAGGCATGGCTTTATCATGTAAAGAGACTTTTTCTTTGCTCTACTACGAGTTTGATGCTGCAACTAAAGAGCCACCACCTTGGGAACCCGAGTCTTACAAACTCGTCGATCGAATTGCAGCCGATGAGGGGCGGTTTACGTCGTCTAATGAAGTTATCATCAACACTGAAGTTCGAAGTATTCCAGTTACCAAAAAAGGTGTTTATTTTGCCTTCCGTGACCAGGGAGCATGCCTGTCGTTAATTGCCATTAAAGTCTATTATGTCACTTGCCCCAGCACGACGATAAATTTTGCCTATTTCTCTGATACTTCCACAAGTGAACAGGTAACAGAAATTGTTGAAGTTGAGGGGCAATGTGTTCCTAATGCTGAAGTCGTAGAACCTCCAAAAATGCTCTGTAAAGGAGACGGGAATTGGACGCTTCTTGCAGGTGGTTGCAAGTGCATGCCGGGATACGAAGCTGACGGACAGACTTGTGAAGGTAAGTGAACGATTTTATTGGAAATAAAAAATTCTCAGTACCTTTCTAATTTTTATCGGCTTTCGATTGTTTACTGATAAATGGTTGTCCGAAGACTTGAAAAGGTGAAACGGAAATTAGAAAAACATTTCATGCATTCACACTTTGCTGTGCTAAATATTTAAAAATCCTTATCACGAGTTTATTGTGCTTTATTAAAATTGGGCGTCATTGAAATACTGATACTGATTATTAAAGCATGAATTAAGTTTAGTAAAATTGTGGTATAAAAAAGGACTTTGGGCACCTAGCCTGACTGTAATAAAAATAGCGTGTTTTAAGTTGAATACATTAATTTGATGAAAATGTTTAGTTTTAAAAATAATTCATTTTGAGAGTATTATTCAAAATGTATCATTTTATGTGTTAATTTTACTTCAAAATATTATTTTTCTTTTATGACTTCACTCGAAAGATCTCGGTTGTCAATGACGATCAGTAAGTGTGCTAGAAATTATGTAGAATGAACGAAGTCATAAATCGTTTTGGAACGACTACAGGTTTGTATTTTTTACTGTTTTTTTACTGAAATGATCAATACTTGTTCCTTTATCTGAATACACGTATGCTGGTATTGGTGTTTAGGTGGGTGGGGAGGTGGTTTCGTTTTGATCCATACAGAACGCGAGTAGTGAGTATACATTTTCAGTGGTGAAAGAGATGTGACTTTACATATGGAATCTTGTGTTTTTTTAATATTATTATATCTTTGGCCTTAGGCAATCCATGGATATTGTCCTCCCAATAAGTTAAAAAATGTTATATATATTAAATGTATGATAGGAAGACCTATTTAATTAATAAAAATTTAAGTTCACCAGGTTATTATGATTAGCAATGGTATTTTTTATATTTTTTAATTTTGGAACTGGATTGTTTGTTTGTTTTGAATTTCGTGCAAATCTACTCAATGATTATCTTCGCTAGCCGTCCCCAATTCAGCAGTGCAAGATTAGAGGGAAGGTATCACCACCCACCACCAACTCTTGGCCTTCTCTTTTACCCACAAAGAGTGGGATTGACGAAACATTATAACGCCCCTACAGCTGAAAGGGCAAGCATGTTTGGTGCGTATGGGGATTTGAACTTGCGACCCTCAGATTACCAGTCGAACGCCTTAACCCACCTGGCCATGCCAAGCCATTTGTTACTGGATAAACTCGCAGAAGAAAATGTATTTAATTGACGATAGGTGTCCAATAATTATCAAATGATCAAAGGAAAGGCCACTATAACCACCCCTGTTCATCAAGTAGCTATAACAATATCTTCAATAATAAGTTAATTATTAGTTGCCAAAAAGAAATTTCAAACCTGATGCACAAATTAAAAAAACAAAAACTGTTAGTAACTTCATTACTGGATTACTCGCTGATTTGCTGAATAAATATGGTTACGACTGATGTGATGTGTTTTTCGAGAGAACAACTTGAAATATCTTCTAAACTGACACGAAAACTTTATGAAGAGTTGTACATGAATGAACAAGATATCTGACTGGCATTTATAGTCATGAAAACCAACAATTTTATGGGTCTGTGCTTAGAGAGACAACTGTTGACATTTAAAAGTTGTAGATAATTGTAACTTTAAGTTAGTTTAGATACCTGTATTACGAATAAAGAAAAACCTTCACACACACAAATCTGACGTGAAAGAAAACATTTCAAAGCACTTAAAAGGAAGAACGAGTGTACATTCAGTGATAGTAAGAATGTTGAAAAGAGTGTTTGAAAGTTTAGTAGGTTTACTAAAAAATAACACAAAAACAGATAAAATAAATAAGCTTATTTATATGCGCTTTAATAGATGTGGACAAACAATAATAAAAACAACGTTGAATACACTTGTTATATGAATGTGTGATCATCACACATTCAAAACTGCAAGATAAATCAACATAAACTTCAAATATCCTAAACGAGCAAACATATGTCAGTCAAGTAGAATGAATAATCTTGAATTGAAATTGCGCAGTACAACAAGTAAAAAGTTATTTCAGTTGCAAGAAAAAAATGTGTATGTACACCTATGTTTGTGTGTGTGTTTACATATATATTTATGCCCCCTCCATATGTTTAAAATTCCAATTATCATTATTGAGCTCATAACACTTTTCATGGTGTGTAATTTTTCTGTTACGCTTTCTGAACACAAGCTTTGGAATTTGTATGTGTTACTTTTTGACTAAACTTCATCATTATAATTGCTTTGCTCGTGCAAAACGCATTTTTCTCTGCAGATATAATAGCAAAGACTTCCAACAAAATTATTTGTTTCCGCTAATCTAATATCAAGTCATTCTCGGCTCCAGTTATTTCCTTTGCTTTCAAAACCAAAAGCTATTCTGTTCGGCGTGTCTTCTCTAATGGGAAAGATTTGTTCCTTCTGGCTTTTCCAATGTTTGTTTTATATTGGCATGGAATTGCTTTGGACCCTACACATTGAGTTGAATTTACTCTTATATTACTGGTTAATAGCAAACGTACATTGGCCTGATCGCTTTGGCTGGTTTTGGATTACTGACCGTTAACTCAAGCTATTAACGCAAGTAGTACATGATTTTTGCGTGAGTCAACTAATGTAATTTCATCAATATTGCAGATTGATAACAAAACCAACCTTAAAATTCAGTAACTATACTTACGCCCCTAAAGCTTATCCGTAATTCAGACCTTTCTGTGGGATAAGTTGTTAATATTTACACGGGATCATTATTACACTGATTCATTTTGAATTTATACTTCATGTTTAATTAGTTAAGGTAAGATAATTCGGAACAATCTTTAGAACGAAATTAAGCTATAAGTCCTACAGAAAGAATGTGAATTGTTAATTTACCTAATAAAACCTTAAGCAGTGTATAGGAGAGGTGAAAATGTTTTCAAAATATAGAAGGATATATATGAACAGAAAGGATGACATGAGGTCAATGTCCAGTAAGTCATTCATCCTCAATATTGACCAAATGTCCTGGAGCTTAACTGCCCTGTAGTTCTATGAAGAGGCCTACCTGTTCAGCAATGCCCAAAACGTAATTCCCGCCTAAATAGGATCATCTTATTCAAGTACATACTTACGCACCCTTTAAATAATAGGTTCCAATGAGCACGTTTTCTCAATTACCTGTTGACAGGTTGCTAAGCCTAATCCTGCTGCTTTGTTTATTCAACGTCTTTGCTCTTCTGTCCGCCCAGCCCGGTTTGACCTTACGACCGCGCGCCCCTATGCACGTGCATTTTACTTACGATTCTGTCGACTGTCATGTCGTATTCTTTCTTCCTAACTAACTGCAGTTCAAGGATAAGAGTCTAACCTCAGTTATCCTGTACGTCATTAAAACACTGGTTTTGTTAATCCACGTGTTAATATGTCTGAACCATGTGTAGCAGGTTCTCTTTTATTAAGAAGAGGTCAGGGGTCACAGTTTAGAAAATGATTTCGAAATTACATGCATGTTATTTACAGAAATAGTAGTGTAAAACATTTTGTATTTTCCATGTGTGTAAAATGTGAATTGAAAGAAAAATACAAAAATCAAGTTTCTTCAACCCTAACCGCTTGTATATAACGTCATCAGCACACCTGAGCTCCATGGATGGGAACGACTTTCTCGACTTTTCATTTTTTTACATAATCATTACATATTTATATCCATTAATGCAGTAATTGTCAAACAGAAACCCTGAATCGATATGACACTGGTGCTTTTTGATACAGGTAGACGGAATGTGTAGCTACACTTTTATATTTATCTGAGGTTCACAATCATTATGAATACAATTCACCCTAAACGTTTATTTCACTTTATGTTTTTCAGAGAATAATCCATCAGAGTTGCACAGTATCATCTTGTTTATTTGCTTATAACACTACTGTAGTAAGCATGTTTGCACATTTCATTCCTCAACAAGGATGTTCTCTGCGATGACTACTTATAATGCCTTATTTTATAGAAATCTTGTCTGATAATTGTTGTAAACAACCTGTTTGTTGTATTTTCAAACAATAACCTACTATTGGGATGTATTTGTGTTGGGATCTGGTGGGGCCCAAGGTGACCCCACGACATACATTTTCAGTTTTCTTTGAGTTAAATATTGCAGTGTTATGGTATTCTCATCATATCTTGGTGAATAATTACTTGAATTTAGGAGTATAATAAAACTTTGGCATTTTTGATGCACTGTTTTTATAAAAAGTTGTTTAGTATTGTTTATTTGTATGCTGAAGAACAATTGAATTTTGTAATCTCTTGATTTTTCTACATAGTTCATTTATGATGCATATATTTTTATGTTGTTTACATTTCATGCTAACCCCAATAGAAGTTGTAATGCAGTCGGTGTTTTGGAATTTCAATTCAAAGGTTACTGTAATGGTAATTTTGTGTTGAGGTCCGGTTTAGCCACAGTTGTTCCACAACATAACGTTTTGCAGTTGTGGCAATGAAAGATAAAAATAAGATGATGCTCTTAACATCATCATGTATAAGTGGACGAACGTTGTCAGTAATAACAAAACAATCAGTTGAAACATATCAGTTCTTAAAATGCAATCAAAATGTGCGTAATGAAAAAACGTATAGAAACAAAAATTAATTTTACGAAGTCAATAAGTGGCGTTATAACTGAACAGGGTGGCCCGTAAGTCCCTACCCATCCATATGTTATTATAAAAAACGTTATAATACTAATGATGAGTTGAAGGCAGCTTTTACCGCGGCATTTGGAACAATAACCCCTGCTATGTTGAGGAAAATGTCTCACAAAACATGGCGTCGCATAATATTATGCAGCGAGAATGAGGGACAGCATACAGATACATTTGATACATGATATATGGATGTGTAGGAACTTACTGGCCATTCTGTATAGCAGCGTTCAAAACATTTGAAAATAGTCTTTCTATTCGATTATACACAAACGCAGGCAGAGGTTTCGCTAGGCACTGACACAAGTGGCTCGTGTCCCAATCCTATTCAACAGTGCTCTGAATTCTAACTTCGTTTCGTGAAAAATCAGAATAGAAAACCATGATCGATATCATACTGAAACGGCGAAAATTCCCTCGCCAATGGGCCCGAGCCTCAAATTTATTAAGTACCTAGTGACGCCTCTGAAGATGGACGAGAACCTGCTCTACAAGAACAGTTGAACACAACTGAAAATATTAGAGAACCAGGTCCATGTGCTTAAACCTATGATGTCCTTGACCTAACTACACAATCACTGTCTGCGGGCAATTACAGATGGGCAGCCTAGTAATGAAAGAAAAGAAAGAATAAACAACACAAGCAGAATAAAAGTAGCAAAGATATAACATACAAGATATGAAAGTAAATAAAACTAAATCTAAGAAATAGAAAGGTTTACGGTCCCCAACTATACAAAATCAAAAGCTACTAAATCTCCTCATTTGAATGCGAAATATTAAGTCAAATGGGGAAAAAAAGGAAACCCCCCAAAAAAAGATCGCTATTTAGCAAAGCATAGTAAGAAAAACTAGTTAAAAACAGTAAATTTAATTAAAGCTTTTGTAACTTCGAGTGGGCTGAAATACCCTTCACTCACCTCTAAGTTGATCTTCCCTGTTCCATTTTACTTTGAAAATAATGGTTAAATAAATAAACCCAGAAAATAACAAAATAAAATTATAACCTGTTTTAAGACTATTTAACTAAAGGAATTAACTGTAAAGGAAAGTATGAGTGGGAGATTGAGTCACGTCATGCATTTAATATGTCCAAACTGTCACTAAACATGAACCAGTTGTACTTAAGACAAAAGAAAGTCAGCGAGCTGAAGAGCAGTAAGAACTGTCTGTAATCATATCTTTCAGAACAGAATTCGAAATATATTTATTTAAAAATAGTTTGTGGATTCTGATTATGTTGGAAAAGCTATTACCATTAAATTTTTCGGTTAATAATTTAACATGGAATAAAAGCATTCGGAAAATATATGGAAGTTGTTGTTTAAATTCAGTTTTTCAGTAGTAAGTAGGATGTCTTAATCAAGAAAATGACCAGAAAATATCATTTGATTGGTTCTTCATTTCCATGGAATAAATGGAAGAATTCGTTTGTTCAAAATCTGGATTGTTGAAAGAAATTATATCTTCTATGTAACGAAAGGTAAACCAGTTATGATCCAAATTTAGTTATTTTGAAATGAATAAATGCTCTTTATAGAAACGATATATATTAGACACATTCGATGTGTGGTTAAAACCAATTGGAACTCCCAATTATTAGCTCAGCGGCAATTGTAAATTATTATAACGCTAAAAACCGAATTTTGGTACCCGTTGTGGGCATATCATAAGAAGCTCATTGTGTAGCTTTCGTGATGACGAGAAACCAACCTGAAGTAAAAATGTATCTCAGGGCGGCTGGTATGCGTATTAACACTTTTCCAAAATAAAGCATCTTCAGGTTTTCAGTAAAAGTGTTAATACCTCATACCAGCCGTCCTGAGATACATTGTGTAGTTTTGCATTTAACAACAAGGAAATAGAACTCTTCGGAACCTCTAGTTCTTGATTATAGTTATCATGATTAAATTCTATAAAATTGTTAAATATACAATAACTGAAAACATTTTGCAATATTCCGTAATTAAATATTTGACACGTATTATCTGGACAACTGATGACTGTTAAGACCCGTCAAAGGTACTTTAGAGAAAACAATGGTAACACTAAAATAAATAGACGAGGTGTTATTAGTATCTTGTTAATTATTAAGGTTTTGTACTGTGTCTTATTATTGTTAGTAATCCAATAACGTTTATCAGAATAATTATTAGTAATAATATTGTTAGCTAAAACATAAAGTACTGAATCAAATGGTATGATAACTGCTGGTTTTAAATCTGTTGTTGTTGTTTTTAGAATTAAGCACAAAGCTACACAATGGGCTATCTGTGCTCTGCCCACCACGGGTAACGAAACCCGGATTTTAGCGTATAAGTCCGCAGACATACCGCTGAGCCACTGGGGGGCGGTTTTAAATCTGAATTTAATAAGAGTTTCATGCACTTTCTGGGTGTCGTAAATTAAATTACAATTTGACAGCTACGGTCAAAGAAACTTTTAGTATTTTTGCATAACTTGTTTAATATAAAGTTAATATTGATTTTGCTTTCAGCAAACATGGTTTTAATGTTGATTTTCTTAAAATAGAAAGAGCATAAAACATTGTATAGATGAATTGAAATTCTATTCAGGTTTATCTACGAGTTTTATCGCAATTTTTTCCTGAACATAAGGAAGGTCGAGTTTTTAGAAGGAAATTTATAGTGTATTGGATTTATTTTCAATAGACATAAGATTTTTTTCCATTCATAAAAATACCTTAGTCGGTAAATAAAATCTCTTTTACTGCTTCTCCGAATAAATTAAACGTTTCCTTGTATGCGGTAATTTTAAAACAGTAAATCTGTTTGTATTTATTCTGTTAGATGTCTTTTGAAAAACTTTTTTCTGTATTTGCAAAACAATGACAACATTATGATTTGAATAAAATGAGTGAACGTTTAAAAATTGTGTCCATTTATGTAATACTACATCTGAAGTTTTGCAAGACGTAATAGAATACGTCTGTGCATTTGTGAGTGTGCGTGTGTATGTATGTTATAACAACTGACAGTAACCCATCACGGATGTCAAGCTTTGGTCGGTTAATAGCAACATACATCACCCACAGACAGAGTCAGTCTTCATCAACCTTATCTCGTTACTTTATCTTGCACACAATGATATGGCAGCAAACTCTGTGACTTGACTTCTTTGGCATACATATGGGTTCGTTTTGCTTTTATCTTCCTCATCAGACATTCTGAGAGCTCGACTTTAGCACCTCGGCTGATAACATCGCAAACTAACGTTACCTCGGCCTAGATACAGTGGACTACCTAGGAGTGGGGGGATCTAACTTTGACACACCGAATCTGTCACCGAAACGGTTATTCTTCTTAACTCGACTCGAAGCGGTGGTTCGTCATCAAGGAATGTCGGGAAACGTAAATAGCAACAGATAGCAATCACAAGTTTTAAAAAACAACTCTCATTTTTACTACAGTCTGATATATAATCGTTATATAAAGTATTTATGGTTATTTTCTACCCCTCCCCTATATAAATGCAAGTTATTTCTTTTCAAACTTTTTATTTAAGTAAATATATTTTCTTCAAAGTAGTATGCAAAGTTACGTATATCTGTTTAAAATTTTGATAGATAAGAGGGAAAACAACTCGATAACTGTTATATGTTTTACTAGAGAGATTTAACCATCACTCTTGTTGCACACCCAAAACTACAAAGTGGGAATTGTATTTTGTGGCAATGGATTACGAATCACAAATACTCGGATTCACAGTCTAGGCTGCTAGCAAGTAGGCCACGCCCGGGTCCAAAAATTCATATGTATAACTTAACAAATCCCTAACATTACTGAATATGGGAGAAAGTGCTGCTACACCATTAAACATTGAAAAAAAAAACAGTGATATCAAACATTATAAAAAATAACTAAAGATATCTAGGGAGCAAAACAAGAAGTGGATTGTTGAGACGCCCAATTCGAACGCCAGGTCAAGAGGTGGAAGTTTCATACCTGACCGTTCCCAATCCCGACGATGTTGTAGTCGTGAATAACACGAACAAACACCGACCCAGACAGATGGTAAATCATTGTCACAAAGGGAGGAGAGATCTAGATAGCATCTGACCCTCCCAGGTTGCGCAAAACACTACCAAGCACTGATCAAATTCCGATGCACATCGTCACAAACCAATGACATGAAACACCGATGATGATGGTTCTTCCTCTTACTTCCTATATTATCGCTAATATTGTGTGCATTTTCTCTTTCCCCAACTACTTTCCAGGTTTTATATATTTGCAGTTATTACGTGACATCAGAATATTGTTGTTACAATATACTTTGCTAAGAAGAATTCAATGAAACGTTTACAATGTTCTGATTGAGGGGGAAAAAATGTTTCCATTTATCCATGTGTCGTAGGCAAGACATTCTCTAAGTCGACGAAATTATCACAATAAAACTCGAGTTTTTCTATTCTTCAGTGATAGAAAAGCCAAAGGTGGAAGCACTTTTCCCTTTCCTTGTTTCTTGTGAGGCTTTCCACCGGAAATTGATTCAACAGGGCTCCAAGTATTCATTACCACAACTGATAAAATCGGACTTAAATTGAAACTTTTTTTTTTTAAGTATTGAAGACCAAACAGCAAGTTTTTTTGTTGGGTCTATTTCTCCTCTTTTGGACTTTATACCAATTAACAGAGTTTTTGTTTGTTGTTTTTGAATTTTCCGCAAAGCTACGCGAGGGTTATCTGTGCTAGCCGCCCTTAATTTAGCAATGTATGACCAGAGAGAAGGAAGCAAGTCAACACCACTCACTGCCAACTTTTGGGCTACTCTTTTATTAACGAATAGTGGGATTGACCGTCACATAATAACTCCCCACGGCTGAAAGGGCGAGAATGTTTGGTGTGACGGGCATTCGAACCCGTGACCCTCGGATTATGAGTGGAACGCCTTAACCCACCTGGACATGCCGGGCCTCTCTAATAGAGCTAAACTCTGTTAACAGCAAACATACTGCAGTATAATACATTTCTTTCAGCTATGTAGAACTATGGAATAGCAGAATCCAGAATTCGAAGAATGATGTCACTAAACTCACTTTTAGTTATTAGAAAAATCTTTATTTTTTCTTATAGCAAAGTCACATCGAGCAATCTGCTGTGTCCATCGAGAGAATCGAACCCCTTATTTTAACGTTATAAGTCCGTAGACTTAATGCTGTCCTAACGGGGGATATTAGAAAGATGAAAATTGGTACAGTTATTTGGTTTCAGAACAACAGAAACAAAGTTGTTTTGATGGCGGGTGCTTCTGGCTCACTACCTTCCGTCTGTTTGTTTTTGTTTTTTTTTGTTTTTTGGAATTTCGCACAAAGCTACTCGAGGGCTATCTGTGCTAGCCGTCCCTAATTTAGCAGTGTAAGACTAGAGGAAAGGCAGCTAGTCATCACCACCCACCGCCAACTATTGGGCTACTCTTTTACCAACGAATAGTGGGATTGACCGTCACATTATACACCCCCACGGCTGGGAGGGTGAGCATGTTTAGCGCGACGCGGGCGCGAACCCGCGACCCTCGGATTACGAGTGCACGCCTTAACGCGCTCGGCCATGCCAGGCCCACCTTCCGTCTGATCAATAGTTCAGAATTTGGGACAGCTGAACCTGAATCCTGGAAATGTATTTTCAGGTTTATTAACAATTGTTTCATCCCAATGATGTGATACTCCAATTCATTGCCTCCCCAGTGGCGTAGCGGCACGTCTGTGGACTTACGATACTAAATTCCGGGTTTCAATACCCGTGCTGGGCAGAGAACAGATAGCCCATTGTCTAGCTTTGTGCTTAATTCAAAACAACAACAACAAGCAATTCATTGTTTTAAACGCATTACATTTTCGGTTAATAAGCATGGTATGTAAGTATGCTAAAAATGTGATTTTCAAAATGTAGACCCTAAGGGATCGAAAATATCTTTTTACAGCTAAGTTAAATAGAATTTTGTCATATTTTTCTTTCGTATTTCTTAAGCTATTTCCTTATCTAAATTACAAGTTTTCTAAGTATTGGAATATCTATATTTCGAACGATTAAATTTAATGGTTCAAAATATTAATAGCTAGCGCACGTTACCCACATAAAGGCATGTAACATATTAGTGTCTTCCAGCAACATCTTACGCCAGGACATGATATGCTAAAAAAAAGTTCTTAAAATATGGGATTCAGCACACAAAATATACGAGACCTGATAAGGAGAAGAAAATGCGATACTATCAACAGGCCTAGTAATGCTATCAGCAGCAAGGAAATATAAACTACACGATGCACCTCCCAGAGCAGCGTTCAAACTCGCGTTCCAACCGCTGCATGTTAATGAGTGAACGCATGATTGCGTCCTTGCATTATAATAATATCCCGAAGCAATGTTTTAACATCCCTGTTGACGATCGAGCGCTTACAGTCCCAACTCATCTTATGATATATCGTAACCGACACTGTCTAAGAAACCGAAGTTATTCCCAATCACTCTCCTGATACGTATCATGTTATGTGTTTATGTACACCGAATTATGGAAAATGTAAAATTAACCCTGTTATATTTATACCTAACAAGAATAACAGTGATAACTTTAGCAGGTTTTGCTCTAGTTTTGTTTATAGAACACAAAATATTAAATTAGCAGTGTATATTTGTTTGTTTTTGAATTTCGCGCGAAGCTACACGAAGGCTATCTGCGCTAGCCGTCCCTAGTGTAGCAGTGTAAGTCTAGAGAAAAGGTAGCTTGTTATCACTATTCACCGACAACTCTTGGGCAACTCTTTTATAAACGAATAGTGGGACTGACCGTCACATTATAACGCCTCCCATGGCTGAAAGGGGCAAGCATGTTTAGTGTGACGGGGATTCGAACCCGCGACCCTTAGATTACGAGCCGAGTACCTTAATCACCTGACCATACCGGATCAAGAGATGTATGTCAACGTAACTATGAATTAGAAATCGTGAGTTAAAAATTAAGTATATTACACAGATTTAGTTTATATATTGCTCACATGAAGCTAATTAACATAAGTTATTCTGTTTCCACTACAAAACTGTACAATAGGCCATGTGCACTTTCTTCACCACGAGAACGGAACCCTGGATTTTTGCGTTGTAAGTCTTGAAAGTCCAGCATGGCTCCTTGGTTAAGACACTCGACTTGTTATCCGAGGGTTTCGGTTTCGAATCCCCATCATGCCAAACATTTCACTCTTTCAGCCGTGGGAACATTATAATTTTATGGTCAATCCCACTATTCGTTGTTAAAAGAGTAGCCGAAATATAGACGGCTAGCGCAGATAGTCCTCGTGTAACTTTGCGCAAAATTCAATGCAAACCAATTCTTGAAAGAAACTACTGACCCTCCGGGGGATATCTACATAAATAACCTATTTCAAGTGCGTATTTTCGATTTTTTGGTTTTAAATCTGTCGTAATAGCTTTTATTTTTGTAAGTTAGTGAATGTATATTGTTCTATATATTTTTATTTCAAACACCTTTGTCTACACTTTCATACAGTTAGTATTTATGTTGCGGCTAAAATAGCAACATTTTCACCCTTTAATCAAATATATTCATGTAATACTTCTAAATTCTGATCAGGTTGTCTGTATATTGTTATGAAATTCTTGTTATACTTAGACAGGTTTTGTTTTGTTTGTTTTTGAATTTCGCGCGAAGCTACACGAGGGCTATCTGTGCTAGCCGTCCCTAATTTAGCAGTGTAAGACTAGAGAGAAGGCAGCTAGTCATCACCACCCATCGCCAACTCTTTTACCAACGAATAGTGGGATTGACCGTAACATTATAACGCCCCCACCGCTGGGAGGGCGAGCATGTTTGGCACGACTCGGGCGCGAATCCGAGACCCTCTGATTACGAAGCACACGCCTTAACGCGCTAGGCCATGCCGGGCCACAGCTAAAGGACGGCTCGAAATTTGTATCTCTATACCCACTAGCAAGAATGTGGGAAGTTATGTGCTGTTTGTGCTGTACTTATGTCGAATACGTAGCTGCAACTTTCTGGAATACTCATGTTGGACTCATTACAAAGTTCCATCATAATTAATACCCTTTTAAGAATTATGCGTCGACAACTTCGGAAATTTATCTTGAACCTTCAAGATGGTCATTGCCGAGTTGTTGGAAGTTTGTAGTCTCTTTTCTTCTTATCTAGTAGTTTCTCTTTACTAAAACTGTGAATAAGTAAACAGGCTTGACAGTTAAACGTTCTTCTGGTGTGAGCACGTGATTGTTAAAAGGAAGTTTTTGATTCCCCGGGATGACCCAAGCGTCCCTTGTCGGTGCTCTTTGTTATTCCTGTCGTGTCATCGTGCTTGGTAACACTTGACAAACTCTTAGAAATATTTATTACGAACTTTTCTTGCTTTCTCTACTAACAATATCATTTCGGTATTTTCTGAAACGCTAAGAACGAGTCCTTTTAACTCGTTTTTTTTCCTGGTGTGTGTTTATGTTATCCAACGCCCTGTTGGCATGGAGATTGCGAATACTAGTTAACTGTAACCCAGTGTGGGGCAGTGAGGACTTTTTTTTGTAATATCTTCTATTAAAAACAAATTAGAAAAACAGAAACTTTAGCGATAGTTCGTCACTTATCCGGGTCACGTTTAATCCGGTTAAATATATGAAATTAAACACTGTAAATAATTAGCCAAAAGGCGAACAAATAAAAAACCGTTGTTCGTTTAATTAATATAAAAACGTGAATTTATTGTTGGTTAATCACAATAAAGATACTTTCATTGATATTTGGACTGGCATGGCCAGGAGGTTAAAGCACTCGACTCGTAATCCGAGAGTCACGGGTTCGAATCCCCTTCACACACACACACACACACACCTTGGGGCATTATAATGTGACGGTCAATCCCACTATTCGTTGGTAAAAGAGTAGCTCAAGAGTTAGCAGTGAGTGGTGATGACTAGCTGCCTTCTCTCTAGTCTTACACTGGTAAATTAGGGACGGCTAATGCAGATAGCCCTCGTGTAGCTTTGCGCGAAAATCAAAACAAACCAAAACTAATCATTGATATTTAATTGTAACTTGTAAGTCAGCTACTATCGATTAATTTAATTGAATCTCAACGCTTTTCACAACTTCAAGTTAACGATTAACGCATAATTTTCGTTTAATTAAGTAATAATCCAAATTTCTAGTCAAACAAAAATTGATTAGCGAAATATTGTTTAGATGTTTCTAATAAATCAAGCTATGATTAGTTAGTTGGTGGCTAATCAATTAATAATAAACAATGAGCCTTTATTGTTTTTAGTGAAACAATAACCAAGTTACCTTTGATCAGCGAAATAGTAACTAAGATTATTTTTGTTTGGCAAAGCAGCAAGTATAGGGCTGATTTCTCCAAGCCCGTTCCATTGGTTGTGGTTTTTTTATTACAGAAAACCGGCAACCAAACGACATGCGATTAGTAAAACCGAAATTAGACGATTTATGGTTATGGAAAAAACAAACAAGAAACTATTTATGATCAGTTTAAAAGTAACCCAGATAGTTTTTGGTTAAGAAAACTTCCACAATAAATGAAAAAAACAAACCAGAAACGGATCTATCAATGTTAACAACTATATTATTGCCAAGTTGCTTCGTTTTATGAAATATTGTTGTTGGTGTACAAGCTAATAACAATATTATATGCTGTGATGTAGCAGGTTTCACTGAGAATGTTAGTTTCGTAGATGACATTCGATGTTTGTGTAGTCAAAGCTGGCCTTAAATAAGGCTGCTGCCCAAAGGCGTCGTTAACTGGCACGCGGGTCCCGTGCCTTGAATCCCCAGCTGGTATCTTGAAAAATCAGAACAGAAAACCATGATCGATGTTATACTGAAACGCTGAAAATTCCTTCGAGTTCTGGAACTCAGCGGAAAAGCCTAGTTCAATACATCATTGTATACTGTGCTCAGCAAAATGTTGAAATACTTAGTTATTATCGGGGGAAGGGGGGAGTTACAGGCCCCGAATCTTTTTAAGTATTTCGCGGCGCCTCTTCAATTGCCTCTCTATAATGTGTATACTGGTTATTATCTGTAGCATTCTTATTGTTTGTATATATAGGAGTCACTAGGTGCTTGAAAGATTCAGGACTCGGGCTCATAGGCATGAGAATTTTTGGCTTTTCAATGTAATATAGATCATGGTTTTCTATTTTGATTTTTCAAGATACCAACTGGGAATTTGGAGTACTGTCAAATAAAATTGGGGTGTGACCCTGTGTATCAGCGCCTAGCGACGCTTTATATGTATGACTTACGATTTTGTAGTACATAGCAAACAATCTAACTTGTGTATTTTTGTATATATACAATAAAGTACTTGTTATTGTGTGAAATTGTCGAATACCGTTTTAAAGCGCTTTTGTTGACTGTCAGATAATTGTTATTCTTCCAGTGTTTTGTACGTTCTAACGTACCTGAACCACATTTATCATAAAATAAATTCTAACAGATTGTGACGACATAAATTAAAATATGAATATTCAACATTATCACACAATAAAAAATCGTCTAAATATATTTCACGTGCTCTTGCGTATGTCTAGTAAGAAAATTACATGAATGTAGAAGAAAGAAAAAGAGAATTATCTTCAGAGTTCTATTTAGCCTTTACCAGCTATAGGCCTTGCTCAAGGCTTGTCCATAATTTTTTTTTTAACGCCAATCGTTGTTCTTGAAAGAACGTGCCCTATACAGGCAATGAAAATAATTAACTTTTAGAATGTAGTTTAAACTTTAAGAAGAATGTCTTACTGAATTAATTTTACGAGCGTGGTGAGTTATAGCATGCATTATAGCATCTATAAATGAGGCCTAGATTGACTTCTTGTAGTTAATTAAAGAGTACCTTCGAAACAGTTGCTATGGCCACGATTAGAATATGTATATCCTCGTGCTGTGAGGCTGATGCAGCCTTTGACAATGCTTTTATCTTAACTTGTTGCGAAGCGTAAACGACTTTTGGTTAATCAAACAATAATTGGAACCCTGAATCATAATATTCGATCATATAATCAGGAACAAACATTCATTACATAATTTAATGATCAATAGACAACGTTTGGTAACTTAAGCATTGGTGTATCGAGGAACATTTATCAGTTTAACATGCATAAACACTTTCATATGTCCGTGATTGAGCAACTTTAAATCGAGCCATTGCCTAATTATTTGTACTCATTATAACCTGTGTAGATGATCCTCCTACATATGAGGTTTCAATGACTTGGAAAAACGTATTAATAAATCTTTGTATTTTTATTATTCTAGAGTAATGAAGTTTGGCTGCCTTAACTTTAACACGCGTAAAACACCAGCTTAAATAAGCATATAATAATTAACTACATATTTACACGTGTACTAAAACTACATATCTTACAGTGAATAAAAAAATTTGACGTTTGCTTTCAGTTTTATATAAAACATCAAGTTATAGATCCAAACAGCCCCTGTGGGACAGTAATGAGTCTACGGATTTTCAACACTAGAATCAAGTGTTCGATTCCCCTCACTCGAATCAGCAGAAAACTTGATGTGGCTTCGTTATAAACACACACATATCGTAGTTAAACTGTTACATTATAAAACTATGTTTCGTATAATCCCATGTGCCAGACTGGCGAAAACAAGCTTTTTTATTTTTTTGTTTTTTAGGCTAAAAAACAGCATTGTCAATTCCTGTCTCACTTTATTTTCTTTCCTCTTATTGTTAATTACACATCAGTAGCCTGCCTGTCTGTCGGTAAATTACACATTAGTAGCCTGCCTGTCTGTCAGTATGCGGTGTGAAGATCTTATGTGCTAAATCAAGTCTCTCGGCGGTTTGAAGTTCTCTGTGCAGAGAAAATTATCTTGAAATTGCATGAGGACCTTCTAAGTGTGCAAGCGACGTGGCTATTGTGTTAAGTTAGAACACATCAAAAGCCTCATCGTAGAGGCATGTTGTTCTTTTTTAAGTCGGAAGGTTTGTTTTAACTCAGCGATGTTATATAAAACAGGCAACCACTTAACTATCAAAACCGTGCTTACGTAACCAGGAACAAGTAGATGATAGTGTTAATTTAACGATCAGAATCTGGCAATAACGACTGGTTTTATCAAAAACGAAAGCAAAGAAATGCACATCTGTAGTTTGATCTTTCTCTGAGGAACTATTCTGAAAAACAACAAAAACTAAACAGCTTCAATGAACAAAAAATTTGTAGATATTACGTATTGTAATTTATCTCGGACAATCCTCCAATTTGTTATGTTACATAGTACAATTTAAAGTAGTCGAACATTTTCATTTTAATTTAGAAATTAAATGAACGTCGATTAGTACCAAATGTATGATATTTACCAACAAGATTTACATACACAATTTCCTTTCTTAATACAAATATATGTCCCCCACCCCTTGGCACAACGGGTGTGTCTGCGGTCTTATACTGCTAATAACCGGGTTTTAGATACCCATGGTGGGCAGACTACATATAGCCCTTTGTGTAGCTTTGTATTTAATAACAAACAACAACAACACAAATATATTTTAATATACAAACAACAATACAATTTATAATATCGGTTATTATAAATAATGGTTTATATACAAAAGTTTTAGAAAGTTACAAATAAAACTGTCTTCTATCTTGTCTGGAACTGATTATTTTATTGACGGTTCACGATGAGCGAATTAATTTTATGTTCATATTGTCACACGTTGCTTAAATGCTAGCTAGTTAGCTATATATTCTTGGCTGACCTCACACCGTTTACAAACTAATGTTTTTACGACGAAGATTTCTATTCTCTGGTAAAAATATTAACGTCCGAGGTTAATTCACTAAAGTTAAACGGTTTTTAATGTTCAAAATCTATAAACGTTTCTAGTCAGATATCTATAGTTTTCCCATTAATAAGCGTTTATCATAGTTATTCCTTACAACGTTTATAATATATTAACT
Organism: Carcinoscorpius rotundicauda; assembly: GCA_011833715.1. Lineage (NCBI taxonomy): Eukaryota > Metazoa > Arthropoda > Merostomata > Xiphosura > Limulidae > Carcinoscorpius > Carcinoscorpius rotundicauda. The sequence continues at coordinate 25,492,615 of CM022405.1, read as the reverse complement.
GTAGCAAACCAACAATATGAAACTGTTTCTTGACGCTCTGTTTATAAACTTTTAGGGCGAGGTTCTCAAATGTTCAGTTGACAATAATATTCCAATTTATGTTAGTGCTTTTGTGGAACGTACGTTGTTGACAATTACATTCGGGGAATCTTCTACAAATATAGAGAATAGGCGGGACTTTTGCAATACACGTATTTAACAGTATAAGTTATATGCATTTCTAAATATATTTTTAGCTAAAACAAAGACTGATATTTGTAAGTCCGTTGCCCCTCCCTCCTTAAAGAATTAAAAACTGACGTTAGACCATTTTAAACTAAGGAATTATGTATATATATGCTACAATACATCTATATTGTTTGTAATTAAGTACAAAGTTACACAATGAGTTATCTGTGCTATGCCCACCACGGGTATGAAAACCCTGTTCCTCTCATTGTAAGTCCAAAGTCATGCCGCTGTGCCTCTTAGCTTTTCTCGAGTAGGTTTCATGAAATTCTATGTCGTTTAACATTTACTACAAAAATGACTCGCACGTATTTACCATTGTTTGTCTATTGTTCAGCACAAACAGGGGTGAAATTCTGACGGAACTCACTGATATTGAGCCTTGGAACTAATTTTTTAAAGCAATACTAGTACAGGGACATATTTGAGCTGCTTTATTCATTTTTTATGTTTACACGTAGATTTTTTTGATATTTTTTCAAAAACAGGTCTACTTCACCTGGTTGAGTATCTCCCACCTTTTTTATTTTTAGAATTTCTCCTCTGAGCACAAAAATACACAACAGACTCTGTGCTGTGCCCACCTTGGTTTTAAACCTTACATTTTAGCGTTAGAAGTTAGAGGACTTGTGTGTAATACATAATTGCTATTGTAATTAACGTAATCAGGTTTAATCCAATAGTACTTAGAATGAGTGAATCATACTTATAATGTAGTACTATGATGCACATTATTTTTATCTCAACAGTTTAATTATTCTTTATTTTTATATAAAGAAAGTAAATCTCCTATAAATGAAGATAATAAATAAGTCTTTGTGAGACTTTTTAGAAGTATGCATTACAAGCAAAACTGTATCATAAAACCCTGAATATATTTGTGCAGTAATAAGCATCTCAAGAAATACTGGAGGCATTGATATTAATGAAGGATGAAGGATTATTATCATTTATTATAATAAGTAATATATATCACGATGATATTACATAATATCGCATGGTCGTTGTGCTAAATATTATAAGCCTTAAAACTTCTATGAAATGAATAGGCTTAAACCGAGATTACATCACCACCAGATGTCGCTATTAAACATTCAAGATATTTGTGTATGTGAATGAGGAGCACAGTCCTGATTTAATTTGGCTCTTGTTATTGCTTAAAATTTATGAAATCTCCTTTGACAGAACTAAGATGGATGAGTGAGAATAGGAGCATTGTCAGAATTTTGACTGCTACAAAAACAGCTTATAGGGGCTTGCTTTGCTAATGTTGTAATAACTAATAATCTGAAACAGATACTGAGATAGACATACACTCTCTTCTAAGACATTAAAATGTGCCGAAAAACGCATTAAGTCTAAACAACGTATCCGTTAATTTGAGAAGCATACTACAACATATATTTTATGCTTACTTTCATTGTTTGTGACAGTTTCTGTGATTAAGTTTAGTTTTACTTTATAAAAATAACGGCAAAATGCCATTTATTTAAAACTTTTATTTTTTATCATTATAAACTATATCCATTTTAATGGCAAAATTCGTTTGTTAGCAAGAGGGAGCTGCGCATCGTGGATGATGAAATTAAGTTTAGGAAGTTAAAAAGGCAAGAGTTAAGGGTATGATGTAAAGCCCTTGCGTATTTTAGCGTAAATCACATAATAACATTCCACGAAAAGTTACTTAGAGTTCAGTTGAAATTGGATCTAAAGTGAGTTGTTTCAAAATTGAGCGTTAATAACTGTTTCGTATAAGTAAGTCTATTATTACGTAATATAAGTACAGTTTTAGGGTGGTTGGAAACTTAGGCATACGAGTTGTAATATTGTTCGACATTGTAAGTTTTAAGTTTTAATAAGTGTACTGGACGTTGAGTTATTTTCACCAAATTTAAAAAACAAAAAAGTTGTTGTTGTTGTTTTGAATTAAGCACAAAGCTACACAATGGGCTATCTGTGCTCTGCCCACCACGGGTATCGAAACCCGGATTTTGGCGTGTAAGTCCGCAGACATACCGCTGAGCCACTGGGGGGCGAAACAAAAAAGAACCACATTGTAACAGAATAGTGAAATTGAAGATAAAATTGCGTTTTGTTTTCTGTAAACCTCTTTTTTCTTTGCTTTGCTTTTTAGTATAGAATTTAGTGAAAATATACTGTGCATATTAGGAAACAATACCAGTTACAGATCATGTGAATCGCATTGCTCCATGTGCTATTCTTGTATTCAGTCCAGTTTGTTTTCTTTTTACACTGATTTAACACTCATACCAGTATATTTGTTGTTTTTTGTTCTCTGTCTTCTATCATCTTAACCATAGTTATACTTTGGTTTCGCCCCCCAGTGGGTCAGCGGTATGTCTGTGGACTTACACGCTAAAATTCGGGTTTCGATACCCGTGGTGGGCAGAGCACAGATAGCCCATTGTGTAGCTTTGTGCTTAATTCAAAACAACAACAACTACTTTGGTTTCCTGATTATCGCTCACCCTATAAGGACTTTCATCTCTTTACTTAATTGTGTTAGTTGCCATTATGTAGAATTTTATTTTCTTACGGCATAGCTCTTGACTTTTCCCTAAACACGCATTGATATTCTGTTACGTTGTGTGTTATATGACTCCATAAATAATTTTTTTCACGTCACTTTTCATTTTCAGTTAGTGTACATAAGTTTACCACATGCAATATTTTTAATAAATTTTTAACCACATAACAGAACGGAGGTCTTAAAAAGTAACATATTTTTCGTTTAAATTTATTCTCACATAATTTCATTATTTTCTGCAAATTTGGTACTTTATTGGGTCAGTGATACGTTTACGAACTTATAACGCAGCAATCGGGATAAGATTCTCCTTTGTGGACTGACAGCCTGTTGTGTAACGTTGCGCTAATTTTGAAAGCTTATTATGTCGAAACAAAATCAAATTTCGATAGCCGCATTTGGCAGACCACAAACAAAAACTTAAGTTGTATTGAAACATATATAAAATCAGGTAATCTTTTATTCAGTATCTTGTGTCGATTTATTTACTTAATTAGTGAAAAGTTGATGTCGTTCGTGTATTTATACATCTGTTACTTGAGTCTTTTATCAATATTTCGTAACTTATTGAAGAGAAACACGACTAACAACAGGCTGTTTGCCTACGCTGAATGTCTACCGTATGATCACTTACTCCCATTGCTTGAAATTTTTCTTCATTCATCCTACAAAAGATGTAGCAGTCCACAGTGAAAGCGACAACTACTATAAGAAAAACATATTCACTGAAAAGGTAGCACATGACAGAAAATGTGTAATTTTTTTGAGTGAGAATAATTTGCCAGTCTTCTCGACCTAATTAAGATATGTCGGAAGTATAAGTGCCGTTCTGTTTTATTTTTTATTACAATGCATTATTTATCTTGGAAAATACGTGTAGGTGTTGTGAAATATTTTGGTCGTCATAATTGTATTTACGGTAATCTGCGCGCTCTTGGTAGAATGTCTTCACACAATTAAAAAAATGATACGCAAGCGATATAAAAAAATGTCACCTTGACTTTTGATTTGTTATTGTTTTCCCTTAGCATTCAAAACAAAATAAATCAAGCAGATATTATGAGAAATTAATGAACAAATCCATGTTGTGGCCTGTTTTATACTGGACAACTGTTAGTTAATTTTTAAAGTTGTGATGAAAGCGTGAGAAAATTATTTTGATTATTTAAGAAATGCAGATATTAAAAATTGAATATTCTCTAGGTAAGTATAATATTTTTTCGTTAAAATATTGTAAGTATGATTAAATAATAAACTTTTCATGCAAAGTAAATTAAGTTTAATCTTATGTAAAGGGTGTGTGTGTGTGTGTTTTCTTATAGCAAAGTCACATCGGGGTATTTGCTGAGTCCATCAAGGTGAATCGAACCCCTGATTTTAGCATTGTAAATCCGTAGGCTGTACCAGCGGGGGACTTTTATGTAAAGGTTAATGAACGTTACTCAAAAAGAACATAATCTGATTATGAAAATAACATAAGAATCAGAATTGTTCCTAGTTTTGTATCAAGAAGAAGCATATAAATATGCACTTGTAAGCTAACCATTAGTCAAAAGTAAATTACAGTAAAATGATACATACATAACAGTTTTTTTGAGCATAGCAACATCGTTATTTTTGTAAACAGAAACAGAGGATAAAATTGGTTTTGACAGTAAACGTTTTTTTATTATTGTTGTTGTTGTTAAATCTGTGACAGAAATCCAAAATAGAATTATATATATTTTGAGTATCATAAAGAGGACTACAGCGACATGTAAACCAAGTAAAGTGATATAAATACGCTGTGATTTAGAAGTAATGTGATGTATTTATTTTGAATTTTGGGCGAAGCTATTCGAGGGCTAACCGTGTTAGCCATCCCTAATTATGTAGTGATGGACTAGAAGGAAAAACGCATTTCTAACTACCATCAACTATTGACCACCAAATAGTGTAATTGACCATAATAATATAACTACTGCTGAAAAAGCAAGCATGCTCGAGGAAGGGATTCGATCCCACGACTAGTAGATTGCGATTCAAATGTACTAACCATCTGGCGATACTGGATCGGGTGATATTCTTTGTTATTTTCTTTAGTGAAGATTATGGATGTTAAATTGAACTTCATAGGAGTCAATAAAATATTTATAAATATTTCTTTTTTAAAATATGCAGATAAATCTCTCAACTTTCTAGTATTATTTGTGCAAGAAAATTACACTTGCCTTAATGATCAGAGCTATTACATGTATAACATCTCCATTTAAAATCGGAGAATATTTCTTTTTAAAATGTAACTTTTTAATAATAAATGAAAACATTCAAACGATACTTCATTCAATATTGTTGCTGCTGTAGTTGTATCATAACACAGTGTTCCCTCGTGTATCGCGTTAGATGCGTTCCAAAACCCCCCGCGAAAGGAGATTTTCCGCGAAGTGGGATCGCCGATTTTTACGTATATATTTATGTGCATTTAGACTTTTAAAACCCTCCCTGTACAACTATTTAACCCTCCCATTACAATACTGTTCATTATTTCTGAAATAATAAGAACAATTATTAAGATATTAAGCCTTAAAATTAAAAATTACATATCTTCAGCAGGTGGTGTCTTTTCGGGGGACACCACTTCCTCTTCTGTGGAAGGTGAATCGGCAACTTCTTCGTCGGTCGTTACAACTTCAGGAACAGTACTTGCTACCGGTACCCTTTCTTTCTTGCTCGGCTGGAAAAACATTGTTATTAGCAGTTGTTTTCTCTGCCTCTTTAGCCTATCGAAAATCATTTAATAAGGAGTCATCAGTTCTTCTATTTTATTGCAAAATTGTACTAATCGAACCATATCGTTGTCCCATTCCTGTGAGCACTCCTTCACTTCGTTAATTAGTTTCATTAGTTTACCTAACCGCTCTAACGACCATCCACTTTGCTCGATTGTTTCCTCTTCGTCGTCTTCTTCGGCAGCAGACATCGTCAGTGCTTTTAAGTCTTGGTCGGCGAGTGGTTCGGATTCTAAGTCAATCAGTTCATCTACGTCTTCCTTCGTCACATCGGCAAATCCTTCACCTTTGATTAACGAAGCTAATTGCACAGCTTTTTTAACAGCCGAGTGTTGGATTTCTTCAGGCGTGAATCCCTTGTCGTCGTGCACAACCTCAGGCCACAACTTCTTCCAGCTTGCATTAACGGTGCAGGGCTTCATCTCTTGCAATGCCTTATGAACATTTTGAAGACATGTAGCAATGGTGAAAGACTTCCAGTACTCCTTCAAGTTGAACGTGTCGTTTTCGGCTTTGGTTTCGGTGGCATTATCAAGGCTACGTACAAGGTTGGACATGGTATTCCTTATGTATAAGGCCTTGAAAGCCCTGACAACTCCCTGGTCCATCGGTTGTATAAGGGACGTAGTGCTGGCTGGCAGGAATTCAACCCTAACCCCTTCATACGAAAGATTTCTTGCGTGGCCACCGGCGTTATCCAAAAGAAGAAGGACATTAAATGGCAAGCCCTTCTCTAATAAATAAAGCTTAACTTGAGGAATGAAACTCTGATGGAACCAATCAGAGATGCTCAGAGGCTTCGTTATCCAGGCAGTAGGAGAGTGCATCCAATGGACCGGTAGCAAGTTCATGTTCTTATTCTTTAAAGCTCTCGGGTTTTTAGACTTGTAAATTAATGTCGGCTTCAACATAAAACCAGCAGCATTACCAGTCATTAAGAGGGTGAACCGGTCTTTATGAGCTTTAAAACCAGAGGCTTTTTTCTCATCTTTAAACAGGAACCTTCGGGAAGGCATCCTCTTCCAAAACAGGCCAGTCTCGTCCATGTTGAATACCTGTTCAGGCCTATATTCCCCTTCAGCGATTATTTCTTTAAAAGTGTCCCGAACGTAAGCTTCACCAACCTCCTTGTTAGCCGAAGCAGCCTCTCCATGTAACGATACGTTTTTCAGGCCGTATCGTTACTGAAATTTCTGAAACCAGCCTTTGCTTGCAGAAAACGGTTTCTTAGGCTGAGAATCACTGGACGTTCCTGGCTGTGGGTTGTCTACGTCTTCTTCATCTTCATCCTTTTCCGCGAAATTATCATACAACATCTTAGCCTTCGTTGTGATAATGTTAGTATCCAAGGGAACACCTTTCTTACGGCAATCAGCTATCCATATGGCCAAAGCAGCTTCCATCCGAACGATACTCTTATTACGAGATGTTACAACCCTCTTAGCCGTTGTATTAAAAGTAATAGCAGTAGTCTTCCTAATACTAACTTCGTTTTTCTTGGTGTAGCGAATTGTGGATTCGTTCACTCCGTAATGGCGGGCTACGGACGCATAAGAGTTTCCTTCTTTTACCATATCTAATATCTTCACCTTTTCGGCGATGGTCATCATTTTCCGTGACCGTTTAGGCGTAGAAGCATCCTTTAAAGCCATTGCAGGGGCTTTAAACACACACAAAATTTCAAAGATGCTGCCGTGGATGAAATCACCAATCACAGGCCAGACATGAATATTGACAGCACCAATCACAGGCAATCAAAATGGGTAGCTGTCATTGGCCGTCTTTCATTTCTGCACCAATCATAGCCCGTCTTGCACATCGCTACGCCATGAAGCGGATCTCGCGTAGCCTTCGCAGACGCACAATGCGTACATCTATAGCCTTTCCAGTTGGTTCTGTTTCCATTTTTACGCTGTTATAAACTCAGATATATGTTTATATATCAAAATATACCTTTTTTTTCTTTACACTATTAATTATATTTATTTTTAATATTTTAATGGTATTTAATGCTATATTTTAGATTTAATGTTTATTATTTGATATATACATGTATGTATATATATATGTGTGTGGGGGGGTCGGCCGAGCCCGCGAAAGAGGATCCGCGAAGTGGCGAGGGAACACTGTAATTATAAATGTCTTATTTTGTGTCCATTAATTTTTTTATATCAGTACCCACTTATTCAGTTGTCATGGCTACGAGGTTGAATATGTTTTATGAAACTCAAGAAATAGCACATTTGTTCTTTAAATTAGTTACACTTATTTTAAGTTGTAACCTATAAATGTTTTGAAAAACATATAAACTGAATGTATAAGAAATCATGTGTATTTATGGACAAATATGTACAAGATTTGATAAGTCAGCAAATACGTGTCATTCACTCGACATATAAACATGTCTTAAAAGCTATAAAACAATCGTTTTATTTCTATTGTCACAAGCAACATTGTTACCAAACACTTTTAATTCTTGGTAAGACCGAAGCTGTAACTGACGTGCGTAATCACAATACAGTGTTCTTTAGTGATTATAAAAAACAAAACAAAAAACGAATCTTAAAGTCCGGTTGAAGTGAAAGTTCTAAAGAAAACAAAAACGTGTTAAGGGAGATTTCGTGATTTGTTTGTGGTCGTATAATATAATGAATAACTTTTTTCCCTCTTCTTATGATAGTTGAGGTAACTTTTAAAAATGCCGGTATTTTTTGTGCATAAAACAATCCATTCAGAAAGAGTACAATATTTTTTAATCTTTCCATATTAGTATTTCTATGGATTTTTAGGTAATTGGCCGTTTTGAACAACGGAAAGAGAATGACCCCATTACACAGTTAGTTTTGAAGTAGCTTATGTTTCATTTTCTTTCTTTTATACGAAATTGTCATACCTAAGAAAATTGTGCCCTAGCCATTCCATAACGCTAAAAATCGGGTTTTCATACCTGTGTTGGTTACAGTACATATAACCCTTTATATAGCTTTTCGCTCAACGCCAGACCGATTTCTTGGGTGGAAATATTTGCTTATTTGCCAAGTGCTCTGCACAGTTCTGTATTTTAATAACTACATTTCTGTGAAATGTCAAACCTTTATAAGCTAGTTATTGACGATCAGTATTTTTAGTCTTGTCTTAACGTGCTTTATGTTATCGCTTTGTGTTGACAGTGATATAGTCCTGTGTTTTTTTGTTTAATGAATCATTGCTAATCGTCGTTTTCTTAAAGCATATTCTATGACTAGTCTCGGTTATTCTGTTCGTAAGAGTATGCATTTTCCCGAAAGGGAGCCGAAGGTCGCCCGGAGGTGTCAGCTATTTTAACCATCGCAACACTTAACAGTAATATGTGGTCTATCAGTTAATCAGTAGACACTAAAATGAAGTCTCAAAAGGGGTGTGTAATGTGGCAGTTTGTACTGCCGTGACGTCAGCAAAGCGTGCGCGTGCCATGAATCACGAGAATAATTATGCATGCTGTAGTCCAAAACACTGTATGTCATATGGATTTGAAAAGTAATAAATAAAAATATTTGTCATTCATAATTTTGGTTTTATGTACTCTTGATAACACTTTGGAGCTCCTGCGGAACTACATCTAGTATATGTGTTCAGTAATTCGAAGAGCAGAGACAAAAATAGTTCGGCTACAGTGTAGTAAATTCTGTAAATTTAAAGAAAAATAGATAAAGGTCGTTTTTATGGAAAAATATACATAAGTGATCAATGTTTAACTAGGACGTAAATGAGGTGAAAATGGTAACCACTTATTTTTTATTTTTACATATTATTTATTTTTTTCTAACTGATATAATTTTATCCAACATAAAATACTTAGTGTAAATATTTCTCACGAATCTGTATGCTTATGCATAAAAAATATATAAAATTATAAAACCGATGTCTCTCTGTATATTTGGAAGTTCCATAGTGATTGCAGAATATGTGTATGTATGCTTGTGTGTATATATATATATATATATATATATATTTGATCGATGTGCACTGCGATTTCAGTTCATTCCCCAAATCTGTGAAGAGAGTGCAAGTTTTCCTTCAAGCATTGTTCAGCTTTCGCGTCATGGTTTCCATAGCAACTGGTAAAGACGTTGATCCACACATATAGCGAGATTGATGAACGTTGTATTTTGAACACCAGCAAGAGAAATGGTTACAGGCTGGGAAACACCTATTAGGAGAGCTTCTATTATCTTAGCAGTGACACATCTGTCACAGGTTGTCTGAGTATGCATGCAGGCTACAACTAGTTTGAACAATGATTCAGATGCTAACGCCTTCTATCTAAAGGACTTCGAGCTATTTTCTTGAGCGCTATAAGGAAAGCAAGATAGCCGGAAATGAAGAAGAATAGAACTGCTAAGCTTCCTAGATGCATATATGACACTTCACCCCTCATATTTAATTGCTCAATTAGGCGATCGGTAATTATTATGACAAAAATCTGTGTATATACACACATATGTGTGTGTGTGTGTATATATATATACTATACACATTTTCAAAACCAAAATGGTCTCAGTGTTTAGCGTACTGTATTGTAAAACTAAGTTTGCATGGTTTGCATTCATTTAACGCTAAAAAAAGTAAATAAAGTTTTAAAAATGCAATTCACAGTTTGAGGCTATAAGTGTGTTATAAGAGTAACAATTAAATCCCTGCTATTCAGTCTGTCAAAATGTTGGCGGTTAGTGATATTGATTATCTTCTTTCCCCTAGTTTGTTACTTTTGAATTATGGAAAGCTAGCTCAGATTGCTCCCGAATAGGTCTGAATTGAATGTAAGACAAGTGGATTAGTTACGATAAGAAATGACTCACTTGCTTTAGAAAAATAAATGGACAAATTCTACGTTTTTCGATATAAAATCAGACACTGTTAAATTGTATTTGCTATCATAAGTTGATTTGTAATAATGCCGAAGTACATATGATTCATGCACTCGGAATATCTGTCCAGAACTGAAATTGACTGTTGTGTGTGACTAAGTCACGCACACCTTCGACAAGAACGTTTACTAAATATAAGGCTAGTCTTAAAAGCCATTAAAAGTATATTTGGTGTAATATTTTTCTTGTATATAAAGTTCAACATTAAAGAAGTTAGTTGTCAGTAGGTTTTGTTTGACATTCCATGTTTTAGAAGTTGTGATAAACATTTGCTCAATCGTAGCTTTGGTACAGATCGCTGTGTATGTATAATTCATTACGTACAGAAACTTGGAGAAATGTATAGATTACTTGGAGATGATGGTTTCTTGAATTTGCTAGATGGGAGGATTTTATATAATCTTCTGAAATGAATTCTTTTATAACCAGAAAATTCATCATGTTTCGTTGACAGAGCAAATACGAGATTCGTAGGATGGAAGATAAACATACGTTTGTATTGATGAAACATTATAACTGTAATAATAGTAATGATTTTAAGTACTTCTGCGTGTGTATTTTCTTTATGACGTGTAAGAATAAATATTTCATTCAATGAAATATCTAATTCTAGGTAGGATGATAAATAATTGTATGCTTTAGAATTAACCATTTGTTTCCAAATGTAACTCGTAATGATTTATTCCTTGCATTAGCTACATGAACTTGCGTGCTTGTTTGGGGTCTTCGCTTTAACTGTACTTCGGTCTGCGTGCCTGTGACTTTTCCTTACGGGGTACTTTAAAAGTACATTAATATTATTACAAGAATATTTAGGCTATTAACATTATAAACACAGCTTATTAAAAACATCTCTAGAATTAATAAATCATTATGTATATACGAATGTTAATAAGTCAATTTCAAGAATAAGAGTGAACTTTTATAATTTGTCAATAATAATAATTTATTCCTGAACTTGGAATCTCACTAGATTTCCAGTTTATTTGTTTTTTGTACATATGTAGTTATTTTGAACTGACTCTAAATTGTATAATACACATTATGCATAATTTTAATAAGTTGGGCTCTCTGTTGGTGGAAAAAGAGAAGCTAAATACTTTCATATATCTTTAGTTTGTCCAAAAGCAACCTTTAAGTCCACTGTGGGAGATGAAAAGTGTGCTCCTTGTCCAGCTTACAGCAGCGCACCCTATAAAGGCTCAATCGAATGTCGTTGTGATGAAAATTATCATAGAGCATCGAAAGATCCCAAAGGCATGCCATGTACACGTAAGTAATAATGAAAAGTTTATGCTACTACGAGATAATTGTAATTATATTTGGTATATATGGCTTTACGTATGTAATGTTAGATACTGGAGAGATTCAGGAAAGACAAACAGTCAACTTTACTGTTTTCTAAAAGTTTCAACAGCATTAAGAATCCCATTCTCTCTACTGCGAATATCTTAAAACTAAAAGTCTGAATTTCTGCGCGACATATATGACAAACTCCGTCAAATTGTTAAAACTAAGTATAATAGACATTTAATTATAGATATATTGATCACCAATTTATATTTTCGAATAATATCAGTAAATTAATCTCATTTAATACTTTTAGTGAACTAAGAGTGAAAAGTTATCTTTAATCGTAGAGAGAACTTTTCAAGTTTTTAAATACTGTATTTCTTATCAGTAAGTTTTATAGGATAACTAGCGTCCTCTGAGTGTCAAAATTCAAATTACAGCTTTGGCTGGGATTAGTAATAAATAGTTTCTACATCAATATTCGTAGTTTTATGTTAGTACATTTGTGGCTTTTGAAATTTTGCTGGATTAAACAGAAATTTTGAAAAACAAACTACAGTTATTATAATTTTCAGTGGTCTGGTGGTTAGGGATGTAGACCCGTAATCTGTGATTGCGAGTCGCGGGCTCGAATCCCGTCAACGAATGTGTTGCCGTTTTAGCCATGGAATCGATATAACGCAACAGACAATACCACTTTTCGATTAAACTACCTAAAGAGTTGGTGGTGGATGTTGTTGACTAGATATCTTCTCTTTATCATTTCTAAATAAGCTACGGCAAGCGCAGATAGTCCTGGAGTAAGTAAATTTAACAACAATCCGTGGTCCACATTAAAATATCTGATATTTCAACCAACATCTTATTACTCTCCACCTGATAATAAATATTCTTGGTTTCGGTGAAGTAAATATTAACTGTACTAACTCTAGCACGGAGCAGCAATACATTGACGTCTTTTCCGTGTTTATAGTGGACAAGCAAAAACACCAGTACTAGACTCTGCGATTATTTCGTTTTTTTTCACGAAGATGCCAAGAAGATGTTCGTGCTGCAAGTCATTCGCCAGCGTTAAAAATGAGGTGTAATCGAAATGACTGTCAAACTCTTAAAAATGAAAAAAAAGCGCCGCTTAGCAGGAAGGCAGTTGTTCTGTCATTTTTCATACCCTTTGTTAATTAAAGAAACAATACATGTAAATAAATGGGTAATATTTGCTATTTGGATGGTTAATTAATAATACAGGAAGAAATCACACCAAATGTTTTTAAGATGCTGATTTTTATTCTTTAACTTTTAAAAAACGTAAGAGTGTCCACCCAACCACTTAACCAAAAATAAAGTTATACCTTTTTCTTGACGGCCAAAAGTTGAGAGGTAAGAAAATTTTCGTGAAGGGTAGACAAATACCCACAAGCCAGTTTTTAGTAAAGGTCAGGTGATAGGTATCATGAGGTATAAGATCAGAACAATCTTAATGTTAGTGTAGACATAAAGTTCGATTCCCACTGTGGGCACAATACGAATAGTCTTTTGTACAGCTTTTCATTTAACAATAGACAAGCAAATTATAGGTGTTGTTATCGCTGTAGCATAAACCATATTATGAAGATGTAATTTTATAATGTCTCAGATATCGTCAAGACCTAAATACATACTATTTTAATATTTTAGTACTAAAACTCGAAGCATTATAAAGCAGTTAATGGAAAGGTTTGTTTTGAATTTCACGCCAAGCTACTGCGCTAGCCGTCCCAAATTTAGTAGTATAAGGCTAGAGGGAAGACAGCTAGTCATCATCACACACCGCCAACTCTTAGGCTACTCTTTTTCCAACGAATAGTGGAATTAACCGTCACATTATAACGCTCCCACAGCTGAAAGGGCGAGCATGTTTGGTGTGACAAGGATTTGAACTTGCGACCCTCATATTACGAGTGCCTGACTATGCCGGACCAGATGGAAAGAACTGAATGTGAGGAAAGTATTTCGGAAAACAAGCGTCACACAGTTTCTTTTCGCTGTCACTGTAACAAAGCATATGTGTGTACTTCTGATGAGGTGGTAGCTGGTTAGGTAGTCATATTTCTGATAGTGATTTAACACTCGAACATCCTCTATACAAAAAAAGAAAAACAAAATCCGATTATTCGTCTATTTTTTTAACTTTCATTAATTTCTGATTTATTGGTGTATGTGTATTTATACTTTTAGAACCACCATCGTCACCTCGGAACCTGACGGTCAACTTTGTAGACCAATCTACTGTTATACTGATTTGGCAGGCACCAAAATACCTAGGTGGACGGACAGACACAAGCTACAGAGTAATATGTGATGCTTGTGGCAACGCTGTGTCTTACGTTCCAGCTCAACAAGGTTTTAATAATACGAAAGTTACTATTTCCGGTCTAAATCCTGTAACAACGTACAGATTTCAGATATTTGCAGAGAATGGCGTGTCAGGTTTAAGGGATAACCATTATTTAGATATAACCGTTACCACTGAGGCTTCCGGTGAGTATGTTTAAAATAAAAATGTTAAAACAATAAATCAAACGGTATGTTCCAAATACAACAGCTACAAACATTATGAAATTCTCCATTCCTAATTTCATTTAAAACCTACGACACTATCTTTCCCCCCCTTCCAGTAATAAACAAACAAAAACACACTCTGTGTAAGTCCTTTCAGAGTATAATTTTGAGTAAAATGAACACACTCAAATGTTAAATAGGCTAATTTTTGAATAACCTGTTTAGATTAAAAATTTATTTATATTAATTAACTCTTAACACTGCATTAAATTAAAGATGTTAGAAAATACGAAGGAAATGAACACCCTTTCCGATATCTACAGATCTCTTTGGTTGTGGTATGATAAAAAAAATTAAACTGCTGATAACCAACTCACATTTCTGTCTTCTCTCTTTTTTAGTCAGTTTCTTTCATTTTCCCAAAAACTTGTTGAAAATTTATCCCGTGGAAATTCCACGTTTGTAGACACGCTTTCATTGCTAGTATGGACATTTGATAAAAATTAAAATAAATTAAACAGTGATTCTTTTCCTCAACTGCAATCTTATAACTAAGGTTTATATACATTAAAGCTATTGCCTGCAGAAATATCGTAGATTACAATGGTGTATCTCCAACAGTAAGAATAACACTATTACAGATCAAACGTTGTATAGAAATAACTCAATTATCCCACAAGTAGCTGTTTCAAATTTTTGTGTTGTCAGTAAGTTGATACCTCTTAAAAACCAATAATAAAATTCCTTCTGAAAAATAACCTCTTACTTCTCTGCAGTGCCATCTGTTGAACATTTTATAACGTATACAACAAATATTTCTGACAGACTTGAAAAAATTCTAAATTAGATTCAGGATCATTATATAGCTATAACTAATTAAAAACACATTTTTTGTTTGATCGGTTAAATTCAGAGTTAGGCAGTGTTTGGCATTAATGACGTCAAAAGGACCTATCATAGTAAATAAACAAGATATTATTTAAAAGAAAAAGAACTAGGGGAAAAGCCAGATTGAAAATTTGTGGATAACATACTGTTTAAATGACCTTTATCAATCGACTGAAAGGTTAAGCCAAAATTTTGATCACATGTTCTCTTTCTCTTGGAATTTCAAACGCAACTTACAGAAGTAGTCGGTTTGTACTATATATAAGCTGTTTACTTTTCTGTTTAAAGAGAAACTTTCCAAAATGTTATTAAAAACAGGAACGTTGTCTGGGTGGGTGACCGTCCTCTCAAGCTCAGAAGGGACACCAGATGACAATTTCTGTGAGACGTAATGAAGTTAGGACGGATTAACACATTTACGCAAATTACGTCATAGCTGAGTTGAGGGGCTCACTCGACGCAATGTTTTTTTCCCATTCTTTTGTGAAATGGAACTTCTGTTTTAAACAGATGCTTTCGTAATGATTTCACCATTTTACGCACTTTGGCTTATAGTCTAATTTTGGGTCACAATTTTGATAACATGTTATTATCACAAACGTAATAATTTTACTCTATTTTTAAACCGCGTTTAGTGGCAATTTTTTACAGGTTTGTTTAGTCATTTTTTCTGTGTGTAATATTAATTTTAGCTTTTGTTTTATATTAGTTATTTATACATTGGTCTGTCATCTGTAAGACAGCGCAACTCGTTCGTATAATTGATTACTAGTATATTTCAATGTATTGTGCTACTTGTTATAAAAACAATTAATTTCAAACATTAAATAATCTTTGTGTGTATTTTTAACAGTTCCATCGGTCGTGGCCAATGTGCGAATCCTCTCAACAAAAAGTTCTGAAATTGTGTTAGCCTGGGATCCTCCCGAAGACCCATCCACAGTCATCGAAATGTACGAAGTGCGGTACTTTCCTCGGGGCGACGTAAAAAATGCGTCTGCCATCTTGACAAAGAAACAAAAATCTATATTTTCAAATTTAAAACAAAGAACTGAATATGGATTTCAGGTAATAAATAACTTTTGGTACTAGCTGACATTGTGTAACAAATAAAAGTCAAACTAGTAAGTTGAAGCTATGAACTACTTATTTGTTTTTTGAATTTCACGTAAAGCTACACGACGGCTGTCTGCGCTAGTTATCCTTAATTTAACAGTGTAAGACTATAGGGAAAGAAGCTAGTCATCACCACCCACCGCCATTCTTAGGATACTCTTTTACCAACGAATAGTGAGAATGATCGTTCCGTTATAACGCCCACACGGCTGAAAGGGCGAACTGGTTTGGTGCGATTGGGAACCTAACCCGCGACCCTCAGATTACGAGTCAAAAACATTAACCTCCCTGGCCGTGCCAGGCCGAAGCTCTGAGCACCTAGTAACTCATAACAACTGACAGTGACTTCATATAGCAGATTAGTATGTGAATTTGAGAATTTATGTCATTACTTTATTCAACATCTCACCGCTTATTTTAAATACCAGTAGAGATTCGTATTTTACATGTTTTAAGTTGTAAATCTGTCATAAAAAATACTGTCGTAAGCCATTTTAAAAATATTTTAACTTATGCGTTAGCTAGAGGTCACATTGTATTAAATTAGACGTAGAATATTAATAGGTTCATCATTATACTAATCAAGAGACTTTATATAGTGTCCAGAAACAAGGCTACTTTATCAGTAGAGAATCGACAGGAATAAGTCAATCAGTGTTAGTTATCGTTCATACTTAATCATTATCGATTAGCCATGAAATTGGAAAGCAAGTTTGATTTTACGGTAATAGTAGTACCATTTGCGAGGTATTTCTGTTCCAACGTTATTTGTGAAGTTACTTAAGCATACAAGTTACAATAGTGTACAAGTGATGCCAGCTTGTAGAAATGTGAAGAAGGAAACAAACTAATTTCTTATTGTTAGGTGTAATGGAGTTGGTCTTATTATCAACAAATAATTTAAAAGAACTATCTCAAGTAAAGAACACTGCTACAATAATATATTAGCAAATAAATAAAATGGTGTTTTTAAGTTTAATTCTATAAATTATGCTCACAGAAGTTGTAATTGTATTTTATTTCATAGAAACACAACGCATTATTATTTAGTTATTTGATTGTGTATTATCCTGAAATTTTGAAGGTGAGAGCGAAAACAACCCATGGGTGGGGAGAATTCAGTAAAACTATCTATCAATCAACTGGACAACTGGTCGATAGTACTGGTTCGTATTTTTCACATCTCTTGTATTATGTATTGGTTAAATATGAAATATTCTCAGGTGCTGATATATGTGGAAAATGTAGCTTTTATAATCTATACAATATTTTTTTATTCATCGTGAAAAAATAATATCAGTATGCTTTGACAATCATTTATAAATAAAATTGAGATATACTCAGTAAGTATTGTTATATTTTTACATAAATTAAAATTTTATGTAGTTATTAAAACGAATGACAACAGCACTGTTAAACCTTCCAGTTTCAAAATAAAACGTTTTTAATTGAAGCGGTATTTTTCTGTTTTAGTAGATGAACATTATTTCCAATTAGAGAAGCAGATATGTCTAGGAAAACCATGTAGAAATTAAAAACTAATATAAATGTGAAAGTATGTGAAATGTTATGTCATACATTGAAATCCTTCAGTGTAATGCTGAAATATGTACTGTTGTAAGACTTCTAAAAGTTTTGTAACAAAAATATAAATTATTCATTTAATTTTGTTTTATCATGTAAGTAGGATGTATGTTTTTACATATTTGCTTATTAGTTAATAATATCGTTTTTATAGTTTAGAACTAAAATAGATAATATTTGTAATAGTTTAAAGTATTTTAATTTGGTTATTGTCTGCTTTATGTAAGTTCCATTTATAATTATATTACTTGCAATAAGTTATTCTTAAACCAGTTCATGTTGTAATTATGTAAATTTTATCTGTAGTTATCTGTGAGATAAATAGTTCTGAAATTGGTTCTTGTTTTCTTTATGTATGTTTCACCTATAGTTGTGTTGGATAAAACAGAAGTAATGTTTTCAAAGTATTATGTGGATATTTTGGTGTTCTGTATCGGTAATTGTTAACATTCAGTTTCAAGATAAATTTATTGTTTCAAAACATAGTTCTTTCAGACATAATATGCATGCATTGAATACAATATAATATTGTTAAGAAACTGTAGAAGTCTCTCATTTTACAAATACCATAAATTTTAATAATTTAAAACATACTTTATTTATTTAATATTCCAGATTATTCTGATGTTCTAATACAATTTGTCAATTTTATTTACAGGTGTATTGTTATGTTTATACTCTTCTCTGTACATTAAATGAGTTTCAGTTTAGTTTTCACATTTGTTTTCTATCAGCTTACGTTGAAGATGAAGATAAGGTTCAAGTTAGAATTATTGCTGGTGCAACTGTTGCTGTGGTTGTTCTCGTTGTTGTTGTTATTGTTATGATTGTTCTTTATATCAGGAGGTAAGAAATTAATATTAGTAAGATTAATGCTTGTACATTTTAAATTCATAAGTATATCGATTTATATGTTGTGTTCATCATGTGAACTTAGTTGAAGATATATGTACAAATATTCACATTGTATCTGGTAATATAAATATAAGAATTTATAGCATTTTATAAAATCTAAACGAATATGGGATTTTCATGATAATGTTGCATGCAAAGTGGTTGAAATAAGAGTACATTATTTCAGAAAGTTCTTGTTTTTGTAGTTGCAAATTTGTGTTTGTGAGTTTGTTCCTAAATAGTTTCTGCTATGTTAACACAGTTATAGCTTTTTAATATGTACATTTGATTGACAGTTTACAGTACATAAAATATTCAGTTGTATTATGCATAAACATGTATTTATATTCCTGGAATACCACAGTTTAAATGGTCACATATTGCAGGAGCTCAGAAGAGTGCAACAAGAAGCAAGCAAGTGACTGTGATACTTTAGAATACAGAAATGGGGAAGGTAACAAATGTAAGAAGTTTGTAGTTATGATTATTTCCTTTTTAATCTCATAGTGCTAAGCTTAAGTTATCATACTATGTTTTTTTTATCCCAGAACTAAATTTTTTTTATGGACAATTGGTTAATAATGTTTTCTTTATGTGTGGTATTTCAACGAGTATTATCATCACGTGATAAGAAATGGATGTTTAAAAATTACGATATATCTTGAATTTATTTAAGTCTTTTTCCTCATGGTATAAATACATTAAACTAAAGAGTTCACAAAAATATCATTAGTGTAAAAATAACCATGTGTGAATTATCACACTCAGGAATTTTTTTACTGATACACAAGACATAATTTTAGTAACTATTTAAGTTTTCCTAATGTTATTAATTTTTTAGAGAATTTGTACTAAAGCTTTTACTTTGCAAATTCCATGTTATTCATATTTTTGGTTTTGTTTGAATTAACCTTTCTTCAAAACCTCAAGATATCTTGTATGAAATGTTTTTTTTTCACAGGTTTGCTTTTAAACTTTCAAGTTAACACAATAAACATAAATTAGACATTTAAAATCTCTTTGTGATTTTTATTAAATAGATATATATTTTTGTAAATATTTGATTCTTTTAATTTGAGACCGAAAGAGAAAATTTATTTAAGTTTGAAGAATAAAAAGAAAGCCTGTGAAAATATGAATTTTTATGCATACAAAAGCTCACTAATAAATATGACTTGACTGTATTAGCAGCTAAAAGTTTTTGCACAAGCCTTTCGTTTCATTTTATTCTCAACTAACAGTAGTACCTGCCTTGGAACACCCTCCTATTGTTCCTACTGCTCGAAGTAAGTACTAACAGTTTTTATGTAGTTACTGCAGCTATAACTCTGTTGCACTTTGTTGCCTTCTTAAATTATATTCATTTCTTTTCATTCTGTTGGGATCTGTAGTTGCAATACTTTGTATTTATCAAACATTTTAACCATCTGTTTTGGGTTTTTGAAACTAATACTGACTTTTTTTAAACCAAAGATTTTACAAAACATCATGATCGTCCTTACATATTTGTTTCTGAATATTAATAAAATATTGAAATTATTTATATAAAATTATATGATGTGTAGTATTGTTAGAACATTTTCAGGCTTTCTTGCTGCTTTACATTATCAGATATATTAAAATCTTGTAGTAAATAGACCTTACATTTCATTCTTTGCATACAAATTAGCATATTGCTTTTAATGTGTTGTGTAACACAAGTACAGATGATAAATTGATCAATGTAATTTATTACCTAAAAGCATTGATTACAGTAATTAGTGTTATGTAAAGTAATTGAAGAATTGAAATTATGATGAACTCAATTAATTGTACAAAAATACCTAATAAAAAACAATTAGTGTTTCTCATTAGTATTCCAACTATCCAAGTCTCAGGTAAGAATAATTGAAGGTTGAATGTAATTAATTAATGAGTATGACAGTTAAACAATGATTAAATTTCACTAATTACCCAACCCTAAATGTTTCATAGAGTAATGATATTTTTAGCTAATCTCATGTTCCTTTGTAAGTAACAAATTGTTTTGGTGAATATTAAATTATTTATTGCATTTGTTTATTTTATAAAATTATAAAATAATCCTAAAATCAAAATAATTTGAATGATAATAACCCACATGAATATTAAAATTTATTAAATTTATTTATTAAATAAGATAATTCAAAGTTTATTTCTTAAAATATGTCCTAAGAAAGTACTTTAAAATATGATAATCACATAGAGGTTTAAACATAAGTTATAACAAAATATTCTATTTTGTCTGTGCAGTTACAACACCACTTTTCACCCACTGTGGAACAGCAAGGAGCTACATTGACCCCCACACTTATGAAGACCCAAATCAAGCAGTTAGAGAGTTTGCAAAAGAAATTGATGCCCTCCACATAACCATTGAAGCTATAATAGGTGGAGGTAAGGCATTGGGGCAGTTGATAACTAAATTTCTCTGGTTACAAATTGATATTAATCAGTAGGTAAAGGTTTAGATATCTTAAACTATTCTATAAATACAAAGTTTTCTACTATTAATCAATTTTATTGTGAGCATAGAAATTTTAATCGCTAGTGATTCAGATATAGTAATCTTGGTTATTATATTTGGTGATTCTTATCCACATTATTAAATATTTTCTGTAATATTTTAAAACAGAGTAATGAACCTCTATCATTGAAACAAAGAAAAAAGGTACATTATTGTGAAGGGTATTGGTTAACAGTAAGTGATGTGAAAAAAGACGATGTAAACATTCATCATACTGCCTTGGCCTACTGCATCTGGTAATTTTTAATTTTTTATTCAGGTGAGTTTGGAGATGTGTGTAAGGGTAAATTGAAAGTACCGGGACGACCTGAAATTACTGTTGCCATCAAAACTCTTAAACCGGGATCTTCAGACAAGGCTCGTATGGACTTTCTTACAGAGGCTAGCATCATGGGACAGTTTGATCATCCCAATGTCATCTTTCTTCAGGGTGTTGTCACAAAAAGTAATCCAGTGATGATCATCACTGAGTATATGGAAAATGGCTCTCTTGATACCTTCTTACGGGCAAGTGTTTACCATACAAAGAAGATATTTTATATTGTGTTCAAACATTGTGCATTCTTAATGTTTGTGGAAGAATAATGAAATAGACAATTCAGGTTATTCTTACTTAAACTTAACCTTCCTTATTTATATCAAAGTTGACACTATTTTCTATTATTTACAAAAGGACGATACTGGAAATTCACCAACATAGAAAGATTTGTCATAATTGTACACAGACAGATTGGATAGATTAAGTATTAGAGAAATTAGAGAAAAATTACAATGCTAGAAACCAACCTTCAATACTCATTGTGGACAGAGCAGGTGTAGTTTTGGACTTAATTACAAAATTAAACAACCATAGAAATGCTTGTGTGGAAGTTTTTGAGAAACAAATCAACAAAACCATTGTATTTTGTTTTATAACACAAAGTTGTTTTAGCTCATTTCTAATATCAAGAGAATAATGTTTTATTTACTGTATTTATTTTTTAGATATAAATGCTTGAGCTGGATGAGAGTATACTTAGGTTCATATTGTTATTTTCATTACTAAATATGCTAATTGTTTATTTCCACCATTTTTTATGAGTATTTTTTTTAAATTACTCACATTCTAACTAAACATTTTTGTGAAGTACTTTTAACATTTTTGTGTGATGTGATGATAAACATGAAGCTAGTTACAGGACTTAAGATTGTTTACCCTGTAATTAGGAAAAAGAATATATATACATATACATACACACACTGATTATTGTTGATTGGTTTTCTTTTCTTTATGTCTAGGCTAATGATGGGAAATTTCAGGTTATTCAGTTAGTTGGAATGTTGCGAGGGATTTCAGCTGGGATGCAGTATCTGTCTGAGATGAGTTATGTGCATAGAGTGAGTAATATAATAAAAGTTCTTTGTAGGCTAGATACTTACTCAATATGTAGTTACTGTAATACTGTAACGTAAAATTTTAAAGAACTAATATATTTCAACATAATATACAATGTGTAATGGTAAAAAGACTGACACTTCTTTTTGTGGCTTTTAGCTGAACTTTTACCAGTTGTACTAAAGGTCACATTTATTAACACTGGGAAGAATTAGTTTGTTGTAACTGGCTAAGTAACACATACATACATCATATCAAATAATCTCCTATACATATCTGTACCTAGAATTGTTATATTTTCATGGAAAGTAGGGTTCAGTTTTTCTGTGAGTTTATTATACGGCTAAGTTTTAAAATTTGTTGATCTAACAACAGAATTAAATATATTTAAATTTCCTAGGATCTTGCTGCTCGTAATGTGTTGGTCAATTCCAGCTTGGTGTGTAAGATTGCTGACTTTGGTCTCTCTAGAGAAATTGAAAGTGCAACAGAAGGAGCATACACTACAAGAGTGAGCTTATAGCTTTTCATTTTGTGACAGAAATGTGATATTGTGAGATATATAGTTAACTATACCAAATACACTAGTTAATTGGTACTAATATTGAATCTGTTGTCTTTATAATTTGATACCTTCAGTGAAATTTCTTCAACCCTCATAATTAAATTTATAGAATGGTCTTGGAATGTTAATACTCAAATAGAATTAATCAGACATAGCTGTAATTATTTAAATATCTTTGTACCAGTGTGATAAGTGAATATCAGATGGACTTTATTTTTATGCAGAAGTAACTTATTACTCAAGATCATTTGTGATAAAAAAAACCAACAAACAAACAACAACATTCGTACATTTGAAGAAAGATCCACAATTTAAATATAACTATTTCATTGATTTGTCATATTGCAGATACTGGCAGTGATAGAAGTGATATTATACACTAAAACTGGATGTATATTTTTCTGATTAATGATTAAGCTTTTTGTATTCTTGTCATATCTAGATATGACATTAATTAATGGCTTTCTGATTTAGAGGTTTTTTGTTTTTTTTTATGTTTCCTGTTACAAGACAGAAACAAAATGTGTAATTAAACAATTACGTTTAATTTTAGGGAGGAAAGATACCAGTTAGGTGGACAGCCCCTGAGGCCATTGCATTTAGAAAATTTACATCAGCTAGTGACGTTTGGAGCTTTGGTATTGTATCCTGGGAGGTTATGTCTTATGGAGAACGACCGTACTGGAACTGGCCTAACCAAGATGTTATTAAGAGTATTGAGAAAGGCTATAGGCTTCCTCCACCTATGGTATGTCGACTTATTGAATAAGTTAAAAATATAATGGATTTTGTTTTTATATAAAAAATTTTGCAAACTATGTTGAATTTATTTAAGTTTTTTGTCATGATTTTCCAAAAGGGCTTAATGTCATGCAGCATAGAAGTAAAAAAACATAATCACAGAACAAACTAGAAGTTATTTCTGAAAAACATAACTGGTTATTATGAATTTCCTCTACAGGTTTTAGAGAATTTTGTTTTGTT
Source organism: Carcinoscorpius rotundicauda (assembly GCA_011833715.1). Lineage (NCBI taxonomy): Eukaryota > Metazoa > Arthropoda > Merostomata > Xiphosura > Limulidae > Carcinoscorpius > Carcinoscorpius rotundicauda. Next base: position 25,468,382 of record CM022405.1, on the reverse strand, counting down.
GGAAAATATTGTCTTACAGGCATTATGAACATTTTATTTTGACTATCTTTGCACAAGGCTCAGCATGGCCAAGCGTGTTAAGGTGTGTGACTCGTAATCTGAGGGTCGAGGTTTCAATCCCCATTACACCAAAATGCTCACCCTTTCAATCATGGGAGCGTTATAATGTGATAGTCAATCCCACTATTCGTTTGTAAAAGAGTAGCCCAAGAGTTGGTGGTGGGTGGTGATGACTAGGTGCCTTCCCTCAAGTCTTACACTGCTAAATTATGGATGGCTAGCATAGATAGCCCTCGAGTAGCTTTGTGCGAAATTCCAAAACAAAATCTTTGCACATGATCAATTGTATGAAGGTTTAGAAGCCACTGGATTTTTTGTTTTTGGTTATGTTTAAAATAATTCTATGTAAAGTGTTTTTTTTGTTATTTCTAATTTAATATTCAATTTTTTTTTTGTCAGGATTGTCCTGAAGCTATGTATCAACTTATGTTAGATTGTTGGCAAAAAGAGAGATCCCACAGACTAACTTTTGCAACCATTGTGAAAACCCTTGACAAACTGCTCAAATGTCCTGAAAGCCTTCGAAAGATTGCACAAAATCGGTAAAACATCTCAGCTTTGTAAGACTTAAGTATCTTTTTTGTTAAACGACTAAAGTGTTATGATTCTTAATAACAGGTGTTAATATCCTTGAAATAACATTTCAAATGAATGGACACTTGATAATTGATTTTTACTGATTTTTAATTTATCGAGAAAGAGGGTGCTATTTGAAAAAGATGTCTGAAAGCTAAGTTCTTATAATATTGTGGATTTTTTAATATTATTTGGTTTTATTATTTTAAGCTTTAGTAATTAGAGTTGAATAACAAAAACAGAACTAGATTTAGTAAGATTGGGGTTTAAAAATAGGTATAAGCTTTTAATTTAGATTTTAGTAGTGTATCATGTAGTATAATGTTAGATTAGGCTCAGAATACGTAACAGTTCTTTAGGTTTAGTTACAATTCTACTTACAGTGAGATTTTAAGACTAAATACATTTAAATATATCTAATAAGTAGTCAAAAAACTAGTTAATTGTCAAATGTAGGCTTAACAGTGTTAACAATGGGCTAATGGTATTTAATAATAGTATCAAGTATTTATCTTAATTCTACAAATATTACAATGGTTAAGGCTAATTCAGGGGTTAAGTATTCCCTGTTTGTTAGGTGTGTTAGGTGTAATGAATCGTTTTAATTGGGAACTCTGGACTACCTTTCATCTTTAAGAAAGCTGGTAGTGAGGATGTTCATTATATATACAGAATTTGCAGGTTGAAGGAAAAGTTGGAGACTCTTCTATCCTAGTTAAAGTTGAGGAAATAGATAGAGGAGTATAAACTGAGAAATGACAGCAGGACTTCAAGAGGAGCTTAAGATTTTACATGCAAGAGAGACATCAGCTAAGATTAAAATGACATTCAAGATGTTAGAGTAATATTAGTGTTAAAAGTAGTGAACTTTATTGTAAAGACCCTATTCTGTTGAGCAACAAATTTCAGCCCTTGGCTTGGTCAGACAAGGGACTATTGGAGGGAGGGAAAGCAAAACGAACAGAGTAGGATGTGTTCTGTGAACTTAAAGAGGTTATAGTTATTGTTGATTCCTTGACATGGCATGTAGATAAAATAATCTATGGGGTAAATAAAGAGAAAAGAGTTATATTATGTTACCCCGAGGAGCAGTAGGAAGCCGTAACTGACAGAGCAAAAGATATAATGAAGGGGACTGACAACATTGCTGTCTGATGTCCACATAGGGAAGAGTAAGCAGGAGGAGCTAATTTATACATATAAGGGACTGATAAAAGCATTTAAAGGTGAAGGAATACTACTAAGAATTATTTATGGAGATAAAATTTTGATTAGGTCACTAGGGCTAAATTTTCGGCCAAAATTATTATGTAAAGAGAAGCAGGTTAGTTGGTTGGGCTAGTGGGATCACTTCAGTAGGACGATGAAACATCTTAGAATAGATAGTTTACACTTGATTAGGAAAAGGTATATGTTTGCAAAGGCCATTAACTCGGCTCTAAAGGAAGTTTTAAACTAGGAATAGGTAGTAGTGATGGCAAATATAAACTAAAAGAAACAAAATTGAGATGTAGAGGAAAGATGAGTTGCAGGAAATGAATACAAAAGTAATTATGAAGATAGGTTTAATAGTTACAGTTTTAATACTAAAAGTATAAGAAATAAAATAGGTGACTTTATGACACTGGTAGGAATAGAAGCTTTTGATATAATGGGAATAACTGAAGCATGGTTAAATGTAGATGATTTTGATGGCAGAAATTTCTTTGAAATATGTGGTTATAGATCATTTAATAGGTACAGACTAGTAAAGACAGAGGGGAGGAGTGGCTCTATATGTACAATGTGAGTAACATCTTGTTGAACTTGAGAATATTAAGGATGATAGCAAGGAGACTGAATCCATTTGGGTCTCTGTTAGTCAGTATCAAGGGAAAAGCTCTTAGTATGAATTTGTTACAGATTACCAGATGAAACTGATGAAATTAATGAGAATCTTTGCAGTGAGATTAAGATTTCAGCTGTTAATGAATTCATAATTATGGGTGATTTTAATTTCAAACATAATGACTGGGAAATGCTGGAGTCAAACTATGAGGGAGAAAGGTTTTTGGAAGCTCTTCAAAATAAATATATTCTCCAATTGGTCAAGGAACCTACTAGAAAAAATGCTATTTTAGATTTATTGTTCACTTCCTAATACAGAAACAGTTAAGAGGGTGGAAATTAGGGAACACTTAGATATAAGTGATCATTTCTTTATTATATTTGATGTTTTGTTGCATATGAAAATCATAAATAATGACATTTTGATTCCAAATTTCAAAAAAGCAAATTTTAAAGGCATAAAACAAGAATTATCTTTTGTGAATTGGGCAGCTTTGTTTTTTAGAGACACTGATCAGATGTGGAAAATGTTTAGAGAAAATCTTTTTCAATATTCAAAACAAATATATTCTTTACAGATAGGAAATGGTAGCTGCAAGTAAAAAAGCCAGGTTTGCTCCAAAAGGGGTACAAGAGGTAACATTAATCAAAGTCATCACAAATATAAGAAATTTAAATTGACTGGTAATTATAGGAGATCAAGAAAGTTCATTAAACAGGAAATTAAGACATCCAAAAGGATCTATGAAAAAATATTTGATAAAGTGGCACATAGAAGGCTTGTAAAGAAACTTATTTCTGTAGGTTTGGGAGTTAAGTTAACTAATTGGATAGATGAGTGGCTTGAAGTAAAAAAGCATAAGGTTGTTATAAATGGAGTTCAGTCAAACTGAATTAATTTTACAAGTGGTGTACCTCTGGACAAAGTCTTACGACTGTTGCTTTTTCTGATTTACATTAATGACATAGGTAAAGGAATGGTCAATAAAGTACTTACATTTGCTAATGAATTTAAATTAACTAGAGTGCACAAATGTAGATTTAGGAAAGTTAGAAGCAAGCTTCAGCTAAGATAGTTTTAGTTTTCCAATAGGGTGGCTGGCCTATGGTATGGGTTGGTTGCCTTTAGATGTTATGGAGGCAGTACATTTGACTGAGTTTAAAAGAAATCTTAATAGATATATGCATGATAAGGTCTGGCTTTAAATATATGTATTTTCAGTAGTTTTAGTTTGGCATAGAGGATGATAAATGACTTTAGCTGAGGTACAACTTGTTGTCGGTTTCTTTCTGGATGATCCTGATGCTTCAAGTTTATCTATGTTTTGTTGTTTCCCAATTCCATTAAGTACAGGAGATAGAACTTCTAAATCCCCATTAAGAGTGTCAACTCTATGATTTGAGTGTTTGAAAAATCTTTTGCATTGAAAAGGGCTGTTACATACCTCTTAAGAACTGATATGTCCCTAAATATTATTTTATGTTAAAAACAGATTTATTCATAGTGACCAGTGTTATTTATGTGAGTAGCCATTTTTAATAAGCTTAAGAGAGGCTGTTACTATTATCTAAATTTTTGCACTTCTTTGATTTTTATGCTATTACCATCTATGGGTGGATAAGTTATTTTCTTTGGAGAAAAACAAAGGAGTAGAGGCAGCTAAAACAAAGACAACAGTTTTCTTGACCACATATTATGTCAAAACTTCATATATACTGAAAATAAATTTTGAAAATTTGTATGTTATAATAATAAGGTAAAAAATATATGGTACACCTGCATACTCTATTTCCACATTCAGCCATGCTGTATTTTATGACTGTGCATCTTAACAGTAGCCCTGCAGCATAGTGTCCAGTGCAAAAATCTCAGTTGTATATCTGTCATGTTCCACAGTACACCACTTCTCACTTGATGGCTTTATATGATCATCTTGTGTGCATTTGTAGTGGTTACCCAATGGCTGCTTCTACAGCTCGATCAAATTGAAAACCATGAGAACTGTGGCCAGTAACCTGATCAGTATTTCTTTGTAAGGAATATCATGAACACCCCTTTCATTATCCAGCTACTTAATGTATATATACAATGATTTAAAGAATACTGTGAGGTTTTTACATATGTATGAGCTTGATTCCTTACAATAGGTGTCTATGACTTGTTGACGATAAATTTCCACAATAAAGAAACAGCACAGACTGCTTGTTTTAAAATAAAATATCAAAAGAAAGTTAAACATATACATACAAAAGTTAACCTCACTGTTGATTACCACATAACTTTAAATAATTGTCTCTCTTCATGAGTTCGCAAAGGCAGGCTCAGTTACTTTGAGAACACAATTAACAAGACAAATTATTCTTCTCTACTTTGTTATTACAATACAATCTATGACAATTATACACACACATCTGAAAGCTATCTAGAAGGTTTTGCATTGCTAGATAGTACGATGCAACAATACTAAAACGAGAAACATTCAGAATGTTCAAGTAACATGATGTCAGTCCACAACAACTGAACTACAAAATGAATTATTTGTGACAAATTAAGTAAAGAAACTAGAAGTAACTTTTATTTTTAAAAATAGCTTAAGTTTTGTACTTCAGCTATGTAAATTATCTAAATCATAATGCTAACATTACACTAAATATAAAAGATATATATATATACCTAACAGATATTTTCTAGAAGCAACTTGTTTACATTTGATTTGCATTACTTTTCCAATTGGAAATCCTTTTTGATAATTTTGCATGCTGGTGTGTGAGACATGTGGATGGCTTTTACCACTGATTTTTATGTTTGTGGATTCTCACCTGTTTTAAAATTACTTTAGCTGGGGTACAACTTGTTGTGGGTTTCTTTCTGGATGATCCTGATGCTTCAAGTTTATCTATGTTTTGTTGTTTCCCAATTTCATTAAGTACAGGAGATAGAACTTATATTAGGAGTTTCACCTTTATGATTCAAGTGTTTGAAAAATCTTTTGCATTGAAAAGGGCTGTTACATACCTTTTAAGAACTCATTAGGTTTTGTTAGTATCACATTAGCTATGAAATGCCAAACAGTGTCAAATTATAGTTCTGGTAATGATGGTCCATCACAACTTCATAAGCTGTAATTGTCATATGAACTGGTGATTTTTATATTTTAAAAGCATTTTGAAATAATGTGCTCAACCCTCTTTGTCTTTAAAGAACCATTTAATTTAGTGATAAGTTTTGCATCCATACATTAACTTAAATGTTGGAATAAAAATTGGAAATAATGACATGATTAATATATTATATAAAACTTCTTCCTCTTATTGGAAATATTTGAGATAATATGCTGTACACACAGAGCAGAAACATTGTTATTGTTGTTATTTAAATGTTTTCAAGTAGTAGTCCTAACTTTAACTAATATTCTAGGTTTTTCTTATAGCACTGTACCATTCAAAAATGTTTTTATGGATTACATTAAATATATTTGACAATAATAAATTCATATTCATTAAGGATTGAAGCAAAACTGAAAGTACAGAATTAATAGCTGAACCAATCACAAATATTGTAATTTATTATTTTAAGAAAAAGCCCACACTTTAAAAATGCTTGAATATTTTCAGTGTATTTCACTGCTCAAACATGTTTTGATGCCCATAATAATTTTGTACAAGTAATGTCTTAAAAAATTAATTCATTGCCCATTTGTGATTTGTGGTCACGAAAAATCCACTTGAAGTAAAAATGTATCTCAAGAGGGCTGGTATGGATATTCAAACTTTTATTAAAATAAAGTAGAGAGCAACGTTTTTACCAGGTCATATTCAGGTTAACAAAAAACCTGTGTCAACCTGAAGATGACCTAAGAAGGTCAAAATGTTGTTTTCTATTTTAATAAGAGTTTTAATACCCTTATCAGCTGTCTTGAGATACAATTCATTGCCCAGTAATTTGTTGTAGTTCAGTATATACTAACCCCTCCTGTGACTTGACTAAGATAACTCGGGCATTCTTCATGTTTCAAAAAAATATTTGCCTGAATTAATTCAGGCAAACCAGTTTTTATTGTATTTTTAATTTATTGCTAAAAATGTGTTGCATGTTATCATGTATTAGAATCAATGCTAACCAGGTGGCTTTGGAAATACTGCTATCAGATTTTTTGTCTGAAATATGCATAAATAGTGGGAAAAAGCATTCCTGTTCTTGTACATTATAAATAATATACGTTATTCATAAATTCAGATATTTACTTATCGAGTAGATTTTCTGCAGAAATGTAATAAACCATAAAAGTAAAAAACTGCCTTCTTTGAGCTCATTTCAACAATAGCTTGACATGACAGAGGTTAAAATAACCACCATAAGTTCAGAACCCTGTTAAAATGTTCTTTTTTTCTTTTATTACCCAGACAAAATCCACTTGATCCCAATGCTCCAGACATGACTAAATATAAGACAGTTGAAGAATGGTTAAACAGTATCAAAATGATGAGGTACCTTGAGAACTTTCAACAGGCAGGAATTAACTCAATGGAGTCAGTATCTCGGCTTACCCTTGCTGATATCACTTCACTTGGTGTGACACTCGTAGGCCATCAAAAAAAGATGATTGGTAGCATCCAGACTCTTAGGGTTCAACTGAGTGCCAACATGTCTGAAGGACTACTGGTTTAAAACAACTGAAAGTACGTGATAAAATGTTTTTGTTTGTTTACTTTGGATGTAAAAGAACTAGACTTGGGAAGTTATGGCTCCACACACACACACACACAAACTACCAGTATTTGACAAGTGGCCAAATTAAATGTGTGGGTGCCACCCAAAACTGAAGCAACTGTGATGAACTCAAATGAAGAATTGTTGTTAAGATTCCATCTACTTACTGTGTAGTTAGGGTAATATGTGTTCTCAACTGCAAAGACATATGGTCTAGCCAAAGAAAAATGAAATGGCTAGAGTAATTTGGTGGTGACAAACAAAGTTCCTTCTTTCAAACCAGGTGTACAAGATCATTCTCAGTGAGTTATTCAGGAATTCTACCATAGCCACCAACTTTTGAAACAAAAATGTTTGCTCCATAACAGTACCACAGGACTTGAAGCAGCTAGCTGTGGAACAAAACATATCAGCTCAAGTCTATTAACAAAAAAAGCTAATAACTGTCTGAGGTTAGAAAGCTTACAGGCTCTACACATATCATTTTGTCTCGTAGACAATGCAATCATATCAGTTATTCAGATGGTAAGTTGTGTATATCAAGCACTTAACCCACTGCTTTTTCAGTAGTTCATGCTGATATATATATATATATATCGAGAGAGAGGGTAAAAGTAACAGAATACAGAAGAGAGTGGTTTACCATCACAGCAGAAATTTCACACCAACTTTAGGAATAATGGTGGTTTTCAATCTTATACTAGTATATCAGAGAATATGAAAACCAGCCTTTCTAGTATTATGTATATTTTTTAATTAGATTAAACTTTAAACTTTGTCAATAAATGAACAAAATTGAGACAGGATCTGAAAGTTCTAAGATGACTTGTAGTATACAAAAATGTTGTAGAAAAGTGTGTTACAGCTCTTTAAACCTTTTTATCAGTTTCTGATGAATAAATTGGTGCTTACTGTATTTCATTATCTTCATCACACTTGTAGATTTAATTTAATATGGGTGGTTACAGAATTTCACTATCCTGACAACTTTTTGTGGACACATTACAAGTTAACAGGAAACTTTGATCAAATAACACCCTAAGTAAATGTACATTATGTAGATTGAAGAGAAAATATCAGTTGATTAAATAACATTAGTATTTTTCTTTAACTTTTTAGAGTTAAAAAAAACTTCAGTGCATATAAGGTATTTAAATGTGATATTATAAATCTGCTCTCATTGTTTTAGTAAATCATGACACTGATGTGTTTATGAAATAAGACTAGGTTTCAGAAAGTTGAAACATTGATAATTTTATCAAATAAAATTAAGTTTCAGTAAGCCTTAACACCAATTAAGTTTTTAAAGTAAGCCTTCAACTTTGTCAACAAAGTTAAAATGCAGAAAATATCTTAATTTTAAAGACAACAAAACACACAGAAAATAGTAAGCACGTGTTAAAGTGTGCTGAAGTTTGTTTATTGTTTGTTTTCTATAGTTGATACTGATGAATAATGAAAGTATTGTAAAAAAACCTTTGTAGATTAATTTTACTGCCACAATACATTAACTTTCAGACTGTTTTGAAAAACACAATTTACATGAATATATTATCTATATATAAACTAAATGCACAGACTTAAGGAGGCATTAATAATATATACATTGGTTGTACAATTCATTGGCATAAGTCTACACTTCTATAAACAATAAACTAGCTTTTACTTGTGGCATGTAGTGGGGCTAGTCAATGCTTAATTTTTTTCTACCCTGTCTCATGTTATTTAGAGGAAAATTTATGAAATAGCACCAGTTTAAGGTTTTCAAAATTAATTGGCCGTATATTTAACTTCAAGTTAAATCTCTAGATTTGATTTGTTGTTGTTTTTTTAGCTGTTTACTCTTACATGAAACAATACTTAGTAATGTTTGTATTATTAGGTGAGTTTCATACTTCATGCAATAAATAAAGAAATTCAAGAAATTTTAAATAGGTCTCTATCAGGAGAATTACCCAGATGTATTTCACATTGCCTTGAGTCTGTCTTGTGTAAACCTTAATATGTATTAATTATGTTGCTTCTAGCCCAGCTAGTGATGCCACTGGTGTGTAGTACAGTTTGTCACATCATGCACCATTCTGTAACATTCCTGATAACTATCAAGCTCATGATTTGGGTTATTTTGTTTGCTTGCTTCCTTACTTACCCTGTTCATACTGATTTTGCTGTTTAAATATTTATGGTCAAAATTATTCATGTTTTGAAAATCTTATTGCTGGCTTACTAATTATATTTGTTAAAATAAGATTGAAAAATAAAGTTCTGTCATCAGAAGTTTGATATATTTTAAAAGTCAAGATTTCAACATTTATATATTGTTAACAGAAAACAATAGCTGACTTATGGCTTATATGTAAATTATAGAAAACATATTACTTGCTACACTACATTCTACATTAATCACCCACATGTAATATTTTACATTATATCTAATTATTATGAATTCTGAACTTTTAAAAAGTAATTATTTCTCAATTTACTGGTTTGACCCTTGTCATGAAACAGTTTTATCTTAAAATATATATGATATTCTCCCTAAATTTCAGTAATTTAATTTCTTTCATAACATGTTAAAGATACATTCAACCAACAAGTTTTACTGAAACTTTGCTTTAAGTTAATACTAAGATGGTGTACAGGCTCAAAGAATTCTTAAGTTAGAGTAGGAGGTAACATAATTGTCAATTGTGGATATAAAAACGAAAGTTAAAGTTTTAAGGAAAATAAAAAAAAAATCAGATGTATATATGACTTTTCATTTTAGATACTCATGATAAATAAATGTTTTATTATATTTCATCCTTATGAAGCTTATGCCACTACTACAGTGTCAAATGTCATTCATCTTTCATTGACTTTACAATCAAATGTGGTTGCCAAAATGAAGACTAAAATTATCTTTAATTCCCTGATTTTGCTAACCATGATCTAAATGCTCTCATTTCAGTCATTATCTTGTTTATTATGGCATAGCAATACCAACTTTTAATCATTTTTGACTTATTTTGAGTTTCATATTTCATGTGGTAAAACATAATAAAAGTAATTACTGTTTCTGTGAATTCTTCCTAAAAATCTACCACTTAAATCATATGGTTAGCAACATTGTATTAAAGGAAAAATATGCCAGATAAAGATATGTTCATGTTCTACTTATATTATAATCCAGCTGAGACAGTACAAGAGAAAATTATAATCCTTTATTTTATAGAATAATTAGAAGGATGGACCATTTCTAATACCTCTCATTTTACAAGAGAAAACAACTCATTTGTTTTTGTCAAATCTCCTAAAACAAGCAGTTATTATGGCTTTGATCTTCTTTGGTCTCAGACTGGAAGCACTTCAATAGTATGATAATATTTTGTTGTTTTTAGCCAGACATTATAAATCATTTTTAAGATGAATTTCATATCCTTACGTATTTTTTTATCTTATGGTCATTGCACATTCTGCTACAATTTATAAACTTACTTGTTATCCATTATCGTTTCAACAGAAAGTATAGGCAATAAACAAGTTGCCATAATCATTTGAGCTATAGTAATACAAATGCTTGGCTATTAGTTTTTAAATGTAAGGTAATAAGTTTATAATCTGACTCCCTTCTACAACTGTTATTGTGAAACTATTCTCATGGACATTTATAAGTCAGATACGTGAAATGAATTTTGACTGTACGTAATGAAAGCTTGTTAAGTAGTGTATTTATTGTGTAGATATTCTTGACCACTAAAGATTCTGCAGTGTCTCAGCAGGGTCAGTGGATTACTGTATATTAAAAAAAAAGTTACAGAATAGAACTATTACATTAAACAGCTGCCATCCATGCAGTGTCTTTAATTATGTAAATGTGTACTGCTTTATGTATGTATGTAGCCATTACCTGCTTCTTGCCCATGATCTGTAATAATTATGGTGTTGTACAAGAGAATCTTTTAACAACTGGATTCTGCTATTCAAATGCTTTTCAAGATCCAATAAAGATTACTTTGCAAAAAGTATTTGTATGGTAATAGATTTTTAAACTATGATATGACCTGAAATTTATGCTAAAACAGTTATGAATTCATTATAAGTGAAGAACATGGCTCCCAAACGTTTCAGGTAGTAAAGTAATATGTTATATAACATACATAGTATGCACATGTATAATTGTCTTTAAATCAACATTTCAGCTTAAGTGCAATAACCACAAACTTGTATACCATAGACTAGCTCTTTTCATTTGAATAAAGCTGGTCTTTAAGCTACATTTTATAAATGACTTTCACTGTTGCAGCCAAAACAACAAAGTATATTCTATCAAAATGTTACTAGTATGCAATTCCATTGCACACTATTCAAAATGAGAAACAAATTGAATATCAATTTATTTTAGGAAACTGCTATTTTCAACATCCATCTAAACCATTTAAATACCTTAAAGTATGCAACCAGATTATTTGTATAATAGAATGTCCTTACTGAATATCCATCATCACAATACAATATTTGCCAGTGTACAAGATACTTTTTTACCCTTAAAACAATGCCTGATTTTTACCTTTCACCTTATACTCAGTATGAACTCTCTAGCTAATAACATAATTTAACCAGAACCATGCTGTTCCTTTTACCTTTGGTTGTTCTTACAAGTAATTGCATTGACATTGTGTCACCTTTGTCATATTGGGAATTATATAATTTTTCTCAATTTTTAACAACTAGAAGCTATTTATCTCACATGCTGGTTACACTTAATCAAGACATTGCTAATATTGTATCAAAAGAGTTGTTCTTTGTAATGTACATTAATTTCATAAACATGTTTTTATAGTAGATCAATTAAGGTTTTGTATTTTCTGTAAAGCATTACAAGGGCATAAAAGTCTTGGAGTTGTATTGATTACAACTTGATTGCAAGTTAGCACAGTTTAAAAATAACTTCCTAGAATTTCTTTATAAAAGTAGCATCCTAGACTTGCTTGACAATAAGGGTTATCTAATACGTGAAACATAAAACAAAATACACTTAATTTGCTCTAAAAATCCAGGGTCATCTTCTACATTGGCAAATATAAATTTGTTTTTTTTAGAGAAACTGGACCTACAAAAACGTACAATATTCAACACTGAATACAAACATGATTTTATAGTAACACATTTAACCGAGTAACTAGAAGCAGCCTAAGCCACCAATATCAAATAAAGTAATCTTAGACATTATATTTCCATATACTTTACTTGGTTAATTATAACATGTTTAAAAATAATTGCCTTTCAACCCAAGATTTAGAAGTTAATCATAAATACTGAAGTAAATTTTTTTAAATTTTATAATATGAAAAGCAAACTTTACCCAAATGTAGGATTTTGTCAACTACTGTTTTATAAAGTTGTCATTCAGTGCTACCCCTTATCAACTTATTGCGTTATACAAAATTACACAGTAATCATATGCGAAATGATCAGATCAAGTCATGCTGTTATTGCTTGTGTTATGGAAACCATGCATTGTGAAGAGTAACAAACCTTTCAAGGTTTTATTAAAAATAGTTTTACATATATATTATGAATCATGGTATCTATCTGTCAGCATTTGACTATCTCCCATTTATAAAGGCCACTTCCTACATGCATTTAAAAAGCTGCCATGCAAACAAAGCTCAACATTCACTTTTGAAGTGATGGGAAAATGGGCATGAATTATGCTAATGCTAAATTTTATTTCTCAAGCAGGATGTTCTAAACTAAATTGTTAGAAACTAATTACACTGTTATTTACATTTCAAGATATAACATAAATAATAAAAATGTAGATTTTCTGTATGTTATTGTTGAATGGCTCTTAGCTTGACTGAAATACTAACAATTACTTTTCGCAGTGAGCAACATAAGTAACTGGGAGCTTTGATTCTAAGAGAAACCAAGTGCAACACAGTTAACCTTTTTAAGGTTAATGAAATCATTTAAACTGATAGATTAACTTAAACTTTTCCTTTCACTGAGAATGAGCAGTTTTGCTTATAAACAATAATACTCTACAAGTAATGAAATTTTAGACATTATCAGATTTTACTGTGGTGTCCCTTCTCCTTTTCATTCTAACCATCTTAACTTTTCAGTTAATTTTATTCAGAATGGTTTTAATGATCAATGCAACAAGTTGTGAAACATTTAACAAGGACATTTGGTTCTGTAGAAGACTTGTCATGAATTAAGTTAAAGATGAAATCATACAGTTATACCACAAGTGTATTCAAGATTTTCCATAAAAATAATACAGAATGTAATATTAAAGACAAATGGAAAAAGAAATGTTTTTGTCACATGCAGCATATTTTTTTTGGAGTTTATGGTAATAAATCATTCAAAAGAGAAAAACATATTACAGAAAATTTCAAGCAGGGCAAATCTCTGTTCTAAATCACTAGATGGTGTTATATATAGATACACATGCACATAATATACAATTTCCATTGGCATTATATGACTGTTATGGGATGTATATGTAATAAAATTACTGGTTGAACAATTCACATCATAGCATGCATTATACTGCATAAAAGATTTGGAGATACAGGCAAAAAAAGTAATCACATTTGACAAAGCATGGGCTTAATCAGTTTCTTCTAAGATGTACATACATATAATTGTGTAAAAACTATCTATCTTACACCTTATATAACAAGGTACACTTATTACCATTTCAAATAATATTTAGTTTAAGCACAGTGCTGAGCTGGCTAGAAGTATATAGGTGTAAAAAAATAGCCTTCTAATGTTTATTTAGTTACCTTAGTGTAAAATACAATATCAATGATTTATTCATGCCAAAAGTATTGGCCATCTTCATTACAAAAGACAGAAGAGGAAACATTCAGTTATGTAAGATCTAAAATCCAACAAGGACAAGTTCATTATCCAAACAATGACAAAAAATGCTCTCAAATACCAAGAACAAAGCAAGTATTGCAGACTTTCTGATGAGAGACTGTGTCAAAAGAGACAAAAGAGTTTTAGCCTTAAAAAGAAGGGTTTCCTGTCTGAAGACTTTTATAATCCTAAAAAGGCTGTAAGTGTGATGCTGATGGAATAGCTCCTAGAATTGGAATTCTAACTATGAAGAAATTGGCTCCAAAATGTTTTTCAATTTCTATTATGTAGTATACACTTTTCATCAGATATGTATAGTTCTATGAAGAACTAATTCAGATGTCGCAGTCATGTGTCTAATGTACTGCAGTATACTTAGTACCAAAGAGCTTTAAGACAGGAATCATTTTATCCAAATACACAATGTTTCTCAGGTTCTGAGTGAGCATATGTGCTTTCTTTTACCAAACATCTGTAAACTACAGTAGAATCTCAATATTAAGGGCACTCTTCCAACTTCATCCAAATGCCCCCTATAACAAGGTGCCCTCAGTATCAGAAATGAGCCATGTTAAGGCTGGATTCCATATTAACAGTACAAAATTTTTGAATTTTAAGATCTCTCATTTTGTTTGCTGTATGCAGGACAAGAGTGTTTGTGCTCTTGTTTCTTTATTATTGGTCACAAAGTTTCAAAATACTTCTCTTTAGAGTTTGAACAGGTAAACATTTCACATTTATTTTCTGTGTTTATTTTACTGTGAACAACTGAAGTAGAAATGTACTGAAAATAAAGCAACAAATTATTGCTTGTATCATTGGGATGTTTACATGACACTGTAATATGATACTCTTGACAGCAACAAAGTACACACACTCACACACACACACAGAAATAAGTTGACATGGTCCTGCTTCAAGAAGGCAGTGTGAAATCTATCAGCTTATATGTTCTATATGTTTATAAGAATTCCCCAGAGTAATAAGATAACATTTTGAATATAATAAAATGTTAAATATAGTTCAAAGATGATCCACTAAACATTGCAAGTGTTTGAATGTTGGTCATCATTCTGATGGGAAGTTTGAACTTTAGAAGTATACCTCACAGGCAAACGAAGATAAGTGCCTGTTTTATTGAGTACCTATATAGAGAATGAGACTAAAGACACTTCCCTTAATCTGAAATATTGAGGTGCTTGTTATTACAAGATTTATTTTAGTTACAAATAACAGAAAAAAAGAAGGAGACTGAAAAGGTCTGCCCTCAATGACACAGTATTCCTTGTTCTGAGGTGTCAATTATTAATTGATGTTATACTGCATATGGGTGTGATTCCACAAGTGTATTTTGTAAACTTTGTAAAAAGACAGTTATGAACTTTACCCTGAATTCATGGAGGTTTGAGTTAACTGGGCAGAAATCTGGTAACTACATCAGAATGAACTACTGAAAGCTGCACTGATCTTGCTGCATTGTTATAAAGTAATGCAATGGTGACTGTAGTACAAAAAAACAAATACAGAATGTTTTAGTAGTTTCAGATTCATAAAATAATGAGTTATAATTCACTTAAAGCTTTTAATACCAGCCTATTAACATCTGTCTTGTGACATTTAAGTTTTACACACACATATATATATACTAAGGACATTGTTCAGTAACTTTGCAACAGTTATGTTAAATTAATACAAAGGTGTAGAGCTAATTTGTTTGAAATAACTTGGGTATTATAGGATTGACTGCTAATGTATCAGTGTAAATTCTGTAAACCACAAATGAGAAGAAATATCTGTATTATGCAATTTCCAGTTGGTACTTGTTAGAGTAAATTGTAAAATATACACTTGGTTACAGAACTAGTTTGTCCAGACATAGCATATGTACATAATTCACACCACATAGTTTAAACAGAGATGGCAGGACTACAACATTTACAACAATATGAAATTTTACTACAGTTGGCAATGATTTTAATAAATTGAGTAAAATGAAATACACTTTGCAAGATAAAAAATTGCAAGTCATGTTCAGTTTTCAACATTCTGTTTTACAATTTTTATTATCCTTTACAAGTTCTTAATGTCTAAGTTACCTAGTCTCTGTCATTAGAGATGAAGAGCTGCCATAGAAAATTCTACAAAAATAAACTCATCATGAAATTTCACACAGGATTTTTATATCTTATTGGAAAGGTTTATGACACATAATTTAAAGTTATTTTACATTCAAGGGTGCAAGATACAATATATAAGTTGAACTGCCTCTTGGAAAAATATTGAGCAAAATTATTATGGCATATAAGAATTATTTTGATATTTCATGTCATGTTATATGTTTATGAAAGCACAACAAATTGCAAACACATGGTGGTTTTGTTAAATAACAGCTTCAAAATGAAAAAAAATCTACAAGCATTTAAACTGTGCGGCCCAAAATAATAGGGGACTAGATGGACTTCCTTGCAATGCATATGCCTGTACTACTTTAGAAATCCCCCCTTCAATACTCCACACATACACTGTGATTGGTATCAGATCCACTTGAATCCCTGGTTAATCATTCTTATCAATTTACCAAAGAAATGTCATGGCCAGTAGCCTATATTAGATTGTCACAAATCACATAAATATTATAGTATTGTTTACTTTATGTCACTTGTACCTTGGCCACTTCTAATACTAAAAGTTACAGTTCCATTTGCACTCTTCTGAGTTGCTATTCAAACACAAAATTTAGCCAGCCAAAACTGATTTATACACATTTATTATCTGGATGTCATAAATACTTCAATCACAATAGTAATGAGAATTATAGTATGACTATCTTTACATTTATAGGCTCTATGCTAGTGGCACTGTTTGATTGGTTGGATAACAGGCAGGCATAGGTGTAAGCTATCAAGACAGTAGATGAGGAGCATTCTAATATTTCATTTTTATTCACATTTTATACACTGTTTCACACAATTGTCTATTCATTAGCAAGATCAAAAGTTGACAAACATCAAAGCATGCTGTAATTAAAGGATTCAAATTGTACATCCAAGCATACAAACACTGAGCTTAAAATTAAAGAGTTTCTAACATAATATAAAATTTTTGTGTTTAAACTTTTAATAACCATGTAAGTTTTTCATCTTTTGGAAGAATTTTCTACATTTTTAATTGGAACACATTGTGTGATGAAGATTGAATTCACAGCTGTATGTTAAGACTAGAGGATTTTTTAAAGTAATTCATAAAATTATTCTGAAAGTATGGACCTTTCTGACTTAGAGTACCATCAACAGTATCTTCTGCATACAACCAATCTTCAGTTTATTGAAGGGGTTATGTTCCTTCAAAGCATTCAAAAAGCTTCCATATGATTTATTTTTTATGACAGCATATCTTCTTTCTATACACAAAAATACATATATAGGCCATTCAAAATCTGACTCTAAACAATTTCATACGTACTTACTGCAAATTCTATAATTACACCTTTAGTATGAAAGTCATGTGGCTCATGATTTCAACATATTCATTCAGGTAAAATTTCATAGATCTACCTCTAAGTTTTGACAACTGATCAAACATGTAGCTACCACAAAACTCACTTATGTGACATCAAAATAAAATTAAGAGTATTATAATGAAACTTTCTTCTGGAAAGATCTGTATTTAAATGGTGAATACACAGCAAGATAAATATTTCGTGGCTTTATTCTTTAATTTCCATTTAAAACACCGGTAAATCTTACTCATTAATAAATCTGCAGTAACAGGAGTAACTTAACACTATCACTAATAGTATCATGGGCAAATAGAATAATTTTTACTCACATTTCTATAAAAGATATTTAATATTCAGCATCGTGGTTTTCTGAACAATTATCTTTAATAACAACAAAACCAACTAACTAGGACTCAACTTTTTGTTATATTTTCCTAAATATTAATTTAATGGTCATAAAGACATCTGTTATTAATTAGGACAATGTTTACAAAACATTTAGAGAAATAATAATTCAAATATAACTTTAAATCAATCACATTGCTTACCCATATTGTTTGAAAAATATTTTTAAGACGATTCAATTTGATTATACTGTTTATCATCTTAGAGATAAGGCTACAGATGGAAATTCAAAAGATGCAACGATATGATTTTTATTAACAAACAAAACAGAATGTTTATTCTCTTAGTACATTTATTACACTTTGAACATTACCTGATCATCAAAGTCATCATCTTTAAATATTTTCCTTTGATCAAGTCCATCTTGGTTAACATCTATCAACTGATTATTATCATCACCACCACCTAAATCTTGTTCATCACTTTCATTTCCACCTCCTGAAAAAAATATACAGCTTATCTGATAAAGACATACGATTGAGGAATAAAGGTTCTTTGCTAAATCATATTTCATTGAGTGATGTGCGAAAGGTGGCAAAACTACTCAAAAAAGCATGGAAGTGTTCATAAAGAAACAGACCTTGACATAAGCCCTATAATTCACAGAAGCAAACTAAAAACATAAAACAATCATAAACTTGAGTGCTCCTGAATAATTGATGAAATAAAATCAAACTTTCCAAAACAGATGTTATATATAAACTATTAATTACTGATGGTTAAAATAATCAGAGGAAAAACTATCAGTTTACAAAGAGGCTTAGTTCCTGATTTTTTTCACAGATATATTATTTTTTATGATACCTTAACATATTTTTAGTCATACCATTGTAATCACCCTAGTCATATTCTATGTCTTTGGTTTCAATATGGCATTTTTATATATTGTTCATTTTAATCTTTTCTTTTTGTGGCCCACTGTTTTCATATTGCTTTTGGAACATGCCATTCTGAGGCTGATTATTGTTGTAGGGGTTTTGGATTGCAAGATTATTCTCTAGCCCACCACTGTTGTATAGCTTTTGGATAAACTCATCCTAAGACTGATCATTGTTATATTGTTCTTAGATTGCAACATCTTTCTGAAGCAGACCATTGTTGTATGATCTTTGTGGCACATTATTCTGTGATTTGTTATTATTGTGTAGTCTATGTGGTTTATCATTCTGTGACTCAACAATATTCTGTAATTTTGGTGATAAAACATCATTCTGCAACACACCATTATTGTATGGTCTTTGAAGCACAAATTTATTCTGTGGTAAACCATTGTTGTATGATCCTTGTGGCATGTAATTTTGTGGCTCATTATTTTTGTGTGGTCTATGTGGGACATCATTTTGTGACACAACATTATTGTGTAGTTTTGATGATAAAACATCATTCTGCAACACACCATTATCGTATGGTCTTTGAGTTACATCATTCTGTAGGTCATCATTGGTGTGTATTTTATGAATTGCCTTATTCTGTTTCTCACTGTTGTATGGATTTTGGATAATAAACTTATTCTGATTTAAGCCTACTCTCCGACTATAATCCAAAGTATTTTCATGAATGAGTTGATTACTGTCAGTACTTACTCCTCTCTGAAAACTATTTTGCTTTTCACGCCTTTTCCATTTCTTCTTATCCATTGAGGTACTGATGAGTATTTTGAAGTCCAGCGTTTTTCGTTGATTTTTAAATCTTGACTATAGGGTCTCAATAAAAGAGGTTTGGGGTTAACATTCAACCAATACTCATTGTTAACTCTGTTGTTATTAATAGAGTGCACTGGAAATATATTCTTTTTAAAAAAGTAATTCTTGGAAGAAAGATGTGGTGGTTCCACTTGTTTGTTTTTTTCTCCTTCTTTGTGCTAACAGAAAAGGAAAGCATATGTTCAGGTTATTCAAAGAAGTATTGTCTTTTTATTATTATAAATCTTAAACTTTTAAGCTTTATCAAGTCATATCAATACTTTAATACAGAAGATAATTTCAGATATATCTAAAGTGGTTTCATAGTGGCTATGGTTTATAATATGTAATTGTATTTTAAGTTTTATTTAACTTTTCTTGTTCTAGTATCTATATAAAATTGTAATCCCCAGAGTGACTCTTAAGTTTTGATAAAAAGAGAAGTCATGTTAATTCTTACTTAGCCAGGAGAAATGATATAAATGAAATATAAGAAATCAAAACTGATGTAAATTTGTGATCATGCACAACCAACACTTTGCAGTCACTTACAGAATGAGTGAAAATATGTCTAGATACTAGAACGCTTATTGAGAAAGTGAGAAATGTGCTGTAATGGTAGAGAGAGCTTCCTCTACTAGTACAGATGGTGCAGAGTAATAACATGTTGAAATTTTAACGATTCTTAGAGGGTAAATCAAAGTGGAGATAGCTTAAGAAAATTATTTTATGGATGCTCTATTAGTTTATATTTTCATGATGTATTGAAGTTTTGTTGACAAAAAAATCTATTATCCAAACTCAGTTTCTTTAAATTTATTAACATGAGTCATGTTAGTTTTACTTTAAAAAAACAACAGAATGACTGTTAAAATTATAAATCAACTGGAACCTCGCAGTATAGATATTTCCAATTTTGGATACTAATTTCTGATTTTCTTTCTTTCTTTGAGTTAAAGTGTTATTATTATCAAACTTAACTTTAATACAAACAAAATAAGTAAGACCAGTGCCAAACGTAATATTTAATCACTATTATCCTCTCTTAACTGAGAACGAAATAACTAAATGATATATCATTAAAGTGTATAAATGGACTGCTATAATTTTGACTGAACTTGTCCAATACTTTCAACAAGAACTAAATTTTGTCATAATACTGTATTTATATTGATAAGTCCAACAGAGTTATGTTCCATCAGCATACTCAGTCCAAGTCATCAGAGGTATCATCTATAATGTCTGCTGCATTAAGTAAGCCTGTAGGAATGGATTATAGTTTCCTGAGGGCATTTTCATCATGTAAGTAATGTTGAAAGCACCTCATGACAGATGTAATATGAAAACAATAGTCCACTACTCTTGCATTAGCATTATACTGAGAGCACTATGATGAAACGGATTATAATTGGCAGAATAATTTTTAATTGATGTGTGCTTTGACTGGATTTTTTCTTTTAACACAGTGTCATTTTTCATACTGACCTGAATGTGATATATTCCATCTTAGTCAATATACTCAGGACACAAGATTTCAATTGTTTCATCTGGTAAACACCAAAAAAAAGAATTAAGGTCATATTCTGTCAGTGTTGGAATGTCTAAAGCTAGATCATGGGCTTCCATCTTTTCATCAATAATTTTTGCAAGCTGCTCTTAGGAATTCAAAATGTGTTGAAGTTTGTTGAGAAATTTTTGGTACTTTGCTATAGTACTTTTCATCTGTATTTTTCACACAGTTAGGATGGTATGAATCTGAGAGAACACTAACAATTTAGGGTCAATCAATTAACTGTAAAGGGTAACTGTTAGTTAATGAAGATCACATTTAGTAACTTTAATAGTTTGATGCAGCCATTAACTGCCTTGACTACTACCTGTATTACAGTAATCAATTTTGATAGGTTGAAATCTTCAGTTGTAACTTGCATCCTTGAGTGATAAAATATAGAGTTATACTTTAAATCTAAGGTCGTGTATAAAGTTAGAAAACATCTATAAAATCATGGTCTCAAGCAGCAACATGTGGTTGCACCCATATTTGAATGCCTTCAGCATCCTTCTTTAATATAAGAAAAATTATCACAGCACCTTTATTTCTTCCATTAGCCATAGGTTTTCTTGTTAAAGATCAAATGGTGGTGTATCTTATTTTTGTATTATTAAAACATTCAAATTTGAATAAACTAGAACAAAGCCATTGGTCAAATTTGCATAAGATGTGTAGCTTGTTTTATGTGTGAAAAGAAAATCCTTTCAGCCCAAAATAGTCACCAGATTCTTACTTGACAAGCAAGTACAAAGTTTAATTAATACAGCTTAGCATGTCCACACACATCTCACAAGTATTTTCCAGTGATGGAATCAAGATATTTGTAATCTTGTAGGATTAAGATACCCCTTCAACTGTGAGTTTGTGTGCCTAAACAAGGTATATCCTTGCTGATTTCTTTGCAGCTATTCAATTGTTTTTTGTTCTATTAAATTATGTGTGATTCTACATCTGTAAAAACATATTTTCTACGAAGATGACAATACTTTACTCCAGCCAGAATAATAATACATTGATTTACAAACATATGACTTCAAGTGGAATAATAGTTGTTTTTTTTTTATGTTTATGGCATAGAACACATCTGGCATGACTTCTGTATTTTATATGATGTTCAGTTTCATAGACCCTGCACTAAAGAATTGAGGGACACTGCTTCATAACCAAAGGTTATAAACAAGGTCAGTTCAATTTATATTATCTTCAACTAAATTGAATGGGTCATGACATGCAGAAGGTAATTTATAATGGAAACGTGCTGGTAGCATGTATTTTCACTTACAGCTTCTATAGATAAATAGTTTCTTTATACACAGTTCTGTTTTACAAGAACCAGAAACATTCTTTTTTTGGTATTTGTTCCAAGATTACATATAGCACATCTGTGCCCTTTGAGTATTATGGATTTCTAACTTTGTACTTATTATAATAAAAATGGAAAGTTTCTTGTAAGGTGTTTAGATAGGATTGCAGGTAGGTTACAACTTCTGTAGATAAATACAGTTTCTTTATACACAGTTCTGTTTTACAAGAACCAGAAACATTCCTTTTTGGCATTTGCTTCAAGATGACATGTAGCACATCTGTGCCCTTTGAATACTGTGAAATTTGTAACTCTGTACTTATTATATTACAATAAAAATAGAAGGTTTATTTTAAGGTGTTTAGATAGGATTGTAGGTAGGTTATCATTGGTTGATGAACATGTAGCATGAACCAAATTGTTAAAAATCATTAAAAAGTATGATTTATTTCAGAATTCTTTTACTCACCAAAGTAAACCTATGCTCATATACTATTTCAAAATATGTGGCAATGCTACTAATTTATTCTTCCAAATTATTTCATGGGCAGATATACTGAGGAAGGGTGGAATTCCCCAAAACAGGTATAACTCAGTGAAACATATGAACTGAAGGACAAATTTAGCTCCATATTTGTTTGCAGCAACTGTTTTCTTACTATCACTGATTATATAGCTCCCCCACTGTATGTTATTAACAGGAGTGACAGATTAGTAATTTTTCATTTTATGCAGCTCTTACTGTGGTATTCCAAACTATCACATATTTTCAGTGGATATGCATTACTAGACCATTGCTCCACATACCAAATTTTGACTCAATCGACTGAGTGATATAGACATAAAAACTTTAATTTTAATTGAATTACATCCTTTTTTTATTTATTTGATGGAAAAATATACTTAACTTGCTTGGATTTTTTTTCAAATTTTGTACACTGATAGATCTTTACAACATACATTTAGGGGTAAAAATTGTCTAAATATAAGCCACTAAATTTTGATTAAAATATTTGCACACACCTACACAAAAAGTAACATGAGTCATTGGACTGAAATTCTTATTAAAGCTTTAACTTAAGAGTAAAGGTGAACCATTTTTATTTTCTATCATTCAGACTAAAGAAAGTTGATTTAGAGCAGCAAAACTGTAAGATGAAAGCATGAGCAGATACATAAGTAATGATTAGGCCAAGTAAAT
Organism: Carcinoscorpius rotundicauda; assembly: GCA_011833715.1. Taxonomy (NCBI): domain Eukaryota; kingdom Metazoa; phylum Arthropoda; class Merostomata; order Xiphosura; family Limulidae; genus Carcinoscorpius; species Carcinoscorpius rotundicauda. The sequence goes on along the minus strand of CM022405.1, from coordinate 25,444,705 downwards.
TTGATTAACAGTTTCTAGCTTAAATGATTAGGTGTATGGTTACTGGTAATTATTCTCTGCTAACTTTCAAGCACAAATTTGCTAAATTTTAAGAAATTCTCCTAATATTTATCATATGATATTAGCTTTAGCAATTAGCATAAATAACGATGCTTAATACAGCTATACCAAATGCATATGGGTAATGACAAGAAACTATCAGCTTCCATGGCATCACCATAAAGGGAAATTGTTAATGTTGTTTACAGATGAAAACTATCACAAAATATATTTTAAAAAATCTGGTTGATTGTGTAAAGTAAAAGTCTGTTCTGAATAACAAAGTTGCAAACCTAAAACTAATGTTGGTTACTATCATATGTAACTTTATTACTTATTGTGGTTTGTTGGGGTGTAATGACAAAAATTCATGATATCTGATGATGAAAACCTAAGGTGTGAAAAATCTGTGTGAGCAAAAAAAGATTAAGCACACAACTTAACCTTCATCATGTGACCCCAATGATAAATATTTTTTAATATTTTTCTTTGACCAGTTATATTTTTGTCACATTATCATCATGTGATACAAATATAGTAAAACTTTTGATGTTTTGCAGTCAAATAATTTTTGTGAATAAAATGTTACATGGGATCCATGTAGACCCCAAGTAATATACAGATTTGGAGCTCTATCTCTTCATTAGACATTGTGTGTATGAACTCACATATGTTATCCATTGTGATAAACAGTGATTACATATTTAGATCTCTCCTGAAGTGAAGTAATGCACACAACCTACTTCACAGACGTCTCTAGAATCCCCGTGCAATGCAGAAAGGCATCAAATCTGCCTTTGTAGATCAAGGATTGCTTCACATAATAATTTTACAGCACATATTTATTTGTTAGTTAAGTCATCTATTTTGTTTTACTCAAAATCATGCCTCATACTAAACAAAAATTGCAGACTGGCAAACTAATGATTTTATATAATTGTATCTACCATTTTGGCTGCCAATTTTGATTTCATTAAGTTGCACACATAATCCTTTTTTGCTCTTACAATTTGTTTTTTTCACACCATAAGTGTGTTTGATTGGATAAATGTAAAGAAAGTAATAGGTAATTTTCAACATAAATTGTATATTTAGTTATTCTGTTAATAATCTTTTTTTTTCGAATGAAAATATATATAATTCCAGAAAAAAAATATGTTCCAGCTTTGTTCTTTTGTTTTAAACAGGCTAATAAGAAACCAGAGGATATTCTGCATTTGAGATAATTTCATTTCCATTATACTGAGGATATTTTAAAAATACATATTCAGAAAATGTAAATTGCAGGCATAAATAAAACAAGGTTCTTCTTGTAATTTTCTCAACTACAGGGAAAAGAAAATGATGAATACTGGAATTATTATTCAGAGACAAGAATCTTACAAAACAAACACAATATAATGAATTTCACTTCTCATGTAAACAGCTCGTTAACAATTTTAGCTTTGTATGTGATTTCATCATCATTTTATATAACACCTATGACCCAAAGCACAGAACATTAACCACAATTTCTCAGATTAACAGTCTGGATACACTAACCAGCAGGCCAAAGCCAGGCTTATTGTTAACAGGATAAAAAATAATGATTTGTTCTTTCTTTTTATTACAGGGTAGAATTTTTGTCATATGAAAGTGAAGAACAAAAAGAGGGGCACTTAAGTTTAAGGGTTAATTTTACCATAAACTAATCCATAAATCAACTTTACCTGAAAGCTTATGGAAAATGTTCCATGCAATTTATTTTAAAACTTATTAAGCAACATAATAGAAACTTCAGTAAGCAATTAATAAAAATAAAGGGGTGGTGGTATTAGTAGCTCTGAACACGTGTTACAACAAACAAACAACACAGGAACTATTCATGCAAGGTGGAAAACATTTATTTAACAGCCAAATACAAAAGCAAGGAACAAGATACAAAATTTATTACTGTTGTAAAATTCAAAATTAATTCTGAAAACCTATCTATAATAATTGTCTATTTCAGGTAACTTCAGACAAAAAATTCCTTTGCATATTAAAATAATAAACTATCTGTAATAAAATAACAATTGTTTTAACAAAACATGACTTGTATCTCAACCAGTTCTATACTACCATCATATAACCTTTCAGTTTTTCAGATCTGTAAATGACTGTTTTATAAATTACTTCTGTATAAAAAGGTAAAAGACGTTATATTTTTATATTATTAAAATTAAGAGCCTGTAGCACATAATAAATTTGTATCTTAAACTAATTCTCCTAAATTATCTGTTATGTTACACTATTACAACAATTATGCAAACTCCTATTTCAGGTATTGTCTAGATTTCCAAAATGTCTGAATACTATGTATAGTACTACTACTATGAAAGTTTTAAAGCTATATGCATGAATAAAAAGATAATAAGAACTGAATGTTTATTTACGATAAAAATAAAACTTGCACCAAACACTTAAAGTGATCTTATCCAAATACATGCACACTATTTTATAGCATGCTGTTATTAATACTGAAGCAAATTTCATGACTAGATTTCATTTGACACAATATTACAATTTCATAATATTGAAAAAGTAAAAATATATTACAGTATTATTTTAACCTGCTTTTCAATGATCCTTCAACCAAATATAATTAAAGTTTAATGAAAGATAATTTATAAAATTAGTTGATGTTTAATTACAAGGAGCAATCAAATTGTTTTATATATGTAAGAATTACACAATGAATAATAATCATTAGTTAATTTTAACAATTTAAATTCTAAAAATTTGATATTTCTAAAGTATTGCATAAGCAACATATACTTTGTTTACATTTATTCAAATCAAATCAGACATAATTATGATATGTACACATCACACTAAAGACAATAGTTTTACTTTAAGCGAAAAGGTACAAACATAAAGAAAGTAGCAAATCACCTGTCAAGATAAGCTGTAGCCTTAATTTTTCTAATGACAATTACACATTTTTTAAAAAATTAAAAACAAGTTCAGAGAAGATAATTTTTAACTTTTGTTTTAAATATGTTAGTAACCAACCAGCCACCCACCAATCTAAAACCTTTTCTGACTAAGGCACATAAGGAAGCTATATTAACCATGTTCACCTCACGAGTATTCCTGTGTACTCATCATGACAGGTGCTTTAATATTTGTTTATGTTATGGAATGTACTGGAAACTTAAACCTTAGGTGAATGACACAGTTAACCATTCATATTATCTTAAATTTTAATTAAGATCACTGATGAAAACAGCGCTCATATGAGATATTTTGTTTATCAACAGACAGAAGATAAAGTTCAACGAAGTGAAATCAATAAGTATCTTCTTAAGTTAAAAGTTATCATATATTGTGTATAAAGGAATAATTAAAATATCTCAAAAAAATTGTTTTTATCCAAATAATTTTGCTAAACTTTTATGATCCTAGTTGATTCGATGTTGTCATTATTTTACAGGAAGAATATTAATAAACAGTTTGGATTATAGTTTTAATCCAAAACTAAAACAAAAACCACAGTTAGGCACCCAAGGTTTCTAGTTGGTTTCAAAGGCACATGTCAATAATATAATTTAATCCTTATACTTATAAAAACACCCAGATACACATAATTATCTATAATCTAAAACACACATATCTGCTTTCTTTTGAATTTAACATAATTATTTTGTAACATGTCTGCTAGCTTCAAATAAATTCTAACAGGATATATAATTAGAAATTTCAAAGTAGATAATCACATAATTCTAAAATAGTAACATCATTCAAAAAAAAAGGTTGCGATAAAAACTACACTAACATATTTAAACATTTTAGGAGGCATGTTACTAAGCATGTCCAGATGTTTTATTTACTCAGTTATGATACATCTAGTTATTATCATCTAATGCAAAATAAAATGAAGTAAACACATAAGGTCAAGATAAATGATTAAATTTCTAAATACAAACTACTACTTTTATTTTGAGAGCACCCTTAACAACATTTAACGTAGGGTTATAAACCATGTTGAAATTTATATGTCAGCACTTAAATTCAATTCTATAGGTAAAATATTTCTAATCCATATTTTCATCTGTTGCATTTAATTTTATAATAAAATGTGCAAATCAATTGCTAAGACAGAAAACACACACAATAGCAGGAAATATCTCTACATTACTGCTATACAATTCAGTATTGTGATAGAAATATTAAAAAAAAGGTTTCAGATAAAGAATAACAAAATATATCAAACATTTGAAACATGCAAAGCAATAATGTTAATTTTTTGTATTTTTCCCCAATCCAGAACACACTGAAAAAAATCTATTTTTACATATATTAGAGAAGTAAAAAATGTTTTCCATGTGTAATTATCACAATTATTGTACACCATTTCAGAATTGCATTACGACAATTAGCATACACTAATTTATCTTTTTAGACAAAAATGTGTGGGAACTAGGAAGAATTTCCTCAATATATCTTTGTGTTACTTTATAAAAAAAATCATGATACTTACAAAACTGAATGATTTGTACACTTTAATGGAAAATGTAGTACATGATGAAATGGTTAAATAGTTAAAATGGTTTAACTGTTAAATAGTTCTTAATAACTGAAAAGTTTTTTGTAATTTGAATAGGGACATTCTTACCTAGGAAAACACAATGAACCTTTAATGTCAAATCATTCAGTTTTAAGAAAATTTCTGTCATGATTTTTTTAGGAGTAAAGGTACTGACAGAAACTACTTTTTTTGATATAACTTCTATTTTGTATTGTAAGTTCATTCCAAATTTATCTTATGAAGTATGCCTTCCATTAAGAATTTTTGTGATTTATTCAAGAGGCAATTGTTTCATCATATTATTTTTTATCTTAGTTATTTCTAAAAGAAGTTTCAGTGTTGGTACTCAACACTTCTGCTTATATGATAAATTTTTCTCTGTCATCATCACTAACCACTGATGATTTATAAATGCTTATTATTTCTACCATCTCTTCTCAAGCCATTTTACTTTCATTTACATCAAGATTAACATTCTCTTTGTGTTTCATATTACCCACCTTATCTTCTTTAAAATTATTCAATTGGTCAATTTTAACATTTTTATCAACACCATCACCAAAAAAACTATAATTTCTCCTCCCTTGAATATTTTCTCTTTGGTGTTGTATTTTTTCCAACTGTTTTAATGCTTCATTAAGTTGCATCTCTACGTTTTGATACTTTTTCTGCCATTGCTCAATTTCTTCCTATTTAAATAATGTTAAAACTTTTATTACCCATTTAACCATTGTAAGCAAAACATTAAAGCAGTTTATTTCTATAAAGTTTAGATATAACACACACATGAATTAAAGACCGGTTATTTCATGTCATTATTTAAAACTAAATACATGCATATTTTTATAAGATCTTCCAGTTACAGTGTATAACTTTGAAATATGTTAATCATGGTTCAAGACAAAACATGGTCTAAAATAATTACAATAATAGTTTTCTTAATTATACTTAGTACAAGTAAAAGATAGGAAATCAACAAAATAATCAGCCAGAAGGTCACTGATAACATTGATAAAGGAACTTTCTTCTATGTGCTGCAATGCAACAAGTCTCCACATAACGAGTCAGTGAAACAAACCCCTCAGATTGAAACCTTGTACTCACAAGTCAATAATCACAATAACAACAAAAAAAGAAGTTTAAAAAATACTTCAACATAAGAAAACATGCAACTATTAAAACTACTTCCTAAAAATGTTACCTATAAAATCAACATTTGGAAAATAATGACATCTCAATAAAGTAAAAAGAGAAAAACATGGACACATTTGACTTGCTTTTAAATATTCTTTAGAACTTATTAACAGCTGTAATCAAATACAAGTGTGAGTGTTAAATTATCAACAGCATCAGTACGGGATATTTATTGGAATTACATATAGTACCTGATCATTTGTGTTCTAAATCACATGAAACATTTTATCCCAACCAAACATAATTGTACTTGTAGATCTCTACCTGTATATACACTATGTGCTAATGTTGATCTCAAATATAAACAGGAATCCTACACATGTGTATACAAATTATGTAGATATATTTCACTAATTTCGTTTTCAATAATGATGGAGATGTACAACATGACAAAAATGGTTACATAAACATGTCATATTTTTCAGACTACTAAACTGTTCCAATAGTCTTGTACCACTCTTAGTCTTTTTTTGAATTAACTGGAATGCAAGTGTAATTTTTATTACAAATATTGCAGGATATACCAAAATTATCAAATTGGTGGCAAAGAGGTCAAATGCCTACTGCTAATTCATAAGAAATAACAAGAATTTTGTTTCCAGCCTAGTACCTCATGTTTTGTTTTGTTTTTTTAAATGAAGGAAAATGACCTCATTAAGTTTTCAAAAATTCTCTTTTTAAATCTCTTACAAAATAAAACTATTTTATTACAGTTACAGATTATACAGTAAGATTTATATTTAGTACAGGTACAATGTTTTAATTACTAGGGCAGTCATTCTCAAGTAACCATATTTTAACAGTCAAGAATAATTTTGAAAACTTTTGTACTTAGGAATTACTGAACCAATGATCAAAAAGTTGTGCTTGTTCTGTAAACAAATCTTATTAACCATTAAAACTGTAATTTATGAAAAAATATATGTAATAAGTAAGTAAACTCAAAATAAAACTATTAGAAAACTATAAATGAAAACTATTTCTGAAATTCGGTTTTGATATACATATTTTCTCGACATTTTGTATGGGTGAATTAAAAAAAAAAGAAAGAGAAAATTCAAAATAAACATTTATTTTCAATTCTGCCCACAATGGCAATTTTTATTTGGTGAGTACAAACACCTAAAGTTCTCATCTGCATAGACAAAACTTGTCAACATATGAAATATTCATTTCTATCTATGACCTTTGTTCCTGTTTATTATAACTTACTTCTAGCTCAAATAGTTTGAGAAACATTAAATATTTGAAGTATAGGGCTTCCTAAATGAAATACAGAGGTAACATTTAAAAATAATATAAAGTAAGACAAATACCTATATTTTAATAATATATATTTCACAGACAATTTGTGTTAAGAAAGAGAGCTAGTGCATAAATCCCACAGCTGTATTATTGCAATTAAACATGTGTAAAGATTGAGATTTTAGGTTGCTATTTATGGGCATATTGCAGAAATGTTACTTCAATTTAAATCTTTTCTATGTGTTGACAAGACACAGAAGGGCAGTGTTTTCAAACTGCAGTTTCAAGTGGCAAAAATGGATGAGAATGATGGTTCATTCCTCATAGACATGATGACAGTCCTTTACTGATTAACCTCCAGCAAACATCAGGAACTTATCATACAGCTGGTTAGATCAAAATAAGTGAAGTGTTTCACTCAAGGACACAACAACATGATGTAGGCCAGCCTCAAACTCACAACCATCTGACTACAACTCAAAGATATGGAGCCACTGAGCCACACATAATGGATGCTATATTTTTATTTAATTATAAGTTTTAAATTTACTAAAAATCTTATTCATAAATATGTAATGGTTTTCTTGCTTTATGTAAGATGTGTTTATGTTTCAGATAGAGATTTTTAAATTTTTAAAAAAGTAAATAAAGAAATGGCGAGTATAACATCACAGGGTTAGAGAACCATTAAGACTTGAAATTAGAAGAAAATGTTTCTGAGAAACACTGGGAAACTGTTAGAGAACTTTCTTACAGGAAAACTATTACTAGACTAGTTAATTAATAACAATAAAAAACAGAAACTTACAGTTTTTTCTTGTATCTTTAATGTTAGGCTTAAGTTGTTGTGGGTCAAGTCTCTCTCATTTTTTTGAAGTTCTCTGATAACTTCTATAAGGGATAAGAAAACAAATAAAATAGTTTAAGTATGTTAGATATTTTATGAATAATACAGAAAAAAATTAAACCTATTTAAAGACAAGTTAACATGTCATCATCAAATAGTAATGCAGTTCAAACAGGTCACCTCAGGAAATTACTAGTGAATTTTAAACACCCACAAAAAACAACAACAAAAAAAACAGTCAATTACTGTACATTTTTACTATATTCATGACCAAAATTAATTTGGATGAATACAATATTTTGTAAAAACCAATACTAAAGAATTAACTTTGATTATGAATATAGCAAAAATGTACAGTAATTGACTGTTTTTTGTGGGTGTTTAAAATTCACCAGTAATTGCCTGAGGTGACCTGTTTAAACTGCATTAATTTGAATGAACACAATATTTTGTAAAAACCAATGCTAAAGAATGGGGTCCAAAAATGTATGTACACTAAATTACTAAATCACATTCCTGAAATACATTGTACATCCTTAATACCAGCTTAAATTATCAACAGGTTTGGTTAGATGAAAGGTGGCCACAAACAATAGATTGTTCAATAAATAATACATGGCAAAACTTTATGTCCAGCTACATCCAAATACAATTTAATGTGTGCTAGATCATGTTGTCCAAGATATTTATATAATGCATGCAATTAGACAATATAATTATTACTTTTTTTCTTTTGAGCTTGAAAGGGGTCTCAAGAAAAAATGTTCAATTAAATACCAAGTGAAAAAGATCAAAGTTCACACATCACTACTGTTGTACTGATGATGTCAAGATATGTAATGAAGTTCTAAAAACTCTGTAGCACTTGTGTGCCTTAAAACAGCTTCATGTGAGCCAAATTCTATTGAAACTTTTTGGTTTCAGAAATGGTATATTTTTCAAGATAAGTGAAAGGTTCAATTCTGAAGACCAAAAACAGATTATTGTTCAGTTGAGGAAGGAAGTATTAAATAACACAAGTTAAGCTTTGAAAATGCTTGTTACTAGATGACTAAAGTTATATTGCATGAACAGAACAAACTTTAACCTAGCTATTTCAGTTGTCTATGTAAAGATATATCTATATCATGGATAATTGATTTATTTTTTGATGTTCCTACCTTCTAATTTACTAATCTGCTCCTCCTTCTGCTGTCTTATTGTCTGTATTTGATTATTAAACTCTAACTGTGACTGTATCCTAGCCTCTTCTGCTTGCGTCAGGTTCTGCTTTAAACGTTCTACAAAATCCTTCATCATGTTAAATTTTCTGTCAGACTCATCAAATTGCTCCTAAAATTCAATGTTCACAACAAAAATAGTTCCATTCGAATATTCAGTAAAAAATGTTACTATTATCCAAGAATAAATACATACACTGCTGGTCAAAACTTAAGGCCAATGAACATGAAGAAAATAGTGTTGTTAGACTCAACCACTCATTTGAGTACAGCTTCAAAAAATGAAAATAAGAAAAAGAAAAAAAAATTTTTTTTAGAATTTAATAAGAAAAATGTGAACACTGTGAAATTAGCCTAAATACTAGTTGGTCAAAATTTTAAGACCATACTAAAATAAAACATTAATCAGTAAACACATAACAAAATTTGGTCATTTTTGTTCAAGCATTAGCATTGTCAACATCTCCCACTGACATCACTTGTGTTACACTGAATAAAAACATAGCAAAGGCTAAAGAGTTGACAGAGTTTGAATGTGGCAGAATTGTCGAGCTGCAAAAGCAAGATCTCTCTCAACATGCCATAGTTAGTGAGAATGAGCACAAGTTAAACTGCTGTTGCAAATTTCTTAAAAAACCCTGAGGGATATGGAATGAGAGTTTCAAGTGATCGGCCCAAGAAAATTTTGCCGGCATTGAGCAGGAGGATTCGACAGGTTGTCTGGCAAGACACGAGTCAATCGTTGAACCAGATTAAGACCCTTACAGACAAAAAATGCAGCTCAAAAACAATAAGATGGCATTTGTGAGAGAAAGGCTTTAAAAACCGTAAACAACTTCAAAGAACACACCTCATTCTATATCACAAAACAGCTTTGTTAAACTTTACTGAGAAGCACCAAACATAGGATTGAGAAAAGTGGAAGAAGATTTTGATCTCTGATGTGAAAACATTTAATCTGGATGGTCCAGATGGCTTCCAATGTTACTGGCATGATAAGGATATCCCGCCGGAGACATTTTCTACACGACACAGTGGAAGAGGTTCCATCATGATCTGGGGTGCTTTCTCCTTCTATGAAGTAATGGAGCTTCATGTTATACAGGGGGCATCAAACAGCAGGTGGCTACATTAGCATGTTGGAGAGAGCATCGTTATTGACTGAAGGCCCTCGCTTGTGTGGAAATGACTGGATCTTTCAGCAGGACAACACTGCAATCCACAATGCCCACAGGACTTTTTATGCCGAATATCGTGATTCTTTTGGACCATCCAGCATATTCACCCAAACTGAACCCCACTAAAAATGTTTGGAGTTGGATGGCAAGGGAAGTCTATATAGAAATGGATGTCAATTTCAAACAGTGCATGATCAGTGCAGTGCCAGCCTTCTGCAAATGCTTATATCAACCATGCCAAAGCAAATGTTTGAAGTTATTCACAATGACGGTCATCTAACTCATTACTGAGACTTCTTGTTGGGCATTTTCTATCCTGTTGAGGACTTCTTAGTATTTCACTTAATATTATAAATTTTTAACATACAAAAATTGGAAGATGTACTTTGTTTCTTTAAAAATACTTTGAAAATTCCCATGTGTCTTCCAAGAAAAAAGTGATGGGTTAAAGCAAGAGGTTAGCTTAGGGTCTACTCAAAATGGCCTTTCATACAGATCGTAATTTCATTACTTATGATGTACAAGCACTTTCAATAACATAAAACATTCAATTTAACTAATATTGTCAATATACTCTAATCTAACTCCAAACAGGAACAGTAAATTTGACTAATCTTGTCACTACCAAAATAAAATAGAAATAAATCTAAATTACCGTTTTATATTTTAGAATGACTTCATATTTTAATATGAAATCACATTTATTTATGATAAGTTACTCCAAACTCTTAAAAGTACACACTTATTTATTATTGAATGTTATTGTTTTATTACTCTTTCTATTGTCCTTTAACCCATGACTAACTGCTGTCCATACCACTATATGTTGTAAATCACTTGGGATGTGTGCAGCTCATGTTACACTATTGAATTACATTACACATGAGCTATTACAACTAGTACAAGTAGCTTGTGCATGTGCCTCATGAAACATTATATTATTATTTATTTTACTTAAGCAAACCTAAAAATACCCTTTTTTTATATTTTAGTTGCCTTTCTTTATACATAAAGAATAAACATGAAAAACAAGAACTAACATATTTATCAAATCTTTTTTTCTTGCTCTTGGTTGTTGAAGAGTTAACCCTAATTTTGTTTTTTAATAATACTCATAGTATTGCAGTAAGTAATTTTTAGTTAATTAAATAATGCTCCAAACAACATAGACAAATAACATGCAAAAAGTAGACAAATTCTCTTCCTTTTTGGCTTTCTAACTCTGCGACAAGAGTTGTTACAAATTCACCCAAGCAAGTAAACTCATTGGAATGATGTTTGTACTCTGAGCAAAACTGACACTAGGTGGAATTCAAGATTTTTAAAAATATTACTTTGAAGAATTAAACACCTAAAACTTGTATACTATTAAAATATGGATTAGTAGCTAAAATTTATGCTATTTTAATTTGTATAACCTTAAGAAAAAGTAATTTAATAAACTTTGAATGTAAGACACTGAAACCTTGTGTCATGCACAGCAAAAAATACCTGGGTGGATAAGGGTAATAGGGTAGCTGTTCAAAAAATACGCAGACTGACGCCATAAAACAAAATGTACTTTATTTAGAAGTTACAGGTCTGGGACCCCTTAAAAGTACTCTCCTCCCCAACACACACACTTATTCCAATGGTGTTTCCACTTGTTGAAACAGTCCTGGTACGCTTCTTTTGTAATGTCCTCCAGCTCCTTCGTCGCATTTGCCTTAATCTTGGGAATCGTCTCAAATCTTCTTCATTTCAAGGGTCTTTTGAGTTTGGGAAACAAGAAAAAATCACAAGGAGCAAGGTCAGGTAAGTGGGGAAGAACAGTGATTAAGTGTTTGGCCAAAAACTCACGAGTTCTGAAGCACAAATTTCAATGCAACATGGTGCATCTTTAATTTTTCAGTCAAAATCTCGTAAAAAGATCCAACTGATATCCCGCACTCTTCAGCAAGCTCCCTGACAGTCAGATGTATATTTGCCCGCACCAGGGTGTTGATTTTATCGACGTGTGGGTCGTCAGTTGATGTTGAAGGACGTCCAGAACGCTCATCATCTTCAATGGACTGTCGACCATCCTTAAAACGTGCATGCCACTTGAAACATGCCGTATGCTTCATAGCAACATTACCATAAGCTGTGTTAAGCATAGCAAAAGTTTCAGTCGCAGATTTTCCAAGTTTAACATAAAATTTCACAACAAGTCGTTCATTCTGAAATCCACCAAATGAAAATATCGCACTTCACTTAAAACCACATAGCTAATACATAAATGAAGATATCTGCAATCAGTAAATGGCGTCATAATCAGCTGATCTGTGCAAACCTAGCGGCACCAAGCAGATTCCCCTGGAACCAACTGGAGCCGCACAATTCAAACAGTCTGTGTATTTTTTGAACAGACCTCGCAGGTGATCATTCAAGATAAAATATGTTTTACAGAAAAAAATGTTAGTGACTTAAGCACGTTTAGCTTTTATTTTGTATAAAAGTTTAAAATTCAAAATGAAAACATTCTACTGAGATAAAAATATAATATATGGTTTTTACCCTAAAGAAATGCTTAAATGTTATACAAAAAATTAAAGAAGTTAGCCTGCTTTTTTAACAATAAACCCAATATTACAGTCAAAACCTAAAACGCATTCAGATACTGGATACTCTTAATCTACAAAGCCAATGCTTTGTAGTTCATGACTGTTGTTAACACACCTTTATATTCGATGTTTAAAATATAAATGAGCTACAATTTCTCACACCTCTCATTGTTTGAATAGATTTAAACCCAGAGAAGTATGTCACTATTGATAATTAAATGATCTCAGTTAAAGAACTACATTTTCCTTAGCTTTTTGTCTTTAGAACCACAATTAGTCTATAACAACTGGTAATGAAATACAACTACATGTATATATTTACCTGAAGTTCCTCATGTTCTTTATTTATAGAATCTAGCTTCTCTTGTGCTAATTTCTACAAAAAGATTTTACAAAACATATAACAATTCATTATACTCTGATGTCAATCAATATATAAAACTGCTCAGGTGAGTAACCACATAGCCTATATTTAGAAGTATATTTTACAACTACTCAAACTTCCATTTGTTATTTTTATTGTGCATTCACCACAATAGTAAATATTAATGCTGTTGTAACATGATCTATACATCTCTGTTTAACTTATTCCTTTCACATAATCAAAAATGTTATTCATATGAAAGATTACTTCTGTGTGTTCCTAGATTTTTCTCAGCTTCTGAAAACACATCCAGATGAGTGATTGTGAAGCAATAACATTTTATTAATGCTTTATCTGCTGCACCAGAAAAAAAAACTACAAATAAAAGGGGATATAAATCCAGTTTCATAACTGTTAAACTTCTAAATGAAAACAAAATCTTAATTAAAAAAAATAAGCAGTTCTCCATCATGCAGCATAACATTTTGATAGAAGAAATCCAGGAACATCTACCCCTCACAAAATCAGTATTGAGTTAAATCAACTTCTTAATATTTTACAATTTTGTTACATACATAACACAGATTATTCTAGATACTTTTAAAATGAAACTAAAACAATTTTTTTATAATTTTGCTATGACTCCTACAACTCCTTTCATGAATGTTTAATTTAAATTTTCATGTAATCTTGAACTTACTGGCTAAGAAAAAAAAAAGACAAATGAGAGAGAGATAAATATTTATTACTACAGTGCCAACAATTACCAAAAATAGTGCATTTCTGAATTTTGCTAATTATTCTTCATTCAAAATGTAGCAATATATGTTAATAATCACATTTAACTGTTTTTAATAATTATTTTCATATTTTACAAATATTCAAGTTTTCTTAATTGTTTTGATCACTTACTATCAAAAAACATAAAGCAATAAAAACCTAAGCATCAAATTAATCTTCAAAACAGTAATTTTCATAATTTATTTTTTACCTCTGATAATGAAGCAAATAAAAGTTATCAAGTACTGGATATTTTGGTTCAGATAATTTCTTTATCCCATTTAGTAATTATCTTTAAGCTTAACAAGCAGCCTCACAAGTTTAAACACCCAGATTATGTTAATGATAATTGGTATTATAGTCTATGTAGCTCTTCGACTTGACTGGCTCAATAAAAGTGGTATAAAATTAACATTTTTCTACACTGAAAATGTATTTTGGATAGATACTTGCCTTCTTTCACATAATAGCTCTCCTATGTTTGAGCTGTCCTTTATATGCACAATTTTCACTTGCACTAATCTTACGAAGCTCAATCAAACATCATACATTTGCACATGGTATAGCTATGTTGTAACATACAAATATACAACAAACCTCCACTAACAGAAGTATGGCACATCTTTATGGTACAGCCAATATCTTCTATACTGTACAGTACAATCATTACTTCAAGATTAGGTAAAACATTAAGAACTGGAAGTAGACAAGATTGGGGGAGAAAAGTATCTATTGTACATGCATTTTGGGTGCAGAAAAATCTTAACATAGGAAACAATACCTTACCTCTACTCATATAATAGCTAGAATCCCACAGTGAAAATGGGAGAGACCAATTCAAGTCACCTAGATGAGCAATCTTGGGAAGGCACCAAAATAAAACCCATGGAGTGAGATACCCTGGTGTATAGTCACACTTGTGGGAGGATGTAGAGATAAAATGTTGCAAAATTGGGTAGAAAAGATACTAGTCCAAAGAGTAATAGCATGTACCAGATGATGTACAGTGGCTAAGACACATAAGACTATAATCAGTGAATAAACTCAAGCCTAGAACCAAGCTGCAAAAAATATACAATGTGGTCTACAAGAATACCACCCTGCACACTCTCAAATGAGTGGAAACAGTCACACTTAGGAGGAAGCCTCCGTGGTCTTCCAACCCAGTGGCAAGGACTTCTATACTCCACTCGAAAAAGGGAAAACAAAGTGGTGGGGTGTCCAGAAGAATGTAACACCATGAGAAAGTGCTATGGGTAACCAAAAAAGACCCTATCTTGAAAAGCAAGCCAGTCCTGTTAGGACCAAAGGAAAGAGCAGTACTCCCAATGCTATTTTATTTATGATAATTCATGATTTAGTGTAGTCTGGTATGGTTCCCACTTAGGAACCCTCTAGAAGTCTTGAAGAACACCCTATTTCATCAGTGAACATTATGGACCTTTAAGTTCGTATGTGCAAATTTAGTTCTCTATAACTGAATGGGAACCACTTACCATTGAATAAAATCTAGATAGGCCATTGTAGAGGTAAGATATGTAAAAAGAGAACATATCCATTCAGAGCCAGTAAGGGATATGTAGTACGGTGAGAGGAAGAAAATGAGCAGCAAATTTAAATGAGTAAGTCCACATGCCAGTTTGCCTGAACTCCTCCAACAGAAGATGGAAATGTAAAGCGAGAGAAGGAAAGAGTAAGAAGTCAGATTTGGTGAGGAGACTTGAAAGAGTTAATGTGAATCTATATCTAATGGGGCATAGGCTATACAGATGAGTTGCTGTAGCCATACCTGGAAAGTAGAAAGGATAAATACTTTGGCGAGATGAGAAATTCCAAGGAACAAGCAGACCAGGAACATAAACCATGAAAAGGAACAGAACAGGCTGAAGAAAATAAAGTCTGTGAATAGGTCAAAGAAAATAACATGAAACAAAATAAGACTACTGAAAAATTAAAGGGAAAAATATGGGAAGCAGCAATGACATACACATCATATCTATGATCATGAGCAAAGAAAAAAAAGTAGAACCTGCATAGAGAACAACACAAAAAACAACAGAAAAAAGGGTCAATAAGAAAACTGAGAAATTAAAGGGAAAAAAAATATAGGAAGCAGCAATGACATACGCATCATAGGAAGGAAAAGGGTATGAAGAACAGTATTCAGGTCAAAATCAGGAAAGACTGCTAGGCAAGAAGTAAAACAATAACTGCCTGTTAACCATCCATAGTCAAAAGCAATGAGCCTCATTTAAAAACCAACAAAAAATTCAGAAAAAATTGGGAGATAGAAGGGAGAGAATGGAAGAAAGCATGATGCAGCAACCAACTATGGACTGTGTACCTTTGTCATGGATAAAAAAAGAGGGAGGACACATTAACTGAATAAAGATGGAAGGAGGGAATGTCTCACAAGGGACTGGATGAAATCCACATACGAAGTTGTAGTGATGACACTGCTGAATGGAAAAGGGAGGAGCAAGATTGTAGGAGAGGTCCAATAGAGGAAACCATGGCTTAGCCAGCAGGAAGGAGACATCAGGACATGGAGTGTCCAGAATGAAGAAAAACACAAGGGAAAAAATGAGTAAGGTGAGTCAGTATGGAAAAAAAAGAGAGTTGTAGTCCTGATGAAAAGTATCCCCAGTTATAACTAAAAAATTAGGAACAGGGGACACAAAAATAGGAAGTAGGGTGTTGAGAAAAGTTGCTTAAACATTGGGAAGTGTGTCCAGATGAGATCACAACTGTAAGCCTCAAAAGATGGGCCACAATGGGACACAGTGCATCCAATGTAGAATAAGCTATTAGGTGTTCTTGCATAAAATGTGCATAGAAAAGTAGGGTAATAGTAAGGAAACAGGGAAAATCAGATGAAATGTCCTGCTGATGTTTGATAAAGGAGTCATCTATATGCAAAAATAGACATCTATAATCTTAAAAAAACGTTCCAAATTTGGGTATATTGCCAAAAAATATTTAAAAATAGATATGAAAGGGGCAATATGTCATGATACTAATGACCTGAATCCACATGAAATTGAGAAATGCTTCCCACCTTGTCAAGGTGGCAACTGGAAAAAGATCAAAACAAGGGGAAGAGAAATCTTCATGTAAGGTTGAGAACAATAAATTCACAAGTAACAATTTAAAGAATGTGCAATCTATTGCAGATGTCTCAAATTAGCATGACCCAAGGAGATGCAGGATTTCATAGAAGTCAGTCCAAGTCCCTAAAGAGAGAAAACCTCCCACATAGTAAGGAAAAGAAAAGATATAGCATGGAAAATCAAAACAAAAATAAGGCTATGTCCTGCAGACACACAAAAAAACCCCAAATGAATGAGAAATGAAATAGGTGTGAGAGAGTAAGGTGTGACTCCTCAAAATGAACCAAACAACCAAGATGCACTGTTTCTTAAAGGAGAAAAAGAGGGTGGCTGTAAGAGGATTGTTGGGATAAAGCCAAATGAGAAAAGCATTTGAGATGCCCATCTTGGTTATCCCAAGATCTGAGGCAAAAGACTACTGTAAGGTGAGAAGACCCCCATGGAAAAGTAAAGGAAGATGAGAAATAGAATGAGACTTGAAAGATGCAAGACTCCTTTTGAACCACAAAACAACAGAAAGAAAAACTTGGAATAGGATGATAAACCTATCTAACCATGACTGTAGTCATTAGCACCACCACTGCCATGAACCAATGTTGGCAAGAAATATATACCTTGAAAGATGTAAAGTAATGGGAACATGAGACACTAGAGAAAGAAAGGGAAAAATGGAGGTTAAGACTGTTTGACAGAAATCCAATACTCAACAATTGGCCAAAAACAGAAGGCAAAGGTTTATAAGTTAAGTAAAACTGACCTAATGACACTGAACCGATAGAGGCATGAATGAGTATCCATTAAAAATCCCCCCAAAAAATGGTAAATTACCACAAAAAGGGAGAAAAATAACAAAAAAGTCTAATATGTGTGTATAAGCCAAAAGTAGAAAAACCTAAGCCTAAGGAGGATGAACAAAAGACAGACTGGTGTTTACATGTTAAGAAGGACTCCATAGTTTAGGAGTTAAAGAAAAGCAATTCAGTAACATAATCATGCCTTTTTATGAGGTAACAAAAGGAAGGAAGACGAGGTATGTATAGTCCTAAAACAGTGATAAAAATAACTGAATATGTAAAAAAAATACTTGAAAAACCCATTATGAAATCACACAAAATGGATGAGTTTGACAAAAAAACGTGCAACATCTCTTCCATCACAATTGATAAGCATAGGCAGAAGTATCTTAGAGACAAAAGAAAGCTTAATCTGTATGCCTTACAAAAGCTGTAACCTCTCCAAACATATGAAAACAATCCCAATACCAATATAAATAAATAGGAAAAGTTGGTTGGTTAGCAAGAACAAAGTAGTATTGTTTCACACCAGACAAAGCAGAAGTTTCTGACACTTATGGAACAAAGTTTTATAGTTACTTCCACTAAAACTTTTAGGAGAAAAAATAAATACACATTCTTATATACATGTGTAAAACTGAGAAGTAATGATTGTGCTAGACAGTATAAATAGAGTCAGCTGCACCAGAAGGTGTTGCACTCCAAGTTGTGGAGGATTGTCACAAGCTGATTTCCATGCTGCAATGAAGCTATACAATACATAAAGATGTGATATTAGGTGGGATCTTCAAGGTTAGTGGCAAGCAAAACTTGTGTAAATAGAGGGAAGCTATGTGAGAGGAGGTAAGGTATCTATCATAATTTAAATGAATTTTGGCATTGTTGCCTTATAAAGAATCCTATAGCATATAAACCAAAACAAATATCCATAACAGCATGAATATTTCAAAATGCCCTCCTGCATTTCTTATATGAAATATCTAACCCTTGTTGCTCATTGTGTCAAATTAGAACTGACACTAAAGTATTAATATTAACACATTATAGTTGATTTAAACAAAAATGAAAGGAAAGAGTTTATACAAATTATATTTCAACATTTTTACCTTTTCTGTTCCCATCTGACTTTGAAGAGAAACAATAGATTTTTGTGAATCTAAAACGAACAAACAAACAATGAAAATTTACTGTAATACAATAGCTTAATACATGAATACAAGATATTCTTGTGATCATTCATTTATTTTTGTTATTGTTATTTCTAGCTGCATTAATAATTGGTTTTATTTCATTATGGCATTAAGAATAAAGACTACCCATTCCTGAACAACAAAAAAATAT
The DNA here is from genome assembly GCA_011833715.1 of Carcinoscorpius rotundicauda. NCBI lineage: Eukaryota > Metazoa > Arthropoda > Merostomata > Xiphosura > Limulidae > Carcinoscorpius > Carcinoscorpius rotundicauda. The sequence continues at coordinate 25,425,462 of CM022405.1, read as the reverse complement.
ACGATTTCTTATTTACTTTAGATAATAAAAAAAGCAAAAAACCCAACAAAACTGAAGAGAAAAAAACAATGAAAAACACTTTCTTTTCCTTTCACAAACGTTAAACATTGCAATCATAAATCTGCTTGTATTCAAAACTGTTCTGATAGCCTAGAAAATTTACGCTCCAAACATAGAAAAACAAAAAATCTTCTGAAAGTTGTTATTCACTGCTTTCTGATAGCCTGCCATGGCCAGGTGAGTTAAAGAGTTTGACTCGTAATTTGAAGGTCACGGGTTTGAATCCCCATCACACCAAATATGCTTGCCCTTTCAGCCATCCCTTTATAATGGGATGGTCAATCCCACTATTTGTTGGTAAAATGTAGCCCAAGAGTTGGTGGTGGGTGGTGATGACTAGCTGCCTTCCCTCTAGTCTTACACTGCTAAATTAGGGATGGCTAGCGCAGATAGCCCTTGAGCAGCTTTGTATGATATTCAAAACAAAACAAACCAAACAGTCACTTCTTTCTGAGTGAAACTGAACATTATGAATACATTACTGTTATAAAAAAGAATATGCATTCTTGGTTTAACACATCTTATAATCTGCTACTTTTAATATGAATAATACACCTTCACCTAGGAATAATGGTCTATGAATTGTTTTACATTTTATATCAAGGGCTCTAGTTAATAGAAAAACCAATTTAGAAATTTGTACATTTAAGACAGTTAAATCAACATCGTCTAATAAATTCCATACATGAACATTACAAGGAGAGTTTTTGTTTTTCAGTTTCTACATTTTATAATTAGCCATGTTTAAAAACATATCAAATTTTTATGTTTAACAATTTAGCAATGGAGTGTGTGTGCTTTCTTAAAGTAAAGTCAGGCTATCTGCTGTGTCCACTGCAAGGAATCAAATCCCTGATTTTAACATTGTAACTCTGTAGACTTACGACTGTACTAGCAGGGACTTAAAATGGATAATGCTCAACAAAAATTACATGCAAGATCAATAAATGGCATATGACACATACAATTTAAAGCAGAAAATAACCAATTACATGATATTTGCTATTTCAAGTGACCAAATGTATTTAAAATGCACTGCTTAAGAAAAAGAAATCTCACATTAAAAAAAAAAGAACAGAAAATGTTGTAGCAAGCACAATAAAGTCTATTTGTTGCTACAAACTCTTCACTGTATATTATAAGATACTGTTTATTAACTCCCTCTGAGATTCATTAAAAATAAACAAGAATGTTCCATAAACCTCCTTGATTTGTTTACCTCAGTAACAAGACATTAACCCTTTCACTCCAGATGTCAGGCTTTTCTTTCCCTATACTGGGGCTGTGCTGTTATGGGATTTTTTTGTTTAAATTTTCTACTTGAACAGGTGAGGGATATTTATGAGTGATGAAACACTCTCTATCCACCAAAGCATTTTTATCAAAGAACAGATCAATTATTTTTAGGCTATACTTTCTCAGTACCCCTTACAAAGTCAACAAAATCACACATACGGTACCATTGTAGTTTACAGATGAAACAAAAAAAGACCCATAAACATGATTACTAGTAGCAAGTGAATGAATTAAATCTATAAATTATGTTTTTATAAAAATAGATAAAAATCTCTTCAGGCATTTGACCAATCTGACCCTTTTTTTAGTGAATTATTCTCTCATGTTATCTAAAAGAATTTCTGAGTATTTGAACTGTTTTCAAAATTCAGTGATTCTTCTATTATCTTACTACTTATTTTAACAATGCAATCTTAGAATTACCAATGGAACTCATATGGACAGCTACAACTTCCATTTGGCTTAACTGCATTAAGCTGTATGCATGTTTTCCTTGAATACAATTTAAAAATGTGAGGAAGTGGCATAGTTGGGATGTTTGACATTTACATACAAGAAATAATCTTATAGTTTTCAAATTAAAGCATTACATGGAAGAAAAAGGTCATACACTGCTTTAATATTTCACTAACTACAATTAAAGTACACAATCAAATAATAAACTGATTATAATACACACTTGAGTTTGTTAATCAATACCATAAGCAAAGTCTAACCTTATCTTCAGTAAATAGAATAATTAACCAGAAAACTATTCAAAAATATGTCAAACCAACTTACCAAGTCTAAAATTTTTATAAGATTCTTTCTGATCATGTAGAGACTTTTCTAATCGATTCTTATGTTCATAAACAACTAAATTTGAAACAGAATATATATTTATAATTAGATATAGATAAATAACAAAAAAGCATTGCATTCATAAAAATGACTTTAATCTGAGATAAGTATTTCTAGAATGGGAATATTACTTTAACTGAAACTGTTTTTCTGCACTGGGTAAACTGACACATAGTTTTGTCAAGCACTTGTACTATAAAACACCTTAATGCACATATAAAAACTGGCACAATCAAACTTGCATAATACATAAGCCACTTGTTACATTAGAACTGCTTTATCTTCCTTCTCTCTTTCTTCCAACATTATGAGACTGGTCAAATGAATAACATTTGTGTCACTGTGCAGGATCATGGATATACTGTGAATCAAAACAAACAGTTTTACTTTGGTCTAAAGGTAACTTCAAAAACAGTATGAGCAGCTATTTCTTCACAAAGGGCCCTAAAGGATGTTACAAAACTAATCATTCTGTTTGTGGCAACTGGATCTCTACAAAATGTCTTCCTTTTTTAGGCAGTCATTTGTATATGTAAAACAGAGAGAGAGAGAAGTCAAGGTTGTTCAGGATGATGAAGCAGAAAATTAAAGAGGGCCTCATAACTTGATCTGCTACAAATTGAAGTGTAATAAATAATCAAATACTAAACCCCAATACATATTGCTTTATAAGTATCTTTATTCTTAAGATTTGTGATGCACTTTTGTGACTTGATTTTGCATACTGTGTTTTGACATTGTTGATGATTAGCAAAACATAGTTAGGCCCACTTTCATTTCATTGAATATGTCAACTCGATAAATGCTGTTATATATAACCATGAAAAGCCCCTGCATCTAGTTTTGATCCTTATACATTGTCACATGGTATGGCTTCACCAGTATTTTTATCACTGGTCCAATCCTTACATTTCTTGAGAAGTTGCTTCTGAAACTTATTGTACCTAAAATTTTTTGGTAAGGGAAGCCCATTTTCAGAAAATGTTGAATGGTTATGTTATTCCACACCTGGAAGAGTGACATCACTATCCAACAAGGCAGGACAACCCTTCATATTTTCATCTTATTAAAATGATTCTAATATTTTTAATGAATACAACACCATAAGCCAATCATTCAGATAAAAACAGATAATGATATCAAGTATTTTATTAATGGTAATATATCAAATATTCAAACACCAGATGTTTGTCTCAAGGAGTTCCTCAAGCAAGATGTGTATTGAAATAGAAAATGAAGTTTAGAAGATTTGAAAAATTGACATTAGAATTGATAATACAACTAGACGATACTTGCCTAACTTAGAAACACACTTAATATAGTGATAGACAATAATGAAAGGTATACTGAACACTTTTTGAAACAGCTCTTGAAAGCAGTTGTATTGCATCCAAAACTTTCAGAGTTAAATGTATAATTCTCAATGTGCCTTTAAGTGGTTTTGAAATATAATTTTAAATATGGGGAAAGGAGTCACAATTACTTTGTGTATATTTATTCAACTCTCTTCTATAAATTTGTCCAAAATGCTTTTATAAAACTGTGTACTTGATTTCTACATGAATTAACTCCTAAACTTTTATTTAAAGCATAAAACATAATTATTAGATACCTCTACAACAGAATCACCACATATCACCAACAGCCACTTGTCAGTTTGCTACCTAAAATAGATACAAGACTACTACCTTAAGAGAAACACCTGATATTTCCTGCAAAAATAGAACTGTGTATATCTGGAGCCTCATTCACAGCAGTTTACCATGTTCATGTACACCTGGTCTTCTGAAAAATTTTTTTTTATATGTCTTGAAACAAGCTAAAATATAAACAGAGAGTTAATAATTTTGTGTTTTTATCTTTGCAATCTTCACGCTATTATAAGTTTACAGGAATGCAATTAGAGCATTTTGTTACACAGTAAAAACATTGAGAGGATCAAAAATATTATGAAATAGTTTTAATAAATTTTAAAAATCTATTAGCATATTAACTCTTCTGTTATTTCAGGTTGTAAATAAATATAAAAGGACTGATTTCAATCCCTACTTTATCAAACATGCATAAAATACAGTATCTCATTTACCCTTGAAATTTAGTGATTTTTCTGATTATAAACTTTAAAGTTCTTCCAGACTTGTAGAAAATCACCACAAGATGGTTATTGAATTTATAATACTTTATTTTTCATACTAGTTAATTTACTTGTGTTTTAACACAAGTATGCAATAAATTACAATTAAAACAAACATGGGAAAATTTACCATCTTTTGTTTAATAAAACTGAGGTCACTGAAGCCTAATATATGTTTACATATAAAATCCATATATTAGTGATTTAAAAATAATTCCTAATTACCAGAATATATATAAAACAAATTATAAACTCAATATAACATCATTAAAAGTTTGCAAAGCAATTATCTATATTCACAGGGCAAAGAAAATTGGAGTTATGTCAATTAAGCCAACTTCACACATAAGAGCAACATTCTCATGGAAATCTTACCATACATCTACTACAAAGTACAAAAGTTTGTACTCACACACTCATTTGTATACATGTTAATGGGAATTAAAGACTGATTAATAGTTCAGATTTTTCTAACATATTAGCACTAATATGAAAACTTTATGATTTTTTAAGAACATGACTGATTCATTTTGTATTTTTGTTTATATTAATTATATAAAAGGTAATTTCAAAACTACACATCATCACAAAAATGTAAGGGAAGAATTTAAGCTGAAACTATACCTATATAAATAATAAACAATTTTACAAAATTCAGAAAGGAATATTCTATAAGTCTACATTAATTAAGTATTCAGTACACACTAAGTAGGTTCAAAACTAAAATATATAGCTTTTCCTTTCATCAGTTATGAAGATAAGGTTATCAAGAGTTTTGATTAACGTTAAGTTAAAACACTGAATTTTTGTTTTAAGCTATATTAATCAAGTCTATTAAAGTGCACATACTAAACTCTCCTATGCCAAATGTTATTCACCTAATTTTTTAAATGAGAACTTGACCATACTATTGTTAAGGAACAGTACAATTCATTAAATGCAACTTTAGTAAAATGCTATAATAAATGATTATTTCTGTAAGCTTTCTGTTAATAATGAGGGATTACAAGTAGCAATTCAACAAATCATACAGAATTTCAGTACAAACCCTGTAGCTGTGCTGATAAGGAATCTCGCTGTTGGATACACCTATCATGCAATTTCTCTATAGTTTTAAGTTCTGAGTGAGTTCTACTAAGAAGGTATGCAGTCAAACACATGCCACTAACTGCTAAAGCATAAAGAATGCTTCTTGCTTTAGAATTCCTCATAGCTGAACTACTATTCATGTTGCAAAAGAAACTGAAAAAAAAAGGACATTTACATATTTGTAGCATGTAGTTACAGAAAACAAACAGAATGATATAAACTTTGTGAACAGATTAAAATAATAAAACTACCAATTTTCAACAAAGAAAATAAGAAACCTGTATAACAGGTTAAAGTTTGGTTGTTGTAACAACTATGATATGATTAGTTCTATTAAGCTTGAAACCATAATACTGCTAAATAATCACAGAGTAATAATATATCTCATATATAAGATAATCTTGGATTTGTAAATAATACTGGCAGTGTCAGCCTATGATTAAAATTAATATTTGAGGTCTCAAACAGTGCATTAACAATTTTTATGATGATTCACTTATTTATTTTATCCAAGTTAATGAACAATATATTCAGATGAAGTGAAGAAAAGGGTATAGGGAACGAAAAATTCATACTGAGATTAATACTAAATTCTAAAATTAACCAACAGCTATAAATAGTAAGAAAACATTTATCAAAGTGTGTTAAGGATGACCAAATTTTTAACATACATCTAAACAAGTAATGTCATTCTGGATGCACTGAATGCAAGTTTGTAAACAATGCTACAAGCATCTACATCCACATTGGATAAAATTAGCTGAAATTATAAATCACAAAATTAGATACAATAATCTTAAATTTAAAATTTTACCATAAATCACCGATTTTTGGTTTCTGGTACGAAAATCCTTTCTGCCAATTTCAACGCTCCATTCAATAAACATCACCAGTAGGTGTAACCTTTCTCAGTACTTCCGTTAATGTTACCTGCAAATAATAGATATAAACGTTACTTACTTTTTACAATATACTTGACACACATTCTGGCCAGTAAGTGTGTAAGAAAATAATTTAAAACATACGTACAATGTGGCAAATGTTTTAGAAAATTGGACATAAGGCAAATCACTTTTATGAAATAAAATAAACAACATTTACTGTATGTGACAGAGGTTTAGTTGCAACAGAAATAATGCATGCTAACATTAACTTTAAAAAAATATTTAGCGTTATCACTTTCAGCTTGCTCAAGTAACAAAAAAAAGACTCAAATACAGTGAAAAGTGAGAAACTTCATGTAAACAAAAATAAGTGGAAGATAGTAAGGTAAATAACGAATTAAACTATTTTCTTTAAATAGTTAACCATTTAAACATGCTCTAATTTGTAATAATTAATATAATAATTATAGTAAGTGTACAAATAATAATGAATACTTTCATTATGTAATATATTTTTATTACATATGGATAACTTCAACTGTCGAAACTGTCAAATAGTAGGGCTAGTATTATCTATCTGAAGAGTTTATACTCCAACTTTCTTATCATTTTTTTTCTTAGTAAAGCTGCTCAGTTTGTTTATTATTGTTACCTTTTTATTTTATTTTTAATAAAAACCGAATCCTACCAACTAAATGTTATACTATTATGGTTCTAATTATATACTGTGTGAAACGTACCGTGAAACAAAAACTCAAACATACAATGAATACTTTACCTCTATACTATATAGTAAACCTTGCCAATAGAAACGTCTGCTCACTCCACGCTAACAATTCCACTCTCACAATTGCTGTATTTGCAACGCTCTCATATCGAAACAACAAGAGTATAACAGACTGTGATGCGCATGACGTCATACTACAATGAGTTGTATTTTCATTACGCGCCATCTTAAAAGAAAAGATACTGTAGCAACTTTTAACAATGTCATACTCTGTGCGCTTGCTATATTGTAAATTATTCACAAACAAATGGTAAAATAACAGTATTCTTTCTAGAGCAATTCACAAGATGGTTCTCACTTGTTGATCAAAAACGTCTTATTTACAGTACTTTTATACTGCTTTCTTGAATAAAGTCCTTTATAATTGCTATATAAAAGCTAATTATTGGATCCACTCTTCTAATATTAAATACTTGATCCAAGATCATTCAACGCTTACTTGTAACAAAATATCTACTAGGTCTAAAAGCTGCAATGTTTATAAGACCTACACTAAACTTATTTGCAACACCTTGTAATACTGATTTCATGTATCACAACGTAAAAAGTCACACCATTGAGTTTTTCAAGCTACATTACTACTATCAGTAAGTCTGAGATAATAATTTCAACAGTACCAATAGGATTATACACAGAGTATTTATGCAACGTACAGTATGTTTGTTTTTTAAATTAGTGAACAATTGTTATAATACCCTAAAACTTATCTTATCTGCCCCACAGCCCTGTAGACTATAGCTGCCTAGAAACTGTATTTTGGCATATCACTCAATTCTAGTACACAAGGCATTTCAATAGAATTAACTAATGCGTTGAACCGATTTTATCTCCTTGTTCACTTACAATGAAGTAAATTATGTTTTTTGTAAAATCTGAAGGCCTTAAACTTAGCATACGTCATATGTACGTTTTCCTTTAGTCTTTAGTACTTTCCAGGTTCTGAATACTTTCATACATATGCTGAAGCATTTGGTTTTGCTTTCTTTTTTACAAGAGACTAGCAAACCAAAGAAATACCGTTAGGCCTATTCATCATTATTGGCCAGGTATGACCAGGTAGTTAAGGCACTCGACTCGTAATCTGAGGATCAGGGATTCGAATCCCCGTAGCACCAAACATGCTCACCCTTTCAGTGGTGGGGTGTTAAATGTGATGATCAATCTCACTATTCGTTGGTGGGTGGTGATGACTAGCTGCCTTTCCTCTAGTCTTACACTGTTAAATTAGGAACGGCTAGCGCAGATAGTCCTCGTGTAGCTTTGCGTGAAATTAAAAAAACAAAAGTAATCATTATATGAAGCCTAATATTTTTAGTTTTTTGTTAGCTGACCCAAGCTGTACGGATGAGCCTTGAATAGGCGAATTTGTAGTGTGCAGATTACAGTTTGTTTGTTGTTGTTGTTTTTTCAGTTTCACTTCTGGTGAAAAAATAAAAAATATTTAACATGTATATAGATCATTAAACAACTGGTCTGCTCTATGATTTCAAATGAACCTGATGGTACAGTAGTTTGTCTGCGGACGTATATTGCAAAAAAACTGCGTTTCGATACCCATGGTGCACAGAGCACAGATAGCTCTTTCTGTAGTTTTGTGCTTGTTACGTATTGTTTTTTGTTTTATGTTCTTCGTAGACTAAACGCAACAGAAAAACGCAGATAACAGCTTGTATAATTTATTACACTAAACTATTAACAAATATAACAGATATAACATGAATTATATAATAACAGTGACAGATATTAAGTTACAACATTCGAAATTAATTACAAAACAAAATAATACTAGTTTCAAACTTCAAAATTAATCACAATACAAAATGGTACTGGCCTGTATCTAATATAATGATCTAAAATTAAAGTCTCAAATTTCAGTCTAGGGTGTGAATTTGGTCCCACGAAGAAATTCCGAAACAGTTCACAGTTCAATAAATTCGCCGTCTCTCAGCACAAGCAGTAATTCAGATGTATCGTAGAGATTGACGAAATAAAATCACAGCTTCCGTAGATCTAACTTCAATCACAAATCCAAGTTGAATATTCACAGCAAACACTTAATCTTTCTCAAATAACTAACTCTCTTCTTTTGAAATAAAACTGATGTCTGAATCTCACTCTTTTTCTTCGAATAAAACTAATGACTGAATCTATCTTCTTTTTTTGAATAAAAACTAATGACTGAATCTCTTGCATCTTCGTCTGTTTATATATTGTAGGCCTAAACTCCTCGAAAGAACGCGAAAATTCTACAGGTCTCCAGAGCAATCCGCATATGTCCGTTCTTGTACGAGACTACACGTCTAGACACGAAGTCACCAGCACTCATTTACAAACATATGATTGGTCTACTTAATTCAAGAAAATTCTAAATGTTACCCTAAATAAATAACAAAATATTAGTTTAAACTTCGAAACAATAATATAAATATGGAAAAATGAATAATACAAATGAAAATTCAAACACAACACGACACATATACATAACAGTGCTAAATGACAAACAAATAATTTCGGATAATGAATTCGACAAAACATCATAACTTAATTTATATACCTAATTTATTTAGGTTACTATATGGTGAAGTAAAACGGACTCAAACCCCTGTAGATATTTATCAAATCCTGTTGTTATCGTTTAAGATTTTTTAAGTATTACTATGTTACTTATTAATCTGTGTTACTAGTGCGGCTTTCTATCGAATAAAACTGTCCCTCGCTAGTACAGCGGTAAGTCTACGGATTTACAACGCTAAAATCAGGGGTTAGATTCCCCTAGGTGGGCTCAGCAGATAGCCTGTTGTAGCTTTGCTAAAAAACAAAAAAAAAAACACACACACATCAAACGAAACAATACGACAGCAGAATATTGACGGTTAACACTGCTATAACTAATCAAGTAATGCTGAAGCCTAAACGTCAAATTTCATGTTGATTCAATAAATCTAGTTCTAACATACTAGTTGTAGCCTTACTATTTAACATTAACATTATTCGATCTACCACTGAATTATATATTCGCCTACTCAGATCTTTTGCCGTTATTAAACAGTAACAATGTCGTCATGCCTTTAAAAACCACTAAATGTATCCGCGGGAATTACTTTGTATTGCTTAGTGCCACGTGTTACATTACTTTCATAAAGTTAAACTTGTACATATTACAGAGTTGTACAAGTATCAACCTTTCTTTCTGGTCTAGATTTAAGTCATTTTAGACCTGGGTCGGTCACGACTGATGATAACCTCTTCCTTCGTTGTTGGCGGTTAGTTTGTGTGCTTTCACTTTTTGATTTCAATGGGAAGGTATTTTGTTATAACACGAAGGCCACTGATTGTACACTGTTTTCCGGGCACATACCCTGACCACTATAAAAGCCATGGCCATGTATGGGAAATTATCGTAATACTGTATTAAGTGTGTTGATATCGCTATTTTTACATTTAGTTTGTGCGATTTGGTTAGAATTTCGCGCAAAACTACACGAGGGCTATCTGCGTTAGCCGTCCCAAATAAGCTTATAAAGGAGTACAGGTAAAATAATAATGAATAAACATTGTTACTATTGATAATGGTGATATAAAGTTTCAAGCTCGTAATAGTGACTATTCAAAGTAAGAACAGCAAAAAAGTGAAAGCTTCATATATAAAAAAAGGGCCCGGCATGGCCAAGCGCGTTGAGGCGTGCGACTAGTAATCCGAGGGTCACGAGTTCGCGCCCGCGTCGCGCCAAACATGCTTGTCCTCCCACTCGTGGGAGCGTTATAATGTGACAGTCAATCCCAATATTCGTTGGTAAAAGAGTAGCCCAAGAGTTGGCGGTGGGTGGTGATGACTAGCTGCTTTCCCTCTAGTTTTACACTGCTAAATTAGGGACGGCTAGAACAGATAGCCCTCGAGTAGCTTTGTGCGAAATTCCAAAAAAGAAAGAGAGAAAGAAAAAATAAAGTACATAAAAAAACAAAAACTAATCTCAACTGTTGCAAGGACACAAACCTCAATTTTTTAGTTTTATGACTGAGACTCACTCTGTTTGGGAGGATAATTTATAACCATCCATACTCTTTACAGTATTTCATAATTTTGTGGGTTTGTCTACTGGTAGATTCAATAAAATACACACAAATATCACCACATAAGGGAGCTGATTGTTTTCCAATTTTTTCTTATGATCAAACAAGTATTCGATATCAATAGTCGTCCAGGCATGGAATTGCCTGTTTGAAGTTATCTCAAATTTCAAAATTCAGAGCATATTCACTCATAGTCATAAAACAATGAACGGATTAACGCCCAAAATGGCAGATGTCATTGTTGTGCGCTCGGCATGGCCAGCGTTTAAGGTACTCGACTCGTGATACGAGTGTCGTGGATTAGAATTTGTGCCCCGCCATACATGTTTGCCCTTTTAGCCATGGGGGCGTTATATGTGTTTGTGTTTTTCTTATAGCAAAGCCACATCGAGCTATCTGCTAAGCCCACCGAGGGGAATCGAACCCCTGATTGTAAATCCGGAGACATACCGCTGTACTAGCGGGGGGGCCGGGGACGTTGTAATGTGGCTGTCAATGCCACTGCTCATTGGTAAAAGAGTGGCCCAAGAATTGGTGGTCGGTGGTGATAACTAGTTGCCTCCCTTCTAGTCTTACACTGGTAAATTAAGTTCAGCTAGCGCAGATAGTCCTTGTGTAACTTTTCGCAAGATTAAAAAAAATAATAAAAATTGTTGTGCTTCCCGTAAATCGCATGATATAGAAGTGTTTATTAATTATATTAAAATAAAAATATGATTTATCAGCTTCGTTCTGATGCCAGATTTATTCATATCCATGAGAAATAATACACTTTGATTAAGTTTTCAATGTAACTTCATAAAAGGTCAGGACATGCGCACTTTGATCTATCTCTAGTAAAACTAAGAAGTAAACAAAAATTAGTATTTTTATGGAGAATTATTACAAATATCCAGAGATTTAAGAGGTTCGCTTAACTTGCCCTCAGTGGCCCTGCGGCATGTCTAGAAACTTACAACTCTAACAACCGAGTTTCGACACCCGTGTTCGACAGAACACTTATAGCTCATTATTTACATAATGTCTGCTGTTGTCTAGGTACCGAACTGACGTTATATAAATTGGTAACGTGAGAATTCGGGTATATATATTTTTTCTATCACGAGACTAGTTTAATGACGTTTGGGATTTAAAATTCGGGGCAGTAATTATGGATATGAGGAATATATTCTAGATAAAGAGTACCCATGTTACGTATTTTGATGTTTTAAATTCTTCGTAGATCAAACGCAACAGAAAAACACAGATAACAGCTTGTATAATTTATTACACTAACCTATTAACAAATATAACAGATATAACATAAATTATATAATAACAGTGACAGATATTAAGTTACAACATTCGAAATTAATTACAAAACAAAATAATATTAGTTTCAAACTTCAAAATAAATCACAATACAAAACGGTACTGGCCTGTATCTAATGTAATGATCCAAAATTAAAGTCTCAAATTCCAGTCTAGGGTGTGAATTTGGTCCCACGAAGAAATTCCGAAACAGTTCACAGTTCAATGAAATCGCCGTCTCTCAGCTCAAGCAGCAATTCAGATGTATCGTAGAGATTGACGAAATAAAATCACAGCTTCCGTAGATCTAATTTCAATCACAAATCCAAGTTGAATATTCACAGCAAACACTTAATCTTTCTCAAATAACTAACTCTCTTCTTTTGAAATGAAACTGGTGTCTGATTCTCACTCTTTGTCTTCGAATAAAACTAATGACTGAATCTCTCTCTCGTCACCGTCTTTTATACCGATAGGCCTATTTCTCGAACAATCTCGCAATTTCCATACAACTCCAGAGCTATCCACGCATATCCGTTCTTGCACGAGACTACACGTCGAGACACGAAGTTACCAGCACTCATTAACAAACATATGATTGGTCTACTTAATTCAAGAAAGTTCTAAATATTACCCTAAATGAATAACAAAATATTAGTTTAAACTTCTAAACAATAATATCAATATGGAAAAATGAATAATAGAAATGAAAATTCAAACACAACACGACATGCTGTCGTTCACAAAATATTTACACATATACATAACAACCCAATAGTAAGCTACGAAAACCATACTTCACCCATCAATAATCTACCCTCATTAATCGTTAAACCAAGCTTCATTCACCAATAAATAAACCCTTGTCTGTAAATAAACAAATCATCATCCATCACTGAGCTAACTATGATACACCAATAGACTGACCGTCCTATCAACAATTAATTCTCATTCATCAATAAGGTAACCTTCATCCAACAATAAACCTAACATTATTCATCAATTAACTGATCATTATCTATTAATACAAGTTCAACTTTGACACAACATTTTTATAAACGTGGATATTGTTACAAAATATTTAAAGTTTATTTTTGGTCAATAAGGATATAGTTATATAACAAAGCATCTATTCTGTGTCCACCGCAAGGATCGAATCCTGAATCTTATGCTAAACAGGCAGAAAATTAAAACGGTTCGACACCTAAACTTTCTACTTAAAACTCAACAGTTTTCAGATTCAATCTTAAGAGCAGTACTTAACTTTACTTAACACATACATGATTCGGTAACAATTTAATTTTAACATAATAACTGGTCTTATAAAAAACTTACTTTTGCATGTAAATTACATTATATAACTTAAATAAAACAAATATCGAGAAAAACATATGGATAGGCAAACAGAGAAATAACCGTATAGATCGGTTTTTATTATAACTTTACAGAACCTACTGTGTAAAACTCTAAAGTTTAAACTGAATCAAAGCATAACAAACATAACACTGTCCTGGACTGATATAAAAAAACTGCACTTTTCCAGATCCAGGATTTAATCCAGATAAACAACCAACATCAGTCCGAATTGTAAATTCTCACAAAAGGCTGAGTCCATGTTTTTCAAATAGAAAGCAGATTTTAAGTCAATGTCAAAACTTTTACACGTGGTTTTTCCAGTTCTTTATATTTAAAGCTACCAATTCGAACTATCTGCTTATTTAAAATACATACTGAAAGGAAAGTATAATTCATTTTAGTGTTAACAGTCTAAATACGAATAATGGCCATTAAATAATGTATATTTATGCAAGTGAATAAAAAAGATAACAGAAAGTAAAGCAAAAAACCTTGAACTATTTTTGTGATAAATAATTGAAATAATGCGTTTAATATTTTGTCCTGTCAGTGTGCTACACAGTTTTATTGCTCTCTAGTGTTATACTGGAATATTTTACTAAGTTTTCTGTCCTGTTTATGTTGTAATATTTTATTATATCCTTATTTTGGCGAATTTCGTTGCTGTAATGTTATATCGGAATATTTTGCTATATCTTTAAGCTACTGAGTTTCATTGTTCTGGTGTTAGGTAGAATTGTTTAGCTGTATCATTATGCCCCTCTTGAAGTTTATGTTAAGACATTGTACTAAATATGTGGGATTTGTTTTCCCGCATACATCGTGTCAGGGAAATTAATTCCAGTTGTAAGCTGTAATCACAATTTTGAACTCGTGTTTTATTGTACAATATCTTTAGCCGTTTAGAACAATTTACTGCATTGTAGAACTTACAAATATATAGCATAAAGTGTTACTGTCAATTTCTGGCTGTTTGCTTCAGGTTTTTAACAGTGGCAATACAATACAAACATGTGATATGATGGTTCAGAAATTCGAATAGAGTTGAATATAAAACGTTAATTCTTTGTTTGATACTTGCAACCCGAACAAAACCTTATGTAACATACGATAGACTAAACCGTTAGAGATACATTTCTACAGAAAACTCCTATTACCGACTTAATATACTAACAAATCGAATACAGTTGTACCTGTGAATAACACATGGCTATAAAATTTGATGATT
This sequence comes from Carcinoscorpius rotundicauda, assembly GCA_011833715.1. Lineage (NCBI taxonomy): Eukaryota > Metazoa > Arthropoda > Merostomata > Xiphosura > Limulidae > Carcinoscorpius > Carcinoscorpius rotundicauda. The sequence continues at coordinate 25,410,427 of CM022405.1, read as the reverse complement.
TATTGGATGCACGAAACAAACAAACAAATACATTACTATAGTAACCCTCGGTTATATAAATAATTTCGAATTCCACAGATTTATTATACAGTTTTTGGACGTTTCAAAATCATGCATGAATATGTGAATGTATTGTAATGTAATTAATTACTGGAACAGTCACAAATGTGCACATAAAGAAACCACAAACAACGAGTAGTGGCAACTAAATGGCGAATTTATTAAAGATACAAAATACAGGGTGTTCGAAATATATTTGATTAACTTTATTACGATTTGAGACAACAACAAAAATGGATATAAATACAAGTAGTAGGCTTGTAAGTATTAGTTTTAATAATTAATGTATTCCTACTTATCTTTCATCATTCGCTATAATTAATTTAATTCTGCGTTTAACTTCTGTGAAAACATTTTCCAACACAGCAGTGTTGATAGATAAGATAGCATCACGAATCTAATGTTTCAGTCCTTCAAGATCTTTTGGTTTGTTATGATGAAAATCTAAAGGTGTTAAATCAGGCGAACAAGAGGCTATTTGATAGGACCTTTCCTACCAACCCAATGCTCTGGAAGAGTTTGATTTAAAAACACTTTAACAATTCTAGAAAAGTAGGGTGGTGCTTTGTCCAGTTGGAAGATAGGTGGCCCATGTAACAAGCGAGGGGTTTCAGTCGGAAGATAGGTAGGCCATGTAACAAGCCAGGAGCTTCTCGGAGTTGTGGAATAAATAATTATTGTAGTTCGTGTAGATACGAATTTCCAGGAACAGTTCGTTCATCAAAGAAACAATAACAAAACAAGACTTACAAACATATTGAATTTATATTCACTTTTTGTTGTTATCTCAGATAGCAATAAAGTTTTTCAACTATGTTTTTGGTATATTCATTTTTCGACACACTGAATATTGTTACAGGCAAAACTTGATCCAACTTCTAAACTATCCCGAACAATCATCAGTACTTAAAAACAGTGGTCACTTAGCTACCCCTTCCTCATGTTTGTCTCTTTATCATCATTCCGCTGATACACGTACAGAATCCTTATCCATATCTAAGGAGCCAATCATGCTTAACACTTCTGCATGAACCAGATTTCAATAAAGGACTTTTTAACCAGTAACCAGAAACTTGTTTTTGTCCTCCTCAGCTTTCCATGTAATTTAATAAAACAGAATTATTAAGTAGGCCAAAAGTCTTTATAATATTCAAATTTATTTGTCCTTCCGTAGATAATCTGTTAAAACTGTAGGTTTCTTAATTATACGTTCTATTGTAAGCATGATGGTTTCTTTCACTTTCTAGACTATTTCTGTCTCCAAATGCAAGTTGCATTTTCGACTTTAAAAATTATAAATGTTAAACCGTTCTATGACTTCTCTGCCAGTAAGTAACCAAATCGTTATTTTTCAAAAACTGTATTTCTTATCTTTAAAATATAGTTAATGAACACTTGCCTATCTCTTAGTGATACATTTTTGGACACTGTATAATCACAGAAAATACAAAGGAAAAAGCGAATAAATTTTACAACCTCCTAATATCTCATATGCAAAGCAGACACTTTCATAGAGCATAACACCTTGTTTTCATGGTCGTAGTTATTTTATCCATGTACGGACCCGGTATAATTGGGTGGTTAAAGCGTTCTAGTTGGCGTTTGGTGGTAATGACTAACTGCCATCCCTCTAGTTTTTCAATGCTAAATTAGGGTCGGCTAGCACTGATAGCTCTCGTATAGCTTTGCTCGAAGTTTAAAACAAACCAAATCTATGTACGACAATGGAACGTTGTTTTAAATGTTATTTATATTTTATTTCCTGCATTTCAGCCAAGTTTTTCAATAAGATTTTCAATTTTTTCTTTTTGTACAATAGTCAATACAAGCTCAATAATTTTCATACTGGGACTTTGTACTGGCTAAACAATGATTTAGATTGTTCCATCGGGTCCTTTAGAATCAAGATATCATTTCACTATTTTTATGGTAGATGAATCTCTACTTTATGTAGATCATTGACAGTATTGGCTAAGATGCTGCTCCAAACTTACCTGGCTTCACTGTTTATTATATACATTTTCTTTACAATGTTCTTCTCTTTGTTTCAAGTCAGTAGCATAGCGGTAGACTGATGGTTAATAACGCTAAAAACGACGTTTTGATACCAGTGGTGGGCACAGTACAGACAGTTAATTGTGTAGTTTTCTCTTAACTGCAAACAAACAAACCACTCCTCCCTTTGATTTTTAGAAAAAAATTTGAACACGATTTCATTTATATATAGCGCATGTCTCCACTTTGTTCATTATAATGTTTGTATTAAGGTCACGGGTTAGAATCCCCGTCACACCAAACATGCTCGCCCTTTCAGCCGTGGGGGCGTTATAATGTTACGGTCAATCCCACTATTCGTTGGTAAGAGAGTAGCCCAAGAGTGGGCGGTGGATGGTGATGATTAGCTGCCTTCTCTCTAGTATTACACTGCTAAATTAGGGACGACTAGCGCAGACAGCCCTCGAGTAGCTTTGCGCGAAATTAAAAAAACGAATAAAAACAAAGACACATCATACCTATTTCTGTGTGATAAACAAGACCGATTTCATTGCTGCAAATTCTCACTTCACACTTTAAGGTCAAGGGTGTATTACAAGAGTGAAGTAAAATCTCAATATTTAATTGGAATATCCCAAAGATTGGCTGTGGATGCTTTTGGCTAGCTGTGTTCCATTTAGTCTGTCAGGTCAAAATCAGGAATGGCTAACGCAGACAATCCTTTTTCAGCATTGCACCAAAATAAATAAAAAATTCTGCTGAAACATTGAGTTTTTGCCTCACTTTTTCACATGGAGTATACTTAAGCAGTCAAAAGTTTGATTGCCACATAGTTAACATACGGTATTTCGGTCCTGGGAGTCTAGACTAAATACACACCACTGCTACTGAGTATAATATTACCACCTGTACTTTTATAAACGTTGTACTAGAGTGACATTTTCTAAAGTTGAGTGACAGCCAATTATGGCGTAAGTGCATGATATATGTATAGCAGAACACACTGCAGCACCAGTCAAAGAATTTTTTTTGCACACTTTTCTTTTACTTTTAAATAACTGAATAGTAAATTTACTGAAGGAACAATATCATTCATGATGAATAGGTTGTATAGCTATTTGTACATTAAGACAAAATGTTAATATCTCTTAAAGAACCAATTTAAGTGATTCATCAGAAAACTACAACCGGCACAAGATTAAAAAGTGTGCAAATAATTACTTTGTTGGCTGGACATTCAGTTGTTAGACGACGTTCACCATATTCAGTTATATATATGTATATTCAGTTAAAAGTGTACAGTGTATCTGTTATATATATAAATAGTATCTGATGATGCCTGTAGATCTATATCTTAACTAAATTATTGTACTCTGTTTCAAGGACGAAGAGTGATGATCTCCTATCACCTGACTATGTACCTTCCATATTTCATTTCACACGTTCTCCCCTGAAGTGAAGGAAAGCTGCTGAATTGTGTAAATATGAAAACAGGAAAGAAGTGACCAAAAGGAGTAAAGAACAACATAAGAGACATGAAGCTGCTGCTTGACCTTGACCTTGCTTTCATGGAATCTACTGCCACTGATAGCAGCTGTACTGATTCTGCTGATGAACTTGAAGCTACATGTGATAACTCTGACTTGTGTACATCTCAATATACAACTGAGACATGTATGCAGACGGAAATATCATTCAAGACTTAGTTAGACTTGAATCTGAATGCCAACAGTTGCAGAATGAAGTCCTCCACTATAAAAGTATAGCAAAAGTGAACTGTTTCGAAGATGCCACTTTTGCAAATGACGAGGAGAAGATCAAATGCTGTACAGGTCTGCCATCATATGCAGTGATGATGATCATATTCAACCAAATTTACAGATATTTCCGAGATACACCGTCAGTCTCTAAATTTCAACATTTCATACTGACCCTCATGAGACTGCGATTGGATGTGCCACTGCAGCTCTTAGGATACATATTTGGATTGCACACCTCAACAGTATCACGCATATTTCAGGAGGTCATAAATGTCATGAATATTCGACTGGTACCAACATTTGTTTTCTGGCCTGAGAGATAGGAAGTAAGAATGACGTTGCCCGTGTCTTTTCGTGAGAAGTTTTCAAAGTGTACCTGCATCATTGATTGTTTAGAAATATTCATACAGCGGCCGTCAGACCTCCAGGTACGAGCAGACACCTATTCAGGTTACAAGTCTCATAATACTGTCAAATACCTCATAGGTATTGCGCCGCAAGTAGTAATAATTTTTATCCCAAAGGGATGGGGAGAATGAACAAGTGATGTCCATCTTACCGAAAACTGTGGGTTTTTAGCCAATATAATTCCTGGTGATGTTATACTGGCAGACCGTTGGTTCACTATATCTGAATCTGTTGCTTTCTGTAATCCAGAACTTAAAATAGGAAAACAAAAGGAAAACAACAGCTTAGTGCACTGGATGTTGAAACTTCACGTGTCCTTGCTTCTGAGAGAATACATGTTGAGAGGGTGATCGGCATGGTACGCCAAAAGTATTCTATGCTTGAAAGTACTATTCCAATTACGCTGTTACAAACTGATTAAAGTTGTAATTTAACAACATTAGACAAAATAGTAAGAGTGACATGTGCTCTAACAATCATCTCTCCATCTGTTGTGCCATTTGATTGACATTGTCCTATATATATTTATTGTACATAAGACATACCTTCATTTTGTTTACCTTTCAGTATCCATTCATGGGTGCTTGTTTAAGAGTCACACTTTTGCATAGTTTAAATCTACCTTGTTAAAAAAACTGTACTTCTGGAAATCTTAAATAATACATAGTGTATGCTAGAAATTCATATCTTAAATTTTATTTTGCCTGCAAACATGTATGTTGTGAAGGATAATAAACAGCATGAATATCTACATATTGCACTCTGTCTAATTATTTTCATCCATTAATAATATTGCATATCCTTGGCTAAAAAGGGTGAATATAAATTATAATGTGTAGTGACAGCACATTGCGATAAAATACACTGTACTGGTATGTAACGTCCATGCTAAAGAGGTGAAATTCTAAAAAATATTGATTATTTGCATAAAGCAGAAGATGAACAGTTGGGTTAGCTGGCACCCTTTCATGTAACATGAACAGTGAGCAATTTAAAATCTACACAAAAGCCAATAACGAAATAGTGACAACCTGATATGATTATTGTTTCTCTTTACTGAGTTTTTTGCAGTCTAAGCAGGTCCATTTCTTTGGTTGTCTCTGCAGTCCGACACATTCCATATGGAAATGCACAACTTTGCAGCCCATGTTGCTGCACCGTAGTGTTATTGTATCACTTCTGCTTGTACGGCAGTAGCACAACAGCTGATCATCAGCTTGTTCTGATGGCTTTTTGAATTTCTGTCCCAAGAGCTCAGGCAGAACACACAGTCTAAAGAATGTCTCCAGCTTTCCTACCATTCTATTTATGAAGTTAGTGTCCAGCACAATCCTTTCAACATGGAGAGACTGCTGCTCATCTGTCCACACAACAAAATCACAATAGTTCACACCAGTTAGAAGCATCTGCCCCTGAACCTGGTAATAATAGGCATGGTTTTTCTTAGGGGGTGTTTGTCACCAATTCTTTCCAGGCAAAACTGTCCATCTTCTGCAGCTTCATCCAATGACTTGCCTCGTTTGCAATGTGAGCATTTTATTTCAAGTACACCCTTCCTACAACAAAGGCATTCAACCAGGTAAGGGTACCACGGGATAATGTGTAGCCCACTGTCTACAACCTTTAGTTGCTGGTGCTGTGTCCTTCTCACTTGTACATACAATGATCAAGCATGTTCTTCATGCTTACATCACCATCTTGTTGCCTTGGTTGAACATTTGGTAGCGTGGGGGTAACAGATTTGTTTCAAAAGTGACTTAGAAGGGTTGGCAACACTGGTACGACAAGCAGCTTTAAATTTTGAGGCTGTTAATATACCAGCACGAAGATCGTACCATAGCCAACTTTTCCATTGCTGTCTGGTCAGTTTCTCAAGAGCTGTTGCTTCCTCAACACTAATCGTCAGTGAAGTAAAAATGTCATCACACACCTGGTTTTGCTCTTCCACTGATATTGGGTTATGTCTGCGCAGCAGTGTCAATGGTTGTGGCAATGGCACTGATACTGCAGCAGGCACATAGTGTCTTGCATAGTCCGTAGTCAATGAGAGGAAGCCAGACTTCACTCCAGTGTTCTGAATTGCAAGGTAGCATGCCTTTTACTTCTTTCTCAGTCATTGGGGGCATGCTGGTGCTGTTGTAGACTACTCGGTCAGTTTTGTTTTTCGTTGTGACACTTGTGAAGTCCATGTCTGTGACCTGCTTTAAGTGTCCCTTTCCTCTGGATGGCACAATCCACTCACAAGGCATTGATGTGCAAGCTGTGCTGTGATGTCTCTTTACGACAGCTTCCATGTAGAACAAACGTGCTGCTACGTGGGAGGAGACTTCACCTAGTCCAGCCTTGCAGGTGCAGTGGGAAGATATTATCTCTCCATTCCTGCAGCTAGCAACCAACGGCTTTAGTGGTGGTTCATTTAGCCGCTGAGAGTTGCACACCTGCAAAATAACAAAGTAAATATTAAGTTGTGTATATATAAGCTTTTAAAGACAACTGGATATCATGTTGGGATACATGTGTCATTCAAATAATAAAATAATATAAAAAATAATAGAACAGTTAAATATTAAATTATTTTTACAGAAACCTAACATAGCTATTGACCAGCTTTAACGGTCTATGTCTACTTGTACTATTTATTATCTATATATCGATACCGTATCAAAAATTAAGTTTTGAAACAGTCTAGACAATTAGGTGTCTTAATATCATTATACAAACATGTGCAAAAGTCTCCTAGGCTAGAGCTTTGACAACAGTCAGTACACATGTAGTGCAATAATACTGAACCATTTATTAAAATGGGGGCCCTACTTTACTTCAGTATCTCGTCTTCGTCCAGAATGTAGTTAAATCTATCATACAGAGTACACGATACATGTATGTAATATGACATGATGTACAAACCTTTGCTGTAATGATGATTTTATCCGACGTTGCCCTAGTTATGTACAAATCCTGCCACAAAGTACTTGTACACATCAAGGCTTTTGTAACCTTTTAGACTTTCATTTGTATAGGTGGAAGTCCTGTTTATCAAATATATATAAATGTTACCGTAACAGCAGATCTACTCCAGCAACAGTCTGACTCTGAGCAACGTTGTCTTGGCTGGATATTACTGGTGTAAATACACGTGGCGGGAGCATATACGGGTCTCCTACACCCAGTTCCTTCACTTTTTCCTCATACCTGGCCTTTTCAGCACCTGTCAGGTGTGCTACAAGTCATGAAAAGCCATCGGCAGCCATTTACATGTGAATAGTACTGAATACAACAGTTGTTAACTCGTTCAGTCATGCTGGACATTTGCCACCCAATATGGCGGTATGTTTACAAACCTCGTTGTGGTCACGTGACACTAATAGGTTTACGCAAAACCTCTATAGCTGGGAAAGGATGCCACTTCACGCTGACTTCCTGCCTCAGGGAAAGAGAGAGTAGAAGGGTGATGTCACTAAAAATGAGGACGTCATAGTTTCAAATGCTGTTAGGGACGCATTGCTAGACCGTCATGACAGAATGCCACTATATCATAGTTCAACAAAGTGTTACCTGATGGCGCATCTAAACTTATGAAGTGTTGAAATTATTGTTTGATACAAAACAGTCGGTGAAAATAGATGATTACATGCAGGGGCGTAGATCCTGAGGGGATGGGGACACATCCCCCTTCATTTTAGGTGGGGGTATGGTGCATACAAACATCCCCCCTACAGTTTGGTCTGTTGAATTGTTTTATTGCATCAGAAGCCTACAAATTGTATATTTGTTTTTGTGATTTTCGTGTTCTTATCAATCGAATTACATAATTAGACCTAGATGTAGGCTTTCTCAGCAGCCGAAATGTACATCTTTAACACAGGCGTGCTTCTAAGCTTTTCGATCTAAGCGATAAATATCAGTCAGTAGGCCTAATGCAAGGCTTGCAAGCACTATCACAGGATATACCTAAGTCTCGTAGGTAGTGTAAGATTAAGTAAAATTTTCATCACAACAGATTGAACAGAGCATGAAATTCGAAAATATTACTCCCAACCGTAAACTCCTGTGATCTAGATCTGGCAGGCCATTTGTAGCTGCATTTATCTTATGTGCGGTTTTTCTACGCCATTTGTTCAAATGCATGTCTAGCCGGTTTTATTGTAGAACGCTTTACTCTCCTTAGCTGCCGAAGTTGCTGACCTTAGAGTACGTTTAGTGTACAGTTAAAGACAGGTTTAGGCCGCTCGGATCCTGACGCGTCCTACATCACCCCTCTCCGCTCCCTTTGGTCTGAGCCTCGATTTTACAACAGAGCTCATTAGACCTGTGTTTTTGGTCCTCATTAATCTATGAAATTTCAGATAATCACCGCTCTCTAATAAAGTGCTGGTGCTTTATGGTAAAAGAACAATATATTTTCTTATAATAGATAGTAAAAATATTGTATTTTATTGTATAATCAGAACACAAAAGGAACGATTTCAACGGCTTGAAGCCTCTTCTCGAATTATATTGCTAGTTTTTGTTTAGGTGTTTTTATTTAATAGACGTGCTTATAGACATTATATCACAACGTGTTTGCCTTTTAATGAGATTTAACAGGAATATAATATATTTATGATTGTTTAAGTATTTTTCGAGAATCTTGTAATTACTTGTGTTGTAACTAGCACTCGTTATTGTCTCAGCGATGACTAGGCGGTCAGTCGGCTCGGTAGTCACTGTGAGGTTCGCGCGTTCGACTTAAATACATTGTAGAGTTCAGTCTTATTTCCATTTTCTTCTATCTTCGTTCGTTGTACGATAGAGTTTTTTAATAAAGACTGTATTTTAGCCTGTTGTGTCATCTGGGAAACAGATTCCAATTATGATAAGCAAACGTTTGAAACTTTCCGATATTAGACAGTTCTGCAAGCCAGTTACTAGTACTACAAGTGACAATGCAGATAATCCAACAACCTCAGCAAAGGAATAGAAACTTGCCATACAGAGGAAAAACAATGTTCATCAGAGAACTAGTCTGAAAATGGTTGTGCAACTATTGCACATTATAAGCCACCAGACAGTTGTCAAACAACTTTTGTACAGTAATAAAAAATCTGACACTCTACAGATACAGTGTGGAAAGCCATATCACCCAGACACACAACTAATACCACGACAGAAAGCAAAATCTCAAAATGTCAACTTCCAGGGAAAGTGGTTTTATAAGTTCCCATGGCTGCACTTCGACAATCAGACTCAAAAAGCCATATGCTTTCATTGTGCCAAGGTGGAAAATAGAGGCCTTTTCACAGGGAAATTGGAGAGGCCAGTAGAGTATACCTTCATATTTACCGATTTTTGCAACTGTAAAAAGGCCAAACAGAAATTCAACGAATACCAATTCTCCTCTCAGCACAGATTTGCTATATCTACAGAAGGTTCACTTGATGTAACTCCAGTGATTGTCCAGCTACACGATGAATAAAAGAAGCAGTAGGAAAAATGCAAAAGAAGTCTAACCAAAATATTCGGAAGTTTACGTTTCTTACTGCATCAAGGTTTAGCATTACGTGGACACATTGATACGGAGGGGAATTTCCTACAGTTAATGAAGTTCCTGGAAGAGGAAAATCCTAAGTTGATGGCCTACTTGTTAAAGAAAATCACATTCACATCACTCCAGGCTCAGAATTAAATAATGAAGATGTTCAGTCATCAAATACTAAGGAACATAGCACACGAAGTGCAGCAAAGTAAAATTTTTGCATTAATGGTTGATGGCACTCACGATGTTACAGGTGCCGAACAGGAAGCAATATGTGTACGATAGGTAGATGAGAATCTTGACGTTCATGAACAACTTCTTGGTTTGTGCAGTGTTTCCAATACAACTGGTGAAACAATATCCTCGACTATACTTGATGTACTGACTAGACTCAATTTACCACTGTCAGGATTAAGAGCACAAACTTATGATGGAACCGCTAACATGAGAGACTTTGTTTTTCACTGCAGAGCACACAAGACTAATTTAATAATGCAACATGCAGTTGAAGCTTGTGAATGTGTTCGAGATTCTATTCAGAGGGTACATGAACTTGGTGTCTTGCTTCAGAGGTCAGCAAATACAAGACAACCTTGGAAAATATTGTATCGTCAGACAGCTACAATGGTCAAGTTAAATACATCCGTCCACTGTGTCCAACGCGCTGGTTGTGCCGCCTACCTGCAATTGTATGTGCTGATGATCACTATAGTGATATTGTTGATTCTTTGTCTGAATTAGCAAATGAAAAATCAGATGTAGCAGTGAACGCACAAGGTCTGTTAGACAGATTTGACAAAGGAAAGACAGTTTTAGGATTAGAGGAACTAAACCGTGCATTCCAAGCAAAATTAGCGACAGTATCTGGCATGATTGAAGCATTTGCAATGATAGCTGAGCAATTGCGGATATTGCGATCAGAGAAAAATTACAAGATATTTGATGAAGCTGAGAAAAAGGTAACTTCCCTTGATCTGGTGCCTATTGAACTTCCACGCATTCACAGACTCTCCAGAAGGAACACAGGTGATGGCTCAGCACACCATTCTACAACAGCTAGAGATTACTACAGAAGCAAATATTTTGTATTTGTGGACACAGTCATAGAACATCTAACCACTAGATTAAATGCAGACAACGACTTGAGGCAATATCTGGCACTTGAGAACATGATCATATTTGGCAAGATTGACAACTCGGTTATAAAGTTCTATCCAGAAATCTCTGCACAACGGCTTGAGTTTCAGTTGCCCATGTTTAAAGGAACAACAAAAGCAGTATCTCTGAAAGGTGCGAAGGATGTTTACTGTGAAATGCACGAAACAAGCCAGCAGATGTTTAGTGAAGTGTTTCTTCTCAAGAAAACTTTGCTTGTATGTCCAGTATCCAGTTGTAAATGTGAACGCAGCTTTTCTGCATTAAGACGGTTGAAAACGGTCAGCTGTGTCTCAGTGCTGCCTCAACCATGTGGCAGTTTGTCACACTCACAAAGATGAGATCGACAAGATAAGTATAGAATAGCTTATGAAAGAATTCATAAGCAAATCATTACAAAGGAGGTCTACGTTTGGGAACATGCAGACTAGAGGACTGTATGAATCTTACTTCAATGAAGAGTATGAATAATTATGTGCTACATTGTATTGATGTGTAATTTTCAAGAGTTCACAAAGACGTTTTAATTATTTTTATCAAACAACATGAACAGTTTTTCAGTAGATATAAACTTATCAATGGTAATTACTAATTTTATTAATATTTGAAAACGTAATTCATGCAATAAAAGTTATTAGTAACTTTGTCAAGTATAATGGCTATCTTTTATACTTTGCAGTGTGCAGGAATATATTCATGTGGCAGTTAATTTGTGACACATTTGTCTTTATTCTATTAACATTTTGAAAAATGTTTACAATACCTCACTTATACAAACCTACATGGAAACCTTGAAGTATGGTGGCAACAAGATTACTCTGTCACCGCATGTTTATAGCTTTCATGTTCACGTAATCAGAAATTACTAATTTGCAAATTAAACAGTCCACATAAGTGATTGCAAAAACCACCCCACCCCCCATCGGGTGTAAAAAATCTACGACCCTAATTACATGATAGTACCGCACAGTAAAGAAAGTTTTAGCAGTGTAAGACTAGCGTGAAAGTAGTTAGTCATCACTACCCACCGCCAACTCTTGGGCTACTCTTTTACCAATGAATAGTGGGATTGACCGTAACATTATAATGCCCCCAAGACTGACAGGGCCAGCAGTGTGATGGAGATTCAAACCTGCGACCCTGGGATTATGAGTTGAGTGCTTTATCCACCTGTCAATGCCAGGCTACAAACTTCAGCACTAAAATAAAGGTACAACAATGACTCTGTCACACTCGTAACACTTGCATTAAAGTCAAAACTGAAACAGTTTTGTATATTTAAAACAGGCTGAATGGCACCTTACGCACACATAGAATAAATGGCTAAGCCTGAAACTTTTAGAGAGAACACTTGTCACTAACATCAACCGCCACAAGAGCTTTACTAACCTTTGAATTACAGGTATTGACTATTATTTTTATAATGCACCCACATTTATAAGTAGACAACATGTTTAACTGTATTGTAATGTAAACCTAGATTTTTTAAAAAGATTTCTAACCTGTTGCACAAATAACCAAACACCCCCAGACTGCAGCATTTGGCAATATTGAACAATTCTATTGAATGCATATATAACCTAAGTTAACACACAGAATCATTTAAAAATAATATGAAAAAACAACAACATCCTAGACTGTATTTATACTGCTGCCAATTTTGGTTGAAAAGCATCACGAGACCTTGATCACCAAACAATTATAAATTATAGCTTCTTTTGTTTGGAAAAGGGTCTGGCATGACCAGGTGGTTGGGGTACTTGACTTGTAATCTGAGGGTTACGGGTTCGAATCTTGGTCGCACCAAACATCCTTGCCCTTTCAGCCATGAGGCATTATAATGTGATGTTCAATCCCACTATTTGTTGGGAAAAGAGTAGGTCAAGAGATGTAGGTAAGTGGTAATGACTAGCTGCCTTCCCCCTAGTCTTACACTGCTAAATTAAGGAAGGCTAGCACAGATAGCCTTCGAGTAGCTTTGCACAAAAATTAAAAAACAAATAATCTTTAGAAGAATTTCAAGTTTTGACAGGTAAAGATATTTTCAGAAAATATCATGAATAATTTTGCACAACTAATAGAAAGTTTTGGATTGTTTTATCAGTGCAGACTATTTCCTTTATAAGTTATTTGCAGTGGAGCTGCTTTTATGATAAAAAGTGGCTCAAACTGACCAATAAATATGGTTTACAATACATGAAAGTCAGTATGATCTAAAGATAAAACACATTAATCTTCCTGATGCACAAACTTGTTGTTGATATAGTTTCACTGGATATATGGTGAAACTACATTAAAATAGTACATATATCAATATTTAAGACAATTCATGAAAAAAATAACAAAAATGAATCATTTCTTTATTATAAATTTATGGCCCCTAGTTACATGATAATTTGTATTTACTTTGTTTTTCACACGTTATTAACCTACAACATTAACAAATTTTCAGGCAAAACTAAATACCCCCTTTTTGGGAACAAATGAATATATATATATTTGACACAAGCACATTTTAACAAAAACTTTTACAAACTTTTCATATTTGATGGTAATTCAAGGTGTGTCAGCTGTGTGTGCAAGTGTTCATTTATTCAGCCCATACAATCATTTATTAAAAATATTTAGTTCAAACAAAGGATTTTTACATATATGAATTTATATTAGGTTGTGTATATATATATGAAAACATATACTATTTTCTCTTAATGAATAGTTGATGCTGACACTGATCACAAATACTTGTTTGACAGAACACAAGTTCACACTATTAAAATACGTATAAAATAGTAGGTTAAAATAAAATATGCCTAAAAAAAATAAAAAGGAAAGTCTAATCATTTACAGATAAACAGATGACAATTCTAGAGGTTATGACCTCACATGGAGGCTGTTTCATACTTTATCCTTCCAACATATTCAGTTAAAAGTTGCTATAAAATGACAAATTAACAGATTGGTTCATGGTTACACACATTGCTGACACAGGAATAAAACAGAGTATATACTAAAATGCAGTCTGTAAAATGATACTATTTACCAAAAACTTGAAAATATATGTACTTACAAACCATGTTTGTTAATGATGAAAGATAAAACAAGTCATCTATTGATCTTTCATGGTGTAGTTAAAAATACCCAAGTTTTAATCTTCTCATCACTGAAGTTTCTTGTATAATGTATTATTTTATCCTTTTACAGCATGAGAAAAGCTTCCTTACAACACAGGAATGAACACTAGAGATGCACATATTATCATATAAGTACTAGTACCAACAACAGAATTGTCAGCAAATATTAGTACCAGCAGTTCTGACTTCCACAAATTCTAACAATGGAAAGTTAAATTTGTAACATTATTGTTGGTTTCTGAATTTATGACAGAAAAATAAAAAAACTGATGTAGAAAATTATTAAACACTTTTAATTTACTGTCAATATCCGAATTTGCATCAGAGTGAAAAAAATAAATGTATTTTAAAAACACCACTGGTATCAATGCACCGTCCTACCTTAAGGAAGTGTTTCATACATCTACAGTCAACTATTTTGGAAGACTACAGAAATATCTTAACAAAAATTAATTTTAAGTGTTTTAAGTTATTTTCTGTTATGAAGCTTAAGAAAAACTTCAATTTGAAAAATATCACACCAGTATAAATAATGTTTACACATGTAACAATATATATGTTTTTTAAATTTGTTTCCATTTATATAAAAGATAAAAGAATGATGAATTCCATTTAATAAATGTCAAATGCAACACCTAATGTTTAAGAAATCAAACAGCATCTGCATTTACCCATTATAGACTTATGATATTAATCCTTACTAAAAATAACATACGAATAGTGAGATTAATTTTCATTACAACTACATAGAAACTTGTACATATATGACACTTGAGTAATTCATAAATATTTTTCCTTTTAACAATATCTGAGTTTCTATGTTCTAACTTCCAGCACTCATGAATTGGCTTTCTTAAAGCAATAAGCTTCTTAGTAGAATTAGAGCCAATATGATAGGAGTGTCTGCAATAAATATAAAAACCTTGTATATATTTTTTTTAAATTCATAAATTGTGTATGCCTATTTTTGATTGAAGTGCTTTCTGTGTGTTTGTTACATAATTTTATTGTACATTTTGGCCATGACTTGTTACGCACCAAATGTACATTCTTAGCATTTAAAAATATTTTGAGTATTTTAAAATGTTAAAAAGGCAATATTGATTTTAAAATCTGCAAAAATATATACGTATATCAAAATTTATATTTTGTAAATACAAACATCAGTTTCTAGAAAATCTGAATTATATTTATGCTATGATCCTTACACATAATTTCAAAATGTTTATTTAATTGTACTTAATTTTACACATGTAACAAAAGTAGTATAAATAATCTGTAATGTTATTTAAGTGCTAAGCATTTTCATACATTTTAAGAGGTAATATATTATTATGATATTACTGCAATATATTCAAATCCATTGTAAATGCATCAAATAGTTTAAAGAAAAGGAAAGAACTTCCCCATGTTTCTTCACTGCATTTCTAGGCCTGAATAGGTCTTTCATTAGGTGCACTAGCCAGTTTATGGTAAACCTGATGTTGAAGAAGTCTGGCATATGAAAAATAAATTTTGTGGCATATATTACATGTAAAACTCACAAAATTAGATGAAGACTGACCTTTTTTTGTGCAAGGAATTCCTGACATTAATTTTTTCTGTATACTCATTTCTCTTTTAATAAGCAGAACAGAATTTTCCACTGGAACTCTAGTAAAGGAAGAAGAACAACCATGAAACAATGCACTATTAGCCTTCACTTTTCTTCTCCAATCAGACACCTCAGTTTTTGTAGCCAGTTCCTCTCCTTTCTGCTTTTTCACAGGGCACAGCTCATTTACGTGTTTCCAGTAATTCTGTAAATTTGTTAAAGGTAAATGACATGTTTCACACATATATCTGGGGATTTCTGGTAATCTATTCAACTGTTTTTTTCTTATCCACTGGTTTTTTTTTATGGATGCATCAGACATCAGGGATTCTGACAATTCCTGTGACTCTTTACGAGTTTCATCTGAACTTGAAAGTTTGTGATAAATTTGGTGTTTAAGGAAGCTAGCAAAAGAGAAGAATGTTTTATGGCACATGTTACATGTTTGAAAATTGGATGGTAACTGATCTTCTTTGTTACATGGAACTTCTGAAAGTAATTTCTTTTGTCTGATCATTTCTCTTTTAAATAATATCACCGTATCTTTCACCGTTTCTCTGGTAACAAGTGAAGAATGGCCATTCAATACATTACTGACTTCTACTTTCCCTTGGGTTTTAGCAGCGTGTTTTTTTCCTTTTTGTTTTTTGACTGAACATAACTCATTAATATGCTTCCAATAATTTTGCAAGTTACTTAATTGCAGTTGGCAAGATTTACAGGTGTATGTGTACGGTTTAGAGCATTGTTGGAGCATTGTATTCCTTGTTTGTTTTAGTTTACCTCTAGATGAATTACTTAAAATAATTTTAGGTACTTTTTTTGATTTTACATGAATTTCAGCTTTTCTTCTTTTTTGACTCATTTTGCTGTAAAATACAAAGGGAAATCTTGCATTACATTAAATACCACAAAATCTGATAACATACTTTCCAATAAAGATACACAACTGAAATCCTGCAGTTAACTTTTGTGTACTGTTTTTCTTCATGATCATCTAATCTTTGTAAATTCCACTATTTTTAAAGCAGATAAAAATCAAATTGAAATAACTAGATATATTGACTTAATATTTAATACATTAATAATAAACTTCATAAAGTATCTTATTTATCTGAATTGCAATCTGAATCTAATCTGAAAGAAAGTTCTAGTCATTAACACACAGAAACCATAATCATCCATCTGTACATGATGAAAAACTAGGTTAAAAAAACAGTATTACCATGCACATTGAATAATCCTAGAAAACTAAAATATAAATATATTATTTCATTGATAAATACATATGCACAAAGTTTATATATCTATTAATACTAGGATTACAATGTCAATGCTTACAGTTCAACAAAAGTATACTCTTTTTACAGATTCTAAATAAGAGAGCCCTTCAGTGATGTATATAACGAGTTTCACATATAAAACATTAATACAAGTATTGGAAGATATGTAATGAACCTGACAGAAACATCACCTTATCTTAAATAAAAATATTTTTATGCTTGCTTTAAGAAACAAAATCACTTTCAGCATGGATAACTACTTGTAGAATTAACATGATGTAATATGGATAGGGTAAACTGGATATGCCTGCATGCAGTAGACACTGCTTATCAGTTTTGACATTTGCATTATAACTTCTAAATACAGTCCACTTGCCTGTGGTTTATAATAAAAAGACTATTTGCAATCACAAACAGTGGAAAAGTAGTGAAGGTGTCTTGTAAATAGGGGAAAACTTAACTTGGTACTTCTACCCCTAATAAAAATCCAAACTCCTCTCACCCTTTACACTTTTACTTTATGAATTTAAATCATTAGCTAATTCAAGATATCTAGTTTGTATAACAGTGTTACATATTATATTCTACTTTGATATAAAAATACATCACAACTTCCCTGACTGGTATTGTTACAGAACAAATAAATCTGAGATATAATTACTTGTGCCACCAAACATCCCTCAACAGCATAAAAAATATGGCTTCAAATCATCAGTGTTCATAAAATTGCTGAAGTACCTATCAACTAAGAGACATCAGTGTATTTTAATCAATCAAAGACTGAAAAAAACAACAACAACTAAGGAATTTCTCTAGGCATAATATTTCTGACAATACATTAATATTTGATGCCAAGTATAGCAAACATTTTAAAGAGCCTTAGTCTTTAGGGAACAGCTAAGTTTTGAGTAAACTGTTCTTTAATTTGGAGACCTCAAGCTTAGGAATAAACAACTCCCACCCCTAAAGTAACCAGATTTTCTGGAGTCCAAAGTGAAATATTAAGATATTAAAATTAAGGATAATACAAATATTTTGTACAGTCATGGTATGGCACTGTTTACCAGTATTAATTCTGATAATGTGGGAAATTTAAGTTCATTATCTCTCAAAGCATAGGTTTCTGGAGGACAGCAGGACAGACAGAATGGTCACCCAAACCAGGATATCTGACCACACTACCTGCCCACATATCCCTCATCACTGAACCATGACCACAGGTTTCACAGCAGTAATGTCAGTAGCCAGTTATTGAATTAAGATATTGACTCTTCAGTTAATTTTAACTGGAAATAAATAAATTAACATGGAATTCACAACCAGCTTCTCTTACATCTGCATAACTCGAATTAAATAATTAGCATCATGTCAGAAAATGACATTAAAAACTCTTTTAAGATTATGAATTAATATATAGTATCAGGATTTTGTGTTTTGAACTTTAAGTACAGACACCAACTCTTTTTTAAAAACAACAAATATAGAACATTTACTTAGCATGTGAAAGGCCAATCCAAAATATGTAATATCGCCAAAAACAACTGAATTCCATTAAAAATATAACAGGAGAGATGACAATTCAATTAAAACCATTTACAACATTCATAAATTAAATTTATGTCTAACCTGAACATAACTAATCCATGTAAGTAGAAAACGAGATTGAGGACAGAAAAGCTAAACCATGAGACTCATTTTCGTGTAATTATAATTGGAAAATAATAAATAATTATTCTGCTAATATACTATTACTATTTTTATTGCTAAAACTAGTTAATTAAGTACTACTATTACATATATAAATTACGGATCGTTTACTTGAAACACAAATTTAAACACTTTCCTAAAACATACCAAAGTGCTTTAATTTCGTTATTTAGAGATTAAGTTTTATTCTCGCAGAATAACTAGGTCATTCGTCCATTTAAGTTTTAAAATCATTTAATTTACATCTCATAATCTTTACATCTAAGTTTGTACTACTGTAGCGCACTCTCTAAAATTTAACTTAATATTACTAAACGAAATAATTGGAAATATAGAACAAAAATTGAGATAAGTCTCCTTTAAGTTTTATTAGGTTGTCCAGAAATAAACGTTTTTAAACTACGAAGTTTGGAAAAGTATAAACTAGTGTTGTAAAACATGCTTTAATCAAAGTAACTACCGTTTACTTCAAAACACTTTTGCCAACGTGTAACGATGCTATTTATGCTCCTGTTGTATAAATCAGAGTTTCTATGGTCAATGAGCTCCCTGAAAGCTTTTTCTTCCGAAACTGCCAGGTTTTGAAAGCGTTTACTGTTCAAATATTTGTCAGAGTGCTTGAAAAAAAAATGAAAATCTGTAGGGGAAGGGTCTAGGGAATAAGGTGGATGAGGCAGAACCTCGATTCCGAATTCGTTCAATTTTTGGAGCATCATCCTCGATAGGTCTCACAACGCCAATTTTGTTTATCTTCAGTCAGCTCATGTGAAATCCACTTTTCCAACTTTTTCGTCTTTTAATCACGCTCAGATGGTTAATAATGCTTGATTTGCTTGTGCGTAGCTTTTCTGCCAGCTCACTTACTGTTTTGCAAGGGTCTGTCTCTACTGCTTTCCTTAATGTCGTTTCATCTAAAGATGGCTTCCTTAAATGACATTCATGGTCTTCAAGACTTTCATCTCCATGTCGAAACCTTTGGAATTAACACTAAATAGATTCATGGCCGAATGCCTGGTTGATGTTCCGTGTAGTTTCGTTAGCTTTTTGTTCAAGTTTGAAGTCGTAGAGGAAAATCAGACGAATGTCCTTTTTGTTCATGGGGATTGTGAAACTTACTCTGAGTAGAGTTTAAACAATTAAGTCAGCTTGTAAGCGACAAACGTTGGACTAAATCGAACAACCAACGATACGTTGCTCAATATTCAGCTTCTAAATGTCATCGCGAGAATTCTGACATTTATTTCTGAACAAACTAATACTTCATAAATGAAATTAATAACGAAAACATCTTATTAGTATGTATCATAATAAACTTTTAACATATATAAAGATATAGTTTTAATTTAAATAGGTGCGTAGTATATGAATATACCATACATTTCTATTTTATTGTACTGTTATAATAGTCCTGCATATCTTTGAAGTCCTTATTTAAATAAAAAAAAACTCCATAGTTAGGAAATTATATTTTTCAAGACTTACACCCAAGTGCAAGAGACGTCACAGAGGGAAATATTTATATGAGACATTTCTTGGATATAGGAAAACTCATGTCCTAACATTTTTTAATTATATGAATATTAATAATTCTTTATATCACTGCGGCCTACAAAACAAGCAAAGAAGCTGATGATATATAGAATATTCAAATATGGTGATAAAATTCCACTCACGAAAAGAATGAAACCGTTTGAGAAAGCCTGTACTGCTGGACTTAAACCAAGAAAAAGTGTCCAGCTATCTATAGATGCATGGAACTGGGTGCGCTGTCAGTGCATACTGTCTGTCATCATACTAATAGGTGAGATAATAGGTACTGAATCACTAAAAAATTAGGCAACAGGCAATGATGACTTTCCCTGAGCTAGAAGGTATAGCACTGAATCTCATGTTGGAGTATAGAATCGAACATAGGTGATAACTAAACTGTATAGAGCACCTCATTTTTTTGCCACCCAAGAGCAAAAGCCTACCCTTTGTCTAATCATCCAGACAGTTGTAAATTCTCAAAATGGTGTGCCAATATTGTTAAGGACACCTGAATCAGAATATGATCAAGACGTTGGAAAGCAGTGTTTCTGGTTCCAATCATAGGTTTCCATGAGCGAGGTGAACCAAACCACTCTAAATATTTGTATATAAATATGAAAAACTTGTACCATTTATTAAAGTATTTCAGGCAGGTGACTGCCTAGAATGGCAGAGCTTCAGAATAGGTTGCTCAACAACTGGTTTTGTGTCTAGACAGTCAAGTCTTACATTTCATCAAACATTTGTAAGAGGTACAACTCTGGTACTGCCAGATACCTGTAACCGAGTTAAACCAGAAAGTTCGTCTGCTTAAAAAAAAGAACAGTCCATCAGTTTTTGAGTTCAAACCTCGGAAGTTGGTTTCCATGGAAAATCTAGCCATTATGTTGATTACTGGTACCAGTTGCACTTTAAATCTTACTTTGAAAGATCTTAGAAATTTGCAAAAATATTTTCAAAGATAAGTTACTGGAAGATCAACTCAGAGAAATGATGAAGCATCATTTGTATATTAAAAACTTTCACATTATAACTTAGGTAATATCTACTGTGATATAATATAAAGTAGAAGCTTTGATTCATTTGCAGGAGAGGAAGTAACTTGTAGCAGCTGCTGCAGTGAGTTCAACTTAAACACACCATCCTTTAAAGGTAATCATATCATGCAAGGTTTCAACCAAGATAAAGGTTATCCAACAATCCACCCATCCCAGCATTGTAATGAAGCCACATTATTATTAAATGAATGAAAAGATATATTCTGGTTTTCCATGGAGTATATGCTGCAACACATCTCCAATGCCTTTACCCGTAAGTCATCCTAGAAGGAAGGAGTGAACCACATGGTTTGCCTGTGGAGAGTTGGGTCACTTTTGAGTGAATTACCCCTATCCCAAGAAACAGCAAGGAAAACAAAGCAGTTTATTTTGACTGATAGTACAACAAGTTCATGAGAACCAATAACAAGTACAAAGCACTGCAACTGTAGCTCTTGTCATTGACTTGATAGAGTGCAATGAACAGCTTGTTTGTAGAGGACAGTCCAACTGTTTCAAGGCTTGATAGGACTTGGTACATGACTGTAAGTAGAATGCAGGATATAGGGTGCTGGTTTATACAGGAGTGCTCAGAACACTGCTGAATCTCGTAGTATATCATGTGCACTGAATGAATCCACCATTTGGACTTATCAACATGAACATTGTTTTGATGAGCGGACATGAGCTAAATGTCAATTAACATACCTGGGATGACTCGCTTATAGAATAAATATAGTTGTTTAAGATCACAGTTCTGTCATCGGCTTCTTGGAATGGATGGACTACAGAATTTATCAGTTTTGCCTGTAAACCTGGTGGACTAATCTTCCAGGATAGAGTTATTTAGTGTTAGCCACAGTGGTTTACTGTGTATAATGTACCAGTGTTATGTAATGTGATTATTTATATCTCAAATTGAGGATTTTGTAGAGACAATATAAACTCAATGCAACGACAGAAACTCAGACATTTGTTGACGGAATACGCTAATGTATTCATTTGACTGTATGGCTGAAAAGATTGAACTACAGCGACACAGCATCTCATAGATACAGACGATGCTTGTTGGAGTGGAACATGTAATCAGTAACGCTATTCATATGCTTAAGTTTCTGACAATAAAGAACTGCAGTTGTTGTCTTTGCAAAACGTTTTCTACACTACTTGTTTAGTAGAAAGCTTACTTTTCGAATGAATCATGCATTGTTGAAATGGTTGATGAACGTTGAAGACCCCAAGAAGATGATATCACGTTAGATAGCAGCACTGTATGGAATTCCATCAAAGTTTAAAATCACCCAAAAAGAAAAGTATCCTAGCCCAAAAATAATAACTAAGCTTAAATACTGGATTTATTTTAGATTTTGTTCTTATCCACACTCGTTAGTCAGCTAGTCAAGTTGATTGGATCAAAATCTACTAAGTAAAAGATGGTATGCAATATAATTAAAATAAGATCAAGTGTATTTTAACTTAAATGGATTTTAACATTACATATATGATACCTGTATGATGCTAAACATGTCTACATTCCATATGTAATGTCATGGCTTTAGCTTACCATGAAGTTACCGATGTCCGGATCTCGGTTAAAATTTGAAATTAAATGTAACGAACTATTTAATTTTACACTCATACGGACAAGGTATTCAATAAGTACGCTTAACATTATATGCTTGTCACTGTTTGGATTTATGGTAAATTCCCACTGTATCTACGGTTATGTATAATAAATTTCTTTAGTTTGTTTGTTTGTTTTTGAAATTCGCACAAAGCTACTCGAGGGCTATTTGTGCTAGCCGTCCCTGATTTAGTAGTGTAAGACTAGAGAGAAGGCAGCTAGTCATCACCACCCATCGCCAACTCTTGGGCTACTCTTTTACCAACGAAAAGTGGTATTGGCCATCACATTTTTCCACTAGTAATTTAGATTCATACGTATTTAAAGTGTTTTCAAAAATTTTCTCTCCATTTTAATTCAAAATGTGTCATTAATATTTTAAAAAATAAACAGTA
Organism: Carcinoscorpius rotundicauda; assembly: GCA_011833715.1. Classification (NCBI taxonomy): domain Eukaryota; kingdom Metazoa; phylum Arthropoda; class Merostomata; order Xiphosura; family Limulidae; genus Carcinoscorpius; species Carcinoscorpius rotundicauda. Next base: position 25,387,233 of record CM022405.1, on the reverse strand, counting down.
GTTTTCAGTTCGATTTCAAACATAAAATAATATACAACATGAATAAGATGATGTGTGAAACAAGTATTCTTTGTTTGTTTTTGAATTTCGCGCAAAGTTACACGAGGGCTATCTGCGCTAGCTGTCCCTAATTTAGCAATGTAAGACATAATAACGTCCCTACGGCTGAAAGGGCTAGCATGTTTGGTGTGACGGGAATTGTAACCCGTGACTTTCGGGTTACGAGTCGAACGCCTTAACCCACCTGGCCATGACGGGCTGAGAAACACATCCCACTGTCTTTTTACGTTTCTGTTTCCTGTAGTTACATCACAAGTGTGAAGTTTACTTTCACTTTGTTAACACTAGCTTCATCTGTTTTTGTTGTTTCTTTTTTGCAAAAATGACACAACAGTCTATTTGCGCAAGGTCAGCCGCGGTAATCGAACCCGATATTCTAGCGTGGTATGTCTGTAAACTTACTACTGAATCACCGGGGTCTGACTTTAAATTACACAAAAATAAAAATGAATAAAAACCCTCAGGAAATACATCCTAGTTTTGTAAATTGCAAGAGACTGCATTTTATGTAAACTAAAATAAAATACCAGCGTTCCGTTGTATGGGTTATAACACTCCTTCACATTCCACAGAGGCTTTTATTGTATCGTTTAAGCTTCTCTTATATCCAATTACTTTTATGGTATCCACAAAAGGGTCGCAATCCGAAAATAAGTCCTGTAAGGACACTATTTTGATGTACCCGAGTATGTATGTCACAGCTGATCCCATCAGCTTGGGAGTGAAAGTGTAAATACAGTTTCAAACATGGCACCTACGGCTTCCCTAAAGGGGCTAGAAACAGAAAATCAGAAATCAGATGTTAGATTCGAATTCAGCGATCTTTTAAAGTAACGTTTAGATCCTCATCGTGGCTGGATGACCTTTCGAGTCCCATGGCACCTCACTGACGGGGACTACATCATACAGATAAGGACACTCTCCGTTAAACTTGGTTATGATAACTCAAAGACTGAGAAAGAAACAAATAAATTTACAGACAATGTAAATTAATTTAGGAATGTGTTTTGTTTTTGTGTTTGAGCTTAAAGCTACACAATGGACGATTTGTGCTGAAACCACCGTGAGAATCAAACCCAGGTTTTCAGCTTTATAAGCCCTCAATCTTACCTCTGAACCACTGTGTGGAAGCTATATAAATAGGTAGAATGTGATATGCAAATCTGGTAGCTGATTTTATTTATAGGAGAGTAGAATGTTTTTAACTCCGATTTATTTATATTGTTCAGATTAAATAGACTTAAACTACATCCAGAACAGCAATACGATTTTACTTCATAGTTAGAACAACAAAATAGGCTACTATTTTAAAATAAGTTTGTTTGTAGTTAATCGCAAAGCAACAGAAAGAGCTATCTGTGCTCAGTCATAGGGTTTCGAAACCCGGTTTCTTGCATCCGATAGACGTACCGCTGTGTCATTGGAAGCATTTAGAATAAACAGTGAAACTAGACGTCTAATTAACATCGGAGAGCTACACGAAATAAAACAAACGTAACTATTATTAATAAGTTTAACAACTTGAATAACAGTAAAGCTAATTTGTAAAGAGAAACATAAATAGAAAAACGAGGACTACAATATAAGTACTTTAAGGCAGACATCCCAAATAATGAATGTGGAAGAAGGCTGAACAGTTAGGTATTTTATACAGAACATATAAATTCTAACCAAAATACCCCCTTTTGTTACACTATTTTATATTTGTTGTAAATTTAACACTAGATTCATATATGCTTTGTTCGTTTCACCATGGGGTATAATTAATTACTATATGAAATGCAAGTTACAATTACAATTATTTGCTATATCTAAATGCAATTGTTATAGCTGTATCTAATTTATACAGACAATCCGTACTTAAGCATATTAAAGCCAGAAAAGTGTATTCGTTTTATTATGATTTTCCAAAATATTTCTAAGTTATAGTTCGCTCACCTTGCCATTGTTTTTCCATCGAAGTGGTAGCTGTTGGTATCGGTATGGTTACTATATGATTGTACTCTACACAACACAGAGTCTGCCTTATTATGATAATAAAAAATGACGCGAATTTTGCTTTGGAGCAGTAAACAATTGAGCAACCGACGACAGCTAACGCCATAATAAAGACTTCCTTTGTTTTCGCGTTTTAAATGTAAGTGCGAGATAAAAAAAATATCAAAATTATGATTATAATAATACAACACATTGTAGCAATAAATTGCCATTATAGTCTGGCTTCACAGTGTTAAACGTAAGCAGACCAATTTAGGTAACTTTTAGAACTAAATCTAACAGCTGTGAGTGGAGTTAGGGTTATATTCAATTTGTTACTTTTGAAAGGTATCATAACATATTCCACCCTAATGACAAATATTTATGCTCTAAGTTTAATTCATGCTGTATTCTTCTATACAAATCTTTTAAGTACGTGTATAACAAGACGATACTAGATTTTAGTAATACGATGATATTTGTGTATCAAGACATTAGATTTATCTTTTATTTGCATGCTTTAAATGAGCTCATGCAACTACAAAAATTTCTGCTATATCATTAAACGGTAAAAACTGAAAAACTCATATTTTTACCTTTCTTTAATTATGATAAGATTTGCCTTTATTCGGGTGTTTTTAGGAAATATGTTTCAAAAGTTTCACATAACCAGTTTACATCATTATAACCAAGATAATGCCGTTATAAAATGACTTAACTCATTGTTTAAATCCAAAGTTACGTACTACATTGTTTATTAAAGGAAGTGTTTACTAGTTGGGCCGAGTGTTGTTTAGTGGCTTATTGCGTCTGACTATGTATCCATGGTTCGCGTCCCGTTGCCGCCAAATTGCATTCTGCACTTTAATGGTGTGGACATGTCATAAAAATGACCAACGTTGTTACAATTATTATTTGATTACTTTAGCCCAATAGTCGACATTGTGCTATTAATTAGCTGTCTTTCTTTCTAGTCTATCTGTTCAAAAATAGGGCCGGCTAGTATACAGTTAACCCTTATGTGACAAATGAAAACAAACGCGCCTAGCGAGCTCATCTATTATCCATTCCTTTAAGGTTGTACAAATGTTTATTCAGGTGTTAGTATGAGGTAGGAGTTAACCTCACCTTAACTTTTTGTAATCACAGATGAAGATAAGACACCACGCCATGACCATGAGAGGATTGTAAATGTGGTATAAACACAATATTCTTTATTTTTCGAAATGAAAACAAACTACGCAACATTCGTTGCGATGTTGTTGATTCTTTATCGTTGGTTTGTCTGTTTGTTTTGAAATTACACGAGGGATATATGCGCTAGCCGTTCCTAATTTAACAGTGTAAGACTACAGGGAAGACAGCTAGTCATCACCACCTATTGCCAGTTCTTGGACTACTCTTTTACCAGCGAATAGTGGGAATGACCGTCACACGGCGGAAAGGGCGATCATGTTTGATGTGACGGGGATTCGAACCTACGACCCTCAGGTTACAAGTCGAACGCCTTAACCACCTGGCCAGACTGGGCCCTTGTCGTTGAAATCTAGACGTAGATTATGGCTTAGTGGTAAGTCTGAAGGCTTATAGCGCTACAAACCGGGCTTCAATACTCGTAGCTTTGGGCTATACCCCTCGGTGGACTCAACAGATAGCCCGATGTGATTTTGCTAAAAGAAAACAAAACACACACACAGCTTTGGGCTTCACAACAAAATAGCTATAACTTGTTTTAAACGCACACACACACAAACGGCAACCATCCAGCATGCCCATGTTTTATAAAATGTTAAGAAAAAATAACAGAATTTGTGTAATAAATAAAGACTTTTTTCCTCTTGTGGTAAATTCACTTCTCAAGCTGTTTGAATTAATTTTTTTGTTTTTGTTTTAAACTTTCCATATTGCTGTCAATTTGACTACACTTCAATCTGAACACTTTACAGTATGGCCAAAATTCACGTTTTGTTGCTACAAAATCTTGCAAGTTTATGAACGTATTACTTCAATATTTTAGTTTTTTCTTATTCTTAAACAAAGTTATAAAAAATAGAGAAAACCAGTTTGTGAAACTGACATTGATGAATCAAATGGGATTAGCTCCAAAGTATGGTGCGTACACTGTATTCTGTTGTTGTGTCACGCAATAAAACGAGAAAATTACTGTACAATGGTACCTCAGTTCTCGAACTTAATCCGTTCCAGAAGGCTGTTCGAAAACCGAATCAATTTTTCCCGTAAGAAATACTGTTCATTAAATTAATCCGTTACAGACCTCCAAAAATTACACATTATAAAGCATTTTAAGTAAAAATATTGCTTATTCATACCTGTATAATAATACTTACATGCATAAAGTTAACCACAAAAACTATAAACACAATAAAAAACAATAAATGAAAATTTAACTGCACTTCACCTGTGCTGAGGAGAGCTAATGGCGTAAGTGAAGGGTGCTGAGGAACGTGGAGAGTAGGAGGTGATTATTGTTTGGAAGGGGAGTCACCTTCCATAAAAACGTCAGGTAACTCTCCTTCTGGGGTACTTTCTCTTTTCTGTCTCTTTGCACCGCTACGACCTGCTTGAGACTCACTGGACCTATTTCTCACTAAAAACTTGTCCAATGAGGTTTGTTTCTGCCCTCATTTTAAAATGTTTCTGAAGTAACACATAGCATTGTCATTGAAAAGGTTTATGCTGCTGTTTGCTACAGCTTTGTCAGGGTGAATTTTTTTCCACAAAATTTTGTAACTCTCCCTGTTTTCTACATATTTCCTTGATTAGTGAGCTAGGAACATCCTCCTTTCCCTCCTCCTCATCTGAAGACACTTCCTCAGTTGCCTTTTGTTGCTGCTCCTTCTGAAGGTCTTGGAGTTTTTCCGTGGTGAGCTCAGCGTTGTGATCTTCCACCAGCTTCTCCACATCATCACCACTCACATTCAAGCCCATACACTTGCCTAGTGAGGCAATAACCTTGACAACAGGCTCAGCCTCAAAGCCTACTGAGTCTAGCCACAATTTCTTCCAGGCTGAGTTATGGTCCTCAAAGACACTTCCCTCCAGGCTTTGTCTTTGATCCTCAAGCAATGGAGGATATTAAAGTTATTTTTACAGAACTCTCTGAGGGTTAACTCTGTGTCAGAGGTCACTTCAAAGCACCTTTGAAACAGTGCTTTGGTGTAGAGTTTCCTAAAGTTTGATATGACCTGCTGGTCTATGGGCTGAATGAGAGGAATGGTGTATAGAGCAAGAGCTTCACCGTAATGAAACTGTATTCCTCCATCAACTTGTCCTCCAAGCCTGGTGAGTGGGCAGGTGCACTGCCCCTCACAAGGAGGGACTTGAGTGGCAACTGTTTTTTTTTCATGAGGTAATTCTTTACACTTGAAGCAAACACTTCATGGACTCACTTCATAAAACATTGCCTGGTTACCCATGCTTTACTATTAGCCCTTAACATGGCATTCAGTTTACTTTTCAGGACGTTATTTTTCTTAAAAACCCTCGGGTTCTCAGAATATTACACACGCAAAGGCTTAATATTTAAGTCCCCACTTGCATTATCACATAACAATAAAGTTAGCCTGTCCTTCATTGTCTTGTGTCCTAGCAGTGACTTCTCCTCCTTGGTGATGTAGGTACTCTTTGGCATTTTCTTCCAAAAGAGGCCTGTCTCATCACAGTTGAACACTTGTTGGGGAATAAAACCCTCATCTTCTACATAGTCCTTAAATTCCCTAACAAATTTATCAGCAGCGTCTTTGTTAAAACTGGCACACTCCCCATGTCTCACCACACTATGTATGCCACTTCTCTTCCTAAATTTTTCAAACCACCCCCTATAGCCTTAAAGGCATCACTTGTATCAGCACTCGTTTCAGGGGTGTTTTTCAGGAGGTCAGCATGCAACTACCTTGCTTTCTCACAAATGATGATCTCAGAAATGCTATCACCAGCTAACTGTTTTTCGTTTATCAAAATCAACAACAGTTTTTCTACCTCGTCCATTGTTTGTGATCTTTGTTTCGTAAGCACTGTCACTCCTTTTGCAGCATCAGCTCCTTTGATGACCTCTTTATTTTTCAGTATGGTGCAGACTGTAGACTTCGCCATACCAAACTGTGTAGCAAGGTCAGACACGCGAACACCACTTTCATACTTCGCTATGAGATCTTTTTTCACCTCTATTGCGGCTCTAACAATTTTTCTTTTGGGTTTGCTGCTTTCATTATCCTTCTTTAACCCTATGGTGGCTTATTTAATTAGAATATTTAGAAAAATAAAAGAAAAACGAGAACGTCCGCAGCAGATTTTAGCGGGGGTGGGGACTGAGCGACAAGTGCGGGTAAAATGTTTTGGGCAAGCTTGGCGTGGGCCGAAAATTGTCGAAGGGTCGTTCGGGTCATCAGTAGTCGGGTTATTTCGGGGGCTCGGACTACGTCATCTTGGTTCGGGAACCGAGTTTATGTTCGACAACCGAGATATTTTTTCTCAAACAATATGTTCGAAAACCGAATTGTTCGAGAAGGGAGTCGTTCTAGAACCAAGGTCCCACTGTACTTCTCTCTGAGACACTGAGTTAATCTTACGTTACAACAGTGTGTTAACGTTCGTCGTACTATCAGACCCTGGATCACGTGTTGCACCAAAGCAACGGTCTAACTAATCAGGTGATACGACTTTGTCAGTTGTTAAAATATTTTGAGAATTGTGCAGAAAACCTCAGTAAGTAAATATAACGATACGATTGTTTTAGTTCTAATTTAACAATTTAAGGCTAAAGGGTAGGCACTCAGTCACCACTGTTCACTGCCATCTCTTGGGTTACTCTTTTACCAACGAATAGCGTAACATTATAACGCTTCCAAGACTGAAAGAGCAAGCATGTTTGATGTGACAGGGATTCGAACTCTCGCCCCTCAGTCTGGCGCCCTAACTACCTGACCATGTCGGGCCGTATTACGATAAATCGATCTTTTCTTTGGAAATAAAATATCAATAAGATTAGTAAAAAGCATTTATTTAAAAAGGAAAAAAAAGGATACTTAGAGATTACAGAAATAAGTTGAATGAAAATGCAAAAATTATATTTTCAAGACTGCAAGAAAAACTAAGCAAGCATGATTGGAAACAATACCTTCATCATGTTCTGAAGCTTCAAATCCTTATTCTAGCTCCATGTATATAGCACTTACAAATTTTTGTGAAGATGTGATATTTTTGTACTGAAATTCAACTAGATGAACTGTTTAAGTACATGATGTAAGTATTTGCATATTTTGATTATAAGAACATTTCGTTTTATCTTTTCTATGATAAATATTAAACTATTATTGTAGCTGAGAAAAGATGTTTTATTCCAAATAGAAGATATTAAAAACAAGTATTTTGATTAGTTTTGACTTTTAAATTTGGGAAGTGTATGTGTTTTCTTATAGCAAAGTTACATTGGGCTATCTGCTGAGCCCACCCAGGGGAATCGAATCCCTGATTTTAGCGTTGTAAATCTGTAGACGTACCGCTGCACTAGCGCGGGCCAATCTGGAAAGTAAAACGATTAGAAGTAGCTTGAACCACTCAAAGATTTTTAACCTATGATTTAATCTGGATTACAACTTGCAATATTCAAGAATGTTATGCTTATTTCTATTAATCTATGATTTCATAGTGTGGTAATTCATAGTTCATATATTAGTTTATATTATTCACTTGATAAAATAATACTGCAAACAACAATTTACTCATTCTAACCAAATGTTATAAATTATCGTTGATTCAACTTAGGTTACTGCAGATTAAGTTTTGTTTTTAGCAGTCATGTAGAATATAACGATCAAACGGAGTTAAATGAATAGTGAATTTGGTTTAAATCATATACTTGATCAATTAAGAACCTTTAAAAGCAATAGGACACCTACAAATATATATATATATAGATAGAACATTATGGGACAAGGAAAGCGTTGGAAAACTTGAAAATCTACAGGGTGGTCGCTAGAAAAGCGGAAAATTTGTCAAACAGCTATTTATTTTTACAAAGAATAACTTTTACAAAGTTTTTTAAAGGCATATGTTATATTACACTCATAGATGCTCAAAATTATTAAAATCATGCATTTTATTCATGATGTAAAGAAATCAAAATAGAAATGAGTAAGCACGCATTTTATTCATGATCTCATCTGACCCTCAAATTTTCCGCTTTAGATGGCATATCCTACTCCACTTAACAATATTAAACAATTAGAACAGACTGACGAAAACGTCAAGTAATAAAGGCTAGGTTTGAAAAGTTTTGTTTGTAGTTTTATAATTAAACACAAAACTATACAATGGGCTATCAATGTTGAGCCCACTATGAGTGTCATAGAAGACGAAAGACTTTCGGAACGTCGTCGTCTATTCTTGTGTCTCCAGTTGTCGTTCATTCTACAAAGTTTCAACAAACGTTTTCATTTACTTTTTCAACGAAGTTGAATTCCATCCTTTCTGAAGTTATATTTTAGGCTGACTAGGGTGTTTTATGTATACAATGTTGTTTTTTCTGTACAGTTGTTTGACATTGTGAATTTTTTTGTCAGTACCTGAATATCGCCTCTACGTCTGTTGATCTAGGTTTCTGCCGGTTTATATATATATGTACCTTTACACACGATTTTATTTTTTTACCAACTTTTCTAATACAGTATACGATGTCTTTTATCCTCTTTTGGAGTGATTACGGTATTTGTGGTCATAATTAAAACGAAAATGATTGAATTAACAAACAAAATGTATGAAGCAGATATCTAGTCCTTGTTACTCAGTGTTCTACCTTTATTAACCTTCTGTCAAAATAAGATGTTATTGGTCATTACCGAGTATACGTACATCCATCTTTATATGCGTACTTTAATTAGATTAAAGCCTGATTAACATTACCATAAGGTAGGTGTGTTTTCTTGGCTATCTGCTCCTAGGTGTAGAGTTAATAGAAAAATATGACCATATAATTCTTGAAAAAATTACCTATTTTCTACTTAGTTCGTTATTAAACACTTGTCAGGATCGTTATTAACGCCTTATTAATACACCTCATGAACTTTCTGAAGTACCTATGTTAATATAGAGTATAGTATGTCAGCAAACATAAAAAGATTATCATAAAAATATTAATTTCTTCTTGACATATTTGTTTTAAGCCTCGATCTTGTAATAACATTGGTTATTTTATGTCTGTCCAAGAGTTCTGCAACTCATCTGCGAGGCAATGTGATTTACAGAACTCAGATGAGTTATTGCCATACTGGCAAAGAAATAATTACTCCTGCCCACAGAAAAATAGTGATAAAAGAAACAAAAGAGGTAATACGTACTTAAATGCTAATATACCTGAAGAAACTTTTTTTAAATATGTTAATAATTATTTTCAAGTTCTCGTGTTAAGTATTATAATTTATCCCAGACGAATCTTCGATTTATGTTACGCACAATATGTATTACTGTTTCAAATAACCAGAATTTTAATTTGAGCTTAGTAGTTAATTAAATATTAATATGTATTAAATTTATGTCAGTTGCCAACAAGATTGATACATATAATTTCCATTTTTAACACAAATATATTTTAGTATACAAAATAACAACAAAAAGCAATACAATTTATAATAACGCTATTACTAATAATTATTACAGTTTTACAAACTTACAAACTGCGAGTTTTATATCCGGTCTAGAACTGAGTATCTTATCGACGATCTAAATCAAGAGTTTCTAACTTAAAAGTGCCCGAGGGTTACAACTATATTCACATGTCTGGTGGCGGGCGGCATTATATTTTTGTCAAATTGGGACTTGTTGGTGTATTACGCAATGCAAATTAAAGAGTAAATTAATCCATGGTAGGGTTAACTTATGTCCTTTCAACATGGTAAAATGAGTTACAATTAGGGAAGGAGTTAATCTGAACGTTACTTACCTTATGTTACATGATATTTGGACGGACATATTTGTGAAAAAATATATATTTCATTGTGAAAATAAAAGGGAAATGTAATTTAAACATGTTCAATTACGTAATAAATAAATTTATTTAAAAAATTCTGCACTTAAAATAAACGAGAATTACAAACATATTTATGGTATTTAAAGTGGTAAGGACATGAAAGTTCATTGTGAACTTTGAGGTCACTCAGCAGCACTGACCAAAGCGAGTATGTCCACATGGAGTTCTGTCGTTGCTAGTCTCAGGAGATGGAGCAAAGAAGAATACGTGAGGAGACTTCTGTTGTGGTTCTTAATGAGTTTCATCTTGGAGAACACACTTTCACATGGGTATGTGCTACCAAAAATTGATGCCATTTTTTTTGTCCAAAAGCACGCAAATTTAGAAATCGATTTTTTGAAAGTAGTTTAAAGAAATCTGGTCCTTTTTCTTGTCTAGTTTGCAGAAATGGATCAACTTGCAAATCACAAAATTATTCAAGTTGAAAGTCAACTTGTTGATTTTCTTCGTCAACACAAAGAGGATTATTGAACAGCGCTATCTCGTTTTCTAACATTTCAAATTCTTAGAATTTTGCTTTAAACTTGTGTACGATATTTTCAATATTTACACAAAATTCTGAAAAATCAAGTGGCTCGTAATCTTTGTTCTGTTAATTGCCGACAACTTGTAAAGTGGGCCAAGTCGTTGTTTTCTAAACAAACTTCAAAAATTCTTAACTTATTTCGAAACCATTTATGTTCACCATTAAATCTGATATCTGGTTCCACCCCTGGAGCTTCAGGTTGAGATCATTAAGGTGAGTGAAGATGTCAGTGAAAAAAGCCAGTTGTTTCAGAAAATCCTTACTTTTGAGTTCTTCTTCCAATTATGTTGTATCCGATGAAACAAACTGATTCAGGAATGCAGAAATTTCTCTCCTTATTCCAAAGAATCGTTCAACACACTTTCCGGCACCTTACTTGGTTGTAAAGAACCAAATCCCCATATTCTGTCTCCATATCCTCCAAAAACTGCTTCAGCTGCAGATGTTAAAGAGCTTTGTTTCCTCCTATTATCATGTTAATAACTTTAACAAACAAGTTTAAAAACCTTTGTTTTGTTTCACTGATTTCCCACACAAAGTTCCTTGATGAATAACACGATGAAATGCTGATAAGTTACTTCATTTTACCTAAAATTCCAACAAAGCCTAATGTTTTTCCAATCATCGCAGATGCGCCATCTGTCACAATTGTTTAACACTTATTGAAACCTACGATTTTATAAACTTATATATACTTGTTTTAATTTCTTGCTGAAATCCACAATCTGAACTTTTTAAGTTTTTCCTTCATACTTTTTATACTTTCCTTCGTGTGTCGTTGAATAATGTCTTTTCACATTAAATTCGTTGGGCACTCATATAATTTGCATACAAACCAAACACTCCACCTTGCCGTTATTGTTTGTAATTCAATAATCAAATTCCCAACGTTCCTGGTACACTCTATTTTCACTGTCAATCTTACGTTTCTTAAAAACTTTGCTCATGCTTATATTTACCACGGAAGTGAACAGTGATAATTTACAACACGTCAACCTCCTCAACAGAAAACAGACAAACTGGCAACAGCCACCAGCCGGGCGAGTTCACTCTGTTTAGCAGAGGGGAGGGAGTTTATACCTGAGCTGGTCCACTTTGTCTAGCAAGGGGAATGATGGTATGAAATGCCGAGGTGTATGTGATGTAATTTAAAAGCTCTCACTATCAAGTAATTACTGTAAAATTATAGAGGCATAAATAATAAACATATATGTGCACACAAAATAAATTTTAAAATTTCATTAGTGAATGTTAGTTGGAGCTTCCATACATTTTTACCTCGCAAGTCGCAATTTTTCATTTTTTTACTACAAAAATATTATAAAAGAATGTTATTTTTCAATAGAATGTCGCGGAGCGCACAAAACCATGCCGCGTGCCGCCTGTTGGAAATTCCTGATCCAGATACACGAAGAACAAATTATTTCTGAATTATTATTGTCACCCTTCGCTTAAGCTATCTGGCTGGTTGGTTTAACACCGCTCATAAGCTGACTTTTACCGATGGAAATAAGTTAATATCCTCGGAGAAACATTAACGTCCATAGCTGATTCGGTGAAATTGAATAGTTTGTAATGTGCGAAAACTACAAATGTTCTTGGTTCACTTTTGTAGTTTTCTGATTAATAGGCGTTAATCACGATTATAGCTTTCGAGACTAATAGCACACTGACTGTAGCTGTCCAATAATAAAAATACTGTTTGTTTCTCGGCGCGTCGATTTTTATATACCAATCACGAGAGACTCTGGAACATTTAACAATGATCAAGCACACCAGCGTTTTCGTAAACGAGTATTGTTGATTCCTATATTCAAGAGCCTTCTATAAATTTTGAGAACAGACGAGACTTGCGCAATACACAGTAAGAATATACGTTACATCCGAAAAGAAACCTATTCACAAATAATCGTAGACACTAAAATATATGTATAATGGTAAATTCGCTACATTTCGTAAACGATCCCACATTTTATATATCATTGTTATTTTATTTAGTTAGAGGTATAGACTAGAGTTGTGGAAAAATTCTCACACACTAATGATATTGGATGTATATATACATTGTTTTAAGAAGGCATTTATGAGTCTTTACTTGATAAAAATACACACCTGTAGAATAATTTAGTAATGTATTTTTATGCTTGTTTTACATACCTTTAAATTCTAGTACAGAATCTTTTAATCAAACCATGCAAACATAGACCTCAGTGTTCTGTGTAGATCTTATAAACCTAGACAAGTAACCATTATGTTGGTTCGTATAATAGTTTTCGAATTGCGACTGTGTGACTGTAAAAACATGTTTAAGACATCCAGTTCAATTCCTTCGTGATTGGTTAATATCTCATTTTCTCAAAAGTGCCATTATTCAAAACATTGTTTTTCTACATAAGGGATAATATGAAACACATTTTACGTAAACGCCGACTTCACCAAATCGCGTCCAATCCTGTTCCTGCTTTAAGTTAACTGTACTACATGAATGAATTACATGTTACGATTGGATATTGGTTTTGATTGACTATGAAATCCCGTAATTATGTATAATGTAAAAAAATTAACACATTTCTCCGGTCTTTTCAACGTTTTATAAGAATAAGTAAAATTCAGTATTGTGATACAAACAGAGAACGTTGAGTAACCGAATTTTCATTACCTTACAGAAATTAAAAAGAGCTCCAACAAGATCATCGAAGAAATTTAGAACTCCCTTTGTCATGAACATCGTGACAACAGCAACAAAAAATAATTTTCCCAATATAAAAACAACAGGTCATTGCACTCTACTTAGAACTACAACGAGTCTGACCTTCACAAGCTGGGGCCCGGCATGGCCAGATGGTTAAGGCACTCGACTCATAATCTGAGGGTCACGGGTTTGAATCCTAGTCACACCAAACATGCTCGTCCTTTCTGCCGTGGGGCATTATAATGTTACGGTGCATCCCACTATTGGTTGGTAAAAGAGTAGCCGAAGAGTTGGCGGTGGGTGGTGGTGGTAAATAGCTGCCTTCCCTCTAGTCTTACATTTCTAAATTAGGATCGACTACCGCAGACAGCCTTCGTGTAGATTTGCGCGAAATTCAAAGCGAACTAAACCTCCCCCAAACGGGTGATAACAAGTTGATCCTGTTATAAAACATAATTATAAGAAAGCTGCGGTCACGTAACTACTAGCTTAAATATTGAATAAAATCACTAAACTGAAATCAACATTGTATAAAATAGATAAAAAACGTTGTTTGTCCCAAGTTTGTCATGTTTTTCGTAAGTTAAAAAAATCTTATTCCCATTTATAAACCATTGAACAAACATTACTCAAATCTATCTGTTGAACGTTCATTTAAATACTTCACAAGGTGCAGATGGATCTTCACCAAAATTTATATGGTAGTTCATTGGGTCCATACGAATTTTAAATTTCGCATTTTGCGCTTTTACGAGTATTTTTGCATTTTTTACCATTTCTTCGCCATTTATAAATGGATCTTTATCGAAGTTGGTTTGGAGAGTTATTGGATCCCTGGGGAGAGTTTTGCGGATTTATGGGCGTTTTTGCGTGTTTTATCACTACTTCTACCCTGTTGATGAACCTTTACCGTATTTGACATAAAGGCTTGTTGTGTCCATGCAAAGTAGGGGTTTTACACTCCGTGTTTTGAAATTCTTATGGGCGTTTACACATTTTTTAGAATTACATATAAGGGAAGCAAACTTTCATTAATCATAAACATACTTAACTTCTGTCCAGGGAACAGGAACTCCAGCTAGTATTAAATAAAACCAAATATGAAATCAACCTAATGGAGAAAACGATTATTTATAAAATTAAATGGGAATGTGGTGGCGTGTACATCGGTTAAACTAGAATAAATTTAAAATAAATGAACATAAGATAAGTATTAAAAAAGCAGAAGTGAAAGCTTTGTACTTGTTGAACATGTAAATTATATTGGTCATGTCATCCAGTTTAGAAAAATGTGTTATTTTGGCTCCGAATGATATTACGACTAAAAACATTAGGGTTTTGTTTGTTTGGAATTAAGCACACAGCTACACAACGGACTATCTGTGATCTGCCCATCAAGGATATTGAAACACGGTTTCTAGTGGTGTGAGTTCAAAGTCATAGCACTGTGGTACCAGGGGTCAAACATTAAGGAAGCCACAGAAATAATGAGGCACAGTAAAAATAATTTCATTTTAAATTGAGAGTTATAAAATCAGATAGTCCGTAGATGGTCTGATCGTTTTTTAAATATGTAAACTAGCAGTCACATGTGGCAAGACCATGGTTTTTTGTATTTATATATTGCACTGGATTTGTTTATCACATGCACAGTGCTTTTTTATGACCTTTGATTGATTTTTAAATACAATTGTATATTGTACAACATTGATCACTGAGTGTTTTATCATACGTTGGTCAATGTGATAAAGAATTGGCATACAAGATGAAGCACAAAAAGGTATAATAAATTAATAAATAAGGCCTAAAACTGTTCTTCTTTTTTATTCTCCTAGAGAAGAATAGTCAATAATTCGAAAGCGCTCGAGTTCTGGGTCTTTATTAATTCATTGTTACTCAGTTGTTCTTAACTTTGATTCTGACATTTGAGTTATGAGTCTGAAAGTAATTCCAACATGCTTTCTAATAGCAAAAGTTAGAATTTTTGCTAGGTGCAATGGGAAAGCTCGAGCAGTTTTCTAAATGCTACAATTAGAATATTGGTCATCTGTATTCAACAACATGCGCAAGTATACTATTTTTGTGTACTACTTTCATTGATTATACATTTATTATTTATGAGGTATCCACATATAATTCATTCTGTGTTATTAGATATGCCCGTGAATTTTAATATTTAATGCGATTAAATTGTATTGTCGTTTAAACTTATTAGGGTGTCTCATTAATAATAATTATTATTATAAATATATAATACATGAAACTAGTGCATCACAAACACCGTATACGTGCGTCTTGCGCTGGCACATCGTAGCTGATCAAAGCGCCCTCTAAATTTATTTAAAGTATTTATCTTTTTTTTCTAATTTCGCGCAAAGCTACTTGAGGGCTATCTGTGCTAGCCGTCCCTAATTTTGCAGTGTAAGACCAGAGGGAAGGCAGCTAGTCATCACCACCCACCGCTAACTATTGAGCTACTCTTTTACTAACGAATAGTGGGATTGACCGTAGCATAATTACGCCCCAACGGCTGAAAGGGCAAGGATGTTTGGCGCGACGGGGATGCGAAACCGCAACCCTCAGACGACGAGTCTTACGCCTTAACACGCTTGGCTCTGCCGGGCCTGTATTTATCATTTGAACATTTTGTTGTTATTATATTTCTTTGTTATAAGTTAGTTTGTGACATTTAATAGTAGGCTTTTCATTTCCTTTTGTTGACTGTGTTATATCGCAATCGTGACAACTTTCAGTATTTTTTTAAGCGAAAAAAATAAATTATTATCATTATGATAACAGGAGCTTACCAAGCTAGGAATAAAAACAAACAAATTTTCAACGCTAATAAAACATAATTTTGGTTATGAATGTTATGTTTATAGAAATATGATTACTACAAAATATGTTTATCTCTTTTAATACACAACGATGATCATACTATTACATATCAATAGTGGTAACATATGGTACAAACATATATTTAAATATATTTATCACAAATATTATTCTTATCTTGTATTTTATTTTTTGAAATTATCATTTTATTGTTGGGTAATTTCTATATTCTGACATTTTCGTGCAACCTTAAAATTTAAAAATACAGACAAACTTTCTCTCAATTCACTAAGTAACATTTAAAAATTAAACCACCCAAATACTTTATTTCACTTTCATACTGAAATATAGAATAAATATTAAAGTAATTCTTTTTAAATAATTCTCACAGTAGACAAGAAGTGAGTTAGTATTGAAATTAAACAATTTTAAAATCGTATGAAGGCTTTACTACAAAATATAAAGTCCCTCAGTGAATCAGCGGTAAATTTATGGTTTCAACAACGCTTGAAATCCAGGATTCGTTCCTCGTAATGGACATAGCATATATAGTCTGTTGATAAATTTTGCAGTAAAACAAGTAAGGAAATGAAACGAAAATGCCATAAAATATATTTAAATTCATCGTTTAGGGTTTAACAATAAGCGTAATATCATTTCCTTAATTTATCGTTTATGGCCTAACAATAAGTGTAATATCATTTTTTAAATTCATCCTTTAAAGCCTAAAAATAAATGTAATGTAATTTCTTAAAATAATCGTTTAGGGCCTAATAATAAGCCCCCCAGTGTTTCAGCGGTATGTCTTCGGACTTACACGCTAAAATCCGGGTTTCGATACCCGTGGTGGGCAGAGCACAGATAGCCCATTGTGTAACTTTGTGCTTAATTCAAAAACAACAACAATAACCTAACAATAAATGTAATATCATTTCTTAAATTAATCGTTTAGGGCCTAACAATAATATAATTTCTTAAATTCGACTAAATGTTCTGCAAAATAAATAAATAATTCACAAATAATTTGATTTATATTCATTTCCTGTCTAAATATATAAGAAACTAAGGAATTTTAAAATAAATTAACTTTCTATGACGGTACTATTATCTGAGACCATAAGACTTTATTTTTCAATGCAAACGGTATACAAAACTATTTCACCTTCTATAAAGTATTCCTCTCGTCCCTTGCCAATACTCAAGTACTTTGTTTTATCAAATCAAATTAAAAAAAAACGATTTTAAGGTTTAAGAAACAGAAATGAAGTTAAAAGCTAGCAGTAAAAGCGCAAAGTTGATTTGATACTATTTTGCTTATTCATTTAACACCGCTAAACAACAGCAATAAATAATGGATAAGTGGAAATTTACTACGCATGTGAAATTAACAGAAATATATTCCTGTATGCATACAAAGATAGTTACAGTTTTAACATTTCACCTTACGTCTGCAAGAGTGTCTTTGCCTCCCTACCCAATGGTTCATTGATAGGTTTGTAAGTTTAAACACAACAAATCGGGCTTCGATACTGTTGTGGACACAGAGAAGATATCTTCTTGTGTAGCTTTGCTTTTAAAAATACACAGGCTGTTTTCTTCAGATAAGACCACTGCATGCATTAGATTTGAGTTTATTCAATAAATTCAGCTTAAAGTTTCGTCTTAAAGATATTATCATATATTTGCAAAAAAATACATATCTTCAAAAAAGATAAAATTAAAAGAATAATATATTACATATGAATGTTCTTTCTATTCTGAATACAGATAAGGTTGACTATGGCGCAGAGTAGTGAATACATCTATACAACTGTAACGGAAACTATGCCTCCACATTTATTCTCTTATAATTCCAGGTTGTAATAGTTTTAGCCACCAGTGCATCATGTATTTACCTTTCAACACACTTTTAAACATATAAGTCATTATTAATCTGCAATGTCCAAAAGCTTTAACACATTGAAGCGTCTGAAGCAATATTTAACAAATCGATTTGTAATCAACTTTAGCGCTTGAGTTAAATATAATAATAAAAAAATTGGACAATATAACAAATTTAACTGGTTCTTGTTTTTGCCGTGTTTGTCTAACAGTTAGAAGCAGTATAAAATAAATATTTTGACAAGCAACTACTGACTCCCATTCACTAAAGTTTATCAACAGTACTTAGATGCTATTTAAACATGATTTCGAAAAAAAAGACAGCATGGGAGCGCGCGTGTAATTTATAATAACACAAATAGAGATATAGCGTGGAGAAATGTTATTAATTCTTAACTTATATTCATTTATTTAATATATAAATGTTGTTTGGTCAACTAACGTACTCTGAATAAAACTGGATAATTTACGTACTGCTTTGATTTTGATCAATGCCCCCCAGTGGCTCAGCGGTATGTCTGCTGACTTACACGCTAAAATACGGTTTTGATACCCGTGGTGGGCAGAGCACAGATAGCCCATTGTGTAGCTTTGTGCTTAATTTAAAACAACAACAACATTTTAATCAAAACTCGCACATTAATTTGGAAGAATGATATATTTTATAGATTTCAACAGAAAATTATAAATCATCGATATTTCAAAATAACAGACATAGTATTACAGTACAACGAAATATAGTTTCAAAACACGTAATGTGATCCTGCACAAAAGCTTATTATTCTTTAATTGTTATTTATGCACAGTAAATGTTTAACGATTAAAATAACATTTTTTTAAATTTCACTTTTTAACTATCAACGCAACACACAGAACTTGTACAATCTCGATAACAGTTTATAGTTAATCAAAGACTTCCCAACGAAATGTTATCGTATGACCGACATAAGTAGACTCCGTGCTATTGTTCATTCTAGACCCGTTGTGGAGGTCCTCAGTGACACCTTGTGGAAATTTTAAACATTCATTAGATGAAAGAATTGTTTCTGTTTCTGGGAAACAAGTGCCAGATAACGTTGTTGTCACGTTTGTTGATTGTGAAGCTTTCTCTCTTCGGTGGTCTGGTATCATTATTTCAAAGCTAGACGGAATAGGTAAAGATTCCAGGTTACTGTTTTGGATACCGTACAAGAAGTACATCAGGAGACCTGAAAACAAAACAAAATACAATACAATGAATATTAAACCGATAAATTGATAAAAGTATATAATTAGGAACTGATCATATTTTGTTTAATTTAGAAATACCTGTTAATATTTTCTTTGCCAATAAAATTTAGTTTATTCTTTGCTAATATAAATAATCTAGTTCTTTCATTTCACGATAAAAATCTTCAAAGAAAAGAAAAATCTGAAATGTTAATTTTCAATTATTTTTATTTTATCTTACTAAATAAGTTATTTGCTTTGATTCAAGAAGTTTCAAACTGTGTTTGTTTGGTTTAAATTTCACGCAAAGCTACACGGGGGCTAGCGCAGATAGCCGTCCATATTTTTGCAGTGTAAGACTAGAGATAAGGCACCTTGTCATCACCACCCACCACCAACTCTTGGGTTACTCTTTTACTAACGAATAGTGGGATTGACCGTAACATTATAACGCCCCCACGACTGAAATGGCAAGGATGTTTGGTGTTACCGGGATTCGAACCCGCGACCCTCAGATTACCAGTCGAGGGCCTTAACCAGCTGGCCACGCCTAGCATCAAACTGTGTTTCGAGAGTTGTTGGATTTTTACATTTGTAATGCAACAGAAAAATATTCAAAACTTATAAAAAAATCACTCCGATAATTAAGTTCAATTAAGTGTGTGTGTGTTTTTCTTACAGCAAAGCCATATCAGGTAATCTGTTGAGACCACCGAGGGGAATCGTACCCCTGAGTAAGTTTAATCAAAATCAAGTTAACTTATGTTTTTAGAGACACTTAGAAGCTAACTGACTTTTTGCAGCGAAGGAACTTAAACATGTCAAGAATGTACTGTAAACTACGTGGAATATTTGAACTCAGTAACAATTTGCTTGTGTCAAGCATTGGGAAAATAAGTTCGCGAAATAGGTTCCCAGATGCGTTATAACAACGTATCAATAAACAAATATGTAAGGAAGAACAAAATGTCTCATCTGCTGTGCGTCTAGGAAAAGAAATCTCAAACTCCTTATGACACTGAACACAAGTCTTATGAAACAATCTTCACAATAGTTATTTTTTAGCAGTGGCAGTGCCAAGGAGGGCTTGGGGTGGCTTGAGTCTCCTCCAAATAAGCCAAGCGTCTCTCAGCCCCCAATATTGTTACCTACATATATTTATAAAATATACACAATCGTCGTTGTTGTTTAACAATTAATATCAAAGAAACATAGATCTGTAGAACTCAACGTCTTCATTAAGACGGAAGTATGTGTCATGTGTCCCATAGCAACGTACTGAATGCACTGAAACACATGCGCTGTATTGCCGCTCCCTGTGTAATGCCATTCTATCTTGAGCTCTGACAAAGATTAGACAACTACGTTGATTTCAAGTTACAACAGATCATCAGGGATTTTACTTGATAAACCAACGGTTTCACAGGTATTTACCCATTAATTTCATTTATCTTTTTTTATTGAAAAGTAAAACTTACCATGCATATATAAATGTATAGGTCAAAACTATAAAGCATTTAGCCCATGTTGTGTCCTCTGTAAGTTAATTTTGCATTGTATATCAGCCATCCAAAAATTGCTGCCATACACCAGAAGAGGCACATTATTTTGAAGTAATATTGACAATAAACTCAACACAATGAAAGATAGTTAGCCTGATAGTGACCTTACTGTTCCTTAGAGTGTATTAACTTCATATAGGATAATTCGATTTTGCTATGTAAACTATGTCTTTATGTTATATTTCTTTCATTTGTTGCTTTACTGTTAATGGTATATTAAATGTTAAATCTAAGCTAATCTTGATTTTCTTTATCATTATGTATTACCTTGGGTAGAATTTAGGCGAGCTTCCTCTTTTACATATACACATATTTTCATAAACAGATTATTTCTAATTTGTAATAATGAATTATTAATCGGAGTATGAGTTTCCAATGAAAACTGCATTGAAAACGCAGTTCAAAATAGCACATCTTTCTAAAATGTACCTTGGTATTTACATTATTATAATTTACCATCTATACTTCATATTGATGGCATTTTGGGAAGCCTCTCCACAATTTACCTCAGTCCCCCCAACGAAAATATCCTGACGCCGCCACTGTTTTTAGTAACACTAAAAAGGATTCTATAATTAACAGTTAAAGCTACATATAATCTTTCATTCTTACCTAACACCATCCAGATTACAAATCTGACGAGTGTCAGAATGGATAACTTGAGGATCAGGTAGATGTTGATAATGACTGCAATTGCTGGCACAAAAGGTACACCAGGTGCTTTGAATTTCAAGTCACATCTAAAGTGCAAACGTTAAAATTTCTCAGTTTATTCTCATTTTGAGACAGACCGACAGTCCTAACAACTAGACACAACAGAACGTGACTCGAAAAGGACATTGATAAAATATGAAATCTTACTGGTTGAATAATATTACTGTTTGACAGACAGAGTCTTTTTTCGTAAGTGGTAAAAAACCAACAACAAACCTTGAACCTGACAGAAATTTCTCTAAAATATACAAAATTAAAAATCAAAGCAAAAAGCAATGACAATTATAATATAAATAACTAGCAAGTTTTTGTACAACTTTTCCAAATCAGCAAATGTCCTTTGTTTTAGGAAGAAGGAAAGTTCTTATCTTACAATCGATGGTTAACTTTTTGTAATGGCCCCAGGTATTCAAATCTACTGTAATGATTTAATAACAATAATAATATTTTCTTTACAGTTTACTGGTCTTTATGATCTTATTGTACCTATCATACCTCCACCCTTTTTGAGAAATTGTTTGGCTATAAATAATCTACGTTACAGATAGGATAGCACTGTACTACCCTAAAAGAATAAATATTTAATGCAACAGTTGCACAGTAGCTATCAGGGAGGGAACAAGACCTCCTATTCAGAGCTCCCGTTGTTATTAATCAAGCTCATCTTACTGTGGGTTGTACCAAATAGGACCTGTTACGTGCCATATGGTTTGTTTGTTTTTGAATTTCGCGCAAAGCTACACGAGAGCTATCTATGTTAGCCGTCCCTACCTTAGCAGTGTAAGACCACAGGGAAAGCAGCTAGTTATTACCACCCACCGTCAACTCTCTGGCTATTCTTTTACCAACAAATAGTAGAATTGACAGTAACATTATTATGCCCCCATGGCTGAAAGGGCGACCATATTTAATACGAAGGGGATTTGAACCCGTGATTCTCAGATTACCAGTCGAGCGCCTTAACCACCAGGTCATTTCGAGCCAGTGTCATGTAGAAAGAAAAAGTTGTGTCCCAGACGAAATGAATTAATTTCAGTTTCTTCTTTTGTATTGTTTAACCACAGTTAATGCTCTTCTTACTGAAAGATACATTGGGCTGTCTGTTGTATCCGTCGTAATTTTAGTTTTGTTTGGGAGGGGAGTTGACGAAAAGAAGGAAAATATCTTAAGCTGATAAAATTTTCAACTTAGAATTATTCTCCACACACCTTTCAATGTCTCTTCCTGAAGAAAGAAGACTCTATAATCTGTAGCGCGACTAGAAAAGATAACTTCCCCTCTGCACACAAAGTAATTGGGCCCACTAGATTTATTTCCCTGTAATTGCAGTTATGATTCTAATCCCCCATCAGTTGCGGAGACATACTTATGCCACTGCCTCTAATAGACAGAATTATGGCAAACTGGTAACAACTAACATAAAATCATGCGTACGCATAAAACAGATTCTTACGTAATCAGAATAGTATAAAGTCACATGCTGTTGAAATAGCGACATTATAAATAAATTGTTGACGGACTCCAAAACGCGTTCGGAGAAAAATGCTCTTGATTAAGATAAGTCAACTTTCTGAAAGAGCTTGGATTTTGAAGTTTATTTTCTGACAAAATGCAGTTGGTTTATCAGTCTTTGCCCAGGCAGTGTAAGTTATTGTCACAGATTCACTATCCTAAAGATTATACGCATCTTAGAAAAAAAGAGAGAAGGATAACGTGTGTGAATTACAATAAAATATTTTAAAGTGTTCTTGGGCGAGAACAATAACTTAAGCATCTGAGAGAAATTTACACATGTAACTGATACAATATTTAATGCATTCATGTATATAATAATATACACTTTCAAATATTCTAATTGTTACACTCAGAGAAGAGCTTATATAATTTACCCTAACGACAGAGGTGTATTCTTTATGTATTAACTGTCGTGGTTGTAGAAGAGACGAACTACATACCTATTTTGGGGTTGAAGAGTGATGGTTATGAGACAAATGGTGATTCCTAGAAGGCATGCCACGAAAAAGAAAACGGCAACAGGACTTCCAGATTCGAGAGGTGCCATGGCGTAGACTACGATCAGGTCCAAAGTAACAATGAATAGGTACAAAAGCCCAACAATTTTCATTACAAACATTCCCGAATCTGAAGATGCAGGCTTTCGAACGGTCCAGTCATATGGGAAAAGACGGGTCATAAATTTGTCGTGTTTTTCTATAATCCACCTTTTCAGTTTTGATTTGAGAGCACCTGGCTCGCTTGTGAGGATATCTGAGCTACCGTAATGAGAGATAGGGTTAGAACTGTTGTTATCTACAAGATGATCTCTATCACCCTGTACTCTGTTGTAGAGACCGGAAGAAGTCGGATCAGGAAGGTTACTCAAAGAATCTTCACTGTCAGATGATTCGACACGATTAGTTCGTTTGGCGTGAATTGTTTTTTGGTATCCATTAAATGGACTAGGAAAATCCCTAGATGGTGTTGGACACGCAGAACGTATAGACTGAGGAAGTAGCTCGACCAAGGTCGTGGTTTGTGGCTGATAACGAAGAATGAGGACGCAACTAGACACCAGTGTATAAGCCATTAGTGTACCTGCAGGAAATATTTGTTAGAAAGTTCACCATCATTTGTTTTGTCTGCTTTTAGCAATTCTTGCAGTGCTACAAAAAAGCTATTGGTGTATTGGCATCCGTAATTTGAACTATTGGATTGTATCGATGGCAAGTAGCTTCAGCGGTCACGAAGTGCAGATTGCATTTTCATGGTAGCGAGTCGTGAACGTGAAAGAATCAGTAGGCCACACTTAACTTCTACCAGTTATATATATATATAAATGTTTCTGTCTTTATCATTGTTAGTGTGGGATATAATAAAAAACTATGTGAAAAATATATTAAGAATATATTTAAAGTTCAAAGAGTCTTTGAAAAAGAAGCCGGTTGATTTTGCATATTTAAAAAAGTGCCCACACTACATATATACTCTTCAAAAAAAGAAACAGAAAAGGATATTTTTGTTATTTTAAAGAGAAATATATGTAATAACGTTACAAGCTCAGAATATGTGATGTTACACGTGTTGAGGCACTGATTGTCAGGCCAAAATGACAATAAAATTTGTGCACTTTGAAAACGGAGGAAAATATCAGATTTTTCGCCAAAACGCATTCGTGTCCAATAAATTTGTTTGAGAGATCTGCATGTTCTGCAAGTGCAACATGTGCAAAATCCCTATAAAAGTGACGGGTTCTCGGTTTCCATAGCTCAGTGTTAAGCTACCGACACGCAATACAGTTACGGCAAGACTGACTGAAGCACAACGCAAAAACGCCATTGGTCGCTTGAAGCAGGCGAATCTCGATCAGATGTTGCCAAAGCTGTGAATGTCCACCCAAGCACCATCACAAAGCTATGGAATCGTCACCAACAACATGGATCAACTTGTGACTGTCCACGATCTGGCAGACCTCGTGTGACCACGCCCGCACAAAATCGCTACATTCGGTTACGTCACCTTTGGGATAGGACCACCACTGCGACGTCTACTGCCTCAACCATACCAGGGCTGCGTTGGATTTCCAATCAGACCGTACGCAACCGTCGACGAGATTCTTAGGCCCCATGTGCAACTCATCATGGTGAACGTCAACGACGTTTTTCAACATGACAACGCCCGTCCTCACACAGCCCAACTCATCACTGTCTTAGTGAGACACTACAACATCAACGTTCTTCCCTGGCCCTCCAAATCACCAGATTTAAACCCCATCGAACATCTTTGGGACGAGTTGGACCGACGTCTGCGACGGCGACAACCTCAACCACAGACTCTACCTCAGTTTTAAGCAGCTTTGCAGGCTGAGTGGACAGCCATTCCACAGGATGTGATTCGTCATCTCATCGGTTCCATGGGCAGGAGATGCCAAGCAGTTATTGATGCTCACGGGGGACATACTCGTTATTGACGTTGAATCACGTTAAACTTCAACTAGTGAGCGTGGACTTCGCCTCTGCAGACTTTGGATGTTTAGCAATGAAAGTAAAAGTTTCACACATGTTATACAGAACTACCCAGAATAAATTTGTTAACAATTTGTCTCCAATTTTGCCTTTTGCGTTTCTTTTTTTGAAGAGTATATAGTGGTCTAAGTGAAATTAATTATTAGTTTTCCTTTAAAAACTCGTGAATACTCCTTAAACAAAAACAAATTTATTTCTCTTCTCTTTTTATAAGTATTATCAAGTAAAACTTAAAATTTCTGACATAAAATGACGCCAGTTGTTCAAACTGCTGTTTTAGTCAGCACGTCAGAAATAAACACAGGTATTTTGTTCATGTACTGGTTCAGTGTTCGTTCACTGTCACACAACAGTGCACTGTTATATGCACAGAGATGCTCAATATATTTTTTCTTAACCCTTCACAGATGGTTCGACTTTAGAAAATGTGTTTAGCTATTAGAATGTTTTCGGTTTGTTTGTTTTTTTATTTCGCACAAAGCTACATGAGGGCTATCTGCACTAGTTGTCTAATTTAACAGTGTAAGACTAGAGGAAAGGCAGCTGGTCATCCCCACCCACCGCCAACTCTTGGGCTACTCTTTTACCAACGAATAGTTGGATTGACCGCCACATTAATACGCCCAAACGGCTGAAAGGGCGAGCATGTTTGATGCGACGGGGATTCGAACCCCCGACCCTCAGGTTACGAGTCGAACGCCTTAACCACCTGGTCATGTTGAGCCAATATTTTTAGATATTTGCAAAGAACCACAAGGGTGGTCTGCTGTAGCCATTTTTATTTTGAAATTAGTAGACTAAAGAAAAAGCAAATAGTCAACAGCACAACGACTTGTTTATAATTTGGTAAAAATAAAAAAATACAAAGTGTATTTTTGTTTTGTCTAACTACTCTAGAAGAAGTTTATCTAGCGAATGAAAGATGACTTTATCCCCTCACTAAAATGTTTCAGTTTTCCCACTTGAAGCTGTTATGATGTTTATTGTGTATTAAGTGAGTAGTTTCTTTCATCTAAATAGCTACTCGGAGAATACATTCTCACCTCGCCCGGTCGCTCAGAAAGTGGGCATAACATAGATAGCCCATCAATAAATAAACAGACTGCAACCCTCACCTACACTGTTTATGTCTTTGGTAGTGACGAACCTAAAATATGCATAAAAAATTCCTCATCCTAAAAAAAGTAGATCTTGGTGTCAAGGTTCTCTTTCTGTATCAGTTTGTTCTCGAGTTTTAACCTCTTTTAAAATCTCTGCTCGCTCTTATTAAAATGAAACTTCCTGACATTGAGTGTGGCTTCGAGTTAATCATTTCGTTGGGAGTCAATGAACTGTTATGCTAAATTTAATTGAAATCAAATAAAAACTTTTCAAGTTATGTGGTTGACCTCCAGTGTGACCTTTAACCCCAACTTACATTCAATCAAAGCAAATCAGTTAGGGATATTAAATGTAATCAATTATAAGAACCTTTTCGAGTTGTATTGTTCACACATATACGGGAGTAAAAACTACACCTCCTCGCCCTCCTACAGTTGTAACAAAAGTAAGGGTGTTTATAAAGTAAGCATTTATTGCATAATTTAAAAGTGTTGTATTACCAAATTGCACAGTGGTCTACCTGTCGTTGTTTTGAAGTTAACCACACAGCTACACCTGGTTTCTAGCGTTGTAGGCCCGCAGACATATAGCTGTGCCATTAGACGTGGGCTGTCTACAATGTGTCTCGGCCACTAGGAATGAACTTCGAATTTTAACTTTGTAGGTCT
The DNA here is from genome assembly GCA_011833715.1 of Carcinoscorpius rotundicauda. NCBI lineage: Eukaryota > Metazoa > Arthropoda > Merostomata > Xiphosura > Limulidae > Carcinoscorpius > Carcinoscorpius rotundicauda. The sequence continues at coordinate 25,359,942 of CM022405.1, read as the reverse complement.
CAGAAAGAGGATAATTTGAAGTTTTTATTATGGTGATATTATACACTATTATCATTATTTTTCTGAGAAAGACAAGAGGTAAAGAAAAACTTATAGGCGTAGGGTATAAAATAATTAAAGTACATAGAAATATTGTCAAAACTATATGTTAAATTTTGTTTGGTTGTTGTTGTTTGTAATTAAGCACAAAGCTACATAATGGGTTATCTGTATCGAAACATAGATTACAGCGTTGGAAATGTGCAAACTTAGCGCTGGACCACTGATGGGTTTCGGGTCAGAACCTGAATATCCTAAGAGGTAATACAGACGTAAAGATTAACGGCCTGCTAAAATTACTATTTTTAGTATACTTTTTATGATTTGTAATTGTTCGATTTTTTCTTTTATTTTTCGGAAAACTGATCCTTTTATTTATATTTTTGTCTTTTAGGGGGCTCATCGAGACGCATAAGGGTCCATAATCGTGGTGAGTCAAACACAGATAGCCAATTGTGTAATTTCATACTTAGGAGTAAACAAATAAATAAACCATCTGTGTTAAACATTTCACCCAAGTCAAGTCTACATGTATCTATATAGTTTTACAAAGCAGATTTTTGTTTTTAAAAGGTATCTCTTATGTTCAGGACGCGTGTGGGTTTAATTATTTATTTATTTTTAATCTATTGTCATTATTTTTAAGGCAAATATAGTGTAAATTTCATAAAGGTTTTTAGTTCTCTATTCCTATTGGATGATTTTCTAGAGAGTAACATGGAAAGTTAAAGTTAGGAAACCTGTAAAAATAAAAGTAACAAAGCAATTTGAGTTCAAATCTCATCGTTCCTTTGAAATACGACAGAGTAAAATTATTATTTTCATGCACTACGTTTTTAAGCCAACCAAATACTAGACACTATACTGTTGTAGTCTACTAATTCCACAACATTCGATTTTACACTGAGAGATGAAAAACACGTCATATAAAGATTGAATTACTTCCTTTAGGATTTACCACTAAAATGCCACGCATGATATGTTAAGATTATGTGCTTAATAATGCTGTGCCATGTTTCCGTGATACATTCATAAAAATAATTTTTGTGGTTTTTTTTTAAGACTCACTTAGATGTGAGACGGTTGCTGTGCGCAGGAATTTCTATTTGACCACCATCGGGGTGGGACACGTTAATAACATGCATGTTTTATTAAGTACACACAGGCACATACACACACCATGTATATACACTATATCAGAACACTTTCACGTATCATATGCGTAGAAATAAAAAGCGTTACACTTCTAAAAATGACTGAGTCCGTGTTTATAGAGGTATGGGGGGCAAGCAAAATGCATGCTCCTGTTTGAGAGCGACAAGACAGTCGTAGTAATTGTCGGGATAACTTATCTGCATCACCAGCGGTGAAGTTAGACGCTGAATGTTGCAGTACGGAATTTAACTGTTTTATTTTTGCAGGACATTACACGAAATTGAGTTTGGTTAACTGTTACTCTTCTCAGATAATAAACATTTGGTCGGTTCATAACCGTAAACACACATTTAATGATTACCTTTTTCAAAATGTGCAAAAAATTGTTTGTTTTGAATTTTATGCAAAACTACTCGAGGGCTATCTGCGCTAGCCATCCTTAATTCTTGGGTTACTCTTTTACCAACGAATAGGGGAAGTGACCGTCACACTATAACGCCCCAATAGCTGAAAGGGCAAGGATGTTTGTTGCAACCGGGATTCGAACCCACGACTCTCAGATTACGAATCAAACGCCTTAACACACTTGGTCATGCCAGACTTGGGTGAAAATAACTTGTTTTCGTGATAGGCTTAAGATAGTAAATTTTCCAGTTAAAACGTTCACATGCAGAGGGTGGAGAAAGGAGGCTAATCTCATTCGTCCTTTCCTAAATTAACCTTTAGAGCTAATTGTTGACTTAGTATTCTGCGTTATTTTGCTGCTATCGCATGAAAATGAATGGCGTCAAAAAGTGTTTATTAAAATTTCACGAAAATGAACTTATTCTAACCACACAAAATAATACCTGAACATGAATTTATCTGAACCTTACAAAAATATTTGAATATGAATTTATCCTAATCTCATAAAATAACATCTGAATATGAATTTACCCTAACTTTTCAAAAGAACACCTGAATATTAATTCACCCTCACTTTATAAAATAACACCTAAATGTGAGCTCGGAAGTTGTAGAGAATTTTACATTATGTGGTAAGCTCTCAGTATTACAAATAACGTGTATCTAAAGGTTGTAATTATTTCTGATCTTTAACACATAAGATAGCACGTAATCCATAACGAAGTTCGATGATTGTTTACTTTCTTATTTTCTTTACTTATTATGCACAACAACAGTATTTATAGAAAGATAACTTAGATTTTTTATTGCCAAAATGAATTATTATAACAAAGGATCTTATGTAGAATTAAAACCTACCAATAGACATCATTTCTACAAGGACCTCGAGGCTTACCACCAAAGCCACAATGGCTGTGAAAAGGCCTAATATACAAGTTGCAACTGCTGGGGTGCCAGTTAAGGACCAGACTCTAGCAAGAGATCTGAAAAAAAGTGAAAGGTACTGATTATCACAGTATTTTGTATAGAATAGACATATACGCTTTTTTTCTCGATCTTATTTATGAAATTACAAAATAAGATCGCCAACTTTGAAATATGCAACAGGTTTACTGTTGTACATTTATTTTATTACCTCATTTGTTTCTTTTGTGAATGTAACACATATTCTTGACTGTATTATTTCTGTATAGTTTTCTATTGTAAATGTAACACATATTCTTGACTGTATTATTTCTGTATAGTTTCCTTTTGTGAATGTAACATATATTCTTGAATGTATTATTTCTGTATAGTTTTCTTTTGTGAATGTAACAAATATTCTTGACTGTATTATTTCTGTGTAGTTTTCTTTTGTGAATGTAACACATATTCTTGACTGTATTATTTCTGTATAGTTTTCTATTGTAAATGTAACACATATTCTTGACTGTATTATTTCTGTATAGTTTCCTTTTGTGAATGTAACATATATTCTTGACTGTATTATTTCTGTATAGTTTTCTTTTGTGAATGTAACAAATATTCTTGACTGTATTATTTCTGTGTAGTTTTCTTTTGTGAATGTAACACATATTCTTGACTGTATTATTTCTGTATAGTTTTCTTTTGTGAATGTAACACATATTCTTGACTGTATTATTTCTGTATAGTTTTCTTTTGTGAATGTAACATATATTCTTGACTGTATTATTTCTGTATAGTTTTCTTTTGTGAATGTAACACATATTCTTGACTGTATTATTTCTGTATAGTTTTCTTTTGTGAATGTAACACATATTCTTGACTGTATTATTTCTGTATTGTTTTCTTTTGTGAATGTAACACATATTTTTGACTGTATTATTTCTGTATAGTTTTCTTTTGTGAATGTAACACATATTCTTGACTTATTATTTCTGTATAGTTTTCTATTGTGAATGTAACACATATTCTTGACTGTATTATTTCTGTATAGTTTTCTTTTGTGAATGTAACACATATTCTTGACTTATTATTTCTGTATAGTTTTCTATTGTGAATGTAACACGTATTCTTGACTGTATTATTTCTGTATAGTTTTCTTTTGTGAATGTAACACATATTCTTGACTGTATTATTTCTGTATAGTTTTCTTTTGTGAATGTAACACATATTCTTGACTGTATTATTTCTGTATAGTTTTCTTTTGTGAATGTAACATATTCTTGACTGTATTATTTCTGTATAGTTTTCTTTTGTGAATGTAACACATATTCTTGACTGTATTATTTCTGTATAGTTTTCTTTTGTGAATTTAACATATATTCTTGACTGTTTTTGAAATTTGTAAAATGTTTTTGAGTAAAAAATCAACAACACTTTTTGACAAAAGTTCGCTAGAACATCATCAAAACTTCTACAGACTCGCGTGATTCCTATAAAATGCAATTAGCCGAGAGACTGAAGAGATTGCCATTCCTGGATGGCTGCAGTCAGTACGTTGTAGGCCTAGGAAGCTATAATCGTGATTAACGCTCACTAATCAGAAAACTACAGAGTTAGACCAAGAAAGTTTATCGATTTCGAACATTTACAAATCGTTGAACTTCAGTGAATTACTTTGAAAGTTATTATTTCTACGAGGACATTAAATACCTCCCTCAGTAAGAAGTGAACCAGTAACCGGTGTGAGGCCAACCAAACTAGCTAGCTTGTTTGTTTGTTTGTGAATTTCGTGCAAACTACACGAGGGCTATATGTGCTATCCAAACCTAATTTAGCGGTGTAAGACTAGAGGAAAGGCAGCTTGTCACCACCACCAACAGCCGACTTTTGGGCTACTCTTTTTATCAATGAATAGTGAGATTGACGCATTATAACGCACCACGGATGAAATGGCGAACATGTTTGGTGAGATGGATCTAGCTAGCTTAAGCAAGGTGCACAGATACACTACTGGCCAAAATCTTAAGGCCAATGAACGTGAAGAAAAAATATGCATTTTGCGTTGTTAGACTCAACCAATTGTTTGAGTAGAGCTTCGAAAGATGAAAATAAGAAAAGGGAAAACAAAAATAAAAACCTTTTTTTAGCATTTAATAGGGAAAATGTAAACACTATGAAATTAGCCTAAATTAAAGCTGGTTAAAAGTTTAAGACCATACTGAAACGAAAATATATTCGGTAAACACGGAATGAAATATAGTCATATGTGTTCAAGCATAAGCATTGTCAACATCTCCCACTGACATTTCTTGTGTTACATTGGGTAAAAGCATGGCAAAGGCTAAAACGTTGACAGAGTTTGAACGTGGCAGAATTGTTGAACTGTAAAAGCAAGGTCTTTCTCAACGTGCCATCGCTGGTTGGGATTGGGCGTAGTAAAACTGCTGTTGCAAATTTCTTAAAAGACCCTGAGTGATGTGGAACGAGAATTTCAAGTGGTCGGCTCAAGAAAATTTCGCCAACGTTGAGTAGGAGGATTCGAAGGGTTGTCCGGCAAGACACTAGCGGATCGTCGAACCAGATTAAGACCCTTACGGACACAAAATGCAGCTCAAGAACAATAAGAGCATCTACGAGGGAAAGGTTTCAAAAACCGTAAACGTCTTCAAAGGCCACGCCTCTTCCCACACCACGAAACAGCTCGGTTAAACTTTGCTGAGAAGCACCAAACACCGAACGTAGAAAAGTGAATGAAGGTTTTGTTTTCTGATGAGAAAAAATTTAACCTGGATAGTCCAGATAGCCTCCAACGTTACTGGCACGATAGAGATATCCCACCGGAGACATTTTCTACACGAAAGTGGAGGAGGTTCCATCGTGATCTGTGGTGCTTTTTCCTCCCATAGAACAATGGATCTTCAGGTTATACAGGGGCGTCAAACAATAGCTGGCTACATTGGCATGTTGGAAAGAGCATCCTTATTGACTGAAGGCACTCGCTTGTATGGAAATAACTGAATCTTTCAGCAGAACAACGCTTAAATCCACAATGCCCGTAGGACAAAGGACTTTTTCATGGCGAATAATGTGATTCTTTTGGACCATCCAGCGTCTTCGCCCAAACTGAACCCCATTGAAAATGTTTGGGGTGGATGGCAAGGGAAGTCTATGGAAATGGACATCATTTACAAACAGTGCATGATCTTCGTGATGCCATCTTCACCACTTGGAATAACATTTCAGCAAGCCTTCTATAAACGCTTATATCGACTATGCCAAAGCAAATATTTGAAGTTATTCGCAATGACTGTCGTGCAACTCATTACTGAGACCTCTTTTTGGGCATTTCCTACCATGTTTAGGACTTCTTTTTGCTATGGTCTTAAACTTTTAACCATCTAGTATTTAGGCTAATTTTATAGTGTTTACATTTTCCCTATTAAATATTAAAAAAAGTTTTTTTTATTTTTATTTTCCCTTTTCTTATCTTCATCTTTCGAAGTTCTACCCAAATAAGAAGTTCGGTCTAACAACGCAAAATTCATACTTTTTTTCTTCATGTTCATTGGCCTTAAGATTTTGGCCAGTAATGTATCAACTCAGCTTTAATTTGATCGCTGTGAACCTGGATCATCGATCAGATATTTAGCTTTAGAGCGGATATTTGTAAAACTCTTGTACATAAACCATTATTTCTACTAACTGTTGGTAATAACCGTTATTATGAATTTATTGTTTTTATGCTTGTAAATTAATCCCTCCAGTGGCTCAGCGATATATCTGCGGACTTACACCGCTTAAAATCGGGTTTCGATACCCGTGGTGGGCAGAGCACAGATAGCCCATTGTGCAGCTTTGTGCTTAATTCAAAACAAAAACAACAAACAACAACTGTATGTTAAAAAAGAAAATTCTGTGTATGGATCTTGTTGGCAAATATAAATTTGATAGATATTAACAATTTATTCAGGTCTAAATTCAAATTGATATTTCTGGCTATTTAAAATAGTAATATGTAACATACGTAATATATTAAATCAGATACTTGTCTTATTATAATACCTGAAAATATAATAAACTTAATCAATACGAACCTATGATTTCATTTGGTATTTAAGCTTTCTGTAACTTGTATGTATATATGTGCTTGTTTATTTGTTTGTATGTCTCTTTTTACATCAAATGACAGAAGTCTAAGTTTTTCGAGTAAGCATAACGTTTTGAATTCTGGTAATATGCGGTTTTCTTTTTGGTAAAGGCTCGGCGTGACCAGGTGATTAAGGCACTCGACTCCTAATCCTAGGGTCGCGGATTCAAATCTCCGTCACGCGAAACATGCTCGCCCTTTCATCCATGGGAGTGTTATAATATGACTGTTAATCCCACTATTCGTTGATAAACGAGTAGCCGAAGAGTTGGCGGTGGGTGGTGATGACTAGTTGCCTTCCCTTTACTCTTACACTGGTAAATTAGGGAAAGCTAGCACAGGTAACCCTCTAGAAGCTTTGCGCGAAATTCAAAACACATCAGTCTTCTGGTAGTTTTCGCAGACTAGATATATCATTTACAGACGCATAGTTACGTCACAGAAAATTCCTGACGTACAGGACATATATATAATACGATATTTTATTTTCGTAAAGAATTATCTTCACTTTGCTAATAGCTGAATATAAAGATTTTGAGTTGAATGTTTATTTTAAAATGAAAATGTTTTATATTATCATGTACTCTGAAATAATTTAAAATTTTGTTCTGTAAAAGTGTAAAAAACAAATTTAAAGCAGGCTAAATTATAAAGTAAAAAATTGTTTCTCGCATAAAATTTATTAATATTTTGTTTATCTTTCGCCCAGCTTTCTTAGGCAAGATGAAAACTCCCGATTTAACCACGTATGGATAAAATTTCAAATAAATGCATTTTTCTTAATATTAAACGTAAGTAAATGTTAAATACAGGTTCTTGGTATTTAACTGTCTGACATAAGACATACTAATCTGTAGTATCTGAATTCATGTGAACAAAACTAGGATTTATTTGTTTGTTTGTTTCTGAATCTCGCGCAAAGATACACCAGAGGTATCTGCGCTAGCCGCCCCTAATTTAGAAGTGTAAGACTAGAGAAAAGCATCTAGTCATTAACCAACCAACGCCAACTTTTGAGCTACTTTTTAACCTAAGAATAGTGGGATTGACTGTCATATTATAACACTCTAACGGCTGAGTGGTCGAGTATGTTTGGTGCGACAGGGATTTGAATCCGTGACCCTGAGATTACGAGTTTGTTTGTTTGTTTCTTGAATTTCGCACAAAGCTACTCGAGGGCTATCTGCGCTTGCCGTCCTTAATTTAGCAGTGTAATACTGGAGGGAAGGCAGCTAGTCATCACCACCCACCGCCTACTCTTTTACCAACTAATAGTGGGATTGACCATTACATTATAACGCCCACACGGCTGGGAAGGCGAGCATGTTTGGTGCGATGGGGATGCGAACCCGCCACCCTCAGATTACGAGACACACGCCATGCCGGGCCCGAGAAATAGGGGTGGCCGGTGTTTGGAATCTTGAGGTGTGTCCTACATTATTTGGACGATGTTTTTTTTAATAATAATTTGAAGTATTTGTTGATTTCGACAATTTTGCACAAAGCTACACAAAGATCTACGCTTGGTCGTGTCTAGTGTTTAGGTGATAGACTACAAGAAAGGCAGCTATCCAACAGTACCCACAATCAATTCTTTTAGGATCAATTGTTGATTTTAACTATCACTTTTAGAGGCACCCATAACCCCAATATGTGGAGCGCATGTTTGTGGCAGTAAGCTGTGAACTATCAACTCCTAGATTCACAGTCGAAATATACTAACCACTAATCCACACATGGCAAAACTTTGAATTGAAAACTATATTTTCCCTTTATTTTCATATTTTTTTTAAATCTCATGCTTATCAATGAATTTATTATGAATACATTTAGATTTTACCTATTATTTACATTTTGTTTGAAGATAAACTCAGTATAATAATTAAGCTGTATCAAAGTGAAACAACAATGTTCAATACGCTGCAGAGCAGTTTGAAAGAAACAAAAGGAAATCCTCAACAGGCGTGGCACTTGAATTGGAATAAGGTAGATTAGAATAAATTAATCTTAGACCTTTTTCCCGTTTTCTTAGCCATATTTTTGAGCGCCATCAATACCAAGCGTCGAAAGTGAATATACTCTGTTCGATTATATTACTCATCACGATCTCTAACAGCCTACCCCTAAATCGAAATTCTTTTAAGCAAGATTAGAATAAATTTAATATATGAGACCATGGGCGCCGTCAAATACATCAATCAAAAGAATTTGACATCGTGAGTCCAAAATTGTAATTATATCTTCAATCGGTCAAGAGATAGCGAGCGAAAGCTAAAAGTTTGTACTTGAAAAGACAAAAAAACAACAACTCAGGGTCAAGCTATGAGCCACTAAGCCGCGGCTGAAAGGGAACAAGGGTTTTTCCGATTTAATATTAGATGCGGCACAGTTAGTTTATTAAACATAATTAAAAGGATATCAACTCTTCAGTTTAGTGTATATTACCAAAAATAGTGTGTCGTTCTTGAAGAAATATTTGTTAATCATTCGGGAAGGCAGTTAGTTATCACCACCTACTGCCAACTCTCGGAATACTCTTTTACCATCGAATAGTAGGATTGATCGTCACAATATAATGTCCCCAAGGCTGAAAGAGCGAGCATGTGGGGTGTCACGGGGATTCGAACCTCCGACCATTGGTGTAGGGTTGTTTTTGTTGTTGTTTTTGAATTAATCACAAAGCTACACAATGGACTATCTGTGCTCTGCCCACCACGGGTATCGAAACCCGAATTTTAGCGTGTAAGTCCGCAGACATACCGCTGAGCCACTGGGGGGCTTGGTGTAGGGGTCGAGTGCCTTAACCACCTGGTAATGCCGGGCTAATGTGGTACTTATAAAGACATTTAGTGTTGATGCTTTATTATGTTAATTTATAAAAAGTCAGTTAAATTCTGGCTTTTACAAGGATTTCAATGAGACATAAGCTTTAATATGGACGATTAGTTACTTAAACTCTATATGCGACGAATATACTAACAAATAAAGTTAAAATATTTTCAATGTTTTAAGTGACTTTATCAATTCGGCTATTGTTTGACATATCAAATATACAAAGACGGTTTCACTGCACCTGAATATCAGTCCATCTTTTGCCATAGCATATACTATTCGTGGCATTGGGAACATTGAACCAATCATGCTTGCAATCAGACCTGCGAGCGCTCCAATCGCTACAATAAGTTTGGAATTCGTAGCTCCACGTTGTTGAAATATCTCCACCAACGCACTCTCTGCGTTGAGCTGGTCATAAGGTACGGCCAAAGTTACCTGCGAAATTATAACTTTTCAACCATAGAAACTGTATATGTTGAAGATTAATAACACTATGCTTCGGTTATTGGGGAAACTCAAAACGTGGGAAGAAAACAAACTCTCTGGATTCCTTGCATAACTGCTATTTGAAATATTTTTACGACTACATGAACAAGCGTGTCTTACTGACAAAAGATTTTTGATATTGAAGCATAAAATTTAATTTTTAATGTTATTATACAATGCATTGATAACAATCAAGCATACAATATAGAAGAAAGGATAAAAAAGTTATTTGTGTGCAGTGTTTGAGCTATCCTAAAAATTAGCTTCTACGTACACTGTTAACTTATTAGACAATTAATATCTAAAACGAATAATAAATTTTTATATCAGACTAAAATAAAAGAGAATATGCAAGCATAGATTCTCTAAATATTTATCAAATAATAAGTTCTTTAAGAATAAACACAAAGACGATGATCTTCTGCTATAAAGAATGATACATTTTTACTAAGAAATGTATCTTTCACTGTGCCAAAATAAACTTTATCCTTACTCTTAACATAGCAGCACAGTGTGTCTGAAAAGAAATTTTAATAAGTTTATAAGCTTAGGGAATGAAATCAGTTGATTGGCATTGTTTTTAAAGCACCAATTGTCCTTTTCTCTCGTTTTCCAACAGACAGTGTTTTAAGGCGTTGTGTCGTGTCCTCCATTAATCTCAAAAATAGCTCAATAGTGTTCCCAAAACGAACAGAAAACGTTCACAAAAGAACTGCCTGTCGATGGCTTTATTTTGACACATATATTTACATTGTTATATGTATAACCCTTGTATTATGATTAAAAATCATATGTGCGTCAACTGGAATGACTTGTCGGGAGCAAAAGAAAGAAATAGACCAAAACAGACCACTTTATAAATGAGTTAAGCAACAAAAATTCAGACAACTCTTCCGAAGATTCATTTTATTGAAATAATTTTACTGTTAGAGAGGAGAAGAGCATAACTTCTTTCACTTTTCCTGCCTGAACATTAGAGACAGAAAGAGAGAGATTGATGTATTTGTATAGTTGGGAAGGTTTAGCTTGTAACCTAGATTAAGTTTAGTGTTATAACATACATCGTTCGTTCTGAATAAATTAAGTTTTTTAAAAAATTCTAACATATAACGTCACTTCTAAATGGATTACGTTAGTATTCTAACACACATTTTTACTTCTAAATAACTAAGTTTAGTACTTTGATATACATTTTTACTTCTAAATATATTAATTTCCTATTATAACAAATACCTTCACTTCTACGTAAATTAAGTTTAGTATTCTAATAAACATTTTTACTTCTAACTATATTAAGTTTAGTGCTCTAACATGCGTTTTTACTTCTAACAAGAATAAGTTTAGTATTATAATATACATCATTACTTCTAACTAGATAAAATTTAGTATTTTGACATGGATCTTTACTTTTAAGTGGGTTAAGCTTAGTATTCTAATATACATTTTTATTTTAAATTAGATTAAGTTTAGTATTCTAACATATATGTTTACTTTTAAATAGATTAAGTTTAGTATTCTAACATACATCTTAAAGAACTCAACTGTTACATACGATGGCACTGGAAGTGATGTAAGCCGTTAGAATGATCAATAAACTGACAATAATGGCATGTGGAAGAGACTTCTTAGGGTTTTTGGCTTCTTCTCCAGTTGTAGCTATGATATCGAATCCAATGAACGCATAGAAACACGTGGCTGCTCCAGCAAGTACCTGTGATTATGACATCAATTAAACGCACATATAATTAAAAGTGGACTTTGCAACATGGAAATACATAATTAATATAAAATACGATTATTTTTGAAAGCATCCCATGTTTGATTATAAACGTGCAAGCAAATTACTAAGAAAATTTTCCATACCGTTATTTTGTGGTTCACTAAATGTACTAGAGCAGGCTCATGCCGTTTTTGTCCAGTGTTCTGAGATATAAATACGTTAAGATTATTTAATAAACACACATTTACAGTTTTGTATTTAACCTCAGAGTAATACGTATCCACTGGTATATTCCAATATATTTTTCTAGACTATTTATGCTACTTAAACTTGAGCGTAGGCTTTCGACTTTGTCGGTTATAAGCACATTATACTGGTCACAAACAAAGAACAAACTGAAGAAAATTAACACCAGTATTGCAATCTAGTGGCTCAGCGATAAGTCTGGAGGGTTATACCATTAAAAACCGAGTTTCGATACTCGTGATGGGCACAGCACAGATGGGCCATTGTGTATCTCGAGCTTAACAATAAACGAACAAGTCATTAATATTTCAGTAAATTCTACTACTGTAATTACTTCTGCTCTTGTTTACTGATTTACATTGAGAAGTTTAACACAATAAAGAACAGTACAAAATTACTCAACCTGGAGCAACAATAGCGAATGGTTTGTAAACAGGTTGGGACTCGGCATGGCCAGGTGGTTAAGACACTCGACTTGTAATCTGAGGGTCGCAGGTTTGAATCTGCATCACACCAAACATGCTCGCCCTTTCAGCTGTGGGGACGTTATAATTTGACGATCATTCCCACTATTCGTTGGTAAAAGAGTAGCCCAAAAGTTGGCGGTAGGTGGTGATAACCAGCTGCCTTCCCTCTAGTCTTACACTGCAAAATTAGTGATGGCTAGCGCAGATAGCCCTCGTGTAGGTTTGCGCGAAATTCAAAAGAGAATAAACCAAACAAGTTGGTAATTTTGGGGTTTATAAACATAAAAACAAAAAGAGAAAGGTTACATGTTTTGTGGAATGAATACTCATGAAAATCATTCTAATTAGTTCAGAATTAATTTCTAATGGAGTAGGATAAAAACATGAAAAACAAAGAAACTAGTGACAAGTTATTGATAAACTTACTATGTTTAAAAGAGAACGTTGTTTGTGATATTTTTGTAGGATCTCATCTCGTGGATTAGAACATCAAGTTATGTATGAAATTGTGTGACAAAATATAATAACAATAACAGTTAAAGCATTTGAAAATTTATTTGAAGTAACACAAAGCTACACATGGTTACCTGTACTCTACCCACCACTCGGGTTGTGGCACTGGGGGTCTGCAGACATACCGCTGTACCACTGAGGGGCTGTATCGTTTAAATAAAAAAGTAAACATTTTAACCGTTACTGAATTAGTCTAGCATTTTTCGTATTCAAAGTTAATAAAAAGCATAGCTATGTTTAAAAACACATTGAAATGTGGAAAGAAGTCATATTTTGCCAATACAAATTTCGATAAACGAAATGAAATTACCAACGTACCCCCGACCAGCCATAAGGCGTGAACCCGCCATGTTCTGTCCAGTTAGAGGTATCAACGTAAAATAATCCGGCTCCCATCACGAAAATCCAAACAGCAAAATTTAAGGTGTTTAAGACGTTGTTAAATAGGAGAGATTTTTTAACACCAGCCACCATGAGCGCTGTCATCAGTATTGTGATAGATGCAGCAAGGACGTCAGGCGTGTGTCCTGTTCATGCAACAAATTAGGATAAGTCAGCATATTATTATTTTTTCAAATATAATGATAGCAGTCTGTGGTAAAACAATATACATAACAAAGTAAGTCAGTATCTTATTATTTCTTAAAATATAACAACGGCAATCTAAAGTAAAAAAATAAATAAATATATATGTATCTAATTAAGTGGTATTGAATAAAAGTTGTTACTGCTATGTCATAGTATAAGGAACAAAAATAAACAAATAAAGACGACTCGCATTAGTTTAAAAATTGTTATAAAATGTTATAAGGTATTAGAAAACAAGACTGGAAGGTAAATTACCTTCATTCAACAAGAAAGATAAATGATTATTCTCAGAAAGACAAATGATTATTCCAAGCCTTATTTTTCAACGAAAATGGAAACTTAGAAAAACTAAAACGAAATATTTGTATTGAAATAGCCGATTTTTTGTATTATAAAGTTTGCTAACTTTATAGAAATAACAAGAAATGCAGGGAATAGTAAAACTGTCTTTTTATATATAAACAAACCAAACCTATCTCTCGAATTTGTAGTGATTCCGATAAGAAAAACTGATACTTGAACAAATTATATGTAAGTGAACTTAACATACAGTTTTTTTTCTTATAGTTATTTAAGGTTAGTGTATCGATTTACATAACTGTAAAATGACTCTTACCTAACATTGTTCCAATATTTGTTTTCATGATTTTACTGATTGCACCACTGCAGAGTGCATCTATACAGGCGCTTAAAGCACAAGAAACTGCAGCTGTGCCAATCAAATATTCTAATATCATGTTCCAGCCAATAACAAATGCAATAAACTCTCCAACGGTGACGTAGCTATACATGTAAGCCGAGCCTGTTGTATGTGGAACTCGGACTCCAAATTCTGCATAGCAAACACCTATAGACGGAAAACGCAAAGCATTATAGTTTAACATTTAATAGTTTAAATATTATTAACATATTATACAGAAGAACGTGTAATAAATATCCTGTCCTCGAAATTCCATTTGATTGGCTCACAGACTATGTGTTAAAAGACAAAGACTATAAAAGAACATATATTTAGAAGGATTGTTGTTTTGAATTAAGCACAAAGCTACACAAAGGGCTATCTGTGCTCTGCCCATCACGGGTATCGAAACCCAGACTTTAGTGTGCAAGTCCGCAGACATACCGCTGAGCCACTGGAGGGGGGGCTATTTAGAAGGAATAAACCAGATTTAATGATAGTTACAGTACAAAAGTTTCCCTAAAATTTTGAAACTTGAAAAAAATTATTTTCACACAAAACTTTTATTATTTTAGCGTAGGTAAAAAATCATACAAATTATGCAATTTGCAGTTAAAATAAACAGAATTAACTTATTATTTACTGTTTTAAGGTTTGTTTGTTTTGAAATTTCGCACAAAGCTACACGAGGGCTATCTGTGCTAGCCGTCCCTAATTTAGCAGTGACCAGAGGGAAGGCAGCTAGTCATCATCACCCACCGCCAACTCTTGGGCTACTCTTTTACCAACGAAAAGTGGGATTGACTGTAACATTATAACGCCCCCAGGGCTGAAAGGGCGATCACGTTTGGCGCGACTCGGGCGCAAACCCGCGACCCTAAGATTACGAAGCGCACGTCTTAACGCGCTAGGGCATACCAGACCCGTGTTTAAAATAATTAAATTTCTATGTAAAAACAAAATCACCATCGTTGTTCAAAAACAGTTCTTCTACTTGTATTGACACTGTAAATCATTATTTTTTAACCAAGAAGGTAGATTTATCTTTCAGTATCTTAAAGGAGAAATGATTGAATACATTTAACATCCTATTCCTTATTAAAGAAAGTCACGTTGGTAAAAAACAGAAATTAGGGATTTATGTTATTTTGTGACTTTCGCTGAAAATCTCTTTCACGAAAATACTTATTTAAGATATTATTATTGGCTAACAACTTTGTTCTGAATTTGTATTGATAATATAGAATTCATTAACTTAAAGTATTTTGTTTTTAGCCAAAATTTTTCACTGCTCAGTGTAGTCAAGTACATTGAGATTATGTTATATATAATTTTATGCAAACCTAAGTTGATTTTCCACTAGTTTTAACAATTATAAGCTTGTTATAATAAGACACCTGATGATTAAAACACTTTTATGTTCTGATGAATTACATAATCATTTTTGGCTACAATTCACGATGATTTATTACAGGAATATTACTTTATGTACTAGCACAAGAACATTAGCATACCTATTACAGGTTTATTTTTTGAATTTCGCGCAAAGCTATTCGAGGGATATCTGTGCTAGCTGTCCCTAATTTAGCAGTGTAAGACCACCACCCACCGCCAACTCTTGGGCTTCTCTTCTACCAACGAAGAGTGGGATTGACTGTCACATTATAATGCCCCCACGGCTAAAATGGCGAGCATGTTTAGTGCGACCGGGATTCCAACCCGCGACCCTCGGATTACAAGTCGAACGCCTTAACACGCTTGGCCATGCCGGGCTCACCATTACAGGTTTTCATTGAAAACGTGCAAGAATGGCATTTCATCTGTACTTTGATTCGGCCTTTTGACATTGTAACAAGTTATCTCAATGTACCTTGATGATACAAAAGATGTTTGATGTTACCTTTGACAAGTTTTGATGAACTTTGATATTGCAAGGCTTCATCAATGTCACATAAGACATACATCACGTATTAAAACATCATTTCTCCACACTTTTTGTTGGAAATCCGTGATGTGCGGACCAAGACTCATTTTCAACAAGAGTAGCCAACTGTAATACTTCATGTCATTTTGAGTCCTGATATTGAAACCGAAACCTAACAATACTTTAGGCTGACTTTATTTTACGGTTGACAATAAAGAATAAGAGTGTATTCTCCAGACGGCTGGTATGGGTGTTAAAACTTATTAAAATAAAGTAGAAAACAACGTTTCGACTTCTTAAGTAATCTTCAGGCTGTTTTTCATTAACCTAAAGATGACCTAAGAAAATCGAAACGTTGTTCTTACTTTATTTTAATAAGTTTTAATACCCATACCAGCCGTCTGGAGAATATATTTTTACTTCAAATGGGTTTCTCGTCATCACGAAACACAAAGGGTGTTTGCTTCATAAAAACGATCTGTATATATATAATAGTCCATTGTTAAATACAGAAGTAGCTTCCCTTATTCACTTACCCAAAACATATTCAACAATATCAAATGATACCAGGCTCATGTGTCACGCCAAAAGTTTTACTTATTTTCTGTCTAATTCTATCAAGTTAAAAAAATTAAAATATTAGATTACGTGTTTAAGCTTTATTTTCTAACTTAAATATTTTTCATACTTCAGATTGACTGTTTATTATTATTGTGTATTGTGAAAAATTCAAAAGCATTGACAGCGTATATAAATACCAATTGCTATTTTTGTTATCATCATTTAATTAAATAAGACAAAATTTAAGATAGAAACTGAGATACAAGCATTCTGTGGTCCGATTTGCTCGGTTGCATTTATACGTCTGCTCATGTGTACATATTATTACCAACGGTGGACAGAGGTTTTGTTTTCACACTGTGTAGGGCCCGGCATGGCCAGATGGTTAAGTTACTCGACTCATAATCTGGGGGTCGCGAGTTCGAATCCCCGTCACACCAAACATGGTTGCCCTTTTAGCCGTGGGGGCGTTATAATATGACAGACAATCCCACAATTCGTTAGTAAAAGAGTAACCAAAGAGTCGGGGGTGGGTGGTGATAACTAGTTGCGTTCACTTTAGTCTTACGCTGCTAAGTTAGTGACGATTAGCGTAGATAGCCCTTGTGTAGCTTTGGGCGAAATTCAAAACAAACCAAACCAAACTGTTTGTGTATTTGTGAGTAGGATTTCTTGATAATTGCTGAATAAATCCGGACGAAAGACTGTATACATTTCAGCTATGACCGAACTTAGAAGTGATTGGTTCTTGGAAGGTCAAGTTCACAGAGAGATTACCGAAATCCAAAACATTCTTATATGTTGACAAGGCGACCGATGTTTCATACTATTATTGGTCTATAAACCTTCTTGGTAGTATGCAGAATATTATTTCTCATTATCCTGACAAAATAGCCCGTGTCCGTTGATAACAATGGACATTCGGACAGATTTTTTTTTTGAGGTTGTAATACGAATACGAGCGCTGCACTGTAGAGATAAGCACTCCACCGAGTACATCTCCAGTTACACTTAAACAGAAAAAAAGAATGAACACCATATTATTTTATTTTCGTATTTATCGAACTAATTTCAGATAAAATCGAGGTCGTGAAGTTGCTGATATGTGTTTGTAATCAACTGTTTTCTTTGATAGATTGTTCAGCTAGAATGTTCATGATGAAACTTTGTAGAATGGACGTCAACTGTTTTCTTTTTAAACTTACATGTTTGAGTTGATATATATGTATGTCCAGCGAAATTACATTTTTTTTTATAATTGTAGTGAAACTAACTCTACAATAGGCACAGTAAAATAATAAGTTTACAGTAAAAAAGTGTATTTTGTGCTGTTGAAATTTATATCGGTTACAATGGAATAACGTGATTATGTCCGTGTAATTTTCATCAAAAAATGTAAAGACAAAACACGTCTGAAACGTAACAACCAAATTTTTCCAAATAGATTTAACATTAAAACGGAACTTCTCAAAGAGAATAATCAAACTTTGATCTTTAATGTAGCATCAAAAGAACTGAAACCAAAAAAACAATGGGTTCTGTTACGTTCACACTTGTGGAACGTGTTTTAGTAGCTGTTGTTCAGTTCAATATTGTATCTATTAGAGAACATGCAAAGCTTATAAACCGCAAAGTAACGTGGCAGGGGTTTAGTTTAGAGAGAGATAAATCGTAAGAATTCTCTCTCCAACTGGGGTGTTCAGGAACATTGTGGTTCCTCTTTGTCCCCTTTCGTGAATTGTTTTTAGGTATAGTTTTATTTATTTATTTATTAAATAATTTTGACTTTTTTGGGTGGAGGATGTCACTCTAAATGTTATCCTGGACAGAGGCAAAGGTAGCACCGGAGAGAATGGCCAGGTCCCGTCGGGACGAAAGGCAGAAGTCAAAGTAAATATAAACATGAAATCAAGCTTATAAAAGCTGTACGATATATATATAAAAGCAAACTGAAAATTACACGTGAAAACATGGAAGTTGCTGAAAATCAGAATTTTAAGAAGACTGTGAAAGTAACACTCCCTTAAAAATACACTTAGAAATGAGAAATGCATAGTATTAACGAAGAAAGATGTTGCACATAGATATTACAGTAGCGCAATTTTAAGATAAATGTTATAGAAACCCAGCAAGCAATTAAATAACACTGAAGTAAGAAATTAATTAAAGATAGATCTGTGTTTTTGTAATACTGATAAGATATTGGATAAAAATTAAAGAAATGTCGAGTGTTTAAAGTTAATGTATTAAGCACTATTTTTAATTACTGTATATATATTGATCTTTAAAAATACACAGAAAATTAGAAAAAAAATTAATTTATCAACGATTACATATATATATATATATATAATGTAAGTAAGCAGTCGTTTAGTTGTACTATCACTTGTTTCGTAACTGTGCCAGTTTGGAATATGTCTCATTCATAGAAAGCAATAAACGGTCGTCTTATAATATATGATAATATTTCACACATATTTTGTTTGGTGAATAATTCATCATTTTATCGCACAATGCAAACACCATAGTTATTTATTATGTTACAACAAAAGCACGAAATGTATGATCGTAACAAATCATTTGAATAACAGGCTATTATTTCACGATTTATGATCGTCAGTTACAATTAATTAGTGGAATAAAGAAGTTTTTTTTTCCTCGAGGAATAAATCATTTAAAATATTTCCATTACTTCTTAGTTTTAATTGCTGCCCGTTGTATCGTTGTCAATAAACTTTATTTTTCGTTTGGCTCAGAGACAAACTCGAGAACTTATAATGCTAAAATTCAGGGTTCGATCCCTGAAATAAGCACGTCGCAGGTAGCCAGTTTGACAGCTTTATACTGAAAACAATTGTGTAAAATGTTTATTTAACGTTTTTTTTTTTATTGGACAATATATTCTTGATTTTGAAAGAAACTGTGGTAGTAAAGGTTAATATGACAAGTAGCGCCTTAAGTCTATATTAGATAATGAGAGAGTAAACAGCAAATACGTTGCCATAGTTTTTCTGTGTACGATTCCTAGATACAACAGCACCTGTGTTCTGAAATTAATTTACGACCTCAGGTTTTAATCATGCAGCACTTCACAAGCTCTATGTCTGTATAACTAATTTTATGTTCACATTGTTGTTTTTACCTACTTCTATAAGAGATATTTTGATTTTTTTAGTGATCAATACCTTCCAAAAAGTACCAAATGTTAATGCTTCTTGTATTATTGTCTTCATATAATTAGTCTAACATGAAGTTCACCAGGGTTCATTTCTGAGATCGGTAACTCATACAGACCTAAATAAGTCGAGAGTCAGTAGCAGTTCAGTACATGGCTCACAATAAGGTTCTTTAAAAAGTGAAGAAACTCATTAGCAAATGAAAGCGGTTATGGATATAAAGCTTGTTTGTTTGTTTAGAATTAAACACAAAGTTACACAGTGGACTATCTGTGCTCTGCCCGTCACGAGTATCGAAACCCAGTTTCTATCGGTACGAATTTACAAGTATGCCGCTGTGCCACTCGGGGGGCAGATATAAAGCTGAAACGCAACGTTACGTTCAGCAGTTTTTGCAGAACTAGTTTCGATATCTGTGTTGAGAAGAGAACAGATAGCACACTGTGTAACTTTGTGTTTAGAACAACGCAACTTAAGTTTGTCACAGTCTACAAATTTAGAGGTTATAGCTCAATTACTACATTTACTGCATTTATAGGGGAGTTTATGAGAAAAATTGTGGTGTTTTCTTATTTCGTATTGGTGATAATTTATTTAGCCAAATGACTAAAGTGAAATCTATTGAAAATTTACTTGCAATAAAGTTTAATAATATTAAAGCAAAAATGTAAAGCAGTTTGTAATAATGAATACTTGAATTGAAAATTACTAAATCTATTTATATATATAAATATATGTGCGTATTTTGAAAACATATTTAATATAAATTTCTATCAAGCCTATTTAACAACAAATGAAAAGCAAGCATGTGTTATTGATTGACTACACTGACAGTTTCTTTTTTACTTCATTGCCTTATACCAGAATTGGTCAAAGATGTAATTTAGTAGCCAAAGTTCTCGTTCGAATTCAGTAGTCTCCAGATGGAACGGTTGTTAGTTTACGGACTTACAACACTCCAAATCAGGGCTTCGATTCTCGACGGTGGGCACAGCCGATAGCCCCATGTGAGTTTGCTCTAAGACAAACAAAAACCGAGTTCTGCATAACACCCGCTCGTCATACTTCAATAATAATTGTTGTTGTTTTGAATTATGCACAAAGCTACACAATGGGCTATCTGTGCTCTGCCCACCACGGGTATCGAAACCCGTATTTTTGCCACTGGGGGGCATCAATAATAATATTATTTATAACTGTCCGTAAACTGTACATGGAAAAAAATATATATATAAATCGTCTTTTCGCTGTTGTTTTAAATCTTAAAATTATATTCTTAATAACTTTCTCACGTAATTCCAATTTTAAATATCTTTTCCAATACTTACTGAAATTACATGCTAATTTAATATAAATTATGTAATTTAAAATATAAAATTCAATGTATAATTTTTTACTGAATCAATATTTTAAATATTACACAATAATATGTTAAGAAATGGTAATACATACCAGAAAACAATGAGGCTACAGCAGCGATTATGAATGAAAGAATAATTCCAGGACCTGCTACGTTTCTAGCAACCATACCCACCACTAGATACATGCCTGTTCCAACACAACTCCCGACACCTAGCGACGTGAGGTCCAAAGTACTTAAACATTTCTGAAGATAGAATGAAATAATAATATAGTGAAGAACAGTTATAAATAACGACTAAGTAAAGAATCTGCTAAAAACAAGGGAGGCCGAACAAATGTGAATTTAGGGATACCGACGAACGAGGACTTCTTATTTAGATATGACCATTTAATTCATATGTCTCTATTCCCCATTCTTTACTGGGTTAAAATTAGGACGCGAGTTCTCCTAGTGCCCTTCATGTTTCCGCGGCCTAGGGACAGCAAAAAATGATTTTGTACAGCTAATTACTTCTAAGCATATCTGTTTTAAATGAAACCAGAGAAAAGCTTATTTAGCTCCTGGCTCTCAGATGATAAACGATGTTTCAACAGTGCGAAAGCTAAGGGGTAAATAAACTTTTGTTAGCAGTGTAAGACTAGAAGTCATCACCACGCACCGCCAACTTTGGGGCTACACTTTTACCAAAGAATAGTGTGATTGACCGTTACTTATAACACCTTCACGACTGAAAGAGCGAGCATATTTGGTGTGACACAAGACCCTCAGATTGCGAGTCGAGCGTGACCATGCCAGGCCTAACCCAAATAGAAAATGTTGAATGTAACATTCGTGCATATTCACTATTTTATATTTAAAATGAATTTAATAGACTAAAAACACAACAGTTGCAGTAGCTTTTGAGAATTCCACGCATAAACTCGTACATGTATACTTTAAAATTATCTACATATGATACTTTATGGATAAGATATACAAAATCTTATATTCAACATGTAAGTTCAAAAATTAGTATAAGAGATAACAGGAAATCTCGTAACACGAGCACTGTCAAAAGGTGGACTTTTCTTCATCAGGTGGCCTGGCATGATCTAGCGTGCACTTCGTAATCTGAGGGTCACGGGTTCGCGCCCGAGTCGCGCCAAACATGCTCGCCCTCCCAGCTGTGGGGGCGTTATAATGTACGGTCAATCCCACTATTCATTGGTAAAAGAGTAACCCAAGAGTTGGCGGTGAGTGGTGATGACTAGCTGCCTTTCCTCTAGTCTTACACTGCTAAATTAGGGACGCCTAGCACAGATAGCCCTCGAGTAGCTTTGTGCGAAATTACAAAACAAACAAACAAACAAACAAATTCTTCATCAGGTGAAATGGGCGAAGAAAAGTCCACCTTTCGACAGTGCTCGTGTTATCTCTCATACCAATTTTTGAACTTACATGTTTTCTTGACATCAAGAAAATATCTGATGTGTATCACATTTGTATATATTTATAGGTAGAATTTTACACATACACACAAATAAATTACTAATAATTTATATAAAAGAAATTTAATAATATATGTCAACCTATTACTATTCTTGTTTTCAGTCAACAGGAACGTAGAGAAATTATAATGCAGGTGATGTTATATTTGTTTACCGTTACCAGAGTGTTACTGAGTACCAAGCTAGAAAACAACAACAACATTATTATAAAATTAAATCTGTTAAAGTTCCGAGTTTATTTATATTCCTCTGGAGGTAATATTAACTGAACTGGTTTGATAACGTAGACATTTATATATGATATTTAAGCGGTTAGCATGGATAATGTTTTGTTTTTTTCAGTTCTAGAATTAATTATTCAAAACATTTTCATATATATCGTGATAGTAGAAATGGCTTTTGTTGAAACCTGAACATTTTTCAGAATATGGTTCTATTCTTATTTCATTTCTGATATATTCTTAGCATGGTGGCACTAATGACGTTTGTCATTACTGTTATTTAACTGTTCGCCTTTTTATGTTGTCTCGGTTGCAGATAAATCTAACGAACACGTGTTATGACTTTTCCCTTGAGTAAATGATAAATCTTTCAAAGCGTGTCCAGACTGTGGCCTGACAAACTTACAGGTGTCAAATAAAAAAACAAATTTGTAAAGTTAATGTTGAAAAGTTTCCTTCTAGGTTCTAACAATAAAATTCTTGTTGTATTTTTGATTAACTAATTTTGAAAGAAATTAAAATTAAAAAAGACATATTATAATGCTCAAAACTTTTCAGTATTTTAACTGTTCATGAAACCATACACATCAGAGAATCAATTATGTTGTGATCTTTCGATAACTGAAATGATAAATTTTGTTTTACTACATTTAATGTAATTAATTATTATTATCAAATCTATCATTTAAAAATATCAGGACACGTTTAATTAGGGAAGAGCATATATATTGAATATTTATAAATACATATACTTCATAAATTTTTTTAAACAGATGTTTGCATCAGTCATTAGATAAAGCACTAATTAATTTTTTTTTCTGAATTTATATGCATTACTCTAACATTTCATTAAATATTTTTGTTGCATTCTTATTTTTAAACAGATAAATTAAATCTACTTTTGGTTGTAGAAGTTTTGCTTCCAAGTTACAGCATGGTGTAAGCTAGAATTGACAGACTTTAGTTTTTTATTACACGTGTAATTTAGTAGAAATTACTATGTAAATTATGAAAGTATTTAATATCATATTTATTAATTCACAGTTATGGTTTTGTGGTTGCTAACAATTTGCCCACTCTTTGTAGCATTCATTAGAAGGTAAACATCGCCTTTCAAACTATTTATTTTCAAATTGAACAAATACATTTTTGTATCGTAATTAACCAAAGACATCAAAATATCTCCACACAATATTTAATGACTTGTCCAACAAATTACAGTTAAAAGTTTGTACAGTTGAATTCAAGTGTCTGGAACAAAATAACCCAAGGATTTTGCTACTTACTTCAATTTAGACAGGTTATTATTATTTTGTAATTGCTTATGATTGGAAGTTTAATATTGAAAATAATTGACTGTTTTGAATTACCATAGTTTTAATACGCTTCGATCTCAAAGTCATCATATTCTTCATCAAAAGATGTCTAAATGTTAATTTGGCTTAGAAAGCTTTCTCGAACATGTTAAAAGGAGTATTTACTTATTCAAAACTTTTAACTATTATATCGAATGACGCCTTTTTTATAAATACCATATATTCCTTATTTTAATTATGTACCTAAAAATCGTACCGATGTCTAACAGAAGCAACCACATTGGATATTCGATTATTTTTTGAGCGTATGTGTACATAGATAGACATTTATATAAACACAAATTCAACGGTGACTATTACAATGAATATGTAACAAGAGATAACTTTGAGCATGTATATAGATACATACATACACACTGAAACTATATACAACAAAGTACAACGGACGTGTATCATATGAGGACCTTGAAGATGTATATAAACGTACTGAAATTATATACCATAAACTACAACGAACGTGCAGTATGCCATGACTATGAGCATATGTATGAACAAAGAAATTATCTGGTATAAACTACAATGAATGTGTAACATGCAATGGCTATTAACATGTAAAGTAACGTGCTAAAACTATATAAGTCACGTTCAGACTGCTTTGAGAAACAAGATAAAAAGCCCAACAGTGATTTCACAAACAAACCTACAGGTGTCAAATAAAAGGAAGGAATTTATAAGCCAAATGTTGGTTAGTTTGGTCTTAAGTTTTAACCTAAGATTCTTATTTTTGTGTTTTTGACTACCTAATTTTAAAAGAGAATAAAGATAAAAAAGACATTTTGATACCCAAAACTTTTGAATATTTCAACATATGTATGTGTATATGTATATATAAGCAATAATTGTAAATGAAACCATAAATATTAAAGAAGCAATAACATTATCTTGTGATAATCAGATGATGAACTTTGTTTTACACTATGTAATATATATTAATCATTAGAACTTACAGATTCAAAACATTTTTTTAAATATTATAACGGATAATTTTACTGAAAGACAATGGATTACTTCGAGCATGTATGTAAAAAATTATACAAATAATGAAAGTATCAATGTCCAGCAGAAACAACCATTGAAATTTTGATAATTTTTTGAGCGTTTATACGTGGATAAAATATTAATACTCAACAGTTGTTGTTGTTGTTTTGAATGAAGCACAAAGCTACACAATGGGCTATCTGTGCTCTGCCCACCACGGGTATCGAAACCCGGATTTTAGCGTGTAAGTCCGCAGACATACCGCTGAGCCACTTGGGGGCCAATAGTTAAGTAAAATACATCAAAACAAAACAAAGTCAAAAAGAAGGACTGTGTAAGAAAGAGCATATACAAACCATTCGCTAATGATATTTTCTGACAAACAAAAATAAAAAAGCGTTGCACAAATTAAAAGTATCCTCAAGCCATAGTTTATAATATGGGATATAAAGTGTACCCTAGGTTTATGGAAGTGACTACTTGAGGTAGGACACATATTTGCGGTGGGGATAAATCGTCTATGAATTTTAACTTCAGTTCGCCAGTCTCACATGAAGAAATTCATAAATAATAATAATAATAATTAAATAATAATATCAAAATAAATTAGGAGAGCGATATGGTGCTCAAGCCCATAACGTCCCATATCTATACCACCCTTTATTGTCTGCATACACTTGTGGGAAGATAATTGGGAAGAAAAAGTAATAATAATAAGGTCATCTATTTAGAGAGAAGTAAGATAAACTTATCTTCTGAAGTTGGTTTTTCAGCTCCCATTATGGTAGTAAGGAACTAATTAGTAGCACAGTAGACAAATTATAAAGGATCCCAGCAAGTTATTTAAACTAATTATTATATTCCCAACCATCATCCACTAAGTACGCTGTAATTACTAATTTTCAGACCCTAAACAAACCTTTATATACTACAAGGTATTAATAAGTGAACTTATTAACAACTAAAAATACTTATTAGAACATTTCAGAAAATATACTTAATTTTTACCTCTTCTTATTTATTTAATGCATTCTTATATTTACTACAGAATATTTCTATAATGATTTTTAGTGTTTCTTTATTAGATCCATAAAATATTAATTTTTGTTTCAATACTTTAACATCAGTAATAAAATATTGTAATTTATAACAAATTTTACAAAATTTGAATAATTGCAAAGTTATACCAGAAGAGTAGGGTACGCTATTAGTAAAAGAAAGTAAACCATATAACGGAAAGGAAAAACATTTTCTTTTTTATCAAATATGTTTAGATTGATATCATTATCATAAGCATTAATTTCTAAATCTAAACCTCTACATTAGAAATTGAAGTATTTTCAATATCTAATTCAACCACGTAAATAATGTTAATATTATTTACCTCAGGATTATTTATACTAATTTTAAGTCATCTGTATATCTGTAAGATAAAGTAACAATGTCCGGAGTTATGTAATTTTCAGTAACTATAATCTCTTAAAAATAAAGTTATAAATTTCTCATACAAGTAGAATAGTTAGCTCTCATTGAAACTCCTATTACTTGCTTAATTTAAATACCTGGTTATTGAAAGATATATAATTATTATAAATACAGAAACTTAATGTCTTTTAAGTTTTTGGAGCTAGATTTTATTTCGTACTGCACAAACAAAACTGTATCATTAATAAATTAGTAACAATAATTAAATTGCTTAATGAAATTGTGCTGTTCAGTGTTGTAAAATCAAATGTTTGAACATTCTTTATATGTTTAAAGTTTCTTAGATTTTCTAAAATAGGTTGATTATTTTTATTATCTAAAATATGTGTTTCTTATTAATAACAAAAATATAGTTTTAATTTTATTAAATAAAATATCAAGAAATTTATTTCATAAAATGGCTGGTTGTTTAATAACTGTTCTTATTGAACTAGAAATGAATCTAAATTTAATTGGAGATTTATGGAGTTTAGGAATTGCATAAAGAAAAGGTAAAACTACGAAATAATTGGAGTTAGGATAAAGTTTTTATAAGCTTAAATGAAATTATTGTTGTTGTTTTGATTTAAGCATAAAGGAACACAATGGGCTATCTCTGATCTGCCTGCCACGGGTATCAAAACCCGGTTTTTAGCGCTGTAAGTCCGCAGACATACCGCTGATCCACTGGGGGGCAATAAATTATTAACTGCGTATCTTTACACTCGTTATCAAGTTTAAATTTCTGTGTACCGTTGATTTCTTTTATTATACTTAATGCATAAAACTGTTTACAAATGAAACCAAAATTACAGTCGTCTTTATCAATCGGAACTATAACATACGTTTTTGTCTTTCTTGAATCTTATTTTTTAACTGGTGAAACGCTAAATCTATATGATATTAATTAAATTTGCTATCTTCATAGAGGTAAAACGATTAATTCTACTAGGTGATGGCAACTTATTATTATTACTTTTTCTTGTTCTTTTTTACTTTGTAGAGATGTCACCTTTCCACATCTATGTCACCCTTACCCTTCACATAAAAACTTATAGACAGTGTATCCCCATCGCAATGTTGGCCCAACCTCAACCAGTCACCTCCAAAAACCAAAGGCACATTTTATAGTCCATACTATAGAGTGTGTCCTAGGGATCCTTTTAATTTGTGCAGCGTTTTCGATTTGTTTCTTTTTTGTTTATTAGAAAATACATGAGAGAGAGAAACACTTTTTAAACACATTAAACTTATCGATATTACAACGAACGTCTAACAAGCGATGACTTTCAGCATCTATATAAATATACTGAAATTACATACGAGAAATTATGATGAACGTGTGAGAAGCGATGATCATGAGCATGGAACTGGAACTGAGTATTAATTATTAAGAGTTTGTTGATTCATTACCTTACGCTTTCTGCAGAAGTTCGATAATTGTTAATCATTCTGGCATCTGACACACTATGTAATCACTCTCGTTTCTGTCATACAAAGAGTGTTCTGTTTTGACATGGTTTACATCATGCGATGCAATTCTGGATGTTAGAGTGCTCTACTCACATTCGTCTAACGTTCTCGCTCACTCAGTAGTGGGGATATTGTAATGTGTAATTCAATAATTGCAGTGGGTGATGTTGACTAGCTACCTTCCCTTTCGTCTACAACTTCAAAACTAGGGACGTTTGGGGCAGATAACATCAAGTAGTCTTGGATAACTCTCGGTAAACTATATGCAAACTTATAGACTTATAATGTGATTTAATACTCTTTCTAAATGCCTAAATGAGGATCTCTCGGTTTATTTTTCAATATTAACCGTTCATTGACATCTGCATATATTTTTCTGTTTTCTAAGGTCTTACTTTTATAGTATGCCTATTTGTATTTTGATTTTCACTTATGTAAATAATAAGACCTCAAGCTCTTACCTTTAGTTTATTGTCTGCTGACGTCTCCATAAGGTCTCCTGATGAGAAGTCCTTAGTTCGGAGGAGTTTACCAATTACAAGAAGAAGATTTTTCTTCAGTTTTTCTCTTGTATCGCTGAACATTCTTAATAAGAAGGAAATATATTTTTCAGTGATATAATATATATGTTTTAAACACAGATTACTGAATCGAATGCCAATTTAGTATACCATAACGAACACAAAATTATCTCTGACATAACACACATATCAGCTTTGAAACATGTTATTCACATCAGATACACACGATATTATCAGGTTAAGTGTTTTATTTTTCGGGCAATAGTCACAAATAACAGGAGGAACAATCAGGATACATTTCACGGGATTTAACTCTTAAAACTCTGGCTTCATTGAGTTGAAGAAAAGACACTGGAAATAAAGTTAAACGAAGAAAAGTAAATGTATATTCAACACAGCTAAAAAACAAGTGCCCAAACTGCTGGTACGTCAAATAAAGAGATTTTGAAAATTTCTACTTATTTTTGAGATACGTGTTTTATACCGAAAAAGTATGACATTAAATACATAGAAATAAACGGTACTCGCGTCATTGAATTTCCCAAGTGAAAGTTTCCAAAGTTGGTCTTGATAACGTTATCACAAAAGTATATACAACATCACAAAATAAACTTCCGCGATTTCACCAGAATGATCTAAAATATTTAAATAGGACACGCACAAAATAAGGTCAGCTTTGCACAATGGAACACTAACTGAGCGTCGATACAACAAACAGAATTATCTCAGGCATAACACACAGTTTGTATACTCGGTTTTTTATGTTTACTGTTTGCGTTAATTTAATACTTTATATACTATGCTCTTCTCAGAGCTATATTATTTCTGGTAACGCGAATTTCGACAGCCGAAAGACAATAAATACAAAGTTTGTAAAAAACAAACATATGCAACTACCTATAACCAGAAATGCGAACTAATGTGATCGCACAATATTGTTTGTTTGTTTTTTGAAGTTCACGCAAAGCTACACGCTAGCCATCCTTAATTTAGCAGTGTAAGACGAGAGGGAAGGCAGCTAGTCATCACCTCCCCCCGCCAACTCTTGGACTATTCTTTTACCAACGAATAGTGGGATTGACCATCATATTATAATGCTCCATGGCTGAAAGGGCAAGCATGTTTGGTGTGATGGGGATTCGAACCCGCGACCCTCGCACAATATAAGTGAACCTATATAAGCATTCTATAGAAAGCATATATGTGATAAAAAAAAAGAAAATTTCATTAAACCATAGAAAGGAAAAAGAGAACATAGTAATTTCTAAATACCACACCTGGTTGGTGAGTTAATTACATGGACAAAAATCATAGTTGTTGATTTTATATTTTATTACATCAGTAGAATCTGGTGAGTTTAGTTGTTTTTGTTTTTTTCATTGTTAACAAAATCAATGTTTAAATGCAGTTCACTGACAGAACATACGGTATAAATAAGGAAAACAAGCTTACCAGATTTTATGTTATTACTACAGTAGCTGGAAAAATCTTAGAATTGATTTATAATTCATTTATTAAAGTCGGAAATGATAGGAAAAACTTTTCAGTTATTCGAAGGTACATTATGGCTGGTATATAAGCATTGAATCGATTTAAAATAATTAGTTCGCTAAACGAGAAAACTGCTTATGTAGTTTGAAAGCGGAAGGACTTTCATTAAACAAATGTTTCAGGGCGATTTGTCTAAATCACACTAAGCGAGATTTCGTGGCGACCTGTCATAAACTCTATTGAATAAAGGACTTTCCTCGTGATCCGTATTTACTGCACAAACGGAGGTTTCATGAATGGCAATTAACCATTAAATACATTATGTGTTCTTTGTTTGTATTATTTTAATACGTTATATATTATGCTGTTCTCAGGACTTTATGTTTCCAAGTAATGCGACTTCTGATAGCTTAATGACAACATATGCATATTATAACAAACAAACATTTATAACCAGAAGCACGGACTGATTTGATCACACTCCTTTAATATGAGGGGTGAATTACCAGAAGGTATTTCTTACAGTACGATGGGATTAAGTTATATGGAAAGGAATGTTTGAATAAGGGAAGAAATGTGCCTGCTATTAAAATATTTGAACTACATCTTTTTAAGACCTGTGCTTCATATAATAATTGCTATGTAATATCCTGCAGCCCACTCTCATTTCGGAGACGAATGTGGGGTTTATAACGCCAGATACGTTCTGTGAAAATCCAGGAGGTGGCGCTTACGTGTTGTCAGCCAATATTTAAGGATTAGTTCGTTTGTTTCTTTGTTTTTGAATTTCGCACAAAGCTACTCGAGGGCTATCTGTGCTAGCCGTCCCTAATTTAGTAGTGTAAGACTAGAGGGAAGGCAGCTAGTCATCACCACCCACCCCCAACTCTTGGGCTACTCTTTTACCAACGAATAGTGGGAGTGAATGTCACGTATAACGCCCCCACGGCTGAAAGGGCGATCATGTTTGGCGCGAGGGGATGCGAACCAGCGATACTCAGATTACGAGTCGCACGCCTTAACACGCCATGCCGGGCATTCAAGGACAAATGCAGTCGAGAAGGTAAATAATAATGAAATGTGAAAAGTTGATGAAATTAGGGTTCATAAATAGACTTTTTTTCTTTCTTACTATGCATGCGTTAAAGTCTACTTTCTAAACAATAACGTAGTAATGTTTAATTTAAACCTAAAGTTATCCGAAATCCTAAAAGAGAACAAATAGTTTAAGATCTTGGTGTGATAATATAACATTATATTACTGCATAGAACAAAGACAAAATTTGTACATAATATTTTTATTGTTTTAGAAAGTTTTATTGTCCTAATATAGTTATATATCAAGATATTTGCGGATCTCTGTCTCAGGTACGGAGTATTTGAGATAAGTTTCACAATTATTTATCAGCTTATCCTTGTTAGAGATAATAATTAAAAGTCAACTGTTTTGTTTTTTAATGTGTGTAAACTCGCATAAAATTATTCCTTTTTCAATATTATGTTGTTTTATCTTTGGCGCATTCAACCACAAACTTAACATTATAACTCAGAATTGAAATATAAACTTAAAATAAGAATTCAAAATTCAACCACAAATTTAAAATCATAACTCATAATTCAACCACAAACTCAACACATAACTCAAAATTCAATCATAAACTTAATATAAGAACTCAAAATTCAACCATAAACTTAAAATAAGAACTCAAAATTCAACCACAAACTTTATATTTTCTTTGTTGATGGTCGGTAATAGTAAGTTAAGAGCTTTCATTAAGCTAATTACTGAAGATTCAATCAGTTCATCTCTCACTAGTTTGGCTATTTTGTTCGGTATGTATCTGTTTGTTGCTTACAATTTGTATTTCTTAGTTTGTACTTTAAACAGAATAGTACATGTTGATTTTATGTTACCACAAGTTTACTAATAGTAAAATATTGTTCCAAATATCATGTATTACTCATCACAATTTGTCTAAGGAGCTTGTTTGCTCTTTGATAATCTCAGATTCTATATAACCCATGCAGCATTAATAATATTCATATCAGAGCTTTGTTCACACTAAACCGTGGTTGCAGTGCTCCATCGGTTTCCTGTTATTTCCAGTTGCCATTTTACCACATCTACCGCATGTGTAGATGAATCCCTGCCCTAACAAGTCTTGTTCCTTAGGGAATAACGTGATGGATAGAAATTTACTTGTACCTGACAGCAGCCAGGGGTGTAGATCTCCAACACCATTAGCTGGGGTGTAGATCTCCATCACCATTAGCTGGGATATAGATCTCCAACACCGTTAGCTAGGTTGTAGATTTCTAACACCATTAGCTAGGGTGTAGATTTCCAACACCATTTAGGGTGTAGATCTCCAACACCATTAGCTGGGGGTGTAGATGCCCAACACCATTAGCTGAGATGCAACCGACATTTGTACTGCCCCCCCCCTCCCAACGTTCTTCTCTGTAACTGTTTTATGGATCAAGATACCATTGTCCACTTCGCCATGGAACAAACTATCGCTGTTCGTTGTCACATCATATGACATTAGAATTATCTATAAATAATAGCCCTCCAACTTTTTTATTGGTAATTTAATATCACTTTCGAAAATGTTTGAAGTTTCTTTTTAGACCGCTTCTATTATTAACAATGCTAAATTCATGTACTTTGTGGCTCAGCACTAACTCTGAAGCTTATAGCGCATTATGTATCTTTGCGCTTAATCAAACAAACTTAAAAGTAGATTTTTCATAAGCGAGAAATGAACCGGTGGTTAAAGCCAATCCGAGGGTCACGGGCTCGAATCCCAGTAGCAACAAACATACTCACAGTTTCAGCCGTGGGGGCGTTGTAAGGTGACGGTCAATCCCGCTATGCGTTGTTTAAAGAGTAGCCCAACAGTTGACGGTGGGTGGTGATGACTAGCTGCTTTCCCTCTAGTCTTACACTGCTAAGTTAAGGCCGGCAAGCGCAGATAGCCCTCGAGCAGCTTTGAGCGAATTTCAAAAAACAAACAAACAAATTATATCCAAGAGTGAAATTATTAAAAAAATGCTAACCTTTCTAAATGAGAAATAAAATGGGAAAGAATTATACACGATTTACATTTAGAGATAGTGAGAATGGGTAAATGAAATAAATCTTAAACTGATCAAAGTGAAGTGTTTGGTGATTTATTAAGATAGTTTCCACTTGAACTCAAAATCAGGTACCAAAACGTGTTAGGCAAATCAACATATATTAAAGCTGTTTGCAGAAATAATTAAACAAACATTCGTGACATTACAAGATTTAGTTATTTAGAACAGTGAGGTAGGTGGCGTTACAGAAACAAGTATGCAGAATGCCAATGTTATGCCAGTGGGTACTTCGTTAACAGTAACTTTATTCATTCATCAGTGAGTCAGTTCTAATTTAAGGGTACTCTTATGAGAATTTATTTTTTACTGTACAATGGGCTACCGACGCTATGCTCAACGGAATGATCAAACCCCGAATTTCAGTGTTATAAGTATTTAAGTTTACCGCTGAACCACCGATGACCTCTTTCACTTTCTTAAATGTACGAAATTATACGAAATTCAACGTAAAAAATGTTGCTAACTTGTACGTTGAATAAATATACGACAATGAAGGTTGGTAGGAAGTGAAAAAGAATGTCATAACAAGGCCGAACAATGACTGAGAAATCACCGAAGAAGGTCGCGATCCCATTATCTTCATTCTTCAGTGTTTTTCAGTTTATAAAAACAAATGTGAAATGGTTAAAAGTTATTAGCAGTCGTAGTGTTTCTAATAAAAAAAATGTTTGAAAATATATTGCATATAATCTGTTTAATTGTTGTTGTTGTTTTGAATTAAGCACAAAGCTACACAATGGGCTGTCTGTGCTCAGCCCACCACGGGTATCGAAACCCGGATTTTAGCGTGTAAGTCCGCAGACATACCGCTGAGCCACTGGGGGGCATAATCTGTTTATAAAGCTTAGTTCACAGAAAAAAGAAGTTCCTGGGCTTAATAACCCATAATTAATGTAAAAAGAAACATCAACAATCTTTAATGTTTTTTTTATTTCATTGGTTCCCATTTTATGGAAAATAATGGATTCCAGGTTATTTGTAGAAAATTTTTCCTTTTTATTAAAAAATGTTCATGAAATAGGTTAAATTATAGCTAAACTAACTGGTATTGAATTGACATTTGACCTCCTACTCGCGAAATAAACAAGAAAAGACTTTAAAAAAAACTATCTCAGATTTATGTGTTCATAAGTTTAATGAAGTCAAACCAAACCAACCAGCTTTCTATTTGTTTTGCTTTAAGTGCCCTAAGATATTGTTCCGATCTGAGTAATCAAAGGTAACACACTCCAGTGCACAACTGGTATAGCACTGAAGCAAAACTAATGAAACATTGTGCAATCGATTCTTTGTAGACGGTGATGTTTCATGTCAAAACCATTTACGTTTCTGAGCCGAGAACGTGACGAGAACACCTTACTTTACCAATAGCTGCATAATAACGTTCTTACTGCTTCACTGTCTTGTCATTTTAAGATAAACAAAAAGTGTCAAGCATTCTTAACCACAGACAACATTTTTAACAAAAAATAAAAGCATAGTGTAAATAGTTTCGTGAGTATCTGAAGTAATTTATTTTGGACGATGAAGATGAAAATGTTTAATCGAGATGAGGATGATTGGAAATGCGGAAGGAAGGAATGTTGTTAGAAGAGTCCCTTTACGACTATGAACGGTTCTAATCATTTTTCAAACTTATGAAAGCGCTATTTTTAAAGAGGTAATTGAAATTTAGACCATGCTATTTAGATTAAAGCTAAAGAATTGTTACCACAGAAGATATATTCAAAAGAAGTAAAAACTCGAACATTATAAAAAAATCATTTTTATGGTCGGATGAGTCTTAGAATTTTTCTCCAGTTACCTCGAGCTCAATGTAATTATTCCTAGCTAGTAGCTCACTACAACTTATTCATAAGATGTTTTACACAAACTTACTTTTATCATTCAGATCAGTAACATGTATTTATGAACGTTTTGTTGTAATTCTAAGTTACTTGAAACACGTGATGTATATCAAAACCTTAAAAACCAAATTTCGGAAAGATTAAAGAAACTAAAATTTGATTGGATACACTTTATATTTTTAAAATATTACCAACATTCGTTTGGTGACTTACGTGAAAAATGTGAGGGCCTATAGCGTTATCATTCGTGATTGGATCTCTATTGTGTATACAGCTCAGTTAAACCACTGTGCAGGTTTATGCTTAACAGAAGTAATCAGATCAGTATTAACCAACAAAAAAATGTTCACGTTTAACAAAATATTACTGTTAAGTTGGCAAGTCTTAACTCTAGCGTAAATTGTGTTCTTAAAATATTTATGTTGTTGTTGTTGTTGTTTTGAATTAAGCACAAAGCTACACAATGGGCTATCTGTGCTCTGCCCACCACGGGTATCGAAACCCGGATTTTAGCGTGTAAGTCCGCAGACATACCGCTGAGCCACTGGGGGGCAAAATATTTATGTATAGTGTGATTTAGGATGTATTTTATTTGTATCAAAAGTCTTTTTTTTTAATTTCGCGCAAAACTACACGAGGGCTACCTGCGCTAGCCGTCCATAATTTAGCAGTGTAAGACCAGAGGGAAGGCAACCACTCACCGCCAATTCTTCGGCTACTCTTTTATCAAAGAATAATGGGATTGACCATCACATTATAACGCCTACACGGCTGACAGGACGAGCATGTTTGGTGTAAAGGGGATTCGAACCCGCGACCCTCGGATTACGAGTCAAGTGCCTTAACCACCAGGCCATGCCGGGTCCCTGTACGACTGCCCCTCATTCAAAAACAATACTAAAATGCTTCAAATCTTATCTATATTTTTTATCCTAAGTTTCTTTCCGCAAATAAAAATTGAATAATAATATTTATCCATTTGGTAGAGAGTACAATGATTGTACATGGATTTAGTGAAATAGTTTTTTTTTAAAAAAAGGAGCACTTTGAATAAGTTAAATCATTTTGCGAGTAAGAAAAGAATCTACTTCTGTACTTTCATTAGTTAAAACAATTTAAACCATTTCATAGTGGGACTATTTTACACACAAATGAACCTTTTGTTTTCTTAGACAATGTAGTTAAGTTAAACATTCTTTAAACTGTCCATAACATAAGTAGTGGAGAGTCTTCAGTGACCATGCGATTAAAATCAAAGCTCAACATCCTCTGATATCTACAGTGATATACATTTTTATGGAAACACACAAGCAACAAAAATACACAAGTAATTAACAAAGATTAATAGTAAGTAGAGAGCGAATCTATTAACGTTGGAAATATGCGTAAGAAAAATGAATAGATGGTGAAGTGTACTAGAATATTGCATTGCAATGCTTTACATAGAGTATTACATGTTGTTTCATGCTTTACAACTGTATATTTTTTTTAAATGTGTTGTTCTTCATAATTCGGTTAATTCGTGTGGATGCCTTTTGACCATTCCATGTTTTAGACAACTCCACAATATCATACATGACACCAGTGTTTTCTCGAACAAATGACCCTACTTTGTTGTCAAGCAACCGGTTTATATTGTAAAAAACACAATTTTCAACTTCACTCTGGTCGAATACTCATTCCAATCTTTTAGTTTGTTTGTTACCTCTTGTGATTTTGAGCAATTATTACAGATTCTTCGAACATTAATTTGTGTCATATTGTAACATTCACACTTGTAGTTACAGTGAGATTCTTGGCCAGGTGTGTTCTCCACCGTTGTTCATCTGGTAAATAATTTATCAATAATATAAAGCTTGAAGACGACTTGAA
Source organism: Carcinoscorpius rotundicauda (assembly GCA_011833715.1). Classification (NCBI taxonomy): domain Eukaryota; kingdom Metazoa; phylum Arthropoda; class Merostomata; order Xiphosura; family Limulidae; genus Carcinoscorpius; species Carcinoscorpius rotundicauda. Next base: position 25,322,861 of record CM022405.1, on the reverse strand, counting down.
TGAACAATGAAGAAAACTTTATTATAAGTTTAACGTAGTGGCAAACATGCAACGTATCAAAGTTGTTACTGAACAAATTTTCACACAGTCACTACAATAAAAATCTCAGCTCAAACTACGAACAAAATGTAACTAATAAAACAAACAACAACTAATATTATACTACAATTTATCCTTAAAATCAATTCAAAAGTAATTACTACTTGGATAAAACTTACCATTAAACATGAAATTTATGTTTACTTGAAATTTATTCAAAAAATCTGACCGTTGTATGGAATCACACAATACCAACATCCTTTATAAAATAACGTATAATATCAGTCCAGAATTTTACATTGAAAAAACCAAAGTCACTGAATATAATAAAAAAACTTTAATGTTTGTGACCATTGCTACGAAAAAATACATAAATAAACATAAAATAACGGAAGCCATTTTAATTGAAAAACAACACCCCAAGGCACCAAGATACTTGTATAAGCTCTTAAGAAACCTATTCTGTGACCTCTTTGTTCCACACTGTATATATCTGTACACATGTGTATATGTAAGTTACTTTTATCTGATGATGACGTAATATTGTCTATATGTTACATATTTTTCATTAATAGTTTACTTCAATACTTAATTAAGTCATCTTCAAATTTCATCGTCTCAAAGTGAGCTCTTCATCTTCAAATTTATTAATAGTATAACCTGATATAATTAATATCACGAGCATAAAATTCTTAGTGAAAATTGAGGTCTTGCCAGACGTTTTCGAAATAAATTTCCTCGACCTCCTAAAAGTTTGATTTCATATGCTTGTCATGTGATATTTCAATCCTGAGAGACATACTGGATTTCATCACTGCTGTTTAACAAAGTATGACTTACCTGTACTTCTATAGGCTATATACTAAGTAACACTTTCTAAGTGGTTAAATGTCAACTAATCACAGTGTAGACTATCAATGCATCACTGTGCCCTGATGAAGTTAACGGTTACACGATAAAGGCGTGGCATTCGTGTGGCATCTGTCTTTCATACTTTTCCCCTCATTGTTTCTACAGCTCTTTCGAATGATGTATCTATTACTACATCAAGATATTTCAGTTTTCTTGTTTCAGTGCACTGGTGCTAGACAATACATTTAAATCCATCAAATCATTACATTAATATACAAATATATAATAGCGATTCGGAAAATAATATTTAAATTCTAATTTTTGAAATTAGTTTTCATATTTCTATGGTGTCTGAGGTTCGTTATAAAATCGTGATATGCTCAGATTGCTGAAGGTTTTTATGATGACTCACATCAGTTAGGTGAATTTACAGTGATATAACTTTCCGAGAACGAAGCGATTCTTTGCTAAATGATTTCCTCCAAGAAGAGAAGGGACAACAAGGGAGTCTATACCAGGATGTATGCGTACTTCAAGTGCAGTAGTTCAAGAAAGTAGGACACAGATTATTAAAACTGAGCCAAGAAGAATGAACAACACACTCTTAGAGTGTAGTGCTGAATGCCACACCAACTAATCATAACAACCTTTACGTTACTAAATACTTATCTTAAAAACCATGAATGATTATGGTATAAATGAAATGTAGAGGGAAAATATGTTTATCGGAAAGTTAGATTAAAGCTACGTTTATTAGATGGAAAACGAAAAGATTTTGTAGAGACACCGCTCGCTGTCGCATGAAGGAAACATAGAAACCTAGTTTGAATCTAAACATAAAAAAAAATATACACACATGGCCTTTCATGTTGTTGAAGGAAATATTGGCTTCCTAATAAACTACGAGACAGCTTTAGAATTATGATTACACAATATCTTTACCACGTTACTTATAAAAACAATATATTTTAAAATGAAAGAAAATAAGAAGTTGCTTAGCAAAATTCTGACCTTTTCAAAATTGTTGTAGAAATAAAACCTTGAGTGAAATAAATATGAAATTGTTCTGAAGACTATGGCTGTTTATTTCATCTTACAACAATTCACAAGCACTTTAAAAACTGACAGGAAATAATATAAAACAACATATATCTCAGAACGGTTGGTATGGGTATTAACACTTTTACTGATAAAGAGGGAACAACGTTTCAACCTTCCTAGGTCATCTTCAGGTTAAGAAAGAAAGAGTGTTTGAATGTGACCGTTGACGAACACATGTCTTAGAGACTAGAGTATGAACGCGTACCAGATTGTAGGGAGTATTGTAGTTAGATGTTAGGTTATTAAGTAGTATAGGTACAAAGATGTTCCTTTATATCGGTTTAATTTTGGTTTTAGTTACTGTATTAGTAAGGATTCTTTGGTTTTACGCTTGTTTATATTTATTTCCCTTTTGAATATCTGGTTGTTTTCTATGGTTATATTGTGTTTACTTGATTTGCAGTGTTTAAAAACACGTGAGGGTGTTTTTGTTTTGTTCTTTGAATCTATTTTCCATTTTTCGGCTTGTTTCTCCAGTATAGGAGTCGTGTCAGTTGTTGCTAATTGGTTGCTGAGGATGTGTATCAATGGGTTGGGGCCTTGGATATATAGTTCTAAAGCTATCTTGCAGGCTTCAGTTGTTGGGACTTCTGTGAAGAGGAAAATTACATCAAAACTGGCCGTTAAGGCTTTATGATTTATTTATTAAGAATATATTTAAAGTTCAAAGAGTCTTTGAAAAAGAAGCCGGCTGATTTTGCATATTTAAAAAAGTGCCCACGCTAGATATATACTCTTCAAAAAAAGAAACACAAAAGGATATTTTTGTTATTTCAAAGAGAAATATATGTAATAACGTTACAAGCTCAGAACATGTGATGTTACACGTGTTAAGGCACTGATTGTCAGACCAAAATGACAATAAAATTTGTGCACTTTGAAAACGGAGAGAAATATCGGATTTTTCGCCAAAACGCATTCGTGTCCAATAAATTTGTTTGAGAGATCTGCATGTTCTGCAAGTTCAACATGTGCAAAATCCCTATAAAAGTGACGGGTTCTCGGTTTCCATAGCTCAGTGTTAAGCCACCGACACGCAATACAGTTATGCCAAGACATGACTGAAGCACAACGCAAAAACGCCATTGGTCGCTTGAAGCAGGCGAATCTCGATCAGAGCTGTGAATGTCTACCCAAGCACCATCACAAAGCTATGGAATCGTCACCAACAACATGGATCAACTTGTGACCGTCCACGATCTGGCAGACCTCGTGTGACCACGCCCGCACAAAATCGCTACATTCGGTTACGTCACCTTTGGGATAGCACCACCACTGCGACGTCTACTGATTCAACCATACCAGGGCTGCGTAGGATTTACAATTAGACCGTACGCAACCGTCGACGAGATTCTTAGGCCCCATGTGCAACCCATCATGGTGAACGTCAACGACGTTTTTCAACATGACAACGCCCATCCTCACACAGCCCGACTCACCACTGTCTTCTTGAAGCACCACAACATCAACGTTCTTCCCTGGCCCTCCAGATCACCAGATTTAAACCCCATCGAACATCTTTAGGACTAGTTGGACCGACGTCTGCGACGGCGACAACCTCAACAGCAGACTCTACCTCAGCTTTCAGCAGCTTTGCAGGCTGAGTGGACAGCCATTCCACAGGAAGTGATTTGTCATCTCATCGCTTCCATGGGCAGGAGAATGCCAAGCAGTTATTGATGCTCACGGGGGGCATACTCGTTATTGACGGTGAGTGACGTTAAACTTCAACTAGTGAGCGTGGACTTCGCCTTTGCAGACTTTGGATGTTCAGCATTGAATGAGCAAAGTTTCACATATTTCATACAGAACTACCCGGAATAAATTTGTTAACAATATGTCTCAAATTTTGCCTTTTGCATTTTTTTTTAAGAGTATATTTATCGCGGTTGTAGCAAAATGATTCGTAAGTCGACATTATGGGTCGTAGTGGGCGATCAGGTTTGTGCGGTTTGAGGGTGCCGTATAGTTATGGTGTGCGTGATTCGATCTTTCGTAAGCAGGAATAAATGTTTCTTAAGGTTGTGTTGGTTTTTTCATTTGTAGTAGTATGTTATTTAACTGGTTTTCATGTGTTTGTGTTTTGTAGCTTCAATTTGTTTGTATCTAACAAGATGTTGCTCAGTTTTTGAATGTATGTTGTGTTCATTATAACTATAGCATTGTTGTTTATAAAATTAATATATTTTTGTGTTAGGTTGTTTTTTACATTTCTTTTCTGTGAATGTTGATAGTTTTGTGTGAAAATTCTTTGAAAAAGTTGTTTAAGATACTGTTTTGAGGTGTTTCGGGGTAATAGATGTTTTAAGTTCTGTCTGGAAAGATAGGTTGTTGGTTGTCGAAGTTGTATTCTTATTGCCGGTTGTTTTTGGTTGTTTTGTTGGCGTTTTCAGTTTGTATAGAGTGAATCACCAGTCTTCTAGCTATGTCTTCCAGGCAAGCTTTCATTTCGATGGATGGAATATTTCTAGGTGTTACTGCGAAGTTCAGTCCTTATTGAGTAGATGTATCTCTTCATTGCTTGATTTTCGGTCGGATGTGTTAATTGCGAGGCTTGTTGGTGGTTCGTTGTGTTGGCACCTTAGTTTATCTGTTTTTTTTGTAGCAGATCTTCTTTTCCCTGTCGTTCTTACTGCTGAGATTATTGATATTACATTGTATGAATCCATTTCCAAGACCCTAATCTATTGATACACATTACCAGCAACCCTTATAGAGTTCACTAACACCGAAACTAACTTTATATTCAGTTACCAAATCTAACTACAAATAAATGACCTAAGTATGGGGAATTCCGTGTCACCAGTTCTAGCTAACATTTTTATGGCACAGATTGAATCACAAGCAATCAATTCAGCCTTACACTCACCACTATTCTGGTACAGGTATGTTTATGATACAATTGTTAGGTTTACGTCTTCACAACACACACTTTATTTTTTCAGTTACGTTAACTCTATACATCCCAACATTAAATTCACCTGTGAACGCGAAACAACTAACAAAATAGCATTTCTCAACCTCACAAAAACCGATACACGATTCAAAACAGAAATCAACAGAAAAATCAACCATACTGAACTATACATTCCCTGGGACTCAGCACAGGAAACAAAACAAAAACTCAACATACTAAGTAACCAAATAAACACAACCACAAAACTATGTTCACCTGATAAAATTAACGATGAAATCAACAAAATAAAACAAAACGTCATGAACATCAAGAAACGTCCTAAAAAAAACCGTGGAAAAACTATAAGCACACACCAAGACCAACAACAAACAAAGAACAATAAATCTCAAGATACAACAAACTACTAAACCTTATATTGCTGCATACCATATGTTCCAGACATCAGCGAAAAAATAACCAACATTTGGAAAAAACCTATGTGAAAGCACAACATTCCACTAAACACCAAAGTTATTCAATAACCAGGTACAAAACTGAAGTTCATACTATGGAAAAACTACAATGACAAATAAAACGCCCACATTATTTACAATGCAACAACTGCCACGACTCCTATAATGGAAAAATGGAAAATATATTGAAGGAACAAAAAGAAAACAACACCTTTACACGTTTTTGAACACTGCAAATCAAATGAACACAACATAACCATAGAAAACACCCAGATATTCAGTATGGAAATAAATATAAACAAGCGCAAAACCAAAGAAGCCTTACTAATACAGTAACTAAAACCAAAATTAAACCGATATAAAGGAACATTTTTATACCTATACTACTTAATAACCTAACATCTAACTACAACGTCCCCTACAATCCTGTACCCGTTTATACTCTCGTCCACAAGACATGTGTCCATCAACGGTCACATTCAAACACTCTTTCTTTCTTAACCTGAAGATGATCTAGAAAGGTCGAAACATTGTTCTCTATTTATCAGTAAAAGTGTTAATACCCATACCAGCCGTTCTGAGATATATTTTTATTTCAAGTGGGTTTCTCGTCATCAAGAGCAAAACGACGAGGGACAGTGATACATGACAATTCTATGAGCTGTAATCATAGACGCCTGGTAGCGGTATTACTTTGATTTAGAAAGAAAGAGGCTAAAGTCTTAATAGATGTAAAACTGTTGGATTAAAAGCTTCAATAGTTCAATAATATACTGACTAAGGCTTAGTGATATCCTACATTCCTTATTTCATTATGATCCTATCTGCTATTAAATGGCAATATTCTCCAAGAGAAAAGAAAGGTTTAGCCTTAGACTGAATGTGTAAACACTGTCATCTTTATTCTGTAGAGTTAAGTTTGTAATATGATTTTGTTATGTGAAAACACACACACACATATATAACACAATAGAACTTAAACACTGAAACAAAAATTGATGATATACCGTTACACTTTCATGAAATTAAGTCTAAACCGCTAAGACATATTGAAAAAGTCGAGAGTTGTTCGAGATAATTTCATGACATTTCTAGTCTCTTGTATTGTGATACTCAATACCTAACTGTTGTTTGCAGTTGTACCTGCGACTCCTACGTATTTGTATTCTTAAATTGCCTCATTTTAAAATCCTTAGAGGAAAATTAAATATGACGACAGTGATACTGACACTAATAGCCTTTAAGAAAAGGCAACACACTGTGAGGTTAGAAGAATGTCACAACCATGACATTCAGTTTACGTCAAGCACAACAGCAGTGATGCATTCAGAATACTTTCCGGAAAATCATTATGATAATCGAAAGGTATAGTTTATCATTTCCTACATGTTTGCCTCTGAAGAAAATTAGTAATATGTTTTTTACATTTCTTGTACATTACTTGAAGGTTAGTAAGTCATGCTTTTACAGTTTTTGTTTCTTTGTTTTTTATTCCAGGCTTTAGAATAAGCACTAGGTTTTTCTTCCATCTGAAGTTATCCATATGAGCTCTTCACAATGTTTCGTAATAAAATGTAACAGTTTTATCTTTTTATTTCTTAATGAATGTATTTGTTGTTGTTTTTATACAAAATATTGTGTCTCACTGCTGTATTCATTACAATCATATGCACAAATAATACAAGCGGCTTTGAAACACTCATTCCATTTTCAAAACTAAAATAGTTTACTTTGAAGAGTACATAGCATTAATAACATTTTCACAATAAAAACAAATGGGTCTGAAATGCTCATAACATTTTCACAATTAAAACAAATAGGTCTGAAATGCTCATAACATTTTCACAATGACTTTGAAGTATGTATAGCACTTTCAAAGATAAAAACAACTGATTTCTAAACATATATTGCAATTTTGAAAACAAAACATGTGACTTTGAAGTGCATTTTTGTTTGTTTGAATGCCTAACATGTTATAACTTTACTTCAACACCAAGAGAAATAATAAATAGAATTAGATAAACATAAGAATGTGAATATACATTTTAAGCTACTGAAAACTAGAATTTTTAGACAAAGAAAGGCATACTCTTGAATGATAATTATGTATTTACTTAATGTAAAAATAAAAGTGTAATTCTTCACTAGAAGTTCTGATATTTAATATTAACTACAAAATAATTCTGTCTTCTAAATATCGGCTGTGATTAGCCGTTATCTGGTACGTTTGTATTTGGCAAAGCTACTATCTCCAATCGTCCCTAATTTTCAGCTATCGATCAGAAATAAGGTAGCCAGTTAGTAGCATCATTCCTTTTTAAGACATTGGCTGTAATTCTTATAACGCACCGACAGCTTAAAGTGTGAGGAATAATTTGCAACATCGCACAGTTTCAAACACATATAATCTGCTCTAAAATTCGAAAAGCTCTATGTATCCACTTAATTTGTCATAAATACAAAATACAAACATTTCTACATCCTCTCTGCACGTAAACTCACTTCTGGAGAGTGGTGTTCAAGTCACGAAACTTGTTAAAAATAAAACAATTAATGTATAACCTAATTTTTTTGTTATTCCATATATGTAAGTATAAAGAACGGCCACATTGAAGGCAGTTGATCGTATTTGTTCACTCGTGATGTCACATGTAACACAAAAAATACGCAGTTTTATGGTCTCTCAATTCTATGACGTACAGTATTCCATTATGAGGACGTTCCTGCGGTAATTGTGTATCAAATGCACTTTTTTTCCGGGAATTCTTCCGTCTACCGTCTACGACCAGTGATAATCCTTGTGAGCTCCAGAAGTGAGTGTATTCCACCAGTTTATTACATTTGTTTTCTTGCGATGAGAATATATTTCAATTTTCTCTCGCAAGAAAACGATTCTTTTTGTGTATTTTGTCTAGTTCAAAATTCCATATCAGTACCTTAATAGAACTCAAAATATAATATAAAAGAAGACGGCATTTCAAGAATTTTTTTGTGACTGTTCGCAGAAAAAAAATATCTGGAAGATTTCACGGTTTTACTCTTAAATTATAATATAATTCCTTGTTAAAGTTTTCTACAATCGTTATCAAATAAAGTTGGGGCGCGTATTAACCCTGTATTTCATAGCTAACGAGTCGAATTCGAATTTGTGCGATAATATAAAATATCCTCTCCCCACTTGAAATTGTAGGTGTGCTATAGGAGTGACAGTCGACCAAAACATGCATGGCGTGTGTTACGTCTTATAATTTATCCTGGCTGAGCCCCCAATTTATTATGTTACGTGTTACGTTGTTGTTGTTGTTTTGAGTTAAGCACAAAGCTACACAATGGGCTATCTGTGCTCTGCCCACCACGGGTATCGAAACCCGGATTTTAGCGTGTAAGTCCGCAGACATACCGCTGAGCCACTGGGGGCTACGTGTTACGATTTCAAATAGCCTGAAACTGTGTTAAATTTTAATTTTAATTTAGTAGCTAATTAAGCATAAAGATGTTTCAAACTTATGACGTTTACGAACAAGATTGATACATATATTTTTTCTTTTTTAATAAAAATATATTTTAATCTACAAACAATAACACAATTTATAATAACGGTTATTTTAAGTAATGATTTGTGTACAAAAATTTTACAAACTTACAAACAATATTGAGTCTTCTATCCGAAAAGCGATTTTCTTTTTAGTTGATAAAGCACAATTCAATATCGTGGAGATAGCTAGCTTTTCAGTGGTCATACGTGAGTTTTTCACTGTTAATATTAGAAAATGTATTCGTAAAAATACTAATGTCCGATGTTAATCCGCTGAAGTTAAGCGATTTGTAATGTTCGAAATCTATAAACGTTCCTCGCCAAATATCTGTAGTTCCCGATTAATAAGGATAAGTCACAGTTATAGCTTCAGAGATTTATAGTGTACTAACAAACCAACAGTATATATTGTCTCTTGGCGCGTCGGTTTATAACCATCCAGCAAGGATCTCGAAATTTCAGTCGGCTACAATACTGGTATTCATATATATATATATTGTTGATTTTTACAATCGGAACTCTTCTATAAACTTAATGACTAGGAGGGAATTTCGCAATACAAATTTAACAAATTTCTAAATATAAATATAACATACATAAACGTTGATATTAAAATAAATTTACAATGGTAAATCCGTTACATGGATAATGGGATTCTATTGACTGATTCCTTTCCAACTGGTTAGTAGTTGAGAATTAGACATGGCTGTACATAATCTTAGTAGCTTTGTCATAAATATAGATAAAGTTGTTTGTAAACGTTGATAGAGTCACAGAGGCAGCTTGTATAAGTTAATGTGTAGAAGGTGTTTTGGTTCTATAATTCAATAACCGGAACTCCTTTCCTTTTTTTTGTAAGATGCCAACTAATATCGCTTCTATATAACCGAATAAAAGATGGTATTTTTAATGTCATAAATTTTTATTGTATAATAAATTTTTCTTCTATCAGTAGAAACTGATATATTCTGTATTTTTGCAATGCATGCTTAAATCCTTTCATTCTGTTCTGTTGAGAAATATATCCAGTCATGCAAATCATGTTAGAAACCCGGTTTTTAGCGTTGTAAGTCCGCATACATACTGCTTTACTACTGGAGCTAGGTCAAACATATTTAAGGCGCAAAATCTGTGTGAATATAAAAGAAATATAGTGAAAAAATATCAACACTTTGCAAAATTTATGTTTTTAGTTTCTTACGACGTTTGTTTTTTGAATTTCGCGCAAAGCTACACGAGGGCTAGCTGTGCTAGCCGTCTCTAACTTAACAGTGGAGGAAAGGCAGCTAGTCATCACTACCCATCACCAACTCTTGAGCTACTCTTTTACCAAGGAATAGTGGGATTGATAGTCACATTATAACGCCCCAACGGCTGAATCTCTCGACGTTTATAGCAGCGAATTAGAAGTTCGTTCGTAATAGTGGAGAGACAAGACTATTTTAGAATTGTAGATTTGCACTCATGACTCTCAGATTATATAAATTAAGCGCCTTAACCACCAAGTCACGTCAGGGCCTTCTAACTTAAAGTTATAAATAAAGTGCTATAATGTATTCATTTTAACGTTTTTAAGCAACACCTACCTCGGATTTAGACTAATATTGGATGTTTTGTTAAATTATTATTGTTAAATTTATGTTAATGATATTTTATAATGAAGTGTAGAGCTTGGACTTACGTGCGAGTAGACTGAGCATTTCTCACATCATATTATTTAAGCTATCACTTTTCAAAATATTTCAGTATGTTTTATTTACAAGTTATGCCTTCTGGCGGTTGAGAGATAAATTTTAAAAATACAGCTCTAAAATCTGGGGTTCGATTTTCCTTTCTTGTCGGGCAGAACGTAGATAGTTCATTTAGTAATTTTAAATAGTAAGAAACAACTATTTAGTTGTAATTTTAATTTGACTACTCCAAAACAACTATGATATACTATAGTTTTAACTTGGTATTTCATCTGGTTCCCAATCAGAAACTTCATTTTCTGAAGGTATTAAATATTAAAAAGAGTTAAAAAACACATAAAGGCTCTATATAGGTCTGTGTGTGATTGCCATAACTCTAAGAGGGAAGAACTTAAATTTTGCATATATTAAGTGGACCCTTAGGATGTACAGCTGAGTATTATTACTTATCTACGTGCACGAGCATGTGTGCTAGAGCATCTTTGCATGAGACAGGCTTGAGAAAAAAATACGTAGAAAAGAAATGGTTCCAATTTGCAATATACAGAAAAACTAGTTCGTTTTAATAAAAATTCATTTCAATAATGGCTTTAATGCCATGTTGCTTAGCAACAAAAGTGTATAAGTTATACTTTTATGCTAATATAGGTTCAGAATACACACACTTTCAACCTGTAAATTGAGCGAAGCCGGTTATTTTCGCTAGCTTATATAGATATGTATCTGTATATAATGAAATACATATCTGATATTGATAAAGTTAACATGATTAAATTTACTGTAGTAAATTGGTTCTGGGTATGAAAAATCTGCGAACTTTATTAACAAGAGGCATAAAACGAAAATCAATAGCAAACATAGTCTTCTCGAAAATGTGATGGGCTACTCTACCTAGCAAACTTAAACGGTAATAAAGTTTAGTAGCTTGATGAAACTCCAGCCTGTTCACCACTTTTTTTCTAAAATAACGGTCCACCGTCTAGTTTACACGTATGTAACGTTTCGGTTGAAAGCTAGTTTTATTACTCTACTATGAGTTTTGTGATTCGTAATTGATTCTTAGAACGTATGCGTATGGTTTGAATATTGAACCTTAATGGAATTTCCACGATTTTTATTTCTAATTGTAATACTTTAGAAACTTTTCATGTGTATATTTTGAATTTTATAGCGCATTATAATTCGTATAAAAATAAATAAGAATCCTGACGTCTCTCTCTATGTATATATGTATATCACTTAATTAATTTTTTGAAAAAAAAAGTTGCAAATCCGTTTTGATGCGCAAAATGTTTTATTTTTAACAGACGGTCAATTTTAAGGTTGTTTCATGACATACAATAAATAGTAACCCTTAAACTACCAGATATAATGCTTTTGTTTCATCCTAACGAGGCCTCCCCGCTCGTACAGCGTTATGTCTGTGATGTACAACGCTAAAATTAGGGGTTCAGTTCCCTTCGGTAGGCGCAACAGGTAGAATGATGTGACTTTGAAATAAGAAAACACACGTTCCTGAGTAAGGTTTTTCTGCACCCCAAGTCTGAAATACATTACATCTGAGAACCATCAAAACTTGAGCTTGTCTTAGATTTGTGTTCATTATCTTTATGAATCTGAGACATGCGATTTCAAGTGGAAATCTCTGAAGTAATTTGAAATATATATGCATTTCCTCAAAGAATATCTTGCAGAAACATTATTAAACCTGATTTATCTTTTTCTCACCATTGATTTTTGTCATTTTATTCATGTTAAGTATATTCATTAAAAATAGATAGCAACCAAATAAGTGATCAAAATTTGTTTCTTTGCATTAGAGCAAAGCCACTGCGGGGAATCAAATCCCAGATTTTAGGGTTGTAAGTTCATAGACTTGACGCTGCTCCATTTGTAAAAAAATGAATCTCCTTTCTCATTAAGAGTTCAATGAAAAAAAATATTATTTTCAAATGTTTGGAGTTTCGCTGTCGGTGATAAAATAACACGAAAATAAATGTGAGCGTTTCTGTAAGCCCAGAAGTGTATTTTATGTGTTGAAAAGTACATTCAAAGAAATACAGTTAAGCCAATTCTCTGGACCGAACCAGTACACAATACTCTATACCACAACTCAAACTGTCGATCCTTTCGACAGTTAGAGGGTTGAGCCTATATTTTGTTCTTTCATCTCGTCTAGAGTTCTCTGAACACGATAGATTAAATTATCTCAGGAGTTTCATCGATATATCTGAAACTATAAGAAAAGATAGAAAGGTAGAAAATGAAAACTTGCTGTACACGATGACTCAACTCAAAAGACAGTATTTTTTTACACCATCAAGTATATATATTCTGATTTATCCAAGAAACTGTCACTAGAATCCTCACCGAAAAACCACAGTTACTGTTAATATAGATGGAAGATATTAAACGTTTTAAATTTGTTCATAAAACGTAATGAATTATCTGAAATAATTGTGGCAAGTAGGTTACAGCTGATTTTGTTTTATAATATGACTGGAGATGAATACTTAAAGCATGACGTATTTCCTTTTTCATCAGGATGGTTCAATAATTTTTATATTTGAAATTTTACTATGTAGTAGTAATGTGCACTAAGAGATAGCTGGATGGGCTAAAGCCTTTGCCTTCCTGCCTCTGTAACCCCAAAGTGATTTTTTCTATCATAGAAATTGTCAACAATTAACAAAATATACGTTTGACTTTACATTTTGTTTGCTGAGAATTGTTAAAACAGAAAAAAATATTTTAGCTTTAAAATGAATATAGGATCCTGTGTGAATTTAAAGAAAAATGTAATATGTTATTAAGTGTTAAAAGCAATAATTCACTGCTTCGTTTTAGATCATAAAAGTGTTTACAAGACACTTATTAAACAGGAATAAAAGATGAAGCGTTTGTTGTTTAGGGAGTTTTACCCTCTATGTGACACAAGACAACTCACAGCCCTCATTGTTTCCTCTAAAAACCAACACTAAAAAAGGCTTGTCTTAAGATGCTTGAAAATTACCCTTTTTGTTAATAAGCCCCTTCCTTTCTAACGTCATCAGTACATTAATGTTGTAAAGTATACCGAGTTTAAACTTTGTTGTTCGAAGTCCACGTGCTACCCTTTAATCTAGTGGCTTTTTTAGTGAAAAGTTTTGACAGACTTTTCACGTCTTTCACTTCCATGTTCGTCGGTTTCCAAAGGCACATTTGTGCAAAATGAAAGCACAAGAGTTCATAAGAGCTGCATCACTGGACTTGACAAAACGAGACTGACGTGATTCCATTTTCTTCAACCATCTTTCTCAAGAAAACAGTTGTTCAATTTGAGATTGTGACTTTTACGCATTTGTCACCTTCAAATAGTTGTTTATTAACTTATTATCAATTCTAGAAAATATCTTCCTCTTCACGGCAATGGTTTTTTTTTGGTTAGGAGAAATTTCTTTCATTAGCGTAATTTTCGCTTCACGGATGAGAGTATTGTTCTAAACTGGATTTAGGTATAGTTTCAAAGCCAGATATTCTTCTAAATGTCCTGATGCTAGACATATCCTGCTTCCAATGAAATATTGAAGTCCTCATTCTTTCAAACGCATCTTTTGGCCAAACATAATCTAACAATCTAACTGTTCGAATATACTCGTCGTAAAGAATTTTTGTAACTCCCAACCGTAAGTCTACCATGATGACATTGATCAATTCCCAACTGTAAGTCTACCATGGTGACATTGATAAATCCCCAACCATAAGTCTGTCATGGTGATATTGATAAATCTCCAACCGTAAGTCTACCATGGTAACACTGCACAGGCGAAGAGCTGTTGTCTACGGGTGAATTAAAAGTGTTCGTATTTTCCCACCAAACCATCTTGTCTATAGCTTAGAAAAATTTAAAAGTAATTTTGAAGAGCTAGAATATTTCAGGGAATTTTCACTCTGAACAATATATAATTACGCTTCTGAGGCACTTTAATTTGATCTCATCGTAATACAATTGTACAAACAAAGTCTAACTGTTTTCCCACCACACAACTAACATGTACACTATATTATGCATCCTAGAACACATTACATTGTAATCCTTACATTTCTTTATAATACACCATTTTTAACCAATGTTACAATTAAATCAATTATTATAGGTTTATTTAGCTGTATAAAAAACATAACTTGGGCTGCATCACCAAATGAATCACTCTCTCAACCATCCGTAACAATGTTATTCACTAATCACAGCCTACTTAAAAACTCATTTAATTCATTTTAATTTCTTTAAAAACGCAAATCACCTTAATGAACATCACAATGAATTCCTTCTATTTTAAACTATTCCACAACGTTGCCCTCCTATCCTGATGTACATTGTAACGAATCCTTTCTATTTTAAACTATTCCACAACGTTGCCCTCCCACCCTGATGTACATTGTAACGAATCCCTTCTATTTTAACTTACTCTATAACGTAGCCTTCCCACCCTTACTTATATCACAATAAATCCCTTCTTTTGTAACTTATACTATAAGGTAGCCCTCCTCTCCTTATTTATATTACAACGAACCCCTTCTGTTTTGACGTGCTCCATAACGTAAACCTCATAACTTGACTTACACCATAACGATTCCCTTCAATCTTAACCTATGCTATAATGTAGCCGTTTAACCCTAACTTACATCAAAATGAGCACCTTCTATTTTAACATACTGCTTAATGTAACTCATCCTTTCCGACATTAAATGTATCCCTTTCTATTTTATCCTACTCATTTAACGTAACCCACTCCAATAACCCACACCACCATTTTATCTATACACCAAAGACTTGTTAAAAAAAGAAGAAAACTTTCCAGGGTTTCTACTTGTTTGCAGTTTTATTTTATAACTGATTTAATATAATTTACTTATCATTCGTAAGTTCCCTGTATCGTCTGTAATATATGGTAATTCAAGACGTCACTAATGACAGACAGTATTCCATTTTATTTTACACTAAAAAAATAAAAAACTGATTCTTATAAAGAAACAAAATGTAAAATTTGTCATAAAATTTCCTATCATTGATGTGTATTCAATTCAATAAATAAACTTGAACGGAAAATATTCTATTTTTCGTTCAAAGTTAGTTTCTGTAAACTACTTAATGAACAACCCCAAAAATGCAGAGAAACCAACAACAACTCTATTTTATGTCTCTCTTCAGAGAGTTAAATAAATACGTACTGTCAACTTATATTTCGATTCTCATGGCGTCTGAAGTTTGTTTTTTACATTTTATTTCCATCACAAAGTTGAATAATGAGGAAACACTGTTATAGTAACAACCTGTGTTAAGAGACGAGAGTTCGGAATGAGGGTATGTTTAGTTATATAGTTGAATGTTTTGTGTGTAGAAAAATTTAATGAAATTTTCCATCTTTCTTCTTTCTATTTAGCGCTGTCTTTAACCAACCAGGTAGACTGTCATGGGATTTGGGATTGATAGGTTGAAAATAGCTTTAAGTTTATTGAACATGTCAATGTATGTCAAAATATAAGACACTAAATGAAGACAAAGAAATCTTAATGAATATGTAGAAAGAAGTGTAGACCGTCATTGTTCAGATAAAATGTTTCATTAATTAACAAACTTGAAACTCCAGGCTTCAAATTGAACACTTTATGTATAACATTGAAACTAAATAAAAAAAAAATGTAAAAGAAAAAGTTATGTTCCATTAAGGATTTGTCTGGTTATTTCACATGTAAAGTTATGTTTCATTAAGGATTTGTCTGGTTATTTCACATGTAAAGTTATGTTTCATTAAGGATTTGTCTGGTTATTTCACATGTAAAGTTATGTTTCATTAAGGATTTGTCTGGTTATTTCACATGTAAAGTTATGTTTCATTAAGGATTTGTCTGGGTATTCCACATGTAAAGTTATGTTCCATTAAGGATTTGTCTGGTTATTTCACATGTAAAGTTATGTTTCATTAAGGATTTGTCTGGTTATTTCACATGTAAAGTTATGTTTCATTAAGGATTTGTCTGGTTATTTCACATGTAAAGTTATGTTCCATTAAGGATTTGTCTGGTTATTTCACATGTAAAGTTATGTTTCATTAAGGATTTGTCTGGTTATTTCACATCTAAAGTTATGTTTCATTAAGGATTTGTCTGGGTATTCCACATGTAAAGTTATGTTTCGTTAAGGATTTGTCTGATTATTTCACGTGTAGTATATCATACAAACGTTTTGAAAGAACAATGTATCATCAGCAAAGCTCTTTTGTAACTTTTTGACACAGGAAATTATCGATATTACATGTAACAAACGGTTACTGTTTATTTGTTTTCAAAGGTAAACGCATTTCTTTACTTAATGTTAGTTTCATTAACAGTACTGATTAAAATATTCAGTTTCGGTGTACCATTGAATAAACAAGACTTACTTTTGTAGATTTTATTTTTCTATTGTGAGGATAATTTTCATTATTTTCTAAATGCATTAAAAACTATCTATAAAAGTTGGCCTAACCTCGAAAGATATTATTTAAATTACGATTGAAAAAAATTGTAAAGGACACCAAGACGATCATTTAAGGTATTCTATAATCATATAACTTTTTTTTTATTTTGTGACATTAGATATTCCTAGTTAGACTGGCATAATTAGAATGTTAGATAGACCGATATATCTATAACACTGGATACTCCTAATTAGACCAGTATATTTATGACACTGAGTGTTCCTTGTCAGACCTGTATGTTTATGACATTTGATACTTCTATTTAGACAAGTTTATTTATGATATTGGATATTTCTAGTTAAATTGATATATTTATGACAATGGATATGCCTTGCCAGATTGGTATATTTATGACTTTGGATACGTCTAGTTAGACTGGTATATTTATGACACTGGATATTCTTGATAAAGTAATATGTTTGTGATATTGAATATTCCTAGTTAGACTGGTATATTTATGAGACTGGATATTCCTTGATATACTAATATGTATATGACATTGGATATTCCTTGATAAATTGAAATATTTATAACATTAGCTATTCCTTGTTAGCCTGATATAATTACTATTTAGACCAGTATACTTATGACACTGGATATTCCTTGTTAGACTGGTATGTTTATGACATTGGATACCCCTAGTTATACTGGTATATTTATGACAATGGATATTCCTTTTTCGACTGATATATTTATGACAATGGATACTCCTCGTTAGACCAATGTATTTTTGACATTTGAAAATTACTTGTAAGACTAATATTCTTACGACATTGGATACCTCAGCTAGACTGGTATATTTGTGATACTGGATATTCTTAGTTAGATTAATATATTTATAACATTTGATACTTCTTGTGAGACCGATATATTTATGACATTGATTATTCCTAGTTAATCTAATATAGTTATAACACTTGACATTCGTAATAAAATAAGTATATATATGACACTGGATATTCCCAGTTAGACCAGTATATTGATGATATTAGTTACTCCTCATTAGACCAGTATATTTATAATACTGGATACGAAAAATTTGGGCAGCATATTTATGACACAATACGATTAGTTAGACCGGTATATTTATGATTTTGGATATTTATAATTGGATCAGTATATTACATTAGCAACGTTATTTACTTGGATGGGTTTTAGTTGTGATTGATATAGTTTTAGTTAGAAATTATTGATAATTATTTTCCGGAAATATACATCCACAGTGTACGGCCAGATGGTTATGGTGTTCGATTTGCAACCTTAGGGGCACTGGTTTGAATCTCAGTTACACAAAACACACTCGCCCTTTAAGCTGTTGGGGTGCTTAAACGTTTCGTTGTTGTTGTTTTGAATTATGCACAAAGCTACACAATGGGCTATCTGTGCTCTGCCCATCACGGGTATCGAAACCCGGATTTTAGCGTGTAAGTCCGCAGACATACAGCTGAGCCACTGGGGGGGTTAAACGTTTCGATCAATCCAGCTCTTCGTTGATGAAAGAGTAGCCCAAGAGTTGGCGGTGCGTGGTGATGACTAGCTGTCTTTCCTCTACCCTTACGCTGCTCAGTTTTAAACGACCAACGCAGCTAGCCCTTGTGAAGCTTTGGGCGAAGCTCAAAACAACTAATAAGATCGCCATCCACACATGAACAAATATAAATAAATCTAGTATCGTGATGATAAAATAGCAAATGTTTTTTTGAAAAACGAAGATTGAAGTACGCATCTAGAAAAAAAACACTTAATTTTAAGTTCTGTAATCGTTTATACTTACGTAACGCATTTTCTTTGTAATAATATAAATGCATATGAATAATAGTAAAGATGCAGTGTACAAAGTATTATATTAGATATTTAAAATATTGACACCAAAGCAAAACGCAGTCTACAAAGATATACTTCAAATAATTAACATCTCAAATTAACAGTGGTGAAACATTGTTTTATAAATAACATATTTCTATCCCGTTTTAGTTGTTTTTGATTTTTAACATAAATTTTTCTCCATTACGTACAGATTTTTCACAAACGTTATAGGTATTTTTACATTAGTGAATCTTTTTTTTTAATTGAAATCGGGACACATTTTGTTGTGGTTAAAATGTTGACAATTACTGGCTATAAACTAAGGGTCGCGGGTTCGCATACCCTTTGCGCCAAACATGCTCGCCCTTTCAGCCGTGGGGGCATTATAATGTGACGGTTAATCCCACTATTCGTTGGCAAAAGAGTAGCCCAAGAGTTAGCGGTGGGTGGTGATGACTAGCTGCCTTCTCTCTAGTCTTACACTGCTAAATTAGGGACGGCTAGCACAGATAGCACTCGAGTAGCTTTGTGTGAAATTCAAAAAATAAACTAACAAACAAAGTGGTTATAAATTTATCTAGATCAATCACGACATGAGAGTTTTATAGATCTTTCTGGAACCCACATAAAACACACCGCTGGTATATAAACGGTTAAAACGCGCATTTCTGGATCGTATTTACTTGTGCGAGTTTTTTTTCAATATTATCTATTTGCCGCTATGAGAGCAAGAGGTTGTATAAATTACCCAAATATATTTTGTTATATTTCTGGTAAATTTGTTGTAAATTTAATCTAAGTAAGAGTTTTTCTTTCAGATTTGTAAAAAATTCTTACATGATAGAAGAAAATGAACATTATTTACAAAATCTGCGTAACTGAATTAAGGATAATCCATTATCAAAATCAAAACAACTCATATGAAGTTTAAATACGCAAGCCTGGACAATTGGTTTATTTATCACTTCGTGTTTGCTAACAGAAGTAGCTATCATTAGTGATAACACAATGTGTAACATAAATTTTGTTCCTGTATAGTATGTGTTATTTCTTAATTAATTATATTGTAAAAGTACACAAAATGGCCATTATTCCCTATAAACTTTTTCATTTTGTGACCTAGATAATGAAATTTATAAATTAACCTATTTTCTATGTACAAACGGGCAAACTTGCACATTTGCATTTACATAACATCTGAATAAAACAACATATGAATCAAGATTTTCATGTATTTATACTAAAGTTATACAAAAATGAACAAAAAGGTTTAGAAGTGAGTAGTTTTTCGAGATTTGCGACTGTAATGTAGATCACTTTCACGTATCAGCCCCCAAATATAGTCTCCCATCATGCTTACGTTATTGTTGTTTTGAATTAAGCACACAGCTACACAATGGGCTATCTGTGCTCTGCCCACCACGGGTATTGAAACCCGAATTTTAGCGCTGTTATTCCGCAGACATACAGCTAAGCCACGTTGCACGCTCCTTGGTAGCGGTGTCAAAGTCCAGTATATCTTGGTAGAAACGCCTTGCTCCTCTGAATATGCTTTCACGTTCCCTTTGAAATTATCAAGATGAGGGTCAAGACTATGGATTTTCAGGGGCATCCTGGAGCCCATTTTGCTGTGGTTCTTCACCAGAGCCTCAATCAGTTCCACATAATTTTCGGCCTTGTGATTGCCCAAGAAGCCCCAAACCACTGTGACAAAGTTGCCACAAGCCTTTTCTTTCTTCCTACTGAGCTTCTTGGGGAATTCTGTACACTCCAGGATCTTCTTTATCTGTGGACCAACTAAGACACCAGCTCTGAACTTTGCCTCAAACAGCTTAGGGAAGAAGTCTCAAAGGTACTTGAAGGCAGCAGACTCCTTATCAAGAGCTGTGACAAATTGATTTATAAGACCCAGTTTTATGTACAATAGCAAGAACAACACCTTCTGGAGCTCCACTAGTAGCTCATACTTGACATTGTGTCCAGTTGTAGCCAGTGCTTCCTGTTGTAGTGTGCTGCAGTGTCCCTGCTGTCCCAAAGGTAAAGATAACAGGGAAACTTGGTAAAGTCTCCTTGGAAACCCATCAAGAATGCCACCACTTTGAAGTATCTGATAACCTCCCACCCATACTTATCATACATCAAGACTTCTAACAAGGTCTTGACGCTGTTGTATTTCTCTTTGAGGTGCACCGAATGAGCCAGAAAAAGAAACGGATACTTATCCCCGTTATGGGGCAGCACGGCTTTGAGACTACTGGATGAACTATGAATAAAGAGGCGCCACTCGTTCGGGTTACAGGCAATTCCAGTTGCCTCACACGAACCGGGTACATTGTGGCAGAAGCAGAGCCCATCTTGATGAGTGAAGAAACTTAAAAAATGTCGGTGACGCTTCCTCTGATTTGCAATTTGTACAGTTTCATCTAACGAATCCCACTCCTTGAGCCTAGGTGTATAAAGCTCGGCATTCGACTTTGTTAGACCAAGATCTCTGATCAAGTCATTGAGATATCTATGGTTGGGGTAGTATTGGTTTCTCTTACCAGCTGAACCTTTAAAATTGTAATATGGATTTTCAACGTTTACCTCCTCTTCTGATTTGCTGATCTCTTTTGATGATAGCTGCTTTCTCTCTGGCGGAGTGGGTACAGGGAGCTTAAGGCAGTGTGGCACTGGGGTGATGGATGATGGAAGGTCCAGATACATGATAGCAGATGCATTCTTGCCAGACCGACATTTGGAAGAGTTCACTATGCAGAAGTAGCAATTGCTTGAGTGGTCAGTGGTTTCATGCTAAATTCTTGGAGTAGCGAACTTCATGGCATTCTTTTTCCCTCTGTACTTTCCTGCAAAAAAGGAAATTATAATTGTTATTATGAAAAATAAATTTATTTCATCCACAACTAATGTGTAAGAGGTTCATGCAAATTATTCTATATGTGATATTCTTTTTTAGAATTGCAAATTTAAAAAAATAAATTGAAAGATATCTTAATTTTAAAAGGTTTAAAATTTAGATAATATAAAATTTTACTATTCAAGCAAGCAAACTTTTCCCTCTTACCTTCTAGAGTTTTTTGCAGTGCTCGCAGGTAAAACGAGGTCTTGATCCCCGACAGGCATGTCGAAATATGCCTTGTAGGCTTCACACATTTTAGCAGATGCTGTCACAGAGTACTTTTTCACTCTTGTCTTGATAAATTGGCCACATACATAGCAGAATGCGTCTGGAGATTGCTTGCAGCTTTTTGATGCCATCTCTGATAAAATCAGATAGGTCTATGTGTTTACTTAGGCAGCTAGAACTAAACTGAAGTGGTGAGCTACTATATATATAAATATATTACTATGGAAAGTTCTTGAAAAATTCCTGTAAGTTCGAGAAAATTCTCTATCAGCTACTCAGTACTGAATCTACCTGGAATGTTCTGACAAAATGGTTAAATTTGAAAATTTCATTACCCAGGTCACAAAAGCAAGGTTTGAAGAGAAAAAATAGATCTTTTCCATTTACTTTAGGGATAAGCAATTAGGAAATAATACTTTCTGTCCAGGAACAAGAAAAAGTAAAAATTTTGTTTCGTTGTGTAATCAAACAGGAGAACAATATCATTAAATGTAAATCGTATAGACATATAGATTAAAAATAGATTTAAACTGAACGTATTTCCACAGGGTCCACGAAACTATTCTGTTACAAGAGTAAATAGAAACACAAGAGTAACAAATATTTTTATTCGTTGCTGTTGAAGTTCATATATCATGCTATGTTGTGGCGCACAGAGTGCATAATTGTTCTCATGATATATGGCACACGCACGTTTTACTGACATCACGACAACATAAATTGCAACCTTAAGCATCCCTTATGTGACGTCCTAAAAGTGTGTATTGGATGAGAAACATACACTACATTACTGTGTTATAGAGCGAATGGTTAAAATAGGTGACCTCTCAAGGCGGCTTTCAGTTTCCTTTAGAGAAAATTGTAGACAAAAACATAATTAGAAACTGACATAAATAGTTAAGTTTCAAGATGGTGTTACAATGAAACCTCTAAACTTTCTGATAATGAGATATCTTTCCATGTTTTTGCTATTTTTGAAGTCTGATTTTCTTCAGATCATATAATCCAATAGTTTTACGATCTCGTGACCCCTAAAACAGCCTTGCAACCCCCTTTTGGATTGGGAACCGAAACTGAGAAACACTAATCTAATCTATGATATTTTTCATATGCGATTATTCCTAACGTTTGCTTACATATTATATACATTCCACAATGTTCCCCGCTATGGTACAGTCTATGGATTTACAACGCTAAAATCAGGTGCTCGATTCCTTTTGGTGGACAGCAGATAGTCCGATGTGGCTTTGCTATAAGAAAACACACACACGTATTATATAATGTGTGATTGTAGTGATTCCAGTGTTTTTAACCTGTAAACTTGTCTGTATTTATAATTTCTATTCTTTTTCTTTCATATTTCAGTTAAAAATGTACAATTACTACCAAGGAACGAGATAGAGAAATGAATTGACACTTGTAAATGTTATTAAATGTATTCTTAGTTTAATGTGTTAGAACGGTTCATTCTAGATTTACAAAGTATTTTTGATGTTATAATTATTGGCCTGGTGGTTATAACATTCAACTACCTATCTATGGGTCTTAGTACTTTTATCGAACATGCTCACCATTTCAACCGTGGGTGCTTTATAATATGACGGCCAATCCTAGTGTTCGTTGATAAAGAGTAGCCGAAGAGTTGGCGGTGGGTGTTGTTGACTAGTTATCTTCCTTCTATTCTTACACTGCTAAAATTAGGGATGGTTAGCGCAGATATCCCTCGTGTAGCTTTGCGCGAAATTCCAAACAAACAATTACTTTAAAAAATAACCTTTATCTGTTAATTCAGTAGATTCAAAAGCAAGAAATTAAATATATTTTTTGTGTTGTTTCTAACTAGTGATTTTGCTCATTTTTATGTCGTTTTTAAACTAATAATTCCGATCATTTTTGTGTTGTTTTTAACAAGTGATTCTGATAATTTTTGTGTCGTTTATAACTAGTGATTTTGATAGTTTGGAATAAATGAAATACAATGTTTTTCTGAACTCGAAAAATATAAGCTAGACTTCTTTCTGCATAAACACTTGGCAGCTGCTAAGTTTGCTTTTAGTGTAATACATTGATTTCAGGTTTTCACGTGCAATTAAAGTTTAATCAGAGAAGTCGAGTCGAGAACAGAGAAAAAATAAAAAAAATATCCCTAGATTAAGTAGTTATAGTAAAAAAAATAAAAGAATGTTTAGCAAACCGAACGTGATTCAAGAGGTAGCGTGCCACACGCTACGGGGATGTGGGTCCTTGTTCAGATCCCGTTACTGTGAAAGTAATATTAATAACAGCTTGCGCTCTGTGTTTTAAGAAGTTAGGAAGATGAAAACCGTGAAATCCTCTCACTCGATCACTCAGTAGCGCCTCAAGGGTCGACTGTTGGTACTATTGATATATACCTTCACTGTAATCTGTGAATTCAAAATAAAAGAGAACTAGCGCAGATTACCGCTGAGTATCTCTGGATGTCCAAAACAAGCAATGAGAATACTGAAGTTTCATCTGAATAATACTGACAGCTTTAATTAGATTCTGAAGGAAGTGAACGTCCTTTTGGCAAATACGTTCGGATTAGAACCGCAGCCAAATGAAAAGTCTAAATTTTTGTTTTATTGTGGAAAACAGTTCAGTGAGTGAACTAAGAATAAAAAATGAACCCAAACTGCGGTATTTTTGGTAAAATTTTTTTCCAAACATTTAACTATAAAAACTAATGGTTCTTGTATATGTATTTCTTAGAATGAGACATCAGAGATAAGGACTCGAACCGAACTCATTACTAGCAACTGTTTAAATCAAACTTGATGTTACGTTACTGGAATTTATTTTGACCAAATCTGCACTGCTGTGTTTAATAATCACTTAAGTTAGGGAAACCATGCATGTGTTCGTTTATACCAGAGTTAGAACACTGATGTAATCAGTAAAATTAGATCTAATCCTCTAAATCAACAAAACGTGTTCCAGTTTCAAGTTATCTAATGGAATATAACAAGTAGAATTTACGTTGTTTCATAGAATTCTTGGGCTTAGGTTGTGCAAGGGAATTTTGTCTTAAAGTACCTTCGTCACGAAACGCGAATTTTCCAAACAACTTTAGAACCCAACTTTTATACTTAATTTTGGATGTTAGTTCAAAAACAACCAATATTGTTTTGTTTTCAAACTATCAATAGTGAGGACCGAATTTCTTTGTATTGGTTCATAAGAACGTTAAAATAAACTTATCTGATCAAAGATTTATCAAAATTACAAAAACAAAATACCATAATTTATTTTAACACGGAAGAAATAAAAGGTGCTTAGAAAATATAAACAAAACTGTAGCTTACCTGAGAATTACGTCACTGTATCACACTGGAAAGTAATTTCCTAGCTGTCTCTGAAGATCCGTAACCGTTGCTTTCCCGAGTAATGAAGTTACAGAACTGACCGTGAGGGGCGTCTATATAGGTACGGATATGTCGATTTTCTCATTTTGCGCGCGCGCGCTCTCACCGCTAACCTGTTTTTATATTGTTGAACGTGAAGTCGTTGCCATGACAATTTCTTTTTATTATCAAATTAATTTGGTATTACTTGAAGTTTTACAAATAAATGTTCACGGATTTAATAAATATCACAGGAATTACCAAGAAAACAAAATAAATATAAATAAATAAATGAACATAAATAAATATAAGAAAATGAATATAAAAAATAACTATAAATAAATGAATATAAATAAATAACTATAAATGTGTAAATACAGCTGTTTATTTTTGTATGAAAAACTATGTGAATATGCGGGTGTATTCAGTATTTAATCTTAGATATCACTTTAGAAGCATTTGTTTGTTTCTTTTAGTGAAAAGCTAGGTTGGACTTTCTGCTGCGTTCACTGCAAGGAACCAAACTCCGGGTTTTGGTATTATAAGTTCATAAACCTACAGCTGTTCCGCAGGGTGTCTATTCTCCAGAATGTTCGTAATAAAGCACCAGGATACACAATAGGCTCTCTATGTTGTGCTTACTGCAGGTATCGAAACCCGGTTCTAGCGTTATAAGACTGCAGCATTACTGCTGTACTACTTAAAATGCGGAACCTGTAGAAAATATTTGACTTATGTCAAAAAGTAATGTATGGCCCAGCATTGCTGGATGGTTAAGGAACTCGACTCGTAATCTGAGGGTCACGAGTTCGAATCCCTGTCACACCCAACATGATCGCCATTTCAGTCGTGAGGTTGTTTTAATGTTATGGTCAATCCCACTATTCGTTGGCAAAAGAGTAGCCCAAGAGCTACACGAGGGCTATCTGTGCCAGCCGTTCCTAATTTAACAATGTAAGACTAGATGGAAGGCAACTAGTCATCACCACCCATCGTCAACTTTTAAGCTACTCTTCTATGAACAAACAATGGAATTGACCTTCACATTATAACGCTCTCACAGCTGAAAGATCGAGCATATTTAGCGTGACGAGAATTCGAAACCACAACCCTCAGATTGCGAGTCGAGCGCCCTCACCACTTGGCACTGCCTGGTCTGTCTATTCACTTTCAGTGCGTTCCTGAACTGCACCCAGTGGTACAGCGACATGACTACGGACTTACAACTTTAAAAACCCGGTTTCGATACCCGTGGTAGGCACAACACATATAGCATTTGTGCAGCTTTGTGCTTAACTGCAACAAAGACAAACGTTCCTAAAGCAGAACTAACAAAACGGATATTTTTTTTTTATCCCTATTCGTTATGTTAGAGGAAGACAATAGAAGGATCAACTTCCTAGTTTGGTCTTCCTACAAGACTTAATCTTATATTTGTCTTGCTTTGGGTCTTCCTACAAGACGTAGTCTTATACTTGTTTTACTTCTACTTTCTAGGAAAATTCGAGACGAATGAAATAGCAGATAAAGCTGTGGGCTTCTCACGTGTCATGTTCCGTGACAGATGCGTTTTGCTAGACCTTGTTTTCTCCGTCTTAATGAGGTACCTAGAGAAGAAGATAACAGATGAGATTATAAGAACAAACAGGTAGAAAGATAAGGAAAGATATGAGTACGTTCGTTGGGACTAAATGCTGTTTATCCCTGTTGTTTCTTGCAGTAATTCTTAACGTTTCTTCTGGCTGTTTTAATATTATCATGCAAGAGCATTCGTTTTCCCATTTCCAACGCAGACGAACAATCAATATTAACAAAGCGCCAAATTCTGGTACATTTTAGCGTAGAAGATCCTTGTTAAATAATGTAGTTTTAACGGGTCTTGCGACTGAAGGAAGTTATAGGTAATTATACAATTTCCTGTATTTTCGGTGCCATGATTAACTAATCATACGAAATAATGTACTGTTTTTTCCTTAAGCTGGGCTCCGAAACCTTTAACTTGCAATGGTTCTTTCTTGACATGTTTGTATAACACGTGTTCCTTTTTCGTTATTAAGTAGAAAATTCCGGAAATTAATCTTAACAAGGAAATATTCAGCGTCTGTTCGTAAAAAAAAACAAACAGTCTAACAGATATACTGAATATGTATTTACTATAATGACAATTCAGTTTTAACGTTTACAATATATTTACGTTGAGAAAAATACGTGGACGAAAACTAGCAATTAAAAAAATGTCTGTTAGTTTTATCACAGTTTTATCACAGTTTTTTTTAAACGAACCGAAACACAATGTCATCGGTGTTATAAATAACTGGACCATTTTCCTGTTCGTTAAAGGAATGAAATATTATTTCTGGTCTTTTTTTACACTTGAAAAGGTATTATTTTTCTATAATTCATAACTTTGCTTGTTACAATAGTTAAGCCAGTCATCGATGTGAGATTAATCAACTAAGGCCCCCAAATCCTATTGCGTAGTTTTTAAATTATTAACTTTATAAACGGTCAATTCCATGATAAAACTTACCTATGGTGTATTCATTGTAATGAAACCAATCAAAATCGCTTTAAGGAATCTATTTCCTGTACCATTGCTAAAAACCACCGAAATTGTATTTTCTAAAATGATTATATATATAAATTATATATATATATTGATATTTGCCGAAGTTGATTTAAAAGTTTGTTGGTGAAGGTTTAAAACAAAGACTTGCAAGAATGTGATCTAATATTTATTAAGGCCATACGTTTGAATGTAGAACGCTAAAATCAGGAGTTCGATTCTCCTCGGTGGGCTCAGCAGATAGCCCGATGTGGCTTTACTGTAAGAAATCACAAAGACACTTTTGAATATGCTTGCTTATTAATACGTCTAAATGTACTTGTTTATTTCTACAAATGCTCATTTATTATGACAGCACAGCCCAAATAGATTAGAAAAAAGGAAGCTAATTAATAGCACTTACCGCCGTTTTTGAGTTACCTCTTATCTAATCGAATAGTAGGATTTGATTGTCAATCTTATAATGCACTCACGGGTTCAAATCTGAGAAAGTCTTCTTTGCAGCAAGTTGCCGCGAATCATAAACCCTGGTTCCACTGTCGAGAATGGTATCAACTAGGCCATTCCGGACTTGGTCACCTATGGATATAATTAATTAAATGATACAATTCAACGTGATATCTTTTGTATCAATACAGCTAAACATATTTATTACATACAGTTCTGTAGCTCAACATCTTCATTTCTAAATAATACAGGTCACTATATTTAGTTTTCACAATCATACTGTTGTATATTGCTTTCGTTAAACTTAATCAGCTGATTTGTTACAGCAATAGTAGTAATACTATGTATTTGTTACAAGCATAAAGTGCTATTTGATATACATACCACAGCTAAGCACGCTAAGTATATAAACAAATTTTACAGCTTTTTGTCAGTATCTATTTTCTTTCACCTTTTAATGGGCTTAATGTATAGCATTCATTGATTTAATGTTCGAAAATGCATACGCCTTTTTAGTAACGTATGTGTTCTGCAGAGGTACCTTTGAGACGATGAAAACACCTGATTGAAAGTAGCAACTCTTGGTAATGTTGAAACTTTTCATTTTATGTTTTCTTTTAACGTCTTGGAATAAGTTATATTCGAACAAGCATATCTAAACTATTCAACAATCAGCGCAAGTTTCAAATTCGTATGAAATCGCTTACAACTACTTTTGTATTAAGTTACATTCGTTTCTAAAAAATAAATTTCAAATAAAGATATCTTCAATCTATGATGATAAAATAAAAGCAAAGATACGGTATTTCTAAGAAGTAAACCAAGGTAAACAGAAGTTCCCTCAGTTTTTTCCAATAGAGGATTTTGACTGGAGGAGTTTTAAGAAGATTTATGATAATTGTAATTCTGTAAGGAACAAGATATCAAGGAAAGTTTCTCTGGTTTTTAAATCCAGCTTTTCCCACTGTGTGACCAAGTATAGGATTAATTATTACCGACGGCCCTCGCGTTACGGGCGTTCGGGATATGGAATTTCGCCCATATGAAAATTATGAAGTGTGACCAGTAAATTCGGGGCACATACTGTAAACTTGCCCTTATGGAATTTTGGGGTAAATATAAAAAATGTTAAAAGACATAATACAAAAAATGACCCAAAATCGTATTTTTCTTTTAAAAATGCATATAGCAAATATTTAAGTGTCAGTGATATAGGCTGTGCGCTTTGTTCACGTCATCAAACACTTCTGTTATGATTATTATACGGTCACGCAGTTGTTCTTTGTGTCGTTTTTCAAGATTCTGCAGTGTATTACCCTTATTCAAGATGT
The DNA here is from genome assembly GCA_011833715.1 of Carcinoscorpius rotundicauda. NCBI lineage: Eukaryota > Metazoa > Arthropoda > Merostomata > Xiphosura > Limulidae > Carcinoscorpius > Carcinoscorpius rotundicauda. The sequence goes on along the minus strand of CM022405.1, from coordinate 25,293,132 downwards.
CTGGACAAAGGTCATCAAGCTCTGGTAGTAAAACCAAGAGAGTATGAAAAGAAAACACTTTGGATGTTGAGTTGGTGTTTTAAGGAGACTTGAAGTTAGAGAAAAACTTAGCTGTTTTGTTAAAACTTTAGGGCTTACTACCTCTTGAATAGGAACAATACTCGATAACTGTGAAAAAAATTAAGACAAGTGCCAAAGTAGCCACATCTGTAGGTGTTCAACATTGTTTTTTAACATGGAAGTGAAGTGATGTTTAATATGGAAGACTCCTGGTTATGTGCATTGAGGATAAAGTCCAACATAATGTACGATTAAACATGACGTTTATATAACCTACGACAAAAACTTTGGATGGTAATTTGGTGACTTTATGTTTAAAAATGTCTTACATCCATGTGTGCGCTTTTGTTTCTTTTGTGGATTAAAAAAATTCTTTAACAATGTACCTACGTCTGTAATATTGGAGTTAATGGGAAAATGAGGTTCAACTTAAGGAATTTCACACCACAGAAGGTGTGACACGAACTCATTTTTTCCGTAACGTAGGGGTCTAATGTATTCTTTTTCAGATTGTTGCCTTAATTATTGCGTTGGTGTCGCCATCTAGGAACGACAAACTAAATGTTTGATAACAAGAATGTGAAAAATTCAATTAATGGTTTTCTTAATGACCTACTTATTTAAACTATAATGTAAATTTTATTAATCTTAAAGTTTAAGATTCGTAAGACAAGATACATAATAAATTCAGTAAAAACTTAAAATTACTATGATTTATTTTACGTAGCGATCACTAGATGGCGAAAAAGTAATAAATTGCTCAGGACTACATATCTATTATTGACTTTTGCAATATTAAATAGATATAAATCATCACTGTTGCTAGTTTTTACTGTATATCTTCACTTCGAATATTAAGGCTTCAAAAAAAGCTTATAGAAAAATGCTTTCAAATTTTTATATATCGTTTAGCAAATTTGTTTTACTCTTTTTTATACATTATAAATAACTGGAAACAGAAAAGCCTGCAAATCAGTTTAGCCCATTTAATAAGCCCCCCAGTATTTCAGCGGTATATCTGTGGACTTATAACGCTAAAAACCGAGTTTCGATACCCGTGGCGGGCAGAGTACAGATAGCCCATTGTGTAGCTTTGTCCTTAATTCAAAACAACAACAACAACTATTTGATAATATTAAATTTAGAATTTTAAAGCAAATATTACAAAATATTATTTAGTCAGGTCATAAACCTGAAAACAGTATTATTATTAGTTTCAGAATCATAATAATTACGACTACAGGTTTAGAACAAAGAAACCATTTCACTAAAAACGAGCAAGCATTTACCTAATAACTGATTAATTAAAAGCGTCTTAATTAATTACTAACATTAATTGAAGATTGCATAAGAAGATGATATGATTAACGAACCTTGCACATCCTGTCTTCTCACAACACTTCATGTTACAGAATCTTAGAACATCGGAAGCTAATAGACGAACGCTTTAAAACATTATACCAGTATATGATAAAATAATTTTATAATCAGAAATGTCCTCTTATAAACATTCGGTCGTGACCACGAATTAGCGTGCCCGAACTGTGAATATCTTTGTTTGTGAGCCATAGTTGAAAAAATGTGGTCCACATTTTATGACTGTGGGCGTGTTATAAGAGCGATTGCAAAATCTTAATATTTGATTGGAGTAACCCAAAAGTTATCGGTGGATATTGTTCACTTATTTCCCTGTTAACTACCACAGTCCAAAATGATCCGATTGTAGGTAGATAGCCTATCGTAAAAAGTTTTAAAATAATGGAATAGATGATAGCGGACTTACAATGCTAGAAATCAGGCTCCAATACCCATGGTGCGCAAAGCACAAATAACATTCCGTGCAGCTTTGGTACATATCACAAATATAGATGAAAATGTAAGTGAAAGATTTTGGACACTATTAACCCTATCGTTAGGGCGTTTGACTTTTAATCTGAGGGTCGCGGGTTCTAATTCCCGTCCCACTATATATTATCACCCTTTCAGCCATGGAGGCATTATTATGTTACGGTCAATCCCATTATTCCTTGGCAAAAGAGTAACCCAAGGGTTGGCGGTGCATGGTGATGACAAATTGCCTTCCCTGCTGGGCCTGGCATGGCCTAGCGCGTTAAGGCGTGCGCTTCGTAATCTGAGGGTCGCGTGTTGTATCCGAGTCGCGCCAAACATGCTTGCCCTCCAAGCCGTGGTGGCGTTATAATGTGACGATCAATCCCACTATTCGTTGGTAAAAGAGTAGCCCAAGAGTTGGCGGTGGGTGGTGATGACTAGCTGCCTTCCCTCTAGTCTTACACTGCTAAATTAGGGATGGCTAGCACAGATAACTCTCGAGTAGCTTTGTGCGAAATTAAAAACAAACTGAAAGCCTTTCCTGCTAAATTAGGAACGACTAGAACAGATAGCCCTGATGTAGTTTTGCGCGAAATTCAAAACAAACAGCAAACGAAGTATCGTCACTTTTAAGTAATTGGCTAAATATTTGAAATCAGTAGATTTATAATTTAGAAAATAAAACTTACATTAATAAATAATTAGGAATAATCAATACTTCCAAAAGCTGAGATAAGAACATCATTTTATTACAAACGCACACACTTGAAACTACATAAAACGAATGCCTACTTTATAAACATAATTATTGCAAAGCAATTCGTGCATGTGCCGGTACTGTTACACACAGGACACATGCAGAAGAACATACATCGCACACTCGCGTGACAGAGAAAATTCAAACATATTTAAAAAGTATTCGTATTTGCCAAACAGCTAGATGAATGAAGCAAACATAAAGTTGCATATTACAGTTCATTTAGACTGTATATATAAATAAGGTTTTATGCTTTTATTACCGTTTCCTATAATTTCTCCAGGTGAACAGTTACAAGTCTATGCTGTGAAAATCTTTTGTCTAGAAATAAAACTTTTGCACAAAAAAAGCTGAGTTATCCCTTGCCAGAAACTTTAAGGATTGATATAATATCTAATTTTGTTTGTTTGTTTTTAATTTTCTTTCAAAGTAACACAATTTGGTTTAAAACCAATATGCTGTAAGCTTAGCCTTTCCATTCGTAAGATGATGGTGGGGTTATAATTTTTCTAGTCTCTAGAATAATGAAATTTAATCACATGATTTATACATACGTCTTTTATAAGTATATTTTTAAACATATATATCAAAAGAATTATTAGATTTTCAAATTTAGAAATGTTTGTGTGAGGTTATAAGAGGCAAATATATATTTAGATATGCGTAGCACTATGTAACACAAATTTTGTTCCTTGATAGTATGTGTTATTTCTTAATTGCTTATGTTGTAAAAGCACAGAAAATGGTCATTATTCCCTTCAAACTTTCCTTTTGTGACCTGGTTAATGAAATTTAGAAATTAACCTATTTTCTGTTTAAAAATGGGCAAATTTGCACATTTTCATTGACATAAGGTCTGAATAAAACAACATATGAATCAAGATTTACATGTATTTATACTACAGTTGTATAAAAATGAACAAAAATGTTTAGAAGTGAGTAATTTTTTGAGATTTGCGACTGTAATGTAAATCATTTTCACGTATCAGCCCTCAAATAGTCTTTCATCATGTTTTCATTATATGCTCCCAGGTCATAAAAGCAAAGTTTGAAGAGAAAAATAGGTCTGTTCCATTTACTTTAGGCATAAACAACTGGGAAATAACACTTTCTGCTCAGGAACAAGAAAAAGTAAAAGTTTTGTTACATGATGTAATTTATAAAAACAATATTTTTTTTTCTCTTTCAGGACTCATTATTATGAGAACAATGATATTTCTCCTGTAGCCTGTCATGTTATACACATGTAGCATATTTTCTGAACCCAAAAGAGCCGTTTTTGCATATAAAATTCTCAACAAGTGGGTTTCTCGACATCACTGATGTAGCATATTGTACACGTAAGTAGACTGAAATAGCGGGGTAAAGTATCGTTTTCATGTACACGTCAATATGTCTCGAGCGAATCTCGAATTCACAACCTTCCAACTTCAAGTAAAAAAAACAACAGCGGTATCTTTGCAGACTTACAACGCTAGAATCTGGGTTTCGATACCCTTGTCGGTTAGAGCACAGAAACCCCATTGTGTTGCTTGACGCTTAACTTCAAACAAACAAAATCGGTAGCGCTAGGGCCACGTTACTCGTTATGTTAGGGCCACGTTACTCGTTATGTTAGGGCCACGTTACTCGTTATGTTAGGGTCATGTTACTCGTTATGTTAGGGCCACGTTACTCGTTATGTTAGGGCCATGTTACTCGTTATGTTAGGGCCACGTTACTCGTTATGTTATTTATTTATATAGCCGTAGATCCGGTTCAAAGTAACAAGTCATTTTTATTAAACGTCATATTGTCTTCAATATTGGATTCTGGAACTTGCTAGTAACAACAACAACATGAACGTTTCGTTTTTTTATGAGTTATTACACATGCACTTACTTAGTTCGTTTCCTGTTTATTCCAAGAGACGTGGAGTTGTATACTTAGCTCAAATTTCAATTTTCACTTCACTAATAATCGGAGGTCTAGTACCAATTTCCTTGTAGTTCTTTTTCCATCACTTAGGCAGCATTAATACCTATATTGGAACTTCTTACAGTTTTACATTTCACTTAAAACAAAAATCATATTTTCGCTATTTTCGGAAATAAAACATTTGTTTTTACTATGGAATAAAGGATAGGGTACTAGGCATTTTGGTTGGGGTTTATTGTCATTTATAAGCATGAATGACGCTCAAATGCACAGAAGGTAAATATGTACATACCTAAAGAAGAAGAATCATTCTGGTCATATGTTAGATAAAGCTGTCTATAAATATATTAAAATAGAAAATCATTTCGGCTTTTACGAAACTTCAGATGTATGACGAGCAAACGTTCCAATTTACTTTGAGAATATAGTTATGAGCCAACATGTGATTTAGAAATTTCAGATTAAACGGTAATATATTATAAATTTTCACAAGTTAACATGGCCTACCGTGTAGATATAGTTTACTGGGTTGTGTCCCGTTAATCTAAAACGAAACAAACAAGAACCTCGCGTCCCATACTTAAAACGTGAGTGCATTATAAAATTAATGGTCAAGTCGCATTGCTCAGTCTGACAATGAAAGCCCAAGAATTGGGAGGAAATAATGTTGACCAGTTGACTTTTATTATAATGTGAAAAATTTTGGTTTAAGTATTTTTCGCAGCATATTTTTCATAGGTCAGTAAAGTTATTCGTTATAAATAACACAGATTAACGTCAGAAATAGAATCGTGATGATAAGGTTTGAGATGACAATTTGAGTTCCTATAATTTAATTAGTGAAGCAAATCCCATCGGGATTAAACACAAAAACAAAGGCTTATTAATTAAAACCATGTTTCCAAAGTGTTTGTTGAGTCTTGGCAGCTCCATAATAAATTAATTACTTATTTATACACATAATCATAGCGTCACCTTATAAAATTAATTATCGTTTTTTTGTTTTTGGTCATTTATAGTTATATAACCAGAAATTAAATTAAGGTATATTTAAAGTTATTAATGTTTTTCGTTTTTTTTATGTTATCGGTGGAAAAGATAGTTTTTAGTTTCTTCCGGGATGAAAGTCTACCGGTATTCACCGGAACTCATCTTGGATACCGGTATCGAGATCCGTTATGTTTTGCATCTTGTAGCAGTTCAACTTACAAAAAACTCAATATTTGTACTTCCTTAAGGAGTATTTTTACCATCGGTTCTCCCTTCCATCTGAGGACAAAGCAACTAAATAAACTTGCAAATTTGATTTTGTTTTTTTTTTAATTTCGTCCAAAGCTACACTAGAGCTATCTGCGCTAGCCGTCCCTAATTTAGCAATGTAAGATTAGAGGGAAAGTAGCTAGTAATCATCACCCACCGCCGACTTTTGGGCTACTCTTTCACCAACGAATAGTGGGATTGACCGTAACGTTATAACGCCCCCACGGCTGAAAAGGCAAACATGTTTGGTACGACGGGGATGCGAACCCGCGACCCTCAAATTACGAGTCGCACGCCTTAACCCACCTGGCCATGCCGAGCCCTCTATGTGTGTATAATGAGTATATGCAATGGGTTATCTGCGATATACCCACCACAGATATTAAGCACAGATTCTGTTAGCTTTATAAGCACTCATGCTTATTCTGACTCTCCACTTGACATAAAGATTTCACGTTATCAGTATCAGTCTTACTCAATTCATTCTTACCATTGTAAGCTTTTGTATCTCAAAATAAAGTGGAGAGCAACGCTTCGATCTTCATAGATCATCTTCAGATACATTTTTACTTTAAGTGGGTTTCTCGTCATCTCGGATCGTAAGTTTTTTTGACATTTTATGACACACCCCTAGTTGAACCGACACATTAAATTAGCTTTATTAATTACTGAGATGATTTTGCTTCTCATCCATGTAGGTAGCTTGGTTTGATTAGAAGTTAATCCTAATTAATCATATTGAAGATTTAAATCAACTATACAAAAGTCAGAATGTAATGTTACTATATCATGTTTCATCTTCACAATAAGTACTTGAAAACATAATTTTATGAACTTGTCAGATATTTTCAGTTCCTATTTATGTCTTTCACCGAGCTGTGACCTTTTTTGTGCTTGGTGACACTTTACTGATGTCCTAATGTTTACGTTAAATAAATGACCTTGTCACTTCACTTATCAAATGTAACAAAAGTAAAAGATATAAGAAACTTTTTTAAATACAATTTTCTTCTATATAGTTTTAGGAAAAAAACATATAAGGCCTAATCTCAAGTGCTGGAAAGAATATGATTTATTTGCTGACCACACTTTAACAATTTTCTTATCATTGTTAAAATTCTATTGCTATATTTACGACTCATTGTAGGAAGCCACTATTGATCAGATGTTATTTCTATGTTTGTGGCTCTCTGCAGAAAGTCACAAAATGTTATTGCTATGATCATGACCCTTTGAAATAAGTCATAAATGACAAAATATTAATGTTATGATTCTGACCTTTTATGTGAAGTCATTCAAAGTCAAATCTTACTACTGTGATTACAAGTCTTTTCTAAGAGGTCTTCAACGAGGAAATCTTAGTACTTCGATTTAGACAGTCTACAGAAACACATTAATGAGAAAAACTTATTACTATGACTACCACCCTTTGTAAAGAGCCACTAATGAGAAAAAATTATTACTATGATTACCACCCTTTGTATGGAACCATTAATGACAAAAGTCTATTGCTCTGGTTACCATCCTTTGTATGAAACCACCAATGACAAAATGTTTTTGCTGTGATTACGACCCTTTGTAGGTAGAGTCTTCGATAATTGTTTACTTTATACAAGTATATAAGAAGTACTTTATACACACAAAAGTTTTCATGTTTTGGTCTTCAGTATTTTACAAGCATACACACACAAACACACACATCTATTTATATGTAATTAATATTCTACAAGTATTGTGCTAACAAAACAGTAGAATCAAAGAAGGAAAATACATATTATACTTTGTATAAAGCGCTAGCGACCTGTTAGCCCGAGTGATTTCAAAAGGTAGAGATTATTTTTTCAGGGATTCTGTACTTCTGGACTCCATTTTTGAGGAGATGACATCTATCTGAAAATATTCACGTTATAAGATTTTTCTGTTTTATGATTTACTTGCTGTTACCGCCATGTTACTTTGTGTGTTCATTCCTGTGTATTATGCATTAAATTATCGTGCTAATAGTGCTAATCTATATCGTTGACTCTAGTGTTGCACGGATCCATATTTTTTATTTGCACACTATGTTACAATTTAGACATCGATTTCTCGAAAGCATAATATTTGAATTATAAAGTTCATTCTAAACAATACAAGCGCTAATTAATCTATTTTTATATATTCTGAAGAAACACTTAAGAATTTCAAAACTTACATTAGCAACTAAATTGTATTCTACAGAATATGCTAGTATAGTTTATCCATGCCAGTATGGTAAAATTACCTTCAGTAAACACTTTGTACACAGACCTAATCCGAATTCAAAATATTTTATTCCCACAACCCTTTAAAAAAACTGTAAAACTACCGTGTCTCTGTTTTTGTTTTTATATCTAATCCATTATTTGCTCTGTTGACGTCCTTTGATAAAATGCATTTCGTTTCAATAACCAACGAAAGTCCATCGTAGCAATATTGGCTTATTCTTCTGATTTCAAAATCTATTAATGTCATATATATTTATATGTACTTAATGGATTCGCAGAAGAATACTTTTATACGTGAAAACCACAATAACTGGTGCGATTTTGTGAAGAAAATCAAGGATGAAACTTTTCTATTAGCTTTGTTCCTCTTTTATCCTCTAAATGAACTTCGACTGAAAATTATCTACAACAAATGTTTAATCGTATTCCAGGTTTACGTTGACATTCCGAACAACAATTTCATGAGACATTGGCAAGAGCTTGTCTTTCATTTGAATGGTAAGCTGCACCACCACTGGGTTCTTCCATCACATCTAACAGTGCCACATGAACCGAATCATCCAAACCTCTCTCTGTACTGTGCCACACTCCATACGCTAAGTACTCAAGGATTCCTGTGAAATGTGAGGAAAGATTTAGTTTTATGAAAATTAGGCTTTTATAGATAAAATAGATGCTTTTTGTTTACCTTTTGCAAATATAAAACTTACGTGAAGGACATACGCGGAGTAAATAATTGTGAAATCTAAACTTTACGTTTTAACTTCTGAATTTTCTTAAATGCTAATCTAAATATCATATTCCATACTGTTAGCATATTTTGAAAATGTCAAATTGATTTATGATGTATTTAACTCTTTTTATAAATCTTAAAGCCGTGATCCAAATTTAAAGTAGAAACATAAAATGCGAATTCTGATCTGTTTACAGATTTAAACAAATGTTAATCTTTATCAGGTGCTCCAGCCAATAAAGTGTCAGTTCGAATCTGTTTATCGATTTCAACGGGTTAATGTGTACTGGATTTACCAAATAAGAAAAAATATCTTTAAAAACATTAGTGTATACTTTACGTTTTGAGATGCATTTACTCACTAACAGGTTAACTGATAAGTTTGATTACAGAAAATAATAGCTAAAAGAAAACGTTTGACATAACGTTCATATACTTAAACAAATAAAAACAAAATTCTATTGAAGTATTCAACTTCATATTATTTAATAAAATTTCACTGCAGTTCAGAATTTATTTTATTATTTTTATATATATTATCGGTAAATAACTGTGGTTACATAGAACTCTTACCACCTATCGATAATTGAATCAAGCTAAATTATTCTTTGTTGCCATAAAATACCATGTAAGAGTTTATCTTTCATAACACATTTAAACATACCAAGAAGACTCCAGAACAGGAATGCCAGCCAAGAAATGTAAGAAAGAGAAGCCATGAGATGAACGGTCATCCAAAGAGCACATAGTGGCAGCACTGGGATGCAGGTAACACTATTCTTGTATCTGGGCTTATGATGTGGTTGTCGAATTATACACCCTACACAGACAACAACAGTTATCATTAGAAAGCTGAAAATGACTTCAATCCACCAACGACTCTGGGCGAATCTGTATGGGACGTGCATCGTGATGACTCCCATTGTACCAATTATCGTAATAACGGCAGCCACCAGAACAGCTGTGATAACGGCTGACTTAGAAGTTGGCTCGAGTTTTTGATGTGCAGTGTCTTGGGCTGATAATTCTGTTAAGGAAGTGACGTAAGTGTCATTTACAAATTCAACTGACACGGGCCTTGGATGGAGAGCTCCATAATTTCTGCTTCTTCTATCAGACTTTGAGATCAACTCGACTGATGGCCGACCAGTTACACTGTTTGTATAATCATTATTTTTTGGTGAGCAGTATTCAAGACAGTTACTTCTGGTAGTTGCTTCTGTAGTAATATTTTCTTCGGCAAAAGAGGTTTGAGTGCTGGCGTTCACAAGTTGTAAATATTCTTCTGCATAAGAATTTTGGCTTGGTAAGTTAGCGCCACCAAGTGGCAAGGTAGCTGTTGACTCTCGAGACAGTTCAGATAATTCAAGTGGTAGGACCTCCGAAACACCATAACGTAAGCAAAGAACCGATAGCAGCACGGAAGTGAAAGAAATAAGAGTACCCATTCCCAGAATTTCAAGTAAAGTTCGAGAATCGCAAAAAAATGCAAATATAGCTGAAAGTGAAGCCGAAACGATAGAAGCGGACCAACTTGTTCCTGTGCGTTCATTGTAGCTTGTCAGAAATTGGAATAAAAGACCGTCGTTGGCAAGGGAGTGCTTCACACGAGACAGGGCGAAGAGGGATGTACCCACAGATGACAACAGTCCACAGTTGGCTCCGACAATCACAAAAAGTTTCATGCCACGTATCTTGCGAACTTCAAAAGCTTCCAGAAGGGGGCCTCGTCGGTCCAGAAGAGAACATGGGATAACTAATGTCACAGCCGTGGCTGTAATAAACGAAACCACTAATCCTATAAGAAAAGTAAAACTAACTGCTCCCGGTAATGTTTTCGTTCGATGCATCATCTCTCCACCAGAGGTCGCAATTACATCATAGCCTACGAAGGCAAAGAAACACACCGATGCAGCAGAAAAAACCTGAAAATAATCACATATTTGTGTATAGCGCAGTTGATCATGTATCTTTTTTGTTTATTTCAAGTAAATTACTGGTATTTCGTTCAAAATAAACCGTAAAACTGCACGTTATTTGAATTTTCCCATAGCTTGTTATAGCTCACTGACGCATAATGCGTAAATACTACTTTTCAATTCAGAATTTAACTTAGATAACTTTCAGATTATTTTCAAATTAAAATCAAAAGTAGCCCAAAAGTTGGCAGCGGGTGGTGATGACTAGTTGCCTTCCCTCTGGTCTTACACTGTTAAATTAGGGACGACTAGCGAAAATTGCTTTCGTGTAGTTTTGCGCGAAATTCAAAACAAACCAAACCAGTAACAACTGTTATGATGTCAACGATTTTTGTAAGCTGGAAAAGGACAATTATAATTAATCAACTTGTTATTCGCCATCACATTTTAACATTATATTCTATATCTAGTTCTTTAGGGATTTTAAATAATTAAATGAATATATAAAAATAATATTCTAGTCACCATATATTATTTTAACAAATAACTTACATAAATACTGTTCTAATCGGTAATATGTTTGTTGTGTCTGAGCCGGTCTATCATTATTACATACTTTTACAAGTTTTGAAAATACCTAAAGGAATAGATGTATTATGCAGTGTTAAATATAGGCCTATTAAACTTATTAGTATGACTGTATCGATTTGGGGTCTGCATACGATTTTCTAAAATCCTGTAGATAATAATTATAATAAGTTTCAGGAATATTGTCTTGTAACAGTCTCATATTTCTTTTGGACCTGGCGTGGCCAGGTGGCTAGGGCGCTCGACTCGCAATCTGAGGGCTCGAATCTCCTTCACATCAAACATGCTTGCCCTTTTAACCGTGAGGGCGTTATAAAGTGTTGATAAATACCGTTACTCATTGGTGAAAGAGTAGCTCAAGGGTTGTCGGTGGGTGGTGACGAGTAGCTGCCTTCCCTCTAGTCTTACACTGCTAAATAAGGAACGGCTAGCGCAGATAGCCCAACTGTAACTTTCCGCAAAATTAAAAACAAACAAACAATAGTTCATTCGTAAAAAAAATAATAAATCAATGAAGCGTCGTTTCTATGATAATTACTGCTAGACTTTCTGATATTGGTGGGTTTTTTTTTAAGAACTGAGAACTAGTTACACTTGGAAACTTTCGATTGTCGCTGGCATCTCGTTTAATAGAGAAATAGTTACCAAACGTGTAACGTCCGCATGCGTGCTTTCAGAAGCAATTCATTACGAGTTGTTTTTCAAGTTTATGAACGAATTAGATTTACCGAAACATAATTTGTTCAAAAAGCGCTTGTTATAGTGAGATTACATCATTGATTTTTAAGTTTCTTTTTACTTTTTAAGTTAAAAAAGTATTTTTATTCAGTAGATTTAGCTACTTGGAACATTTCTCCTCCTTCAACATTGTAATTAAATTGAAACTTTCGAAAAGTAGCCTTTTATGGATGAACAGAAGAAGGGTGAATATTTGTGATTGTTCGAAGAGTGCGCTCATATGCGGCAACTTATCGTTAACACATTCTCTTTTGATCTAAATGAGTCTAGTATCAAAACAGCAATGCATGAAAGACGCCACACATCACTACTTATTTCATATTTGAGTTTTTGTGTTGATGATGAGAATTAATAAAAGCAAACTCATATATTTACTCTCCCATCCTCCCTACGAATGGCTCAGCGGTGAGATCGAGGATTTATAACGCAACTAATCAGATTCGATACTCTTGATTGGTACAGGCCGTTTTGTAGCTCTGCGTTTAAACAAAGACAAATATACTTCTTCATTGTAAGTAATGTAACTAAAAACAATTCTTTAATAAATTATGAATAGTTTGAGATTTAAGAAACTTTGTTTTTTGAAATTTAGAGCAAGAATACACGAGGGTTTGTTTTGTTTTAAATTTCGCGCAAAGCTACTAAAGGGCTATCTGCGCAATTAGAGACGGCTAGCGCAGAGAGCCCTTAAGTAGCCTTGCGCGAAATTCAAAAAACAAACATTTCTTCCACATTTTGAGCTGATGGAGAAGACAGCTACTGTACATTACTCATCGCCTAATTTTGAGTTATCCTTTTTTGTTCGAATATAGGATTTGAAAATTTTTCTTACAATCCATACAAGAGCCCTCAGTGCGGAGTGGGTTTTCGCGCAAAGATCGCGAACCGTGAATCGATGTCACGCAAACCAGTAGACCATATCCAGTCGTACCAAGAGATTCAGGGTTTTTGTGTTGAATTAAGTATTTATTTTTGTGAAGAATGCCCGTTCATACTCCCCATATACAATATTTAAAGCTGAGTATCGTGGTTGTAGCGAAATTTTATGTATCAAGTAAACAATTAACAAAGGGTTAAAAAAATTCAGAATATTAGCAATAAATGACTCGCTGTTGTGAAATAAGTCTAATTCATAATTTTACTTAGAAACTGAAAAACATCTAGGCCTAGTAACGTCTAAAATGCAAACAAAATACTTCATGATTTTATTTTTACAACTAAAAACAGATTGTGGGCATACTGTATATTCAATTAATTATATTTTGCTTATTTAAGATCTGATATTAAAAACTGAAATTTGCTACAGGTTTTACGAGTCACGTTTATCTAAAACCAAGTGACATCAACGGACTTCTTATGGTAAAGCTCTGAGAAAATGCTTCAAATATTACATAAATGTTTCATAAAGGGTTGCTAAGTGTAGAAGATAAAGTGTTAAACAAAGGTAGAAAATGCATCAGAAAATAATGTTTTAAATAAGAGCTGTTAAAAGTTAAAAATAAAAGATTAAAGAACAATAGATACAGTAAGGGTGAACAATAGAATGCAACTATAAATTGATTGTACGGGACATGCACTGAGATCTGTTGAATTGTAGGAGCAAGCCTGAATTAAATGTACTTTGATTATAGTTTCAGATGTCGCCATTTTCCGGACCTTCCAGTAATTCTTATTTCTTAGCGGCAAAAAATGTTGTTTTTTTTATTTATTTATTAAAATCTAAGTCTTGTTTGTTTGTTTTTGAATTTCGCACAAAGCTACTCGAGAGCTATCTGTGCTAGCCGTCCCTAATTTAGCAGTGTAAGACTAGAGGAAAGGCAGCTAGTCATCACCACCCAATGCCTACTCTTTTACCAACGAATAGTGGGATTGATTGTCACATTATAACGCCCTCACGGCTGAAAGGGTGAGCATATTTGGCGCAACCAGGATGCGAACTCAGATTACGAGTCGTATGTCTCAACACGCTTGGCTATACCAGGCCAAATCTAAGTCTTTCTCTTCTTAAAGGAGGGTGATAATGAAATGCCAGAGCTGTAAAGAACTTTTTTAAAGATTACATCTTAAAGTTAAAAGTATAAGAAACCTTTATGTTTACCTTTTTCCATTACAAACTAGAATTAGTCAAAATTATTTAAGCCACAAATATATTTTGACACTTGAAATAGTTTGTCTTTGAAGAGTAGTTAATTAGAAATTCTTTAAGTTTCGTAATTATTATAATTATTAAATTTAAGCTTACCCCTCCCACGCCGTGAGGGAAGAATCCTGAACCAGCTGTCCAATTTTCTGAATCCAAATTGAACATTCCCACCAGAACCATTCCAATTATTACCAGAAAGTTGACGAAGACTAGAGCGTTGTTTACAATACATCCTAACTACAGAATCATAAGGAAAATAAACTGAATTCATGTTTCACACGCTTTTCTTCAAAGTAGAATATTACATTCAGATGTGTGTACCCTATAAACACATATATTAACAAGAAAAATTGGTGATTTTCATCAATGGTCAACATGAAAAGTTCCAATACAAAATTGTTTTAAAAAAAAAATCAAAAAATCTTTGCTATGCCTTTAATTAAACCCAGTGCTCAAAATATACATCTATAGATACAATCAGGGTTAAATTATAACCAATATCCAGAACCAATAAACTATTTTATAGACAGTATTGAGTATCATCATAAATATTTTGTATTGGGCTTTTAAATAAGAAACCATGAACATTCTTGATGACTAGAAACCTACTTGAAATAAAAATGTATCCCAGAACGTGTGGTATGGGTACTAACACTTTTACTAATAAGCAGAGAACAACGTTTCCACCATCATGGGTCATCTCCAGGTTAACAAAGAACTTGACCTAGGAAGGTGGAAACGTTGTTCTCTGCTTATTAGTAAAAGTCTCAATACTCATACCAGCCGTTCTGAGATATAGTACTATAAACAACACATATGCTGAGAAGTTCAGGCTTAACCCATCCATAATTTAGAACTCTTGACAAGAAAGAAAGTTACAAGTCAGCAGCATCTCTCTCTTGCGCGGCTGTATTTAACCGAACAGGGTAACTGGTTGTCTGTTATACTTCACCACAGTTGAAAGTACTAAACTATTATAGCGACATATAAAAGCCTTAAACTTTTCGATCTGGAATACAGAACGTTAGCCTCTAAACAACGATACTTATCAATACTTTTAATGCTCTTTATGTTATTTAAATACGAAACAGCTTTAAAATTTACAGAGGGGGGAATATAGTTGTACGTATTTGTGGTTTGGTTTGAATTTCGCACAAAGCTACACAAGGGCTATCTACTCTCGTGTGTCGTTTCTAATTTAGCAGTGTAAGACTAGAGAGAAGACAGCTAGTCATCACCCCCACCGCCAACTCTTGAACTACTATTTTACCAACGAATAGTGGGATTGACCATCAAATTATAACACCCCCACGGCTGAAATATGAGCATGCTTGGTGTGATGGGGATTTGAACTCGCGACCCTCAGATTACGAATGGTCACGTGTTTGTGAATTCCTTTCATACGTATGCTGAACAACTTGCATGAAACTTTACATTAACTGACTCTCGATCTAATGTATTCATTTCCAACAAATACAATTTTATCAATTTCCAAGAAAAATACAAAGACAGCGAAATATCTCCCTTCTTTCTTTCTCATTTGCACAAAATAAGAGAAAGTTTATTTGTTATATATTTCAAATTTCCTAAAAAAGTAATTTATAACCCATCTTAAATATTGATAGTAAGAGTTACACTGAGACACAAAATGCCATTTTGAGTTGAAAATTAATGAACAAACAAGCCACTTTCATAACGTCGATTTCTTACCAGGTTAGTTTTCGATTTATCCAATATTAACAATGATTGTTTAAAAAGTCAATGTATTTGATTTTGTATGTTACCTACAGTCCTCGATCCTATGATTAAAGCCTTATCTAAGCAACTACAGTTTTTAAACTAGACTAGACAACGTATTTCAATTTTAACATGTAGAACATTAGCTGGCAGACTTTCAATATGGAAAGAACAACCGCTAACAGTTAGTGTTTAGATTACTGATTCAAAATCAATATCAGCTTAAAAACGTTAAACATCCCGTATTTAAAACGATATAGACAACTGGTAAAATAATGAAATGTAAAAAAACAAATAAATTAGCCGTGAAGGATAAGTTAAAATCAGTCTAAAGTTGGAAAACAAATAATACATAATAGTAAATTAAGTAACATTATTAAGCCATTACAAGAGTCAATGATACTGCAATGTTTAGCACCTGTTAAGGTTAGTTTCATGCTCTAAAACATTATAGTAGAGTAGAGTACAAACTACCGAAACAAAAATCAGCAGTCTTGGTATCAGATTCTAATAAGACCATACGGAGAGAAACGAAACTTTGTCACTACTCTGTTTTTCATTGAGGATATCTTAATACCAAATATGTTACTGTCTTTTCTCAACTGCCTAGGCCTTCGTAATATAGTATACAGAATTTATTTACATTAAAACTGAAAGGCTCTGAGAATGTCATATTACTATAAATATCGTTCGTTGTAATAAAATAGTAAGGTCTTACCGCTTAATGTCATGACAGATATACCAAAACAAGGAAAATAATAGACACCACATAACCTTTCAAAAATAGATTTACAAGGAGATAGAAACTTGTACTTATAACAGTTTGTTTTACACTAAAGTTTCAAAGAAAACTGGTCGTAACGTTATGTATTGGACCGACTTAGCAGTTCATTTCCGTGTATTATTAGCTATAGTTTGTTGGAAACGTGTTAGTTGTGGATGGGAATTACAACTTATATCATTTTGAATAATAATTAATATTACTTCAATGTAAATTCTTTATCACATCCTAAAACTACTAGAAGTGAAATATCGTAAACAAAATTCTATTGCGTTCCGATGACCCAGTTAACATAACAAATTAAATGTTAACTGTTTATTTGTCAACAACAGTAACACAATCAAGGGTATCTGATGATATACTTACTTCGCGTAATAATACATCATTACGTCGTTAACTAGTTCAGTGAATGCAAGTTTAGAACCGTAACAATGTGGTATTACCATACGCACAATAGATTTTGATTGGTCTGTTTCATCCACACCCCGAAATATATTAATGAAAGACTTTTGTTTTTATGAGCAGAGAACTTTAAAGGTAGATCTCATGTTGTGTGGAACATCTGAAGAGAAGAATATTTGCTTATTTTTATCGTCTAATTGTAACACAAGAGGGTTTTCAATATTCATTGATCTTATAAATCAGTAGAAGAATTTATACCCTGAGTCCAATAACGGTAAACAAAATTTAAAACAAACTCTTTTATTAAGAGAGTAAAATGTTTTCGTATGGTAAGCTTTTAAAATTTGTAAAAGTAAGAACAGAAGTAGGGAAATACGGACAACATCACCACGTGTCTAAAGGAAGGCTTGGTGCAGATAATACTATACAATGTAAAGGGAAAAGCATTTGAGAAATAGATCAGCCATCCCTCAGAGCTGTTTCAAACAACAGTGTATATGTGTTAAGGTATCGTATGCCTTTATAGACACTTATATAACCGTCATCTTGTTTAGTCTTAATACTTGTCCCGATAGCCAGGATTTGAAAGCAACGCTAGAAATGGTGTCTCTTATTAGATAAACCGATTGGTTTGTAATTTCAGACCACACAATTGAACTCAGGTTATTTTGTACTAGAGGTGTTTGGTGGATATCAGGTATTGTGAAATAGTTTTAACCTCGCAGTTCCTCAGACGTACCGCACGACCACCACAATCATTCAGAACTTCATGTACCTAACTTCATACAGGAGTTGTCTGGGCAGGTTTTCTTTAACTGTTTTAACTACATTAAATATACGGCATTACCTTTTCATTTTATTAATTTTATGCATTCAAACATAAAATACTACAACCTAAAATTGATTTATATGGAAAGCACGAGTTTCCCCCTAGTATATGAAAACGAAATAAGGAAGTGTAAAGCCACAAGTGATTATTGGACATACCAATAATAAACCTGCAATAAACACATAAATTCCTTATGTTACCAGTATCCATAGCTCATTTATGTTCTTTCAATACGTACTTTCACTTTCCCCATGACGCCAACCGTTACAGTCATGATTACCAGCACTGCTGGTACATCTGGATATCTGTCAAGTCCTGGAATGCCAAGAGCGCCTAGCGGTCGATTGAAGAAATGAAAAAGACTTCCGTTACTGACAACATCAAAGTACTGACTCCATGTTTTCGCCGCTAGGGCAGCGCCAATTGTATACTCTAACATCATGCTCCATCCAATAAGAAAGCCAAAAAATTCCCCAAAGGTTGAGTAGCTGTAGACGTAAGCAGAGCCCCCACGTGGAAATCGTGTAGCCAACTCTGAATAACACAAACCTAGTGAATAAAAAATAATAAAAACGCTGGGTAAATATATACTTAATTATTAGAATTTTAATATGGTTTTAAAATTCTGTGAAATAATATTTATACTTATCAATAAAGGTTTACTACATATTTATACTTTTACAAGCAATTAAACAACAGTATTAAAACTTAGAATTATCGTACGACTTCTGTTTTGTAAAATGTTTACATATTAAGAAAACAGTACAATAAAAATTGTAACAAAAAAGAATAATTTGTCATTCTTACTAATCTGTCGGGTTAATTTTTACCATACCATTACAGAATGTAATGTTTCACTGACCCTTGATAACAACTGAATGAACCATTTCTTAGAAATTCCCATATACTTGTACCAAGTGCGTGATATAAGGGTTTTATTTGAATGAACAAAGGGTCTGAATTAACTGTAATGCAGTGTGTTAACTATGTGAAAAGAATCTAGCAAGGAACTAACATTGAGTACCAGAATATGCTGGAAAAAATCAATTTAATAGCACTCCATAAGTAAATCTTGATAAAGCACTATATGTTTAGTTTTGTTGACATGCCACCGTCCCAGAAACGTGTAGAATTGTTAGTAGAGCATAAAGGCTTCACGTGATGCTGGTTGGACTCTCCAACAAATTGCTGTAGACTTGAAATGCTCATCAAACACTGTCAAGTATTCTCTAGAACATGAGATCGAGAAAGGTTAATTTGGAAATCGTAAAGACAGAGGCAGAACACCTAAAGTCAATGATACTGATGTTAAGTATCTTCGTTTATGCAGCTTGCAGAACAGAAGAAATACTGCCAATGATCACAAGCATGAGATAAACAACCAAGTACCAAATGACAGAAAAGTGTCCAGGTCCACAGCATTAAGACTCAAAAATAGTGGAATATATGGTCGTTAAAAGCTTTTACTTTGATCTTTAAATATTGTAAACAGACTAAAACCTGGTATAAAATAACAAAATTGGACTGTTGATGATTGAAGAAAAACGTGTTATGGACGGATGAGTCCAAGTTTGAAACATTTTGTTCGAAGCGTATGCTGCACATTCGACACAAGAAAGACGAAATTGTTTATTTCAATGAATAGTACCTACCATGAAGCATAGGTGGCAGTGTGATGGTTTGGGAATGTTTCTCTCCTCTGGCAACAACAAATATTTGCAACATAAATAGAGTAATAGACCAGTGCAAGTACCATCAGATACTGATCAGTCATGATATACCCAGTGGTTTGCATATTATTGGTAAAGGATTCTGCTATCAAAAAGATAATGGCCCCAAACACTTATCCAGCCTGAACAGAGGCCTGACATAGCCAGGTGATTAAGGCATTCGAATCGCAACCTGAGGATCATTGGTTCGAATCCCCGTCATACCAAACATGCTCGCCCTTTCAGCCGTGAGGGCGTTATAATGTGACTGGTAATCTCACTATTCGTTGGTAAAAGAGAAGTCCAAGAGTTAGCGGCGGGTGGTAATAACTAGCTGCTTTCCCTCTAGTCTTATACTGCTGAATTAGGAACGGCTAGCGCAATAGCCCTCGTGTACGCAAATATTTAAAAAAAAACCTGCACAGAAAATATATATGCAGGAATGTTGTTGTTGTTGTTTTTAATTAAGCACAGAGCTACACAATGGGCTATCTGTGCTCTGCCCACCACGGGTATCGAAACCCGAATTTTAGCGTGTAACTCCGCAAACATACCGCTGAGCCACTGGGGGCTTCTAAGAAAGAAGCTGCTGGAGTCATTCAAATGATGCAATAGCTCCCAAAGAACCCCGATTTCTACCTAATTTGTATTTGATAGACCAGATATTTAACAAATCAAAAATTATCCCCAAAGAAACTTTATGGAAAACATTAGAGACATTTGAATTAAAATCTCAAAGTGCACTTTGATTTAATGTGTTACAACAATGCTTCAGAGATTGTCTGCAGTTATTAAAACGAAAGAGACACACAAAATATTAACTGTTTGCTGAACTCAAACACTTCCACTGAGTTTCTGTTGTACTAAATATGGAGATTAATTAAATTTTGATATTCCACATGTGACTTATCTTCCATTGTTCTTTGACAGAAGACTGAAATGTAATTTTTACTTCCTCCTTATATTTTTCCACATTACTCAATTTTTTTGTTTTACTAAAATAATACATTTCTGTTGAAAATTAAAAAAAACTTGAATAATGGTGTGAAGGAAAGAGACTGTAAATAATTAGTTGAGAAAATTAGCAAAGGGAAAAATGTACTGATAAAACTAAATAAAAACTTAATAATAGATTTTAAGAACTATATAGAACTTACAGCATTTGCATGGAAGATTTTAGGTTATTATTTTCTTTTTCTGATTCTAGTGAACGTTTATAAATCATGTAATATACAAATAAAATTAATGCAAGTTTATTCAAATCGTCCACGTTAAACTAGTCATTATTTAATTAAAGTGGCTTATATTGGTATAGATGAGTAAGAAAACTTTACCATCATTATTCTGTCAGTTTCAGCTTATCTGAGACTAGTTTTGAGACTATAACCAACAGTTCCAGTTAGTGACAGTTTTCTACAATATAAAGAAACAGTCTTAGTTTCAAGGAACTGTTACTATTTTACATAAATACTCTTGTGTTAAAATTTTGTTACTTCATGGAAATTGATGTCTTAGATAAAAAAATTTGTTTTTGGTTTATTTTGAATTTGCGCACAAAGCTACACAAGGGCTATCTGCGCTAGCCGTCCCTGATTTAGCAGTGTTAAACTAGAGGGAAGGCAGTTATTCATCACCACCCACCGCCAGCTCTTGGACTACTTTTTTACCAACCAATAGTTGGATTGACCGTCACATTTATTACGCCCCCACAGCTGAAAGGGCGAGCATATTTGGTGTGACGGGGATTCTAACCCGCAACCCTCAGATTACAAGTTGAGTGCCTTAGCCACCTGCCTACGCTGGTCCTCTTAGATAAGAGAAGTGAAACGTCCGTCTGTAGATCTTCTGTGAGGCACAGAAAATCATTTCAACATTTACATTTTTTTTGTATTTAAACTCTCTAGAAAAACTGTATAAACACAAAAGAAGTCATTCGTAATTCCCACGTATTACGTTCACCAGGGTGCACGTGTGTGCAGCTAGCGGAGCACAGCTGGCGAGACAGAAGATCAACGGTGGATTAGTATCGATTTTTTTTGGAAAAAACTGCTTTTTAAATTTTCTGGAAAACGACCGTGCGACGCGTGTCTCGGTTCGAAATCACTTGTGTTTACTACAGGTTCCTGCATGTACATCACATATACACGAAAAGGAGATAGAAAAAAAACGCGGAAAGAGTTTCAACCTCAACCCATGGCATATTTCTCAAGTGAAAAATATCAGTCTGCCTTACTTAGGATGGCAAACACAAAGAACCAAAAATCTGTAATAGTCTTTTGGGATTAGCTGATACCAAATATTTTTATCTTAGATAATAAGTTACTACATCAACTAATTTACAGGCTTGAAACTCACAGATGTCTTTTATCCGCATGAGGACGCGATTTGTACAACTGCATATTTGAGCGGGAGAATAAATTAGTTTAATACCCTAACAATTTATGGTTGTTCTGTACCCCTGTTGTTACTTTATGTTTTAAATATATTTAACCTCGAAAGAACAAAACAGTTAAGAGACGAAGTCATCGATATCTAACTATTTATTCTACTTCTTTAACTTGACACCAGAAGGTTGAAACATTTTCTGAAACTACACATGCTTGCGATGGTTTCCTTGTTGTGACAGTATTAAATGTTTCACGGAAATTCATATACTCTGTATCGGAAAATGGTATCCATTTTTGTCCATCACGTACAGATTTTCCACAAAACCTTACATTAGCGAATCATTTTCATTGAAATCTGGTCACATTTTGTTTAAATTGTTGACAATCACTGGCTTTAGATCAATCAAGACATGAGAGTTTTATCAATACTTCTAAAACCAAAACATAATAATTAAAAATATTCATTGTGGTAAACGAAATAATAGACCCTGGTTGGTAAAGCTGTAAGTCTACGGATTTATAACGCTAAAATCAATGCGTCGATTTCCCTTGGTGGGAGGCACGGCATGGCCAGGTGGTTAAGGCACTCGACTTGTAGTCTTGCTTGTCTGAAACAACTTTTACTAATACTGAGATATAAAGCATGTTTTGTTTATATTGATAGCTTTTATGTTGCTTGTTTGTTTTTGAAGCTACTCGAGGGATATCTGCACTAGTCGTCCCTAATTTAGCAGTGCAAGACTAGAGGGAAGGCAACTAGTTATCATCACCCACCCCCAACTCTTGGGCTACTCTTTTTACCAACGAATAGTGGGATTGACTGTCCCATTATAACGTCCCGACGGCTGAAAGGGCGAGTGTGTTTGGTGTGACGGGGATTCGAACCCGCGACCCTCAAATTACTAGTCAAGAGCCCTAACCTATCTGACTATGCTGGAGCAGTGTTCTAGTTGTTCGTTTCCTTGATGAAATCTCTGGTACGAAGACCGAATTTCCCATTACAGAACAAAAGATAATGTAGAGAAGAATTATGTGAAATTTAATCAACTACAAATGAGTAGAGCTCAATAATGCCAAACATTATAGTCTTCTTCAGTAAAAACATACCTTAACACTACAAAAGGAATTATTGGGCTACATTTCACATGAGACTTAGTAACTCAACATAGATAAAACGAACTTTTCCAACAAAGGGCTACATTCCCATTATTTTTTTCTTCTCCTTACAAAACGAGATGGAAAATGATACAAAACAAAATGTCCAGTAGATTTAAAAGCTTAAATACATTATGAGTTGAGGTTCGGGACTAACAATACAAGCCTGCGAATTTTAACTTTATTCAAGTTATTTTGATTTTAATAACGGATTTGATGTGACGGGGATCCGAACTCGTGACGCTAAAATTACTAGTCGCGTGCTTTAACATCCTGGCTGTGGTGGGCATACTAGGGGAAATGAAAGGATATTACTTGAATTATGTAGAAATATGTGTATATATGCAGGTCTAAGGTGAAAACACGAAGTACATTTTGTTTAAATTATCAGTGATTAATATCTTAAATTACAAGGAGTACAAATACTATATAGAAATATATCATATAGCAATAAAATAAAACATTAGTTTTGGCCTTTATAAAAATGGAAGGTATCTTAAAGTTCCCTTTTGACCCAATGAAACTCAGCACTTAAAGTTACGGTAAGTCTGAAAACTAAAACAGTCAGTTGTGAAAACACTTATAACGACAAATGGAAAAAACAGCTGCAGAACATTTTCACTTTTACTCCAACACGTTGGAATACATTTCTCATGATTATTATTTTAGGCAGCTTTAGTCTTAGAAAATGTATTTACACTTTGACACCTACAGTTATGAGTTCGTGTTTGTGGAAATACAGCATGTAGTCTTCTTCCTGTTCTCATGTCAAATTCAATCTTTAATTAAATGTCAAATAAGTGAGAGTTAATTTGACATTTAGAGCTCGCACACAATATGCAAAGTAAGAAGAGAAAAAATTTGGTTCTAATGCTCAGTTAAGGAGCTCTCTTCCAGCAAATAATTTTGATCTTTCACACGTCATGAATCTTTGGATATTCCTTGTCATTTCCAAACTAAGAGACCATATATTAACGTTCAATCTGAACACTTTTCTTCTCTTACTTTTCTTTCTAAGGTACGGAGTACAATGAGTCTAGTAGCATTTTCCTGATCATCAGATGTCGTTTATTTCATCGTTTTACTTCACATAAAATATTATTATTTAACTTTTCAATCTTATTACAAGTTTGAATGCAGACATACGTATTGGAGAGAGTTGCGTCTGAAGTTAACAATACTAATTACTTTTCTGATTATATATTGTTTTCAAAGTAAAACCTTAAAGGTGAGCAGACCAGTTTTACTGAAGATAACTTCGTTTGATTGTAGTTAAGCACAAACTACACAATGGGCTATCTGTTCTCTGTCCACCACTGATATCGAAGCCTTGCTTCTAGCGTTATAAATTCGCAGACGTACCAATGGGCCAATGGGAGGGGGCTCCTAAAGATAAATTAACAAGTTATATATATATAGATGGAAAGAGAGATAAGTATATAAGGAAATATACGGACAGACAGATGGACCAATGGATAGAAGACAAAATTTGTACTTAATTATATAGAGAGAAAATTTCAAGAAAATTTGAAATACTGTCGCATCTGCCTCCCAGTAGCACAACGCTGTGGCTGCAGACTCACACTGCTAGAAACTGGGTTTCAATACCCGTGGTGGTCAGAACACAGATAGCCCATTGTGTAACTTTGTACTTAATTCCAAACAAATAGACGATCAGATCTTATTAATTGTTTATTATGGATATTCATGCAAATGCACTCAATCTTGAAACGATAGACTTGAGGGAAGACAGATAATTAAAACACCCAACATAAACTTTTGAGTTAACCTTTTCTGGTCGAATCAATAGCAGTATTTAACTGTCACCCTTATAACGCACACATGATTTCGCAGTGCAGAACAAGTATTTGTGGCAACTGGTTGAAAGTCATAAATCCTCGGGTTCAAAGTTAGAACAGACTGATTAGTAAAGTTCATTCTCCTAACTCGTTGTATAGTCTGTTGGTTATTTTTTTGTCAAGTAGGAATGGTTTGAACGTTTTAAATATATTACTGAAACAACACTTTTACGTTATCTAGTGGTTAGCATGCAGAATATGGATCAAAAGGTCCACGGTTTGAGTCGTGGTATACTGTTGAAAACAATTTGCACTTTTAGCTGCTGGAAAAATTATAGTTGTGACTTGCTATTTGGTAAAACATAGACATGTATAAGACTGGTACTGCTGGCTAGTTGTTGTCCCTTTGGTCAGCATTTCCAAACTATGAATAATAATGTCTAAATTTTGGGATCTCTAACCTGACTCGTTTAGTTTATTATATGTTACATAAGGTGTTGTTTGAGTTGAAAATAGCAAATAAAGAACTGACATTGTATGTTCAACTCCATTTCAATTTCTGAACCATCACATCGCATTTTTGTTTTGTATTGCCACTGTTAAAAACCTGAAGTAAACAGCCAGAAATTGACAGTAACACTTTAAGCTATACTTTTCTAAGTTATGCAATGTAGAGTCTTGTCAGATTTCATGTAAGCTTATTCAAAACATCTAACAATATTTTACGACAAAATACGCATTGAAAATCGTGATTGCGCCTTACAACTGAAATTAACGTTCCTAACGTGATGCAGGCGGGAAAACAGTTTTTACATATTTAGCATAATGTCTCAACATAAACTCCAAGAGAACCATAATGATACAGCTAAACAATCCTATCTAACACTAGAACAATGAAACTCGAGAGCTTAAAGATACAGTAAAATATTCCAACATAACACGAGAACAACAAAATTTGGTACGGTAAGGATATAACAAAATATTCCAACATAACATTAAAGCAGAAAACCAAGTACAATATTCCAGTACAACACTAGTGAGCAATAAAACTGTGTAGCACACTGATAGGGCAAAATATTAAACGCATTATTTCAATCATTTGTTATAAACACATTTCAAAGTTTTACACTTTGTTTTCAATTGTCTTTTTTAATTCATTTGCATAAAATGCTTATTTTAATGGTCATTATTTGTATTTATGTCGTTGTCACTAAAACGAACTATACTTTCCTTTCAGTATTATTTTAAACGAAAAGGTAGTTTGTATTGGTAGTCTTAAATCTGAAGAACTGATTTAAGTGAAAACCACGTGTACATGTTTTTAAAGTCACTTGAAAACTGCTTCCTATTTGAAGAAGATGGACTCAGCGTTTTGTGAGAAGTTACAGTTCGGACTTATGTTGATTCTTTATCCAGATTAAATACTGGATCTGGAAAAATGCATTTTTTATAGCGGACAAGACAGCATTATGTTTGTTATACTTTCATTCAGTTTAAACTTTAGAGTTTTACCTAGTAGGTTCTGTAAAGTTATAATAGAAAAACAATCTATACGGTTATTTCTCTGTTTGCCTATCCATATGTTTTTTTCGATATTTGTTTTATTTAAGTTATATAATGTAATTTACATGCAAAAGTAAAATTTTTATAAGACCAGTTATTATGTTAAAATTAAATTGTTACCGAATCATGTATGTGTTAAGTAAAGTTAAGTACTGCTCTTAAGATTGAATCTGAAAACTGTTGAGTTTTAAGTAGAAAGTTTAGGTGTCGAACCGTTTTAATTTTCTGCCTGTTTAGCATAAGATTCAGGATTCGATCCTTGCGGTGGACACAGAATAGATGCTTTGTTATATAACTATATCCTTATTGACCAAAAATAAACTTTAAATATTTTGTAACAATATCCACGATTATAAAAATGTTGTGTCAAAGTTGAACTTGTATTAATAGATCACGATTAGTTGATTGATGAATAATGTTAGGTTTATTGTTGGATGAAGGTTACCTTATTCATGAATGAGAATTAATTGTTGATAGGATGGTCAGTCTATTGGTGTATCACAGTTAGCTCAGTGATGGATGATGATCTCTTTATTGACGGATAAGGGTTGATTTATTGGTGAATGAAGTTTGATTTATCGATTAATGAGGGTAGATTATTGATAGGCGAGGTATGTTTTTTCATAGCTAATAGTTAAATTATTGATAAATGAAGACTGGTTTAATGATGAATGAGAATTATAACATTCATGACTGAAGGCTGTTTTTGTTGTTGAGGGATGGTGAATATCGACCATCATACAGAACTATATAGAAAATAGTTTTGTTAAGTAAATCTTATAGTGACTTTAGGTGAAGTCATCCACAACTCTCATATGCACCAGTCTGTGGAAATAGAAGAAGCGAATAAGAATTACAAGGGATTGTTGAGCGGTATCTACTAAGTTATGTTGGACAGATAAAACAATATTCTCAGCTGAGTAAAATCAAAAACAGGAATCTCAGACACGCTACATTAAACGTGTTTGTAGAATAAAAAATGACAGAAATAAACTGATTGATCAATACAGAGAGTGATGAAGAGATAACAACAAGGCAGATATCATTTGTTAAAACAACAACAACACAGAAAGCAGTTGACGGATAAAATCATCTTTTCTACTCTAGTGAAATATAAAATTAGGCTTAAGATAAGTAATATGTGCAAAAGTGGTTAACAAACGATGTATAAAAGAGAAACATTTGGTCAAATTTCAGCCAGATGACCTTCATTATTATTTTGTTTAACTTTTATATTTATTCTTAGATCGTTTATTAATCTTTTGCTCATTCTGTGATTTTACCTTGTTGTCATATGTAGTCCTAAGAGTGTTTAAAAATATCTAAAAACTTCTGGTAAAACAAACACAGAAATCGCTTTCAATTATATTATTGCTAACACATTCAAGTCTCTTTATTTATCAGTTGTTAAATATGCAAAAAAAATGTACACGGTGGGTTATCTGTGTTGTGCCTTTCAGCTTACCACTTGATTACCTAGGAGTTAACAGTTCGACGTCAAGAACCGAATGTTTATAATTTGTGGATCACAAATATTAAGGTTCAGAAAAAATAGTGTCAACATTGCTCTTTACAAAAAGTTATTTAATAATGGTTTTCACTTTTAACACCGGTGCCAATAACTATATGATTTTCTTTTGTACTTGTAAGTTAAATTATTTAAAATAAATAGAATACACTAGAAAATAATTACTTTCTCTACAAAACAAACAGATAGGTAGATATAGAACCGTACAAACTCTTTTTATCACAACTGAACTCACTGGATAATAATGTTTAACTTTAAGCTGAATGAAAGTCTGTCACACTTATAACTATTATTTTTAGGATATGGCCGTATAAACTATTTTTATCACAACTTAACCTATTCATTAATAATGTCTAACGCTAAAATGGGTCAAAACGTAACAAGTAGAACACTGTTGTTACCAAATATATACAACCTTAATTTTCCAGATACAGCCTTTGTTATTGCGTCTTAAGGCTTCCGTCTATTAAAAGTCAATATAAAATTTTGGTTCATTATTATTTATATGATAAAACACTTGGACCCCTTTAACTTTCTCTCATACACGTAACCACATTTATTTCTAAAAACAATGAAAAAAGTCTGCAAAAAAATACATTTTTCATAATATATTAATTAGAAAAAATACCGTAATCACATCTTAATAACATTTACTCACCAACCAGACAAGACGCTACAGCTGCAATCAAGTAAGACAACACTACAGACGGTCCAGTGTGTTCCCTAGCTGCTTCTCCGAGCAGACAATAAACTCCTGTTCCAAGGGTTGTTGCAAGTCCTGTCGAGGAAAGAAAATACTTTAAACAAGCCTGAGATACGCTACGTGTACTGAAGAGTATATGAAATATACAGTAGTTTAGCTAAACCCGAGAGATGCAACAGGTCCTGCGGCATAAGTAGTTCTGAGATTTATTACATGAAAATATAACATATGAAATATACAGTCGTTTAACTAAACCCGAGTGATGCAACAGGTCCTGCGGCATAAGTAGTTCTGAGATTTATTACATGAAAAAATAACATACCCTGCAGTTTGAAAGACCCTGAGAGTTTTCATAAGTCTTGGTGAGGAAACAAGTAATATATCTTAAGAATCTCTGAGAGATTTTGTAAGCCAAATGAGAAAATAAATTGCTATATACTTTTAAGAGTTTCGAGATTTGCTACAAATGCTAATGTAATAAAACACTCTGGATAACGTAGGACTGAGTGTTATTGCCAATCTTGATGGGAAGATAAAATACTTTATATGATCAATAGATCTAATAGTCTTTTCAAGTCCTGATGAGAAATCTTAGCAATTCCTGGTTGTAAAAAGAACTACTCCCTGGTTTAACCAGATAACTAAATTCACGAGAAACATTAGATGAGGAAGTACAAAAGTTTATATAAAGCCATAAGTACCACTATAAGAATGCAAGATCTAACTTCAACTGAAAAAGCGCAATAAATAAGATCAAGGGACCGTTCAATAAATTTCAGTACTTTGAAATTTGTTTTGTGACTATAAAAATGATAGTAATCTTGTGTATATAGAGATTTACCTTTCGTCTAAATAAAATTATCTAAATTTCATTAAATAAAGAGATATCTCGGTTTTAATTAATATTCATAGTTAACATGGATAGAATGTTTACGATAAAGTCAAAGTAATTTAAGCCACTCATTCTGTGGTTAAAATATATTATACTAATTCAAACTGGAGTCTCTGGAACTGCGATATCAAGATTTAGCTGTTTTTTTTTAAGTGTGTCAGTTCTATGAAACTTCAAATTCTTCCTCTGACTGTAGGCTGAAAAATGTTTCTTGAATCCAATACTTGAAGTAATTCTTCGTTTTTGAGATTTTTAACTTTGAATAATAATACAGACCAGCGATGGTTTTATCGTCTTGCAACTTTTACATACTACACACTAACCTTTGTACACTGAATCCGTAAATGATATCCATTCTCTCGACAACGTACAGATCTTTTGCAAAACATTAAAATTT
Organism: Carcinoscorpius rotundicauda; assembly: GCA_011833715.1. Classification (NCBI taxonomy): domain Eukaryota; kingdom Metazoa; phylum Arthropoda; class Merostomata; order Xiphosura; family Limulidae; genus Carcinoscorpius; species Carcinoscorpius rotundicauda. The sequence goes on along the minus strand of CM022405.1, from coordinate 25,263,059 downwards.
TTTCTATAAGTTAACCATTTTCATTGAAATCGGATCACATTTTGTTACGCTCAAAATGTTCATAACTACTGGCCGTAGGTTTCTTTAGGACAATCGTGACGTGAGAGTTTTATCGATCGTACAAAAACCCATGAGAACCACACCGCTAATATATAAAGGTTGACAGGCTGCATAACTTGGTATTTCTGGATGTCATTTATCTGTGCTTGCACTTTGACATTATTTATCATTTTCATTATTATTTATTCTTTGTTATGGCAAAAAGCGTTTGCGTAAATAACTCAAACATATACTCTGTTATATTTGTGTTAAATCTGTTGTAAAGAAACAAAGGCAAAATGTTAAAGAATTTGGCTAAAAGTATATTAAACATATTTTGGAATAAAATTTGTGGACCAAGACAAATCATGGGTTCCCCACAGTTTGCACCATTTGTGTCAAAGAATTGAGATAATGGACTTAAATTAAGAAAAACATCTTTGTCTTGGAGTGAGCTTAGAAACCACAGAGATGATTGCTATTTTTGCTCCCATAACGTGAAGATTACAATGTTCAAAATAAAACGGAATTTTTCTTTATCCGAACGTTCAATCAGTTATCATGGACCTAATATTCCTGGACCTACTCCACAGAGACTCTTGATACAGGTTCATCTAATTCTTAATCCAATGACAATAAAAATTATGATAGGAATTATTTGTGATCCACAATTTTTCACACAAGGTGAACTTGATTATTTGGCTGAAGATTTGGACTAAGAAATTACTTTTCCAGAAACATTATTATACTGATACAGAAATCATGAGAAAGAGTTTATAACATACTTTGCGCAAGAATGTTCACTGGTACATTGCAATCAATATTGCTGAATTACTCCGAACCCTAGACGCCCACCGCTAGTATAGCGGTATGTCTCTGGATTTGCAACGCTAAAATTAGGGGTTCGATTCGCCTTGGTGGGCTGAAGAGATAGCCCTTTGTGGCTTTGCTATAAGAAAAAACACACCCAACGCGAGAAGCTGCAGTTTCTGAACCAAATGAGTGATGATTGCTCATTTATTACTCTAAAAGAAGGCTAATAGGTGTTTTCCTTCACATTAGTAACAGATATTCATTTGTACCTGGTGATTTTTCCATTTACTTGAAGAAATTATACGAAAATCTCGAACTTCTTAATAAGGCCAAATACAAAGAATATGGTTGGTTACTTTGAATGTAAAAGTTTAGTTAACACAAAGAAACTTTTATTACCTCCACTTGACATAAAACTGGGCTTAATGAGACAGTTTGTAAAGGCCTTAGGAAAAGATGGCAACTGTTTCAAGTATCTATGTGGGCAATTCCCAGCTCTTTCAGAAGCAAAACTTAAAGAAGAATATTTTGTTGGGTTTCAGATTAGGAAACTGACTTTGGATGAACAGTTAGAAAGGATAATAAGGAAAGTTAAAAGATAACCGTGGATTGCTTTTAAAGATTCTACTGACAATTTTTTAGGGAACAACAAGGACTCAAATTATGAGAATATTGTCAAGAACATATTTGATGAATTCAAAGAGATGGGTTGTGACATGAACATTCATTTCTTACGCTTAAACACTGAGTATTTCCCTGAAAATCTCGGTTCTTTCAGCAAAGGGAAAAGATTCCGTCAAGACACCAATGAAATGGAAAAGAGGTATTGGGGAAAATGGAACATCAGAGTGATGGCTGATTACTGCTGGTGATTGAAACGTTTGTTTGTTTGTTTGCTTTGGAATTTCTCACAAAGCTACGAGAGGGCTGTGCTAGCCGTCCATAATTTAGCAGTGTAAGACTAGAGGGAAGGCAGCTAGTCATCACCAGCCACCGCCAACTCTTGGGCTACTCTTTTACCAACGAAAAGTGGGATTGAACATAACATTATAACGACCCCACGGCTGGGAGGGCGAGCATGTTTAGCGCGACTCAAATTGAAACGAAATGCTCCAGAAGCAATATATGTAAAATAAAGAGTACAAAAAGCATAGACTTCACAAAAAATCAGTTTGTGTTTTTTAACAAACGTAATAATAAACAATGTTCATTGTGCTAGACGAAAGAATAATTTGATCCAAGCAAGAGTTTTCTCCTACAGATTTGTAAAAAAAAACTCATACATGATAGAGAAAAAAAGAATATTATTTTCGAAATTTGCGCAGCTGAATCATAAAAAAATCCGTTATTAAAACCAAAACAACATTTAGAAAGTTTTACTTCGCAGGCCTGTGTTACTTATAACTTGTAATCATATGTCTGACCACAGAAACGATTACAAGGTTTGATTGTTAATTTTATTGTGAATAAATAGGAAGTTAAGAATTTTTATTGTCTCGTAAAGACAACTCTAAATTCGAAGTCTCTTAAAAAGACTACTAAATTGAATTAAAATACAAATTTATTTATTTTATATAAATATAAAAGAAATAGAGACAAGAACGTATTGAGCCGATCGTGTCCTAGTAGTTATCCTGCCGCATTGTGAATCTGAGGGTCCATGGTTCGCGACCCGTTGCAGCAAATGTATACTACGCGCCTTGGAACAGTAGGACGATTACAAAATTGACACTCAAATCTCATTTTGTGATTAAAGTAACCTAAAGGTTGGCTTTGGATGATGTTGAGTAGTTGTCTTCCCATATTTCAAAATAAGTTATAACTAATGCTAATAATCCTTGTGTAGCTTTGTTCCAATATCCTAAACAAGCTTGAGATTTTTGTAGTGTTTATGAAAGTACTTACGCAATATCGAAAAAACATTATTTGAATTTAATGGTTGAATAACCTGTAAAGAGCTCAAGCAACTCAGACAAACGCTTTAAGTATCGTAAAAGCTTCTCTGAGTTAACCTCGCTTCAGATTGGCTTGCTTAAAAATCCATTAGTTCTGAATTGAATGGATTCTAACCAATGTCTCCTTTTCTAACAAAATGATACACCGTATAATTTCGAGTTGGCGAGAGCGAGCGAACAAGTAGTACATCAATTAGGGCTGAGTGTTAGGCACTTTGTCTTCGTAGAAGCGTATGTTGTTTCATTTCTTCTTACACAGTCGTTGACAGTGTTTGATGAGGGCTAAGAAAAAAAACTTAAGAAGCTTACTTGAGCTTCTACGTTAGTATGAAAAATAAAATCAGCACACACTGTGAGAAAACAAGAGAGAGAGATGAACGTGTTTCGGATTAAAAATCATTTTCGAACAAACAAAGAATCCTTTCATTATCTTAACTCAAATGCTTTGAAAAGCATCAATATAAAATACAGTCACATATCAAAATGTTACAAGCACATAGGATGTGTGATATTCACCAAGCATAGGCTTTTAAAAACATATTTCAGTTTACTTTGAATACTTTAACGTGTATTCAGAATTAGAAAATTTCCGGTTTAGTCCAGTTTTGCATTTCAAAACTTTCAAGCGATTTACTTCATTTTCCAAAGTTCGAAACACTTAGATTCGATATTCATTTTAAATTAACCATTATCTAGATGTCATAAACACATCCAGCTATTAATCTTCCTTTTCATTCAGCTGTTTTTAGTTTTCTTTTTTTATATTTGTATATATATTCCCATGCTGTATTTTTACACTCTAACCTTTAATTAGATTAATTACCAGGTAGAACGATTACAACAGCGTATGTTTTTTTCATGTTCTATGACGCATGCGTGAATCAGGAGCAGTATTATTATTATTCCAAATTAAGAATTTGATATAATGTGTAGGATGCACAATATTAACAATGGTACTGTTCTTAAAATCCATATACTATTCCACTTGTAAATATATACACCTACTTATAACATATACCTATTCATACTTATATTAGAATAGGAAAAGTACTAAAAAATAGGATTATTCTGTTACAATGTAACATCACAAATATATTTTCGTAAAGTATCGTAATTTATTCTACCTTACATGTCGCTTCTGTAGGTTTTATAAAAAAACAAAACAACACACGTTATTTACCAAACCACATGTTACATTACATTGAGAAAAATAGAAGAACGATTAATTTACTTAGTTGAATATACTGTTTAGATTTGCTATGAATACCATTATTTCGGTCCACCATTTACATCAGTTAATTATGTTAATTATATACATCTGGTGTTCAGATTTACCATACATACTGGTTAAATCTAAAATATATGTAGGTTGTGTTCTTGCATTTAGATAGACAAATGTGGTTTATAAATCCACTTTTATTTATTATATCGTTAGCTATGTCGAGGTTTCTAAAATAAAATTGCTACTCTAATGGTGTGCTATAACACTCCCAAGATGAGTGTGTCGTCCAATCAAATGTTCTTCTGATATTATCAATGCCAAATGATAAACAGAGTTTCCGTAATAAAAATAACTTACTCATATACAAACTGAAGCCGTAAATCGGATAAGTTCTGCTTATAAATTGCTCTTGGATTTATAATATCAGTTCGTATGTTTGTTTTTGAATTTCGCACAAAGCTACACGAGGGCTATCGGTGCTAGCCGTCCGTAATTTAGCAGTGTAAGACTAGAGGGAAGGCAGTTAGTCATCACCACCCACCACCAACTCTTGGGCTACTCTTTCACTAACGAAATGTGGGATTGACCGTCACATTATAATGCCCCAACGGTTGAAAGGGCGAGCATGTTGGGCGCGACGCAGATGCGAACCCGCAACTCTCAAATTACGAGTCTTGGCCATGCCGGGCCTATCGTAGAGTCAGTAAACCCCATATGTAAGGATGGCCAAGGTACTCGATAGGTATAATACAAATATTCATGCTAAAAAAAAATCAACAGCGACATAGTTTTACTTTATAAGGTGACTGTCACTCATTTGTTTCTTTTTTCCAATAAGTACGAAAACAAGACTAGAAACCATTGCTGAGATGTCAAACTAGTTCACCTTTTTCTTCTTGTTTTGGTAAAGATAACTTAACAACTACTTTATAACTAACGTCAGTTTAAACCTATATACACTTCATGTGTCTCTAGTTAATGCACGATGATGTCATAGCCTAGTTGTTGTAAGTAGTAATTAATTAAAAATCATAATTGTAAGATGTTATCATTACCCTTTAAAGTTAGCTCGTTTACAGATATCTGGTGTTCCTTTCAAAGATATAAGTACAGAGTGAAACAGAGATTATAAACTAATAATAGATAAACAGTAACTTGTAGAATGCTTAATGCTTTGTACACCATACAACCGAAGTCTTCAGAGAGCCATCGCCCATACTGTTCCCGGTATATTGGATATTGATTGTCTATAACAACAAATTTTCTTACTCACTGCCGCAGCTTTTTAAATAAAAAATACAAAGAAACTCTACTATATACAAAATTTCAGAAAATAAGCTACAAATAAAAATTATTTTGGAATTTTTAACGCTTAATGTTTATATATAACCAGTATAACAACATATGTCTGCTTTAGACAGTATAATCTTGTCCGTTTATATGTATTTTAAATTTGTTTATTTATATTCGGGAGAAGTCCAACTAACTGGGCATACTCGGACTGTTTTGAAAGCTTCTTTAGCAAGTGTCTTGTTTGCCCCGATGAAACCGTAATGACAAAGTGTTGTCTTAAGTAAACCCAATCATGTTTTTTGGAGCAATAGGTCGTGTTTTATTTCTTCTTTTGACAGTAAATATAAATCTTCAGTCTGCACTACAAACATTAAAATTACATGAATGGTTCTTGTCTAATCTAAGAAAAAATAATTGATTTTTACGGCATTTAATCAGTAAGAAGGCTTAGAATTAAGCACAAAGCTACACAATGGGCTATCTGTGCTCTGTTCACTACAGTTATCCAAACCCGGTTTCTAATGGTGTTGAGACCGCAGACTTACCGCTGTGCCACTTTAGGTCTAATCAGTAAGCATAGCTTATTACCTTACACAATGTGTTTGGGGCACTACCTTGTGACGTTTTAAGAAACTACACGAAGTCTTTTTTTTTAACTCGTTTAGAGTTTCATTAAACTCATAACTAGTTTGACATTTTAACTTATTGTTTTAGTATCTCTAGAAAACCTCGACGACAATATGTCGTACAAATGTTATCAAATAACTATGTTTTATAACCTTTAAAAATTATGGCAATTTAATAGACTGGTTATTTATTGACTTTCACGCAAAGCTAAAAAGGGCTAATTGTGCATTCCATCTCTAAATTAGAAGAAATATACTAGGCAGAAATACGATAGTTAGTTAACACTACCCACCATCAACTTTTGAGCTACTCCAGTTGAATAATGAGATTGACTGTAACATTTTAACCCCTTACAACTGGAAGACCAAAGCCAATAACTGATTGGATTTGAGCCCACGAACCACAATTTGTGGATGAAACGCTCCAACCACTGGTCTTTGATAAGCTGAGAGTACCTAGAATTTCATAAATTAACATATTTTTATTTTGTTCTGCGACTTTTAATGTGTTAAGGATATTCGTAACATTAAACTAGACTGCTGTACATGTATTGGTAATATCATATATGATTTCTTTATGAATGTTTATGTTATTCTACTGACTTGTCTTACATGTATTGGGCCCGGCATGACCAAGCGCGTAAGGCGTGCGACTCGTAATTTGAGGGTCGCGGGTTCGCATCCGCGTCGCGCCAAACATGCTCGCTCTCCCAGCCGTGGGGGCGTTATAATGTGACGGTCAATCCCACTATTCATTGGTAAAAGAGTAGCCCAAGAGTTGGCGGTGGGTGGTGATGACTAGGCTGCCTTCCCTCTAGTCTTACACTACTAAATTAGGGACGGCTAGCACAGATAGCCCTCGAGTAGCTTTGTGCGAAATTCCAAAACAACAACTTACATATGTTCGTGTTATTATACTGGCTTGCCTTACATGAGTTTGTGATACTATACTGGATTGCTCTTACATTGAACACTTTGAGTCAAATAAGTTTCCTCAAAAGAACTAAACAGTATTTACTTTTTCTTCGTGGTTACGGACTTACTATACTGAACTAAAATCTTTTTTTTTTAAGGTTGAAACCGATTCAACTATTGAATGTTGACTTCTCACATTCACAAAAAACATTTACAGAACCGGCAATGAAAACACATTCTAATATTAACATAGGAAATTAACGAAGAAAAAACAAGAAGAAGAAAATAATGGCTATTTAAATTAAACTTACATTTTAGGAACAGTTTAACGCGAATTAAAACTTCAATCTCGTAGCAATAATCTTATACTAATCATATGTTCGTTTACTGTTACCCACAAAGCTACAAAATGGCCTCTGGGTGCTGTGTTTACCGCAGTGATCAAACCTAGAAATGTACCTTTATTAGTTCTCAAGCTTGCGAATAAGTTACAAGGGAGAGATTTCATTATATAAAAAAACATGACATGAAGTGGTATTACTTGAAAAGGTGACTAAACAGAAATCTGATTACACCCGAAAAAAACACACACACATATATGTATATTTATATTTCACGAGTTTGATTAATATACTCTATACATGAAACTTAATATATGTACATTATTCTGTGATGAAACTATTATCTTTGAAGCACACATTTATCAGAAAGATGTTTTTAGTTTTTCAACCATAAATCTACAATGAAACAAACTTAAATTGCACTCGTCTGCTCTAAGTCCTTGTTGAGAAGGCTTAAGTAGTAGTTCCCTTATTTGCCGAGCCAGTTATATCTACCTAGCACAAACATCATGCTGAGAGCCTAAGCAGAAATAATGCACTTTGTATGCCGTGTGACAAGAGAAAATGCTGTTCATATATATTTGTGTGATGGTCCTAAAAAACACTGATATGAGTGAGCATATAAACTTAAAAAGAAACGAACTACGTTTTTTACACGACTCACATTTATTTGTTAGAAGGCGTACAACATTATATTCATGATACATGTCAGAATAATTAATTAAAATTTGTTTTTTAACATCAGTTTGGTAACATGTCAATAAAAAACATCACGAAAAGTCACGATTAGTTAACTTGCAAGTCTCATCGTGTCCACAATTCTCATCTGCGACAAGGTTTACGAAATATTGGGAATTTTGGCATTCTATTATACAGTGTTTAGGTTTACAGCGATTTCAATAAGCGTCTACTGGGAAACGAACTTACTCCGTTACAACGTTGCTTAGCAACACTTCTTTCAGGCATTATTGTGTGTACAGTGTTATAGACGTACATTGCCGCGAATTCTTCAGTTGTTATTGTTTTCATGTCGTAGATTCGAAGAAAGTATATTCATTGAACCGCTTAATAGCTGTACGGAACAAAGGTTATTATAAAAATGTAATTGTTTTGTAATTCTAATAGAAATATAAGATTTATTGTAGTGATCCATAGATACAAATTAAAATAATCATGACAACAGTTTCCTGTAATTTTGAGACTAGTAGTAAATTTCTTGAACAATTTTAATGCTAATAACTAACAGCCCACATTTATCAATATACATGTTTGTGGTTTGGTTTGAATTTTGCGCAAAGCTACAAAAGGGCTATCTGCGCTAGCCGTCCCTAATTTAGCACTGTAAGACCAGAGGGAAGGCAGCTACTCATCACCAAAGTTTACCACCTTTACTAATCGGTGACCAAAAAATGATAAGGAACCATGGAATGAATGGGGGGAAATAACTTAAACACGTATCTAGGGAAAGTTAGAGAAATATAAATTAAAACTGAAAATGAAGTATAATCCTATATTAAACATTAACAGTAAAAAGAGGTAAAATTGAATGACTTAGAACCGCTACCTGAACCTTATGGTAACTTAATAAGAGGCTCGACAAGGCCAGGTGATTAAGAAGTTCGAATCACAGTCTGTGGGCTGCGGGTTCGAATCTTCATCTTGTCAAACATTCTCCTCCATTCACTCATGGGGATCTTATAATGTGACGGTAAATGTCAATATTCATTGGTAAAACAGTAGCTCAAGAGTTGTGAGGGGTGGTGATTGGCTGCCTTCCTTTTAGCCTTTCGCTGCTAAATGTTTTTGTTTTGTTGTTTTTGAATTAAGCACAAAGCTACACAATGGGCTATCTGTGCTCTGCCCACCACGGGTATCGAAACCCGGATTTTAGCATTGTAAGTCCACAGACATACCGCTGAGCCACTGGGGGCTCACTGCTAAATAAGGAACGGCTAGTGCAGGTAGCTTTCGTGTATCTATGCCCGAAATTCAAACTAAACTTAATAAAAAATAATTAACAAATCAGACATTGTGTTAAACGATAAACATTCTGATGGGACTTTCTTGTAACCGAAACGTTTTCGAAAAAGAGTTTTTATTAGGAAAGTGTGAACATGTTTGAACAAAATCAAGAACATTTATAAAGTTGGTATCATTAGAACTGAGTGTAAAGAGTTTGTATAAAATGTTAAAGTCAATTTGAAGAAAAAATGAAAATGCCCACGTTTGAAAGTCGTTAAATGGTCGGGACATTGCAATCGTGGTCATACGGTCATTCAAAATAAAAAGGATTATTTGAAGACTGTTTAGGAGTTGCTTGATGAAACTATCTACGAAAATATTTAAATCAATCTCATTTATAAACTTAATAAATTGATTGAGGAAACGTTAAAGACTGTATACGTTTAGCTCCTCCAGTTTGTTTGTTTGTTTTTGAATTTCGCACAAAACTACTCGAGGGCTATCTGTGCTAGCCGTCCCTAATTTAGCAGTGTAAGACTAGAGGTAAGGCAGCTAGTTATCACCACCCACCGCCAACTTTTGGGCTACACTTTTACCAACGAAAAGTGGGATTGACCGTAACATTATAACGCGCTCACGGATGGGAGGGCGAGCATGTTTGGCGCGACTCGGGCACGAACCCGCGACCCTCAGATTACGAAGCGCACGCCTTAACGCGCTGGGCCATGCCGGGCCCAGCTACAGAGAAAAAATGTTTGATTCAAAATTTTTTGTAGATGGCCCAGCATAATCAAATGGTTAAGGTGCTCGACTCGTAATCTGAAGGTTGCGGGTTCAATTCCCCGTCGCCTCAAACATGTTTTCCCTTACAATCATGGGGGCGTTATAATATGCGGGCATAAATTAGTTAGCAAAAGAGTAGGCTAAAACGTGGCGGTGGGTGGTGATGGCTAGCTGCCTTCCCTCTAGTCTTACACTGCTAAATTAGGGATGGCTAGCGCAGATAGCCCACATGTAGTTTAGCGCGAAATTAGAAAAACGAACAATCTTTTATAGATATGTTTTACCAAAAGTTCACAAGACAGGAGATTCATGTAGACCCATAGTATCAAATACAGTTTATCTTTGTACAACGTAGCGAAATTCTCAATTGTTGATTCTTGAATGATAAAAATATTTATACCATTAAATGTTGTGTAGAATTTATACACAGATTAGTAAGACGAATCTGAGTAATGATGATATATTTGTATCTTTTGATATTGTATCATTATTCACGAAAGTACCTATTGATAAAGGTATTAACTGTTTTGAAGACAAATTATGGGTGAATAATGTGCCAGCCCTTTAAATTTTCGGACACGATAAATTTAAACTAAACGTGTATGAAAAATAAAAATCACTTTACAGACTTAAAGTTTAGCTATGAATTCTCTATTATCTCCTATTTATAAATTTGAAATTGAAGGTTTACAGAATGTTAAACTTAAACTATAAATTTCGATTAGGTATATGATATCACTTTCGTAGTGTGGCGACATGGTGAAAAAACATGTTAGATTTGCTAATTACTTAACTTTTCTTGAATCCGCTATTCAATTTACTTCTGAAGTTGAAGAAAATGATAATTTACTGTTTTTGGATGTACTAGTTAAGAAAAACAAAAATAAGTTAGAAACTACGGTCTATCATAAACGTTTTTTTTAATACTATGCTGTCACACGCGAAAAATCATGTTATAAAAAGTCACAGAAAAATGTCAGCTTTTTACTTTTATGTTTACGGGTCCTTTAAGGTATGCTCTAATCCAGAAGAATTAAAAAATGAAGTGTTATTAATCAAATATGTAGCATTAGATAAAGGTTTCTCGGCTCATAGTGAAAATTTAACAAAATAACAAATGATGATTAAAAAGAAATAAAATAGAGATTTGATAAAATAAATAAAAATGTTGTTTTATTACCATAGTTTTACCATACTTCATATGTTTATCATACCAAATTTTTCGTACATTTAAAAACAAAAAATATCATTCCAATTTATAGACTACTGAATAAAACTAAAGATGAAGTCAAACTTATGGATAAAACGATTACTAATAAAAATTGTATGTGAATGTGGCGGTGTGTACGTTTGTGAAACTATAATAAATTTAAAATTTAGAATAAATGAACATGAGACAAGTGTTGTAAAACAAAAGTGAACGCTCTGTACTTGTTGAACATGTAAATTATATTGGTCATGTGATCCAGTGGGGAAAATTGTTATTTTGGCTCCGAATTATATCATGACTTAAAACATTAAGAGTTGTTGTTGTTTTTGAATTAAGCACAAAGCTACACAATGGGCTATCTGTGCTCTGCCCACCACGGGTATCGAAACCCGGATTTTAGCGTGTAAGTCCGCAGACATACCGCTGAGCCACTGGGGGGTAACATTAAGAGAAACACCATATAAATAATGAAACTGTGAGAATTGAAACTTAAATAAGGATGCAGAATTAGAAAATCAGAAAGCAACTAGATGGCATGATCTGTTATTTTAATGTGTAAACTAGTAGTCATATGTCACATGACCATGCTTCGTGTTTTGTACTTACATGTCGTCCACCATTAGTTTTTCACACTTTTGAGGATGACGTAAGCAACGATGAAACATGTATCATACAACGTTGACCGTTTGGGTGTTATATTAAAGAGAAGATAGTTATTCAGAAATTCTTGCTCTGAAAATCTAAATTTGAACTAACACATTATCAGAAAATACTTCAAATATTCCACATCAAAGTTAATTAGACAAGTGTCTTTTATCCAATTTTGCACATAGTTTGACGTAACAGTACCTCTACACACATACTAACTATGCCTTACAAATAGCAGAAAGTGAACTCTCTTTATTGGATGTTGATCATTTTTGGAATCTGGGAGGATCAAGATGATGCTACCACCTCTTATTCCCACCTGCTCTAGTAACACGATGAACATTCCATAAATAAGGGCGTTGTTTTCGCTTGATGTTATTAGCATGATTACAAAACCTCTATAAGAGCCATGTCCATTATATTGAATGTTTGTCATTTGCTTTGGTAACACTCTGCTTTATTTGATATATTATCAGCCTTGCATATCACAAACAGTGCTTACTCATTTTCTAATATCTCTAGTATATATTGACATAAATGCCCTTTTAATATATTGCATACATACAACACAAATGATGTACGTCTAGCAGCAGGTGGCTGATTGCTATACTTAGAGCGCATATTTAGGGCTAAGAGGTAGTTAGCCTCATTTTCATCATGTATGATACAACAATCGAATGAGCATAATAATCTGTTTTTGCTTAAGCTTCTTCCCCTGGAAGTAAAATCTATTCAGAAGTCTGTCACAGAGTGTTTGTATATTTGCTTAGTTATGTAACACGTGTGAATTTGTTTTGCGTGGGACTTAACATACATTAGGAAGGACAGAGTTTTGTAATGTTTGCAGTTTAGTTTTGGTCTGCGCTACGTTAATCCATGCTTGGCAGCCAACCTGATTACCAGCCATATATGCATACTGTTTGCAGATTTTTATTATACTTTTTAGCGACGTGCTTGTGTTCTTCTCAGACAGAATTCTAGCCTGATTCACTTGCTTCCAGATTTTGATTGTGATTCTGTTTATGCGTATTTGCCATTTTAGTTTTGTATCATAGGCCGAAATATTGTAACAGTATGGAGAAAGGTTCCATGGAGATAATTTCAGGATTATTTTTAAGGAGCTTACTAAAGTTTACAAGCACAAGCACTTATGGTTTTATATTATAATTTTTATACCTTTCATTTGGCAATATTATGTTGTTTCGTTTGAGGTGGGCCCGGCATGGCCAAGCGCGTTAAGGCGTGCGACTCGTAATCTGAGGGTCGTGGGTTCGCATCCCCGTTGCGCCAAACATGCTCGCCCTTTCAGCCGTGGGGTGTTATAATGTGACGGTCAATCCCACTATTCGTTGGTAAAAGAATAGCTCAAGAGTTGGCGGTGGGTAGTGATGACTAGCTGCCTTCCCTCTAGTCTTACACTGTTAAATTAGGGACGGCTAGCACAGATAGCTCTCGAGTAGCTTTGTGCGAAATTCCAAAACAAACAAAGAAAAACAATCGTTTGAGGTGGGTTGTACGTTTGTGGCTGCTACGTCATCCGTGAATTGAGAGGTGTAACATAAATTTTCATTGGACAGTGGCATGTCGCTTACATTCGTTATGACGAGTGTATCTAACTACCTCTCCTTGAGGTACTCCTGCCTCAGGAGTTCAGTACTCTGAGTAAGTGCCCTCAACATTTACTCAACATTGTCGATTACCTAATAAGACTGATAACCAGTAAATAATATCTTGCAGTAGTTCCATCTGTAACATCCGGGACTTTAGATATGAGTGCCACATTTTATCGAAAGCCTTCTCTAGATCGAGCAAGTAGACGACCGTACTTTCTTTTTTTATATACATACAAATTATTTGTTTTGAATTTCGAGTAGTTACTTAAAGACTATCTGCACTAGCCGAGCGCCTAGTAGTAGTGACAGATTAGAAGGAAGGCAACTAGTCAACACCACTCACCGTCAACTTTTGGGTAACCCTTTTATAAAGGAATAGTGGAACTGACTGTCACATTATAACGCATCCGCTACTAAAAAGACGAGTATCTTTGGTGGAGGGACTTCAAACCTTTGAGTCGCAGATTATGAGTCGAACGCTTCAACCATCAGCCCTTACACAAGTTAAATGTGTTACTTCCTTTAAGGACGAGAACAAGCTTCTAATTAATAATAACAAAACAGTTTTACTACAGTACATTAGATCAGAGTGTAATACATTCTGTCTTTAACGAAAATCAGTTAGAAATAGAATAAACAACGCAACCCGAATATCAGTATCTTTTATATCAAAGTCACATGAGCCATTTGCTGTGTTCACCAAGCCCTATATTTTAGCGTTGTAAACTCGAAAACTTATCGCTGTCCCACTCCTTTGGAGGGGGTAATACAAATGCGAAATTCTAAACCATGTTTGATGTGTGTCTATTCAGCTTTACATTCAGCCTCTATTGGATAAATAAAAAACAGGATTTCTGTCTTGGTGCATGTTTGTGGAGCATCTGAATACTTCTATGGATAAACACAACAGGAGTGAGCGTATTTGAGGAGTATCTAAATACTACTATGAATAAACACAACAGGAATACGGGGAAGCGACAGAGCTTCCAAATTAAACATATTTTCATTTTACTCTTAATAAGATTGATTTTATTCTAAAAATTCGCTCTTGTCACGCTACGCTTCAGGGCGTCACTGTAAGGTCACTAACCAAGTCTTCGTGCGCCTTATTTTGTAGAGGGACACTCAACTGTGTTAAATTAATACCTGTATAGTAATATTCCACACAATAATTAACGCACTCTTCATCACACATGCTTCTCTACTAATGCTTCATAATAATAATAACTACTTCCACATATTATGTTAGTCTAAAAGAAATACATTTACTTTATCTAAACTTAATAACATCACATCAATGTTAAGGTTACTGTTCAACTACTTGACTGGTCTACAAACAAAATAACTTTAAGATTCTCTCCAGTGATAGAGAGGAATCTTTTTTTTCCAGACAGTGTTTTACGATAATATGATATTTAATGTAAAAGAAGAAATACTTTACACACGCACTTTAAAATACATGCAGTCGTAGGCACCCTACACTCAGTACACAAAGTACAAAAATAATAAAAACAACGTGTGTAATACAAGTAATTAATGAGCATTAACCCAACATTAATATGACAAGAACAACAAAAAACACAACTTCGGGTAGTTTGACGAATAACTCATAAGAGCAAGATCAATCATTCCAAATATTTGTTTATGACAAAAGAAGCGCCACCTTCCGTCAAACGTCAGTAGGTCAAATTCTAGAATGTAATAATTGATTGAAAATCATTGCAAAGTAATAAAGCTGTATTATAAAGACAGTAGCTAGAAAAGAATTAATGAGTGCCATCATCTGTTGAGGACGAACTTTATGGTAACAACAGAATGGCACTTGTAGTGGACTACAACAAAAGAAATGGCTACTGAGCACTTTCAAAGAAATATGGAGTACCAAAATCTACAATTACAAAACTACTTAAGAAGTACCGCAGAACAAATTCATCTGAAGAGCTTGAAAGAAGTGAATGTTTAAAGCAAGTTGGGGTACGGGAAGTAAAAGGAACGTGCTACAGCTGGAAAAAATCAAGGTCTGAAACAAAGGTTCAGTAATGTCTGGAGTAACAGAGCACGAAATAACACAGAACTATGTTTTCGTAGTGTTCATTGCAAGTTACTTTTAAAGCAATTTATAAAACAAATACTCTAAAATTTGTCAAGAAATAAGAACAGAAACTTCGAGTATTCTTCTCAAAATTATTAAATGAGATTGAAGTTTGTTTATCCCAAATGGGCCACAGTATGTTTTAAAAGAGGGAAGCCATCAGTGAAGAACATCTTCTACCTAAAGTTAAACATGACAATGGTAGTTCGATCATGATGCGAAGGCGTTTTAGCAATGTAGAATCACGATGCGAAGGCGCTTTAGCAATGTAGAATTATGATGCGAAGGCGCTTTAGCAGTGTAAGATCATGATGCAAAGGCGCTTTAGCAATGTAGAGGCCCGGCATAGCCAAACGTGTTAAGGCGTGTCACTCGTAATTCGAGGGTTGCGGGTTTGCATCACCGTCGCGCGAAACGTGCTCGCCCTTTCAGCTGTGGGGGCGTTATAACGTCACGTTCAATCACACTATTCGTTGGTAAAAGAGTAGTCCAAGAGTTGGCGGTGGATGGTGATGACTAGCTGCCTTCCCTCTAGTCTTACACGGCTAAATAAGGGACGGCTAGTGCAGATAGCCCTCAAGTAGCTTTGCGCGAAATTCAAAAACAAACAAAAGCAATGTAGAATCATGATGCGAAGTCGCTTTACTAGTGTAGGATCGTGATGAGAAGGCGCTTTAGCAATGTAGGAGCTGGAAGCATTCCTGAGACTTAAAAGCGAACAAATGTAGCCATGTATCAAAATATCTTACACCCTATGTAATGATACCATATGATTGTAGGCTGTTTGACAAAAAGAAGACTGGCTTTCAAACATTACAGAGAACTAAGGCATTCGGATAAATAAACTCTGTAATTATTGAATAAATTGAAGGAAAAAAGTCCTGAAACGGTCTTGGCAATAAACAATTCTAAATATAATAGAAATGACACGGACTGATCTGAAAAAAATCTGCATTCAAGCTTTGGTTATCCAGTCTGTCTGAGTTGAAGGGAATGTGGCATTCAGGTTGAGCTCAGATGTAATGACCTGGTTGAGAATTATCATAAACGTCAGTTTAAATTTAATCAAAATAAAGTCATGCTAGTTTCTTCAGTTGAAAGTAAACTAATGACGAGTAGTTTTAGTTAAGCTATTATTTTAACATCACTATACAATATATATTAATTGTATGTTTATTCAATTGATAACACAGACAAAACGAGCTTTGAGTATGAGAAAAATCCACCAAATACGTTCTTATTTTTTGAAGCGACTGGAAGTAAAATATCTGTCCTTTTAGATTTCTACATGACTTATTGATATGGTCTACATTACAATGTTGTTGACTAAGTTATTTCAAACTTTCAGGCTAAACTTTCTTTGCAACTTTCCTGCTGAAACTGCACTGACGCTGCACAGCCTTGCTATAAAGAACCGGTGTTCTCTGTACTTAAGAAAACTTTACTTACAGCTGTGTGAGCAAGAGCTGCTCTCTCTTCTCAGACTGAATCAATTATTCTTGAGTGGGCGCCACCTTCTTTTTGTAATACATTTACAAACTGTGATAGTTACATTTTCTGAGCTTTCACGTTGTACTCTAAACAAATCTTACAAAAAGTCACTGTTTATTCTTTACTTAGTTGAACTTTTGTGTTCCAATTTTGATAAAAATATAAACACGAAATAATAGCTGGAAATCTTATCAAACTACTTTTCGTTTTTACTTGTTTTACTGCTAGTTGCTAATATTGATATTATCATCACCCCTTTTAGTTTTGTTACACGTCGAAAATCATGACACGCCATACAAATTGATTTTGAATTTTTACTTTTTCATCGAATTCTAGAACACAAATTAAAACAAAAAGTAATTCCGCTTGATTTAACTACTGTTCAATTAATTAAATATCGTATTACTAAAAAGTGGATAGTTCAATTAATTATTTATTTGTTTTTGTATTACAAATTTAGCCCCCCAGTGGCTCAGCGGTATGTCTGCGGACTTACACGCTAAAATCCGGGTTTCGATACCCGTAGTGGGCAGAGCACAGATAGCCCATTGTGCAGCTTTGTGCTTAATTCTAAACAATAACAACAACAACAAAAAATTATAAATTTAAAGGGTATTTTTGTATTAAACATTGGTTTGGTTTGAATTTCACTCGAGGACTATCTCCACTAGCAGTGTAAGACTAGAGGGAAAGCAGCTAGTCATTACCATCCACCGCCAACTCTTGGGCTACTCCTTTACCAAGGATTAATGGGATTGACCGAACATTATAACGCTCCCACGACTGAAAGGGCGAGCATGTTTGGTGTGACGGAGATTCAAACCCGCGACCCTCGGAGTCGAGTGCCTTAACCAACTAGCTATGCCAGGCCAATATTAAACATAATCATAATGATGTTTCCTTCGTGGATAAGTTTTATCCTTCAAAACGCTGTCAAGAAAATAAATACGTAAATGCTTTAGTTTTTTTCCATTTTTCTAAATAAAAAATTCAACAATGTTCAATTCGTGTTAATTTTTTAAATCTTTGAAATTAATATTTTTGACGCTATAGCTTCGTTAGTTTGGGATTTGCTAAATATCTTTGTTTTCAAACGTCTTATCTGTGGAGTTATGAACAATTACTATAAGCTTTCCTATATTTCTGAAGACATGAAAATTAGGACCTCAAAGATCCTTCTTCATTTGCAAGGCACATGCTTCAGTCAACTAACTGCCGTCTCGAATGACGTCACTGTTTGCTTTCGCTTCACTGGCTATTAGGAAAGGAATACGACAAGACGCTTAATTTATACCGACATGCTTTTAAGGCTCAAACACCGTTTAATGCAAAATGTCCTTGTAGGAAGTAGCGACTTTTAGGTGCCACTCTTAAAATATCTTAATGACTTTCCCATGAATGATTTGTTTGTTTGCAATTAAGCAAATTATTATATCAATAAATAACATAATTTTTAGGTATTATTGAACAAATAAATACAAACTTTGTTTGATTGTTTTGTAACTGTTTTGGTTTCTGATGTTTTATATCGTAAGAGTAGGCCTGGGTTTTACAAATAAAAAACAACTGATCGCTGGTTTAAGGTGAATGAAGTCTTGGCTGAAACTTTGACTAGTGACATCGGTTTGTCGTTTTCACTTAATACAAACATCCTACCGCTCCCTAAACACGCGAAAACTCTGAATCCTGTACGTATTTCCCAACATTGGTACATACTCAATACAAGAATTATAACAAAGTAAATTAAATGCAGTGTATTACATGAACATATCCATCTACTCCGTTAGGAATCATTGTTCTTTTTCCTTAATTCTATAGTTAAGGTTTATCAAAGCACGTAACCATTTCCGTACAGTAGTGGTTAAATAAAAACGAATATACAGGGTGGTCGCTAGAAAAGCGGAAAATTTGTCAAACAGCTATTTATTTTTACAAAGAATAACTTTTACAAAGTTTTTTAAAGGCATATGTTATATTACAATCATAGATGCTCAAAATTATTAAAATCATGCATTTTATTCATGACGTAAAGAAATCAAAATAGAAATGAGTAAGCACGCATTTTATTCATGATCTCATCTGACCCTCAAATTTTCCGCTTTTCTAGCGACCACCCTGTATTACCCTAGATTATCAAACATCTAGTTGTTGAATACTTTTTCTTAATTTTCGTTCGTAGACCAAACATTCTACTCACAATCAAAGAAATTCAGTGCAGAAGGTTTTCACGCTTAGTTTGTAACAAGCATGGAAAGTAACAGAAGCGAGCGCCCATTTTTAGAAATGATGAGAAGGAATATTCTGCTAAAGATTTTTTTAAAGAAATCATTTGCCAAAAAAGTCGGTTTGTCATTGTTATGGGATTAGATAACACTGTATATCAACATGGTCACAATGAATAATGAAAACTTTGTCACAGAAAAAGATCAAATACCATCAAATAGATGATATTCAAAACTGCTACAGAATTAATTGACAGATACACTTAAATAAATGTCTATGCTGCAGATCTAAGTCTTAAATTTCTACCCAGTTTTAAAGACAAGATGAACAGACTATCAAAGATGATTAAAACCCTCAAAACTTCAATGAGCTATGATTTGATTTGCGTACTAAAGAAAAAAAACGATCGGCAGAGCTTCCAGAAGTTCAGATAAAATGCTCGAGGAAAACCACCTCGTATTGAGGATAATGTCCGAGGAAAATGGAAGATGTTTCTAATCTTAATGCAGCCAGCGTGTGTACGAAAAAAGATGGAGACAGAGGAGAATCGAAAAAGGAGAAACTGGAACAAGAAAATCAGGGAAGCATTGCACTTGTAGATTAGTTTTTTCCAGATTCTGAGGCCGATAGTTTAGATTCTGCAATGGAAACTAGATTAGTTTATCAAATATTTGTATCCGTTTTTCATCTGCCAGAGGCATTTACATACATTGTATATGGTAAAGTTACCCGTTTAAAGCATATGAAAGAAGATAAAAAACCGGAAATGAGCACATCTGGAGCTGTTACAGCCTCCAGATAGTAATAAAGCGAAGAGACAAGCTTAAACTATAAATATTATGGTACCAGTTTTATATTTTTCCTTTTTGTTCTGCATATTTTAATAATAAACCAACAAATATATGGATTTTTTGGTATCTGTGGGCGGTAAGATCAGTAGATAAAGCACAATTATATATTTATGGTGATTAATGGAATTTTACATCATTATTTTAGTAAATTAGTTAAAATTTTCACTTCTAGCGACAGTGCTTAAATATGACTTCAAAATGTATACTCTCCTCTTTGTCTATGTACGTTATATGTTACTAAACTTTTTGTACAATTCATGGCTACACGTAATAGGAAGGCTTAGCTTCCCAAGTTGTTATATGGAACACAATATTTTGTGTTTATACTTCGCATAGCACATCAGGAAACCTGTTCACTTATGATTATTATTATTCATTTATCCTGTTTATATTTATTTCCTTCTTTCTGTAAATATACATGTTTATGTATGTAACAATTCGTTCAAAATGTTGTTTCATATACTGGATGGTCTTAGGGTGACTGTGTATCTCTCTTATAAGACCTCGCAGTCGAAACTCAGATCTCAAGAGGGTTTATAGACCAATCAGAGGTTTAATCATATAACTGTACAGAGGGCTAAGAATTTTATAAATAAAAGTGGTCGTATACAGTATCGTAGAACATAATACATAACAATAACATCTTAGAATCTGGAATATTTGTAAGAGTTGTATTAAACTAAAATATATCTATTAAGAAGTATAATGTGAACATAAAATCTATTTGTAAGCATGGTGTTAAAGTGTGACAAAATCATGAAATGTAATGAGCAGTGTTATACTGGTGTATAATACGAGCATCAAATTTAAAGTTCAGTAACGTGTTGAAACATGGTGCGAATAAAGTTTAATAAGTAACATGTTGAAACATGGTGAAAACAAAGTTTAATCAGTGATGTCCTCAGTTATGGTGAGAACAAAATAAAATTATCTAGTAACACGTTGAAGTATGGAGAAAATAAAAAGGTTATTTAGTAACATGTTGAAATATGGAGAAAATAAAAAGGTTATTTAGTAACATGTTGAAGTATGGAGAAAATAAAAAGGTTATTTAGTAACATGTTGAAGTATGGAGAAAATAAAAAGGTTATTTAGTAACATGTTGAAATATGGAGAAAATAAAAAGGTTATTTAGTAACATGTTGAAGTATGGAGAAAATAAATTTTTTCAATAATGTGTTGATGTATGGGTAGACATGAAGCTAATTCAGTTACACGCTGCAGAATAGTTAGAACGTAAAGTCTTGGTCAGAAGTGCATACTACACTGTAACAAATAAGTTCATTATTGTTAAGATGGAATAGAAATACACTTATAGCTGTCAAACGGAGAAATGTACGTTATATTCAATATAACATCAAATTATTATAAATAGCGTCTGTAACTTTATATCAATTCATATTAAACTTTCAGTGCTTTATTGGTCCTCCATGTTCTTTAATAACGTCTGCAAGGCAATGTGGCATGGTGTCATTAAGATTACTGGTGTAATCCACCTTGATTCCACTCCAACATGTCACTAGAATACGCAAAAACTTCGGTACCTTAGCTAGTTCGGGGTCGTGGTTACCGAATTTCTGGCTCATATCTGCCATATTTCAATGGCATTATAATCTAGAGACTTTGCTGGCCACAGCATTCTTGTAACATCTTGCTGTTTGAGATAATCCTGTACAATACGCACATTGTGGGAAGTGGCAGTGTTATCCTGAAACACAAAGTTATCATTAAACCTTGCCCGAGCATATAGTAGAAATCTCAACTCCATGTGATGCTTGTAGGAGACGTCATTGATGTTTCCCTGAAGGATATGAAGAGCACTTTTCCACCGTGATTAATAAACTGCCCAAATATGCATCACACCACGTCCTGTATGTTCCCTATGGAAGAAACAGTCTTTATATATCTCTTCTCTTGACAAATGACAAACACGAATTCTACCAACGGCTTTAACAAGCCGAAAACTGGACTCCTCCGAAAGGATATATTGCCAGTGTCTTAAATGTACGTTAACATGTAGTGTTGCCCAAGTAACATGGTAACAGCTGTGAATTCTGGCTAATATCGGTTTACAGACCTCTCTTCCTGCAAATACAATCTTGTTTGGTCAGTTTCTTATTCGTTGTTCTTCTGAAATTATTCTAATGAATGTGTCATGCCATTTCTGTCGTAAGGCGTTGCAAGATTTCTTCCAACCTTGACTTGTCAACCTGATCATAATACGGTCATCTGGAGCAGTAGATTTTCGGCGTCTATCAATAGAATTTCCTGGAACAACGTTTCCTTTACTCCGATAACGTTTTAGGATTCTGGATACATTACACGATGGATATCATACTGTTCTGGCGATATCCATTTGCTAAATACCATTTCTGGATAGTCGAACAATTTGAAGTCCTATAACTTCTGGCACGTGACAAGTTATGACTCTACACCAAATACAGACAAAATGTCTAAACAAAGCTTCGATATGTTTCTGAAAAGGTTATACCAAACATACACCCTTGTATACAGAACCAGAGTGTATGTGTGTTCAGAAGAAGGGATGCTTAAAACAACTTATGTAGACAAGAATAACAAGTCATACATGTTTGTCCAGTCGTATGCTGCCTTTTCTATTACTACTCAGGCACTTATTCAATTACTCCACAGTATATATACACATATATAATAATAAAATTAAAGAAAAAGTAGCAGAGATGACAAATCTACAGTAATGTCTCTTTATGTCTCTTCAGGGATTGGCTTTAAGTTAAATTAAACATAAGCTTTAGATAACTGATACAGAAGAGTAAGCCTCACGTACAAACAAAGGATAAAAATTATTTTATATTTAACTACGGTTTGAAAACGTATTTAGAGAAAGAACAAAATATTTAGGGGTCATACATCACAAACAACTTTAATTACAAAATACACAAGAGAGCCTAAAATCTCTTGTTGAACATTTACTTGGATATGGATTGCCAGTAAACTGCGACATCTTAATCTAACCCCTACAAGACGGAGAATAACAAACTTTACACTAAACCAATGTTTTAGCATAAGTACTTTATAAATTAACCATCTCACCAAACTTTAGTATGATGCAAAGCTTACAAGTCTCCTCACCATACTACAGTGTAAATACTGAATAACTTTATATTTTCATAACGATTTAATATGACATAGAACACACAACAACCTTTGTTTCCTGACCATACTACAGTTTCAATACTGAATAACTTTATATTTTCATTACACTTTAATATGACATAAAACACACAATAACCTTTGTTTCCTGACCATACTACAGTGTCAATACTGAATAACTTTATATTTTCATTACACTTTAATATGACATAAAACACACAACAACCTTTGTTTCCTCACCATAATACAGTGTCAATATTGAATAACTATATTTTTGTTACCCTTCAATACGACACAAAGCTTACAACAAACTTTCTCTCCTCATCAAATCACAGTGTGATTTCAACATGAAGTTTTGCGTTTTATCGTTATTCAACGTGAAACTGAGCAATACATCTCATTAGTTAATCAGTACAATCTTCAACAAACCAGCAGTGTTATATAATCTCTTTGAAA
This sequence comes from Carcinoscorpius rotundicauda, assembly GCA_011833715.1. Taxonomy (NCBI): domain Eukaryota; kingdom Metazoa; phylum Arthropoda; class Merostomata; order Xiphosura; family Limulidae; genus Carcinoscorpius; species Carcinoscorpius rotundicauda. The sequence continues at coordinate 25,239,394 of CM022405.1, read as the reverse complement.
AATACAGAATTATTACTTTATTATTTCCATCTTGTTCATCAAAGGTAAAGCTTTCATTCTTCACCTTTCGGGGTTTTATAGACATAATATATACTTTTATATATAATAAATATATTAGCTAAAACTAAAATAACTACATTTCACGGGACGTACAACAGAACTGTCATGTTTTCTCGATTATGCGACATACTGTAAAATAAAAATACCTAGATGTTTTAGTTTGTCAGTACGTGTTTAGGAAACCGACTATATTTAAAAACCTTGCCATATGTGACACGTTAAAAGGCTTAAGTGTTTCTTTTTGGTAGTGCACTATGTCCAGGGAACCGGTTATATTTAAAGATATTACAATATCTGATATGTTTAGAAGGATTACGTTTCTGAGTCTAGCAGTACGTATGTTCACAAAACCGATTATATTTAAAATACCTTACAATATCTGAAACGTTAAAAGGCTTAGATTTCTGAAATTGTGATAGTATTATTTTCAGGAAATCATTTATATTTAAAGAACTTAGAGTATCTGAGATGTTAAGGTGTTTAGATTCGAGTTGGCACCCGAGTTCAGAACTTACCTAAGCATGTTACATCAACGACGGACAAACAACGTTGTAACGGTCGTCTGCCCTCTCCTGGACAAGACGTTGTTTTCCTTCGGGAAATAATTCTCCACAAGGTCGTTAAATTTTCACCCATCGTCGTTCGCCCTGCGTAGACTAACGGGAAAAAAAAACATTTGTTTAAAGCCATTCTAAATTCACATTAGTTAGCTTTATTTATCTATGTAATTAAAAATAGAAAAGTCGAACATAATACAATAGTGTAGTGAGTGTTAGTAACATTGAGGATTTAAGCACGAGGAAATATGAATAATAATGAGTACACCCGTAGACAATGATTGTTGTTATGGTTTATATTATAGTGCAAATATTACCAGTAATCTTTGGAAGATAATGTAGTTATGATGATACACCAAAACTAGTGAACTACTGTTTAGTTAAAGATATATTAGCTAAGTGGTAGACAGTTCTTTACTAATATACTACTGTTAATATATAGTTTAAAATATCTCTTACCGTTAATAACCTTCAACTGTAGCTTCACACCCCACAATAACCTACTACGCGCTCATCTGGTCATGCAGTTAGAAACAAGTAGACAAGTGACAGATTAAACACTTTACGAATGTTTTAAACGAAAACCTGACCCTGTAAGTTTTTTGGAGGTTATTGTCCATAAGTTGACAACAAAACCAATAAAAATCAATACACACGTTATTTGGCTAGAAGGAAAAACTAAAACTAAAAGAATCTCGTTAAAGGCTCGAGATGAGAACTAACTTCCTTTTCGTGTAATTGCAACTCTTGATAATTCAGCCCAATTTTCCCGCCCTGCATTAAACCTGGATACTAACGTGTAACGTTCTCTGCACTGCGCCCAGTTGGTCTAGTGGCGTGTTTTCGTTCTTTCGTGACGCTTGCGTGTTATTCGATCCAATAACAATAGTAAAGAGGTAAAACGATATGGAAGGTTCACGATTTATCTACTGCACGTGCGTATTCCTTTTGCATACATCGATGGATCATGGGAGAATGGATTCAGTTCTGTTTTCGATAATTAAATGAGAAAAATAATAAATTTAAACGTCAGCAAACAGAAAACATTATACTTTCAATCAACAGTTCGTAACAAAATTGTTTTTTTCAATAATTTGTTTTACGTCTACTTACATTAATGAAATTAAAAAACTACAAACGTTATCATCAAAGGCTGTATACTGTCATGAGTTGTCAGGCTTCATATAAATTTCTGTTGTCAGAGCAAATTTAGAGAAAATAACGTATATTTTGGGCGTTATTTGTAAGAAAATAAAATCCAGTAAACTAAAGCATTACTTTTTCTGATAGTTATTTAATGTTCTTCAACGCGTGTTGTAAATTCATAAAATGTTTGAAAAGTTAGGGATGCGTGTAAAAATTATCGTTTTTCATATGGTTTAATCTGTTTTTATTATCGAGGACTATACTTTATGCGATAGATGGCGCTATAATTGGCAACTTACCAAATAAATTTATCGTTCAATAACATGGAAAGGATATCTGATAAAACAGTGCGAAAATCTAAGTGATTTGAACTAGTGAGATGGTTGTTTCTATTCTTCCTTCCTGCTAACATATATAAACATTGGTAATAATCTATTTGTCCCTGAGAGACTAACTAAAAACTAGACAAGACCGTAAATATGAAGATGAAATTATATCTTGACTTTTGGTTTAACCTGTACTTTTTATTAAACGTCTTTTTCTTTCACTTTCTATACATACATGTATATGTGTGTGTGTTTTGTTTTGTGTGTACGTAAATATTTCGCTTGAAGCGCTGTGTAGTGTAAGGGATAAAACTAATTTTAAAAACAGTTTCTTTGCAATTTCAAACCTTCTGTCCCAAGCGCTTCTCCAGTGGTACAGCGGCATGTCTGCGGAGCTACACCGCTAGAATCCGGGTTTCAATACCCCTATTTTTATCATGTAACAAAATTATAATTACATAGATATAACGCAGCTGCATGTGGTACTTAACGTTAGTCTACGTTCTTCTGACGAAGCATTAGATTTTGTGACTTGAAATAGTAGTTTGCAATGCTTTCTGTTCACTCTTTGTACATTGTGTAGCATTGTGCCCAATTACAAACAAACTATCGTAAACAGGGTTATATTTTTTTCAGAACTCTTATCCAGTTTTTTCATTTTCTATTTATTTGACTGGTGCACAGAACGCCTGTAAATATATCATTTCTGTGCATCATTACTGTATTGTACGAACGAGCACTTCACTTAGGGTTACGAAATTACTAGTGCACAGAAATTCTATAAATATATCGTTTCTCTATATTTGTCCAGTGTTGTTCGATAGCATATTTCATGAAGAGTTCGTATATTCATTACTATCATTGAGGTGAGCACGACATATTGTTGTTATGTAGGAGAAAGTGATTTATTTTAGATGTTATTTTTATTTGAATGTCTTAACAGTTTTGATGTTTCATTATTAGTGTGTATTTGAACCTCCGTGTAAATAATTCAATATTTATAAAAGTCTTGAAAGAAAGATAAATATCAAGTTGCCGCACATTTAATAAATAATTTTTATTTAATAAGCTTCTGTAGAATATTTGTAAATGCCACAGAAAATTACAAGAGCAAGAAAAGAAAAAGCAACATAACTTTATCATAATTCTCGCCGCGTTGTTATATCTTGTTCTAGATAAGTGTGAATGTAAAAAAATGTAATAATTTTAGCTCCTGAAAAAAAATTCAAGATTTTTTTCTCAAGAAAATTAATAATAAGATTTCAGTAAGGTTATTATGTGAATATTCAACGAAGATCCACTTTACAATATTCAATAGACCCTCCCACTTTGCTGTATTTAATAGACTCACCTACTTCTTACAGTTCACATTTTTGAAACTGATGTGGAACAAAAGAAGTAAAGTCAAGTTCTAATACTTGTTTGTATGTTCCTGGCTCTTTACGTATACACATACGCAGGTGGTAATATATGAATGTATGTTTGCTTGACTTTGTGTACGCACATGCATGTTTGTACATGTATACATATCTCTATACGGGCATTTTTATATGTATCTATGGTCATATAAAGTGCGTGTGTACGTTTTAAACACTTGTTCCTGTATCTATGCTTATATAACTTCCGATTTTTTAACAATATTCTTATGTCCTTATAAACTAACAATTCTTGTTCAGTACCTGAGGTAAGCATGGTGAAGATAGCCATTAATGCTTTGACACGAAGTTAAGCACAAAAGCCTAATAATTATTTATATGTGTACATATGTCTGAATGTGCAATTGTTTATTATATGTATGTCTATACATATGTATGTGCTGTGTACGTTCTCCGTATGTATATGTGTTTACGTATGCATAGTATGGAAAGACATAAGTAATACACATCTATATATAACAAAAGTTTTTGTTCAAGTCCATGTAAGAATTTGGTGTACACCAAGCAATCGTCCTCTTTACAGTGACAATATCATTTTACCATATCTTCTGTTCTTGTGGGATTATTATCTTTCTGAAAGATAGGCCCCTAACCAATGATTCATGATCCTAAGAACGATAGACCAGAACGCGTGTTCATGTCAGTAGTCGTTTTTCCATCAGTTTTGAGTAGATTATCGACACCGTAGGCGAAAATGTTCTCTCAAACTTGTACTAATACCCCGTTATACTTTATTATACTCAAACTTGTTCTTATACCCTGTTATACTTTATTATACTCAAACTTGTACTGATATCCCGTTATACTTTATTATACTCAAACTTGTACTGATACCCCGTTATACTTTATCATACTGAAACTTGTACTGATACCCCGTTATAATTTATCATACTGAAACTTGTACTGATACCCCGTTATACTTTATTATACTCAAACTTGTACAGATACCCCGTTATACTTTATCATACTCAAACTTGTACTGATACCCCGTTATACTTTATTATACTCAAACTTGTACTGATACCCCGTTATACTTTATCATACTCAAACTTGTACTGATACCCCGTTATACTTTATTATACTGAAACTTGTACTGATACCCCGTTATACTTTATCATACTCAAACTTGTACTGATACCCCGTTATACTTTATTATACTGAAACTTGTACTGATACCCCGTTATACTTTATCATACTCAAACTTGTACTGATACCCCGTTATACTTTATTATACTCAAACTTGTACTGATACCTCGTTTTACTTTTTTACTCAAACTTGTACTGATACCCCGTTTTACATTATTATACTCAAACTTGTACTGATACCCCGTTATACTTTATCATACTCAAACTTGTACTGATACCCCGTTATACTTTATTATACTCAAACTTGTACAGATACCCCGTTATACTTTATCATACTCAAACTTGTACTGATACCTCGTTTTACTTTTTTACTCAAACTTGTACTGATACCCCGTTTTACATTATTATACTCAAACTTGTTCTTATACCCTGTTATACTTTATTATACTCAAACTTGTACTGATACCCCGTTATACTTTATTATACTCAAACTTGTACTGATACCCCGTTATACTTTATCATACTGAAACTTGTACTGATACCCCGTTATACTTTATTATACTCAAACTTGTACAGATACCCCGTTATACTTTATTATATTCAAACTTGTTCTTATACCCTGTTATTATACTCAAAGTTGTACTGATACCCCGTTATATTTTATTATACTCAAAGTTGTACTGATACCCCGTTATACTTTATCATACTCAAACTTGTACTGATATCCCGTTATACTTTATTATACTCAAACTTGTACTGATACCCCGTTATACTTTATCATACTCAAACTTGTACTGATATCCCGTTATACTTTATTATACTCAAACTTGTACTGATACCCTGTTATACTCTATGATACTCAAACTTGTACTGATACCCTGTTATACTTTATTATACTCCAACTTGTACTGATACCCTGTTATACTTTATTATAAATATTGTACACTGAACATACTATTTTTTCCGACATCAAACAAAATATCGATGTCGAACAATTAGAACTTGAACCTATCTGTTAAGAGCACATATTTGTAGCTCTACTTATTCCGCCGTATTTAATCCAATACTTATTGAAACTTTGGCTACCTGTTCGTAGCGGCAGTTTTCGAGTGCCTACGTGTTAACTGAGTTCACTTGATCCATACATACTAATAGTACTGGGTGTAATATGACTACGTATAGTCTTATAGGCCTTATACTGCCGCCGTGTTTCTTTAATTTTTGGATAATAACCAATTACCAGCTCAGTTTAAGCTACCAACCGGCACGTGATAGTACATAGGCTCAGCTTACTATCACATCATAAAAGGATATAGTTCTCATGGTATTCGATTCCTCTTCGTTTCCGTAATTGCTTCGAACGCTGCACGTATGATTGTTTTGTGCACCTATGTTTGTATAGATAAATGTCTTTTCTGTTTACATACATTTTATGTATTTGAATGTATGAGTGCGTATATTCTGTATGGATTGCAAACCTCAGACTTCTTAGTAATGTATCAGGGTGAGCTCATTGGCAAGTCTTAACCGATGCGGCCTTCGAACTAGGTCGCACTATGTTTTTGTTATATGTTAGAGAATTCCATGAATAAGTGCACGCTAACAGTGAACGATGTCGCATAATCGTGTTGGGACTGAAGGAAGAAAATCACTACCAAAAACAAGAGAAGCTAGAAGCTCCAATGACAGTTAGAATTATGCTGGTAACACTTGTGTTATCATTGATCGTTTTGTAAACTTAAACATGAACAGGTTTGATAAGACGAGGTCGCTGCTTGCATGAAAACTACTTTGATGAAACTATTCAAAGTGGTGCTTTAGTACCCTTCACAGGAATTTAACGGCTGTGAAGTTTATCCAGAAATGTTCGTGGATTACTAGCGAGAAAACTAAACTAAAAGTAGGTTTGTATCTTTTGGTTCACATGCTGGATCGATTTGGACAAATTTTTCTTCTTATCTGTAACTTAGTACTAGGCCGGAACAAACCATTTTTATCGAATCTTATCTAAAGCGCTGGAAAGGGAAAAAGATAAATTGACCTAATAAACATCTTGTATCAACCCGAAACGTGACATAAATGTACAAGTAGAGTTATTCGATTTGTTTTATATATGTTATCCAGAAACACAGTAATAAATGCTTGCAGCATTTCATAAACCCATAATGTTTCATCATCGCTGTTTTAGACTTGGAATCTTATGCGGTAACTGATAAGACTCAAAGGAAACAACTCAGTTCTCTACAGATGTTACCCTGCATAGCTACGTGTATATACAAAATATACGTATGTAGATATAAGGGTATGATGTTTTCAAAGCATCACCAGGATCGAAATATCCATCCCTCTATTTGTATTTCTGATTTCGGTGGGTTGGTGGCGTTGTCGTTGTTTTAACACTGCTCTTTAGTTAATGGCTTTTATAATGTTAGACATACAATAAGCAATTAAATCACTTCACTCTTTAATGCTAACTTGTAACTCCGGGGTATGTATGTGTATGTGTATATTTGTATGTGTATTTGTGTGCGTGTGTGAATATATATATATATGTTAGACCCGGAAGCTAAATGTTTGAAAGGGGTGGGTGGATTCTAATTCGTGAGATTAGAACCCAAAACACATTCTGCAAAGCACAATCATAATATAAAGCCGGATAATGGTACGGGTGTCTGAGGTCATGCTCATAAAATTTCTAAAATATACGTGCAATAAGATTAAACATGGAAGAAATTTTTGCAAAAATATAGCTTACAAAATTGCATAGCTGTTCACATAAAATCTTCAAACATTCAATGAAAAGTCAACAAACATTTGTATGTACGTTTGATTTATTTTATTTTATTACTTTAAAAGAAATTGACTGTTTTGCTCTTTGTTTATTATTAAAATTTGTTACCAACATATCAGACATCTACTGTAAAGAATTTAGCCTAAAAATCTGACAGAAGCAATACGGCTTCAGACTTCTAAGTGCAAAGAGTGAACAGAAAGCATTGCAAACGACTATTTCAAGTCACAAAATCTAATGCTTCGTCAGAAGAACGTAGACTAACGTTAAGTACCACATGCAGCTGCATTATATCTATGTAATCATAATTTTGTTACATGATAAAAATAGGGGATTCGGCCGAATCTCCCCTACGTACGTGCGTCCAGGCTTGGATATATGAAGGAGGGTGTGTGCGTTGCATATTAAATGCTTCGTATGAATCTTTACATTATGATATCCAATTTATTCCCCTGCAAATGCATGTTTTACATCTGTTTTTGGTCTTCAGTATTAAGTGTATTTCCAACGGACGACAACAAACTCCAGGATGTAGATGCTTATTCATTTGTTTTTGAACAAAAATAATAAAATGTCTCTATGTGATAAAAAGCAGGATAAAAAAATCCCAGATGGATGAGTTTGCTCGAAACCATTCCCTCCGTCAACTTCAGCGTATTTTTTTTAGGTTATGGAAAAATGGATAGCTGAAAGTAGGAAGAAAGAACAGAACCTACGGCAAAATGATTCAGCGTAATAGTAACGAAATACATTGGGAAAGTTATGGTATTGCTTAAGGGGCGTAGCGACGTGAAAAGAACCAAAATTACGTTTCGTCCTCTGCCCTAAAGCAATAAGTCATTTATACATGTAAAAACGGCCAGTATGGGTTGATAAAATTCTATGTAGAGCCGTTTTTACATATATATTTTTCTTTACAAGTACATTTTTTCGTCATCACGAAATAAGCCATTTATCTAGTTGTGATGAATTGTAGTCAACTGTAGTTGATTAAAACACGTTTTATTTCTTCGAAATTCTTTCCTGTCGTCTCATGAATCGCTTGTGAGAACAATAAGTAAATTTTTGGTCACTTGTTTTCTTGATTACTTAAAACCTGGAGAAGTATTAGGTATATAAGTTACTGCAGGAGAGAAAGAATATCAAAGTTCGAGGACTAGCAAGGAAACTGACAGACAATAATACTGTAAAGAGCCGTAAACACATAAGCAGAGAAATAAACAGATAGATATTTAATATTGGGTGCATATATGATATCACAGAGACAAAGGTAGAAAAGATTTACCACTGGACAAATACTCAAACATATAAACAGATTTACAGGTAAATAAGGCAGAGTAAGTAATAGCTTAATTAAGATTTATATTGCCAGATTTTATATTGTTGGTCCTTAGAGTACGTTGTTATAAGTTAAGACATATCTTAGGCAATACATATAGCTAGCAAGAGACAGCAATTAGAAGATGTTCTCAATAACAATACTAATACCCTGAGGTTCACACTTTATTACGTGACACTTTGAGCCACAGTAAGTATACTGGCGTCCCCCTCGAGGTTTAATTTCGGCTTATTACACAATTTTATTTTCTTGTTTGGTATCAATGTCAATGTGTGAGCGTCTAAAAATGCTAGGACATATTTTCTTTCTTTTTAAGGGAAAAAGTTTACCTAAGTTAAAACTTGCCGATGTGTCGGTATTTGAGTATTGTTGTTAAATACCCAGGAGGGTCAGGTACATTTGACCTCTTCCTCCTTCCCGAACATTCATAGCATCAAAACAACAACAACAACAACAAAAATTGATTTTTATTATTATTATTTATTTATTATTATTATTATTATTTTTATAGCTTTGGGCCAGAGTAAAAGTATAACTTGATGCTCAGGCCCATTTCAGGGCTCAGACCATGCATGGACGAACAAGAATTTTTTCTTTTTTTTTTTAATTTTCTCTTGTGGTTTTTTTTTTTCCTTTTTTGTATTTTTTTCAATGAAAGAATGCTACTACTACTACGTGTAGTAGCACGCACACACACACAAATAAAAGTTAGTATATTAATAATTATTATTCAATAATTGTAATAATAGTAATCAAGGACTAAGAGTCTAGTGCATAGTGGCCAGCTTGAGTTACATTACTTAAATATAAGTTAAAGTTATAAAGATAGATGATGTATGGTTTGAATTTCGCGCAAACCTACCCTAGAGCTATCTGCACTAGCCGTCCCTAATTTAGCAGTGTAAGACTAGAGGGAAAACAGCTAGTCATCACCGCCAACTCTTGGGCTACTCTTTTACCAACAAAGAGTGGGATTGAATGTTGCATTATAAAACTCCCACGGCTGAAAGAGCGAACATATTTCGTATAGCGGGATTCAAATCCGCCATCTTCGGAGTAGGAGTCGAGTGCCTTAACCGCCTGGCCACGCCGAGCCATTGATGCTATAAAATTCATAATAAGCATATATTATGAAGAGAAAGAAAATAAAGACTGTGTTGATGCTTGGAGAACTGCAAAGGTGAGTGAGTCAGGAAATCTACAGGGCTTTTTGTGTACGGTTCTTCATAAAAGTCGATGTTATTGCGCACGTTTCTATAAATCATAAAACTATGTACCTTGGTTTATGTATGCCAGACTTCTACACTGTTACTGGTGTACTGATCATAATAAATAAATCAGATTTAATAATACGTATACCTACAATTTGTATTTGATATTAAAGCAGTATATAAGTACAATATAATGAATAATGGTGTATTTAATATGGTAACAGCATAATCCGAAAATATTTTAATTCATATATACAAATATGTCGAAAAACTATTATTTAGCTTTCAAATTTTATCCTGTTTTTAGTCTAATAAAGAAGAAATATACATTGAAAGTGAACATGAATTGTAATTAAGGTGAAAAATGCTCGTCCCACTTTAACAAGTCAGTTCATAACTTTGTATTTCTCACCATATTAGATCAACCTATAACATTTAACATGTCTGTCTCAACAAAATGAAATAGGAATTCCCAGCATATCGAGTTGTCTATGAAATATTTTTCGCGCCTGTCTCACCATAGCAAACCATTAGATATGTCACAGTGTGTTGTGTCAGATTATGAAATGTCTTATATTTCTGACTCATCATTGAGGGCCACTCGACGTAAGAGTTTATTTGGTTATTTCGACATACTTTGTCAAAATAAGAAACATTTTACAAGCGTGTCTCACTATACCGAATCAGTCGACTAGAGATGTTATTGTATTTATTGCCTTGACATACAAAGTTGTCAGACGACAAGTTTTATTTGACTGTCTCAACGTTCAAAGACCGCGAAAGATTTTACATTCCTTTCTAGCCATACAGAGCCATTCGACGTTAGATTTTATTAGATTGTTACAACATGCTCTGTCAAAATACGAATCATTTTGCATTTGTGTCTCACAACAAAAAGTAAATCAATAAAAGATTCTACATGACTTTCTTGCCATACCAGATTATCAAAGATTTAACTTAATTGTTTAAATGTGCCCAGAATATTTTTTGTTCTGATTGTATATGTATTGTTATTGTTATTGTTTTGAATTAAGCACAAAGCTACACAATGGGCTATCTGTGCTCTGCCCACCACGGGTATCGAAACTCGGATTTTGGCGTGTAAGTCCGCAGACATACCGCTGAGCCACTGGGGGGCGATTATATATGAAATAGTTCGTAAAACATCGAGAGAGCAAAACAAATCTTTCCTTCATTAAATTTTTAAATACATCTACGAGGTAAAACTAAGTGCATTGTTATGGTATTATATTGTTCTCCCTCACGAAAACGAAGTATTAATGCGCACGAAATACAGCGTTTCAAAGCAAGAGTTGCACACACACACGCATAAGTCTATAGGAAGATATAGGAATATCGTTGTTAAGCTTATTGGTATGGTTATTCATTGTATCGTTTGTATTTCCCTACACTCGGGCAAAGTAATAATAAATTATGTTGAACAATAAGTAAGCAGATATTGTTACTGTTGTTGTTAAAACAAGGGCATTTGAAAGCAAATATTAGACTGTATAGAATCAACGTGCTACCAAGTCACTGAATGATGTTAAACTATAATATAGGTAAATTAAGGAAACGGTTAGAAAAAGCAGCTATGAGTGGAAAAAAATATATGTAAAAACGGTTGGTTCGGGTTGAGAAATTTTTTTACGTAGAGGAACTAACAACGTTTCGACCCTCTTCGGTCATCGTCAGGTTCACAAAAAAAGGAAGAGGTAAATGACCGGAAACTTACCACATGTTTGCAAATAAACCAGTACAAATGAACACCTTTATACCTATATTAAAAATAATAAAATAAATAATTATAAAAAAATATCTAAGCACGCCCTCTACATTTCGATACTCAGCTACACAACCCCTTTCAAACATGTGGTCAGCTTCTGGTCATTTGCTTCTTTCTTTCTTTGTGAACTTGACGATGACCGAAGAAGGTTGAAACGTTGTTCGCTCTTCTATGTAAAAAAGTTTCTCAACCCAAACCAACGCCCAGCATGGCCAAACGCGTTAAGGCGTGCGACTCGTAATCTGAGGGTTGCGGGTTCGCATCCGCATCGCGCCAAACATGATCGCCCTCCCAGCCATGGGGACGTTATAATGTGACGGTCAATCCCACTATTGGTTGGTAAAAGAGTAGCCAAAGAGTTGGCGGTGGGTGGTGATGACTAGCTGCCTTCACTCTAGTCTCACACTACTAAATTAGGGACAACTAGCACCGATAGCCCTCGTGTAGCTTTGTGCGAAATTCCAAAACAAACCCAAACCAACCATTTTTACATATACATTTTTCTCTACAAGTGGGTTTTCTCAACATCACTGATATGCGAGTGGATTCTTAGAGTAGCATGACAATTTTAGTTCTGAAGTTCTGCAGCAAAAAAACTCCTGTAACACTGCAACTAAGTAAATATATACACCGTGTTAAGGCTAAGTATTGAAAACAAGGCCTATTACTTTGCCCGCTAGTAGCACAGTGGATTACAACGGCAGATACTGGGTTTCGATACCCCTGGTTTGTACAACACAGATAGCCCATTGTTAGCTTTGTGCTTAACTACAAACAAACAAAGCAACACATTATATATATGTATGTATTATACATATATTGTTTCTGAAAGAAAAATCAAATACGATAACTCGAAATCTTCCTTATCTACAAACTGAACGTTTACTGATTTTTAAAAGCGTCAGCAATACTATTTGGTTCCATTTACAGGTAAATGCTCTGTTACAAAATGTCAAAGTTCAGTAAAATCTGTAAAAAACGACATTCATTTACATTATTCATTAAGTAAAGTTTTCCATAACAAAAAATATACGACCAATGTCAATTTAGTATAAAAATATTAATATTAGATAAGATGACACTTAATACTATATTAAACAAAATTTTATTAGAAAATGGTAATATATTTCATACGTTTCATGTCAAGCACAAAGCAGTACACTGCTATATCTACCTACCACAGATACCGAAATGCGAGTTCAAGCGAGGTAAGTTCGTGAACATACTGTTGTGACACTAGAAACTAGTTCTTATTTTTCTTAAATCTGTTGTTGTTGTTTTTAATTAAGCACAAAGCTACACAATGGGCTATCTGTGCTCTGCCCACCACGGGTATCGAAACCCGGATTTTAGTGTGTAAGTCCGCAGACATACCGCTGAGCCACTGGGGGGCAATTCATAAATCTAAAAGCTTGGTAAAAAATTATTTGTATTTTATAATTAAATTTATAAAAAAAATATTATGATCATAGGTTTTTAAAAATTATATTTACATAATCGTATCTTAAAAAGGATTTTAAAAATCAAATAAATAAAATAATATAATATTTCACCCAATAAGAAGAATGTATCTGTATAAGACAGTGGATTTTAAGACTATTTATAATACTGGGATAGTCGTCCCTGTAGTAACGTCCCAGGTCGATTTTTTTTTACAGTACTCTTTTTACTTACTACTTTTAGCTTTGTCTCCCACTGGAACAGCAATAACTCTTCAAATTTACAACGCTAAAATCAGGGGATCGATTACCCTTGGTGGACACAGCAGATAGTCCAATGTGGGTTTGTTATACGAAAAACACACGCTTTTAGCTGTTTGTCCATGATTTGAAACAGGTTCAAATGTATGGCTGTCCTCAACATTTCATTACCTCAGAAAGACTGTTGAGAATTAGAAAGGAACAGTTACTTGCAATACAATTGCTTTAAGGATAGATGGTCAGGGCGCCCGACTGGTAAACTGAGGGTGGCGAATTCGAATCCGTATCACGCCAAATATGCTCGTTCTTTCAATCGTATGAGCGATATATAAATGACGCTCAATCCACTATTCGTTGGTAAAAGAGTATCTCAACAGTCGGCGGTGGGTGGTGATGACTACCTGCCTTCCCTCTATCTTACGCTGTTAAATTAGTAATGATTAACGCACATAGTATTTTTGTAGCTTTGAGTGAAATTAAAACAATAACAAATAAACAAAGAAAAGCTTTATTTTCGGTAAAAAAAAATCTGAGGGAGAATAAAGATTTAAAAAAATATGACGTCAAATGTATTAAATATGTGAACTAATATTTATAGCATTTGCTTAAAAGTTTTGTTGTTTTATTCCTACTTTTCTCAACACCTTTTGAAAAATAAATGGTTTGTATACTTTTATCTTACTTTTGTAAATAAGAATGGTTTAAAACTGTTTTGTTAACATAAAGAAAAATATGAGTTTATATAAAGTTCGAGACAGCCGGCAAGTTCCACACATTTAGTGGCATCATTGTCACATAGCATGTTTGTTAATTAATTGCTGGGAGCTTGCAAGTCGTAGTTAAAACGTAAGAACATTGTGACTGCTTGTTTCTGGAAATGAAGGAAATGAACGTCGTAATTAAGAACAGCAAAAATACGAAAGAATCAGATGAGAAAGTATTTGGGTGTTGTATGTACGGTGTTCTTAGTATAGTCTGTTTACCAGGGGACTTGTTAAGATTCAAGCTGATAGAATTACAGCACATAAATTATAATTATTTATTCTTTTATATTTATTTTATGATAGTGCATATGTAGACAGCAGACAGCTCTTTTGAATATTTCTGTTTCATAATAGTTGTTTGTGTTTATTTTTAAACACAAATATGCACAACAAGATACTTGAAGTTTGTCCATTGCAAGGATCAAACCTGGATTTTTGTATCAATGAGCCCTTAAGTTTATTACTTACTCATAGTAGGAAGGAGCGTTTGTCAATAAAGTATAAAAAGTTCGAAATAGAAACAACGTTTAATGTATCGATAAAATAATGTTTCGATGCTAAGCAATAAATAAAAATGTAATTGTAAGCAGAGTTGTATAGGAGTTGATATTTATAAGAAAACTTCAGTTAATACTGTTATAAGGCATATAATTCCGTCAACAAGATCCATTATGTAACAACGTCAAGGCATAAGAATTCTTTATAAATAGTTTCAATGCCTCTTTGGTTTTTGTCAGATATTATCACTAATTCTATGTTAGTTGAAACGAAACGTTGTATACCAAGAGTTTCAGACCCTATTTTGTTAAACAGTTTTTAAAATAAAAAGTTGAACAAGAACATCTCTGAAAATTAGTAGTTGTTACGAAATTTGTATGGAAATAACTCGTGTAAATAATTTTAAGGCTTATAACTTGATAGAAGTCTATAATTATCTAAAGTATCACATATTTAAAATGTTTAGAACTTTCTGCACTGTAATTTAACAGCCAGTCCCATGTGTAATTACTTAATGTTGGGCTTGTTCTATGTCCAATTAATATTTAACTAACACATTTCAGACAAGTTCCTACTTTCATTGCTTAGTGACAATTTATCTAGAAACTCCACAAGGATAGAGAATCTCAATAAATTTATATTACAAGCTGAATTATGAGCACTTATCTAACTTAGCCAGCCATTTCAAAACAACGTATATATTCACAAGACAAAACGTTAGGAAACGTTATTCTGTATACAAGTACATGATGGTGTTCACCCATATATATTACTAAGAAATACTATGTGATTACTGAATCGGGAAAATTTCGATTAAAGTTAGCTGACGACGTTGATATTTTCCCAAGCAGCTGATCCATAATGACTTTTAATTAATTACTTAAACTGCAACCCATTAGTTATAACTTTCAAGTACACTTTTGTATGTTTAAAACCTTCTCTAAAGGAGCCCCCCAGTGGCTCAGCGGTATGTCTGCGGACTTACACGCTAAAATCCGGGTTTCGATACCCGTGGTGGGCAGAGCACAGATAGCCCATTGTGTAGCTTTGTGCTTATTTCAAAACAACAACTCTAAAGGAAGTAGGCCTGAAAAATCTTGGTGGTTTGGTGCGCGCGTCGCAATCTAAGGGTTGCAGATGACTTCTCATCGAACATGCTCACCATTTCAGCCGTGGGGGTGTTATAATCACAGGCAGTCCTACATTTCATTGGTGAGAGAACAGCCCAAGAGTTGGAAGTAGATAGTGTTCAATAACTGTCTTCTCCCTAGTGTAACACTACTATATTAATGAAAACTAGCGCAGATAACCCTTGTGTAGCTTTACGCGAAATTCAAAACAAATCTCTTAAGCAAGTATTAAGAAATAATATAACAGTCACGTGTTTTAGTTTTAAAGTCAGATAATGTAACTATTATGACTCTACTCACCTTTAATTAGCTGGTAAGAATAATATGATGCAGTTTGAGTAAATTTATCGTGTTTGTCAGAATAATATTTGAGGATACTTGTATCGATTAGCAGATAGCTAACAAAACGCTAATAAAACAGTTTTTGGAATCAGGAAGTGAAATTAAAATACGATCACAGTAAAAATTAAATTAATGAAATTCTAAGATCTTTCGATAGATGTACCTGTCTTCTTCACTTACTGCAAAGGAAACAGATATTTATATCCAACGATCTAAGCGCAGATAGCCTAGTTGCTTTGCTGTAATTAAAGCCAAATAACCAATGCTCTAGGCGTTCATTGTTTGGTTTAATGCAGTTTATGAAACTTATTTTTTATTTCATGTATTTTTACTATATTAAAAACGTTATCTGTATTTGACGGCGGCTTAGCCAATATCTGAGTTCAGATTTTTTTAAAAAAAATTCGACAGAACATCATTTGTCATCTAAGCTCGACATGGCCAGGTGGTTAGGGTACTCGACTCGTAATCTGAGAGACGCAGGTTTAAATCCCCGTCGCATCAAACACGTTCTCACTTCCAACTGTGGGAGCGTTGTAATGTAACGATCGATCCTATTATTCTTTGTTAAAAGAGTAGCCCAAGAGTTGGCGTTGAGTAATGATGACAAGCTACCTCCGCTTGAGTCTTACAGTGCTGAATTATGGAAAGCTAACACAGATATCCTTTGTGTAGCTTTGCGTGAAATTCAAAAGAAACAAACAAATTGCCATGTAAGTTATGAAACGTCATGTTGCTTCGAGACAAAAACTACAAATCTTGTGTCAAAGTATGATTTATTAACTCCTTAATTTATACTTAACAGATCTAACTGATCAAAGGTTCGCTTAAATTTTGAAAAATATCAGACTATAGTAATGTCAAACTATTTTAATATTAGTCAATACAATTACTGTAATGTATATTCACTTTTATATTACTGATTAATAGTTATAAGCACAAGCGAGAAACTATTTAATTCATGTTTCAACAACATGCAAAAGACAATTTAAGTGTTTTAGAATGAGATTTTAGAATGAACGTGACCTATCTTTAGCATACTCCAGAGGTTCACAGTTCGCTATTCACAAAAATACGCTACGCGCTTCTTAACCATATGTCTGGTAGTCATAATGATCTATTTATGCTGTGCCCATCAAGGGTACCAAAACTCGGATTTTAGTGTCATAGACCTTAAAGCTTATAAATGAGCCACTTCTGAGGGGGGAGGGAATGGGCAGATGTATTATATGCAATCAACCTCGGTTAGATCAGAGTATCGGTTTTACTGAATTTCGCGCAAAGATACACGAGGATAATCTGCGCTAGCCGTTCCTAATTTAGCAGTGTAAGACAAGAGGGAAGGCAGCTAGTCATCACCACCCACTACCAATGAATAGTGGGAATGACTGTACCATTATAATGCCCTCACAATTGAAAGGGCGAGCATGTTTGGTGTGACGGGGAGTCGAACCCACGACTCTCAGATTACTATGTCAGAGCAGCCCAACTATTAGCAATATTGATTAGCTCTATATTCTCTAGTGAATCAATTCAATCTTAGGGACACTATACATAAATAGTTTTTGTGTAACATTGCGCCAAAAACTCTAAACTAAAAATAATTCAATGAAATATCTCCACAAATAAAAAAATAATTTTAAAATTCGTTTTTATTTATTACAGTAATCTAAACAGGCCCTAGAGTTTTATTGATGACAAAATTTATTGATACTCTAGCTAAATATAGTTTATATGTAAATGTGATAAAAGTTATATTAGAAATAAAACTTAACTGTAAAATGAACTACAAAAACCAACTCAAAGAAATTAGAAATGAGCTACATTTGTTCCTTTCTACGTAGAAGTGGTCATTGTCGAACATAGTATGTTGTGTTTAGCAAAAAGAGAAGATTTAGCTACAAATGTGTTTATTTGTATCATAGATTAAGGAGACACAACT
Source organism: Carcinoscorpius rotundicauda (assembly GCA_011833715.1). Classification (NCBI taxonomy): domain Eukaryota; kingdom Metazoa; phylum Arthropoda; class Merostomata; order Xiphosura; family Limulidae; genus Carcinoscorpius; species Carcinoscorpius rotundicauda. The sequence goes on along the minus strand of CM022405.1, from coordinate 25,221,280 downwards.
TTTAAAATATTCTCCGTTTTTCGTGTTGAATGACTTTCCTATCATCTTCAGATGCAAGTTCCTATTAAGCAGAAAATAATGGGGAAATTATTTTAAATAACTGTATCTTAAAATGTTCTATATAATAAATAATTACAATATATGGACGTTTGCACTTAAACACGTTAGGCAATCAAAATGGTTATTAAGATTCTGTTTTTAAATTAAACATAAAATAACAGATTGAAGGTTGATATGTAATTGCTACATAGAAAAATATGTTCTGAATTTATTGCTAAGGGGCTGAGAGTGGCTTTATTTGGTTGGCATGCCCGAACTGTGAATCCAAGGTTCTATAATACACGTCTTGATGCAAAACAGTCCTTCACGGTTTGGAGTTATGGAAGCTATAAGAGTAACGGTCAAATCCCATTATACCATCAGGTGCGAATAGCCCTAGAGTTGGTGGTAGGTGTAGTTCATAGGGGTCCTTTTGTCTCACCTACCATCTTAAAAATTAGGAAAGAATGTGTACATATAACAAAACAAATGTTTATTCCTTAACTAATAATAATGAATGATGAAATTTTTTGTTTGACTGTTATCGCTTATCATATTTTTAATCCTTCTGTATTGATAGCATTAAATAGCATATGAAAACGTTAAGTGACATTTTTCAGACTACCGCTGACCATATTTGTGAATTTAATACAGTCTATCATGGTATTATCTGTAGAAAGTGGGGTCGCCACAACTTACTGAGAAATAATGTACCGCATGCCTTTGAATCACTACAAATGTTTCGATACTCGGAATCAACACTTTTCTGTATCGTGGTATCAGATCAAATGCAGAGACTGAGATTCACAAATTAGTGCAACGTCACATCCGTTTGGATGAAACTTGATTGGCCATCGTTAAGCAAAAATCTACTCAATGGGTTATATGAACTCTGAACAACTCGAATGTCGAAACCCGATTTTAAGCGTCATAAGCCTACAGACTGACAGCTCAGCCATTGGGGTGGGGTGGACAGTTATAATTTGGATAGATTCAAGTGCTTTAAGAACATGTCATGTACTTTCTCATCCATCCATTAAAATGAAAAGTGCTGTTTGGAGTAGATATTGATAGGTGAATGAAGGATATACACAAAGTAGTGTCTCGTCACTTTCACTATTGTTGATATTTCATGTTTTTAATAAAGATTGATCAGAGAAACTTCCAATTTTCCTCTGCATATTTTAGAGATATTGTTATTTTTCTTTTCCTCTTTTTTATATATAAAAGAAATCTATTTTTAATTTGCAAGACATTATAATTTGTCATTTAAAAACACTTCTATTGGCTCCTTTAAAAACACTAAAAGATAGTAAGTTCTAAATCGCTATTTTGACATTATGAACTAAATGATAACGATTTTAATAGCCACTCTTCGCTAGCTGGAAATATAGTTATAAAGTACCAAAAGAGGATTCAACATAGAGTATGCTTAAAGAACGTGCATCGTTAGAAAGATTACAACTAGCTGTAGCAACAATGTTAAATATTTAGATCTAACAAAAAGTTTACTCTGTTTAACAAACCTACTCGAAAACTATCTGCGCTAACCATCCCTAAGTGAACAGCTAGTCAACACCACCCACCGCTAGCTCTTGGACTATTGTTTTACCAACACGTATCGAGATTAATTAACATATTATGACGTTCTCGCTTGTGAAATAGTACGTTTGCTGAGGGGGATTTGAACCATTTGGTCATGCTGGTCTATCTTACGTAAACCGGTTACTCAATAATTCACCAGTTAGTTCATAATGAAAAATTAGCAGTTAAGACTAACAACAACAAAAAGAACCCAGCGTATCTCTGGTTTTCCTGGGTAAATAGGTGTGGAATTTTATTTTAAGTCGGATATTTTTTAATCAAAGTGTAAGTTTGTTTTTTCTCTAGTAAAATATAGAAAGTACTTAAAATATTTCAGTACTGATACTAAGAAACAGAGGTGATCAGGAAAGCGGAACTAAAACTATTTTATTGACTATTTATTTTGCCTAAGCTATTAATTTAAAAGTGTAGGATTAAAGGCGAAAATATGGATGATCAGCAAACCGAAACTATACATTTTTTAGGTCTTGGCTACATGTTTATTATTGATTTTTATGTCATGTATGCTGTTGTTTTATAATAGTTTCCAGACAGACCATTTTTAAGCCGTCAGCCATTTCCGGTGATGTTCATGATGAACGATATCTAGCTGTCTGCCACAGAAACTGGTTACACCACCAATACTTTACTAAACAGTGCTGGACGAGTTTTTGTGCCTCTGGTATTCTCAGATTAACAGATTTCCGTGCATGAATATAAATAAACAACCGAGATTGAAGCTAATAAAACGAACAGATTGGTCATGTGATGTGATATGGACAACAACCTTCACCATATCTGAAACCTTAAAAGAAAAAGCACACGAAAAATACTGTTTATAACAAAACTACATAAAAACAGAATATGTAAAATATCGTAAAAATTGGAATACTGATAAAAGCATGAAGAAAACTGTGATATAATTGCATATCACACCATTACGAATGCAAACACTTTATTAGAAAGTAATTTGCAAAATATGCTACAAACACTTTATTAATGAGTTAGTTCAAACAGCAGAGTTGCATTACTTTAATATAATGGAGGAAAACCGTTATACTTAATAAGTTAATTTCAGTTCAGTTGTTCTCAAACACCTCACAGTTATTAATAACTTTATCTCATAAGATATCTGGTATATATTATTCTCACAATCCACATACCGAAATTAAATTCATCTCCATTTTTTCTTTTACATAGGACTAACTCACAAGTTAAATTAAACAGCCACTTACTAAAAGTACCATCATAAAGTGATTGCCTACCAGGCTCACTAACTAACTATATAACTAACAGATTAACTCACTAAGCTAAAATAAGTGTCATGTCCTTATAGATCATTAAATATTTTACCATGAATCTTTAGAAAATTCGAAACGTCGTGTGCGCATCACGTCAAAGAATAGACACCTAGGAAATTTCTAGGCATCACGCATCATCATTGTATCATGCCATGAATTTAAAGCTTCTGAAGCCATCTTGCCTTCTGGATTGTGAAAAGTTCCTCAACCACTTTATTGCTGCAAGAACTATATATACAGAGTGTAAACTTTCGTCCACATAAGTAATGATAAAAAAGATTCGAGGCTTAAATAATACTTAGTAGTATTTTCCAATGTGTACAATACTGCCTTTCTGCAACATTCATTGTCTTGCTTATAACATGTCCATATGTTGTTCCTCACATTGTTCTTGTGATTACACTGCTCATACTGTAAAATTACTGGTATCTGTTCCAACTCTGAGCGGAGTTACGATAATTGGGTATGTTAATTAAGGAATAATGGTTGATTTTTTTTGTTTGCTGAATGCTCTATCACTGGCAGCAAAATTTGTGTGTATTTCAAGTACTTTATGAACAGATCTACTAATGTCAGTGATTAATATTACAAAATAATGATAGTAAAAATAAAGTCTGAGTAATCCTCTGACTTTATGTCAGTTACGCTGACCATTTTTAAACAGATCCAGTCTTAAGTTAGACATCCATTCTTCATTGACTGTGTGCCATGAAACTAAGATAATTAACTTTGGAAATTAATATTTCTATGAGTAAATAGGGTAACTATCTATAAATTCGTAAAACGCGTCAATTCAAACAAAAACAGAGCTTTTTTGTTTTTTTGGGAATTTCGCACAAAGCTACTCGAGGGCTATCTGTGCTAGCCGTCCCTAATTTAGCAGTGTAAGACTAGAGGGAAGGCAGCTAATCATCACCACCCACCGCCAACTCTTGGGCTACTCTTTTACCAACGAAAAGTGGGATTGACCGTCACATTATACACCCCCACGGCTGGGAGGGCGAGCATGTTTAGCGCGACGCGGGCACGAACCCGCGACCCTCGGATTACGAGCGCACGCCTTAACGCGCTCGGGAAAACAGAGCTAGCTAGCACTCTCGTCAAGTGAAGTGTATCCGTATGTCAAGATAAAATTAAGGCACTCCTCGTGGACCTGGGCCCTCGAAAAAAAATTCATTTCCAGACCAGAAAGAAGACTGTTTGTGAGTTTGTAAATATTTTGGATATTAATAACTAGTTGTAATAAGTGTTATTATAAGTTGTATTGTTTTTGTATATTGAAATATATGTGTGTTAAGGAAAAAAATTGTGTGTACTAATCTTGTTGGTAAATATCATAAATTTGATATATATTAATATTCAATTAACTTCTAAATTAAAATTACCGGCCATTTGAAAATCTAAATACATAGTGTACGTGACATAATAAATTAGAGATTTTCCGAGGGCTCGACATGGCTAGGTGGTTAGAACGCTCAACTCATATTCTGAGGGTCGCGGATTCGAATCCCTGTCGTACCAAACGTGCTCCTTCTTTCAGCCGAGGGAGCGTTATTATGTACGGTTTGGTTTGCTTTGAATTTCGCGCAAAGCTACACGAGGGTTATCTGCACTAGCCGTCCCTAATTTAGCAGATTATTACACTTTCCATATGAATGAATGCATTGTACATAAAATTCCAACACGTGATGCATGAAACAACAGAATGTTTAGTTGTATAAAGTTAGATGTAGCTCTCTTTTTTATATAGCATCTGGGCTTCCACAAGTGCTGATCGGAACACCTTCTTCAAACCATTTTCTACATCACTAATTGTTATTACTTACTCTGGGAGAGAACAAACATCACTGCATTTTGTCTCACTTCCATTGATTTCAGAACTTCTGTAAAAGTTATCTTATTGTCTTGTTCTTCATTACTTGCTCTGCTTTTAAAAATCACCTGCACCACTATTTAAAGGTTGAGCCCTTGATTCAGTGCAAAAGATCCTACAAAAGCAAATAGTGAAATATATATAAAGAGATGTTGGTATGGTATTTCCGTATTGGTATGGCATAATAATAATAACACTTTCTTACACAGCACTTCTCTGGCCATTGTCAGACATTTAAAGTGCCTGCCACTGAACAATCTCAACATTGGTTGAAAGCCAGGTGAAAGAAGTTAATAGGAAGAGTTTTTCAAATTTAGGAGTATAAACAAAAAAATCACGTGAGAAAGAGATTTCCAGTATTAATTTATAATAGCCTCACCTCACAAGCTATTTAGGGTAGTTTTCATGCCTTTGCTTGAGTTTTCCTTATTCTATCACTTACGTGCACAGTAATCAAGCTATGCTTTCTTTCAGGCGTTATGTGTTAGATCGACAAATCCTGTTCTATTTGAGAGACAAAAAGATGCAGTCAAACAAACAAACTCATATCGACATAACTTTATTTAACTGTCTCACTAGAGCAGTGGTTCTTAACCTGGGTTAAATCGAACTCCATGGGTTCGTTGTGTCAGTCTTAGGGATTCGTTCACCCCACTCGTATGATTCGTGACGCCTTGCTCTACTTGGCCATCATTAATGGGGCTGATCACGTCACATCACTTGGCCTTAATATCTGTGCTGCAGGGAACTTCGTGCGCTTAGCAGTCGACTTGTGACTGTAGTAATCGTGCGTCATTTGTGATTTTTTTCTAATCTTTCAGTCTCTTTACACCAACTATGTCGATCAAAAACAGAAAGTGGTCGGACGAATGCGTAGAATATGGATTCACGTGTATAACGGAACATGATAGGAGTCAGCGTTCTCAATGCATGATTTGCAATGTCAAGTTGAGAAATTCTAGTATAGCACTGGCAAAACTAAGAGAAAACTCCCTAAAGCTGCACGAAGATGGAAAATACAAAAACACGACGCTTGCTGAATTCAAGGTAAAGAGAGCCAGGTTCGATGAAAAGGCTACTTTGCCTGTTCTCAGCTTTGTACCCATCGACAAACCGATTCTCACAGCATCGTACGAAGTTGCGTACTTGATCGCAAAGCAGGACAAACCACACACCATTGATGAAATACTCGTAAAATCAGCTGCGTTGAAGAGAGCGAATATCATGCTGGGAAAAGCTGCTGAAAATGAGTTATCCCAAATTCCTCTATCAAATGACACCATCAGCAGGAGAATAGATGACGTGAGCGATGACATCTTAGCTCAAGCAGTTGCAGATCTGATTTCAAGCCCAGTAAAATTCAGACTTCAACTCGACGAGACCACCGACGTTTCCAGTCTAAGCTAGCTTGTTGTATTCGTGCCCTATGTGAAGAACGACGAGATAAAAAAAAGTTTTTTTTTAATTTGTAAGCCTCTTACAACAACAATTAGTGCAGCCGGCGTGAGGAAACTTGTGGATGACTTCTTCAGAGACAACGATCTTTCGTGGGATATGTTTTCTGCAGTTTGTTCTGACGGAGCTCCAGTCATGCTGGGACAAAACTCTGGTTTGGGTGCGCCTGTGAAAGCCGATGCACCACACATCATTGTAACGCACTGTGTTCTGCACAGGCATGCGTTGGCAACAAAATCTTTCCCTTCAAAACTGGCAAAAGTGTTAAAAATTGTAGTGGAATGTGTATACTTTGTGCAAAATATTGCCCTGAAGCACCGTATCTTCAAAGAACTGTGTAATGAAATGGGCTCTGAATTCGAGGTACTTCTGAACCATTCTCACGTTCGGTGGTTATCTCGGTGAAAGGTGCTGAATCGTGTTTTTGCCATGCGTGTGAATTAGCCCTGTTTTTGCGAGAGCACCAACATTGTCATGCAGATTGTTTCAAAAAATCTGAGTTCATTCTGATTTTGGCGTACATGGCCGATATCTTCAATGCTCTCAATCATCTCAATCAACAGATGGAGGCGGTGGAGTTAACATCATCGAAGCGGAAGAAAATCTAAAGGCTTTTCAAAAAAGCTACCGTTAAGGAAACGACGAACAAAGAATGATAACTTCGCAAACTTCCCCCTGCCGGACGACTGTGTAAGTAAGATCGAAGATGTGTCTAAAATCGGAGACATTTCCGTACCCGGGGAACTGAAGCAAGCAATTACCATACACTTAGATGAGCTCGCAAGGTCTCTCGACGGATACTTCATCACCAGAGGGTCATATCAAAGCATGGGTGAGCACGTTTAGTGTTGCAACAGCAGATGTCAATGATGAATATCTCGACGAAATTATTGAACTTCAGCAGAGCCAGGTTCAACAGCAACTTTTCAGAACAACAACTCTCTCAACGTTTTGGTGTCAGCAAATCATAGTGTACCCTCTTATTGCTAAGAAAGCCCTTGAGATACTCATACCGTTTGTTACAACGTATCTTTGCGAGCAATCCTTTTCGAGGATAGTAGACATAAAAACGAGGAAAAGAAACAGACTTTGTTGCGAAAATGATATGAGAGTGGCACTTGCCAAGGTGAAGCCGCGCATTTCTGAACATGTCTCTGAAACGCAACAGCAAAAGTCACATTGATTTGCAGTAAATACTCATTGAGTTATGTTTTTGTTTTTGTGTGAAATTCATGTTTTGTTGGTTTTGTTCTTTGAACACAGTGATATTGTGTGCAACTGATGCATGGTTCATTTTGTGCACTAATAAAATATCTACTTATGTTTTGAATTTGAAAAAAATCATATTTTATTTTTCCAATTACGAAGGGTTCAGTGAATGCAAGTACGAAACTTTCGGGGTTCAGTACCCTCAACAAGGTTAAAAACCACTGCACTAGAGGTATGTTTCCACACGCATGATACGAGGTTTTGTTGAGCTGCATTCATAATGGCGGCTGTATACTCCCTCTTCAGACATTCTGCGTCAATCCAGTGCACAGTGAAGCTCAGACATAATCTGTAAAACAGGTTAGCAGTTTATTATAACTTACCTGCTGTAGCAGTTCTAACAGTGAACTATGGCCGCGAGCCACTGTATTGCGCTTAGCTTCTCTTTCAGGTCATTTTTTTTCTGGGCGAATTTATCGCTAATTACGCATGTTGAGGCTTTTCTACCAAAAACAGGTTTATTTCACTGATATATTTGATAAGATTCTTTACAGATTGCGATTCAACAAATTTGAAAGGAAGCAAGTGCAAATATTTTACATTGGTTAACCCTATAGGCAGTAGTAGCAAAGAAGGATTCAAGCGTTGGCTGTTCTCTTCATTTTTACCACGTTTTCTCGTTCTAGAAGTATGATCCACTGTCTCTACTGCTTTAGCTCATCGCTTGGTTGACTTGTTTGCACCCGATCCTTTCTTAATACATAGATGAATTTCATTGAGTTTAAGGGAATACTTCTAATTAATGTGTTTCTTTAAATTAAGAAGATGTTTCTTATTGGTAAATATTCGTTTTGAGCAAACACAACTTACACTTCAACAAAACACTTAGGGATTTGGGTCCAGTTTTACTTTCACTTCCAACAAATTTAAACTGGTATGTTATGTAAGGCCAAGAACATCTGTTTCCTCGATTCGACTCAATGTTAAAAGTTTCTCTAACAGAAATATCATGTTTTTTTCTTTACCGGATTCGAATTGTGACATAAGCTAAAGAACATGGCCTCGAACTTAATGTTGTTTTCAAGGAACAACGAACTGAAATAAGGAGTAGTGACGAAATGTCGTTTGTTTGTTTTTGTTTTAATTTCGCACTAAGGTGTACAAGGGTTATCCGTACTAGTCGTCACCGTCATTGATTTAGCGGTGTAAGTCTCGTTCCGTACCCGTGCTTGCTATATATTACTCATGCAGTAAAATAATAATAAAGTAAGACAAAATGAAGTATATTTTCTTTTCTGTGTGTTTATGAAACTCAAACTTTTATGAGATTGGTAGATAAAACAATTGTGTTATTTTATGATGTTTTAAAATTTAACTTTAAATGAATATGAAACATGCGAACAGAGACAGTAAATGCTATTTTAAAATAGCTAAAATCCAATTTAACAATGTATGGAATACTAAAAGCACTTCATTTGTTTACTTTTCGTGCAAAGCTACATGAGGGCTATCTACACTAGCTGTACCTGATTTAACTAGATGGAAGGCAGTTAGTCTAGTCATCATAGCCCACCGCCAACTCTTGAGCTACTCTTTTGCCAACGAATAGTGGGATTGCTCGTCACATTATAACGCCAACTCGGCTGGAAGGGCGAGCGTGTTTGGTGCGACAGGGATTCGAATCCGCGACCCTCAAATTACCAGTCGAGCGCCTTAACCATCTGGCCATGCCGGACCTAAAAGAAATTCGTAAGAGTTATTTATATGTGTTAATACAGAGGCTTTAATTCCTACACAACGAACTCCCAACAACTGAACAGTGTCAACCCTGTCACGAATAGTTATGACAGAAGAATACGTCTCGGCTTTACCTAGGGACATATGTTAGTATAATGGGATTTTTAAATGATGTTGATCCAAAGGACATGATATTTTAAAGAAAGGAAGCAACTGTGATCTTCAGGAAGATAAAACTCATACAGTGAGTGTTTGAAGTAGCAACATCCTCCAAAACCACATTCTAAATCCTCATCCCCAAAGCTAATGTTACACTCAGGAAAAAAACTTTGACTCAAGAAAGTATTCGAGGCTTAGAAATGAAAAGATCATAGGCTTTCTACAACACATTAAAACCAACAGATGTTTTTATGAGCTATAATTAATTTTATGCCATCGTTTAGATTAAACTTGTTCTTTGAAGCCGACATCTACATATAATGGAAGGCGTGTAGAAACTTTAAAATATGTGTGATCCAAAATTGGTCCTTCACGAAAGTTTGTTATGACAGACATTCCACTATCGGGCAATACTGAGATGTGTTAGAAGAAGTACCTTCACCAGTATAGTGACAGCACAGGACATATATCATCGTCTTGGTTGGTGTGTGATTAACCATCATTACACCAGAGAAAAGTATAGATATCAAAATACTTTCAGAACGATAGAATTAAACCATACGAAACACGCAACACAAACGAGTCTTTGTGGATCATTTTTGTGCTTGTAATTGAAAAACCTGAAAAAATGTTATTTTATATTTGAGTATTTTTATGTTAAATTATTTTATTTGTTTGTAGAACTTCGCGCAAAGCTACTTGAGAACTGTCTGCGTTAACAGACCCTAATTTTAAAGAGATAGACCGGAGGGAATACAACTAGTCAACGCTACTCATACCTAGGTCTTAGGCTACTTTTTAACCAACAAATAGTGAGATTGGCCGTCACAATGTAACACTACCCACGGCTGAAAGGTCGAGTATGTTCAGTTACTGTAATCTACCTTGCAACCCACAGTTTGTGAGGCAAGTACTCTAACAGCCGGACCTTATGCTAGAAGGTAAACTCTAATTGCCATCAAAGTAGATCTTATTCATGTTATAATTTATAACAGTGCATCTGCGATAGCCAAAAGATGTAGAAAGATTGATTATTGCAGAAAAAGTGGTTTTCAGTAAGGCCAAAGAACAGATGTTTTGTTGAAGGAAACAACTGCTGCACTCAACTAGTTTGAAGTACAAAAAGTGTCTTTCTAGTTACTACAGCTGTTGGATAAATCCTTTGTATCTCAGGACGGCTGGTATGGGTTTTAACACTTTTACTAAGACGGTAGAAACGTTGTTCTCTGCTGAAATACATTTTTACTTCAAATGGGTTTGTCAGCATCATGGGTAAATCCTTTACCTAGAATTAAAAATGCATGTTTGCTTTGCGAAACGTATTTGATTCGGTCCCAAGATAAAGGAAAAGCTAGTTTAACCAGAATTATCCACCTCGAAGACGTGGATAATTAAATTAGCCGTCCCTAATTTAACAGTATAAGACTAGAAGGAAGGCAGCTAGTCATCACCACACACCACCAACTCTTGGACTACTCTTTTACCAACGATTAGTGAGATTAACCGTCACATTATAACGCCCCCACGGCTGAAAGGGCAAACATGTTTGGTGCAATAGGGATTCGAATTCACGACACTCAGATTACGAGTCGGACGCTAAATCCATGCAGGGCCCTATGAGCATCTAAATAATACAACTAACTACTACTTCACAATAGTAAACTAGTTAAACACTGGAAAAGCTTTAGTGTTTTTCTACTAGAAGTTACTATTTATGTCATTTATGTACATGATTCTTTAAACAGGATCGCTAGAAGACCCATTTGAGTTTAAAAGCTGTGTAAAAAAACCCCGATAATAATGACGTTGGCGGTACCAGATTTTCAGTTTCTTATTGGTAATTGTGCATTTCCACTCGGGAAATAGTTACAACTAGCAAACTACAAGCAACATTAAGTGCAGAGTGGTAGTAGCGTAATGTGAAAATACTTTGTCTCTTTTAGTGCCAGAGAACGCCATCTGTGATGATAATAAAACATGTAAGACGAAAAACGTGCGCATATAACGCGTGCATTTTAGAGTTGAATCCTAACACGAATCTTAAGGGATGTTTTTTTATATATTAATAGAAGCCGTTTGATGTCTTTTCTTCTCGAGCTGTCGACTCAAGCTGACGAGAAGAAAGGACGATAATGTGTTGCTTATCATTGTAAGAATTCCATCTTTTATCAAATAATAACAAACTCATATGGAGATGGCATCTCACCAAGTTATCACTTTTTTCTTCTGAACTCCAGTGGTTGAATTTTACTTAAATGAGGTTCATTTTATTCTGTTACTGTTTGCATACGCTGAAAAAGTAAACTAGAATTTTGAAAAATTGTCTTCTCTTTCACACGAATAATTATTATAAAGAGAATACCATTTAGGATAAAAAAAGATGTCCTTATTTTAAACATATAATTAAACTCCATATATCTTTTAAATGTATAACATAATTCTAAGCCTAAAACAACCTATTCGTGTTGAAACTTTTGCAAGTGTGATTTATTTCAAGAATGATTGAGCTTTTAAATGAGTTCACTGAGAAATACACTAGATTGTGAAAAGCCCCCCAGTGGCTCAGTGGTATGTCTGCAGACTTACGCGCTAAAATCCGGGTTTCGATACCCGTGGTGGGCAGAGCACAGATAGCCCATTGTGTAGCTTTGTGCTTAATTCTAAACAACAACAACAACATATTTTGAAGTAAACATAGCTTTTAGCAGTTTTTTCTGCAAATTATGGATAATATTTATACACTGATTAAAATTCTTGGATAATGTTAAAATATTTATCAAGTTTATTTTCATTAAGTGGTGCTACTTTAATATATCGATTGAGTTCAAAATTGTCATTTCCCCTGATCAACTGGTGTTGAGTCTAATTTCCATTCCATTTAGCCTAATTACTTTTTCGGTTTCGATACCGCTCTTGCAAGCTCGCTTTGTTTTAGCTGTTGGAACGTTTTAGCTTTTCCAGATATTAAAAGTTGTTAATGTAACTGACCTTTACCAATAATTATTATATAAATAAGCGACGAATTCACTCATAGATGATTTTAATTTTCATTGGCTCACGATGGAATTTACTGACGTCTGACTGTCCCAACTGCACTTTTCTACCTATTTGTTGGTTAAACTTGATTTCGTAAAATGAAATGTGAGGTTAGGATATTTGTCATTTTTGGCTATACGACAGTTTATCCTAAGTTTCCCAGTGAGATGTGTGCCCAACATCTCTAAAAAAAAAGGTCCTTCAGATAGTTAGCACTTAAATTCAACTGAAAGAACGAAGCACGTAACTATAATCAAATATGAAAAATCTTTGTACATAGAACACACAGTTTAAGCATTTTATAAGTAACTATTATCATGCCATAAAATTACCCTAAAAAATACAACCACAAACCTCACGTTTACTCTGAATACACAACTTGTACTTCTGGAGATATTTAATAAATAACAACATACAATTATGAATAAACTAATCATACAATAATATCTGGTTCATAAAGACGAGCCACAGAACCTCTCTTTCAAGTTGCCTTTCTTTGATACACTAAATATATTTAATTATTAATGTTTTGAATAAAAAAAAAGATATGAAATATCATGTAAGGTGGATTAAAATGGTACAGCTGTTGAAAAGGGAGATAAATATTTGGTGTTTCCACTACTTATAATTTCAAATTATAAAACTTGAGTGTAAGAGAATACAGTTGTTTTTTTCTTTTTCTAGTTCTAAGTGCCTTTTCTTTTCTAAGAGCACAATAAACATTTTTTATCCTTAACAAAATATTTTAACAATAAACAGGAAAGTAGAAGCTGATCTGGCTTTTAATATAATAATCAGTAAAAATATTTAATATCAATATCAAGGCAATAAAGATGGCAAAAGCCAGTTTTTATTTAACAACTTACTTTTGTTTGAAATTAAACCGAGTCATATCTTGCACTTTGTTGTTTATCCATTATTAAGTTAGTAAACACAACAGTACTTATATGCAAAAACGGCTCGTTTGGGTTCAGAAAATATTTTAAATAGAAGAGCGAACAACGTTTCGACCTTCTTCGGTCATGTCAGGTTCACAACAGTACTTAGTTATATCCGTAGTGTTTGGAAATCAGTGTTACACAGATACAGAAACTGAAAAAAAAAAAAAAAATGAAACCTGAAAAATAAGCTCGTGGTTTGGTTTGTTTGGAATTTCGCGCAAAGCTACACGAGAGCTATCTGCACTAACCGCCTCTAATTTAGCAGTGTAAGACTAGAAGAAAGGCAGCTAGTCATCACCACCTACCGCCAACTCTTTCACCAATGAATAATGGATAAGTACACAGTATACAGTAAAAAGAGCAATTTAAAAATAAAACTAACAAATTCTGCACTTTTTACAGGAGTGATCATTACAGTAAACTTTTGAGTGAACAACTTTGACAATACGAGTCTGTTTGAAATGTAGGAGTGATCAAATTTTAAGTTTTTAGTTGAAATCTTAACCTATTCTGCCAAAAATTCCTCCAAAAACAAGATTCATATTGTTACATCTTTTCAGAAGTTAAAGCCTTAATTACAAAATCTTTACAATGCAAAAAAAATCCTAAACCTTAATATACTTTATACGAGCACTGTTAGTTGATAATATTATAACTTTGATAATAATTGATTTCATTTCAATTTTTTTTATATTTTATAAAGAAGTTGTACATTTTACCTAATAAGCTGTGATGAGGTACTTTGTTAGCAGGATGGTTAGGTTATCAACTGGTAGTTTAATTGAAATGTTCTCATACACTTTACGTAATTGAAATACTTATTTCACTAATGAATATTATTGTCAACCTTAGTGCAATGCATTAGGTATTTGCAACCTCTAAAGTACCTCATGTCACATTTGGGGCTAACATTCAGATCAGACTTCCAGGTGAAGGTACAGCTGTTATTAGTTTAAAACTATTGACCAGGAAGAGGTCAAATAATTAGTAGCATTTAGAGTCTTTAGAGAATAACAAGATTTATGTTCACTTCATTATGTGCCCACAGATGAAAAGTGTAAAGCCAATTCAGTAGGATACTATGAGCCAAACTTTGGACTTTTTCCAATTTACCATTAGATTAAGCTATTCACTATGATGTAATATCACATCTACTGAAAACAGTAAGAAATAATAAATAAAAAATGCAGTTAGAAAAATTTGTGAGGAATCAACTGTTTTATGTACATACATTCATTTTTCATATCCTGTGTGAAAAATATAACACAAACAAGGTTTTATTATATTAGCAAATGTGTTTGATCGTTTGGCAGATTTTTTTGTGTGTGATAAAAAACTGCAAAAACGTGTGCATAAGAAAACATCACATGTTCAGTGTGGAACCTTGGATTCTATATTAAGTTTATGTATTGATGAATAATGAAATATTTTGTTCTTTCGTAAGACTAGTACTAAAAGAACATTCCAGTGTTAAAATTCTTCCCCATTGTTAACAATTTCTAGACTAATAGATTTATAAACAGAAATGTAAGAATGAACGGAAGTACATATACTTTAACAGTAACTAGGTAGGTAAAATAGATGTGACAATAAATTGTTTAGTAATGTAACAAAATGCTCTTGCAATAAAGTTAATTTTTCCATAGGGCAATAAAGAAACAAGACTAAAAAAGTAAGACATTTGTTGGTAAAGTTTTATTTATATTTATATAACAAACATCAGTAAGCAAAATTATGATCTACCACATATCATTGCATTTGGTAAACAGAATTATTCAAAATTAATATAAAAATGTGCATACATGTTAAAAACAGAAACAGTATTTAATCTTGAGTTCATAATAAACAAAACTAGTCCTTATAAAATACCAAATAAAAGTGTTAAATGCTGCATATAGTTATCGACTAAAAAACATAAAATGTTTATCATTAAAAGTATTAAAAATACTTGTATTTTATGAGATCTTTCTTTTGGTGAAATTAAAACTGTTACTGCACTTTATACTTATTGGTAAGATATTGTACAATAGGAGAATTAAAAGTTTTCAATATTTTGAGTTTGCTTCAAATTTTGAGCTACACAAAGGCTATCTGCACTGGCTACCTCTAACTTAGCAGTGAAAGACTAGAGGGAAGGCAGTTAGTCATCACTATCCACTGCCAACTCTTGAGCTACTCTTTTACCAATGAACAGTGGAACTGATAATCATATTATAACACCCCTACAGCTGAAAGGGTGAGTATGTATGGTGGGGATGGAGAGTCAAATCAATAATTTTAATATTTCAAAAGACAGAACAGGGGATCAAAAATGACACAAATGCATATTCTTCTTAAGTACTGGAATGGGGAATGATTAATGAAAATCTAACTTCCTTCATTTCAACTATTTGTACCTTTTACTTGACAACTTTGACTTATTAGCTTCTATTAAATTCACTCTTTTACCCAAAACCACAGAAAAGAGAACTGTATTTTTACAATAAAAATGTGTAAAAAATAAAAATGAGGTAACATTAGATGAGCACAAGTTTGAGGTTAAATTTTAAAATTTCCTCATTTAAGTTTTCTTTTTAATATTACTATATGTTTAATAACAACATATTCACATTTCCTTATATCACATACATGTTGGGTACTTAATCTTATTGACACAGGTCAAAGGCCACATCATCACATTTGACTTGCATTCCAAATTTTATTGAATGATTATTTTATAAATTTATGTCCAAAAATTTGGTTTGAAACTGTTGATTGTAGTTAAAATTTCATTATTATACAATTCTTCGTTAAAGGTAAATATAAAAAAACACACCTAAATATTGACTTTTGTGTGTCATGTGGTTTGTTGAATATAGCACTGGTTTAAATTATATATTTGTGATGTCCATATACATTGTCTATAGTTTTATATGAATTAGGAAATCAAATTACCCATATAGAATATGAAGAACATTATATCTTTCCTATTTACCGAGATATTGCTACCTTGACTGAATCTAACACAGTAGCTGCACCTACCTCTATTTCTGGAAACTCTTTTATAAGTACACTTAGTTCCATCTCTGGCATGTGAATAACCAATTAAAAGTTCATAATGTCTCCCTAGTGGCTTTCTCAGCCATTTTGAAGTACTAGTGTGCCAATTTCATACTTTTGATACAATACTTCAAACTGGTTAGTCTTTGTTGAGCTCAAAATTTCATTTTATTTGTAAAACCCAAATACAGTTCAGTTACTAAATTTGGCAAATTATTGTATAATTCTGAGGTACTGTAATTTGCAATTTTTTGGTTATTTAAATGTATATAAAACCTAAAATTATTTTACACCCTCCATGTGCAAAACTACTTAGGTTCAGTAAGCAACATCAAGCAGAAAAGGTCTTAACCAGAAGAGGTAGAATTTCATTTATCTCTCTATTTACTGTTCTACGTTTCAAGAACTTATTCGTAAACTGTAATAATCTGTATACATATATAATGTATAATAATTAAAAAGGAGACAAAATTTTCAGAATACTAGTCCACTAAAACACAGCCAAGACAGGACACTTTGTAAAGACCAAAGGTCAGTTTGATATTACTGGTTATAGTAACGAGTGGATGTGTACCATGTCATTACTGTAACATTAGCCAGGAATGGCTGGAAGATCAAAATAATAAAAATAATAAACACATACAAATGTATAATGTTATGAGATTTAAGTTAAAATCATATGTTTTCGTGTTATAATCTTTAGTCATTTTAGAGTGAAAAAAGTATAATTTTTATTTCCTAATAAATGATGGTTATGAGGCTGGTCAAATTGACTGAGCCCATACAGAGATTCATTAGATAATTATCTGGATATAACAAAAATTTCACATATAATATTTGAAATTTTCCAGTTCACAAAGGTATTTTTAATATTAAAATCAAAATAGCTCTGCATTTAAGTATTCAAACAGAAAAAGACAAAAGAAAAACATTACTTAACAAATCTCAAAATTTAATGAAACAGCTATTTTGCATACAAAAGCCCTTCAATATTTACCAATATGTAAAATTTTGTGAAGATAGGCTTATTAATTTAAATGTTATAGGATGAAAACTATAATAATCACAATGTAACTAAAAAATCAGTCATGGGGACTGAGCCCATGCTAAAGGAGTTAATGAAAGAATATAAGAAACTTGTTAGGCTTTACACAAAAATAACGTTTCAACAGAACTTTCAACAATATTTTTAAATTACCAAACTTATTTGACCAACTCAGTATTTTAATGTAACATCAGTGCCTGCTGTTTATATGAAACAAGTTTAGAAACTTTTTTCTTTAATAACCATGAAGTGACAACTGAGATATGCTACATTCAAGACACAGTAACTTTGTTGACAGTATCTGTCCATTCAGTAGAATGATCTTATTGAATCCTGTCTGATCCCAATTTTCACTTTCTCACAAAAAAATTATAGTTTATCAGTCAAGTCTCAAAGGTTGGAGAAACAAATTATTATTACATAAAAAGGTAATGTTCATAGTAGCAAAATGTTTTTCTGGAAATTGTAATACAATCAGAAAACCTGCAAGGTTGTATTCTACAGGCTCCAAACTACCTTCCCATTTGATCCCATCACAACTTTCTCTTGAGCAAGAAGTTCCAAGGCACGTGGATAAGTTTTGTGTTCAACACTCTTTACCCGGTTTTCTAATACTTCTTCAGTGTCAGAAGGAAACACTGGGACAGCTTCTTGCAGGATTATGGGACCAGCATCCACTTCAGGCTTCAAAGTTACAAGTAAACATGAGAAACCAGAATTTTCCTTTTACATATGACAAACTTTTCACAATCAACTGGAAAAAGACAATGCTGTACAGATTTTGATTCATGTTTTATTTTATTTAGTAAATATTTGTGAAAAACTTGAGGTTGTTAAAACTGTATTTAAAATGTTAAGATTTAATTAAATGTTTATTTTGGGAGCTTGGGGGAGTTCAGTTCAATTCAAAACAATATTTTAAAATACACAATTTTTATCTGCAACTATAATGATATTTTACTGTCTGCAGAACTTTCATTTGAACCACATCACTAAAAACACATATTTAAACATTAAACAACTGTACTTACACTTCTCACAAGGATAAAATGAGAAAAAAAAACTTGATAAAATTACTTACCACTACGAAGTGGACAGTACACCCAGTGATTCGAACACCTGCTTCAAGCACCTGACGATGGGCATGACTACCCCGAAAGGATGGAAGAAGGGATGGATGAATATTGATTAGGCGACCTTCCCACAATTTTACAAACTCGGCTAACAGCAAAGTACAAATAACATTTTTATAATATTTCCTTCATGTTTACTTAAAAATAATTATAAATCACGATTTAGTAATACTACTATATAAGAATCTCTTATATGGCTACAATATTTGCTCAATCTGTTTGCAGACATAAATTTTTGTATAAACTTTTTCATGTTAAAATTAGACTAAAATGTTTTTAATCTGCATGGCTTATACATTTGGAAAACTATAAGCAAAAGAGAAGCATATATTTAGAAAAAAGTCATGTATTTGAGCTGTTTACTAAAGATAAATAACAATGTTAAGTTATATCACTTATTGATATAAAAGCTTGTGGAATATATAGAGTTATCCATCACCTCAGCTATAAAAATGACAATACTTGACAGTGGCATAAAACTAATTTTTTTAGAAATTCAGTAATTCCACCATGGCTGCATTTTGAGAGAATCTGTCAAAAGTATGATAGAAAAATTATGTGAAAAAAAGGCTACAATAAACATTTCCAATTCTCATGTTTTGATAAAAATGGAAAAAAAATCATTTTTATTTTGGCTTAATTAAAAAAAAGTTACATTTATCAATTAATAATTGACACTTTTGTTAAAAGGACAAACTTAAGATAAGTACCAAATTAGCAAGCAATGAATAAGAAATAACTATCTTTTTACAAAATTGGTGTATTATATCAATACTCATGTTCAGATTCACATAAATACACAAAAGTATATTGCTTGAAACATCTAAATGGACTACTACTGAGCATTAAAATCAGTATTTTTCGTCCTTTGAATTTTTAGTAAAATAACAGAAGATTTAGCAATTAATATACAATCACAAATGTTTAGAAAAATGCTGTTTATAGAAATTATAATTTTCCTAAATGAAAAAGTACTTCCAATAGGTACTTCCCTCCTCTCACAAAATTAACTTTTCTCATTTTGTGCTGCTCTCTATTGGAAAACTTTTTGGAATGCATGCTACAAGCTCTTTACCCTCCCTCTGTTGGAATACAAAGTTTCAACATGTCTTACATGTAACTCTCTGTGTGTTACCTTTCCACCAATGGGAGAGCACTAATATCACAATGTACATAACTCCCTTTAAGCACCACTACTGATCTACTGCTTCAAAGTTTGGCAGAAGGGACAAGTACAGAAATATAGTGGGAGGAAAAGAATGGGAAGTGTGAGTACCTACTGGAAATCAATTTTCCTTTAGAAAAATTATAACTTCTGATAAAATACTCTCTCTCTTCTCACAAGATCAGCTTGAACCCCACATTGAATTTGAGGAGGGATCAGTGTGAGAGAAGCACAGACATATCCCTTTCAGAAGTGTCCAAAGGACATTTCTAAATTGAGAGGAAATGCATCTGAGGATAAGTACTGACAGTATGTTTGAGACAGTGTAGAAAGGTCAGAAGGACCAGACTTAGTGGAACAAAAATAAAGAATATCCATATGTGAGAGAATAGTGCAACAAAGAGACATAAAAGACATAGAATCACTCAAACCTGCAATGGAAGATGTGTAAGAGATGTTGTACCCCAAGATGTATAATGGCTAAAGTGCAATGAACCACACTTGGCAAGTCAAATACATCCAAAGTCTCACTTGTTCAATACAGACATCCTCATGAAGAAATAATGAGGACCTAGAATCTATACCATCTTCACCTTAAGTGCCAGAGTTTAGAGAAAACCTATCAGGAGACTCCAGGAACATACAAGGTGGTCTAATGCCAGGAATGCATCATCCATAATCCAAAGGAAATCCACTTAACCCTTGTAACCATTAACAAATTCAAAATAAGCCAGGTCAACAACCATGACAAGGAAAAACTCAGGATATACGAGATAGCATAACATGCTGCAGTGACCTTCTGTGACTCACCACACAGAAGAGCAATCAAAAGGGCAAGATAGACACTTTGAAACCTGCAAAGAGACTTGTGATCGGTTCCCTTGATCTTCAAAAATTCCCTTGCTGGATACCAAGATGACTCAGATCATCAACAACTTCATAATGAGGGAAAACACAGGAGAGAAGAGGAATCATGCCACAAAGACCTTATGTGTCTTACCATACAGAAGATCAGTCAAGAGGGGAAGATAGACAAACCAAAACCTGTTCAACAACTCATGTGATTAATTCACTGGATCTTCAAAACCTCACTCTTGCTGGGTATCAGCATCCACATGAGAGTAAGAGAAAGGCACCCAAGTTGAGTGGTGAAATGCATATCAGCATCTAAGCCCTAGGAAAACCACTCATCTGGATGATCTTGTAACTTCCTCTACACCATCAGAACATTACCTCCCTACACTGAATTGAATGGTTACAGCTATCTTTGGGGAACATATCCATGGTTGCCTCCATCGTCATCCACCCTAGTGGAACTGGTATGTGGGAAGGACTCCAACATTCAGTGAAAGGTTAGTTGGTTGATTTAGTCTTTTACTGAACAAAGCAGCTAGGATATCTGTACCAAACATCCAGTAAAAAGGTAAAAGTAAAGTAAATGCAGTAAAATTCATAAAAGAAATGAAGGTAAAACAGGACAGCATTTAAAAACATAATTAGCATAAAGCCAATATTGACATCCAGTCTACAATATTAAGAGAAAAACCACAGTAAAAGAAGTTGTAAACGACTTTCTATAGCATAATGGTAATTATCATAACTCACCAGGAAGACTAATAGGTAAGTATAAAAACCACCTTCAGTCACCTGAAGTTGGCCAGTCCTGGATCCGGGTTATGTGTCATTATGGTCATTTTAAAAAAGTAAAGTAATAAAAGTTTTAAAAGACACATAGCAAAATTGTAATAATAACTTGCCAGGATGACTAAAGGTTAATTCAAATGTATAGTTCAAACAGCAGCATTAGTCACCTTTCCAGTCCCGGTGTTGGGGTAATTAATGTTATGCCCATTTTCTAATTTCAAACTGAACTAGAGATTGTGATTCATAAAAGGGGAACCACATTAAAAAAGGTTTAATCTTTTAATTTAAAGCACTTAAATTACACTAAAAAGTCCTAGTTATGGCCATTTTACAATGTCAAATTGAACTCAAGAGACTCAGATTGAAAAAGGAACCACAATTAAAAAGGTGTAATGAATAAATATCAAACACTTAAATGAGGTTAAAAAGATTAAGGGCCATTAAAAAATTAAAACTTTATCAAGGTGGACAGTGTCACCCTGACCAATAAGACTGTCGAATGTTACGGACAAACCTTGGGACTGAACAATATTAAAATGGTGTCATCATTTAGAGTCGTAATGATGGCAAGAAAGTAAAATGTGGCTTATAGTGATCTGACTATACACTGGTGCATCAGCTTCAGATAAAAGAAAACGATGAGTTAAAAAACTGGGACCAACATGTAGTTTAGTTAGAACTTCCTCCTTCTGATCCTTATGGAAGCAAGATGGCCAAAGTCCAATGTAGGGTTCTGTTTTGATAAGCTTGTTTTTGTGTTGCTCACTCCAAGTTGACTACCAGCTGGCATGGAGCAGAGCCTTGAATACAGAATCATAGTCCATGTATGAAATAGGCATAATGATAATAGTGCCAGAGCAGATAGATTTAGCTGCAGTGTCTGCAAGCTCGTTCCTGTGAATACCAACATGGCCTGGTATCCATAAAAACTGGATTGAAGTAGATGTTAATGAGAAATGGGCCAGTTGGTTTTGAATATCAGTCATAACAGGGTGTGAACCGACGTGAAACAATTCCAGGGCCAGTAGAGAAATGAGCGAGCCAGTATAAATAGTGCAGTTGGAGTACTGTTTAGTTTCAATATGATCCAGGGCAAGAGAAATGGCACACAGTTCAGCAGTGAATGCAGAAGTTGTAGAGGGGATTCTGCACGCAACGACCAAACTGCAACAAACCATGGCAGAGCCCACAGAGTCACCTGATTTGGAACCATCTGTATAAATTGGAATGGAAAGATGTTCAATAAAGAGGGAGAGAGAAATTAAAGCCATTTGCCGTGGTCCACTTCAGTTACACGATCAAGGGCAGTTTTAGCTACTACTCAAAATATCTCATGTTCGATGACTGACATGAGATGTGAAAGTCATAGACATAGAGCCTGTTTGCAACAGTGAGAGAGAGTTGTTCTGTGATGGCATTAATCTTTATACTGAAAAGTGTGACAAAACAGCCCTGAGGGACTCCATATATTTTATAATCCCACATTGTAGCTTGTACCCAAGGATCTTTCTTTACAAAATGCAGCATATTTTGTTTAACACTCCTACGAAAAAAATATTTACATCCACTAAAGTGATACTCTTAGTGGAGTGGTATTGACCGTAATATTAACCACCAGGTCATGCCAAACCGTACAAACTCTTATTGTCTTGTTTTCCTCATAGTCCAGTTCATCCAGCGATAAAAAAAATGATCAAAATATAATTATTCAGTAGTAAAATAACTTCTTGAGTTTAAAGCATGTGGGTTGTTGTTTTGAATTAAGCACAAAGGTACACAATGGGCTATCTGTGCTCTACCCACCACGGGTATCGAAACCCGGAATTTAGCGTGCAAGTCCGCAGACATACCGCTGAGCCACTGGGGGCCATAAAGCATGTGGGAAAATAAAAGACAAGTTCCTGTATAAAAGTATGGGAAAGTGTCGAACCGACACAAACTTAGAAATTCCTGTCCATTAAAAAATTAATAAAAATGGGTAAATGGCCATGTAACCAAGAGAGTTCTTGCAAAATGTTATGTCATAAGTCTTCTCAATGTCAAAGAATATTGATACAAGACGTTGTCAATCAGAGAAAGGCTTTTCTGATTGATGTTTCAAATCAATTCAGGTGGTCCATGGTGAAGTTCTATCATCAGAACACAAACTGGGTGGGCTAGAGAAAGTTGTTTGATTTGAGGTACCAAACAAAATGAGCATTAACCATCCTCTCTCAGGTCTAACAGAGACAACTCTGTCAAAGCAACTGGATGGTAATTTGAAGAAATTGTGGGATCTTTCCCAGGCTTAGAAAAAGGTAAGATAATAGCCTGGTGCCAGGCATATTCTCCTGCCAGATCCAGTTAAAAACAAAAGAATATCAAGAGAAGCAGAAGATAGATGGTGCAGCATGTTACAGTATGCATCATCTGATACAACAAATGTACTGCTTGACTGATGAAGGGCCAGTTTCAGTTCCACCTGTGTAAAGGGACAATTATAATCTTAGAGACAGTCAGCTCGAAAGGAAAAAGGTGATCACTCTACCCAAGTCTTGATGGCTAAGAAGGTGGAGGAAGAAGCAGAAGTGCTAGATACCCGGCAAAACCTTTCACCTAGAGTATCAGCAGTGTTCTGGATACCAGCTACTTCGAGGCCATCAAAGAGTAATATCAAGAGGGGGACAGAATTGTAGTGCCCACTGACCTTTCAAACCCTGTACCACATGACTTTGGAACTGGTGATAGAAGATATGCCAGTTGTGAAAGTAATTCAAGATTCCTTCTCGATTTCACATCTTACCCACCTAGCATGTGCATGGACCTGCTGGAAAGTGATGAGGTTTGAAAGTGTGGGATATCTACGGAAAGTATCCCAGGCCCGTCTTTGAGCCTTCCGTGCCATGTGGCAGGAAGGATTACACCACAGATGAGGATATAGTGGAAAATGTGTTGAGGTTTTAGGAATACATTGAGCAGCTATTTGAATAATACAGTCAGTTACTGCTGCCTCACAGTCGTCTTAGGATGGTTGACAGATAATGGCGAGATCAAGTTCTGCGAGAGCTGTGAAAGTGGACCAGTCTGCCTGATCCAGCTTCCATCAGGGCACATGGGTTGGGTGGCATCAACCACAGCCACTCTCTCTCAAAAGTATAGGAAAATGATCACTGCTTCGTGAATTATTGTCAACCTTCCATAAAAAATGGGAGAATAATGAAGGGGAACAAACTGAGAGATCAATAGCAGAAAAGGACTGACTAGATGCTTGAAAATAAATGGAAGAACCAGTATTGAAAAGAAAAAGGTTGTAATCAGAGAGCATATGCTCTACAGGTGGTCATTTTTAATGATGTGTAGGCAAATTGGATAGAGAACCCTTCTGTTTATGATCGTGTCTTTTTTCCTTAATGTCCTTATTTGGGGGAAGACTATTGACGTCCATGGATCCTGGCCTGGGTCGATTGGGCAGGTCTTTGTTATTGGAAGACTGAGGATGCAAACAAATGATTGTTTTGCTTCTTGGGGAGGGAGAAAAAGATGTATCTGAAGAAATGCCTGGACCTGGAGCCAAAGGATGTGGATCTTGAGGTTTGATGGAATGTATGGGAAGAACAGAGATGGGTGTAGAAGTTGATTCATCAACTTTTTTAACCATGGAGGTCAAAATACTTTTCATTTTTTTTGAGAATGATTCTTTTGGAAGTATAGAGAGATCTGTCTGCACTCCCACTGTAGTTATGAAATAAAGTGCAGCAGCATATGTCTGAGATGAAGTGGAAGACAGCCTCAGGATAACTGATGTTATGAGTTGTTTTCAAATGCTGCACCTCTTTTTCCTCCAACCATTTAGGGCAAGAATTAAAGTAGGAAGGGTGAGAACCATTTCAATTGACACAATGTGAGTCCGTTTCACACTCATATGCATCATGGTCCTTGCCACCACAACAAGCACATGTCAAGGAACCATGACACGATGTTTTTGAGTGACCAAACCTTTGACACAGAACTATCAGAGAGGATTTGGAATGTACGGCCATACCCTGCAAGTTACATAACTTGCCTTGATGGTGGCAGGTGCACATGGTTATGTAATGTCAAAACGAGGATGTTTGTTGGCAGTGTAATTCCATCTTTGCAAGTGGAGATGCGCCTTACTGTAGAAACTCCTTGAGTGGAAAAACCAGCAAGAATCTCTAACTCGGGGACGTTCTTCAAATCCCTCTCAACAATAATTCCTTGTGATGAATTCAAAGTAGTATGAGGTGTAACATCAGTAAGTATGTACCCAATTGCCTTTGAATTCAAGAGGAGTTCACTGTGTTGTGATGTGAATATTTCAACCAATAATTCTCTAGATTGAAGCTTTTTCACTGACTTTGGAGAGCCAGCAAGTCCCTCCAGTCCCTGAAGAATATAAAAAAGGGGACATTTGCCCAAAATGTTTCTTTGAAAGAGAATGTAGGATGAAAAAATGAGATACAACTGGTGGTACAGATGTTGAAGAATGCTGATTAGTCTTCAAGATGAGGTCATTTACCTATTGACTGTTTTTCACTATTTTATTTAAATTTTTATTTGGATGATCCACAGAAAAAAAGAAAATTTTGGTGCCCACTGACCCAACCCTCCATGGAGCCCTACGAAGGGATGCACCAGAATGTCAAGCAAGTACACTGCAGCAACACCAGGGTTTTGTGAGCACTATACCCAAACACCAGCATCAGACATCAATGTCCACAACACCTTTTGAGAACTTCCAACACTGGTACTTGGTATACCCTTGCCCAAGTGGACAGCTTCACAAAGGCTGCCTGTCTACAGGAATTCAAGGCCAAAATGGTGGGTTAGGGTTGGATCCCTCAACCACCAGAATCCTCTCCTCCCCTTCACAGGTTGCCATGCATGGCAAACATGTGGGTGGATGTTTAAATCCAAAGGAGCTAATCTGAAAGAGCAGAACCTTCCCTGGGAAGTCCCCTCACTACATATAGGAATCTACAATATGGGATCCAGTGGAAGAAGGAAAAGAAAGTGCACTGAGAATTCCAAAAGGACTGCAACGCCCAAGAAAGAGTGTAATTATGATCATAAAACGCTATTTTTAAAAGCAGACCATCCTAATTAATTCAATCTAGGCATGGCAGGGATGGATAAAAATCCCCTTCGGTACAGTTTGGCACAGACAAATTATAATGCAAGTATCATGAGGCATTTACACTTGAATGATCTTGTGATACACTCTATTCGCACAGGTGAGCATACACAGCAATAGAAATACAAGAATCAACATGGCCTACAGTGTGGATATGATAGAAGGATGTATGCAAATGGTTATAGTCATCTAAGTGGAACCCATTCAGAGTACAGACAATCTAAGGTGAAGCAGAACTTGTGTCACAGCTGCATGAAAGTCATAAGAACAGCCACAGACAGTAGGCAATACCCTCAGGAAACAAACAAATGTAAGGTAAGTAGTGGAAGATGAACATGTAAAGTTCCTCACATAATCTATAGTACAATGTCCTTCAATGGCTGATAAAAATAAGAAGCAAGATGGTAGAGAAAGTGAAGTAGTTGATTGAAAGTAACATGAAAGAGATCATGTCAGGAAGGAGACAAGGAGGAATAAGTCACCTAGATTAAAAATCCAACCCAACTGGTTAGAGTAACCAGGTAACAGGAAAAGAAATGTTACAAAGGGAGAAGCAGAGGGAAGAAGGGACCTCATAAATAAACTGTGCAAGCAATATAACAATGGAGATCAGGAGAAGGGCAAAATGAGAAATTAAGGATGAGCAGGTAAAAGAAAAGGATACTTGAAAATCACAAGCTACAGAAGTTTTAGGAAAGAAAGACCAATCTAGATAAAGGATAAGGGAAAATGAGCAGTACAAAAACCTGGGTACATCCAGGCGAAATTAACTGAGCAGTGATGACCACAGGTAGGGAAGAAGAAAAAATATGCCATGAACTAGAGAGGTGAAACAGAGAACCTACTTATGAGAGTATGAGAGGTGACAGAGACAGCCACCACCTCAAAAGCTATAGAATAATCCCACTAGGAAGTAAAGGATCAGGAAGAGCAATCCACACAATCAGCTCCATAGAACTGAACCTGAAAGGAGAAGGTAGTGCCTGACCAAGGTGGGTGTTGAAGAAATCACCCACATGTACGAAGAAACTGGGTAGGATAAAAGAAGGACCTCTCCAAATTGTTTAACCACCTTACTCACACAGCTTCAAAAAGAAGCTGATGACTCCTGTTTGAAAATGGAAAAAAGGCAATTTTATATGCAAAAATGGCTCATTTGGGTTGAGAAAAAATTTTAAATAGAAGAGTGAACAACGTTTCGACCTTCTTCGGTCATCGTCAGGTACACAAAGAAAAAGGTAACTGACCAGAAGCTGACCACATGTTTGGAAGGGGTTGTGTAACTGAGTGTCGCAATGTAGAGGGCAGGGTTAGATGTTTGAATACATAATTTTATCTATATTAGTATAGGTATAATGGCATTCCTTTATATTGGTTTATTTTGGGTTTAAGTTAAGTAAGGCTTCTTTAATTTTTCGTTTGTTTGTGTTTGTTTCTTTATTTAGTATTTTAGTGTTTTCTATGGTTATATTGTGTTTATTTGACTTAATGTTCGAAAACGTGTGAAGGTGACTTTTTATGTTCTTTGAATCTGGTTTCCACTTCTCTTCTTGTTTTTCCAATATAGAAGTCGTGGCAGTTATCACATTGTATTTTATAAATAACGTTGGTGTGGTGTTTGTCAGTATAGTTCTTACATAGTATAGACCTCAGTTTTGTGCCTGGTTTTTAAATAAATTTACTATTAATTGGAATGTCATTTTGTTACTAGTTTTTGCCAAATGTTGGTTATTTGTTTGCTGATGTCAGGAATATAAGGTTTCGTGATTTTTTGATTCGTGAGATATATTTACTTTTGTTGGTTGATTTTGCTTTCTGTCTAGGTGTGTGCATTTTTATGTTTCTATGGTTTGTGGAGGAAACTTATTGATGTTGATGAAGTATTGTTTTATTTTGTCTAATTCATAGTTAATTTTATCTGGTGAGCATAGTTTTATGGCTGTGTTTACCTGGTTTCTTAGTATGTTGAGTTTTTGTTTTGTTTCGTGTGCTGAGTCCCAAGGAATGTATAGTCCAGTATGGGTGATTTTTCGGTGGATTTCTGTTTTGAATTGTGTGTCGGTTCTTATAATTTTGAGGTTAAGAAATGATATTTGATTGCTTTCTTCCTGTTCACATGTGAAGTTAATGTTGGGATGTATAGAGTTAATGTGATTGAAAAAATTAAGTATGTGTTCTGTAGAGTTGAATCCCGCAACCGTGTCATCTATATATCTGTACCAGTATTGTGGTGGATGTAATGCTGTATTAATTGCTTGTGTTTCAATTCGTGTCATAAAAATATTGGCTAGAACTGGTGATACTGGGTTGCCCATGCTTAGGCCATTTGTTTGTATATAGTTTTGGTTGTTGAACATGAAGTTTGTCTTTATTGTGGTGAATTCTATGAGGGTTGCTAACTGGTTACTGAAAATGTCTATAATTGGGTTAGGGTCTTGGATATAGAGTTCTAAGGCTATCTTGCAGGCTTCTGTTGTTGGAACTTCTGTAAAGAGGGATATAACATTGAAACTGGCCATTAAGGCTTTATGATTAAGTTGATTTAGATTAGACTTGAAATTAAAAGAGTCTTTGATGAATGAGCTGGCTGATGTTACATATTTGGAGAATGCCCTTTCTCTGTATTTACCAATATTGTAATTAAACGATTCATATGTTGACATTATTGGTCGTAAAGGACAATCTAGTTTATGAGGTTTGGGGATGCCGTATATATTTGCAGCGTGCGTGAGTCGGTTTTACGCAGGTAGGAATAAAGTGTTTGTGAAATTGTGTTGGCTTTTTTCATTTGTAGTAGTAATTTGTTCAGTTGCATCTCATGTGTCTGTTGGATTTGTTCATGTCTGATAGGATGTTATTCATTTTTTGTATGTATTCATTCGTGTTCATTATTACTATAGCATTACCTTTATCTGCTTTTAGAATTTTTATGTTTGTGTCTTGTTTTAGGTTGAAAGAAGGCAATTGTCCATTACACAATGTAGCACACTCCCACAGAATATGAATAGGCAAAGCAAGGTGCAAACCACACAACAAACACATACAGTAAAGGAAGCAAGACTAAACAAAAGTGCCCTAAAAGATATACCATTCCATGATGGGCCAAATGGCAACAGCAAAACCTGCATGGAGCAAGTACAACAACTGTTGGGGTAGGAGAACAAAAACTGGTTCAGATTGACACCAGGAATCTCAAAGAGAAGAAAACCCAAGTACTGCCACAAAAATGACAAACAGCAGTAGCAGACTGGGTTGGAAAGGGTAAATCCATGAAATGAGACTTGAAGCCACACCAAGCTCCAAGGGAAAACAATGAGTCTCTTGCAAGGAAAGGCAGAGCTTTGTTGGACATAAGCCATCCATGACAATAAGGATATGATAACCATGTCAAACTCAAAATGTCGTAAAAATAGATGACACAATGATTTACATGAAAGATGTGTTGGAACTTTGGATTACAACAGATGGAGGGTTGAAGGCTTGTAGCATGTACTTAAAAAAAAGAGTTTAGAAAAAGAGGGCAGCACAAAACAAGAAAAACTAAGCTTGTGAGAAGAGAGAAAATACTGAATTGGAAGTAGTAGCAGTAAGAGTAAATTAATGATTAATGTTTGGTATTAATTGTAGTTTGTTTCTTTTTTATTTATTCATTTATTGACAAGATAAATGATTTCATTCCACATTCAACCTCATACTAACATTTATGGATATTTATTTTACTAACACATAATTGTATTGGAACAGTTACTTTGGTCAATAAATATTTCACCCCTATGAACTTCTTCATAACCTAAAGAAATTGTTGAATTATCACAAAGCTGCTCAAGGGTTATCTCTACAAACTTTCCCTAATTTTGAAGTGATACTTCAGAGAGAAGGCAGGCAGTCAACACCACACATTACCAAATTTAGGGACACTCTTTCCCAATGAATAGTTGAATTGATGCAAAATTACACCACCCTCATAACTACTGCTAACGTTTCTTAATTTTTAAGTGAAAGTACAGAGAGAAAGCAGATAGTCAACACCACTAATTGCCAAACTTAGGAATACTTTTTACCAATGAATAGTTGAATTGTCAGTAAAATTATAACTCATGACTGAAAGGGGAGCGTTTTTGGTAACAGATTCAGATCCTGAGAAAACCTGAAAACATGAAGGTGCATTAAGTCATTCTTATCATTTTCTGTACTTCAGCATTCTTGAATTCTTCCTATTAATTCTCTTATAATCAAAAAGTGATCCTTTTCTATATACCCTTTCACTCTTTTGCTATAAGTCCCAATAAAGTTTAAAGAAAATACTGAATACACTATTCTTTTCTTTTGCAGCAACTTTAATCTTTTTTTCTTTTTTTTGCTTTTACTTACCTTGTTATTCAACAACAATCATTAATGCAATCCACTACTTTAAGTAAAATGGTTCACTTAATGTGTGCAAATTAAATATAATCACACGATGACTCATGTAACATGAATATTTCACAAAGTCTGGGTGAAGACCTTCTTCAGATTTGTAACTAAACAAATTGTGCACTAGTTAATATATAATTTACATATACAACATGCAAGTTATCAAAGGGGAGTACAGAGAAATTTCTACACGATACAGTTTCCTTCAATTTATATGCGACTTTCAAACAGGGATTTAAAGGGTAAATAATCACAAAATATTGAGGATGAAACTCAGTTCTTTTTAAAAATTTATTTAATGATTTAAATTAACTTATGGTCCTACATTCTGTAAAAATATATTGTGAAAACGTTTATAAGAAATCTTATAACAAGAATTTTATTGCACTCACAACTCAAAATCCTCATAAACCCAGCCAGACATACAATTTCCACTCCTGCTGACTGTAATGTCTCATGAATAGCCATGTCAAAATCCACTCTCAACTTGTAGTTATTATTATTGATAATCTAGACAGTGAATGAATAAATATATTAAACATAACATTTTACATTTCTAAGTAAATTTGCTGAAAGTTTTGTGAACAAATAATCTATTTAGTAACCAATGAACTTTCGTATCCTTTCATAAAACATTTCTCACAGAACAGAATGGAGGACTGCCATTTTAAAATGCAATCTCAGGTGACATATGAGATCACTTTTCATGATTTTCTGGTACACTACTCCATAGTTATTGATACAAGTATGCATATTTAATCTTTTTCAAAAAGAATAAACACGAGATCCATGAAAATTCACAAGAAATAACTATATGAACATGTTAAACATATTTTTTAAGTAGCTCCATACAGCCAATAACAGGAATCTATTAACCTCTGTTTGATCCCTTCATATAAACAATTTAAAAAACTTAATGCAGATACTGATTATGAACTATCCCCTTGCTAATTTCAATAAAAGTCCATGAAACCAGTCCTGAGAGCTTTCAGAATCCTTTAAAACCATAAAAAGGAGCTCTCTTTTAATGTTTGTTTCAAAATCCAACTTCATCTATGATTTTAAATGGCTCATTACATACAAATGCCAATTTTCAATTAAATTGGTTCAATCAAACATGAGCCCCAAAAATCTTATTTGTCAATTTTTGAGGTTATTTCAAAATATGTTTGGTTATTTTGTGAGGGTCAAGTAATTTTTCAAAAACTGTGCACGAAATTTAAAACTTAAGTAAATACAACACCATACATTGGTACAGCATAAGTTAAAGCATTTTTTGCATGTTTCTAATCACCATGTTCTGGGCAGAGGTAGCCTGAGCGATGTTAGACAGGTGTTGCAACCTTTAAATAACAATGTTTTTCTGTGTTCAGAATTGATGGAGATTAAAACATCTTTAAAACAGTTGTAGATACACAATTTCTCAATGATATAAAAATAGTCCATAGTGTTTAATTTCTTCCATTTATGAAAATTACACTGTAACTGGTCACAAATATTTCAGACCTTAATGGTTTATAATCTCTGAACAAACTAATAAAAAGATTTCATCATATGATTAAAAAGCAGATTTGGAAAATTTTCAGATAAATTTTCTCCACAGTTTATATGTACAATAAACATCATTTTTTACTGATAAAGCTCAAAAGTGCACTACTAAACTAAATACTTAGAACAATTCTGTACAATTAAAAAGCACTATCCTAATGAATATTGTCTATTCATGAGAGTTTTGATGATTGATTTTGATGATCATAGCTGTATTATATAATTTGTTAAGTTGTTATATCAAAGTGTGTTAAAATAAAGTAAAAATCTGAACATTAACGTAGGGATACTTTTGGATATTTTGTTCTTTAAGTTAAAAAAAGGAACTTACTTTAGTAGGAATGTTTGCTTTCTCAGCACGTTTCAAACCTTGAACTCCTTCCTTATTTGACAGAACCAAAACAATCTCTATACATGTGACAGGATTTTTGGAATGGTCAATCAAAGCTTGTAAGTTGGTTCCTAATAAAATGACATAAAATATATTAAAGAATACATAAAAAATGATGCAACATAAATCTTTGAATTTAAATTCTACTGCTTTTACAAAATAGACAATAATGTTAAGAACTGTGACATCTCTGACATGAAATGAAAATAAATGGATAAAATACCATAAAAGAAAGTGAGTTGTAAATGACCAGGTAAAACTGAAAACTGACCAGTATTACATTTGACTATATTTGTTACCTAATGCGAGATTATGTGCCAAAATATTTAAATTTTTTAACAAAATGGAACTGATAAAAAGATTTTGAAAAAAAGTGTTTTTCAAATATAATCCTGCTATTTTGTTTCATACAAGCTAGAGTTAATTACCTGAACCTGAAATCAGCACTCCTACTTTTTTTCTTCTCTGTGCAACAACACATGGTGTTAATGTCTCCTTGATATTATTCACTTGTACAAGTGAATCACCTACAAGAAAGATAATAATTAAGAATATTTCTTTAGGTTTAATTTGTTCAAAAAGGAGAGAAAACAATCATTTTTTTTTCAGAATTTCCAAGAGAGGCTACACAATGGGCTACCTATGCACAGTTGCTCCTACGATTGAACTGATTGATCAGAAAGGTGTGTAGTCAGCAGCAACTAACTGGGCTAGTGTTATTTGACAGAACAGTGATATCTGAGCAGCATTCTTTCAATGCACTATTGACCCAAAAGTGTTCAATACTAATGTTTAGTAATTATAGAATAAAACTATTTAATTTTAAACATGAATATCAATATTAAAAACAAACAATGTAAATTTCGTATGTAAAAAAAAACAAAAAACAGACACTAAGGTACACATAATTAAATTTAAAACACAGTTACACAAGATCTAGTATATCAGATTACTGGACATAAGTTAAATTATAAAAATACAGCAAACGAACATTACTGTCCCAGATGAAATTACTCTCTAAAAAAATCCCATTATGAATTTCCCAAAAGACAAAATACTAAAATAAAAACGAGAACTTACCTTCACTAACTTTTCTAACATTTCCCACTATTAAACCATTTTCATTTCTAGCTTTTAGTAAATGTAAAACTGTTTGTGTATGGTCACTTGAAACAATCAGCACCATACCCAACCCACAGTTGAAGGTTCGAAGCATTTCAATCTCTGAAACTTTCCCTGAAAATGTAAAACAGAAAAAGTTTAGCTGCTTCACTAAACTTGTTAAGATTAACAAAATAATCCAATTATTAGATATATTAGTACAGGTACAACAAGATGTGCAAAATCTTCAACTCTTAGCATTAATAAAAATCAGAAAAACAAAGGAAACAGCTTTATATTAAAGGAAACTATTTACTACCATGACAACTAATCCTCATTAATAACAGGTTATGCTACAAGTATCAAACTCCCTCCATCAGAACTTCTCAAGGACCATAAAATGTTATTTTACATATAAAATGATTTACATTTGAAACTTTAAATCAAATAAAACAGATCATTACAAAGAAGATATTGAAAATATTTCACCCAGAAATACTTAACTGCAAATACATGTACTACACAAGTATTGCATGTACATTCCAAAACCAAGCCGATGTATTTGGCCATAAATAATATAATAATAGAAAACTATTACTGCATTGAACTGTGACTTTTTTTTTCCTAATTGAGAAGTACTAGATAAGAAAAAACAGAAAAACATACAATTATTCTTTGTAGTCATATTTAAGATACTCTATAAGACATGTAATTAAGTATAACATTTGAAAACTTGTGTTGCATAAGTAAGAAGTAACATTAAATACAACTGAAGTGAACCGCTCAACTACGATGCTAACTTTTAGTTATTTAATTTGTTACTCAACAACACAATAACAGTTCCTCCTTCACAAAAACCAAACAAGAGGTTTTTCCTTCTTTAACCAATTATTAGATTGTAACAAAAACTAGGTTTATGTGTAAATTATTTATAAAATTATGAAAATATCTTGATTTTTCATCTTTGTTTTTGCATAATTTGTACATGTTGTGTTATACAATTTATCATCACTTACCAGTTTTTGCTATCCACTGAAAGACAGGTTGTGGTTTCCATGCACTAGCATTCAGAATTACTCCATAACCAGGTGGCAGCACCCGAGGAATATTTTCAATCAAACCACCACCAGTTATATGAGCTGCTGCTTTGATTAAACCTTGTCTCATGACAGGAAGAAGTGACCCAACATAAATCTTTGTTGGAGTCAACAATGCCTCACCTACAAAATAAAATTCAAAGCAAAAATTGTAAATAAATATATTTAAAAAAAGTCTCGTGAAGCAATAAAAAGTCAATAAAAAGACATAATGGTATTAAATTTCTTTTATTAGTACTATTTGGTACCTTTTCAAAACACTAGAACAGCACATTATAAAAATTTAATAAAACTAATATTAAAAATACAATTTATACCTAAAGAACAACTGGCTTCAAATGGGGCTGCTTCTGTATAAGAAAGGTTTTCTTTATCCACAAGCTTCCGAATCAAGCTGTATCCATTGCTATGGATACCAGAGGAAGTTAAACCGATAAGTACATCCCCTTCTTTCACATCATTAATCTTGGGAAGAAGTTGTTCTCTTTCAACAATCCCAACAGTAAAACCAGCAATATCATAGTCACCAGCTACATACATGCCAGGCATTTCTGCAGTTTCTCCTCCTACATTGATAGATGCAATTCGATAAATAAAACCAAAAGAATTGTGCAGTATTAAAATGAGAAAAAAAACTTGTATTTAAATATATAAATTTTTAAAAAAGAGTAATATTAAAAGCATGTAACCAACTTGTAAAATTATTATATATACCAAAAAAAAAACTGCACAAGAGAAGATTCGTATTGCACAAGTGCAAACATGCATTATTTCAAATGAAACTTCTAATTTCTTAATTATGTTTTCAAACTTGTTAGAAAGATTAAATGTAACAGTGTAAAGGACTTCTCCATCTAACAAAGCACTTGAAGAAGTAGATTACACCTTACTGGATATTAAATACAAAGACAGATTATGTATACAGTTGTTGCTCATAATTTATTTAACTGCTATTGTTCAATCCTTTATAATTTATTTCTCCTCTATAACGAGTACAAATAATTATATACACACACAAAAAGAAAAATACAGTTGTTCATTGCTATTGTAATTTACAGAAAAAAATTATTTCCACACTGTTAACAATTTTGCAACTACTATCTTAACACCTTGATTCATAAGAATTACATTTAGAATTTGTTTAAAACCAAAATTGTTCACTTTTAAATGCAAAAATTCTTAAATGTTTAATTTTGTGATTTCTCTAGGTATTTACTAAAGATGTGTCACAAAACCTTTGCTGAGATTGTATATGTATTTCATAATTAAAAACATTTTGATAATCACAGTCTGTTCAAAACATTAAAAGCCATAAAGAAAAAGCTACAAATAATAGAGTATAAAGTAATATACATACCAAGAAGGGTACAGTTTGCAAGCTTGCAACCCTCTGTAATACTGGCTATGACTGCTTCTGCATCTTCTGGTATCAGAACTCCACAGGAAAAATAATGGTTCTGCTCCTTGGGTAATAATGTCATTAACACACATTGCAACAAGGTCAATTCCAATTGTTTTATGGATTTTCATTAATTGGGCAATCTGAAAGATATAATTAAGCAATTATTATAACTTCATATTAATATTCAAACATCTAAATTCCTGCAGTATGTTACAAAAACATAATTCAGTATTTTTTTCTGTACATCTGTACTATAAAAAAAAAAGAGAACAGATGAATCTTTTCTAGCAAGTTAAAAATCCTTAATTTGATTTTTGTTTCATTTTGTGCAAATCTACACACAGGCTATTTACATTAAAGAGCTAGAAGAAATACATCTAGTTAGAACATCTACTGTTAACTCTTTGGTTACTTTTATCTCATCAATGAGTGGAATTTGACTAACTTTTTATTAGGATATACACTGAAAGGAATGCTGCTGTTTTTTCTGATAATAATAGGAAGTGAACCACAGAACCATAGATGCACATTAAGGGCTCAGATATAGTATAATTAGAAACTTATTTTTGGTAGTTGTGCATCTTTCACAATTAATATAGTGCTTGGTTGTTTATTTGACATTTAAATTTAATTTTTGCCAAAGAGAAACTTTGCTACAAAAATAAATCTAATGGGTGAAAATGTTTGCAATTTCACAAAAATATTCCTGAAAGTATTGGGTTTCAAAAGAAAATATTTAATTTTTTTTCCTGTTTCAAATAAAAGTTTATTTAATTTAGTCATTTGCACTTACTCTTTCTTAACAGTTCACTAGCAAGGTGATTTTTTAGGAAATATAAAAATATAGTTATGTTTTCAGTTGCATAATTTCTAGTACACCTCATAGGTGAATATGAAGTTTTTAATTAAAGCAAAAGTTTATATTTATTTTCCATTTATTCTATTATATCACTAGCTATCTATTGTTATCAACCCACAATGCAATAAAATGCTTGATAATAAACAGAAATTTGTACACATTCAATTATCTGTACAAATACACTAAAACAGTCGTACTTTTCTTATATGCACAATTCCACTTCTTTATCTTTTCATTTGTAGTTTATTTCTAATTTTCCTTTAAAATTCTTTGTCTATTATCATTTATACCAATTATTTCAACTGATTCTTCAAGAACTTTATAGTTATTTTGACTAGCTCTCCGTTCTCCTCAGAGATGACTTGCTAAAACAAGATAACTTTTATAAATGCCATCTTGTTCATAACTTTTCATAATTTTGGTTACAAAGTGAACACGGTTATCTAAAACATAAACATAAGACCTACAGGAATGGACAAACAAATTGCCCTGAAAATGTTAATTTCTTGTATCTTGTATTAGATAATAGAAAAATATGTAAATTGTAAAATGGACTTGACAAAAGCTGTTCAAATACAATCTCAAATCCAAAAAACTAGAAACTTATTTGATCATTTTGTAGGACAATTAGAATAACATCTAAGAAACTACAGCAGGTGCACAATTTTTATGAGAATATGTAACTATAAATCATGAATAGTTCTGCTATTTATGAAAGCCAATGATAAAATTAGGATTTGATATCATAGTTGAATAGGTCTCACTGAGTGTGTTTTTGCATCAGTGAGAGCTGAAAAATTTATCAATTTTCCAGATAAAGCACATTATAGACTTTGGATATCACATGTTCTAAGTATCAACATACTCATGTACATTATCAAGCTTATGTGGCTAAGAGTAAACTACAGTTAGAGATTTTTCATAGTGTGTGGATATGACATAAAAACTGCAGTTCCAAGTTGTTTTTTTTAAATTTCCCTTTAAAAGAATAATTCAAACATGGATAACATAAATTCAAAAATTACAATACATTTGTCATGTAAATGTTTTGTAAACGACGTGTCGTGCTGTGTGGATTTCCATATCTATTATTTATATTTCCATGTTTATATTATTGTTTCAAAGTTTAAACAATAAAATATGTTGTTATTCATTTGAAATAACGTTTAGAAATTTCTAGAATTAGGTAGATCAAATATATGACTATAAATGGAAATGTTTGGCGGCTTAGTGTCTATACGACAAGTCTCATGCAAAAACAGACATATATGCAGATTACTCTGGAACTCTGTAAAAGTTACGGCGAATGTTCGAGAAAAGTAGGCCTACTAGTATAAAAAGACGGTGACACGAGGAGAAAAGAAAAAAAAAGAGTCAGACATTAGTTTTATTCGAAATATGAGATGTTGTTTTTCGTTTGAGAAAGTTTAAATGTTTGCTGTGTTTTAATTCAACTTGGATTTGTGACTGAAGTTAGATCTACAGAAGCTGTGATTTTATTTCATCAATCTTTACGATTCATTCGAATTACTGGTTATACTGAAAATCAACATGTACAGGACTGTTTAGGGGAGACCAAAGCGGAAAATGACAAGTTGAAACATTCATCGAAAACACCGTAAAAAGAACTTCTTCATTCTCCATTCAAACTTCGAAATTTCTTTGTGGGACCAAATTCACACCCTAGACTGAAATTTTGGATTTCTAATCTGGACTTTTGGACTTTCATTCTAGATCATATTATTGGACACAGGCCAGTACCATTTTATATTGTAATTAACTTTGAAGGTTGAAAACAGTACTATTTTGTATTGTAATTAATTTTGAAGGTTGTAACTAAATATCTGTCATTGTTATTACATAATTTATGTTATATCTGTCATATATATAATAGTTTATTGCAATAAATTATACAAGCTGTTATCTGTGTCTTTCTGTGGCGTTCAGTCTAGTCAACATACATAAAAAAAACATAACATTATAATTTTACTTTCCTTAAAAATATTGATAGTAAGGTGATTTAATTAAATTTTGAATGTAACTCAATACACACACACACAAAAGAATTTAAAAATGTTACCAAGGTTAAGTTGAATATAAACTTGGAAAGAGAGATTATATATAAACCTTGAACCTTAGATGATATATATGCAACTTAACAATATACAAAAATATTAGTAATACCTTCAGCTTTGTGCCAACTCCATCTGTCCCAGAAATCAGGAGGGGATCTTTATAACCAGTAGTCTTTAAATCAAACACTCCTCCAAATCCTCCAATATTTCCAATCACACCTTGTTGTCTTGTTTCTCTTGCAAGATATTTTATTTTCTCCACAAGAGTATTTGATAAAGAAATATTAACACCTGAACATTTATATGTCAGTTCTTTTCTTTTTAATCTAGAGAAGGAGAGGAAAAAATTGATAAATATTTTTAACTAGAATCTCAAATATTCCTCATTATTAATAACTTAAAAAAGAATAAAGTTGGTTGCAATTATTAGCAGGTTTTAATGTCAATATTTTTCAACAAAAATCAAACTAAATGCATCTGAAATCAGTGAATAATTATAATTGTATATTTTATTCATTTTCTTCATAAAAAACTAGAAAATGAACCATGTTCTGTCCAACATGGCATGTGTGTTTTTCTTATAGCAAAGCCACATTGGACTATCTACTAAGCCCACCGAGGCAAACTGAACTACTGATTTCAGCATTGCAAATCTGTTGACTTATTGCTGTACTAATGGGGGCTCTCCAACACAGAA
Source organism: Carcinoscorpius rotundicauda (assembly GCA_011833715.1). Taxonomy (NCBI): domain Eukaryota; kingdom Metazoa; phylum Arthropoda; class Merostomata; order Xiphosura; family Limulidae; genus Carcinoscorpius; species Carcinoscorpius rotundicauda. Next base: position 25,181,203 of record CM022405.1, on the reverse strand, counting down.
AATCAACCACCATGTCTTAGTATTACAAATCTTTGAATACACTGCTGCCTACTGGACAATATATTTATAGAAATCAGTTAGAAATTTCACCCTGCTTGCAAACAGTTTTAAGAATAATACTTTCAAAACAAATGGTTGCACAAGCAAGTTGCAAGTGACTGAAAATACTGTCAACTTGTATCATCTAAAGACAAAAATTATTTGTCATGGCAAGCAGTGTCATACTGTAAAAAGGATAGAGAAAATAAAAATAAGAAATAAAAAGGGTCTATATTCCTGAGCTTGAAAGTTAAAAGTTTCTTACATAAAGTCTGGAAAACATACTGCTTTCTGTATTCTCTATTTAGTATCATATTTTATTTAATGAAAGAAAATTGCTTTTGCTTTTAAATTACAATAAATAAATTCAAATTGGAATAACCAAAGAACATTAAAACAAAAGACTGAAAATATACTCTTGAACTGCTGCTTGGCCAATATCTTTTCTGAAAAAGGCACCTTCAAATTGTATAGACTTCATTGTATTCACAGCTAGAGTTATAGCATTAAGTAATTCTTCAGCTAAAGCCACCACAGTCAAGACTCTTCCACCAGATGTCACTACATCATTTTCAGCAAGAGAAGTGCCCGCATGGAAGAGGAGAATATTGTCAATGGTAGAAACTGCCTCTAACCCTAAAGAAATAGAGTAAAATGAAAAGGAAAGTTTTAAAATTATCTTTCATTGCAGACTATGTTTACTTCAAAATCTGTTTATCTATCACTTACAATGTTTTTTAGCTTGCTAACATTACTTCATAACATTGGCTACCAACCATTAAATTTTGGTTGATTTAACCTAATCTTTTCTGAAATGGGTATCAGACTACAAAGGAATGAGTAATGCTGTGAGAGGGGGGTAATTTAAAGATGAATTCAAATTAAAATTATTTGGCAACAATCATTGTACAACATCTACAGTAAAGTATGTTGGCAGACCAATGTGACCGTGGAGTGCATCTCAGCCAATAATTTGAGATCTACACAGAACTTATTGCATCCTGACAGCAGACAAGTGCAAGTTAATTCTTATCTATTATGTCACTCTCTGAGGAACAAGACATATTTGACAAGAATCCATATTCCAAGATATTTGATGAAATGCTACCTGAAAGAAAAACAATTGGGTTGCATAAAGCCCTAATACCCATTAATGAAACTGTGTTAGCTGAATTGGAAAGGTGCAAAAAGATAAATATTGTTCTCAAAATAATTCAAGAAAGACTAATGTAGCCTAACAAGCACTGAACAATATCAATACAGAATATTAACAAATTCCTAACATTTCGTTTTGGATATTATCAAAAATATTAATGAAACTAACAGCAAATAAAATGTATTCAACAATATTAGTACCAGTTTTGTAACCTAATTATATTTCATACTTCAGTATACTACAGACAAGTATAAACTCTTTTTACTTTCACACTTTAATTTACACACCTGTAATAACTTTTCCTTTAGATGAGCTTCCTGGATAACCTTGACTGGCCAGAACTATACCCACACTGAACAAATTTGTTTTCCATTGTGGTAAAGCTTCTGGAAGGCAACCATTGATGCACGCTAGTAGAGTTGGGTATATATCCGATTCCATCAGAGGTAATATAGACTTGGAGAAGCAAAAAAAATGTCATATGATATTACTTCACATTTGTGGTAAATTATAATTCTATACTAAGATAATACGTACTTATTTTCCATCAAAAAGGTTTCCTACAATGTTCTTAAACAATGAAAAATTCTACAATTTATCATAAACCTGTCATGAAAAATGTGTTTAAGCATAAACAAATTTGAAATCTATAAATAACACAAGGTGTTAAAACATCAACCCACTAATCAGGATGAAAAGAAATTACCAACTTGTAATTATATAGACTGTTGAGTCCAAAATATGAGACATACCAAGTCCACACACACATATACACTCTATTGGCTTTTATTCTTGCTTTCTACTTAATATCTGAACTACATATTTGGCAATTTTTATTTATCTAAAGATGCCTACTTTTGATTGCTATAAGGAATAACATTAATAAATAATATCAAAATAAACATTTCTACTTCTTAAAGCATCATAAAAAACTTATTTTTTTACTTCACATATTTTACTAAATTTCCCTACTGGAAGTGTTTTTTATTGTAACATACAGTTAAAAAAACATTCAATATTTTTAGGACAGTTTTAGGCAGTACACTTTAGAAATCATTTTTAGGTCAATTGTACTGACTTTTCCACTGAAGATCAGTGATATTGGTCTGCATACTACAAAAATAATAGAGAAAAAGTGAAATAATAATTACATATTTTAACAACAAGTTGTTATAAAAGGAAAGACGATCTTATTACTTGTGTTTCAGGATCTCCAAACCGACAGTTAAATTCCAACACTTTTGGTCCTTCAGTTGTTAACATTAGCCCAGCAAATAAAACACCTGAAAAAGAAAGTACATCCTGTTCTGTTTACAAACCCCATAGGTTATTATATACTTGTAGTATGTTGTCACGCTAATAAAGTGTAAAATAAAATTAGTTACATGCTGCATTTTAAAAATAATTAGTAATGTAATGAATTTCAACTAATAAGAAATTCCTGGCTCAAATACTTCCTTACTAACTAAGATTTTTAACCAAAATTACTGTTTATTTTTGAATTCTTTAAAACCATAATTAATGTTTTTAAAAGAACATTCAATAATCTTTGCAGGAAGTCACTTATAACAAAACTGAGTTTGTCAAAACAGTGTTAATGCATATATGAATATTAAAGAATACATTACACACTCTTTTGCAACCTGTTTACTTTAAATATATCTCAAAATGGCTGGTATGGGTATTAACATGTTTACTGATAAAGTACAGAACAATGTTTCGACATTCCTATGTCATCTTTGGGTTAACAAAAGATGTTAAAAAAGAAGATGACCTAGAAAGGTTAAAACATTGTTCTCTGCTTTATTAGTAAACATGTAAATACCCATACCAGTTGTCCTGATATACATAAATTTATTGTTAGTGTAGCTGTTTAAACTAATGTTGGTTGTTTTTATTCTAGAATGTTTCAGTAATTTGTATTGTTGTTTAATCAAAAGAAAGTTTTAACATGATGTGCTGGGCATAGCCTTAATAATTACAACCTTCTCAAAAAGTATATATGATAAACAAATTAGGTCATATATAAAAACTGAATTAAGACAAATTTTATTACAAAGTTTATTAATTAGTTAAGGAGTAGTATGTGAATGATTCTGTCAGTTGTCTAGCTTAATTAAATAAATACACACCTACAAAAGGTGCTCCATCTTCTCTCATTGCATCCACAGTTTTCTTGATAATGTCACTTTCAATTTCTTCCATTATGGTTTGGTTCACCTTGAGTAAATAATCATATGCAATTCTCTCATTGAAGTACGCTTAATAAAAAACACTTTGATAATCTCAAAATGTAATTATCTTGTTTTACTGGACTTTACTAGTTCACAGAAAATATAGGTATAGACAAGTCGTAGGTTCTAATTTTTGTCAGAACAAATAGAAAATCTATAAGGGATTTCACAGAATGGAATAGTAAGATAATATTATCCTTCAGAAAAACTTATCTTCTTAGTCCAACAAATTACATATTTCTAATAACTATGACCGAACACCTCTAAAAGCTCAAGAGATGTGCTTCTATTCAGTGATCATAATATTCCTTTAGTGTTAAGACTCTAATTACTGTACTACAGCTTTCCTCCTTTTTCACTTTTAAACAATATAACTAAAGATATTTGTTCAAGATTTTAGCATTATAAATGCTTTAATTAAACATTTTTTTATGGAAGGATGTAATACTGATTTTTTATAGATTAATAATACTGAAGAAATGAGTCTGCATTTCATTCTTGTTTTATTATATCAATGGGTTAAATCATGTTTTTGTTATAGTAATCATTTGTTTGTTGGTAAACACAAAGTTATAAATTGGGCTACATGTTCTCTGCCAACCACGGGCATCGAAACTCAGTTTTTTAGTGTTTTTTTACATCATAAGCTTGCAGGGTATTCTTATTATCTTTCAAAGTTCTAAGCAATTATTCCAAGATTTTATTAACAATAGGGAAACACTGAATCTATACTCTTTTTTTCTTGACTAACTTTTTAAAAATAACCTAATTAAAACATAATAGTAATAATAATAAAACTTACAAAAACACATGGACAATATGCTCCCATTCCTCCAGTGTTTGGTCCTTTGTCATTTTCAAAAACTCGTTTGTGATCTTGAGCAGGTTTCATAAGGGAAACATTTATTCCATCTGAGAAAGCTAAAACCTAGTGGCAAAACACAAAACCAAACACAGTAACTTTATAAAATCACCAAGTGTATCCTACAACTGTTATTCAAAATATGAGTTTTTACAGCATACAAGTAAATTATTTTATAATATATATAATAGATACTCTTACAGTTTAAAAAAATATAAATTGGAAGGTAGTTCATCTTTACAATAATCTTATTTGTCCAAATTTGAATTTCACAGAAAGGTATCATTAACCCTTATATAGAGGGAATGTTGTAGGTAGCATCATCAATTGATGATGGCTGCCTTTTAAGGGTTAAAAACAAAAAAGGCTATAAAGACCTACTGTTGTAACACAGTAACATTAAAAATAATTAAAATATGTCATTGACGTCAAGATGATTTTGCATGTCCAGAAGAGATTTGAATATTGTTTTTTGTGATTAACAGAAAGGGAAGGTTAGTATTAAAGTATCATCGTACCAATTCATATCAGCTTCTTTTTATCTATTGTTACTGCAAAAGACATAGTGCATGGTGAAATGCTTCTAATAAATACTATTTCAAATACATTGGAACCCCTCTAAAGCAGCCACCTTCAGGACTGAGACAAACTGGCCTGATTAGAGGGGTTCCACTATACATAATTAGGGATTATGCAAACAAAAAAAATGACTGTCATTGAATGACTGCTTTCAAGGGGTGACCAAATCTGAGAGGTGGCCACTCAGAGGGGTTCCACTCTTATCTAGAAATATTTTCAGTTGATTTACATAGAAAATAAGTGATAAATTAGGAAGTTATTCAATGAAATTAATAAACTGTAAATGAATGTATTAACTGATAAACAAGATATTTTCTTGTTATAAAAACTGATTTTGTTACAAGTCTTGGACTGCAAAGACATATGTATCAACTAATCAGATTATAATTGGTACCTTATCACACAATCTATAACTTATAAAACTACAATGATTACTTATAATTGCACAATTTTAAGTTAGGTATTTTTCAATTTATTTTATGTAAAAGAAAAGAATTTAAACAGCTTTTATGTTAACATTCCAATTCAAAGATAATATCACACAACTCAGATTTCAGTTATGTTTTTGTAACTATTGTAGTTAATAAAATTCCATGGATTTTTTTAATGATATAAGCTTTGTAAATATAAATTTTGACAAAAATCCACATCTCTATTTAAAAAAAAAAGGATAGCTTTAATGAGAAATTGACAATATTCTTGTCAAAAGTCCACTAACAGATATGTAAAACTGACATTGAAAAAAACTGAAAATGAAAACGAAATTTCAGTTTTAAATATTAAACACTTCTAAGACTGACATATTTTTAAGACATATTCAGTTTAGTTAATTTTAATATAACTTAGCATTTTAGAGCACAAAAAATAAATTCTTACCGATACTTCCTGACCTTGAAGAAGTTCTTCAATGAGAACAATCTCTCCAGCCACACCTACAGTCTTCTCCTATACACAGTAATATCAAACATGTTTAGAACGTATATTACCATTAGCAATGGAAGATGTTCAAATATTTATAATGACATACAGTATTCATTTTTAATATGTCTAACTTTGTTATCAAAGTAAAGTTTGCTTGTAAAAAGGTGATGATTGTAATTTTTAATTATAATTTCTAAAATGCTAATAGAAGGGATGGGAAATGGCACATGAAAAAAACCTATGAAATATTATAAACCAAATACTAAGATTTCATTACTTATCGTATTAAAGTTTAATTAGAAACTCCCTGATATATTCTTTTTTCCTGTATATTTGACAAATTTACTGCCCTTAAGTTTTACAATGAAGTTGTTAAACTCAGTTAGCCAACTGATAATTCAAAATGCATTTTAGTAACTTCATGTTACAACATTATAAAGCTATCCCATAAAGCATAGGTTAGAAGTTCATCAAACATTCACAAAGATTTTCCTGGCAAAACAAGTTTTTAATTAATCCTTTAACGAAGATCAGGGGTCAAAGGCCATGTCATAATGTTTGTAGAATTGCATTCAAACTTTTATTGAACTAGTTTATGAATTTATGTTAATAAGTTTGGAATCAGATTGTAGATTATAATTCAAACTTTAATATTATGTACAAGTTAATTTCTTAACTTGAAAATAAATATCAAAAGAACACACCAAAATATAGATTTTGGTGAGTCGCATGGTATGATGAATGCAGCACTGTTTAAAATTAGATGTTTATGATGTCAAAATACTAAGTCTATAGTTTCAAAAATAGGAATTCAAATTACCAATATTAAAAAGCAAGAATATAAAAACCTCATATCTTATTTTGCTGAGGTGTGGCTTATTCACTAAATCAAACATAGTGGCTACATTCACCTATATTTTTGGAAATGGTCCCTTATATACACGTACTTCAACATATGACATGTGAATAACCAATCAACAGCTTAGAATGTCCTCCAAGGGATGTTTTCAGCCATTTTAATTTTTGGAAAAGCGACCACATTATTTCAAACTAAGATTTCAAGAAGGTAGTTTGCATCTTTAGTCTGCTTGAAGTTTCATGATTTTTTTAAACCTAAATACATCTTAGTTATGGAGCTCAATAAAGTATAATGGAATCCTGTAGTATCAATATAGTCATTTATGATTTTTTGGTTATTCAACTGTATATATAAAACTTTAAACAAATTGTTTGATATCCTCTATGTTCAAAATTTTAAATGGCTTAGCAACCTATGTTCATAGGTCACAGCTAGAAGAGAAAAATGTTTGCTTTACTTCTTTACTTATTGTTCCATATTTCAAGAAAAGTTTAACAATTTATTTCTGAATAGTATTAATCTATATACATATATAATAACTTAAATGTGACTAGTTCACTGAAATACAGCCAAGACAAGAAAAACCAAAGATCAGTTTTATATTACTGAATACTTAACAAGCGCACATGTACCTTGTCAAAACCATTATGTAATGTTTGCTAGACATGGCTGGAAAACGAATATAATAATAATAATAATATATATATATAATAGTCAAGTAGCAGATCCTAAATAGTTAGGGTAAAGAAAAGAAAATATAAAATTTTACTGAAAACAAATGTTTGAAATGTATTTAGGTTTTAGAAATTATTCAAATAATATTAGAGATATTTTGATCTCATATAGTTCTTTTAATCATAGCATGAAATAACCTTTCACTCAAAATAGTAATGAAACAGTTGACATTTTCACAAACAAATTTCAGTAAAAATATTTCATTAAATAATCTGATTTTTTGTACACATAGTACTTGTAATCTTTACTAAAAGCATACACATGTTGAATCAAAAGTTATAATACAAATATTTAATGTATGGAAACATGTAGATAAACTTGTGAATATTATACTTACCCCATCGAGAAAGAGTTAATTGTTCCAGCTTTAACTTTACTACTCATGATTTATTCCTCATAAAAAATTTAATTTATTATTCTTTATCTAATTAATCTAACCCAAGTTTAGTTTGGACTAAATTATCAACTTTTCAAAGCTCCCACTTCAACATGCTCCTCAATAACCTTTTTCATGTTCTAAATTAAAATACTATGTTTTCAATGAATCTTTCATTGTAAAAATCCTTGCCATAAACACACCATTTATATGATAAAGAAAATGCATTAACCAGGTTCTGATGGTTAAAAATTGTAGCATATATAACATATTAAATCACAGAGAAAACGTTGTGTTATATAGCTGAAATATGGTAGCAGTTGTTTATAAAAACTCAACTTTGAGCACTTTTTACCAAAATGTTATTGGAACAATACAAAACAAAATAAAAATTTTTTATGACTATTTATAAATTTTCGTACAAATAATAAAATTAAGACTTCTTAAGCTAGTAAATTTTTAATCGTTTTATAAAAACTGACTTAAAAATTGTTTGAGATCAAATAACAAGAATCTAATAATTTAGCATAACAGGTAATAACATATGAATTTTCATGGAAAATCTTGGCTTAATGTACAGTTAATATAGGTCAACACAATCACAATCCTTTTGAGCAGTGAATTGCTCCAGAGAATTTTTTACATAGCTATTACAAATACAATTGAAATAATTAAAAATAACCATTGTTTCCTTTTCTCTTTCAAATGTTTATTTTAATTTGGTAGTAAATACAAGTAGCACTAACAGTCCAAACAATGATGTGAGAGATTGTCCTACTATTCTTCATTAATGTAATTCTTATATAATATTTTTAACAAAAATATCCCATCCAAAGCACATTAATGTCATTTTTTTCTATTAGGACTGAAGTCACTAATTACATAATTCAGAACTTCAGTTTCACTATGATCAAATTTAAATATGAAACTAGCCAGAACTTTCATTTTACTGTGAGTAAAAAGGCTAAACTGGTCATAACTTTCATTTTATAAATAAAGTAACTACACATCGCAACTTCAAGATATGGTGATTAACTACATGCATAAAAGTAACAACTGTATCACAAATACACAGAAATGGTTAGTTACCAATGTAAACAAAACTTACAACTTAACTAATTAAAACAGTTTTCATACAAATATAAATTATTTAAAGCTTCCTTCTTCCAATTATTTACAATTTATGTGGTTAGGCAGGACATTTTGACTTCTTAATCTTCTATTTAAAGATGTATAGACAATTTCTTTCATAAGCAAATAAACCCATGTATTTACCACATAAACATTTTTATGATAAGTTTAAAAGTTCCAAGCAGATGTTATACAGTTCTAATATAATATTTTTATGATAAATAATAAAGTTAAAGTTAAAAGAGGTTTCCAAGTGTTATCAGAATCCTCAAAGTTTCTGCAGTAACCAAAATTAACAAAAATATCACTTTTCATTTTCATTTTTAATTACATAAAAACATAACTATAGCTTTTGGCCAAATAAACAGCCAGCCATCAGAGTTACATGTTGTCAGACTGTTGAATTTCTGTTACTTCAATTCATAAACTTAGAACTTATAAAATTCTTGCCCCTCAATAATTAGTTAAAGGTGCATGTGTTGTATAAACAGCAAATCTACAAGTCCTATCTAAATGTATGAACTATTCTGTTGTTTTGAAGTAAACAAGTAAGAATGATTTTAAGATAAAATTACAAAAAAATGAAAATCAAAGATTTAATGTGTTACAAACACACAGTCACTGTTGCACTTATAAAATACCTTCATCATCATTTCTACAGCTCGTGTTGCTGTTTCTCTTGAATCTGCTACCACAACTCCCTTACCAGCACACAGTCCACTAGCTTTCACCACTAGAGCTTCATATGGAGCACTAAAGCAAGAATATTTATAGTATCCGATATCAAATTTCTTAGATATTGCTTCAATAACTTTCAATTTTATTTTTGAAAAAACTGTTATTACACTTCATTGTCTCATACATGTTTACATGTTCCAGGCACTTTTGTTACTATAACTTTTTATTATTAGTTCATTTACTATTATAATGAACTTATTGATTTTAACGTTTCTTATATACAAACTGTCCTAGTACATATGTTTTATTATATGTATACATAGTTACACCTCATTCACTGTTTTTTATTTCTTTTTCCAAGAGTGATTTTTTTTTCTTGTAACTTGTTTATTCATGTAGATAACTAAAACCCAACACAAGACAATTACTAATTCAATCATATAAATTATCTCACTTAAATATTGTTTTTTTATAATCTCAACATTTAGGCACTTTAAAAAACAATAAACCTACATAAACTTCAAATACTTCTATTTTATAACTAAGTTAAATGTCTCAGATCTAAAAAGAGAATAAGTGTGGATTTTTAGAAATAAGTGAGCTGCATTTGACATGTATTGCACATATGTGCAAACTGCACTGATAATATTCAGATAAATTGGCTACTCCTAGGTGTTATTATTTTCCACAGTAAGAGAGAAACTAGACAAAATGAGTAATATTTAATTCACCACAAAAATGTGGCTAAAACACATTAATAAGTTTACAGTTAACTTGCTATGATTAAATAGTAATGTATAGTTAGCTTTTGTCCTAATACACTAGACTTTTACCCATTCCATCCAGAGTTCTAACTAGTAATCAGTTTAATGTGATTGTTTTTATGCAACTGAAGAGTTGGGGGACCCTACACATGTAAAAACAATAGACTTGGAGGTAATACTTGAATCAGGTATTGGTGTGTTATATTCAAATCCAAGGACTAAAACAGTAAATATTCACTAAAATAATTTTTGTATTAGTTGGAAGTTCCACACGATTAAAATTGTTTAAATGACTATTAGAAATAACTGGTATCATAACAGGAAAACAGCCATGACAAAAACACATAGATACTACACATGGATAAAAATGTTTGGGCTTATAAAAGGCATGATATAGGAATTTTAATTTTACCCTAAAATAATTTTTATTATCTAATGAATGCTTTAACTCTTAAACAGTGGGAATGTTGTAGGTAGCAGCTCATCACAGACATAAAAAAAAATTCTTAAAAATAATCTTTAGCATTTTTATAACACATTTTGAGTAAAATATGAAATAAAACAAAAAGAAAATTATAATAAGGACTTATTTATTACAACTTCAAATGTTTCTTTATGGTATGAAAATCACAAAATATTCTCCAATGCACCGAGCTACTCTATATTCTTTACAGCAGGTAGTCACCATTTTTTGCTTCTTTCCTTTTCTTGTTGTCCACTTTTTCTAGCTCCTGAGAAAATGCTTCTTTACCAATCTATCAGTGAGGCTATGTCTTCCTGGAAAGGATCTTTGTCATCCTTCTATACCTTTCCAATAATTTGTATATTACATTGCAACTAAACTGCCTCAATGATAGCTTCTTGTCAGTCTTTACTAGACACAAGATTTCAAAACCGAGATTTCAATCAGGTGAAAAAAAAAAGCTTCTTGTACCACTTCACACATTTATGAAGACAATCAATTTGTCCAATATGAATGTCACTTTTGTCAATTAGCTTTATGTTGAAAGTATAATCTAAAACCATATCTAGTTTAGTTAATTATTATTTAGTTTTGTAATCATCCTTTCCACTGTATTTGATTTCATCTTTATGTACTGTATTAAGCAAAGTAACAAGATGTTTGTCTTTCAATTGAAGTTCTAAAATATCCCCTTGCTTTTTGGTCTCAACATTTCCCTTCTACAGAGGTGCAAATTTAGGCATGTTTTTCCAATTAGTTCTAACTGTTCCACAAAAATCAGTCTTATTTTCAAAGAGAAAGCTGTGTAATTCCAGACTTGCATAACAATTATTAGTATATATAATATAACCTTTTCCAATGTAGTCTTTCATTAATTGTCTGACACTGATCCTGAAAATCCAAATCAGGAATCTTTAGGACATCCACATTACTTACAGAATAAATAATCATATCTATTATAATTCTTGTCTCACAATCACACAATATAAAGATCTTTATTCCAAATCTATAGCACTTGCTTCAGATACACTGGTTGAAAACAATGCAACCCCTAAAAAGAATCAGATTCATCAATAACTACTCACCATCAAAAATAACCATTGTAAACACTTCTTGAACTTTCCATAATCAGTTGTTTGCATTCTGTTCTGTTATTTGCAAAGTGCAAATATCCAAGAATCACCCTGAATCAATCTTAAGTAATACATTTTGGGCAAACTGGAGTTCCAATAATCAGCCAACAGGGTTTTTTACATGTGGCATAAGTATCACCAGAGCAAAAAAAAAAAAAAGAAAAGTGTACATTTCCTCAATAGTTGCGACTTCCCATATAAAGACATATGTTTTAACTTTAAAGTTGGTGAAATTCATTGGAGGCATACATATTTAAATTTAAACAAAAAACATCTGATTCATTTGATACAGTATTCAACATCTACATCTTTAGAGAAAGTTTTAACTCTCCACTTAAAACAAAGCATAGTTTTTATATGCAAGTTGCTAAAAACTAATGTGAAACTTATTTCAGCTTTGGCACTTTTTTCTTAAAATAAGATAAGAACTTATGCATTGTGGAGAGTAAAGAAGTGTCATTTATTACCTCCGAATATGTTTCTTGGCTGCCTCTGGTTCACTAAAAGATTTGTATCGGCCTGTTGGAATATTATACTTTTCCATAAATGCTTTTGCAAAAGCCTTGCTTGATTCAAGTTTTGCAGCTTTTTTGGAAGGTCCAAAACATTTAATTCCAGCAGCTGACAACTCATCTACTATGCCTAAAATAATGAAACATTACAATATCCTTAAAATAATTATTATACTTAATAATATTTCTTGCACTTTCTCTCTAAGTCAACTGAAATTTTAGAAAACCAAAAATTATTTTGAAGAAAAATTAATATTTTCCTGATTAAGTAAAACAATAATTATTTTCAAAAACTACTATTTCACAATTTACTCCAGCATTACTATAGAAAAATGGCAACATCAGTTCAACATGCAATTTAAAAAATACTGTTTAAGAATTTGGCAAGCAATATCATAAAATTCATAACTTAATGGATAGATAATGCTACAAAATGTTTACAATGATAATAGAAAAGCTCATCTATGAAGTGTATTCCTTTTCAGTTTTTCTGGACAAATCAAGCACTCAACTAAGCTGGTTGCTGCTTTAAATAACTACACTTACAAATGAAGAAACTAATACTGACTCATCCTATCTAACATTACAACTGGAAATGGTGGAATTTTGGCCCTAAAGACAATCAGGATTAGTTTTAATATTTCTGTAATTCTGAGTTGGAAGAACTATCTGTCCACTCTACAATATAAATTATGAAAAAATATATATCACCATTGGCTAATGGATCCTCTGGTCCAATGACAACCAAATCAATCTTCCTAGCGTTGCAACATTCTAAGACTTCTTTGTTGTCCTTGATGTTAACAACTAAATAGAACATTGCATATTATATATCATAAATGTATTACATAAAAGCATTGGTTTAAAACTACTATAGGCAACACAAGTGATTTATTCATTTATATTAAATATAAAGCTTATATAGTGAACACTTATCTTTACAGAAACACTATTTACTTATGGTAACATACTTTTAACTAATTAAAGGCTATCATTAACTAAACAACTTTATCACTTGTTAATGTTGGGATCAAATTCAATACTACACACTGTATATAATATTTAATTTAATTTGGAAAATACAATATATTCATTCTTAATCATAAATCCTTTAGGATAGATTTTCCAATGATATTTGCCAAGCATATGGGTCGGATGTAAGACAGGCTGTAGTAGTAGTCACAGGTTGCCAACAAATGAAAGTTGGATTCTAGGACCCTTTCAATGGCTCCCAGAATTTAGGGATGTAAACTTCACTTGGTGTAACTTTGATAATTGAATTAATAACAATAAGGAATATATTACTTTTTTTACATTTAAAAAAAGAAAAAAATCAAATTTGGAATATTTTCCATTCCAATAAATTTTATTTCATGAAAAAGCATTTTTATTGAGGTTTTCAATTTGTCTAATCACATTATAGAACATTCATTCAAAATTTTTGTATATCATATGCTATGAAGAAAAACTATTCTTGAAGAAAATCACTTCCATCTAAACCTTCAAAACACATTTCTGACATTGTAACACAATAATGGATAGCCTTAATAAGTAGTAATTTTAAAAAAATACATGAAGATGCATTTTTCTAGCAGCTTTCAAGCTTAAATATTTTTGTTGGTTTTGATTATTTAATAATTCTTCAAAAGACTTTAATAGAACTTACAATGATAATCAAAATAGAAACTTTTGATACATTATGCACTTTTCAATGGGATTTTTGTTTGAAATTGGGAACAATACAAAGACATGTTCTGAAGAAATCACTGCATAGTTGTAATGAAAGTTCTTCACTTATTTGAAAGCATGTTCATTATTATTAACAAAAATGGAAAATGGGACTGGTAACATTTTTGGATGCAAAACTTCTACACAAAAACAGTTTTTTAATAAAGTAATATGTACCTTATTAATTCAAAACAGCTAATTTACAAGATATCTAAATATATTACTCTGGGATAACTGTTTATCACATGTAACTTGAAACAAATTACAAAATAAAAAATTTCGGTGACAAAAACATGTTTGTAAAATTATTATTTTTCATTTTTTATATATTGTTATATTAAGTCACACTATCCAAGTATGATCTGTAAAACAGTTAAGCTGTTAGTACTAATTCAAAAATGAAATTAAGTAGCTAAATACTTGTTTTCATTTCTATATATCATTTTTGTTTCATGAAAAACTTCAAATAAATTATAGTTTGCCTGTTTTATATTATAAATCTTTTGCAAGTATATCTTGAATCAACCTTGTGGCCACTTGCAAAGTACCTAGAAAATCTACCCAAAAGCAATGCGAGTAATGATCTGAGAAGTGAAATTTTAAATACAAAAATGTTTAAACAATTAAAACAAAAAATGAGTGTTTACTACATTACATTCCTTCAATAAATTTTATTGCAAAAACCCATTGAAAATTTAACTATACCTTTGTCTTAAGAAACATCAAGTTTTAATCCACAAGTAGAAACAAAGAACAAAACTATCAGATCTAGGAATACTGTGTGTATGTATTTTCTTATAACAAAGCCACATTAGGTTATCTGCAATGTTCACTGAGAGGAAATGAACCCTTGATTTGAGCATTGTAAATATGAAGACTTACCATTGTTCCAGAGGGGACTTAGAAATACTGGCTATAAGATAATAATTTGATAACTCTGTAGCTTTTATGTAGGCTATCACCTTCAATTTAACTCTGTCATCCCTGCAAGGGCTAGTCTCATAACAAGACAAAATTGTGCCATTGAATTAAAAAATAAAAAAAATTGTAGTTATTCTTCTACACATTAAAACAAACCCTTTAAGTCCAAATTTACTCAGTTAAAACATTTTAAACTTTATAGATAAACATAAATATTTTCACACGTTGACTTTAGGGCAATTACAATTTGCACCACATAAAAACAGTGTTGCAGAATTTTGACTTTTCTGCTTATTTTGACACTTGTATCTTCTTGGAAGAAAAGTGAAAATAGTTTTGAATAGCACTAGTTGAACTTTGTAATCTAAATACAAGTGTAGTTTTATCAATTTTAGGCAACCTCAGTTGACCACGTAATGTAATTGGCTAAATCTAAAATTTGAAAATTCATTGGCTAGTGATTAAATATGTAGTAATTATTCAGTTGTTTTTTATTTGTATGAACCAATACTACTTCCATTTCAGCAGAGATTTACAAAGTGATCAGAACAATGAAATAAAACTTAGCTTGGCAAAAAGTTGTTGGAAGAATTGATTGTAAATAGTTTATAACACAATTACCTTTTTTTCAAAGCTTTTAAAAACCTTGCTTTATCATTTTATAGTCCATGACATTTATGTTTCAGCATAACAGGAAATTAGGTTTTTCTCATGGAACAAAATGAAGTAGACTTAGTCAAGTGATTTTACACTTGACTTTATCAAGTTTTATTTCTCCAACAAGAGTGATGTGTTGGACTGTTTACATTAGGTCTTATTTATCTATGAAACTGCTTAAATGGGAAAGGAAATACACCAAAAATAAATGTAAAGAAATACACATACAGTTGGTTTAAAATTTATTGCATGTATCAAGCCTTGTGATGAATGGTTAAAAAGTTAACTTGCTTATCATAAGTTTGAGATGGTAAAAACAAAATTTTTGTTGTACATCAGAGATTTAAAACAGTGAAACTGCATGCTATGTTTTGAATGAAAATAAAATTTTACCATTTTAATGAAATAAAATCTACAAGTTCTAAAAAAATGTAAGAAAGCATAAAAATATAATATTACATTCTACAACAAAGGTGAACATTTTTACTTGCTTCTCAAAAGATATATCACAATGAAACCTTTTTCAATGTTCAAAGCTGAAAATTCATACCAATAACATTTTATTTGCAAAAGCTACACAATCTGTAGAACACACACCTGAAGTTACAAATAACTTCATCCAAACAAAAAATGCATCAAATCAATACACCCAAGCATGACAGTTGATACACATTAAACACTTGTGGTAATGTTATTTGTTATAAAAAAAATTAACAAAATTTTATGCAACCTCCATTTCATTTTCTTCATTAAGATTTAAGACCTATATATCTTGATCTTATGTACATACCACAAACGAAATTTCATATCTTTAAGTTTGAAACTAAGAGGCTGTCGGGATTTTCATATACAACTGAAATGTTCCTCAGGTTAATAATAAAACAAGCAATATAAAGATTTTGAGTTGTATATATCTTAGGACATAAACAGGTCTTTTATGCATTAACAAGTCCCATGGTGTATGAAAAAATTTAAGGGCTAACGCTGTTAACTTGGTGAAAAGGAGGATAATCTGGACATTTTCCACTTGTTTTTTCACATTTTTGTTAATGTACATTGTACCTCTAAACAATGGACAAACCCTTCTTTTCCCATCATCAATCTGATATAAGCTGTCAGAAAAGCTAATAACAGACAAAACTGTAATTTAAGGTAATAGTACCTTAAATAAAGTGGTAGACTTTTTTTCTGAAAATGTTTTTATTATATATAAAAAATTAACACCTTTAGGAAGGCTTTATCTCAAGTTTTAACATAATGTACAAACTAAAACCTTACTGAAACTACTTCAACACTATATATTCCAACAACTAATTAAAAGTGATTACCAATATTTGAAACCTTTTTCATCAACTGTGTCCCACCATTGCCAGGAGCAACAAACACATGCTGAACACAAGGAGACTGTGCAATTTTCCACGCAAGAACATGTTCTCTTCCTCCACTACCCAGTATAAGAACTTTGTCTGTCATTTCTTTTGTATCTAACAAAAAGATCTGTAAAAAATTTTTTGCTAAAATCTACTGATAATTAACAAAATTTCTAAAAATAAGTTATTTTATTGCACTCCTCAAGTTTAAAATAGCCAAAGTGAAGTGATTTTAAATCTTCAGCATACTATCCATCTTGATTAAAACATAAATCCGAGTTTGTAGTAATATTTGATTTGGTACAGATTTCCAGCCATAATTATGACAACAATAAAATTCAATGGAACCATATAACCATACAGAAGGTAACCTGCCTGTTACATGTATTCCTCATATTTGACTGACACATTCAGCTCAAAAAAGTACAACTTTAATTTTACAAATTTTTGCAATGTGTCTTTTTGTAATGAAGCACAAAGTGACAAAAATGGTATTCATGCTGTGCTCATCACACATCACGAAACCAGTTTTTAGCATTACTTATCCATAAACTTACCACTCTGCCACTGGGTGGCTTCAACAAAGAGGAAGGAGGGTAAAGGGTGAAACAGTAATATTATAGTGAGACACATGTAATGAGAATTTAAAAAAAAGTGTATTAAAAGGCCACAAGTTAGTGATCTACACAACAGGGCTCATCATGGCCCAGTGCTTAGGGTGCTCTATTTGTAATCTGAGGGTCACAAGTTCAAATTCTTGACACAACAAACATGTTCACCCTTTCAGCCTTGAAATCATTATAATGTGCAGGTCATTTCCACTACTCATTGTTAAAAGAGTAGCCTAAGAATTGGCTGTGAGCAGTGATGAATAGCTGCCTTCATTCTAGTCTTACACTGCTAAATTAGAAGCTTTGAGTAAAATTTTAAAAAATTAAATAGCAATGAAATAGTAATGCTATATACACACATATATAGCAGGTTGTGTTGAGTGGCAAAGACCACATGCTGATCAACCAACAGTGTCACCCCTCCATGCATTCATCCATCACAAAGCCTGTCAAAAGGTAACAATTTGTAGGTTTCAAAAATGTTTCCTGTAAAGACATACATACACAATGATAGGAAGCAATCAGTGTTTTGATGTCATCCAGATTAGAACATAAAATTCAACAGTTCCATTGTATCAAGGTGGCCATTTTTATTTATGTGTAGGCAAATCGGGTGGAGAACCCTTCTGTTTATGACCTCATCTTTTTTTCTTTACTGTCTTTATTTGAGGGAGGTCCATCAACCTTCATGGATCCTGCCCTGGGTCAACTGGACAGGTCTTGGCTGTTGAAAGAGGATTCCAGCAATTGATAATGTGAACAAATGATCATTTTGCATCTTGGGGTGGGAGAAAATGCACCCGAAAAAATGCCTGTGCCCACAACCAAAAGAAGTGGATCTTGGGATATGCTGGAATGTGTGTTAGGAAAAGAGATAGGTGTTAAAGTTGATTGATTGATTTAGTGTTTTATGGCACAAAGCAGCTAGGCTATCTGCACCAAATGTCCAGTGAAAACGTAAGAATAAATTAAATGTAGTAAAATACATAAAAGTGAATGAAGGTAAAACATAACATCATTGATAAACAGAAAAAGTATAAAATCAATGTTGACACCTAGTCTACAATGTCAGGAGAGAAAGCAGAATAAGGGAAGTTGTAAAGGACTTTCTCCAGCAAAATGGTAATGATTATAACCCACTAGGAAGACAAACAGGTAAGTACAAGAACCACCGTCCGTTACCTGAGGTTGGCCTTTCCAGTTATGGTTCCGGGTTATGCTGTCATAACAGCCATTATCAAAAGGTAAAATAAGAAAAGTGTTAAAAGACATGTAGCAAAATCATAATAAAAATTAGCCAAATGTCCTATAAAAAGGTAAAAGTAAAGTAAATGTATAAAAATTTGTAAAAGGAAACAAAGGTATAAACAAAACAGCAATTAAAACATAAAATGGAGTAAAACCAATGTTGACATCCAGTCTACAAAGTTGTAAAGGACTTCCTGTAGCAGACTGGTAATGATCATAACCCACCAGGAAGACTAACAGGTGAGTACAAGAACCACCGTCAGTTACCTGAAGTTGGTCTTTCCAGTCCTGATTCCAGGTTATGTGTCATTATGGCCAGTACTAAAAGGTAAAGTAATAAAAGTGTGACATGCAGCAAAAGCGTAATAACTCGCCAGGACGACTAACGGGTAGTTCAAATGAATAGTTCAAACAGAAGCGTTAGTCACCTGAAGTTGGCCTTTCCAGTCCTGGTGTCAAGTGATTTAATGTTATGGCCATTTTACAGTGTCAAATTGAACTAGAGAGACTCAGATTGAAAAGGGAACCACAATTAAAAAGGTGCAATGAATAAATATCAAACAGTTAAATGTGGTTAAAAAGATTAATGGCCATTAAAAAACAAAAAAAATTTAAAGTGGACAGTGTTACCATCACCAATAACACTGTCTAACATTACGGACAAACCTTGGGACCGAACAATGTTAAAATGGTGTCATCATTGAGAGTTGTAATGATGGCAAGAAAATAAAATGTGGCTTATAGTGATCTGACTACACACTGGTGCATCATTTTCGGACAAAAGAAAACAATGAGTTAAAAAACTGGGACCAATGTGTAGTTTAGTTAGAACTTCCTCCTTCCGAACCTTACAAGAAGCTAGATGGCCAAAGCCCAATATAGGGTTTATTTGAAAAAGCTTGCTGTCATGTTGCTCACTCCAAGTGGATTGCCAGCTGGCACAGAGCCGAACCTTGAATAAAGGACCACAGTCCACGTACAGAATAGGCACAGTGGTGATAGGGCCAGGGTATATATATTTAACTGCCATGTGTGCAAGCACATTCCTGCGAATACCAACGTGGCCTGGTATCGAGAAAAACTGGATAAAAGTAGATGTTAATGAAAAATGGGCCAGTGGGTTTTTAATATCAGCAAGAACAGGGTATGAGCCAACATGAAGTGATTCCAAGGCCAACAGAAAACTAAAGGACTCAATATAAATAGTGCAGTCAGAATACTGCTCAGCTTCAATATGATCCAGGGCAAGAGATATGGTGTACAGTTCAGCAGTAAACACAGAAGTTAAAGATGGGATTCTGTGCACAACCACCAAACTGCAACAAACCATGGCAGACCCCACACAGTCATCTGATTTTGAACCATCTGTACAAATTGGAATAGAAAGGTTGTTTGAAAGATGTTCAGTAAATAAAAGATGGTGAAGGTGCAGAGAAGGTTCGTGAGATTTCACATATAAGTGCTGAACTGGAGAGGTGCAGAAAGCCCCAGTGCAGAGTCAAAGTCCTTGATGATGAATGAGGTCCAGCATCTTTAAGGCTAATGGTCTGGCAGAGCCATAGACCATTGATCTGTAATCGAGTTTTGAACGAATAAAAGCACAATATAGCTTTAACATAGAACATCAATCCACTCCCCAACTGGCAGTAGAGAGAACACAGAGGATGTTCAGCGCTTTTGTGCATTTGACCCATAGCTGCTTTACTGTGGTGTAAAGGTCAGCTTACTGTCAAACATAAGCCCCAAGGACTTGGTCTCAGGGACCACTGGCAGCAAAACTTCACCAATATGGATTTCAGGATCAGGGTGGATACCCCACTAGCAGCAGAAGTATCCATATGGTATTAGTGAGAGAAAAATTAAAGGCATTCCCTGTAGTCCACTTCAGTACATAATTGAGGGCAGTTTGTAGTTGCCACTCAATATATCTCATGTTCGATGACTGACACGAAATGTGAAAGTCATCAACATAGAGCCCGTTTGCAACAGTGAGAAGGAATTGTTTAGTGATGGTATTTATCTTTATACTTAAAAGTGTGACACTCAAAACACAGCCCCGAGGGACCCCAAGTTCCTGTACAAAAGAACGGGAAAGTGTCAAACCCACACAAACTTGGAATCTCCTGTCCATTAGAAAATTTTAATAAACATAGGTAAATGGCCACGTAACCCATATATATGAAGGTCTCGCAAAATGCCATACCTCCATGTTGTGTCATAAGCCATCTCAATGACAAAAAATATTGAAACAAGATGTTGGCATTTGAGAAAGGCTTCTCTGATTGATGTTTCCAGTCGAATTAGGTAGTCCGTGGTGGAATGCTGTCGTCGGAACCCACGGTAAATGGGCGAGAGGAGGTTGTTTGATTTGAGGAACCAAACAAGAAGAGCATTAACCATCCTCTCTAAGGTCTTACAGAGACAGCTTGTCAAAGCAATTGGACAGTAGTGTGAAGAAATCTTGGGATCTTTCCCAGGTTTAGAGAAAGGTATGATAATAGCCTGGCACCAGGCATCAGGAAAAAGATTCTCCTGTCAGATTTGGTTAAAAACAATTAGAAGAATATCAAGAGAAGGAGGAGAGAGATAGCGCAGCATGTCATAGTGTACATCATCAGGTCCAACAGATGTACAACCAGACCGATGAAGGGCCATTTTCAGTTCCACCAGTATAAAGGGACAATTATAGTAACAAAGACAGTCAGTTTGAAAGGAAAGAGGTGAACGCTTTGCCCGAGTCTTGATGGCCAAGAAGGTGGAGAAACAATCAGAAGTGCTAGATACCTGGCAAAAGCTTTCACCTAGAGTACCGGCAATGCTCCAAACATCAGCTACCTCTTGGCTATCAGAGAGTAAGATGGAGTAGGGGACAGAATTGTAGTGCCCACTGACCTTTCAAATCCTGTCCCATATGACCTTGGAGCTGGTGGTAGAAGATATGCTAGTTGTGAACTTAATCCAAGATTCCTTCTGGCTTTGACATCTCACCCACATAACATGTGCATGGGCCTGCTGGAAAGTGATGAGATTTGAAAGTGTGGGATAACTACAGAAAGTATCCCATTTTTGAGCCTTCCATGCCAAGTGGCAGGCAGGATTCCACCACAGACGAGGATATAGTTGAAAACGTATTGAGGTTTTAGAAATACACTGAGCAGCTGCTTGTATAATACAGCCAGTTACCACTGCCACACAGTCATCTATTGATGGCTGATTTACGATGGCAGGATCAAGTTCTACAAGAGCAGAGAAAGTGGACCAGTCTGCCTGATCCAGCTTCCATCGGGGCACGCAGGTACGGTGGCATCGAACACGACCAATCTCTCTCAAAAGTATAGGAAAATGATCACTGCTTAGTAAATTATTGTCAACCCTCCATGAAAAATGGGAAAATAATGAAGAGAAGCAAACCAAAAAATCAAAGCAGTAAAGGACTGGCTAGGTGCATGAAAATAAGTGGAAGAACCAGTATCTAAAAGAGAAAGATTGTGATCAGAGAACATACACTCTACAGAGCAACCCCTCCTATCAATAACAGCACTTCCCCAGAGGGGATGATGTCCATTAAAGACCCCTAGGATTAGAAATGGAGATGGTAACTGTTCAACAAGAGCATTGAGGTCTGATAGATCATGTGTCTCTCCAGGGGACAGGTAGAGAGAACAAACAGTGATGGTGTAACCCAAGAAAACACGGATGGCTATGGCCTCCAAGGGTGTGTTGAGTGACAAAGACAGGGTGGGCACATGCTGATCAAACAATATTGCCACCCCTCCATGTACTCGTCCATCACACAGCCTGTCATTTCTGTACAGAGAAAACTGCCGAATGGAGACTGTATCAGCAGGTTTTAAAAATGTTTCTTGTGAGGAAAGACAAACAGGATGATAAGAAGCAATCAGTGTTTTGATGTCATCCAGATTAGAACGTAAACCTCGACAGTTCCATTGTATCAAGGTGGCCATTTTTAGTGATGGTTAAATGAAGTAGTTGGAGAACCCTTCTGTTTATGACCACATCTTTTTCCTTACTGTCCTTATTTGGATCCTGCCCTGAGTCGATGGGGCAGGTCTTTGTTGTTGGAAGGGGATTCCAGTGACTGAAGATGCGAACGAATGATTGTTTTGCATCATGGGGTTGGAAAAAAAGATGTATCAGAAGAAATGCCTGTATTTGAAACCAAAGGATGTAGATCTCAAGATTTGTTGGACTGTATGAGAGGAAGAGAGATGGGTTTAAAAGTTGATTCATCAACCTTTTAACTATAGAGGTCAAAAGGCTTTTCATTTGTTTTGAAAATGATTCTCTTGGAGGTACAAAGAGATCTGTCTGCACACCCACTGTAGTTGTGGAACGAAGTGCAGCAGCATATGTCTGAGATGGAGTGGCAAACAGCAATTTCCAAGCCTCAGGATAACTAATGTTATGGGTCATTTTCAAACACTGCACCACTTTTTTCCTCCAACCATTTTGGGCAAGAACAAAAGTAGGAAGGGTGGAAACCATTGCAGTTGACACAATGTGGGTCTCTGTGACACTTTTCGACATCGTGGTCATTACCACCACAAGAACATGTCAGAGAACCAGGACAGGATGTCTTTGAATGGCCAAACCTCTGATATTGGAAACATTGAAGAAAGTTTGGAGTGTATGGTCATACCATGCAAATTAGATAACCTGCCTTGATGGTGGCAGGTGCACGTGGTGATGCAAATGTCAAAACGAGGATATCTGTTGGCAGCGTAACTCCATCTTTGCAAGTGGATATGCACCTCACTGCAGAAACTCCTTACGTGGAAAAACTAGCAAAAATCTGAGTCAGAGATGTTCTTCAAATCCCTTGTGGTGAATTCAAAGTAGCATGAGATGTAACCTCAATAGGTATATCCCCAACTGCCTTTGAATACAAGACGAGCTCAGTGTGTTGAGATGTGGATGTGCTTCCACCAATGTCATCAGAGCGAAGCCTCTTTACTGACTTTAGAGAGCCAACAAGTCCCTTCTGAATCAAAAAGGGAGATATTTGTCCTAAAATTCTGTCTGAAAGAGAATGTAGTATAGGAAAATGGGGTACAACAGGTGCTATAGGTGTTGAATATTGCTGCTCAGAATCTTCAAGATGTGGTCATTTCCCTGTGAACTGTTTTTTTACTATTTTATTTAAGTTGTTTTTTTTGAGGATCCATAATAAAAAAAGGAATATTTTGGTGCCCACTGCCTTCCACCCACCATGGAGCCCCACAAGGG
Source organism: Carcinoscorpius rotundicauda (assembly GCA_011833715.1). Classification (NCBI taxonomy): domain Eukaryota; kingdom Metazoa; phylum Arthropoda; class Merostomata; order Xiphosura; family Limulidae; genus Carcinoscorpius; species Carcinoscorpius rotundicauda. Next base: position 25,156,979 of record CM022405.1, on the reverse strand, counting down.
GATGCACTACAATGCCAAACAAAGACACTGCAACAATACCCGACATTTGTGAGCACTATACCCAAACACCAGCATCAGATACAATGCCCACAATACCTGTTGAGAACATCCAACACTGGTACTTGGTTGGCCCTAACCCAAGTCAACAAGCTGACTGACCCAAAGAAGTCACCCCAAGGCTGTTCGTCTACAGGAATTTAAGGCCAAAGTGGTGTGTTAGGGTTGGACTCCTCAACCACCAGGATCCTTTCCTCCCCTTCACGGGTCACTACACACAGCAAACATGTGGGTGGATGTTTAGATCCCAGGGGAGGTAAACTGAAAGAACAGAACCTTCCCTGGGAGGTCCCCACACCACATACAGAACTCCACAAAGAGGGGCTTACTATTTATGATTGGTTGATTCAGACTGAGAAAACAAGGTCCAACAGGGAAGTCTCTTAAAATTACAATAAATTATTAATTGTGGATTCTAACATAGTATGGTATGAGTGAAATTTTGTTACTGTGCATCTAATACAATAAGAGTAGTTTTGGTTTAATTACTTAAAACATAAGCAATTAGAAAAGTATACCACAAAAGTTTTTTTCTTGATGCCACAAAACTTCATTCAAGAAACTAAATGTTTTAACAAGACTTTTTGTAAGTTAAATCCACAGTAGAAGTTTTGGAGATTAATAGTCTAAATTCTTCTTCCATAATAAATGCTCTCCTTAAATCCTTACTCTATATATAAATAAATGTAAAAAAATGTAAAACTTGGTACATCTTTTGACAAAAGTGAAATTCAGTAATGTTAAAAAAATCTAGTATCTAAAAAATAATTCAATTTGAAAAGTGTCAATGTCACAAATTGCATTATCCAAAATCAGTGGGACATCACAAGTATACTTAATTCTAAAATAAAACCATCTCTCAATATCATAGCTGATTATTCCCTTGGAATACATGATGTGTGATAAAACTGTAGCCAGTATGAAGTCTCACGAGGATGGACAACTTATCCTAATAAAAATACTGTATAAACTGCCAGTCTTACAATGATGACAGGCTTGAAAACCTAATAAGGGACAGTCAAAGATATTATGTTGTTAGAAGAGGTTTATCTGGCTGTTGTGTTAGCAATTTTGTTTCATTGTGCTCTGACATGCATAGAAATATAGAAAATTGAAAGAGAATATTATAAAAAAACTGGTCATTTGTTTTCAAATACCCAAAAAAACTGGATGAGAACTGATGTTTGATCTCAGGATCTCCAAAGAGCTAAACAAATCAATATATATAGCACACTAAGTGTAATAATCACTTTTTTTTACAAAATCCAGAATATGCGAGATTTCAAACAGCTTGACAGTGAACACTGAATGTTTAGAAGGGATCCTGTGAGCAACAACAGAGCTACAGAAAAGCATAGTAGAGCAAACTCACTTGATTTCAGGTCATCAATAAAAAATTTGGAACAAAAATGAGTTGAATAAAGGTTCATTAAAAACAATCATGGTGAAGAGGCAAGTTTTTCTTTTTGGCCTATGTCTTAACAACCAAGATGACAAAAGCTAAGAGATGGTTTAGTCAAAAATGACCAATAAGAAAATGAAAAGAGGAAACTATCCCAATGATTCACAGGATTGAACATAGGGCTTTCTTTTTTAAAAATGTCTTTTGATTTTTTCAAACACTATTAATTGCATTTTACCTGTTGTATGCCTTATATAATTTTAGCACAAAAGCCTGTGATATAATAATTAGTCACTGAATACTCAAAATCCATAAATTCATTTCACAAATTATTGCTATAGTCACAAGTTTTTATATGCTACAGTAATGTTTAATTTCTTAAAGTTATGACTGAGGTATGTACACAATAATAATATCAAATAAATATATGCAACAAGAAATTACAAAAGGTTCATTATATCATGTATTAAAGTTCCTGTTTTCAAATTAACACAGCACAATCCAAAGATCAATGAGAATTTATAATACCTACATTAATGAAATGACATAAATCAACAACTGTTGTTACAAATATACCAATCCCAGGTACAATTTCTAAAATTATAATGATCACTTTGAGACTTATTAACTATTATACCAAGATCCCCTTCTTTCACAACACTGTTATCATTACTTCCATCCAAATTATACTTATATTTCAAATTATAACCCACAAGCATTGCCTTGCATTTATTTAAAATTAAAACTTGCATGCCATTTATTTACCCAACTCACAAAATGATCTAAATCCCTTGGTAAATCAGCAACATCCTCTTCACAATCCTCACAACTAGTTACATCCAATATCTTAATATTATCTGCAAACTGAAATAATTTATTGACCACTCTTTCATATATGTCACTGATGCAAACTGAAAAAAGCAAGCATCTTAAGACTGACACCTGAGGTGTCTTTACTTTCTTACAAGCTTTTTATTTGGCACCTTTCTGAAAAACCATTCACACCAAATCTATATCCGTACCCTCATCTGCATATGCAATAACCTTTTCAAAGAAATGAAAAGATTTGTAAGACAAGATTTTCCTTTAATGAAACCATGTTAATTATCCAATAAAATTCTAAACTTTGTTAAATTGTTTTGCAAAGTATCATTTTTCACACCTTCCAAAACTTTTCCTACAGATGATATAAAACTTATGGGTTTATAGTCATTAGGACAATTTGTATCACCTCCCTTGAAAAAAAGGAGTGACAATGGTTAATTTCCAATTCCCTGGTACTTAACCACTATTTTAGGACTTACAAAATAGTAGTAAATAGCTCACACATTCAGTCTTTAGTCTCCTTCAAAATCCTTGCAGAAATATTATCTAGCCCAAGAACCTTACCATTCTTTAAACTATCCAATTCTTACTTCATAAGCTCAAAATTAATGCAATCATCTTGTTTCCACCTATCAGCTTTTCAAGATGTGAAATTCTGCTTAAACATTCATTAGTAAAAACTCAAGAAAAAGTAGAATAACCTTGCCACCTTATAATACAAGTCTGTTATTTATCATTTCTCAATGGTCATACCACCATCCTTTTATTGTTGATATTTATTTTCAACCAATCTCTTTTGATACATCTATTTTTGATGTCCTAATTTTGTGTTAAACCAAGTTTCTCGACCTTCTTTACTATTACAAGTCTCCCATCATACCAGAAAATTTTAAATTCTTAAATTTGTAATGCTTTTAACTTTATCTCCAGTAGTCTTTGTGAGCCAACCTGGTTTTTACTTGCAGCCACCCTTTGCTTTCTGTAATATGTTTGCTTTGAATATTTAAAAAATTATCTTCAAAAATATTCCACGTATGATCAGTCTCTCAGAGTAACTCAGCTGTGCAATTCACAAGAGATTATACTTGTTGCATCCCTTAAACACTTGCTTTTCTCAAATCTGTAACCAAAATATAATTATTCCTTATCTTCATGTGTAGCAAAACATCAAACCTAATAAAGCAATGATCACTTGCATACCCATGTTCCCCAATTTTCATCCTCTAAATCACTTACATATTTGAAGTTAACAGTAAATCTAAAATTGCATTATTTCTAGTTGATCCCTTAACCAATTAGTGAAGAAAGTTATATTAAACAGTTCATAAAACATTTCTCCCTCATAGTTTGACTAGCATTTCCCAGTCTATGCCTAAAATTAAAAACACCCCTTATTATTATTTCATTAATAGCTGAGATCTCAATCTCATTGTAAAGTTTCTTACAAATTTCATTAGATACCATTTAAAAGTCTTTTCCATTTTTATCTAATAATAGAAACCCAACTGGGTTTAATCTCCTTGCCATTATCTTCAATAGGATGTAACTCACGTATTACACATAAATTCTCTGTTAAAAAAACCTACAGCCCTGTGTATAAAAAAATTGTCATCAAAATCATCTACATTTAACCATGTTTCAATTAGTCCCTCTATATCAAAATCCTTGGAGTGCTCAAAGATAATCAATTTTTTATACTTTTAGCCTACCATGACAAATACTTTTCTCATTTCTTATGCTAAACATTTCTGTTTCTTACTCTTTTTGCATAATTTATCTTGGCCCTCACCACTATCTAGTCTTAGTTTAAAACTTTCCTTTAAGCAGAGTTAATAGCCTTAGCAAATAAGCCAACCTCTACCCTATTTAAATATTAACAAGCCATTCCAAAAATCTCCCTTCTTCCATTGAACGGATTCCAAAAGTCCAATCAGCCAATTTGTTTATCCTTACATACTGATCTGAGCATAGCATTTCATTCTAGCAATCTACTTACAACTTCATCTCCACAATTAACTCCAGGGAGTATCCCTGACAACATCTGCATCTCTGTTAGACTCCTTTATTGCATCTCCTGCTCTATCAGTTACTTCCTCCACCTGTGCCCCTGGGTAACAACCAAATTCTTTTCCCCCTATGAACCCCACAGACTATTCTATCCATATGCCTTGTCAAGGAATCACGAATAACTATCTTCCTTAAGTTATGATCTATGTCCTTCTCTGTCTCTTTCATTTTCCTTCTCTCCAACAGTCCAGGTCTCAAATCTGTTGGCCAAAAAAATAGGCTATTTATAATTAACTCCATCAGAAAACTTGTCAAAGTTTTAAGGATTGTAAAAGCATATAAATGTACAATATGATTAATGTTGAGATTCAGTCATTGACAATGGTTGGTTAAAATACCAAGATCAAGCTCTGTGAAAATGGTAGAGATCCAGTTGGCATTCTCTAGCTTCCATGAAAGCATGCAAGTAAGATGGCAGTAACTATAGCCAATCTTTCTCTCAGAATGATGGGAAAATAACCACTAGCTCCAGAATCATTGTCCACTTCGCAAGAAATGAAGATCATTTGAACAAATGCATAGATTAGTCAGGTAGTACACAAATATTATTATATTCACAAGTATTAAATAACAATAGTTTGTGATCCAAGATCAAACTCTCCATGGATCAACCCGTTTCATCAATTATTATATTTTACAACTTCCAATATTTAGCTGAGGTTTTACGTATAGTAAAGAATGTATACTGAGGAGGGACTGGGGATCCAAAATGTTTGAAGCAATAGGTGGGTAGAACATCTCCAAAAATGCTTTCTTTCTGTGGGATTCCAGAAAATGTAACATATACACAATTCTATTAACCTTGCTTGTAATAAAGGAGAACTGCTTCAGTGGCTTGTGCCAATATATTTTTCTTGTCATCTGTGCCATAGAGAAGGTTCCACTCGATATTATATATGATCAAAATTATGATAACCCAAATGCACTTCCTTGCATTTACTATGATAAAAGGTAACCTGTCAAATATTTATTCAACTAACCAATTGATCCACATTCTTTTGTAGTATCTCAACATCCTATATAATTAAAAATACCAAAGATATTAATGTCATCCACAAACATTACTAATTATGCCCACATTGGTATCATTAATGTAAATATAAGAAATCAAAGGCCCAAGCACTGACACATAAGATTAATAGAACAGGTTCAATTTCACTTACTGTATTCCATTGATAACAACTATCTTACAATCCAATTTAACATTTTCCCCAATCAATGTGATTTTCTTGGCTAATCTTTCATGTGGCACTTAACCAAAATATATTTCTTCATCCAGCTAAACAAGTAAACCTCTAAAATGTTTATAGACTAGTAAAGATAAATTTCCCCTTATGGAATCCATGGTAATTTTCTTTTAATTTTATAACATTATATTTCATTAAATTATTTTGCAAACTTTCTGTTATCAAACTCTACATAATTATAGTATGATAACACTACAGAATTAAGACATGGAAACTTATAATTTCCAAGACAACTCATTATGCCCTTTAACAAAAACTTAGTTTTTAATTTAGTTTAAGTATTAATCCCCATTTTTGCTTACTTTTAATATACTTAATATATCTCTGCTTATTTTTTTCATATGCAAAAACGGCTTGTTTGGGTTGAAAAAATATTTTAAATAAAAGAGCTCTTTTATTTAAAATATTTTCTCAACCCAAACGAGCCGTTTTTGCATATAAAATTCTCAACAACTGGGTTTCTCGACATCACTGAAATCTCTGTTTAGTTTAACACCATCATCCAGCCATTTATGAGCTCTTTACAAAAATTTTTTTCTTTCAGTTGAGCTCTAGCTTTTGTTTATTGTAAGTTTGAAAATATTCCATCATATCTTAAATTTTTTTTTCTCTTTATCCATCCCACCTCAACGAGGGGGTATACACAGAAATACAACAATTAAAACACAAGTTAATAAATTATCATGTATCAATAAACCTACAGATTATCATACTGAAAATTACCACAAAGCTAATAAATTAGAAACAAAAAATATATAAAAGATGTAATTTTGAACAGCAGTTATTTAAATAATACAGTTTACATATCAAAACAAGAAAACAATAATCTGTATTTGGCAACAAAATTAAAAAGACAATGCAAATAAAGAAATTACAACTTATCATATCTTAAATTACCCTCACTTTCAGTTTCACTATCTGTCAATTTAAACATCTTAATAATTTTATATTATCATTATAACATTCATCATTGATTTTCTCCTTCATTCGACTTTAGTAAACCCATTAGGTCTGATATTTCCTGTCACATTTTCTCTGTCAATTTAAACATCTTAATAATTTTATATTATCATTATAACATTCATCATTTATTTTCTCCTTCATTCGACTTTAGTAAACCCATTAGGTCTGATATTTCCTGTCACATTTTAATCTTGAAACTAAAAGTTGAATGAAGTTTAGTACTTGCAAACAATATTCATAAAAACTTACTTAGAGGTGTTTCAAAATATAATTTACGATATTAATAATCCTTCAAAATAATACAAAAAGTTAGTAAGTCTGCAACATTAACGTCATCCTTACATACGGTAACACTGTGTTCAACATAAATAAATCTAACATTAATAAGTTATATTAAGTATACATAGGAATTACAATAGACTTAAAATACAATACACGTTGAGTACAATCACCTCACGTGAGTTTCTAAAAGTTCAAAAACTCAAATTGACTTCAAACATTATTTCTCAAATAAACCACCAGAGGACATCCAACTATGTGTTATCGTTGTTTCGAAACAACGTTAAAAAAGGAGAACTGACACTCAGTATATAGAACGGTTTTATAAAATTATATGATAATATATAAGCACTTGAAAAAACAGGTATATAGAAATGAATTTTAATTCGACAGCTTATGCTCTTCTATATTTAGTTTGAATTCTGCGCAAAGCTACTTAGGAGCTATCTAAACTAGACGTTTCTAATTTCATAGTGTTAAACTTCACCAAAAAATAAAATAAAAGAAATAAATGGTGTTAAAGCAAGAAGAGCACATATTTGATAACAGGGAATCGAACTCGTGACCTAGAAGTTAAGAATCAAGTACTCTAACTCATAAAACCATGATCCTTTAATTACTATTTAACTCTAAACGTCAAACACCTGCCTAAATTAAATATCATTTTAATGGTTTAATCAAAACAGAAAAATATCAGTGTTGCCAGTTTAATGAATATATATATTTAAAATGCTGTTAATGTCTAGATTAAACTAGTATCTAAAAGAAAAATATGTGCAAAAAACCTTCTATCATACCATACGAGTATATCATCTTTAAATTTGTCAACCAAGTGGAAAAAAGAGATGATACTCAAGTGTCTGTCTGTTTTTTAAATCTGTTATATAGTATTTTTCAATGAATGACTACAGACAGCTTACTGCATCACAGTTTGTGTTTAATAGATGTTTTTATTAATCATCATAGATTATTTATTTTTTAAAGTTTGCGCAAAGCTGTAAGACTAAAGGAAAGGCAGTTAGTCATTACCACCCACCACCAACTCTTGGACTATTCTTTTACCCACGAACAGTGGGATTAGCTATCATATTATAACGCCTCTAGGGCTGAAAGAAAGAGCATGTTTGGTGTGACATAGATTTGAACCTGTGACCCTCAGATTGAGATTTGAGCGCCTAACCACCTCGCCGTGCTTTAATCATAAGAGAATAAGATTTTGTTTATTCTTCTAAAAAAAGAGGCATTTCACATTACAAAGATAAACTGATTCTTGTTTATATTTTTTGTTATATATCATCTCCGTTTTTATACTGTCTAATAGCTCAATAATGTAACCAGATGCTGGAAGAAAATAGCTGAAGTCAACTAATTTTAAAAGCATTATTTTTTTCACACTGTGTTTTTCTTATCTAAATAAATCTGTTCACTATAGCTCTAGATTCGGTGATCTGTATACGGAATTTCCATTGCAATGTGTTCCATTATAAAGTGTTCAGATGCTGAACAACAACGCCCCCCTGCTAATACAGTGGGAAGTCTACAGATTTACAACGTTAAAATTAGGCGTTCGATTTCCCGCGGTAGGCTCAGCAGATAGCCCGATGTGGCTTTGCTAGAGGAAAATGCAAACGCAAACACACACACACTGAACAAGAACGTAATGTCTTGTTTTACATATCTTAAAGTTTCTACGGTAAAAAACAACAACACAAGTACACTAAGAATTATATAAAGATTGTATTCATAATAAGTTGAACCATAGAATAAAATTAGCTGAATCTGCATATTATTTTCTGTTACTGACACCTTTTATCTTGGCAACTCCAACTGCAGTCAGTACGTAATTTTTACTTTCTAATATAAGTAACAGGTAATGATTGCCATCATAGACGATTGAATATTTTATAATAAAGCAATTCTGAACATGTGAAACAGCAATTCATATATCAGTCATAACCGATATAATATTGTTAAGAAAAAGCATTGTCTGGATTTTAACAAGTAGTATGACACAATAAAATGTATCGCTTTTGGAAAGGATACGTAATAGCTCATCCCGACGCAAAATATTCAGGAATTTCGACCATTAAGATACCTCTATATCGAAGATTTAGATTTTCCGAGGCAAAGATATCTGTTTTACTTAGTTGCTTTGGAAAGTAATTGAATATGGATCAACTGGGGAACCAAATATATCCAGATATAGATCTGTAACAGATTGTGCCCCGATCGTGATAAGTAACTTGCAGCATCTTTAATAAGTAAGAATACACGAACGCAAAGGTCGGTGGCAAAAACCACAAAAACGCTTTAGGCAACAGTACCCAACATGATCAAGGTAAATCCTCAGGTAGAAAAGCAACACGAGTCACGTGTACAAATGTTATTTCTTGATTATATCTTTAAGTAGCTGGAGAATGAAATACGAAACGATGCTATTTATTCCTTATAAAGAGAGATGCAATGTTTGTGAATTTATGAGCAACTGAATCGTTGAAATGGGAACTGATAAACACTCATCCTTGTACACTAGACAGATTATGGAAAGCAGAAACAAAGAACTATACAATGAACATGACAACCTTATGAAGGAACTTTTTGCAATGGAAACTACATTATAGAGCTATTGTCAAGAAGCACAGTCGACAGTAAAAGCACGATTAAACATGGCGGCATTGACGCAGTGAAGCTCCAAAATTGTTTGAATATGCCATTCAAACTGTTATTTCTTGTTTGTAACAAAAGTTGTATTTTGTCAGTTGTTTTGAAATGGGAATGGAATAATAATAACATTTGTCCGAATAAAATTTCTTAAATCATATAACAGCAATAGCTATAACAAATAAATATACTGAAAACGATAGAGTTCTGGTCAAAGACAATAAAAAACATACCGAGAGATTATCAAGATGAAAAAACCATTTATTATGGTTTGTTTTATCAATTCCTTAGAGCACAATTGTAATTCGAGATAAATAACACAAATAGTACGCTGATTTTGCTTTAATTTCAATTTTGAAATGAATAAAGCTCAGAATTTCCAGCTATAAAATGTTCATAGTGGCCCATGTAAAATAGATGAGGAAAAGAGAAGGACCACTCGCTTGCTGTTATGATATTATCATTTTATATGGCAAAGCTGCACAATATACTCTACATTTACTTCAGGAAATCGAACCATAAATTTTAGCTTAATAAGTCTGTAAACCTACCGCTGACCCATACGACACAGTTATAATAATTTTATTGTGGGTTGATTTTAAGTCACAGTAGAAATATGTCTTAGGGGTTAATTTTTATTTCCAGAATGATTTAGCAAGAATGAAAATTTGTAACTCTTACAGGTTAACTATTTCAGCTGCATATTCAATTTTAAGACATTTGACGTAGTGGACTGCTACCTGTTAAAATTGTTGTTTTTTTGCACATGTTGATCACAATCAAGAATGAATAACATATATGCTGATTTCTACAACTTGATTTGGACTAATATTAAAGTAGTTTGAACTGGAGTTCAATATGATAAATAGAGTAATTATGTGGTGAAAACTGACTGGAGTCTTGAAGTTTTCTGGGTTTATTAAAGACGAAAACTGTCATACTCTCTTCTTTGGTCATTCTCACCTGTTAATCAGAATCAGCTTAACCTTATTCTAACACTATATAAAGCATTTTTAGAGAAAAAAAATCGTAGAATACTAAATATTGATTAGGAGAATCCAAAACGTCTAAATGTTTTTTTGATTAAAAGTTATTGTACTTATTTGTTATCCCCTATATGTGTAGTTCATAAAAGGCTTAAGAACTGCTTTCGTATGCATAGGCAGAAAGTCATTGGATTTTTATCCATTTTTCATTGATAGGAATTTGCATCTTACATCAGTAAATAAAACCATGATGTACGAGCACACAAGGTTCGGAATTGCATATTCCGTATACAAGACTCAACACATGCTTGAATTAAAAATTACCTTTTTAAAAAACAAAACTTAAATTTTCTCTGTTATCATCGTGTGCTTCCTGTTACTGATGAAAGGAACGTATTGATCAAGTAATAATTTTAAATTGTCAATTTTGAATTAACATTCGAAGCATGACTTGGGCGTACGTAATATAATGAAAGTAGCTAAATATGCCACGGTTGGTTAAATGGCATATCTAGTGATATCTAAACACAGAGTTAGCAATTAATGGTGTTACCTAGGGTAAACATATTTCCCACTAGAGTTACACATATGGCTTCTGTCTGTACAAATCATGTTCATACTAACTCTTTTTGTTCTTACTTTGAGTTATCACAATATAATACATTAGGTCCTAGTTTTGGTTGAGGAGGAAAAGAAGAAAATGGGCGTGTGTAAATACATACGTGAAAGTGTGAAGAGAGATGATGTACGTCATTTAATATATTTATATATATATATCCCTAGGATACGTGCAGTCCTTGATAATCATATATATGTGTGGGTGTTTTGATAACGTGCATATATATTTTTAGTAATTGACTCAAAAGCCGTCATACAAGACAAGCAGGCAAACGTTTCCTGAAATTTATTTTCGTGATAAAACCATCACATTTTATGATTTAACAATGTTGCTATGCATACATAAAATCAGGTCATCAAAGTATCGGATTTATTTGCTTCACTTATTCTGATTTGTCTCTTAGAATGTACACAAAGTTTAATTTGAGTTGTTTTGTTTCAGTTGTACAATATTTAAATACAGGGAATGAAATTCATCGGGGTGTATAAGTGTTATTTTCTGGCACTATACAATTTAGGTGAAAATGCATGAAGTCAGAATACTGAATTTTAAATAGTTAGTCACTCTTTAGTTATCAAAAATTATTATGAAATTTATTAATGAATGGAAAAGGTGTAATCATAGTGACTAGAGAGACAGACTGGAGATTGAAAGGTCTCATATTTAGTCCGCAATATTTTGCTGAATACGATCCATATTTTCTGTTCTAGAATTTCTAGAAAGTTCACGATGACGTAATGAATCTAGTAATTTCGATTAATGTCTACATGAATGGCCTGGCATGGCCGAGCGTGTTGAGGCGTGCGACTCGTAATCTCAGGGTCGCGGTTTCGCGCCCGCATCGCGCCAAACATGATCGCCCTCCCAGTCGTAGGGGCGTTATAATGGTACGATCAACCCCACTATTCGTTGGTAAAAGTGTAGCCCAAGAGTTGGCGGTGGATGGTGATGACTAGCTACCTTCCCTCTAGTCTCATACTACTAAATTAGGGACGGCTCGGTGCAGTGGGCTAACAGCCAACTTTCTTAAATACCTGTTGAAGAATCCGCATGGTTCGAAATCATTTCTTAGATCTAGAATAACATTTTAAAGATGTTGATGGTGTTATTTTGGAACTAAAAATAATACTTACAGCAGTATATTCCTCTAATAATAGATTCGTTTAATAACTACAAAAATTCATCTTGGTGTCTGAAACATATCAGTTTAAGGTCGAGAGATATTCTTAGTATTTACACGTTTAGAATTAGATCCCACATCAAGCAAGAAGAATACAATCCACACTTATTCTTAGTTAACACACCATAATAAAAGAAGAAATATTTATTGGTTTTTGGCGCAACTTTATCCTTATTTAAAATCTGGCTGAAGTGCTTTAAGCACTTACTCTACAAAATATCACAGCCAAAGTGAACATTCCGATACTGGAAAATTTTATGCTATAAAAAAGACGATAATATTAATTAGTCAGCAATGCGTATAACTTGCTTATCCCAGACTTTTCAAATTATCAAAAGAGCTCGTTATGTAGACCTCACAGACTAGTTCTATATGTAGCCACAATGGATTTAGTAAGATCAATGAACTTGTTGCAAAGATTATATCCAGTACTTTTTCACAATGACACAAAGTGTACAATAAGCACTTTCCGCCAATCTCAGTATACATTTCAAAGTGTTTCTGATACTCATAGATGTTTTTATGCATTCTATATTAAGTTTGATCAAGCACTACTGCAGTCTTGCTGTGTACTGTATGTCAATACTTCACATTTTATGAGACCTTCACCTTTCCTCTCTTCAATTCACATGATTCACATACACAGTTTTCTGGATACACTTTAATACAACTGATGTACATTTCTTGTATATATACTTAAACTTGGTGAGTTATCTTTTCACGAGCTAAGCATGGCCAGGTGGTTAAAGCACTCGACTCGTAATCCAAGTGTCACGGGTTCGAATCCTCGTCACATCAAACATGCTAGTCCTTTCAGCCGTGGGGGCATTATAAAGAGATGGTCAATCCCACTATTCGTTGGCAAAAGAGTAGCCCAAGAATTGGTTGTTGGTGGCGATGATTAAATGACTTTCCTTTAGTCTTACACTTCTAAATTAAGGATAGCTAGCTCAGACAGCCCTCATGCAGCTTTGCGCAAAATTTAAACAAACCCTTTTCAGTTATTTAAAGGTTGTCCAAATAGCTCTGACAAATTATTTTTATAAGTATAACAAGTCGAGATCATGTTATAATCTATAGATCAGAATTCTAACATTACATGTAATGTTTAAAACTGTACTATCAGATTAGATTTTATATGTGAACTTTACTCAGGAGATACGGATGACTTATCCTCTACTGTATTCGTATCAACTACGAAATCAATCACTTTTTAATCCCTAACATTTCGGTACACTCTATGATGTTGTTGTTGTTTTGTATTAAGCACAAAGCTACACAATGGGCTATCTGTGCTCTGCCCACCACGGGTATCGAAACCCGGATTTTAGTGTGCAAGTCCGCAGACATACCGCTGAGCCACTGGGGGCCCACTCTATGAAGTCTCTCGTTAATACAGCGGTAAGTCTATGGATTTGCAATGCCAAATTCAGGAATTCAAATCCCCTCGGTGGACTCAACAGGGAGTCCAATGTGACTTTGCTGTAAGAAAAAACACACACACTTTATGAAAGCAAGCTCTACATATTTTTTATTCTATCCACACTGTTAAAAAATACTTGTGATACTCTCATACAAGTACATAGTTTTGAAAGTAAGTAATTTAAGTTATCATTTACTGTCACTTGAGTAGATATCTGGATGCTTCTTCACAATGATTGGCTGCCTGAGGAGAGGGGTAGAGAGAAAGGATTTGGTTTGTTTTGAGTTTCGCGGGAAGCTCCGCGAGGGTTATTTGCGCTATCCGTCCATAATTTAGTAGTGTAAGACTAGAGGGAAGGCAGCTAGTCGTCACCATCCACCGCCAACTCTTGGGCTACTCTTTTACCAACGAATAATGGGATTGATTGTGACATTATGAAGTCCACACGGCTGAAAGGGCTAGCGAATTCAGTGTGACGGGAATTCAAACCCGCGACCCTCAAATTACGAGTCGAGTGCTTTAACCACCTGGTCGTATCAGACCAGAATGAAAGGATACTGTTGTCATGCAAAATAATGAGGTCATAGTTCTAAGAAAACACATCGTTAAGGACGCGTTGCTAAGCCACCATGACAAGTGGCCATGATAGTTGATTACGTCACAAGGTAGAAAACGTGTTTCTTTGCACCATGGCTAATACAAAAGGTGTCATCATGCCAATAATTAATTAATTAAATTATCCTAAAAGGACGCTTAACACTAATAAATTAAATAATTTATAATTAGTTAATTTATTCATTTATAATTAAATCGTCGTAAAAAGGGCAGTGAATGATAATGCTTTAGTTAGCTATTTAATAATCTTACCACGAAGTAGGTAACATGCTTTTAGACTGCCGTGACAGGTGGTCATGACTCATATTATGCATGTATTATCATGTCGATAACAACTTGATTAATTCATCCTAAAATGTACACTTGACACTAATTCATCAGTTAATTAAATTACCTATCCTAAAAGGACAGTATCTTAATTAAAACTTACTCTTTTTTATTTTCGACCTGGTGTATTTCAATGACATCTTGTATTATTTAACGTAACATGATTACAGCTATGTATATTTTTACCATGCATACTACACATGACTATATGTTTAAACCACACTAAAAAGAGTAATATCATATAATAATTAAAGCATTTACTAATTTGATTTTAAATAACAATATACTTTGTCAATGAAATGTTTATTATGTAATAACACTTCTACTAACTTGACTTTATACAACAAAATAATTTACACATGTTACTTTATTTCATGTTTCTCAAAGGTGAATAAAACGAATATTAAGTGCCTTTGTCATTTATTAGACAGCATGATGATTAAAATCCACTCAATTTATTGATTAAAGATTTTCGGTACGAAATTATCACATTTCCTCTCCTGAAAGGACTATATTTTACTCAATCTAATATGTACAATACATGGCTACTTATTTAAATTGCTCTAAAAATGACAATATCATAAAATAATTAAACTTCATACTTTGTACAACAATTCACCTCTGCAATAAAATGTGTGCTATACAATAACACCTTTACCAACTTGTGGCAAAATAATTTGCTAAGAATGACTTCCACGTATAAGGATTTTAACAAATATTCTGTGATAGTACAAGTCATTAACGTCCCGATTTAACCACGTTAAAATTAATTATCTGTATTAAAAATAATAAATCATTAACTTGCTTTGACGATTTTATGTATAACCATTGATTACTTCCAAATTCACACAAAACTTGTAAAAGTATGGTATACATAACTTTTTTTAAATTTCTGTAGGACACTGTTTTATAAACCATACCTAACCAATAACTGCCCCACAGTTAAATGAACGTTTGTTTTGGAATTTCGCACAAAGCTAATCGAGGGCTATCTGTGCTAGCCGTCCCTAATTTAGCAGTGTAAGACTAGAGGGAAGGCAGCTAGTCATCACCATCCACCGCCAACTCTTGGGCTACTCTTCACTAACGAATAGTGGGATTGACCGTGACATTATACGCCCCCACGGCTGGGAGGATGAGCATGTTTAGCGCGACGCGGGTACGAACCCGCGACCCTCGAATTACGAGTCACACACCTTACGCGCTCGGCCATGCCAGGCCGTTAAATGAACGACTCACTGATTACTATTATTCAAAAGACTAGAACATACCAGTTGGTATAAATAATTCAAATTTGTATACTGCATAGATTTTACGTGATTCTGGAAAAGAGAAATGGCATACAACTCGGCAGTGAACACAGAAACTGCAAAGAGGATTCTGTGAGCAACCAATAAGCCGCAACAAACCATGGAAGATTCTACAGAGTCATATGATTTCAAACCATCCTTATAAACGGGAATGAAATAATAGTTCGAAATATGTTCTGCAAGGAAAAGACAGTACTTCCAATCGTGAGTATCCATCTTTCACAAATGACTCAATGAAATGTCACAGGTGGAGATGGTAATAAGCCATGGTTGGATAAGCTGATCTGTGGAGACAGCGACGTCATCCAATAACACACCCAACTCAGTTAGCTACACCTAGATACGAAGATCAAAGGGAAGAGTGGTGGACATTCTTGTCCAAGAAAGCAAAGCTCACTGAAGAAGAAGGACATAACTCCAAATGGGAAGTTGTGGTAAGGATAAAAGTTTAGAAAAATACTGAAAAGAAAGTTCCAAATGTAAGAAATGAAAAGAAGGTTCGTGGGAAAAACCCAAAGCCCCAGATGGTGAATGGAGTTCAGCAATTTCAAGGTCAAGGTCCCAGCACAACCAGATATCTATAATCCAGTTTGAAACAACTGTTGGCATGATAGAACTTGAGCATACAACATTGATTCACTCCCCATGAGATGGAAGAGAGGACATAGAGGATGTTCATTATCTTCGTACAATTCGTTTGTCTCAGAAACCATTGAAAGAACAAAATAATTTAAACGGAGCTCGGGATCAGGGTTACTGGTGAGAGAAATGCATATAGAAAGTTTTAAAGAAAGAAAAGGTAAAACATTTTGTTGTAGCCCACTTCAACAAGACATTAAAGGTACTATGAAGTTACCGCTCAATAAACCTCATGTTTGACGACCAACATGAGATGTAGAAGTTATCGACATAAAGCCTGTTTGAAATAGCAAGAAGAAGTTGTGTAGTGATGACATTAATTTTGATACTGAAAAGTGCAACATTCAAAATACAGACCCAAAGAACAAGAGATTTCTGTGGAAAACAACATGAAAGTCACACACACAGACCTAGAATCACCTGTCCAATAAAACGTTCCAGATAGAAATAGGTAAATGGCCAGGCAACTCAGTAGGAAAGGAGGTTTCACAAAATGCCATACTTCCACGTAGTATCTTAAGCCTTCTCAAGCTCATAGAACATGCAAACAGGACGTTCCTTCTTGAGGAAAGCTCACATGATCGACGTTTCAAGTTACATCAGGGGGTTCATAATGGAGTATTGTCTACAATTAAAAAATGCTTAGGGTGGGCGAGTTAAGATTGTTTCATTCTAGAAACCAAACAAGGAGAGCATTAAGCATTCTTTCAAATATCTTATAGAGACAGCTCGTCAAAACAATTGGATGATAGTTAAAATTAATCTTGGGATCGTTCCCATATAGAGAGAAATGGAAAACAATAGCGTAGCACCAAGCATAAGGAAAACATTCTCCTGCCAGATCTGGTTTAAAACAACCCGAAGAATATCAAGAGATGAGAGAATGAGATTATATAGTATCTCATAGTGAAGATTATCAGGTCCAACTGATTACCTGCCAGACCAATGAAGAGCAACTTTAAGTGTAAAGGGGCGATTATAGTCGTAGAAATGATCAGCACTATAGGAAATACACAACTGCTTTTGCTTTACCCGAGAAATAATAGCCAACAAGATGAGGGAAGAAACAAAAATTCTGGATGCACGAAAAAAGCTCTCACCAAGAGTATCTGCAATGTTCTGTACATGAAAGAACAAACCCAAAGAATTTGCTATGAGAAGGCATACATGTTTCCATCAAAATGTCTCCATAGCACTACTTTATGACTGAGTTAAGCAAGCCAGCAAGCCCTTCTAATCCTCTTCCAATTAAAAAAGAAGACAATTGCTCCCAAGGATTTGTCAGATAAAGAATGAATAATTAAAAATCATGGAATAGGTTCTGATAGTGATGGTGATTTTGTAACAGAGTAATCTATGTGTGGTAATTAACCAATTAACTGTTTTTTATCATTTTATTTTTTCAAGGATTATAAAATCCATAATATAAAGAAAAAGATTTATTGTTCACTGACCCCACTGCTATGAAGTTCTACGGGAGGAAGCACTATAATGCCAACAAAGATACAGCAACTACATCATGGTTTCTTCAGGACTAAACCCAAACACCAGTGTCAGAAACAATGTCCACAACGCTTGTTAAAAAAGTTCAACACTGCTACTCAGTTGACCGTAGCCCAACAGGACTAGTTCAGTAACTCTTATAATGCTACCCCGTGGCTATCCATCTACAGGAAATCAAGGTTAAAGTGACGTGTTATGGTTGGACCCCTCAACCACTGGGATCCTCTCTTCCCCTTCACGGGCCACCACGCACGGTAAACACGTGGATAGATGTTCAGATCCCAGAGAAGATAAACTTAAAATACAAAACCTTTTCTATGAGGTCCTCTCACCACACACAGGAATCCATTTCAATGGGGTCAAAATATCTATAATTATGATAATGTTACATTAAATAATATATTATGTCACTGAAAAACACTCGTTCAGTGAATTAATTAGTATTCACTGTCGTTTTATGATGATTTAATTATGAATGAATGAATTAACTAATTATAAATTATTTAATTAAGCAGTGTAAAGCGCCATTTTTAGGATGAATTAGTATTAAACGTCTTTTTTTAATTAATTATTGATATAAGGAGACAGTGCACTGGAAAACAAGGATCTTTAACATTTAAATCCTATGTAGATATATATAAAACTCTTTAAAAGTTAACTTTCTGCAATAAATTAAACCAAAAGAAAGGAAACATACAATGTAGTTAACCTTAAACATTAACTAAACATCAACAAAATAAACACGTTCGCAGATTAATTTAAAGTACTGTTTACGACGTATGTTGAGAGGATAATGAATCTCATTTAACGTTACCTCGACAAATCCTTCAATGCATTCATGGATTTTTGGTGTGTCATGTTGATTTTATGGATAATTTTGGGCCTTCCTATAGCTTTTTAAGTTCACGCCAAACCTTATTGGAGTTTATGCATTTCACTTTAGAACTGCATTGGGGCTATAATCGCTTTAGTAGATAGTCTTGTTTGACATTACAAAGTGGTTAGTTCTTTGTCCACCTGGTTGCTTGATCTAGACAATACAGTTTTAAAATTGTTATCTGTTACAGCATAATTCACTTGCATATCTGAATTAGGGACTTCAGTGGAAACTGAATTCTTTCCAATGTCTCTTCAGGAGTCTGGACTGGTTGAATGATCGATATAACTATCTTGACGCCGGCTTTGGTGGTTACCGTTGCTGTAATTGGTCTACCATCGTCGTCGTATCCACAGTGGAGATTGTCACCTTGGAAGTTGCAATCAACATCGTGGAGGTGGTGGAAGGAGTAATTATGTCAGAGTTAAGTTTGCTTTTTATTTTTGCTCATTTTAGTTGTAGGAAGTTCATAATAGGATGTTGAACCTTATTATCTTATTGAAGATGTGCACACATACCACGTCTATTGTTTGTTTAAATGAAGAATCCCTCAATGGAGCATTTTCACTACTTTCTGCAATGTGATAACTTTTTAGGATTTTTGACGCCTCCTTCATATCAATGTGGGGCACTACAGCAATAGATAACTGGCACATCGGACTTCTTGGACTTATACTTACTCACTTTTTCCAGTTCTTTAACATCTGACATTCGTAGGATAACCAAAGGTATAACCAAAGCTAGGATAACCAAAGCTAATGATGACTTTGGACAATTTAGTGTGAAAAAAAACAACAGAACCACAACTGCTCATTCCAGAACCCACTTTTCTAGTGCATTGTCCTGCAATGCTTCTTTATCCATCAGGTCTGAAGACATGAGAAAAATGTCCTATGCCAGACATGGTATTGATTAAGTTAAAGAGAAAATACTAACCACTAATTACTTTCACGACAAGGATTCTGGGACGGTATCTGCAACAGAAAATACTAAAATAATCACAAACCAGTTCAAGATGTGAAAATAACCAGTAGAATTAAGAGATAATCTTAAATAGACATCATCAAAATTGAAAATGCAGGTTCAAACAAATTCCAATTGGAAGAGGAACTCTGTTAAAGTTGTAGATTAAAACAAAATAATTAAGAATACAAAATAAGCTTCATTTTTGGACAAATGGAAAAATAAAAAATAAGACGTGGACCAATAAGCAATTTAAATCTAAAGTGAGTTTACATACAACTACTGACTAATTCTTGTATCCTTATCGATGATTTCTTTTGTAATTTTTGTTTTGAATTTTACACAAAGCTACATGAGAGCAATTTGCGCTAGATGTCCCTAATTAGTAATGAAAGACCAGTCATCACTTCCCGCCACCAGCTTTTGTGTTATTATTTTACCAAAGAATAGTGTGATTGGCCGTCACATTATAACGCTCCCACAGCTGAAAAGACGAGCACATTTAATGGAATGAAGATTTCCCCAGCCATCAGATGCGAGTCAAGCACCTTATCCACCTGGGCATGTCAGTCCCTTTATTCTAATCAGTTTTGATGTCGTTTTCAAAATGTATTCTAACTTCTTGGTTACATTTTTAATATATTTTACTCAAGTACATGGCACAGTGATTGTTTCTTCTAACACAACATACAAATGGTCATCTGATGAACCAAAGTAACTTCACAGACTAACAACACATTAGGAAATCATATATATGTATAACACGATAACTAGCCAGTAGCCAGTAGTTAGTAGAAGAAATCATTAAAACATTTACTAAAATTTAAACAATAATTTTTTCGACAGCAGTTTTTATGCTTTTAAAGAGGTTCAATACACGTCATACTTTTCAAACACTTGTGCACTTATATTAAACATAATACAAGCAAAATAATCCACTCCGTAGAATTTCCCGTAGGTTAGCAAGAAACAAAATATAATTCGCTGTTTCTCATAAAAAATAAATGTTTCATTAACATGTTTTAATATGCCTATCCATCTGCTAACAATAGGGTTTCGATGCTCGTTATAAGCAGAGCATAGAAAAACAACTGTGTAGTTTTGTGGCTCGACAAAAATCAAATCAAATCGTCACTCTACATTCATCTCACTCTACAGTGCTCCCTCGTGTATCGGGGTAGATGCGTTCCAAAACCCCCGCGAAAGGAGATTTTCCGCTAAGTGGGATCGCCGATTTTTACGTATATATTTATGTGCATTTAGACTTTTAAAACCCTCCCTGTACAACTATTTAACCCTCCCATTACAATACTGTTCATTATTGCTGAAATAATAACAACAATTATTAAGATATTAAGCCTTAAAATTAAAAATTACATATCTTCAGCAAGCGGTGTCTTTTCGGGGGACACCACTTCCTTTTCTGTGGAAGGTGAATCGGCAATTTCTTCGTCGGTCTTTACAACTTCAGGAACAGTACTCGCCACCGGTACCCTTTCTTTCTTGCTCGGCTGGAAAAACATTGTTATTGGCAGTTGTTTTCTCTGCCTCTTTCGCCTATCGAAAATCATTTGATAAGGAGTCATCAGTTCTTCTATTTTATTGCAAAATTGTACTGATCGAACCATATCGTTGTCCCATTCCTGTGAGCACTCCTTCACTTCGTTAATTTGTTTCATTAGTTTACCTAACCGCTCTAACGACCATCCACTTTGCTCGATTGTTTCCTCAGCTTCTTTCGGTGTTTCTTCTTCGTTGTCTTCCTCGACAGCAGACTTCCTCAGTGCTTCTAAGTCTTGGTCGGCGAGTGGTTCGGATTCTAAGTCAATCAGTTCATCTACGTCTTCCTTCGTCATATCGGCAAATCCTTCACCTTTGATTAACGAAGCTAATTGCACAGCTTTTTGAACAGCCGAGTGTTGGATTTCTTCAAGCGTGAATCCCTTGTCGTCGTGCACAACCTCAGGCCACAACTTCTTCCAGCTTGCATTAACGGTGCAGGGCTTCATCTCTTGCAATGCCTTATGAACATTTTGAAGACATGAAGCAATGGTGAAAGACTTCCAGTACTCCTTCAGGGTGAACATGTCGTTTTCGGCTTCGGTTTCGGTGGCATTATCAAGGCTACGTACAAGGTTGGACATGGTATTCCTTACATATAAGGCCTTAAAAGCCCTGATAACTCTCTGGTCCATCAGTTGTATAAGGAACGTATGGTGGCTGGCAGGAATTCAACCCTAACTCCTTCATACGAAAGATTTCTTGCGGGGCCACCGGCGTTATCCAAAAGAAAAAGGACATTGAATGGCAAGCTCTTCTCTAATAAATAAAGCTTAACTTGAGGAATGAAACTCTGATGGAACTAATCAGAGCTCAAAGGCTTCGTTATCCAGACAGTAGGAGTGTGCATCCAATGGACCAGTAGCAAGTTCATGTTCTTATTCTTTAAAGCTCTCGGGTTTTTAGACTTGTAAATTAATGTCGGCTTCAACATAAAATCAGCAGTATTACTAGTCATTAAGAGGGTGAACCGGTTTTTATGAGCTTTAAAACCAGGGGCTTTTTTCTCATCTTTAAACAGGAACGTCCGGGAAGGCATCCTCTTCCAAAACAGGCCAGTCTCGTCCATGTTGAATACCTGTTCAGGCCTATATTCCCCTTCAGCGATTATTTCTTTAAAAGTGTCCCGAACGTAAGCTTCACCAGCTTCCTTGTTAGCCGAAGCAGCTTCTCCATGTAACGATACGTTTTTCAGGCCGTATCGTTGCTGAAATTTCTGAAACCAGCTTTTGCTTGCAGAAAACGGTTTCTTAGGCTGGGAATCACTGGACGTTCCTGGCTGTGGGTTGTCTACGTCTTATTCATCTTCATCCTTTTCCGCGAAATTATCATACAACATCTTAGACTTCGTTGTGATAATGTTAGTATCCAAGGGAACACCTTTCTTACGGCATTCAGCTATCCATATGGCTAAAGCAGCTTCCATCCGAACGATACTCTTATTACGAGATGTTACAACCCTCTTAGCCGTTGTATTAAAAGTAATAGCAGCAGTCTTCTCAATATTAACTTCGTCCTTCTTGGTGTAGCGAATGGTGGATTCGTTCACTCCGTAATGGCGGGCTATGGACGCATAAGAGTTTCCTTCTTTTACCATATCTAATATCTTCATCTTTTCGGCGATGGTCATCATTTTCTGTGACCGTTTAGGCGTAGAAGGATCCTTAGAAGTATTAGCACGTTTGAGAGCCATTGCAGGGGCTTTAAACACACACAAAAGTTCAAAGATGCTGCCGTGGATGAAATCACCAATCACAGGTCAGACATGAATATTGACAGCACCAATCACAGGCAATTAAAATGGGTAGCTGTCATTGGCCGTCTTTCATTTCTGCACCAATCATAGCCCGTCTTGCACATCGGTACGCCATGAAGCTGATCTCGCGTAGCCTTCGCAGACGCTCAATATAGCCTTTCCAGTTGGTTCTGTTTCCATTTTTACGCTGTTATAAACTCAAATATATGTTTATATCTCAAAATATACCTGTTTTTTTCTTTACACTATTAATTATATTTATTTTTAATATTTTAATGGTATTTAATGCTATATTTTAGATTTAATGTTTATTATTTTATATATACATATATAAGCTATCTTGTTCTGCCCATTACTAGTATCGAAAGCCGGTTTTTAGTGCTGTGAGTCCGCAGACATACTGCTGTGCCACTGGCTTTAAAAAGCCCCCCCCCTCCTTGTCTACGTCTTATTCATCTTCATGCTTTTCCGCGAAATTATCATACAACATCTTAGCCTTCGTTGTGATAATGTTAGTATCCAAGGGAACACCTTTCTTACGGCAATCAGCTATCCATATGTCCAAAACGTTACCTCGACAAGTCCTCCAATGCATTCATGGTATTCCTTATGTATAAGGCCTTGAAAGCCTTGGTAACTCCCTAGTCCATCGGTTGTATGAGGGACGTAGTGCTGGCTGGCAGGAATTCAACCCTAACGCCTTCATACGAAAGCTTTCTTGCGTGGCCACCGGCGTTATCCAAAAGAAGAAGGACATTGAATGGCAAGCTCTTCTCTAATAAATAAAGCTTAACTTGAGGAATGAAACTCTGATGGAACCAATCAGAGCTCAGAGGCTTCATTATCCAGGCAGTAGGAGTGTGCATCCAATGGACCGGTAGCAAGTTCATGTTCTTATTCTTTAAAGCTTTCGGGTTTTTAGACTTGTAAGTTAATGTCGGCTTCAACTTAAAACCAGCAGCATTACCAGTCATTAAGGATAATGACTTCCGAGCCCGCGAAGTGTTGAAGCCGCAAAAGAGGATCCGCGAAGTGGCGAGGGAACACCGTATACGAATTAATTCTTTTGTAAGATAGCGGTAAGTTTGAGAATTAACGATGCTAATAGCCGGGGTTCGATTAGATTCCCTAAAGTGGGAATAACATATATCCCAGTGAGGCTTTGCTTTAAAATAAACAATTCTTTTTTCATTTAAATAACATTATGAATTAAAAGTCAATATAAACATTTGAATACGCTATTTATTTCAAATCGAATCGTACACTTGAATGCAAAACAAGTTCGCAACCTCTTATTTTAGGTCATCTTGTGTAATGTTTTCACATAATACCAATTTTCTAACATGTATCAGAAAGATAAACCCGTAACTAACAACATACTGATTCAAGAAATAAGAGGAGGTTATGTAGTTAATAACTTAGATGAAGTTTAAGTTGAATGAGAGTCAAACAGACTGGACACATTTAAAGAGGCAATGTACATAACTCTCGATGACGTGAAACCCACTTGAAATAAAAAAATGTTTAACCTAAACATGACTAGGAAGGTCGAAATGTTGTTCTCTGCTTATCAATAAAAGTATTACCACCAATACCAGCCGTTCTGAGATACGATGTACATAACAGCGTAGACAAGTGAAATATCACCTGTACTGGACCAGTGAATAGCTCGCTCGCTTTCCATCTCTCAGGAAGAGCCTCTGTTGAAGTAGTCAAGATTAAAAGTAACTAGAACTGAACAAAGTAAGAAAAACTTTATTTCGAACGTCTCTTCGCTTTGTTTGCCCACTGGACAATGTGATCTTGTAATCTCTGTTCCCTGAAAGAATTGGCTAGCTAAAAGGTAATGTTATATTTCGATCACTAAAGAATGTTCCAGTTTAAAGTAGTTTAACCCAGGATCTATGTATAGCACTGAAATATCCTTACGGACAAAGGACAAGTGCAATAGACAGAAGTGACTAGAAAAAAATGTTAAATAACTACGACAATGTTAAAATTGAATAATCAATCACTTGAAATAAGTATACATTAACACAGAGTGTGTGAAATCATGGTAAATGTTTTATCGAATAATAGCTTTAATAGAAAATTACTTTTGGAGGTTCGAGGGTAAACTTGAGAGCTAACGAGTGTTCTGAAATATGGTACAGACGTCTTTAGTACTCACAGCTCAGATAACCAATTGTGCGGCGAATTGGACGAATGATATTTTATTATTGTAGCTAAATCTCTCCATAATTTCGATCATGAATGTATTTTTACTAGTAAAAAGTGTCACAGCAGTATGTCTGCGGACTCACAGACCTAAAAACCGGCTTTCGATACCAGTAATGGGCAGAACAAGATAGCTCATTATGTATCTTTGTGCTTAATTCTAAACAAGCAATTATTTATAAAATGTCTTAATATGTTTCTGTATTTAGTTATAAGCTCCATACGAATAGGACGTACCGAATCTTTACCTCCAATCATTTGCCCTTTAAGTTATCTTTTCAGCGGGATATCTGGTATACTGGCTATGTCCTAGGGCAAAGAAATTGGCAGTTCTGGTTTTCCTTTTCTGCAAATGAGTCTTACTTGCAAACATGGATGACGTCGTATTTTTGGATGTTGGGGGAAAGTTTAGGATTGAATATAATCAGAAGAAAGTTTGTACTCTCTAAAAATTTGCGTGGTGGCATTTTCTCGAACATTCACTATCTAATTGTTTTGTTCATGTTCGTGTTTGTGAAATAAAAGTGTTTTATAAATATGAAACGACTCCATGTCCATCTTTTCCGATTTTAGTCGACATAAACTTAATTATACATTACTCATTAAATCCAGAACATTTTGTTTATAGACTTATATATGTTTTTCAGTTTCAGTTTTACCTGTTGAAATTTGAACAAGTTTCTTTTGATTTCTACAATGAAAGTGTATCTATTTTTATGATACCTTGTTGTTGTTTTTTAAAGAACTACAAAAGATTAAAAAATGATATTACACTAAAAACTACCCTTTTCAAAGAGTACTGTTTACTAGTTCACTGTTCTGTAATCTTAATAAAGTTGAATTTATGAGCCTTAAGGATAATATTTTTGTTTACAAATATTTAGATCTTTTATTCGTTTACTTTTTATTAAGAAATTTAAATGACTAGACACTATTTGCTGAGCGCCAATGCTGCTGAATACCTCTGATAATTGGTACTAAAACTCATCAAATTGCTTTGACTATATGTTGATAAAATACGATTTAATTTCTCAATACTATGTTGAAGTATGTAAAGAGTAAGTAACTAGAAGGAACTTAATCTTAAAACTCGGGCTTTGCGCTTTAATAAAAAGTAAATATATTATGCTTATTTGTTTATAAGTCTGAAGCTACAGATTAATTATCAGTGCTGTCTCCTCGGGGATATAGAAACCCGTGTGTTTAGCGTTACAAGCCTTTAGACTTACTTCTGAACTACTGGGAGGAGGGGGGGGCTATATTGTGCAAGAACATGTACAATTTCTTCATTCACCAGCGCGACACCTGCTGCACACAATGAGTTAAACGGCTTCATTAGAGGCCTCTATGGTGCCTACTTGTGAATTGTGGAATAGAAGAAATATTACTGATATATAATTTCAACTTCTTGAAGTAGCTACTTTTAATCTACTTCTCCTTGCATTTGTTCTTAGTCTGTGGTCCATAGACGCTAATGGCCGAAAGTTCTCTTTAAATGGCTCAGGGTAAGATTGCATTATTACTAAAAGGAAAGTACAGGCACTGTGTTAAAATACCATTGGGGTTCTCCAACATGAATAAAATAAACAGTTTTTAATTTATTTGTTTGTTTTGAATTTCGCACAAAGCTACGCGAGGAATATCTGCGCTAGCCGCCCCAAATTTAGCAGTGGGATGGGTTCGATACGTTTTGTTTTGTTTTTAATTTCGCGTAAAGCTATGCGAGAGCTATCAGCGTTAGCCGTTCCTAATTTAGCAGTGTAAGACTAGAGGGAAGGCAGCTAGTCATCTTCACCCACCGCCAACTCTTAGGCTACTCTTTTACCAATAAATAGTGGGATTTACTGTAACATTATAATGCCTGTAAAGGCGAGCATGTTTGGTGCGACAGGGATGCGAGCCTGTCTTAACCCACCTGGCCAAAAAAGTTTCGAGAAACGCTGCTCTAATGTATTGCTGAAAAGGACTACGTAGCTAACAGTACTAAACTGAGGCTCTTAAAAATCTAATCTTTTGTAAAGATCTATAATTCTAAAAAATTTTAGTCAAAATTTGTCTCATTCTGAAATTACGAGAATAAGAAAACGCTTTAATGGTTACTTATGTTATAAAAATGAAAATTAAATCTTAAAAGCAAATCATAAATGGCTCAGTACTCTTGTGGTAATGAAATGAAACATACATATTGGTTGAAATACCCGGATAAATGACATCATTTTGTAACCATCGGTCGCCATCAAAGTCATTGAAAGAAACACCCTTCCGTTTAGATTTCAGAAGTAGATAGTTAAGATGTAAGTCAGTTAGTTTCTAAATCATAGCTATTTGTTTAAATACAGATGCCTCTTTTTTGTCATTCTTTCCTTATCCGAATTATTTAAGAACTTTGAGGTTAAGTTACTGGACATTATATTGTGATATTGACAGTATCATTGATTCGTTAATTTTTCCTGTATAGGCCTATGCTTCACCAAAACTACCGCCAGTACCGGTGATAGGCCTAAGTAACGACTGATTTTTTTAAACATTATTCCAGAGTTTACTACCTTTATTTATAGTCTGCTCTTAATAAGCCAAATAACTTGGTTTAATATTTTCCAGACTTCATTTTTGTCCACAGCCTTGATCTGATCAGTACCAGCTACTAATTTTCTGTGTAGCCGATGTAAGTCTTGGTATATTTCGTTCCAACTTCCGCAATAAAATGTGTACATGAAATTGTTTGAAACTTACGTGAATAAAACTCATAAAGAGAACCCGTGGAGAGAAATTTGTAAGTTGTTTCCTAAAACCGTGAAATTGGCGCAATTCAGTTTTTTTCTCAACACATTGAAAGTATTTTACATGAATAAAACCTTTTATCAAGTGAATCCATGGACAGCAATTTGTAAGTCGTTTGTTAAAATCGTGAAAGTGGAGCACTTCAAATGACATTTCATGTAAGGTAAGATGTACTTTTAATTATAATGATTATACATATTCAGAGATAATATATTGTTTAGGATGAATAATTAAGAATCCATTATTAAAATTAGTTTTCATTTTATGATTTTTCTTGTAGTTTATATACACATATTTTATCGTATGTGTAGTGATATGTTTCAGTAATATTATGTCAGAAGTATTTAAAATTTTATATATAAACTGTAGTCGATATCTGCTTATTACACTTAATAGCAATTTCTTGAATTTATTTTTAGTGTCCTGGATATCAAGAGTACAGATGTAGATTGAAGTATATCCCAATGCCTATTTGGATATCACACAAATTAAAATGTGTACTTTATTACAAAACAGGTACTTTAGTAAATTTCCATGGTGTTTACTTATGGTGATAAATATGTAAATCAGATTCAATTGTTGTACATAAATAATATTTTACTTTATTTTGTCATTTTGCTTGTGTCCATACACATGCAAACAATCTGTATTTGTTTAATGTATTCCTAAAGGCAAAGTTTAGTAAATCAAATGTATGTATCATATTTTCATTTTGTCAACTGAATATTAATAGCATGTTAATTTTCTTAGATGGAAAACATTTCATCAGGTAGAAGCAAGAAAATCTTTCCTTAAATGAAGCATTAAAATGTTTTGCTTCTTCCTCTGAAGAACACTTGTCTATCTGGACTGGAGAAAGAAGCCACAACAGGTAAAAATGGAGAGGACCAAGAACCAGCATCGCTGAATTCGCTTGTTTGAGTAGCCCAACTTACATTCAAGGGAAGAAGACACTCCTCATGACCATCACTATCTGAGATTAGTGATTTTCTCCTCTTGACAAGTACTGCATCAACCTCCAAAATGGAAAGAGGCAAGAAGATGCAAGAAGTCCCTGCCCTGTAGTGCAGAATGGAAATGTAAGGTCCTTAAAGATGAGCAGCCCAGATTATGGAGTGACTTCATCCAAGGAGAGACTGTTTCTTGTCAAGCAAGTTGGTGTTAGACTCCTTGATTTTTTTCAACTGTATTTCTCTCTCATCATTTTTACCAAGATTGCTGAGGAAACAGATTAGCATTGCAGCATGGGGAACACCTAAACAAACATATCAGAAAGAAAAAGAAGTTGCTAAAGTGTATTGATGTTACTCTTGAAGAAATTTTAGCTTTTACTGGTATAACTATGAGATGGATTTTTATATACAAATTTTAGTCATTTAGAAAAGAAACCTTTTTTTTACTACTACATATGTACACCATTGATAAACTAAAGATTTCTTCTATTAGTTAGTGCTTTTTTTTCCTTTTTAAAACTATTTACAATGTTTAAAATCTTTACAATTAATGATGAAAAATAAAGTTGTACATAATTTTTTGCATGAATTCAAACTTGGTCATAATGCATCACAAACAGCTTGCAATATCAACCAAGCATGGGACTAAAGAACTACCTCTGAATATACAGTACAGTATTGGTTCCTAAAGTTCTGTAATGGAGATGAGTCTTGAAGATGACAAGAGCAGAGAATGTCCTTCTGTTATTAAAACGACAAACAGAGTATTAGTGGAAAGAAACCTGCACCAAACTGTTCAAGAAGTGGTATAAGAATTGGAAATGTGAAAAAGCTTAACAAGTGGGTCTCGCATGAACTTGCTGAAAACCAGAAAAAATCTTCATTTTGAACTGTGCTCTAAGCTGACTTTGTACAACAGAAATGATCCATTTCTCAATAAAATTATCACTTGTGACAAAAAAATTGGATCCTTTACAAAAACAGAAAGTGATCTTTGCAATGTTTTGATCATGACAAGGCTCCAAAATACTTCCCAAAGTCAAAGTTGCACTAACAGAAGATTATAGTCACTGTATGGTGATTTGTGGTTGGTTTTATCCATTACAGTTTGTTCAACCAGAGCCAGAATATCAGTGCAGAGGGATTGTTTTCAAGAATTGGAAGAAATTCATGGAAAAAATGTGTGAAAAAACATTGCATTAGTCAAAGAGGACCAGTTTTGCTTCATGATAATTTTCTGCCACACGTTGCTCAAACAATGCCCCAAAAGCACAACAGATTGGGCTATGAAACATTGCCTCACCGTTTTTACTCTCCACATCTGTCACCCGTTGATTACCACTTCTTCAAGTATTTGGACAATCTTTTGCAGGCCAAAAATTTGACAACATATAAGCAGCAGAAAATGACTATAAAGTGTTTGAGTTCTAAGACATTCAGATTTTATTATCACAGCATAAATATTCTTGTTTCTCATTGCTAAAAGTGTGTAGGTTCTATTTTGATTAATAATGTTGCTTTTGAATTTTTTTATTTATTATTAAATTTAAAATCTGCCATTATTTTTTGAACAACTCAATATCTCTGTGAGAATAACTTACCATCTATTGCAGAGTACTGGTCTACTATTTTTTCAGCTTATATTCCCTGTTTTCTTCAATACTTTTCAGAGGAAGATTTCTAATTATTGCTTGTTTCCTTCCTTCATTTCAGTGACAGTATTAATAACCTATCTAAAACATGATAAATTCTTTAGGATCTGTGCCTGATCATCATCTGACAGCTTTTCTAGCTCACTATAACCCTTTTATGGAACTTGTATTGGTGGACAAATGTTGGGAACAAAGGACAGATTTTCTTTTAAGCAGTATCTACCTAACAAGCCTA
The DNA here is from genome assembly GCA_011833715.1 of Carcinoscorpius rotundicauda. Lineage (NCBI taxonomy): Eukaryota > Metazoa > Arthropoda > Merostomata > Xiphosura > Limulidae > Carcinoscorpius > Carcinoscorpius rotundicauda. The sequence continues at coordinate 25,125,882 of CM022405.1, read as the reverse complement.
TCAAGTGAGAACCTGTGACTAAATATTGTTCAAATTTTAGAATATACTCTGATAAAGAGGGATATGTACCCTCCAAGAGATTAGATAACTAGTATAGTTGTAATGACTGATAGAAAAATAGCTTGAAGGAAAACACTTTTTTTTTTACTGCTAACTTTTATAATTCCCCAACTCTAAATTGCTTTTATTTGGCATTTGGACTTGTGGCACTGGTAGGAAGGACTATGTTCATTTAACACAAGTTTATGAGTAAGTTAAAAAGATGGAGAGTCAATTTTTTCATCTGTAGCACAATGACTGCAATGAAGTGGACTGATTAAAGAGATGTTCATGATCTTTCTACAGTTCATGATGCTAGAGTAGAAGTGACAAGATTAAGAAGCCAAAGATAATATTTGATTACAAAAAGTTTATAGGAGGGGTTGATTATTAATTTCTTAGCTATTATTCCATTTCATGTAAAAGTATCACATGGTGTAAAGAACATTTCTTGTACTTGTTAATCTCTCTGCTTCTTCTTTTTTTTAAACAGGTAATTAAAATTAGCAAGCACAAATGGAAGAAATTTCATTTACAATAAGTGGAATTTCTTGTGAAATCACTGATTGAAAACAGAGGAGGGCATTATTTTTTCAAGGAACCATTCATTTTGAAGAGTTCAAAGAAGTTAGCTTTTCTTTCTACAAAAACTAGTCAATAGGTTATGTTTAGAAAATAAAACTCAATCTGATTCCATTTATTTTCCACTTCTTTCAGTTCCTAAAATCTAAAATTTCTGTAGCAGAGGTTTGGTGTCTATAACACTGCTTTATTGTTATTGTTTTTTTGGGTTTTTTGCCAATCACTCAGTATTTAGGTTTTTCCACCTGTTTTATGTGCAGTTTTATTTGCTAATTAGTGTTCTAAAACTTGTTGCACTTAATAACCATAAAAAATTAAAATATTTCTAAAAAGACTTAAAAGAGTGCCCAAATTAATTTGTTTATATTGAATTGTATTTATTATACATTACTGTATTTTTTTATTATCAAACTTTGTTTTAGTTTCAGCTGAAGTATGATGGACAAAAATGTCAATGTTTCACTGATAATATAAATTTTCTTCATTCATCTTCAGATATCTTTTAGGTAACAATGTTTAGCTTATTTTTATATTTGTATAAACATGTATAATGTCTTCAGTGAATATATTCATAAATCATGCACTGTTTGTATGTTTTTTATATGTATACAAATATGATTATAATACCTGGGTGAAGCATTTACTGTGTATTTTGCAGGATTATCACACGTATATACTTCTCAGTACATAACTTACATCATTGATTTTTTTATTACAATTAAATTATCTGTAATAAATTTTTAACTTGTTTATTTGTGTACAAATCTTGTTTATTCCATTATCCTCTGTACTTTGATTCTGTTTTGGAATTTATATGTTATCTTGACTTGTAACTTTTGTGTATACTTTTATGTAATTTAACGTTTTTAAAAAACCTTTTAAGAAATATCAGAATAAACTTTTTACATGTCAGTATGTTTTAATTATAAAACTTTTTACACATCAGTCTGTTTTAATTATAAAACAAAATTAACAGAAATGTGAATCCTACTTGCCACTTAATAGATATTAACCTTAAAATTTATAAACGAGCTTCTTTCTTAAAAATATCTTTTTTGTTAATTTTTCAATATAATAATTAATATAATTAGATTTACAATATAACATGATGCAAGTTACTATATAAAACGTCACATTAATCTCGCACAGTTTTTCCAGAAGCAAATAAGTATTACAATAAGCACTATATTTGTTCATAGTGTAAACTCCAGAGAATGGTTTCTTTCGGCTGGCATGACCAAGTGGTTAGGGTGCTCGACTCCTAGCCTGAGAGTCATGGGTTCAAATCTCCATTGCACCAAACATGCCTGTCCTTTCAGGTGTGGGGTGTTATGTGATGGTTAGTCCTTCATTGAGAAAAGAGTAGCTCAAGAATTGGTGGTGATGTATAGTTGCCTTCCCTCTAATCTTACGCCACTGAATTAGGGATGGCTAGCACAGATAGCCCTTGTGTAGCTTTGGTGTGAAATTCAACAACAAACCTGTTCACGTGCAATGCTTATCATTTTTCAGTTTGTTGAATGTGAAATACTGTGATTGAAATAACAGAACTAAAATTGACACCTTTGTTTAGGATTAGCTAAAGGTTTTACATTTTAGTTTCAACATCCCGAGATGTTGCTTTATAAAGAAAATGGACTGGAAGAAGGTTCACGCACCAATTCTAGGAAACAGAACCAGCACTAATATATAAGGAAAATGTCTCTTTTTGTCAGCACGCTAAGTACAGATGTTCACTTATTCAAAGACCTTGCATAATATGCAGATACAACGTGGGTGTTTCAATCAGTTTGTAAGCATGCATTTACAATTTTGAGAACATTTACCTATTAAATTAATGTATACTTGTTTGATGTGAGCTATGTATGCATAACAGGCTTGACCTGAATGTATTTTCAAATGTACTTAACTGCAACTATAGACATGAAAGAATATGGTATTCACTTTCACATTAAATCAAGTGCAAGTATGAATTTGTAAGGTGTTTTTGTTTTTCCCTGAATTGTGCTTGCTTGATAAATAACCTACTAGTATATATTGACCAGAAAACAAATATTAAAATTGAAAATGGGTTAAAAAACAACAACAAAAAGCCTATAGATGTGTAATAAAGTTTTCGGCCACCAGTTTTTCTGGATTGGCCATTGAAGGAAAACTGTATTCTAGCTTTGGTATTATTAATCTTTCTGACCAGCTGGGTTAAAATGTGCTTGTTGTGTCGTTACCTTTCACAGAGTTGCATTCAAACTTTAATTGAATAACTTTGTTATTAGCATATATCAAAAATGGATAGGGAGAAAGCTTAAAGTTTTATATTAATTTTTTTATTATTATTTCAAACTTCATTTATCTGTGTTATGTGATGTATCCAATTTCCGCAGTTTTGAATTTTCTTTCTTGTAAAAAAGTTCATAGCAGTTTTCAACCAGTTAAATACAAACTGTAAATAATTAGAAACAAGTATATAAAACTTAAATCTCTTACATTTTATCCATGTTAAGATAGCAGAAAGTTTGTCAAACCCACAAGAGAACATCTTTCTGACTTTCAAGCTTGTTTGCTGCTCAGCGTTACATAACTGATAAATATTGTTGTGACTTATAGAAAGAGCAGTTTTCCCAAATAAATTTAACAATAATGTTTTCAGTTTTCCTACCATTATCCTTCATTTAACAATAGTTTTTTTAGGTTGTGCTAATAAACTATGGCACTGTGAACAGTAAAAAAATTGTTTTAATCTATTTATAGTTTACTTAGAGAAGTGAATAAAATTTAGTAGTTTTATAATATTTTATTTTAAAATATATATTATTGTGTCTGATGTATTTTTATGTTCTAAAATTGTAAAGTTACATAAACGTTTTTTGGATGGCTTAAAATATTACTCAAATGCACAGAGTTGATACCAGAAATCCATTATTTTAATGTATTATATTTTATATTGTAACATTTTTAACAACTACAAAAACCATAAACTTCAGAGCCAAGATCCAATAAAATGTATAAATGTCACAAGCTCAGAGATTGCCTGTGTGAAATAGAACATTAGATCATGTACTGTAGTAACTCAAGGGAAACGGTTAAAATAGATTGCTACTGTAGTGTGTTGTTTTTTATGTATAGAATGCTGCATGGTACTCCACTGGAACAATGTATTGTTATGAAACATCAAATTTAAAACAAACATTAAAATTTTTAGCAGTTGAAACTTGGATTTTTGTGATCAAGGCTGCAGTCATTGCAAACTTAAAAATGCTGTTAGTTATTTCACTTGACATTTTTCACTGTATTATTTCATTGGAAAAATTTTTATAGTTTTAGGGTAAAGAAGATCAGAAATGAAGTTTTCAGTTGTACTTAAAAAATACTATTTATTTAGAAGATTATGTAGGATATGAAAATGTATCGTGAAAACAAAGATGAAAAAATATTTTTATTCTTGTCAGAGAAGTGCACATTTCTGACTGCATTTAAATGTTCTATCAAGTAAGATGTCCTTAACATAAAACATGAGCCATGTAAAGCTGGATTCCATATTGACTATTCTAAATTTCTGAATTTTAAGGCTATCCATTTTGTTTGCTGTATACATTTAAAGCCACTTTCCTTATATATATTGCAAAGCATTAAATAAATAGAACAAAGAAATATGTGTTTCTGAAATGTATTTCTGTTTATAGGTGTGAAAATACATTTACAGTGCATTTAAAAAGTTACTATGCATTTGTATATTACACCCATCAGGTCATGAGCACAAATATGTATATAGCAGACCTGTACTTCTATTATTTGTCATTGATTATGTGTTTACTTTGTAAAAATGTCTTTTCTGAATGTTTGTGTGTCACATTTACTTAATTGGTGTTTCAGTTGACTGTTGAGAGCCATGACAGTGTGTAAAATGTCTGACAAAACCTGCTCAAGTGCAAATTGTTTTTGGTCACAAGCTCATTGTTGTGCTTGCATGAGTGACTTGATGTTGGAGGGTGTTTGTTGATTCATCATCCAAAATTGTCATCATTTTGGGAAGGTTTTCCTGCAATGTCATCTGCAGTTTGTTGCTTGTAACCCTTATTTAATGACATTTTAAAATAATTCTTTGAAAGGTGATGAAGTACACTTTTAAGTCTATGTAGCAAAAGTGTTAATTGCCCATTGTATTTGGTGCTTGTATTGAGCATGAGACTAAAGGCAGTGCTCTTAATCTGGAATATTAAGTCACCCATTACTGCAAGATATATTTTGGTTAGAAATAGTTGAAAAATTAAAATGAAAAAATCAACCATTAATGGAATAGTGCATTCACTGAGATTCTGTTGCAGTAAATATAAATAATGAGTGTGTGTGTGTATGTGCATATTACAGAATGTTCATGAGAAACACTTGTCTGTTTCCCCTACTCAGCAAACACCTTATTCTGTAAATTAACAGTTAATAGCAGCTCTTACTAATGACTGTATGTAATCTATTTTTAATGTGTGTGATGTAGTTGGTAGAATTGACAGTATCTTAGTGAAATGAGATAACAAACTCAATGAAGTGGCTGCATTTCTTCCAAATTTTTTGTTAATATTGAGGATTATATTGCATTTCCACAAATAATATTTATGTTCAAAATATGTGATAAAGTCATGTTTGGCATTATCAAATACCTATCTGAAAGTACTGATAACTCAGTTTCAATTTCATAGTTCTTTACTTATTACAGCTGCACAAACATTGTTGCGAGTAAATAGGTAGTCAAACTGAAACTAGCTGTAGATTTTGTATGAATACCACAATATCACATGATGAGCTAGTGTTCTAAAAATACAAGGAAAATGTTAAGTACTGTTACAGTTTTCAATTATAAATAAATACAAATATACCCTGTATTTGTTTTGAGCAGTACATATAAAATAGAATTAAATTTGTTTTTCTCATTTGTTGTTTCTATTTATAAATATCATTGTACCTCATGATTTTTCAGGGCCCTTAATGGGCTTCACTGGATTAAAAAATTGTGTAAACAGAATATACTTTCTTGGTAATTGAACATACAACACCCCCACCCCTTTTTTTTCTGCTTTGGTTATCCTTACAGAGCAGGCACAATGTCTGTGCTAGTAAGTGTACAGTATAGCTGTAATTTGCTTAAGGATATATGACCTTGTGATCTGTCATATGCTACGTAATTCATTTCTCTAATACACCAGCATCAGTATATGAATCCATAACTGACTCAAGCTCAACAGAGGGACTTTACAGATGTATGGGAAGAGGTCTTTTTTTTTACACAGTAAATTGTAACTTCTTCACTTGGTTTATTAATTTTGTAAAATGTCATTACAACCTCAGATCAAACATAATGCTACCTTTAGAAAACTGGCAAACATGAGACCTTATTTAGGTGTTCAGTTATTAGCATGTTAAGTAATGAGGATTCAAATATACAGTTTTCTGATTGCAAGTTGAGCTTTAACCACTAGGTCTCTCGTATCTGTTTACATATTGACAACACAGTGTAATCTTTATATTGATAGAAATGTTAAACATAACAATTAGCTGTCAGAGTATTCTCTGTTCTTCCTGGCTTATATTTTAATTTATAATTGTCACCCTTTTTCACATGGAACAAAAACTTGTGTTTCATGTGACAAAATTAACCCCCATCTCTTGCATGATTTTATTTGCCTATCTTATATACTAAATAAATAAATACACACTGAAAACTATAAGTTCCATGAGATCAACAGCTGTCAATGGAACACAACAGCGTGTTTGTTTCCATTAGGTTTATTAATCAAACTAATGGTATATACAAACTCTTAGATGAATAAATCTTATTTGTACAGTTATTAACACCACATTATGTGAATATGATTTTTGATTGATCAATTATGAAAGTGCTTTTACCTAATTTTGAAATTTATTAGTGACAATACACCATGATTTCACTGGAAGATGGTTACTGAAAATTCCACTTACCTTTTGTTTCTAAACAAATTAAATAATTAGTCAGAGAGGGAATTTCAGTGCATTACTTTCTTCTTGATTCAAAAATTGTTACATGAGGTTGGTGTATTGTACTCTTAAATCCATTTCAGATTTGTTTTTACTAGAATAGCATGACAACTAACGACTTTGTCAACAGTCTAGTTCATATGTTAATATATATATTTTTTATTGATTCAGTGTGATTTTCCTTTACTCCCATTGACATAATTTAGGTCCCAGGATGGAGGAGCTGGTGGTGCCCAAGGTGCTGAAGGAGTTAGAACACCTAACCCCCAACATCAAGCAGCTTCAAAGAGAGTACAACAGACGCAAGCCCAAGTTGATGAGGTATGCAAAACTAATGAAAGTGGTAATGCAGACTGAGTTATGGAGAAGGTACAAAATTTATGAAAAATCATGTTACTTGAAAATGTTAGGAATCAGAAATATAAAAAACAAAAGTGATATTTTTTGTTTGATTTTTTTCTTCATTACATCATGTTTTAGAACATTTTTCCTGACCCCAAGATCTATCTTAGTGGATCCACATAAATATAACCTAATATTTACAAAGTATCTTATTTGTTTTTAGCTTTGACCACCTTCCTACAACCATCAGTTCAAATTCTTAAGTTTGCTTTGTTTGCATGTAATTACTGCTTCCCAAATTAATTTTCTGTATTCATCTTTTTATATATACACACACACACACAGACACATATATACACATGTGAAGTCTAATTAATGTAAGTAGCAATACCATAAGGAAAAAGAAAGAATAATGTTTAGAAAGCTACTAGATGTGTAGAAAATAAGTAAATGTCTACTGTTTATTTTAAATATAAATAAAGTTTTAGAACTGAAACTATTCAGCTAAAATGTGCAGGGTAAAAGTTATTGTTCTATAACTTGAAAGCTGTAATAATGTTCTTGTATGCAACTTCTGCATTAACCATCATTTCATCTTAGCCATGCTTATATATAATAGCTTTTCATTTTGTTTCATAATACCCTTCTATAAATGAATTTAATGTGTTGATTTTGTCTGTGTTTAATGATATATAATTCAAAAAACTTGCATAATAAATACTATCAGACATAAATCGTAGTTGATGAGGTATGTAACACTAACGAGAATGATTTTTACAGAAAATATATATATATAGGGAGGAAGTTATGAGACTTAGTTCAGGAGCAGGTAAAAATCTGCGGTGTCCAAATTTGAAAAATTGTATCATAAAAACATTAGGCCAGGAATCAAAAATTAAAAAAATAAATAGAATTTTGCTTTGATTTTTTTAACTGCATAATGTAGATACATGTGTAAAAATGTTTCTTTTACCCAAAAACTTGTCTTAATTTCTAATTGTAAATTTTGCATTAGAAATTTTCTCTATAATATGAATTTTCAAGAAACAAAAACAGTTCTTATCGTGATATGGTGTATGTTACACAAGGGCTCGTTTGAAAGAATTACTAGTACAAAATATGTTTGTGTTAATTTTATTTTTATTTGTCATTATTTTTTTGGATACTTTGAATTTGAAGTTGCAGTGTTTGTTTACACATTGAACATTAAGTGCCATTAATTTTAAATTGCCATTGTTTGCTTTCAGTTTGCTGTTTTTGAAACACAATGAAGTTAATTTATAGTTTGAATATTTTGCTTTCTCTGAGAAACTGGCAGATAATTATTGTTATCCTGGCTGCAAGAAATATTTTGTTATAGTATGTGCATTGGCAGAGCCATCTACTTTTTGCTATATGTGAATTAACTAGCAGCAGTCAGTTTTGTAAAAAAAAACTTTACTATATAGCAACTTCTATATTTTAGTTTCCAGTTAAATTAATTGCATTCCATAACATTTCTAATGCAGTAACTGTTAGCAAAGTTTTTATTATATTTTAAATTATGATATATGTAAAACATAAATACGTAACCTCTTTTGTCATATGCAAACATTCACTTCATGTGCTAAAAGAGTTGATATCTTTTTGACAGGTTGCATCAATTTGACCAGTGGAAAAAAGACATTGAAATATTTGATAAGGAATTTACTATTTAAGTAATTTTTGTTTCGTAGGTTTCAGTTAAATTCAAATTATTCTGTACCTTCTGTTTATCTGTTATCAGTTTGCTAGGGTTAACCATGCTTTGTTATAAAAATGTATAAATTGTTGCATGCAACTTGTAACTAATGAAAACTAGCTATACACCTTGCACTCATGATATTTTGTGTTGATTTCTGATATTTACAAAATGCATGCTAATTGTAAAAAGAATATGTAGGTTTAGTTTCAAAGATAAGCAATATTAATAGCTATATAGGACAACAATGATACTTTAATAGTCATACCAACATAATGTTGGAAGATGAAAATTTGTTAATTTTTTTCCACTTTGCTTTGGCTGTGTGTTCTAGTTTGACACATTTTCAACCATTCTTTGGTAGGCAGAATATAATAATTAGGTAGTTTGAGCTGTGAATATTTTCCATGGTAGCCTATTTCATCAGTTATTTGCATGTAATTTTGTGATACTGTTTTATTAACACAAGAGTGAAAAATCATTACAGGACTACTCATTCTCTAGTTTTAAGGTTATTTTACATCAGGAGTTGTTGCTTTCTAGTGCACAACTCTAAAGTTCATTTTGTGAGGTTTATGTAAGTTGAAAACCATTCCTGTTTTGAGGATTCTGTTCATATTTATCATAAAACCTAGAGTAAGTTTCTGAGAGGACTTTTATTTTAATGCCCTTCTAAATAAAATTATAAGTGAGTAACAGTTATAGCACTGTGATATTTGTACTTCTAAGAGTTTAATGTCTTTTCACTTCCACCCTGTAAATGTGTTATGTATGTTATAAAAAGGAGTATTCTTCATCTAAAATGATATAATTGATAGAATTGTTAGAGATATTTAAAATTTTAGTTCTAAATACATTGATTACACAGGCCTACAATAGTTTTATATTCTTGAAATTTGTACATGTTTTATAGCAATCCAAAGATATCCATTTTTTTCTATTGTATATACAGATTTAACATGATACATAAAAGGAAGACTACAACACTTAGTTTTGAGACAAAAGAATGTAGATTTAACAAAAGAAAAAAATTGGGTTTCACAATTTTTTGACTATGTTTTTCTCTTTTCTTCAGTTTGTTTTCGTTAACAAACAATAATGAATGTTCATTATGGTAAATGAAATAATTTTATCAAAGTAAGTAAAAAGCCCTTACATGATAGAAAAACAAATTATTTTTGAAATCTACATAGCAAAATTATGAAAAAAATCCATTACTGAAATTAAAACAACTTTTATGAAGCTTAAATTTGCTGTATTATTTAACTGTCCATTTTCCAGGTTAAATTTGTTTGAATTGTTTTTATTGTTATAATCTACTATTTGACCCTTTAAACAAAATCATATTTTGTTCCACAGATAAGGAGTTGGGAAAAAATTATAAAGCTAATTATTCTAGTCAAAATAAGTGAAAGTAAGAATGGACTTTTTAGCAGATTGCTTTGTCACTCCAGATCATCCAATTCAGAAGAAAATAGCTGGAAATAAAACAAAAACCCAACAAAACGGATGCTATTTTAACCCTCTAATCCACATTGTAATGTACAAATCTGTCTTTGTTGCTTCATACACATACAAATGTATCATTTCCGTAGTTGAATGTTTTCACTTGCAGCTAACATTCAAAGTAAACCATGGAATTATTTCTGTTGGTTTCTGTATTAAACAGTGCTACTTCTAGATAATGTACACATTTATAACTTACAAAAGTAGATTTCACAAAAACATTTTTCTTGTGCAGTATAGACATGTTTCAGTTAGAAATTCAAGAAAAAACATTTTCCATTCTGTATTTTCTTAATGCATGCAGTAGAGAGTTAAAAGGCTAATATCAATTTTGATTTTGTGTTGAGTTCAGCATGACCTGAACTAAATTATAAGCATTTGGGAATTTTCTGAAATTGTAGTAAGCATCATAAAACACTTGTAGGCTCCTAATAAAGAAGAAAGGTCCACCTTTCAAAGCTCTTGGGTTAAAGGGTTTCTGTCTCATTTTTATCATACTTACCATCCAGTATATAATGTAATCATCTATAGAGATATTAAACATTGCACTAAGAAACAAAACTGTGACTTGTTATTGTAATGATTGTTTTTCACTATTTAGTTTTTTCAGTTACTACATGTATTTCTAAGAGGAAATGCCATTCTGATTTGTTAGCAGAAAAATAATATGAATTTTTTTCTTGTTGCATAATCCACTGGTTATTTCGAATTTGGAAGTGAGTTAGTTGTAATTCTGAACTGAGAATCAACTGAAATGTTTCAACATATGTATTAAAAGTGAATAGTAATATATTTTTGTGTGAAGTGTAATTGGGGCTAAATATTAAATTTTGTTTAAAATCTTCACTTTGCCACCAGTATCTAAATATTTTGTGCATATTTTTGCCCAGATGTAATGGATGTTTTGGATTTTTGTAAAACTTTTTTATGCCACTTGGAACTTTTAAATGTTGTTGATTTTGATTGTTTAAATGTTAAATTTTGAACTTTACACATGACACCTCAACTAATTGCTTCTGTAATAAAATGTTAAAAGTTAAAGTATCTGGTTTCAGTTTCATGTAAAATCATTATTTGCTTTGAGCTGTGAAATTAATGCATGAATAGTAGGGTCTTTGTATTGTGTCTCCTAATTTATGTAAAAATGGGAACTAAGCAGTATTAAGCAGGAAGACAACTTCTCCATATATTTTGATGTGTATATCTTGTTCATGATCTTAAATTGTATTTGTTAATAACTGACTTGACAGATCATGAAAAAATCTTATTATTACAAAAATGATTAACATGCCAGTTCGCATAACAAGCTTGTTTAAGTTTATTTACAATCTCTAATAATTCTAACCACAAACTTATTTATATTTTTATAACTTTGTTCTATCTTTACAAAATCTAGCTTCAATCCCTGAGATTAAATTAAATTTGTTTTCTGTTAATATCCTGTAACACTGTTAAACTAACTAATATTAATAACCCTAACCCCTTATCAGGTTGTGGATATTATGAAAACCAATGTGGAGAAAGTTTTGGAACGGGATCAGAAACTATCTGAGTTGGATGATCGTGCAGGTAAAAATGGATTTCGATGCTTGACAGTCTTGAAACGATTTTTCATTTTTATAAGCCTGCAAGAGTAGATAATATGGCGTTTAGTATGGCACAAAGTGTCATCTGTGAAAGTATTGTTTTTTTTCTTATGTTTTGACATGGTTACAGTTTTAAAGAAGAGCTATTTTACAATTAGTCTGAATATAATGGGGCAAAAGCTTCACTTATTGTGTTTAATCAGTGTTAAGGCTGAAACATACATACATTAAGATATTTACACTTTTTTTTTTTTAATTTAGACTTAATTGCAAACCAAAGCTAGCAGTCACCAAAGTTTGAAAACTAGATATCTTTCTGCTTATATTATCAATGGACTGCTTGTGTAGTTTAGAAAAGTTAAGTTTAAGTGAATTTTGAATTAACATATTATCCAAACAGTTATTTAATTTATGTCTTAGGGAATAAATTCACACCTAGAACAGTGGTTTAAGGTATCATTTGATAAATATTTTGACAGAGTTGCAAAATTGTTTTTCGTTTTTTTATTGTTATTTTTAGCTTTGTGTTTGTCTAACAATACACCATTGCATTTTTATGAGTTATGATACATAAATGATAAAGAAATATTTTTTTTTGCTGCAGTGTTTTTGGTTCTCTAAAATATTTCTAGCAAAATGTTATAAAATATTTCTTAGTATCTTATAAATCACCTTTACTTAGCTCTCTGTTACTGTAAAGTAACTTGAACACTGTTATTTTATATTGGCATGTATACTGATGTTTCCAAGTCAATTCTGTTTTGTGTATTTTTTATTTTCACTTAGCCATTCTATTGGTGCAGTTTCTAAGTATGTACATATCTTTGTGACTGATGTCCAAGGTTTGTTATCTAAAGACCTCAAGGCATTCTGTTTTTCACAACCAAATTTAATATTTCTTTATCATAATTGCAATTCGAGAACAAATTTAAATTTAAGTAGGATTTACTATTCTAGTGAAATAACATATATTAAGGCAGTAAGACTAAATTGATTTGATTAGATGTTTGATAAAAAATGCTTATATTTTAATGTATAAAAATTAGTTGATAACAGCTTGTAAATCAAAGATTGATATATAAATGAATTACCTACAAAATAATTCCCAAAATGATAAATATTATTATAGCATTGATTTTTATTATAATATAGTTATTAGTTAGAGCATGGCAGCTCATAGAATGGCTCCAAGTTTTTTAAGTATAGCTTTTAGCCCAGAACTGTCATCTATTGACCAATTTGAGAACTGATTACAATTTTAAAATCGGAAGGTTAAGCCATTTTTCATTGTTCTTTTTGGCTAACCCAAGATCTCATTGAGCAGTTTATTCCAATCCTACCTAAAAGAATTTCAACTTGAAAGTTGACTGGTAGAAATTGTGATGAGTAATAAAATCAAATTAAATGTACTCAAGCTCAATGCTTGGTATTGTTGGCACACAAGAATATAGCTAATAAAAATAAAAACTATTTATTTACTCTAATCTTGTCTAAAAGAATTTTAGATGCCATAGTTACTGAGAATTCCCTCTTGTTTTTTTTTAATCTGATCATTTTTTATTCAAAATTTGAACCTTTTAACTCGAGCATGGATATGAAAAATCCAAGTACTTGTAGGAATCTATCCATTTCACATGAAAAGTGAGAGTCCTGAGAAAAATGCAAGTTTAATTAAATCATTTTTTGAGTGTGTGGTCAGAATTTGGCCTGATGTTGGGCAAATTTTTTGTGAGTCTAAAATATCATAAGAGCAAACAATACGACACACACACAGTTTTTCATATTTGATGAACATCATTATGCATATACTCCAAATGCCCAGGAAATTGGTTTTGCCAGTGATTACAAGAGCACCTCCATTAAGTCTGTCATGATAGTCACTATTTAAGATTTACTTCTGTCCTTTTTGTTTTTATAAAGAAATAAATATCTTTGAATTCAAATCCTGTTATCATTTGTCATGGCTGTTATGTGTGAAGTAATATAATATATTCAAACTAGGTCAACATTTTAAAATTGAAATTAGTTGTATGTTAAATTATTTATAAATTTAGACAAGCAATAAGAATTAAATCAAACTTGTGTTTCATCTCATGAACTGCACTCTACATGATGTAAGGTTGCAAGGACTGCCATATCTGAGATCATTATAGTTCAGTGGCATGGATTAAACATGTCTCAGTTTGGCCATAAACACTGTTATATTGATGAAAAAAACAGTATAATTCAGTCATTACAAATTAAATTTAACTATCCAGTTTTGCGAACAAAGAATCATTAACTTGCTAACAACCCCTGGGACTAGTGAAGGACATTTAAACTAAAAACATACAGTAACTCTGGGTATTACTAACAAAACTCTGTAAGATGTAAAGTTTTTAACTTGTTTGTTCACAAAGAATGATGTTATTGTAATTATGGTTTTGAAATAAAAATGTTATTTATGTCGTAGTTATTTGCACTCAAACTGTTAAAATAGTTTAAATGCAAGCTAATTTTTATTTTATGTGTAAAAAGAGCTTTCATTTTTCATTTGTATAACTTCTAGAACCTCCCAAAAGAATATCAAAAGTTTGTTAAAGTAAATGTTTTTTCTTTTTCTTACCGTATTACTAACTCCAGCTATTATCATCAATGTACAATGAAAGGATATGATTAAAATGTGGAAATACAAAAATTACATACCTTTCAAGTTTGTGTAGAATACCCTTAATTATATTGCTTGTTATGTTTATAATTTCAGGTCCTTTCCTTTTCACATATAATTAATTTTTAATTTTTTCCTTTATTTACCGTAACTATTTATTATTATTCTTGGCATAAGTCAACAGCACCATTGAGACATTACAGTGTCTTTGAAAGACATGCCCAACCATTTGGCAAAATGTGTTCTCGTGACAGCTGGTTTGGGTATTAAAATAAAGTGCAGAACAATGTTTTGACCTTGTTAGGTTATCTTCAGGTTAACAATAACAAAAAAGTGCTACAGTTGATAAAGCAGTCAAATATGCTAGTCAGTTACATATACCTTGTGATGACAATTGTTTGCCAATTTTAAGATAACCATTGTTAAACTATAGTTTAAAATGATCTCTTTCTCATGGCTTTGTATATGCATGTGTACCATGTGGAGGCATTAAAGCTTAAAAAACCTGTTATGGGTTGATAAAATTTATTACTTCCTTTGCCCTTTATTCATTCAGAAAACTTTGAAGTGTACGAGTTAAAAATTGATGGAAGCATTTTAAACTTAATTCACATAACTTGGTGGTAATGGTGTATAATTAAGTCTTGAATGTAGCACAGTTATTTACATAGTAATGTGTTTAAAGGGCTGCCTGTTGCATGTTTGTGTAATTATTTAGAGTGTATGAACTGCACTGATTAAGAATATCTTAGTTCAGTGAAGATCAAATTTGACATTTTGTAAATGCTTATAAATCTTTGTTTTCATACCAGATGCATTGCAGCAGGGAGCATCACAGTTTGAACAGCAAGCTGGTAAATTGAAGAGAAAATTCTGGTGGAAAAATTGCAAAGTGAGTTAAAAATTGCTTAGTTTTTTAGGATTTGCTGTAAAACATTAAATTTAAAATATGAAAAATTTTCAAGTTGTATTAAGGTTCAAGCTATTGCACAAAGACATTTCCACAAAATATATTTGTAAAATTTATTAAGATATAGATAATTTAAAACTATTCCACCCTTCTCTAGATAATTAGCTGCAGACATTTTTGTTCTGTTAGAAACATAATTTATGTTTGCAGTTCATCATTGTTTGTGAGTTATACCAAAGTTCTAGACCTGTCAACTTGCAGTTATTTAAAGCAATTAATATTTGAAGATAATTGTTTGTTTCTGCCTCTAATTAATTTACATTTAATGATTTTTGTCCCTCCCTAGCACTAACTAACTCCAGTGGACAGAACTTTGTTTTAAAGTTCTTTTTTAGAAAAATTGTCATAAAATTCAGAAATTTGTTTATAACATGTTTGTTTGGTTTATAAAAGTAAAACTGCTTCTTCATTCATCTTGCTCATTGTTTATGGTAATATTATATATACATATATTTTTGGTTAAAATTTGACAATTTAAATCTATATATATGTTGCATTCTGTTGTTAGAGTGTATAAATAACTTGCATTACTCATTTAAAGTAGTTAAAGCTGTTATATTCAGATATTATCAGAGTTAATCCTTGGGAAGTAAAATGGACAGTGCATCCTGTAACAGAAATATATTTTTTCAGATGATTGCTATAATGGTTGGAATTGGTGTAGTTATCATAGTCATTATTGTTGGTAAGTATTTCACTTTCTCTGTTCTCGTGACAGATTACTTTTTCCAGTTCCCAAAACAATTGTTTGAGTTAGTAAACTCATTTCAGTGGATTTTTATTACATGCACTTGTTTTTAAATCTCTGACTAGGCCCTTTCAAGCAGAAGGTTAGAACATCAAAGACTCAAAATTTAACTTTACACTTGTGTAAACTTTTTATGCTACTGTAGTCATTAATTGTCTGTGCAACATATGAAAACAAATTGACTTCAGCTGTAAGATGTTTTCTGCAGGGATGTAATGGTAATAACAGAGTATTGTGGTTAACTCAATTTGTCATGACCACATGTTTGCTAAGTATCACTGGCTGTTAGTAACCATGACAGTGGCTTAATCTGGCAAGCGAGTTCAGACCCTCCTTGCCCCATGAACATGTAAGTCAGTTTTTAATTTTAGCAACTTCTATTTTTGGGCAATTTAAGAAGGCAACACACACATGAAAGGAGTCTCAAATATTTTGTGAACATAAGGATAGAGGATTTGGAATTAGTTAATTTATTAAAAATTTCAACAACCTTATTACCACAAGCACCCTTCACTCAATGTTTCAGTAACTTGCATTCAAGAATTTATGAATCTACTTTTTATATTGTACCAATTAATATAGCCTAAAATTGTACTACTAATCCATAGTTTATTATTATATAAGCTTTAAGTTCTTAATTTTATAAGACAGTATTTTAAAACATCTTGAATTTCCTGTAATATGACGTTTTCTCTGGAAATCTCTTTATTTTATCCATAACCCCTTCAGTAAGTACGAAATGCAATGTAAGTTACTCACTATAAACTTTCATTGTTCAAACAAACTACAGTTTTGTTTGGTTAAAGAGTACCAAACAGAAAATCGGACCTCTCTTGCCACATCTTCTCTTTCAGTATTTGTTATTAGTACTTTCTTATGTTTACTTGTGTATTATCAATAACCACTAGAAAGCCAAGGTTTTCATCAGCCTAATAACTTGTTATATAACTCGTTTCTGAACACAGAATTGTCAAATAACTTGTTATATAACTCGTTTCTGAACACAGAATTGTCAATTTCACTTTTAGTGTAAGCTTCATTCACACAGCAAAAATAATGACTGGCTTGAATGATTTTGTAGTGCTTCTTGTCATACAGCTGGAAATCCAGAAAAGTTGTGGTAGTTGGGGAAGTTGTCTACCTTTTGCATATTATTCTATGCTCTTTGGTGCATCATTTAATTGTATAAAAATTTAGTGCATTACAACCATTAGGATATAAAAAAATAGGGTTTTGAGTTATAGACATAAAACAGTAAGAAAAAAGATGATTCAGGTAAGTTCTTTGTTTATTCTTTACTTATTGTTATAAAATTAATTGAAATGCAAGTACAATAAAAAATGTTTTACAAGGGGGGCATGTGAGAGCAGCTTATGGGTAGTTCCATTTGATAATGTAATATAAGTTCCACATTCTCTAAGTGATTTATAACTGATAATGGCACAAATTGTAGTTAGACATGGTTCTAAGGACAATAAAATGAAATTTTAAATAGATGTGTATTGTTAGCCACTTAGAATAAATGAATATAGTTTTATATTTCACTTTGAAGTCGTTCTGTAAAGTAAAAAGGTGGTTTAAATTTACTCTTTTGGTGGTTATGAGGTTAGAATTAATTGGCCAATATTGTGTAGAGTTAGGGTAGAGAAAATAACAGATGAAATGTAACATTTTCTGAAAACAAGTATTGGAAATGTATTTATAAGGCTTTAGAGATTACATAAATTTGAAATTTATGAGATGAAATTATGTTTTGTGTGTGTAGATTATTAATATTTAAAAATAAATTATTAAATTTATATTTCTTAAAATATAGAACAAATCGAAAAGTAAAGCAGACAGTTATCTCTTGTGCTGTAACCTTTGAACTCCGTTGCTGTTGGACATAATTTCTAAGCCTATTAAAATTTTGCATGTGAAGGATATGAAACAAAATTGTTTTAGGTTTTTATATATACAGTTCAATAACCAAAAAAATCATAATAACTGTACTTACACCATAGAATTCCATTACAATTTTAGTAACAAAAGTTTTTAGACTTTTTATAAATATGAAACTTCAAGCAGACTAAAGACACACCCTATCTCATTGAAATCTTGTATCAAAAGAATGTGGTAGCACTTTCAAAGATTAAAATGGCTGAGAAAACCACTCTGGGGACATTCTAAGTTACTGATTGGTTATTGACATCTCATATATTGTAGTATATGACCATTTCAAAAAATGAAGAGTTGAATGGGGTCGCTGTGTTTGATTCAGAACATATGCCATATCTCAGCAAAATAGAAGATAAGTTTCTTATTTTATATTCCAGCTTGTAAATATTAGTAATTTGAGTTCCTAATATGTATGAAGTAATAGACTTAGTATTTTGACATCATAAACATCTAAAAGCTGTGTTTAGTTGTGTTTAAATATTTACTTTCAAATTAGGAAAATAACTCATAATATTAAAGTTAGAATTATAACATATACAGTTTGGTTCCAAACTTACTGGCATAAATTCATGAGATAGTAGTTCAATAAAATTTTGAATGCAAGTCAATAAATGCAATGACATAACCTTTGATCTGGGAACCTGTAGCTTCAGCCAAAGGGGTAAAACCACTAATATTAAAAACTTATTGAAAAATCAAATTAAATGAAGTATTTAAATTGTGTGCTTTCTTTTATATTTTAAACTATAATAATAATTTTAAATATAATCTTCCCTCTTTTATTTTTTTTATTTTTATATAAAGCAAACAAGCCTCTTTATTACCTGTAATATTACACCTAACTAGGGATGACGTCAACCAACTAATCTATTCTTACAGTGACTGGCAGTGTTGCTATTTGCCATGAGATGACCCTGACATAGTGGGTAACATCCCAGACTCTCAGTCCAAGGGTACATTGTTTTCATTCCAATACTGCAAAAATATTGCTTTGCATTTTGGAGCCAAGGGTGCATTATAAGAGTTGTATTTGAGTTGTACTGATCAATTAGAATAGCCATAGAGCTTGAAGTGCACATTTTTAAATAACTACCTTCACTCTGGTCTGTTGATTCAAAGTTACAGATATCTAGTGCAGATATCATTCGAAACTAACAAACTTCAAAGTTTGTAAAAAAATCTGTTTTCAGAGCTTTTACATATCTGATCATTTTATTCATTTTTAAACCATGAAACTGTATTAATTTATTACTTTAATATACACTTGTTTTGACAGTATCTTTTGTACTGTCACAACTTCCTAAACTGTTTCTTTATTATAATTATTATTCATTCTTGAAAAGCCTTGGTCAACTGAAAATGAAAAGTTATTGAAATGATTTATTTAAATCCATTGAAATTGAGTTTACCAGTCCTTTTATTTGTTCTTGTATTTCTGTTTATTTTATTAATTAACACCAGTCCCCGTAATTTTTTATTTGCAGATGTGGGCGATAATTATAGGAATAATTCTCATAATTATTATTGTCATTGTTGGTAAGTTTTTGTTTTGTTTTGTATATTTTTTGTTTTGAAGTTTTCTTAAGTTTTTTTTAATTATTTGTTTTTAAAAATATTAGTAAATTTATTTCACTTTTTCTTTATGATTGTTCTTTTGCTTTGTCAATTTATATTCCTTATTTTCCAAATAATTCCAAATTTAACTTCAGTTTGACTAATTTGCAATTTTCATCGTTATACATGTTCTTATGTGGTAGTAGTCTTAACTGTTAATCCTCAAATATAGAACTAGTTTTTGTATTGAATGCTAACAGTGTGATCCTCATAGTGCATATTGTTGCCTGTTATGACATATATATATATATATGCAAAGAATTGATCAAACATTTTGGGAAAATCACCCACTATTCATGTACTATACAGAGCTTTATCAGTACTTAGTGGGATGAACTGTAGCACTGATGGTGCTGTTTAAATTTTGAGGTTAGTGATGCTTTCACCAGCAGTCATAGACCCTCAAGCAGTTTGGTGAATAAATGAAGAAATGTGTGTAAAAAAAATTTTCTTCTAGAATTGACATGGAAATGTTTACATAAATGATTTAAAATATTTACTTGTAAATGAACTAAATTCCAGAAAATTAACTGGATGTTTAAAAAAAGATCTTTATTTTCATTTTCCTCGTTTTAGTTAACCACTTGACAGCGGATTTTTAAAAGCATTTTTATGTCCTGCTAGCGGGGTTTTTTTAGAAAAATTGCATAAAATTGAAAATTCTTTAAAAAAGAACAATTAAAAAAATATGAATAAAACTATACAATATAATGATAAAAATAGATCATTTTATTATCAAAAAGAGTTTCCAAGAGGATTTTGTGTGGTATGCCTTAAAGCATGGTTTGATACAAAGTGGAATGCCACAACAATCATATTGGTATACAGTTTCCTTTCTTCTGCCCTTTTCATAACACACTGCACACCGTTTTTGAGGTTTCTGTTTTTTAGCACTTTGCTCAGGTTTGATTCTTTCAGGAAAATGCCGCCCTTGTAATCTCAATGGAGTTGGAATGCTATGGGGACGATCTTTTTTAGTATACCAATCAGGAAGATTAGCTTCAAGAATGATCTCTTTCACAAGAGTAAGCTTGAATTCTTGAAATGATTTTGATCCACCGATCTACGCCACCCATACCTTTATTGTAGTCAAGGACACATTGTGGCTTGCATATGACATTGTCTTTCCTGTCTTTCTTCCCAGTATCCACCATAATTGAGATGTGCATAGTAGACAACATTTTGACATCTTTTTTGTCCTTCCAGACAAGTGCCATGATATTTTCATTGCTGGATATCACACTAATTTCTTCCTTTTTTCCATTCCAATATCCTTTGGCATATTTTTTCGATTCAAGCCAACAGTTCCACATGCATTTGTTTTTTCTTTTATGAGCATTGAAAAGAAATTGGGACTTGAATACCAGTTATCAAGATAGACATTGTAACCTTGACCTAACAGTGGTTCCATAAGATTCAGAACAACCTTTGTGCTTGCTGGTAAATCAGGTTCATTGTCCTGGCCAGTGCATATTTTGAAGTTCCAAATGTAACCAGTCTCTGGTCCAGTGGATTGACACAACTTGTAAAATTTTATACCAAACCTAGCACATTTGCTAGGATTGTACTGCTTGAAAAGTAAACGTCCATGAAATTTCATTAGGGACTCATCGACACAAATTTCCTGACTAGGAATGTAGACTTTCTGAAAGTTCTGAAGGCATGTGTCAATTACATGACGTATTTTGAATAAGCGGTCATCTGGATCTACATTATCGTTGTCACAAAGTGCAAGTTGCTCATTATCTTTCTGAATCTGTCTCGTGGCATAGTCTTTGGAAAAAATGGTGTTTCAGTAGTATCATCACGTGTCCAGTATGAATCAAACGTAGGTTTTTTATGATACCCATGAGAATGCACAAAGCCAACACTACCTTTATTTCATCACATGTACAGTCCTTCCATGCAGAATCATGACGCAGTTTTCCTGGCTGTGGATGAGCATTAGCATATCTATTAGTTTCCACAGTTATGTGATTTATAAGTTCATTTGGAAAGAAACAAGCAAATAAATCAGATACGCTTCTGTTTGCATTTAGATCACTTTGTTGAATACCTGAGCTTCCTGTAAAGTTGTGTAAAATTGGACGATTGTCTCTCTTAGTCCATTTAATTGTTTCTGAATCCTGGGGCTATGGACGACGACAAGGTGGCTCAGATTCTATTTGTTCATCATTGTCAGGTTGAGATGCCTCACTATCATTGTCTGTATTATCACTTTCCTCATTATCAGAAGAGCCAGAATCCACAAACATCATGGCAGCTTCTTCTGCAGTAGAAACTAATTTTCTTTTATAAGCCATTAGGTATTCAATCCTGTTGAAATTTTATTCCAAGAGGTAAAAAACAAAATATAAGTCTAAAATAAGTTAGAGACAAATCAATAATTCATTATTTTTATTCTTCAAAAATCAAAGATCGCCCTCTGAAATATTACATGTTAGAATTATTTTTTCTAGAGTAAATGTGTTGCCAATTAGAAAATCTCTTTCCTGATTGGTTGTTAGACGCCACTAAATTGCTAAACGGTAACAAAAACAACAGGAAACACCCAGGGCTTTTTTTAAATGAATAGGCGTATATATACTTCATCCGCTTATAGATCTACATTGAAATTTGCATATATATACGTCATCCGCTGTCAAGTGGTTAATTTGAACAATCTTACACTACAGACCGAAATGGAAATTATATATAAGGGTTAAAGAATTAAACTCAAACTTCAGGAACTGACAACTTGGATTACAAAATAAGAACCTTCCACTTTTGTGGCTAGCTGAAATACCAATGTATTTAGCAAACCTAACAGAGTAGCTCCTCCCACCATTCCATTCATTCAAAAGTTCTTGTATGCTCATGCCTACTTTTCCTAAGTACGTGTTTATAACTAATTGAGAAAGCATGTTTCAAACTTTGTAAATCTGGCAGTTGTTTGTAATTAATAAGAAAGAGAAGGCTGTAGTTTTACTGGAAATGTTGAAGACTAAGTCGTTTTTAATCTACATATAGCTAAGAAAGCCAGGTAAATATATACACACACTTACATACTTTATACATCTATACTGCTAAATTCCAACCATTTTAACAAATGTTTAAAACAGCAATTGCATTTATAAGCTGTTAGAAGGGACATACAAACTGGAAATTGATATCATGCAACTGTTTAATTTAACTTTGCATATATTAACCCTTTTCAGGGTAATGAGTGCTACTTGGGTTTATATACCACATTTTACAGTTTAAATGAAAATAATGATTCTATTTCAACAATTTTTTTTATTAAAAATAAGATTGGTGGTTTGATATATCTTAATACTGGATATAATTTTGAAAGAAAAAGGTTTAAATGTTCAGAATTATTTTTGCACAGTGCCCAGGAATCTAATGTGTAAACAACATTCTAATAGTTGTTTTTTGTTTGTCTGTCCCTATGCATAGATTTATATTTGGCAAGAAACTTTCAACTCCTGATAATTTAATTATCAGTTTTTTTTCTGTTGGTTTCACACTTTTATGACCTTTCATCAGATCATAACTACAAGCAAAGTTTAAATAGTTTGGATTGGGCAGACTATTAACTATTTATATTAGTGTAAAGTGAATAACGTGGTATGAAAAGCAATTTATAGTTTTGTGAGAAAGCGTGCAACCTAACTCGTACCAAAAAGGACAGTGAAATTAAATGTAAAGTTTAGGAGTCTTATAATTAAATCACACATGTGGGAATCTGTTTATTTTTTATATGTTCTTTTCACTCCTGAAAATGTTTTTTGTGTTAAATTGTATTTGAAAAAGACATCAGGTAAGCCTTATTAGGTTTAGAGAGTGTGGTAAGCAGTAGCAAAATATTTCAATGACTCGAATCTTAATTTATTCAATTGAAATGACAAACATAAAATAAATAAATAAAAAATATTATAATTTATTGTTAACAGAGTATATTTATTAAATATAAATCAATTTTGATTCAGAATATTGTCATCTACTCTGACTGGTCACTAAGTCAAACTAAATAGTATTTAGTTTGTTTCAAAGTTTCATGCAGTTCGGTTAATAACTGTCATTGTGAGAAAGAAAGAATCTAAAGATATCGTTGACACTTTTACCAAAGTTTAGTAAGGGTTCTTACTGTGTGATTAAATACTAAACTCAGTTATAAGTTTAAAAAATACGAGATGGAGTTGTTGTGAGATTGTATTAGACTAGTGTGATAATTTATTGGAAAGTGCAAATTGCATCATGATTTACAAGTATTAAACTAGTATTGGTTTCACCATTAACATTTAAAGTGTAACTTTTCTTGTGAATATATTTCCCCTAACCTCTACTAACACTTTTGTGCTTTCTTTATCTGCTGCTTGCTTTTGTGGTTACCTTTAACCTTGGAAGCCTGGGTCTATAGTGGCTGAGGAAATTGCCAGTCCCCCTCTTGATACTGAAGCCCATGGACAAGTACAGAATCATATTCTACTGGGCCAATGTACATCAGGAGTAGGGAATAAATATATTATGGAAACAAATTCACTTGTAGCAGTTACCTTCCTTTTTCCTCTCTCCTCTACCTTTTTGATGTTCATTTTAAATAATGTTAGTTCTTAAATAAATATGGAAGTGTTCATGTTTAAAACTGTCAGTTTGTTATTTATTTGATAGTTGACTTTTACCTTTGTCAAAGTTAGTGTGTTAGATCTACTAACACGATACCTGAAATCTATATCAAGATATTAACCTGGTTAATTTTGTGCATCACTTCCAGGTGTATTGCATGTAAGTAACCCACCTCCCTGAATTTGTTTCCATAATCTAAATTATTTAAAGGAATCTCATAATTTGATTAACTGATTAGGAACTAATAGATAAATCACTTGTTACCTCTCTGTGTTCATATTTCATAACTCCTTTAATTAGAGCAAATGAATTCATTCTCGTGTGTGGAATGTAGAGAGGTTTGGAGTTGAACAAGATTTGACCAATCATTAAGCAGTTATATTGAAATGTACATTCTGGTTTTGTTTTCCATATATAAGTGCTGTTATCTCTGCCATAAAAGGCAATATGATTTTGTATTTTCATGTTGTAATAAAGCTTCTCATTTTCTTGTTCCTTCCCATTGATGTCCTGTGTCTGAGTTTATAACTTGCTGTAGATGCAGATCATTTATCATCTTTACTTTGACCCTTCATATACATGTGCTTTCTTGTTTTGACAGTTTTTATTTTGAAGTTTTTGAAATAATTATT
Source organism: Carcinoscorpius rotundicauda (assembly GCA_011833715.1). Lineage (NCBI taxonomy): Eukaryota > Metazoa > Arthropoda > Merostomata > Xiphosura > Limulidae > Carcinoscorpius > Carcinoscorpius rotundicauda. The sequence continues at coordinate 25,100,947 of CM022405.1, read as the reverse complement.
CCAAGTTTGCCTTAATACTGAAGAAGCCAGGAAAGTTTCATTTTTAGTTAAAATATTAGATATGACTAGCATTGATAGGGAGTCTTGCAGCTTTTCTTAAATGTAAAGTTTATGAAACAGTTTGTTCAAGTTTACCTTAATATTGAAGAAGCCAGAGAATGTTTCTAATTTAAATTAACGTTTGGTAGGAGTTGCATTAATTGAGAATCGTGCCACTTTTGAAAAATGAAATGGTGAGATTTTCACCACTGTTCAGATCAGCAGTAGCTGTACCTTTTTCAGGGTATCCATCAAGTAACCAATTAATATTTGTAAACATGTATGTACATTAATACACAAACAATCCAATAATGAAAATGTATTTTTTTCTTTTTTGCCACCATAATTGCATGTTAAAATAACCTGGACAGTGGGACAAGTCAGTGAGGATGTATTACTAAAAAATTAACATAATTGTTTTTTTGTTTATTATAAGGAATGTAACTAAGCAACATTTTAAGTTTGCTCTGAAGAGCAACAATAAAATAGGAAAATGAGAAGTATTTAAACAACTGATCACTCGTTTATTTTTAGTATACTAATACAGTATTTACTTTGAATTTATTGATACTAAAGGCTTTTTTACATTGAAAATAAAGCATTTACATAACTTAGAATTTTAAATTTCATTTGACATAAATGTGAAATTTCTAAGTTTAATGATGCAAGTAGTTTTATCTCAGCCAGACAAACTGAATGCACACTTCTATTATGCTTGGATTACATTGTGTTATGTTTCATATTATGTTTGGATTACAGCGTGTGATATTTCTACTGATGAAAAATTACAATTGTTTAAGTTGTAAATGTGTAAAAATATGTTTTTAATTGGATACTTGATTTTGGACATTTTTTTAAATTTTATTCTTACTGTTTGATTTTGCACATTTTTTAATTTTATTCTTACTGTTTGATTTTGCACATTTTTTAATTTTTTTCTTACTGTTGAGTTTTTTTTGTAGTTTGTTTATTTTTTTTTATTTATTGCAGTGTTTGCTGTCACTCAGAACAAGAAAACTTAAAAGTCAGTTGACAGTTGCTTTTCTTTATGATGGCTGTATCTAATGTCTCCACTTGCATTATTTAAAGGAGTAATAACGTTGTATATATATATATATATACATGTATACAAGAACTATATTTGGCTAGTCGGTATATGAGAAGCTTTTTTCCTTAATTTGATATATTATTACATGCACTGTTAAATTTAAGATAACTTTAGTCATTTTTCAATTGTTTATTTTATTCCACATAAAATAATTTGTCTGACAAACAGAAAAATTTATTAGCTTCTTGAGCCCTCAGTGGGTATGAAGAAGCAATGTTTGTTTTGTTTATAATGTACAATGAACTTTTAATATATTTTTCCTTTATCATATTTAACTGTAATTAATTCTCACTTTGTTTTATTTTACTTATAGGCTTTGTTTTATTAATACTAAGTCTCAGTCAGTGGTTCCCAAATTTTATTATTCATATACCACCAGATTTTTTATTTTGATGGACCACAGTGAGATCTGTTTTGTAATTATACAACCTGTCTACAAACTACATGAAAAGAACCCACAGATTGAGAACTTTCTAATACATCATAAATTGTGTTTATGTAGAAAATATAAAAGTGATGTATATAGAGATACATTTTTTATCTGTGCATAACAAACTATGCTGGAATGTGTTTTTGTTGAATTTTTATCATATTTATTACTAGTAAATTAAGCTTTCTGAATAGTTTAAGCCTAATTAAAAAAAGTGCAACTTTATTTTAAAAGAGTAAACTTCTTAACTCATTGGTAGATTAATTAATAGCATGTGTTTCTTGTTTTTTCACATATATCTGGTTATAGACTGGATCTGATTTGATAACTGTGTATGATTCTGATTTTGTTAGTGTTTATTTTGTTCCTACCACAAACTTCAAATTTAGAATTACCATTGGTTGCAGTACTTGTGATTAAACAAGATAGGTATGCATACTGTCTTTTATTTAAATATACATTTTTCTTCTCTTGGTTTTAAATCAGAATTTTCATAATTTTTTACTTAACCTGAATTTCAGTACCCAAGTTTAAAATAACATTTTACAGTGTGTTCTGTGAATAAGAGAGTAAACACGATTGGTTGGGCATACTCTTTATTTTATGGTTCCAAATAACAGAAGCCCATTCATAAATGCTATGTTTATAAAATGTTTTCTGTAGTAGGGTACAAATTACATGTACTAAATGCTGAACAACAGGAAATGAAGTGCATTGTTCATACATAAAGTACAGAATATAATAAGGCATGTCAATATACTGTTATGTTAGTGTTAGAAATTAGTCTTATGATCTTTGTTGTCAAATTTAAGGTTTTTTTTAGTGTGTTTTTTTTCCCTAATTGAGAAGACAAGGCTCTGTGTGTGTTTTTTGCCTTTATTTAAGTATGTGGAGACTTTGAAGAAAAATACCAGTGTTTTTTACATTATTGCATCCAGACGCATCCAAAAGGTAACACTCTTATCCTATTGCATCCAGACACATCCAAAATGTAACAAACACTTATCCTAGCTTCCTTTAAACATATTTATTGAATATTACAACAAATTAAGGTACCAGTTGGGTATTGTCTACTGGTTGACATGCTGATCGACGTGTCAAAATTATAGGTTTGAGTCTGGATATCCTGCTGAGCATGCTCTGTACTTGCAGTTGAGAGGAAGTTAGAATTGTAAAAGTCTCTCCTAATATTTGACTAGCAATATCCATGTAGGTATTGTATGCTAAACAACTGATAGTCTTCCTTATAGTCATAACTTTCATGTTAGAATAATTATTCATGAATCTTTTTGGAGGTGATATAATCTTACTCATGTCGCTTAAGATACCCTTCTGACTGAAAATATTATATAAAATTACCATAAGTATATGTTTCCCTGATATATATAAAGACACATACATCTTACAGATGTAATAGCTAACCCCACAATGAAAACTGTAAATTAGAGGTAACAGTAAGGGTGGTGTTTGTTGAGGCTAAAGCTACCCTAAAATGTGCCTTAGCTCCTTTTCCCCCCCATATAGTTTCCACAATGCTTATTTTTAAAGTTTGTCCACATTTTAAGTATAACCGTTTGTGTTTAAAAATATGTAGATTACAATCCTCTCAATTTTTTAAGCCTACTTCATATTCCCTCTCAAATGAAATTTCTGTAACCAGTATCTTGTGCTTTGATCTTCTAGTTGACCCCACATTATTAATTAGTTTCATTTACACTTTCAGAAATTAGTATGAACTATCGAAGTTGCCTTTTTATTATTATTAGAAGTATGGTTTTTCTTATCCTTAAATTTTATTTTTTAAAAACTGTTGAGAAAATTCTAGAAAGTCCACCCAAATATGTACATTTACTTTAAAAATTGCTTCAGTTCGTAGCAATTTCTTTTAGGGTCAGTCTCCACAAATTATTTCTAGTCCTCCTTTTGAATGATATGTCTGGATAAATTACTTTAATTTTCTAGCTCAGTACTTTTCAAGATGGTTAGCTCATTCAAAAGGGTTTGAAGGTTGATCATTAGGGAGTACAAGAAACTAATAAAAGAAGTGGAATGTCACTAATAGCAAAGGTTATGTCATACAGTCAAGGTTAGGGATATGAGAGTTTTTCTGTTAAAAAAAAGGTTATTTCATCTGAAAAAGTTTGGAGCCACTGCTCTACGGTTTGTAAGATATTACCTTTCAGGTATTATTAGCCCCATTTAGACTTGTTTAGGAACAACTTATCAATATTTTTTTTCTTTGTAACTTTCCCTGACTTGAATAGTTTTAGCTATTTGTATTGTTTCACAAGCACGCTTATTTTATTAACATTTCATCGCTTGATTATTTGTATGGAACTGTTGCTGTAATGAGTTAGTCGTGGCTTATTGGTACAACAGAACATGTTTTATTTTTGTGAGCTAATAATAGGTTGTTGATGTAACATACCATATTTTTTGTATGAAATGAATTGATGGAAGCTTGCTGGTACAACATAAGTTTTATCTGTAATAAGCTAATAGTAGCTAGCTGGTACAACACAACATCTGTTTTGTCTGTTACGAGCTAATAGAAGCTTGCTGGTACAACAGAACAAATGTTCGTAATGAGCTAATAGTAGCGAGCTGGTACAACACAACATCTGTTTTGTCTGTAATGAACTAATAGTAGGTTGCTGGTACAACACATCTATTTTGTCTGTAATGAGCTAATAGTTACTTGCTGGTACAACACAGCATTTGTTTAGTCTGTAGAAAAGATAACGTAAGTATGCTGAAAATAGTTGTGTTGACTTCTTATTATGAGCAAACAAAATGACCCCGAAAGAAAACATTCCGACTAGCGTGCACTGTTTGAAGTTTTATAGCCCAGCACCTTCGTAACTGAAAGATACGTTTGACGAAGCGCAGTTTGTAAATTTTAAGGCATCACATAGCTTTGTATGTCACGTGTGTCACTTATCTCTTAAGGCATAAGAGTCTGTTTTATGTTTGAAATTCTACGACATCTGGCTGTTAAAACATTAAGCGTAAGCTTGAGAAAACCATGATTTTTTATCTTTAACAGTTATAGCTCTACATTTGCAGAAATATCAGATATGATATGGAAGTCTTATATTTATGAAACAGGAATTTTCGAAACACAATTCACCAAAACAAAATAAACAATTGGCTTGGTAAACTTGTTCTCAGTATTGTTTTTGTAAACATTGATGTAATATAGCATACCAAAATATATGGCTACGATTGATGTTTATAGTATGTTTTTAAACTGTTGTTAAAATGGTAAAGACAAAACTGTTTATTTTGTACATTTTTTTGGGGGGGAGACGTGTTTAACATTTGTACTTGTTGAGAAACAGAAGAAACACACTTTACACATCATAATGTCTTTCAAGCAAAATCAAAATGTACCAGTTGAAAGTTAATACTCGGCTAAAGCCTCGAGTTCGTGATGGTTCCTTACCATTCCCATATTGACGGGTAGAGTAACCTCTTCAGAGACTAACCTGAATATATATAAAGTTGAAGTCGCATTTTAAGTCTTTCAAGGCTGTAATGAACAAGTGGTTACCACCATTTGATTCTTTGATTCTCGTTTTCAGGTTAGATATAATGGTTATTAATATATCCTCGAAAACATTTAATTTATGTATATCTGGTGCAAAATATACGTTCCTAGCTTGAAGACGCTAGTAATTTGACCATTGCAAGTTTGCAACTACTTGGTTTATTCCGTCATTTTAGTTCGTTTTTATTTAATGCATACATATATATACACACACACAGTTGATAGTAGCTGAAAAAAACTAGTTTTGTGTTCCTATCAAACAAGTTTTGATACTAGATTCTCTTGGCTATAAAAAATCTTCTGAAACATCGTTGTACCTGTATTTATTGTAATAAATATTACACATATTCAAAATCGATTCTTGGATTTGGCTTGATTTCACTTTAATATAACGTACTCGTTGTAGAACTTTCTAAGTTTGAAGTATAGTAATAAAAATACCTGAATTTGAAGCTGTTTTATTAGTGTCTTAATTTTTTCTTTAATATTGCAAACTTCAAATGACAACTGGAAACAGTTCGGCTTGGAAATGTTCGTAAAAGAAAATTAATGCGTCGTAAAGGGTAGTAAAAGTTTTAAGGCGTTGTTTACAAACAGTACGGTAATTATAAAGATAACCTGACGTTTAAAGTTAGTACATCTTTAAAATTATTCCTAAGAAACTACATTTCGCTGGAAGAATATTAAGAGTCACGTTTAGTTTAGCAGAATTTAGACATGATAGTGGGTGTTTTAAAACTCACTCGTGTTCGTTTTGATTTCTGTGCCTCTCAATCAATGTGGGGAGACACAGCCAGGTGATTAAGGCGCTCTACTCGTAATCCGAAGGTCGCGGATTCGAATCTTCGTCACACCAAACACGTTCGCTCTTTCAACCATAGGGACGTCATATGTTATGATCAATTCCACATTACGTTTGTAAAAGAGTAGCTCAAGAGTTGGCTGTGGTTGGGGATGACTAGCTGCTTTCCCTCTAGTCTTACACTGCAAAATTAGGAATGGCTAACGCAGATAGCTCTCGTATAGCTTTACGCGAAATTTAAAAAAAAAACGTATCGAACCCATCCCAAGTAAAGTTGTCGTTTTCGGTATTTAACCCACCGATTCATATTTTATTCAGCGGTAAGTTCGAAGGCTTGTAAAGGTAAAAAATGTGATTTCCATAGCCTTGATTGGAAGAGAGCATACAACCCATAAAGTAGTTTTGTACTTCACGGCAAAAACAAATTTGCACTGTCGAAAAAAGACCAAAAAATGTTAATTTTTGAGAAAAGCGAATCAGTTGCATGTTTGTTTTTTGAATTTCGTGCAAGGCTTACACGAGGGCTATCTGCACTAGCCATTCCTAATTTAGCAGTGTAAGACTAGAGGAAAGGCAGTTAGTCATCACCGCCAACGCTTGGGCTTCTCTTTTTACCAACGAATAATGGGATTGACCATAAATTATAACGCACCCACGGCTGACAATGCAAGCATGGCTGGTGCGACTGGGATTCGAACTCGCGATCCTCATCTTACGAGTCGAATGCCTTAATCCATCTGGCTAATCCAGATCGTAGTTACATTCTATAATACCGTTTGTTTTTGTTTTTTTTAAATAAAAGATAGCCTTCATTATACTTGTAGTAAACTCGCTGAATTCACTTAATTTTGTAATTTCACGTATTTAGAAGTATTCCATCCATCTTACCAGATATTAGACGAAGCTTATTTACTACATCAGCATGGTTGGTAAACGGCTAAATTATAATTTTAAGAATAAAGCTGATATTATTACTTTAACAACTGATGGCCCGATCTGTATTAATTGCATCATCTATGCGCGAGTTCCCTTCTGTTTTTCCCACAAAAATAATGTTATAGGAACTTTTACAGTAGCTCATTGTGTCGCTTCATAATCAGAGCTTGCATGGTGTAAAGGAATTAGCATGTTTGCGAAGGAAGAGTTACCTTGTGTTAGAAAATTATCACGACAACTTCAGAATGGATATCAGAGATTTTTGAAAAAGTTGTGTTTTATTTGTGTGGTTTCTGTTGTTTATCACAGTATTTTAAACGATTCACTCTAGCTTTTATCAATATAATGATGTGATAAAAAAACAAGCATGACAAAGTTCTTTAAGATAATGTATTCAAATGCAGTACATAGGAAAAAAACCTAATAAATATACACTAAATATCATCTTAGAATAGCAATAAAAACAACTTAAACTACCCTAGAATGCCAAATTTGCCATGTATAAGACGACACTGTTTACAAAAAATACCTTATTTACCTCTCATTTTGTTCACAGGTTTAATGATAGAGTTCCAGTAAGAACTCTCCTGTTAATAATATATTTAACCAATATTAAGTCGTTCATTTTTCGTTCTTTCTTAAGTGCACTGACATATTTGTCATTGTATTATGTTTTTCTCGATTCTTCATAACTAGAAATTATCAAGGCATTGCTAATATTATACTAAAAAAGTTTTTGTAACGTACATTATTTTCGTCAATATTTCCATAATGCATCATTATATCTTAAGGTTTAGTATTTTTGTAACAGAAAGGAAGTTAAGCGGTGATGAAAACTGAAATTGTTAGTTACAGTTTGTGACTTGAGTTATGGCTCACTGAAATGTCTCGGCATTTGAAGATCACAAAAAACTTGTGGTTGTATTGATTATGTCAGAGCGTAGGTTACCACAGTTTAAAAATAACTTCTAAGAATTTCGTTACAAAAGTAACGTTCTGGATTTGCTTGACAATAAGGTCGACCTGTACACCAAACAAACAAAAACTTAATGTGTTCAAAAGACCCATGATTGTTCCATACATGGGATAATCTGATATATTGGCAAATACAGGAAATGTAATATATTTATATATAAGAAATAATCTAAGAATAAAAAGAAATTTAATAATTTTGTATATTAGAACAAAGTAATATTTAGCTTGATTCAATTTTTTAACTATACATTCCGCACCTTATTTTCTTTACCTTTCAACACGTAAGTTGAGGGTCGCGGGTTCGAATTCCCGTCGCACCAAACATGTCCTTTCAGCTGTGGGGGCGTTATAAAGTTACAGTCAATCCCACCATTCGTTGGTAAAAATTGGTGATGACTAGCTGTCTTCCCTTTAGTCTTTGCTAAATTAGGGACGGCTAGCGCAGAGAGTTCTTGTGTAGCTTTGCGCGAAATTCAAAAACAAAACAAGCTTTAAATACTCATTTTGAAATATCAAAATATCTGTTTTAGTAAACGGAGATTGATTCATCTTGTTTGTTAGTGAGTTTCTATGAAAAAGTAGTGTATGTTAATTATATAATGAAATAATTTTACAGTAAAATAGAAGAGGGGTAGTTTGGAGACTGTTAATTAGTCATTTTTTGCCACTAAATATTAATTATTAACTAGTTTATACCCAATATATTTGCTTCTAATTCTGCTGCTGTGTGAAGGAAATTCTATTGCAGGATTGTGTTTGTGGATGAAATTCGATTTTGAGTCTCGGTAGAGGAGCTGGCATGCTTATCTACTCATTCGGGCTCTTATTCGTTTGTAATCAAGCATAATGCTACACAATGAGCTATCTGTGCTCTGCCCACCACGTATATCGAAACCTGGCTTCTAGCATTGTAAATCCGAATACGTACCGTTATGCCACTGGGGAGACACCCCAGGATTTGAACCAACTAACTCATTTGAATGCTTTGAAATATCGTATTCAAGTGTTATTAACCCCTGTCCCAGGTTGCATGAATGTATTATTAGTTAGGCAGTCGTAAAAGACGTAATTTATCTTTATTTTTCTCGTGCTTATACCTCACCATAATAAACTTAGTTTCTGGAATGAGTATAGCTTGTAATACAAAAAATGCCAAGTGGAATAAGAAAGACACAACATCACAACCATTCTTGACAACGGATGAGGAAAAATAAGTAAGAATAAAATTACAGAATGTTTTCCTGTTTCAGCGGTCTTTCTGAAAACATGAAGTTATGCAAAACCTAACATAAGAATAATGTCCAGAAACCAAAATAAGTAATACGAATCTAGTTAATATAATAATAAACATAGAGGACTCTGGAAAACAGATTGATGTGGAGTAATATCTTTTGTCAAATAGCAAGTTTATACAGTAAATTAAAATAATACTAAAATAATGAGATGCTAATCACATCCAACATAAAATGATAAAGGAACATTTCTACATTCACCTAACTAATAACTTTGATAAACTAGCACAGTGGGTCTTAACCTAGGGGTCGTAACCCCCTGGAGGTTGTTTGAAGTTTCTCGGGGAGCTACGGAAGGTTTGGGAATTATTGGGGAAATCGTGGAGCAGTTTGTAGTTTTTGAGACAAGTGCCTGTAACTGTCCACCAATGAGAAACACACTGAAGTGCGGCAGTTGAACCCCGTCGAGATGCTTGTTGCGCAACCCTCTGTCTAATTTTGAGTAAAAATGTTCGTATATTATGACGTTTTGAATTGCCTAAATTTTTGAACTATATATTAATAATACATTGAACTTAAAATTTAAATATCAAAGTTTCCATTGTATTTAGTATATTTTTCATTGTACATGTTATATCAACCATCACACTGAATGAATAAGTAGGTTTTATATGCTGTTCAGTAATTCCATGGATTTTGCATTTGTTTATCACTTGTAGTATTTCTCAAGGTCATTTATTTGTAACATTTTCAATAAATTAGGATCTTTATATAGTTTTGTTTTATTTTACCTTTACACAAAGTTCACCATTGCAAAATTATTATAGGGGTCACGGTAATACCCTGGAGAGTCTCGGGGGGTAAGACGAGGAAAAAGGTTAAGAACCACTGATCTAGCATAAAAAAGTCGCAAAATCCGAATAATCCTCTTGAAACCGTGAAGTAAATTTAGTTGATTCAGTTCATTATAAAAGAGCCCAGTACTCAATCATAGCTTTAACCACCATACACAAATTCCTCGGGACTTAACTGAATACGTTCAGCATAGTAGTTGCTGAAAGCTAGAGTACAAACTAGTTGTAACTAAGATCAGTAACAAAAAAAAAAATGGAATTAGTAACTAGAATTAAGTGATCGTATAGAATACTAACTGCCGATACCAGGCCACCAAAACCTCATTGAAAATATGCAGAACAAATGTTTGTTTTTTGAATTTCGTTCAGAACTACATTGGGGCTATCTGCGCTACCCATCCCTCATTTAGGAATGTAGGACTATAGGAAAGCAGCTAGTCATTACAACCCATCGCCAACTCTTGGGCTACTCTTACCAACGAATAGTTGGATTGGCCGTTACATTATAACGTACCCACGGCTTAAAGGGCGAGTATGTTTGGTGCGGTGGGGATCAGAATCCGTGACCCTCAGATTACGAGTCAAACGCCTGGCCATGCTGGGCCTTAGTATAAATTACTATTAGGTAGTCTCAAAACTTAGCAAGTTCAGCTATTGTTCATTCGTACTCCTTAACTGGTACAGTGGTAAGTCTACGGATTTATAACGCTAAAAACAGAGGCTCTATTCCCTTCTGTGGGCTCAGCCGATAGCCCGATGTGGTTTTACTGTAATAAAACATGCACACGTGTTCATCCGTAATTATATATATATATATATATACTCCACCTTGAAGTACCTGCAATCAAAGTACTTGGTGCAGTGTCTGTAAGTTATTTAAACTGTGAAAACTCGTTTTACTCTGTTCATTTCTTGATGAAAATCGTCTACACCTATAACAATTTAGTAACCGTTGCAATCGATGGTATTACTGTAGTAGTTGAAAACTAGCATATGTACTCTTCTGTAAGGACAAAAATATTTTTATATTAAGGAAAAAAGTATGTATTTAAATGTATTTGGAATAATTTGTGTTTTAGTTATTTCCAAGAAGATATTGTGCATTTAATTCATGATGTTAGAAACATACGTAGAATTACCCCTGAAGTAGAAAGGTCCACCTTTCTAAAGCGCTCGAGTTATAGGGTTTCTGTTTCATTATGTATTTAGTTTATGCTTACCTGAAGAGACCTTTAGTATTATTAAACTTACTTCAATCTCCTCGGGTTAAGGTTACATACAACAATAGCCATTCCATAGTGCTGATACTCACCTTTATGTAATCATTTCTCTGGAGGTTATCTCATACTCAAGTGGAAGGATGTTATACAGTTTTCTTCAAGTTAGTACAAGTTGTGGGAAAGTTTCAAATGTGCCAAATGAGGGCATGTGGCAACATTTGGTTCTCAGAAGCATTTTTTTTATTTGAACGAAGCTATTTCTGTGACAGAATGGTTTCAATTGGCCACATTCGTCTGACGAAGGAAAAAAGCTGACAACAGTGACATTGATCCTGAACTGTCTGAAGGATAAATCAGAATCGACAGGTGCATCTCAGACTTTTTTCTTTGCACAGTTGCTTACCAAACAGAGGTCATTGTCTTTGATCTTTATTTAGGTATTAGTATATTAGGTATAAACTTAACCTCTTATGAAAGTTGTCAGCCAGTTTCGCTTGTGCAACTGCAGATCTACATGAAAATCACATATTACTATTCAAACTGGGCCCCAAAACAAACTTTGTTTGCTGTAGTGAAAGAACCATTGAATGAAAGCTGAACTTAAGTTGTCTGCTTAAGTGCTGGTAGTGACTTGCGACATTGGTCTTCCATCTGGAATTGTCATTGAAAAAGCGGGAAAAAAAAGAAGTTATATAGACCAGTTATGTAAACTTAACACAGGCATAAGTTCGATGAATTGCTCGAGGAGTTTCGTTATGTGTATGTAGGACTAGATGGCTCCCTGGATAGAACAACAGTAACACATCAAATAAAACAACGCGAAACAAGCTCTCATGAAAGCAAGGAAAGAACACCAATGTCCCGCATCAGCTTTCGGTGAGAACACTGCATTGTAAGATATTTGAATGTTAAACTGATGATTAACACAGTTAAGGGTTTGTTTTATTTTTAAGACCTTCCAAAGTATGTTGTCACTGAATAATTAATTTATGCTAACACATTCAGTGGCATCGGTTTTATAAAGACATTGGAGCATTTGGAAGCTATTTCATTCTTATTTTTATCTATCGGGTAAACAAATGATATTGGATAACACTAGCACTCTTAAAAAGTTAACTCCTATTTGATACGTTTTTATAGAGTTTGAGCAGCATTTCATAGATAATTTAGGAAGAGTGTTCATGATGACTAAGCAAAGGTGAAATTGACAGCAACCTGCCTAGTTCACTAGATCTACCAACACATTTCAAGAAACAACATCTAATGATATCACTTCCATTTCAGTCCTCCTGGACATCATATAAATCTCTGTGAAAACAGGTGAAGCTAACATGAACATAAAAGAGAGAAGGTTCTGAAAATGTCGTCTTTCATAACTGAACTACTTTTATTCTTTAAATGCACATTGAACGCTCCAGTTGCTTCGCATAACACATTTTCTTGTTCATCAAGGGCTGAGTACATTCTATTATAACAATTGTGAAGCTATGACATATAGTCATGTTCTATCTGTTGGCCACGCATCTTGACCATACTCCTGTATAATAGTTTATGTTGTAAAACGTTACGTTATAAGGTTGTCATATAAAAAGTGTCACTACTCAGTACTTGATTCCAATAGTTTCCAGTTTCAATAGCCTTGTCACTCGGAAATCTATAGGTACCGCATTTTACGACTCGAACAATGTGTTTTCGTATGGAATAGCATGAATGCGATTTCATCCTCCAGCTGATGGAAACAAACAACTTTTGAACGTAAATGTCATCGAGACAGCTTGTACACGTTATTTCATTCTCTTTTCGAAATGGAAATCCTTCTTGATTATATTGCGTACTGTAGCATGTGGCAAGTAGACTAACTTATGTCATTGACCTCTCTGTTCAGGGATTATTACTTGTCAAAAGACGCCACATTTTGCTTAACATGGCAAGGTATAACTTGTTGCAGGCTTCTTTCTTGATGGTGCTGAAAAGAGTTATCACATGCTTTTCCCAAAAATAATAAATTTTCGGTTTCATCGCACTGCCTCTAAAATGCCAAGCATCGTCAAAATATAATTCTGGTGCATGCCGTTCCATGGCACCTTTATAGCAGTTTAGGCTGACACATTATTGGCTGAGTTTTGGATTCAAAATCGATTTAATATATACCGTATTCCACCTTCTGTAGTGGATGATCTTTGTTTTTATTCACAACACAGAGATTATTTCAGAGTATTTATTGCATATTCAACTTGGATTTGTTTATTTACTCTGCAGTATTTGTCAAATAACCTATGTTTTTTTTTTACTCTCAGATTTTTGTCCAGTCGTTTTCGTTCTCCAGTGGCACAGCAGTATGTCTATAGACTTATACTACTCGAAACCGGGTTTCGATACCCGTGGTAGAAAGAACACAGTCCACTATGTTGCTTTGTGCTTAAATTTAGAGAAACAAACTTTCCTCATAGACTAATATTAACACTGCCAAATCTCTAGATAGAGCATGAATTACTCTTACCTATTAAAAAACACTGCTCTTAGTAACAACAAAACACTTACAGAGAAGCAGTTTTACTAAGACACTGGCGTCGACTTTCTAATTCTACACTAAATGCTTGGCGACTGGTTCGATGGTAAGTTGATCACAAGGCAACAATATTTCTTTCTTTTTGGGCTACAGAAGCAGTTTCTTTGTTGATAAAGAATTACTGAAAGAAATGACATCGTTTCTTTCTGAACTACCGTTAGGTATTGAGACAATGGTGTGATGTCTTGTGATAATTAACAAATTGTGCCTATCATGGCCAGGTGGTTAAAGTACTTGACTCGTAATCCGAGGGTCGCGGGTTCGAATTCCGGTCGCACCAACCATTCTCGCCCTTTCAGCCGTGAGGGCGTTATAAGGTAACGGTCAATCCCACTATTCGTTGGCAAAAGAGTAGCTCAAGAGTTGGCGGTGGGTGATGATAACTAGCTGCATTCCCTCTAGTCTTACACTGCTACATTAGGGACGGCTAGCGGAGATAGCCCTCGCCTGGCTTTGCACGAAATTCAAAAACAAACAAATTACTGAATTTACTTAGTGAGTTGCTGTATTTTTGCAGCGGACACCACATAATTAGTATAGGTATAAAGGTGTATTTTTATATTGGTTCAATTTTGGATTAAGTTCCTGTGTAAGTAGGGCTTCTTTGATCTTCGTTTGTTTGTATTTGTTACACCACTCAGTATGTGGGTGTTTTCTACGAATATATTGTGCTTATTTAATTTGCAGTGTTCAAAAACGTGCGAAGATGTTTTTTTTTTTCTTGTGTTCTTTGAATATAGTTTCTTTCTTTTTTTTTTTGCTTGTTTTCCGATAGAGAAGTCGTGGCAGTTGTTGCATTGTATTTTATAAATAGTGTTGATTTTATGAATGTCAGTATAGTTTTTACATAGTACTGTTTTTACTGTATTTGGTATTGAACTAATTTTATTGACACATATTAGATATTGTGAGTTTTGCACATACGTAACAATACCATCATGCAATATTGATACCTTAGGATGATTGGTACGTTTTGGCATTGAAATAATGTTTCAGTTGTCGTTAGATCTACTTTTACAGTGAATAGAATGTGTACATATAATCTGTAGTCGAAAACGCGAAAAAAAACATGACGGTGAATTACGTTATGATTTGCTGATTTCTGTCTGTTATAAATTTTATTAACATTATTCTAGTTGGTATGATGATGATCAAAGAGTTCGTTTTTTTAAGAAAGCTACAAAGTACAATAAACTTACAAATGCAAGTTCAAGTTTCTATAGTAAGGTTGTCACAATCGGAATAAACAGTCAATTAAGTGTAGGTGCTAATTTGTCATTGTAAAATATTATTAATTAATTAGTAATTAGACTCGTGTGATTGGACAATGATATACGATAGTTAATATGTAATATTGAGAAAAATATATCTGTATGTCAATAAAGACACATCGTATATGAATTTATGTCCATGAGTTTAAAATATAAGAAAGCAAATCCTTTTCATGGAAAAATCGTTAGATATCTTTAAAATGTGTAACTTCGCACTGATGAGTTTCAAACAGACTAAGGGAAATTGGAGATAATGCAATTATTTTATAGTTTTACAAAGTGTCACCAGATGGTGGGTGATTACGTAATACTTCCATAAAACAAAGTAAATTCTTGATGAGAAACCCACTTGAATGCATTTATGGACTTGTACAACGTAACATTAATCAAATCAACAGTAAGAACGACAGGGAAAAGAAGGTCCGCCACAACAAAAACTAGATAAACTAAGGTGCCAACACGACAAACCATCAAACAACCTCATAATTAACAGATCCAACTGACAATCAAGCAATGAAGAGATAAATCTGCTCAACAAAGAACTCAGTTTCGCAGTAACATCTATAAATATCCCATTCATCGAAATGAAAGTCTATATGGAAGACTTCACTAGAAGACTAGTGATCCATTCTGCACAAACTGAAAATACCAACAAAACAACTACCACAAGGAAGACAACTTCGACAACCAACTAACTACCTATCTTTCCAGGTAAAATTTAAAACATCTGTTTCGCCAAAGCATCTCAAAATAGTATCTTAAACAATTTTTCAAAGAATTTTCACGCCAAATCATCAACATAATTTTACAGAAAATAAAAATAATAAACAACCTCACATAGAAATATATTAATTCTATAAACAAATTAAAACAAGACAACAACATCAAAATTCTAAAAGCAGATAAAGGCAATGATATAGTTATAATGAACACAAATGAATACATTAAAAAAAATGAACATCTCGTCAGATACAAAGAAATTTAAACTACTAAACATAAATTTAACAAAAATACATGAAAGCCAGTTAAAAAAATATTATTACAAATGAAGAAAGCCAATACAATCACAGGAAACATTTATTCTTACCAACGAAAGATCGACACACGCACACCACAACTATACGGCACCCCCAAACCTCAAATACCTGATTGTTCACTACGACCCATAATGTCGACCTACGAAACACTTAACTAAAACGTACATAAATATATAGCGTGGGCACTTTTTTAAATATGTAACATCAGCCGGCTCCTTTTCCAAAGACTCTTTTAACTTTAAATACAGTCTTAATCAACTAAATCATAAAGCCTTGATGGCCAGTTTTGATGTAGTCTTCCTCTTCACAGAAGTCCCAACAACTAAAGCCTGCAAGGTAGCTTTAAAACTATATATCCAAGACCCTAACTCATTGATACACATCCTTAGCAACCCTTATACTTCCACCAAAACTAACTGTATGTTCAATAACCAAAACTACCTACAGATAAATAATCTAAGTATAAGGAATCCCGTGTCACCAGTTCTAGCCAGCATTTTTATGACACTGATTGAATAATAAGCGATCAATTCACCCTTACATCCACCACTATACTGGTACAGGTATGTTGATGATACAGTTGCTGGATTTACAACACACATTTAGTTTCTTTCTTTGGCATTAATTCGATACACCCCAGGATTAAGTTCACCTGTGAACATAAAAAAACAACAACTAACCAAATAGCATTTTTTTATCTCAAAATTACTAGAACTGATACACAACAGAAATCCACAGAAAAATCAGCCATACTGGATTATACATCCCCTGGGACTCAGCACATGAAACGAAACAAAAACTCAACATATTTAGAAACCAAATAAACACAACCACGAAACTATGTGAAGGGCCGGCATGCCCAAGCGTGTTAAGGCGTACGACTCGTAATCCGAGGGTCGCGGGTTCGCATCCCGGTCGCGCCAAACATGCTAGTCCTCATGAGAGCGTTATAACGTTACGGTCAATCCCACTATTCATTGGTAAAAGAGTAGCTCATGAGTTGGCGGTAGGTGGTGATGAATAGCTGCCTTCCCTCTAGTCTTACACTGCTAAATTAGGGACGGCTAGCACAGATAGCCCTCGAGTAGCTTTGTGCGAAATTCCAAAACAAACAAACAAACCAAACTATGTTCACCTGATAAAATTAACGATGAAATCAACAAAATAAAACAACACTTTATTAACATCAACAAATTTCCTCAAAAAACCGTGGAAAAAATTATACGCACACACCTAGACCAACAACAATAAATCCCAAAATACAGCAAACTACAAAACCTGATACTGCTGCATATGTTCCCGACATCAGCGAAAAAGTAACCAACATTTGGAAAAAATTTATAACAAAACACAACATTCCAGTAAACACCAACTTTATTTAAAGACCAGGTGCGAAACTAAAGTCCATACTATATAAAAATTACACTGACAAATATAACAACATAATTTATAAAATCCAACCCGCTAGTACAGCAGTAAGTCTACGGATTTACAACGCTAAAATCAGGGATTTGATTCCCCTTGGTGGGCTCAGTATATAGCCTGATATGGATTTGCTGTAAGAAAACACACACACAAACACAATTTATAAAATTCAATGCAATAACTGCTACGACTTCTTTATCGGAGAAACAATCAGGAAAATGGAAACCAGATTCAAAGAACACACACACACACACAAAACCTTCACACGTTTTTGAACACTGGAAGTCAAATAAACACCACATAACCATAGAAGACACCCAGATATTAAGTTGGGAAACAAATATAAAGAAACGTAAAATTAAAGAAGCCCTACTTATACAGTAACTAAAACCAAAATTAAACCAATATAAAGGAACACCTTTAAACGTATACTAATTAATAACCTAACATCAACCTGCAAGCCGGTAAACATTTATAATCTCGTGTCTCCATAAGACGTGTCCGTCAACGGTCATATTCAAATTCTCTATTTCTTAGCTCGAAGATGACCTAGGAAAGTCGAAACGTTGTTCTCTCCTTATCAGTAAAAGTGTTAATATTCATACCGGTCGTTCGGAAATAAAGGAAACATAGCTAGGCGGTCATGACATCATAGTTCCACAAAGTGTTCGTCTTTTTAGCCGTGGGGGAGTTATAATGTGACGGTCAACCCCACTGTTCGTTGGTAAAAAAGTAGCCCAAGAGATGGCGGTGGGTGGTGATGACTAGCTTCCTTCCCTCTAGTCTCACACTGCTAAATTAGGGACGACCAGCGCAGATAGCCTTCGTGTAACTGTGTGCAAAATTCAAAACAAACCACGCCAGTCTTTTTCAAGGGTGGTGGATAAAATAGAGCTGATGACATGCTAAAAGAAAATTTGTCATGTGTGTCACACTAAGTGAAATTTAGGAGTTTTTAAAAATATTGCCTTGTATAATTAAAAACTTAAAACTTGTATGCTATTTAAATATGGAATCTTAGCTGATAATATAACATGCTATTCTAATTGGTATAACATAAAAAGTAACTGAATCATATTTTGACAATAAACTTTGTATCATGCGTAGTAAAAGATAACAGTGGGATAGGGTTAACGACATGTAATTTAAATTTTTTCGTAATTTTCAGTGTGTGTATATATATATATATATATACACATGACAGATTTCGAATATATTATTTCATGAAGACCATGTTTAAAAACAAAATTTTTACCCTTGTGTTTGCACATCTTGTAATATAACATATTAAATTAATAATATAACAAAAAGAAATTTCTGATACTGTAGCTATCGAAGTATATTTTTGTCTTTCCCCAAACGGCCTGACGTCGCTAGGTGGTTTGGGTGTTTAACTTCCAATCTGAGGATCACGGGTTCGAATCCTTGTCACAATAAACATGCTTGCCATTTTAGCCGTGACGTACGATATAATGTCACGATTAATCGTTCGTAAAAGAGCAGCCTACGACTTAGCGGTGAATAGTGATGACTAGCTGCCTTCCTTTTAGTATTTCACTGCTAGTTTAGTAACAGCTAGCGAAGATAGCTCTCATGTAGCTTTGTGCGAAATTATAAACAAACCTAACTTTCCCTAAACAACGCTTTCTTGAACAGACTTATTATGGTTTCAGACACCGTGCAGCCAGTATAAAACTCCAGGAACTGTGGCATGACGTACTAGTCTTCCAGTTGTCGTGATCGATGGTCGGAAGTGAGTTTGGGGGAGGTATCCTAAAACTATTAATTTAAAGGATTTTCATGTATGAGTATTTTACATTTCTATTTCATGTACTGATCACAGATATTATTTTGTGTTTAATTTTTTACACCACGAAATGGCAGATCCCGAATTAGCAAAAATGCTAGCTCGTCGTCAGGCCATCAATGAAAACATTATTAGTCCAAAAAATGGACACGCTTGTTCGTTTAATCCTTACAAAGAATTTGTGGAGTTCTCAAGAAAAGAAATCAAAGAATATAAAGGAATGTTTGAAAAGTGAGTATCATAAAATATTTTTATTTAAATGGTGTTTTATACAGAAATCTAACAGCATAAGTCAAAAACTTTAAAGAGTAAATATTTAAACCCCATCTAAGAATTGTTTACCATGATTATTCGTAGTTCGTTAATACTAACTCGAGTTTAAGAATAAAACTGCTTAGCTGTAATGTTATTTTTAATTGTTTTGTTCGTATGTTTCATGGTTAAAACACATTTTGCTTCATTTCTACATCAAAAATATATTAATTACAATAACACGAAAAATACATTCGACGTGATACCTTACACAGTATTAAATGTAAATATTTTCAGTTTTTGTTGAATATTCTGCGGTGCTATTAATTTTCTAAAGGTGTCATATCGCTAAAAATATCTATAAAATTCAATAGAGTGTAAAATATATTTTTGTTACAATAAGGAGACACTCCTAAAGTAATATCAGAGAATTGCCATGTTCACTTGACGCTAAAATGATCTTAGACTGTAAAATAAGTCGCATCTTAATCGATATTTGCTATAATTTCAAGGACACATCTAAATATGAACATTGTTCTCATCCCATTAACGCTTTCTTTCTTTGTGTTGGAAGTAATATTTTTAATGTTTTGATTTGAATGTTAGCTATAGAGTGCAGGAAGTTAAATTGGATACAGAATATCTAAAATGTTTGTGGAGATAGTGTTTGAGAGAGATTATAAATACCAGGATCTGCAAAACGTGTCAATTTAGTTCAGTAAAGTATTTATATCAAAGCTAATTGTCGCGAATTTTCAGTTGCTCGATTAATTAGTGGTAGAATTGTAAAAAATAAGTTTTTACTTTGGTAGTATTATCACAACCATCACGGTATTTCCTTAGGCCTAGAACTTTCAACAGTATGCATGTGAAGGCAGCTCATTGAAACATTATGGAAGAAGTAAACTGATTTGTTATCATTACGTGAACTGGATTTCGGGTTAATTTCAGCAAATAATTTAAAATCGAACGCTCAACGAAATAATAATATATGAAATATGGATTTAGATGGCTCTTAATTGCCTATACTTCGTTTTATGATGATGACTTCTGTTCCATGGCTGTTGTTATTCATATTAGTTTTCTAGCACTAACAGTGTATTATATAATGCAAGAAAAGACGCGCTCTGTTTTTCGCACGATGCTTTCAGTAACAGCCTTTAAACAAATACAACATATGCAGTGAAGTCTGCTTATCTTCTCAAGTCGTGTCTCGGGTTGTGTGCAGAACGTAATAAAGTGAATTGTATGTGCATTATCGTTTGCTTGTTTGTTTTTAGAATTTGCGAAAAGATACGCGAGGGCTACTTGCTAGTGAAAGACTAGCGGAAAGAGATTTAGTTATCACTACCCACCGTCAACTCTTTGGCTACTCGTTTACAAGCGAATAGTGGTATTCACTGTAACATTATAATGCCTTCCCAGGCTGCTTGTGAGAAACTTTTATTACTATACGTGTTGACGACTTATTTTTTTGAATATTAATATTAAAAACTCATCAAATAAGGGATTCCAAAAGTAGCTAGATTTGTTGCTAGAGAAACTCAAAAATCGTTAGATTTTGCGACAACCTCAAGTTGAGGTCACAGTGCAACAAGGGGTTGAAGATGTTAGACGATTGTTAGTCCAAGTTTCTCGAAAAACTCCTTATTCTGTGTCATTGTTTTTCATCTCGTGTTACTACTAGCATTCATTGCTTTTATAATCATCAGTAATTTCTGAGTTGTGCACTACTAGTATTTATACCGATTAATAATGATTAGAGCGATGTCTCAACAAAACCGGAAAAAATTTATCTCATCAGTAGGTACTTGGCTTTCACGTTCAGTTTAACTATTCGCAGGTTTCAGTTCAATAATTTACTAGACTCGTCCAAAACGACCGTACTACTACTAGGTCAAACGTTCTTGTGATAATCTTAGAATAGCATATTGACAAGTATTAATATTTATTATTATTATAGAATGTGTTGTTCAAAGTTTAAGAACCATCAAAAAGAAATACTTCAACTAGGTGGTGAAAGATACCGTGAAATCACAGCCTTTCGTGCATGCGCAACTAGTGATTTTCTTTGTGAAAGATGAAAACATGCGCGCAGACGCTAACATGTTGCAAGCTTAATTCTGACTTATTAAAAACTGAGAACAACCCCCCAAAACAACAAGAACAACAACACAAGTTTCGGTGGAAGGGTTGTCAGGCGCTTCTCTCCCCTACTGATCAGTAAAATCCCCTATTTTCAGCTGTTTCTATCTATTTTCCAGGCCCTGCGTGGTTAAGGCATTCGACTCGTAAACTGAGGGTTGCAGGTTCGAATTCCCGTCGCACCAAACATGCTTGCCCTTTCAGCCGTGGCGGCATTATAAAGTTACAATCAATTCCACTATTCGTCGGTAAAAGAGTAGCCCAAGAGTTGTCGGTGGGTGGTGATGACTAGCAGCCTTCCCTCAAGTCTTACCTTGCTAAATTAGGTTCGGCTAGCGCAGATAGCCCTCGTGAAGCTTTGCGCGAAATTCAGAAACGAAACAAACAAAACAATCTATTTTTCAGCATGAACATGTGTGATGTGCTGTTCAAGAATGAGAGTGAAAACCATATTTTGCAGACTGTAATAGGTGTGCCTCACATGGATATGTAAAGAACGAATAGTTATAAAAGCAAAATTGTTGTCTAAATTTGCAAGATTTTAAACTAACAACAATTAGAAATAAACTATAAAAATAAAGTATTTTCAGCGTGTGAGTGAAATAAAGAAAAAAAAATGCTTAACAAAAATTCGAAACCTAAAATACAACAACAAATTATGTGTTAAACAACACAAGACACGTGTATTATATTTCATGTAATTAGACTAAACATTTAAAATATGAAAACGAGAGGGAATGTGCGATCCCGATATAACTAATATTCCTCTAAGGGGGGATTTATGGTTAGAACTAAAGCCTATCTACTTTATCACTGCATCACTCACTGTTAGAAGGTTGGTTAATTGATTGAAATATCTTTTTAAAAAATTGCACAGAACACAAAATTTCCGCATTCTTTATTAAAATTGCCCACAGTGAAGACTTAAGTAAGAGTTCCAAAATAAGACACTGGCTTGAATACAAATATAACAATATATTTGTATATTATTACATCCTAAACGCCATTTCGACCTCTAGAACTAAATATATAAAACATCTCGGAAAATAAAACATCACAACTTATTTATAATCTTCATTTTTACACCTGGATCAAAACATTTAATTTTGTTTTTCATCCAGTTTCTACCAATTCTCTAGTATTTAGTTTCACTCAAACTCAATTTGGTTAACCAATTTTATCACTTTTTTAATCTGTAAATGAGGTGTGCTTATCAGATGCTCCGCCAAGGCATTTACTTTAAATTTATATACCATATTTTACTTTCCTTAACTCTAAATTTGAGATTTCTTTACTTTCTTTGGCCACTACAAACTGAACCACTCGTAAAAATGAATTTTATATATAATACATTTACAAAGTCCTATTTCATCTTTTACACTTGTGAAACGATTATTGAACTTGTAACGCGACATGTTGCACAATAACACGAGATGATCACTAATCTTGTAACGCAGAAAGTTGCTCTACAACGTAAAACGATTATTGATCGTCTAACGCGGCAAGTTGCGCTACGATCTACAAGTTACTTAATCTTATTGACTTGCTTTGCCATCAGTGTTCTATCTCTCTGTAGCTTCACGCGTGAGCATAATTTTTAACATATTGGTATACTTATAATACAACCCATTGGTAATCTCAGGACAATACCTTCTCTCCTATGTTACATGTTTGAGGAAAGAAAACTTAAATCGCAACCATAAGCACAAATATTTAGTGTTTTAAATATAAATGCGGAAAAGGCGGATATTTTTTTGTGGTCACAGATAACGCCATCTGCTGTGTTGCGTTACCGTAACCAGTTTTCTATAAATCGACCTGGAGAAGAAACCCTTTATCTTTTTGAAAATTTCATGTATCCACTTTTTAATCTCCAGCTTAAACTGATTAGTAGGACTAACTAAATGAGGACGCCCTTCAAACTTCATTACATGCATTACTATTCCACCACACCAGTAACGTGTTATCTACACATCTTAAGCACATAACGTGTTTAATGCACTTATTTATAGAATTTATTCACAGCTCCAAAATATGCGTTCTATTTCGCTCACGAGTCGTTTTCAAACTCCTTCACTTGTTTAGCGGTAAGTCTGAAGGGTGGCAAACACCGAGTTTCTATATCCGCAGTACCAGGTACATCCTATTGTGTAGTTTTGTGCTTTGCAAAAGACAAACATCTGAAAAATATCACTCCTAAAGGAAACTTGATTCTCATTAATAATCTACTTTCTAAACAACTGAGCGACAGTTATTTGGCACATTTGTTAACAGACAAATAATAATAATAACAAGCGAGGCTAGTTTGTCTGTAGACATGATTTATTTCGGAACAAGTTAGACATGAGATGATGTGGCATCCTTCCTACACCCTCGGGAACAAGCTAAATAGGAGACAATGTGGCATTTTTCTTATACCCTCGGAAACAAGCTAGATAGGAGATGATGTGGCATCCTTCCTATACCCTCGAGAACAAGCTAGATAAGGGATGATATAGCATTCTTCCTATACCCTTGGGAACAAGCTAAAAATGGGATGATATAGCATCTTTCCTATACCCTCGGGAACAAGCTAGATAGGAGATGATGTGGTATCCTGGTTAGACACTTCAACCTTTTACTTAAAAGTGGTCATTTATTTATTTAGGTTTTCTTTACGACCTTAATGCCAACTAGTTTGGGGTCAGCAGACAGGTGTGTGAGACAAGAATTGTTCATCGCTCTGCAATCATATAAAACCAGCTGGACATGTCAGGCCCAAATTGATCATTGAAAATTTTAGAGATTTAATTTGGTTTATTATTAATAACGCACTTCCACCAATATGTAATATCAACACACAATCTCGCGCGACAGTCCTTGACGTTTGTCCACTGTTCTGGGATGTAACATACTTAGATTGCTCAATTAGCATGTACATTATAGAGGGTGTGGGGTGTCAAATGATCTTGTAAATATCTTATTTTGGCTGATTGATTTGACTTCGGTGACAAAAACTTAGGACGAGAGGCTAAGTCTGGTAAAAAAGAAAAGAAAATCAAGAAACATTTTTGGTCGTATATTTGATTTTCTGTCTTTTGAGAGTGTTTGTTATATATATACATATATTTTTGTTTGTTTTGTTTTGGAATTTCGCACAAAGCTACTCGAGGGCTATCTGTGCTGGCCGTCCCTAATTTAGCAGTGTAAAACTAGAGGGAAGGCAGCTAGTCATCACCATCCACCGCCAACTCTTGTACCAACGAATAGTGGAATTAACGGTCACATTATAAATCTCCTACGGCTGGGAGGGCGAGCATGTTCAGCGCGACGCGGGCGCGAACCTGCGACCCTCGGATTACGAGTCGCACGCCTTACGCGCTGGGCCATGCTAGGCCCCCTTTTGAGAGGGGGGCGTGGATAACAACTGTTTCCTTGCTTTTTATTGGTTGCCTAAAAGAAGATTTTTATATCGATCATTTATCTAAAATTGAGCTGTAGTAAATCGTTGAAAATTTGACCAAACCAGAAAGTAACTGTAGTTTGATTTAACGATTTTGAGTTTAATTTATTAAGTAATAAAACATTTTATGACCAATTCAATAAACTATTTCAGGATGCCATGATTAAAAGGTGGCATGTTGAAAAGATAGAATATTCCAATGTACTAACGAATTTACCAGATCCTTAATATGGGGAAAGACGAAGTTCTTAGAAAGGTCATTTTAGTAAACATAAAAATAAAAGGCTACAAGCCATTTTCTTTTGGCGGAGGAGAGCTATCACATGTTCTTATTTTCAGCTGTATTCTACAAATCCAATTAAATAATTTAGCAAACAGAAGAAACAAATGTCATAAACAGCCAGTTCTTAATAGGTTACAACTAGAATTTAAACTTGTAGTTGGGAAATAAGTATTGTGGTAAACTTGTCTTTAGTAGGTCGATGACCAGTTACTTTGGTTAGGTTGTTGACAGTTTGTGTACGTGTATCGTCAACGTGGAGTATTTTCTGTCTTTATGTACTTACTGTTTTTTTTGTGTTGATCTACAATGAAAGAAAAATGATGACGCAGGAAATTCATGCTGAAATTTGCAACAACGATATGTTAGAAACTATTTATACAAGCTCAAAGTTCATGAAGTGGAAAGTGAATATTGATACTACTTTATGTAATACGATGTTCGAACTGAAAAATATTGTGACGACAGTTAAAATATTTTAAATATGGTGTTACAGATATATGACGAAGATAAATTACACAGAAGGAAAACTACTAGGGAAATACTACAATGTGCAAAAAAAGGGATAAAACAATAGCTGGACATATGTTTGTTTGTTTTTTGAATTTCGCGTAAAGCTACACGAGTGCTATTTGTGCTAGCCGTCCCTAATTTAGCAGTGTAAGACTGGAGGGAAGGCAGCTAGTCATCACCACCCACTGCCAACTCTTGGGCTATTCTTTTACCAACGAATAGTGGGACTGACCGTAACTTTATAATGCCCCCACGGCTGAAAGGATGAGTGTGTTTGGTGCTAAGGGGATTCGAACTTGCGACCCTCAGATTACGAGTCGAACGCCTTAACCCACCTGGCCATGTCGCGATGGAGCTATGTAAGAAGAAGACGCGCTACTTTGGGCATGTACTCGGACTTTAGGGAAGGTTAGCATAGATTGTGATGGGTAAAACTGAAAGAGAATCTAACAGCAGGCAGACTAATTTGGCTTGCTGAAGATAAATTAGGGATTAGAAGCTTAAGTTAGGAAGTTTGAACAGACAGTGATAACTATAGAAATACTGAGAATTACAGCCGTCAACTCTTAAAATTGAAAAGGACACACCATGAATGAAAATACCCAAGTTTTTGTAACTCTACTAAAGCTATATCTCTTCCTACTAGGCTTCCTTAATATATCAAGCTTATTTTAAATAGACTGAAAACTCTATGAAGCTAAAATAGTTGTAATGACCAGTACTGTGTATTCTTCATCGTGATGTATTTAGATATTATGCATTTTGTTTATGAGATAAATCGAGTAAATGTAATGAGTTTAAGATTCACAGGGATTTTGATTTTTTAGTCTGTTGCGCAAGACATTCCTTTCGTATAAAAGCATTAAAAACGCAATTGTCAGGTCCACGAACGTCCCAGAGACAAGTTGTTTCAACTCAAAATAAAATAAGCGACCTGTGTAGCAATCATTTTAATTTAGAAACATTATTAACGCTTGTTTAATGTAGCAAGTATTATTTAAGCTAAATATGAAATATGGGGTGTCTTTTTCGTACACTTCAGCGTTTGCTATGTAAAATGTCTTTGCGCTCAAGGCATGCGGAAATGACACTATACGGAAAATAAGTCCTTCAGCGTCTTCACTGTACGTTTGTTTGGCTTTGAATTTCTCGCAAAGCTACACGAAGGCTATCTGCGCTAGCTATCCTTAAATTAGCAGTGTAAGACTAGAGGGAAGGTAGGTAGCCATCACCATCCCCCGCCAACTCTTGGGCTACTCTTTTAGCAACGAATAATGAGACTAACCGTTACATGATGCCCCAACGACTGAAAGGCGAGCATATTTGATATGATGGGAATTCGAACCTGCGACTCTCAGATTAATATTCGAGCGGGTTAACCACATAGTCATGCCGGGTCCGTCACTACATTACACTACAAAAAGTGAAAAAGATCAATAAACGCACGAGATTTCATGGCTACAATCCTTTGACATGATGTTTGTACTGCCGTTTAAAAAAGGCACCTCAAAACGTTCGCCTGCTTTATTAATAATACACGTCAAAGAAAATGTTGAGTCTTATTCAACACCGAAAATTATTTAAATCCCATGCTCGTTGATTTCACTATTACCAGTCTTTCGCAGTTGTTTCTGTTCTGAGGAGGTAAACCAAGCATGAAACTATTGGTCACCTGCAGTGGTTTCAGTGTAGAGTTTTTCTCCCCGAGTGCTTAAGTCAAGGCAAAAACGTTTGTATCAGGGTTTGTTATTAAAGTAAGGAAGTTCATAAAGCTGGTTTTTATTCTCTTGTATACTTGGCAAATAGCTTTTAAATTAGTGTTACGTTTGGCTTCTTAAGTGGAACGTAAATTGCGGTGTTATTTTATATTAAACAAAACAAAAAAATAAAAAAGGATTTCGAGGTAATCAAGGAGATGAAGTGTGAGTGTGTGTTCTTATAGCAACGCCACGTTAGGCTATCTGCTGAGTCCACCGAGGCGAAAGTTCTGAAAATAAAGTAATAACAATATTTAATCCACGTGACGTCCGGCCTTTTCAATCTTCTTTCAATATCTTTATTTGTTAAGCCTTAAAGTAGGCCTTCAACTGTACGTTTCTAGCTGATATTTTACCTTAATTGTTGTTTTCTTGTGATTTTCGTAAGTAACTGCTCAACTGTAACCCTAATTACTTTACTCTTTCACGGTTAAGGAATTCTAATTTCGGTGACTTATATGCAATTTCAACACTTTGCCAAATCCATCACTTAAGGATCGAAGTAAATAGTGAATAGATGAACCATGCGCGGAAGCAGGTAACTGCAAATTAAAGAATTTCGTGTTTAAGGGGCGTGTTTACGAGTATAGGTTATTGGGGTCGATTCACAACGACTATACACTGACAAATTTAACGCCACGAATTATTTTTGTTAGTAGGATTAATTAGATGGTGAGGACGTTCAGTAACATATTTAATTAATAGCAATTTAAAACTAATTAAATACTACAAACTTTTCATTTTGTGTGTCATTCAGTATTGTGAACTAAGGACACTTTCATACGACGTCCTTGGTCAACCTATGGTTTCTGTGGGAGCCGAGTGCTGTGTTTGTTTCTCACTTGATAAGGTGATGTGTTTATAAAGTAATTTTAAACAAGGCTGCTAATGGAAAGCATCAACAACTTTAGAAACAGGAGAACTGCCACGTCCACATTAAGCTTTCTTGGTATTGGTTTAATCAAAACTGAGGAAAGAGGGGGAAAAGTAAAAGAGATGAGCAGTTTGTGATTGGAATAATGAAGAACATTTTTAAAACAATGGGCACAAAGGTAAAGAGAAATGAGATGATAGATAGATAGAGGGAAGAGAGAGAAAATAAAAAAAATCAAGAAAATGAGGCGAAAGATAACAAAGATGCAGAACTGCAAGTAACATGTATTGAAGTGTTAAGAAAGATAACAAATATACAGAATGCAAGTAACATGTATTGAAGTGTTAAGAAAGATAACAAATATACAGAATGCAAGTAACATGTATTGAAGTGTTAAGAAAGATAACAAATATACAGAATGCAAGTAACATGTATTGAAGTGTTAAGAAAGATAACAAAGATGCAGAACTGCAAGTAACATGTATTGAAGTGTTAAGAAAGATAACAAATATACAGAATGCAAATAACATGTATTGAAGTGTTAAGAAAGATATTATTATGAACAGAGAACGATAAGTTAGAAAGTAATAAGGCTACAAGAGAGAAATAAGATAATAAAACACTGAATGATGAAATTACGAAGAAAAGTTTTAAAATATAGAAAGTTTGCAGACTAGATGAAGAAGAGTTAGATATTAAAAATAATAGTCGTAAATAATTCCAAAAAAGCTTGGTTTAACTTGTGTATAAATTCAGAGGTCAACAAAGGAAGCCATTCTGAAAATGGAAGTTTTTAAAGAGGTGTTAATGTTCGAACAATAGGCCTAGTTGTACAACACGTAATAAACAGATCTAGTTTAGACGATTAATATCCCTTGGCTGGAACGTTGGTTACCTTTTCTCTTTCTTATCTATTTTGACTTTTTATTTTTGTATTTTCTAGTGTTAAACGTGACAATTTAGATAATTTATCATCAATTTTAGTAATGTCATATATATTACTGGATATTGTCCTAATTCTCATACTGTTAAGACGATGTGTATTATTTACGTATATAACAACTTTTGTAATCTGTTGGAACTAATCATGACAGAACGAAGAAAGTTATTGAGCTTGTGTCTTTTAAAATGCGAATTATCCATTTAGAATTTTTAACTTTATCATGTTTTACAAAGATTGCTGTCTTAAAGTATCATGTCATGCAGACTATTTATAGTTTAACTAGTTAGTTTTTATTTCATTTTTTAAAAATCTGTTATAGGTAGGTTTGGTTTCTTTTGGATTTCGCGCAAAGCTACACGAGAACAATCTGTGCTGGCCGTCCCTAATTTAGCGGTGTAAGACTAGAGGGAAGACAGTTAGTCATCACCACCCACCGGCAACTCTTAGGCTACTCTTTTACCAACGAAAAGGGGGATTGACCGTCACATTATAACACCCTCACTGTTGAAAGTGTATGTTTGGTGTGACGGGTATTCGAACCCGCGACCCTCGGATTTGGAATCAAGTGCTTTAAACATCTGACCATGCCGGACCAGTTATGGATAGAAGTAACAACTTCTGTCTACATGATGTCCCAAACGTGTGCTAGTTTTAGTTGTATATTCGCGAATATAGAGTTCAAAGTTCTTGAGTATAGTACACCTTATACAACGTGCTTGAGTAAGGTAGCGTACTAAAATTCTGGGGAGTCGTACAGTTTAAAATTTGTGTGTAATTAAACCTCTAGAGTTAGTAGGTTTCCCATCCCCACCTACCCGGATTAACATGTTGAAAACTAACTTGCCGAGAAAATTCTTGTTGAATTAATTAATTAATTAAGTTCAGATTACTTTGGTACAAACAAGGGCAATAGGTAGATTTGGTTTTGTTATATGTAATCATAAAGAAAACTCCGAGACATAAAGTGAATAATAAGACAATTGAAAAGAAAAATGTGACCTCTAACTACAATGTAGCTCAAGATAAAATTAACTTCACTTTATAATAATTTATAGAACAGGTAAAAAAAAGAGGCCTCATGCGTGAAAATGCTTAAAAAAAACATGCTGGTTTTCCTCATCATCCCCACACAGGTTCTGTAGTATTTGACCCCTGTATATCAACGCCATCAATATGACTTGTTTAGTTTATCACGAAATACAGATAAAAATGTCTTTTTACTAAGACTACTTTGAACATTCAATACTGTGGATTATGGAATTTGTAAGGTGAAGAAATTTCGTCATGGTCCAGTAGCATATATATATATATATAAGTACTTTTTCTTTTCAGAAATAATCTTGTTAAAAGTAAAAATATTGGAATATAATAAACCGTATTAAATTTTCTTATTGATAGTAGTCAGTCATGGTACAATAACTTTTCGTAATGGTCTTATTT
This sequence comes from Carcinoscorpius rotundicauda, assembly GCA_011833715.1. NCBI lineage: Eukaryota > Metazoa > Arthropoda > Merostomata > Xiphosura > Limulidae > Carcinoscorpius > Carcinoscorpius rotundicauda. The sequence continues at coordinate 25,070,046 of CM022405.1, read as the reverse complement.
TAATATGAAGATCTGTACGACAGCACTCTCTCCAGATAAAATATAAACGTCCACCATTTTATTTATGTTGTTCTCATTGACCTGAAAATATTATCAACAATTGTGTTCATGAATTTTAATGAGATAGTACAACTTAATCGTTGGTAACTTTTTATTTTAAAGACTGTATTTGGAAATGTACTCTATAGTCTTGAAGAAAGGGATAGTAATAACAGATTATATTGTAATACCACAATAGGTTTAGTTTTCTTAAAATTTGCGACTGTGTTTCACAAAAAAATTGTGTCTTCTTTATTTATCTTCAAGATTTGACGTTGGTGGAGACAATTACATCGACTTTGATGACTTGAAGAGGATGATGGAGAAGTTAGGATCACCGCAGACTCACCTCGCTCTGAAAGACATGATCAGAGAAGTGGACGAGGACAAGGATAGCCGGATAAACTTTCGCGAAGTAAAGTCTGTTCTATCAAAGTTTATAACATTACCCATTAGAATCGCAAGTAGTAAAACGTTTAAAACTACCAGTATGAAATTCGGTGATATAGAATATGCCGTTTTATTGTAATAATTGAATTTATTTTTAAGCTCGACAACGGATAACTATATTTTCCAAAGGTACATAAAACTGACCCTTAGAACTGTGCAAATATACATGCTGACGAAACTGTTAAAACTTTTTTATAACATTCAAGTTAAACACAAAAGTGCGATTACACAATCTCCGTGTGTCTCAGTTAGTGGGGCAGAAATAAATAAATAAAGTAATATAAACTGCTTTGACCCAATAGCTTTACTTAGAAATGTTTTGTTTGTTTTTTAATTTTGCGCAAAGCTACACGAGTGCTATCTACGGAAGCCGTCCCTAATTTTAGAGGGAAGACAGCTAGTCATCACCACCCACCGCTAATTCTTGGACTACTCTTTTACCAACGTATAGTTGGATTGAGCGTCACGTTGTAACGTCCCCAAAGCTGAAAGGGCGAGCAAGTTTGGTGCGACGGGGAGGCGAACCCACGACTGTCAGATTACTAGTCAAGCGCCTTAACTACGTGGCCATGACGGCCTTACTTAGAAATGATTAAAACATGTGAAAATTGATACACATGCTCTCTGTGAAGATCTCCACAGCTTATGTGCTAATTTTCACAAGTTTTCACAAATCTTATCTTTAGAAAATATGTAGACAAATACAACGATGGCACTGGTTGTTTAACAACGCAACTGTACATGCGGTATTTTGTCATGTGCATAATTAACGCAAAATACGCGCTCTGCACTTCGGAGCTGTGAGTTTGCAGTTAATATCAGTCAAATTTCACTATTTGATCAAATTAAAGTTAGCGGTTGGTAACGCTAGATTTAGGGTGAAAGGATGCAATTTTTTTGATCCCTTCGCATCTAATGTCTTCCTTAATTAAGAGAAGAAATAAAAGCTGGATATCTTAACGAAGAAACATGTTTGCAAATTAAGGACGACTACGCGCAGGTGAATTTTATTTTACTTTAAACTTTGAAACAAAAGATATGTAATCGTGAAATTTGTATACGTCTAAACTAGATCTGTACAAATAATGGTTAGAAATATTATTGGACATCACTCTCAATTGTTTGAGTTTGAAACTACATCATCCTTATTAACTATTATATATATTGATGTTTTAACTCGTTTTTTGTGCGACAGAAATTGTCATCAAATAACTTCTTATAATTAAGTCCAAAAATAGTACTAGAATGCGAAAGGTAATCAAAGCCTCTTTTTCATAGTTTTGTTTCTCTGTCCCTCTGTTATTACAGAAACTATAAGTGAAACGAAAACTTATTAACTTGCAGGTTTGTTTATCGTTGGTACAGCGATAAGTCTACGGATTTACAACGCTAAAATCATGGATTAGATTCCCTTCTGTGGATTCAGCTGATAGCTCGATATAGCTTTGCTATAAGAAACACGCACACATACTTCTAGGTTTTCTAAATTTAATGCAAGGACAAAGGTTTAAGGTGGCAAAAAGATAGATCTAATTCTGATTGTTCTCATTAAGCCATTTTACCTTTTTGTTTTACCTGTAATTGAGAATTTTCTTACAGATTTTTTATCGGACACGAGAGTGTAGTGTCCGGAAATGACGCGTTTTCAGTTGTATTAAGATATTTTAATGCTACAGCATGTTACATAAACGTTTGCTTCTTACAACATTAAGTTTTAACTTTTTCAAAATTTGTTTTATAGTTTCTTCTGATTTTTCGAAGAGCGAGAGCGGGAGTGTTATCGGTGAACAGCGGTCTGTTGGAGTTATCTCATCTAGCCGAGGTAGATGTCGATAAAGTTGGTGTTGGTGGTGCTAGGACATTCTTTGAAGCCCAGGTAAAAAAAAAGGAATTATTTAAATTATTCTAAAATATTTTCTGAAACAATACTTTTTAGAATGACGTATAATTGTTACGGAAGATTAACGTGATAATTGAACTAATTTTTTTCAGTTGATTCTATAACTTGTGTAACGCATTAGGTCGTTTTATATGAAATGGTCGACTTTCGCTTTGTTGAAGAGTGACCGCGATTAGGATAAAATGGACACAGTACTTTGACAAGAGTATTAACGAGAGTGCTGTACATTTCATTTATTTGTTATATCTAGTTGTATTATAATTGTTTTTGTGTTCCTGTGGAACTGTATACAAGATATTTTCAAAAGAATGGAGTTTACTTTTTTGTATGAGTTTAAAATTCGGGAAAAATGCAGTTGAGGCCGTTAAAAACATCAATTTATCGTTTGGACAAGTGACTATTTCTCACTGGAATATTCGGCGTTAGTTCCAGAAATTTTATTCTGAAGAGATGAACCTCGAGAGTGAGCCCTCGAGGAAGATCTCAATGTCTTGTGAATGAAGAAAGATGAAGAGCTACTGTGGAAGCTTATCCACAAACAACAGTTCGTACATTTGCATGTTGGACAAATGGATGCCGCACGAATTGATGGAAGAACAGAGACTGATTAGAAACAAGAGGGAGAGATATTGAAGCGAATCGTTAGACCATGGTTAGACGCAGGTGAATCTCCAAGACGTGTGCTGAAACCGCCTTTGCACACGTAAAAGGTTATGGTGACAGAATGGTAGTCTGTATAAGGAATTATCCATTACTCATTTCTCCAACCAGGTGAAACAATTACAGCATGATCTTACAGCCATCAGATTGATAAAATGCATCGAAAATTAACCACCAAACAGCCATTGTTGGTGAACTGGCATGGTCCATTTCTGCTGTAAGATAACGCCCTCGTACTTTATTGTTTTGTGTGTGTCTGTATTATATTGTATATGTTCTTAAGAAAACCTATTAAGTACAAAAGTAAATATTTAGTTATTCTCTGATAGTTTTTTAGTTGTTTATTTACAAAACTGATCTATTAGAAAAGTATTATAGAAAATTATATTAACGGAAGCCTTTTCGGACCGACTAGTTTTCAAATATCAATATTAACTACATGAAGAAGAGAGTAAAATTAGAGATATTTGCATAACAAAACATAAATCATGCTTTATTAGATAGAAAAACAGAAGAGAAATAAAGTTTTCGAAGAAGAAATTAAAGTAGAACGAGAAAAAAGAAGGCACGTTGAGGAAGAACGAAAACAGCGAAAAGCAGCATTCCGTCATAAAGCTCAGTTTTTCCAAAATACTGCAGCATAGTCAACACACATCAGTGGATGTGGCGTCATCTGTTGAACTAAAATTAAGCTTTTATAATTCCTGAAGTCTCGTTCTTAAACTAAATTAAAATAGTAATTGATTTTAAGACTGATAAATTATAAAAAAAACAAATTATGATATTATATTAAAGAAGGTTTTATAACAGTATAAACTATGGAAGTTTTTAACAAACTTGTAAGCAATTTTAATGTGTGTAACTTCTCTGTACATTTCGTTAGATTTTAACCCATTTAACTTCTTTAGATATAGTTACATTTGTATCAAGAAAACTTTTAAATAAAAGTTGTTGTTTTTTCTGTATTAATTCGGACTATTTCATGTTAAAACAAACCTAGTTCTATATGTATTCTCTTTAATAGTCTTACTATTACGGGAAATTCTCACAACGGTATTAATATATTTATCTTCCAGAATAATTTCTTGGAGTCGAGCTATAGATTGAGATTATTTAAATTTTTCGTACCAACAAGAAGGTATTGTTTTGCGAAATAAATAAGTAAATATTTGATGAGCAAATGTATAATACATAATGCATTTATTATAAGAATGGTTGCATTTCAGACTACGTTACCACAACTCAACTGTTCACACGAGAGGGCTAAGGTTTTGGAAATACGTAACCTTATTCTACCGGCAAGTTTTATACCGTTCACTGTAGCTTGGGTTCGCATAGTATCGTAATGAGAAACTTAATATCTTTCCCTGTTAAACCACTCTGAACTAACGACAGAAAATCATGCATTTTATGGTACAACACAAAGAACCACCAAGAGTATGTGTTGGGTTTAACTCCAGTATTTCATTTATGTCCACGTGGCTTGTGTAATTAAGGACTCGTAACCAACAGCCATGAGACAATAATAATTTTAATGGGCGAGTAGTTTAAAAATTGTAAAAATGCAATTAAAACCAAACATGATTGACTACAGATTCCGTCTGCTATTTTAGGGTTAAAAGAGGTGCTTCTATTACACTTGTTCACCCACTGGTTCAGCGGTATGTCTGCGGACTTACAAAGCTGAAATGCGGATTTCGATACCCGTGGTGGGCAGAGCACAGATAGCCCATTGCGTAGCTTTATGCTCAATTCAAAGCAACAACGATCTTTAACATTTATCTTAATTAAGTTATACTGAATAAAACAGCACATTATTTTCGAACTACAATGTTATATTTTAAACCAATCTATTAACTAAAGAAATTTCCGTAAAATTCTGTATATTGATACCTAAGCCTTTTTGAAAATGTGATATACATTTTGGATGTAATTTTGATCATATATTTTTTTCTTCTTTGCTTAATTAACAGTGTTTGAAATAAAAATCCACATCAGAATAATTGTAAATAAATTATGCACTAATAAAAGGAAGGGTTGTATATGTTCACATTCAATATTTAAGCATTTGCAAAATTTTTATTCTAAATTATGTGGATTAAATAACTGATGTAGTTAAATTAATGTGATAAATATGATTACATATATATGCATTAATAAATTAAGCGAGTTTATTGTTTTAATGTCTAAGATTAAATACCCGATTGTTCAAGTTTGGGAATGTAATGTTTGAATGCAAATACTAATAGAATACTCCTCCTCGGGGTGAAGAAACGTACTCATCATATGATAAATATTTTGATTTCAATGCTGTTCTTTGTCCAGTCTCAATGAACAATTAAGATTAAGAAATTTTATAAGCAAAAACGGCTCGTTTGGGTTGAGAAAATATTTTACATGGAAGAGCGAACAACGTTTCGACCTTCTTTGGTCATCGTCAGGTTCACGAAGAAGGTCGAAACGTTGTTCGCTCTTCTATGTAAAATATTTTCTCAACCCAAACGAGCCGTTTTTGCCCATAAAATTCTCAACAAGTGGGTTTCTCGACATTACTGATTAATATTAAGAAAGTCTTTTCAAGTAATTAATTTCGCAAGTTGCTAATAAGGACGAGAATTCAACAGAAGTTTGTTTGTTTTTTAATTTCGCGCAAAGGCACACGAGGGCTAGTGTAGATAATCGTCCTTAATTTAGTTGTGTAAGACTAGAGGGAAGGCAGCTAGTCATCACCAACCACCGCCATCTTTTGGGCTACTCATTTACCAACGAATAATGGAATTGACCGTCATATCATAAAGCCCCCACGGAGTAAAGGGCGAGTATGTTTGTTGCGACAGGAGCTCAATAGAAGTACGTCAGGGTTATGTATATGTGTAAATATTTTGTTAACGCCAACATGTCGTGTTGTGTTTGAATTTTCATTTCTATTTCTGTTGCGTTTAATCTACGAAGAACTTAAAACATTAAAAAATACTTAACAGAAAATTGGGGGCTCGTCCGGGATATCGAACAAACAATTTAATTTTATTATAAAATAAGATTTATATTCTATACAGATAGACAGCTTGTATATTCAAAATGGCATTCCAACTTGAAGATTTTATAAACGAATTTAATCAGAATCCCTCTTTCGAATTAATCAGTGAATTAAAAAAATCTGAATTACTTGATGTTGGTAAACATTTTAATTTAGAAGTGAAGCAATCAATGAAGAAAGCAGATATTAAACAAATTATTGTTGAACATTTGGTCAGCCAAAAAGTTTTACCTCAAAAAGTTGCACAACAATTGCCTGTCGCTCATTTTGACCCAGATTTCGAATTAAAAAAAAATGGAAATGGAAATGAAATTTCGTTTAGAAATTGAAAGCAAACGACTTGAGGCAGAACAAAAACGTATTGAGGCAGAACAAGAAAATAAACGTATTGAGGCAGAACAAAAACGTATTGAAGCAGAACAAGAAAACAAACGCCTTGTTCTTGATGCCGAAATACAAATAGAACGCATTAAAGCTGATAAAGAAATCAGTATGAGAAAGGCACAGACAGAAGAAAAGGTTGTTCAAGTGCAGTTGGATAATTTTGATGCTTCCAAACAAATTCGTTTAGTACCTCCATTCAATGAAAAAGCTGTAGATAAATATTTTCAGCAATTTGAAAAATTGGCCCTTAGGCTAAAATGGCCTACCGAATATTGGACAGTATTACTTCAGAGTGTTCTCAAGGGTAAAGCCCAGGAAGTATTTTCCAAACTCACGGCCGAGCAAAGTTATGATTACGAGCACGTCAAAAAATGCATTTTGAATGCATATGAATTGGTGCCAGAGGCATACAGACAAAAATTTCGTGGTTACAAAAAGTTTGACAGCCAAACTTGTGTCGAATTTGCTCGTGAAAAAGAAACTCTGTTCGACAGGTGGTGTGATTCCAGAGAAATTAAAGATGATTATACAAAACTCAGAGAACTCATGTTAGTCGAAGAGTTTAAAAGATGTATTCCCGTAGAGCTAAAAACTTATATTGATGAACAAAAAGCTTCCAAAATACATGATGCTGCTGTCTTGGCAGACGAGTATGCTTTGACTCACAAAGATTTCTCATATAAAAGCAAAACAAATCACACAGCAAAGAAACCCAATGACTCATTCAAATATCATGCAAATGTCGACAGAGACAAAAAAGAGCAAACTTCTAATTCTCAAACGAAGACTCCATCTTATTCTCAAAGCTCGTCATCTACCCAAAACGTGTCATTCTCATCCAAAACATGTGCTTATTGTAAGAAACCTGGCCATCTGATTTCTGAGTGCTATAAGTTAAAAACAAGCCATCACCCCATAGTTTCATTTCGCCCTCGTTGGATACATCATTGGTTCCCAATGATTTTGACCCTGTCCAGTCCACTGTGGATTCTAAGCCCAATATTATTGATGTACCTGAAGATATTGTTGAGGACAAATTTAAGCCTTTCATGACTGAAGGTTTTGTTTCTTTTGTTGGCGATTCACATCTTCAACCAATTAAAATCCCGCGGGATACTGGAGCTTTTCAGAGTTTGATTTTGGAAAGTGTACATCCGATTTCTGAAAAGTCATCCATTGGGGCCAATGTGCTCATTTCTGGTTAGAAGGTGGCGTCGTTTCTATTCCTCTTCATAGATTAGATTTACATTCGGACTTAGTCTCAGGCCCAGTGACTGTGGGTATTAAAGCTTCATTGCCTGTTGAAGGTGTGTCTATGCTTTTGGGGAATGATTTGGCTGGTAGTAAGGTGGTACCAGAGGTTCGTGTTGTTGAAGCACCCGTTATTAGCCTCAGTACAGAGCAACTCGTTGAAGAGTTTCCTGATGTTTTTCCCGCCTGTGCTGTTACCCGTTCTCAGACACGTTCTCAGGAGTCCAAAGAGGATTTCTCTTTATCTAATACATTCATGTCTCACATCGATGAGATTTCTGACTCAACTTTAAGTTCTACTGATGACTCTAAATCATTTTTCGACTCTCTTCATCGAAACAAACTTATTGAGGAACAGGACAATGATTCTGAAACTCATTCTCTTCTACAACTGGCTGTTGATGAAAATGAAATAGGAACTGTCCGTATTTGTTACTACCAGAAGTCAGGTGTGCTAATGAGAAAATACAGACCTCCTGACGTTGCTGCTGATGAAGAGTGGAATGTTATTCACCAAATCGTCATTCCAAAAGACTCAAGATCGTATCCGACGACATTTCTATTGGCCAAAGATGCGCCAAAATGTTGTTGACTTTTGTAAGACATGCCATTCTTGCCAAATGACAGGAAAACCAAATCAGAGGATTCAAAAAGCACCACTGCAGCCTATTCCTGCCTTTGAAGAACCGTTCTCAAGGGTCATTATCGACTGTGTTGGCCCAATGCCAAAAAGCAAAGCAGGAAATGAATGCCTCTTGACGATCATGTGTGCTTCTACACGTTTCCCTGAGGCAATCCCTTTGAGAAAAATCACTGCTCTTGTCAAATCTTCTACCATGTTCCGAATTCCAAAAGTTGTGCAATCAGATCAAGACACAAATTTTATGTCCAAACTATTTGAACAAGCCATACATGAATTAAACGTCCACCAAATTTCATCCAGTGCGTACCATCCTGAGTCACAAGGTATTTTTGATCGTTTCCACCAAATTACTGCCACAAACACTCAAAGAACTAGGTTGAGGGTTTTTCCTTGTTATTGTTTGAAGTTCGTGAGGTTATTTCAGAATCTACTGGATTTAACCCTTTTAAGTTGGTTTAAAAAGACAAATAAACAAAAAAAAAGTTTTCGCAAGCTCAAACTTTTTTTTTTACTTTTAAGGGGGAGAGTGTTATGTATATGTGTAAATATTTTGTTAACGACAACATGTCGTGTTGTGTTTGAATTTTCATTTCTATTATTCATTTTTCCATATTGATATTATTGTTTCGAAGTTTAAACTAATATTTTGTTATTCATTTAGGGTAACATTTAGAATTTTCTTGAATTAAGTAAACCAATCATATGTTTGTAAATGAGTGCTGGTGACTTCGTGTCTAGACGTGTAGTCTCGTACAAGAACGGACATGTGCGGATTGCTCTGGAGACCTGTAGAATTTTCGCGTTCTTTCGAGGAGTTTAGGCCTACAATATATAAACAGACGAAGATGCAATAGATTCAGTCATCAGTTTTTATTCGAAAAAAGAAGATAGATTCAGACATTAGTTTTATTCGAAGAAGGAGAGAGATTCAGACATCAGTTTTTATTCGAAGAGAAAGAAGAGAGTTAGTTATTTGAAAAAGATTAAGTGTTTGCTGTGATTATTCAACTTGGATTTGTGACTGAAGTTAGATCTACGGAAGCTGTGATTTTACTTCGTCAATCTCTACGATTCATCCGAATTACTGCTTGTGCTGAGAGTCGGCGAATTTATTGAACTGTGAACTCTGTTTCTGAACTTCTTCATTTAAGCTTCGGAATTTCTTCGTGGGACCAAATTCACACCCTAGACTGGAATTTGAAACTTTCATTTTAGATCATTGTATTAGATACAGGCCAGTACCATTTTGTATTGTGATTAATTTTGAAGTTTGAAACTAGTATTATTTTGTTTTGTAATTAATTTCGAATGTTGTAACTTAATATCTGTCACTGTTATTATATAATTTATATTATATTTGTTAATAGTTTAGTGTAATAAATTATACAAGCTGTTATCTGTGTTTTTCTGTTGCGTTTAATCTACGAAGAACTTAAAACATTAAAAAATACGTAACAGTCAGTCTATATGTTCTGTACAGTGAGCGTATGACTTCTTGCCATCTATAGGTCAATGTAGCCTGCACTTATTTAGACTGCGGATCTTTACTAATGAAACCTGTGTTTTCGATGGAAAACAAATTCAGTTGTACTGAGACTGAGTGGAACTGAACATTTTGCTAAGAGCTAGCTTATTATGTTAACGTCTTATTACAAAACTATATTGAAACTATTACGAAAATTAAGTTTGAGGTAGGCTTAATAATGCTAAAACGTTTATCGTTAGGCCTTCCTTGTGTAAGCTGAGAAACAATTTTGCACCTACTCTCTCAAATATCCGTTTCAATGTGGAAATGCAAGCGACAGAATACTGAAGATTCTATGTATGTTAGTATTTTGCCCAGTTTGATACCATTAGAATGGACAATACTGTTATATTAAGGAAATATATCAAATAATAGTGAATAATTGTGGTCAAACTTGTATGTTTATCAACAAAATTACATTCATACTAGGTTCGATTTGATAAAGTTAGAAGGTGGCAGAGAATATATTTATATTGCATTATTTCAGAGGGCGTGATATTTTCACGGTTTTTAAATGTTTCAGCGAAAAATACTTAAAATCATGTTAGTTAATGAACAGTTTAGTCGTCTCCTGAAGGGCATGCTTCGTCATAAAATAAACACTCGACATTTTTAAGTGTCTGTTTTTTTGTAATTGACAGTGAATAATATAAACACAAACAAAGTGATATACATTACATCTGAAGACGTCTTTTTCATTTTGTTAAAAAGCTTTTAACAACAGAAGTCACTGATTTGAAAACTGTTAGTTTAATTTTAGTTACAAATATATTCGATAGAAGACGATAAATCTAGTTGAAGAATGAAATGATATCTAACATATCTACACTTTAAGCAATTAAATACCATTTACTTAGCCGAAACCCTTCAAACTGGGAGCAGAAAAAGGTAATTTCATCTAATCTTAACTGCATTTTAATAATATGCAACATTCAATAATTATTTAATTACAAACTGGGACGTATTTGATCAGATGTTTCATAGCAATACAATAACACTATTTAAACTGTCAACGTCTGTGCAGGTAAATAACATTTCAAATATTTTACTATTTTGTTTTTAATTTTTTTGTGAGTTTACTCTGCGAAAGACTGAAAGAGTAACGTAACCCTCGATGGTGTGAGTTTGAGAGTAGCAGTTTGGGAACAATGGAAGCCGATAGGAGACTTGAGGTTCATTGTGATACCGTGCTGTAAATAAGCTCAAAAAGCTGTTTCATATTAAATATCGTAGTTTAACTTCTGTATTTATTTACAGCTACAAATTCTAATAAAAATCTGGTGTTTGATTCCTTCTCACTGAGTACTTCGTCAAGTTGATATACAAGAGTTATGTTTGTCACAGTTGATAAACAAGAGTTATGTTGGGGAAATTTTAGTGATGGAAGTTTCAAGGTACCTTTCTTGTCCCAGAATTTGGAAAGTCAAAACCACTAAAGTATTTGAAGTGGAAAGGTGAGAAACTTTTATACAGACATTATTTACAGATTTCCTAATTTGAAAACAAATGCCTTAACTTTTTTATTGACGCGTTTAAACAAACAACTGCGAATGGTTTTAAACATGTATAGTGTTAGATGCAAAGAAAATATATGGACTTACGATACTTAACGAAACACTTCCCTAACATAATTTTAGGCTCATCATGGGCAGATCGTTAAGGCGCTCGGCTCGTTATCTGAGGATCGCGGGTTCGAATCCCCGTTACACCAAATATGCTCGCTCTTTCAGCCGTGCGGGCGTTATAATGCTACAGTAAATCCCATTACTCGTCAGTAAAAGAGTAACCCAAGAGTTGGCGGTGGATGATGATGACTAAATGCCTTCCCTCTAGTCTTGCACTGCTAAATTAGAGACGGCTAACACAGATAGCCCTCGTGAAGCGTTGCGCGAGATTCAAAACCAAACCAAACCAATAAAACATACATTTTAAAACACAATGTCGAAGAAGTGGAATTATATTAGTTGCCAATAGATGGCAGCAGACGGAACTTAAAAAGCAGTTTTAGAGCGTAACAGACATTCTACTGTGCCACTAGGGGGCATGCTGATTTGTTCAGTTTTAAACATGTCAGTTAAACTAGTTCCATGCTGTATAGTACCGCTCCAGTGCATACCAAACTTCCTGTATGCCCCAAATGAAACAGTACAAATGAGAACCACACGTTTTAACATTTAAATGAATAGTATTTGTTAATTTTTATTGTACTGGACACAAAGAACTTTGTTTTTCAAAATTCAAACCCTAACTACATAGCAATTAGCCCAGTAATACAATTAAATGAAACATAAAAGTTTATTGCTACATACTTGGCATTTTACTATATATATTATGACTGCTACAACATTCGTTAGTTAATTCGTGTATTAAACAAGTTTAACACTTCAACTACAGGTCTAGCTGCTTAAAATCTATCAAACTTACTGACTGCGCGACTTTTAACGTTCCTCACATTTCATGTAGCTGCAATGAGTGATATCTGTCTCTTTGTTTCAAGATTTTCTTTCTTACAAAGAACTAACTACGACTAGCTGTCTTCCATTTTGAAATGATAGTCTAAAGACAAGGGAGCCATTCGACAAAGCTTATCGCCAATTCTGAGGATATTCTTGTCTGACCATATAACGGGATTTGTCTGCCATTCGTAACTCGAGCAGCACTCTCACAGCCACAAAATGCAGAGTGTGTTTTACTAGAACGGGAGGCTAACCATGAGCTCTTGGATTCACAGTCTCAGTAAGCTAACCAGTTGACCACGCCCGACCCTGAGTAAGTTTTAGTTAAGCGCAAAGTTAATTGGGCTTAAAAACGTGTTTTACTCTGTGTACGTTCAGTTGATGAAGTATGCATTTATAGTGTCACGTGTTTACTTATGCGTTGTGTGGGGTTATGTTATGATTAACATGGAGAAGATATGGTATTAGATTCCCGCGTGATTGATCAGCAGTTGTATATATGTGTGTGTGTATATATATATATATAGAGAGATAAAATAAAAGGCAGTTTTTTACTTTTTTAGAGAGTTTATTCTTCTGTATCCTAGATCTTAGAATCTGTTACTAGTTGTAATGATGTGAAGACTCACTCTGACTCTGGGAATAATACACTGCAACAGGAGATCTAACCTTATAACATGGCAGTTTGAAGCTAACATTGCAAATGAACTGAATAGTACCATTGAAATTTAACTTTTGAAGGTATGTATAATAAAACGTATGTTTTAAACGATACCTCATTTAATGGAAACTTAGTGTGGTTACTTCAGCTTTGGGCATGCTCTACTATAACCTTGGCTACACATTCTTTCCTAACGAAATGGATCTCACACTGTATTAAACGTCTCATCAGAATCAAACGGATCAAATAAAGTGTTACTCGTGAATGTGTGCTACTTATGCTATCACTTTCGTAAGCAGTAAGTTGTATGTATCACTAGTGGCCTAATGGTTGGACTACTCGTGACTCTGAACGTAGATTAGTTAGGAACAATAGGCCCTATCTAGAAATGTTCATCTAATGTGCAACTTCCTGAACAAGGTGCGTTACTTCCAACATTATATCTATTAAGTGGTGACGAGAAAATCCACTTGTAGAGAAAAATATATATGTAAAAATGGCTCGTTTGGGTTGAACCTGACTATGACCGAAGAAGGACGAAACATTAGTTCGCTCCTCTATATAAGGCCCGACATGGCCAAGTGTGTTAAATTTCTTAACCAATAGAACAGCACTGGTAAAAGTCAATAAAACCATATCCAAATCATTTAATATAACGGCAGGAGTGCCCCAAGGATCAGTTCTCTCTCCACTTCTATACATAATTTTCGTCAGTGACATACCTTTTCCAAATCTAACATACACACGCAATTCACTATACGCAGACGACATCGCAATCTGGAGCACCTCCAGAAACCCAGTAATGGCCATGTCTCGCGTGCAAGAATCATTAAACAACGTCTCAACATGGAGCAACAAGTGAAGAGTCGTGTTAAACCCAACAAAAACACAAGCAATCACCTTCTATAGGAAACTAAAGAAGCAAAGAAAAAATCTAGAAAAAATAAAACTATCACTTGAAAACACAACCATTAACATGAGCAAAAACATCACATTCCTTGGCGTCACTTTCGACACAAAACTAATATGGAAAAACATATAAACAACATACACTCATCAATCAGAAAAAGGATTTCATATCTAAAGACTATAACTGGTAAACAATCGAAATGCGCACCGAACACCATTATACAAATATACAAGGCTTACATCCGTCCACTAATAGAGTACGGATGTCAAGTAACATACAATATGTCAAACAACACACTCCAGAAAATCCAATTGCAACAAAACAGAATATTAAAATCTGCATTCAGCCTATCATCATTACACCAACAATTATCTACACCAAATCAGCAATTTACAACAATAAGAGATAGAATAACAGAACTTTCTCTCAAATATTATCTAAAAGCAGAAAATAGAAACAAACTAACGGCATCACTACACAACTTATCCAGTGCACCAACAAAATACATTTCACCTTACAACATATTTCAAGAATCACAATCTACTCAACAAAGAATCTAAATAAACAAAATCCATGTCACTAACATGAATTCCTTTTTTCTTTTTCTTTTTTCCAGATACAGGGCACACAAAAGGCAAAACTTTCGGCGCCTGTCCCGTGAAAGTGGGTTTTCTCGGGGCACTCCCGTTTCCCCCAACATCAAAATCTTTAGGCATTGGATTTCTAGATCCCAGCCCAGGCAACTATTTTGCCAGACCCTGAATCGTGCCGTTTGACTTGATCTGGATTTGAAATATATTCATGTTCACATCTGCTCAACTTCTTCCTTTCGGGACAGGTCCTGGCCTTTCTTTCCGCTGCTGCCTTTGCCTCCACCCAAGACAACATTTAGAGAGTCAAGAATAATAATAATAATTAATTTATTAAATAATAATAAAAAACACCACTTAATCTTTATAACAATCCACGAAAGGGGACGAAGAGGAACCACAACGTTCCTGAACACCCCGGTTGGGGAGAGAACTCTTCTGATTTCTCTCTCTCCAAACTGAACCCCTGCCACGTTAGTTTAGTTTAGTTTTAGTGTGTTAAGGCGTTCGACTCGTAATCCGAGGGTTGCGAGTTCGAATCACTGTTGCACCAAACATGCTCGCCCTTTCAGTCGTAGAAGCGTTATAATGTGACGGACAATCACACTATTCGTTGGTAAAAGAGTAGCCCAAGAGTTAGCGGTGGGTGGTGATGACTAGCTGCCTTCCCTCTAGTCTTACATTACTAAATTAGGGACAACTAGCGCAGATAGCCCTCGAGTAGCTTTGCGCGAAATTAAAAAAACAACAAATCCTCTACATAAAAATTTTCTCAACCCAAACCAGCCGTTTTTACATATATATTATCTCTATTTGTTGAAGTCTGTACTCAGAAATAATTTATGAACTACATCTTCCCTGCACCTGATCTCTGGTTGCTATTAAAAATTAACGGCATCTGACTTCACCATATGATTGTGTTAACCACCACGTTAACTAAAACCACCGTAACCCAACTTTTCAACTAACAGTTATTTCTGTTAAATATATATGAAAACAAAATACAAAGCCAGGATAATATTCAGTACATTTATGTAGGTTTAAATATGTTAATATAGAAATAATAATAATTCAGGCAAACTTTGGGCATTTTCAGCTTCAAACAATTACAATTTATTTAACATTCTATCCATCAACTTTAGAAATAAGAGGAATTTACCAATATGTTTTCTTTCGTTTATTTCAGTAGTGTGGTTTAGAAACAAGCTACCTTTTAGTGAAATTTGATCACAAAATTTTGACAAGCCTAGCTTCAGCTGCGGTGTTCAAATTCATTCTGCAGACGGGAAAGTGACTCTAATAAAGAAAAATCATTATTAAAAAAGGCGTATGTTTGTGGTATTTACATACAAAACTTAATACCTAAGTACAACAACAAGGGTGGGACTGGTTTTAAGGAAATTATTGTATAAAAATCAAACAAACTCGAATAGCTATTGTAATGAAACTGGAACAAATATATAAAATAAAATCAAAATACTTATTAACTATTCAAATAGTTGGAATCATTACGTCACCACCAGCTGATGACTATGATAATCAGGAAATACTTTTCACTAAAGAAAGATAGGAAGGACTGTGTCTTCACCACACTTTCAAGCATAACCTAAGTCTTAGTATTTTATTCTACAATCTCAGCTTACCAACGTCAATTATCGCAATCAATACATACTGAATATGAAGTTACCTTTTACAAACCCCTGCATCTTCCTTTTATTTGGATACTTGTTTGTTGTTTGTTTGTTTGTTTTTGAATTTCGCACAAAGCTACTCGAGGGCTGTCTGTGCTAGCCGTCCCTAATTTAGCAGTGTAAGACTAGAGGGAAGGAAGCTAGTCATCACCATCCACCGCCAGCTCTTGGGCTACTCTTTTACCAACGAATAGTGGGATTGACCGTCACATTATAACGCCCCCACGGCTGAAAGGACGAGCATGTTTGGCGCGACCGGGATGCGAACCCGCGACCCTCAGATTACGAATCGCACGCCTTAACACGCTTGGCCATGCCGGGCCTATTTGGATACGACATACACTACCGGAGAGGCGGCACAGAAGCTAGGTCAAGCGAGTATAAGCTCTCTTTGATGACCACTGTGTTATGAAACCTCATTAACTGATGATCGAAGCAAGTTCACCACTACTTACATATTGTCTACAAGAACGCTAAAAACGGAGAACACTTGTAAATACACTCTTTTTAATCTATAAGAAGAAGAAAGCCGTATTTTAGTCTCATTGTAGTGTCTAAACTCTATCAATTTAAACTGCCAAGAGTATCACTCATCAATACTTTGTTAGTGCTTTGTACTTTGAAAGAAAAAAGAAATTGGAACGAAAAATAATATTGACATGTTAACTATGATTATTCGATATTGATTAGAGCGTAAAATTTGAAATATAGTGCAAAAAATTCTGGCACAGCATGATGGTTAGGGCAATCGATTCGCAACCTGTGGACCCCGAGTTCGAATCCTATCACCAAACAAGCCCGTTTTTTAGTGCGAGGTCGTTAACGTTTTGCGATCAATCCAATTTTTTGCTGTTAAATGGTGGTCCAAGAATCATTAGCTGTATCAGTTAAGTAGGATAGGTTTAACACATCTTCACGTGCTCCTGATTTATTGACATTAGACTCGTTTAACATGCGGCGTTTATGTTTTACATACATTGAACTCAAGATGAAAATTAAATGTTTCCAAATAAGAAAAGAAATGTCAATAAATCTAATACGTTATTTCTCCCAAATCTGTTAAAACCACACAGTCAATACTGACTATGATGAAGAACAGTAAAATACCTCATTATTGTTATTAACAGAGTTCGAGAAACGAACGTGACGGTTTAAGTTACATACACAATTATTATTTTGCCATAATTAACCGACATTTCACGTGGGGTAATAAAACAATAATTTAGTTATCGAGGACACAAGTCAGACCTGAAAAAGAAATTCTTGATTTATCGGAAGCCAGAACAGTACTTACTGTTTCAAACGTGTTTAGAAGCGTGTTTGCAGTATGGTGTGTGATTCGTTTTGACATTTTGAGAACTAAATGCACTAGTGTATGTTAAACATACGACTTTTCGTTTATTTGATTCTCTGTTAATATTTAAATTAATCTGTATTCTTTAACAGTGTCTATTTCGGGTGATATCTTTTCGAATTTTGATATGTTCTATATGTTTTTCTTTTTATTTGATATCAGTGGAAAGTATAACTGAGTGAAAGTTCTCACTTGTAAAAGACAAAACATTTCAAACATATATACTTTTGTCTGTCTATCCGGAACTTTTTCCGCAAACTTCTCGATCAAAGACTGCAAATCTCATCGATAAAATGCCTTTGCCAGAGAATTTCAGACTGTGTATTGATTCTTCAGTTCAGAAACACCTTATTTGTGTTGTTTTTTTCTCAGTCAAACCTTTTACGGCAACAAGTACGGTACATAATGGACACGATTTCACTGTCATCACGTGACGAAAAATTCGATTTCAACTTCATTTATTTACTTGAAAAGTGTTTCACATAAACAACACTTAACCCACGTGCAGTTTCCCAAAAAATGTGAACATTACACTAAGTATAATTTCTCTGGGCTTTCTAGAGGTACTTTGGTCTAAAATAAGGATGCGCAGTTTGTTCAAAACCACATTCTTATCATTTTGTGAACACGCAATCAGACGTTTCGCATCAACATCTAAGTTTACTTTCATTACAATTTTACATTTACTTTAATTTGCAATAAATATGCTTCGATTTCTTTTATAGACGGCTTTTACAGACTGCTATAAGTAGTTTTGAATTATTTTTTCCCTCAGTATGAATATTATTCTTCGTGTTTGTTTTTTTTAATTTCGCACAAAGCTACTCGAGGGCTATCTGTGCTAGCCGTCCATAATTTAGCAGCGTAAAACTAGAGGAAAGGCAGCTAGTCATCACCACCCACCGCCAACTCTTGGACTACTCTTTTACCAACGAATAGTGGGATTGACCGTCACATTATAACGCTCCCATCATTGTAAGGGAGAGCATGTTTGAGGCGACGAGGATGCGAACCCGTGATCCTCGGATTACGAGTCGCACGCCTTAACACGCTTGGTCATGCCGGGCCTTTGCGTTTGTTAGTTTCTTTCTTTCAACTGATAAAACCTTTTCATACACTGAACGTTCGTAAACTATTTCATAATCTGTACACTATTATCAGGCCCGGCATGACCAGGTTGTTAAGGCACTCGACTCGTAATCCGAGGGTCACGGGTTCGACGGTCAATCCCATTATTCGTTGGTAAAAGAGTAGCCCAAGAGTTGGCGGTAGTTAGTGATAACTAGCTGCCTTTCCTCTAGTCTTACACTGCTAAATTAGGGACGACTTGATAGTTTTCATGTAGCTTTGCACGAAGTTAAAATCAAACCAAAACACTATTACACTGTTGTTTACTTTACACGTAGTTTTATTACATAAAGGTACGTCTATGTGAGTTTGTATATGTGAATCGTGTAAGTCCAGGATTTATTGATCTAACACGTAATGCTTGCAAGAAAACGTGTGTTAAATGGGCTTACTAGATTAATGTCTGGTTATTGCAAAAACGCCCTCCGTATAAGAATAAGCTGTAGGTGTTGTTGACTAGCTTTCTTCCTTCTAATCTAAGAACAAAAATTTCGGGATGGTTTTGCGCAAAAATTCCGAAACAAACTTACATTATAATGTTACTTACAGTAAAAATAATGGCATGTGTGAAACGATCTCTGTAGTTTTTGTGTTTTAGAAGAAGGTCGAAACGTTATTCGCTCCTCGACTCGTGCTTTCTCTACCCATACCAACCGTTTTTAAATATATAACCGTCAAATATAATTATTGACTAAGACAAGAGTAGTCCAGGAGTTGACAGTGTGTACTTTTGACTAGCCTCCTTTTCTTTTAGCGTATTAGTCTAAGTTTTTGTGTTTTAGAAGAAGGTCGAAACGCTATTCGCTCCTCCACTCGTGCTTTCTCTACCCATACCAACCGTTTTTAAATATATAACCGTCAAATATAATTATTGACTAAGACAAGAGTAGTCCAGGAGTTGACAGTGTGTACTTTTGACTAGCCTCCTTTTCTTTTAGCGTATTAGTCTAGCTTTATGAAATTTATTGCATAAGTAACCCTTGCGTAGTTTTGCGCGAAAGTCTCCAGCGCTAGCCTTGAAATATGTTTTATATTATTACTAGATGGCAGCACAGTTTGATTTATATTTTTCTTAGTCATTTGTTTTTCGCTAAAACAGGCTTTCATAACAAGGCATTGTTATCATACTTGAAGTAAATTACCGATTTTTTAATGTGAAACAATTGTAACATGGTTTAATGAAAAGCAAAAAATGTTATCATAAACGTTAGTATTTCGCAAGAACATCTGACAAACGAAGCAAAGCCAGAAAATTCCTATATTGCTGTAACATGTGTCTTTATCGGTTTTTCCTCAAATTCCAAGAAAATGACAAATCTGGGAAATTACAATACTAATACTCACCTGAAAGGGTTTATAAACTAACTTTTATATTATACCAAGAGTAGTTTCTTTGTATTTAAATATTTTTGCTATGAGAAATATATTTTGAAATTCATTGAATACAAATACAAAATTATGTTAATATTCTAATCGAAGGTATATACGAACTGTAAGTTAACTAGAAACTAGTTCCTGGATAAACTAATGACACCTAAAATATTAGACAGTTTCGTAAATAAAAACTTCATTGTAGAAAAAGTCGTTTCAATCGTTTTCGCCTTTTGTTTTTCGTTTGAAGTCCTCTGAGATAAATAAGACGTTCATGTTACCTTCCTCACACTGTGTGTATGATTGTTACAGATAATTTAATAGTTTGTTTTTCTATAAGTACGTGGCACCATCGATGAATGTAATTAACATTAACTTACGTCAGATATAATAAATGCGCAATAATAGCAATAATGAAGTGTATGGGTTGTGAACATCCATTAATATACCTCTCATTCCAAACTATCATACAAAAAAGTTTGGAAGGGATTGGCCCAGCGACCTAAGAGTAGCTAGATAATGGACAAACAGATAAAAGCACAGGAAAATGGGGTTTCGATTGTATTCAAGATATAAAAAGGTTTGCGACAGGTATAAAGAATCTTTCCTTTCAAAATATTATTTCCTGTTAAAACCCACTGAAGTTCGTTAAGGGAGCCCTTTTCATACGTATAAGTATCAAACATTCATCCCTCTCTGTAATTCATCAGTAAACGGTGCTTGATATAACTTAATTTCGAGGGTCAGTTCAAGGTTCTGATTCTAATATTTAGCTACGAAAATAAACACAATGATATGCTTAGTGGTAGGAGACAGTATTAATCATTTTTATTTCTAATCGTTAAATTACAAGTACAGGGATTTGCAGAAGCCAATGGGAAGTATCAAGAGCTTGTCGTACATAAATTTCAATTTTTCAAATTTTGGCAAGCCCCGTCTCATATTCTCCACCCTTGTGCAACTTTTTAATATCCAATCCTTTGGACAATCCCTTCTTTTGGAAATCTTGGACCTGCCCATACTTTACATGCTTTGAATACCAACATGCTTTTGAAATTTTCTGCACACTGAGAGTCTCATGGAATGAGGTATATTGGGAGAGGGGGGTAATTGCATTCACTCGGGAATATAAACCTTTATGGCTATTATTTTTTAAGTTAATATTCATATGCTATCATTTTGAAAATATGCCGCTTTTTTTGGTTAATCCTTAAGTCAATATACTTGATTATCGTTCTTAATAAATGCTTATTTATTTGTTTTGAATTTCGCGCAAAGCTAATTTATCAGTGAAAGATTAGGGTAAAGGAATCTAGTAATCACTACACACCACCAACTCTTGGGCTACTCTTTTACCAACAAATAGTAGGATTAACCGTAACATTATAACGTTCCCTCATCTGAAAAAGAGAGAAAGTTTGGTGGGATGAGAAATCGAAACCGTGACCGAAGACTGGGAATCGAGCACCCTAACCACCTGGCCATGTTTTAAATATACAAATCAATGGTATGATATTTCACAAAATAAAGTATGTGTGGCTTGGTTTTACACATTTTTACATTTGACAGAATAGTAAACATTCCTCAGGAAAGTTTTAGTTTCTATTTATGATCGAATTTAGGTTCTTTGGATGGTACAACAATTAAAAACCTAAACTTTCTGGTGTGATGTGATAATAAGATCCGGTAATTTGTTGGTACTTGAGTTAACATGATGTGTCAATTGTACTTAGTATTATTTACATTATTTGCATTGTTATTTTGAATCGTAATAACTTTATAAAATGAATCCCATCGTTAAATTTATCTTTTTCTACATAAGTGCTTTACTAGTTCTTTATCTTTTCTTTATCTTCATTCGACTTTAATCCTATCTAGTTTGGGGATCGGACGCTTGGTTAACTTATATTATCAAAGACTTTTTACAATAGGATGGGTGGCTCTAACAGCAATCCTAAAGGGAGAGTGAGTTCGTTTAAGGGAATTTGAACCCGTATATTACAGGTCGAGTATTCTAATCACCATTTCATGCCAAGCCTAACTACGTTACTCATTGGGTGTCGATTATAAATAGGCAGTGTAAGTAGATTAACTTAAATCTAGGTATGTTACTAATTTATAACTGAATTTCAATTCAAAACTATTAATATTTTATTATTAGCTTTTCGAATCTAGAAGAGCTACAGAACTTTACTTTTCATGAAATGCTATATCAACAAAAACTAGCTAATTTTGCTTTGTACTAAACATTTGAATTGGATACTTACTCTAATACAACTTTTCTCTAGATACGTTTGTCTGATGCAC
Source organism: Carcinoscorpius rotundicauda (assembly GCA_011833715.1). Lineage (NCBI taxonomy): Eukaryota > Metazoa > Arthropoda > Merostomata > Xiphosura > Limulidae > Carcinoscorpius > Carcinoscorpius rotundicauda. The sequence continues at coordinate 25,047,689 of CM022405.1, read as the reverse complement.
TAATTTGTATATGAATTCTAATCCAAAATATAAGACTCCTTTATGACGTTTTTGTTGTAAGAAGGATTGCTCCCGTCTCTCCAAAAGGTTTAAGCCTTATACATTTGATCTCATTAACAGCCACTAAACTAAACTGTAAATTAATTACATATCCAACAACATCAATAGTTTAAAAAAAATGTTCATTGCTATACAGTGTCGTCAAGGGAGCAGGAAAATCGTTATATTTTGGTTGCTACTGGAGCACCATTTTAGAAAACCGCGTAAAGGTTTGATCAACAGGTCCGCCACAGCTAGTTGGGTTAAGGCACTCGACGCCTAATCCAAGGGTCGTAGGTTCGAATCCCCGTTGCACCAAACATGCTCGCCCTCTCATCCGAGGAGGGCGTTATAATGCGACAGTCAATCCCGTTCTTAGTTGGTAAAAGAGTAGCCCAAGAGTTGGCGGTGGAGGGGGTGACGACTAGCTGCCTTCCCTTTAGTCTTGCACTACTAAATTAGGGACGGCTAGCGCAGATAGCCTTCGTGTAGCTTTGCACGAAATTAAAAAGAAACGAACAAAACAAACATTCTTTGGCAACAAATGTGGTACACGCCATATAAATTTTGTTTGTTTTTTAGTTTATCCACAAAAGTGAGATATTATCCACAATCACAAGTATGTTCGGAATTTTGTACTTTCAAGTTTCAGGCTACTAACGTAAAACTGAAACTACGTTTTTTTTACTGTATCTAAAAACAAACCTAGCACTAAAAAATTCTTCTTTATAAACGTGATGATCAAAGAATTAATATATGATGCAAAGTTTAAGAAACACTGCAATCTACAGCTAATATAAACTAGTCAGTATGCAATTCATTTTTCAGAAACGTTGTTACTAACGTTGCTATGTTTTCAGATTAGCAAAAAATGGGTTATTTTTACTCACAACTGACAGCGAAATTCTACATACATCACAGTAGGCTGTAAAATCTCACAGGATCTTTAAACTAAAAGGAGCACTCTCTAACAATGTTGTGTTAAATAATACTGTGTCTGTCTTTAGCGTCATTTGTTTTTCAGCAGGTTATGAATAAAAAGTAGATAATACTGATAAATAATATTATTACAGTATTTGTAACGAGCGTAATACAATATCACGGGTAAGATTTTATGAATGCGTGTGAGTGATTTGAGAAAACTGACTCGACTGCACGCTAGCAACAATAGACGCATTTCCGGGGACAATTTTCGCTCCTATAACGGATAGCATGCTCAAATTTACAAATACACGCAAACAAATGCAGGTGTGTTATTTTCTGAAATGATCAACGCCATGCGTGTTTTATTGGATGTCTGGCAAAAATAACACTGACGGTAACTTTTAATGGTTGAGTAATAACGTCAGTTAGTTAGACTTTTTCTATCGCAACTCAGTAGCAGAACAGTAATTTATTTTGTCTGTATTGTCAACAGAATGTTGATTTATCGGTTTGAATTGGCGGTGGTTGAGGACAATTAAGCTTCGGGTATCGAAGTTAGTCAGGTGTGAAGTGTTGTTATTAGACATATTTTAAGGCTAAAGAAAACAAGAAAAACACACATTAAACTCGAGATGGGGTAATAGGGGGATATTTTCATATATCATAAGAATTAAACTATGCGTAAATGTGGGTGGCATAAAAACCAACAACATAATTAGTTGTTAATCTAATGTTGCACAAGGATTGGGCTATATGTTAATATGTATCCTTGTTGGTAATCCCTTCACTGTACTGCGGCCCGGCATGGCCAGGTAGTTAGGGCACTCGACTCGTAATCCGAGGTTTGCGGGTTTTAATACACGTCACACCAAACATACTTGCCCATTCAGCTGTGGGGGCATTATAATGTACGATCAATCCTACTATTCGTTGGTAAAAAAGTAGCCCAAGAGTTGGCGGTAGGTTGTGATGACTAGTTGCCTTCCCTCTATTCTTAAACTGCTAAATTAGGGACGTCTAGTGCAGATAGTTCTCGTGTAGCTTTGCGCGAAATTAAAAAAACAAACAATCGTTTTACTGCACCTACCACTAAATTTATGAGTTTTTTTTTACATAGATAAAAAACAGCAATTTACCATTCATCCACAAATATCAAATCATTTATGTATTTTCCACTCTTAGAAGTATTAATAATACAAATCTATTCCCTGATTTTAAAAAAGAGAGATTGATGAGGTGGGTGTAATTGCTTAGAAAGTTTAAACGCTTTCTGTCTCATCAGTCCGTTTGATAGTGAGTGGAGAAGGTGGATATAGATACGTATATATAAATTCCAAATTATTAATTGAAGAGATGGATTGGTTGGATTTAGTTATTTAGAAAGTCCAGTGAGATTATTTCTAACTCGTGTGTTGATTTGGAAATAAGGAGATGGATAGGCTAGATTTAATGGTTTATAAAGCTCAGTTAGATCCTAAATCATGAGTTGAATTAAAACTGATTAGGTGGTTAAGTAAAATTTAAATGTTTGCAAAGTTTGGTAACTGGCATGTTTCCTTCAGCAGATTTTCCTATAATATCCAAAAAGACTTGATCGACCGAAAAGCATGTCTTTTGTTTATAACCTGTTCTTATAGTGTAATGGCTGTAATCGCTATGGTTCTACAACACGTAATATAGTGTGGAATTATATGTAATCATCATAACACTGCAATAAACAATGTATTGTGTGGGATATAAGTGTCATATACTAAGAACCATGGCTATGCATAAACAGTATTGTGTGAGGGTTATCGCTGTGACATCTCAACAAACATTAGATTATGTGGGATATAACCACCCAGGCGCCATGATAAACAAAAGAGTGTAAGAGATGTAAATTCCATGGGGCTACAATGAACACTATAGTGTGAAAGCTGTAAACACCCTCACAACACTGCAATAAAAATTATAGTTTGAGAGTTACAAGCGTCGTGGCACTCGAATGAACACTATATTTTTAGAGTTATAAGCGTATTAACATTACAATAAACAGTGCACTGTATCTTTAAAGTTATAAACGCATTAATATTGCAATAAACAACAGTGTTCGAGATATAGCCGTCTCGACTCTACAGTAAACAATATAATGTGAAGGCTAAGCCGTCGTGCAATAAACAATATATTGGGACGACTACAACCACCATGACTGTACAATAAACTGTAGCCAGAAATCTACAAGTTAAACATTCTGTGTGACTAGAATGTTTATCGTGAAACCTTTTAACAATAGTATGTCGGCTCCAAAATTCAATTAACTGCTTCATTTCCCAGTGGTTGTATGTGTCCGTGTAGTTTACTTCCTGTCAGAGAAAGTGCTTTGGGGAGAGGGGTCACATTCTGTTAATAACATCCTAATGGTTGTGACGAATTTTTATTTAAACCAAGAACAAGCAGACAGGTGAAGGAGAGGACAACCAGGAGCGTGTGAAACAGTATTTTGTTTTCTAGTTTTGTGACAATACAGTCATTTCGATCATTAACGATAACATATTGTGTTTTAGTGTTTCACTCTGATATAAATGCAGATAGATTATCAAAATTTTGACCTAAAAACCGGAATTCATGCTGGTCTTAGTATTGCACGAGCTTCAACAACCTCTCAGTAAAAACGATTGCAACATGGAGCCAAACTTTTCCACATGCAACTTACGTTACTCGTTTTTATGGTCATAATGTTAAATGATTCCTGAAACGACTTTCTAATGATTCAAATAAATAAACACTGTTAACCTAGTTTCAATTTACTCCACATGCACAAAATGAAACATGAGAAAACGCTTCATAACACACTGTATTTCAGAATTGAAAATTTTTAAGGAACACAAGGCCATTAATAAGTTATGTGTCAGCGAACCGTTCGACAGTTTTATATGTGTTGGTATTTATGTTTTACCGATAAATACCTACAATAACCAAGCAAGATCTAGACATAATTCAGATTGTGAATAATGTAACATTAACATTTCTGTCAAAATTAAGAAAACGGAAGTATCACTAAATTTATCATTACATTCCTAGACGATGCGTAATCTGTGCCATAATTAACACATATCATCATAAACGTTTTGTTTCATTATTTCTCGTTAGGTTACGTTATGGACATCTGAACATGACCGCTTCTGATTTCGGCCGAATATCGTAGGAGAAAGACAGCTAATTAACTGAAACTCACAGTAAGCACTTCAGCTGTTCTTATCTGACCAAATAGTGGGATTTGGCTATTATTTTCTTATGGTAGTCCTGGCCCTAAGCACAGAGTGTTTTTGCAGTAATGGAATGCGAATCATGAGCTGTTGTGACCCATCATTAAATAAAACAAAAACTGTTAATGCCAGGACTCCTAATTGAGTCATTATTATTGTGAACAGTATGCGTTAAAAGTCTTTAGCGCCCGGCATAGTCAGATGGGTTAAAGCGTGCGACTCGTAATCTGAGAGTCTCAGGTTCGCATCCCTATCGCGCCAAACATGCTCGCCCTTTCAGCCCTGGGGGCGTTATTATGTAAAGGTCAATCCTACTATTCGTTGGTAAAAGAGTATCCCAAGAGTTGGCGGTGGGTGGTTTTGACTAGCTGCCTTTGCTCGAAAAGCAAAAGTCTTTAACCTTGTTTTTTAGATTTCAAGAAAGCTAACATAGTACTTCGTGAGAATGTCGTAGTTTATAATTTCAAATAAAAATGAAAGTTGTAGGTTTGAACTATTTTAACAATCAAACTGAAAAACGAAGGACTGGTACCACTGAGTGTGACATACGATATGTTTCATCACTTCAAATGTGTGAAAAGGGTGTTTGTTGTGTTACTTAATCCCTTTACCAAGGCGCATGAAAAACCGTTTGTGTATTATATATTTATATAATAAACAAGAACATATCTTACCTAACTATATAACATATTCAACTGCTCCTAATTTAATTTAATTATGAATATCAACTAACTTCCGCCCACCGATAGCGTTTCTAGGCAAGGTAATATACGTAATTTTACTTGACCCATAACTCACTGTACAGAGTATAATAGGCCTGGCTACGACATTATCCTCAAGCCATAGCAAAGAAAAAATTAATTGTTTCAAACACAAATACATGGAAATTATACATATAAAAACATCTGAGGTCCCAAGCCTTATACTGCTCTAAGTACCATTAATTTAGGCAAAACGTTCTGAGTCAGTCCGTAAAAAGAGTCCAAGGTCTAATATAACCATACCCTTGTATTGACCGGAATATTAGTGATACAGAAGCGAGTATCTTAGCACAAAATATTTATTTTCAAATTAACTTCAATTTCTATGTTATATTATCATATTACAATTTTTGCGTGTTTTTTTAAACATATTTGTGTAAGAAATCCCTATTAATTTTATTTATTATCTTTATAAATGTGTATTAAATAACTTCATAATTGTAAAGAGAATGTTTGAAGGTTGCGTTCTTACATTATTGAGATTTAAATTTGTTTTATCAGAGATGTAATGCATGTTTATCTGACTACAAATTTCCGTCAGTATTTATTATCATGAACTGTCTACCTACATGACTGTCTGTTTGTTTGTTGTTGCTAGTCTTTATTTGTTAAATTTATCTAGCTGTCTACCTTTAATTTGTCTGTTCTTTTCCCGTCCATTTAGGTCTGGGTGTGAATTAGAGATTAGTGTACTGGGCTGTGGATCGAAGGTTCACGGTTTAAGCCCACGATATCCTTCTTAATACCTTCCGTACTTTAAGTTGTGGGCATATTATAAAAGCACCTATAATCATGCTATTCGATTAAGAGTAGGCACACGTAAACGGTAGGTGCTGCTAACTAGTTGACTTCCATCAGTCAGTATTTCTATATTAGTAAACTTACATGTTTGAGTCTTACAGCCTATAACTTGGCCGTTTTGTGTATCTTTTCCATAATGTGCAGTTCAAACTGATAATACCAAATATGTCCGTCCTAATTTAGCAGTGTAAAACTAGAGGGAAAAAACTAGTCATCACCACACACCGCCAACTCTTGGGCTACTCTTTCACCAACGAATAGTGGGATTGACCGTCACATTATGACGCCCCCACGGCTGAAAGGGCTAGCATGTTTGGCGTGACGGGAATTTGAATCCACGATCTTCAGATTACGAGTCGAGTGCCTTAACCACTTGGCCACGCTGGGTCCCTAACTTCCGGCCTTCTTGTTTTTCCCGTTTGTTTATTTCTCGTATTTTTCTGTCATTGTCTGTTACCTTTTTTTACATCTATCTCTCTGACCTTCCATCTATACATTAGTTTAAACTATATAACGTGCATAATGGATGAATATAGAGTATTGAAATATTAGCAATGTTCTTTGTCTGCTATACAGTATTAGTTTTTTAAACCTGAAAATCATTTATGCGTTATGCGAGATAAACTGCCACAAGAGTGTATATATAATTACCTCTAGTTTATACCTGTTGATCAAGGGAATGTAAGTGGTCAGCAGTGTCCACCGCCTATACGGGTACTCTTAAGTGACTAATATGGTTAATGGATACTTGTACAGTGCGTCCACAGTTGAAAGTACAGAGGGTGATTTAGTGACATAACACAGGCCTAAACTTTCGAATTTTACCATTGAGGCAACCTTTGTCACGCTGTCATAATGAAACACTTTATTTTTGCCAACTTTGAAACACTATTAACATAATGTACGTGTGGGTGTGTAGACGTGTTTATATCCCTGTGGTTCTTGTTCTGAAGCCAAATTTATCACTCTGATAATTAAATACAGTTTTAGCTGCAAGTTTTTTTTCACTCGTTTTATTTTGTAATAACTTCTGTAATTTCAGTTTTTCTTATGTTTCATAAGTTGTTATTGTTCAACACAACTACATTCGGGAATCTTAAAGTGCAATCTTACTGCATAAATGTTAAATGTTTAGCCCCCCTCCCAACGACACAGTGACATGTCTGCAGACCAACACTACTAAAAACCGGGTAGCTCTGCGCTTAACGATAACATTAGATTTTTAAGAAAACGAGAAAAGAGGTAAGATAAAACTAGGATTTTAATTTTTTTAATATGACATTCTTTTCGAAAATTTTTTTTTCTCAATCTTCGTACGTTACTTATTGAATCAGTAAGATAGGAAGTGTTTGGTATGTGTATTATTAACATAAGTATCAACGAACATTAGAGAACGTTGTCAAGATTGAAAGCATGATGTGTTTTCAGAGGCAATGTGAATGACAGAAGATTAATTACCACGTTTTTTATATTGCACCAAAGTTTTATTTTACCACAAACTACACTCTCAGTAGCTTTGTACGGTTTATTCTAGAAACGTAAAAGGAATTGACGGGAACAATTTTTACTGTTAAATTTGTTGTTGTTTTTTTGTGTGGGAGGCATTATTAAAACAAAGTAATTCAACTCGTGATGGCGAGAAACCCACTTGAAGTAAAAATGTATTCTAAAGTCGCCTTGTAAGCATATTAAAGCTTTTATTATAATTAAGTACGGAATAACGTTTCGACCTTCTTAGATCATCTTCAGATTTTGTTGTGTTTTTTTTGTTAACCTGAAGATGACCTAAGAAGGTCAAAACGTTGTTTTGTATATTATTCTAATTAAAGTGCTAATACCAGTATCACCCGTCTTGAGAATACAAAATCATTCAACGTTTGGATTCACGCAGATCTTAAAACTAATATATCCGTATTTCGTGAAACGCTTTTATTTTAAAAAAAACCTAATCTTAAGCCCAGCGTACATACATATATCAACCAGAAATGTTTTTGTTCACTGTTACAATAGAGATCTACCGGTGGGACAGCGGTAAGACTACGGATTTATTACTCTAAAATCAGGGATTCGATTTTTCTCAATGAACACACCTGATAACCCGAAGTGGCTTTGGTGTAAAAAAACACGCGTTACAGATGAGCGTTGTTCTCCAGAATGTACTGTGATGACTGAACACTTGAATGGTTAAAAAATTGTCTGGTGACATCAAATACTTCCGATATATTTACAGATAAGTTATTAGAATATTTTAATGTAATGTTAACAATTAACGAAACACTGAAGTCGCGCGTGGGTAAAAACAAAACAAAAACAAAACAACAACTGAAAGACCAAAGAATGAGATATATTCCAAATAGAAGATAATGCATACTTGTTGAAACAAAGCGCGTTTTTAGGTAAGTTCGTTTGTTTGTTTGTTTTGTAATTTCGCACAAAGCTACTCGAGGGTTATCTGTGCTAGCCGTCCCTAATTTAGCAGTGTAAGACTAGAGGGAAGGCAGCTAGTCATCACCACCCACCGCCAACTATTGGGCTGCTCTTTTACCAACGAATAGTGGGATTGACCGTCAAATTATACACCCCCACGGCTGGGAGGGTGAGCGTTAAGGTAAGTTCGTAGTGATACAGTATACAATATAAATTTCTTTACTAGTCACATTTCTTACTATTTGCTGCAGTTTGGTTTCGTGAAAGCATGATACACTGAGGCCACAACCCTCATTTAAAAATTCGCAACGATTTAGAACAAAACAAAACAAAATAAAAAAAATAAGGCTGAATTTGAGATGGTGTAACACTTAGCTTCTATCTCTAGTTTGAAGATAAGCTCAGGCTTAAAATAGTTCAACTTTAAAATGTATGGTTGCGACTGTCTAAAAAAAACAAACTGGAATACTTTGTTCTCTTGTTTGCTGCTTTTGGGGTCACTGTTTTGTACATTTTGTAATCAAAAAAATCAGTCGTCCGCTGTATAGCGGATGCGTTATACGGATTTACAACACTAAAATCAGGAGTTCAATTTCCCTCGGTGGACTCGGCAGATAGTCCAATGCGGCTTTGCTATACCAAAACACACACAAAGAAACCACCGAGGTCCGACATAACCAGGTGAGTTAAGACGTTCGCCTCTTAATTTGAGGGTCGCGGGTTCGAATCCCGATCGCACCAAACATGCTCGCCTTTTCAGCCGTGAGAGCGTTGTAATGTTACGGTCAATCCTACTGTTCTTCGGTAAAAGAGTAACCCAAGAGTTGGCGGTGGGTGGTGATGACTAGCTGCCTTCCCTCTAGTCTTACACAACTATATTAGAGACGGCTAGCACAGATAGCCCTTGTGTAACTTTGCGCGAAATTAAAAAAGAAATCAGCAACCAGCAAAGCTAGATTACAAATTTTCTTGAATTAACCGACAAAAGCTTTAACTCTTTGTTTGTTGTTGAATAAGCCACTCTTCATAACTCAAGGAAATTTGATTTTTTAACAGAGCATGTTTTAATGACTGTTTTTAGGCCCGGCATGGCCAAGCGCGTAAGGCGCGCGACTCGTAATCCGAGAGTCACGGGTTCGCATCTGCGTCACGCCAAACATGCTCGCCCTCCCAGACGTGGGAGCGTTATAATGTGACGATCAATCCCACTTTTCGTTGGTAAAAGAGTAGCCCAAGAGTTGGCGGTAGGTGGTGATGACTAGCTGCCTTCCCTCTAGTCTTACACTGCTAAATTAGGAACGGCTAGCACAGATAGCCCTCGAGTAGCTTTGTGCGAAATTCCAAAACAAAAAAACTGACTGTTTTGCCTCTAATGACTTGACTTACTCTAAATTCAAGGATAAGGGGACCACAGTCCCTTGTATGTGTGTCTGAGTCCAAATGTTATTCTCATGCATGAGTTTGAACTTGCAACACGGTAGAGAAGACGTAATGTGTTTAGGTGGATCATCCCCAATACGTCATGGATCTTGTGATTCATCTAAGACTCTATATAAAAGGTCAAATATTTATTCAGATTTAATATTTTATCTTTCTCTTACTACTTCATGCCTCATAAACTCACTGTGTCTGTTTAGAATACAAAGATAGTCTTCTAGGACTATTACAAACAGAAGTTCCTAACGTCAAGATCAGAAGTTGTACTTTAATGTCAGAAAATATGGCACCAGTCAACGTTAAGAGTAATTCACTACAATTTGAGATTGTTTGTCCTCTAATTCATTCTAATTTTTAACATTCAGACTTGTCAAATATGGTTTAATTAACTACGAATGACTCAGGGTGTGTCAGATAGGAGTTATTTCTATTTTAATATGCATAGATTTCATAGCTACCGTGCTAGCTAAATATTTATCAGTTAGTGTGAATATCCATTAGAGTTTCTGATGAGATTTTTTCCAGTTTACTCTTTAATTACAAGTTGTATACATACAGTCTTAGTGGTTTCCATTACTACTGCAATATTTAAGACAAAAATGGAAACATTGTTTATATACTCTTCAAAAAAGAAACACAAAAGGGATATTTTTTTATTTTAAAGAGAAGTTGTTGTTGTTGTTTTGAATTAAGCACAAAGCTACACAATGGGATATCTGTGCTCTGCCCACCACGGGTATCGAAGCCCGGATTTTAGCGTGTAAGTCCGCAGACATACCGCTGAGCCACTGGGGGGGCATTTTTAAAGAGAAATATATGTAATAACGTTACAAGCTCAGAGTATGTGATGTTACACGTGTTAAGGCACTGATTGTCAGACCAAAATAACAATAAAAGTTGTGCACTTTGAATACGGAGGAAAACATCAGATTTTTCGCCAAAACGCATTCGTGTCCAATAAATTTGATTGAGAGATCTGCAAGATCTGCAAGTGCAACATGTGCAAAATCCCTATAAAAGTGACGGGTTCTCGGTTTCCAAAGCTCAGTGTTAAGCCACCGACACGCAATACAGTTATGCCAAGACTGACTGAAGCACAACGCAACAACGCCATTGGGTGATTGGAATCAGGCGAATCTCGATCAGATGTTGCCAAAGCTGTGAATGTCCACCCTAACACCATCACAAGGCTATGGAATCGTCACCAACAACATGGATCAATCCGTGACCGTCCACGATCTGGCAGATGTCGTGTGACCACGCCCGCACAAGATTGCTACATCCGGTTACGTCACCTTCGGGATAGGACCACCACTGCGACGTCTACTGCCTCAATCATATCAGGGCTGCGTAAGATTTCCGATCAGACCGTACACAACCGTCGACGAGATTCTTAAGCCTCATGTGCAACCCATCACGGTGAACGTCAACGACGTTTTTCAACATGACAACACCCGTCCTCACACAGCCCAACTCACCACTGTCTTCTTGAGACACCAAACATCAACGTTCTTCCCTGCTGGCCCTCCAGATCACCTGATTTAAACACCATCGAACATCTTTGGAAAGAGTTGGACCGACGTCTGCGACGGAGACAACCTCAATCGCAGACTCTACCTCAACTTGCAGCAGCTTTGCAGGCTTAGTGGACAGCCATTCCACAGGATGTGTTTCGTCATCTCATCGCTTCCATGGGCAGGAGCGTGGACTTTGCCTTTGCAGACTTTGGATGTTCAGCAGTGAATGTGCAAAGTTTTACACATGTCATACAGAACTACCCGGAATAAACTTGCTCAAGTTTTGCCTTTTGTGTTTCTTTTTTTGAAGAGTATATAAATGATTGATGAATTGATACATTCGTTAACTTTAATAAACCTCTCACAGTGTGCCGCATTTGTACACCTGCTTGTCACATAATTGACACAAAACGAACAAATTGGACTAGGAGGCTGGATAAACCAACTGGAATATTGTATTGTGGTTTTAAAGATATATTTAGGAAGTAGTAAGGCATTGATATTGAAACATTCCTGGTACAAGACAGAGAAAGAGCCCCATGAATATTGATACTTTATGATTTCTCCCAAGTTAAATTTAGTTCTAAACAATGATTCACAGTAAAGAGATAAATGAATTTGACACCTGGAGATAAAGGGTTTTGATTTAGTTTGAATTTCGTTCAAAGCTACACGAGGACTATTTGGGTTAGCCGTCCGTAATTTAGCAATGTAAGACCAAAGGGATAGCAGCTAGTCATCACCACCCACCGTTAACTCTTGGGCTACTCTTTTACTAACGAATAGTAGGATTAACCGTAACATCATTACGCCCACACAGTTGGAAGAGCAAGTATGTTTTGGTGTGACGGGGATTCGAACCCGTGACCCTCCAATTACGAGTCGGGTGCTTTACCCACCTGGCCATGCCGGGCCTGGAGATAAAGAGAGAAAAGAATTAGTAACATTAATTATGGTAATAAAAAGCAGAAGGCCATGTAAGTTGGTAATTTGACTGGTTCTTTTGTACAATATTCTGGATCACTTGTGTTTTCTTGATCCAGAATATATTAGTCGGCCCAACGTCAAAATATGCCGACTCTATCACTGTAATTGTAAACATTTTCCAGAAGAACAAATTTAATAGTGTAGGACTAGAGAGAAGTCCTACACTACTCTTTTACTAACGAAAACTCGGACTAGCCATGACATTTTAACGTCTCACGGCTGAAAGGACGAGCATGTTTTGTGGGACGGGTATTTGAACTCACGACCCTCAGATTGCGGCTAAAGCGTCTTAATCATCTGTCCTTGCTGCGTGAGGAAAGAGAAGGACATTTTGACGAGAAATGTTTTTCTTTTTAGCCATGTGAAATATTTTAAATCAAAAACATAAAATGGAGGAACACTTGAAAAATGGAACCCCATATAAGTATAAATAATAAAACTTTTCGCCAAAATAGAAGAATAAAAAGACACAATCAATAAAGCCTACCAATTCGTAACTAAAAGACCGATGTAGGTTAAGTAACCTCGTAAGTTATTCTTGACACAGACATTCTAAAGACATTGTGATGCAAGTGCACGACAAACAAGATAATAGTTATCTGTTTTGAATTATTTTTCAAGTTTTTTAAAGCCGTTTACGAAGTTATTTTGGTTTGTTAACTATGTTGCAGGATTTTAAACTGAAACACACACGAATAAAACTAGAGGTATCTATATTGCGTCACACAGAAATTGAGTACGTTGCTCGTTTTTAGTGGAATTTGATAAGAAAGATTCTTTTTGATGGGTCTGAGCCGAACTGCATTCTGTTATTTATTGCAATTCATATATTTGTAGTTTTAAACATAAAAAAGAACACGCTGGAGGTGGTCAATTAAAAAGGGTTATTTTAAAGTCATTGTACTGGGTCAGTTTGTTTTTTTATATGTTTGTACTACTTCGTAAGGTTTACACGAAAGAAGACTGGAAATGGGCTATTTTTTTATCCTCAATCAAGGTTTTATTTATAATAGTAGTCGTGCTCTGCATTATATATGAGCTCATCTCAACAAATTAACCCAAACTCTTTAATGCAGTTATTAAAGCCTAAGGGTCAATTTATATGTTGCTAGAAATTGGGGAGTTGTGATCAGCTTGAAAGATAAATACGTGGTGATATAACTATTGTATTTAATGAGATACAGAATGACATCTTTGCTGTATTTTATAAAATACGGTGACCGGGAAAAAACTATTTGCCTGCAAAGTTTCACGTGATCTTAAGTGTTACACTCATATTGTTTTATCTCCAGTATTATATGAAATGTTGAAGGCCGGGTACGGATTGTTGTATCTGCAATGCTTCGTGTAATTCTGAACTTCATTCACTTCGTAAGGCTGACGAAATTGGGTTCATACAAGAAAGTAAACGTGGCTCTACGATGAACATACTTAGCACATACACACACACACACATATATATTTGGTTCTCAGCAAATTACCGATCATTTAATAGTGCAATGTTGCTATGGATTGAGTTATATCTAGATTATGGTGTCATAGTTTCTCCGAGAGAGGTATTCATATAATGAGATTAATAAAGGGTGATAAACCGAACAACTTAATATTTCGACAAAGGAGCCTTTAATGATCTCCACAGAAATGGAAAAAAACTTGAACAAAAGAATGGTTAGCACGATAGCAGGTTCCGAAACAACACCTGAGGTGATTCCAGTGAAATACCATGATCCACAAAGTGTAAGCTATGGTTAAAAGCAAGAACCATTAATCCAAAAAGCCACTGACATGAAGCTGAGCACATCTCCTATATCGTTAATAAAATGACAAACAGGGATCGCGAGCTATCAGCCACACCTCGAAAGGAATTACTATCTTCATGGGAAAGGTAGCCAAATAAAGCACAATAATTGAAATCCACTCCATTACACACTTGTTAAGTTCATTGACTCAGTTCTAGTACTTTTTACTTTGTTTTTTTTTGTTGAAAATGGTGTTGAAAGACGGTGTCTATACATAGTTGTATGATCAGTAAAATATTTGTAACTTTTTTGTAGAAAGATGGTTTTATGTGGTCTTAAAATCTATATACATATTTTTTGTATTTGCAGTTTTTTATCTGACCTTTAGTATAGGTTCAGGTGTGTGCATCATCATAATTTCACACAATTCGTGAATGTCAACTTCAAATTCTTCTATCTGATGACATTTTTGTCATATCGAGTTGAGATACAGACTGTTCAGGTTGTGAATCTCCCGTGTGGACGTAATGTCCATTTCGGACTATTGTATATGTCCAAATGTTTAAGGATCAGGAACAGATTAGGTTGTTGAGGCTGCAGAACTTCGTTTGCACATAAATATCCATGTTAAAACTACTGTATCTGTGCAATTTCTTGCGAGTAAGAAATTGTAAATGTGATCCCGCCTTATTAACACACTATCCTGTGAACGGAAACAGTGTGAGGATTATATACAGCTTTCCTTATTCAGAAGGGTTTATTTGAGTTAGAAAATTAAAAACTAACTTTGTAGTTTACGATGACGAGGAACTCACTTTAAGTAAATAACTATATATATATATATATATATATATAGTAGAGACAGCTGACATAAGTATAGAAAACTTTTAATTGAAAAACGGAAAACAAATAACAACGTGTCGGTCATATCTGGTCATCATCGGGTTAAGAGTGAGCTTTATTGTGGAGACATTAGTAATGACAGGTGTAAGATTATAGAGGCATTGTAAATATTTAACTTATTATATGGTAGTTAACATCAGTACAGATATAAAACTGTTCCTCTGTGTTGGTTTAACGTGGGTTTACATTCTTGTATTAGAAGAGCTCTAATAAATTTTCGTTTGTTTACTTTTCTGTTATTATTTTCTGTGGTTATACTGTGGTTATTTTACACACAATGCTCAAAAACATGGAAGGGTGATTTTTTGTGTTTGTTGAATTTCATTTCCCTTTTTGTGCTTGTTTCGCCTATAGAGAAGTGGTAAGTTCTAAAACAGCTGCTAATTGGTTGTTAGGGGTGTGTATGCATGGGTTGAGGTCTTTAATGTAAAGCTCCACTGTTCTGTTATAGAATTCTCTGAAAAAACACCAAAACTACATAAAATTAAATAATTTAAGTGTGGGCAGTATACTGTCACCTATTCTAGCCGACATTATTTTTATAATACAGATTAAATATCAAGCCATCAGTTTAGCCCTAAACCCATCACTATACTGGTACAGATATGTAGACGACACATTTGTCAAATTCATATCTATAAAACATGTACATAGTTTTTGAAGCATATTAACTCCATACACCCAAATATTAAGTTCATCAATAAATACGAAAAATGAAAATAAACAACTATAATTTCTATAAGTTTCAGTATCACAAATGCACAGTTTAAAACAAAAATACGCAAAAACATCGCTCATACTGGATTGCATACTCCCTGGAACTCGGTTCGTGAAACTCAACATGCTAGGAAACCTTACAAACAGCCACTAAACGTTTCTCACCAGGCAACTTTAACGAAGGAGTCAATCAACTATAATAGGACTTTATCAACGTCAATAAATATCCCACAAAAAATGTCGCAAGACAGGAAGCACAATCAACAACATAACCCAAAATACAATGTAAATAACAACAATAAAACACTATACTGCTGCATACCGTGCGTTCTAGATATCAGTGACAAAAATAACAAAATTTGAACAAAACAACCCATAACCAAACACAACATTTCAGTAAACACTAAATTTATTCGAAAGCCAGGTACAAAATTAAAATATATACCCTATTAAAGCTATTCTGACAATCATAATACCGATATCGTAAACAAAATATAATCCGACAATTGTCATGACATTTATACAGGAGAGACAAACCAAGATGTGGAAACCAGGTTCGACGAACAAAAAAAATCATCCTCTTTTGCTTTTTAACATTGTATCTAAATTAACCATAGTATAGCCATAGAAAAACTAAAGAAACTCTTCTAATAGAAGAACTTAAACCTACATTGAGCTAATACAACGTTAACAACCATATAATAGGTTAAATATTTACAAGGCTACTATAATCTTACACCTGTCATCACTAATGTCTCCACAATACGTGATCAATAACAACCACTCTTAGAAATATCATTCTTAACCTGATGATCACCTAAGGTTTGTTATTTGTTTGAATTTCATGCAAAGCTACACGAGGGTTAGCTATCCCGAATTTAGCAGTGCAAGACTAGAGCAAAAGCAGCTAGTCAATTCCTCTCACCGCCAACTCTTCAGCTACTAGTTTACCAACGAGCAGTGGGGTTGACCGTTACATTATAACGCCCCACGGCTGAAAGGGCGAGCAAGTTTTGTGTGATGGGGATTCGAACCCATGACCCTCGGATTACGAGTCAAGCACCTTAACCACCTGGCCATAAGGAGGTCGAAACGTTAATTATTTTGTGATTTTCAAATAAAAATTTTCTTTACCTATATCAGCCTTCTCTACTATATATAAACTTTGTATTAGTATGGTAAGAAGCTATATATGGTTTGAACGATTGTTTATAAACCATCGATTTGATCTTAATATATTACAAATTACTTGAAAGTTTTATATACCAATATTTGAGTATTTCATCTACCAAGAATAGTAATAAAACACGAATTGAGACTTATAGATATATCTTACGATTCAAGATAACGAGATTCACCCATTAGTTTCAAAGTGATATTATAAAGCTATACAAGACATGCGAAGAATAAAAATGCAAGTCAAATGAACTACAACATTTTTATTTTCTCCATGAATTTACTAAACAAAATATAAAAAAATAAATTCACATTCATAGGCCCGAATGCATGTCTTTTAATTCCGATGTTACGTTATCAAAGAATTCCAGTTCCTTCATTGGTTAACTAATTTCTAATTTTAAGTCACACGTATACACAAATAGATCATGGCCTGAAACAAAATGCTTGAAAAAAGTGAAAACCGATTTACTTTAAATCCTTACCTCACTTTATTTTAACCAGAATCTTTATCACAATTCGAAAGCTTCTGAATACATCGATTATGGTAAGTAATTTGTCATAATTATTGGACGTTTACTATAGATCTTCACAGTTTGGGCATAAAGAATTTTAGTTTTGAGCATTTCGTAAAATTTAATATGTAATGAGCTTCTGTTTCGAGAAAATATATATGCTTATATATATTTATAATCATAATGCACATATTTTGATAACTTATATTTTTTAACTAATTACCAAGATAATTCAAATATAATAGTTTAAGAAATAACATGTAATTTAAACTCCTCAAAATAGAACCAACCATACAGTAGAGACAAAACATGTTTTACTGTATCTTAATTAAGATGTATTTTGACTCAACTGTGAGGCAAGTCTTGCTCTAAATTTGTTGTATATTGCTATCAGAGTAAACGAAATGATAATTTTAAAATGTGTCAGAAAAGAAATTGTTTGTTTAGAATTTAAGCGCAAAGCTACACACTGGGTTATCTATGTTCTGCCCACCACGGGTATCAAAACCCACTTTCTCAGGTGTGAGTCCACAAATGTGCCACTGTAGAGGACGTCAGAAAATTAATATCGAGAGCATAAAATGCTATACAAATCAAATAGGTGTTTTAAACTAACTATGCTTATGCATTACAGGATGAAAATTACAATAGCATGTGGGCAATTTGAAACAAACAAGAGATAGGAGTAACTTTTAGACCTGAAGCTATGATTTTCATGATTTTACAATGGCTTGAATTAAACATGCTTATGTTTCTAACAAAAGATATAAATACATGTACCTTTTTTTTATGAATGAACGTGATTTGGAAGTATAGTCCTCTTTATCGACCTCCTTTAATTAAAAGATCACTTACCCTAAGAAAGATAGGTATTTTAATAACGTGTTATCTTGAAGTCGAATCAGAAGTTGTGTGACCTCGATTTGTCGCATATCTTATTTTGTGTGGACCATGAGTAGATGTTTCATTCTCTCGCCCTTTCTATTTTGTGGGTCAAGAATCCAATAGCAAAAGCAACGTAACAAGAACAATAAAGTCTTAAATTGAGTAATTAAAACGATAATGTAAATTAAAGACAAATGAGAATAGAAATGTAGGTCAAAAAGGACGTCTGTTATATATTACTAAACTGTGAAAGAATATAAATGGACAAAAATCAATAAAAAAGAACACACAGAGAAACAACTAAAAACTAGAAACGTTAAGCTGTATAAATATTTAAACATAATAAAAGGAGGTCCGGCGTGACCAGATGGTTAGTTCACTCGACTCGTAATCCGAACACACTAAACATGCTCGTCCTTTTAGCCGTGGGGGCGTTATAATGTGACGGTGAATCCCACTATTCGTTAGTAAAAAGAGTAGTCCAAGAGTTGGAAGTGGGTGGTGATGACTAATTGCCTTCCTTCTAGTCTTATACTGCTAAGTTAGGGACGACTAACACAAATAGCCCTTGTATAGCTTTGCGCTAAATTAAAAACAAATGTAATGAAAGGAATTGACACCAATTAAAAATTCTTAAAGTAGCTAGAATCGTATGTATGTAACACGTGAGAAATTGTTGGTGTTCTAAGAAATGACTTATTAGAACTAAAAAATGTTGAGATCGTAACAGTACGAACTTAAAATAAGATAAAATATAGGCAAGAGAACGACGTTCTTTAAAACATTTGAAAACTGAGATAAGAAAGAAAAAACTTCAGAGAGCAAATAATACATTAACACGCTTGGCCATGCCGGGCCTTGACAAATGAAACCAGTAACATTGGAAACTGTTCTGTTCGCTTTAAAGCGTACGACTCGTAAACTGAGGGTCGCGAGTTCGCATTCCCATCGCGCCAAACATACTCGACCTTTCAACCGTGGGGGCGTTATAAGTGACGGTAAATCCCACTATTCTTTGGTAAAAGAGTAGCCCAAGAGTTGGCGGTGGGTGGTGATGACCAGCTGCCTTCTTTAGTCTTACACTGCTAAATTAGGGATGGCTAGCACAGATAGCCCTCGAGCAGCTTTGTGCGAAGTTCAGAAAACAAACAAACAAACATTTGTCAGAAACATCGCACATTAGAGATTATAACTGTTTATTATTTAGCACAAGGGTGCACAATGGCCTCTCTATGTTGTGCCCACTGCCGGTATTGAAACCCGGATTTTAGCATTATATGTCTTCAGACTTAACCCTCGTTTAAAATTTGGTTTTTAGTCCATTCATATCCAGGAAATTCCCGACAAAGAAGACCAAATATTGTTTTAAGCCACAAACAATAACAACACTAAAGTGATGTACCAAAATAGTTTGAAATTTACTCATGAAAATATTGCATCTGAAGAATTTTCGCCCAAAGCTATGAAGGGGCTATTTGTGCATAAGCTACTTTTGTCTGACCAAATAGTGGAATTTGACCTCACTCTTATAACGCACCCACTGGTTTCTTCGGACTACAAACCATGAACTTGAGATTCACAGTTTGAGCATGCTAACCACTAGGCCACGCCCAGACCACCTAAAAAAGAGAGAAAACGAATAACGCTATTGAAATGTTTTAATAGCTACGAAGTACATGCACTTTGTTATCTATGTCCATTTAGTTAAATAGATTGCAATAGTAACTACCTTAACATTCTGTGAATACGAACTATGTACCTAAAATCAGGGGTAAGAATCATGTTTAAAGATCCTCTATTTCAAAATACATCAAATAAATTTTTTCATTGCGTGGGTGAAATACGATAAAATCATAGCAAGATTACTGATGTAATAAACGGTACTTTGTAAACTGTTGAAGTGATAAAAATTATAAAATGTTTACGTAAAAACGGCTCGTTTGGGTTTTTTCTTTGTGAACCTGACGATGACCGAAGAAGGTCGAAACGTTGTTCACTCCTCTACGTAAAAAAATTTCTCAACCCAAACGATCCGTTTTTACATATATATTTTTCTACAAGTGGGTTTTCTCGACATCACTGATTATAAAATGTTTGTATCTAAACGTAAAGTAATAAAACATGATATTTACTCCGTTCTCATTGTGAGTAACAAAATCAAGTGTTTAGGCCTTTCAGGGCTCAAACTTAAATCGTATTCAGGGAACAATGTTCTAAAATTTTGTACGTTTACCCATCTACCCATCTGTTTCACTATCACTGAAACTGGAACCTCTCAGAATAATAAAGTTTCAAATTGAAGGAAATGTTAATAAACCCTTATGAGACTAGTAACTTTAAGCTGTTCCTTTCACTTTATAAAACAAATATGAAACTTACAATGCAGAATTGTATCTTGCATTTATTATAACCAGTATGAAGTTAGTAATAATGATAGGCCTCTTACACTTCATAAATAGTGAAGTGTGTCGTACAAAGCAAAAGTAGAAAAGGTGAGATGAGCCTTACAAAATGGAAGTTTGTTTGTTTGTTTTGGAATTTCGCACAAAGCTACTCGAGGGCTATCTGTGCTAGCCATCCCTAATTTAGTAGTGTGAGACTAGAGGGAAGGCAGCTAGTTATCACCACCCACCACCAACTCTTGGGATACTCTTTTATCAACGAATAGTGGGATTGACCGACACATTATAACACCCCCACGGCTTGGAGGACGAGCATGTTTGGCGTGACACAGATGCGAACCCGCGACCCTCAGATTACGAGTCGCACACCTTAACGCGCTTGGCCATGCCGGGCCGAAAACGGAAGTAGAAAGGGTGAGGTGTGTTATACAACACAACAGCAGTAAGGCTGAAGTGAGTCTTACAACACGAAATCAGTAAGGTTTAAGTATGTCTTACGTTTAATGAAATTAGTGACAAGCAACTATTATTAAATTGTTAAAAAATAACAGAAATAATTTTGATTAGGTTTTAAGATTTGTATAATTAAATTGATTTATAAAAAGGTAATCCATTTTATATGTTTTTTATGGAATACGGTAAAAACTTTTTCTCGTCTTCAAACAATCTAGTTTAATTATCCTGCTGTTACACTGGTGAAGCCGAGAAACCATAATGGATTTATCAACTGTTGTTAGTGCGTTCGATGAAAGCTTTACGGTTAACTCTGATAATAAAGTACTCAGAAACGTCACACTACCTGTTTAGTTGCCAACATCTTGTTTTGCCTGACGAAATTAACTTTCCCGCGTGTTTGTTTATACGCTGTACATATCTCCGAGACATAAGTACGTGCTAATCGAGGGTTTATAAAGCAAGCACTGCTGATTTTCAATAGTCCTATTTGATCTCGTCTGTTTTCAAATGATAATTTAGTATAAAGTTTATTAGAGGGAAAGTGCCACAGTCACAGTGGGTTTCTAGGAATTCTTTCTAAAAGGGTACCACGGTGGAAATTGCAAAATGTTTGTTATATTTCTCCACAAGTAAAGTAACATAAGATTCAGTTTACCGAAACCTCTAACTATTAGGCTGAGTGATGTCGCTTTACTAGAAAACATTCCAATAGAAGTTAAATCTGTGTAACTTTAAAAGTTCGAAATTGTAGTTCATGTTTGTGCTGCACCAAGTATGCGCGACATCATAATATGAACCACGTTTATAAAAATAACCAAAATGGTACAAGGTCATATAAAAACTAATTAAATATTACAACACGCCAGATTCGGCAAAGAGACTTAAAATTCCCGAGTGCTCAGACTATGTTTTAAGACACGCACTAGTGAACAAATTACTGTTCACCAGAGTTGGCTATAGTAATAATAACTAAATCAGGTGACTTAATCAGCGTGAATCGTATACCCACCTACTTCACAAAGAACACGTGGTATATTGTAGTCCTATGTTAAAAAGCGTGAGTAAAAGCAATTCATCACACAATTCTATCTTAAGAAAAGTCACCAGTTAAATACACACAAGTAGAAATTGTCAAATCACCTTGCCAGGTGTGTTTTATATTCTCAAAAGATTACCAGTTTTGATTAGTGGATGATTAGAATTTGTATTTTCAAATTATGTACAAAAGAAACGCTGAAAATTATTGCTCTGTTGGGGATTTTTTTTTCGTGAAGTCCTAGAATGTATTATCCAAGCGGAACTATTGTATATAACACACTCAATCATCGATTAAACCACTGAAGTATTTTCAAAATATTTTTTATTTACGTTAGAGGGTGTGGTGGTATTTGATATCCTGTTTAACATTCAAAGATAACTGAACAAAATATTAAAAGACACAGATGCCAAGATTTTTAGCCGCGGCATAGTGGCTCGTAGAATGACTGAGTTTTGTTTTGTTTAGTTTTTTTTATTTTCAGCAACAAACGACTAGCCCACTGTTTTATCTCTTGATCGTTCTGAGATGTAGTTACAGCCGTAGCTGTTGAGGATTCTCTCTGTTTAGAAAACTGACCACTTTTCCTGGGCATTTCTCTGTTCTCTCTGTCTAGTAATTATGCTCGAGATATATTTCATTTACTTTATCTCATCTTTAATTTAAACCATTATATATTTGCAACTAGTCACGTTTACAACAATAAATAACCTCATACTTCAAACCTAATTAATATACAAACTGAATAAAACATATGCTGTACACAAGAGTACATTGATCGCGGCTCATTACCTCAAAAACGTGCACTTTGGGACCGTAGGTGCGGGATGAAATTCATAATGATAATTAACTATTATATGAGATAAGAGTTGGTAGTGTGTGCTGTGGACCAGCTAACTCTCTTCTCTCTCAGTATCAATTCACAATTAAAGACAGCTATGGCCCAAACAGCACTTTGAGTAAGGTTGGTCGAAAATTTTGAAACAAACAAATAATACAGTCTATATGTGTATTACAACTGAACTGTACTTAAGTAACCCACTTTAACTAAATTCATCAGACCAGTTTATGTAAACTTTTTCTTACTACAAAGGATGTTTTCAATCTCTGTACAAAGTTTTAGCAAAGAAATGTGCTTCAGCTAATTTAAACATCGAAATTGCTTTAAAGCTATTCAAGTTTGTGAGTTTCATTTAAGAATGTTTTTCAAATGTTCCTTCTGTGTGAACAAATGCGTCTGTTAACCACAAAACAAACAATAAAAGGGTTATTCCTTCTTAATCCTTGGACTGCTGAGTACGGTTCGCCTCAGGGATTTGAATGCGAGTGTCCTGTACACAAATTTAAGGCTCGCAAAAAATCCCGCGTAGTCGCAATCAGAAAGTTAAATGTATAGATAAATTTGACATAATGTTAGCACAAGCATCCTCTTACTAGATAATCGAACATAATTTAGTAAGAAACACGTTCGATTTAAAAATATCAATACACACTGTCATTGCATAACAAACACAACCATAAACCTTCTGCATTGACTTATCTTCTTGGTTACTCTTCAGACAATATTTTAATAATTTATGAATTCTGTTCAGTGTATATTTGTATTTCCCTAATAACAAAGTCACTTGTTAAGAATCAAATCTACTTAATTTAAAACATAAACGAACTCTAGTTTTGTTTGTAGCTTGTTTCTTTTTTGTTTATATTAAGGCTACCTGAGATATGTCCCTGCAGGGATCGAACTCAAGCATTTAGTATTATAAGCTCACAAGCTTACCGCTAAGAGGTTACCAGGAAAGTTTCGCTTAAAAAAAGGCAGGATCACAATCTTATAATAATGAGTAGTACAAATAAGCAGTATTACATTTCTAAGCATAGACAATGGTGACAATAGTAAAGCAGTGTGTGTGAAATAAGAATATTAATTCCACTTTAAAACGACTCGTAATTTATTATAGTAATAGGTGATATTAGCACATGTATAGAAAATTCAAGGTTGATTGTTTTGTTTGTTTGTTTGCTTTTTCAATTAAGCACAAAGCTACACAATGGGCTATCTGTGCTCTGCCCACCACGGGTATCGAAACCCGAGTTTTAGCGTGTAAGTCCGCAGACATACCGCTGAGCCACTGGAGATCTTAAAGGTCGATAACGTCATCATGTGCCGGACGAAGTGCTACCAGTGGCCCAACGTTACGTCTGCGGACTTTCACAGCTAGAAACTGGGTTTTGATACCCATGGTGAGCAGAGCACAGATAGCCTATTGTACAGCTTTGTGCTTAACTACAAACAAACAAACCGAATGAAGTATGTCAAGGAACGTACCCTTGACATAGTGCCGGATAAAGTATATAGGAACTATGCAATGTTAAATTATATTTTGATTTTTGCTTTGTTTTTTAACTTTTTATTTTCTTTATTAATAATTAAATAGTTTATTTCATAATAAGAAACCACAAGGATATCATACCTATTAAGTGATTATTTTAATATAGTAAGAGGGCAAACATCTAAGTAATAAAAGAGGGCGTTGGATCCAGGTGCTTCTCTGGACAAACAGGGAATGTCAAAGCCTCGAGCTACATAAATGTATTTAACATAGAGGGAGTCTTCATCTTTTCAAATAATTTCCACGCAGTACTGCGAGACGATCTCTCTATCTTTCCTCTTTTTTTTGTTTCACTTTCTGCTATTTAATCAAAAATAATAAATTCAGTGGGGGAATAGCGTCAATTTTGAACGTTATTGAAGATCATGAACGAGTGAAAAACATTTTAGAAGTTTTGTTAATTTATCCTGCAGAACGAGAATCAAGCACACGGTTAAACTTGAATGGACATAGAAAATTATAGACAAAAACTTGATAATAAACGGTTGAACGTTGAAAGAAATTATACGTTTTGACAACTTTTTCTTTATTAAGTCTTCTTAACAATAGCTTTTTTTCCGAGGTTTTTTTAAACACAACGATGCATTTCAATATCTAAAATAAGTCGATATTTTAACGATGTTAGAAACAGAAAATATCAAAAATGCATATTAATATGCCCAACACTGGAATTTTGGCTGTTTGATGTAACTATAAAGTAAACACACGAGAAGTTAGGAAAAGTAAGAAGGAAAACAGTTATGTATCACATTCTGTAAGTGTAATTAACAAGTGTGTATTTAAATTATGAGATGTAGAGGTCGCGACTACAGCTCCGTCTGACTGATAAGTTTAAGAAAATCGGTTTTGTGGTCTTTGTTCAAGCATACTAGTCAACGATGTCCACAAAACTGTCGTGTTTAATTCCAAATTATTGTATTTTTATGTGAAAATCGCACATCAATTTGTTTACAAACTTATCTTTAACAGATGAAAACTTGAAGTGTCAATAACTTAACCTTTATAGTTTCGTGTAAGCAAACGTTCATTACCCGAGTTTAAAAATAATGAACCTTGCACATTCATCACTTCTTAATGCTAACAATTACAAAACTGCCAAAGACTTTAACGTGCCAGTTAGTTAGTTTTTAAGTTAAGAGAGATGTATGCACCTCAAAACGGCTGGTGTGGGTATTAGCACTTTTATTGATAAGCAGAGAACAACGTTCCGATCTTCCTAGGTCATCTTTAAGGTTAACGAGAGATGTATGCACCTGTGTAAATACACTATGAACATCATAGCATAAAGATTGTTTGAATCACAAATTAACTACAATTTATGTCATACTCCTATTTTGTCGCCTGGTATTAACGTTAAACTTGCTTTAAACAATATTTTGTTATTAAAAACAAAATGGGAAATGGGAATGTTTGAGACGAAACGTAATATCATCTACATACTTGAAAAGTGCTATGTATATGCGGCAAACTTTGTACGATAAAGAAAGAAAGTCCTTCATAGCTAACTCTTTTCATCTTCTCTTGAGTATTGCCATGGTCAGTACGAAACACAGAATATAATCTTTGTTGTAGCCGTCAAAATGTGATATTAGCTACATCTGAGTTTAGAATTTCGTAACACAACAAAGAGAGGGTATTTTATTTCAAATTTCACATAAGTGACCGAATGTCAAAATATGTGCCCCTTTATTTTCATTCTCTGTACTGAAATGAGCCTAGCATTGGACGGTTGGGTTTCTATAAATATAGCAATAAAAGAGTAAATAAGGAAGGTTGGCATTATACACATACTTGTATATATGTATGCTATCTGACGTTTCCGCTCACTGCACGAAAACATAGAGGCTTCGGGTGTGACGAGCGAAAGTTAGATCCAAATGCTGGCCTTACTGGATCACTTCCAGGGGACATGAAGGAATCTGCTAGGTTTGGTGACAGTCGGTCCAGCAGCTCGACAGTTATAAGCGTACGCGTATACAAATATACACACTTTCGTCAAATAACGATTTCGGCATACAATGTTCTTCGTAGTAAACATAATTAGAAACAGGTTCAGCTGTGTAGATGTCCGCAACAATGTTAGGTTTGTTTCATCACTTTAGAAATACTCTTTATTTGTTTGCAGTTAAGCACAAAGCTACACAATGAGCTATCTGTGCTCTGCCCATTACGAGTATCGAAACCCGGGTTCTAGCACATTTAAGTCCGCAGACACATCGCTGTGCCACTGGGGAGCAGAAAGACTGTTAAGAATTAGGAAGGAAGGGTTATTTACAACAGGTGGTTAAGGCGCTTGACTCGTAATCCGAGGGTCGCGGGTTCGAATTCCCATCACACCAAACATGCTCGCCCTTTCAGCTGTGGGAGCGTCATAATGTTATAATCAATCCCACTATTCGTTGGTAAAAGAGTAGCCCAAAAGTTGGCGGTTTAGGGGAGATGACTAGCTGCCTTCCCTCTAGTTTAACACTGCTAAATTAGGGACGACTAGAGTAGATAGCTCTAGTGCAGCTTTACGCGAAATTCAAAACAAACCAAAATTTCACATACAGAACTAATGAGTATTTTTTCACTTTACCTGATGAAATGAAATATTTTAATAAACATTTTAGAACACTGATACCCATGGATCTTCATAATAAAATTTACTCTTATTAAACTGAATATTTAAATCAATTTCTTGATCCAGTTTTTATTGCACTTTCGATGTTCATAGATATAAAAGACTTTTAAACACTTTATACATGTGAAAATTTATAAATATATGAACGTATAGGGACTTGTGGATATTGTTAATAAAACTAATTTTCTGTCTTGTACAACTGAATTTATGACCGACTTTATGATCCAATTTTGTTCTAACCTTTGTGTGGTGTGTGTGTGCTATATATGTATATATCCTTGTGAGATGAATTACCTTACGCTTATAAATTTGTAATAATATGCGAAGAAATTCACGCCCTCATATTTGTAAAGTTCTATTTGAGGGAAAGAAAGCGTACGAAACGACTGCCACGGAAACTGACTCATACCCAGAAACTGCTAGGGTCGAAGTTCAGATATGAGTGTCCTATGTTATCCACCTAGCGCTGAGCGTCTGCTAGTAACATGTATTTATTCTGTACTAGCTGATATACCGACGCTAAGTTTAGTTTAAATAGAGCACACATATTGTCTAGAGGTAATAAATCGTACAATGTTTTTTCGATATAAAATAAGCATGCTTCTCACATAAGAAATGAATCTGTAAACAGATTACACAGTGTTGTCTCTAAATCTACGACAAATTTATAGATTAGCTGATCTGAAGAGTTGTGCCAAAGCTAAAGAAGATTCTACCACTTTGTCTCTTTAGGTTCGTTCATGTGCAAGGTTAAAAAATCTGGTTTACACTCTTCAGAATGTTTCGTCAAGTGAGAAACGTTTTCAATCATTATTCAAAATGTCATTAGTTATCGGGGAAAAGCCTTGTCTAATTTCTAGCTTGAATTTTTATACATTTAGAAACATTTAAAAAGCAGTTTTTGAAGACGATAAAAATTTTCCAGTACGAAATGGGTTAACTTTTTATTTTACAGCATTTCACAATCACAGCATTCTGCATATTACTATCAACAAGTCCTTTGGTTGTTAGGTAAGTATTGCGATTTTAGATACATATTATTAATAGTAGATGTACAAAGCTGTTTCCATCTATGTTATTTATGTGTTAAATACAGTTACGTTTCGAAGCGGTAGTTTATCCCAGGTTTTTTTTTTTTTTTTTACGTAACTGAGTACGGATCATCGTTGGTAATTAAGTTATGGTGAATTAGCGCTTATAGTATTATTGCGTCATTTTATAAAGTTTTTCTTGTTGTTTTTATTAGGTGGTATTGCGTCATAATATCTCGTAGTGTGTAAAATGTTCTAGGCGTCGTTCAGACAATAAACACACGTACAAAATCTTGTTCGAGTTAGTTATATAGTTAGATAGATAGTTCGATCTAGACTCGGTGATTGTTAGTTTAGCCATAAATAATATGTAGTAGCGATTTTTAAATTGAAATTATCGCGGATTATTTTGTCAAATTGTATATTAAACTAACTGAACCAACGTTTTTGGATTTTGATGAAAAAGAAACAATTACATCAAAGCTTTTGGCAACTGTGGTAACCAGCAGTATAAAAAAGCAATTGTATGTATGTTTGATTTGTTTTAATGCATTATATTAAAAACAAATGGAATGTATACTCTTCGTTTATTGCAGAAATTTATCACCAACCAGTCACAGACACCAATTGTAAATAATCCTGCCCATACATAAAACCTGACAATTAACAAAAATATTATTTAATTACATTAAACATATCTTTGATATCTACATAGTACCTTAACTTCTTGAGTTTTGAAGGTAATAAAACAACTAATATTTCAATTTTTCAAATAATTTCAACTAAAACATCTCTCTATATATATTTGTAAACTCTTAAAAGTATACATATATGTATATTAAATACAAAAGTCAATTGTTCCGACCAGCCTTTCCATCTGTAAGCATGTTAGATGGCTCAATGAGTATTTTCTTTTAAATTTCATGCAAGTGATCAAATGTTAAAACACGTGCATTTTTTTTATTCTCTGTCTAGAAATGAACCTGGCATTGGAGAGGTTGGATTTTTTTTAAGTACTCGTAAATCTGTATCTTAATGTTTCATAACAAATGTTTTAGTGCCTATATTTGTCTTAGTGCTTTATAACACATGCATTTGTGTCTGTAAAAGATATATTTTAGTATCTCAATAAACTGTTTTAAGTTTACAATAATTATAAGAATGAACTGGTTTTATAAGTGTAAGTCTACTTTCAAAACAGTATTAATGTAAAAATGAGCTGATATTTTGAAATGCAAGCCTGCACTTGAAACGCATGTTAATATAAACATGGGATGATCTTATAAAAGGTATTTTGTTTGTTTGTTTTAGAATTTCGCACAAAGCTACTCAAGGGCTATCTGTGCTAGCCGTCCCTAATTTAGCAGTGTAAGACTAGAGGGAAGGAAGCTAGTCATCACCACCCACCGCCAACTCTTTGGCTACTCTTTTACCAACAACTAGTGAGATTGACCGTCACATTATAACGCCCCCTCGGCTAAAAGGGCCAGCATGTTTGGTCGACCGGGATGCGAACCCGCGCCCCTCAGATTACGAGTTGCACGCTTGGCCATGAGGGGCCTTATGAAATGTAAATCTACACTTGAAATCAGTATTAAAATAAACATGGGCAGATCTATGAAAAGTAAATCTATATTTGAAACACGTAGTAATATAAATATGGACTGATCTTATAAAATGTCTGTACTTGAAACTCGTGTTAATATGATTATTGGTTAGCGTTGTTTATTATAAACCTAAAGCTCAAAGTCGGTTAATCTGACGAATTAAACTCTGGTAACAGTGTTATACAAAACTCCATAGAGCCAACTAAACAACAAAGTATGCTAAAACTTTAACTTGGGAGAGAGAGTCAAATATTGAAAGGTTCTAGTAAGAACACAAACGTCAAACAATTAAACCAATTTAAGTTTGGTTTGCGTTAGAACTGTTCTGGTTGTTTCTAAATCAAAGATACGCCTATAATAATTTCGTTAACATTATCTATTACGAACGTATTGCATACACACACACCCTGCCTGTTTTTCCAAGATCTGTTAAATTTTCAATTGCGTGACATAGATGGCTAGGAAGTGACCTCCACAAGAATGACTTGAATAGCTGTTACTTGAACTGGCCGAGTGGAACCTATAAATTATATAGAGACAGTAACTTTAGATTTTTGTTTCTAACGCGTCTATTGCGCCTCATTATAATTCATAACCTGTAAAAAAGTCATGAAAATAGCTTGTTTTTGTTTGTACAGAACATATTTTACTACCATCATAAAATACGCGTACAAGTCGTAGAATCTATAACTTAGTACCTCATAAAAAATACCTGAGTATCTGTATTTATTTTAGCGCTTTATAAGACATGCATTTGTACCTATGAAAGACATTTCTTATGATGTCTAAAAAAGATATTTCAGCGCGCGTTAAAAATGCTTATTTTCGTGTACACCATGTCATTGTACCTAGAAATTATGTATACAAGCTACTGATGTATAAATAACTTTTTATGAAGTTAACAAAATACCATGAAGTCTAAAAAACAATGTCTTCAAGTTTCTTTCTTTTGAATAAATCATAAACACGGTATAATTCATTGTATCGTAACTCACGCTATCGTAACTAAATTTTTAAGATATTTCCTCTCTTTTCTAAAAGTAATTCAGATTACTTTATGTGAAAATTAGAAAATAAGAAAACTTATCCAACTTTTCATTAGTAAAATAGTAACCCAAGAACTGGCGGAGAGCTAGTTAACTAGCTGCTTTCCCTCAATTCCATCAGTTCCAAATTGAAAAAGGTTAGCCCTCGAGCAGTTTTGTGCGAAATTCAACAAAAAAACAAAAGATGTATGAATGTAATCTTGGTTGTGTACATTATCTATAAAACCATGTTTTAATAGCTATCTGCTCTGTTTATAATGTACATTATTTATGAAACCATGTTTTAATAGCTATCTGCACTGTTTATAATGTACATTATCTACAAAACCATGTTTTGAAAGCTATCTGCACTTGGGTACGTGTGTATGTATTTTTTCTCATAGCAAAGTCGCACTAGGCTATCTGTTGAGTCCACCGAGGGGAACTGAACCCTCGATTTTAGCGATGTGAATCCATAGGCTTACTGCTGTACCAGCGTGGGACCACTTGGGTGAAAAGAAGAATAAAAAACTTTCGAAAGGAAAATCTTAAATTCCAGCTCTCTATAACTGAAATATTTTACAACGTATTCTGTTTTTATACTGTTTACGTTGTAAAATAAAGTAAAAACTTACGTTATAAACAACACGATCTCGCGTTCCGTGCCATACGAGGTTTTGGTCGAATGATTACAGGCTCAGGTTATGAAAACCACATTCTCATTATGGACTAACAGAACACAAATAAATTGGCTGTTTTTGTGATTAATTCTGTACAATTTACATGCAAAAATGTCGTGACTATTAAACACAAAAATATATTAAAATAAACACCGTTTGAAAATGAAGAAAAGCACATATCATTTATTCCTAAAAATTCACGATTATTCATATTCTAGCCATAAAGAAAAAATAAGATATGACTCATGCAGTTTTTACGTAACTGTAACCTAAGTGTTACGTATTGTTACAATAAATACTGGAAAGAGGAAATGATTTTTTTTTTGCTTTAACATCTTTAACACCATCAAATAAAACTTCAACACCATATTCCTTTCTGTTTTTAAATCACATTTTAGCATATTTTATCGAACGAATACAAGATATAACGGATTACTTATAAAATTTCGCTAAATGTGTGTGGAATTACAATAGGTTTACCTGGTATGAATGATCTTAATACTGTTTTTTTTCATATAATTCAATACATACCATGAGAGGGACAGTAACATGCGAGTTTGCACAAACATGAAAGTCTGTGATACGAGAGTAAAACCTGTTACGCTCTTGAAGCCAATGAATCATTTACGATAACAATGGTAAGGTGAAGTTACATTTCTTGATAATAGCTATGGTGAGTTGATAGTTATGAGTCCGTCGTGTTTCTTTTACTTATATTTCTTAATTTTTTTTACTTCAAAGAAAGTATCAGGTTCGTTAGCTAACATTCAGTACTAGAGGCTTCTTCAGGTTTTGATGTTTTGTAATATAATTAAATACAAGAACAGCATTTGCGATCTCCAATGATTCCTACCACGCGTATTGAGTATGTTAACATTCCACCAGGTTACAAAAATGAGCGTCTGAGAACAGTAGGTGGTTCAATTCGAAAGTTCATTTCCAAGCTGGTTATAGCACACATTTTATTAATTAATGTGAGCTCATGTTTTTATACCATATTTACGAGCTCATTAAATAAACAATGATATTTTACTACGTGAGACCAGCTGTAAAGAAATTAACAATTTCATTGCATTAAAATGTTTCTGCCACGTTGTTTCCCGATATGATATATACTCATAACCTCATAACATGTACGTAAACCTTAATGCCTAAAGTAAAGAGAGCGTAACTCTACATTTTTTTTACCTTGGATGATTTGTTAACAGATTCCAGAGATCTAGGCCAGAAACAAAAAAAAGTATCTCATAAAGAAGCTAGAGTATATCAATATCCAATGAAAGGCAAAGTGTACCTCAGTGAAAAAAAAGTATTGGGCAGAGAACATACCACACTCTAATGGAGATACACGTCTATCAAATCTAAGACTAAAATATAATTGCATTGTAGATCTGTAACAGGTATATCACCAGACCCCACCTTTTATTACCTTGAGAATAAAGTACATATATACAGAAATGATCTTTTTTTTTAAGATTTATAATATCTATAATCACTGTTCATTAGATGGCGCTGTGCCACGGATAACAAGGATTTAAACTACCTATGTATCTACTTTTGTGTTGTATTTGCTACTTCTTTTTTAGTTTTGACAAGTTAAACTAGTTTTACCTCATATATAACATTTGCAATTTTTGATTCCATTAAGTATTTCAACATTAAAGATATGCCAGAAAATACCATAATAATTGACTTTAACATTTATTTGGTTGTATAAAAATTGATTCACCATAAAAGTTTCCAGAAGATAAGCTAGAATAAGCGTAATATAATAGTTTACATCAGTAAATGATCCAAAAAATCATGAAAACATCTATTCGCTGTTTGTTTGAGGTTCTCTTGACATATTTTGGCACTACGAAGAACCATTATTGATGCTAAAATGGCAAGTCATACTCTGGATAAGTTGTTTATGACGTTCATGTTCAGACACACGTGAGCAATATGGCGCACACAACATAACAGGACCATCTGGACGGACCCACCCGGAAGGCGCTGCCCGAAAATAGAGGAATATTTTGAGCCCTATCACAGGTTGAGGCCGTTGTTCTCTATGCTCCACCCGTCGGCTTGAGCTTCTACCATCACTCCCAAACTCTCCTGCCCTACCCGACTACTTCTAGACCCTCCAGGTTGCAAGCTGGTTGACCTATATGGTAAGCTCAGATTGTTCCGCTTGGTAGAAGCCGGTTAGATTTTAGTAGGTGAGACATGCATTCTGATATAGAAACCGCATCTCTACAAAACTAAACTGGTCATGTCACGAATAGTTTTTAACTTAATATACACAAATAAATCAAAGATTGACAGGCAATCCCTCCTTTATTTTGTTTCGATGTTAACATAAATGAATTTTAATTTACTTTAGTAACCAATAAAAAAAATCTGTCGAATTTGAAGGTGCTATATAAATTGAAAGGCATATAGTTAAATATTCTTATAACTGAGTTAGATTAAATGTGAATGTATTTATTTAAACCAAGAACGATTCACTCAGCTTCTTTCTTAGTCAATAACTCATTTTCATGTGGAAAGTTATAACGAGATCATTCATCACAAGAGGTGTAGCAAACAATGTGAGTTATATAGAAAATAAAGAGCCATCACGCACAGGATCAGTTTTATTTCTTATAATTATCTAACCAATCCAAAAATCGTTTTCGGTTTGTTCGATTGTTTGTTTTAGCGCAAAGCCATATTGTTGTGTCCACTGAGGAGGACGTAATACATCACATCTAATTTCCTTTCAAAAGAAAAATTAAAGAGAAGAGGGGGGCCCATAGTCTTAAATTTTTTTCAGTGTATAAAATAATTTACTTTTTATTGTAGTAAATTTGACTCTGTTTAGGCTAGGTCTTAAAAAGTAAATCGGTAAAAGCATATTAATAACAAAACAGTGAGAGAGAACTCAATACCCAGAATGCTTTTCTCTGACTTGTATATGTAAAAACGGCTGGTATTGGTAAAGAAAACACTATGGACCATCGTTTCTTAACCTTTTCGAAACCAGGGGCTTGCTGGCTTCCACCCTAACTGTCTCGAACTACAAAATCTCAAATACAACGAAGAAACTATTGTAATCTAGGCATGAATATTCTGTCAGTAATATTTATTTTTCGTTTTTGGGAAAACCCGCTAACTTAGACCGCCACTTCATTTATATTTGCCATTTAATAATACAAAAAAGAAACCGAAACGCGATCACTGGATTACATTGTTGGATATAAGTATACAATTTATACGAAATTACTTAAGCCTTACCTTTAGATAGGGTAAAATCATTAATAAAAATAATACTTTGTGAACTATATGACTCTCGATGTATTATGGTTTGGTAATTAAATTTCTCGAGATATATTTTCAATTCGTAGGATAAATGAAATAAACAGAATAAACATTTTTTTATACAGACATACACGTCTAGTGCAAATAAACATATTAGGCCTATTGGCAGTTTGTTAGAAGCAGTTCATTGTTTCGTACTTAAATTACTTTTTATTAAATGAGTGGTGCTACCTTTGTAAATGGAAGGATATTATTTATATTAAAATAGCGAACGTTAAATTTAATCACTATGTTTCAAGTTTAGTTTAGAATTCTTAGAAGTTTTGATTTATTTAAATATTAGAGTATTTTTTAATTTTCTTTTATGAAAGTGGTTCAAGTGACACAAATAATATTATTTTTGTATTATCGCTAATTGCGGTGTTATTATTTTAGCTCTTTACATAGCTGTATTTCTTGGTTAGACTGCAGTAAGTTTATAGACTTACAACGCTAAAATCCGGGGTTCGTTTTCTCGCGCTAGACATAAGAGATAGCTCAACATGGGTTTGTTCCAAAAACAAAGAAAAAATTCATAAGAATATTTCTTTATAACCAACTTTCCTCATTATTTTTAATGGAAGACCTTACTATGTTACAGCTTGTATTTAAAATTACGTTTTACAACTTTTAATGATTCCATAACAAGAATCATAAATGGGAATACTTCAGATATGCAAATGTCAGTAAAATACTGCCATTGATATGATACACGTTGTATATTAGTTACGTGCACAAAAATACATTAAAAAGATACCACACTTCGTTATAGGATTCTATATGAGATCAGTTTACCAAGACAGTACGTCTTGCTACCTTTTCAGTTATTCCAGATGGCTCAGTCTAATACCAGCAGCCATAACATTAAGGAAAGCGTCTCTAACAACTAATCTTCTGTTATTTCCAATGGGCCTGACATGATCCGATGGTTAGGAAGACAGACTTGCAATGTGATAGTCGCGGGTTCGAATCACCATCTCACCAAACACGCTCGTCCTTTAACCCGTAGGACGTTATAACGTAACGGCTAATCCCACTATTTGTTGGTAAAAAAGTGGGCTAAGAGTTGTCTGTGGTTAGTGAAGAATCGCTGCCTTCCCTACTTTCGATGCTAAATTAGGGACAGAAAAAAAATATATAAAGTA
The DNA here is from genome assembly GCA_011833715.1 of Carcinoscorpius rotundicauda. Classification (NCBI taxonomy): domain Eukaryota; kingdom Metazoa; phylum Arthropoda; class Merostomata; order Xiphosura; family Limulidae; genus Carcinoscorpius; species Carcinoscorpius rotundicauda. The sequence goes on along the minus strand of CM022405.1, from coordinate 25,011,897 downwards.
GCCCTGCCTTCCAAAATGATGGCAAAGAGCAGATTGTTTGAATTTCTCGCAAAGCTACATTAGGGTTATACGTAAGGCATATTTTCTTACGTAGACAGGATCTGTGTTTAAAGATCTGTGATGTCGAAGAAGAATTAATATTTTATATTGTACAAAAAGATTTTTGTATATGTTTCTATACACAATTTTATAAGTCTTATTATAAGAAAATAATTTAATTGTCACTGTTCTTACACATATTTATGAAAAAATGTTTAATTTTCTGTTATCAGGATTTGTTTATTTGTTTTTGAATTGAGCGCAAAGCTACACGAGGGTTATCTGCGTTACCATTCTCTAATTTAGCAATGTAAGATTATAGGGAAAGCAGCTAGCTAGTCATCATCACCCACCGCCAACTCTTGGGCTACTATTTTGTCAACAAATAGTGAGATTGATTTACACTTTGTAACGCCCCCATGGTTTGGTATGACAGGGAATCGAACTACCTGGCCATGCTGGACCACGTTTTACTATAAGGTAAAAGATCAATTGCTTCTAATTTCGGTCACTAGGATTTTGGTCCATAGACTAAATAGACTTTGCAAACTGGCAGTTAAACAACGACAACAAACATTTAATATAAAATCGTGTTGAACATAACTCACATTTGTAGAAATACTGTTACGTGTTCGAATTTGAATGATGACCTCAGAAAGTCCAATGACGGGTCACTCAGAGTAGTCACCGTTTTAATGAATTCTTTCTGGATTTTCACAATGACAAGAATGTGATAATATTTGACTGAATAACATATTTTTCTGTGTCAAAAGTTCTATTCCAAAGTTCCGAAACCTTTCCTCTGGAAGTTCCATTCTCTGTTACACTGGCCGATGACTCTAACCTAACAATTGAAAATATGTTATTATAATACTCACTTTTTGTATATCCTAGAAATATACTCATCTAAATATGCATGCGCATGCACTTTACGTTAGTTCGTAGAATAATACTAAGTTTATTATTTGATAGCATTAAGTACGATAAAGTGTAGCCCTAACTTAACTAAATCAAAAATGGTGCATAAGTTACAGTGTAAATTTATCTCTTTCTCGAATATACCGTACTTAATAAATCCTTAATTGGTATTAGACTTAAGGTGAATGGAATTAAAGATTTCGGTGCCTGTGATTATAATTATTTTGTATTTTATAAATCCTATATTTGAAGAAGTGGTAATACAAAAAATATATTAATTCAAATCCAAATGTTTCGCGTGTCTCTGATTATATTAGATAATAGCCACTCTAATGAACCTTACTTCTTTGCAATTTGCTCTTTCAAAAATATCGCGCTTAAATAATGTTATGTAGTCTTATTTATTGGTATGAAAACATTCAATATACTGCCTTTTCTGGCTTCAAAGAAGTTTCAAAAATATTATTTTAACGTATTATGAGCCATAGCTTGGGAACCACTAACCTTGCATACAAATGTTTGTGAGTTTTGATAACGATGGTCGTCCTTCTGTAGCGTTAATGCCAAAATAAAAGAGATTTGATCTACTAATGTTTACCTCACCGACCCTGAGCAATTTTAAAAATATATATAATTAATTTGACAACTCGCCATAACACAGTATATCCTAGGCTCGTGGTAGGCTTATTGCGGCCCTCTCTGTAGGGTTCATAGAAGTTGTAAAATCACTAATTTTCCTGAGATTGGGGGAAAGGAAGGTTAATTATTCTGATGTAAAAAAAAAAACATGTGAGAAATTTAAGTAAAAAGTAATATTAAACGTACTTGAAAACTCAAAATGAATGACCATTATTAGCATATTCTTAAGGGCACTCACTTATTAAACGAAGGAAAGAAATGAAATAGTTTGGTACCTCCTCCCCAATTCCGAATTGCTCTTTGTTTTAGGGTTAGTTATAAATGGACAGTTATTTTTCTGTAAGATTAGTTCTATACTATAAATATCCAATCTACGAGCACTTGACTTGTGAGTGAGGGGTATGTCTCTATTACGCACGTTTTAGTCTTAGATTACACGTATCTAGCTTGTTGGTACAGGACTATTGAGGATATTTTGACATTTCTCTATGTTGACAAAATTAGAAATGGGAAAAAAGACAAATATCTCATTGAATTCAATATTACTTATTCGGTGTGTGATTAAATAACCCTTATATTACAGATTTTACATTTTATTATTGTAGTTTATCCTAATCAATGCCAGAGTAAAAACTATAATTAATTTCATATGGTGAATTCTTTGAGGTAAACTTTTTCTTTCTATAGTGATTATAATAAACATGGAATGTATATGCTTTACCTAGGCTAAAATATTCATTCTTTCTTTTTTTCCTTCTTGGTATACTTTCAAAACAATTTTTTTATTTTTTATTTGTTAAGTGAACGGTTTCTATTGTTGTTGTTTTTCAAATTATACACTGTTTATACGAAAATACAAAACCTTCAGTTTTTAAGAATAAGTTTATTATTTTGGAATCTGCTAAACAAAATAAGCAAAGTAAACTTTCCAACTCTGTGAAATACGGGTTTTACCACAGGTAATCATTACAAATAAGTAGTGATCTGTATACAATAATGTTGCACACTCACAAAACAATATTCATTCTTCTATTTGAGCTGGAACTGTAATCACAATGACTTTGGAAGACCAGAAACTTATACAAAAGACATATAAAATGCGTTGAGTACAGTTTTCAGTTTTATAGTAACTTTACCCTTAGAAGACCTTGCTCTCCAAAGTGCAACATTCATAAGGAAGCGTAATTGGTTGAAAGTGGGGCAGTATCATTTTATGAAACAACGCTGAAGCTTTAATTGGTTGCTTTACTTTCTATGTTTATGCACAGAGTATGACAGAGTCCTTGGGAGTAATCGAAACGCGCTAAACTACGTCACTTTCAGAGCTGGAGCGCGCGACCATCCACCTGCATCCTGACACGCCGTCGCCTGAGGGACAAGTGTGAGGGAGGGGTATATGAAGGGAGACAATAAAAAATAAAGGGACTTCAGCAGTGTTTGGCGTGATCAATACCTGTAACCGGGCGCCACCACTGGGCGTTGGTCGCGAGGTTCGATCTAATTTGCATTTCAGGCATTAAAAGCAGGTCGCTCGTAAAAGAGCACAGAAGTATACAGCGTGCTTTCCGCAGAGAAACTCTACAGTAAGGAGAAGGTAGGGCTGTTGGATTCAATACCATAACGTGTTTTCAAAACTAGTGAGTATTAGTGCAGAAGCACGTGGTGGCAGCTTGTGGACTTCCTTGGTGCAGCTACGCTTTATAAAGAGATTAAACAGCTGTTGAACTTGTAGGTCTGTTTTGTTACAGTACACTGAAATAAAGGTAAGCCTGAGTTAGCCTAACTTTATAAATGAAGTAATAAATAAAAACAACTTTGATTTTTCATAGATTTATAAAGATTCGTCTCAAACAGTTATAATCATTCTAGTTAGTTAAGAGATACACGGCATTTTTGTTATCAAATGCCATCAAGACAGAAATTTAAGTCAGAATTAACAAAAAATGCATATTATTTTTACGTTGCAATTAACTTAATATGACACGCGTTTTCTGAGCAAAAGTTAAGTAAAGTATACAGTTAAATTAGAAGTAACATATTTTCCCTAAATAATGCTCCTTCTAATTATCGCTCCAGTTTACCCTTGTAAGACAGCAATAGTGACACAACCTATAATTCTCTATTGTAATCTCATTTATTACTATAGTTTTCGGAACAATAGTAATACCACATATGATCCTCTAGTGTAATTTAATTTATTACTATAGTTTTCACAACATATAATACACTTTTACTACTGCGATTTTGATTTGAAAAAAAAAAGAAAACAAACGCGCTTATCAACACAGAAATAAACAACTACGCTTTAAAGATTAGCACCCTTTTGCAGTTTGTAACTCTCATGGGGCGTTAATTAAAACAAAATGGTAAATTGTGAATTTAAACAAGAAGAAGAATAAAGAATGAAAACTTTGTAAAAACACAGAATAACAAAAAACTTAAGAACAAACAAAAACTTGATGTGATGAGTCAAATGTGAGAACAAATACTTACAACAACCTCAAAAGATTAAGTAATAGTTAAAAATTCTTATTTAAAGTCTCAGACGCAAGTAAATGGTAGTTAGGTACATAAGTCGGGGGAGAAGTGCAACGACACCTATAATATAATATTACATACATAAAATACTTTAAAATATTTTTAAAAAATAACATTAAACACTATTAAAGTTCCCATTTATATGGCAAATTTACAGTATATTTCCTAGAGGGTATGCCCCTAAATCCCTTCGCCCCAGTTGGCTTTTTTTGTCGATAATTTTCTCTTTCCTCGAATATTATTACACACTTCGTTATACGCCCCCAGTTATATACCTGGCATCCACGGAACATGTACTTGGATGCAATATCACTGTTCATGTTTGCATATTAACAGTAAGTCACAGCAGTGCACTCCATTTTTCATGCGTTGTTTGAGTGTTACCACAAGAAGGACACGTAGCAGTTAAACGCCGTTGGATTACTTCAACTGAACTGAACAACTTGACGTACTGTCATTGAACAAATTAAATAACCGAATATTTTTGTTTTGTGATCTTGCGATAGTGAGTCTCCTGCAGCGTTCTAAATTTCTTCATAGTTTTGTCACAACTCTTCAACCACTTTTGTAAGTGTTACTAAAATGTTGTATTATTTTGCAATGTTCTTGTATTATTTCTATCTCTGTAACATTGTAATTAATTAATATTAATAATCGCTAAAAAACAACTCGCTGGTATTTCTCTTCTAATTCATTTTGAAAATTTATACCTTCCATCTTTTACCCTAATTCTCTAAGTAATATGTCATACAATTCAGTAAGTAGGTTTATCATATGAAAATCCCTTGCCGTGACGTAACGTTTGTGTAATATAAATGATGAAAAACGTTATCTATTCAACGAACTACATATTCGATATTAACTTTTTCTACATTGTTCATATGACTTCAGTATAATATTGTAGAGTGATATAATTGTTGTAATATTGTTTAAAATTAAGAACTACGTTCTGTTTTTATACAATATCCAATGACTTGTACTAAAATAATTAAACAAAAACCTTAAAACACTATTCTTATACTTAACATTTAATTTTCCACTTTCATGCAAAACAAGTGTTTCATTATGAGCTACAATAATGATTAATAATTATCCTGGTAATGTAGGTGGACACATGTATTGTTTGGAAGTTTTCCTCCCAATGAAGTTAAGAAATTAAAGGTATTATTTAAAGTTTAAAACAACAATACCCGTGAAGTGTACGAGTCTTATGACATCTCTGACACTGCTGTGAAACGGAGTACAAAATTAATTATATACTAAATTGCCCAAGAGAATAAATAGTTTTAATGTTCCTGTTCGTTTTTAATAAAATCCGGGGCTAAATTTTTACATTTAATTTACAGTCGTGTATTTATTTTCTGTCCAAAACTTTCTAAGCCATAATAAACTTTAAAAACAAATCGAAAGATGTATTCCGTAGTATTTCAGTCACTTAACAAAGTATCCAATATTTTATTCCCACTATATTACACTAAAAACTTTCAATAGAGCGTTTATGACGGGGAAATTCCGCTACACTGGTTGCTTCTGCAAGGCGATAATTACAAAAGGGGTTTCTCCACAAAGGGGTTATACAAGGATCATTTATGAGGGTGAGGATAGCTCCTCAGAGAAAACAAATATCACAAAGGGTTTACTTTGCTGTACCCTGGTCACAAGGCGAGATAAGGATGAATGATTAAAGTAATATTAACTAATAACTAAAGAGTTATGTAAGCTGAATCAGTTTTCTTTTAAAAACAATAATCACTCATGGATTTTCAACATATCATATGTATCAAGTTCAAAAGTAGGATTAGATTTTTACTAGGCGAACAACTCTTATTATTTACGGGTTACGGAAATTTTAAAATATTTGTAAAGTTAGGAACAGGGCATGAATCGAGTGAAATGCATGCACGAGAAACTAGAAATATTTTGTTCGTACATCAATGTCATACGAGTATATGCAACAGACGTATTTCTGTCTATTTTAACGAAGCTTAGTTACTAACTTGTGGCCTGGCAGGACCAGATGATTTAAGACGTTCGAGTCGTAATTCGCGAGTTCGACTCCCCGTCGCATCAAACATGCATCAAAAAACAAACAAACATAAGACAAATATTCAACTAGTAATGTTGAGTTGAATCTTACACTTTACGAAACAAATATAAAACTAGTAACGCTGAGCTGTTCCTCACACGTAATAAAACATGTGTGAAACTGATAATGTTGAGCTGTCCCACAAATTTTATAAAATCAGTATGAAACTAGCGATGCTAAATTATATCTTACACTTTATAAGACAAGTATGAAACTAGTGACATTTAGCTGTACCTTATACTTCAAAAAAGAAATATGACACCAGTAATGATTATCTGTTTCTTATACTTTATAAAAACTGTAAGAAACAAGTAAAACAGAGCTGTCCTTATACTTTATGAAACTATTAATGCTGTACTCTCATGTACACCTTTTCAATCAACTATGAAATTAGTAATACTGAATTGTACCTTACGTTTCGTGATAAGTATGAAAAAATGATGCTGATATGTCCTATACACTTTATAAAACAAGTGTGAAATTAGTAATGCTTAACTATGAAGTATATATCACAAAAAGTAAGAAAGTAATAATGATGAATTGTATTGTTTATTTAATGAAACCAGTATGAACTTAGAAATGAAGAGCTGCTCCTCCCACTATATGAAACTAGTAGTGTTGAATTGTATCTGCTTTCCCTCTAGTCTCACACTGCAAAATTAGGGTCGGCTAGAGCGGAAAATTCATAAACAAACTTTTTAACTTTCAAATCGATTATAAAACGCAGTTGCATTTAGTATTACACTGCTGAATTTAAACTACGTAAACAGAGATTCAATTCCGTATTATGTTTAAGTGTTATATTGCTAGATTGTAAGTTGTTGATGATTTTGTGAAGCATGAATGTTTGTAGTGAACGTGTTAATATAAAACCCCGTTTTATTATGTTGTTACATAATTGAAAACTCGAGCTATAAAAAACGACGTATTTCAAAGTTTGTTTCTGAAGTGGACACATATTTTGAATCCATAGCTCATTCTCTAATATTCCGATTTTATGTAAATTTATAACAGTTTTACGAAGTTGCATCTTTAGTTAAATAAAATACATTCTGTAGTTTAAACTACGATAGTTATGGGTGTTTGTTTGTTTTGTTTTTGAATTGCGCGCAAAGCTACACGAGAGCTATCTGCGCTAGCCGTCTCTAATTTATCAATGTAAGACAAGAGTGAAGGCAGATAGTCATTACCACTCACCGCCAACTCTTGGGCTACTCTTTTACCAACGAATAGTGGGATTGACTTCAACATTATAACGTCTCCACAGCTGAAAGGGTGACTATGTTTGCTGTGATAGGGATTCGAACTCGCGGCCCTGCAATTAGAAGTTGAGTGCCTTAACCAACTGGCCACACCGAGCTAGTTATGAGTGAAAAAACTGAAAAGAACCTGGTTATTTTCAATGAAAATTTTAAAACATTACTCGCGTAACTACAATATCTTTACAATACTTTTTTATATACATAATATCATTAAAATGCGTTTTCCAGTTTTTGTAACTTTGAGCATTACCTCACAAATTGTACATTGAATTTTAATGCCATATTGTCACTGTTGTTACTCATAGCAGTGGATACATATAATTTATAATTTTGCGCTTTTTTTATATTTCAGACAAAAATTTGAGAAACAAGAACTGCCTGTGTGAAGGAGTTATCTAGTATAATTCCATGGTTCGTGATTATTTTAAGCCTCCTTCCGTTCCTGCGATTCCTTTCACTTCATATACTCCAGCCATCATTGGTTCATATGGTCATTTTGACTTCCAGGATACCACTCTTCAGTTGGTGCACGACACCATAAATCTTAACAAAATGCACGCTTGCTATAAAAGACAGAGTTCTCCTAAGCAAGCAACAGTTTGTCCCGATACTCTTACGTTTTTATCGACTTTTATAAAAAAGGATATGATACCGTCCATAACTCTATCAGATGTGATGGACATGCCTTTTGATCTTTCTAAGAATAAACACAAGCAAAACACTGAAGACTGTTTAGAATTTCAGTCAAAATTTCCGAATAGTACTCAGGATAGTGAGCCTCTCGATCTCCGTGTGTCTTATAAAAAGAAATTAATGTTTTTGGACCAAGAAATTCGGAAGCCACACTTTGTTAAACGTGTCAATGATGGACCCAGGTCTCGAGACGTACGACCAGTGGAGCCATTTAAATCTCAACCTTTGAACCACTTTGCTAGTGTCGATATGGGATATACACATCCTATTAATCCTATGTATTTTGACACAACGTACCGAACCCATTATCAAAATTCCTTTGTAAAAGATTCACTAAACAACAATACTTCTTCCTATGCGCCGCGCCATCCTTTCTTTGGATCTCTCTTCGGACACCCTTCGTCATTCGAGTTCGTAAGAGCGCAGATGGAGAAATTGGGGAATTCTGTCCCAGATATGTTGCCACAGCTTCATTCCAATAAATCTAAAGAGCGGTACTGCTGTAAGTTCTGTGGAAAAGTGTTTCCCCGATCTGCGAACTTGACTCGTCATATTCGCACTCACACAGGAGAACAACCGTATAAATGTAAGTACTGCGAAAGGTCTTTCAGTATCTCCTCGAACCTTCAACGTCACGTCCGAAACATTCACAATAAAGAGAAGCCTTTCAAGTGTCCGTTGTGTGATCGTTGTTTCGGGCAACAGACCAATCTTGATCGTCACCTTAAGAAACATGAATCTGATGGTCCAACCATCCTGGACGATTCCCCGAAGAAATTTAGTCTGCAACTACAGAACAAGAAACACTTCCCTGAGATTCGAAACTTTGCTGGAAATATGACCCGAAGTTCTTCGGAAGATGTAAAAGGTAATTTGGCATCATTGGAATCCAATTTGAATCTAGTAAAGCACTTAACTAGAACAAGTTCTACATCTCCAATTATTGATCGCTCGAATTTTCAACAGCAAAGATCGCCAGGAAATGATGACTCATTCGAAAAATACCCAGCTAAAAAACGAAGACTAGGCTCTGGAGATGACTCATCACTATCCACCACAACTTCTGGGGGTAACTCTCCAGTATCCATCACAGCTTCTGGGGGTGACTCTCCATTATCCACAATGACTTCAACATCAATAGCAAGTGGATTAGAAAACGGCGATGGAGGCTGTTCACCTCGCTCGTACACGGACAATAGTGAGGCTGTATCAGATACTCAAAAGAACTCGACCAGTGAGTTGTTGAATTTTCCAATAACCTTGCGTTTGAAGAATCCATTCTATGTTCAAGAACATAACAATGAAGACTCTAAAAGCAGTGAAAATGAGTCCGAAGAGCGAGATTACAATGAGAAAAAAGAGGAACAACACGAATCATTGCTCAGCGTAGAGTGACATTGCTCAATTGTTATTCTTCTATGCATGCTCAGAAAAGTCACAGAGACTAGTCATGTAAAACCAGTGCAAAGCGCACTGGCTATGACTAACTGCTTTAAAACGATCTACCATCTTAATAATTTTTGTTCACTGTAGACTGTTTTTTTAATCCCATGTCCAAATGTTAATAAGTAAAGTACAGCCATCCAGTTCCAGCCGATGAAGCTAAAAAAACATCTAGTCAAAAGTTCACACAAAACTTAAAAAAAACGTTATTGTTACTACAAATGTTATAAATATATATAATATAATAAGAAATCATGACTGACATAAAATTGAAATTAATTTTCCTATAAAAGATTACTATATGCATTACTTAGATTAAATGCTAAATTGATAAACTATTTAAAGCTATCATAGGTGACAGAAAACCGAATAGCCATAGTTATTGATTTGCACTTTATGGAGGTTATTTTACGAAAGAAGAATGAAATATTTTGTGTAATTTTAGCATGAATCGATAAGTATGACATTCTGATACCTTTTTTTAACCAGTCTATTTTCAGCTTTATAATTGAAAAGAAGAAACTGAAATATTACATGATGTGTTGTTGACCATTAAGATTATTCATAAATAATCATATAAATCAAATATATAAGTAAACACACTCATATATGTGCGTGATTTATTTTCATATTAATTTTCTAATTGCAACCATTTGACAAGTATCTTGTATCCTCAGGATAAATTAGTTTACTGAGGAATTGCTCCCTGGATTCTCCCACAGAAGAACAAAATGACTTCTCTGTATATATATATATATATGTGTGTGTGTGTGTGTGTGTGTGTTTATGGAATAGCCTAAATAAGGTTATGCACAGGTTAATCGTTCCATGACAACTTGAAGAATATATCCATGACATTCTTTAGTTTGAAACGCTAAATAGAGAGCAACGTTACATGACATATGTTTGTGTTTTACGATGATTGACTGACATTCTAGCAATAAACAAGTTGAAAAAATTAAATCAACTAAACGTTTATTTAAGAATATTCTGGACAGCAGAATGAAAATATTTAGAAAAGTTGCCCACTCTAATATATTTAACAACGAACACAAAAAAGCAACTTTCAATTTGTTGAATATACAAAAGTGAAGCGTGTTGTGTTGAGATTTAATTAAGAAAAAAATTTTAGGAAGTAGAGGAATAACAAGAAAAGTGCTGAAATACATGATAAAAAGAAATGGAAACAAAACAATGGAAGAAGCTTCATATAAGGAAGGATAAAACAAGAAATGGAGAACTTAAAAGAAACAGTAAAATAGTGGTGGGAAAATATATTGAAAAAACGAGATAATGACAGGCTATTTATTAAATATTTTTTTTCAAAAAGAGGTTTAAAATAAAAGGAAAATTGGCGATGCATGTGGAAAAGAAATAAAAACGAGGGTGAATTTCATTTGGTCATGTGGTTCTGTTTTATCAAAATGATTCTAACATTACAGAAAATAGTGATACAAAAACATATTATTTTACTGCATCTTTTAAACATTTACTAGATGTTATAAATCAAAATCAAAGTATTGGTAATAAAACAGTAAAAAATACCTATAATTATGAAACATTCAAAACTAAATGAAATAGCAGAACCTACGAATGAAAGTCATTGTTCACTATAACTTAGAGAAAAAAATCAAACTTTTTGTGTCTCTTTAAATGTTATTTTATTTGTGAATACGGCGTAGCTTCTCAAAGATATTTCTTATTAAATTGAATATCTCTCTAAAAAATGAAATATGCTGTAATGTGGTCACACCAAGATGTCACCTGCAAAAAGCATTAAAAATCTAGTATCTACTGGGATGGTATTTCCAAAGTATGATCCTTATTATTTTAAACATAAAAAAGATTTAATTCTTAAAACAAAAACATTTTAGTGCAACAAGGAAAAATATAAAGAAAGTAAGTGTGATTTGGTAGATTAATTAGAAAACCTTATATATGATAAGCGATATATACTTGGGACTACTAAGCCTTTTATTAGTTGCTCTTTTCTAATTTGAGATGATAATTTCATATAAGTTCCTGACATTATTTATTTATAAAGTGAAAGCTGGATATCAAAAAGTCAATAATTTATATAGTGAAAACAGGTGTACAAATTAAATAATTAATTATATATTAATCAAAATGAAAAGAGTGTAAATATTGAAATAATAGATTATATATTTATATGAATAATCATATAGTATAATTTTAGCATTGTGTATTACTTGCTTACGTTATAAATGCTTAGTACGTCCTTATTGATGGTTTTTGCCTTTTTTTTTTAGAAAAACAAAGGCTTAAAATTGACGTAATAAATTTTGGATATCGGTCCGTCCATTTTATGACTATTTTTGTTTTTATTTTGTGTGTTGTTCGTTTATTAAAGAAAAAAATATATTTTATGTTTATATGTATAGAAGCTCATATTAAAGTTTATCTTTGAACTGGAAGCTTAGCAGGAATTACATTGAAGTAAAGATACTCATTTGATATATATAATCGACAGGATGTGATATATTTTTACGTTGAATATGTCACCTCTAAAATGTAAATAACCTTTATTTTTTAAAAAATAACTAGCATATAGGCTTAAAGGTTTGAGGTATACCTAGAGAAGATATATTTAGTATTCTTACTTACCATTACAATGAATTATAAACAGAAAGGAAAACTTACAGGCCTATATTTCTATTTATATATGATTAAAGCCTTTATTATAGCAACTGCACGAAAAAAAAATCCTTGTATATGCACACGCTTAGAAGGAAATAGATATACATATTTGTTTCTTTTCGACTTAGCCTCATAATTATCATCAAAACGTGATGTGCCGATAAAAAATAATATATTTTTTCAATTACTTGTCATCCCTTTAACTTGCCTAGACTGCTAATTTGACACACTAAATATACCGATCTACTCAACTCCATGACTTGCTATAATCATCCCAATCATTAAAATACACCAGATCATTTATCCAATAATTCAAGTTTTATACATTTAGTTGCTCCATATTTTAACGTGCGTATCATTATAGTCATTTATTTGTTAATACGTCTATCATTATAGTTTTCTTAATACGTCTGTCCGATGAAATATAACTTAGAGAAACAATTTTATATAACATAATAATAACGAATATGCAAACCATTTTTCATAATATATCCATATAAATTATTGTAAAAATCTTATGTTTTTTATAACATACGCATGAATCCTTCTCATTTCGAATTTCTTACAATGATTTGCGAGTCACTAATATAACCAACCGTTTACAGCACAAGTTTTATTTCGAGTTACAACTTGTTTATAAAATGTTTTATGAATATTTTCTAAAGCACCTTCCATGTTTACCGTTAGTTTAGGTTCTAGTTTCTTTTTCTGTATATCTTTTACTTTGTATTTGCACGAAACTTAAACGTAAACCTATACGTAATTCTGTACTTCAAGTTTTGTTATTTAAAGTCTGGTGCAGCAATAAAACACATCGTAACTCGTTAGGCTCAGTAAGATCATATTAATGTTTTTATAGTGACAAATCGAATAAATCATAAAAATTACATAAAAACATTCATAATTTAATTTCATTTTTGTTATGATTTTTAAGTGTTGTAAATTTAACACTGAGCCCGTAAACTATAAAATGTTATTATGTCATCATGCTTTAGTTTTGTTTTGTTTTTTATTTTGGGATTGGAAAAAAAAATCCGCTAGGTCATTATTTTGAGGTACGCTGACCATCGTGCTTGTGGAGTTTCGTAACATAACTAATTACAGAAATTATAGGATTTTTGTACACTTTCTTGTTAAGATATAATACAATATAGATTTTTTTCCCTTGTGACTGGGACTTGTAACTTTTCATGAGCTACGTTACTTAATTGCAAAATAAAATCATCGAGAAATATTATTTTTTAAACATAGTTTCTGTGTTATTATTGAGTCTATATATTGCGTATTTTTATCAAATCGAGTACAACAGTATAAAGACAGAACTCTAAACACTCAGATTTTCTTTAATGATATGTTATAATTTTGAGTTTTTAATGTGTCATTGGCGAACCGTTTTTTTATAAGTTTCTAACCTGAACTTCTAAAATAAGCAACATTACTTCAAGCTACCATAATTGACATTTGACCGATTCTAACAGTAACTTTCATTGCAAACTTAATGAAATTATGAATCATACTGGCAAGTGAATGTTTTCTTTTCAAAAGAATTGTATGTGCTATAAAATTGTGGGTTTGATTTGGTTTCAATTTCGAACAAAGCTACACAAAGATTATCTGCGCTAGCCGTCCCAAATTTAGCAGTGTAAGACTAGAGGGAAGATAGCTAGTCATAACCACCCACCGCCAACTCTTCGACTACTCTTTTACCAACGGATAGTTGGATTGATCGTCACATTATAACACCCCACGGCCGAAAGGGCGAGCATGTTTGGTGAAATTCAAAACAAACAAACAATATAATAAAGTCGGTTTTTATGAAGTTAAACAACACAATGAGATATCTGTGCTTTGTTCACTGATATGGAAACACGGATTCTGGCGTTACGAGTCCGCAGAGATACCGTTGTGCCACTGATGAGCAATATAACTGGTGATTAAAAATATTTAAAACTAGCTGGATTACCCGTCCCATGGACGGAAGTTATGTAAGTTAATGATTAATTAAAGGTTATCTTAGGACATGAAAGCTACCTCCCTTGTATGTAATTGTAAAAATCTCAAATATGTCCATAGAAACTGAAAAACGTAAAATGTGAAACCGCATCTTTGAATGTATCTCCACAAGAACCTGTAAATCAATTTTGTTTAAGATCCACTCAAACAATACAAAGTAGTTATATGTTAAGATCCACTCAAACAATACAAAGTAGTTATATGTTAAGATCCACTCAAACAATACAAAGTAGTTATATGTTAAGATCCATTCAAACAATACAAAGTAGTTATATGTTAAGATCCATTCAAACAATACAAAGTAGTTATATGTTAAGATCCATTCAAACAATACAAAGTAGTTATACGAACATATAACCGATGTTGTTGTTGTTGGTTTGAATTAAGCACAAAGCTATACAATGTGCTATATGTGCTTTGCCCACCACGGGTATCGAAACCTAGTTTTAGTGTTGTTTGTCTGCAGACATACCACTGTGCTACTGGGAGAGACGACATGCAACGAACACTGTTATTATTTTCTATAGATATAAAAATAACTTTGAATGACAAACATAGAACAACTAATAAATAAAGTTTTTTTTTCAGTTTTATAGATACCTGGAGAGTTTATTAATATCGAAAGAACTTAATCCATTTTACAAATCATTTCTTTTTTCGCTTGTAGTTTTTTGATTGGTGCTTAAAAAAGCATGACGTAGGGCAAGCACTCTAAAGTGTTAAAATCGATGATAACCTTTGTTCAAGTGCCACCTACTGGTTTATCTTGATCTTTAATCAGCGAGCGTTTGTTTGGTTTGTTCTACCGAGATTTGGTCACAGTTGTTACGAATAATAGAATAAATTGAGCGTTTTAGGCATACAGGTGAAATAGCTATTCACAGAATACGCTGATCTGGGGCATGTGGTAAATGTTCTATGATCAATGTAAGAGCAAGAATTGCATCTGTTTCTCTGACGACTGTAGGTATCAGTTTGGGTATCGGACGATAAAACTGTGAAAAATATGACTCCTTATCAAATATCAAACTACTTCTCAATTTCTAATCGATTTATAAATATTAATTTAAAATTATATGAAATTATACTTGTTATTATCATAATATAATCTGTTTGATAACAATAACTTTAAAATTTAATTATTATTAACCTTAAACAGTTTAATTGCGATTCAATGACAAAACGACATAATTGCTGTTAACTACAATACAATTTTAATATTATGAAGTAGAAAACTGTTGTTGTTACTAAGTGTAATACAGTCTGGTTACTATTAATTAAAAACAAATGCTATTGCTACTAACTACAACATAATTTGATTATTATTCACTATAAAACAGAGGGGTTGTTAAGAGCAACAACCAATGCTTTTGCTGTTTTCTACAACAAAGCCTGATTGTTACTATAACACTGACATTTTTAACTACCGAGTTGCTAGTAGCTCTGATCAGTGTAGTTGCTATTGAAGCAACACAATCTGATTAAAATTGTCTAAACACGATATATCAATTTCTGCTCAATCTGACTACATTCCTACTTGACATAATTTTGTAAATAAAAACTCTTACTGCTCGGCATGGCTAGGTAGGTTGAGGCGTTCAACTCGTAATCTGAGGGTCGCGGGTTCGATTTCCCATCACACCAAATATGCTCGCTTTTTCAGCCGTGGGAGCTTTATATAATAATACGATCAATCCTTTGTAAAAGAGTGGCTCAACAGTTGACGGTGGGTGGTGATGACTAGCTGTCTTCCCTCTAGTCTTACACTGTTAAATTAAGGAGGACTAGCGCAGATAGCTCTCGTGTAGCTTTGCGCGAAATTCAAAAACAAACAAACAAATAATAATTTGGTTGCAAACTTTCTCACTATATACCTGACATGTTGAGGGACCTTTTCGAACACTAAAATCATAGTGAAGTTCTAATAGGAAAAATTCTATTATTATAAACTTTGGCTATATATATATAATACTCTAAATATGTCGTAGTGCATCGAACAAAAGTAAGAATATCTTAAAGGCAACATCACTGAGCTTCACTACAACAATGAATCCTTACACAAATCTGATGAGGCAGTTTCTATTGGAAATGCTGCCAAGGAATACATTGTTAAATATGAAAAGGACCTGGACCTGATCAGCTTCCACACCAATGTCAAGAAATACTATACTGCAGCTGCAAATTACATGATGAAACATTTCCCTCTAAATGAGGTTGCTGATCCAAAACTGAAAGTCGGCAAATATTTCTCTTCTTTACGCTTCTTCACAGACAGGTATCCTGTTCTTGTAAATACACATGAACACGACACTACTGACAAGGTGGAAGGGCAATATTTGAACTATCAAATGGATACTTTCTCAGAAACTGTCCTTCATTTGAATGTTAACAAGTTTGGGGTTCAGCTGTCTACAGTTAAAGATAAAAATGGCAACCAGATGTATAACATTCTGTGAAATGTTACGCTTGGGTTTCTTACAATCTACAATTCTGATGCTGACAGTGAAAGGATATTTAGTTTAGTGACTAAAAGCAAGTTCAGACCAAACTTGAGCACCTCAGTATTATAACACACAAGATGTGCATGCAGTCCAATGGACAATGTTGTTATAACTCCCAACCATCCAGAGACATTCTCATGAAATCAAAGGCTGCAACAGCTGCAAAACTATTACAACAAGTGTCATAAACATGATATAAACTAGTCCTTACACAAAGGCTTTTTCTACTTACTGTTTGTACATATTCAATGTTGTTTTACCAGTATGTTTGTTACTCTGAACTAAGTAAAAGACATAATTTCAAAATATTTTAAATTTATTTATTAAATACACAAAACACAGTCATAAATGAGCAATCTATAGCTGTAATAAATAATAACATTTATAATAATAGTATAATAATAAACAGCTTAGAGACGTTGATCTCACCTAGTAACCGCAAATGATGAAGGGCTCTGTCTACAATCATTACGCTCAGTCATTTGAAATAGTTGCCATCTCTGCATATACGTAACAGAACACTTACCAATGATTCTCATTCTTACTTTGTACAATATATAGACAATGGCGCATTTAGCAGAACATTTCTTATATGCATTTTACACAACACACATGTAATAAAGACCTTAGCAAGGAAACTTTGATTTACTTTGTATAACACATTCGCAGCAGAGCAGTTAACAAGGAATTCATTACTTTATACAACATTTACTGAGTAGCGTAATTAACAATAATTCTCTTTGTAACTTGGCAATAGAGGAGATTACAGAAATCACACATTATTTAAGATAATGCATCTCTAAGATAATCAAAGAAACAATATACTCATATTATCTCTACAATATACCTGTTAAGATAAATGGATGATTAACAAATTGTTTGAAAATATTTTGCAACTAGCTAAATTATAAATCACAAGGCACCATGTTCCATCTATGACAATTAAATTTGGCCCCAGAAGTATTGTGCAGAGTTAAAGTCTGAAGAAAACATTATATTATTACATTAAATTATTGTCCAAGCGAGGAAATGATGATACATACGTGGTGAGGAATTATTTTCATTCTAAATAAAACCAAACAAGAGGAGCAAAGGATCTTACGATGATGATGATATCCAGGTAATTCAGTACGTCTATTAGAACAGAATCAAACATAAAAGTCATCCTTGAGTCCATAATGGTCCAACTACAGTGCAGTTGTTCCAATTTTTTTGTTCTAGGCAACACTCCAAAATAAATAAAAACTCAATAAGTAGTATTTTCTGAGTACACCCATTAATCTTGATAGATACTTTTACAATGTCTTCACTGCCATTTCATTTGATTACAATTAGACTGTTGAACATTGATTTAAGAACTAGGTACATTTTCTGTAGTAGTATCAATGTCTTTAGATTATGGATTTTCACTTGAGCTTGTAGACCACTAGGAGGCCACAGAAATGTGTAAGAGTGGTTGTAGCAAGTATATGAAACACATATCCATAGATTAAATGGATGGGGTCTTACTCAAAATGCGTAATGTTTTGGGGAGTCTTATGCAGAAAGAATTTGGAAACTACTTAACACATAAAAATCTAACATTTTTCATCACTAAAAGCGAAAATATTTGTAATTTTATTTACAATGTAATACTTATAAACAATAGCATTTTAACGGTAAAATTAAAATAATTTTGCTTTGTTATTTCTCTTATGAAAGCCTTAAAATAGCTTGTATATAACTTAAGGCCATATACTTCTGTCTGTTCAAAACCAATACAATTGGTAATGTACTTGATTGTTAGTAAGACGTCTTTACATAGTAATAATAGATAAAAAAATCTCTATTAGTATAAAGGTAGCTTTAAGAGGGTAAATCTACAGAAGGTTTTCCTATTTTCAGTAACTTGTAACATCGTTCTATAGTTTTACACCAACAAAAAAGTTCTGCCTTTTAGTAAATTTGTTTCATTTTGAACTTTTATATTTAAGTTTACTAACACTAGACCAAAGGGCAAACAGAAATTGAGTGTGAGATCGAGATTATAAAATTACATCAGAGGTTGAGATTACTTTTCGTGATTGTTAATACCTTTGAGCGATTTGTGGTCATGACTAAAGCATTTCTAATGTTATTGGTCTTTTGTCTCATAAAATATTTTACTTCAAGGTCGAACTTGAATAGGTTTGGTATGTGTGATATCATTGATGGAATTCTATAGGGACTAAATGTTTAACGTGTGTGAGAGATGAGTCTTTAAGCCGTTTTAACTTGCACGCAAAGCAAGTAACGCATTCA
This sequence comes from Carcinoscorpius rotundicauda, assembly GCA_011833715.1. NCBI lineage: Eukaryota > Metazoa > Arthropoda > Merostomata > Xiphosura > Limulidae > Carcinoscorpius > Carcinoscorpius rotundicauda. The sequence goes on along the minus strand of CM022405.1, from coordinate 24,992,827 downwards.
CAATATATGTTAATAACATTTAATCTGTCTTTTTTTTCAAAACCAATTTATATATACGTTATTCAACCATTTCCCGGTGTAATTATTTTCATATAATTATGGAAATATACTTATCATTCTCAGAACATTACTTTTGTCACTCTTAGAATAGATATTGTGTCTCTTAAACATAAAAAAATAACGTTTAACAATACTCTATCTGGAACTCTTTCAAAGGGGGTTCTCTTTAAATCAATACTTTCAGGGCATTGTTGTTTCAAATAATAACATTTACAGCTCTCAAACAAAAGAGGAAAACACACCAGATGTTGATTTATTGTTAATGTCGAGATTTGGTTACAATAAAGTGGCATTATTTAAAAAAGTTAGCGTTTCCAAATGAATTTATGGATGTGAGTAAATTTTAGTTCATTTCACAGTTTTAGTCCTTTCAAATTTGCAAAAAACAAGACAATCTGGTGAAAGACCTCTTTCTTTTTCAACAGTTGAACGATCGCATTGGTGTTTCTATGCCGCTTAGAGTGTGTTTTCTTAGAGCAAAGCCACATCAGGTTATCATCAAAGCCACCGAGGTGAAACGAGCCCCTGCTTTTAGCGTTGTAAATCTAGAGACATACCGCTGCACAAACGGGGGCACATGGCGCTAACAAAACGAGAAATGCCCATCTACGCGAGCGCTGATTGGCTGACAAGCACTGATGACGTAACTATGGATTCCTCCACATACCCAGTATGGAGAAGCACCGCACTCAAACTATTGGTAGACATCGGAGACACAAATATTTTTTATTATTTCAAGCCCAAACATGATTATCGCAAGTAGCCATTTGGACTGTGTCTTTTATTTATTATCAAAATTTATTTGTATCTCACTAGAAATTTTCTTTTCACCCCTTTCAAGCCCTGGGGAAACAATTTATCACTTTATTGTATAGGCCTATATAGTATATAATAATTTGGGAGTTGCAAAAAGTCAGTAATATTTGTCTGTATGAGTATATAGTCGTAATGTATACACCAAATTCATAATGATTACGCTCAAATCGTAATGGTTGGCATCTCTGTATATGTTCTATAAAGTAAGAGTCTTTTTGCTAACAAATAAGGTAGCCTTTCAGCAGCATTCACTGTCCAAATAAAAGCGTTCATTGTTATTTTTATAAGACCACCAGAGCTATAAGTACATGTAATATCGCATGGATTCGAATCAGATTCGCAATTTCCGAAATACACAGGTTTAGCACAAATTTAATTGAGAAAGAGGTCAGGGTATATGTTTTCTCCATTTATAATTTTTACTTTTTATTATTCTTGGACAGAAAGTGTTATTTCTTAAGTGCTTATGCCTAAAGTAAATGGAAATGACCTAATTTTCTCTTTAAACTTTGCTTTTGTGGTCTGGGTAATGAAATATTCAAATTTAATCATTTTCCAGGACATTCCAGATAGATTCAGTGCTGAGTTGCTGATAGAGAGTTTTCTTGAACTTACAAGAATTTTCTAGGATGTTGTAAAATTTCACTCGTCAAAATGGGCTTCGCTTCTGCCACAATGTATCCGGTCTATGCAAGGCAACTGGAATTACCTGTAGTCCTCCGAACGAGTGGTGCCTCTTCATTGATAGCTCATCCAGAAGCCTCATAGCTGTACTGCTCCATAACGGAAATAAGTATCCGTCTCTTCCCCTGGGTTATTTGGTGCACCTCAAAGAGAAATACAACAATGTCAAGACCTTGCTAGAAGCCTTAAAGCATAATAAGTATGGGTGGGAGGTTATCGGAGACTTCAAAATGATGACATTCCTGATGGGTCTCCAAAGAAGCTTTACCAAGTTTCCCTGTCATCTTTGCCTTTGGAACAGCAAGGACACCACAGCGCACTACAATAGGAAGCACTGGCCACAACAGATCGGGTTCTCTGTGGGAAGGCACAATGTCAAGTGTGAGCCGTTAATGGACCTCCAAAAGGTGTTGTTCCTACCATTGCTCATAAAATTAGGTCTTATGATACAATTTGTCACAACTCTTGACAAGGAGTTTGCAGCCTTAAAGTATCCTCGAGACTTCTTCCGTAAGCTGTCTGAGGCAAAGGTCAAAGCTGGTGTTTTCGTTACACCACAGATAAAGAAGATCCTGGAGTGCACAAAATTCCCCAAAAAGCTCAGTAATAAGGAAAATAAAGCTTGAGGCAGCTTTGTCGCAGTTGTTCGGGGCTTCCAAAACTTATGTGGAATTGGTTGATGCTCTGGTGATGAACTACGTCAAAATGTGCTGCAGGATGTCCCTGAAAGTCCATATTCTTGACGCTTATCTTGATTAATTCAAGGAGAGCATACTTAGAGATGCAAGGCGAGAGCTTCCACCAAGATAAATTGGACTTTGAACGCTGCTACCAAGAAGCGTATGACGAAAACGTGACAGAAGATTATATTTGGGGGTTGATACGTAAAAGTGATTTACATTACAGTCGAAAATCTTGAAAACTACTCACTTCTAAATATTTTTGTCCATTTTTGTATAACTTTAGTATAAATACATGTAAATCTTAATTCATATGTTGTTTTATTCAGATCTTATGTAAATGAAAACGTGTAAATTTGCCCATTTTTAAACAGAAAATAAGCTAATTTCTAAATATCATTAACAAGGTCACAAAAGGAAAGTTTGAAGGGAATAATGGCTATTTTATGTACTTTTACAACATAAACAGATAAAGAAGTAACACATACTATCCAGGAACAGAATTTGTATTACATAGTGTAATATGTAAAGTCCTTTAACTATAATCGAGAAAAGGATCAGGGAGTAATGTTTCGCTATTTGTATTATTTAAAGATCTTTGTCAGTAACAAGAAATAAATGAGTAATATTTCATTTGCGGTATTATTTGAAGGCTTTGAACAGTAACTTAAGAGACAGTCGATTAGCATGTTTCTGCTTCTAGTTTTTAAAACGAATCATTAAGCGAGCCACGCCATACTGAGGTAAATGCATGTTTATATGTGAAACAAAGGCATTTTTTCCTACAGAAAAATGTGCTGCATTCTTTCAGTCGATTTGTGATATCTTTATCTTAGCAAATAAACCGTAAACAATACTGACATGAAAATAATGCATGTAAAATTATAACAAGAATGTGTAAAGGATTTTTTTTCAGAAAATGTACACTTTAATTACTGCTAGATATTTACATGTTATTGAAAATATTAAAATGGTATTTATTATATAATTAAAACCATTAAACATCTCGTATCTTACTTTTTTTAAAAAGAGAGAGAACGATACTTGTTAAGGACTGTTAAACCAAAAATGAATGTTCTGATGACATGACTCTTAATGTTGTTTGTTTTGAATTTCACGCAAAGCTACACGAGAACTATCTGAGATAGTCGTCCCTAATTTAGCAATAAAATACTAGAGGGAAGGCAGCAAGTCATCACCACTCCCAACCCTTGGGCTACTTTTTAACCGACGAATATTGAGATTGGTCATTATTTTACAAAACTTCCACCACTGAAAGCACAAGCGTATTTGGAGAAAATGAGAATTTGAACACGCCACCCTCAGGTTGAGAGTCAATCGCCCCAAACACCTGACCATTAAAAAATCGAATATAAAATATCCTGAACCAAGCTACCAACATGAGTAGATATTCTGGTTTCAAAGTTGTTTGTTTATGGCAACACTACTAATACTATCTGCCACCGATCCTCATTTTGAAATTTTAACCATAGGAAAAGTAACCAACTGGCAGCCCTTACAACCAACTCTTGTGGTAGGTACCCTTTTAACAAAAGACAAAGAAATTGAGAGTCGCTTTATAACGTCCATAGTTTTCAAAGGCATCTTACTGAATATACGATAAAGCGCTGAGATCAATCACATAGAATCACTATGGAAAGAGTAGTCCACTTGGTTACTAATAATTAATGTGTGTTTTCTTATAGCAAAACCATATGGGGTTATCTGGTGTGTCTACCAAGAGGAATCGAGCCCTTGGTTTTAGACCTGTAAATTGGAAAACTTACCGCTGTCTTACTTGGGATCAATAATAAATAAAAAATAAATTCATAAGACTTATCAGCTTATTTTAAAAACTGATCCAAATTGCAGAAAAAAAAAGTACAAGGTTACAATTAATTAATGTAGCTGATTTATCTATGCCGGTTTGTTAGTTTAAACAAATGTCTGTTTACCTAATATAATAGGCCTTTCATTTTTCATTTAAAAACTTTTCGAGGCTGCACTAAAATATCTAAACTATCTACTTGCTAACTTGAAGAGTGTTCTTTTATCTGTGGAAGATCATAGCTTTCCTGAACATGTCTAGAGCATCGTTTTTCAAACTGGGGCTTATTAGAATACTTCGGGGGTCCCTGGATCATACCTGAAATTTCTTAAAATTATTTTTCAAAATATAATTTATTAAAAAAAGTAATTATTGTTCGTAAACTCAAATTGGTATGAATTCAAACATTTAATATTGGACTGAATGATTGATTGTTTTGGAATTAAACACAAAGCTACACAAAGGGCTATCTGTGCTCTGCTCAACACGGGTATCTAAGTTCGGTTTCTAGCGGTATGAGTCAGCAGACATACCGCCGTGTCACTGAGTGGAGGTAATTTTGGATCGCAGCTTTTCATCCACATGGAATTTTTCAAAAAACAATGAACATCAATAGGTTTATGGATTCGCGAAAAACTTTTAAATTAAAAGGGATTCTTGGGTTACTAAGGCTTGCAAAGTAATGTTTAGAGACTAAAATTGAAGAATCTATAAATTAGTTTGTTTAAGCTAAGAAACCTTTACTAAATCCAAACAATATAATATAATAGTTTAACTGTTGAGAAAGAAAGTGGATTTTTATGAAACAATATTAATTCTTTGTTTAATTTGGTTAGGTTTCATTTGAAATACAAAGTTACACAATGGGCTACCTGTACTCTGCCTATCACGGGCATCGAAACCTATTATCTAAAGTTGCAAGTCAGAAAACATACCGCTATGGTATTGCTGGGGGTGAAATTCAATTAATAACGATAATATTATAACAATCTCTTGAGTTGTTGTTATTGTTGTTATTTTGAATTAAGCACAAAGCTACACAATGGGCTATCTGTGCTCTGCCCACCACGGGTATCGAAACCCGGATTTTAGCGTGTAAGTCCGCAGACATACCGCTGAGCCACTGGGGGGCCATCTCTTGAGATAAAATATTTTTTACAAATGTATTAACACAACTTGTGTTATACATATATAGCAATTACGTCTGTTAATAGTGAATTAAGACTATAACAAACACAAAACAGAACGAAACAATTAATAACTCTATACTTGGCAAGCTGTATTATCTCAGTTAAAACATGTTAATGCTAACAACCATACTCTATGACGTCATAGAAAGTTTAATCTATAAGGAGTTGTTTCTATAATTTACAATATTGTAACCATAACTTTTATTGTTATCATAAAGTATGCGACTATTTTGATTTAGTGGTGTCATTTTTCCAGTTTTCTAACATGTTTAAATTATTATGTTCCCACTAAAATATGACAACATATCAGAAACGATTCATATATTTGTATACTGTACAAACTGAAAGAAAAACAATAGTTTGGAGAATAACTACTTTCACAGCACTTAGTTTATTTCCATTTAAAATTACAGTTGCAGAGTTTCGAAGAACCAATATAACGGTACAGTAATCCTTTATGATATAATTTTTTCGTTGGTAGTTCTCCTCCTTTCAGTGGGACGACAGTAAATTTACGCACTTACAAAGCTACAATTTAAAGTTTAAATCCCTGCAGCACACACATCAGGTAAGCCTAATGTGGCGTTGCGTTAAAACTAGATTAACAGTCCAATGTGGTGGCTGGTAGATTACTAAGATGTACAATACGAGTCTTACGGTTAGGAACTGAATAATGATATCAAGAAAATGTTAATTATTTTCCTCAGCAGAACTGTTTCTGTATATAATTGTTATATAATAGCTTTGTTTAGTTAATCACAATTTATATAATGTATGATCGTATTTATAAATTTCTGTGTTTGTTCGAACCAAATTTTTATATATTTGTGTACACAAGAAATAAAACCTCTAAACATCTTTCTTAAAGAATTTGGTTGTCTGAAAGGTTTCCCAAAATTTTGACTTCTATAGCTTGGTTATATGTTGACTTTTGAACGCTCATGTCGGTTTCTACGAGTTATTTTGCAATAAGAAATAAAGCTGTAGCATTTAAAAACTATGATGTATTTTGTGCATACATCCAAAGTAAAAGTGATTACTTATTACAGACTAATACATTAAGATATCTTCATTTAATAGCATATACGGTTTTCTTAGGTCACCTGCCCTAAAATACGTCGCAAACAATCCTATTCACAACTATTCTTCACTATTATGAAAATATCAACTGACCATAACTATCAAACGACCCTCCCTAGCATGTGACAATTGCTAACATCAAATAAATTTATGTTGCATCCATGATCACTGAAGAAGTTTTATCTGGAACACGTTATAAAACTTGTATCAAAGTTTCTTTGATGTAAGCTTACGATGTTATTGAAAACCACTTTATATGGTTTCAAGCTGTTTTTCACCTTTAAAGACATCTAGATAGTATACAACCAGCTGAAAAACTTTTGGGTTTTGAAATAACAACTTTAATAAGTTAATATCAATTATTGCATTAATGTGTGCATGTCCAATAGCGCAAACTTATGTCGATAAGTTTATATGCATATTTTATTACGCATTTTCAAAGGCGTTTTTATATTAATAGCTCTACAGATGTTAGAAATATTTTGTTTAAAAAACGCTATGAAGACCTGGAATAGAAACCAGTTTTCGTCATTAGCCTATAAGTGAAAGGTTTGTTAAGCTATATTTAATTTCAATTTATATAATTATATTTTGGAAATCGAAACACTTTTTCTAAGAGTTTTTTAGGATGCCAGAAATATTCTGTTCGAGTTCAAAGTAATTTCTAGTATGAACATGTACAACGTTATACGCTGATTCCCTTCTTTAGATAATACAATATAATAAAGGTGAATAAAAAGTGGAGCAGTTGAAATAAAGAAGAGGGGGAGGGGAAAGTCGTCGGAAGACCAGTGGACGGGGTGGAGATTGGCCCACAGGTAAATGTAGGTCAGCACTTCAACTACATATGAATACCACGTGCCTCTCTGTGACGAGGTACCAAGGATTTGTCTAACCTCAGATGCGTTTGGTCTATAAAGTATAGGTTACCATAGTGTTCTAATTGGTGCCCAAGGCTTCTCACTCAAGTTAGACCAGAAGGACAAGCTAAGTAGGACCAAATACTGCAAATAAAATAAAGCATAACAAGAACTATGAATTTGATTTTGTGTTTAGTTTTAAAACCAGAATTGTGACGATGTGTTTGACTTACTTGCCTTAGGCTTTTATTCCATGTAATTGACTTTTTTTAAATATTTGTTACTCTCAGGAAAGCTTAACATACGTTTCATATTATATTATACGTACAGCATTAAAACGTCAGTCTTACAACGCTCTAAGTCCTGCGTTTGAAAACAAGTTTCTTTGTAAAAATCTTGCAACACGCTGCTGTTGGAAATTTTTAATTTTGTATTAAAGTCTAAAATTGGCTAGTGGCTGAATCTGTTATCAAATTGTAATCTATTAATGCGAAAATATTTAATCTACACTGCAATTTGTCAATCATTGGCCAACTTCAGACTCTGTTTCCAACATATATTCAAATTGCTCAGAAGAATCAGAAAAAACAGAAAACATATCCCAAAGTTTAAAAAGTGTAATTCAACCAGAAGCAGTGTAGTATTAGTCACATTGTTACATACCCCAAAGTTTAAAAAGTGTAATTCAACCAGAAGCAGTGTAGTATTAGTCACATTGTTACATACCCCAAAGTTTAAAAAGTGTAATTCAACCAGAAGCAGTGTAGTATTAGTCACATTGTTACATACCCCAAAGTTTAAAAAGTGTAATTCAACCAGAAGCAGTGTAGTATTAGTCACATTGTTACATACCCCAAAGTTTAAAAAGTGTAATTCAACCAGAAGCAGTGTAGTATTAGTCACATTGTTACATACCCCAAAGTTTAAAAAGTGTAATTCAACCAGAAGCAGTGTAGTATTAGTCACATTGTTACATACCCCAAAGTTTAAAAAGTGTAATTCAACCAGAAGCAGTGTAGTATTAGTCACATTGTTCAGGGGAAACTTTTATTGAACCACAAAAAGAAAAAAAGAAGATGGTATTATAGTATTTGTGTGTGTTTCTCTTTTAGCAACGCCACATCAGGCTATCTGCTGTGTCCACCGATGGGAATCGAACACCTTATTTTAGCGTTGTAAATCTGTAGACTTACCGCTATCCCATCTGGAAACAGATTATATGACACTCCAATGTCAGAAGGAGATAATAAGAATTTATCAGTGCGAGTACCATGAGATAGTGATATGTCATGGTATACCTATTGTTGATAAAGGATTCCACTACTGAAAAAATAACGATCCCAAACATTTATCTAACCTATGCAGAAATTTCTTAACTAAGAGAGAAGCTGCTTCGATATCAACTCAGTTGAGCAGATCTGGGGTTTGGTAGATCAAAAAACCTGACAAACGAAAAGTTACCCCCAAAGAAACTTTATGGAAGTGTATTAAACATTTGGAGTAAAACCCTAAAGGACAGTTTGTTTAAATATATTGTCACAATATTTGAAAGACTGTCTGTAGTTATTAAAGCAAAAGAGATATTCAAAATATTAACTGTTTGCTGAACTCAAATACTTCCACTGAGATTCTGTTGTACTAAATATGAATATTAATTAAATTTTAATGTTCCACCTATGATTTACCTTTCATTGTTCTTTGAAAGTAGCCAGAAATCTTATTTTTGACTTTATCCTAACACTTTTATACAGTACTATATTGTTATTAAAGATTCATTATACTTAAGATCTTTAAATGTTAGAAATTCAATACTAGTTCCTATCGGTTAACAGTTAACTTGTAAAATATCAAGTAAGATATTAAAACTTCAATTGTAATATAGATTTTCTCCCACTATAAATGGTTTGTTAATTTGTATTTAGGTGTAGATGTAATAACAATGGGATAATAATTACAAATAGAGTGACTTAAAAACTAATTTAACGTAACTACTTGGAGCTCTTTAACGTGAATAACACTTGACTGAAAATAACCTGAGAGTGGTGATGTTTAACCTACTCGCATCTTCGTTCTGCAGCTGGGGTGGTGATGTTTAATCTACTCACAGGTAAACTAGCATAAAATTGTCTGGACATTTGTCTCAGTATTTGTATAAAACTATATATGAATGTAACTACATAACAAAAATCAAAATTATTGAAAAATAAATGTACCATAAACAATACAAAAATATTATACGATTTATTAGACAAGTATAAAAGATGTAATTTCTAAACGAAGGAAAAAAACAACAACAAATGTCCTGCACAGCAATTTCCAAATCGGTTCTCGGTAAATTTTGTTTTATGTATTTATTATTCATTATTGTTTTCTAGTGCTAAATATTCGCCTGTATGATTTTGATATAGACATAGTGTGTTAATTATGTTCATTATACTGCTCTCCTCCAGTGGCACAGCGGCATGTCTGTGGGCTTACAACACTAAAACCAAACGTTTGGTGGACAGAGCACATACAGCCCACTCTGTAGCTTTGTGGTTAATTGCAAAAAGAAAAATAATAATTATACGCATGCATGATTTATGCATTTGTGGTCACTTTATGCACTCAATGTAAACATAGTTACTTACAATTCATAAGTGATAGATATATTCACATAAACTTATATATATATGAAGTTAAACCTTAGTCAACAGAATTTTCACTGCATTGTTGAGCAGCAAACACATATTCCTAGTTTTTACAATTATTTGAACACAAATATTTGTAATTTAATTTCACAGAATACATAATTAACAGAAGTGACGAGATTTATTAATGCTAGTGGCACAGCGGTATGTCTGCAGACTTACACCGTAAAAAAAGCTAAAGGGTTTTTATTAATTTAACTAAACTTAAAACTTATTTGTTTTGAAATTTCGCACAAAGCTACTCGAGGGCTATCTGTGCTAGCCGTCCCTAATTTAACAGTGTGAGACTAGAGGGAAGATAGCTAATCATCACCACCCTTTTACCAACGAATAGTGGGATTGACCGTCACATTATACGCCCCCACGGTTAGGAGGGCGAGCATGTTTAGGGCGACGCGGGTGCGAAACCACGACCCTCGGATTACGAGTCACACCCCTTACGCGCTTGACCATGCCAGGCCTTAAACTTAAAACTAACAGTAAAAATGTGGCTTTTTAAGCAGATACGTAATAATTAATTCTAGTGATATCCAACGCTAAAATCAGAGGTTCGATGACCCTAGGTGGACACAACAAATAGTACAATGTGACTTTGCAATAAGAACAAAACAGGTAGTATTGTTTGTTTCTGAAATTCGCGCAAACCTACACGAGGGCTAACTGCGCTAGCCGTCCCTAATTTACCAGTGTAAGACTAGAGAGAAGGCAGCTAGTCACCAACACCCACCGCCAACTACTGGGTTACTTTTTTACCTACGAATAATGGGATTGACCGTCATATTATAACGACCCCACGGCTGAAAGAGGGAGCATGCTTGGTGAGAAAGGGATTAGAACCCTCGGCCTAGGATTATGAATTGAGCGCCTAAAACACCTGGTCATATCGGGCCTAAACAGGGAGTTACACCGAGATTGTCTTATAAACTAGGTCCGGCATGGCCAGGTGGTTAACGTACTCGACTCGTAATCTGAGGGTCGCGGGTTCGAATCCCCATAACTCTAAACATGCTCGCCCTTTCTCGCCATGAGGCGTTATAATATGACGGTCAAACCCATTATTCGTTTGTAAAAGAGTAGCCCAAGAATTGGCGGTGGATGGTAATAACAAGCTACCTTCTCTATAGTCTTCCACTAGAAAATTAGAAACGCCTAGCGCAGACAGCCCTCTTGTAGCTTTGCGCGAAATTCAAAAACAACCAAACGTACAGGGTGTTCTGAAAGTCACTATGCAGTTTTGTAATCATATTTTATTATAGTTCAATTTTTGATCCCAATATGGTTTTAACAACTAAAAAACATGTATGGCTCGTCGAACACGTATTCCGAGAATGTGATAAATACACAGAAATGGTGCAATAGCGATTTGCTGAAAAATTCCCAGATACACCCGTTCCACATCGCAATGCAGTTCGTAATCTTGTTAATAACTTTCGGGAAACAGGATCAATGGATGATGCCAAACGCTATGGAAGGCAGCAAAGCTATCGGAGGAGAAACTGTTGGATATTTCTGACATTGTGATGCAGAGTCCATCAAAATTATTACGAAAGTTAGCTCAGCAGCATGATATTGGTCTTGGAACTGCTCATAAGGCCGTCAGAAAGAAATTAAAGCTCATTCCAAACAAAATAATGGCGGTACAAGAACTGGAAACTACTGATAATGAAAAACGAATACGCTATTGCAAATGGTTTAACCGATTTATCGAAGAGAATACTACTTATGTGTCGCTTGTGACCCTTTTTACCGACGAAGCATGGCTCCATCTCTCGGATTATGTTAATTCACAAAATTCAAAATTGTGGTCATTCAATAATCCTCACAGTTTGCACAAAACACCCCTACATGATTTCAAGGTTGGTGTGTGGGTTGCGATTTCCTGACGTCGAACTGTAGGCCCTATTTTCTTTATGAACACAATAAACAACGAGCGCTATTGTTCGGAGATTCTTCACACCTTCATCGGTCAGATGACAAGTGATGAGATCAATTACTCATGGTTTCAACAAGATGGTACTACTGCCCACACATCTCACAGTCTATGCGGTTATTAAAGGAACGTTTTGGAAACCGCATTATTTCTAAAGACGTGTGATCCCCACTCTCACCAGATCTTAATCCACCAAACTTTTATCTATAGAGAGCAGCAAAATCATCAGTGTATCGAGATCGTGCGCGCACGCTGGATGACTTGAAAGCATGCGATAACAGCATTCATTCAGTCTATTTCAAGTCAGCAGGTTCACCTGACGATGACCGAAGGTCGAAACGTTGTTCGCTCTTCCATTTAAAATATTTTCTGAACCAAAACGAGCCGTTTTTGCATATAAAATTGTCATTCATAGTTACCTCCTGTATTCTATATTGAAACATGTCTGTTGATAAATATATAAGTGCACAGCGACTTTCCGAATACCCTGTATGAACTCAACTGGACATACAATTAGTAACAACGAGAAGTTTGTTAATTCAACTGAAAATATGATTAAGACAGTGAAGCATTTTGTTAATTCGGTTGAATGTAATGCTATTCAAGTTAAGGTTTTTTTTTAATTTAGCTGAATGTGCAATTAGCAATAACTCAGCAATTAGGTGTTTTATTTCATCAACAGCAGTGAGAAGGTTTATTTAAATAATTAAATTATAATTAACATTAGGGAGGGGGTATATTTAATCAACTAAATGTATAAATAACAGAAATTGTCGATTCAATTGAAAGTACCGTTAACAGCAGGTTTATTTGGGTTATTCGCAATTTATAACATGTGCTCTACTGGAACTACTTTCTCTGCCGTCGAGCATTTCCAGTATAGCAGTTGGCCGACACTGTAATTTATATTCTAACTACGAGCTTCTGGAAAGTTTGACTTTGAATTTCGCGCAAAGCTACTCAAGGGCTATCTGTGCTATTGGTCCTAATATCGAAGTTAGACTACAGGGAAGGCAACTAGTCATCACTATCCACAGCTGACTCTTGAGCTACTCTTTTACCAACAAATGGTGAGATTAACCGTCACATTATAAACCCCCATAACTGAAATGGCAGGCATGATTGATGTGATGGGGATTCGAACCCGCAACCCTCAGATTATGAGTCGAACACCCTAAACACCTAGCAACGCCGGGCCACTAAAAGAAAGAACGAAAGGTAATTCTTCGATCACGCTTTTATGCTTCTTGGTAAACTTTATACAGACGCATCCTCCAATGTACGTGAACTCGGTTTTCCAGCCTACATTCGACCAAATCGAAGACACGAAAATCTCTAAGAGTTCCAACGGAAAACTTGAAAAAAAAATGTTATTAAATTGGATTGCTTTGAAAATAGCTGTTTACTCGTTCAAGGTACGACTGGAAGCTTGTGAATGTTTTACTCAAATGAGATTTTCAGGTTTTTAACCTTTTTTGTTGTCTTGGTAACAGCACCTGTAGCTGTGTAAATCTTCATTACAACAGTTTTATTTTTCTTATGGATCGCTTTCACTTACCAGATAAAGGTATTGATTGGGCCAAGATGTTACTTTGAACGTCATTTCTTTTCCCTCTGCTATGCTCGTTTTCCAATTCGATGAATGTAATATATTGGTACAAAACGTGTCGCTTGTTATGTCGTAGTTTACATCTGCAATAACACGGCACTACAATAGCACGTGCTGATACTTTAAACAAAGTTCGATTAACTTTCTGTATTTAACAGCAGTGACAAGGATTGTTAAGAAAGAATAAACGATCACACAGTAATCGCCTAAAAAAGACACTAAAACCTGAAAGAATGTATCACTGTGCTTATGGATGTCGTGTACATATCAACAACCAGAACATTTCTCTTTCTTAACAACTCGCACGTAAAGGTGATTAATTAACAGTCGAATATCTGTGTTTGGTCTTCTCAGCCTCTCGTAAAAATCATTTAAAACTATACTGATGCAGTCTGTAAATAGGACGCAATATTTCTATTTTACGATGTTAACTGCGTGAATTTTATTGCAAAAATAAAATTTATTCTTTTCGGATATTCTTTTAGAATTTAAAACTTTGCACATAAAGATGTTTGCACAAGTTTCCCTTGTATTTTACTGTATATTTATTTCAGTGTCTTATTATATATACATCAAATAATAACTAATTCTGTTTTCATTAGTTAAATATAGTATGCAAGCAACGATAATTTTTAAAAAGTGTTTTAGTAAAATTATATATCAGTAAACGTGACAGGTTAATTTAATAAAATATTTATAATAGTGAGGGTGTACAGTTTTAATTAAAACTTAGAACTTATAAATAGAAACTTTGTTTAACTGTTCTCGAAAGTTAGAGCACGCAATAATTCTAATTCAAAATTTAAAAAGGTCTACAATTTATTATTGTGAAATTTATGTCAAATTATATATACACACCTTTTAAAGTAAGAATACCCCCTATTTTATTTATATCAATTCCACACATTCACGATAATATGACAAACCTTACCATTCTTGTCTATCTCAATGTTTTTCAAATGTATGTACCTTTTTATATTAAAGTCACAATGGGATATCTGCTGTATTTACCTCAGGAAATGGACCCAGAATATTAACGTTGCAAATCAGTAGGCTTAGCGTTGTCCTGCGCGAAGTCAATCATTAGAGAAGATATATTGATAATTTTGTAGCGGTAAGAATAAAATTTGTTGCTTTATATAAATTAATAAATTTGCTAATCATTAAAATATTTAAGTATAATTCTAAAACGTAAATTGCTCTCGTATACTTAATGCCTTCTAGTGGGCGAGCAGTAATCTTAAGGCTATATTGCGCTGTAACTTAAGTTTTGATCCTTGGAGCGGATACAGCACAGATAGCCCAATGTGCAGCTTTATGCTTAAAAAACAACAATAAATCGTTTACTCAATGCAGTCTGAAACCTATTACTTAAAACTTGTTTACTGTTTACTGATGTAGCCAGTCCTCATTCCTTTTCTGACAAATTTTCTCGAAAGAAATAAAAACTACAGTTTTGATAAATGCATGTCGGCGTTGAGAAATAAAAAGCCTGAATATTACAGTCATTCTTGAGCTACAGGTTTGAAACTGATACACTTTCGACAATATCGGATTGCGGTTGGAAAATTTCCGCTAAATTTTTAAGGTAACATAAAAGACAATTTTCGCAAGACAAAATTCCGCGATGCTCAAGACTATAAAAACAGTTTTGGATTGTAACTGTAACGGTATCAATCTCAGTAAGTCAACTTTTGTCGGCTTCATGTTTCTCGTATAGGAAATACAAACACGAATGCATTGAAGTAAATTTGAAATTTCATTTCCATCAGTGAAAAAGATCCACTTACACATAGTCCAGTCTGAGACCATGTTTTAACGCTAGTTATCAGTTTAAAATCTTTAACTTCTGAGTCCATAACTAAGTGCGTGAAATTAGATTGAAAAATAATTATTATGTTTGTGTTCTATAGAAAAACACTGTTTGGTGATATCAGCTTATTGCTACTCGTTTTATTTTATAAATAAAAACGTTTCTTTACTTTTTCATACTCATATGCCTATTTAGTGCTTAAATATTCATACGGTTGGTTTAAATTTCGCACAAAGCTACACAAGGGCTCTCTGCGGTAGCTGTCCCTAATTTAGCAGTGTAAGACTTGAAGGAAGGCAATAGTCATTACCACCCACCGCCAACTTCCGGGCCACTCTTTTAGTAAAGAATAATACACCCCCCCCCGCCTAAAAGGGTGAGCATGTTTGGTATGACGGGGATTCGACCCCGTAACTCTCACATGAGAAATTGAGTATCTTAACCACCTGGCTATAACGGATATTTTTCATAACTCTCTTATTTTTTTAGTGTTTTTAGTATTCTATGTGCTTATTTGTACTTATCTCCCAATTTAGTGCTTAGGTAGTCTATGTGCTTATCTATACTTATCTGTCTCACTATGTGCTTACATTTACTTATCTGTGTATTTAGTGTTCAAGTATTCTATGTGCTTACTTATCTGCCTATTTATTGTTCAAATACTCTGTGTGTCTACCTACACTTATTCATCTAACTGGTATTTAAGTTTTGATGGAACTGTAGTATCATACTTAGTGGCTTTACAGAAGAAAAACGTAAACCAAGACTGAAATAAACCTTTTAATCTCATTTAGTTTTCTATGATGATATAATTTCTTTATCTTAATGATTTTAATCATAATAAATGTTTGAGTGAAACATAATGTGAAAACGAATATTTCATTATTTGTATTAATATACATCTAATGTTACGTTCTGAAACATGAGTTCTACACACGTTGTTTCCGAAGTTGAATCAAACCAAACTGGTGGCATTACAGATTGAAAAGGAATGAAAATTCGTTTCCAATAAATTGAAGACATTATTTAGTTAATACATACTCAATATTTAAAACTATTTTTTCATAATTATCGTGCTCGCCTATCGGCTTATTTCATTCTTATTTACATCAAGCACAGAATAACCATACAGTCTGTGGAATTGGATAAAAGCCAAAGAAATGTTTCACCTTGTGAAATGTTTGTTACATTATTTTTTCCAGAAGCTGAATCACAGATCAGGTTTGATCCTAACTAGTACAAAAAGAAAGTATTTCGTTCAGCATTAATTATACACTGAGAGCGGTACAAGATCAAAGACAGAACTAAATGAAACAATTGGACTTAGATATGTTTTTACCACAACCTCGAGGAAACATTTTTCATATGCCATTTTAAAAGATATTAAAGTTACGACTTTTCACTCTAGACTCTTAAAAAAAGCAGATCAAAGAAATATGGCACACCTATATAGCTGATGCATGTATAACATAAAATAAAACGAAAGTGCTTATGTTATCATTTAAACCTAATTTATTTTACTACAATTTCCATATAAAATCAAGATCAGTTGAATTTAGTTTCATCCTGTGTTTATTGGTTTAATATTGAAGATAATTTGAAATAATAAAATTTTGTATCATTGTTAGTTTTAAACATAGTACAGTTTTATTAAAATTCTAGACAGCACAACCAAAGTAAAGTTTGAGACTTGAGTAGATGACAATTGACTTTATTTTTGTGAGACTTTGGTCTCTATGTTGAAGTTTTGATCCAATGCTATAGAAAACATTAGCTAGAAACTTTGATAACCAGTTTTTATTTGTAAGTTAACCTGGGCCTTACTGATCAATAGTTAACCATGCAGTAACTTTCGTAAAAAGAGATTATCTGTCTAGATAAACTAATGGTTAAAGTTAACTACAGATTTTGACAAATTAACCATGCAGAAGCTCTTCAAACTAGAGCGTTTGCCAGTGGTTTCACTAAGTTTTTTACAAAAAAATCTTACAAAAACCGTGGCCGTTGAACCAGAAGCCGAAATGATCAAAACCTTATCAACCAAAGGTTTCGACAGGTTAATCATAAAGGACTTTTAATAACCAGAGAATTTGGGCAAGTTAAGTAGACGAACAATCTTGCTAACCAAAGAGGTTTTGACAAATTAGACATAAAGAAGCCTTTCTAATGAAAGTTTAGTAAGAAGTAGATGACGAATTTACTAAATATTTTACAAAACCTTTAAGTAAATGTTTTGTGTTTTACCTTCTTGTCTGAGTGTAATATGTTATTGATATACTTCCTGACGTTAACGATCACTCACAATTATGTTACAAATGTTAATGAGGCTGGAAAACAGAAACTTTATCACTGATAGATGTAACGAATATAACATTATATCGGCATTTGTTTGCTTTTAAAGCTGGTAGCCGTGCTAATTTAGCATTATCAGACTAGAGAGAGGTGAACTAGCCATCATCATCCACCGCCAACTTTTCTTCTAACGAATAACATCATTGGCAGTCACATTATAATGCCCTCATGGCAGAAAGGGCGAGAATGTTTGAGTTAACATGAATTTGAACCTGCGACCTTCAGATTAAGAGTCGGCAGCCTTTAACCATCTGGCCATCCCTGATCTTTATAAAAGTAAAATTTAATTTGTACTAAAGAACTTATTCATTTCCTAAATATTTGGCTTCTGATAATACCTCAGTGATGGTACGTATAATTTGATCAATTATAGGACAAAAGCTTCTAGATATACTTAGATGATTTCAAGAACAAACGTAGAACAGATAATATCAAAGTGATTTAGTGGTGTATGAAGGCTAATGCAGACCCGAGAAAGGAAAACGAAAGATACACCTTTCGACTAACCCAACATATATTTAAGGTGTTAAATATATATACATATATGTTTGTTTGTTTGTTTTGGAATTTCGCACAAAGCTACTCGAGGGCTATCTATGCTAGCCGTCCCTAGTTTAGCAGTGTAAGACTAGAGGGAAGGCAGCTAGTCATCATCACCCACCGCCAACTTTTTTACCAACGAATAGTGGGATTGATCGTCACATTATAACGCCCTCACGGCTGGGAGGGCGAGCATGTTTGACGCGACCCTCGGATTACGAGTCGCACTTCTTACACATTTGGCCATGTCAAAAAACACACGATGAATTATCACACGAAATTATAGTTAATGATACCATAAAAAGAGTAAAACAAGAGAAATAAATTTAAAAAAACGACGTATGTTATGACAGTTAAGTTTATAACAATTGTACTTTTTTTTAGCATTTATAATGCAACTGAGTCGCTTAACTACTGCCTCCAGCACTGTATTAAAGTCAATGTGGACCTATATAAACCTTGAATGTATCATTTTTTTCTCCACAAATCACAATTTTTGTTTATCTGTCTAAAGAGCCTTTTACCAAATATAATGTTTCCAAAATACCACCGTTCACCCCTTAAAAATTACAGGAGTAGACTATTTAAAAAGGAAAAAAAACGAAATTCCTTTTGGGCCCTTAACACCTTGGACCAAGAGGCATCAGGTAGTTGCTTATTCTGCCATTTGATCAATCTGGCCGTAATTATCATGACCTTCATCTCCACATCACGACAACTTTTGCTAAAATTATCTAAGGTTTATTACGAATAATTAACGAACACAACATAATTTCTCAAACCACAAGATTTCTTAATGAGCTGTCTTAGCTTTACATACATATATATGTTTTCGGTTGTTTTTTTGACCAACTGTTCCTTCTATGTGGAAATTGATTATTTCAGTAGCAACAGAAACAGAGGATGAAAAATAAAAAAAGTTAGTTGTTTGATTGGATAATAAAATTCATTCAAGAGTTTATATTTTGATGAAGCATGTACAAAGAACAATACAATATACCATCGGGTTATTGTATGCCATGATAATGTTTTGGCAATAACAATTAAAGGCGTTTGGTTGAGTCATTTAAATAGCTTCGCATGATCTGCACTTATAACACAGAAAAAATAAAGTACTCTCTTTTACTCTATAAGAAAGATTTTCCGGAATATTAATGATAGTCAAGTGAGGAATGCCCGTCTTGTTGAGCAAATAGAATATTTCACTGTTAAAGCTTTAAACGTGAATAAGTATAACAAATAACTGTTGTTTTCTTTATACATAACAAATAACCTGTACCACTATAGGTGATTAAAAAATAGATATCAGTAATGCTATCCAGATATTTTACTGTAAACCTGAGTCTGGTCTAAGTTTTAACGTACAGGACTATGAATCCGAGGGTTCATGACTCTTGTCTCCACAAAATCACAGTCCGGAATTTGTTGCCACAAGAGTGACGGTCAAATATACCAATGATCAATAGGGAAAGCCAAAGAGTTGGCGGTGGGCGCTGTTGAATAGCTGCCTTGCTTATTGTCTATAAGTTAAAAATCAGAGACGGCTACCACGAACAGTCCTTGGAACTACTTCAAGTGAATATCCGAAACAATGAAACAATTCTAGAACATTCAGCGTATATACTCTTTGAAAGGTCATAATGTTTTTACAAACGCAACTGTATGTTTCAAGAAAGTTCTAAAATAACACATTAAAAAGGCAATAAGTTAGAAAACGGGCTCAAAGGTATTCGCCGTTTCTTATTGATTTGTACATTTAAAACAGTATTTTACTTGTTGTGTATATATATATATATTCATTGATGTTAGAAACGCTAATGGCCAAAAAAATGGCCGGATAATAACGGAACAATAATAACAGTAAAATTCCTTTTGATGACGAATTAAAGGCAATTAACTCAAAATGCAACTTAATTGTTCTCGCCAGTTTTATAAACCAAGCTCTTTCGGAAAGCGCAAACCCAAATGGACATAATACAACCGAATAAAAATGTATCCTTAAAAACAGAAAAATGTAAATATTGTTTTTGATGGCATCACTTTAACATGACAAAAACTGAGAGTGCAGGAACCTTCATATCTATTGTACATAGTCTTATTTTGAAAGATCACTCTTACATCATACAATAGCTATATTCAATTTCGAATTACTGACTTCTTTTCATACTGTTCGCATATTATATCCTGATGAGTAATTATTACAAAAAACTCAGTTTAAACAGCTGATTCAAACAAAAATGGTAAAACAATTTTCTATGTATTCTGACAAAAAGTTTAAAAAATATGAAAATCATTCCACTATGCACTACAAATTTTGAAAGACAACAAAACATTTTATACATAAAATGCAAAGAACAACCAGAAATAACTAGTTGGATTAATCCCACAATTAGTGATAAGTATTTTGGTTTCAAACTTATTATTTGTTTCGGACCATCTAACAAATTTGGCCCGACATGGCCAGGTGGTTAAGGCACTCGTAATCCGAGGGTCGTGGGTTTGAATCCCCCTCACACCAATCATGCTTGCACTTTCAGTCGTGGGGACGTTATAATGTGACGGCCATTCCCACTATTTGTTGATAAAAGAGTAGCCCAAGAGTTGGCTTTGGATGGTGATGACTATTTGCCTTCCTTCTAGACTTTCACTGCAAAATTAGGGCGGCTCGCGCAGATAGCTCTCGTGTCGCTTTGAGCGAAATTCAAACAAAACAAACAAACAATCCAACAAATTCATTAATCTATGAGCACTTGACCTAGAATGTATTTTTTAAAATAAATCATCAAATTTACTTTACTTCCTCTGTCATCAAGGCTTCGAACTTCTGTAAATAGTTTTTGAGGCATAACTGTAATATACGAGATTGTCCAGAAATAAATCTCGTTTTTGAACTACGAGGTTTGGATAAGTATAAACCAGTGTTGTAAAACATGCTTTAATCAAAGGAAGCATCATTTTCTTCAACACACTTTTGCCAACGTGTAAAGATGCTGTTTATGTCCGTGCTGTAGAAATAAGCATTTCTATGGTCAATGAACGCCTTAAATGTTTTTTTCCGTAGCTGCCTGGAAAGTGCTTGGAAAAAAGAAAATCTGTAGGGAAAAGGTGAATGAGGCAAAACCTCAATTTCCAATTTGTTCCATTGCTTGTTTTCCATTTGTGGAGCGTCATCCTTGACAGGTCTCATAACACCGATTTTGTTTATCTTCAGTCAACTCGTGTGGAACCCACTTATCCAACTTTTTCGTCTTTCCAATCGCATTCAGGTGTTTGGCAATGCTTGATTTGCTTGAGCCTATCCCACATACTGTTGTGCGAGGGTCTGTCTGAACTGCTTTCCTTTATGCGTTTTCCTCTAGGGATGCCTTCTTCCACGATCTTCGTGGTCTTCAAGACTTTCATCTCCATGTTGAAACCTTTGGAAGCAATGCTAAATTAACCCAAGAGTTGGCGGTGAGTGGTGATGACTAGCTGCCTTCCTTCTAGTCTTACACTGCAAAATTAGTGCGGCTGGCGCAGATAGCCCTCGTGTAGCTTTTCGCGAAATTCAAAAACAAACAAACAATCTCACAGATTTATTTATTCTAATCTTGTCTAAAATAATTTCAAGTGCCGCGGCTATTGAAGATTTCCTCTCTTTTTTCGAATACTTGGAATATACATTTCATACAAGATTGTAAGAAATTCTCCTGAGATCCAATTTTATTATTTCAAATGTGCAACACATTTCACAGTATGATTAGATGCTACGGGTCGAAACTATGTGATTATCAAAAACAGAAACTGTCTGCTGAAAAACTTGCCATTATTATATTTTTAATTAATTATTCATTTAAATAAATTGCCCTCTAAGTATTATTTTCCAGTTCCTGGAAACATATATTACATTTTAAAACCCTTTTAATAAAATATGAAAATGTTGTTACTTCTACCTTCTCAAGATATACCAAGGGTAACTATGAATAAATAATACTCTAGCTATGAGAACTATAACATTATATTAAATTGAGGTTTTCAATGAACTTATAATTTGCTACTCTGTTTCCGTCTTCGAAATATTACTTGGAACCAATAATTCCTGAAAAAAAAAGAGACTTTAGAGGGCTACAGTTTCTTGAGTGAAGCAGTTTTAATTTCTATTTAAAATGTTTTGTCTTTTTCTTTTCTATTTCAGTACACTTTCTGAGGGCTTAATGGCTGTCTTACAGTTTAGAACATTCTGTCGTTTTTGAACAGTCTATTAAATCAGTCATAAACTAAAATTGTTGTTATACTTTTCACTTTAAAACTATCGCCACCTAGTGTATTTTATATACCTAAAATTTTAAGCATTCGTGAAATCGATTTATATACGAAGCTCAAAATTTCAAAAATAAGGAAATGGTGAATTTTCACTAATATGTATTTACATATAGTTTATTCCTGCTGTCTACAGGATCCATGAACAACTTTTTATTGCTGGATATTTCCCCGTTTTAAACCTCAGTGGTATGTATATGAAGCATATTAATGTTTTTAAAGTGTAAGATACGAGATTTTATTGAATAGTGTATCATACATTACTTATAAAATGATAGTACCAAACAGAAAATACTTTCATGCTACAGTAAACGTGCAGCTAACATCAGATAAGACAGTTAAATGGACACAAACCGTGATGCATACTGCTGGGTTAGCTAATTAGATACAAATGTGAAGACCGGTAGAATGTTTGTGTTTAGAACGCAAGGTTTGCGCCACCAACTTAGCATCACGAGACGAAGCGTGAGCGCTCTCGGACCTTTTTCTTTTTTCTAACCAGCCTCAAGGTCATCTGTACAGATGTGCTACTGTAAGTCATTGGGTGGCGTGGGTAATAATAAGTTGAAAATGTATCACAGAACGGCTGGTATGGGTATTAACACTTTTATCGATAAGCAGAGAACAAGGTTTCTACCTTCCTAGGTCATATTCAGGTTAATAAAAAAAGTTTGCAAGTGACCGTTGCCGGACACATTTTGGGGACGAGAGTAAAAACGGGTTCGGGATTGTAGGGGGCGCTGCAGTTGGATGTTAGGTTATTAATTAGCATAGGT
This sequence comes from Carcinoscorpius rotundicauda, assembly GCA_011833715.1. Classification (NCBI taxonomy): domain Eukaryota; kingdom Metazoa; phylum Arthropoda; class Merostomata; order Xiphosura; family Limulidae; genus Carcinoscorpius; species Carcinoscorpius rotundicauda. Next base: position 24,969,620 of record CM022405.1, on the reverse strand, counting down.
ATAAAAGTGTTCCTTCATATTACTTTAATTTTGGTTTTAGTTACTGTTTAAGTAAGGCTTCTTCAATTTTGCGTTTGTTTATATTAGTTTCTCTACTTAGTATCTGGGAGTTTTCTATGGTTATGTTGTGTTTGATTTGCAGTGTTCAAAAACGTGTGAAAGTTTGTTTGTTTTTTTGTTCTTTGAAAAGAAGTTGAAAAAATCTTACAAACGTCCTGCAAAGAAAGAAGTTTGTTGCAGCATGTTTTATTTGTTCTTCGTGTGTATCTCATGGGGAAACATTGTGTATGTCACACGTTTCTTTATTATTAGTCTTAACCCGCTGGTACAAATTACGTTTCGAGTTCCTTGACCACATCTATGGTGTAAATAATTTGTTGAACATACATTTAACTGGTTCTGAATGTATAATTTGTAAACAAGTAATGTGAGTGCTGTGCTGTTTGTTTGTGATTTGTTGACGGTAAGTTCGAAAAATAAACATTTTTCTGTAGAAGAATCCCAAGGTCAAACAACAACACGCACCATATATTCATACTATTAAGATGTATAAGTAAGATCTTTTAATTTACAATTGGCGAAAACAAACTTTAATTTCTGATATCAGCAAACAAATATTTTACTTCGACTGTCATCAAAATCAAAGCTACACAATGGGTTATCTGTATTGTGCCCAACACGGGTATCTTAAAATTGATTTTTAGCGCCATAACTTACAGTTACAGTTGAGCCACTGAAGGATTAAACAAACAAAATTAATAACTGACATAGATTTGTAAATTATATAAAATGTGGTGATACTGCAATAAACTAAATTGTATAAACTCAGGTAATGACTCAAATAAAGTGTTAATGGTACGAATTATAAAGGTCATCAACGTGCCTCTTAGTAGCTCAGCGGTATGTCTGCGAGCTTCCAACGCTAAAATACGGCTTTCGATACCCCTGGTGGGCAGAGCACAGATAGCCCATTGTGTAGATTTGTGCTTAATTCAAAACAACAACAACAAAAATTTAGATGGTTTTGAAAACGTTATTTCCGAATATTATTTGATATTTAAGTTTCATATAAACGTTTAAGTGAGCTGGTCGTTGAAATTTAAACAGTTTATGACCATCGATGTAATATGACAATCTTTGCTGCTAAAAATATTAATTTACAATAAAACGTGTCACCTTTCCCTATTAAAATTCGAACGTAGTAACAAATCTACTTATTTTACACTTCACTAATGTATATAATATATTGTATATAATTTGTATTGTAATACTTTATCAAGTATTATTGCATTTATTCATTTTTATATCAACGTCTTTCAAGATAGCTCTCGTGTAGCATTGCGCGAAATTCAAAAACAAACAATCAAGTACACCAAGAAACGTAGACTAATACAACGCAAAAAATAGACAATTTCTCGCCACTCTCAAAATTTTTCTGGCTTTCTAACTGTGCGACTACCATCTGCTTAGAACACAACATTATACATTGTGCTGTTTGATATATGAAAACCTTGAATTTCTATACTTATAAGTATTGTATACTTAAAGATAATCCAAAAGACACTCCTCACAGCAGCATACAAAATTCCAAGAACTACATCATCTCAATTCCTACACAAATATTCGAGCCCCTCAGTGGCTCAGCAGTATATCTACGGACTTACAGCGCTAAAAACCACGTCGTTTCGATACCCGTGGTGGACAGAGCACAGATAGCCCATTGTTTAGCTTTGTGCTTGATTCTAAACAACGACAACAGCACAAATATTCGAACATACCAACCATATCAGATAGACTCCTACATAGTGCAACAACGTAATTAGATAAAAATTGGATGAAAAATGAATTACTATGTGAACTAGATAGGTACCTCATACATGATGTAGTTAGTTCTAAACATCTCTTCACGGTAAATATATATTTTAAAGATAAAAAAAATAAATTAAAAAATAAATATATAATAAAAATGTATATACATTATTTGATATTTATAAACACATATATACACACTCATAATGAATAATGAATTTAAAAATGTTTAAAAAGTGCCACCAACAAACTTGACATCCAACTAATAGGGCAAAATAATAACCATATATGTGCCACAATAGATGGACATTGCCTTGAAAAGGATCGGAGTTATATTCAGTTCACTTTGACCCAAAAATGCAGTAACTATCACTATCAAATACTGCAAGACCACATAAGTACGGAGAGAAGGAAGAGGTCAAAGAGAACCTGACCCTCCAGGGTACGAACATACAATACCAAACACCGAGAGAGAGAAAGAGTTATTCTCTTCTTGTCAAAAGTCCACTTAGACCTATTCATTTGTTTTAGAATTTCAGTTCACCAACCGAACTATTTCTCTCTATTACTACTGCCAAATTATCTCGAGCATAATTCACTTACGTTTCGTCGTGTTACCACAGTCGTATCCTATACTTCTAAAATCGTATGTTCCTTTTTGTAATTAGGCCTATTTTCAATAAACGCGTTTTCTGCATATAGGCCTAATTTCAATAAACGTCTGCTTTTAGTATATACTCGTTCACCTTTTGTCAAAACTCACACACCAAGTCCAATTACCTTAAAACCAACTCTTATTTGACAAAATAAACTATTCTTCTCTCTTTTGACACAGTCTCATTTTAATATATAATTAGGCCTTCTTTCTCTCTCCAAACATCTCTTTTGTGTGACTCTGTTTCTAGCTTGCTCTGTTTATATGTCTACTTTTCCCGCTAATTTCACAGTATTTATATATCGATTAATTAATCTTCTGCTCGCTATATCTCTACATCAGTAAATATCACGAGATGTTCGATAATCTCAAAATCAATGAGTTAGAAACACAACGTACGAATTTTTCTGAGCTGTATAACTAAATTTACCATAATATTCATTTGAAAACAATTGTTTCTAACACTCTTGTTATGAACAAAACTAAACAATTATAAAATATCTATTCAAGAAATAAATAAATTAATATTTACACTAAACAGTCTTTTGTATCATAACAATTCAATTTTTGTGAAAAGCCACAGAAGAGGTACCTGTAATACTCATCTCTAAATTTGAAGCGAAAAGCAAAGGTGGCAGTAGTTAGTCAGAACTACCCACCGCCAACTGTTGATCTGCTCTTTCCACAGTGTAGTGGAATTAACAGACAATTCATAATACCCCACGGCTAAAAGAGCGAAGACGTTCTGGAACTGTTTTCGACCTGCAGATTCTGATTCGAGCGCCCTAACTACCAGTTTATATCACACTGTATCTAATTTTACATCGTTTATAATTTATTTCACCTATTATTGAATTTTATAACGTTTGTAAATATGATTGAACTGTTACTGAGTTTAATACCATCTTACAATTTATTGCACCCATAACTTAATTTTACATCAATTACATTTATTTCAGCTGCACCTATTGGTCCTACGACGCTAAAAACTCGATTTGAATACCACAATTAGCTTGTCGTGTAGCTGTGTGCTTAACTACAAAAAACATTTTATTTCTGCTATAGGCCCAGCATGGCTAAGTTGGTTAAGGCGTTTTACTCGTAATCTGAGGGTCGCGCGTTAGAATCCCGGTCGAATCAAACATGCTCGCCCTTTCAGTCGTGGGGGCGTTATAATGTTCTGCCAATCCCACTATGCGTTGGTAAAAGAGTAGCCCAAGAGTTGGTGCTGGGTGGTGATGACTAGGTTCCTTGTCTCTAGTCTTACACTACTAAATTAGGGACAACTAGCGCAGATAGCCCTCGTGTAGCTTTGCGCGAAATTAAAAAAAACAAAACAAAAAACTTAATCAATTATTGAACTGAGTGATATTTACGCTTATTGTTTTCTAATTTTGTATTTCTCAACTCCTATCATTTTCATTTTTTACCTTTACATACGCATATAGTTTTTTTGCTTTTGTAGCTACACAATACCCTTCTTCACTGTTGTTTAATATGCTTTTCAGCTATTTTGTTACAAGAAAGACTGTTTAAACGAGGCTCAAAGGGTTTTAAATCATTTAAACATGGTAACTGTTATAGAATGAACTTGAGCGAAGTGATACGCAATATATAAAGTATTAAGTTTTAGGAATGACCATTTTTTTTAGTATGAAAAATAAGTTTTTATATGAGTTACAAAACATGACTAACATAACCTTGTTTGTTACTTTAATTAAGGCTTAGAAGTGCAGATGTACAATTTTGGCATGAAGAATAATAGCAAGGAAGATCATTGGAACAGTACTCAAGTTAGAACGTTCATTTGTAGATGAAGGAACACAAAAATAAGAATGGGTGTAACTCTGACAACTGAGCACGCACTTGGTTGAAACGAGCCACCACCCGTCCCTTTATATCTTTGATTTATATTATTCTCAGAAATTTCTAAAACAAGTTACAGAAACTTATAAAATCGATTAGCAGGCTTAGCACGTAATGAGTTTCTTCTGGAAGCTCTAAGTGTGTCGATATGTTCTCAGAATGTCTGATATAATTGCCAAAATACGTGACATGAGCATTAGTATGCTACAATAAAACGTATTCTTCCTTAACTTGAATAGGAATATCATAAGTGCGAGTACGTGTAGGATTTTCAGGAAACTTTTTGTGGAATCTTCTTTTGTATCTTCTGGAATACGTAGCGTCATAAACACGTAATGAATCAAGTTTTTGAATACTGAAGTAAATGCAGGTAAATGGTTTTCTAATAAAAGTTTGCGAGGTCTCGGGTGATTTACACGAATCGAGAGCAGTTCGTAAAAATTCGGTCGTCGAACCTCACGTGGCACATATACACCCCTCCCTTATCAATGAATTTTGCGCAAAGCTACATGAGGACTATCTGCTCTAGCCGTCCTTAATTTAGCAGTGTAAGACCAGAGGGAAGGTAACTAATCATCACTATCCACCGCCAACACTTGGGATATTCGTTTACCAACGAATAGTGGGATTGACCATAACATTATAACGTCCCCACGGCTGAAGGGGCGAGCATGTTTGATGGGAAGGAGATTCGAACCTGTGACCCTTAGATAACGAGTCGAGCGCTTTAACCCACCTGGTGAAGGATATAACCTGTAACCTCTCGACGAACGACAACTCTACCAACTGAGATAATAGTACCACGGACTAAAGTGTTAATAAGCCATTTTTAGCAATTCATATTACCACATACTATCGATAGTTTTGTTTCCTGTTTTCAAACTGCATGGTGGAAAGCTGTCGCATTATCACGTGCCAATATGTGGAATTTTAAAACCGGTTTAAAAAATCTTGAAAATCTTTTTTAGAAGTTAATTTTTGCTCAGTAACTAATTTAAAAATACTTTCACAAGAGCAAATAATCAAGTTTAAACCGATTTGTTAAGTAACTATAACAGGAAATGGATTAGGCGTCACCATTTGATCAGACCGTAAATCCGAAGATTCATGATTGCAGCCCTTTTCTATGAAATCACGTAGGGCGTGAGGGGAATATTCTATTATTCATTCATGTACGGATAGCCCTCGAACTAGCGTTAGGTGTTGTTTACTAATTGTTTTTTTTCGAGTATTTATCAGTTTTAAATTAGGGGCAGCTGTGCCAGCTTTATGAAAAAGTTTGAAACCAACAAATAGATAACAGGAAATAAATAGCACATTCACAATCATCAGGCGAACATTTAATTATTTCATTCTATTAAAAAGTAATCCTCTTCTATGATCGCATGGATAACACCATTACTTTTTTCAAGTTAAGTTAAGGTCTGGTGGTGTCTAAATAAACTATTTATCTAAGCGTAAAGTTGTTTTTACAGCCATGGCTTTGCCATAACAAACTTACACTCAAGTCTCAGTCATCCATTACGTTTATCTCACGTGAGAAGTGTAAATAGTATTGTGCGCTGGAAGGAGTATTTATTTCAGGTCAAAGCCATCTGCGGTGTCCACCGCGAGGAATTGAACCTCGTATTTTAGCACTGAAATTCTTTAAGCTTCCCATTGTCGCATCGGTTGACGTTAAAAGAACTGACCCTAAAGGGACTTAAATTCCCAATATACTCCGACTGAACGTGTGATGAGAGAAATAGAACGTTTTCACTCCCAAAAAATTTATGTTTGCATAACTTCTTTAACTGATAAGAGCAATAAAGATTGTAAGACATCATTTAGGTCTAGCAGAGTTATAATGTAAATATTGTCTTCTGAAATATTGCTTGATGGGATCTAGCCAGATAACAGAGGTAACTTCTGGCAGCAGTCACTCTTAAATACAGATTGGTAATGTTCACATTTTCAATTTCTGAGAAATATTGGGTGGACAGTATATGAATTATATTGTAAGGCTTATAAGTGATTTATACCGGATTCAAGAAAATAAATTGAGCAACTCCATGAAAACAAGCATTACAGACCTATTTTGTAATAACTGAATTACTAAGTATTCACTCAGATAAATAAAAGATTAAGTCTAAAATAGAATACTAGATAAGATAAGCTGGAGAAGATCGAATTAACATGTTAATGAAGACTTTTTATCCATGATAAGACGGGAGATAGTGACAACCAAAAGCACCAGCAGCATGCAAACATTCGCCTGTGGTGCCTTCTTGATCATAAAAGCGTTGACAAACAGACAAACAGGTCATTTAACTTGTACAGGTTGTGCCTGTCAAGCTCGGACTTTGAGTCCAGCGTTTTAGCTATCCATAAAAGCGTAACTTAGAAAAGGTACCTCTTCCTCCTTAGGAGCCCAATGCCTAGAAATTAGCTTGAACAGTCTGTATTTTAAGAACTGCTACATTTGCAAAGTTTGATTGTTTATTGGAAAATCTTTTATATTAGCTAGAGATAAATCTACTTTAAAAATGTAGTTTAGTTCTAAAGCTCAACATACGACAAGAGTAATTAACTTCAATAATTATTTGCGCAAAACTAAGTACCTCAAACAACTTTATTAATTTCAAAGGTTTGCTTTGCTTTTTAAATTGGCTTTACTGTTTCAATTAGCGAGTTAATAAAGTAGGCATTTGTTTGCGTCGACAAATTTTACGACTAGCGCGAGAAGTTTCTCGTTTGTGGCCGAGCTACTAAGACCATCTGCTGTCATCTCTAATTTTCAACTGTCAACAATAGGGAAGACAACTGGCTGGCAGTACACACCACGAGGTCCAGAACTACTCTTTACTAACAAACAGTGAGATCAAGTGTCACATTATAACGCTCGACAAGCATGTTTGGGGCCGGGCTTTTATCCCGCAAAATGCAGATTGTGAATCGAACACCTTAACCATTTAGGCCATGCAAGGCCTTTGCGAATAGCTTAAACAAAGCGAAAAATTGAAATTGAATAAAGGATAGAAGAAACATACATAATAACATAAAATAATTAAAAGAGAACACTGATTAAAACGAAACACAGCCAAACCTTCAGTGTTAGTAATGACAGTACAATATAGTAGCATCGTATTGCATTTTAACACCATGATATCACTTCCGGATCTGAGGCTAGCATTTTATCAATTGTTATAGCGTGTTCCAGTGTGTGTGTGTGTGTAAGCCTATCACGCCGACAGTGTTCTAGAAAATTATTATCCTTCATAAATTATGTTAATTGAAAGGAAGAATCTTGAAGATGAAAACACGAAATACTTATGGAAACAGACATCAAAATCACGAAAGCTAATATATATACACACACATGTCACGGATGCTCGTGGTTTTCAACGTTTTCACAGAATTCAACTTGTATTTTCTTTGTTGCACGTCAAGATTGTTTTAGTTACAAGATACTCAGATCAAAGATATTTAAAACTACTCTCGAATATCAGATTTTCTTTTCAGGAATGTGGGTTTATATTTCTGTAAAAATATGTTTTACACAGTCACGTTTTCTTTTCTATGTCACACTTTATGAAAACATACGTTGTAACGGCAGAGACAACCATTTTCTTGTATGCGTAAGATAAGTAACTTCAATTTACATGTGATTTACTCTCAAAACCGTGTATAGGCGTGTGTGTGCGGGCGTGTGAGCGCATCTGTCACTTACATATCAGCTGAATCATTATCGTAAAAATATCTTCACGATCTCAAAACCTAATAACTTGTAAGATTTATAGACGTTAATCTTCGTAGAATGTTTAATTAACGAATTATTAATTTCCAGACAAAATATATTCAGTTCGTTTAATCTGGTTCATGGTATTATTCGAAACATCTTACACTAAAATTAATTATAAGTATTATTTATTAATGTAGAGCTGTAGCTATGACTTAGTGGCTAGCATGTTAGGATGAAGATCAAAGGGTCCAGGGTTCGAAACGTAATATCGTTAAATACGCTCCCGCTCTTTTAGCTTGGGCCACTTTATGAACGTGACTGTTATTCGGTTCAAGTAGTCGAACAAAGCCCTTGCAGTAGAAGGTACTGTTGACTGGCTGCCCTCCCTCTAGTCAGGAATTTAGAAAGTAGCTATCACTGAATCATAACACATATCTGACCTAGCTCTGTAGCTCCTTCGCATCAAGTGCTTTTAACATTGAAAATCCCGATTCCAATTTCTTGATGTATGTCTGAAGTTGTCAATCAAGTAACATATCTTAAAAGAATTCTCGAGTTTCAATGATTACTTTAACTAATCAACCAATCTGCATATATTTACATCATCAATTACTTTAAAAAATACTCAGTTTTTATTTATTTATAATACATTATCTGGTTCTAGTGTAGCATGAAATCATGTTTTATCTGAAATGTGTTCACCTTAAATAGGCACATTTAAATACTTCTTGAACTAGCGCCTTCCTTACGTAACATTATATGAGTGTTTGTGAGATATACATAAACGATCGAACTCAACACATTAAGATTTATTCCGATCTAATGCGTGCAACATACAAGATCTAACTAAACATGTTAAGATGTCTTCCGATCTAACATGTACAACGCACAGTCGTATATGTATATAAGATTTAATTAAACAAGTTATCTTCTGATCTAATTAATGCCTGCAACATATATAAAAAATCTCATTAAAGATGTTAAGATATGTTACGATCTAGCGCTTAAAACATATGTCTGTACATAAGATGATAACACCAGTTAAGAAAGCACATTTTCGTTTTTGTCTCAAACAACCCTCAAAAAACCTTATTACGTACCGTTTTCTCATGGGATAGTCCATCTAATGATTTCTTCATCGTGACTACTCCAAATAAAAATATCGTACTTCAGGTATTCTCAACTAGTATAGTTTAAGATTCCCTAAGAATTTAGACACGCTGACCAAGGACACCCACCTAATGATTTAATAGCCTTGTTGAACTTCAACACACTGAGGTGTCTTGCTTTCATTGTAATTTGATCTTTAAAATAAATGGTTGATGGACAACGTCGTATTGGCATACTTCTCGCAATAAATAAAATTATCGCTGAAAACTTTACCTTATCCAGTGTCAGAGAAGTGTCTTAACTAAGCAGGACTTTTTTACGTGCGTTGAGGCTCTTAAAACTGTCTCGAAGATCCCAATTTGGGAACCGCTATTGTCCTTCATTTCTCCAAGTAGCTCCAAACGACATGCTAATATATTAATTGAAGTAACCGCATATTTAAGTAATACAGCTAATACTCACACCATGGCGTTGTGAAACTGTACACAGGAAACAGATATTAACTATTGTATCTGTTGTTTGGTTTAAATGTTAAGCGTAAACCCTCACAATAGGCCATATGTGCTGTGCTTACCATGAGTACCGATACCTGATTTTAAGTGTTATAAGCCTTCGGACTGAATCACTGGGGACAAAATGATTTATCTTCTTTTTGTTCATAGTGTGGAATCGAACCCCGGGTGTTAACATTTTAAGTCCCTAAAATTGCCAATGGCCTACCACGAAATTTTAAGTGGAAAAATAGGCAGTCATAAAGACAAATAATTTTGATTAAATAATACTATTCAATATAACAATAGTTTTACATAAATTATGCGAATTATAGAAAACACCAATTCAGATAAAAATTTTACTAGTTAAAAATAGCATCAATTTTTAATAAATAATACTTTTGAAGATAAACTCCATTTTGATGTTGTTGTTGTTTTGAATTAAGCACAAAGCTACACAATGGGCTATCTGTGCTCTGCCTACCACGGGTTTCGAAACCCGGATTTTAGCGTGTTAGTCCGCAGACATTCCGCTGAGTCACTGGGGGGCTCCATTTTGATTAAATGACACAATTCAATATAACCTCAACTTTCTCTAAAATTAAACTGTTCAAAGAAAAAAATCAACCCTGACTAAAGTTGTAACAGCTTAATCAGAGATGATGGCATCCACTGTGAATAAAAATGGCATAATATTTTATTGTATTTCCAAACAATATATCTGATATGATACGCAGAAGCTGCAATCGTGTATGACTTGTTATAAATGTCTATCATGTAGACATTCCTTCTATTATATATTCAAAATGAGTTCTCGTTATTCGTATTTGTATTTTTCGTGGTTGGATCCGCCCATCTAAATTGTCTAGCAAATTGACGTTGTATGGATCACAGCAGAAGTCAGCCTTTTTACGTGTTCAACAGAAAAGACGGGGTTCCACAGGCAAGATGTTGCATTAACATTACAGGAAGAAACATGCTTGCATACAGCACGAGAAAGGTCAAGAGAAAAACTGAAACACGACGTAATTTATCAGACAAAAAGGAACGGTTAATATTTCCATGGTAAAACGATAATCATGACTTAAGTTTTCCCAAATAACCTTGTACTTAATAAATATGCTATTAATTCCATGATTTGTGAATAAGCTCTTGCGTAATTATAGTGCATCCATGTTTTCATTTACACAGGAGGCCATCATTACAAAGTTCATACCGAAAGCTCGACACATTTATCATACTTAGAAATGTTAAAGTGTAGTCTCAATCTTTGACCACAAGATTGCTAATTATCTCGTTTTTACAGTCTATTCTATTAAACTCACCTTGTGTTTCTGTAACGTTACAACATAGCTATGCGTTCTTATCATTATTGTGCTAGTTTGAATTCTATCATAATTAGTTTGTCTGAGTGATTCTTAAGCTAAACGATGTTTGCGCGATGAATTCAAAATTAGGTATAATTATATGCATTTCGTTGACAATAAGTAAACAGCGAAACACAAAGATATCAAGATTACTTTTGTACATTTGATGGGTGTGGAAAGAAAATTACAATTGTGTAACTTGTCATTAGTTGGTGAAGCAAGTGAAGTGGTCTATGATTAATATCATGGAGAGGAAATAGGTGTGCCATTCTTTTGTAATCTCAAAGTGTCAAGAAGCTACTTTGTTTATTTGTTATTAAACCAAAGCTTTACAGTGGTGGGTTATTTGTGATATTCTAACCGCGGGTATCAAACTCTGATTCTTAGTAAAATGCTCAGATACGGATCACGCATTGATTCATCCTTATTTCACAGCTGAAGTATTCAGTTTCGCTTACATGTAATAATCTACTTTCCATATAAATTTGGAATAAAATTTAACCAGAGTTACTTTAAGGCAATAAACCGTTAAAAACATCAGGATCAAAAACAATGTAGGCCTAGCAGGGCCAAGTGGTTAAGGCGCTTGACTCAATGTAGGCCTGGCGGAGCCAAATGGTTAAGGCGCTTGACTCATAATTTGAAAGTCGTGGTTTAGAATCTCCCTCACAACAAATATGCTCACTCTTTCAACCGTTGGGATGTTATAATATTACGGTCAATCCTACTATTTGTTGTTAAAAGAGTAGCCCAAGTAGTAAAATTAGGGATAGCCAGCGCAGATAGCTCTCGTGTATCTTTGGGAAGAATTTAAAAACAAACAAACAAAAGCAAATTATTGATGACGAGAAACCCTCCTGAAATAAAAAGATATCTCAGAATGGCTATTATGAGTATTGACACTTTTGTTTATCTGAAGATGACCTAGGAAGGTCGAAACGTTGTTCTCTGCTTATCAATAAAAGTTTTATCACCCATACCAGCCGTTTTGAGATACAAACAAAAGCAAAGTAGAAATTTTAACGTGTTTACAATATCAAAAATATTTAGATTTTGTAAAAAACTGCAAACTATGATATAAGAACATGTGCTCCATTTTCAAGATTTATTTTTATTTCGTTTCCAAACTTAAAAGTTTTAGTAACCATAGAAACGATAAAATAGTTTCAGAAGACACATTTCAAAAGTGAAAAGTGTTTAACAAGGCATTTTTTTATAAAGAAACATTTTTTATGGTCACAAGTGTGACTGATGATAAACAAACATTAAAACTAGTACGAGTTAAAGTGTATACCAATATTAAATGTTCTGGACATGGCCTACTGGTTAGCCTTCCGGACTGAAGGTTGGAGAGTCCAAGGTTGATGCCATAATTCTATTGAATATGTCCTGTACTTTCAATTTTGGATATGTTATAAAAGTAATAGTCAATTATCTATTTGTTCACTTTAAAGCTGAACAAAGCCCTTGTGCCAATGGAGTTTACTTCACTGGTTACCCTTTCAAAATAAGGGACGACTTTACCTAGATCAAATGGCTATCTGACCAATACGTTTAGTCCGTCTCACTTAATAGGCCGTTTAGGTTTAAAATGTTGAATATTATACACTGATTTTCAAATTATTCTGTAAATACACAAATGACATTTGTCCTATTTTGGGAATACATTTCTCCAAGCCCAACTATGAAAAGACAAAGCTCTTTTAACTTTTGAAGAACCCACATCAGTATTATTATAAATATAACGTTCAATATTGGCTTTACGAAACAGCAAGCTGTAAACACGAAAGTATTATACACATTCGAAATATTAGAAAACTAGAACTACATTAATCTGTCTGATGTGACAGAAAGGAAACAGATGCAGAAGCATACTTAACATCTGAAATTACCATTGGAGTTCATAATGGATTCTAACATACATTTTTTATAACCTATGTATGCATGAAAATGCCTTTGAATCCATTACTTTCTTGGCTATAGGATGTCCAATAACATTCGAGTCAAATAAAAAACCCACCAAATCTGTAATTAATCACAATAATAAATTTAGTAATTTCTTGTGCATTTTGCATAGCAAACGAGTGCATCACCTTTTATACTGGTAGATTCTTTATCCAAGAGATATGGCAAGCAGAAGCATGACATTACTCAGTATGATGTCACGTTTAGATACCACAACTCGTGAACAGGATATGAACAAATCTTAATTTGAGGGTTAAGGGTTAATCACTGTTAGAGTTCTGCTTTTCTCTTAATTATGTTTAACTTTAGTAAATGCCTTATCCTCATTCCACTTATTCTAAGCATAAGTTTTACAACGAAATTATGTTGTTGTTGTTTTGAATTAAGCACAAAGCTACACAATGGGCTATCTGTGCTCTGCCCACCACGGGTATTGAAACCCGGATTTTAGCGTGTAAATCCGCAGACATACCGCTGAGCCACTGGGGGGCCACGAAATTATGTTTCTTTTTAATTTTTATTATGTAATATAATACTTTACAATATTTATATTCTTTCAAAATAGCAACCCCCAATGGCACAATGTTATGGTTACGGATTTACAATGCTAGAAACGTGGTTTCGATAGTCGTGGTGGGCAAAGCACATTTAGCCCATTGTGTAGCTTTGTGCTTAACTTAAAAAAAACAGGTAATTCTACTCTTTACTTTGCTTTCTTTCTTTTTTTCAAAATTCGTATAATTACCTGAAATGTTTCTTAACATAACAAAACGTTGTCTAAATATTTCATTATTATAACCTGCTTGTAAATTGATTACTAGAATAATATAGATTCAAATTGAAAATAAAAGAACCCAACAAATATGTGTGACCAGGCGCTCTATCCATGAGTACCTACTATAGTTTTACAAATGACTAGTGCTCTAATGTTAATCAATATTACCTAAATACTCATACAAACTTGGAACAATTAATAAACAATATTCTTCTGCTCCATTAGAAAAAATAAAACAAATAAAACCTGAGATTCTATGGATGTTGTACACAACACAGAGACAAAAGAGATCCTGTAGATGTTGTACACAACACAAATAGAGACAAAAGAGCCTTTAAATAGATTGACCAGCTCTTATAAATGTAGCTTGGATGTAACTGACCTTTGGGTCTTCTTAATGATAAGTTTATACAATTGAAGAAGAAGTCTTTACAAAATTCACCAAATAAAACACGTGTTAAGCAAGGGATTGAAAGTAAAGATCTAGGAATACCTGCCCGTCCAATTACATACGGTGCATAAACATAAATACTGGGCGCATTGAACGATTTTAAACGTATTAAATGACGTATCTTAGCTTGAACAGCTCTGTATATTGTTTCTACATTTCGCGCAAAGCTACACGAGGGCTATCTGCACCAGCCCTCCCTAATTTAGCAGTGTAAGACTAGAGGGAAGGCAGCTAGTCATCATCACCCACCGCTAACTGTTCGGCTACTCTTTGACCAACGAATAGGAGGATTGACCATTACATTAAAACGCCCCCACGGCTGAAAGTGTTTGGTACGGCGGGAATTCGAACCTGCGACCCTCAGATTACGAGTCGAGTGCTAGGTATATATCTTGTGGTACGTACTGATGGACGTTTTGTGAGTAGACAAGTTTCTCACACACACCACATTACAAAAATCGTACAAATAAAGTACTTGGCCGGGCATGGCCAGGTGGTTAAGGTACTCGACTCGTAATGCTTAGGTCAGGAGTTCGAATCCCCGTCGCACAAAACATGATCGTCCTTTCAGCTGTGGGAGCGTTATAATTTGCGGTCAATTCCGCTATTCGTTGGTGAAAGAGTAACCCAAGAGTTTGCGGTGGGTGGTGATGATGACTAGCTGCCTTCCCTCTAGTCTTACACTGCTAAATTAAGGATAGCTAGTGCAAATAGCCCTCGAGTAGTTTTTCGCAAAATTTAAAACAAACTAACAAATAAATTGCTTAAATCCTAAGTATTGTTAGCAAGTGCAAAAATGTAGGATTAACGTCAGTTCAGACTCGCGAAAGCAAGAGAAAATGTAACAAAATAGTTCAGATTACTGTTCATGCACAAACATACAGACGAAAATAAACGTGTAAAGTAACCTTCCACTCCACGTACAAATGTAATACGGAACGTAATGAGCTACTTTGATATTTACCGTCGTGTGAAAATTGCGTCTTCTCGAGGTCGCACAAAGGGCGTGATCCGACGATTTAAATTTTACATAAGAACTCCACTGTAATATATCTGAAGAATTCAGCCTCCAAGGGCTTAGTTTCGAACAATTGTATGAATAATGTCGGTATTGGTTAGACACTTCGCTGCTGAGAATAATGTCATGGTTACGTCAGTAAGTCACGTTTAAACTGTCGGCATTAGAGATAGACAAAAAAAAAAAAAAAGATTTGGCAAAGTGTTTGTAAGGGGAGTGGCTAAAGAAAGGGCACTTTCATGCCGATTTCAGCCTTTTAGACAACAACTCTCCCATCAAGCTAGTGTACTGGTTTAATATGTAATTGTGCAGATATGTGACCTAATAAACAGCGCTATAATTACTTAGGCCTTTTATAAAACACAGCGAATTATGTAGAAGAACATTAAAATATATAGAACACAGCTTAGTTATTTTCGATACCGACTGTTCCTATGAGGACTTTCAAAGTACAAGTGGCAGAAAGTAATCAGGAAAATGAGTACAGATAGTTTAGATTACCAAGACGTTACAATGAAATCATATTAAAGCTGTCATTATCAAACTCATCTAAGCACTATAAGGTTACCTTAATCCCTTGGACTCATACAAGTAAATATTCAGTTAATTAATAGGTAAATAACATAGTCCTAACAGTAACGTTTAAAAAACTAAATAAAAACCAGTGTAGAATTAATAAATATCTCACAAGTTTTGGTTTTAGCAAAACCCATTTTTATCTTATTTATTGTTCTTATAAAATTTCAACATAAATTAGTAAGTTATCATACGATTTGCCGATTGAAAACGCACCATACGTTTTAAAGAACATTCTAATAACATTGTTTTGAAGACTTAAGGTATTACTCGCTGGTTTATGGTTGAGTCTGAAGTCTTATCAGACTTTTCGTGGAAAGAGTGCAAATAACTCATTCCGTTAAGAACAAACAAAGCTTTCAGGCTCATGAGTAAAACTTGGAAAAAAATTACCTCGAAGTAGATTTCAATGAAGTGTTTATTTACTAAAATTCATCTTGTAATTATAAACAATTATGAAAAACGCATTTTTTTCAGTATTAGTAGAAAGTTTTAAAAGGATCTGAATAACACCTTTAGCAGGTTTTTTAGCTGTAACTTTTGCCCCATTTTATTACTGTATTAGTATAAGTTTATCTCCTTCTATTACGCGATAATAATACGTTTAGCCCATTCTTTATTTTCTTCTTACAACCACCTTGCCACTTGTGACTGTAAATTTACATCAAGGCTGTTTATCATTACAAAATACTTTATTGTTTTTTTTCTTTTTCTATCGTATAATTGTGCTGATGTCAATCTGGAACTAAACCAACGCTATTAAACTTTTTTCAATAAAAGGATATACTAATCTCTGCGAGACACCAGAAATGTGTTATTTAAAATATGTTAAATGGCAAAACATATAACCAGAAGACCCCGGTCTTCTTTCTTTATCAAAATTCCTACGCTGTGTCCAGGTTGGTAGACTGGTAAGGAGGTTACGATAACCCGGTTTGGAGTTGTTGTTTTTTTACGTGTAGATGTGAATGCCCCACGAAGGTCTTTAGAAGATACGTAAATACAATACGGCGTGTTAAATGTGACTGGATAACAAACCTGAGATCATATAGACGGTTAGGATACCATATGTTTCTCAATATATTTATCGTAATGTACATATTCGAGCTATCTATCAGTGATTAATTTAAGCAAAGAATTTTTAAATACATCTTAGTTTTTCTCTACTGAAAAAAAGTTTGAAAATCCAACCCTTTGACATTAACTATTTTTTTCTAAAAGTTCAAAGCCTTCAGAGTTTTGTGAAATTGTGTCAAACTGTATAAATGCAAAATAAAAGAATTTTCTGCTTTTTAAAACAACAAAAAGTTAAGAAAAACTGTGAGCTTAATTGTAGGTTTCACCGAGTTGACACATCTCTATAAATCACACTGTTTTATTATGTATTCATAATATTTCATTTTATGTAAACTAACGTGTTTAAATATAATTATATTAAGTCTCCTTGGAGGAAGTGTTAACAGTGTGGAGTCTATGCAGCATCAATTCAGTTTCCATCGTTAGTGAAACAGTCCAAAAGCAACTTAAGTATATATACTCTCACGCAGATACTATAGCTTGACATTTCTGACTTGATGTATTGGTCACTAGAGATAACAAAGATTTATTTCCAGTGGTTTAAGAACAGTGTCTCAAATTGTCCACTGGTTCACTTTCTTTGATAATCCATAATGTTATTATGAAATTATTTAGGAGAAATCGTATATACTTACAAGCATATATATATGTATATATAAAATGGAGAATACAGTTATTTTCTAAGGATACGGGTGGTCTCCAAACATAGCGATATATAAACTTTACGAGTTCACGTTAGGCCAGAATAATAATATCTTGCCTCGCTTTCTTCTGAGACTTAATTGACAGTTTCGCGTCTTCATTCTATTCAGTTTGTTCTTGTAAGTACAAAGGGGCAGTTGAACTCACTTATTTTTCGTCAGGTTTGTAACAATATATTCATCAAGACGTAGCAAAGCATCTAGACTTCATCAGTGCCCTGATATGTCATCGATGTTCTCTATAAACGCAAAAGTATTTGGGATAGTATTTTTTATAAACACTGTGTGAAGCTATGTATTTGTCAAAAACTCAGGATGGAAAGAGAGATTCCGAACTCGCTTTCGAGAATCATAAAGCTCAACTTAAACGTAATGTTTTAAATACAGGTGGTTTGGTTTGTTTTGAATTTCGAGCAAAACTACACGAGGACGATCTGCGCTAGCCGTCCTTAATTTAGCAGTGTAAGGCGAGAGGGAAGGTAGCTAGTCATCACCACCAAACGCTGTAGGATTGAACATAACATTATAATGAACCCATGGCTGAAGGGGCGAGCATGTTTGATGGGACGGGGATTCGAACCTACGACTCTCAGATTGTGGCTCGAGCGTTCTAATCATCTAGCCATGCCGGGCCCTAAATACAAGTGAGTTCCTAGGTTCAATTTTCTACTAAATATAAACAACGTTTTGCAGAAGGTGTTGATTTGAATTCTGTCATTTTTTTTACCTTCAGAAACTTTTCGAACATCTCAGAACGGCGAATCAACTTCAAAAAACATGCTTAAAATAACTTTAAAAATTCAAATTTAAAGGCGAAACGTTAATACTACAGAACAAGAGTGTACGTTATACATAAAATAGGATAAATAATTATTTTTTATTTTGACTAAAACAACAGAAGAAACAGGCATTGCTTAGTGGTAAGGGTGTCGGAGTGGAATCGAAACGTACAGTGTTCGAGACCTGAAACCTCTGAACACGCTTAGTATATTCAGCTATGGACGCGTTATAAATGTGTTTTCAAAGGCCTAAATAAAACTCCTGTAGTAGCGAAGCTTCTTTCTCTTTGGTTAGTAGCGCAAAATTTGGGGAACTTCACTTGAGATTTAGGAGCCTTTGATCTGACTGTTAAGCCCAAAAGTTGTCGTTTGGGTAAAAAATGCTAATTATATTAATAAAAAGACTCGAATATGAAAACAAAAGTCAAGATTTATCGCAATACGTTTTAACGAATACGTCAGATATCATTGAAATGGGTAATTTTGCCCCCCCACTAGCACATTGGTTTGTTCGCGGATTCACACCGTTTCGATACCCGTGGTAGACAGAGCAAAAATAGCCCATTGTGTAGCTTTGTGCTTAATTCTAAATAAACAAACGAGTAATTTAAACTGAGACTTTTCATTTAATTTGAAGACAGTGTGAACTAAACTAAATAATGAAGAATGCTGAAGGACCAGAGATAAACATTGTAAGATATGTTGAAATGTAACTATACTAAACTTATTAAGTTGTTATTTTTTGCAACTAAGCAATACAATTGAAATCACAGTTGGCACTTTTGAATAAGGAGCTCAGTTCTTGGTACCAGTCTAGTTTAAGTTTATATACGTAAAGATAGTGTTACTAAACAGACTCCTTTAGTGTTTTTCGGAAGAGCAACACATCTAACCTCTTTTATTCTATACCATTGGGCGTTGGTCTGAACTTTATAATGATATAAAGAAGAATACCTTGACAACCCATGGCCTGTAGCTCAGTCTTAAAGGAAATACGCTGCGGTATAGCACGTTCTGGTTGATTTGTAAAATAGATTAAAGGGGTGACGTCATACTTTTGTCCGGCTGTGTGCGATTTCACCTGTTGTGAAACAAAACCTCCGCTTGTTGTCTTAAGTAGGACATTCAATAGTTTGTTTTCACTGTAATACTTTTTATTTCTTATTTCATTTTTAAAAAACAAAAATTAAGAAGTAAAATGGAAAAATGATGGTTGAAACCTACAGATTCAAAAATAACACTAATTACTAATCGTTAAACTGGGGTCTCGAAACTCGTCTTTAATTACTTTTTCTTGTGCAGCAGTAACTATGACCCAATCGCCCATGTACAAAATTAGAGCACGTGCGTTTGCCACTTTCCTGTTGTTTTATTTCAATAAAGAATACACGAAACTGGTAATTTTATAAAGAAAATTAGTTTAAAACACTATAATTTTTTATATTTTCGTAACGTACTTCCAAATTTTGCCTGAAGAGCGAAACTGAAAAACGGACACGTGAAAAGTATTTTACAACAACCTCTTTACATTTGCATATGTTTTCTTTAGAGTTGCTGAAGTCACATCAACTACTTTTAGTTACCTAAAGAAACTATATTAAAATATATGAAAACAAAATCACTCTGGATCTACAATCTTGACCCGGCATTTCCAAATGGTTAAGGCACGGGACTCGTGGGTTCGAATTCCCATCACCCCAAACATGCTTGTCCTTTCAGAAGTAAGTGTGTTATAATGTGATGGTCAATCCCACTATTCGTTGGTAAATGAGTAGCCCAAGAGTTGGCGATGGGTGGTGATAACTAGCTCCCTCTGTTAAATTAGGGACGACTAGCACGGATAGTCCCTCGTGTAGCTTAGCGAGAAATTCAAAACAAACAACTCTACAAATTTCGGATATTTTTATAACAATTGTTAGATGTTTATGTCTTTGTAGTACCTTTGGAATTATAATGATTAAGTTGTGTTTTTAATAGATAACATTAACAGTTTCTAAATCTTATTACTTACTAATTGCTAAGAAACTCAAAACTTTTGGTAAAATATTTAAAAAATTACAAAGTGATATCGTACTTAAAGCTTTAACAGTGCAGTTTGTTCTTGATTATATTTGTATGATGTTAACACATTACTCACAGACTTAAGGCGCGGGTTGACCTTGTGGTAGAGTTTTGAATTTCGAAGCTAGTGAACCGAGTTCGTATTCGAACGATAGCACAAAATATTTCTTCCAATTATAGGTGCGAGTGTATCACAAGAGTAACAGTCACTCTCTTAATGTGGATTATAAGTGGAAAGGTTGCTTCTGACTGGATGTCTTTCGTATTGTTAATAATTTAAGATCCAGAAGGCTTTACTAACTTCGTGATAAATGAGCAACCACAGACACAGGCTTGCTGAGAGAAAAAGTTATAATTTATTGGAGAAATAAGATAGCTCGAACCTCAGGCCTCCACTTTCATTATAATTATAAATCCAACAGAATAACACGGTGAAGTTTGGCTTCTCTTGTATACGAACAGCAGGTATAATTAGGCAGATCACTAAACTCGAAAGTTCCAGAATCACGAAAATTCACTTTTCTTTAATTCAGCTTTTATTACCGGAACAAAACATTTTAGTTATTATTGTAAGTTATACGTATTAGTGACGTTTTTTTAAAATTATATCCTATATGCGATAAGCACGTGTTTTTGTCGGTATTGTATGGCATGTTCCATTACAGGTAGATGATCACATATATCTCAGTAATGAACAGTGTCGTTCTAAATGTTACACAATAACCAGCTTCTGAAGTCGTGTTGTAACAACCCAGGTAAACTAAACACGACACAATTAAAAGTGATGTAATTTCTCCATTTTTTTAATATCTGGAAATGTTTGTTTGTCTGTTTTTCGTTACGCACAACGCTACACAAAGGGTTATCTGTGCTTTACCCACCATGAGTATCGAAACCCGGTTTTTGTAGTATAAGTCCTCAGACATACCACAGTACCAGTGTTTAATAAAGGAAAACTAACGACTGTTTGAAATAACAGTCCTACGAAGTAATTTTTCTTAAAACTTCCAAACGTTCGATCTACGTTTGTAGAATTAGCTGTTGTCAAAACAGTTGAGAATTATTGTTTAATTATTTTAAGTTTAAAATATGAGCAGTTTATTTCGTATATATTAAAACTGAAAATCTTATTTGTTAAGTATATGGATGTTCGTAGCCATTAGGAGACTTAGTGTTGCTGAAGTCATTCCTATCTTTTGATAGGATGTGTCGTGAAAATTAATATATACAGTAGCACAAAAAGGCTACAGGTAATTAGTGCACAAAGTACAAGACACTAAATGCCCTATTTTTGATTTTTTGTTAACATTTTTTTTTTACTTCAGGACGAGGAACTTGTTTTTTTTTTCTTTGGTCTGCTTGTTCAATACTTGTTTAAACTCGGCTGAAAACAAGTAGTTATTTGGATTTTTCAAATTAAAATAACACTGGAAAGTTGTTGTTGTTTTGAATTAAGCACAAAGCTACACAATGGGCTATCTGTGCTCTGCCCACCACGGGTATCGAAACCCGGATTTTAGCGTGTTAGTCCGCAGACATTCCGCTGAGCCATTGGGGGCACACTGGAAAGAACGTTGTTAAATACAGTCTAAGTAGATATTGACACTTTATGAAAATGTTAGACACGTAAGTGTAATATGCTCATTGCTTTTCTTTGTTACACAGGTTCTAGGTAATATGCTCATTGCTTTTCTTTGTTACACAGGTTCTAGAGAACTTATTGTTGCTGCGAAGACTGAACACGAAACTTTCGATTTAACCTAATTTTTTTTCTAATTATTTTTTGCGGTATTAAATTATCTTAATAAAATAATGCACATTTTATGACTCGATTATTACACGGAGTGCTCCTCAGTGGCACAGCGGAATATCTAGGAACTTACGACACTAGAAACCGTGTTTCGATACCTGTGGTGGGCAGAGCACAGATAGCCGAATTGTGTTGTATTCATTTACTAACAAATAAAGAAATTACTTGGAGTTAACGTAAAGGAAACCAAAAGTGAAACAACTTCTGATTCGATCAATATTTTGTATCTATTATTTTAATTCAATACATTATATCTAAAACAACGCTAAGAAGTTCATTTACAGTAGTTTAAAACTTAAGGATCGATTTGTCATATGGTTCATTGTTCAAGAAACTGAGTTTGAATCAATGCGTTGTCAAAACAGTTATGCTAGTTGATCTTTCACTCAACGAAATCTCTCTTAAATGTAATGCATGCAGCGTTTAAAAATGCTCAAAATAAAATAAATTTGCTAAACCACTTAGGGCAAATGACCTGAATCTCGTGCCAGTCTTGAAAACAAAAGTATGAAAGCAGGCCTGTCCAGAAGGAAGGGTGTGGTAACTATTTATGCATGACTTGTATTCCTACTTCTTTTGTTTTTAGTCATGGTTAAAAAGATGTAATCATGCTGATAAAATAGACATTTTTCTATTACATTAAGATAATGCCAAAAAATAAACCTTCGAGCCAACCACCAAGTTATCGGGGCCGAAAACAACTGGCGGGCTATTTGTGCAACAAACTGTTACTTAAATTATTTGTCTTGATAACATTAACGAATATGTTACTTTTTATGGTTCTTAGATAAACAGTGATACACATAAGAAACAGACAAACGTTTTCGTACTAAAAACGTTGGCGACTTGACATGTTTCACCATGAACATGAAGCTAAAGTGAGTTGAAATATAAGCACTATCTGCGTGATGAATAAAGCACTTTGTAACATTCTTATATTAGACGTGAATTGGAAGAAACGGTAATAAAGTCGTACCTTAGAATGGACTATACATTTACAATGGTTGAAATACTGAAAAAAAGACCGAAAATTTCATTATTCATCTAATAATTAAAACAATGATCTTTTGAAAGTCCGTAAGAAATATTTAAGACTAAAAAATATTTTAATCGACAAGTTACTATTTGTCGATTTTTATAAAGTACAGTACTTGAAAATTTTTGTTTTTTTAATTTCACACAAAGCTACTCAATGGCTATATGCGCTAGCCGTCCTTACTTTAGCAGCGTACGACTAGAGGGAAGGCAGCTAGTCATCACCACCCACCGCCAACTCTTGAGCTACTCTTTTACCGCCGAATAGTAGGATTGACCGTCACATTCCAACGCCCCACGGATGAAAAGGCGAGCATGTTTGGTGCGACGGTGATGTGAACCTGCGACCCTTAAATTACGAGTCGCACGCCTTAAATCACTAGACTATGCTGGACCCTACTTTAAAGTATTCAACATTATATTTCATAGTCTATCAAACGAATCTAGAAAAGCGGTGTTTCTTTAAATGAAATCCCGTGTGGTCCATGTTTCTAAATGACATTAGATGGTTATGCCATCTCGAATATGTGTTGGAATAATTTCTAGTACGATCGTGGCAAGAAGGCGGAGTGGACCGCGGTTGGTCTTTACCAACCGCGGTCCACTCCGCCTTCTTGCCACGACTTTTAGACTCCTGTTTTCCTTGTCGGGTAAGAAGAAAGGAAAACTGGAATTTGAAATGACTTCTATTTACTTGCGTGACAGATACCGCTCAAGTAGCTAGACAGTAATAAAAAATGACTGAGAAAATCTCCAGTGGCTTCTATAACGAGTTATGTTTGAGTAGTGACTTAACAGAAACCTACCGGTTGTTCTAGTAAACATTGAATTCCCTTATTACTGCGTTGAACTCTTATCGTCCTAATATTATAAACAGTAAATTTTGGGTCGTTTGTGAGTTGGAGCGAGTGTCGACTAGCAGTAATATGTCCAGCTGCGAATCCAAGGATATGGGGTTCGAGACGTGGTACTACTTTAACACGTTCTGCTCTCTCAGCTATGTTATAAAACCAACCCGATTATTTCGTATAAAGAACCAAACAAACCATTTGTGGCAGCGAGCGCTGTTGGCTCTGTCTTTTCCTCAATTAGCAGCACAAAAATAGGAACGGCAGAACCACATATGTCTGACCTGAACGTTTAACGCACATGCGCATAAAGCACCTTTCAGGTTGAGACATTCAGTTTAGCTGGTCAAATTAGAACTGTAAGAAAAAGTTACTATGTTTTGTTTTTAATAAATAATCATATCTGTTACCTCTTGGTGTCATTTGATCAACAAACTAGCTTTAGTATCGTGTGTTTACTTAAACATTTTTTTAAACATCAGTTTTTGTTATGAAGAACCGAAAATTATCCAAACTAAATCTAAAGTGTAAGCAAATTAACCACAGGTTTGAAAAATATTTAACTAAAAATTCTGAATCAATAGCTAACTTTGATTTTCGATACCCGAGGTGGAAATGGTACAAATTGCTTAGCTTCATGTTGAACAGTAACAGACAAACAAAACTGAAGCACTGGATGTAACATACAGACAAACAAAACTGGAGCACTGGATGTAACATACAGACAAACAAAACTGGAGCACTGGATGTAACATTCCCAAAAGAAACTGTTGTTCAGAGAACAGAGCAGGACAGAGTCAAGTGCTCGGTGATACGTGTGTGTGATTAAGAGAAGAGGTTAAACTTATACACATATATTATAAACAGCCTTTAAACGTCTTTCGCTAGTGTTTATCACGCTTTAATGAACAATTACAATGTACTTCAATGTCTTATGCGAAATAAATTTATTAAGTTATAATGACTTGTCTAAGATAATAATGAAATAGAAACCCTATGACCCAAGCACTTTCAAAGGGTGGACCTTCCTTCTTCAGGGGTAAACTGATCCACCTTTCGAAAGTGCTCGGGATTTCGGGTTTCTATTTCATTTTTATAAAGACTTCTTGGACCTGTGTGTTTTTAGATGATAATTGCAGAAATTGTATTCAAACCGAAGAACAATAATTATGTAATGTTTTCATTCTGTATAAACTTATAATTTTATTTGTATTAATAATTTATTACATCTTTTACATGCGCGTATCTAGAAGACCATGATAAATCGCTTTACGTTATCGTTTATCAAAAGCCAATGTCTTTATCAAACTTTTCTTGTTCACGTGGTTGACGCCGTCCAGTGGCACAGTGGTAAGTCTGTAGAGTTATAATGCTAAAAACTAGATTTCGATGTCCGTGGTAGGCGCAGCATAGACAGCCTATTCTGGAGTTTTCTGTTTAACTATAAACAGAACTATATAACTGGTAGTTTAGTACTTGTTTTATCAGCATTTAAACTATTTAAAGTTTGCATCTGAAACGTTTTTTTCCCTGTTGCTATTACTATGGTTGTTCGCCAAGATAACAACATCTATGTATTTATCAGTGTAAGACTAGAAGGTTTGTTTGTTTGTTTTGGAATTTCGCACAAAGCTACTCGAGGGCTATCTGTGCTAGCCGTCCCTAATTTAGCAGTGTAAGACTAGAGGGAAGGCAGCTAGTCATCACCACCCACCGCCAACTCTTGGGCTACTCTTTTACCAAGGAATAGTGGGATTGACCGTCACATTATACACCCCCACGGCTGGGAGGGAGAGCATGTTTAGCGCGACGCGGGCGCGAACCCGCGACCCTCGGATTACGAGCGCACGCCTTAACGCGCTCGGCCATGCCAGACTAAGACTAGAAGGAAGGCAGCTAATCATCACCACCCCTGCCAACTGTTGGGCTACTCTTTTACCAATGAATAATGGGATTGACCGACGTTATAACGTCCTCATGGCTGAAAGGGTGAGTGTGATTGGTGTGACGAGCATTCAAACCCGCGACCCTTATATTACAAGTCGATCGTTCTAATCACTTGGCCATGCTAGCTGGCCTCTGATAAAGATAAAAATTCATGGTTGTACTTAGGGTTAAGCTCAAGACACATTTTAAAATGCTGCTCATATTGTTCAGCCCACCAGAAATGTATCCGAAATCAAATAATATACAAGGATAAGATAGGTATCAGGTTTATTTGTAAAGAAGAAAGAGCAAAAAAATACTGATAAAAAACCAACAGAGAAAACACAAGAATGAGGAGTGGGAGAAATAATTAGTTTCTGTTAACATCAACAGAGAAACACACAGAAATGAGGAGTGGAAGAAATAATTAGTTTCTGTTAACATCGACAAAGAAAACATAGGAATGAGGAGTGGGCGAAATAATTAGTTACTGTTTACATCGACAGAGAAAACACAGGAATTGGGGAGTAGAGATAACAGTTTCTGTTAGAACTTGCAGGTAAAACTACTTTAACTTCACATCGCCATCCCTAGGTTTCAACTTACAGACTGTGAAAGGCAACTAATCAACATCACCTACCATCAAGTGTTGTACCAGTCTTATCTGATCAAACCGTACTACCTGACTGTCACTCTTATAGCGCACCCATAGCCCTCAAAGTGAAAAACACATTTTTTACAGCAACGGCACATACATTCATATATAAAACCTTGGGTCACAGTCTGTACACGTTAACTCCTTGGTTACACTTTATCAAGCAAAGAAGGGAAGAGGGATAAGACAGAAATAAATCGCATACTGACAAAGAAAGATATTTTCTGAGTGATAATAGTGTTTTTACCCACAGAATGATATACTCTGAGTGTTAATACTGTGTTAGTTTTCTGAGTATTTCTTGCAGATTTTCAAATTATCTAACTGATTTACAGCAGAGAGACTTTCTTTTGATAAAGTAAATTATAATAAGAAACAGTAAAGAGAGTTGATAACAAAACTGTGTATAGTTTCGAATAATTTTGGCTCTAATGATCGACCAATGAAATTAGACGTACGTATGTTTAAAAAAAGAAAAGAAAAAAGGTAGTTGTATATATCAAGTTAGACCGAAACATCTTCCACATCAGAATGCATACAGAGCTGTCTATATGACATTATTTCAACCTATTTGTGTACAACAAAGATAAAACACTTTAGCTCGTTTAGGACTTCGGATCAAAATGCAACATTTATCCAAATTTGTCCACGACAAAACTAATGTTAAATATATATTCACACACACACTAGAATATTAGTCATTTTATTTGTAATAAAATTATTTTTAAAATAAAGTACAAATATTTTTTGTAAAAAATTATATTTTTACCTTGATTTACATGAAAGTCAAACCGTGACGTACTAATGTTTAGAAAATTCCTGGATGTATCAAGTCATTATCGTAGTATATTCCGAATACACTATTTTTTTTTTCTGCGCGTGAATCAAAACATACCTAGATTATTAGCTCTCTGTCTTTTCTATTCAGCTGGTTAGTTGGTTGTTGTTGTGTTTTTTTTGACATTCTGAAAGATCAAAGGTTATAATGAAAAATGTGCTACTAAATAATGGTAATTAGGGATAAGGCAGTTCGTGACTTCACTATCGTTTTTAATCATAACGATGTTGTTCTATAAATGGGCTGTGAGTGAAGATTTTAAAATTCAGCGGTGCGTGACACAGACGATCGTTTACTTGTAGAAAGAAGTCCATTGTGACGTCAAATAAACCACTTGTTTCATCGTGTTAAGAACATACAGTGAATGTGCTAGTGTGTCTCAGATAAAAATAAATAAAGATAAAACATTGGTACAGATTTACCTTGTTCTTACAAAATAGTTTCTCAAGCTCTGATCAACATGGCCAGCGTAGTTAGATACGTAAAGCCTTTCTTTGTAAAATGTCGTGATACGTATATATATTTAAAAACACAAATACACAATTGTAATTAATATTGACCTTAGAAGTACTTTCTCAATCTCCGACTGGCTCACTCTGATGGTCATGATTATTTACTCTGTCACTATAATATGAACTGTAACCACCGTCTATAAAAAAAACTGTGTCTTGTTTGTTTTTGGAAAGGGCGAGCATGTTTGGTGTGACCGAGGATTAGAACCCGCGACCCTCAGATTACGAGTCGAGCACATTAACCACCCGACCATGCTGAGCCAAACAGTTTTATAAGACGTTGTCAATATGATAAAAATGAAAATTAGTTTAATAAAAAGACAAAATAACTAGTTTTATCTAACATTTCAGTCGCTATCCTGTTGCCCTCTTCAAGTAAGTCCTGAAAAGAACTACTGTTTGGTAGAAGCCAGGATTCGATCCTGGTTTTTCTTGATCAAAAACTGGTGCGTAATCCGCTTGATAAAACAGGGTGTATATGGGTGTGTGTTTTCTCATAGTAAAGCCACATGTTCCTACCGAGGGGAATCGCACTTCTTATTTGAGTGTTGTTCGTCCGGAGACTTACCACTCTTCCACGTAAAAGACTTCAAACAGGAAACAGCAAACCATGTTTTAATTTGGAGTATCTTTATAAACCGTACCCATTTAACCTGGAGATATTACTGGTAAATAACAATCATTTTGGTTGTTAAGGTGTTGCATCATCGTCACCAGTTTGATTTTTTTGCTCTTTTGTTTTTTTGTAGAGCATGGACACATTGGGCTATCTTATATATCCACTGAATCTAACCTCAGGATGTAGCGTTACACGTCCGTAGACTTACCGTTGTCACATTGGAGGTCCGGCGTGGCCAAATGGTTAAGGCACTCGATTCGTAATCTGATGGTCGCAGATTCGAATTCCCGTTACACCAAACATGCTCGCACTTTCAGCCGTGAGGGCGTTATAACATTACAGTCAATCCCATTATTCGTTTCTAAAAGAGTAGTTGGGTGGTAATGACTAGCTGCTTTCCCTCTAGTTTTACACTGCTGAATTAAAGACGGCTAGCGCAGATAGCC
Organism: Carcinoscorpius rotundicauda; assembly: GCA_011833715.1. Lineage (NCBI taxonomy): Eukaryota > Metazoa > Arthropoda > Merostomata > Xiphosura > Limulidae > Carcinoscorpius > Carcinoscorpius rotundicauda. The sequence goes on along the minus strand of CM022405.1, from coordinate 24,940,509 downwards.
CTCGTGTCGCTTTGTGCGAAATTCAAAACAAACCAAACCCATCGGAAAACTCAGAAGACAAATAAGTAAACCAACAGCGTCAACAGATTATAGTCCTCATCTTGTCGATTCCAATTTAGCTGTAATTTTCGTACGTACATTAAACACCTTACAACTATATACTAACAAATATATTTAATTTAATAAGTGTTTATATTATAAATGTATTTTACATGTTGGGAATGTTTTAACACATTTAATACTTGATATGCTAAATAAGAATTGCCATTAAATTTGAAACACATTTCTAAATATGTAAACCTAGTGATCGATTCCCAACGTTATTTGTAGAGTGTAGTTGTGAATTAAAGTAAGTTATATCCTTAATCTTGCTTCGAATATACAAGAGGAACGCGACAGAAAGAAAGAAATTACAACAATTTTTGTTCTTAATAAACCGCCACCGTCAATATTGCTAAATGAAATGATTTTAAAACAATAGTTAGAGATTTTAACCTTTAGGATTCCGTATTCTTTGAAATCTGACACTTTCCTATAAAGTCGCGTACATTGTTGCTCTAAAATTATTTATTTAAATAGTACACGTATTATTCTTTATCGTTAAACCGTAGTTTTAAGAGCACGAAGGCGTGGGATTTAAACTTACTTATAACATATTAATCGTTTTCTCAAGTCAATCATTCAAACGTTTAGAATTCAAAATGGCACCTTACGATATAAAATATGTTACTTGTAGCTTTCATTATGTTCTTGGATTCGTATTTTGATTAGGTTATTCGTTAAAATAAATATACTATTCGCTGAATCAAACACCTAAACACTATAAACAAGGCATATATTTCAAAGTTTCTGTGATAATAATTAAACACTCATCTTAGTGTTATTGTACCTCACTAGATGGCAACACATTACGACAAACGAAAGAACGGACATTATTTGGGCATATCGTGCAAGGCAACAACAACAATAAAAACCCAAATGGTTTAGTTGTTTCAAGTAAATTTCAATTAACGATAACTTTTTATATGTCTTGATTGATCTTTGTGCATGTTCTTACGCTTTCAACATAAATGTTGTAATTTTAGTATATATTTCAGGTGTTTTTATTGTTGTTTTTTTTTACTAAAAGTAAGACGTAAAATAGGCTTATAAAATGAAAGTGTTTCTCCATGGTTCATAAGCAAGCTTGAGGTATTCATAAGCTAAAAATACGGGCCCAACACCTACAGTAAGCGCAACACATATGAGAAGCACTTTTTAACTGAATAAATATTTTACTCTGTGAATATTTCTAAATATATGTATATATATTGTTGTTGTTCAAAATGTTGCTTAGTAAAACCATTAGTTCAGGCATAAAGTTTCTTTATTTGTTTTCAGGAGATATCAGTAAAGCCTTAGGTTAGTCACTATTAGTAGTATCTCTTGTTTATTAGTTTAAACTCTACAAGCTATCTTCTCACAGAGGTTTCTGATTTCAAACTAATATGCTACAGGGAAGGCAGCTAGTCAACAGCACTCACCTTCAGCTCCTGGACTGCTGTTGTCTGATCGAATAGTGGAATTTGATAGTTTCTATTGTTTTGCATCCACGGTCACAAAGTGTTGAGCCATTAGTTGTTTATTGTTGTTGTTTTTTTTGTAGTATCCAGACTCCAGGCCTTAGAGTTCCTAGTCGAGTCATTTTATTCTAATCCCAGCCACTCGGGTTATTTGAATTACTTTATAAATGCGTTATTTATGTTTCATTTGCATTTTAGTTTGTTACAAGAGAGTAACGCATCTAAACTAATAATAAAGATCTTTTAAAGCTATATTTATCTGTATTTTGTAAAAGTGTTTGGATTTTAGTCGAAATACAAGTTAGTAACTCGAATTTTGGATACATTTAAAGACGAATATATCCACTCACATATAATATATCATATGACTTACTCCTTTAGTTTGGTCTTCTTTAACCTAATGCGGTATTTTGTTCAGTGTAGACAGCAAATAATTGTTCAAAAATATAATAAGAGTAATTTTTGAAACCACAACAGCTACGTAAGCATGGTCCAAAAGATACTTGTAACACGGGTGCCAATAATTCTTTAAAACAAACAAAAAAGATGAAAAATAAATAATATTTTAAAGATTAACTTAGGCAAGCTTTATATATTTTTAAGATTATCTTCTGATGGTTTAACGGTTATTTTACAGATTTTCAATGCCAACATCCAGAGTTCAATAGTTATTGGAGAGAGAACAGATAGTTCCTTATTTGACTCTTATTGTAAAATAATCACGGTGGACAAAGCACAGATAGTTCATTATTTAAAATAAGAAGCATTTACACATATTAATGATAAATGAGGGTTATGAAACAACTGGAAAGAATAAGCACTGACATCGAAGAGTGAATGGTGTTAGTCATATATTTATGTAAGGATAATTGTGAAAATAATTTTGTGAAAATGTTTCCAAATACAAATATAGTATACATTTATTATCAAGTACATGTTTTTTTGTTTTATTTACATTATAACTACAATATTGAAAATAAATGTATAGTGTTTATCTGTTATTAAAATATACTTCTTTTTCTATAAATAAAGACCCCCCAGTGGCTCAGCGGTATGCCTGCGGACTTAAAATGCTAAAACCGGGTTTCGATACCCGTGGTGGGCAGAGCACAGATAGCCCATTGCGAAGCATTGTGCTTAATTCAAAACAACAACAGCTATAAACAAAGTTCGAAAATAAAGTGGGCGACTTCTTTGTGACACACGATGAATTAATTCAAAATAATATAATAATTTGTTTGCAGAAAAGCACAATACTACACAAGGGGCTGTCTGTGCTATGGCCATCACGAATATTGAAACCCGGTTTCTAGCGTTGTAAGTCCAAAAGAATACTGTTGTGCCGCTGGAAAACATAATAACAGAAAACGAGTCATTGTTAGAAAAGAAAACTTGTTTTTAAACACAATATAATATTTCAGTAATTATACAAATTTAATGCTGTCGAATTTTACACTAGATGCTAGAGACACCTAGTGCGTGAAAGTCAATACTCTCTGAACCTTAGGAGAACTACGATTCACTTGGATCGGTCAAGTTAAAGCACTGTACTTATGATTATAACCTGTCTTTGCATATAATATTTTGTACTCAAAACGTGGATTCTGTATAATCTATAAGATACCGTATAATTTACTAACCTTAATGACTAAATGAGTTAGATATTTATTATGGAAAGGACTTTAAGACTTCCTGATTAGGCTTATGGCACTGACAGCTCGCTCAGCAATTCCGTCGTCTGAGCCACGACCTCTGGAATTTTCACAATCTAGTAAAAGTGTAGGAGGTAAACGCGCTTATATCAGTTCATCTACCGATTCAACATCTTTGAAAGGTAAAAACCTCGTTGATTTCCTCATTTACAGTTGTTTTTATTTTCGTGGTCTGCAGCAATTAATAAAATTTGTTCTCCATACATAATCTGTATTGTTACTTTAAATTAAAAGTTAAAAATGGATAGTGGTACTCATTATTAATCATACTGAAACTGAAAGAAGGCAAAGCGTTTGTAAATTTTATATTTCACCGTAATGCATAAGTGTTAGACTTCCACTTAAAGGATTTTTACGACTTAGTAATATTCCTGAAAGTTCGGACATTCAGTGACAACGTACTTTTTTGCAACGGTAACATTAACGCCAGTATTAGTTCATGTGATACAAAGAAACTAAATACCAACAACAAAACAAGTCATAACTTCTAGCTGGGGAGCATTTCTGCTGTACCATGACCTAGGCTATATACCTAAATACTTTTACTTTCTAAAGAAAACGTATTTCCATCATATTTAACAAAACAAGAAAAACATTAAATAATGTATTGATCTTAGGTTGAAAAGTGTCTTCTGTTGCTATTTATAACACTGTTGTCATCATTCCAGTGCTGCAACTTGTACTAATTCATATGTGTAGGAAAGTGCACAGTTATAATATTGTATTACTCATTTTAATGAGTACCATTGGGAAGATGGAGTGGTAGGAGCTGAAGGTTGATTGTTTATTAGTCATATTCATGCATATTGTCTTTGTTTTTGTTTGAGAGATAGTAATTAGAAGGCAATGACTGAATAGGAATCACAGAACAAATATTTATATACTGCAATGTGATTTGTAATCATGCACCAATTTGTAGTTAATGCATTGTAACTTTAATTTTTTAATCTGAACACAGGTTTGAGACAATTGTTGTCAGATTTTGGTAGTGTTAACAATAAATATTTATTGTTAGTGATAAATAAAATTATTGGAGAGTAACTATAATATAGTGGTAACCAAAAGTAAGCTGAAATAAAAAAATAAACTTCCTATAATATACTATTATGAGGTAGAGAGTTTATAGTGCATTAAAGCTCAATTCAGAATATCAATTACAAGACTCATGAATTATAAATTAACTTTACCTTTGGTTCAAGTTAATTTAACTAAAACTTAACTGTTAAATAAAATATAGGTGTTTTATTAGATATGTTTTCTCTCATGACAAGAATAGGTTCTGTTTTAAGAAAAACAAACATGTACATGATTAAAAAATGAAAAATACACTAACCTATGTGACTAATAGCTTTGAAAGTTTGGGAATCCCAATTTATAATTGATACTCTTGACATCAACCTAGCATATATTATGAACTCTGCATAACTTGTATATATATGAAACATTTTAGATATGTATGTTGTAGGGTTTAAGAATGTCATTTTGACGAGTCTACTGGATCTAAGAATTTATTTTAATTATGATGTTATACAAGTGAATCAATTATTTTATGGCAAAGAGTAATTTTTCGATATATTACAATGTAATTCATAAGTATGAGTAAAGATTTTTTGCTTTTATTTTAATGCATATTGGAATTACTTATATGTATACACATGCAGTCATATCATATTGATAAAAAAAAGTATTTTCTAAAAGACCAAATTTAAGGTTTGATTTTGAAATGCATGTCTTTAACATTCATACATGGTGGGCTTATTCCTTGTCTAATTGATTAGAACTGAGATAAAAAAAGCCTTATTTTTTGAAATAAACATTTGCTAGCATGAGTGCTTAGAATACTGATGCCAGTATTTATGCCAAAGGAATAGCTTTGTTCAGGAGAGGAATGATTGTAGTTAAGGTGACTGGAGTAATAGTCGTGCTAAGTTTAATTTCCCCATATCTTATAATTATATGTTAAAAAGAGGTTTTGAAATTATGTTCCAGTTTTCTTATTAATTGGACAGCTGTAAGTGTATAGTATACACATATTTGACCTATTAATCTCTACCAGTGTGTGTTTAAAAGAGATTTATCATCTCAAACGTCTTTAGATTGTACAGTATTATAGAAATGCTGTACTTATAATATATAATTTTCTAAAAATACTCAATTTAAACTGTCTTAGAAAACATAAGCAAATGGAGTTTTAGAGGAAGTTTACAGTTTGTAGTTCTTGTTAGTCAAAAACTTAAACATTTAAAAACAAGAAATCCAGATTATGTAGATATATTGAACTGTGCCACTTGTACAATTAAAAGAAGTTATGAACTTTTGTGTGGGCACATTGTCTCAAAATCAGATTTTCTGCTGTTATAAGGATAGGAAGTTAACACTTGTGAAGTTGTCAACAATCTAAACTTTAACTTTTCTCATAAAATATTTTTTTTCAGTTTAGGAACTTTAAGTACACATTGCTTTGTTTATTAATAACAACAATATATATTCATGCTTTTATTACATATTAAGGTTAAGAATTATGAGTTATTAAGATTATATATATCTGATTTTAGGCATTATAATTGTGTTTACTTATTAAGTTGTATTAAGAGCTGTGCTAGTATAGGTATAAATCAAAAATTTGTGGACTGAGTTTTGAAAACTTGAGATTAAATAGGTAAATTTATTGTAGTGTACAATATAAAAAGTTTTTGCAATATAGATTTTCAAGTTTTGAGTATTTTGTTATTAAAGCTACATATATTTGCTTGTTTCTTATGGAGTTTATACCACATTTCTTGGGAAGAAATTCCATGTTAACAAATGTCCATTAAGTTTAGTTTTATTACTGATTTATCACATGTTGTTTCTTTAATGTATTGGCTATTTTAAGATGTACATGTATCTCAGTAAAACCAAACATTGTGTACTTTTATATTTTTCTGTATGTGATTATTAAAAAATATGGTATTCATAATTATTATGTGGCATTTATCAGATATTTAAATATAACATATTCAGTTCTTTTCTACTGAGTGTGTAAGCTAGCAAAATATTTCTTTCCAAATAAAGAATAAACAATTATGTTTTCTTGAATCGTATTCACACTTAACTCAAGAACATATAAATTACTTTAAATTAGTAAATTATGTGACGTTCTGGAATAGATTAAGCAACTGCATATAGGATGTAACTATATATTATGTTGCAAGTGGTAGAAGATTTACTGTATTTTTTCTTTTCTTTTTTTAAAATCTGAACGGTACATTTTTTTGCCTCTGTCGTGGAAGAGAGACAGAGTACAAACTTTTTTCATGGCTCCGCCATTTTTTGACCGATTTGAGAACTAATTATAGTTTCAAACTCACAAGGTCATACCTTTTTGATTGATGTATTTGACCACGTTCAAGATCTCATAGATTAACTTATTCTAATTTTGCCTAAAATAACTTCAGTTTGAGGGTAGGCTGTAGGGACCCGTCTGAGTAATAAAATCGAATCAGGAATACGCGCGCCTCACACTTCGTATTGTTGGCGCACAGAAATATAGATAATAAAAAGGGGGAAAATTTCTCAAATATTAATAAACTCTGATCCTCCCGAAAGGAATTTGAAATGTCACGCCTATTGAGGATTCCCTATTGTTTACTTTTAACGTTGCTTTATTGTCAAAATAACAAACAGTTAGTTGCTAATATTTATATGTATCACTTTTAATAGTTATTAGTATGAAAGATAAACATGTTTTACAATAGCTGTTTTATACGTGTGCATTAAAAGTTCACATTATTTGAAAGACAAATTAATTTTAAAACTTTTTATCTTTATATTATCTTCACTGTAACATTTTCAATTACTTTTCATTGAAATCAGAATAGATTGTATCAGTCGTGAAAAATGTTTAAGGTAGGCACAGATATTAAACTTCCGGCACAGGTACATGAAGGAAAAACGTAATAGTGGGTGGGGTAACATTCTTGTCACTCATATTGTTAGAAAGGAATTAAAACAAGTTAAATTTGCAAAATTTTTTAACATTATAGTGAAAGAAAACACATCATACTTATATCTTAGTAAATGTTTCACGTAAAATAATATTTAAACAAAAATATTTATGGAAACACATAATCTTGATTAAACTCATCAAATCGATTGAATGCAAAAAGAAATCGAAATTGTCAATTTCTCAGTCTTACAAATAATATAGGAATCAGGCCCGGCATGGCCACCTGGTTAAAGCACTCGACTTGTAACCCCAGGTCGCGGGTTCGAATCTCTGTCGCGCTAAACATGCTAACTCTTTCAGTCCTGGGGCGTTATAATGTGACAGTCATCACCACCCACCGTCAACTCTTGGGCTACTCTTTTACCAAAGACTAGTGAGATTGACCATCTGCCTTCCCTCTAATCTTACACTGCTAAATTAGGGACGGCTAGTGCAGATAGCCCTCGAGTAGCTTTGCGCGAAATTCAAAACAAACAAACAAAATATAAGAATTATAGTTACACTGAGGGGAATAAAACCCGCGGATTTTAGCGTTCTAAAATCGTTGACTTACCGCTGTACTAGCGGGGGACTATTTGTTGAAGATGTAGCGGTCTGGAAAAGTGCTCCCAGCAACAAACCTCCAACCAGTCCTGAATAGTATAGAAGAGTACTGCCAGAAATATAGAATACAAATTAATATTCCGAAAACCCAAGTAATATCACTCAGCAGATTAAATAAACTAAAAAAAGGTCCACCCAAGTTATACATGAATAGATCACTTTTACTGAGTGATACTTTTGGAAAATGTCTAGGATTAACTTGTGATACTAAATTAATGTGGTTACAGCATACAAATAATATCCTTATAAGAATCTGGAAAATAGCAGATTATGCAATACGTTTTTCAGGTAAAAATCAAGGCACATCACCTGATAATATAATAATAATCAACAAAACATACATCAGACCTCCAGGGTGTTCGGAAAGTCATTGTGCAGTTTTGTAATCATATTTTATTCAGTCTATTTGAAGCCAGCAACTGAAAGCAGTGTTTAGAAACAAAATAAGAAGGATCCAGGTCTGTATTGATGTCAACAGGGGTCACTTTCAACATTGTTTATAATTGTCATTCATAGTTACCTCCTGTATTCTATATTGAAACATGTCTGTTAATAAATATATAAGTGCACAGTGACTTTCCGAACACCCTATATAATAGAATACGCATCTCCCGCCTGGATAAACATAACACAAAAACAATTACATAAACTACAAAAAATACATTGATTGATTGATTTAGTGTTTTATGGCACAAAGCAAACAAAAAATACAAAATTCAATCTTAACTTCAGCCTATAAAGTACCACGTAGCGCTTCATCCACATTCATGCAGAAGTACACAATCATAGATACAATATCTGTAAGACTCTTGCATAATACACTAAAGTATTTTAATAAAAATTGGCTTAAAAGTGATTTAATGTATGATCTCGATAGGTACTACGAACATGATGAACATCATCCTAAGTACCTCTCTACTATCAATATATATTTAAGAAATATAAAACAGGCTGGCCACCATGCACTAGACGTTTAAAACTAGTTTTATTTTATTTTTTCATTCGTTTATTTTATTTTATTATTAGTTTTTCACTTCTCCAATAAATATATATGAAAATAAAGAATTGTATATATACATATATACAAGTGAAGAAAAATAATAAAACAAGAAAACAAATAGAAATATTGGGAAAAAATAAATAATGAAAAAAAAAAGGCAAATGAAGACTATACATGGTCATTGCCCTGAAAAGGGCCTGTGTACTGTGGGATACTCTGGCTCAAAGTCCACCCAACAACACATTCAAACGAATAGACAACATGAAAGTTAGGGGTGAAGGAAGAGGTCTCGTGCACCTGATCCTCCTAGGTATTCAAAAATTAACATATCCAAATACCCACACGTAAGTAAATACTTAGAAAGTATTTACTAAGCATTTTTTGTCTTCATATTGTATATTTTGTTATGTATAGCTATAAACTAAATAACAAAAGTTTGGGCCTAATAAATAAACTGGTATAGTTTTTCTTTTCTCAATCCAAGAAGTATGTATTTGTTCAAAGGACTACTATTAATTACATTTAATAACAAAGTATATAAAATAATTACTTCCACTACAACATACGTATTTAGATAATGAATATAGGAGTGTTTTCATGCCCATCAGCGTCGATGTAAATAAATAAATATATATATATATATAGAACATTCTAATTGAATATAATTCAGTAGACTTGCAGTACGTGCTCTAAGGCATAGCAGCAAAGTTGTCGTAAATACAGTGAACCGAATTTACCTTACGTGTAGCATACGTTTGCATATTTGTTGAAATTATCTATGAATGAACAAATTTCATTAAATGACATTGCTAATGTACTAGCTTTTTGTTGTATTAAAACTGGATCGTTGTTACGCCGAGTTGCGTGCGTTATGAATGGAAATAGAAAACGAGAGTATATTTTGTCATGCATCCGCTGAAAAGTAAGCTGCAAACTAAATAACGGAAAAGTTAGGGCCTGAACAATGGTGTAGTTTTTCTCTTTTCAATCCAAGAAGTATGTATTTGTTCAAAGGTTTGGGCGTTAGAGAAAAGTTTAATATATTTGTTCAGGTTCTGACGTCAATGAAGTGTTGTAATGCTATACATAACTCGTATCGTATATCAATTATTTACGAAAGGAGGTATCCATGAAAACTTGTTATGTAAATACATTTGACATAAATGAAATGAAGTACTGTTTATGGGGAGAAAAGAAACAAAGTTGTAAGTAATAATCTGAGGCTCGACAAGTGGCCGTAAGCATTCAAACTCAACGATGTTTAAAAACGCATCTCCCTGATTACCCGTTCTTCAAATTTAATGGTATCACACCCAAACTCTTGCGTGTACACGAATATGTTAATTTTTAAAATCAGATTTAAACGTTATTAAATGCTTAAGGTCTGTTCTGTAGTGTAGACCTTATATGATAAAGCATATGCTTTGCAGTGATCATCTGTTGATTATCAGTGGATAAACATAAATTAGAAAAAGTGGGATCTAGCAAAGAAAGATGATAAAGGTTTGTCTACGATTATGATGTTTTACAATCCTATCGTTACATTTGAAGGTCGTAGAATTTTTAAACACATTTTTTTTAAATTACTTGTGCATCAAATTGTTTCTGCATCCGTAATTTTGTTAGTCGAGTGTCCCAAATGAGCCACACAGGAAAAGAATAAAAGTACTATAACTATTAAAATTAATTCCACTATGCAGAATCACTATTTTTATGTAAAATCCATGGAAAATAAGTAATTTATCCCATTGTTTTAACAAACCAACGCATAAAATTTCTCAGTATACTTCACATACTAATGACCAGGGGGAAAATATCCAAAAATATACAGATTATTCCTTTAGAACAAGAGACAAGTTAATGAAAAATTTAAAATACAGTTTGAATGAGGCTTAGTAGTTATAGTGTAAAACGTGTTTAAGTTGAAGAGTATTTTATTACAAGTTTTAAAAATTGATTTTTTGAAAGAAGTACAGTGTTTATAGAATAGGATAAACTTGTGAATTTTGCCTATTTAAACCTATAACTTAGAAACGTATCGCAGGGTTGGCAGCTAAGTGAACAGTCTGCGAAGTGCGAGTTTCAATTCTAGACATCTTTAAAAAAATGTATTTATTCAGTTTACTTGCGATCATAGTGGTCTCGATAAGTCATTTTGCCATTCAAATGACTTCCTCGCTCGCTCAGCAAGTCCAAGATTGTTAACTTGTATTTATTGTTCAGTTCTTTGAAGCAAATCGTTTCACATCATATAGTTTCCTGTTGCTAGGTGACGTATGCTGTTGCTATCTATCTCGTTTGTTGGAGATTAATTCCTCTTGTTTTTTTCTGTTGTTATTATTTTACTTCAAATGATTCTTAATGCTGTTGTCGTCATCATGTGGGTGTGTTAGCGTCATAAGTTAAATTATTGATTGGCTTTGACCGTTGACACTTAACTATATCAGTAGAGAAAGCGCAAAAGTAAGACTCACGTCAGGTAATATGCTTATTTGAAATTAATAAAGAAGCATAGTTTGATGACTAGCATATCGCGAAAGAAATCGACAAATTTTTATTAATACTTTATTTCGTATGTATTATAAGGTTACTTTTTCGCCTATGTTCGATTAACATGTTTTCTTTAATTTACTGCCAGGCTAACAAGTATAGATGACATGTCTTTTATTTTTATTGTACTGTGTGTTTATGTTAGTACCTAACTTTCTGTTTTTAGTCTTTATTTGATTTTTTTTTCTATTTCCTTGTTTAATGTTTTATATTAAACGCTTATATGAAACAGGAGATGATTGCAATTGGAACCAATCGTTTATTATTCGCTACTTATAAAACATTTTCCCGTTAGGGGGCTGAAGGCCGCCTGGAGGGAGTCACCTGTTTTAACTACTTACAAAAGTAGTATGTTATATATCAGTCAGTCACTAGACGCTAATTTGACGCCATATAAGGGACGCTTAACGCTGCAGTTTATACTGTTGTGACGCCATTAAAATGTGCGCATGCTATGAATCACGAGAATTGTCTATTCTGTATACTATAACAGAGCAAAAATTAAAATTATTTGTCACGTCTAATTATGGTTTTATTTACTCTTGGACCCTGCATAAGTACGTTTAGTTTATTTCAGTATACGTACAAGAACTATTAATATCTACATTTGTTTTACTAAGGCCTCGCATGGCCTAGCGTGTTAAGGCGTGCGCTTCGTAATCTGAGGGTCGCGGGTTCGCGCCCGAGTCACGCCAAACATGCTCGCATTCCCAGCCGTGGGGGCGTTATAATGTGACGGTCAATCCCACTTTCGTTGGTAAAAGAGTAGTCCAAGAGTTGGCGGTGGGTGGTGATGACTAGCTGCCTTCCCTCTAGTCTTACACTGCTAAATTATGGACGGCTAGCACAGATAGCCCTCGAGTAGCTTTGTGCGAAATTCCAAAACAAATAACATAATTCAACCGAAATTAATTCGCATGATATGTCAGTTTTGGCTCTGAAAAAAAAAGTTGTATGAATTTGTTTAATTCCTTAAAAAATCATTATAGTGTATGACAGATAAAACCACTGGAATGGAAACAGAAGTCATTAGTTTTATAAATGTAATGTTGATTTTTTTTGTTAACATCAAATCTGCGAGTGTTTAGATCAAATTTGGTGATTGGGTGGGCTACAGAGGGTTTCACGTTTTCCTGTATTCAAGTGTAATCTCATAAATAGCTCGATGTGTTAACCTAAAGAAGAACAACATTTTGCTGTCTAAATAACTCCTCTCAATCGTTTTCAGCCACTAAGAAGCAGAATTAAAGGGTTAGCCACAAATAGTTAGCAGAAATAGTTGAAGTGTTCGTATTGGCCAAATTAAAAAAGCATTGGATCGTCAATGGTCTGAAACGGAGATAAACCATTGAATGATCTGTATTCCCTCATTTGCATTGCCGATGTTGTTGTTGCTACTGCTCGCGCCATCATAGCTGTTTTTGCTACTACAACTACTGCTGCTATCTCATTTTTCATACACTAGAATAACTATTGCAACAGATTTGGCTAGTAATTTGTCTCTGCGTTTACAATCACAGACTATGACAACAAAGTCATTGATAACTGGACATGCTACAATACTGTTCTTGCACACGTTTCTGGTATATACCGTCCTCTGTCTATACGGTCTTCTATCGACAGATCTTGTGCAAAATGCAGAGAATACGGCTTTATATAACTGGAGAACCAGATATTATAATATGCAACATAGATATTCATGACTATGTTTGACGTAGGAATATACATAGATATGCAAGTTTTACTCTTTTATAAATTGGAAACTTGTGCGAATTCGTCTATGCTGGTAGGTTGTTCAGATTCCAGGTACCACAAAAAATTTGAATCTGTATTTAGAATTTAAACAAGAAACAGAGTGCTGGAAAGCCGTTTGGGAATCAACACAAACGGCTTGCTGACTGGGTATTAAAATATAATGTAAACTAGAAATATGATACAATGTTATAAAAAATAACTTTTTTTAGTAATTTCTTTACTAAACCTTTATGGCAAAGTATTTAAACCACCAGTTGGGCCTAGTGGTTAGACCAAACACCATTATACAAATATACAAGGCTTACATCCGTCCACTAATAGAGTACGGATGTCAAGTAACATACAATATGTCAAACAACACACTCCAGAAAATCCAAGTTCAACAGAACAGAATATTAAAATCTGCATTTATCCTACCATTATTCACGCCAACAAATTATATACATCAAATTAGCAATTTACAACAATAAGAGATAGAATAACGGAAATATCACTCAAATATTATCTAAAAGCAGAAAATAGAAACAAACTAACGGCATCACTACACAAATTATCCAGTGCAACAACAAAGTACATTTCACCTTACAACATATTTCAAGAATCACAAATTACTCAACAAAGAATGTAAATAAATAAATCTGTGTCATTAACATGTATTCCTTTTTTCTTTTCTTTTTTTCAGATACCGGGCACACGACAGGCAAAACTTTCGGCGCCTGTCCTGTGAAAGTGGGTTTTCTCGGGGCACTCCCGTTTCCTCCCACTCCAAACACTTAGGCATTGGATTTCTAGACCCCAGCCCAGGCAACTTTATTGCCAGACCCTGAATCGCGCCGTTTGATTTGAATTGTATTCATGTTCACATTTACTTGACTTCCTTTCGGGACAGGTCCCGGCCTTTTTTTTCGGTGCTGCCTTTGCCTCTACCCAAAGAGTTAAAAATAATAATAATAATTAATAAAAAACAAACAAAAAACAACTTATTCCTAATAACAATTCACGAAAGGGGACGAAGAGGAACCACAACGTTCCTGAACACCCCAGTTGGAGAGAGAACTCTTATGATTTCTATCTCTCTAAACTAAACCCCTGCCACGTTAGTTTGAGTTTTTGAGTTAGTGGTTAGAGCATTCGACTCGCAATTTAAGGGTTGCGGGTTCGAATCCCAAAGAATCTTTTTTTTTCAGTTGTGTGGAAGTTATAATGTAAGGTCAGTTTCACTATTCGTTGGTAAAAAGTGTGGTGGCGACGAGTGGTGTTAACTGTGTTACTATTAAATCATGGACTATTAGCGCAAATATTCCTCGTTTACATTTATGCGAACTTCAGAACAAACCAAACTATCCTACGGTTGGCTAAGCACTGTTAATAGTGTCTTATTCTGTGACTTACAAGTTGTATTTGTTTTAAAATTTCCGGTTACAGTAGAAAGTATTGTTGTTATTAGGAAAGCAGGTCATTGAAGCGAATACTCTTCTTTATTGTATGAATTTACGGACCGACATAGAGGTGTCATAGTTGAAGTAACTGTTAATTTCGTACTTTCACAACTAAATTAGAATATATTTCTTTTTTTAGATATATCCAGATAGCTATTTTTATAAGTTTTCGGATCGGGCGTGGCTTAGTGGTTAGTTTGCTGGGCTGTGAATATGAGGGTTAAAGTTTCGAATCCCATTGCCAGAAAATCTCGCTTTGCAACTTAGGGTTTTAGGTGCATTTTAAGAGTAAAGAGCACATGGTTTATTCGATTTAAATAACACAAGGATTGATGATGGGTGCTGTTGACAAGTTGTCTTCCATCTAGTTTATCAGTTCAATATCAGAAACAAATTTCCATGCACATGTCCTGCATGTAGTTATGGCTTCCTTATAAACGTACAAAGGTTGTAAAGATGTACTAGTTTTTTTACGCAAGTAAATGTTACAAGCACAATAGTTATCCCGTAGGGTATTACATCATTTTGGCCTTATTTCTGTCTTTAGTTCATTTGGGCAAGAGCAAGGCCATCTCAAGTGATGGTATAGATACATTTACAAGTTAGCGTTAATTGTTGAACTCTCTTATATATGTTATATAAATAGTTATTAACATAGGTAATCTAAAGATTGCGGGGTACCACATTACAACCATCTGTGACTTGTATGGTATCACAGTAACCTTTACCCTGTACTTGTTCTTTGCGAATTTAGTTTCAGCTCTCTGTCCAGCCTCACTAGCCAGTAAAAGACAGCAGAAAATAGAACCTGGTCAGTTTGACTCAACAAAAACTGCTTCTGAATAAAAATCTCTTTCTTATTCACATATTGTAGTTACCTTGCTATTTGTGTTTGAAATATTAGTCTGCATGACATTTAAGGTTGGTTTTGGTTATTTGGCGTTTATTGGCACAAAGCAATTAGGCTATCTGCGGCGACATTTAAAGAACCGTATTTTGCGAATACTTTAACTACTTTACTGATATAAAAGGAACCTTTGCCCTGATATTTCAAGACCAATATGGTGTACATATTTATGCTGTTAAGATGAATTAAAGTACCTTTAAGAAACATATTACAGAGTAAGCCGTAAGATTAATTGTTTGCAATTCAAACAAAACTTAATAGGATTCTTTTCTTCATTGATCTTAGCGGGACTTGATGACCCTAGGTTTTGACTCATCGCAGATTCATTTGAGCAAAACGTTTAGCACATTGGTTATTTGATGTATTACATATTTCATGTTTAAGCAAGTAAATCTTTATCTCATTGAGCATCAATTTGATGTGATCTGGAGTCACTTCGTCGTTCATTTAGAATTTCCGGCCCTTATAGAAAGAACAAATATATATTTTCATAATGTTGTCATATACCTTTACAGAGAATTCGATACATTTTATTAAAACGACTGAATATGTAAATCGACAAGTTACGTGACATAACCACAGTCGATATAAAATCGCAGTGGAACCTTGTGTACCAGAATTAAATTTTGACATGATGGGTATTGTGTGATATCACCGAATATTGGTTGATTTTTGTAAGAGATACACAAGATATGAGAACTCACGAATAGAAACATCAATCTCAGTAGCCAAAATGGTATTGGTTTAGCAAGATAATATTTCGAGTCATACTTTCTTTTCAACCACCACGTACCACATGCTGATGAATGAAACAGGTATTCACGCTATTGCATAAGAAGATGTACTAGTAAAATATCTGGACTAAATACCTATGGATTTATGAGTGATTAGGACGTTGAAATAGGCACTGAGAAACAGACGTCCTAATAAACTAGATGGATTATGGAAAGTGAGTATGGATGCTTTAGACATGACAGCCTTACAACAGAGCTTACTGCACTGGAAATTACGACAGTGCAAGTCTATTGTTAAGATGCGCTGGCAAGGATAAATAGGACTTTCTGGGGAATATTTAGACCATCTTGTACACGTTTGCTAGAACCCGTTCCGACGAACAGATAAGCGTAGCTCTATTCCCTCCGTCCCCTGTCATCCCTTCTTAAATATTAAAATTTCGAACCTATGTACATATATATATAATATGTAATTGTGTGTTATATTATATTGAACTTGACTTAATGGAACTTTTATATATTTTTACGAATGTGATAATATTCACATTATGACATTGATGTATGAAATATACTACAAACGTAATGTGCAATTGTACTTTATAATGTAATAAAAGAAAAAAACAATACATTTCCAGGTGTCAAACAAATCACTCAGAGAAAAAGAAAGTAGAACAAAATACATTTGCTGATTTCATTTTAATATTATTTTACACAAAAGTTATTATAATGTAAGCTTTATTCTTTGTGTATTTTATGGTAGACATCATAATTGTATTTTATAGGCTAAGCCTACTGTTTACTTTTTTCACACATTTATTTTGTATGTGAGGATAAATATGTGATGTGTTAATAGATAGGCTTATAATACTATATTCTGAATCAAATGTTAACTTATTAAAAAATGTCAAGTTCACGTGTAATTTATTTGGGAAATGTACGTGTTAGTGATAAAATTACCAATTCTGTTAGCAGACTATAGACGCGTATGTCAATGAAAAATTTTCATTTTGCGCACTTTCACGTTATAGAAAATTGGCCTGCGAAGTGAAAGCGGCGTACAAACAGAGAAATTTGTTTTTTTCTGTACATATGAATTAAGTCAGTCTGTTTTGACATGTTTAAATATAACTATCCAAAATCAAATGTAGATGTACTTTGGCATTGGCTTTTGTTTTGCATTTCACGCAGGAAACTAGTTATGGTGTCTAGATTCAGAAACACAATAAAGGTATTTAAAATTGGATCCCTGCGTTTGTCAAGCAGCATCGCTTATTCTGCATTTTATTTCTCTTCTACATTGTGAGTATCTGACTTTTCATAAACTGACTGTTCTTTTCATTTATTGTTTCTCTGTATATGAAAAAAAAGTTCTCTGTGTGCATTTTGTATACATATATTGTGATGATTTTTAATGAATTTAATAAGCATTGTAATATTTGCTAGGATAACACTTTAGGTTAATGTCTTTTTTATCGTAGTTTTTCCCCCTACGTAGACACACATTTAGTGTTAATAGTAATTTAATCGTTTGTCCAGAACTCGTCAAAAAGAAAATATTAAGGTAGGCTATCTATACACAGAATTTTTCCTGGGTGAATACAGTTAAAAGACCTGCTGTATGCAAATGTTAATTAAAGGTATTTTATCTTTTGTTATACGTCATTAAATATGTGCTTTGTTTTGTGAAATATAAAAGATGATCTTGGTGCAATTCCTTTACAAACTGATTGTAAGTAATGAAAGATATAATTTTCTCATTGGGCACTGACAAAAAGTTGTCTTAATAGGACTCCTTTATGGTCCACTATATCTCATTAATTATGCACTTTTTCTCTAGTAAAAACGTAATCTATATATACAATTCCTTCACGTTTTATATCAGATTAAAACATGAAATCTTTAACTGTTTTTCTGCAGTTTTATCGTATGCAGTATTTTTTTCGCAGCTCAAAATTTGAATTAATTATAAAGAATTAGCATATTTTGTTTTTTAACTCACAATTGTTTTAATTCAATAAAGAGAAACGGTAGCGAACATATTTGAAAGTATATTCATCAACATTGTGGTTCTTTTCCCTCTCTTATTTTTAAGGTTTAGATCTCAAACGCATTTGGGAAATCTCAAAATAAATTAGAAGTATAATAAGTGAAATATGTTGTTTATGATACTTTATCTGTGTGGACAAACATATAAAAATAAAGTCCGTTTAAAAACATTTTTAACCGTTATGATCTTTCAGGATATCAGACCTGTCTTTAGCCAGAGGCTACTTAATACTGATAATCAATACTTTCTCCTGAGGCGGAGCGTTAGTAAAACGTCATAACTTGGAAAATATGACATCACACTCCGTGCGTTGGTTTGGATCGACATTCGCTTAGTTCACCATACTGTAGATAGTTATTTCCTGAATGTTTTGAAGTACATTATTAGTTTGATGGCACCTGAAAATAGCTAATTGATCTAGAAAACAACACACCTCATTAAGTTTCTGAAATGCTAGAATGACGTTTCAGTAAAGCCCCTCCCATTTTACTCGTGAATATTAAATAACTTGCTGTTAGTGATTGAACTTGAATATTTACTCTCAAAATATAATTTTTGCCACTTATACGAAAACTATTTGTGTAAGAATTAATGTACGTTCTAGCATTTCTTAACCCGATGAAAAGTAAAAAAATAGTGTTCATACACTCAGGTGACCGTAAGATTAAAGGAAATATATCTGAACTTTACTGTGGAGTTTGGTACGGTTTGTATTCTGGCCTGCACACCAGATGTTTAGCTTGGCGAGTCTTAATATGCCGCGAAACATATTCCACATTTAATTTTGAAGGTGGCACTCAATTCTGGTATTTGGTTTAAAATAACAGCATGGACTGTGTGTGCTGCTGAATTGTTGCCATCTTTCTGGTCAATGCTAATTTAGGGATGATGCCTGAATTATTTTTTTTTAATTTGGGGGAGGATCTGCTTTATGTGACGCATAAGGTATCCTTTAGGTGGAAGATACTAAATACCTAACTTTAATCTATTTTTTGTTAAGTTCTGGAGCAGGCATGGTCTAGTAGCTAACTCATCTGACTGAGAATCTGAGGGCTCATGGTTCGCGTCCCTTTATTGCCAAATTTGATCTCGAACCTTGGAATTGTGGTACATTAAGATTGAGTACCAAATTCCACTATAAAATTAAAGTAGCACAGCAATTGGCAGTAGATGCTATTGACTAACCGCTTTTCTGATGTAGTGTTTCCCAACTTTTTCACTGCAGCGCCACCTTCGGCAAACAGTGAACACTCACTACCCCTTCTAATACATTTTAAACAGTTAACATATTTTATTAAAGTGGTAATTGTTAAGGCAGTAATAGTCAATTCTTATGGCGTAATTAATCAATGGGACCAAGTAGGACAGGTGGCTCTGATCACTCGACTATCTGTCTGGGGATTTGAATCCTTGTCACACTAAGTGTGCTTGTCCTTTCAGCTGTGGGGAACGTTATAATGTCAATGTCAGTTCCACTATTCGTTGGTAAACGAGTAGCGCAAGAGGTCGGTGTGATGACTAGCTGCCTTCCCTCTAGTCTTTCACTGTTAACCTAAGGACGGCTCGTGCAGATAGCCCCCGTGTATCTATGTGCGAAATTCAAACTAATTTAACAAATTTAACTTCGAAACCCTCCAAACTTTTCTGTCCGCTCCTGCTACACTCGCAAAGTTTCCTGCCCCTGAAATTTATAAAAGCTCACTAGGCGGCGGTATCGTTTTAGTTGGGAAACTCTGCTCTGATTTAAGTTCAAAATGAGAGACAGTTCGTGCAAATGTTCCGTGAATTTTCAAAACAAGCACTCAGACTGTCAAACTAGCTGTGAGAGTAGCATGATACAATTTCTTCTGTTGTGTGGGTAAACAAATTATGTAATTTATGAAACTTTTGAATTTTCTACTTGATATTCAAGCGACTTTAACTTCTAAAGAAATTAGTGTGTAATAAAAGCAGTATCGGTAGCAACGAATCCTATATCTCAGCTCGGTTTTACATGGCGTTATTTGAACTACAATCTGTAGTAATTAATTACCCTTGTGTTTGGCTATTGAGGCATAAGGTAAAGTTTTCGAATTCCCTGATGCATTAATTTCGTATCGTCAGCCATAAAGGTGAGAAATTTCACTGCTGAATAGACAAAACTAACGATTTTACAACCACTGTGTGTCTTATTGCAATTTTTACGCTTAAGATAGAAGTACTGATTATCTTGCTCATATAAAAAAACGCATTGTAATTAGACATTGCTCAGTAATATTTCAAATTTCATACAGAAGAGATCGGTTGGAAGGATGAAATATTAGGGCATCCTAATATTTAAAAATAATAAACAGTGAATCAAAATTTTCTTGAGGCATAAAATAATAATTACCAATGTTTTCAGTAGCGTTATGTTATGAAGATGAATTATTTAATTGGTAAAATATGATTTAACGTGAAAAATTGGGAAACGTGTGTGATGGAAGAATTAGTATATGCATAAATAGAATAATAATATTTAGGTTTCAGACGACGGAATAAATAATTGCGTGTATGTGTTATTTTATATTTAAGCGCTAACTTTAATAGAACTCAGTCAAGGTTTTTTCATAGGTCTATTCTGTTTTGCTTTTACGTTATTGTAAATTTGAGGAACGGAAAAGCAATTTTAGGTTTTGACGCTTTGAAAACGTTTTTACCTTAATTCTTGCTACCAGCATTTATCACGTAAAATATATATCCTTTTTATACTGTGAAATACCCAAGCTGTACTTGGCAGAAGTTTTCTGCCATGTTTTCTGAAAAAAAAATTTAAATGGATAAATATATTTCAAGTCTATCCCACATTACAAACTCTTCGCAGCATAATATCTTTGGATGATTTGACAGATATATCTCTCTCTGATATGATACAAATATGTACGTCTCAGCTCTCGGTATCACTAGGTTATTTTTAGGTAAGTTATTAGATTATTATCGTTATTGCGATACAGTTGATGCGTTTCTTTCAAATACAGCAGTTTCAACATATTGTTTTAGTAATAGATTTGATTTTTTGAGCTTTAACTTCAACATTATAAAAAGAAACTTCTAAAACAATTACAAATCGGAGTATTTTTTATATTCATAAGTCGTCATGGGAAAGGAATTTTTTCCTGCTATATAAAATTCAATTTATTATGTATGCTTATCTGTATGGCATACATCAGCCCCCGATGGCTCAGTGGCAAGTCTGAGGGATTTTCATGCTAAAAAGAAATTTCTATACTTAGATGGAGATAGTACAGAATCTCATTGTACAGCTTTGCGCTTAGCAACAAACAATATACAACCAAATATCGCCTACTGGTTTAATTTTTTCTTTAGAAAGATACAAAATTTTCATATTTATGTAATTTTAAACTATCAGTATGATTTATTAATATGCTATGTTGCACAAAACTATAATTTTATTGTAAAAAACATTTTAAGTAGAATA
Organism: Carcinoscorpius rotundicauda; assembly: GCA_011833715.1. Classification (NCBI taxonomy): domain Eukaryota; kingdom Metazoa; phylum Arthropoda; class Merostomata; order Xiphosura; family Limulidae; genus Carcinoscorpius; species Carcinoscorpius rotundicauda. Next base: position 24,918,755 of record CM022405.1, on the reverse strand, counting down.
ATCATGTCAGTTGTGTGGTCTTTTCCGTCCTTACTGTGAGTTGAATTGGTTTGAAATGTTAAATAAGTTTGAGGTAATATTTTTGCATTTCAAAAGATTTTAGACCCCACTTGTAAATACAACACATCTTTTTCTTCGTGTGTTATCTAACAAAACAAAGTAGTTTAAACTATTTTTGTTGTTAGTGAAAGGTAATACAAGAAACTGACGTAAGTGATGATGTAGTCATTAGTATACGTGGTGGTCACGAGAAATAAAAATATATCTCAAAACCTGAAGATGACCAAGGGAGGATAAAACGTTGTTCTCTGCTTATCAGTAAAAGTGTTAATACCCATACCAGCCTTTCTGAGGTATACATGGTATTATTTTTTACAGTTGGATAATCAGAATATATAAAGCTACTTGTAGGAAGGAATTTTGGGCATAGTTTCCGTTAAGTCTGAAGTTAAAGGCTGTTTGTTTCTTTATCTCCAGTTTATATATATATATACTCTCACATAAGTAAATTAGAAATTAAGAGAGCGAGATGTGGGTGCTCAAGCCCACAACGCCCCGTTTCTTTATCACCCTTCACAGCCTGCAGACAGTTGTGGGAAGGTGACCGCTCTCATTAGTTATAATAAAAAATTAAAATAAGGTATTACCATTGGGGAAGTAAGTAAGATAAAACTTACCTCTTGAAGTTAGTATTCCTGCCCCCAATATGGTAGAGGCACTAATTAATACGACATCAGCAAAGTGATAGTTTACTGTGACTGTCGTACTTTTATATGCGGCATATCGTGTACATTCACATAAAGTAATGTAGTGCCAAGCTCTTAGATGACCTTATTTTTAACTAGAAATTTTTATTAATTTTTAATAGGGTTTCTCTTATTTTTCTTTGTATTTATTTAATACATTTTTGTATTTATTACAGAATAATTTAATAATTTTATCCAATTTTTTATTAAATCCATTAACTATTAATTTTCGTATCAGTATACCACCATTAGTAATAAAATACTGTAATTTATTTCAAATTTTGCAATATTTGAATAACTTCAAAGCTACGATGTTTATGTATAATAGATGGGTATGATACATTACTATATAAGGAGGGTAAACCATAAATTGAAAAATCAAAATATTTTCTTTTGTTAAAAATATTTATATTTATATCCTTTTTATTAATTACTTTAACTTCCAAATCTAAATAACGTGCATCTGTATTAGAAATTGAAGTATTTTCAATTTTTATTTCTTTTATATAAATGGTGTCAATAACATTATATATTTCAGAATTATTTATGCTGATTAAATCATCAGTATATCTGTAAGTTAAAGTAAATATATTTGGGTTTGTATAGTTTTCAATGAATATATTTTCATAGTAATAAAAATATAAATTTGCTACACAAGTTTAATAGCTCCCATTGGAACACCTATCACTTGTTTAAAAACTTGTTTATTGAAAAATATAAAATTATTATAAATACAAAAACTTAATATACTTTTATGTTTTTGGAGCTATATTTTCTTTTTTACAGTTCTATGAAAGGATACTAATATTGTTCTATTGATAAATTTAAAATAAAGATTAAATCTTTTAATGGTGTTGTATATAATGTAATAAAATCAAATATTTGAACACTATTTACTTGCTCACACTTTCTTAGACATTCTAAAATAGATTGGTTATTTTTTACTTTCAAAACGTATGTTTTTGTCAATACTTGCATTTTCTATTTTATCAAGTCAAATATTTAATAATTTATTTAATAATATAGCCAGTTGTTTGATAATTGATTTTATTGAATTGGAAATAAATCTGAATTTAATTGGAGAATTATGTAATTTTGAAATAGGATAAAGAAATAGCAAACCTACACAAGAATTATGTCTAGAAGAAAGTTTGTGATAAGCTTTAACGAAATTATTAATTACTCTATATTTGGATTGGTTGAGAAGTTTAAAAGTTTGTGTGTTATTAATTACTTTTATCATAATTAATGCATATAACTTTATGCAAATCATACCAATATTACAGTTAGATTTATCAATAGGAACTATAACATATTTTTTGCAGTTCTTTAATCTTATTTTTTAGCTGATTAAATGATAAATCTGTATGGTATTTTTTCAAATTTATGTAGGATAATTTTTTTAAAGTACACATGTATTTTTATTAGCAAGTTTCATAGAGATCGTTGGTAATCCATGTCTCGTATACTTTTGCACGAGGACGTAACAAAGTAACATTTTTGTATTAGGTTTATCTTTTGCTTCACGTTTTCAATGAAATCCAGCACATTCGCAGCTGGGGTACAAAAATAATGCTCAGTATTAAATGGCATCTTTATTGTTATTTATCACTATTAACTGTTTTCCTCGCCTGTTTGCAGCCTTTCATTAATATAAATCACTCTTTGGATTGCGTCGTGTTGGAAGACAGGCGTCCTTTAAAATTTGCAATTTTTCCAGAGAAAGTTGATATAAATACTTGAGGATGTTTATTTTAGTTGGCTCAAAAATATTTTCGGAATTAAAAGTTCTATATCCGTATTGCATATACAATAGTACTAAACAAAGTATTTAATTACGTTTTTTTTTTAAATTTGTCTTTGACTCGCAGTGTGAAAGGCGCAGGTTCGATTCTCCATAAACTAACATGCTCATCCTATCGGTCATGGGAGCGTTATATTGTAATGGTCAGTACCACTATTCGTTGGTAAAATAACAGTCCAGCAGTTGGCGTTGGGTGGTTTTCAGTAGTTGTCTCCACTCTTGTCTACCATTGTTAAATTAGGGATAGCTAGCGCAGATAGCTCTCCTATAGCTGTGCGTGAATAAAATTAACAACAGACCAAACTACCATTAATAAAATATAAAAAATAAATAGTTTTTAAGATTTAGCTGTTTATGCAGTTTGTTGGGCAATTTGAATAATAAATTTTCATTATTATTAATACGTCATTAAACAATTTTTTATTGACGAGAATCAAAAATATTGTTAAAAGATATAAAGGTCATGTATAAAATATTGTTGATCACATGCAACATGAAATTAATAATATTCAACTTAACTCTTGAAATTATTCATGCTTGTAGTTCATATAATATTCAACGGGTATAGACTAATACAAATGTTAGCGAGTAAAGGAAATGAAGTTTCGAAATATTACCTTTATCTAACTTTCGATATGTATTATATAAATTATATGTAAAGCCACACACATACCATTACAATATATAGTTCGTACAGTTCAGAATGTGTGAAAAAAATGATATTCCCGTAAACATTTTGTTTAGTTTGGCGAATAAACTACACTATACCATTCCAGAACTAGACACTGTAAACTACACTATACCATTCCAGAACTAGACACTGTAAACTACATTATACCATTCCAGAACTAGACACTGGGTTCATAATTATTGTAATTTAGCCAGCAAAAAATGTACTTCCGGCAATTTAGTGCCATCTTCGTCATTATCTGCTTGGTCATCATGGCGAACAGGAAACAACTGTCCAGTGATTTAAAAAACTATTATTATTATTGTAAAATACAATCTCGTATGTCTCTTTCCGGTATTGCTACACAATTTAGTGTGCCAAAATCTACTGTTCAAAGCATAATTGCCAAGTTTAAGCTCGCTGGATCAACAGCTAACCTCCCTCGTTCCGTACACCCCACCAAAATTTCAGAGAGAACAAAGAGGAAGGTTCTCAGAGAAGTTAGTAGGAACCCTCGTTTAACAGTAATGACATACAGAAACTGGTAAGGGAAACTGGGGTTGAAGTAAGCATCTCTACAATTACGAACATGTTACGCTCTTCTGTGTTCAAAGCATGCCGTCCTCGTAGAACTCCATATTTAAAGCCTGTTCATTTAGAAGCACGATTGGGGTATGCAAGAAAGCATGTAGATTAACCCTTTTCCTATTGGAAGATTATTCTTTAGTCAGACCAAACTACAATCGAGTTTTTCGGCCACAATGCTGTTCGCTAAGAAGGGGGAACACCGTCCCTACAGTTAAACACGGAGGTGGGTCTATCATGCAATGGGGTTCCTTCAGTTCTTCTGGTATAGGCAACCTTCATCGCGTCAACTGAATCATGAAAAAAGAAAAGTACGTTGATATATTAGGCACTTATATCAAGAATGATGCTCGGAAGTTGCGACTTGGGAGTCGTTGGATCTTCCAGCACGACAATGACTCTAAGCACATATCGAAATATGTGCAATCCTGGTTGCAGAGGAACCATATAAACGTTCAGGAGTGGCCATCGCAGTCACGCAATCTCAACCCAATTGAAAATGTTTGGCATGAGTTGAAGACCAGGGTTCATCAGCGTCATCCGAAAATCTTGCAAGAGTTGGAGGCCTTCTGTAAAGAAAAATGAAACAAAATACCAGTCGAGTACTGTCAAACGATCATGGAGGGTTATGAGGAGAGATTGCGCCAAGTAATTCACCTGAAAGGCTACACAACTGACCATTTAAGTAGAGTACGAATACTTTCAGCCACTCCTATGTTTGGTTATTTGTTTATAGACAGTTTATTTGTCGTTCAATTTGCATAAAACATTTATGTAGATGTGTGTTAGTATAATATACTCTACTTTCATTATCCTAATCGTGATACTTTTTAAGTTATGAGGAAAAAACTACTCAGACGCAGGGGTACAAACACTTTCTCTCGTAACTGTATTTTTAATGAGAGAAAAAAGCTTGGAAAATGAATCTTCTAACTATAATGTACGTAGTATTTATGTCAGTATCTATGTATGTTACCAAAACTCTCATACCACCTACTGGATGACATCACAAACAAAAGCACAAAAATGTTCACACTTTGGGTATTCAAGATTCAGAAAATTAGAAAAATAAGTGTGTTATGTGCAACAACCATTTATTTACCACATATAATAATTTTAAATAAAGGTACTCTCCTAACAACAAGAACATGACTTCAATAAGGATTGTACGTGAGAGTTTGATTATATCTTTAATACCTCTTTAAATACATAAAAACATTACAGTTTATATCACTAAAATATATGAAAAGTTTGAGCTCCCTACATTGGGGCCCAGAATGGCCAAGTGGTTAGGGTGCTCGAATTATAATCTGAGGGATTACATGGATTCGAATCCCCGCCACACCAAACATTCTCGCCCCTTTTAGCCATGGGCGCATTATAATATTATGATCAATCCCACTATCCGTTGGTGAAAGAGTATCCCAAGAGTTGGAGGATGGTAATGACTAGCTGCCTTCCCTCTAGTCTTACAATGCTAAATTAAGGACTGCTAGCGCAGATAGCCTTCGTGTAGCTTGCACGAAATTAAAAAACAAACAAACAAACAAACAATTCAATGTACATTGAATCATTGTGACGCAGTGAGTTTTGTATAACTAAAGAGCGCAATCCGAATACATTTTCCGTAAAGCATTTCCCAGAAAAAAAAAACTTTTTTTTTAGAAAATGTTTTCCTTTTCTAAATATTTTACAATGAGGTATGAATACTATGTTTAGTTATTACTAGTACAAATAACCGTCTATAGGACCGTGTTTCTGCTAATTGTGGTAATCTAAACGCTACTGCTGAGACTGACGTAAATGGGTATGCCGACATAAATTAATTTACAGATTATGAAAACGCCTATAAATTAGGTACTCTGCGATTATCTAAGTAATTCTAGAACTACTCTCATTTTTTTTTAAATTTATACGTCCATAACACTACAGTTTCTTTAATAACGTATGCGACGAGTTTTCACAGGTATTTTATGTATAAATGGTACTTTTGTTAACTACCTTATCCAGAACAAACCATAAGTGTGCTATTTACTTTTTGTTAATACATTCATAGCCTTTCCTGGTGAACAGATTTGAATTGTAAATTTCAGAATGTTTATTTTTATCTATAATTAACATGGGATGTCGTGAACTTTGAGACGTTACTGTAACTTGCTGATTTTTTTAACATTGTTAACATTTTGCAACTTGAATCACTTTCAATAACAAATTCTTATTCTGTAACTTGAGCTTGTGATCTTGAATATATTTTGAATGTTATTCAGGAATATCAGGAAAACTGTTGGAAAAGAAGGGAGTGAAGAAAATTCTCTACTCTAACCCTAACTTGGTACATATGAAATCAGAATATATTAACAGGCCAACGCAAGGTAAATTACACGAATTCTAATTTACTTTTACTTTTTATTAAGCAGTTAATGTTTACAAGTGACAGAGAAAAACTGTCTTGTAAGATTTTTACGCCAGAATTTACTGATCTTATACCTATGTGTTATGTATTTTTAGAATGTGGATTATTCGAATTCATAAACCGTTGTTAGATAGCTTTTATACTTTGTTGATGCTTCATGTGGGATTTTAATAGTTAGTTCCAAGCTAGCCTAACAATTAAACTATGATAAATTTGCCTTTCTTTCGGACGGTCATTTACTATATAGGCAACGATTTTGTTTTCAGTATCCAGCCATCTCATCAGTAGCATCCCCATAGTGGCATAAGGCTAAAGGCATGTAACGCTAAAAACCGGATTTTGATACCCTTGCTGGGCACAACGCATTTTATAGCTTTGAGCTTAAATAGAAATTCCTTCGTAGCGTTACTCAAGGAATAGCCACGCCCTTTTCCAATGTACAGAGATTTCAGTACTCAAGCATGAATAACTATGACAGTTATTATTTGAAATTTGGACATCGAGATTCTTGCGTCTCAAACCATATAACTTGCCTGTAAATAATATATTTCTTTTTAGGATATTTCTTCCTTCACATATATTCCAGCCATATTATATGTATATAATATATGAAGACGTTTGTCGTTTGGTGATGTAACTTGTAACCACCCTAGAGGGCTTATGATGTTAACATTGGTAGACACTGGTAGATAAGCTGGATATTGATTTTAAATTAGTTACACTTGGAGGCTAATGAATACCGAAAATAATAAAGTAAAATCTCAGAGTCTAAATGAATTTCGAATGCTTAACTCATAATCAGTTGTAATAATTGTTACGTATTATTTATCCAGGATGAATCTCCAGTTTATTTTGTTATTATGTTAATGTATTACTATTTCAAATAATCGAAAATTTGAATTTCAATCTAGATTTTAATAAAATACCAATGTGTATCAAATTTGTGTTATTTGCTAACAAGACTGATTGAAACAGTCTCCTTTTTCCAACACAAATATATATTAACATACAAGCATAAAAACAAAACAATTTATAATAACGGTTATTACTAATAGTTATTAGAAATGTTGGTTTATGTACAAGATTTTGCAATCCTACAAACTATACTGAGTTTTATATCCGGTCTAGAACTGAGTATTTTATCGATGACCCATGTCCACAACGAGCAAATTAATTTTGAGTTGATATTGTTACGCCTCGCTTAAGCTAACGCTGTCTTTTTCTTGGCTGAATTCACACCGGATACCAGTTGACTCCTTCCAGCAAATATATTTAATGTCCTCGTAGAAATAATACCGTCGGAAGTAATTCACTGAAATTGAACGGTTTGTAATGTTCGAAATCTATAATGTTCCTGGTCAATTCTGTAGTTTTTCGATTGATAAACGTTAATCACAGTTATAACTTCCTAGGCCCATAGCAAACTGACTGTAGCTGTCCAAATAATTTTTTCTCCTCTCTCGACTAGCCGTTTCTTATAGGAATCACGCGAGACTCTATGGCCTTCACTAAAATGCTTTCAATAATACTGTCAATTTCTAGTGTTATATACACACACAATACATTGTTGATCCCTGCTCAAGAATTCTCAACAAGTTTCGAAAACGTTCGGAACTTCACGATACGTAGTCAACAATATACGTCACATGCAGGAAAGAAAACCATAAAGAAACAAATATAGGCACTAAAATAAATGTACAACAGTAAATTTGTTACATATAATTCAGTAGTCAAATGGTGGGAACAAAACATGTATTGAAGAAAAACTTAACGTTTCACATGAAGAGCCAGTCAAAATTTGATGACAAAGAGCATCGTATTTGCATTGCTTGCTTTAACTTTTATTCTAATCGAACTCCTTCATGTACTTGCTGCCATACTGTCTTTTCCATTTAACATAATACTTGATTACGTTTTGCATTAAATTCTTCTTTAATTATGCGCTCAAACTGTGTATTTATTGCATATAAATTTACTCGTATGATTTGTATATTCTAATATGATTTACTATTGTTATGTCCCCCACTAGTTCGGCGGTAAGTTAAAATACTAAAATCAGGTGTTCGATTCCCCTCGATGGGCTAAGCAGATAGTCCGATGTTGCTTTGCTGTAATAAAAAAATACTATTGGTATTGTTAATGTAAACATTTTAAAGACATTGTAGCTGTGATAGTTAATAGCGTAGATTTATCTTCCAAGCCCAATAATAGTCAGATCTTTAAATAGGGCTTTAAAGCTCACAGGTGGGTGATGTTCAGGAATCCATATCAGTAATTTGGTTAATTAAGTAGTTAATGTTTAGCATAGGCATCTTCCTTCGTACTTCAAAAATCTGAGCTATTGGTTGATCCAATAATACAGATTTTCGCATTATAGTTAGAGGTTTCAGAATAACCTTGATAAATAGAATGGACTTTTGATGATTTTTGTACTGTTAAGTCTTACAAATGAAAACCAACATCATGAGGGTAGCATTATAGTAATTTTCAAGACTGATTCTATGACAAAGCATTGCAAAAAACGACTCTTCATTTTATATACATGCTAAGAATAGATAGATGAAAAGGAAATGGACCTCATTAAAGAGTTTAAATTCATATTGGATTGACCTGAAAGAAAATTAATCCTGTAATAATACGTCGACGAAGAATGTTTTGCATAATCCATTTCATCTATTTCATAAACACGTTTTCCCTCTTAATTTGTTTTTCATTTCAGTATTTTCTAATAGCTGTGATCACTCGGCATTCTCACTTGTCAGCCCATTCCTTCTTTGTCCGATCTTTCAAAATTGACATTTCCTATCGGACCTTAACAGTAGCTCAGCGGTAAAACTGAGACCTTACATCGCTAAAAATTGGGTTTATACTCATGATAGACACTGATAGTCCATTGTGTAGCTTTCTGTTTAACAATATACAAATGGAAACTCTTAGAGTGCTTTATAATGCCGTTCCTTTGTGTTTGTATGTTTTTCAATCACCTGTAATTTTATTACAGGTGGGAAGGGAACTCAGACATTTTTATTTTCATCAAGGGAAGCTCAGACTAAAATAACTTTAGATTTACTGGACTAGATGATCAGTTTCTGCTTCTGTTTGTTTTCTAGTTTGGATGGTCTTGTCTAGAACTATTTGAAAGTTTTCAAATGGACTACAGTGTTAATTTAACGAAATAAAATTAAGATATCATATATTCGTGCCTGTTTGCGAGACACGTTTAACACCAGAGAAAATAACGAAATATTTAACATCTTAGAATAAAGAAGTGCCATTATCATGAACTCGATAAATAATTTCCACGCCCAATTTAAAATGCTACTGCATAACAGTATAATTTAACAAGTTATTTGAATTTCTATGGTGTTTCGCGTGTATTTATTTTATTAGGGTATGAACAGCCCATATGAGTGTAGCTTATGGTTTGTTAATTGTTACTACTCGAGCGGAAATGGCGAATGTTGTAAAAATGAGCGCAGTGAAAACTTTAATCAAACCAAGAGGCAGATATTATAGTGATAATTTTCTCTCTGCATTAGTTCGCAGGCTTCTCCAAAACTAATCTCGATTCGTAAACTGAGGGTTTCGGTTTCGAATTCCCGTGACATCAAACATGCTCGTCCTTTCAGCCGTGTGGGCACTATAATTTCATTATTCGTTGGTAAAAGAAGTAGCCCAAGAGTTGGCGGTGGGTGATGATGACTAGCTGCCTTCCTTCTAGTCTTACACTTCAAAATTAGGGACGGCTAGCACAGATAGCCCGCTTTGCGCGAATTTCAAAACATACCAAACCAACAACTAATTATTTGTTTTTAGGAACTATTGTAGTTTCTCCAATCTGATTTACTTTTATTTTTAACCATTTTAAACACTTATCTATTAGTGTTTTTTGCTTCATGTGTCGGAAATATTTTGTCACGTCTTGTTGGGCCCGGCATGGCCAAGTGTGTTAAGGTGTGGGACTCGTAATATGAGGGTCGCGGGTTCGCATCCCCGTCGCGCCAAACATGCTCGCTCTTTCAGTCCTGGGGGCGTTCTAATGTGACGGTCAATCCTACTATTCGTTGGTAAAAGAGTAGCCCAAGAGTTGGCGGTAAGTGGTGATAACTAGCTGCCTTCCCTCTAGTCTTACACTGCTAAATTAGGGACAGCTAGCACAGATAGCCCTCGAGTAGCTTTGCGAAATTCAAAAACAAACCAACAAATCACATCTTGTTCAAAACTAAGTTACAAGATGGAAACAAAGCAGAATAAAATTATAAAGAAGATAAGTACAGGAAATTGGACAAAATAAAGACAACATCTTGATAAATATAATGATCTACGTTGGGCAAAAGCTCAAACTAAATAAACAAAATTCAACATTGTTGGCAAACAGTTAACACTTTAATTGATTATTATCTCGAAACGTAGTGTTTTAAAGGGTGTTATCAACGGTCTCTAGTTTTTTTTTTAATTGTGCAGTAGTACGTTTTGAATTTTATTTGCCTTTGCACGTGTTAATTTGTACGTTTTATTTATTTTTATGGAGTTGGTCTACTGAGAGCACTAAATTCGACTTTGTGCATTAGATAGTGATATTTCAAGTACTAACAATAGAGGCTTAATAACATTTAAATATGGCGGCTGTGATGGCTAGATTCGGTGCCCTAGCTGTTACTCGTTGTTCTATGAATCAAATTAAAACAATTTCGACAATATTAATTCGTGCGTTGTCTTACTGAAACAAACCAACCCTGTTTTAAAATAGTGTTTATCAGAAGGTTGCCTTGTGTACGTTATGCTTTATGATACTATTTGGGTCTGACAATGCATGGTGGTCAGGACACTTGAGACGCGAACTCGAAACCCGTCACCGAACACGTTCGTCTTTTTCAAGCCTAAAGGTGTTATAATGATGACCAATTCCACTATTTGTTAATAAAAAGTTGACCAACAGTTGGTAGTGTGTGATGTTTACTAGATAATAGTTTATATCTTCTAAAACAGGGACTTTTAACACGAATAGTCGTCGATTAGCTTTTTACAAAATTCAATAGCAGCACTATTCAGGATACATGCATTGTTTTAGATGTTAGTGACACTGAGAATCTAGCCAATTACCTAAAAATATGCGTAAATGGAAATATTTGAAATATTTTTAGTTTGAAATTTTTGGACAACAATATACAGTTATATTCGTTGACATGTGAATTATTTATTGCATTGCTAAATTAGTATGTTATATAACTACATTTCCCCCTTTAGAGACACTAAAATTTCAAATTAAAAAAGTGAAGTGTGTCCATTGATTTATTCAATGCGTGTGAATTGACTTTCTTGTATGATAAGCTCGCTGTGCACATATGTAGAAAATTTTAGTTCCTAATATGTATATCATTTGAATTCGAAATGTGTTTTAAGAAATTAATGTGTAGTTGCAAAATATAAACACGCTTGACTCGTAATCCGAGAGTCGCAGGTTCGAATCCCCGTCACACCAAACATGCTCGCCTTTCAACCGTGGGGTCGCTATAATGTAGCGGTCAATCCCACTATTCGTTGGTAAAAGAGTAACCCAACAGTTGGCGGTGGGTAATGCTGACTAGCTGTCCACATTTAAGCCTTAAATTGCTAAATTAAGGACGGCTGGCACAGATAACCCTCGTGTAGTTTTGTGCGAAATTCACAACAAACAATCATTGATTCAGTATTTTCTGTATGACTGATATAGAATGATAAATAACAAGTTACTTGTTTTGTAGTGTGCTTATGCAGTTCTTTTTTCTCTTTCTGTCTCTCGCGAATACGTACAACACTTCCAAGCCTGTCGTTTCACTGCAGTTTCATTGCCTCTATTTGGGTTCTAATTACTAGCGCTTTGATTTCTTGTTACAACCTCTATACCTATTGTATGTAGTTTTTGCGAGTTTTCTAAGTCACATTGAAAACCGTATTCCTTGAAAAGACAGACAAAAACTGATTTCGTATAAAAGTTCTAACTTGTTCTCTTCATCAGTAATTTTCAGTTTCCGTTTCAGGATTTTTGTTTTCGGTTTTATAATATGATATTTTGAAATTTTGTCTTTTCAGCTATGTTTTCTCATGTTTGTATATACCTTTGTTTATAAACAAATTAAGTTCAAATTAAATGTTTGAAAAGGGAAAGGGACAGAAATATCATATAAAACGATCGTACAAGCCATTGATTAATAGATAAATATTATTATGTAACGTAAACTCTGTAACACACGCTCTTATATAATAGTCCAAATACACCGTCCTTAGCAAAATTATAGTATTTGTTTACTGTAGATCGTACACGTTTTGAAACTGAGTAAGTGTGGGTGCACATGTATGAATTAGCTTAAAGTGCAATTCAAAAGTTAATCGGTTTGATAGGTGTGCATACAATACAAAGTTGCGCATGAGCAGAAGTAGTGTTCAAAATCAGCTAAGTACCTGTATTATCAAAATTTTAAATTCGCATAATCACTTCTATCCTGTGTTGTAATTTGCGTTACATGGCACAGAAAAGTTAAGAAATTCCAAATATAGTCATATAACATTCTTACCACTACACAGTGTTTGCTGTGATCGTAATTGGAACTCCAGTATTTCTAAACAAAGGAGGGAAACGTACCACTATATTAAATATATACATGTATTTACTGTACTATCGTACTGTGCTTTCATACCCAATTTACATGATTTCGGCGTGTAAAGGTTTAATATTTCGACAGCGATAGTAAATGAATACACCTGATTGTTCTAAAAACAAAATTTGAATGTGGTGTGTAACAACTTACGTTTCTTTCTTTCAGAATATTTCAGTTCTTGCTATATATCATAAATTTTCTGTGAAAATGAAATAAATAACACAATTACATTATCACCCCTATTTTAATGTAACATCTGTCATTAGTTTTTAAATTTCTTTCCCAGTAAGCGTAATATTTTCATATCCTTTCCTCTGCACTACTGACGTAATATGTGTGACTAATCTCTCCACCAAAGTGCCTAAGCACTCGTCGTTTACACGCGTGTAAACCACAGTTTACATTATTATTTATCAAATTTCAACTTTGGTTATCAAAGTGGTTTCTCTTACATGATGTTTCATTTTTCTTTTCCGTCTGTAAGAGTATATCTTTAACTTGAATGTAAAACTGATATTCAAAGATGATTATACTAAAAAATTGCATTATTATAAATATTTATTTCAAATATTTTTCCTCTATTAAATATATTAAGTTAATTTAATACTTAGTATTTTTAAACAAATTAAGTTTTCTTCTAAACAGAATAGGCTCTTTTTTAATTACATTTCAGTCATTAATTATTCCTTCATGATGTGACATACGGTTGCTTCGAATAATGTAATTAAGAAGCCAGAAGCAAATCGTGCTCAGGTCATATTTAAAGCTTTAATTAAACGGAGCATGAAGACAAGATCGTTCGTATTGCTATAAATGTTTATTGCGTGATTTCGACGACTTGAATATGAGAAGTTCACAACCAACACTGCAATATTTACAATTGGTAAATACTGCAGCGTTAGCTGGGTTTGTTTTTCCAACAATAAGATTTTTTTCTCTTCTTAAACAAAGTTTTCCATTCCGGTTTAATTATGAACTTTTATAAGCACTACTGGATAAGTAATTAGAGAAACATCGATATATTTTTTTATACTCAAGTCATGAACATCTTTGCTTATTTTACTTACAACTTCTGTTTTCATTTATCATGAAGTATAGTAACATCTAATAATAGGGATCATGATGAAATAGTGTCAGGTATAAACCAACTTTAAATATCTGAATATTAATTTCGCGTTATTGGCTGAACGAAACAAAAGCTTATTGTACGTATAAAACCACCCAACTCATTGTGTACGTGTTAATGAAGTGAATAAAAATTTCACATATTTCTACGAATTTTTATTTGGCTTTTCCAGACAAGCGTACATTAAAAAAATTACGAACTTCATCGCTCTAATCTTTCGCGGAACTTCTGTTTAGGGTCTCAGTGATTCTCCTCTTCTACGTAAAAGGATAATGGTGTGTGTGTGTCTATATTATGTATAATGCACTATATTGGGCATATTATCAGTTTTGAGGATAGGAATAAAAGCAAGTTAGGAATACGTTCGTTCCTCGCTCGGCATTGCTGACGCCCAAAAATATATCTGATAAATGGGGCGCATAATAATTTAAAAAATATATAAAAAAACAAGCATATGTAATCTATATAACTATAGTAATATAAAAAGATTTAATCCTACAAAAAATATTTAAATCAGAAAGTCAAAACTACAAAACTGAGTAACTTAAATATATTCTTACTTTTGTCCAGACTAACATAATTACAGTGATTTGCGGAAGTAGGGATAAAGTTTTGTAAATTTTAAGTAACTCAGTTTTGTAGCTTTGACTTTCCGGTTTCATTACCTTATGTTAGTAATTATTTTCTTCCCTTCCTCTTTCCAACTCAAGGGACGCAGAATTTATATAACTTCAAGTGTTTAATCTGCATACGTGTTCGTCAAGTATACTTTGGACTCGAATTGCAGGAAAAATGTGTAACATGTTTCTGTTCATATTAACATCTCTACATACAAATATTTTGTGTATCTTAATACCAGAATTCTACATGTAGCACATTTTCACCTTTCTCGTTATCATTATTAATAATTTCATAGCGATATCAGGAATACTTGTGTAAATTGAGTCGCTTTTTGGTATCTTAAGTCTTGGACACACGTGATCGGCGCAGCAATGCTGACGGGGAACGACATCGCTTAAATGGTGGATACAAGTGAACTGAACACGTGTAATCGGATTACAGCGCAAATCATGATCTCGTCAATACAGCCAAATTGATCACAAATGATTGACTGGAGTTCCAATGGTGATGAGATGGAATGCTACGAGATGCGTCTTCTTACAGCTTTTGTTTTGGGACAGAAAATATTCGGATTATGGATTCATGAGACTCCAATAAAAAGAAAGGAACTTTGTGAATACAACAGACTGTTGGAAAAATCCCTTAAATTTCACAATGAGTTCAACATATTTTTGACTCTCCAGTTTCTCAATGGTGCAGTGGTAAGTCTCCGAATTTAAAAAGCTAAAGTTAGGGGTTCATTTCTCTTTAGTGAACACAGCAGATAGCGGGATGGAGCTTTGCTATAAGAAAGCACATGCACAGATTGGACTCTATGTTTATTGAGCTGTATGACCTAGTGAAAGATCCACTTGCTCAGCTTGTTGTATGGAGTTAGAGTTGTGGTTAAGAGAAAAACATCTGTTTCATTCCATACCTGTTTGATATCTTAGATTTTGGTGTTGGTTTAAGTAGTTTTATATAAATACTTAAACAACAGTCACATTTTTTTATTTCACTTTTTTCTCATGTGATATTTTACATTATACAATTTGATCAAAAAAGCTAGCACAAACACTGAAGTAATATTTCAGACTTTCATAATTATGTCATGTTTAAATTGTGAAATAATAATTTGTTTACATGCTTATGTAGAAGTACTGTTATCAAAAGTTATGTTTGACATATTAATCTCTAAAGTTGGAATCATTTTGAATGTCATGAAAATACAAGAATATGATAAAAGCAGTGCTTATGTGTGATAACATATAACAGTCGATCTAAATGTCACATATATATTGTGAACCTTCCCATTTCATGTAATGGTTCTGTATATCTTTACATGTAAAGAGTGTTAAGTGTTTATTTTAGCTCTTCAGAACTAGGTTATCTGTTGACTGTACTGTATATATGTATGTCTGTGGAATTGCTTATATGTGCATTTTCACCCATAATTTATTTATGTAGTTATTTTTGTTTTGTTGGTGGCAGTGAGAATAAGGGCTTATTCCAGTTAGTCTTTATATTTTAAAGAAACAACTAAATCTTTTGAACAAAATTATTTTGGGATTAATAAAAAATCATTGTAAAAATATTGTATGAAATGGAGAATATGACCATTTCAATCCTTTCTTTTTTTTACCAAGCTGTTTATTTTACTGGTTTTATTACATCACAAGCTGCTTTTTAGTTTAAAGAAAACAACCAAATACTCTTTGGAATTAATAACATTTAAGTTAAAAGTTTATTGTTTGGATAAAAGTAAAATATACAATTTTATTTTTCAACTTAATTTGTTTCATAAACTGAATTAAAAAAAGAAAAAATTATCTTATTACTAACAATTCAAAATCAAACTCTAACTAAAATGTGTCTTCACACCCAAATCAACATTAAACCAATATTTTATGTTAGCCATAAATTTATTGTTATACAATGCACAAATTTATCACATTACAGATATTATTTCTAGAAAATGCTTTACTGACTTAGTACTGAATAACTTTTACAATGTTTTTGAAGTTACACAAAGTATATTTATGGTACATCCAAAATAATTGATATAACCATGAAGACAAAAGGTAGAAGACTTTTTAAACGTCATCTTCTACACTTGTGTCTCCACAACAGTCAATTGCCATCTATTCTACAAAGTATCATCATGAATACTCTGCCTAAACAATCTATCAAAGACAAGCAAAGTATTTTTCAAAGATAACTGCTTTTGTCTTTTTATTGCCATTTCAAAAGGACAAAATTAAAAATAAAAATTACTTATTGGAGGGCACAGTTTTCCAGATTTTTAAAATGATTGCAATGTATGTTAACTCCAAATCTCAAATTATCAATTTCTTTAACATAAAATTCTCCACAAATAGAACAAATTAATTATGGAAGTTACATTTTTAGCATTACAATTAAAACAATCTTCAATAACTCCTGCCTCATTGGATCAGGAATGAAATTTCCTAATCTGTTTTTACATATTAAAAAATATATATTTATGTATTACTTGGTACAACACTGCCTTAGTTCTGTACTTAAATTTTTGAAAAGTTACCTATACATGAATTTGCAAGCTGCCATTTTGCCCAAATTATTTTACAATTTTCCAAAATATTATTTAAACTTATCTACAACTTGGACAATTTGTTTTTGAGTAAGGTTGATCTTGATTGATATTTCTGAATTATTAACCATGATTAATGGAATAATGTTTTCATTACTATCCTTATATTTCTTTCTTTTTTCTCCTCTTGATCTCTTTACCAAATTAAAACCTATGAATAGTCTTCTCTGGATAATGAGATTTTATCAAAAATTCTTTCAGTTCGTTTTATCTGAGACTTCTAGACTTTGTATTGAATGTTAAAGTATAAAATATTTGTGTCAAAGCAACATGGAGGATTAACTTTGCTGATTTGGGATGATTGCTATTAAAACAAGAACATCTAAATCCATATGTGAGTTCATAGGATTATAATAAAGATCAGTCATAGCTCCATAATATTTTTTAACTAAAACAAGAATGTGTAAGAGTATTTCATTGTTTTTACTGTTCTGATTTGCAAATTTGATTGTTTCACCTAATCCATTTAAAACCTGGAAGAAAATTTTAATCTCATAACTGTTATTGTAAATATTGAAACAGTCATTCAGAATATCTTCCACAATATTTTTATGTTAGAAAGTTAATGTCAAAATAGTTTAGAGAAGACCAAACAGTTTACAAATTTAGATAGAAATAAATCTAGATCTTTTAAACCATTTGTTGAAATAATTCCAAGCTTAGGATTATCTTTTTTCTTTTTTTTCGTAGGGAGACAGCTGGGTCCCCAAAGCCTGCAGTTTTAGGGGCTAGTTCTGCAGGTCATTGTAAAATTTACTCTTCAGCAGAAATTATCAGAAAAAATCATCAAATTAAGTTGCAGATGTTATGTAAATTGAGAAGAAACTAAAGATATCAACATATTTTTAATTTATTTTATTATAAACTCATATTTCTTTTTTTGAAAAGCAAGTCATACTACTTAGATGGTTTTTATTTTGTATATGATATCTACTTTCTCTCTGAAACATGGTATAATAGTAATTTTTGTTTCTCTCTAAAACAGTGTCCTGTAATAATCAAAATAAATAATGAAAAATATCTTTGCATCACTGCTACTGTAATCAGTTATTTTGTTCCTTATTAGAGCAGTGTTCTTTCCTATTCAAAATAAATAATAAAGCAAATATTTGTGTCACTATCAGTTTAATCTGCTTTTGTTCCCCTATAATCATATCTACTTTTCACATACTTGTGAAAAAATATCAGACACATGATGGAAAAGATGCCAGTGGTGGCAGCACCATTTAAAGTGTGTTTTATTCAAGGTTTTGCCTTTAAAATTAAACTGTTCCATTGGCAATGGTGACAATGTCCAGTTTGATCATGTTTGTAACTTTCTGTGAGAAATTGACTTTTTAAAATTCTGTTTAATCTTTTATCCTTGTTTCATAAAAAAATGTTGTTTTATTCTCTTATTTGTTTCTATTTTTCATTTTTCTATTTCAGTAACGTTTGTTTATACATCATTTGTTTAACACAGGTAACTCTACTGCTTTGTACCTTTAACCCATCCTCTTAAGTTAAAGCACTAGCTTCTGCTTTAATACTCCAGGTAAACCTAAATGGCACCCAGATTATTATATGTACATCATCTGTGTCTCATGACTATTTATCGACTGAGTTGACTCTCTGGTCTCACATACATGTCAGCATATTCCAATGGCAGTTTACTGATTTTGTATTACTAAGGTGGAGACCAAATTTTCTGTACAATATCCATATAATATCCTTGGCTAATCTAATAAACATGCATTTGCTCTCATCTATGATGTATTTAAAGAAATCTCAATCATACAGCTAGTTACAGTCATTTTTGATTTAACACCATACCAACAGCCAATCCTGCACAAAGGTGAATGACCAATTAAATATTAGAAAAAACTATGTTTTGAAAATTCACACAAGTATTTATTGGTTGTACATAATAAAACTTATTTTATTCACAGTTTCTCTATTTCCCATCTCCAACCTGATGATGCAGGTAAATCTGTTGTAATGTTGTGAGTAAGATAATTATCACAAAAGTTTTGCCATGTACACCCTATAAAAACTTGTGTGAGTAGTCAGTTGTTCATAATTACAAATCAACACTGACACAAAGCTCACATCTGGAGTTATTACTGCCTGAGTAAATTTTGTTAGATTTCTGAACTACACAAAAGTGTTTCATTTTGATTCTTTCATTATTGCACTATAATGACAACAAATTTGCCTTTTTGAGATTTAGAGAGTATGGAAAAATATGCAGATAACTCAAATCCTTATGTTTGGAATAATAATATATGTGTGTTGTAATTAAATAAAGTAAATAAGAAAATAACTTATTTGTTGAAAAGAAAGTATATATATTAGACATAATTAGTTTTGACTCATAATAGTAGGCCTGGTATGGCCTGGTGGTTAGGACACTCATCTCGCAATCTGTAGGTTTTGGGTTCCAATTACTATTACTGAACATTATAGCTCTTTCAGCTGTGTGGGCATTATAATATGATGGTCAATCACATTATTTGTTGATAAATGAGTAGTCCACGAGTTAGAAGTAGATGGTGTTCCCTCTATCTCTGGTCAGTTGGAGATTGCTAGTGCAGATAGCCCTCGAGTAAATTTGCACAAACTTCAAAATTACTGATAATATTGTAAGAAAAAATATTATTGAACTTGACCTGACACCATTTTAAATCATTGGATCTTATGTCACCAATAAATCTTTGACATTTTATGAGTAGAATCAGTGACCTGTGTAATTGCAAAAAAAGTAAATAAGTAGCATGTTATTGGAAAATTAGTCAAATTGAAATTGTCTGAATATATAAAATGGAACTTTCTGATCAACAATAAGAAAAGTTGTTTCTAAGATAAAGTTATTTTTGTTTGTTTTTCTAAAAAAAAATCCTCACAACAAAGTTGGGCAATTTTGTTTGTGATTTAAGAAATTACAGAAACACTAAATAAAATTATACTATTTTAAAGGCAAAACTATATAGTATTTGATACTGTAACTTCCTTCTGTTTTTGTATTTTAACAGATAGGAATTTGATAGTTTTACTATAAAGCTACAACTTATGCTATCTGATAATTTATCTAGTTAGTTCGTCCTTAAGACACTGGTGCTTATTAATCCATTCATTATCAGCAATATTCATTCTGTGTAAAAACATAAAAGTATAGTGAAATGTGCCTCTTTGCTCATTGAGCTTATTTCTAGAATAAAGTAGTTTCATGCAGAAGTGCCCAGTGCACTGCAAGGTCAACCACAAAATCAACCTCATATTACTAAATTCTTCATAAACTAAACTGACCAAATCATATTTATACACATTCTGATCACTGTAATATCACAGATCAGTTGCTAAACTTATCTTGAGTTCCAACAGTTTAATGGAGCTCGTGCTGTGACAGTCATTGACTGTAAGTAACCCTGCTGCAACTGTTGTGTAGTTAAACAGAATTACATGTTCCTTCAGTGTTGTGGTAACATGAGGTATGGGCAAATTCTTCTGACGTGTCATATTATTCTGCAACCAATTATGAGTGCTCTACCTTACCCTGTATAATTTTATCTGGATAAAGGTATCCTTCACTGCTGCTGTAACACAACAATAATGGACACCCTTGATAACAATGATTCTACACTTGATAGTAAAACTACTTTGGGCTGAAATTGAGTCATTTAAAATACAAGCAAGCACTTCTGTAAGTCATTCTAGTTGAGGTGGTGCAATGGCACCTGTTGTTGGTCTTCCTTTATGTGAGTACCTCAAACATAATTATTATAGAAACATTATCTGTTAAATTATAAGTATTTTGTAACTTCTATTTGGTTTTATATGGTCTCTTTTTATAGTTTTACTTTCAAGATTTAAATTCTCTTTCCATTAAATTTAAATATCATCATACTTGAGCTATGAATAAATCTATGGCATGTAGTTACTTCAATATCAAATGCTCATTAGCATCTGGTGCTGGATTGTTTAAGCTCAGTACCAAATATTATGATACAAGTTGTAGAATCTATCTGTGGCATAAGTCTTCCTTTGGATTTCCTTAAATCTCACTGGTATTATCTGTTTCATTCTTCACTATTGGCTGTTAATGGATAGATAATATTTCTTGGTATCTCAGCTGGTACCTGTATCTTTTTATCAGTCAATTGAATGACCTACAGTCATGAAAAATGCATTGCTGTTCTACTCCATGATACCTCATGCTCCTCTTCCACCCTTAGTCATTTAATAGCTTGCATAACTTTTCAGTTTATGGGTCTCTGTCTTCTCTTCCTTGAACTAATTGTTGTCTTTGGAGATGAGGTATCCCTGTTTACTGGATTTTATCATTCAATAACACTTTTCATTCTCCTTCTGACAGCATTTGGCATCAGTTGGTAATGGGGCTCACCTCCACCCATATTGAACAATCTGAGTCCATATAGAGACCTCCAACTATAGCAATGGTAAGTCATCATCCTCTAATGTTTGCTAAAGACGACAGAGTATCTATACTTCTCATAACTAATGAGGTTAGAAATATGCATCAAGACAAGCCTAAAAGGATTTTAAAACATCGTCAACTTATACACACACACACATACACAGACACACAAACCTTGTGTTTTTTCATATATCAAAAAGAAAAAGTACTTTGATTTTATAATATTATTATAGACAACTATGGATTCTTACTGTAACTATTGCAACCGAGAAGTAACTTAAAGATTCCACAGAGTCTGTATTTAGTAAATATTCCAATGGCTTGCTATAGATAGCATGCGAGTCATGAAATTTACCTTTTTATTTTTTATTTTATATTTACTACCTTTAACCTTTGGGTAGTGTTAAGGCTATTTGATTTTACTTTCAGTATTTTTAATTGATTAGGATAAATGTGAGTATTTCTGTACATTATTCTACTTTATATGAACTTTTCTGAAGTAGAAAAGCTGTTTCAAGTTAAACATGTCTAATATGCATTGATCTCTTAAATAAATTAGCCAATAGAAAGAGTATTTTGAAAACTTAGTTTTAAATTTTTGTTATGAACAAAAACAATGAATCTAATAAAACCATATAATAATTACACACACATACTCACAATTATAAAAATTATATGATAAGAAGTAAAGTTTTATGTCTTCCATTTGAGCTTAGATTTTGAGATCCTTGTAAGAATGAAGTTAGGAAAATATAATTATGAGTTTACATATATAGAGAGCTTATTATCAATACACATAAAGCCTAGTTTTAATACTCCATTTTATTATACTGATTCAGATGTCATTGCCAACTACAGAAAGGAGTATAAGGAAATAATTTTTAATAGTGCCGCTGCAATGAGATGTTGTGGGCTAACCATCTCACAGAATCATGTAGGTTGTTTAACGTCATCATCATCTTCAAGTTTATGACCCAGAAGTTTCATAAATATATTCTATATTATATAATTGAGATTCACTTTTATTTTTATAGCATAATTATGATGCAGAGCTACAAAAGTCTAGATCTGGTACCTCCACCTAGGTGCAGCAGTCTACATTGGCAGCATACTGTACAGAATAAACTAAATATGAGTTTATACACCATTGTAAGAAGCACATCACTAACAAACTCATCAGTTTTATTGCCAGAATATTACAATCAGTTTAAATAATGGAGACAAAAGGTTTTCAAGATCTAATAGTATCCATGAATTCTCAACATATTCTTCCCAGTTGTAAGCATCAATTCATAGTCTTGATGAGAGCATATTGGATGAAGTCCAACAAAACATCATCTCTCTACTGCCACTTACACCCAACATCAATATTTCTGTGAATATATGAAATAAAGAGATGTAAAAATATATTTTTCAAGATGGCTGGTATTGATATTTAATGAATGTGACCTAAGAAGGTCAAAACACTATTCTGTACTTTATTTTAATTAAAGTTTTCATATTTCTATCAGCCTTCTTGAGAATACATTTCAACTTCAAGTAGGTTTTTCCATCGTCATGAAATGAACAGGTTGCTTGGAGCCACTGGAAAATGCAACAGTCATGCTGATATATCAGAGTTTCAAGAGGCATCACATATATGATGACATTGTGGCTCAATATGATGAAATAATAAATCTCTAACATCAGCAACAATGTGTCACGTGGCTTATGATAACACATTCAACATAATCAGGGCTTTCTGTTTGCCTAAATTTTGAACTACAAACACTATGTACTGTGACAGAAGGCGATAACTCATCTACAGATAGCAACTCAAAAAATGAACTTTTGGATGAATTGAAATTGGCAGACAGTTTATTCCAATTTTTTCTTGAACATGACATCTACTTTTACTTGCACACTAAAGTTTGTGGTTATAGAGGTCGTGAGAAAAATTGGACCACTGCTAAAAGTAATTTCCAAAGCATTGACCACTGTGTCCCACATTCAAAAATCAACACAAGCAACCAATCTATTTGAAGGAAAGGCAGGTGTTCAGTTAGTAATATAAATACAATGAAACTCAGAAATTAAAATGATTAAATCTATGTTGAAGATTCTCCAGGATAAATTGGATAATCTAGATATTCTGTGAATCCAGTCAAATGATTCTGCAGCAAGAAGTCAAGAAAGTTCCCTCAACTAATAATCTTACAACTGAAAGAGGACAGTAAATCCCTCTTTGCAATGAAAGTAAGCTCTTTAGTTTCTTTGCTGCCTCTAAGAAACTAGTAGCTTCATCTTCAGAGGCTACATAGATCAACATTTACCTTGATGCTCATGAAGAAAACAACCCTCTATGTTTTTGGAAGACACATGAAAAAATCTTCTACCCTGTCTCTACTGGTCAAATATTACCTCAGTGTTTCAACATCCTCTACTTCCCCTATCATCAGTCACTGCTACTTCATTGACAAGATGTGAAAGGCTGATGCTCATAATGAACAGTGCAGTGTACAGTTATAATATCAGTAAGTCTCCTTCAACTCTCTAGTGGAATAACAGTATGTCTGTGGACTCATACCACCAAAAAACAGGGTTTCAATACCTGTAGTAGGCATAGCACAAATAGTCCATTGTGTAACTTTGTGTTTAATTCCAAATCCAAACAATTCAAAGAAAAAGTCTCCTTTATAATGTACTTTGTTCTAAATCTTTATTATTACATTTAAAAAAAATAAAATACTGAAGTGTTATCATTTTTTCAAATTTCGTTTCATAAAATAAGAGTATTGAAATCTTATCGTCAGATGTTTTATTGTTATTGCATGTTACCTGTCAAATGTATTCATGAATACATTCCTATATATATATTTGTATTTTATTACTGATCTCAAGTATACACCCCATAGTTATATTTAGAGATAAAAGTAAGGTAATGGTGTTTTAGTTGTATTTAATGCCACTTAACACCATTTTGTGTCTGCAGCCATAGCACCCAAAAGCACTGAGAATATTCCATCTAAAAGACGTAATCAAAACAACAGATTCAGAACTAAAACATAAAAGCAGCACTGAAAAGAATAAAAGCTGTTTTAAGAATTGGAAACGTTTTTAAAGTTTTTTAGCAAAATAAACATTTTAATGATTTTTAATGTTGCCAGAATAAAATGATTTATTCTATGCAAAGATTGAAATATTTCTGAAAAATATCATGATTAACACAATTGAATTAACTGTTTTTGTACAAGTGTTGAGAAATACAATGATAGGTTTTATTAATTTAGCTCAAGTTATAGGCATGCGCAGCTCAAAACCTGAATCTATAGTGCTCGAACCCTATAATTTCTATCTCATCACATGTCTTATTGTTTTATTTTTTTATATTGATTTTCTGTTTTATTTGTCAGTATGGCACTGCTTTTCAGTTTACTCATTAATTTCAAATAATATATATATACATTATTGTATATATTTTATTTGAAATTTATAAGAGCTCTTCAACAAAATTTAAAATGTAGTTTTTCTGTTTTATGCAGCACTTGGGTGGGTCTGGAATGGCCAGGTAGATTAAGGCGTTCGACTCGTAATCCTAGGGTTGCAGGTTCAAATCCCAGTTGCACCAGTCATGCTCGCCCTTTCAGCTGTGGGGGCATTATAATGTGATGGTCAATCCTACTATTCGTTAGTAAAAAAGTAGCTCAAGAGTTGGTGGTGAGTGATGAGGACTAGCTGCCTTCACTCTAGTCTTACACTGCAAAATTATGGACGGATAGAGCAGATAGCCCTCGTGTAGCTTTGCAAGAATTTCAAAAACAAAAAAACACTGGTGAAAACGTCGTGAAAATAATATTTTAGTGCAGTTCAAGAATAGTGACACCATGCTGTTAAAATATACTTATAAATGGATTTGGTTTTTAATATAAAAAACTGAGTTTGACAAAATACTATTCAAGTGTAAGCTATGTGTTTTCGAGATGAAGGCGGACATTACGAATTCTGTTTCCACGATTTTTCTGTTTATTTTTTTATTCTAGTACATGTGGTTACTGTCTAGTTGGTTATTGATTTCTTGCTGAAATACGTGCATAGCTCTAGGTTAAAGGGAGATATGTAGAAAGGCAATATGATTATGTACGTGTCAGTATTATAACTTGTGCTTTTATAATTGTTGCTGTTCGTGATCCTGAAGAAAGTGGTGAAAACATAAGGTAATAAGTAGTTCAAAACATTTTTAAGGAGGGTTGTTAAAACCGTGAAAGTTTCGCATCATATTTTGACTGGTGTGATTTAAATCAAGACCTACATAACTTCACATATTTTTAAAAGATTTATTCTTATGCAGAACATAATTGTTTTTTTTTGTGAGTTCTTTTGAAGTAAATACCCTAACAAACTGAAGGCAAAATATGTTTAAAACACGGATTTCTTTCTAGGAAATGAGGATGTCGAGCCGGTTTCAACAGATAAAATATCAGTGGAACACTTGAAACAAATAATTTTATCTGACATTTTTAACATTTTCGTTGGTTGTATCTGACATCTTACTTAAAATTAGCCAATACTCCCGAAGAGAGTGTGTTTTTCCTTATAGCAAAGCTATATTGGGCTATCTGTTGTGTCCACTGAGAAGAATCAAACCCCTGATTTTAGCGTTGTAAATCCGAAGACTTACCGCTGTTACAGCGGTAAGTCATGAAACCATATATATATATATATATTTGTATTATGAATCTTTGGATTACATAGTACCGAAAATTTATATTGCAGTTTCGAAAATCATAAAAATATACAACTTTAATTTTATTTATGTATGTTAACATTTTACTTCCTTACGTTCATACAAGTATAAACATATATACTGAATGTTAATATTACTCGTGGCTATTATTAAATGAACTTCTAGTTTTGAGATGCGTTCACGTGCTAAATTGCTAATACTTTTAAAAATAAATTGTAACATATACCATCACAATGTTGACAATAGCATTTTAGACGTTGTATGCGACAAGTGCATGCTATGGAAATTTCTAAGTAGTAAAGTCTTTAGACTGTTTATTATTAACCAGTAAAATACTGATGTCACTTTATGTTTCAAGTTTCAACAGTAACCAGTGACAAGCGTAGAATCCTACTTTATTTCTAAATTATCATGAACAAACAGGATTTTTCGATGAAATAATCACAAAACGCATGTGAAAATATAGAGTAGCAGCACGTAAGTGAAGCGAATATAAAACATCTGTGAGTACTTATTGTGTGTATAAAGTTTCAGTGCTGAAATGTAAGCACTTTGGGGTGAATCTCCGTAAAGTGAGGAATTTAACGCTCATTTATATTTTTGGTTTAGCTTTAAAACTCGTAAACATGAAACTATAACTTCTTGTAATCAAAAAGCGTATGTTCTGTTTACCCTTTAAAGTTTCAAGCTTGGTTGGGTAATTTCCTATTATCATGACGAGTTGTATATAATACAGAATAATAAAAACAATACGTGTTTTAAAACAGTTATGCATTGTATAATGATTCTTTATTTTTTGGATTTTAAAGAAACAATGGCGCAAAGACAATTCAGTATTCAAAGTATTTTGTTAGAGGAAGTGAAACATTTTTGGTTTCTATAGTAACTTATTTTTTCAAGTGTAATTTACTTTTAATAAAAGTTTATTACGATTACTGTTCTGTACTTTCAAACCTAACAATATGTAAGGAGAATGTTCTGACTTGGGTCTAATGGTCTGATGCACATACAAAACATACGAACACACGTTATTTCACGATGTCATTTCAAACAAAATGTACGCTCCAATACCAGTCTATAGCGCTTAAAATTGGGTGTTTATATACCCGCAATGCGTACACCACAGATATCCCATTGTGTAGCTTTATCCTCGTGAACAAACAAAATACTAAAAAAAATGTATTTTCGTGTGTGTTATGAAATGCATATTCACATTATTCATTGTATATACACGTTTATTCAGTATGTATTTTAATTCTAGACAGCAAGATCTCTGGTTTTTTTTGTATCATGAACGTAGCAGCGACATTGAGAGAAGTTGCTTCTTGGACACGGTCATAGTTGATTTTAGGAATTGTCACTAGGTGGCAGGATAATCATATAATCGAGATCAGTATGTCAAAAACTTAGTTTCATTAGTGAATTTCTCAATTAATCGAGACTGATCAACATAGTCTTCAACAATACTCGTTTTAATTTTTCTTTGTGTAATGAAAAAAGTATCATTTAATACATAAAATAAACACCTTAAAGATCATAGTACAATTGTATTAATCAAATATTTATCAATGAATATCGTATGTTTTTGCAATTATAGTGAATTAGAACGTTGACAAAAATCTACCTTGGAAGCCCACCTATAACAACCTTTCCACCTCAGTCACTATTCTAGTAACCCTTCTCTGAACCCTGTCCAATAATTCAGAGTATTTCCTAAGTAAGAAGTCTAAAACTGAACACAGTATTTCAAATGGGATCTAACCAGTGATCTATACAATAAAATTATAACCTCTTTATACTTGTATTCAACATTTCTGTAGATACAATCTGAAATCTTACTACCAGCAATAACACATAGCTTGGATGTTTTAAGAGACTGATTAACCATTACACCAATATCATTTTCTTTCATAGCATTGTTTAGGTTATTCCATTCTATATTATACTTATAACTCAAATTATGATAATCCTCATGTGTTACATTGCATTTAGTATAAAACCCATCTGCTATTTATTTGTGCAACTCATTAAATGATCTCAATTCTTATGTAAATCAGTAGTATCCCCAATACAGCTAGGAACACCCAAGACATTACTACCATTTGCAGATTTGAGTAACTTTTTGACTATTTCTTCATCTGTGTCATTGGTGTAAATTGAAAAGAGCAAAGTTTCTAAAACTGAGTCCTGAACCACTTCACTTCTGATATTAATCCAGTTTGGCTGAACTCCAGTTATAACAATCCTCTGCTTTCTTTCATCCAGTCACTCTTCTATTCAGTTTTCTATCTTGTTCCTCACACATACTGAAATAATTGTTTTAGAAGCCTTTTAAGTGGCTTCTTATCAAATGCTTTCTGAAAATCCAGGTATACCAAATCTACTTCTTCACTCTCATCTACATAAACAGTAGATTTCAAAGAATATAAATATATATATGTAAGGTAAGAATTTCCCTTAGTGAAACCTTGCTGACTATCGAATAAAATATTAAACTTCAGTTTTCCCACAACTGATTTATGACTAATGGGTCTATAATTACTGGGACAATTTTTATCACCTCTTTGTAAACTATTCAAGGACTAACAAAAAATAGTAGTAAGTAGGTCACATACCAATCTTTAACCCCTTTTAAAACCCTTGGGGAAACATTATCTGGCCCAGGACCCTCATCATTCTTTCAAATTTCCCAATTATTTTTTTTGTAACCAGCTCAGATTTAATGCAGTCATCTTGTTTGATCTCGGTTCCATTTATTACTTGTTCAAGATTGGAGCATTGCTTAAATCTTCATCAGTAAAAATTAAAGTAAAATCAAAATCATATACTAGTCCTCTTTTATCATCTTTTGATAGTCCTATCCCCATTTTAACAATTTGTTTACCCTTTATGTATTTAAAGAAGTCCTTACATTTTTACATTTTCAGCTAACCTTTCCTCACACGTCCTTTTTGATGTCCTAATATCCTATTTCACCAGCTTTCTTCATCTTCTGTAATCTTCTAAGTCTCCTGTAATACCAGTCAATTAACTACTGTTTCTCTGTGAATATTGGTATGGTCTACAACTATTAATGAAGTAATATATAGGCTTTTCCCTTTATATAGAAACAAACTGCGGCAACCACCTTTTCTGATATTCGAACATTGTTAATTTTTAACAATATAGAGACAAAGGTAACAAAATATGGAAGCATGGAACTTGCCCTCGTGTAGCTTTGCTTGAAATTCAAAATCAAGCTCTGTGACTGGTCAACCTCATAAGCTTATTACTATTAGCTACTGTAAGATTGTATAGAAATATTCACTGTAGGTGCTTTTACTCAAATCTGAATTCATGCAATTGATAGGAATTCAATATTTATTTGTAGATAAAATTTATTCTTCGAAGTATTGGGTTACTTATGGAATGATATTTGTATATTTTTGTGTATCCGTCCTTACCTTATTTCTGTACTTTTTGACATTATCATCCCTACATTATACTTAATTTTTACAAAAAAAAATGTTGTTTGTTGTTTGCCATATCTTTTGAACGTCGATATTATTATTGTAATTATGGAGAGTATGTTACGTTTATAGCTGTTGTCTTTTTATTGGTGACTCTTATGATGAATTTTTGTTAGTCTTTCGGTGCCTATATTTTTAATTTGTGACTTTTATAATGCATTTTTGTTAATCTTTTAGTACCTGGGTAAACAGCTACAGTTATGTTTTATTGGCTTTCTTGACTTGTCATGTCGTTTTAAAATTTGTCGAACAGTTACAATGTTAAAAAAACAAACAAAAAACTTTACTTCCGAGTATTGACTTCATACTGAAGCGCCACCATGTTTGGTTGTTTGAGCTCAACTCATGATCAACGAATGGGAACGAGCGCTCCTTGTTGCATGTTTATCATGGGCCAGTGCTGCGCTCGTTGATAGGCCCTTATTCGCCCTTGAAAAAATAATATTTGTGTTTGGCCTGTGACGAAGTTGGTCAGTTTAGGGAAGATCTTGATAATTGTATCTTCGTATAACTATAATACATAAAGCTATATTTCAACTGCTATCTCTACGTAACGTGTTTTAAGCTGCGGACTTACTCAAACTTGTGTAGAGGTAGTGAAAGAAACGTGGTCAACAGTAGTAGCTGCTGACGGTGGATCATTTAACTTGTACTGTGTCAGTAACACGGTTTTCTTACCAGCAAGCATTGACTTTTCTCTCAGTCATTAACTCTCAGAGGACTTATTAAGAGCGAATTGTGTAATGTCGTTGTTCTATCCCAATCTTGTCTTGCAGAAAATTGCCAACTATTGTATTTCGAACTAACAGTTTGACTTTTACCTGAGACCTGCTTTTCTGAATCTTGAAGAAGTATACAGATCATAAATTCGGTCAAACTACTCTACACATTCGTACACTAACGGGCAAGAACATAACTATAGACCGTTAGCGCTAAAATTCGCAAATGTAATAAAATTTCTCTCTCAACTAGAAAAGGAGAGGAATCCGAGTTGTTTTTGTATCTTTATTATATTTTAAGGTTTATTTAAACAGCAATATAACATTTGGAAATGTCTGGTCATGCCGGAAGAAATGTTTAAGCGTGTAATATATCCTTAAATAAAAATAGTTGATTCCTTTAACTTTGCGCAAAAGAAAATGCTGAATTATGTACAATAACGTTCATGATTTGAGCGTTAAAGTACAGAACAAATTATGCCCTAAACAAAATGAGTGTCTGATCAAAACTTTTGGTGAATCTTCCTGCTTATCGTGAACTAGAATCCAAAGTTTGAAGCTTATAGAGAAGCAAGAGTATAATCTGTTTTATTATGTGAGAAGTATCGGTTTGTTATTTGTGTTTGTTTCCACTAAATGGCAACTAATGGTTCATTGAAACCAATTTTACTCAAATATTCAACTCCTAAGAAAAGTAATTTTGTTATTGTCAAACAGTTTTTGTTTTTGTGAATCGTCATGCATATTTTCAGAAACATTGTGTGTGTCATGTTACATACTTGACCGAAGAAAATTATACGTGTGTTCGTTTTTTGCAGAAGAGGAGATCATGCTAAGTAAGTATTAACGTGAATGTTTAACATCTTTTTATATTTTACACCATTTGAGTGTTGAAGAAAGTTAACTAAACTTTGTAAACTTGCAAGAACTTTCAACGTAGACTTTTTCTCCTCGATAGATGTGACATACATTTTAGCCTCGAAATCGCCATGTTGAGGATGGGTTAGAGCATGTAATGCATTTCAAGCTTATTTGTTTATGTACTTAAGTACATAACAAGTAACAAAACCTTGTTCTGAATCATAAAAGTAGAATTCGTAGTTTGACATCGATATTGTAATTTTGATTGATTGACTACAATTAAGCACAAAGCTACACAATAAGCTATCTGTGCTCTACCAACCACAGATATCGAAACCCGGTTTCTAGCGGTGTGAGTTCACAGACATACCTCTGTGCTACTGGAAGGTTTGTAATTTTATTGACTTATGCCTGTATTTGTGAAAAAGTTAATTGTACAAAATTTGAGAGCGGGAAGAATGTTAATATGTAACTGAGGGCACACTAGCTGTAAAAATCAGTTGTAATTAAAACTGTGTTAGAAACATCCATTTTTAGATCAGTTGTATAATTGTTTACGTATGTAGCTTCTAATCTTTGTTTTGTAGTGTTACTAACAACAGTTTTTTAATGTATGGATTACGATGAGTTTTACCTCTATGAATCAGTTTTTATCACTGAGTAATGTATGTTGTTTTTGTCACTTAACATTCTGGTTTACTCTGACTGCTTTTATAAGTGTTGCGTATTTTCTACCAGCACCGTCTTTAATGTTTTATGTTTTCATGTTACAGTATAAAGTAGTGTACCTCTATATGTATAAAGTTTGTCAAAAGTTTTTTTTTTGTTTTGAAATACAAATGATATATATTTTGCCAATCTCTTCAGTCTATACCTTTAAAACTGAGGCTTTAAGAATGTATAAAGGAACTCTGAGTTTAAGTTATGCATTTGCTATCATTTTTAATACATATACTTGAAACTTGCTTGCTTTGTTCAATCAAAGTTGTCAGTTAGGTGAATTTCAGTGAGAAAGTGACAAGTGGTGTTAGCATACCGTACATGATATTTTGTGTTTGTATAATTACAAAATATATAATTGCAAGGAGCTCTGCCGTAAGTTTACTACAAAACAAAGTAATCGTGTTAATTTTACTAAATACAGTAACTTTGTATTAGTTATTACTCATTGAAAATAAAGTATTTGTTAACGCCGCTACATTTTACGTCGTTCCAACCATAATGTTTGTGCACAAATAACTTTTAGTTTTCGATCTTGTAAACAACCGATTTTAAATGTTTTCTGTTAAAAGTATCCAAGACAACGAACTTTAATTTAGACAAACAAGCTTTGCAGAGTCTGAGGAAAACTACAATAAAAATATATTTTTAAAAATGTTATAATAAGGCTTGATATATTTGGAAGATAAGTGAATATATTTATAGGTTATAGCAAAATAAGAAACTAAGTATTTGAACAGTGCAGTACGGATTCATGAAGCACTGAAGATAGATTTCTATATAGAACAAGATATTGAAGAATTAGTAACAACGAAAAGAGATTTTTGCTGTTAGAATGGATTAATTTTAAGTGCGTAGAAATTGAGTAAATCGAGAATGACTGTAGAGTTTTAGTTAATATAGACGTCATCAATGATTTAGAAAGGCGTATGTGATGTGATTGTTTCCACGAGGGAAAATTATGATCAGTTAGAAACGATGTGAGTAACAGAAATAGGATAGAACATGCGCATAGCCGTTATTAATATTTTCAGGAGACAAAGAGACTAGGATAAGAGCAAAAAAAACAAAAAACATACATATATATGTGTGTGAAAGATCCTAAGTAACCATATTCGTTCGATAGTTCAGTACATCCTATAATTAGATAGAAAAGATAAAAGTTAAATTTATTTTAAGATGCAATTTAATTTTACAACGGAAAACGTGAGATTTATTAAAATTGTAATTATGAAAAAGGCCCATTGGAAATACAGATAAGGATAATGCAATTACTTAAAAAACAAAAATTTAATATTGAAAATATATATATGTATGCGCAAAATAATAAAAAGAGAGAGGATCGTGTAGTTATTTAAGTAAGAGACAGATTACGTGTAGGTGATTGAAAAAATATCTGGATTAAAAAAAAAGGTGTTGGTAAATCAGCAATATTTAAGAGGTTGTGAAGGACAAATCATAGAAACTTAGTCTTAGTGAAGCCTTGCTGCAGCTACTGATCATACATTGTTTCTTGCGTGTAAGCAGTATGCTACAGGTAATTAAATCTACTGAGTATAACACGATTGTTTGAAGTTTGCATGCTACCCACGACTCAAATGGAACAAATTCAGTTTTAAGGTATATGATGAGTTATTAAAAAAAGAAACGCATCGTAAAGGTTACAAGTACATGTAGATTTCACTTACTTTTGTAAGCATATTTATTTCTTATTACTCTGTAGCTACACAAGCTCTGTATGTGTTAGAAATTTTGTCCTATCGTCTTGAAATCTTCTGCTGTTTTAGAATTTTTAGTTAAATTATAAAATTAAAAAAAATGTTTGCTGGTTGTACAAATCGCACTTGCACATTCCTTAATTGCAACCTATCTTTAATACAGCTGTTAACGCAATGGTTAAATATATATGTGTGTGTATATCAATTATAAATTTGTTCCGGGCTTCTGGTCTAAAGGTCCAACGCTCAACTCTGTGATATACCGGTGAATATACCTTACTCTCAGTTGTGGGTGGTTATAAAATTAGTAATCGATTCATCATTTTTTTTATCGTCCTAATGGTAGAACTAACATGACTAATTTAGGCGGTGTATTTTACAGTTTGAAAAGACTTACTCTTGAGTAATCTGAAAATTTTGAAATATATATTAGGAACAAGCTGTCAGGAAGAAAATTTAATAGATAGATTAAATATGTATTTGTGTGTGTGTAATTAAAATAGGATAAATATGAACTACAGAATTTAACAACACTTTCATCTATTTTTCTTTATCAAATTTTTTTATATTTATCCTGATCTAGACAGGCAGTTTGCTTTAATCAGAAGATGAAGATTTAATAATTAAAAATCGTCAATAAACAAAAATAATTTGTAAATTTACTATTTGAAGTTCCACAACACGTACCTAATTTCTCCCATTGAAATGTTATGAAAAAGGAGTCAAAATCGGGATTGCAGTTATGACATTTACACAAGTAATTATTATGCCTTTCAAATCAGGCATTAATGTAAACTGAAACTTTATATAAAAACAAAGTATTATCAGTTGTAAGTTTACCAACTCACAACGCTAAAACCCGGGTTTGATTTTCTATGTGGCTTTCCTATCTACAATAAAGCAGAAAAATGTTAATCTAATGATTTTACAAAATTAAAACTTATGGAATAAAAATCCTTAAAAACTAGCAAGAGTTCGCGAGAATGAAACATAAGCCAGTTCCTCTGATATGATAGTTGTACAACTTCATTATTAAAGACAAAAATTACATTTCAAATCTATGAAACAAAATAGGGCCAATGATTATAAATTCTGTTTATCTATTTATACATCTATATTATTTTGGCTCGGCATGGCCAGGTAATTAAGTCACTCGACTCGTAATCCGAGGATCAAGAGTTCGAATCACCGTTACACCAAACATGCTCACCCTTTCAGCCGTGATGGCGTTATTATGTGTGGTCAATCACACTGTTCGTTGGTAAAATAAATATAATTGAGTCATTAAGACTGCATAAAGAATTAGAAAGTAATTACATAAAATCTTCAACCATCTTACAGATATAACAATTTTACAATTGTTAAAGTTTTAACTACATTTTGATGTCTCCTTTTAATATTTTAGTCTTAAAATCCTTTGAACTAAATTAATTGGTAATTCTAATTTAAAATATTATTGATTATTACTAAAACAAATGAAGCTGAAATTTGGAACTGACGGCTTTGTAATTCTCATCTAAGAAAGGTAAAAGAACAATATGTCACATTTATAAGTAAATTTAAAATTTAGATGAATACTACGCAGATTTGTAAAATTCATTCAGTTATATCGAAATGAGAGTTAGAGATAATAAAGCAGTCATCCAAAAACCTTTTTTTAGAGAAATTCTAAAATGATTTACGTAATGAGCTTAAAAAATCATGTAAGCTAAATCAAATATTTGACATTCAAAAGACCCTCTATCTAGTATTGCTTATGTATGTGCAACGCTAATTCACATCGCATGGCTCGACAATTGGTTGAAAATCTCGTTAAGTGTGTTTCAACCAAAATTTGATTCTTCTAACGCTAACCTTTACTAAATCCAGTAATTAAAATAATAGGGTTTCGAGACGACAAATATAGAAATCGCTTTCGAACCATATTCATTATAAATACTACAGATCCAAAAGAACTGAAATCAAAAGATACATTTCCTGCTATCTTTCCTAAATTTAATTTCTTCTCTATGAATTATGTTTTGATTGAAATGCATACTGTTATGTAAATGTGTAAATATTTTGTAAACGACGGCATGTCGTGTTGTGTTTGAGTTTTCATTTCTATTTATTATATTTTCATATTTATATTATTGTTTCGAAGTTTAAACTAATATGTTATTATTCATTTAGGGTAACATTTAGAATTTTCTTGAATTAAGTAGACCAATCATATATTTGTAAATGAAGTGCTGGTGACTTCGGGTCTAGACGTGTAGTCTCGTGCAAGAACGGACATGTGCGGATTGCTCTGGAGATCTGTAGAAATTTCGCGGTCTTTCGAGGAGTTTAGGCCTACAATATACAAACAGACGAAGATGCGAGAGAGAGAAGAGAGAATCAGTCATCAATTTTTATTCGAAGAGAAAAAGGAGGAGAGTCAGACATTAGTTTTATTTCAAAAGAAGAGAGTCAGTTATTTGAGAAAGATTAAGTGTTTGCTGTGATTATTCAACTTGGATTTGTGACTGAAGTTAGATCTACGGAAGCTGTGATTTTATTTCGTCAATCTCTACGATTCATCTGAATTACTGCTTGTGCTGAGAGTCGGCGAATTTATTGAACTGTGAACTGTTTCTTAACTTCTTCTTTTAAGCTTCGGAATTTCTTCGTGGGACCAAATTCACACTTTAGACTGGAATTTGAGACTTTCATTTTAGATCATTATATTAGATACAGGCCAGTACCATTTTGTATTGTGACTAATTTTGAAGTTTGAAACTAGTATTCTTTTGTTTTGTAATTAATTTCTAATGTTGTAACTTAATATCTGTCACTGTTATTATATAATTTGTGTTATATCTGTTATATTTGTTAATAGTTTAGTGTAATAAATTATACAAGCTGTTATCTGCGTTTTTCTGTTGCGTTTAGTCTACGAAGAACATAAAACATAAAAAATTCGTAACACATACACAGTAGCGTGTGTTAAAAAGAGCTAAGAACTATATACATGTATACATGTGTTAAGAAAACGGTCATTGTCTAAATATCCTCAAACGTTTTGATGCTGGTGTTATATACTAATTCATCTTGATAACAATTGATAAGTTTCACGTTTTAACGAAGTACAAATAAAAGAGAGTAAAGTTTTAAACGTTTGTCTAACGTTGGTTGATGAATTTTTTAAAGTTGTTTTATTTTGTTATGTACCTTAAATATTTCATTATATATACTGCCGTTGGAAAATGTACTTTACATGGCATACGTTATAATTCACGGTCTATCCCACTATTCGTTGGTAAAAGAGTAGCCTAAGAGTTGGCGATGGGTGGTGATGACTAGCTGTCTTCCCTCTAGTGTTACACTGCTAAAGTAGAGACGGCTAGTGTAGATAGCTCTCGTGTAGCTTTGCGCGAAATTCATGAAAAAAATCATATATAATATAAAATAACACAGTGGAATTTAATATTGAACTGGAAAGAAAGAAAGAAAGAGTATATGAAAATTATATTTAGTTTGCGATTACACTTTCTTCTTTTCTTCTGCTTTCTTTCTGACCGTGTTTATTCGAGAATATATAGTTAAGCCTAATTTCATTCTCTTTCTCTCTTTATCTTTTTATCATTTTTATTCTTCCTGTAGACTTTGTATTTCACCCACTTAGCGTTGATTATGAAATCAATGTACCAAACTACTAGCATCTCGTTTGTCTCCCTTTCTTATAAAATTAAGTCATATAGCTGCCTCTTAGCTTTTGAATATCTGAACAGTGACAGACGAAAATCAGCAACAAAAATTATTGTTGCTTGGCTAATGTGAAAATGTATCTGTTGCAGGAATCATTCTATATTTCTGTGACTCCAAGATTGTTCGTTTACACTAAACTCTTCAGAGATACAAAGAGTCATGACAAATCACAGTTGACATCGTTGACATTAAATTATCTTTTATTTAACACAAAATATACCGTGTGTTATAATTTAAACGTTATTTGCATCTTATTTAAAACATAGAACAAACTTTTTAAAAATTTAATAGGCGTACATGGTTATCTTTTAACATAAACAATAGCGAGTAATAAGCAAATCAGGTGTAATAGATCTTTATTTAACAAACAATAGTTATTAACTTACAGTGATTTTCAAAGTCTTCACTCCATCAGAACTTGTAAAGATATGTTGTTCATATTCTGGTAGTACGCTTTCAGTTGCAGTTCTACTGTTTTTTTCTTAACGTTGGACATGGTGAGTGTCAAATGTCTAAACTAAAAAAATATTCACAGAGGATATTGCCACATTTTGGTTGATGTCTCTTAAACATTAGTTGAGAGTCATGTGGGCTGCTTATTGCTAATCGTATCTCATTACGAACTGTTGTAATCGTGACTTTTTCGTTACTTGGGATTCGGGTGGGTGGTTTAAACCAAACTGAATCTCTTGATGAGATGCATGTTTGTGTCCTAGTTGTTATTTGAAGATCGGAACCCAAAGATAAAAAGTAACTCCCTTTTTCTGCTCATTTTGCTGATTCTCCGTAATGATTCTTTGCTGCACTAGAACTAATGTGGAAGAAATGTTCTTTATCGAGGAGCCAGAAGAAGAAGAAATAATTTGTTAATCAACTTTTGTAACGCAAATTACTTAAATTCACTTTAAAAATCGTTTTTCTACACCTGAAGCTGAAATGTTTAATTGAAATTTATGTTACATGTTTCATGTGAACAAAGACTTTGTTGTAAAAATAATTACTTGAAATAAACGACTGTCATATGTGAATGAAAACTTTCTTGTAACAAGAATTACTTCAAGTAAACGATAGTTTCATTACAATTAATATATAAACATGTACAAGGCGTTTTCCAATTATGTATGAATAATGTGACTGAATAAAAATGTGTCAATATAAATCGAATATCTTAAAAACGAAGAAAATGTATTAACATACTTTGTGATGGACAGAAAATGTTTGTTACTGTGAAAATTAAATGTGAATTTGATTTTTAGCAATAAAGAACGAGTATGACAAAGCCTTGAAATTGCCTGCATCATGTTTGTATGAAAATCTACACAAATTAAGTGGTAGATATAGTAGGCCCTTATCCTTATCACGTAATAATTTCCAAGATGGCGATCAATAACGTGTGTCTGGGTAGTGGTGGTAGGCTTTATTATAAATTATACCATTTTACGTGAAATACGTAGTGTTAACGTTATATATATATGTTTTTATTCATAAATATAACGTAGAACAGCTTATTTGATAATAGATGGAGACCTTTTTACCATATTTAGACAGAATAGGCGGCTATCACGTGTTGCTCGTACACTGCATAATATATATCACTTGATAAGCTTTATTTTCTTACAATCAGCTCAATCATAATGAATCAAAACAGTCATTTCATCATATTTATGATGTGTATCACAACCAGTAACATAATTCCAGTCCCGGTCAGCCGATTGCACGATGTCGAAGTGCATGGAATGTGTCATTGAAACAAATACTGCAATAAGGGCCGTCAATATAGTTCGCCAACTTGATGCAGTGCATCTTCCCCCCTGTATGGGTACATCTGGTATTGCATAACTTTCGTCAAGCCATTCAGTTTTCATATACATTTTGAACATTCGAAGTTTTGAGAGCCAGTATTCTCTGGGTAACACAACAATTCCATATGCATGACATTCCCGACAATCCATATCACACGGTAACTATTCCAAAGAGATGTTTTTGATCTTTCTGCTGTATTAAAGCGAATTTTGTAGTATATTAGTATCGACAGTATGTGTAACTTCTTTTTTGTTATGGTCTTTGGCAGATAACATACCCAAGAATTTGCCATTTGAACTACATTTTTATATATTTTTTGTAATGTGTGTCAATTTGTTTTTCTTGAATAACTCCCTTTCAAAGCCTCAAGTTTATTTATTGTATACGTATAATGAGAAGCGATTTTTCATTTTATTCTCATGAAACGTGTAAGTCTCTGTATGAATAACATCTACGACATTCGATTTACAGAAAAGAAAGCCATGATTATCAGAGTCGGCTTACCGCATTTACAGAAAAAAACGCACAAAAACGAGCAGTTTAACGTATTATAACTTATATATACGTACGTGGAGGCAGAGCATACAGCCAAAATAAAGAGAATCGTTTAGTCTGTTTAAAAATGGACTTGAAAACTGATTCTTATATTACCTGTCAAGATCTGCAGTGTAAGTGTGAGTTTGCCATCCTCAATAGAAACTTGTTACAGTAGAAATGACAGTTTCAAGTAACAAAGCATTGGCTTGGCTAACGTAATACAGTTGATAACAGATTTGTCCTTTAAAAGTGACAATGCTTTTGAGATATTTGAAATAACATTGTAGAGGTAATTCATGGGTGCGTTGTACTTTATAGGAGACTTCCTATTGATTTTATGTTGTCTTGATATGTAATGCATTAAAATAAATATGTAACTACTGAACTTTTTGTGTACTTTACTGGGTTACAGTAGGTTTTAAGGTAGTCATCAGTATATCAGTACGTCAACGCTGAGGAAACTTCTATCAAAAATACTGCAGAGCTATAGAGTATAGAGATCTAAACTAAAAAAGATAAGAGTTGAAACATTATGACAGTACCAGGTATGTGTGTGTATATTTTAATATTCAATCAATAAACGCAAAACATTTTTCTCGGCCTCTTTTTTATGTTTGACAAAAAGAAAGAAATAGCACTTGTTTTATCGTAGTATTTCAACTGTACTGTTCAATACACAACATTAAACTGCTGGCACAGCATTATACTTTAGTCTCACCATGATTATGTGACGTTTGTTTGTTTATAATTAACTAACAAGCAACACAATGGGCTGTCTGTGCTCTCTCCACCACGGGTATCGAAACCGCCATGCCACTGGAGTCATTGAAACGTTTATTATTTTAGTGTTTCTCTTTTTTTATCGCCTTTGTAAATATTGAAATCAGACAAGAATTTCCTGAAACATGTAGAATAGTTTAGTTTTGTTGTTGTTGTTATTTGGATTAATTCATTATTATAAAGAAGAGGGAATCTTCAGTAGCCAACAACTTGAAACTTTTTGTAGGCAGGGTTACAGTAAATTAATCTCATACCTTTCCCCCCCTTTTGTAATCGAAATTATTTTAGGCAGGATTAGAGTAAATCAGTATACAAGACCTTGGGAATGGTCAATCGAAAAGGTGTGACCTCTCGAGTCAAAAGTATAATTAGATCAACAAAATACAGATTTATAAGCTAAAAGTTTGTACCAAAAACAAACAAACTCGGAGTCACTGTGTGATCTGCTATGCTGTTTCGGGAAGTGTATTTATTCGCAAATTTTAAGATGAAAATTTTTAAAAGACTTTTCAGATTTAAATCTCTATAAATGTTGCGTCAGTCATACTTTGAAAAACCGTGATGAGTTCCTGTGTATTATATATATCTATATGTGTGTGTGTGTGTGTAATCGTATATTTAATTCGACGTTTTTATAGAGTACACATCACACTCCAGGTTTTTTGATAACTAATAAACACAAGGACCGCTTCAGATAAGATCAATCAATTGATTACAAGAAAAGTGTCAAAATCTGAAAAATTATCTTTAGGTTATGTGAGAGGTTAAGATAAACTGAGTATATAGGTAATACATATTGCATATTTATGCAATGTATGATACATTTTTCGTTTATTTAAAAAGTGTAACTAAAAAGTATATAATAGAGCTGACAAAAGTAATATTAAGCCTTAGTATTTTTTGTTTTGTTTTTAGCCGCGGTATAACAACTCACACAATGTCTATGTGTCTTAACACTTTTATTGGTAAGCAGAGAACAAAGTTTCTACCTTCCTAGGGCATCATCAGGTTCATCATCAAGAATTACACAATGTCTTTTGAGTTTTCAGCTTGTAGCGCCTCTATTGACCTATTTGTGATCTTATTAGAGCCGCGGCTATTGAAGATACCCTCGTGTTTTGTAAACATTTTCCCTATTGTTCTTATTGTTAGCTGTTTAAGTAATTGAAAGAAAAAGTAATATATTTTTTCTATTTATGTACAATTTTCTTTGTGTTACATATTGAGAAAAAAAACATTTATACTTTCGTCTTTTTTAACCAGTCTTTTGAAATGGGTGCGGTACTTTATGATCTTAGCTCTGTTGTAGGACATCGATTTAACTATAACACGTTTTACAACCTCGACTGAAAATCTCTTCAAATGTATGGTGAATTTGTATCTTGATGAATTCTTCTTACTCTATTTTAATTTTTAGATAAAATTTGGTACAAGGGTAATAATCTACGACCTAACATGTTCAAGAAAATAACAGAGACCAAAGTACAGTTTTAATATTTTTTTACTTTTAATCTTTTTTTTTATTTATAAAATCTAGATTTTGTAGCATGACTAGAAACCCTCAAGAGTGCGGCCTGCATCGAAAATAACAGAAACTGCGATTAGAAATTCGTTTTATGTTTATGGTTCAGTGATCTGTGCTTTCAGGAAATCGAATTTAATGAGATACATTAGAAACTGATTCCGCTCACAAACAGAACTGAGAGCTCTTAATAGCGCAGCAATAAACTTATAGATTTAGGGCGCTAAAAACATGTCTCGATACCCGTGATGGGCAAAGAACAGATAAGTCATTGTGTATCCTTGCATTTAACAAAAAACAGAACAAGAACTGGAACTTAATCACCCCCCTCAGTGACACAGTGGTATATCTGCGGACAAGTACTGCTAAAAACCGGATTTCGATACACGTGGTGGGCAGAGCACAGATGGCTCTTTGTGTAGCTTTGTGCATAATAACAAACAAATAAACACAGCCAATAACCATGCTTATGAAACATTGTAATCAAGTTTAAAAGTGTGAAATAAATTATTCAAAATATGTTAATTGCCTTAAAATCTTGTATATTTATTTAATGTTTTTAACTGTTTTAGTATTTATATAACATGAAAGATGAATTGTCTTGTGTGTGTGTATTTTTATTTTGTTTTTGAGGAGGAATCCCCTTGTTTGTCTTTCTATATAAATAAAGCTATTTAAGGTGTATAATGATTTTAAAACAAAAAAGCATAAAAATAACGAAAATTACTTATTTAACTATTATAAATATATTTAGTTCTTTTATGTTCCACCCTATCCTGGTGGCTGGACGGTGATTCTGAGGTGTTATAACACTGAAAATAAGTTGTTGATACTCATATTAGGTACAAATCCGATAGTCCATTTTGCAGCTTGTCACATAACAACACAAAAAATACTTTCATTATTTCGGGTTTGTTATGGAACATTTGTTCTTAAGAAACTGCAAAACCTATTTTTAAGATTCTGTAGACTCACTTTGAGGCATGTAAGTGTTTAGTGAGAATACATATTAATGATATCACACACGTATTTTTTGAAATTTATTATCAACACGTAAATTCTCCATGAACAAAAGTATTTTTTACCAAATGTCAATATTTAAATCCGATTATTTATCTTAGTACCAGTGAGAAGTTCACATAGTGAAAATGATAAACTGTCTTGCGAGTGGCACATAAAATGCTTTACGGGTTGTGAAAAAGAACAAGCTAAACATTCCTTTCAAACCAATCAATGGCCAAGAACAAAAACATGAAACAGGTTAGCTTTCTAGCCAAGAAAATAATAATACTAATCAGTGAACGAAAATTGTACATTATTGGTGCAATACTGACCAATAGAATTTCGATAATGAGAAAAGTGCAACCAGTCGAAGACAGAAGCAAGCTTTATCATGACTTAGACTACTGTTTACTAAGTACATTGTATTTAGTGTATTACACGCTGCTCGGTAGTTTTCAATTGACATTATTTCAAAGAGAGCTTTATCTTATTTTCTGGTTCAGTCAATTCTACCCATACCCAATGGTATTATGCCTTTCTCCAGTGACACAGTAGTAAGTCTGCTGACTTACAATGTTTAAAATTTGGGTTTCCATACTCGGTGTGGGCTCGGTACAGATGGCTCATTGTGTAGCTATGTATTTAACTACAAACAAATAGTCCAAAACCTTTAAAATGGACTTTTGGCAAGTATAACTAAATTGCTGACGACAGATAAACAAAATTTTAATTTCAATAATTCGATTCCTTGAGTAAGAAATGTATGTTGTTACAAAGTCGTTATCATGTGGTGGTCAGAGTAAAGTTGAAAAACACCACCCTGCTGGGTTACACTCAAAACATGTTAATTGCATTCATGATCAACATTAGTTTTAACTTTAAGTTCGATATAGTATTAGAAAATATGTTTTTTTAATAACATGTGTAACATCTCCGTTTATCCAATCCGCATGTTATTTTGTGAATATCAAACGACTCCATAGAAAAATTATCACCTAGCTTATTTAGTAATGAAAGACTAAAAGGAAGGCAACTAGTCATCACTACTCATTGCCAACTCTTGGACTACTATTTTACCGACGATACATTATAACGTTCCAACGGCTGAACGGATTAGCATGTTTGTCGAGACGGGGATTCGAATCTGTGACCGTGAGATTGCGAGTCAAGCGCCCCCAACTACCTGGTCATGCCAGGGCCTTTAATAATTGGTCATTTGCATATTTGTATATTATGTTTCATTTGATTTTGAAATTATCATAAGTTTAAAGCCTTCCGTATTATTTTACTTTATATAGTCGGTCGGTGTATACGAAAACTTCTTATAGATTTAACCTTCATATTCTCAAATCGTTAACTTCTAATCAGAGCAAGTTACCTACATACATATAACTCAGATTAATTCGTTACTAAATATTCGTAATTAAATAAAATGTTCTTACTTATAACGTTCATTGGGTACTCTTGCTGTTAGCGATATTTTTGTCTGTGCTCTCCTATGGCTCAATGGTATGTCTGATAGCTAAAAACCAAAAAAATTGAGTTTCATTACCCCTGATGGGCAGAGCACAGATCGTCAGTTGTGTAGCTTCTAGCCTTTTTATCC
Organism: Carcinoscorpius rotundicauda; assembly: GCA_011833715.1. Classification (NCBI taxonomy): domain Eukaryota; kingdom Metazoa; phylum Arthropoda; class Merostomata; order Xiphosura; family Limulidae; genus Carcinoscorpius; species Carcinoscorpius rotundicauda. The sequence continues at coordinate 24,873,901 of CM022405.1, read as the reverse complement.
AATATATCACAAATATTAATGTTGAAAGTTAAATCACAAAGACATTAGGTGCCGCTTTACGCGAGAGACTAAATTCTAAGACACGAGTTTGGTCATTTAGGAAACCAGTATAAACTTTATCCATCACCTGGTATCATTGTCTTACTGTCTAACAGAATGAACAAATTCAGAGCAGTTCACTATATCCTTTTCCTATGAGGCCAGGCGTGTTCTTGGAGTTAGTTAGACTGTAATTTCTACTCTCCATGGTGTGCACCTAACTGCCGCAAAATCGCAGTCCATACTTTAGATCCATATGTATGTTATAGGAGTGACCCTAAAGGCCATTTGTTCAATAAGAATAACCCAAACTTTGGTGGTAGATGCTATTGACTTTCCCTCTATAGTCTATATCAGTTCAAAATTCAAGCGGCTAACGCAGATAGCCCTTGAGTATCATTGCGCAAATTTCCGAATCAAACAAATCAGTAATTTTTTTTAACACAGTCTTGCGAAGCACGTAAATTCATAAAATCGTATTATTCATTGAGGAATTACTTTAGAGTTAACAATATATTGTAAGTTGTTACCTACTAATGGTAACTTTACCTTAATGGAGCAATTCATATAATTGAGAAATAAGTTTAATAAATGTTTTCAAGGTGTATAGAACTTCAAAGTGATGTAAAGTGTTTAGAATAACCTGTAGAAGGTTGTAATAAGTTAAAGTTGCCACCAAACTCTTATTCCACTTAGATCTATTTTATTATGTATAAATCAATTCTTAAGACAACCTAAAGGCTTATCATATGGGAATTTTTGGAAACGCATTATTCATTTTAAAGTTACAAGGATCGGGGTGTGATACCCAAAGTTGACAAAGCAAAGATACTTTGCGTCATAAACAAACAATTAAGCCCAAATTTGGTCATGTAATATCGACGATCTTGTTTTCAACGTGGTAACCTATTTTTATTAGTATGATAAAATGGAGCGCGCTTGTCTGAAATGAATTTTGCCTGTTTTTGGTTTCATAATATTATACAGATCTGAGTATAAAATTACATTATTGGAGAAAAAAAAATGTGCTTACTTATGAATTATATTGTGCATTCTAAAAATAGAGTCGTAAGTACTGCTTAGCAAGTCTTTAGAAATTGCTGACAGGAATAAGTTTTTTTGTTTATCAAGGAAAGAAGGTGAAATCTGACTTGCTAAACACCATAAATAAAGAATAACTTAATTAGATTACATCTATATTGATTTAATTAGATGGCGTTACAGTCTAAGAGTGGTGAAAACTTGTACATTTTTCTATTTTACCGAATTTTGTCATTTTTATAAGCCTTTAAATAAGATGTATTCGATAAACATTAATTTAAAAAAAATCCACTGCAGGGCATTACAGTTGTAGTAACATTTTATAACTCAAATGTGACGTTTTGGAAACGAAAGTTAACAAAACTCATTCCTTGAAGAATTCTTAAATCATGACTAAAATTATTGCACACACAAACCTATAAATAGATATATGTGCAAATAATAGAAAATGCTTCATAACATTTTGTTTTGACTTTTATGCTGGTTTATCAATAAAATCTTGAAAACAGTCCGATTTCATTTCAGGTTTATCATTTGAAATCATTTGTATAAAAGTGTACAACATTTTATATATGATACGTTCTTTTAATGCATAACTTTAGAATTCTGACTCTATCGTTATGATAATGCTCAAGATCGGGGCATTCTATTAATATTAAGTTACGTATAAAACTGCTACGTAAAATGCGGATTTTATCATATTGATTAAAGCTGCATTTATAAATCATTATAGGTAATTATTAGTGCATGGTAGATCAAACGGGCATTTATTTACTTTTTTTCATGTACTGTAAGAAGAAATTGGTTCTGCTAGTTTACTAAAGATTTTTTTTTCTTTTCCTGTTCTTTGAAATCAAGCTTCATTTAACTTTATTTAAATTGGAAAGCTAGTGGGGCCTAGCAAATAGTAATGTAAAAACCTGGTGGTTAATAGTAAGTCCAGAGCAAGTAGGATATGGTGTTGACTAGCTGCCTTTTCTTCCATTTATCACTTATAAATTGCCCTCTGCTCGTACAGCGGTTAGTCTACGGATTTTCAACGCTAAAATCAGGGGTTCGATTTCCCTCAGTGGGCTCAGCAGATAGCCCGATGTGGCTTTGCTATAAGAAAACACACCCACACTTTTAAATTAAGGACGGCTAGCGCAGATAGCCCTCTAGTTGCTTTGCTTGGAAACATTGGAAAGTCATAATTTATCATTTTAATAGCTCACAGGAATAAGATTTTCTTGTTAAAATTTGTATTAGAACATACACTTTGAATTTACATATGATCAATATTGTCAGTTGCCTCACCATTCATTGTGTGCAAGATACGTGGATCAGGTTGGTAAGGTGATATTCTTAGCTCATTTCTGTGATATGATTAGGCTTTGTAGGCCTTCATGGTTTGGTTGGTATAAAGCATAGTAAACCTTTCCTCCATCACGCTCCGAATGCTAAGTCATATTGCCTTGCTTCTTTTATGTTGGAATATTTCTTCAAAGATCATCTAAATTGGGCGAATTCATTACCTTAAAATTAATTAACTATGATATTAGCACAACCTTTAATAGAAAATAGATTAATGGTACTCTATTTTTTATTTTTTTTACCAGTGGGACACTTGTAGTTGACTTGTACTGTTTTTAGAGAGAAACAAAAAACTGGTTTCTTCTGAACTTTTACGTTATATATAGATAAACAGCCTGTGTTTAAACTGGAAAAAAATAAACTCAAAAAGGCTGGAATTTAATCACCAATAGGGGCGTTGCTGATTTTATACAAACGATCTTAGCTTTGGACCCAGTAATCAGTGGTTAATTTTATTAAGAAATGATCATGAAACTTTAAGACTTATCGTCGTGTATAAGATCATTACTTTTGACAAGAATATTTGATAGAATATTATTAAATAGAAGAAACAGCATTGTTTCCGAATAATTATTTTTTTCACTCTTAATGTTATTTGATTCACGCTATTGTATATAATTTAATTAGAAGTGCGACTAAGTTTTAGAAGAGATCTAATTTCGTTTACCCATAAATATTTGATACGTTTGTTTGCGTGCATTTTGATAACTATCGAGTATACAGTGATTAAAAACACGGTTAAATATTTTCCAATATTTTACTGCAAGTTAACTGAGGCACTGGTCGATAAAAGTAGCTGTGAATGCGCGAATATCGAGTTACAAGTTTGCTTTCTTTATGGGATATTTAAGCACTTTTTAATTTACTATATAGAAATCTAAATTAATTTAGGTATGTCAATAATGTTATGGCATAGCGCCTAATATTTTATTTGTATTATACAGTGGATCATTTATATGATGATTATTTACAGATTTCTTTACACGCTGCCTAGTAGCTTAGCGACAAATCTGGAGGCGTATACAGCAAACCCGGGTTTTAGTACACGTGGTGTGTAGTGCAAAGGTAACTCATTATAAAGCTTTATGCTTTATTAACGAACAAATAAAACCATTTTCATCAAAGGTAAAATTAAAAACATATTTTATGATATTCGAGATATGATGTGCTCTTTGATTTGCCGCATCCTTTTCTGTGGATTGAAGTTTTTGCTTTTTAAAAAGACACCAGCTTGAGACAGCAAACAAAAGAAATTCAGTAATGTCTTTTATCGCTAAGTATGATACTGTTTAGTATATAAAGATTCCCCGAGAAAAATACCGCATTCAGTCTGTTATTTTATGATGTTTACATATAATTGCTAAAGTTATAGCTTTATTTGAGCACTTAATTGTCATTATTGCTTGTTTCGCAACTTGCTAGACTTCTAACCCTGTTGAAGGTATTGTTCCAGTGAAAAACTGGGAAGTAGCTAATCGCTCATCTTTACTTTTTATTTTCTTACGCTTGCCCAAAAACAAACAAAAAAAGGTTTTCGCTATGGCTTTAGTACCATAGAAAACCACTTCAAAAGTACATTGAATAAGCTATATTGCCAAATTATGTAGTACTAGTATGTAGGAATGGGCCGAGAACACAATAGTCATCGCCTTTAACCTATTACTCAATGATGCTTACAAACAACTGCTAAAGTTCAGTTAATGGAGCAGCTAACTGCCATTATCCAGTGTTTTTTACAACACGTTTTTCTAGAGAAAGAGTATAATAGAAAATTACGTTTTAGTAATAAGTTCAGTTTATAAGTATATACTATTTTGTTTTATAAATAACAGTTGTATCTTTAGTCGCATGACAACAACATAAGTTGTTCTTATATGACGACCGTTTGTGACTTTTCATTGGGCAAACAGCAAAAATAAATAAATAATAATATAAATTAAAATTCAGGGTATCAAAAAGAGCAAATATTTGTTGATTTTTGTGTCTGAATTTGTATGTTCATTTTGACCATGTTTCAATACTTTTTGGCATTGTCATCCCTACATCATATTTAAATTTTGCAAATGCTCTTATTACTTGTAATGGTAATGTGTATATAATACTTATATGGCTTTTTATTCCTTTTTAATTCACCATTTAGTAACCCAAGTTACTTTAAGTATGTAAATAATATTATGGCAAGTTTAATGTCTCACTCATTTAGAAAGTAGCCCTCCTAAAAACATAACGCACAACAATAATTTTCTATTTACCATTGTTGTGATCTGTTTGTGTAAGAGCTGCAGCATTGCACAATTGTAATTTGCTATGTCTTAATTATATTTGCAATTTATTTAAAACTTGTATTTCGATTACAGAAGTGGTTTTTGAAAGATATAGATAACTATTCAGGAGAAACAGTTGTATATTATTATATTTTTCGTGTTTGATATTATGAGTATGATATTATTTGTGTTTACAAAAACAATGTTTTATAGTTTTGTACAAGCCTTCTGCTGTCTTTACTCCATTTGTTCACGCTGTATGGAATATCGTGTAAAATAGTTAAAACAAATATTGAGTTGTTTTGTCGTTCATGCATCGTGTAAATATTCGTTGTATTCAGTTTATATGTACACACACACATGTATGTATTTACTTGTGTATGTGTGTATGCACCTATAATTTTGACAAATTTTGCTGCTGCGTGCCTTCCGTGTGCAATTATCGCCGTATTTACAGTCTAGTTCTTACATGTCTGAAATAGTCGGGAGATAACAGGAGTCGACGAAAGTGGAATTTGCTTGTTTCAAGATATAATTCGTAACTTCTGTTTGTCTAATCAGGGCACGCAACTGAAATTTATGTACGTGATGCACGTATTTGATATTGTGTGTACAGTATTGTGTGTTGTATTGATTTTTCAGAATAAATTACATGTATAACTTACATACTCTATAGCGTTGTGCATCTCGTGTCTGACAGTAAGTTATGTACTTCTATGTATAGGTTAAGGTATTTTTTCCCTTTTACCATAGGTGATTAGTGTACTTTTTCCACAGCTTATTTTTAAGTCGCCTCCATTCATTATAGGGATTTTCTGAATTCTTGGTAAGATGACGAAAAGCATTAGTTTAAACTAGTTGTTCGCTCTTTGCGAAATTTGGCATAATAGTAGCATTGTTAACATAGTTTGTACGTTACTGAGTTTTGAAAAAAACAACAATAGAATTACGTAGTGTTAAATATACTCGTTTTAGTTGTGCTTGAACGTTCGAATCAAATATATGTGTGCGTATTTATTTCCATTATTCGCTTTCGTCGAATAGTTGCTTCTTGTTATAACTGTTTGCTAATAAACACGTAGGAGTGTCCGAGACTAAGAGAGAAACTAGCTTAGGCTTCCTTGTGCTTGACTAATGATTACTGAAAAATCATAGGGAGCAAATAGCTTAAGTTCACTGTTTCCTGCTATAGCTGCTTCTACTGCAAAGTTAATTAATTAAGTTTTTTTTTACCAGCAACATAGAAGGACAGAAAACATGTAATTAATACTTCGTGAGCTTCACATTTTATCAGCTATTTGTTTCAGTACCAGACAGTCCTTACATCTGACATACAAAGAAAGATGTCATTTCTTGGTTAACCTGAAAATGACTTAGGAAGGTCGAAGCGTTGTTCTCTGCTTATCAATAAAAGTTTTACTCATACCAGCCATTCTGAGATACATTTTTAATTTCAAGTGGGTTTCTCGTCATCAAGAAGGCCCGTTTCTGGGTTGTTTTTTTTAACAGGTTGTATGTAGTATGCATGCTGCCTTCAAAACCTACTGAAACTTTGCTGTAAAGTCTTTTGATACCTTATCTAAAGGAATGAACTTTGTTCAACTTGAGGTATGATGGTGGCTAGAACAAAATTCGCGACCTAGCTAACTAATGAATGGATATTTACTATAAAATTATTATTAGTGTTATAAGTGTAACTATCAGTTTGACTGCCAATTTTTATTCATTTTCGTTTTTCAAGTCGCACATTCAGTTTTTTTTTCTTTTTAAATGCACATTTTTCATTGGAAATCATTACTTTGTGTTAGTACACACCAACAAATCACAACAAATAAAGTAACACACTGTAGTAGTAACCCACATTAGCTTTACGTTCGTAACCCTAGTATTCGAAACAAACCTATACTTTACAGAACCAAACATTTTTTTTAAATATATGGTAATAGTTTTCCTCTCTCAAATAGTGTTAATAACTTTTTTGTCGTAACGCCATGGAATTTAGGTTAACACTTTCTTATCATCACGCCTATGCAATTGGTACAGCCGTATCTATCATCATTATTTATTCTGATTGCTCAAGCTAATATCACGTGACGCTAAACGATTTTTAATTAAGATACTTTCATGAATTTAGTATGTTTTGTGCTGAAACGTTGGCAATGAATAATCAATAAGAACCGTCTACTTGATTTTTTTTTTTTAAACTTCAGCTGGAAAGTGCTAACTTAGTTTGCATGGCCTGACCAATACTTATTTATCTGTACGTCCTTTCATCTTATAGTTTTACTGCTATAAATCAGCCGTCTTTAATTCGGATGGCAAAAAACTAAAATTGGTCCATTTTTACTCTTAAGTGTGAGGATGGGCGTTGTCATGTTGAAAAACGTCGTTGACGTTCATCATGATGGTTTGCCCATGGGCCCTAAGAATCTCGTCGACGATTGTGTACGGTCTGATCGGAAATCCTACGCAGCCCTGGTGTGGTTGAGGCAGTAGACGTTGCAGTGGTGGTCCTATCCTGAAGGTGACGTAATCGGATGTAGCCATCTGGTGCGGGCGTGGTCACACGAGGTCTGCCAGATTGTGGACGGTCACGAGTTGATTCATGTTGTTGGTGACGATTCCATAGCCTTGTGATGGTGCTTGGGTGAACATTCACAGCTCTGGCAACATTTGATCGAGATTAGCCTGCTTCCAATCGACCAATGGTGTTGTTGCGTTGTGCTTCAGTCGGTCTTGGCGTAACCGTATTGCGTGACACTGAGCTGTGGAAACCGAGAACTCGTCACCTTTATAGGGAGTTTGCACATGTTGCACTTGCAGAACATGCAGATCTCTCAAACAAATTTATTGGACACGAATGCATTTTAGCGAAAAATCCGATGTTTTTCTCCGTTTTCAAAGTCCACAACTTTTATTGACATTTTGGTCTGACAATCAGTGCCTTAACACGTGTAGCATCACATTATCTGAGCTTGTAATGTTATTACACATATTTATCTTTAAAATAAAAAATATTCCTTTTGCGTTTCTTTTTTTAAAGAGTATATATTAGTCAAATATGAATTTTTGTTGTTGAGTAACTTTGCACACCAAACGAGACTTCTAATTGTGAAAAGTGAAAAGATATGTGTACCAAACATGAAAAAAAATCCGTAAAAGTTAAGTATTTTTTTCTCTAAAGTTTCTGTACTTTTAGTGTGAAGAAAGAAGAAAACCAAAAGTGGAGATTTAATATCTTAGGTATTTCTCAGTAGATTGCCTTTAAATTTGGTATGTGAAGTAAGTGGTCTAGTTTAACATATCTACGGAAACTATGCGATGGTTTGGATTACTGCATCCTGCGATGACAATTAGTGATAATTGCAAAATTATTACTTTTGTTTATAACACTATAGCAGATTGTTTTGCCCGCACAATACACTTCCGTGTGTTTTGTAGGTTTTTAATAGATGTCAGCTTATGATTTGTTTTTTAGAATAACGCGCTGCTATTTGTTGAAATTTCGTATAATATTTCTATATGTACATTTTTTCTGTCTCAGGGTATGTTTAAAATCTTCCTTTCCTTTCATACAGATCAATATAAACATCTATTTGAATTTGCTAGATTTTCACGTTTACCTTGCAATAAACTTTTGTTTGAAAGAACTTAGTAAACGAATTTTTGTTATCATTATGTCATACACCGGTAAGGGATCAGTGTACCAGGAAGATCTAAGAAAAATCTAACCCTAAAGATTCAGCAAAGAATTATTAACATGAAGATTCGCAATTTCAAATGTTTTTATTTTTCAGATTTATGTGTTTATCTTACTTTGAAAATGAAGATAAGTTCCGATACTTCAAAACCAGTAATATGTATACAAAAAATTCAGTTTACATCTGAAGTTATATTCTTTAACTAAATAATCAGGGTATCAAAGAACAAACGCACTATTAGTGTTCCCTGTGTCCACTGTTAGAGGTCTCTCAGACCACACCACCACTTTCTCTCAGAAACAAGAGTGAAATGGTGAAATATTTTTGGTTACACTTTACGCGGTTATTAAGATACGAATATGGTATTAAAATACGTTATAAGATATATACTTCGATTGTATTGTGTGTTTAAAACGCACACATTATTATTTACGTGATATGCAATCAAGGTAGTTTTTTCTTAGTAATTCATTTTCGTAGCAAGGTAAGTGTGGGAATCATTATAGAAGCCAAAAATCTCAATAAAATAAAATAATAAGATAATGTTTTCAAAACCTTATTTTAATGTAAGTGATTACGTTATGATAATCTGTTTCCCCCTTCTGCAACGTTGCAACTTAATTTTCTGGAAGTTCGTATTTTTTTTCTCAGTAACATATGCTTATACCCAAATAATTAGTTGAGCATACATTTTCTTTATTAAATACATGGACCAACGAAAGTGAAAGTTAGATTTGAATATAAGATTCTTATTTGATGGGGATTTCACGTGCGTGACAAATATTCACAAGGCTATAAAATTTATCACCACACTACTGATGTTATCATGTAGCATGTGTTTTCAGACACCGTCTAGCTCATAGGCTGACATTAGTTGTTGCTCATATGATACTAGAGATATAACCTTACAAATAAATTAGGCTTTGGATATATAGCCTTTCATGTTACTGTTTTTGCTGTTTCGCGCTCACTTGTATATATATATATACACACACGTAAGGCCCACAAGAGTTCGGAAGTTTGTAAATACCTCGGAAACTGATAAGACGTGCCCAATTACTTCATGAAAATTCAGTGAAGCGTGGGTATAATTTACTTCAGCCACATTTTTTTGAAGAACTTAAACAACTTGAATGTGTATATCCATAAGAATTCTATAAATGAAGTTTCAGTGACCTGATATTACTGTGAAAGACTTCTTGGAAAACGTATGAATACACATATCTCTTCAATTTTGATAAACTCAGAATTGTGTTCAAGTATTATAAACTTATATTGTATAATGCGATCGACTAATATTATTGAGAGCTATTTTTATTATAAACAGGTTTGTCACGAATGTGAGCATAGTAATTATGATTTTTGTTAATGTTCTTAGGGGGCCTAGCAGATACATTACCAAGGTGTAACCATGTTTCACGTAATGCTATCGCAGAATCGTTCTGTGAATGTTGTGCCGTGTATGCATTATAAGAGTGAGAACAAAATCACAGTCTTCTCTTATGATTGCCTAATAATTGGTGTTCGTTATGTTTACTTGCTGTCTTCCCTCTAGTCTACTCGTCGAGGTGAATTCCTGTACGTGGCGAGGGAATCTCACAGATAAGATTATGTAGTTTCAGTTTACCTCCTCTGGGATCTAAATATCCACTCACGTGTTTTCCGTGGTTAGCGACCCGTGAAAGGGAGGAGAGGATCCTGGTGGTTGAGGGGTACAATCCTAACACACCACTTTGGCTTTGAGTTTCTGTAGCCTTGGGGGTACACACCCCAGGGTCAATGGACTGGTCCACTTGAGCTAGGATCAACTGAGTACCAGTGTTGGACGTTCTTAGCAGGTGTTGTGGACATTGTGTCTGATGTTAGTGTTTGGGTATAGTGCTCACAAAACCCTGGTGTTGCTGCAATGTCCTTGTTTGACATTGTAGTGCGTCCTATCGCAGGCCTTTATGGTGGATGGAATCAGTTGGTGCTGAAATGTATTTTATTTATTGTGGTTACTCCCATTTACGAAAAAATGAAAACAAATGAAAACGTATTATTGGAAAACGCCCCTGCATGGAACAATGTTGTACAATTACCATCACAGTAAGATTCTGTACCTCGATTTCTAATTATTTATTCCTTATCTATGAAATCCTTATGGCAGATGTCTCCCTTTTTTATTCATAATAACTTAAAGGGGCTTGCTGTCTTCCCCAGGTCAGTAAAGAAGTTAAACTCTGCAGACATTTTAATGGAAAAATCTTCACCACAACATACCAAATTCCTCTTGAAATCAAAAGCCATTGGGGATATATATCCATCGAGGTTACTCCCCATGCAACTTTGAATTCATCCAGAGGAGTTGTAGTTGAAAGTATTTAAAAAAAGATTTCCGAGTCAGAGATCCTCGCTGGTTTCTCCACCCAAGACGTTTCTTTGGTGCGCCGAATCTCCACTCGCAAAGACGGAATTATGTATCTACCAATGTTCTGATATTGACGTTTATGTCACCAAGCCCTCCTGCCACAGTCAAAGCAAGTTACTTGAACTGATAGTTATGGCCATACATTCCAAACCCTCTTAAACGCTTTCATTGTCAGTGGTTTGATCAGTCGAGGACATCATATCGTGGTAGCTTAACATGTGCTCGTTGTGGTGGTAAAGACCATGACGCCTACAAGTACGAATTGGATCCACACTATGTTAAATGTAGGGGGTCACACCCCTCTTACTCTGTTTCTTGCCCTAAGTGGGTGGAGGAGAAAGAGGTGTAGCAGTTGAAGACTATAAACAATATCTCCTACCCAGAGGTTCTGAAGTTATTTAACCTCCACTATTTCAGACATATGCTACTGCACTTTGTTCCACTGCTGGCTTGCCATGGTCAGGTGAAAAAAGCTCTCGATTCCTAATGCGAGGGTCTCGAGTTCAAATACCCGTCACACCAAACACGCTTGCTCTTTCAGACGATCCTACTATTTGTTGGTAAAAGAGTAGCTGAAGAGTTGGCAGTGAGTGATGATGACTAGCTGCCTCTAGTCTTATACCTCTAAGTTAGAAATGACTAATGCAGATAGCCTTCGTGTAGCTATGCGTGAGATTCCAAAAACAAACAAACCATTCCATTGCCACAATTGGAGTGCAGACAGATCTCTCTGTACCTTTAGCAGAGGCATTGGCAAAACATCTGAAAAGTCTTTTGCTCTCCATGGTTAAAATAGCTGACTAATCTACGTCTTTTTCCATTTCTGTCCCTGATACTCTTTCCAGTGACTGTCGAGGTCCACTTTCATTGACTTCTTGTTCAGGTGTTTCCTCGAGTCTATACTCTTCTGCATCTCTGAGATAAAAAACGATTATTCAATCACGCCCTCAGTCGCTAGAATATTTCTCTACAGATAAAGAACTGCCTACTCGACCCAGGTCATAGTTTATAGAGGTCGACAAATCTCTGTCCAATAAAGAAGAAAAACATGGTCGAAAATAAAAAGGCTTTCCACACTATTCTCCTCCACATAAAAAATGTCCACTTTGATACAGTGGAACTGTTTTGGATTTTCATTCGAATATAAATGGCATTAAAGATGGGACTTGTTCTTACCATCCTGTGTCTCCCTCCTTACAGGAAACGTTTGTGAAACCTGCTGATGCAGTCACTTTTTGACAGTTTTATTTGTACAGAAATGACAGGTCATGTGATGGAAGAGTTGAATAAACACACAGCAAACGTTTTTTCTCGAGCAAAGACAATATCTCTTGAATTGAATAAAAACTAATGACTGACTCCTTTTTTTCTCTCGCATTGCCGTCTGTTTATATACCAGTAGGCCTCTTCTCGAACAATCGCGTAACTTTCACAGAGTTCCAGAGCAATCCTCGCATGTCCGTTCTTGCACGAGACTCGACGTCTAGACACTAGGCCGCCATACATTTCCGTTTACAGTCAAATGATCGATCTACTTAATTCTAGAAATTTCTAAATGTTATTTTAAATGAATAACAACGTATTTTATTGGTTTAAACTTTGAAACAATAATATAAACAACAACATGGTATTCAAACGCTTTATACATAACAAGAGTGCATGGACAGTTGGCATTCCTGGTCGATCAACCTGACACCTGAAGATGTGTTTGATCAGTCAGAGCTTGATGCCTTTATTGAGCAGTTACCATCTCCTTCTTCCTTTTTAATACTGGGGAATTTTAAATAACATAATCCCCTCTGGGATTGTGCTTATATTGATGGAAGGGATCGTTCCATAGAGTGTATGCTCTTGGATCACAACCTTTCTCTTTTTAAGTACTGGCTTTTATACTTATTTTCAAGCACCCAGTCGGTCTTTTACTGTTATTTATCTTCCTATCTTCTCCCCTTCACTTTTATCTTACTTTTCTTGAAGGGTTGACATTAGTCCATGGGTATTGATCATTTTCCTATCATTTTGAGAGGGACTGGCCGTAGTCAATGCCACCCAACCCGCCTGTATCGATGGAAATTGGATCAGTCCAACTGGCCCTCTTTCACTATTCTCTCAAAACTTGATTCTCATCAGTAAACTATTTTGTTTCTTTGTTTTTACCTTGAGGTATGGCATCCTGAAAGACGTCCACTGATATAGGCTGTGTGGCTCTTTGCCCATTTTTATTAAACATTTCTAATGGGCTAATGATTTCAAGTCCATGTGAATTCAATTCGTTCCTGTTCTTTCACACAGGAACATAGAACCCTCAGGTCTTTGTCTTGAGTGTCACACTTTCCATTATAAAGATTAGTGCCATCAGTGAACGACTACCCCTACTGTTGCAAATTGTCTATACGTCAACAACTTCTACATCTCGTGTCAGTTGTCGAACTTGAGGTTTATTGAATGGAAGCTACAGGCTGCTTTCAATCGTGTACTGAAATGGACCAGGGCAAATGGTTTTTTACCTTGCTCTAAAATCATTTGCATGCACTTTTGCCGCCAACGGGGTATTTACCCTGGTCCCAAGCTCTGTCTTGGAGAAGTTGTGTTTCCCGTGGTTCCTGAGGCATAGTTCTTGGGGCTTATTTTTATTCCACATATCAAGCAGCTGCGTGTCAAGTGTACAAGGGCACTGAACATCCTCCATGTCCTTTCTTCATTCTCATGGGGAATGGATTAATGTTCTGTATTAAAAATGTTTCGTACCCTCATTGAATTGAAACTAGGCTATGGTTCTCTGGTCTATGGTTCTGCCAGGACCTCAGTCGTGAAGGTGTTAGACCATGTTCACCATCAGAGGCTTCGGTTCTGCATAGGAGCCTAATGCACTTCTACAGTCCAGAGTTTGTACACTGAGTTTTATAAACTTTCATTGTTTGCAACTGTCTCTACTACATGCTTCAAAACATCGATTCTTACTAGAGCATCCCACCTGTGGTTGTGTTTTCCTTCCTTAGTGGGCCGTGCTTTTTCAAAATATACTGTCTGCCATTTTTCCTTTTGACCTTCGTATCCAGGCACAGTTGGACGAATTGAGTCTGTCCTTGGATAACATAGCTGTATCCACTCGTCATCGCCAAATGTGACCTTTCTTTGAGTCATTTGAAGAAGATGGCTACTCCTGATTGGAAGTACCACCTTCTATTTGCCAAACATTTTTCGAACCATCATTCCATTCCCATTTATACATATAGTTCAAAATCAGGTGACTGTAGCGTCTGCCATAGTTTTTTGTTGTTCAGTGGTTGTACACAGAATCCCCTTTACAGTTTCAGTGTTCACTACCAAATTGTACGCCATTTCTTTTGCTGTAGATCACATACTTTACCAACTGTTCTATTTATGCCAACTCACTTAGCTCTCTACTGGCCCTGGAATCATTTCATGTTAGTTCTTACCCTTTTATATGCAAAAACGGCTCGTTTGGGTTGAGAAAATATTTTAAATAGAAGAGCGAACAACGTTTCGACCTTTTTCGGTCATCATCTGAGTTCTTACCCTGTTCTCGTCGATATTCAAATCCGACTGGCCCATTTTTCTCTATCATTCACTTCTATCCAGTTTTTCTGGATACCGGCCCACATCGGTATTCGCGGGAAAGAGTTCACTGACATTGCAGCTAAGTCTGTCTGCTCTGGTGGTATCACGGCCGTGACTATCCTATACATTGACCACGGTCCTGTATTCAAGGCTGTTCTCCGCACCAATTGGCAGTCAACTTGGAGTGAACAACGTGATGACATGTTTTTCTTGATCAGATCTGTTGCTCTTTGTCTGTCTTGCTTCTGTAAGGATCGGAAGGAGGAAGTTGTCCTGGCTAGGCAACACATTGGTCACTGTTTTTTAACTCTTTGCTTTCTTTTATCTGGGACTGATGCACCAGTGTATGTGTGGTTTGTGTGACACTCAAGCCCACATTTTGCTGTCGTGCCGTCGTTATTACCATGATCGACGACGCCATTTAAAACATCTTTTACCATTGGATCACCCTTGACGTTGGACAGTGTCATTGGCGTTGGTGACACTGTTCGCCTCAGTTGAGTTTTTGAATTTTTATTTCGAAAATTGGACTTTGTTTCGGTTTAACATGATTCCTTTTTATGTATTTTAGTAATTTTACATAAAAAGGAATCACATTAAACCTTTTACCGGTTGTTTGGCGCAGATAGGCCGGTTACTTTGCACCAATGAACGCCAAATAACCCTTTAGTCTATGAATTTAAAATTTTGGGACAACTAGCACGTATAGTCTATGTACTTTGTGCGAATATCCAAAGCAGACAAACCAGCATGATGTGATGTGCTGCAAAACGTATGTAGAAAAACTATTTCGTGCGAACTTGATCCTCGTATGATGTTATTGATGATGTTTGCACTGATCACCATAGATTAATTTACTTATCCTTATGTTTTACTGTCGATTTCTGTAAGGCTGTTTCTTAATAGTATGCACCCCTCAAGTAGCTGATTTATTATGCTAGAAATCGGATTTCGATACCCGTGGTGGGCACAACATACGTCGCATTTTGTGCATTGTAAAACATTTCCATTTTATATCGTTAATATTATTACTTATTTTTCCCTTTGCACACCATTCTCACAGTAATTTTCAAAAAATGTCATCGTGAGAGTTTAACTGTTTATGTACATTATTTTATATTGTAATCTGGTTTCTATACAATCTGTACTGAAATTTTGACTGAAGTTATATAGCATTTTTTCGTAAGGAATTCATCCACTGCTATATTATATATATAGATGCATTAAAATACGGTGCTTTCTATAGACCGTCGACTTTATATTAGCACTTATGAAACCTGTCAAAACCAAAACCACGATAAGCTTGTAGGAATCAAAAAGATGTGTACATTTTGGTTATCAAATAAAATATAGTCTTATATAAACAATTAGATTACTATAAGTATACTTTGATAAAATCTGATGCTTTAGCAATTTTATTAAAAATTATATGATATTGATATTATGTAATATGTACACGTTTTGTAGATTTGTAAATGCTGTAAATTCCTCAGTATATATCAAATCGACGCGTGCATTGCCTTAACATACATGAGATACGCGATTTTACAGCTCTCCATATCAAATATATATATATACTACTTTAATGTTTTGTAGCACGATGCATTTCAAACACCAGGATCACTCTAAGAAATGGAATGTTTTTTTTGGTTACTTGATCGATTTACTAAAGATGTTAGTAGATTTGTGTATGTTAATTTTAAGTGCTTTCAGTGATACCTTTATCAGTTGGCGTTTTCTGTGTGTATATCAATGTTGATAAATTGGAAAGCACATATAACCTTTTAAACGTGTTTGTCTCTTGTATATCTTATTTTCTTTACAACAGATCAAAGCCGACCGAAACTACCTTGCAACCTGGAGACTATTCCTAAAGTTGATCATTTCTCTTCTCAGCGCCATCGCTGGAATACCAACGAGGTAAGTGATCAACATTTTGTCCAAGCATCATCCGATCCTCTGTAAAAAAGCAATTTTTGAGCTTACAAAAAGTCGATGGGAGTTTTAAAATACTTCCATCCCTCAGAATTTTTTAACGAATATTTACAAAAACAAATAAGCAAAGAATTTATATTGTTGTTTTAACTGGTATCCAACACGTTGAAAGTTCAGTCTTAAATTTGATATAATTTATTGTATGTAAATAATTAATATAAAGTTAATTGATATATTATACCTTCCATAATTCAAGAATTGGTCATCAGAGCTTTAAGTTTTGATAGTTCAGGTAATGAGGTAATTTAAAAGGCGATTCCATTCTTGAAAGTTATTCGTACCAGGAGATACGGTAGAGCAAGTTACATACTGGTAGCATTATAAAGACAAGATCAAACTTATCAAAAGATATACTACCAGTAGAAAACACTCTGTTAGTTTATCTCTAAACGTAAGAAATGTTCTAGTAAAGCGTTGCTACAATCTTGGTAATAACACTAGTGCAATATAAGGTACAATCGCAGGATCAACCAGTAGCGATTGTTAAGAGAAACTTATAAACATATAAAACAACAGTTGACAGGTCGTTGCTGTAGCTTGGGGCGTGTTCATAGAAGCGTTTTGAATGAAAGCAAGTTGTTCTTTCATCTAACAGTACAAAGGTCTTGTAATCAGAAGGCATCTTCCACAGAATAGGACTTTGGCTGTGGACCACTTCTGGTTGTTCATTTAATTAGTATGGCTTGCTCGCTACATTCATTGACCTGAAATATATCATGTGATAGCATTAAAATGTAACTGTTGGAAGTCGAGCACTATTATCCACATTATTTCATGATTGAAAGCAATACTTTATATCAGGGGTGGCCACTTGAAGTTTGTAAGCATGTTGATTGTGCAAATTTTGCGATATGCGTACTCTGGTAGTAATTTGTTTTATTGGAGTCATCTTTTTCATCGTCTCATTAGATTATCTACTAAATATGATATGCTTCTGTTGCAGAGGCAGACCCACGGGCGCTATAATAGGATAACTAACTTTATATGTTACTACCAGAATGTGAATATCTTCCTGTATGCATTCTTACTATATGGACACTGTTTTTTTGTTTAAGAGTATACAATACGTATTTCTGTCTTTCTTCTGGTTAAATCGCTTTTTCATTTATATACTACTACATTTTTTTATAGTTTATTGATGTACTAGGTGCCTTTAGTAATATATATAACCGCATAAAGATAATTTAAAAATTAGAGGTATGAATTTGCAATTTACAATGATTAGGATGATGTGACTGTGATTGTAAGTGTTCATAGTCGCGGCCCAATACTTTAAAAACTGCCTTCTACATTTTTGGACGTGAATGCTTTACGGTAGGTTGATTACAATATGTCAAAACGATTTGAATATTCAAATCATAAAGACACGTGACAACGATAGCCTATCGATTTAAGGTGGCAGTGGAACGGAATGTATCAAAACTACATTTTGACATTGCCTGACATTACGTAGGTGATACCACCGAAAATATATCACTTTTGAAAATGTTATACAAAAGCTTTGCTTTCGACGCAATATATTCGTGCACTCAGATCTTGCAGATGTGTTGAGAGCTGGGATTTAGATTTTATTGAGACAAAGGTATCCCCTTGTATTTAGCAGCATTGGAAAAACAAAGGAATGTGGATCAACTTCATGTAATAGGCCCAGCCAAAGAGAGACCTTCAATAAGTCGTACTCCAGTCATGCTAAACAAATTGTGCACCTTGTAACTGGCAAGTATTCACAACTACAAATGCTAATGGAAAAACAGTAAACAACATTATCAAGTAGACTATCCGTATGGAAAACTGACACAAGTCACGTGCAGATAAATTACTTCCACAACATGGCCCTCCAAATGTCGCGTACTCCAAGCGAGTGGAGAACAAAATGGGTATTCATACTGTTTTATTCTATACAAAGACATACCGGTCAAATCGCTCAATACAACGTCTAGTTATTTCTGTACGATCGGACTGACTGTTGAAATAAGCATTAAGAAGCCATCACTCTCATACATTTGATGAATTATGGAAAATATTTTAGAAAGAGGTGTGTTTTCAGCCTTGACAGTCTTATGGCACAGTATATTTACAATGGAAACTGCGTTGCTTGACTATTTTCAAGATATACCGTAATCACATAAAGTATTAATCAGTCGTGGCGACATGGACGTTAACGACTTGGTATGGTTTTAAAATCGTTTTACAATAATGTATTCAACGTCTGAATGAAAGAAACTGTCAAATACAGCTACTTGGTCACGTAAGATTTGGCGATATGTGCTGTTGAAAGCTTTCTTTCCTTTAGCTTATTAGTTAACAATTAAGAACGGCTACAGTGTAGATAACTCTTTATCAGTTTTGTGCAAAATTCTGACATAAGTACTTACTTTGTCATAGGCATTTTGCAAAAAGCATGATGTTGTTTTATATGATTAAAATTTTTGGTCATTCAATATAAAAATGATGGGTAACTAATTTACTGTTTCTTTATGAGAGTATACATACAATTGCGAAGCGTCATAACGTACTTCATTCAAACACTGCAACTTAAAGAAAACCTTTACATTTTTTGTTGTCATGAGTGATTTTATTATGATTTACTTTACTGTCTTAAACGCAGTTATAACAACATAACTAGTATAATGTGGGTTGTTTAATATCACTTGTATTCATGTCTTGAAATTTGTTAGCGAGATCTTAAGATAAATAATGGCCCAATTGTTGCACTCGTATTTCACGAATATAAGAACTTCTATTAACAAAGATATTATAATTTGATGTAAACGTAAAAGTCTAACTTCGTATGTTTTGTGCCTCGGTTTCAAGTAGCTGTTTAGAAATAGCTGCTTGCTTGAGTTGCTAGCCTCTGATCGATAACTTTGTTATTGTTGTCGTTGTGATATTAGTAACCCCACTATTAGTAATGTTTGCTGTAATAACGCCGTCAATAGTTTTTGTAGAAGTAATCTTCTGCGCTACAGGCAGTTATGAGGTCTTAGTTAATGTTTTACTTCCAGTAACCCTGCCAAGAGCTATGTGTTACTATGATTACATCATAAGTTTTGATACTGTTAACTAAATGTATTGTGTTATGGGCTACTTGATTCTAGATTAAAGTTCAAAACCACAACAGATACTATTAACGTGGAAGTAAGGTGCGCCAACAACCTTTGTATAGATCTCAATTTTTGGAATTCGTTTTATGCAAAAAGTAGTTAAAACAGCTGAAAAATTTTCATCTTACAAAATTATAACATTATAAATAAAACTTGAATGGAATATTGGTTAATTTTTTATAGTATAATGAACTAAATCTTAAACAGTAAAATGTTGCTTGCTAAAAGTATCTGGACATACAGCCGTAGAGGAACTTTTAGTAATCGATATATGTCTTGTCTCTATGTCTTTGGCCTGAATAACTGCTTCTTTTGTCGAGACGTGGGACTCAACTTTTTTACAAATATGTCATACCACTTGTCTCTATTGCTGTTTCGCTTCGGTCGAACTTGTCTTAGTCTGCTCCAGAGTTAATTTTCTGGCCGTAAAGAGCTCATTTAATAACATTGATTTTCATTCATAAGAACTGAGCGTGAGCTATGCGTGCTTTTTTCTCAGATATCATTGATATGGTAAAGAAGTCGGCTTTCTGACCAAAAATTTTGCTATAGCAAACGGAATGTTTATGCATTACAAACCCTGTTGATATCTGTGGTTATTTTGATGTGTAAGCACATTGCAGATATATTTTATGCCCGGTGTGTAAATTACAAGTTACACCAAAATGTTTCCGCTACAGATTTTCACAGTTGGAATAACAAAATACTTTGTGCTTGTTTGCCTAACTCTCTAAGCTTAAGTTCTTCCACCACTTCGAAATTAGGTGGAGCAGCTATCACTAACAAAATTTATCGATCATTAGGTGAAACACCTTATATGAAGTCAAGGAATCTTGTGGAAATATACAATTTACATGCCCCCATCTCTGAGCGTACCCATAACATTCATGAAGATCATACTGTCTCACATCTCATTTGTTTGTACTTCCTCAGATTTTTCACCACTTTAAAACCGAATATTTTATTGCTAGCTTTTTACAGTTTTTTTTTGGTTAGAATTAAGCACAAATCTGCAAAATGGGCTATCTGTGCTCTGCCCACCACGGGTATCGAAACCCGGTTTTTAGTGTGTAAGTCCGCAGACATACCACTGTGCCACTGGGGGGCAGCTTTTTACAGTGGAACTAGAGCCTAAACTAACAACTGTTTACCAAATGACGATGTTTATGATGTAATGAAATGGTCTAATAATTCAATAAGCTTAACGTAAGCTAGAGGTATCCAACAACAGTGGCTGTTCACATGTGACAACATTGTATCTAGGTAATTTATTGTGAATTTACGTCAGATATTATTTTTGCACTCTTTAATACTATTAAGAAAAATAACTTTTATCATATTCAAAAAGCACTTCTGTTGATCGTAATGTTTTTCAGGTGTTTTACTGTTATGTTTCCGACACTGTTGGCCTGGCATAGCCAAGTGTGTTAAGGCGTTCGACTCGTAATCCGAGGGTCGCGGGTATGAATCCCGGTTGCACCAAACATGCTCCCTTTCAGCCATGGGGACGTTATAATGTAATGGTCAATCCCACTATTCGTTGGTAAGAGAGTATCCCAAAAGTTGGCGGTTGGTGGTGATGACTAGCTGCCTTTTCTCTAGTCTTACACTGCTAAATTAGGGATGGCTAGCACAGATAGCCCTCAAGTAGCTTTGTGCGAAATTCAAAACAAACAAACCGACACTGTTGAATAGCTTTATATACAGTCACGCATAGCCAGTATTTACAGTTATTTCATATATCAATAATTTCTTCGCAATTCGAGCAGCCTATTATCTCCCATTTCTCCAACTTATTCGCGCCTTTCAGGTACGTTGTACAAGTGGTATCACTACTAATCTACCTATTTTATGTGTCTGTACTTACAATTAATTACTCTATATGTACTTTGAGAAATGAATAACGTTAATTATGATTATTGACTATCTGAATGAAGATGTTATTAAGTTAACGATGATAGTTTATATTGTTCCAAATTTTTAGAAGTTTTGCCAATCATGTCTGCTGTCTTGATATGACTGATGCTGGCTTACAATAAACAATATCTGTAGTCAGTTCTATTGAGTACAACTTGTCAAGCCTGCCTTCTTTCATGTATTAGCTTCATTCTTTTGTATAAAATGTGCTATATATATATATTCATTCTCCTGAGAATATAGTGTCATGCACACCTGTGCATCACAATATCATACTTCAAAGCACTTGATGTAAGGTAATGAACTTATGATATTAAATAACTTTGTGTAATTGACTTATAAGAAAGAAGTATTTCAATGCTGAGAACAAAGTTTTGCTAATTTAAATTATCCAATTACTATAACTTACGTTATTCAGAATTCTGACGCGATGTTTTATTTCTTATTTCAGAAATTATGACTGTCGATAAATATATATTTGACATTGAATTTCCTATCTAAAACTATATTATTTAGTATAAATGAAACCACAGCAATAGACCATGCACACTTGCAAGTTTAACTTCTGTTGTTTTTTAATAATGATACAAAACAAGTTTAGAGGGTACTCTGGTATTTCCATTACATCATCTTATATGTCGTCTGTAATCATTATTCGTTATGTCTGCACTTTGAGATTTATTTCAAACTGTTGTGAATAGTGGATGATGATGTGATTTAAGTAAATTAAGAAGGAAGCTGACTTTATACACTTTGGTGGCTGAAAACTAATTAAAAACCGTAATATTTTATGTTTTGAAATGTTAGCAGACTATTTCTAACATGTATTACATGTTGTATGATGTATAAGGTTTATGTTTTTAGATTTGTTGATGAACAGATATGAAGAGGGATTTGCCTTCGGTGTTTTGATTGCGGTATGTCCCGTGTATTTTCTCCCTCTTGCCCTCAACGTGTTGACAATGGTTGATTTAAAATATTGAATTACTATCCAGCCCAAATAATAGCATGACAGATTGTTGGATATCAGTTTAGGCTAATTCATACATGATAATACGAAATCGATGGACACGGTCTGTAACGCCTCTGGACCAGGTTGGACTTCGTGGTTAGCATGCTGTACCGTGGTTCGCGTCCCAGCTCACAATTTTGGGTCGAGGCTGTGTTATGGGAGTGATGATCAACTCCTCAAAATTAGATTAGAGTGACCCAATAATTGATGGTAGGTAACCGTTTGTAGCTGCCTTTTTCGTAGTCTTATCGTTAAGTACGGTATTACTTAACAGTAGGAATCGTGATTAAACAAAATGTCAGCCATATTTAAAACCGTATTTGAAGTATCTTAATATTAAAAATGACTATTTTACAGTATTGAATCAGCAAAACTAAAGGTTATTGTACTTACAGAGACTCCTAAATTTCTGTATACGTATTTATGAAGTGAATCAGAATTTAACTATTTCAATAAATTTTTATCTAAGTAAGTAAATAACTGACTTTTCCAGGTAAGTGTACAGAAAAGTAACAAACCTTATTGCTGTAATTCTTTTAACAGAACTCTTCTGTCTGTTTCTTCTTTGTGTCAAAAAGGACCCTGGTATATATATATAAAATGGACGACTTTGAGCATATAGTTAGATTTGAGGGTAGGTTGGTAGAAATCCTCATGAGTATTGCTGAAGCAGAAAAGTATATCTAATAAAAGGGGAAAAAAAAGAATAGTAAAAAATCACTGTAATTGTATCAATCTAAGCCACAGTAGGGATAATAATTTTAAATTTTAAGAACTCAGTTTTTGAAGTTTTGTAGATGATTATTAATAATAATATTTGTCTCTCGGTGCGTCGATTTTCATATACCAGTCACGTGATACTCTAGAACATTCATCAAAATTTGCTTGGCGACAATACGCTCAGTCACTAGTGTTATACACACGGCTATGACACTGCTGATTCATATTCAAGAATCTACAAATTTCGAGAACAGAAGGACTTACATAATGCATAGTCAGCAATATAAGTCACATGGATAAAAGGAACCTATAATGAAACAAGCAATAGGTACTAAAATGAACATACAACGGTAAATCCGTTACATAGTGAAAAGAAACCACTACTTAGCTGTAGTAATTAAATGAATATCCCAGTAACTCCTAACTCTAATAGGGTTGATGAACTAATTACTAACCTTTGTTTGTCCAATACTCAAAACAAGAAATTAGGAGGTAAAGAAGTATAAGTAGCTGCACTTTGATAAGTTGTGTGTGTGTGTGTGCGTTTTACCCTCATTTCTTAGCATTTCCCGCTGGTACAACGGTAAATCTACAAATTTATAACGGTAAAATCAGGAGTTAGATACCCCTCAGTGAATACAGCAGATAACCCTATGTGGCTTTGATATAAGAAAACACACATTTCTTGACATACAAATATGCGACTATCTTTAAAGTAGTCACGTTATAACTAAGGAGCTACAACTGTAGGTTAATAATGACCAATGGTGTCCATCCTGTGTGGTAAAAGCCATTTCAGGGTAATTTTGCTAATTCTTTTATTTTCAGATGTTTGGTTTTATTAACATAATTATTATAAAAGTAAAATTTGAAAATGATTAAAATTCAGATGTTACAATAAATCAGTTTTTCTGTAAAAATTTTCCAATGAGTATAGTAATAATGCTAAACTTGTGTAATTTTATCGATCGCGCTTTATAGCCATTGTATATATTGTTTAACCTTAGAATTAGGAACACTGACCCCATTAGCTTTTGAAACACGTTTTTCTAAACTATCTGTGCACCAAGTTACTTGTGGATGTATGACTTTCTTAAAGAGTTCCCATTAATCATCAGCCTTACAAAAAATGTAAAAAACTTTACCACTTATATTGCAATGTATCCTACTAATTACTGCGTCATGGAGTTTCGTAACAATCGTAAAATTAATCAATGATGAACTTGCATTGCGTGGACAATATAAAAAATAAGTCGATAATTTGAGGGTTAAAAGCTAAAACATTAGACTGAAGTTTCCAGTAACTTGGATAATCATCAAGACAATTGTCTGTTTCCATTATTTACTTTTGTAGAATATGATCTCTTGTGTTAGTTATATTCTGGGAAAACTTGTTGACAAAAGTGGAACATTTAATCATACTCCCTGTAGATGTTGTCTGTTTTCATGTAGATTTACCTTCAAGGTAACATTGAAAGTTTTAAAAAATATGTTATGAAAGGTCTACATGAATATCGACCAGAATCATATTATTTATGTAAAGTACACTGTCATATTATCATCAAGGTTCAACTTTCTCAGAGAAACTACCACCAAACTATTGGAATCTGTAACAGTCTGAGTTCATTGCAAGTCCACTGTTGTGGTATCATCTAGAAGGATGAATAAATAGTCTACGTTTCTGGCTCTTTCCAAGTTGTTTACTACATCTTCTTATTTGTTTTTAAACTTCTTGTTCATTTATTTACTTCTATTACCCTTGCATCTTTCTTTTCGTATTTAAATTTGTCTTTAACCCAATTTCTAAATGATTATGTTCAGGTAATACACTTATTGTACTATTCCAACTGAAAATATTTAGCAGCATATTTTGTGTGTAAGTTGTATGTCGGCTTTTGTTTTTTATGTTAGCAAACGCCAATTATCATATCTTATCATTCTGATCTGATAATGTTCACCTTTTATATGTAACTTTAAAGAGAAGTTGGGGGAGGTATTTATTCATCTGTCTGACGCCTTGGTATTAGTGATTATTATTTTTGTCTTATCAGTTCAGAGATGACCTATGCACGGCACGCGATACAAAAACTGATGACACGCCCCTGTTGTTAATAAAATATCAATGTTGTGAGATTTACGAAAATTGTATTTGAAATTTTCGAACAAACATGAAATGCTATTAAAACATACATCATATGTTTAATCACTTAATTTGTAATGCCTTTCACTTTGAATACATGAATCTCTCCCCAGTTCCTGCGAACTTTGGTTTGAAGTCAGTGACACTTTACTTAAAAGTGAAAGAACTGGTAAGAAAAGTACGCCACACCTTTATATACTACCTTTTATTTAGCGTCTTGTATTCATGATTTAACCTTATAGTTGCGTATTTCATTTTGTATCTTCACTAGTCTTAGTATGGTGTCATACACGTAATTTAGTCGTGTCTTTTTACTTTTAGTTTGTCTTCACTAGTTTTAGCTTAGTGTCTCCTTTATTTACTTGGCTGTGCGTGGCCCATGATTAGCATGCCAGGCTACAGAAGACTCAGTTTCTTACCACTAGCGAGACCAGTTTTGACCATGTAACACAAGCCTCCCGCTAGTACAGTGGTAAGTCTACGGAATTACAACGCTAAAATAAGGGGTTCGATTCCCCTCGGTAGGCTCAGCAGATAGCCCGATGTGGCTTTGCTATAAGAAAAACACAATCACCCATGTTCAAACACAGAGGCTTTAGTTGTTATAACAACATTTAGGCTGTCTCCCACAACAGAAATGTTTACGTCGTAGTTTAAAAATAACACAAAGCTTAGTTTCGAACATCGGATCGACAGTCACGGTGAAATTTTGTAGCTGTACATGTTACTTAAGAAAATTTTATAGTTTGTATAGTTTGGTTGTTACGATTGCATTTTTATGGTGGGACAGCGGTAAGTCTACGGATTTGCAACGCTATGATCTAAGGTTCGATTGTTCGCTTTGGCTGCAGCACGTAGCTCAGTTTGGCTCTGCTAATAAAGTTCTATTCTGTTTCTGTATTTTTTTCACGATCCCTCTTCCACTTTTTAAAATAACAGTTTTAATAATCTTGTTTTAACAGAAACGAGATAAAGCACGAGCTGGAAAAAGTTAAATGATAAGATCTTCGTTTTAATAAATTTATTTTAAATTCCAAAAGTTTAGTTCTTTTTATGAACTAAATATGAAGCTATAAAAATCATAAGATTATTTTACATCTTATTAAAAAACATTTTAGTTATCTTCAGAGATAAAGTTGATGTGCATATCGCTGCATTTTTTGTTTTTTACTATAAGAAAATAGAGGCCTGAGATAGAAGTGTGGATCGAGGCTTAAATGAAACATTAATGAGCTTCAACTATTGTAAAGTTAGTTCTTCTCGACGTTTGTTTCAGGATGTAGTAATTACAAATCAATTTTCAAATTGCATTTCTAGAACTAAACTCAAAAAACACAAACAGCAGAAGTAATCTATTCAGCTCCTCGTGTACTTAGAAATATATAAAGGATCACCATCAGTGTTCAACACGCTCGTTTTGTCTGCACGCTTGTCATGTTGTTTTGTATGGAAAAACTAGATGACAGCTGAAAAATTATTTCTAGTTTAAATCGGGGCAAAGTCTAGACCTGTTTTTACAAACTTTCTGCCTGTGTATTATACTTCAAATAATTATTATGAAATAAGTTTCATGTGTGTACAGAAAGGCAACGTGATGAAAAGTTTTAGCCACAACCCCCCTTCTCAAAAATTCTGTAAAATTGGGCATGTCTCATTTCTCACAGAAACCACAGCGGGTTTGTTGTCTGCGAGAGTAAATCAGTGTTTTTATTTTTACTTAAAACAAATGAACTCTAGTGCTGTTTTTTACATTCTTTTTTTATTTTAATAAACCTAGGAACAGATATTCAAACCCAGGGTTATAATCATCATTCTTTAGAAAACTGATAAGTGCATGCTTCAACATTGAAGAAATAAGTGTGTTTGTGTTTTTTGTTATTAATAACTGACTTTCAATATTACTTTTAAAATTGAAGGAAATATAGAAATATAAAAACTGCCACAAGCAAGTTTTTCAGCATTTGACGAAACGTATAATGTACACCGTAACTGTATGAACCTTTCTGTTGTTATTTTGATGTGTGGTTGTGTATATTCACACATACTCTATAGGTCTTTCGTTACTTTTTGTTGGCCCGGCATGGCCAAGCGCGTTAAGGCGTGTGCTTCGTAATCCGAGGGTCGCGGGTTCGCGCCCAAGTCGTACCAAACATGCTCGCCCTCCCAGCCGTGGGAGCGTTATAATGTGACTGTCAATCCCACTATTCGTTGGTAAAAGAGTAGCCCAAGAGTTGGCGGTGGGTGGTGATGACTAGCTGCCTTCTCTCTAGTCTTACACTACTAAATTAGGGACGGCTAGCACAGATAGCCCTCGAGTAGCTTTGTGCGAAATTCAAAAACAAACAAACAAACAAACTTTTTGTTTATGCCTTCTGCATATTTGTTTATCAGTGATTGGTTATGAATCTGACAAGTATATTTTGGAAATACATGGATGATAAGAAAGTCTGATGTCTTGAAGATGTGATTCACCGTTCATGAACCTGGAACCAATAGCAGTTACTGTGACATATATTGATCTTTTAACTAAATGACATTTGAACTTAAAGGAAACATTTCGGTATCGCCAACCGAATTTTTAACTCGACTGTCGCTCTCACTCGCTGATTTTAACTCGTTTATTCCTTATTTGAACATAGAGTTAATATAATACCGTCCTCTTTACTTACGACTCATTATATAAGTCCTAGAAAGAACGACCTAAAGTCACGTCTAGTGTATCCAACTAAAATTTAAATATTGTTTTCTTTTCGGATTTGTAGTACAATACTAAATAATGTCCCTTCGCACAGAAACAATATTATAAACACTTTGCATTGCTTCGTCATTTTAATTTGAACGAATTCCGGTGTGTTGACAAACACCACACAACTTAATTGCCTGCGAAGAATTATTTTTTTTTTCTTAAATTGTTACGTCCTAAAATATTGCGGAATTGTAATCTATTATAATATGGAAACAGTGTATTAAATTGTATTTGGATAACTACGTCTTAGACAAATTGAGGAATTGTCGAGTTAACACATTGAATATTTTACAATCGTTCATATTAGTGTTTGAGTTACCGCGTGATGGCAAAATTGTTCACTGAATGGACCCAGAGTTGTATTTTTAAGGGAAAAAATGTTAATCGTGCAATAATATAATTAAAAATCACAAAGAAGAAAAAATTGAAATATGTAGACTTGAGAGTTCATAAACCGCAAATATTTAATATATGTGAAAGAATAAAAGTTAGTTTGTTATTTATTCAAAATAAACAAATTGATGTATTTTATTGCTTCTTATTTTGAAGAGATAAAACAATTTAGTATTGGATTCTGCTTAGAGCTGATAACTGGTATATTGTAAAAAATATAAAGCTGGCTTGCTAATATGGTATTGTAACTTCTTACCAATAACTGACAGATTGAAAATGTTTAAAATCACAGAAGTTTTATAACTATGCAAGTCTTGAATAATCTGTTTCTGACTTTAACCGATTTATAACAGGAAATTCTGACATATTTTCGTCATTAATTTTTTTCTTTCACATACAATATTCACTTTGGCAGCTATTGCGAATAAGCACATACTGATGGCAACAAGTGTCGTAGAATTCGGTTATTTTACACAATTGTGATAAACTTTCGTACTAACTAAAGCTCTTTAATGCTTTTGTCTGAACATTGAAAGGAAGAATATATAATGACGATGCTAGTTCTTATGTTATGAACGCTTTTTTTGCTGTCGAAGCGTGATTACAACTTTTATATTAGTTATAAAACAAAATATAGTATCTGCCTTATTAAATTTGTAAACAAATATTTTTTATTCGAAAATATGGCTTACATAACTAGTATTAGGAACACTGTTGTCGTATTCGAACCAGCCCAGTGAGCTCCGATATTGATCGAAATGCGTTGCCGGCAGTGGTCGAGTGTATGTGGTTATGTATGTTTCAAATGCTATAAAACACTTCCTGGAAAATCCTTAAGGAGCTGAATAAAGATTGTAATGTGTAAAACTATAACAAGCCAAATACAATGTTGTTGCTTTTTATGTAATGATGCCGGCTAGAGTGATATTTTGTGTATTTATATCATGGAAAGAAACATACAAATATAGGTTTTTCTAACCTGCATTGTAAAATATGTATTACAGAGGTACTTTAGACATCTTGAGTTATATTTTCAGTTGTAGACTGTGTTAGTTTGATGTGACTATCCCTTAATGAAGCTGATACAGTAGAACTAGTAAATTATTCTTTTTTTGTACGATATCTAATGATATGGAATAGATAACTGGTTTGTTACGTATTATAGTTTATTTCGGACGAGTCTCTGTTTTATTAGGTTACGCAAGTTATGTATTACTATTTCAAAGAACCGGAACTTTTAATTTAAAAATTAATTAAATATCAATATCTATCAGATATAATAAAATTGATACAAACAATTTTATTTTCATTTTTAACACAAATATATTTTAATATACAAAAAAATACAATTTATGATAACTGTTATTGCTAAGAGCTATTATGAAAAAATAGTTTATATACAACAGTTTTACAAACACACAAACAATACTGATTCTTATATCCTTTCTAGAACCGAACATGTTATCGACAATCCAGATCCACGACGAAAAAATTCTGAGTTGATACTGTCAATCATTTCGCTTAAGCTAGTCAGCTAGCTGTCTTTTCTTCACTGATCTCACACTGCTACAAGTTCACTTTTTACTGGTGAAGATATTTAACGTTCTCGTAGAAATTCTAACGCCCAAAATAGTGAACTGTTTGTAATGTTCGAAGTCTATAAACGTTTCTGGTTAGATTCTGTGGTTTTCGTATTAATAAGCGTTAATCACAATTATAGCTTCCTAAGTCTATAATACACTAACTGTAGCTGACGAATAATTATCATACTCTGTCTCTCGGCTAGATAACGAGATAACGCAATTTTTTGCGTCTTAATTTAAGTCTCACTTTTGTTTATTGGCTAGTCTGGTTTATTTTTTATATTCAGTATTTCATTTCCATGATTGTAGTCTGTGTACATGTTAATACTATGGTAAAGCGTGGTTTGAATGCGTTCGATATCTTAAAATATTTCTTGCACTTTACACACTGTGTGCGTTATAATAGTGACAGTTGATCCCTTAGCGTGAGTTGTTAGGGTTCTGCTGCCTGGCTACCTTTCATTTTGTGTGTGTTGTAAGTAGTTCAATAAAATCGGAGACGGCGGCAAATATATTTAATAGTTTTACTGTAAACACAGAATATACAAAATACAATAAGTATTTTAACAAGATAAACATAATTTGACTGGTTCACTATTTCGCTAATTATTTTTACTTCGTAAGGAATAAAAATTCATTTTTTATACTTTTTAAATGAAATTTATTTTTAGGGAACGTTTAATAAATCAACGTAAATATTTTGTATTCTGCATGGCTTCTCTCGTATCATCCCTTGGGTGGACTCAGCAGATAGCCCGATGTGGCTTTGCTCTAAGAAAACACACACTCTCGTATCACAGCGCTAAAGTTTGTATAATTGAAGTAATAACCTTAGATTTGTTTCAGTTGATTGTACCGATTAAAAAAATTACTAAGGTGTTATTATTTTCTCTTAACGCTCCTACGAAAAAAATATTTACATCCACTAAAGTGATACCCTTAGTGGATGTTTTAAAAAAAAATTAAATATTATTTCGCAAATGTCTGAAAAGTCAAAATATTATTGCTTCTTAAAATGTAAAGGGATAGGGTCAGTTAATGGCAATTTCATTTAAATACGAAATTATTAGCCTAATATTAATAACCTTTCAAGTTGCTCTGGGGCCTATTAGGCCCCAATTTTCGTAGGAGTGTTAAAGAGAACGTTTACTTAACAAAACGTCTATTAACTGCAATACTGTATAATATGAAAGTGAAGCTATAGGTCATGCTTATTTTATTAATGTGGCTCTTCCGACGTCACAAGGTCGGTTAATTTATTAGCCTAACGATGGATAAACAACATGATATCAATCTTTATTCAATTTTGCTGGTCTGTAAAATATCGACGTGACTTTCAGATAGTAGGTATAGCTTGAAGCTTAGCAAGTAACATAACAAACAACGGTCAAATACCACAGTTAATGCTTGCAAGAAAACTCTGATTCAAAATATCATTAAAAATTGTGGAACTTTATATGGAGATTTTTGTTCTTTATACAGATTCAGTATCATAATAAGTTTATAATGGGTTGATTTTCTTAGGATTTAGATAGTTTCAAGCCTATTTTTTTCCCGTATCTTTGTAATGTTTTATTTTGATTTTAACATAACTTAAGATCCAGTCGAAAAATATTTTTCAGAAAAGAGATATATGAAAAACTCAAAATGAGTTTATACCTTTATAAAAAGGTGTAGTAGTAAACTGATTTATATTGTAATTTTTAAAATTTTTCCATAAGCACCAAATGTATCTATCTATATCTATATATATACAGATATATCAGTATGTGTTTCTAAAACGCTCTAAGTGTGTTGGATTTTATTTATTTTTCTACTTATTCGTAATGGCATGTTGATAATCTTTAATGCAAGCTTTATCTCGCCTAAATGCGATGCATATGTATGGTTTATTTTAAAGGTTTGATAAACTATACCAGCCACAGTATTTTATCTTGTTCGTCTGTGTGTGTATGATAAAAGGTATACGTGTAGATCCGGTTTTAACACACTTGTTCTTTAATTCATCAGGGCGTTATAATGTTCAGTCAATCCTACTGTTTGTTAGTCAAATAGTTGTCGGTGGGTGCTTTGCCGTTCCTGTAGTTGTCATTTAAAAACCAAGGACGCAACAAATAGCCTTAGTAACTTTACCATAAACAAACGAATATAGATAGATGTGTGTATTTGCGCGTGCCTTGAAAAAATTAAATCAATTAATTTTTACCCGAATTTCATATCTGTAGTACTGAAATAGTAAATGTTATTATCGCGATTTATTCTTCTGGTAAAAGGAATAGAAAACACGTGAAACTTTATTGGATTTAAAAGGATTAAAATATTATGTAACAGATATAATAATATATTAATTCTGTTTGTTACAGTTTAATATATATTTACAAATTCATGTAACTATTATTAAATGTGTATTGCATAAGCCCTGTTTATTCTCTAGACAATATACGATGTTTCTAAAATATTAGTATTTGCTAGTATTGTTGGGCTAACTGAACTTTCGAGATCTTCGTCTAAAGAATATAAATTAATACCCAACACACAGTTTAATATATTGTTGGTCTACTACAGTTAATATACTATAAGCCTCGGAATTTATAATTAGAATAAACGCTTATTAATCGGAAAACTACAGATATTTAAGGTATTTGATCAGGAATGTTTATAGATTTTGAACATTACGAACTGTTCAACTTCAGAGAACTTACTTCAAACGTTAGTATTTCTATGAATACCTTGTATAATTTTGGCGATGAAAAACTTGCGTGTTCCTATGAAACAGCTAATTAGCCTTGCTAACAAGTAGTGCCTTGTACATGTGCATCATTATAAAATTAATTCACTCTCCTTAAAGCATCGATAAAAGATTCTGTTCCAGACCGGATAGAAGACTATGAGTATTCTTTGTAATTTTATAAAACTCTTGTGTATATAAACAACCATTATTTGTAAAAATATTTGTAATAATCGTCATTATAAATTGTATTGTTATTTGTATAATAAAATGTATTCGAGTTGAAAAAGAAAATTGTGTGTATTAATCATATTGGCAAATATAATAAATTTGATAGATATCAATATGCAATTAACTTCTAAATTCAATTTCAAATTTTCATCAATCTGAATTCGTAATATGTAACATAATAAATCGGGAACTCGTCCGAGATAAATTCTTCAAATAAAAGTATTTTATTGGATTTTTAAATAAGTTTTCTAGTTTGTACACGTTCTCGGTCTGGCATGGCCAAGCGCGTAAGGCGTGCGACTTGTAATCCGAGGGTCGCGGCTTCGCGCCAAACATGCTCGCCCTCCCAGCCGTGGGGGCGTTATAAAGTTACAATCAATCTCATTATCCGTTGGTAAAAGAGAAGCCCAAGAGTTGGCGATGGATAGTGATGACTAGTTGCCTTTCTTCTAGTCTTACAGTGCTAAATTAGGGACGGCTAGCACAGATAGCCCTCAAGTAGCTTTGTGCGAAATTCCAAAAACAAACAAACTTGTATACGTTTACTGCCGGTTCTATTGGTCTCTTCATCTGTTCCTCATATGTTACCGACATGAACGAAATGTTGGATATTACAGTTGTGCAAGTGTGTTGAATGCACAGACTATTATTAGATATCTTTAGTTTGCAACTGGAGATTGGTATGGTCATAACGAAAACATATATAAATAGGGAGCTGAGTGCAGTCCGTTGATTAACGTTCAGGATCGTGTATATAAAATAGTGGTTCGTATTACCACAGTAAAAACAGTTGCGCTGTGCACTTTGGAGACCTGGTTGCATTCTCAGAACGACGATCAAATTTCAATATTCGTTTTGACCAGAATTGCTCAAGAGTTGGCCAGAGATGATGTTGATTGGCTTCCATCCCTACATTCTGTCACTTTAACGTTAGGACAAAAAACCTTAAGTAGCTTTGCGTGAAATTCAACAAACAAACAACGTGTAAATAAAATTGCACAACTAACGACATAGCTTCTTGTATATAGAGCACTTCTGTTTTCTAGTTCTCACTGATTTCTTTTTGTAGAGAGTAAATCTGATTCAAGACCAGCCTGACCAGGCAAATGTGACTACCAGAGTATTAACGCAACTCGAGGAATATAATCAAGGGGTAGGCTTAATTGCTATGAGTGAACAAGTTTTCCTATTTTAAACGTACCTTTAATTTCAATCATCATAGCATCGGCTGTAACGGCAACTCTTTAAATAACGAAGTTAATAAATAATTTATGTAGAAAACTTACAGACGTTCTATTACATTTACTGCACTTATAAATCTTGCCTGTAAGGTTTGCCATCTTTTATCTGACTGTTTCTTTCGTGCCTAGAGATTTTTATGGAGGAAGATGTCAGTAAGAGGCAGTATTGAATAAGCTTCTTCCATGTTGTTGTAGTGACACAAAAAGGACACTCTTGGTTGTAACTATCCCTTCTTCCAGATAACATTCATCGTATTATTTTGCTGCTGGCTACTATCTTCTTTACTTCTAGTTTATGGCCCAACTTTTGTCGCAAGAGGCTGTAAAAACAAACCCTTAGTTTTACGATTGAAAGTTTCATTCATGTAGCCAAATGAACGTTGTTGCACAAGATATTCTCTGTTAGTTTTCTCTATGAATTCTGTTTCACTAAGTAGAATCTGATCTGTGTATTAAATTGCTAAATCCATTTTTACAGCCATAGATACACACAAATCTTTATAGATGTTTAACACGTTGTTTTTAAACAAATCTTAAGCAAAACTTGTCATGGAATAGATAATCACTTCACAAACATCCATCCAAGTTATTCTTAATCATTTTGTAAACTATTTACTAGAACACCAATATTATAAAGAAAAATTCCATACACCACACTTCATTTGCTGGCCTATATTGTCCATTTCATTACACCATCATATTACAGTATATACACACACACACATAGTTTTTGAGCCATCAGTGATATTGATGGTAAGAATTGAAACTACATATATTGTGGTAATGAGTTTTGCTGGTGAAGTAGATAGTCATTTTATACTATAAAGTATATTGATAATTGTGATAACATTTAGTGAAAGCAACTATGAAACTATTTTGTCTGCAGTGTACTTTTTCTTTATTGAAGTTATCATCAGGTTTGAGTATACACATTCATCGCAGCTATCTTGAATTCTTTATTAATGTCCATATAGATAGACAGTACTTCTAGCACTGAATTCCCTGTTAATGTCTATATAAACAGACAGTGTGATTGTAAAATGTTTGGTCTGTTTTGTGTTTTCATACATTTTGTAATGTTTTGTAAATTTTCTAGGTTCTATTCTCAGGAGTTGCATTGTTTATGTTATTTATCATTATACAGTAAGAATGCTTCACATACAAAGTTCACATATTTATTAGAATGCAACTGTTAATATAGTTCATACTGAACCACAAGTGTCAGAAAAGATGAGTATTAGGTAAATTTAAGGACAGTATTGTAGGTACAACAATGCAGCTATACCTATATGTGTATTATCTGTTCTTATGTGAATGTTAAACTGCTCATTACATTTTTATATATGTTGGACTTGTATTATACAATTTAAGCAAAGAAAGTAATAGATATTATTGTATGTTTACATTATTCAAAGTTTTATTTCAGTATTAATTCATTTTTAGTGTAACTATTTACCGTTGCATAATATTATTTTGCAATTAACACAGGATAGCATTAGATTAACACCTCACTATGGAGAACACCTAGTTTATAAAAAAAAACAATTAAATATATAGATTTCATAGTTAATATTTAGTATTAATACTTTCCATAGATAATTATTTATAATCAAATTTTTGTTTTCTTGTGCAGGAAATTGCAGCTATTTTAATCAGTTTTGAGAAACATGAGGACTGGTTGTCTAAAGAGGTTAAAATCAGGTATAATGTTTTATAAACTCATAATTAACTTTTGAAATAGAGATAATAAGAACCAATTAAGGAAAACACTTTTCACTTCCCTTTTGCTGGAAGACTCTACTCAGGTTGTATTATGTATGTAGGTGTGAATCTTCTTAATGTGTATTAAAATCGTTACTAGCATAAAAGTTACTTATTCAGTATTTACAGAAAGTATGACTTTTCTGTAATCAATAGTCTTATTACATGTAAATTTTATGTACATAGTTATTTACTTAGAAACGTGCTGCTGTGGAAGAGCTTTATTATCCTTCATGCACATGTATATCTACATGGTTGTTTTATTTTTTATCATGAATTTATTCTTCTCTTTCATAGACACTAAAGCCTATACACACAGATACACCTCCATACAGTTAAACAAGCTGAAAGGCACACACATTGATTGTTCTGCTTCATAAATAGGTCTTTTGAAATGCTGTTGATTACATACAGTGAAGAATAAATGAAATGAGAACTTAAGCTAACTTTAAGTTATAAATGTGTGTACTGCTTTGTTGCCCAAGTACAACATCTTGTAATTTCTTAGTAGTCAAAACAGTTTCTTGAAAGCTTTTAGTGTACTTACTTAAGTGGAAAAGAATAGAATAACCTTCTCATTTTTACATATTATAGTGGAAACTATGAAAGTGGAAAAGCATTACCTTGATTAATGTAGTTCTTTGCTTTCAGTCATGTAAATCATGTAACTGATATACAAAAATGTCCTAGAAGCATTATCCTCAATTTATAAAATCAACATTACAAAAGTTACATTTTACTTTTACATAATTTAACCTTTTTTTTTCTCTTTTTGTTAAGGTAGATATTTCCATATGAGTGCTTTTTCAGTTGTGCTACATAACTTCAGTCTGATTAGAAAGTTGATATTTTTTAACAATACACCTATTCCATTTAATTGTATTACTATACATGGAAAACTGAACTATTTTCATTATTGCTGTAAAGACATTTTGTTTAAGTATATGTTAATGACCAGATATATGATATCTTTTTACTCCACAGGCCTAAAAGTGGCTCTCTGTTGTTATACAGTAGGAAGCGGGTACGCTATCGGAGGGATGGTTACTGTTGGAAGAAACGTAAAGATGGTAAAACAACAAGAGAAGACCATATGAAATTAAAAGTTCAAGGAACAGAAGTGTGTTCACAGATAGTTTGGTTTTTACAGGGTGTAACTATTTGAAATTTCAATTAAAATTAAATAATAGTAGACTTTAAGACTTAAATTAGAGATAGGAAAATATAATAACTGAATGTCAATCATAACTTTTTAATATAGTGGCAAACTGATAAAAGTTTTGTATTTACAGCCAGCTGATACATACATTTGTCCAATATCTTTAGTTAAAACAAATAAAGTAAGCAAGCAGTAACATGGAAACAGACAGTTGATGATAAAACACTCTTTTAACCTTGTACTTATAGACAGTATTTGGATTTTATTCTAAATGATGATTCTCAGAGGAACCAACATCTGTAAACAATCAATTTTAATTATAACAAAATGTTAATTTCTCCACATAAAAAACCTGTCATTAAGATTATTACTTTTTATTACCCTATGCAAAATAATTTATTTACAAAGTTTTCACCAGTTTCAGGCACATTAATTTAATAATAGGTTTTGATGAAAATTCAACGTGATTATAAAAAAAGTAACAATTTGATATATTTGGAATGAAATATAACATTAACTTCACCAGAGTGAGATGATAATTATATAGAATCTTGTTTATTGTAACTTTAATAACTCAATTGTTTTTAAAACAGAATTGAATATTTCTCTGAATTCTTTATTTTATTTGAATATAATTATTTTACGTGTTTCTGTAGCTTAATAAAATAACAATGTCACAATTATAAAAAAAAGAAATTATTGAATATTTTTCAAAACTTTTGCATCCAATGATGTGTTTTGTTCCTACTGGACATAATTATTACAAAAAGCAAATTAAAGAGAAATGTGATTTACATCAAACAGTTAGTACTTAAATACTTGTTAACATTTATAATGGGTTTATAAAGCCAGTATATAGTTATGTATATAAATATATAGTTCAATTTTCAGAAGTCCACCTGTTGGAAGTTTTGTGCAAAGCAACTACAAATACAAATAGAAACAGATTTTAAATTATCCAACTAAACATTTAAGGCTATAAGACCACCAGTAACTGTTGCTAAGAGCTATATTGCAGTGTTTACTATGATTAATATATGTTTCAGGTTAAAGGCTTATGATGCTAAAACTTGTGGTTTGATCCCTGTAACAGATGCAGCACAATCATCCAACATATTGTACAGCTTTAAGCTAAAACTAATAAACATAGAACTCTAGTGAGTAAACATTTCAAAAAATCCCAAGGATAAGTGTAAGTATTTTATTAATTCAGTAAACAGGTTGTTGTAACAAGCTGCATTTTGTTTATTTTTAATGGATTTAACTCAGTATTAACTTAACTAGATATTTTTGACACCCATCATTTTACTTGATAATTGTACGTTTCGGTTTGTGGCATTGAAATCCCAAAGCAAACTTACGGTTCCTAAGCAGAACTGGAAATTGGTTTAAGCCTAACATAAGTACAAAAATCTATCTAGAAGTTTTAACATAAAGACTACTTTAATTTTGACAGATTTATTCACTTTTCTTGACATGTGACTTATGTGTTTGATTATTACACTTATGTTTGTTTTGTATTAAGTAAAGATGTGATTTTAAATTTATTGTGCCTATTTCTGCAGTTGAATAACGTGTAATTTAAAGCAGTAATAGATTATTGATATCACATTCTTCATAAGGTTTTTTTTTAACTGAAAACGTACCTTTGTTAATAGCTATTGTCGTTTTCCAAGTAAAAATTTCTTTTTCTGCTGGTCTTTATTTTCACAATCAACTACTTGTCTTTTCCCCAGTGTATATATGGATGTTATGTGCACTCTGCAATCCTTCCAACATTTCACCGTCGCTGTTATTGGCTTCTCCAGGTTTGTGAGAAAAAAAATATTTTCTCTGAGTTGATTATTATAGTCTTCAATGTTTTGTCAGTTTTTATATTCAATATTGAACTAAGCTATTTATAAAAATGTTTGAAAATTTCTTGAACATGCTTACTGTAAAAATAAGCACATATAATTGGTGTAAAATAACTTTCTTCCTTATAATAAAAGTTAATATAAACCCAAAACAGTATATTCAGAATATATTAACTAAAACTAAACATTTTTTTCAGAGAGATATTATATTAAACATATTTTGAATGATTTTCTTATTATAACATCAATATAATAATCATACAAATGTGGTTCAGTTTCCACTGTTAAATGGTCTGAAGCTTAGCTGAAAACAAGCATTTTTGGTTGTAATAATTATAATTTAGCCCTATAAAAATATAAAGCATGTATGTATAGTGAGGTGTCCATTACATGTTTTATATAAGAAACTAATGAGCAGCAAATCACTATTTACCCCTCACATACACAGTAATTATATTTTAACAACTTGTTAGAAGCTTCATGGATTGCTTGCCTTTTTTTCAAATTTGCAGTATTTTTTTTATTTTGGGGAGAGAAAACTTATATCTAACCATTACTCATACTGCTATATTATAAAAATGAATGTTGTCAACCATTTTTATAACATTAACATCTTTAAATAGAATGCAGATTAAAATTATTCAAAATATGTAATTGTTTTATATAAAAAATATTATTATTTTTAGTTTGAGTCAATTAGCAGTGCATATACTGTTCTATGAAGTTCAGTATAAAAATTAAGCACAATATTGCTATTTTCAATACATCAAATATAATGCAAAATTCTTCCTTTGTTTTAGAACCCTGACATTGTGCTTGTTCATTATCTGAATGTCCCCTATAGTGATGACAACAAAATCCTCATTTCTCCCAGTCTCAGCTACTGTGCTGATAAAAAAGAATGGACAAAGGAGGAGCTAGTTTCCCAGCTAAAACCCATGTGTGAGTAATGAGAGTGACCTTTTTTTTGTAAATTTTCAAAGAGGGAAGAACTAATAAGAAACAACGTGTTTTCACTTTTAGTAAGGAAAGACCGCTAATTGATGATGACGAGAAAACCCACTTGTAGAGGAAAATATATAAACAAAAACATAAAAAAATTTCTCAATACAAACAAGCCATTTTTACATATATAAAGACAGCTAATGTTTTAGTATGAACATGTATAGTCCAAGTATCTTAAGTTTTGAACATTTAAAATTATAAAATAAAAAGTTTTTTATTCTATTTATAAATTCCTGTTTCTTTATATTTTAATACCCATTATTCGCATATGCAAGTAATTTATTCCTTGAAACTGAGATTCATTTTATAGTCATATTATTGATATTTATGTAGGTCAGTTAGTTGAAAGGTCAAATTGGTAGTAATCTCAGTGAATATCTGAATAAATTCATAGTTGATGTCTCAGAATATCAAATAATTATAGTCTTAAAAACTAGGTGAATTCACATTTTGTTTAATTGTCCCTGGAACAAAGAGGGGGTGCCTATAAAGTTGGAACTTGGCCCTGATAAAACAGTCAGTAATATATACACACACACACGTGTGTGTGCCAATAAAACTGAGGGTTCAACATAGCCTGTTTAAGAAAATTCTACCATTACAGCAGAATAGAATGAAAAATGTTTTGTTTATTTTAACCATGCATGTATGTTTTTGTCTTGTTATAAAAATGTTTTTTTTGGTTTGAGGAGATACTCTTAGTGAAATATAATCTTATTATTTTAGAGATAGAGATTATAATGGATAATAACATTTTGCAGACATGCACAAGATGGTTAAATGTGGCTCCTGTATTTGGTATAAGTGTGTAGGAGACTACATCTGAGTTGTGTGTGTACTCTGTAATATTTAAGCCTATGAGCATCTAGGAAGGGAAATATGATCCTGTATTTTCAGACAAGATGGTTGAGTGATACAGGGATTGTAACTAGGAAAACTTAAGGACTTACCCCACCTAAAAGTTGATAAGTTTTACATTGGTGTATACCAACTGAGTTGTACATTGTTGAACATATGGATGAAGATATATTTTGACATTTTTCATCATCAAGAAAACCAAACATTTTTAAACCTAATATTCAATTGCAGCACACATTGTACAAAGCAATAACCTCTAGCTGAATCAAGTATAAACAAATACTAAGTAAAGTTGGAGTCAGTAATAGGATGCTAAGCACATGTTCCATCTTTTTTTGCAGAGCCTTGGACGTGAAGAACCAACAAGGATGTTGATGCTCCCTTTGTATCATATCACTGATACATCCTGTATCTCCTTGAGGAGAATTCGTGTGCATGGTGAGGGAACCTCACAGAGAAGGCTCTGTACTTTCAGTTTACATCCTCTGGAATCTAAACACCCATCCATATGTTTGCTGTGTGTGGCAACATATGAGGGGAGGAGAGGATATTGGCAGTTGAGGGGTCCAAATCCAACACAACACTTTGGCCTTGAATTCCCATAGATGGACGAGCTTGGAGTAGGCTCTCCCCCCTAGGGTCAATTGGTTGGTTTACTTAGGCGAGGGTGAATTGAGTACCAGCATTGGACATTTTTAATGGATATTGTGGACATTGTAGCTTATGCTGGTGTTCAGGTATAGTGCTCATAAAACCCTGGTGTTGCCACAACATCCTTGTTTGGCATTTTAGTATGTTCCCTCGTAAGGCATCGAGGTGGTTGGAGTCATTTGGCAGTGAAATGTATTTCCATTTTTATGGATACCTTCATTCATGAAAAAGTAACTAAAAATTAATATATTATTGGAAAATGACTACACATGGACAACTGTTGTACAGTAACCATCAGTCAAATACTGTACCTCCATTTCTAATTATGCATTTTTTATCCAAAAAAATATTTATGGCAGATGTCTCCCTTTTGTATTCAGGCTTGCTGGCTCTCTCAGTTAGTAAAGAAGTTAGACTTTGGAGGAAAAAATCTTCACCACAACACACCAAATTCCTCTTGAAACTGAAGGTCATTGGGAATATACCCATCAAGGTTACTCCCCATGAAACGTGTGACTTTGAATTCTTCCAGAAGTTATAGTTGAGGGATTTAGAGAATGCTTCCAAGTTGGAGATTCATGCTGGGATCTCCAGCCAAGACGTATTTAGGGTGCACCAAGTCTCCACTGGCAAAGACAGAACTATGATGCCTAATAATGTTCTAATATTGAAGTTTACATCACAACGTCCTCCTGCTACAGTCAAAACAGGTTATCTGAATTGTAAGGTACAGCTATACATTCACAACCCTTTCAGATGTTTACAGTGTCAGCAGCTTGGTCATTCAAAAACATCATGTTGTGGTTCTTTAACATGTGCTCATTGTGGTGGCATTGACTACAATATCTACAAGTGCAAACTGAAACCACACTGTGTTAACTGTAGTGCTTCACACCCCTGTTACACTTTCTTATCCTAAGGGGATGGAGGAAAAAAAAGGTGCAGTGTTTAAAGACTATAAAGAATATCTCTTACCCAGAGACTTGGAAGTTATTGTCCCCCACTCCATCTCAGAGATATGCTGCTGTACTCTGATCCACTTCCACTGTGAGAATGGAGTCAGATCTCTCCATGCCTCCAGCAGAGTCATTTGTAAATCATCTGAAGAGTCTTTTGCCCTTCATGGTTAAGAGAGTTGAAGGATCTAAGTCTACTTCCATTTCTGTTCCTGACACTCCTTCCAGTGACTACCCAGGTCCATTTCCTATGGCCTCAGATATTTCCTCTGGTTTGTCCTCTTCTGCAGCTGCAAGATGTAAAGCAATTATTCATTCCTACTCTCAGTTGCTGGAATCTTTGTCCACAGCGAGAGGCATACCTTCTCGACCCGGGCCAGGATCCACACAGATTAATAGACTTTCATCCAATAGAGAAAAAAATCATGGTTGAAAATAGAAGGACTTTCACTCCATTCTGTGAAACTCTTGAGGTTTTCGTTCAAATATAGATGACATGAAGAATCTGATTAATTCTTACCATTCTGTGTGTCTCTCCTTACAGAAAGAATTAATGAAACCTACTGATGCAATCATCCTTCGGCAATTTTTTTGTACAGAAACAACAGGTTGTGTGACTGACAAGTGCATGGAGGAGTAGCACTGCTGGTCAATAAGCGTAATATCCCCTGTCTTTGACACTCAATATACTCTTGGAGGCTGTAGTCACTTGTGTTTTCTTAGGTTGTACCATCACTATTTGTTCTCTCTTCATAGCTCCTGAAGATACCAGTCAGACATTAATGCCCTCATTGAGCAGTTATCATTAGTCCCTTTCAATCCTGGGAGATTTCAGTAAACGATTGATGGCAGGGATCATTCCACAGAGTATTTTCTTGGATCAAAACCCTTTACTCTTCAATACAGGCTCTACTATTTATTTTCATGTACCTACTTGGTCTCTTACTGCTGTTGATCTCTATCTGCTCTTCTTTAATTTTCTTGAATGATTCACAGTAACCCATTGGACAGTTATCATTTCCCTATCATTTTAGGAGAGACTGGTTATGGTCAATGCCACCTGACCCTTGTGCCTCTATGGAAGTTTGACCAGGCTAACTGGCCCTCTTTCACTGATCTCTCAGAACTTGATCCTGGCATCATTTGTAAACCATCAATAGACAACTACATGGAAACAGTAGCTGACAGTATTATCCAGACAGCTGCTCAGTGTACTCCTA
Organism: Carcinoscorpius rotundicauda; assembly: GCA_011833715.1. Lineage (NCBI taxonomy): Eukaryota > Metazoa > Arthropoda > Merostomata > Xiphosura > Limulidae > Carcinoscorpius > Carcinoscorpius rotundicauda. The sequence continues at coordinate 24,830,235 of CM022405.1, read as the reverse complement.
AAACCTCACATTTTCCACAGTATCCTCGTCAGTGATGGAATCCTGCTTGCTACATGGCATGATGGCATGGAAGGCTCATAAATGGGCCTGGAATGCCTTTTGTATGTATCCCATGCTTTTAAACAACATTGCTTTTTAGTGGGCCCATCTATATGCTCTGCAGGTTAGATGTGAAAGCCAGAAAGAATCTTGGATTAATTACACATCTAGCATCTCCTCTACTACCAGTTCCAAAGACATATGGGACAAGATTTGAAACATCAATGGACAGTATACTTCTGCTCCATTTTGATCTTGTTCTTTGATGGCCAGGAAGTTGCTGATGCCAAGAGCATCACTGATACTCTTGGTGAAAGCTTTCCTCATGGACCTAGCACTTTTGCTTCATCCCCCACCTTCTTAACCATTAAGACACAGGCAGAGTTCTCACCCATTTCCTTTTAGGCTGATTGTCTCTGTGACTATAATTGCCCCTTTACGTTGGTGTAACTTAAGTTTGTTCTCCATCTTTCTGGCAGTTCATCTGGCAGAAGGAGGAAATTTTCTTGGCTAAGCTATGCATTGATCACAGTTTTTAACTCGTTTTCTTTTACCTGATACTGATGCATCAATATGTGGTCTGTGTAACACAGAAGTTGTGCAGTTATGTCAACTATTTACTAGGGGCTAATTGATGATGGTGACAATTTCAAACTCATGTGTTTTTGAATTTTTAATGTCTATTGGCCTTTTTAACATGATTCGTTTTTACACATTTTAATAATTTTGCTTTTATTTTTACTTTTTTTTATCAGTTGTTTGGCACAGATAGCCTATATGCTTTGAGCCACTAAAAAACCAACCAACCAACCAACTTTCTGTATCTAAAGTAGTTGTGACTGCTTAATGTATTCATAACTGTATTTAAATTCATACACATGGTATCAAAGCATAACAAGTGTAAACATACAGTACTGAACAAAAGTGTTAGGACAATAGAATATTTTGTCTTTCTTTCTGTTTTATGGGGTTAATTCTTTCAAACAAATACATAATGTAAATTTCAACACTGGTAATATTTCACTGATTCCTTTTGACAATTGAATAAGCCAAGGTGAGAATGCTTATAATTTTTTTTAAAATTATCATACATGTGTACCAGTGGTGTCATAAGGGTTTTGCTTGAATGAACATACTGATCACACTTATCGTCTGAAATAACTGTCATGATACCCCATGCAGTGTCTTAACTATATAGAAAGAAGCTGGTATATGGTACCAGCATGTGCTAGAAGAAATCATTTTAATAACAATGAACAAATAAACCTTGATAAAAACAGGGTTTAACTCTATTATATTTTGTTGTCATGCCACAGCCCAAAAAAGCATAGAGTTCTCTCAAAAGCATTACATGATGCTGATTGGATTTTCTGTCAAATTGTTGCAGATTTGAAATGCTCTTCAAACAATGTCAAGTATTTTCTAGGTCATGAGACTGAGACAAGTAAATTTGAAAATAAGAAAAGAAGAGCTACAACACAAACTCAATAATATTGATGTTATGTATCTTTGTTTATACAGCCTTTGGGACAGAAGAAAGACTGTTACTGACCTCAACAATGAAATAAACCACCATGTACCAAATGACAGAAGAGTGTACACATATACAGTACACATCAAGATTGATTGATTGATTGATTGATTTAGTGTTTTATGGCACAAAGCAACGAGGCTATCTGCGCCAAACAACCGGTAAAAATGTAGTAACAGACATAATTGGAAATGAAGGTAAAACAAAAAAAGTATAAAACCAATGTTGACACCTAGTCTACAAGGTTAAGATAGAAGGCAGAGTGTAAAAAGTTGTAAGGTATTTACTCTAGCAAAAAGGTATAATCATAACCTGCCAGGAAGACTAACAGGCAGGTTCAAGACTCACAGTCAGTCACCTGAATTTGGTCTTTCCAGTCCTGGTTCTGGGTTATATGTCATAGCAACCAGTATCAAAATGTGAAAGAATAGAAGTATTAAAAGACACACAGTAAAATCACAACAATGAGTAGCCAAATGTTCAGTAAAAAGAGAAAAGTAAATGGAGTAAAATGTGTAAAGGAAATTGAAGATAAAAGCAAAATGGTGTAAAAACCAATGGTGACATTCAGTCTTCAAAGTTAAACTATTTACTCTAGCATAATAATAATGATCATAACCCGCCAGGAAGACTAACGAGTAAGTTCAAGAACCACTGTCAGTCACCTGAAGTTGGTCTTTCCATCCTGGTTCTGGGTTATGTGTCATAGTAGCTATTATCAAAATGTAATGGAATAAAAGTTTTAAAAGACACTCAGCAAAATCATAATAAAGAGTAGCCAAGTGTCCAGTAAAAAGATAAAAGTCAAGTAAATGGAGTAAAATGTGTAAAGGTAATTGAAGATAAAAGCAAAATGGCAATTAAAACAGGAAATGGTGCAAAAACCAATGTTGACATCCAGTCAACAAAGTTGTAAAGGACAACCTGTAGCAGAATGGGAATGATCATAACCCGCCAGGAAGACTAACAGGTAGTATATAAACCACAGTCAGCCACCTGAAGTTGGTCTTTCCGTCCTGGTTCCGGGTTATGAGTCAATATGGCCAGTACAAAAAGGTTGTAAAAGTGTGAAATGATATGCAGCGAAAGTATAATAATAACTCACCAGGAAGACTAACGAGTACTTCAAACAGAAACGTTAGTCACCTGAAGTTGGCCTTTCCAGTCTTGGTGTCGAGTTATTTAATGGCCATTGTTTAATGTCACATTGAAAGAGAGAGAATAAAATTGTAAAAAAGGAGCAACAATTAAAAAGGTGTAATAAATAAACATACCACACTTAAATGAGATTAAAAGGATTAATGGCTATTAAAAAATTAAAAATGTTAAGGTGGACAGAGTCACCATCACCAATAACTCTGTCCAATGTCAGACTTACCCTGGGAAAAAATATGTTTAAAGTATTACCGTCGTTGAGAATTGGTGGTGAATGGTATCCAGCATCTTTAAGGCCGAGGGTCTGGCAGAGCCATAGACCATTGATCCATAGTCGAGTTTTGATCTAATAAGAGCACGATATATCTTCAACATTGAACAGCGATCTGCCCCCAACTGGTAAAAGAGAGGACACGGAGGATGTTCAGTGCTCTTGTGCATTTGACCCAAACCTGCTTTAAGTGTGGTATAAAAGTCAGTTTACAATCGAAGATAAGCCCCAAGAACTTTGTCTCGAGGACCACTGGCAGCAAAACTTCACCGATATGAAGTTCAGGATCAGGGTGAATACCTCTTCGACGGTAAAAGTGCATGCATACAGTTTTGGAAAGAGAGAAATTAAAGCCATTTGCCAGAGCCCACTTCTGTACACAATTGAGGGCAGTTTGTAGTTGCCGCTCAATATATCTCATGTTTGACGACTGACATGAGATGTGAAAGTCGTCAACATATAGCCCATTCGTAATGGTGAGAGGGAGTTGTTCAGTGACAGTATTTATCTTTATACTGAAGAGTGTGACACTCAATATACAGCCTTGAGGGACTCCAAGTTCCTGTACAAAAGAACGTGAAATTGCCAAACCTACACAAACTTGGAATCTCCTGTCCATTAAAAAATTTTTAATTAACATGGGTATATGGCCACGTAACCCATATGTATGGAGGTCTCGCAAAATGCCATACCTCCATGTTGTGTCATAAGCCTTCTCTATGTCAAAGAATATCGATATATAAGATGTTGGCGGTTGAGAAAGGCCTCTGATAGATGTTTCAAGACGAATTAGGTGGTCTGTGGTAGAGTGCTGTTGACAGAACAGTCAATTTGAAAGGAAAGAGGTGATCGCTCTGCCCGAGTCTTGATGGCCAGGAAGGTGGAGGAACTAGCAGAAGTGCTAGATACCTGGCAAAAGCTTTCACCTAGAGTGTTAGCGATGTTCCAGACATCAGTCACCTCCTGACCATCAGAGAGTAAGATCGAGAGGGGAACAGAATTGTAGTGCCCATTAACCTTTCGAATCTTGTCCCATATGATCTTGGAACTGGTGGTAGAAGATATGCTGGTTGTGAACTTAATCCAAGATTCCTTCTGGCTTTGATGTCTTACCCACCTAGCAAGTGCTCAGGCCCGTTGGAAAGCAACCTGATTTGAAAGTGTGGGATATCTACGAAAAGTATCCCAGGCCCGTTTTTAAGCCTTCCGTGCTAAGTGGCAAGCATTATTCCACCATGGACGAGGATATCATGGGAAATGTGTCGAGGTTTCAGGAATACACTGAGCAGCTGCATGTATAATACAATCAGTTACCGCTGCAACACAGTCGTCTATTGATGGCTGATCTACGATGGAAGTATCAAGTTCTGCGAGAGCAGTGAAAGTGGACTAGTCTGCCTGATCCAGCTTCCACCGGGGCACACAGGTAGGGTAGTATCGACCACGGTCAGTCTCTCTCAAAAGGATCAGAAAATGATCACTGCCTAGTGGATTACTGTCAACCCATGAAAAATGGGAGAATAATGAAGTGGAGCAAACTGAGAGATCAACAGCGGTAAAGGACTGACTTGGTGCATGAAAGTAAGTGGAAGAACCAGTATTGAAAAGAGAAAGATTGTGATCAGAGAGCATCTGCTCTACAGATCGACTCCTCCCATCAATAACAGCACTTCCCCAGAGGGGATTGTGTCCATTAAAATCCCCCAGAATTAGAAATGGAGATGGCAACTTTTCAACAAGAGCATTAAGGTCTGATTGATCATATGTCTCTCCAGGTACAGAGAACAAACAGTGATGGTACGACCTAAGGAAATATGGATGGCTACGGCCTCCAAGGGTGTATTGAGTGACAAAGACAGGGTGGGCACATGTTGATCAACCAGTGCCACCCCTACATGTACTCGACCATCACACAACCTGTCATTTCTGTACAGAGAAAACTGCCGAATGGAGACTGTATCAGCAGATTTGAGAAATGTTTTTTGTAAAGAAAGACAAACAGGCTGGTAGGAAGCAATCAGCGTTTTGATATCATCCAGATTAGAACGTAAACCTTGACAGTTCCATTGTATCAAGGTGGTCATTTTTAAGAACGGGTAGGTGAAGTGGCTTGAGAACCCTTCAGTTTACGACCGCACCTTTTTTCTTTACTGTCTTTAATCGGAGGAGGTCTATCAACCTCCATGGATCCTGCTCTGGGTTGAGTTGGCAGGTTTTTGTTATTGAAAGAGGAATCCAGTGACTGAGGACGCGGACGAATAATTGTTTTGTTTATTGTGGTGGGAGAAAATGATGTATCAGAAGAAATGCCTGTATTTGAAACTGAAGGACGTGGATCTTGAAGTTTTTTGGAAGATATTGGAGGAACAGAGATGGGTGTGGAAGTCGATTCATCTACTTTTTTAACCACGGAGGTCAAAAGGCTTTTCATTTGTTTTGAAAACGATTCTCTTGGAGGCACAGAGAGATCTGTCTGCACTCCCACTGTAGTTGTGGAATGAAGTGCAGCAGCGTATGTCCAAGATGGAGTTGTGGACAGCAATTTCCGAGCTTCAGGATAACTAATGTTATGTGTCGTTTTCAAACGCTGCACCTCTTTTTCCTCCAACCATTTTGGGCAAGAATGAAAGTAAGAGGAGTGAGAACCATTGCAGTTGACGCAATGTGGGTTTATGTCACAATCATAGGCATCGTGGTCCTTGCCTCCACAACGAGCACATGTCAGGGAACCACGACAAGATGTCTTTGAGTGGCCGAATCTCTGACATTGGAAACATCGAAGAGGGTTTGGAATGTATGGCCGAACCCTGCAAATGAGATAACCTGCTTTGATTGCGGCGGGTGCACATGGTGAAGTAAATGTTAAAACAAGGGTATTTGTTGGCAGTGTAACTCCATCTTTGCGAGTGGAGTTGCGCCTCACTGCAGAAACTCCTTGAGTGGAAAGACCAGCGAGAATCTCTGATTTGGGAACATTCTTCAAATCCCTTTCAACAATAACTCCTTGTGAAGAATTCAAAGTAGCATGGGGTGTAACCTCAATAGGTATATCCCCAATTGCCTTTTATTTCAAGAGGAGTTCACTGTTGGGATGTGGATGTTTCAACCAATATGTCACCAGATCGAAGCTTCTTTACTGACTTTGGAGAGCCAGCAAGTCCCTCTAGTCCCTTTTGAATAAAAGGGGACATTTGCCCTAAAGGTTTTTCTGAAAGAGAATGCAATATCAGAAAATGAGGTACATGTGTTACTGATGTTGGAGATTGCTGTTCTGAGTATTCAAGACATGGTCACTTACCCATTGACTTTTTTTACAATTTTAAATTTTTTGTAGGATCCATAGGAAAGAGAAAAAGTTTTGGTGCTCACTGACCCCACCCACCATGGAGCCCTACAAGGGGACGCAGTACAAAGTCATGCAAGGAAAATGCAGCAATGCCAGGGTTTCGTGAGCACTATACCCAAACACCAGCATTAGGCACAATGTTCACAACACCCATCGAGAACTTCCAACACTGGTACTTGGTTGGCTCTCGCCCAGGTGGACCAGCCGATTGACCCAAGGGGGGCCACCCAAGGGCCGCCTGTCTACAGGAATTTGAGGCCAAAGTGGTGTGTTAGGGTTGGACCCCTCAACCACCTGGATCCTCTCCTCCCCTTCACGGGTCGCCACGCACGGCAAACACGTGGGTGGATGTTTAGATCCCAGAGAAGGTAACCAGAGAGAACAGAACCTTCCCTGGGAGTTCCCCTCACCACATACAGGAATCCCCTCCGAGGGGCACAGTATCAAGAAGACTCAACAAGAATGAAATGTTTGGTCATGTAGCAGTTAGAAAAACATTAATTTTGATCTCTAAATATTATATCAGTAAAGGATTCAAATGATGCAATGACCCCCACAGAGATCTAATCTTAAACCAGAAGAACAGATTTGGGATTTGATAGATAAAAAACTTGACAAATTAAATGTTACTTCCATAGAACCTTTATGGGAATATGTTAGAGATATTTGGAGTAAAATCCCAAAAGACGATGTGATTAAATATGTTGCCACAATGTCTTAAAAACTATTTGCAGTTATTAGCAAGCAAAATGGAGACACAAGATATTAACTTTTTGCTGAACTCAGTCACATCCACTGAGTTTTTGTACTTCTAAATATGAATGTTAATAAAATGTAGATGTTTCACCTGTGATTTACCTTCCATTGTTCTTTGGAAGCAACCTGAAATCTGATTATTGACCTTGTCCTAATACTTTTGTAAAAAAACTGTATATTAGTTGTTGTTTTTTTTATAATTCTATTTTTGATGCCATAATGTCAGTCAGATAGATTTCAGTCTGTCAATATGTTTATATATACAGTCTAACAGTATTTGTGTTTGACTTTAAGTTGTCATTAGAATGACTTTAAAATAAATACTTCAGTTAGCTGACTTACGATAAATTGATATCTAGATTTTTTCCTTGAAATTAAAGAGATGGCAACCTATCTTTTTGGCAGGTACTTTGCAACACCATGAAGTTATAGCCATAAAATTTGTTACATTATCTTGCATTGTTTTGAAGTACCTAAAATTTTCACATCAGATTTGGATTTCTGGATATTTTTATGCCATACACCAGTATGTGAATTAAACCCACTCACAATTACATGGGTTTGAAGCTGTTTTATAATTTTCACAGCTTAATGGAAATTGTTCTATAGAAATATGTCCAATGTTACTATAATGGATTCAGCACGTATGTCAGTTTTTATGTATGTGACCAAAACTTCCTTGCTATCTATTGAATGGTACCATGAACAAAAATCCATAAAAACGAAATTGCACTTTGGAATATAATTGTTGTATGCACTAAAACCATTTCTTTATTATAGAACACAACTTTAAACAGAAGTATTACTTTTTACAACAAGAATATGACTGTAATAAGGACTGTACATGAGGGTTTCATTTATGTGATTTGTACATGAAGTAAAGAACTTATTTTATCGCTAAAGTTTATATCAGTAAATATCAGACTTAGTTTCTAGCAATATAAGTTTCAATAACCATGTTGGGCAAAGCAGAGATAAACCCTATTGTGTAGCATTGTGCTTAAACTACAAAAAAATATCAGTAAAATGTATGAAAGTTTGAGCTATGTATATCAAATCATTTTGTTGGGATGACTTATACATGACTGAAAAGCACAATCCAAACACCTTTCCCATACAGTACTTCTGTAAATTTATACTAATATTGATAATTTACTATGCCAGCACTTATTACCACTTTTATAATCAATTTTAGTTCTGTACACTGCTGAGAACCTCCAGAAATTCACTCCCGTTTCACAAGCATAGTCAATTTAGTTCTAATAGACTTATTCAATGGTAACCATTTATTTAATGATGATTAAAAACTAGTATATGAAGTTGTTAAATTTCAGGACTATACCTAAGTATCAAGTTCAACAGATACTATTATTTATGATGCTTGTATTCAAACAATATACAAAACTTATTTACACTTAACTAATAATATAATATTTATGTAATAATAAATTTTAGTTTCACAACAACCACTTTTATGTCTATTATTTATACTTTCTGTATTTTTATTTTAAAATTTAATAGTGGACAACAAAAAATATTCAAGGCTAATATTCTGCATGAAATCAATAACTTCTAAAAAATTAGTACAGTTAGAATTACATTATAAGCTGATATAACTTTAAAAGCGATACATAAATTACGTGCTTGAGTGTGACTAGTGTTATTGTTACGTTTTTTATGCGGACTGAACGCAACAGAAAGACACAGAGAGCAGCTTGTTTAATTTATTATAATGACCTACTTATGTGATAGACACAATAAATTATCCAATAGCAATAACAGATAACCAGTTTCAACCTTCAAAACAACTTACAATACAAAAAGGTACTGGCCTGTGCTTAATAATATGTTCCAGAATGAGTGTCCAAATCCGAAATCCAAAGTTCCAATCTAGGCGGTGAATTTAGTCCCACGGAGAAATTATTTTAATGGGTAATTTCAAACAAAAATTCATAGTCCAATTCGTATTGACTTTCGGTATAATCCGTAATCCGACTGAATTGTAAAGATTGACGGGATAAAAATTTCACCGCTTTAGTCGATCTAGCTCTATTCACAAATTCAATTTGAATAATCACACGGTAAACGTTTAAACTTTCTCAAACGAGACAAACTTCTTGATCCAAGTAAAAATGGATGACTGCCTTCCCTCGCATCACCGTCTGTTTTTATACTAATCGCCTAACTTCCCAGAATTCCACAGTACAAACACCAGGCCAATACAAGTGATCAATCTACCTAGTTTTAAATATTTCTCCATGAATAATTCTAAATGAATTTTAATTAATTCTAAAATGTTATTTTAAATTTCACTGGTTTAAACCTCGAAAATATAAATATAAATAATAGATATGGGAATTCAAACACGACATGACATGGTTGTCGTTTACACAACATTTACATAACACTCTCGACATGGTTGTCGTTTACATAACATTTACATAACACTCTCAACATGGTTGTCGTTTACACAAAACTTACATGATATTTACATAACAGTTATGAATGGCTTGTTTAAACAGTATGGTAGCAACAATGGACGAATTAATATTATTACTAAACTACTGATAAAAACATATTTGGAAAAACTTAACATTAATTCCCTTAAGAGTCAGTCAGAATTTTATTATTATCTTTAGTTAATTTTGTGATGCTCTGTGTTGAAATGTGCACATTCATAAAAGTTTAATAACTTTGAAATTGAGCATTAATGTAGATGAGAAGTTTTCTAACTTAAATATGTTTGTACATTATACTATGTAAACTAATAAATTTGTTATTCATTTCAAATATGTTTAAAGAAATTAACTTTTTTAAATGAATGTAGTGGCTGGACATACCACTAAACTTTGTTTTTATTCTTTCCAGTTTATAGTGAGAATGAACCAGATTTAAATAATGAATTAGAAATTTCAGTAAGTATCAAATTTTCTAGGTTATGATTAAAACTGCTAATAAACTGTTGCAATTAGTAAAACAATCATTGTATTGGATATTCTTACCTTGAAGGGTGATTTATTATTAATCCTGTGAAAATAATAGTTTACAGTAACTATATTACTCTGTGTATTAAAATTTGTATGATAAATATGTGCTCTTACAGTACGGTAAAATGGTGAATTAGTAAATAGTGCTTTGCTATTTTGCATTCAAGATGACCGTGTTTTTCTGTCTGTTTGAATAGTTTGAGTTTCAAAATGCTGTTTGCTTATCAAGTGTTGTTTTCTTTTAAAGTTAAGAAAAAAAAATCAGCCTTTACACTCCATATAAATATAAAACAAAATATTTTTTATTTAAACCAACATTTCACATTTGTGGCTTTTTCACGGTTAATATAGTATCTTTTTGCTACTTTTTATACTTAAATATTTTTAAGATCACTCAGAACTGTGCATGAAGTTGAAATGTAATGTATGAAATCATTTCTTCTAAGAAAGCATTATTATGTTAACATATAAAATAAATCAGAGCTCAAAATCAAATTATAGGTATCACTGTTAGTCATACAGCTGTATTTTTTTAAGAACATCTAACAAATGAGTATTGGTTGGAGTTTCATTTCGTATAATGTCTTCCTTTTCCTAATGAAGCAAACAGCAGAAACTGTGGAAGCTGTTGTCCAACAACTTATGGAGAAGCAGCGAGCCAAGATGGCTGTCAGAACACATGAATGTGTGTGTGACACAACAACTCCATCCAAGTCACCTGTTTCTACAGGGTCAGTATCAGGAGGAAATAAAAAATGTAGTCATACTTTACACCGGATTATCTCACCCAAGATCCAGGCTGCAGCAGCTGCTGCTGCATCTAGCATTGGTACTGTGGCTACCACTGTAGCTTCAACAGCATCAGTTCAGACTTCTGTTTCTCAAACAGTTAGTCAGAAAACAGGTACTAATATCATTCAGTCTACAACAACAGTCAGTAGCTCTACAACTTCTCAACGATCAAGTGGGGTGATCTTGGCCATGCCTTGCAGATCTCTTGTACAGGATGGATCTTCTCGAGAAACCAATTTCCCTGCAGCTTCAAGTGTCAACAGCACTACTACGTCTCTGATTTTAAACCTTTCTCAGCTTCAGGGAGGTGGAGGACTGTTGATTTTGAACAGTGCAACGGCAGGTATGGGATTGAACTCAACTTCCTTGACTCCTGTGACACTACTGTGTGGACAAAATGCAGGTACTAGTTTCCTTACCACAACAACTACTACTGCTCAGAACTCAAACTCCATGGAAACTTCAGACTCTTCATCAACATCAACTCCTAAACACATAAACTTAGGTATGAAACATAATTCTGTCAAATCAGACAACTCCTTAAAGAGTGAAGAGATGGACTTTGGATCAAATCTTTCTATTCAGAAAGACCCAAATCTGAGTCGTGCCATTCACGATTTTACCCTTGATCCTGAAGGAAGCCTAACTCTACTACAAGATCTTCAAAAAGAATCATCCTCAAATCTACTTTCCAGTTCTTCACCATTAATCAGTGCAGATTCCTCTCCAGTTCTAATTAAAACTGAACCTATTAACCAATCAGACATGGTAGTTGACTTAAATCCCATGGACTTCATTGATAATGATCTTTCAACACCTGATGATGAGGTCTTTAATCTTGACACATTTGATATGCTTACTGACTTACCAAACCTAGACGACCTTCATTCTGACCTTGTGTCCAGTAGTGGTTTGTGTGGACATAGTAGCTCCTCTTCTGGTACAAATCTTGCAGTCTCTGTATCTAAAAGTCATCACCATGATTCTCAAGATTTCCATCACACGTCACAGCACATCACTGATTATTGTCCTCATTGGTCTTACACAGAAGTAAGTACATAATAAATTCCATTACTCACAGACTGTAAACCCTTGCAAACTGTGTGTGTGCCTTCTAGCTTTTATCCATTTTCCCAGTCTTGGGTTTCAGTTAAATGTGCAATTTTGTTGGTTACAGTAGCATTCTTAGGTATAACTCTTGTTTAGTTTAATGTACTATTCTTAAAAACATGTAATAGTATTTGTAAAGGTTACCAAACATTTTTTAGGTAAAGGATGTGGTATTTATTTAGTTCACTATGACGCTCTTAAAAGAAAATTTCTGAAAGTAAGGCCAAATAACATTCTTGACATGACATCATAGTAAACTAGAAAACAGGTATCTTTGTAAAATTACCATTAAAACATGCATATTTCTACTATTAAATCACATTATTACACATTTGAATAAAAGCAGTGTCATAGTGTGCCACTTCATACTCCCAGTAATGTTTTGCTTTTGGCTGCTTCTCGATATTTTTGAGGTCTTCTTAGTTATTTAAACATTCAAATGAATAGTTGGAAAATCCCACTTTTCAGAACATTTTCTTAAATATGTTAATTAGCTAGTATTTTTTAACATGCACCACTGTTATTAACTCATACCATCATAGTTATATTCCTTCATGATTTTACTAGTAGTAGAAGCTTAAAGAAACTAAAAGAACACTGAAAATAGTTAAGAGTTATTAGAATCTGTTCAACTTTTTTTATGCTATAGTACTTTATTAGATGTTGATTTTTGAGTGTTTGAAATTAAATGTCTGTATTATAGTATTATTAGTCATCAGTAATTTTTCTACTGGTGACAATTACTTACATTATACAAAAAAATGGATGTATTTTAACAAAAAGATAAAGACTTTATTATGCATTGTATATTTCTGAAAGGGTGGAGTGAAGGTTTTGATCACAGGACCATGGCATTCAGCTAGTTCTGTATATACAGCTTTGTTTGATGGAGTCAGTGTTCCTACAACATTGGTACAGAATGGTGTATTACGCTGCTTTTGCCCTGGTAATATGATACATACAAATCAAACGTATCAGCTTCACTTTTTATAGATTGTTTCAAATTAAAACTCTCATTTCAATAATTCTTAAACTATTTGTGCCAATGAAACATGGAGTACAACCAATTTGTGTATGAGAATAAAAGTGCATATATGTTTTATTTAGTTGTGTAGAATTATCACTAATTCAGAATATTCAGTATCTTAACTTCAGATTATGTTGTTCACTTAACAATTCCATTTACAAGATTATTTGAATAAGTAATAACAGTTAGAAGAATTTCAGTCTTTAACATTCTTCACTACACTTGAAATTGGTCGACATTATAGTGACAAAATGCAGTTTGTTTTTATTTTAAAAATAAAATTGTTTAAATGTGTTTTTCATAAAAGTTCATGATGGTATTAAATAAACTAATATTTTTGTATTATTACAATGAATAATTACCTCTTTTCCAGCTCATGAAGCTGGATTAGTGACTTTACAGGTAGCCTGTCAGGGATTTGTAGTTTCCAACTCAGTGACATTTGAATATCATAAGAGAAGTATGATGTATGTCATCAATGAACAGGATTGGTTTTATGTAGATGGCAAGTATATTCCTATGTATGGAATTAATGGTTTCAAACTGCTTTGGTCTCATTATCATTAAATATGTGGATGTGTTGTATTTCACTAAAATGATAGTAATGAGATAGATAACTTTTTACTTTAGTTATGTTCCACTCATAACATCAGTTGAACATTCTTCTATCCATGTTCATAGTCTTTTATTCAGTGTTTATTGAAAAATAATGTTTTTAGCTCGTTTCAATATTGAAACAGATTCTAATCAATCAAGTTTGATTAAATGTTAAAAGCAATAATCAGCAAAGCTCAGAAAATATTTATAATAGTAATGAATGCTTAATGCTTCTTGTGATGCTTTAATTTTCTAAAGGTTACTCTGAAGTCAAACTATTTATGTATTAACATGTTTTGTACTTCAGTTAGAGAATCCCCCCTTGTGTGTTGGCTTACAGGCAATTTTGATGACATATAATTCTAAAATTTGTGTATTGATTCCTGCAGTAAACATAGTGCAGCTATTCAATTGTACACTTTTGTTCTTAAACTAACCTAACCAATCTATTTTCAGTACCCTGTTTTATGGAGTAACTTCATTGAAAATATACATGTACACATTAAGCATGTAATATAAAAGTTAATTCAAGGTTAAATAATTGTGTAACTGCAATAACTAAAAGAAATCTTACTGTATTAAACTCAATATTATCAGTAAACTTTTAATTATAGTTGCTTTTCAGTAGAAAATTAGTTTTTATATTAACTACAAAACTTTATTTAAAGCTTTTTTGGAGAAATACTGTAAAAAATAATGAGAAACTAATTAATCTGGTTTCTCTTATGTAAATTCTGTACAGCAGTTGTAATTACATTATTGTACATTTCATATTCAGCATACTCTGTAAAAGCTACATATATATTTCTTTTTTGTTTAGAAAGCGTGTTAAAGTTTTCCTTGTTGGAACGATTGGAAATGATGGAGACAAGAATGTCTTTTCAACCACATGAGTTATCAGTTTATCCTGTAGGAATTATCACACAAGGGGTAGTTTAAACTGTTTTTTTTAACGATCTCCAAGTGTAGATTTTAGAAAATATAACTAAAAATTAAAATTATCTTTAACAAAGAACTATTTATAATTACAGCAATGGATTTGCATTATTACTTTGGAGAATTTAACATATATTTAGCATTTGTATTGAGTAGGCCATTCGGGATAATTTTCCCAAAAAATGTATTTAATGATTAATCAGCAAATTAACTCTATTTTCATTCATTCTCTAATTCACATGAAATAAACTTTATAATTTTTTGTTTAGCATAAAACTATTGTGATCGAAACATTTTAGATGTACGAAAACAGACGAGTTAAACTAAATGGGTTAGTCGTATAGAGATGGTGTTTTAAAAACAGAGTCATGTTGCATATAAAAAAAATGTGAAAGTGGATAGGCTGAGTAATAAAAATTTAGAAACCTTACAGTTACACTCCATTTATATTTCAACTGGAATATTGATATAAAAAGGGAATCAAGTTTTCTGATACAATACATTACTTTTGCTCACATGAATAGCTATTCTTGTTCAGTACTGCTTTCTGTATGAAAAAGTGTTTTAGCATGCCACAGACCTTGAAATTCCACCGACCTCATTATCAACATGGATCAGTTGTATTTACAAATCGTGTGGCAACCTTGCACCAATAGGAGTGCAGGTCACCTTCCTGATGCATGTGACTCCTTCTGTTTGACTCTATTAAACTATTGCTTTTCGTTAGGCAGTGATTGAGTACAATTGTTTTTCAATTATGTTTTTATCACATGCTCATTCAGTTGCTCTTGTTTGTTTGTTATTTTGTAGTTGTGATATACTATATTTATTTATTTATTACAGTTTTCTGTAGTGGTTCCCTGCAATACTTTGCCTTTTTTTTTCTTATTTTTCAAATTTTTCACTTCTTCAAAATTTTAGTATGCCTTGTACTCCATGGACTTATGATCATTATGCATTGGATTATGAGCAGCTTGATCAATCCCAGCAGTTAGTCACTTTTTACATTATGGGGGCTTTCCTTGAAAATCCTGTTAATTTCTCCCATAACCTCTCTTCTACTTCATCTTATCTTTACAGCTCTTCTACAGTACTTATCCAGCATACACTTTTTTTTTGAGGCACTCCACCAATCCCCTGAGGGTTTTTCATGGAATACCCTTTCCCTCCTTACTTCCATGTTGACACAGTTGTCCTATCCCTTCACATGTGGTTTCATTGTTGTCGGAGTCTTATTTGGAAGGATGCTGTCTTGTCATAGGTTTATCTACCTTCTACTTATCTTTGTAACTTGCAAATGGCTCTGTTTTTAGAGATTCTCCTTAATATATACACCAGTGCATGGTCAACTGATTTTTGTTAGCTCATTCCAAACTGGAATCTTCTCATCATACTCATCTGCTGTTAATAGAACCAGCTCATGTTGGTTAGATTCTCAAGTTGGAGAAGTCTTTCTTTTTGCCTGTCCAGTAACTTAGCAACTTGAGTGTATTCTTCAGCACCTACCCCATCTAGGTCTACCTTCTCCACTTTAGCTCTGTTAAATGGAGCTTTCAAATCTCCATGTACTTCCCACTCTGTTTTTGCATTGAAGATTCTGACACTTTTAGGAACTTGGGCTTCACTGGAAACCTTTATTCTTTTGAGTTGGGCACATATGTTCTTTTCAGTGACTCCACACATCAATGCACTTGTGTTTGAGGTTTCTTGGACTTCCAAACTACATTTCCTTACAAACAACCTGCATTGATGGTTGAATAAGAACGACACTATTATGGGAGTAATGCTTCTTATACCTTATCCAGATTTGCATTTGCTCATGAATACTTTTTTCTTTGGCTAGGGAGGAGCATGGGTATATCAGCAGGAATTTTCTGGACAGTGGTCTCAGATCAAAATGTCTGATTATATCAACATTTAGGATCTTCTGACAGTACAACATGCTTTGTTCTATTTCTTTCTGTGATGCTAAACCAACATTATGACAATTCCACCATTGTGATGTATATCTATCACTTAGAAAACACTCGTTCCTGTTTCTGTTGTGATTAAACATTGTAACACCTTTATTAGGTCACACGCTGTTAATAAGTCTCCATGTATGTCATATTTCAGTTGCCTTTCACCTTTTTCAAGATCTGACTAGGTTTATTCAACAGTGTTCTCTCAGTCCTGAGGTTTTCAGGTGGCTATGCAATCAGTGATGTACTCCTCATCTGGATGGTTTTACTACTTAATCATTAAATTGCCTTTTTTTTTTTTTGGTCTTCTGTTCCTCATTTTCATACTTTGGCAGTGGATGTTCTCTGTCAGAGCTAGACTACCTGTACCTTTTGCTTTCCTTCTGATTTCGTGAATCTGCTTGTTGTGCAGCTATTCTGGTTAATATCAGTATTTGTTTTCACTGTTTTACATTCCCTCCATTTGAACTTTGTCTTCTTGTCCCATGTTTTACTTGTCTGTGTCTCCTGCTGGAATAGAGATAAGTCTGTGGATTTACAACACTAAAACCAGGGGTTGGATTTCTCTCAGTTGACACAACAGATAGCCTAATGTAGTTTTGCTATAAGAAAAACAAAATATACAACTCATCTCTCTGTTCAGATGTATTTATACTCCTTTCATTGTATGGGTGTCATCGGTCTAATGTATTTGCCATCAATGTTTCATGTACTTTTTTCTATTCCACATATTTTCTACTTTATTCAGATCAGTTTTTCTACCCAATACTTTGGTGCTTCATGAAGGTCATTATTTCTTCTAGCCAATTTTATTTCCATCCACTTCCCATCTTTTTCCTAGTCTAATCTGGATAGAATCCTATATCCAGTATGAACTCTTTGTTGTTACATTGCTCACATAACCTTGTTTAGTTGTTCACATTCCCATCTTTCCTTTTCCTGGCACCATTCATCTGTATTTCACCTTTCTCCTTCTACCCTTCCAGCTCGGTTTTATCAACTGATTGGTTTATTCCCCCCTGTCTTTTTTTTCTCAATTTCTATTCCAGGTGTTGTCACGTGAAATCAGGCACCTTCTTTTTTCCTTGCATCTCACTTTCATCATACATTGGAGGAAATTCTTCAGTCACGCATGTGAACTACACCTTGTATTTTCATCTCCCACTATCTTCATTGTGTAACTGTTTCTTCCTTGTTAGGATATTGGCTTCAACCTTTCACCATCCTTCAAATTTCAATGCAACTTTAACTGGGTAAGTCATCTTTTATTTATATTTTGCCCTCCAGTAGCATGTCTCATTTAGGATTCAGATCCTACTCAGTGGCAAGCATTGCCTGTCTAGATATGCTTCCTTTCTCTGAAATTTGCACTGTACAGCCAAGATGTTTAACTATGGCCAGTGACACACACTGTTAAGATGGAGTGTTTCACAGGATCCCTCGTAGGTTTTGTTAATAATGTATTTTACTTCATAAATACACCCATTCTTGATTGTACTGACCCATGGACTTACTTGAGTAAAGCAGAAGCAGACAGCTACCCTCTTTTACCATCCCTTCAATTGAATAAATTTTCAAAATAGGTTTTATGTGGTCACCCATTTACTCTGTCTTCAGTGTTGATGCTTCTCTGAACTCTCCGCTGCATTTTGTCACTCCATGTTTTTCTAGTGGAGTATGCAAGTTCTTGGCACTTTTCAGTTCCAAGCTGCTAAATTGGTGGACAACAGAGGAGTCCTCGTAAATGTGATAATTTCCATTCAGTTGAGAGTAAGGTGGTGGTGTTCTACTGGTGTAGATGGTATTCAATTCTCCAATCATGCACTTCACCTCTGTGATGGGTCATGGGGATTGATGTGTAGCTTCTGTGTAGTTCTGTTTTGAGGGTGAAGTTGCTTATATTTTCTAAATGCAATCTGCTTCTTTATGGTGGGCCCCAGAGAGTTATGCTGTGGTCCTATCAGGAGGAGGATTTTGTACATATCTACAAATAAGTATGCTCCACCTCTATGTAGTGAGTTCTAAAGGTTGAGGTTATGCACAACTGTGTAGTTCTATCTGGAGGGTGCAATTATGCTCCAGCCTTTGTTCACTCCTGTACAGAGGATGATACCACTTTGGAATAGATCTGTTACATTGCAGTTCACCCTCTCGATTGGAATCCCTTATCTTACCATTACTTGGATGTCAGTTCCCTGTGAATAATTTTGGATTTAAGGTAAATGATTGAACAAAAGTCCTCACACATGTTAGTTGTGTTTCTTTTCTTCACTCAGTTTTCTTCATGATCTCCATTTCTGTAAAGTGTATCCTTCTCTCTTACTCTGTCCAAAGGGTGATGTAGCTGTATATTTTTAGGGGCAATTCACTTCCGTGTGGTGGAACCTGGAGGGTGGTGTTGCACTTTGACTTATGTGCAGTCCGATCAAGAAGATAACATTGACTGGGGTGACAGATCTTCCTATAACATTTCACTTCAGAAGGTTTTCATTGCCCGAGGCTGATTTTTTTTTCAGTGGGGTGCCAGTCTGATTGAATTTTAGTTTGATGTGACCTGCTACATTGGCACATCTCATTCATCTGACATTTAGATATGTGATTGACTGTAGATTTGCACACATATGTAGATTATTTTGCACATTATATACTTCCATTTCACTTATCCTGAGGTGAAAACAGTGTGGACCCTCCTCCTACCACAAACAAAGGTTCTATTTAGGATATTGCTTAGTTTTGGACTGGAGTGAATTGGTCATTACATATGTACAGAAAGGATTCTTCTATCTTTGCCAATAACTCTTGTTCTTGAGAAGTAATTTTTGGTTTAAAATGTTTTGTTTGCTGGTGTTTGCACCTTTGCCATGTAGGTACATGATGCATATTAATAAAATTTCCAAACTTCATGACCTCTAAGATGATCTTGAATGAGAATGTGATATTTACTTTAATACTTCATTTCTAAACTATTTACCTGTATAATGACATAACATCAGATACAAAGACCAGATACAAACTTCTTATTTTGTGCTGTTTTTGTTACTTTATTGAAGCAAAGTGTTATAAGAGTTTGACTTTTGAATATTAATCATGTTTCAAGAAAATTGTGGCATTTAGGTGCCAGAACTTTGATACCTTGATAGTGATGTAGTAGTTAATGTAATTGTAAGATCATACTGTTTAACAGAGAGTTGCAAGATTTATGTTGGGATGTTTTAGTTCTATGTAATCTACACAAGTATAAATATAATCACACACTTGTATGCAGTTTTTTTAAGATTCACTTTTTTTCAAAAGTTAATTTGAGGTGTGAACAAATAATGTTAAAGCTTTTTATTGTGTTTCAGAAAATGTAGTAACAGATAATATAAAATACATTGTTTTTAATTAAGATATAAAATAACTGTTTTAAGTGCATTTTAAGATTTATATAGTAAAACCTCTCAAAGGCAGAATTGCATGGAACCAAGTAAAATGTCCAGCTTAAGCAGGTTTTCCAGCTTTGACAGTGAACATGTATTTTCTTAATTATATATACTTTTTGAACAGAATATTATGCTTGCTTGACTTATACTTGCAAAGGAAGTAAGATGTTTGTGAATAAAGTTATTATACTGTTTATGCTATATTTATTAGAATAAGAACAAAAATAGACATTAAAAATATACGTAAGTACACAAAATGTTAATCAGATTTATTTGAAGAAAGTGTCCAATTTCAACTGTTTTGTTCTTTTAATGGGCTTTCTAATGAGGTTAAAAGAGAATGCCAATTCTATAACCATTTCATGAAGTTTATTTCCCCCTTAAATTTTGCATACAATTTGATAGCATTAGTATAAATTAATACTTGTCATGAAGTAGGAATTTCTATTTCCTCACTCTCTTTTCCATTTTGTTCATCTTCTAAATCTTTCACACTGTTACCATTTTGCAATTCTGTTACAGATTTTAAATCAATTTCATTAGTTTCTGTTTAATTTCTGTCAACGTTCACAAAACTTTCTGCATTCACAGAATCATCTGAATCAATCTTCACACTCAGAGTTAGGATTTCACTAAAATTGCCATAACAAACAATTTTTCCACAATTTCCATCGTTATCAAGAATAAATTTGCAGTTTCAAAAGCATTTTATTACACATTCATCTTTTACATGTTTGATTGAATGACTTAAAAATGCAATTGCATCTAACACGTCAATTTTCACTGTCATTTCGGATGCTCTCTTACAGTCATCCCTGTTTGTAATAATATGCTGAAGCATCATTGTATAATTCCATTATCTAGTGGCTGTAGAACTGATGTTGTACATGGAAGTAGAATGATTAAACAAACATTTAAAAGTTGAATTTTTGAGTAACAAGTTGCATTATCTAAGAGGAAAAGTAGAATATTCCTATTTTCTTGTTCCATTGTTATGTTTAATTTATTCAAAACTTCCTTGAATATGGCACTTGTTATCCACACTATTTTTTGCTTTTCATTCCACAGGAAGTTGATTTTTCCTTAAATTTTTGAAAGGGCAAGGATTTTCACTTTTACCTATTGGCCATGGTTTTCTAGTTTTTTATGCCTTACTCAGGTTGTAATCCTACTTGTTGATAGATGATGTAAGTGAAAGATAGTTTTCTGTCTACATTATGCAGGTTCTGCCATAGAGGGGACCTTTTATAAGAGAAATATTAAGATAATGCTACAAAAGTTTGATATTTCCAGCTTTGACAGGTTTCTGCCCTATGCAGTTTCTGGCTTAGACAGATTTTACTCTGTTGTATTATTTTGATAGTAACTTGTGTTTCATAATGAGAATAAGAAGTTTGTAGTTTGATCTGATAAAAGTGTTATATACATCACAAAGTGGAAGATCAAAAATATACTACAGCAAAATAACTTAAGCTATGTGACATAGACCATAAAGTTGTAAGCTATCTAATAATATCACTGCTTTATATTGAGTTTGTAAATTTATTTAATCAGTTAGTGAATAAATACTGAAAAAGAAACTTTAGCAAAAAATTAACAAATAGATTTAAATAGAAGTAAAATACATTCCTCTTTTTAAAAATCAAGTTTTTTTTGTGTATGCAAAGAGTCCTCTGATTCTGAGCTCTTTGATAGCATTTTATTTCACATACTGATATAAGTAATTGGTTGCCAGTATTCAGCCAGTTATGTTTACAGTTTTCCTAGAAATTTTAATACTTTTATGTATGAATAATTATAAGCAAAGTTGCAACATGGTTTACATTGTGTATATGTGACTTTGTACACGCCAACTTCATAATCTTGAATAACAATCAGAAGTGGCTTTGATGAACTCTGAAAAATATATTTTTTATATTTATTTATTATAAAGTTGAAATTTTATTCAGAAATATACCAGAATTCTTTGTAAATGTATAAAGATTTTATGTAAATTTTCTTTTTAATTTTTCAGTTTGAGGCATTATTCTTTTAATATTGAAGGGATATATCAATGCCTCAGTAAAAGAAAAAGCATAGTGAGTAACAAGGTAGAAATCTGTAACTTAGCTCTGTTACTATTAATAGAGCTTCTATAAACAATGTTCAGACATAAGACTTTCAGACCGGTGTTTTGACATAAAAACAGAATAATTACAAAGAAAATCAATTAATCAGTTTGTTCAACACTGTTGCAGAAAGGAGCTTTCTTGAATGGAAATCACACTTTTAAAGCAATATACTTTCTTTATCTTACCTTTACCAGCCCTATATTAATCATTGCTATTAATTTGAAACTACAACTTATAACAGTGATATGCCACTATTCATTAAACAGGAATTTCATGTGTAAAACAATAACTAGATACTAAGATAGACAGAAAATTTTTTTTTTAATGAATTCTCTCAGATTTCATTCATTTAAAAGCAGGTATTGGTTTTTTAATAATTAACTCAATATAATCAATTTATTTTATAGCCAATAAGCTGATTAAATTATAGGGTGGTCGCTAGAAAACTGGAAAATTTGTCAAACAGCTATTTATTTTTACAAAGAATAACTTTTACAAAGTGTTTTAAAGGCATATGTTATATTACACTCTTAGATGCTCAAAATTATTAAAATCATACATTTTATTTATGATGTAAAGAAATCAAAATAGAAATGAGTAAGCACGCATTTTATTCATGGTCTCATCTGACCCTCAAAGTTTCCGCTTTTCTAGCAACCACCCTGTAGTTCATTCCTGTTTCACAAATGTTAAAGAAATTTTAACTCATATTCTGAGTAAGTATATTTTAAGTAATGTGGTACATTAGCTAATATATTCATTTCTCTGTGCATTCAGAATATGGCTAGTAACATGTAGCTTCTGTTTGACTTATTCCATAATTTCTCAGGTATTTAAAATATTTTTTGTTATGCAGTTCCAAATAATGTTTTTTTTCACACCATGATAATTTTACATCTCTTCTACAGGACTGTACTGAAAAACAAAGAAGCTTTGAAGACAGATTGGTTGTTTTGTGTCAACGGCTTCTTGGTGGAAGTTGGAATCGTGGGAATGACACTAATACTCTAGAAGCCACTTCTCGCTCTGATCTCACTTTACTTCATTTGGCAGCAGCTCTTGGTTACAGTCGACTTGTCTGTACCTTACTACATTGGAGAACTGAGAACCCATCACTTATTCTTGAGTCTGAAGTGGATGCTCTTAGTCGAGATAATAACAAGTGCACACCTCTAGTAAGTCTCTAATGTCTCATTTGTTTATAAGAAATAAATTTTGGAAGACATACTAAAATTTGTGATAAAATTATATTTGACGAGACAACCCAAATATTACTCTAAACTTCTGGAAAAAAAATCCTTCATCAAGATGTTTCACTTCTTTGTCACATCTTTCCCAGTTGATAAATAGAAAGAGAATAGAATGTACATTGATTTCAAATTGTCTAAACAGAAGTCATGAGTGATATAGGATTTTCAATAAATGTAAAGGAGAAATTTTCTTTAAATATTTATGTTAGGATTGTGTATCATTATAAATAATTACAATGTTCTTCACACAATGTATTTGTTTTTTAAGGTATTTTATGGGTAAGTATTCTATATGTTCATTTACATGTGATAGTCCTTTAAAGCATTAATTAAATCTTTTTATATTTCTACGAGTTTCACCAGTATATACAGACTAATATTTTTCACAATTAATTTGATTGATATAATTATCTGTGTATTGTTCATTGTTCTAAGATGTGTTGAGTAAATTATTTATTTTTGGTTCATGTTTCTGTATGATTTTTGTTTCATTCTTTGTGTTGTGACTCTAATGAGTTTGTTCCATATTATTATAAAATGTTTTTCTCTCTGTATTACATATGTGATAATATTTATCATTTGTTTATTTTTATTTCTTTATTATCTTGTATATTTTGTATGTTATTGTATAATGTTATTTTATGGTTTGTTTCATTTAGTGATTTATCAGATTAGAAAACTACGAAACTTTTAAATCAAGTTGAAACATAGTTTATTTCTTCTTTTATTTTTCTCAGTGAACTAAGTCAGAAAATACTGTTGCATTAGTCTTTGAATGTAACTAATTTTTCTTTGGTGTCAGATGCTGAATCCCAGTTGATGTATGTTCTATCTGTATATGTTTATAATCACTGTGAAGTTGTGAACTTTGTGTTATGATGGATGGCGTTCATATGTTTAAAGTAGTACTTTTGTATGTCTTGATTATCAAGACTACATAATACATCATACACATATATTTACATGGTGAGAATAAGGCTGTTTATGTTACTTTTGTTTCTATAGAAATCTTAAATATGTTTGCCAGATTGGGTGACAGAGGGCTTCCCATGTTAAGTAAGTTTTATTGTGTAAAACATTCAAAATAGTTTGTTACTGAAAAATCATTGTTTTTCATTCTGTTTAATTAAGATGTATGTTATGGTTTTGATTTAGTTTTCTATCACTGTGTTAATGACTTCAGAGGCTAGTATTTATTGAAAAATTGAAATTATATTGAAGCTTTATACTTGTTTATAACTTGAAATTCAATGTAGATTGTGTTCACTTTCTCTTTTACCAGTTTCTGAGCTTTGAAAAAGAAGTGAAATATCTTGATTTAGAATTTCTTTTTTGTTGTTTAAGAGAAGCTTGAAGTTTTTGAAAGTTTAGAGAAATACTCATTTTCCCTCATTAAATGTATTAAATATTAAGAATGAATAGTTTTATTTAATTTCACTAGAATATGAAATTACTAGCAAAAAAATAAGCTTGTTTTCATTTTAATTCTATATGTAAACTCATTGCTTCTAATGTAAGTTTTCTCAGGTGGTATTTTCTAATCTTACACAAATGTGATCAAAATCCAGCTTAAAGTATTTAACAGAAATGTGCACTCACAAACACATCTTGATTATTTATCTTATTAATTTAGCTGTACTGTTACAGAAAATAACAGTGCTGATCTGAAGACTTTATATTTACTTTATAATGCTTCTTCACTGTCTCCTAGTATTTTAAACCAAGTTTAGTCAGTCTAATATCAAAACCAAGTGTATTTCTATCATGTTCTTCAAGTCAACTTAGGTTTCTAATCTTAATTCATGATTGTGGATTTTGGTTTAATGTCTGAAGAATGATAATAAGATAGTTAATTTAGGTAAGTGACTATAATATAATAATAATAATGTTTTTCATTTTATTTTTTTGCATAGTTATGGGCTTGTGCTAAGGGTCATAAAGAAGTGGCATTATTGTTATACCAGTGGAATTCACTAGCACTCAAGATTCAGGACAGTAGTGGTAGTGATCCGTTAACTGTGGCCAAACAAAAGGGCCATATTGAGCTATCAGATCAAATTGAACACTTAGAACAAGTTCAACACTCCCAGGATAGCACACCAGAGTGAGTGCCTCTCCTAACTGACTCTTATCTATATCATTATTTTGTTTTGTTTTGAGGTTCTGTTATTTTCTTCCATTTCTTGTTAGATCATGGATTAACATATTGGTAGTAACAGTTTTATCTGTTTACAGGTTGAGCCCTGAACAGCATTCTCTTGTGGAAAATCATTCCAAAGGCACAAACTTTAACTTCTCTAATAGCCCAACTCTGAATGAATCATCACCAATAAATGCCAGCCCTGGTTTATCACACTACTCATCTTTGTCATTACCTGTTCTGAGTCCTTTATCAACTGGCAAATCTCCTAACCAGTATGATGCCTTGACAAAACAGTCTTCTACAGATGTTTGTTCCACGGTCCCTGTAATGACTTCAGCTGAGATTATGTCTAAATCAACAATGAGTAACAAGGAAACTTACAAAATGCCACAGTTATCTCAAACTGATCAGAGCTTATCTTTACCACTAACTAGTTCACCTATTTTGCTCACATCTACAATTACAGAAGAAAGCTGTATTTCTTCACCTGGTATAATTGATACAGGTACATTTCAGACCTGTATAAGCAAATTCATGTGTTTTCTGTATTAAAATTTGTTATTTCACTTTTAAAACAAACTTTCATAACAGTAAAACAATATTCAATATCCACAAGGACTCACAATGCAAGAACTACATTTTATTTTGCTTTTTGAGGTTAATATTTACTTTCTAGTTAATTTATTTCTTATTGTTATTCCACATATAGGATTTCTAAACACTGGTTGTGACTAAAAAGTACTTTTAGTTTAATTAAATCTATATAGATTGCAGTTTAAAAAATTCCTTTCCTCTGATTAGCATCTTTTGTAATGTAAGACTTGTAATATTTGTTCATAAGTGGCATATATGTGTTTAGAATACATCTTTTTTATTTCATTGTGATATGTTCATTTTTTCATCAGTTAAGCATATTTATTTTATAAAATCATATTAACTTCTCTACAGGGCAAGCTACCTAGATAGAGTAAAATTTAAAACAACCTGGTAATGTGTAATGCTGATTAAATAAACTTTTGTTATATTCTCACTTACAGAGGTTAGAATGCATCTTTTCATCAGCTGATTTCCCTTGTTATTAGCAATATTTTAAGCCATTAACCCGGTAATACAGCATAGATAATTCTTGATGATGAGAAACCCACTTGAAGTAAAAATGTATATCAGATGGCTGGTATGGTTAATAGTTTTACTAATAAAGCAGAGAACAACGTTTTGACTTCCCTAACAAAGATTCTTCGTTAACCTGAATATGACCTAGGAAGGTTAAAATGTTGTTTTCTGCTTTATTAGTAAAAGTGTTAATACCCATACCAGCTGTTCTGAGATACATTAATACTGCATAAGGTTGGCTAGTTTAGAATATCTAGGTTAGTAATAAGTCCATATACTAATCTGAGAATTTAAAACAATTTCTATAATTAAAATTAATATATTTAGTTTATTATATTTACATTCCAACCAATACTTTTAATAAAAGCAACGTTAATCAAAGGACAGAAACATACTGCATGACTTTTAGTATAAAGCCCTATCTGTAATTGTCATAACAAAAGGCAAAACAAATTTCTAGAGCTAACAGTTATTAAGTCTTCCTCTCCTATTCCTATATTTTCTTTATTTTATTTTATTTGTTCTATTAACATACTATAATATGGAGTGCCTCATATTTCTCATATATTTCTATCATAATGATTAGGAAAGAAAAATAATTTCCTGTTGCACCACTTGTAAACCATGTGATCATGAAATCATGACAGTTAACTTTCCACATTCCATATCCATTTGATTTCTGTATAATGTGTGCCACATATATGAATATGTATACATTGACTCTATATAAAAGGAAAATCTATATTAAGTACTGTTTATCAAATTATTGTTTTTCATTATAATGTAAAATGTATCATAGAGATAACCTTTGTCGGCCAAATCTTTATTATAGTATGACAAGTGATTGTGCTTTTTGTATAGAAAAAGATGCTTTAATAACAAAAAATATATACAAATCAACAATAATTGAACCACTTTTAAACTCCTCTGTCTTCTTTGGTAAATTTTATTTATTTCCTTGTTATATTATAGGCAGAAGAACTGTTTATTAATACTTTTCTGTTTGTGGTTAGCATTAAAAGAAACACTGTTCAGTAGTATACATCCTTACATGGTATGTTTTTTTCTATTTACTTGATGTCATTAGGCGATACATTGTCTAATAATGAGAGCCCTTATGTTGATGTTGTCGGTATTTCTGATGAGGAGCATGACAGCCATGTTGATGCAGTAACTACTGGTTAGTACCTGTATTTTCATATCCAAATTGAGTTATGTTAATGAGTATTTGAACACACTGTATCACCACATCAAAAAATGTAGATATTTGCAGAGACTTTCAAGATAGTAGTAGATTCACTGCTTAAATTAAAAAATAAAGTTCTGCAGTATATTTTTAATTTTTTTCAAAGTCAGTGAATAAAATATACTCTTTACTATTGTTTTAAAGAATCACATATGAAATTAAGTTGATATTAAAATTGAATAACACAGAATTGTCATGATGAAAATATGATTCGGAATGTAGTTAATCCATCACTAATTACTTTCTTATTCAAAATGTAAGGATTTTTCTCATTACTTAATACTCGTCTATTTTTATTAAGACATTTCAGTATACAGTTCTATGGCTAATCTTGAAAGTTTCTAGTAAAAAGTAATGAAATAATTTTGAAATTATCATTTGAAATATTCATGGGTTGTGTTGTGTTTCTTTCAACAAAGGTTAGTAATGTTACTTGTATGTACAAGATTTTTGTGCTGTATGCTGTTTACAAGACAGGTTTTTAGTCAGTACTTGTCAATAAAATAAGCAATCTGCTTGAGTAATAGCAGAAAAGTATATGTTACATCATTATTTCCAACCTAAGTTCTCATTATTTTGAAAATGAATGTTTCATTTGCAGTAGGAACTACTACTTCAAATTGTCAGAAAAACTACATCAGCTGTGATCTCAGTATGGGGGATACGGATAATCAGGTGTTAAGTCTGGCTGAAAAAATCATTGCCGCCATGCCTGACCGCATCAAAGCCTCTTCCACATCAAACAGTAGAGAACTCACAGGCTTAATGGAATTGGAAAGTGAAATGACTTTGATGTCGGAAGGTGAAGTACTTGGTGAGAATCAAACCACTCAAGACAGACTTTCTTTGGAGATGTGTCCAGTGGATGAACCTCCTCCTTCTCTACTCAGTGATGAATTTAATTTTGAGTTCAGTGACCATAATTATAGGTAAAGAATGATGTAGCATATTGATGTGTATATTATTTTCTTGCTCTAATAACATTGCAGGTAATTGTATTTTAATCTAGCAGTACCTTCTTAAGTCAATATTATAATACCTACAGTATTTATGAATGTTTCTAGTTTTTAGATGTAAGAAAAGACTTTCACAATATGCTTAGTTTTGTTCAGTTGTGAGAACTAATTTATCCAAGTAAGTACAAGAGTTTTGATAAACTCCAGTTATTGTTATCATATTACTTTTAAGAAACAAGTTGTGTGTATGATGAAATTGAAATATGTATGAAAATCAAATTTGTTTTATTCCAAAAACTACATGCACATGAGTTATTCTAAGGTTTCTTTTAACCTGCAGCTTAGTAAAAGATTTGTTAACCTTATACCCCCGGTGGTGCATGCTATATAAAATTGACTTGGTTGTTAGAGTTACATCAGATTAGATGCACTGTACTTTTCCAGCATTTGAAAAGGAACTTGCTTTATAAATTTGTGATGTATAGCAAGCATACCTACAGTGGCAAAAGTATGAATAAACATTCTGGTTGCTAATCACTAATTTTTCATGATAAATAAAGATGATATTTGCATAATGTATAACATTGAAATTGATCCAAGAATTACAAAAAATAAAAGCTGGAATATATATATTCATAACATCTTTAAAAAGGAAAATTGAAAGTTAGTGCACAAATGAATAAGTTGTATAGAAAAATGAATATCAAAATTAAAAAAATTGTCTTGGTTCATGCAAATATTGGTCATGAAATCTTATAGTAAGAGGTCATACATATCAATTTTTTTTTCCAGTAAAAAATATTAAAAAAATAACATGGAAAAATGAAAGTTTTATTAAAGTCTAATGTTGCAAAATACAAGCCAGATGGTTGTTTCGCCATTTCTGTTTGTAGCATCTTGGAAGTAATCCATCACTCTACCTCTCATAAACTGAGATGTTTTACCAATATATTTACCACCATCTCCACCTCATAGAGTACATCTACATTATGTCTGATCAACTAAGAAAAAAAAAATGACAGAGGACCACTCTAAGTTGCTTAAATCTAGCTCTTTGTAGCATGGAGATGGAAATTGTCACAGTGTAAGGACTAAAATAGTCATGAATATCAGACTTTTATAATTAGTGTAACCATATATTTAACCTCTGCTCTACTTTCAGTTTCAAGCAGAGCCATGTACACTGGTATATTTATTGATTGTTTGAATAAACTGTCTTCTAAGAAATTAATACATATAATCTAGTGTGTAGCCTTTACCTGAAAGAAAAGATTTGCATGTGTATAACCTTGAGACTTCTGGTCAACAAGAATGTATAACTACTTCCAAAAGTTACATGAAGTTTTAGAAGGATATTAGATAAATATACGTGAAAAAGACGTATTTTGTACAGGATTTGGAAGGAAGAAACTCTTAGCTATTTCAATCATTAAAACACCTCTATTTCTTATGTCTGGAGCAGCCTCACCGTAATGGCATTACAGATTTTATGAAGGATTGTGCAGAAGATGTGATAATCATTTCTATTGGGTGTTACTCATGATATATAAACAAAGACAAGAAAGGTTAACATATAACTTTCAAGTAGCCAATTATTTAAAGTAAAATGAAATATAACTCAAAATATGAATAATAAAATTTAGTAACCAAAACAGAAAAACTGTCCTCTGACTAGTGATTGTTCCACAGTTTTGAGATAAGATCTAAGGATTGGCCTTGTTTTAAAAAATATAAAATGTGGTAGTTTGAATTGTTAAAAAAATGAAGATTCTTTATTAATAAATGTTATTAGGTTAATCTTTTATCTCAAATGATATAGCATTTTTCTGGCATGCAAAAGGCTTCAAGTATGAATCTAAGTTGAGGAGATGATATTAAATATGAAATTAATATAAAAATTGCCATGAGAAAAAATAAAAAAAGACTAAATCAAAGTGGCAAAATGTGGAAGAAATTTCATCAGAAGCATTATTTAAATGTTTTGAGTTAGAATCCAAAAATTCTACACTCTTCGTTTTCTTTTTTTTTACATAAAAATGCTTTCAGAAAATTTCTTGCAGTTGTCATATTTATACAGGCAAAGTTTTTTGTGTTGAAATCTACATATGCATCCAGGGTTTTATTCTGATCTTCAGAATTATATTCATGTACATGTGAAACAAATGTTAGAATGATATATTGATAGAGTTTTGTGCTTTGATAAAATTACTAATTTTAAATTCTAAAATACTGCAGTGGCTAATTTACCTATAAATTCTAGATTTCTTTTTGATTTGTTTGTTTGTTTCCTGGAAGTATACTTTGTACATATGTCCAAAGCAAAGAGTGAGACAAGTTATGAAAAATATTCTATTTTTTAGGGTTGGAATTACAAAAATGTGTTTATTTTGACTTCAGTGTGGCCTTTTACTTGCTGAAATCTGTTGCTATCGACATCATCCTTACCCTCAGTTTCTGCCTCAGCCTGTTTTTCTGATCTTTTAAATGAGATATTCAGATCATCATCAGTTATCCTTGTTCCACTGTAAACTATCACTTTGTACTATTTTCACCCAATTGGCTGCAGACTTGCACTTTTGTGTTTATATAATTGGTTTCAGTGAGAATTACTACAGCAATCAGTAATAATGAAGCTGAAAAATCCCCATGAGATTGACTGGCTATCTCAAAAACAGTAAGCTTTTCAAACTGGAAAATCTTAATATATATAAAAAAAATACTGTATACAATCAGTAATTTGTAAACACCAGGAGGTAGTTACTTAGGTTCAGGTTTTGGCTGAAGATGTGATATAAAAGTTTTTTCTGTATTTTTTACTCTTGATTTGGGCTCCCAGTGACACAGCAGTATGTCTACAGACTTATAACACTACAAATTGGATATTTTATTATGTAGCTTTGTGCGTAACTACAGACAAACATATCTGTTAGTATGATTTGCAAGTTAGATAAGTATCTCTTATATTTCAGTATAAGCCATCATTTATAAATAGTGGCAAAGAGGTAAGCCAAAAATTGGCTTAAGTGCATTTTATCCTTTAGAATTTTTCTTGGCTTTTTTGATAAACAAAGTCATGTAATTGTTGGCTTTCCACTATTGACATGTAGTATCAGAAAAAAAAACTACTTTGCTCAAACCATTTGTTATAACAGTAGACTACTAGACTATAGCTACATAATTAGAATTTATTGAAAACTATATCATTATGTGTAGGTTTAACACAGTATTCATATTTTAAGGAACCATCATACATTCTGCAGACTTAGTTAGACATCAAGAATGTTTATCTTCCTTTAAGTGGATAAAGTTACCATTGAGTAGCTATTGTTGGAATGAAAGTTATTCATTAAAATAAACATGAAAATGTCAACCATG
Source organism: Carcinoscorpius rotundicauda (assembly GCA_011833715.1). Classification (NCBI taxonomy): domain Eukaryota; kingdom Metazoa; phylum Arthropoda; class Merostomata; order Xiphosura; family Limulidae; genus Carcinoscorpius; species Carcinoscorpius rotundicauda. The sequence continues at coordinate 24,798,111 of CM022405.1, read as the reverse complement.
TATCATTTACAAAAAGAAAAGAAAAGAGGGAATTTATGATATTGAGAAAGGAAAGCTGTTTTGAGGTGTATGTAAGAAATAATAGTGGAACAACTTGGTTACACATAACCAGACAAATATTTTGCTAAATCAAAAGCCACTCTCTAAAATGATCAACTTTAGCATGTTTTCACTGTTTGTTAAGGTAAAATTGGAAATTGTGATTTAAACTTCATATTATTTGAGTTATAGCATATAAGTAAAATTATGTCTTTGCCATCTTCTTTACAAAATCTAAAGTACACTGGTTGGAATTGACTTAATACTGCCTTTAAAATTCATGAAACTTTTCATTTAGTGCTTTGTTTCAAATATGTTTAGTCTTAAAAATACATTATCTGTATGGATTTGTAATAATCAGTATCATTCCACACATATAGAATGTCCTTGGCATTAAGTTTAAAAGATCATAGTCAGATATCTTTGGCTTATTTGTTTAATTATTCAATAGAATCCTTGGTTAACTTTGTCAAAACGTGTCAGCCTCAAGAAGCTTCTAAGCATTTTTTTTCTTATCACAAAATGTTTTACCTTAGGACTTAATTTTGAATGTCATATCATACAAAACCCTTTCCAGACCACTAGAGGGTGTAATTAAAATCCCTTTACCTCTGTATTTCTCTCAGTAGAAATACTTGACCAAATTTCATGTAAGTTAGGAAAAATTTACTGAATAATATCAAGTTTCAGCTTTAAAAATAATGTACTTAGATTTACCTTTCTTATTTTTTTCCAATGTAAAATTTCCAGAATTTATTTGAGAAACACTGTTTTGATAAAACAACGTTAAAAATATATTAACTCACAGTTTAATTCACTGTGTTATATATATACATAGATATGTAGTCAGTTTCAAATTTTTTTTATTCGTTAATAAATTTCTTTTGATATTTTACTTAAACAGTTACAGTAGTCACCACTTCTGGCTATAAATCAGTAATACTAACAAGGAATACAATTTGAGTCATCAGAATATTTTGTCACCATTTTTGTGCACTATATTCTTTAATGCTATCTATGCCCTCTTGATATCTTGTCATGTAATAAAACTTTCTTAGCTTTTAAACAAATATAAAACATGTTCAAAACAAATAAGAAAGTCTTAAGTTTTAAAAACTCCCAAATCTGTGTCTTGTTTCTCAAATCTTCTAATTTCATTTTAGGTTTTATTATTCTTGTATGCAGTATTTTGTTATATATAATTAGTTCGTAATCTGCTATTCCTAATATTATTTAAGCTTTGCCCATTGCTATTTTCAAAACTGTGCTTCATTAATAGTTTTTAATGTCACATGCTTTGATATTATAAAAGGATTGGAAGAGAGACTGTGCAAATAAAATCAGAGAAATAAAAGGAAAATCATATGGGAAATAAATGCTGATAAATGTAAGACAGTTTCTTAGTAAATATAAAACCTATGCTTTTGAGGTAAGTGCAATGTTTACAGAATTGTGCAAAAATGTAAATTTGATCATTTTCTCATTCTTTTCTTTGCAGATTACAAAATTCAAATATATTTAAAATTATTATATAAATTTTGAAATTTGATACAGAGGTATGCATTTTCCTTAAGAATAAATCATTCTTGCATAGTTATAATTACTGTTTGTAATTCTGTCATGTTATAAAACATTAATTGATGATATTTTAATTTAAATAAACTTCTTTCAACCTCAAAGTTAATGCAGGGTAGCAGGTTAACTCATTCAAAAAAAAAAGATTTAAATGTGTGATCCTGCAAAATTATCATAAGTTGTCTTTCCTCTAAAGTGAGTTTGTTATCTTCAGTGTCATTTTTGGACATAGAACTGACATTGCTAGTTTGTCATTTCTGAAAATTTCCATCTGGTTCTTAATGTCCAATGCTTCTTTTAATATCATTCACTGTAGCATGAGTTACACAGACCAAGGTTAGTTTCTTTTTCAAAGAAAGGTAAAAACTCATGGGTGACAGTTTGTATAAGTTGAAACAGTAACTTTATTATCATTTAGTGCAAATATTTCCTGGAAATGTGCACTCAAAATTTATAGAGTTACCTATGGCATACTTCATTACTATTATTTTCAAGATAAATTAATATCAACTTCAGATCAAAGCATGATACCTACGTAGATCAGAAATAAAACATATACATAGCAAAACTAAAGCTAATTAAATACTCTCTTTAAACTTTATGACCTAGAAATATTAGAATGGATTCTTTTATCAGTTAGGTACCTTTGCTGTTAACATTATTTTTGTCTTAAACCTAGTAATATCTTGCTAGGTTTGAGTAGTGCAGGAGGCTTAAGTTAGTTCTAAATACAAATACTAAACTAGTGATGAAAAATGATCATTGTAGTAAAATAATGAACAAAAACTAAAGTTAAAAATTAATAAACAAAATATATGTTAAATACTGTAACTCAAACTGTGTTAAAAGTTCCTCTTGTTTAGGGTGATGTACAAGTAAATGTTACACTGGTTTAGCAGGAAGAAACTATGATGGTGAAGTACTGATGAACTTCATTTTCAGAATTACTACACTTACAGCTTATGATATTGAGTTTTCTTTCTATGTGCTTTCTTACTTTATATGGATAAATTGTTAGTTCTGTTGGTAAGATTTTGTTATTTTGTTTATCAAAAACCTGCTATTATCTGCTTCCAAAACATATAGAGGATGAAATTATTGCTTCGTTTATTTGTTGGCCCCATCTAGTTAAATGTCTGCGTGATGCTGAAGTGCCCATCATTAGATAGATGTCAGTAGAAGTTTTGTTGTACATTTAGCCACATTGGTAATTTTCTACCTTTGTCTATTATGATATATTTTTTGTATATATATTGAAACTTATCCATAATACAATTTTTTTCTTAGAAATGATTTAAATCCAAGCCATAATGAATCAAATTCACAGCCAGTTTCATTCTTCAACAATAAGTCATGAAAATTATTTTATGCAAACATCAGTAAAAGAGGAATAGTTAATATTCAGTTATCATTCAGTAAAGTTTAATCATGTTGTAGCAGCAATACTAGAAAACTGCTTTCCAACAATTAACTACTACAATTTTATAAATAAATTAACAGAAATAAAATTTACAAAATAGATAAAGTCAAAACTTGGTCAGCAACTGTGAAAAATAGTCATAATAATAAGTATAAATAACACAAGGTGAGTCAACACAAATACATTCATGATGACAGAAAGCCTGAAATTGACCCAAGAAGATCGAAACATTGTTCCGTACTTTATATTAATTAAAGTTTTAATACCTATACCAGCTATCTTGATAATACAAAAATACATTTATAAAATTCTTAAAATTGAAAATTTTCTACATTGAAAATAAAAACAGCAAAAGAAATAAATATTTCAAGGTAGAAAATCAGTAAAATTATCTCCTGATCTTGTGCAAGAATCAGTTTGTTATATCCAGTTCATTGTTTAAAATTGTTTTCTCTTTAAACTCTGGAAATACTATGCTGTATATCACATTAGTGATGTAACTGTTAAGGTGAAAGTAGTTTTGCACTTTTTTGTTCAACATATTTAGGGTTTATGGACAAACGATATTTTAATAAATAAAGTTGAGGTTGTAATAAGCTACACAAATATGCATCCTCAGAGTTACCCTTTAAACTTCTAAGAATTTGTTTGTAGCTGTGTAAATGCAAGTATTATTGTTTTGAAACTTAAATGTGGCTTTTTTTTAATCTAGATACTGTGATGTTGGCACTCCAGCTTCTTCCTTAAGTCCTACATCTTCGTGTCTTCCAAGTCCAGCAAGTTTCACTCTGGAATCGTGTTCTCCACCACCCACCACTGCAGATTTCTGTGAATTTTTCCAGGCCTCTGGTAAAATTATGGAGCAAGATTTTTCAAACTTAACATTATCAGGCATGTATTTTCTCCTTTGGTTATATTCTACACTCTGACTCTCTTGTATGTTTTTTCATACTTACAGTATCATTATGTAATTTTAATTGCTTATTAGTTTTTGTTCAGTATTATATTCTGGCATCTTTGTTTTTTTTTATCTCTTTTTTCTCTAGAAATTAAATTATTTTAAAATGTGACCTTCATGTTTTGTTTTGATGGTAAAACATGTTAAAACCCTGTTTTGTCTGTAGATCGAGAACAAAGAGAACTTTATGAAGCTGCCAAAATCATTCAGAAAGCATACCGCTCTTATAAAGGTCGGAAGCGTCAAGAGCAAGAAAAAGAAAAAGTAGCAGCAGTTCTAATTCAGAGTTACTATCGTAGATACAAACAGGTAAGACACAATTGTAATGCATTATTATACACGTGCACCTATCTATGTTTATCATATGTATGTTTTTTAGCTTTGTTGATGCAAAATTTGATTTTTTAACACATATTTTTATCTGTAAGGTGATCACAGCTTAATTCAATAAAAGTATTTTAGAGTATTAAACACTCTTTATCTGAAAACTGAATGAGATTAATTATTATAAAAGAATTGAACTTCAGTGTTTTTGTATTAGACTATCAAAGTAATGCAATATACTATTGTAATTTCACGATCATATGAAATTTTATTAAAGTAATCATGGGATCCATAAAACTGATAAACACTGTATAATATAAACTGTGAACCACAGTGAACTGAGAAACTGTGTAAATTCCGAACTGTACTGAACTGATAGACATTATAAATTGTGAATCACACTGAACTAATAGACATTGTATAAACTGTGAATCACACTGCACTGATAGATACTATACATTGTGGACCACACTGAACTGGTGAACATTGTATAAACTGTGAACCACACTGCACTGATAGACACTGTGTAAATTATGAACCACACTGGACTGATACACTACAAATTGTAGACCACACTGAAGTGATAGACACTATAAATTGCAAATCACACTGAACTAACAGACATTGTATAAAATGTGAATCACATTGAACTGATAGACACTATAAATCAGGGGTTCCCAACCGGTGGGTCTCAAAGCCTTGGCAGGGGAGTCGCATAGCCTTGTTAGAAGTAGCTTGGGATAACATTAATTTTATTTCATCAATTACATTTTCAAGTTGCGAGTGCCAAAAGGTTGGGAACCCCTGCTATAAATTGTGGATCACACTGAACTGATAGACACTATACATTGTGGACCACACTGAACTGGTAGACACTATAAACTGTGAATCACATTGAACTGATAGACATTGTGTAAATTTTGAACCACAATGAACTTATAGACACTATACATTGTGGACCACACTGAACTGATAGACATTGTGTAAATTGTGAACCACAGTGAACTGATAGATACTATAAATTGTGAATCACACTGAACTGGTGAACATTGTATAAATTGTGAATTACACTGAACTGATAGACACTATAAATTGTGGACTGCACTGAATTGATGAACATTGTGTAAATTGTGAACCATACTGAACTAATAGACAATGTGTAAATTGCAAATCACATTGAACTAATAGACATTGTATAAAATGTGAATCACACTAAACTGATAAACACTATAAATTGTGGACCACACTATAAACTGTGGATCGTGATGAACTGATAGAAGGTTTCTAAACCATGGATCACACTAAACTGGTGGCAAATACATAAGTTATGGATCCATGTGATTATATTAACATATGATTGTTGTGTAGAAGTGATTGTTAGAATAAATATGGTACCATTTAAATAACTATCAATTTATTAGAAGTAAATTTTTTCTCCTGTCTAAAGACATAAAATGTATCTGTTGTATGTCTAGTGATCATCCAAGCAGCTAATTCTTTTTTTGGTTTGTAATATATTTACTAGTTGTACTGTAAACAAAATACAACAACAGAAACTATGTTATACAGCTATTGAATTTTAGTTAACAACATATCTGACTATTCTTTTAAGTCTCACAACATCATATTATTCAGTTAAGTCAAAGATTTGTTGTTTTTTATTTCTCATATTTAAAGATTTAGTTATAGAGAACTTTCAATTTCAGAAATGTTTGTTAAGCCAAACATATGACAAAGATAAATATTTGAACATAATAGAGGCACTATAATCACTGATTGATTACAGATACGATGTAGTTTGATTATTGAATGTTACTTAACAGCAGTTATGATGTTACATAACTGTTTTACAGCAGACTTGTATTATCAAACTGCTGAATTTGAATTGTATCAGTCTTGGTGTTAAATACATAAATATTAACTAATTCTTTCATGCACATAGTGATAAAGAGTTTCACTTCATACGTATGATACACTTTACATAGAAATGTTTTCCTCAAATCTTGCTTAATAAAAACCTATGCTGTTTTGTTATCCTGTAGTATTTGTACTACAAACAAATGACAAAAGCAGCACAAGTGATACAAAACCAATACCGTAATTACTGTGAACATAAACGATTCAAGAAAAGTGTAGAAGGAGAAATCTCAGCAGGTTGCAAAACATCCACTTTTGGCCAACAAGGAGTATCAAGCCCTAGTCTTCAGTCTTTCTACCGAACTATAGGAGAAGGAGAGAACAAGTGGCCAAATTCAAGCCGTGAAGGAACTCCAACTTCAGCTGTTAAGTACGTCTCTATCCAGTCTATTTATTGAAAGTATACACACCGAACTGATAGACACAGATATGTATCAAACTCTAGCTGTTGCTGTACATGTCTTGTATCACACCTAATGTTTAATCTCTACATAATAAACTGAAGCATTTTTTTAAAATTAATTATCATTGTATAATTTCTCGTCTTTTCTTTCCCAAATTATTTTTAGATTTTTCTCGAAAAGAAAATGATTGTTTATATTCATAAACTGCTTTTCAATGTACTTTTAATTATTGTTGATCAGTTTTTGTAAATTATATTTTCACTTTCTTCTTTTCTACAGTAATATTTTATCTGTTGGACTTGTATATTTTTAAGGTTTATGTGTATTATTATGAAAGGAAATGCTTGAAGAAAGTGATTGTCAGCAACTAAAATATTATTAGGAATGTTAAGTGTTTTTATCCAGTGTTTCATATTTTTTTACATTTAGAGTGAATTGTATCATAAATTCTGTAAACTGTAAGTAAAAAAACATAAGAATTGTTGTTATAAATATAATTTTACTGTAATAAACAACCATAATGAAACAATTAGTTGGTTTAATATTGCGTGTTAATAAAACAAATATTGTGCAAAATGATTCAAATATTTCTTGCAAGAAAAAGTATTAAAATCCTTCAATGCTAAGAAAATTAAACACATGTCAAGTGATGAAAAATGACTTATTCATAAATTAAGACATTTTAAAACTAAGGCTTCTGGTTTGTCTAGAACAGATAAATATAGAAAGCATAGTCTAGCCAAGTAAAAATTGGAGTATTAAAAGTAAATAATTCAGACAAGATAGTCCTGTCTTTCAGATTTCAGAGAAATGTTATCAGTTGTTATACAGTTGAACATCCAAAAGAAAAGAGCTCACAGCTTCCAAGACTCACAGACTAGGGATTCTTAACCAGTATTTATTTTTATTATAAGTGCTATTCTAGCTTATTTTATGTCTCTTCTTAGACGAACCTATTCACAGAGACGACAACATCAAGCTGCAAGGAAAATTCAACAGTTTATGAGACAATCCAAGAATAAGTGAGCTATAGTATTCTTTCGTCTTTTAAACTTTCTAATTTATCTAAATGCATTTTGTTTATGGTATATACATGCAATCAGTAAATCATCTTTGATGGGTAGTCATGCTTTAGTATGATCTTGTGTGAAGAAAGTTTCTACTTACAACCTGCCATTTTTTATGTCACTTTTATTTGCATATTTTTATAGGTTATAGTTGTAGATTTGCAGATTAAGGTTAAAATTCAATTGGAGGGTAAGCTCTTTTTTATTTAACGTATGTTTGGATTTATATGTGTATAAAACTCTAACTGTAATAATTATATCTTCTCATCTTAGAAAAACATTCTTCGAAGAATCCATAGGTAACATTTTATGCTTATGTGTATTATTCATATTTTGTTTCAACAGTGCTATGATTAAAATGTGATAAGATTTTAGTCATTATTGCTGTCTCAATGTGGTGAGCAGCATAATTCTACTTCTCCAACTAACCAATCCCCATCTTTCTTTCTTCATTGCTACCCTTTCAAAGTGTGTGGGACTTGCTGCATTCGAGAGCGGTGAGTTCTAGTCAGAAAACACCTTCTGTATTGTTTTATCTGGGGTATTGTCACCATACAAAATACACATTTATTTCACAGAACCTTTTAATTTTCAATTATTATCTTGGGTGGAAACAGTTATATCTCAGTAACTAAACACTCATTTGATAATTTTTGTAATTTAAAGATGAAATTATATAAATTATATAAAGCCAGTTTGCAAATCTAGTATTAAGTTTTAGTTCCCTTTCTTATTACTGCCATTTAGAACAGTAAATGCATGCAGAAGCACTGACATTTGTATACATTTTTCAACCAATAAAATTCATGTTAGAAGTATTATTAATAATGACTTAATGCAGATTGCATTGACAAATGGAGAATATTATTGTACATATATTATTCTATAAACGTATAAAATTATATGCTGTACATTAGTGTGTGTGTATGTTAAGGAATTACATTGGACCAGAATGTAACAAAACAGCATTCCTCTTCCGTTTTGTTTTGGCCTGTAGTGTGTCTGTTTAACAACTTTAATATGATTGGTGTATACACATATTCAGAGCTTAAATTGAATTTTTGAGAGAATAATATTAAAATGTTTATGAATCTAAAATTTTTAAAAAAAACTATTAATTTTCCCATTTAGTCGTGACATTCATTATTATTTGAGTTTTTGTTTAATGAAATGCAACAAATTACCCATGTTTTTAAGTTCTTCAAATTATTCCATTGTGTGTCATCTTTAATTGAAATTTATTGATTTCACCAGAGATCAAATTTATATTTTTCATTGCATCATAATAAATTTCTACGAAAGGTAACAGCAGTGCATTGTTCTTTTAATAATCAGCCACATTTGCAAGAAAATACAGTTTCTTATTGTTATTGGCATAATGTAAAAAAAAAAAATACAAGAAATTATTCTGTTAGAAGAATGAGAGAATATATGCAATTTTTGAGGTTTAAAAAAATTTGGATATCCGTTTGTTTTATTGTAAACCAATAAGTAGAATACAGTTTTTTTAATTCTGCTAGATTACAGAAAGAACGTGCATTAGTTGCCGAAAAAGAGAAGCTACAGGGGAAAATAGTGGGCCAGCTGCTTCAGCTCCCAAGATCTCGGGAACAGCTTTCTAACTCAAACCATAATGAATCGGAAAGGTGAGTTAGGAACAGATTTTTAGTGATTATCTGAAAACAGTGTAATGGGAAGTAACTGTTAATAAATAGTTAAAAAGGTCAGTCAGAAACAGTGACAGTAAGTCAATAATGGTATTAATGATGTAAAATGAGTTTTAAATTTTTTTTTATTCCTGTTAACAGGTCCACAATTATGGTATTCTTTCATCTGCTACTAAGTCAGATAGAACCCTTTTTACCTGTAGTAAAATGTAGTATATGTACATGTACAGATGTTCTACATTCTGTATTGATGAGTCAAAAATTGATTTATGAACATCCATCCTGGTAATAGGTTAAAAAGTTAGTTTAGTCTATCAGCAGTTCAAAAGTTGTTTTTTCAACAAATTAATGTTAATAGATTCAAAATGTAAAATAAGAGTATCTTTGTTCTACTAACTAAAGTTCTAAAACAACTCTTATTTTTATTGACAAGTCCAGTTCTCATTACACTGTTTAAAGAAGTTAAAACTTTCTAATCATTATGAATTCTGATAAAGTAGGTAAAAGTAAGACTGCCATTCTAATTATGATAAATTACACACATGGTTTTGAAAAATTTAATTTTGGTTAATGAATTACGTGAAATTAGGTTTATTAAATATTCATTTAATATAAAATGAATATAAGAGAAGATGTTAAAACTTTTTGATAAATTGATAGCCCATCTAAATTTAAGAGAGAAGAGTAAGATATCTGATATCCAATTTTTTCTTTGCCTTCAGTCATTACCTCTGTGTTTGAAATAAACATTCAGTATTTTTTTTTCCAGTTTATGTTTTCATGTTGGAACAATTGTATTAGATATTGATGTTAATCTGTAAACAAATGTTTAGTTTCACAAAATATTTGTTTTAGATAAGTGTTAAAAAAATGCTACAAGTTTAAAAATGCCAAATGTAAAAACATTTAAAATATTATGTGTTCTTTGTAATTTCAACTATTAAAAAATAATAATTCTTCTCACAGAGAATACCATTGTAAAGATTTTAGTTAAAACTACAAGGAGTCATCAGGAATAGTCCAGTATCTGTTTTCAACTGTTTGTGAAGGTCTTTTGATGAATGCCTGATGAAACAGGGGCACGTGTGACTGGAAGAGACTAGTGCTTCTCTGTTGTTAAAGAATATTGTATGACATGTGTTAAGAGTAACATTACAATATCTTTCTCATTTCTGTAAGCTCCCAAGTAAGTAAGCTGTAAGGAGTTTCTCAATTTGCTCACTACTTTTCAGTATTTTTGCTTTTATTTTATCAGATCTCACCAACCGCCTACATCACACAGAAGTCATCGTACTAATATCTTTCAGGCTTTGAATGATATATATATGAAAAACAACAATTCTACTTACAAATCGGTAATTTATTTATTTTTTATTTTGCCATTCATTCCTGTAGTTGTGTTATTTCTTGGTTGTTAAATGTATTAGAATAATTTTGCAGTTTAATTTTCCAGAATAATGTGGTAAAATGAATATTTAATTTCATACATTATAATATATGAAATTTGGATAAAAAAAATTTTTATTTACACATTTAAAATTTTAGTTTTGTTCTTTTTGTTTTAAAATTTTCTTTCTTGTTCTGACAACTTTCCCTCTAAAAATATCAAGTTATGTCCTCGGTTTCATGGCATGCTTTTTTTTTCAATCAACATAAAATTTGTTTTAAACTAATGGTAGGAAAAAAGCTACAAAGAAAAACAGACTAAATATTCAAGTGCCAAGAGTATGTTCTGGAATGAAATTTGTTCTGAAAATTCTTACAGTTTTTTTCCTTTTTTTTTAACAAAACCTATAACTTGAGAGTGAAAGTTATTTGCACAAACCTTTAAAATCAGAATACTTACTTAATTGTTGGATAAAGAAGCATCAAATTTAGAACTATTTATAGACTTAATATCAGCTCATGTTTCAATAAACTAGCTTAATAGAATTTAAAAATGTAGCTCATAAAAATCTGTAGGAAAGAAATAATACATATAAATCCATAGTTCTCTGTAGCTGTTTTTTAACTTTTTGTATCACAGAAAAAGGAACTGAGAAACAGTATTCTTACTGTTTACTTCTAGAACTCTATTTGTTTCTGCTTTAAAAAAATATGGTTATACCTAGAATTTGTTACAAGAGAAAGTAACCAGCTTATAGTTTAAATATATAATTAGAAAGATAGTAAGCTATGACTAACCACCATGTTTAATACTGGTCAAAACAGTACTTTAAATTCTCAAACAGTTTTTATTGCAATACATAGGCACAGCAAATTTATGCATCTGCTTTGAACAGTATTTTTTACAGTTCAGAATTAGTATAGTGCATGGAGTACAGTGTAACACATATTCCATTTGATCTTTGGTTGTTTTTCCATTGTTGTGGTGCATGCCTAGATGTTTAACTCATTATCAAATATTTATTGTCATCCTCACTAGCAAGAAAACACCATACTCTGGCCTTGTCTAGTCGTCGGCATGTGATATATTTAGTGTCTGGTGCTCATGTTTTATTTATCATTAGTTACAGTTTTATCTACTTTTTTTGTCTAGTTCTGTTTAGTTAGGGTTTAATCACAACTATAGAACAATATATATGTGTTAGAGCATATGATTTACTACTGTAGTGCTTATTGCTAAATTACAAAACTTGTATTTGGGATTAAACACTAGCTACCAGTTGGCTAGCATTTCAAATGTTTGTTTTGTACAACTGGATAGCTCACATAGAATAGTTATTTTAATGTAGCTGGAAAATTTAAATGTTATTATTATTTTAATGAATATAACAGTTTTACACTGTTATCAGCCTGGATTTTTTTATGTTGGTATTCCTTTTCATAACTCATCAAATAAACAAACTATGTACCTAATCTTTGAAATAACATAAGAATTCAGTTTGTGGCAATTTTTTCGACTGTGTGTAACTTTTATTTATCAAATTTAATTGTTAAATGTTAAGAAGTTTAAAGGTTGAAAATTTTTAATTCAGTTATCTGGACTTTAAAAATGAAAACATAAGAACTTTAAAAAATTGTCTTAGGAAATCCATATATGAGCATCAAGTAAACCTAAAAACAAATTAAAAGTACAAGAGCTTATTAGATTGCATGCAGTAAATATTAACATATGAACTACTGCAGTTTTGGGATTCTTACAGTCACCTATAAATTGGTAACAAGAGTAAACAGAATTAAATTACACCATCCATGTCTGAAGTAAAAGTTTTAACTAAATGTTGGAATGCTTTATTCACTTTGTTGAGTTTTTTTGTTAACTTGCTTGTAACTAGTTCTAGTGTTGCCTCTGTAGTAACAGATGCAAAAATGGTTTTATTTATAGAAAAAACAAACCATCTAACTACATTTGAGTTAACAAGCTAAAAAACTGTACATTTTTGTACATGATATAGTTATGAGTGTTTTGACTTGAAAAGATAAAAATTCAACGAACAATTTCAGAAGGTATTTCATATGCTCTAGTACTTCTTAAATTGACCTGGATAAGTCCTAGTGTTCGAAAGTCCATTTGCTAAAGAAGAAAACTTTTCAGTTTGGTACTTGGTTGACTGGTTCAATCTGTGTACTGTCCACTAGTGTTGCACTCATATAGTGTAGTTTTGACTGTTACATGGAAATAGTAATAAAAGATTATGTTATGCATTTGCTGTAGCTGCATGTAAAACACTTCATAATTGTTTATCTGGAAAAAAATAAAGGCAGACATTTAGTTTTTCCTTATTGAAATGTACTTAAATACATTTACCTTGCTAGTTCATGATATGTTAAAACATCTGATGGGTAAAAAAAATAGCTTTCAGTTCTTTTTTACTTTTTAATTTCTTATTGACAGCAGAATGAAAGATGCATTTAATAACATAGCAGTCAATAGTTGCAGTGCATTTTTTGCAGCTTTAGTATAACTATAAACTTCTCGGTAAGCCCTGTTTTCATATACTTTGGCTTGCTGTTCATTCTTTGTCTTCCTACATATTGGTCAACTGCTATGATACTTAGTATTATAAGAAAAATAAGTACCCTCTTCCCAAAGCAAAATACAAAACCTTCACAGAAAGCACTGGTTGTTTCTGAGAATAATTTGAATGGGTCATTAGTACAAATAGGATAAGAAAGATGTACAACTTTTCAGGTTAGACCACAATTAATGAGGTTTTACAGAATTACAGATTATTCTTATTAAAATACTAAATTTTATTATTGTAGTGCTTTGAAATTTGTCTTTGATAGGTTTCTAAGATATTTTTTTCCCAAAATGGTGCTAGGAAATGTCTTCTACTTGTTGGTGGTAGATAGTTTGAACAGAAGATAAACATTTATAATATTTTAGTTTCTCACATTTTTAAAGTTGCTAGTTATGTACTATAACTTGTTTTTGTTTTTTAAAAAATATATACTGTTTGAATATGTGTTATTGTAATTACATTAATTATAATTTCAACATTGCCAGTTTTGTTCATTGTTAATGAGTTTTTTGTTCAAGGTTTTGTTTGAAGTATCTTTATAACTCTGGTCTTTTTTTATTTTCAACCAAAACATTTTTTATGTTAAATTTCAGTTACTTAACTGGAATTTATGCCTATGCTCAAACATTTAAAAAAATTTTGTCAGAACCCTAGATAAAACATTTTTTCTGATATTTACTTAAAGTGTTGAGCGAGTAACATTTGGTCTTAGACCATTCAAATGAACAGTTTTTCTTCTCAAATAGATTTATTTTAATTTCTCAAAATAAACTTGTATAAGTAATGTTTCCTTCAATACATTTGGCAGCTTGTTAAAAGGTACATCTGTTCTTTATGTTATTGGTAGAGACGACAAATGAAACTAGTGAAAAAATAGTAGTGTTAACTTCTCGCTAGTCAACAATCATTTGGATCTACAGTTAATGTACTTCAATACCCCATGTGAATTTTAGAAAACATACCTTTCGTGTTAGTGTTCTGGATTAGAAACAGTTCAGAAATGTATTAGCTTATAGAAATGGTGACTATACAAAACATACATTTCTCTTTGACCGTACTAACTTGTAGTTCAGATAAAGGTATTACATTCTTTTTAATAAAACCCAGGTTAAAAGGGTAAGCATTGGGTATCAGTGAAACATCATGGATTCAATATCTGTACATTTTATGTTACAGAATATTTGACATGTTATCAATAGCAATATTTGTGCAAAAAGCTGATAGTTGAAGAATTACATCTTCCAAAAGAAAATAAAGATTATTGTTTGATTACTATATTGAGTATTCCCATGAGAATTATCTTTGGATTCAAGTTACAATAACTATAGCATAGTAATGGTAATTTTAAACCAAATAGGTGACATCTAAGTTTTCCCAGGAAATATTCATCTCAGCTCTATTTTAATGTTCTTTGAAACCTGCTCTAGTCACTTAAAAAAATATTTTCAAATCTCTTAGTTAAGAAAACCTTGTTTAGTCATTATTAAGTTTGTTTTTCATTTATTTTCTACATTATTTGATGTATGAAAAGTGACATTAGAAGTATGCACGTTTTTTTCATACATATATAAATGAAAGAACTGTGTATGTATAGTGCTAGAAGTTTTATTCCAAACAGTACAGCCTTTTTACTAATCTTGTTTATTATTAAAACTGTACAGTATGTTAAGTGCATATACAGTAGTATGTTTTTATTGTCAGATTATTCTAACTTCAAAAAGTTTCATTTATTAGTCTCAATGCTAATTAATAGCAAAAGAAAAGTCA
Source organism: Carcinoscorpius rotundicauda (assembly GCA_011833715.1). Taxonomy (NCBI): domain Eukaryota; kingdom Metazoa; phylum Arthropoda; class Merostomata; order Xiphosura; family Limulidae; genus Carcinoscorpius; species Carcinoscorpius rotundicauda. Next base: position 24,783,005 of record CM022405.1, on the reverse strand, counting down.
TTTCTGATCCAGTACAGTCATGTAAATCAGCTCTACTTCTTATATGCATATGGAGTTAGATCTCTGGTTAGGAAGTTTAATAGTGGTTTCATCAAATCTATGTTCACCATTCCAGTTTTCTCCTTATGTACATAATAATATATTTACCTTCCACACTAAAGACTTTGAAGGATCTTTTTTTTTCTCTATTTTAAAAGAATATTGTAAGCACATCACTATTCCATTGTAATTTTCTTGTAAAAACTTGAAATTCTGTGCTTATGTATAAATAAAGTCCTTTAAAATAGATGAAGTAAGAGTCCTCTGAATTATATTTCATTAGAAAAATACTTGGTAGTCACATCAATATGAAAGCTTTGTTTGCAACTAATCGAGTGAATGATACATCTGAAGCTGTACAGATTCTGCATTGTGTGTCATTAAAACATGCCATTTATTTTAACAATAGCTTTTCCAACTGGGAAGTATAAGTTCTAAATTGTGCATTGCAAATGTATATTTCATAAGAAAAGCCTTCACAGAACTGATTACATAGGTTTTGAACAAAAATTACTGTTGAAGAAAGTGGGCCCAGCATGGCTAAGCCCATTAAGGTGTGCCACTCATAATCTGAGGGTCGTGGGTTCGCATTTCCATTGCTCCAAACATGCTCGCCCTTTCAGCCGTGGGGGCGTTATAATGTGATGGTCAATCCCACTATTCGTTGGTAAAAGAGTAGCCCAAGGTTTGTTGGTGGGTGGTGATGACTAGCTGCCTTCCCTCTAGTCTTACACTGCTAAATTAGGGACAGCTACCACAGATAGCCCTCGAGTAGCTTTGTGCAAAATTCAAAAACAAACAAACATTAAAGAAAGTTACAGAATAGTAATAAAAGGAAGCTACTTAAACTTACACTATGTGTAATACATAAGCTAATTGGCCAAGCAATCTGCTAACCTTTGTAATGGGTCTTCTCACCAATGAAATAGCTATCAGGATAATGGGCATGTGAAAATATTCTGTAAAATCATTGTCTTGGAAACATCAGTACCTTGGAATGAAGGTTATGATATTGTAAGAGATTTTTTTTTAAGACAAAGGTTTATTTCACTCAAGTCCAGAAGCTGGAAGCATTGTAGTGATTAGCTTCCTCGCAACAACTCATTTTAACAGTAGTTAACCCAGATGCATGAACTTTTGTAACAAGATTTTATAGCTAATATTACACTACTGTATTGCTTACTGTAGTTACTTAGGCATTTCCTACTGGTCTGTAAAACAAATTAAAAGTGTATAGTGAGTTGCTCACTGAGGTTTTAAAATTGTAAATAGAAGGTTGCTGGTAACTAATAACCCATAAAAATGTAATATTGAGTGAATTAAGGGATATGGAGTTTATAATTGTTGTTTTTTCATCATATAAAACATACACGGTGTTTAATTTGAATAAGGTTAGAATAATCTAAATTTGTTGAAATATAATTGAAATATCTAAGAATGCACCATATTTGTTGAAGTGAATTTGTTAGCACTCGTTTCATGATGATGTGTCATATTCTATGTAATTGTTCTTTTTATGGTTTAAGCATTTTGTTTTAACCTGCATAAAATTTCGAGAAAACTATTTTATTCTAGTTTACACAGCTGATATAAATAGCTTTTCCAATAATGAAATTTCAAGACCTATTATTAACCAAAGAAGTCGTTTAAGTACCAGTTACATTGTTTTTCCTGCAGTTGTCATTTCACAGTAGCTGTCGGTGTTGTTTTTCTTGTTTTTAATCGTTGTTGAATTGAAATTCCATTTGTTATTAACCCTCTTTTTTTTTAATGTTTTTGATTTGAACAGCTAAACTTCCACATAAAAATTTAGCAACAATAGGAAAAGTTTTTAGGCAGCGGAACCAGTCGCCTACTCAGTTGTAGAGGGTATTGGCGTCACCATTATAATGCGCCTATTGTTAGAGGATTAGAGCATGAACAATAGCATATCATAGGCTTTGTAAAATTGGAGTTAACATCGCGATAACAAATCACCACCAATCAAGTATGAGTTTCATTGGACAGCAACTTTTGTATTTAACCACAAACTAGAATAAAAGCAAGTTTCTGGCTATGTATATCCTGTTCACAAGAATAAAAAAATAACTTTAAATTATAAAATAACTTTGTTTTAAAATATTTACGCAGAAAACTTTGAATAATCCTCCTAAATAAAGACAGTGTTGTTGTTGTTTTTAAGTTTCAGTGTTATTTTCAACTGTTACGCGTGTATATATGTGTTAATCTGCGTTACGACCCAGCTGATCTGACGTCGCTTGAACCCTCGACTGATACGATATGACACATCTACCCCATTGATATATTTATTGAAAATCCTTTTCTCTGACAAATCGGACTAGGAAACATGTTTAGGCTTACACAAATTAACCTTGAAACACTTCTAGTCAAGTGGAATCACGCATTTGTTTCATACATTCTAGCGTTCTAGTGGCTCAGCGACAAGTCTGAACTTTTATAACGCTAAAAACTAGGTTTCCATACCTTTGGTGGACAGAGGTCAGTTACATCATTGTGTAACCTTGCGCTTAACAATAAACATACATACAATTCGAAAAATTAGTTTAGGGTTTATTTATACCTCAAACCAGTGTACACTTGCGATAGTCAAGAACCAAAGAATCAACTTGGGCTTGTCCATTGACAAGACTTTAATCACAGGTTCAAACTTAAATTACACGTGTGGATTAGAAGTAACTGAAAGTTCTTCCAGTCAGACCAATCTGTCATACTTAAGATTAATTAGAATCTTTCATACTCCACCACTCCATCGTCATTGAAATTGGGAATTTTTGCAACATTGTTTTTGTAAGAGACATAGTCTGTTTTTTTAAATATTCACAACAATTTCAGTGATTCTATTTAATTAATACACTATTAAAAACAACTGTATAAGTTAATGGTATAAATGTTATGTATTCTTATAAACATAAGTTAATTATGATGAACGTAAAAGAGTACCAACTTTGGATTTTCCGTGATTTATCTATAGTGTTATTCTTTTCACATTACATCCACTCACGTTATTAATTGTATACACAAGTATAATGTATTTGAGTGTCGACTTTCTCACTGGTACAGAAGTGTGAAAGATGCAGTAAATTATTTTCCTATCATATTTACATTTTTACCTTATGATATTTTACTTTTATGCTAGAAAAATTCCAGGATGTTTGGCATAAACAGATAAATATATCACCCCCGAGGAAGCGAGGGGAAAAAAAAGCAGAATAGAATATAAAGTGAGAAGGTAATACAGCGTATGCTTAGTCACAAATTTTGTAATATAAATCTTACAACAATTATAATCGTCCAGACTTTAACTTTTTTTATGTAAGCAATTACACAATGAATTGAAGGTGCTAAAAATATACGTTCTCAGTGTATATGAAAATCAGTAAACACAATGCATGACGCTGTTACTCATTAAATTTCTGAAGAATCACGGAAAGAAATACGCAAAAAATATTATATTTTATTATTTGGGCAGATTTGTTTCGTGTTTATTTAATTCGAAAATGTTGTTTGAAAATTCGGAAATACTGTTTTGTTTTGTTTTTTGTATTATTAAAATAAGAGTTGGTTTAAACACTTTAATTCACCTGATGTGTCCACTATGATGAATCGAACCCCAAAACTTACCGCTGCCCCACATGGAGACTTGAAAGTAACCTATTAATGATTTCAGTATTGTTATTTTTCGTTTGCTTATCTTGCGACTGAACGCGTAATTTATAACAAATGTAAAATATTCTGCCTCGTATATTATTTGATAAACTTTAACTTCCTTTGGACATCTCGTAATTGTGTTTGCATGCTAAACAGTGTGTTTCAGGAACTTACTTTTTAGTATGTATAGTAATGATTCCCAGCTGGGTTAGCGGCGAAAAGTCTACGGATTTACAATTTTAAAATCAGGGGCTCGATAACTTTCAGTGAACACAGGAGATGACCCGATACGGCTTTGCTAAAAGAAAATACACATACATATATATGTATCAATGTAAATATATGGGATTCGTCTACAGTAAGTGTCTGTGACTTGTTGGTGATAAATTCGACAATAACATGTATTCGAAATAAGTTAAACGTATGTACAAAATTCTTTACACTATGGAGATAATAGTTGTGTTTTTTAGACTATGCAGTTCTCTTATTCTTGTCAAAAAGTCTATTTAGGCCAATTCAGTTCCTTCAGAAATAAAGCTAAACTATTTTTCTCCATTTTTAGCGCAATAGTATCCATGTATAATCAATTCACTTACACTGTCACACGAGCTACCGCAGTTATAATTGAAAGTACAAAGAACAAATGGTTTTCTAAACTAACTGAACCAGCCTGCGTGTACTCTCGACAAAACAAATTATGCTCCTTATCTCTTTCAAACTATTAATCTGATTCTGACATTCCAACTTTCGTGATATTCACTCATACGGGGCCCGGCATGGCTAGGTGGTTAAGGCACTCGACTCGTAATCTGAGGGTCGCGGGTTCGAATCTTTGTCTCATCAAATATGCTCGTTTTTTCAGCCGTAGGGGCGTTATTATGTGACGGTCAAACCCACTATTCGTTGGTAAAAGAGTAGTCAAAGAGTTGGCGATGAATGGTGATGACTAGCTGCCTTCCATCTAGTCTTATATTGCTAAATTAGAGACAGCTAGCGCAGATAGCCCTTGTATAGTTTTGCGTGAAATTCAAAATATGCCTCCACGGCTGAAAGGGCGAGCATGTTTGGCCCAACGGGGATGCGAACCCGCGACCCTCAGATTACAAGTCGCACGCCTTAACACGATTGGCCATGCTGGGCCTATATGAGAAATTTTAGAAAAAAGTGATAATAAGAAAGTATTAGAGAACAGGTGTGTTAAGTGCAGATGAGTTATCTGTGCTGTTCCGAACTCAATCGAAGAACACCGAATTTTAGTATTGAAAGCTATAAATCTTAACCCTGAAACACCAGGAATGTTCTGTAATGCTGTTTCTGTTTTTGTAGGTTTATTCGCTAAATGTAATGAAAAGCTATTTGTATGTTAGCTGTTTCTAATTTTGAAGTAATAAACGGGGATCACTCTCTTTCCTTAAGAATGGAAAATAAAAAATATTTTTTGATTTAACCTTCCTGGAATTTTCCACTTAACATTAAAAATAGCTTCAGTTATTCTCGAACTTAACACTCAAAGTTAACCTTTATCACTATATGTTTTTTTGTTTATTTAAAATATTTTTTGGATATTTCTTGTTTAGTGCATGCGGCATAATTTTCCTATTTTTTTACAAACGTCCTGAAACGTATTAATTATTGAAGTATTTTGCCGGGTTGTTACTTTTATCATGTGTGTTTGAAGCACAATGACAAAGAAATACATTTAACTTACATACATAAATAAAATACCCTACATTTTTACACTACACATAAAATTTGAAAATCGAACAAAATGAAACGTTTCAGCATATTTTGAATGTGTGTTGAATATAGTATGATAATCGTGCTCGTGATAGGACGCCATATTTAATGAATGAGTATTGTCAGTAGCAGACGGCAACTTGCGACTTCATTTTCCAGGTCTACTGATGATGTATATACTGCATAGCTACAGGTAAACCTTCGTTACCAAGGCAACCGTTTTGTTTATGTATGTCATCAATCAATTGAGGAAAGAAATGAACCGTTTTACATTGAACGTGTTATTTTCATATTCAAGCTGTGTTCGGTAACACAAAAAGATGTTGAAGAAAATATATGCTGAACTAGTTATAAACCATCTTCAAACTTAGCATGTTTGCAAATGACACATAAATATCAGGAAATAAGAAATGTAAGGCTTGCAGCGTAGTTAGTTTGAAACTAACAGCTTTGCTGTGTTGATTGTAATACAGAAGCGTTTGGGTATCGGTAGTACGTGTGTAAATCAAATGATGAGTGCACAAGCAAAACGATCACGAAAAGGAAAACGTGTTTTCGCAATGGAGCAAACAGACTCATCAAAAGGATATGTTAACATTCCTCAAGAATATTTCTGTACAAGCTCATTTTCTGTCTTAGAACAAAAACTGTCAAAGGACGGTGAAGATTACGATGAGAATGGAAACCCCAGATATCACACAGCTCCCACACGGAAACATTTAAATACTCCGCCTGATTTAGAGACCAGACCCTACACGACAGGCTCAGACAGCCCACCCGCTTCGAAACCACTCAGACCTTTTACAACACGAGGAAAAAAGATTATTGCAAAAGAATCACGAGGAATTTTTTATAGGCCATTATCTAGGTCTACACTTTCCCGGTATGCACCACTCCCCGCGATTCGCTCTAAAAGTAAATCGGAAGAGACTAATAGCTCCATTGCAATTAACCGTCCTGTAGGTCTTAAAGATTCGGTTGAAGCATGGTGTGATATCAAAGAAAGCCAAGCGGCATCGGCGTGTTTACTGAGTAATGCTACAGAAAACATGTCTTCTCCATCCTTCCTTGAAGAACCGTCAACTACCAAACGTAGACCCGAGAAGCGAACCTTGGTGCGATCGCTCACATTTACCATTTTAAAGACCGCTGAAAAAGAGGTAATTCAAAAAGAAAGCCATTCTATCGACTCTAAAGATTTTAATCTTAATGTTACTCCAGATTCTGACCCCACTGAACAAGCTTCAATGTGCTTACCAGAGGACTTACTGTTTAAAAACAACTTGAATCCTGATGAGACAAATAATATTTATTCTTTGAACTTGACGTCCTTTCAGAAGAATAGCTACAATGTCAATGATACGTCACATGAAACCACTACGTATCTCGCTCCTGATGAAGATGTTTCTCAACAAGGTCTACAAAAATCCTTCGATACGACCTCACCATCTTCAAACACAACGTTAAGTATCAAAGAAAACCAATTGTTGAATTGTGATAAAACATCTAATACTTCTGAGACTTGTGAACAAAAGTCAGAAATGCATATGATTATCACAGAATTGTCGCCAAAAACTTCTTACAATATTCAAGAAAACGATTTAAGTACAGACTCAAAACTTGACGTCTGTGTTGGGATAAAACCACCTGAGGCTTCAGTAAATATGTCTGTCATTGTTGGTATGCTGGAAAGTACATCGTTTAACACTGAAGAAAGCTCAGATGTAAACATCAATGAACAGCGTAATACATGTGACAGATTGACACAAAATGTTGAGAACCATCTCAGTCCTCTTGAAATATTTCAAAATGAAACTTTTTGCCACAAAATAAATATTGATGAAAAAATTGATACCTTTTCAGCAAATATGCCTTCTGAGAATTTTGTAGAAAATTCAGAAAATCATTCAATAACTAAAGAATTATTTACAAATATGCCATTTAATATTGCAGAGAATGAAGATTCAAAAAGTGGAGACTTTAATAACCATGAAAAAATTAAATATACTGATATTTTAGATTACGATGCAAATAATTTGATTGCGACTGAAGTACCTCTAAATATTTTATTCAGAATAAAAGAAAACGATAAATTTAAAATAGAAGAATTTAAACACTGTGCAGAGATTTCATCTCCAGAAACTACAAGAAAACTAGAAAATGCATTGGCTGTTACTGAGACATCTCCATTAACATCATTTGAAAATGACCACAGCCAAAGTTCACTCAAGGATGAAGAATTTAATATTAGTTTAGATCGTGATGCCTTAGAACAAAACATTGATGATGATCATCTGCTCCTTACTGAGCTATCTTCAAATGATTTATCAAGCTCAGAAAAAGGATTTCGTGAATCTTTAAAAGTTTCAAAGGAAAACGTGCAAGCAAAACCGTCCAGCCCTAAGTATTTTTTAGCTGTACACAAAGAAAAAGAAATTGAATACAGTTGTCACACTGTTTTTCCGGATAACTCTGACGAATTTCATAATCCTTTAGACAAAAGTTTATCACCAACCCCACGAGAAACTTCTTTGAAAGCATCCAAGTCTTGTGTAGACCCATTAACAAATAAGCTTGGTAAGTTTGATGAATTTTATAAACTGAATATTGATGATTCCGATGTTGTTGATGATTCATTGTCATCGTCAGACTTTAAACATGTTAATACTGATGAATGTGTTGTGAGCATAACTTGGGAACAGAGTAATACAGATTCTTTTTCTGACAGATTATATACCTAATCCCCCTGAATATTTGGTAATCCCACAGAACATCCGTCAGAAAACCTTAAGTGCCTTAAATACTGTATAAAAGAGTGTTAGATACTTAGAACCTTAAAATAGTTTTATTTAAAATCAGACTAGCATAGAAACTGTATCAATTCTATGATGATATGCCCCAAAGAGTTACTGGCATTTGTAACCAATCATTTTCCTGAATTATATTAGTAGTGTAAAATTATTAATAGATGGTGTCCTAAACGGGTTTTCCTGACATGTTTGTTCTACGGATGTCTCATTCAGCATTATTCATTTTCTGGTAAAGAGTATTAACAACCGACTGTGTTCTCATTTTACGAGATGTTATAAAAATGGAAACACTTCAGTTTCTAACAACTTATAAATTTATTGTTTGAAACGTTTCTAGTGATTATACAATTTATTTTGTTCTCTATTAACTAATAAGCTATTATTTTAATACGTAAGTATGAAAATACAGATATTGTAAAGAATATGTTGAAGACGTTAGTTCATTGTGAAAGGAATTTCCAAGGGAAATTTTATAAATAATTATTTTAAATAAGAATCTAACAAACAGGTTAAACACGGGGTTTAAATGATAATTCGTCGTCGTTTCTTCGCCCTTCCAAGTCTTATTTAATACCAACGTTTACAAGAAGTCATGCTGATTTCAACTTCTCGAATCCTATTATTAAGTCACACATTAGCACAATATTAATAAAACTGTATATAAAGATGTGTATTAAACCTTTACGGTACTACAGTTTTGATGTCTTTAAGTATTATATATAAACCTGTTAAAGTTAGAAAATATTTTTAAAAACCTCTAGGAGAAATTCCACATTTAACTAATGATTTCGCAGACACTGCAGTTTATAAAATAACTATATTTTACAAGTTTTTTTTACAAATATGTGCATATGCTCAAAGTATCTTATAAAGGAAAAGCAGAAGTATTTCGTTGTTTGTATTAAAAACTGGTAATACTAGAATATTGTAATTTTTCTAGTTAGTTTTAATAATATAACAAACATTACTGGTGTCTAGCAAATATATTTAGCATTTATATTTTGTGAATGAAGTTTGTTAGAGAAGGGAGAAACATCTGGTAAAAATATTACCAGTAATGCAATAAAAACCGAGAAACAGTTGTAAATACGGAAAATCATACAAATTGGTGTAATAAACTGTAACGGGTGAAAAATTTGTTGTAAACATTAAATTTGTATCAAATGTTTTTGTTGTATAGATTATAAATATGATAAAGTCTTAAAATGTAAATGTTTATCTGGAGTTTTACCACAAATATATTTTTTTCAAAATTTATCTTGAAAGTATGTTACAGCTTTCGAAAAATCTTGCAGAGTTGTGATATTCAAACACGTTTTTTGTTTTCTCTCATTGTAATATTGAAATATTCAGGTTTTTAGCGTATTCAAAACATATGCAGCTTTTGCATAACAGATGGTCAATAAGCTCACCTTGTTCCTTTTTGGTGCTTTAGAAATGATATCTGCTTAACTTGTGGAAGGTATTGGTGTAATTATGGACGTTGAACAAAAATAAATATGACAAAAGTGTCTTTTACAGGCGGGACAGATTTTATGTCGAGGTCATAGTTTCTTCTGTGTCGAATGAGAAAGACCAGTCTAGTTAATACTAGTCGCTATGAATAAGTGAAATGTTTCCCATTAATTAAAATAAGTTTTAAACAGTAATACATAGGATCTCAAGCGACTTTTTTAACTGAGAAAAACGTGTTGAGAGAAGAAAAATAAATTGATCAATTCGTGAGACTAGAATAAAGTAACTGTTTCAATGTATAGGAAGTAAGTATGCATGTTGTATTTTTGTCCTTTCTTTGAATAAAGATTGTTTTGATTTTCTCTCGCTCAGTCTGTTTTATTTGCTTGCTTAAATTCAGCCACTTTAGTTAAACTTATAATTACTGCGTAATTTATCCTGAAAAGTCATCCTGTTGTAAATAATATTTCTCTAATACTCTTTCGAAATATTAATTTAACCTGCGAATACTACATAATTTTGTTGCTGTAACCACAAACCTTTTTTATTACAAAGTGTTATGTTTTTGGTGATGTATGGATTGTCCTTACTTGGACTACTGAGTTAAACAAACTTAAAGAAATGTTTATTACAGAAAGAGTGACATTTCATGTACAGGGAGAGTTTGCCATTAGAGAGAGACACTTGTATATGAGAGATATTATTAACGTTACAAAGATTTCTGAAGTCAGTCTCTCTGCAAGCACAAATTCAGGAAGATCAGTCGACATCTGGTGTATTAAAAGTGGCATTCTCCCAGTAATTACTTAAGTGTAAGAGAAACACAAGCAACTGAAGGTTACTTAGGTAGAATGATATCTGGCGAGTCTGAGACTGCATAGGTTGATCTCTATAGGACTTGCAGGTAGTCGCTAACCAGAGTAACACAATCCTATATCTGGCGAAGACTATCTAAGAAGGACTAGCTAGCTGTGTTATTGGGTGCCAAAGTCAGCTAGTCAGGGTTGTTTCGTAGATGAGACAGTAGGCTTCAACAGGAAAAAATCATGAAATACTGAGGAGTAATGAGAGTGTTCAAACAGGCAATCTTTTAGGTTGGGTGACCATAGAGCACAAAGGAACCTGGGTCGCGCAAGACTTCAAGAGGACCTGCTGAGAGCAAACTCTGCCACCTTTGAGCAAAGATGCCTGGTCTACATTATCAGTTTTGATACTTCATCAGATGTTCTAGTTTACAACCAAGATCTTCAGAATGTATTCCAACAGATACATAAAGCTCTGTTGAAATGACAAGTAGGAAACTTTGTGTTTATGTGTACATTTATTAAGAAGCATTCAACTATTCATTTGATGCTGCCATCAAACTGATCAGTGAGATCACTTAAGTACTTGGCAAAATACTTACTAGAAGTTCGTCTATTTAACAGCATAATTACTTCCAACTTACTGTAAGCCAATCAGTGAGCACATTGCACGAGGAGCATGGTTAATTATCAATAACTGAAAACAAGTTATACTAGATGAAAGTGATAACACTAATTCTTTCTTCACTCTACAAGTAATTAAACTTTACCTTACTTATATCTTAACTTTAATTTAGTAAAAATCATACAAATAATCTTATAGCCTCTGAATTGCAATTAGTTTGGTTATACAAGATCTGCAGTTTAAATCCTCAGCACTGAAGCCTGTCACCGGAGTCATTACTTTATCTTCATCTTTAAATACATAAGACAAAATAATAAACGTTATATTTAGTAAGTGGAATGTGCTATTCCCACTGTGGCATTCGATAGATCCGTCAGAAGCAATGTTCTAACTGACATGAGCTACTCACAGTGATTGACATAGCTATTTGAAAAACACATCATCCTAAACACAAAATAGTGTTTCTAAATTAATAGAGTGAATATAAGCATCTATTGGAAAAGGTCAGCTCATTAACCTTTTAGTAGGTGAGGATCAAGATAAGTGTAAATTATTTTGTAACCTGGATTATTTTAAAACAAAATTTAATGAAACTCATTATCCATAGAAGACTTTATTGAATTTGTATTATTACAAAAAAAACTTTAAATCGTCTGAATATCATTTTATGTTATATAAATACAATAAGAAACCACAATTAATTAAGACTCAGTCTGCAAATAGGATATTAACAGATAACTATTTATTTGTCATCTATGGCCTAGTACGGTAAGGCGTGCGCTTCGTAATCTGTGGGTCGCGGGTTCGCGCCAAACATGCTCGCCCTCCCAGCCGTGGGGCGTTATAATGTGACGATCAATCCCACTTTTCGTTGGTAAAAGAGTATCCCAAGAGTTGGCGGTGGGTGGTGATGACTAGCTGCCTTCCCTCTAGTCTTACACTGCTAAATTAGGGACGGCTAGCAAAGATAGCCCTCGAGTAGCTTTGTGCGAAATTTAAAACAAACAAACTTGTCATCTATGGTAAAGTCTTCCTTATTCCGTATGGTTACACTTGAGTTCTATTTATGAGCGTGGCGAGCTGATTAGGGCTCTTGACCAGCAATCCGAGGGTCGTGGGTTCGAGTTCCTGTCCCATAAAAAAAATGCTCACCCTTTCAGCCCGGAAAGCGTTATAAGGCTACGGTCTATCTGACTGTTCGTTGGTAAAAAAAGTAGCCCAAGAGTTGGCGGTGGGTGATGATGACTAGCTGTCTTCCCTGTAGTCTTTCACTGCCAAGTTAGGGACAGCTAGCGCAGATAACCCTCGTGTAACTTTGTGCGAAATTTCAAATAAACCAAATTATTTTGGAGTTACACTTTCACAATAGCAAATCTTATCTTTGTAGTTAATTCTTTCGTTAATGTATTAAAGTTAATGGAACATTAGTTTTTAATCAAGGAAAATCGGGTAATAGATCTTAAACTATACCTAAATCTGTCTAATAGATCTGTAAGTACCTCGCATTGGTGATTGAACATCCGCGTGCAATTTTGGAACCTTTGATGTTTTTCTCAGGCTGATATCATAAAGAGCCCTGCATTTTCAGTTTAAATCGATGTTTACCTTAAAAAAAACTGGTTTAAGAAAAACTTCTCTTGGAAAATACAATAGATAACATGAGATATACGTATAAAGATAATACGTTAGTCTGTGTACATGTAAAGATATTTGTTGAAGTAAAGCTATGTGCAAGTGAAGAAGAAACAAACAACAAAGAAGTAGGCATCTCACGCCTACCTCACGTGAGACGTGAAGTATGTGTTTACTCACCACGTACAGGTATTACAATATTCAGCTCCAAATATCAAGTCTAAAAAGTAAAAACGTATAGTTCCAGCGTAAAAACTGTTTATTCAAATCCAAAGTTTTGTTTCGGGATTAGAGATATATTATTTTCTTAACCTCAAAGTTGGCATTATGTTTTTAGTTCTGCAGTAAAACATATTGCATTCCGTCCATCAAATCATTAAGCTACTGAATTTTTTTTTTCCTTCTCCTTCTGTCTACCAAAATAAACCCCGGTATTTACCCTAAAACATTTATTAATTTTTCTACGATTTTTATGTGTTTTTGTTGTTATAGTAATAAACATTAGCCATTTCTCACTAAAAAAATAAATAAAACAAAAACCCAGGGTAATGTTTGCAATCCATGTTTTTGTGTAATTAATGCAAATTTTACCAGTCCTCTAATCTGAAGTTTAAGATAAAATTATCTCAAGTGACACAGATGATTCCTTCTGTCGTTAGTAAGAAAGACAAATGTGTGATTTTAATTTTGCTTAGCAGCTGTGAACTTATTATAATATCACCGGTCGTAGTAAAAATCCAGTTTGCAGCCTATTTTTGGTTTAAAAAACAAACATATAACTAACTACTTATATTCGTTTATCATCCAACTTTACATACTTTAACTTCTGGTTTACCTAGGGTTTGGAATGTATCGTAAAACAAGGTAGCCCATAATGCGAAATAAGAATAAAAATATTAGCATGATTAAAGTGTTTGCCCACAAAGGAAGCGCCATTCCTTGATATTCGATGATGACCTCTAGTGGAATAACTGAACTGTTTCCATGACGACATACCTCGAACTGCGAATTATGTGGTGCACAACTGAAAAAGAGTTAACAGAGTAATTAATTACGGAAATAAAGAGAGATATGATAAAGTTTCTTGTGTATTTTTTAACGTTCCAAAAACGCATAACTCTTTAACATCAGCCAAATAAACTGTTGTCCATGCAACAGACTAAACGATAATATTACACTCACCTGACGTAATAAATACTACATTTATTGTTGCTTGTTTGTTTCAATCTTTGCAAAACTGTAGCTTTGAAATTCATTCTTAAAATTAGTTTAATATGTGATCTGTAAAAAAGGTAACACAACATAACTACATTCATGTAAGCATTACGAACTGCTGTCGTTAATTACACTGGTTTACAAAGAAATTGAGGCAAGCACACAAATAGCTGTTTTAACCTAATTTGGGGGTGCTGAATTCAGATGTGAAATCCGTTTTTACTCATCACCTCTAGTTTTTTAAATATGCATACTGTACATAAAGGCGTATATGCATTCAGGGTTAATTTCTAATTTTGTGTGACTTATGTCTTCTTTTTTAGTTATTATGCAATAAATGTAAGTGATAGCATTACATTATATATATATATATATATATATATATATAGCTATATATCAAGACGGATCACCAGTTTCAGGAATCGGAACAAAGACCTTGCTTCATTTTTCGACATGGAAAACAAATGTACCTGGCTTGTTCACTTTTTTTGGTTTGCCACATAATCCTTCAGACTGGCGTCTTTTCATAGACTCTTCCAAGCGAAGTCTCAAGGCTATGCTTTTGCACAACGGGAATAAATATCCCAGCATTCCCACTGCACACTCTGTCCATCTAAAGGAGTTCTATGACAATATGGAGCTTCTTTTAAAGCTGTTAAGTACAACCAGTACCAGTGAAGTTTGTGTGGGGACCTCAAGGTCATTGGTCTTCTTATGGGTATGCAAGCGGGCTTCACAAAGTACTGTTGCTTTCTCTGTCTCTGGGATAGTCGAGCTGTATCCCAGCATTACAAGCAGAAAGGCTGGGGGTCTAGAAGCACTTTCGTTCCTGGCGAACACAGCGTCAAGGAGAATCCTCTGGTTGACATGAAGAAGGTGCTTCTTCCTCCTCTTCACATCAAGCTTGGTTTGACGAAGAATTTCGTGAAGGCCATGGACAAAAATGGTGCTACCTTCCAACACTTGTCTACTATGTTCTCAGGTCTCAGTGCTGCTAAGCTCAAAGAGGGCATCTTTGTCAGACCTCAAATCCGAGAAGTGCTGAAGGATACTGATTTTGAGGAGCTTCTTACCTTAAAGGAACTGAGAGCATGAGAAGCATTTAGGTCAGTCTGTAGTGGCTTCCTTGGTAACACACGCGTACCAAATTACCAAGCCTGTATTGAGAAGTTGCTAAAGACTTATGAGGATATGGGATGCCGAATGTCACTCAAAATTCATTTTCTCCATTCCCACCTCAACTTCTTCCCTCCAAACCTTCAAGCAGTGAGTGATGAGCACGGAGAAAGATTCCACCAAGACATTACGAAGATGGAGAGCAACTACCAAGGCAAGTGGAACCCCAACATGATGGGAGACTTCTGCTGGATGCTCTTGCGTGATCCCGGAGGCACAATACACCAGATCATTTAAGAAAACACACTTCTAACTGTCTGCGGTACTATGAATTGTGTACATTGTGTCATCCAAGTATATTTATTCCGTCAATGTTCTTTATCTATCCTGTTTTATCTGTAATAAGCTGCTGCAACTGTTGAAATAAGCACGTATGTACTCTGTATATACTAAAAGGATACTATTTAAAAGCCAGAAAACTAGAGGTGATAGAGCAAAACTGTTTATAAATTTGAATTCAGCACACCCAAATTAGTAAAAAACACCTATTCACATTCTTGCCTCAAACAAAAATTTTTTTGTAAACCAGTGTTATTAGACTTTATAGAATCTTATATTAATTGTAACATATCGTCAGTTTGTAATTGCTGGTTACAAATAAAATGATCTTTACAGGTTTAGTAAATCTTAGTATTATTTCTTATTATATCCAACTCTTGTAGAAAAAATACTTAATACTGTACAGTACAAAGTAAGACAGTACACTAATAAGAAATAGTAACTAATGTCATTCATAAAATCACAAAAAATAGAGCAAGAAATATATAATTCATTTTTTTCTTATCGTTAAAAAATAATTCGAAAACACAACATATATCACTAACTTATGCTGGACGTCTAATCGTATATATATATATATATATATATATATATACATATACATATATACATATAAAAAACGCTAGACTGTCCAATCACTACTCTTTGTCATTAGGGAACACATATCATGTGGTCGCCATTTCTATGTGTTAAAATTTGAACTGGTAGGCGATGTAAAATGGCAGATTGTGATAGTTGTACGTCTAAATCACGATCCGAAAGAACGAAAGGAACACAGTGCTATTCCGTTAACTGTGACACATGTCGTAACCAAGAATCGATGGCGGAGGGCGTTGCATTCCACAAGTAAGTAAAATATGTTTTTATATGCAATACTAAGTTAAAGTGGGTAATATCTCCGTGATATAGTGGCGACTTCAAGCTGGATGTTTACGTTTAGTTTCAATATATATATATATAGAGAGAGAGAGAGAGAGAGAGAAATATGTGTGTGCTTTTTTTTTGTACGTGTTTCACATAGTAGGCATGAGAACTTTCATTTGAAATACTGCCAATATTAAGAGCTCACATAAGCTGAAACAATGATCTACAACATTGTAATGTTGCCTGCTGGTCAGTCACGTCATACAGAAACGCCGGCACAACATACAAGTTTTGTGTAGATTCAGGTTGACGTTCATTCAATATACCACCTTCCTTAATGGATAAGAGAGGAACTTTAGTCTAATTGGTGACATTATGACTTATCCGAAAAGAAAAACAGTCAAACACAATACTATAAATAGACTCATTCTGAGAACTAAATGAGATATTGAATTTTGTGGATGACCCTTTTAAGTCCACAATTCTTGACCTGTCATTGTCATTATGATACATAAACAGCATACAGGACAAGTGGCCCAAAATATTTTATGTTTTTTAAACAACAAAAAATCACATGAATGTAGCTGTGATATATATAGTGTGTGTGTGTGTTTTTTTCGAACAGCAAAGCAGTATTGGGCTATATGCTGAGTCTACCGAGGGGAAATTAACCACTGATCTTAGCGTTGTAAATTCGTAAACTTACTATTGTACGAGCGCGGGACGATGTATATAGAAGCGTTCTTATAATAGAGTGAACTTAGTTTTACCACAGAACTATGTTTGTAAGTTTACTTATTTGTTTATTTTTGAATTTCGCGGAAACCTTCACGAGGGCTATCTGTGCTAGCCGCCCCTAATTTAGCAGTGTAAGACTAGAGGGAAGACAGCTAGTCATCACCACCCGTCGCTAAATCTTGGGCTACTCTTTTACCAACGAATAATGAGATTGATCGTCACATTACAATGCCCCCACGGCTGAAAGGGTAAGCATGTTTGGTGTGATGGGGATTCGAACCCGCGACCCTCGGATTACGAGTCGAGTGCCTTAATCACCTAGACAACGATGCAAATACTACCGCCCATACATCACAGTACACTCTCGCCCCACATTTCATAGGTGCCCAAAACAAATACAATTTGTGAAATCAAGCTCAATCAACAAAGAAATAGTAATTGCATCCTCGTTACTGAAACCATGATAAGCAGACAGTAATCAAACTATTCTATCCCAATAAATGAATTTTGGTTTTTACGACTCCTCCTATTTCGATAAATAAAGCGTGACATAACAGTCACTGGTTTCCATACAGGTTATATATATGTATATATGCACATGCCTTTTTATGTTGTTCCATTCAATTATAATGTATATATGAAACATCAGATGCATTAGATGTATAAATGTTTTGCACATTGCCGATTGTGTATCTACATGTTCACATGAAAACAAAGTACTGAAGAAATTATCATCACATGAAATAGCAGGCTTTGACTACTGTATAGTTATGAATTGTACATTTAATGGAGAAAATTGTTGATTATGCTGTAGATTTCTATATTTTTGGAGTGTTCCTGAGACTAACCACTGTAGTTTACTGTGCGTTGGAAAGTAAGACTTATATCCTTGGTATTTTTCTACAGAATCATGCTTGTAAACTTTGTGAAATTACTCTTTGGCATGCATTACCCACATGGCCGTTTTCTGAAAAAAAGTTACTGTTCTAATGAAGATAATGTTAGCATTTCATCGAAAATATTTCATTCTGATAAGAAAATAATAATATTATTCAAAATCTTAAACTGGATTTCTCCAATATGATAAATTTACAGCATCATGAAGAATTCTTTAAGAAACTTGTTATGCACATCTGTTAAGCTGCGATAAAAATTGGAGGGTTGTGGCAAATATTTTATTTTCCTATATTTCAAGTCTTTAATTATACTACCTTGAAAAAAATTTAGAGAAAGATTCAGTTCCAAACAGATTTAGGAGTATGTGAAGGGAGGGAAGGAACACATTACCATTCGGTCATTACTCTGTAAAATAGTAGTAAGTGAAGAGAGGAAAGGAGAGTATTACCATTCGGTTGTAACTCTGTAAAATAGTAGTAAGTGAAGGGAGGGATGAAAAACATTACCATTCGGTTCTAACTCTGTAAAATGGTAGTAAGTGAAGGGAGGGAAGGAAAACATTAACATTCGATCATAACTCTGTAAAATAGTAGTAAGTGAAGGGGGAAAGGAGAACATTATCATTAAATCATAGCTCTGTAAAATAGTAGTAAGTGTAGGGAGGGAAGGAGAACATTACCATTTGGTCATAACTCTGTAAAATAGTAGCAAGTGAAGGGATAGAAGGAGAGCATTACCATTCGGTCATAACTCTGTAAAATAGTAGTAAGTGAAGGGGGTAAGGAAAACATTACCATTCGGTCGTAACTCTGTAAAATCGTAGTAAGTGAAGGGAGGTAAGGAGAACATTACCATTCGGTCATAGCTCTGTAAAATAGAATAAAGGAGAATATTTAGAATAGTTTATATTGTTCAAATAATAATAACTAAACTTATTGTTCCAAAAATTATTTAATTTCCAAATACAAGAGAAGTCCAGTTCAACCAATGCTTTCATCAACGTGTGTTATTGGGTTATACTAGTTTTCGACAATTCCACTCCACTTCAGTAACTCTGAACACAGGTTAACCAAAGAGAGACATGGTAGACCTATATCATAGTGAAAAGTATCAAATATACTATTATGCAGTTATATAATGTGGAAAACTGACTAGTGGCCATTGACACTTTTTCTTCATCTATTCGATGTTTAAAGTTTTCTCATTGGAACTAATAAGCACGCTCACATCAGCAGCATATTTGAGCATTACCAAATGTACTGTCTTCAGATCTAGTAGTAGTTGTACAGTATATGTAATGCATCATTGATGATATAGGTTTAACGATTTGTTTTACTTCTTTTGGACTTCATGTTGTGTACATATATATATGCATATTTGTCGGTTTTTCTCAAGCACGTGTATCAATTTTTGCCAGAAATGTTCAATTATATCCTAGTGAATTTTATTATATTTATAGCAAAACGTTTCTTAATTATATTTTTTCACTTCAATTAAAAAGGTTGAATGTTTGAAGGTGGAGATATATAAATATTCTTCACCACCTCCTTATTAGCAAGAATATTATACATATAATTTACCAGATTTCTAGGTTTAGATGGAAAACGCTTATAAGTTGTGAGGTGAGATCACCTTGCTATTGTCACTTTGAGTGACGAGCTCTGAAAGGTCGACAGATATCAATGATGGCTACTCATGCATGTCAAAAATCACGTGGCTTACAATGGATGTTTCTATCTATATCTATACGTATGTTTAATGTAATTCAATAAACTAACTCTCCGTTGTAGTCACAATGACTAAAAGTATCTACGACACTGGACACTGAGTTATTTACGCTGTATTCACCAAAGGGATCAAACCCTGAATTTTAGATATTATCTATTTAAAAGAATGTTAATTGGTCAAACTGCATATTATTTTACATAATATTTCTATGAATATTTAACTAAACAGGTAAACATTGTTTGTGCTGCACACTTTGCCACAGTTTATTCAACCTTTTTATTAGCACTAAACCTGCCCCATAATGCAAGTCAGTGTATAAACGTCGAGTCAGATGCATACAAGTGCTTCACTGTAATTCTTAAAACCGACTGCAAATACTTATATACATATTCATAAAAAAAAAGAGAAGCTATTCCACCTTTAATGATACTTTTGGTAATCTTGAGTTCGATATTCGAAAATGTGCAAAGTCACACAAAGAATATTTACGTAGTTTTATATGCCGTGTTTTTCGGTGTATAAGGCGCACTTTTTCCCCTTCAAAAAAGGGGTCTCGACCTCCTCCTGCGTCCTATACACTGAAGGTGAAAAAGTTTATACCTCCCCTGGCATATCGTATCTTGTACATACAGCAAGGACTAGGGTCTAGCGCGATCAACCTTCACACTTCCCTTCTTTTTTTTCTTCCCCAAAGTGTGGAAACTGTAATAAAGGTAGTTAAAAAATGTGGTGTGAGAAATTGCTTTAATGGTACCAGAGATGATATTGTTTGAGGATAAGTGAGAGTGAACTTTCAGAACTTGTTTTCAGTGAATTCAGTGATGCAAATGAATATTTTGAAAGTTTTCATAATGAATGAACAATGTTTTGATGTAAATGTATGAAACAACCGTATTTTATTGTATTATAAACACTACTTTTGAAGTATTCTAAAGAATAATAAAAAATATGCTGATGTTGAACAAATAATTAAGTGATAACTGTGAAAAAAAGGTTTTTTTTCTCTGAAGATAGCCTTGAAAACAGAGGTGCGTCCAATACATCGAAAAATACGGTAATTATTAGTTATGATGCATGTTATACTTAATGTAATTGAAATACAAAAGATATTAGTAATCGGAAACCTACCGTATAGATGAACCTCCACCAAACTCTACTATCTGCATGTTATTAACAGCATAATAAAGGATAGAGAAGTACTTCAACCATAGTAACCAGGAAGGAATAGTCTTTGCATAGAAACCACCAAACAACATGGTTGATAACGAATACAGAGCCGATACAGTGACTGACACTTCAAGATCCACACACAGCGCTCCCACAAGGATCCCTACGCTCTGGAAGGAAACAAAATACAAGCATTATGTACAGTCCTCAGTCTCTGGTAGACAATGTGCAAATTCGCGGAATTATGTTCTGTTATTGGAACTAGAACTGTAAATGCTAAATGAAAATATACTCAGATTTTTTTGCAATATATCATTAACAGTATTAAAACTGTAGGAATTACAGATAAATCTCATTGAATTTGTTAAGATTCTTACAGGAATGTTCGCTACTCCACTCTTTAGATGATAACAGAATGTGAATTACCCATACTTGGTTAGATTTGGATAAGGCCCGGAGTGGCCAGGCGGGTTAAGGCGTTTGATTCGTAATCTGAGGGTCGCGGGTTCGAATCCCCGTTGCACTAAACATGCTCACCTTTTCAGCCGTGCAAGCGTTATAATGGGGTGATTAATTCCACTATCCGTTGACAAAAGAGTAACCCAAGAGTTGGTAGTGGGCGGTGATGACTAGCTGACTTTTCTCTAGTCTTACACCACTAAATTAGGGAGGGCTAGCGCAGATAGCTTTCGTGTAGCTTTGCGAGAAATTAAATAAACAAAGATTTGGATAATATTAATAAAAAAAATTCCTGGTTATAAGTTGTTTAATGCGAATAGATTTTTCTTATTTTATCAAGATAAAATAAGAAAGGTTACCTTGTTGAGCGTTAATCAGATTATTCAAACGATTGTTCTTGTGTTCTGTTCTTAGATTATACGATTAGAAGACACATGTAATATTTCAAAAAGAAGGTTTAGATCCAATTAAACAATTTACTTTTCTAACAGAGTTATTGCTTTATTGCAGTTTAAGAGAGGAATCGATAATTTCATGAAAGATAAAAGGTGGATTTAAATGTTCACCTTTCTCAAGGGTGGGTGTGCAAGAACGGTTTTAAAAAACCAAATACAAATTGAGTACATTATATTAAAACGATTTTGAATATCCAAACCAAAATGTCACATGGAAATCACAGCGGATATCAAGCCTCTGTAGAATAGAATGTATCAGACCAACATTTAATTATTATTTAGTGTTTCTTAGGAAATGTGATTCAGAGTGACATGTAGCAGTCCTTTGCGACACCAAATATCCATAGAAATACTTTGCACTGAATGTTATTGGAAAATAAAGGAATATGGATCAACTTGAGTTACCAAGACTATCCAGAAAAAGATCTGCGAAAAACTGCACCAACACTGATAAATAACGTGCGGTATCATCTTATAACATATGGAAATTCACTAACACAAAGATTAGAGGCAAAAGCCATCCAAGTGTCCGAAGTAACAACAAACAGCATAGTCAAAAATGTTTGGTTTGTTTGCAATTTCGCACAAAGCTACGCGAGGACTATCCGTGCTAGCCCTCCCCATTTTAGCAGCGTAAGACTAGAAAGAATGCATCTATTCATCACCACCCATTGCCAACTCTTGAGCTACTCTTTTACTAATTAATAGTAGAATTGACCGTCACATTACAACGTACCCATGGCTCAATGAAGCAGGAGAAGAAAGTTCTAACCTCTGAAAAATTAAGGTTATCAGTATTTTGTACTCGGAATAAAAACAGAAAACTGGACATTTTCTAAATAAGTAAAACAATGTGAGACTTGTATTTAATAAGTGAAATAATAAGCACTTGTTATAATAGGATATATATTTCTGTCTTTCCTGTACAAATGATTGATCAATAAGTATGTTGATACAGGTGAATATATTTAGAGAAAAAATCATACGCAGGTTGAAAATATGTATAATTGCTTCCAAAATTTCCAGACGAAAACGGTAAAATAGGATAAAATTCCATTACTTCAGTAGAAAGGTTACATAACATGAGGTGTTAATACGCATCTTTTCTCACCTGAATAATGATATGGTTGTG
The DNA here is from genome assembly GCA_011833715.1 of Carcinoscorpius rotundicauda. Taxonomy (NCBI): domain Eukaryota; kingdom Metazoa; phylum Arthropoda; class Merostomata; order Xiphosura; family Limulidae; genus Carcinoscorpius; species Carcinoscorpius rotundicauda. The sequence goes on along the minus strand of CM022405.1, from coordinate 24,760,125 downwards.
GTTAATCACGAAGGCTAGCTGCTATAACCGTCCCTAATTTAACAATGAAAGCTTAGAGGAGAAGCAGATAGTCATTACTACCAACCGCCAACTCTTGAGACTACTCTTTTACCAACAAATAGTGGAAATAACTGTTATATCATAACGATCTCACTACTAAAAGGGCATATTTGGTGAAACGGGGATTCGGACCTGCGCCCCTCAGACTGCGAGTCAAGCGCCTTAATCACCATGAGATGGAAAAGGCACCGTAAAAACGAAGATATATTTGCACACTCTTACAACAATATTGTATAAAATAAATAAGCGCCACACGCGAAATAAGATTAATTTTCTAACCTGGACTATAATAGTGTTGATAAGAGAAAAACAAACACCAGAAACACAGTAAACATTTTGTTCCTACCTGAGCAACGACAGTATTGAGGAACAAAAATCCCCACAGGCACAAGAAAGTCTGAGGATCATGTAACCCTAACATCGAATAAGAGATGAAATGGAACACTGACAGAAGAATAACAGTGAGAGGAAATTCTCCAATCATTTTAGCCAAGCAATAAGCCGACAGTCTGTAGGTATGAGACTCCCTTTCTTTGTTCATCACTTTCCTTTCAAGCGAAACTGTGAAAAAATAAGAATAATTTTGTACCCACCAAATAAAATGCTGTGGAAATTCATTTAAGCCTTCTAGCACCAAAATTACAAATTCACATTTTAAATAATTTCTTCAAAGTTTTGTAGAATATTACTTTGTAGCATAAAGCTCCTTTGAAAATATTAACTTTAACTATATCTCTGTGATATAATTGTTCCTTCATATATTGTTGTTAATATTATAAAATTAGTGAAATAGCTAGAACTATTAAAATTAATAATATAAATTAAATCAACTAAATCTCGTTATCCAGTTGGTAGAAATAGTTTAGGAAAAGCTCCTACTTAAGATATTTGTTTGCAACTTCATTAAGCCGCTTTTCATAATTCAGCTTAAAGTGTGTTAGTTATTAGCTTGAAACTCAGAGTGAGGGCCACAGCGACTTTCAGTTTTTGTATAATTATTATCTTTTATTACTTTGAATAAATTATTTAATAGTTAATCCGTATATAAATTAAATTATTAAACATTATTCATCAAGATTAAACTGTTTTGTGTCTCATTAACATTTTAAAGAAGCCATAATAGATTTAAAATAGCTTGAAATAATTTCCTAAAGTATGTGTTTGTGTTTTCTTGTTTAGCAAAACCACGTCGGGCTATCTACTGGGCCACAGAAAGGAATCAAACCCCTGATTTTAGCGTTGTAAATCCGAAGACATACCGCTGTACTAGCGGGGGGCTTCTTAAAGTATCAATAGATGTATAGAATCTCTATTAGAACGTTCAACAAATTTCGGTGAATACTTCCTCATGGTTAATTAACAGAATTTTCGACGCTGCCAGTAGGATCTGATTATCCATGCTTTAAAGGGTTTATAAAATACGATTATTCTTTTAATTAATTCTTAACTATTAATCAACAGAGTATTTTAAAATACAACTTTTAGCCACGTCCACAAGTAGTAATCAAACTGTTGATGTTCGTAAGGTGTTATTTCTTTATCTAGTACCTAATAACTGATCACCAGTTTAAAATCGCGACTGGTTGAGGTAACTTTCCTGAGTTAAACGCTTCTTGAAGTCTGGTTGAAAATTAGATATAATTTCTATAACTCAATTAATAACCTTAGTTTTTTATAAATAATTAATTTATAAAATAAGGTACTCGCGGTGTTTAGATTAAGTTGATTAAGAATAAACATTTTATTTAACTTATTCTCCGATTGTTATTTTGTTATATATAGTTCAACGGAGTGCCGTTTATTTGACTATGAAGTATTCTCAATGTAAAAATAAAAACGTTGAAGAAATATAAATAATCTATGATTAATATTGGAAACTTTTATCGCTAAAACTAAATAAAACAAATATATACTTACATGAAGTAAGAGCCCCAAATAGAGCAAATAGCATCCAATAGGTTGTAGTAAAGAACATCTAGACATAATGAATATACAATTAAACTCGAAACTTTATGTCTTTTATCATTAAACATGCATAAAATAACCACCTTTGTCTCCAGAATGTAACTATAACAGCTCAATATTTCGCTATCATAGTGTCGTCAGAAGCTATTGATTTCCTACCAGTTCACTAATCCACTAATTTAGATTCAACTGGATTAGTGAATTGATAGGTAAACTATACTTCTTAATGAAATTGTAATAGCGAAATATTAAGCTAATAGAATTAAAATTCTGAAGATATAGGTCGTTATTTTATTTATGTTTCTAAAAATGTTTCGTAATAAACCGCATTTTGCGTTAAACAAATTTAAAAATAATTTGGTCTTTTACCATTATATCCCTACTATCCTATAAAACAACTAAGTCAGCGGGCTAATACTGATGAATCATATTCACTATTGTTTACAAAATTAGCGTGTGCATACAATAAGACACACACAGCACAAACATGATAGGTACCTCGAAATGTCAAATAGCACAGGAACGAGAGGTTGTCTAGAATTGTCAAGTGGTATAGGAATTATGGATGGCCAAGTAATGAAAAGTGTTTTGGGAATAACAAATGGCCTAAGAATGACTTATGGCCTATAAAGTTTGTAAAATATACGTTTAAATAAATTGTGTAGTGGAAAAGGAATATCTTTAAAGTAGATTTACGCCTAAGAAGCATACGAACTTTTAAAAAATGTCTCTGTATGTTATAAACGTGTGAAAAATTAAGATGCTGCTGGGTTAATGAAAGAATAGAGTTTGTAGTTGTAGAAATCTTTGTCATGTTTTGAGTAAGGGAATTAGAACTGTGTGTGTGGTATACGATATATATATGTGTTACTTACAGGCATAAACTCCCAAGAGACTGAATATATTTGAATAAGAAAAGTTAGGGTTTAAGATCTGTATGGGACTTGTTTCTTGTGTCACTGTCATCTGAAGAGATGTTTAATCATCTCAGATGCTTAATTTGCTATGTTTACGTCTTAACATCACTTTGAAGATTTTCAATGTTCAGAGAAAAGTTCGACAAAACTAGTTAATATATAAAAAGAAAAGCACAATAATTTTACATTGGTCTTCCTTTTAGTGTGAATGTAGTGTCACTAAACGATGTCAGTAGCACAAGTGTTTTACACTAGCCTTCCTTTTAATCTGAATTCATTGTCTCTATCAGATTTCAGTAACACATCTGTGTTATATGGAAAGCAACATGCTAAGGAAGTTCGGTAAACAAACACAGTGTAACGGATTTACTGTTATAAATTTATTTCAATATACACGTGTACTTAGTTCGATGCACGTGACGTATATTGTCGAATGTATATTGCGCAATTCCCGCTTGTTTTCTAAATTTGTAAAAGATTCTCTAAAGCAAGAAAGCTCGAGATTCTCGTGTGATTGGCATATAAAAGTAAATAGCCGAGAGACTGTTATTATTATTTGTCAGCTACAGTCAGTATACTATAAGCCTTAGAAGCTATAATTGTGAATAACGCTTATTAATAAGAAAATTACAGAATTTGACCAAGAACGTTTACATATTTCGAACATTCCAAACCGTTCAACTTCAGTAAATTAACTTCGGGCGTTAGTATTTCGACGAGAACATTAAATATCTTCACTGGTAAAAAGCCAACGACGTAAGGGCAGCCAAACTAGTTAGCTTAGGCAAGGTGTGACAATATTAACTCAGAATTAATTTGTTCGTTGTGTATCTTGATCGTTGATAAAATATTGAGTTTTAGACCGAATATAAGACTCAGTATTATCTGTAAGTTGTATTATCTGTTGTATATAAATCATCATTTACGAGGTCTGTTCAAAAAATACGCGGACTGACGACATAAAATAAAATGTACTTCATTTAGAAGTTACAGTTCTGGGACCCCTTCAAAGTACTCTCCTCCCCAACGCACACACTTATCCCAACGGTGTTTCCACTTGTTGAAACAGTTCTGGTACGCTTCTTTTGTAATGTCCTCCAGCTCCTTCGTCGCATTTGCCTTAATCTCGGGAATCGTCTCAAATCTTCCACCTTTCAAGGGTCTTTTGAGTTTGGGGAACAAGAAAAAATTGCAAGGAGCAAAGTCAGGTGAGTAGAGGGGTGGGAAAGAACAGTAATCGAGTGTTTGGCCAAAAACTCACGAGTTCTGAGGGCTGAATGGGCTGGAGGGTTGTTGAAAAACCAGTCGCCACTCCTCCACATTTCTGGCCTTTTGCGACGGATGGCGTCCCTCAGACGATTCCAAACTTCAATTTAGTAAGTCTGGTTCACTGTAGAGCCTTCAGGGAGGTACTCGTGGTGAAAAACACCCTTAGCATCGAAGAAAACTGTCAGCATCACCTTGACCTTGGATCGAACTTGGCAAGCTTTTTTGGGTCTGGGGGATGTTTCACCCATCCACTAGGTCGATTGGACCTTCGTTTCAGTGTCATAACCATAAACTCATGATTCATCACCTGTTATGATTCTTGATAAGAAGTTTTCATCTTCTTCTGAACGATCAAGCAGTTCCTGACAAACCTGGACGCGATGGGCTTTTAGTTCGTCTGTCATCAGGCGTGGTACAAATTTCGCAGCAACGGTGCATTTTCAATTTTTCGGTCAAAATCTCGTAACAAGATCCAACTGATATCCCACACTCTTCAGCAAGCTCCCTGACAGTCAGACGTCCATTTGCCCGCACCATGGTGTTGATTTTGTCGACGTGTGGGTCGTCAGTTGACGTGGAAGGACGTCCAGGACGCTCATTATCTTCAATAGACTGTCGACCATCCTTAAAACGTTCATGCCACTTGAAACATGCCGTACGTTTCATAGCAACATCACCGTAAACCGTGTTAAGCATAGCAAAAGTTTCAGTTGCAGATTTTCCAAGTTTAACACAAAATTTCACAGCAAGTCGTTGCTCCTTCAGGTTATTCATTCTGAAATCCGCCAAACGAAAAATTCGCACTTCACTTAAAACCGCCTAGCTAATACACAAATAAAGATATCTGCAATCGAGAAATGGCGTCGTATTCAGCTGATCTGTGCGAACCTAGCGACACCAAGCAGATTCCCCTGGAATCAACTGGAGCCGCTCAATTCAAACAGTCCGCGTATTATTTGAACAGACCTCGTATAATAATTACTTTTTAATACGAGTTGTTGTGAAATATATTGTTGTTTGTATATTAAATATATTTATGTTAAGAATGAAAATAGTGTTTATTAATGCTGTTGAAAAATATCATAAATTTGATACATATTAATATTCAATCAACTTCTAAATTCAAATTCCCGGTTATTTGAAATTGTAATACGTATCATATCATAATAAAACGGAGACTCGTCCAAGATAAATTGTAATACGTAACAATAGGAATGAAAATTTTCGAATTAATTCGGAACTATTTATTATCCCCTGAAATCGCATTTTAAAAAAAAGAACTGTTATGTTGTATTTATGTGTTACGTCCAAACGTAAACATTAAGAACATTTTCACTGGTTAGTTTAGAAAATGAAACAAACAAACAAACTATATCTGCATTTCTCATTACTTGAGATCAATATATATTAAATAAAGGTAGTAATTCTAATGTTGCGGTATTTTTTTGTTTCATATCGGGATCTTTCTAAGTGAAAATGACTGAAGTAGAAACAAAAAATAACTTCTCATGTTTTCTCAGTTATAATGAGGTAAAAAAAAACCAAAGCCTACCCATCCTTGAATATCAGAGAGGTTAGTTTCCGTTCTTTCCATTTGAAACCACAGAAGCCCACTCACAAGTCCCACTCCAATGGTTTGTATCCAGTTCAGGTTAGAGAGCATTCGACCTTGAGCTTCTTGAAACTTCCTTCGAGACAACACTTTTAGTTGAGTCCAGAAACACGTAGGCCACTTCTCTACCTCTTCAGGAAGATAAACTTCGCTGCTAAAAACAGAGCTGTAAACGTCGGACGAAGAAGATACTCCAGAATCTCCAACATCATCTATTTTTTGTATTTATAGAGGAACTTGTTATTTGTTGATAAGTGACGTAGAAGCTTTATTTCATAAATGTTATACGAGCAGTAATACACGTCAATATCACTACTTTTCTAGTCCAATGAAATACAATTATAATATGAAATATGGTTTGTTGTAATATAATGTTATTATATTTTTCAATGTAATACTTTTATAAACATCATGATGTGAAACGTTTATCTAAACTCACCTATAGGATCTGTTAAATGGGGCAGACCAGACATAGAGGAAGTCCTTTCAATAGTGCCGCGAAATTCCTTCAGCTCACTGCCCCACAAAATAGAATGAATGTGATACTTTGACTTAGAAAACCCAAAACCTGACTTTAATACTTAAAATGAAGATATAAGAGAAAATTAAATCTTATGACCACAGAAAAACTAAAATAAAATAAATGAAAACTTAAAAATTTTTGTGTTTAGACCGACATGGATAAACAAGTTTACATAATAATTATAAAGAAATTATTATATTATTTATATAACCAGACTTAAAATGGTTGATTTTTTTAAAAACAATTACAGTTTAATGGAGAATAAAACACATGATATTTAACAACTTCAGTAACAAGACAAAAGATGTGCGAGTTTTTGTTTGATTAATTATAGTTGAAGTTTACACTGCTGTTAGTTAAACCAATCGTCAGAGTAGGCTAGCGCGTTCTGCAAAAAGAAAACTGTAGCCTTATCAAAATGTTAAAAAAGAGCATGGACTGAAAGGTAAGCAAAATGATACCAAACGCCTTTTATCTCGTTTTTTTAATTTTCATAATGTGTTCAATTACAGCTAAACTAAATTTATTTACTGCTATTGCAAAATATTTAATACACAGCATAAAGTAACTTATGTATCTTTCAGTATTTTCAGAAAACGTCTACCTGAAGTTTGGGGCAGCTTTTATAAGCTTCTTTCGTATTTCCGGGCTTTTCTTTACTTGTTCAACTGCACGGTAAGAGAATTTGTAAAGACTTTAGAAACTGACATGTTAGAAAATAAAACTTGATAAATAGTTTTATACTTTCAGTGATGTCGAGAAACCCACTTGTTGAGAATTTTATATGCAAAAAACGGCTCTTTTGGGCTCAGAAAACACTTCAAATAGAAGAGCGAACAACGTTTCGACCTTCTTCGGTCATCGTCAGGTTCACAAAGAAAGAGGTAACTGGCCGGAAGCTGACCACATGTTTGGAAGGGGTTGTATAACTGAGTGTCGCAATTAATTAATATTAATCTATTAATATTATAGATAAAATTATATATTCAAACATCAAACCGCGCCCTCTACATTGCGACACTCAGTTATACAACCCCTTCCAAACATGTGGTCAGCTTCCGGCCAGTTACCTCTTTCTTTGTGAACCTGACGATGACCGAAGAAGGTCGAAACGTTGTTCGCTCTTCTATTTGAAGTGTTTTCTGAGCCCAAAAGAGCCGTTTTTTGCATATAAAAGTTTTATACTTTGTATGTTAACAACATTAAAAATATATTTCAAATCCTGATTGTGCCATCGATGTCCAAATAGAAAGTATAACTCAGACATTTTAATCAGCAATTATTCGGACTTTATATAAATACACAAACTAACCAACAAGACATCCTGGGGCAGTTCTAACTGTTATCATTCTCTCAAGTGATTTTAAGTCAAGATATTTAAGCATTATTCATTGATTTTACATTAATTTAGGAAAGTTCTGTACACTTCAACTACCTTCAATACCCATAAATAAAATATCTAGAATATGGTTGAAAAAATTATCTATTGATTTATAAAAATCGACTTAGAAATTCTTTTCGCAGACAACTTGCATATGATGAAACAGGTTTAGTATGTTTGTTTGAGGCGCTTTATCGCCATATTGTCGTTTTTAGAAGCAACGGTCAATATAACTAGAGACGTCATTTTTAAATAAAACAAATCTGAAATCGTAACTCTCGTCAATTTAAAATACCCAATCTCATCATAATTTTCAAAAGAGAGATAGAAAAACAATTCTCACTGATAAAGTCTGCAGGGTTATAATGAGGATTCATGTGTAATCCAACGTGACAGAAAAACTCGAAAATCCCTCCTGTAGGTCCAAAGAAAGCGACCTAACAACATACTGATAAATTAACATAAAGTATAACAAGTGTCTCATAATTAAACACTAAAAGCCTAAATCATTTCTAGAAAAGTAATCACGTTTGTGGGATTTTAATTAGTGGGTAAAGCCTCAACGTATGTTTCAATCAGAAACCGTATTAATGTGGCATTATCTCGTATTATGTTATCTTACTATATATTCGTCATAAATGAAATATACAAGAATATCGGTAAAAAACAAAACGTTACGTGATAAAAAATCGTAAAAATGAAAAATAATATCATTTTGATATTAAATACGTGTAAAAGTTTAAAAATTACCTTATCGTAATGAAAACCAACAGATGTAGAACTTTAAAATAATCTTATTTTTGGGAGAGAAAAAAAGAAAGTAAGAATTTTAAAAAAGTTGTGAAATTTCAATTTTAAGCATATTAATAATGACCTTAACAGTACAATAAAAAGTTTATACATAGTAAGGTTTTATTCGGATGACAAATGATAGGTACTGAAATTTAGCATAACTGAATAATTTTATGAACACTTAAGTGATGAAACTTACTTGACCGTCAGTTAATAAAAGCAGACGATCAAACATGTGGAAAATCTGGCTTGACGGCTGATAGAATGTAACAACAATAGTTTTATGCTCTTTTCGTGCGTAGTTCTTCAAAATAGACATAAGAGAGAGGGCAGCACCGGAGTCAACGCCCGATGTTGGCTCCTGTACATAATTACGAATATCCGTCTGTTTTTACTTTATCATGACGGTTCAGAGAAATTATGTACTTGCTAGAACAGATTTTTAAAGCTAAATGATTCACAGAACTTACAAATATCAAATGTCTTAAAAGATGACATCTCGTGTTAAAATAAAATTGATTTATTTCATATTTCTAAGATATTTTAATACAAGTATGAAATAATATTCTATTACAATTTGTCAGACATACACTATTCAGTAACGTTTCTGTATAAAAACAGTAACCATTTGTACATTTAAAATTACTAAAGTAAAATCACATAGTCGTAATTGTGAAATTTACAGAAAAGGTATTGTTTATGGTAAAAAGATTTTATAAACGTAATTCTAAAAATGTACAACTTTTGAAGATTCGCATCTCAAAGCTACTGATGAAAACTACAAATAACTTTTCACCAACATTACATATGAACTCCTAGGAAATTGTTCCTTCGCAGCTCATAAATGTTTTATTTTATTGTAAACTGTTTTAATTAATTCAAATATTTTCTTCCTTGTAGATTTGTTTTTTCATTGTAAATGAAGCTGACAAAGTATTATTCTGTGGCTTTAAAAACTTTTCTTTCAAAGAAGAAAGAGCTGAGAAATTTTCGGCACGAATTATCACATACGTTTTGTTATACCAAAGTTCGAGAATGTTCGAAGTTTTGGTTATTTTAAAATGAGTAAATTCTTGTGAATTTTATCTTTTTTAGTGAAGCTTACAGCATTTTATAAATATGCTTTAAAATTCTTTAATTAAGTTAGTTATTTGTTTGCGAAGCACAAAGCTACACAATGGACTATATGTGCTTTATTCACCACAGGTGTTTTTTAAAACACTTACAATTGAATCACCAAGAGGCACGTTCATATTTAGTATTCAAGTTCATTTTTATTTTACAGCGATTTTAATAATTTATGGACAATTAATGTATTTTGTAGCATTAGGTATATTAATCTATATATATATGCACACATAATTTTTAACTAACTACCATAGTCAGATTTAGACAAAAGGATGTATTAAACTATTTGAAAATTATGTTATTATCTTGTCAGTTTAATTTCGTTGACACTGCTGTTTGGCTTATACTACTTAAACTACGTTATTAACTTTCGTTTGTCTGTTTATTTATGTAAAGAAGGTAATGAAGTAAATGCATAATTCTAAAATGCCTTAATGACAGTCGTCCCTACGGAGTTGAAACCAATGTTTTAAGTAAACAATACTACACAGTGTTGAATTTTCTATTCAATACACAGTAGACACATTTAATAGTTCTAACGTAAGGACATCTCATGTCAGTGATAATTCATGAAGTTGAAACAGTTCTAACGTAAGGACATCTCATGTCAGTAATAATTCATGAAGTTGAAACAGTTCTAACGTAAGGACATCTCATGTCAGTGATAATTCATGAAGTCATGTAATAGTTCTAACGTAAGGACATCTCATGTCAGTGATAATTCATGAAGTTGAAACAGTTCTAACGTAAGGACATCTCATGTCAGTGATAATTCATGAAGTCATGTAATAGTTCTAACGTAAGGACATCTCATGTCAGTGATAATTCATGAAGTTGAAACAGTTCTAACGTAAGGACATCTCATGTCAGTGATAATTCATGAAGTTGAAACAGTTCTAACGTAAGGACATCTCATGTCAGTAATAATTCATGAAGTTGAAACAGTTCTAACGTAAGGACATCTCATGTCAGTGATAATTCATGTAGTCATGTAATAGTTCTAACGTAAGGATATCTCATGTCAGTGAATTTATGAAGTCATGTAATGGTTCTAACGTAAGGACATTTCATGACAGTGATAATTCATGAAGTCATATAATAGTTCTAACGTAAGAACATCTCAAGTCAGTGATAATTCATGAAGTCATGTAATAGTTCTAACGTAAGGACATCTCATTTTAGTGATAATTTATGAAGTTATCTGACAAGTAATTTTTAACCTAAAGAATAACTCTGTACGACATAATCAGTTTCTGATTGTTGTTGTCTCAAAAACAGGAAGGGAAAACATGAATGTTTTACACATGTTTTCATCTAGTGTTCATGTAGTCTGGAATATGAGTCATCCTGAGTCTAGATAAAAAATAAGAAAAGTCTCGCTTATAAATACTTAACTAAAATAATAAAACAGTGAAAACATGAATCATGTGAATTGAGTGTGGGGTTTGACTCACTCGTATTTGTTATCTTTTTACTCACATAATATGTACTTAATTAATCTAAGTCAGTAGGCCAAATAAAGTCGAAATCCAGGTTGAATTTCTCGTGATAGATAGAGCGCAGGTAGTTGTTGTTTTGAATTAAGTACAAAGCTACACAATGGGCTATCTGTGCTCTGCCCACCACGGGTATCGAAACCCGGATTTTAGCGTGTAAGTCCGCAGACATACCGCTGAGCCCCTGGGGGGCAAGCGCAGGTAGTAGCCCAGTAGCTTTGCACTAAACACATCATTTCTTTGTACTGTATGCACTGTATTGCACAGTGTCCGTCTTAACAGTTTATAGAGAATAAGCTGTTTGTTCTCAAGTAGAACTTTCACTTAATATACGACACCAGCTTACCATAACGGACTATTTGGCTTATCAAACAACATAAATTCAATTAATGATACCTACGTCCAGTAACATCATAGATGGGTTTCTAAGTAGCTCACATGCAATGCTCATTCGTTTTTTCTCACAACCAGACAATCCTCGCTTCATCTCGTCTCCAATTCCTAAAATATACAAATTTCGGTTAATAATGCAGGGGAAATCATAATATGAGTGTGTGTATATGTATATATATATATCCAGAGGTATTAGTGTATATGTGTACATATGTAAGTATAGCTCTCCATTTGGAGAATCCATGTGTTAAGTACAGTTGGTTGTATTTTGTTTACGGCACTTCTTACACGTGCTAACACAGTTTCCTTCAGCCGAAAACGACATGTGGCCATTGACATATTTCTTAGAAAAGAAATGTGAAAATGAAAATTAATTCCGTTATGTTTACCATTTGTCAATTATAATTTAAATACTGCTGTCTATCGTCTTCTTTGACATTTAGTTCAAATAGTACAAAAAGAAAGGGGCAGTAAACGTGTCTAAATATCTTATATTATCCAATTTAATTCCTCAGAAGTAGGCCCGGCATGGCCAGGTAATTGGGGCTATTTACTTGCAGTCCGAGGAGGTCCAAATCCCTGTCACACCAAACACGCTCGCTCTTTAAGCCTTGGGGGCGTTATAATGTGACGGTCAATTCCACTATTCGTTGATAAAAGAATGACCCAAGAGATGAAGGTATGGGAAGTGATGACTAGCTGCCTTTCCTCTAGTCTTACACTGTTAAATTAGGGACTACTAGCACTCTCTTATAGCTTTCCACGAAATTAAAAGTAAACTAAAAACCAAATCTTCAAAAGTTATCAGAAGATGAATGAAAAACATACAAATGGTACTGAATGACCTTTATATCTCGGTAACCGCTACTTGTGTATATAATAAAGATTTTGAAAACTGTACTTAGGTTCCTCTTGGAACGTCATAATCCTAAGAGTTTTTAAATTCCACATTTGGTAGACAAAAACTACAAGTACACGAGACAGCCCTTAAAGGATATACTGATATTAAAACACTGAGTATAATAACTCAGTGTTATTCAACTAGTTTACAGAAAAAGAAATTCAGACTATCACAGATATTACAACAAAAATGTCAACAGGGAGTTGGTCACTGTGGGAATATCGAACTCAGACCTTCCAGTACTGAGATTAAGCTGGGAGTTTTGCAGTGAAATATTTTAATTCTGGCAATAGCATTGTAGTGAAATCCAACAGCAGGAAATGGTCGGTGTGGATGTAGAATCGAATTGAAATCTACTACTAGAAGAAATGACAGTGTACTGGGAATACTGAAGTGAAAACTATCAGAAATAAATCGTGCAAAGCCTTGTCAGGAAAATCTATGTGTATCGTGCAATGTGACACTTTGATGTCGAAACTAGTGTTTATACTAGTTTAAAACAACAGGACTAAATACATATAACTGAAATGTGCACTAAATAACAACAAAGAAAATGTAGTAAAAACAGGACTTGCATAAGGCAATTACTACACTTAAAGATCCATGTGTGTACTCAAAACAGGAACCAGGAAAACAAATACTTTAGACTTCATATTTAAGGAACGTGGTCCTACCACTCTTTCTTCTTTATATGTATAAGTACACCCATAATTAATTAATTTAAATATTTACTGTGGACAAATATTCAAAATAATGTAATTAATAACAAGCAAAAAAACCTTACTGGCTAATTGCCATCCATCTATGATTAAAATATCCATTTTTGATGAAAAAATATCAAAGTAAATCAGGAATCAATAATTAAAAATGGATACGTACTAGTGTTTAGACATTGTCTGAGTTCCAAGACATCGATAATATGTTCTACTTGGGCCATCTTCTCATGACATTTCATGGCGTCTGGTAGATGAAGTAGAGCAGAGAACTAAATGGAAAATTTCCAGCAAATGTAAACAGCAAACATATAAAAATGAGCTCAGATATATAAGAAACACACAAGCTGAAACAATTATTTTAAAGTCATGTTACCAAAATACATGTCCTCCGCTAGTACAGCAGTAAGTCTTCAGATTTACAACTCTAAAATCAGGGGTTCGATTTTCCTCGGTAGACTGAGCAGATAGCCCGATGTAACTTTGCTGTAAGAAGACATACACATACACCAAAATACAATTGTTTGTTTTGAAGTTTGGCGCAAAGCTACACGAGGGTTATTTGAGCTAGCCGTTCTTAATTTAGCAGTGACAAACTAGAGGGAAAGCAGCTAATCATCACCACCCATCGCCAACTCTTGGAAAACTCATTTATCAACGAATAGTGGGATTAACCGTTACATTATAACGCTCCCACGGCTAAAATGGCGAGCATGTTTGGTGTGTCGGGGGACTCGAACCCGTGAACGCTAGACGACGAATCGAGTGCCCTACCTACCTGGTCATGCCGGGCAGAGTGAAACAAGTCTCTTTTACACTACTCAAAATAATCGATACTCAATGAAATATGTACTAGTTGCTTCCAAAGGTGAACTTTATGAGTCAGTGGTTTGACTCAGGCATTGTACTGGTGAGCATAATTTTTACAGTAACACCGTCATAATATGATTCTGTTGATGTATTTAATTTTAAGGAACATTTTTTTATCTTTAACTATCCTAGGTTTTTTTTCAATAAATATATCTTATCGCTTCTATAAATAGGGTGGATCAAGCTAGTTAGAAGACAAACATGACATTAAAGTGACATTGCTGAAAAGCAAAGAGTTAAGTTTAAAATATGCCAAACCTGAATAGCTGTTAACATGTAAGATGAAACCCTCCGGTTCGTATGAGAACTAACAATGTTAGAAAACGGATTTCGATATCCGTGGTGGGCAGAGCACAGAAAACCCATTGTACAGCTTTGTATCTAACTACAAACAATGCAATATGTAACAAATATTTGTTAATAAATATGATATTTCCATGAGAAAACTAAATTAATTGCAAAAAATGTCAAAATTATTTGTTTCTTATATCCATTGTTCTTAATATGAACAACTATTCGGTAAAAGTATTGAAACTTTATAAAAATAAATTCTGCTATTATCGTAATACTGGTTAAAGGCCTCAGTTTACCAGTGATTAGTATAGTTCTCTGATCTTTCTATTTGATTACTTTTACATTTATTCAAACTAGTAAACGTCTAAGTGTGTGTATGTACCTAATATACAGCGATATCATGAAGTTTTCTATGCAAGCTCAGTGGAAAGATGTAATTTTTATCTCTCTTTCTAAGTTATAATAAGACGAAATTAATAAAATATTACAGTAACTGAAACAAACTATCAGAAGTATTGGTATCAGAATAGCTGGTTTTGACATGTTCTGCGTCCTTTTCAGTCTCACGTTGTCTTCTGATGACATGCTTGTTACAGCTAATATGAAGGAGGTACCTTCCAAACCATGTATTTTGCCAACTTCTCAACCTCACAAAGGCTAAAATGAATTACTATGGAAAACTCTATACAGTTTTCTAGTACTTGTTATTTAGCGTAACGCTGCATCTATGTATTTCACAACAAAATGTGAATTTATTGCTCTAATAGCCGTAATTTGTGATTTAAGACAGGAACAAAATGAGAAGGTCAACAGCTCTTTATCAGTATTCCTTAGTCTTAGTTATTATTGGTAGATAATGAGAATCATTGCTATGAATGAATTCTGAGAATAACCCAAAGAAGAATTTCGTTATTTTGGAGAACGTGATAACAATATTTATATAACTGTTCAGGTTTATTTACATGTTTCTGTTTCGTTTTTTATTAGTGTATAAAAGTACCCCATGTTCATGTCTCCAAAACTTCTATAGATTTTTTTAAAAAAACAACCAACCCATTTATTTCAAGAAATCAGTAAGATATCACTGTGCGTGAAAATAAAAGGATGCCATATTTTTTTTGTTTTTCTTTCTGAAGTAAAGCATACTTGTCCTATCTAGACTAAAATAACTGTTATTTTATTATAGATTGTTTTAACATTTGTATTTTTAACTACTCATCAACGAAACGTAGAAGTACATAGAATATTTTCAGCTCCTAGTTCTGCTATTAAAAATGACAGTTGAGCTTTAAAGGCTATTCAGTTACAAAGGTGGTGAAACCAGATTACGAAAGCTTTCTAATTAAGCAAGTCACTATCCTTGGTTTCATTATTCATTTATAGTTTTACTATGAAAGTTTCTGCTATCACATGCTGGTTGGCGCCGTTTCAAACTACTATGAGTTCACAATACATCGACCTCTTGAGATAATGACACAGAAACTCGAGACAGCACGTGTAACTGTCAGGCATATTTACTACCTGTACGCTTTTTATTAGTAATGAAAACCTGTAACATGTCTTTAGTGTTTCCAGGTTATAAGATATTTCCCACAACTATTACAACGACACTTACATTTTTTGTGTGATCAATATTTTCAGTGGATTAACAATAATACAATGGACTCTTTCATGAATGTTTGTGAGGTAACAAATTCTGATATAGCTTTGAATATTTGGTAGGATTTTTTTTTGGAATTTCGCACAAAGCTACTCGAGGGCTATTTTTGCTAGCCGTCCCTAATTTAGCAGTGTAAGACAAGAGGGAAAGCAGCTACTCATCACCACCTACCGCCAACTCTTGGAATACTCTTTTACCAACGAAAAGTGAGATTCAGCATCACATTATAACCCCCCCACGGCTGAAAAAGCGACCATGTTTGGCGCGATGGGGATGCGAACCCGTGACCCTCATATTACGAGTCGCACGCCTTAACACGCTTGGCCATGCCGAGCCCAAAAAGTGCAAGCATGTTTTGTGTGACAGGAATTCGAACCGGCAACCCTCGGATTACGAATCGAGCGCTTTAACCACCTGGCTATGCCGGGCAATAGTAAGAAAAATAAACAGTATTTGCCTTTCACCACAATCTAAGTTATCGCACTTTTACGTAAAATGGCTCCTACATCACTGGATTAGCGGTAAGTGTGAAAGCCTATAACCTTAAAAATCATGTATTTACCAGTAGAGGGCACAGGATAAATAGTTTATTGCGTTCTTTTGTGCTTAATAGCAACCAAGCTCAAAGTAATATGCCTATTTTATAAAACTACAACGGTTTATTCACTGATTTTTTTCTGGAAAATGAGACTGTTAAATGTTTAGACAGTTCATACGTAAAAATACCAAAAGTATTTGGCATAACAATAAATACTCGTCCACCCAGCATGGTCAGTCAAGTTAAGGCATTCAACTCGTAATCCGAGGGTCGCGGGTTCGAATCCCTGTCGCACCAAACATGCTCGCCCTTTCAGCCAGGGGAAGGGGGCGTTAAAACGTGACAGTCAATCCAACTATTCGTTGGTAAAAGAGTAGTCGAACAGTTGGCGGTGGGTGGTGTTAACTAGTTGCCTTCCCTCTAGTCTTACTCTGCTAAATTAAGGACGGCTAGCGCAGATAGCCCTTTAGTAGCTTTGGGCGAAATTAAAAAATATATATTCGTCCAGTTTTACTGAGAGTCTTGGAATGAGGTCCATCGAACGCGCTTTCAGAGAACAAAAAATACAATATCGTAAAAAAAAATTAGTGTTGATAAAAAACGTTAAACCTAATAACTATACGTACGAAACAGGCGTTATATGATAATAGATAAATTTACAATAAAACTAAATTAAGGTCATTCGTACACCTGCCTGGCATATAAGCGCAGTGTTTATTTGAGTATCTTATTGATTTACGAATATGCCTAAAAACGTGGGACATTTGACAGAAGAAGCGAATAAATTGTGTATAATGTTAAATAATATGTAAACGCACAACGTTAAAATAAGTACACAATTATAAACATTTTAATTAAAATCAAATTACGACCAATTCGAAGTTTATTCCACGTTTCGACATCGAAACGTCATCTTCATCGTGTCTTATTTACACTGGGAGAGGGTAAATAGATCATATAATCTATCCACAAATTTACAATTTCCGCGTGCACATCTTTGTGAAGGTCATCCCACATATTTGCATAAATATTCACCGGACCTTCATCTTTATTTAATAATACATTATCTCTCTTTTTTTATATTTAATTATTTAAGTTTATTTTTATAAGAAAGCAGCAACAGGCTATATCTACGCCCACCGAATAGAATCGAACACCTGATTTTAGGGTTGTAAATCATAAAATCTACTGCTGTCCCAGCGGGTAACAATTAATCCTAAGGATTCTCGAACATTATTTGCAATTATTATGAGACTAGAAACGGGATATACGGCAAAGAAGTTTGTAAAACAAAGAAATCCAAAAGTCAGAAAGTTGATCCAAACTTCATGTAAGTGAAATGTAATATCAAAGGTAAAAAAGTGGACTATTATACGAGAAAAATTAAAAAGATATATTACGCATTATCATTCAAAAGAAAAGAAGTGCCATAGCCAAGTTGAAAATTAAAGTATACCAACTGCATTTAGAAGCAACGAAAGAAAATTGTAAAGAGAATTGTGCGTAATGGGAACGTTTTCACTTGGAACAGGACAATAAGAGACACTGATAAATGCAAGTATAAATTAAAAGAGAAGTTTGATAAATAAAAAGAGAGGATAGGAAGAAATTAAATAAAATAATTTATGTGAAGATTATAAACGTTTTAAAGAGAATTTTTAAATTATAAATAAGTCCAAGATGCTTCTCGGTAATAACAAGTTAGAGGTACTAAATAAAGGCTTAAGAGTTTACTTTAAAATTATCGAGCATTTAAAAAAGGAAGGATTTATAACAGATATAAAAATTAACTTGTAGAAAGTGAAGGATACGAACTGTAAAAACATGAAAACTGAATATCATAAGCTTGTGAGCAATTTTAACTCTATGGTAGCGAAATAAAATATCGAAATGAAGACCATAAAATCGTCAAGAGAAAGTGAATGTGTTATTTGTACAGCACATCATAAAAGAGGATAAATAATAAACGGGAATATCATAAGGGAGTAGAAAGTCTATTAGAAGAGAGTACATATGAGAAATGCAAGCATAACTCTACAATTTCGTGTCATGAATGAGTACAATCATGTGTTAAAAACCATTTGACTTTGGCAGATGTAAAGAAAAATAAGGTTAATTCCAGATGGTTTCATTATTTCAAGTTTGGTTTCATTTTTAAATTTGACGCAAAGCTACACGAGGGCTATTTACGCTAGCCGTCCCTAATTTTGCAGTGTAAGACTTAGAGGAATGGCAGCGAGTCATCACCACCCACCGCTAACTCTTGGGCTACTCTTTTACCAACGAATAGTGGGATTGACCGTGACATTATAATGCTCCCATGGCTAATAGAACGGACATGTTTGGTGTGACGGAGATTCGAACCCGCAATAACTCCAAGATTTTATGTAGTTCCCAAAACACATAAAATTAACAACGGTTTTAGACCAATAGTGTAGAGTGTAGGTAAATTGTCATATCAAATACAAGGTGTTCTGAAAGTCACTATGCAGTTTTGTAATCATATTTTATTCAGTCTATTTCGAGCCAGCAACTGACAGCGGTGTTTAGAAACAAAATAAGAAGGACCCAGGTCTGCATTGATGCCAACGGGGGTCACTTTCAACATTGTTTATAATTGTCATTCATAGTTACCTCCTGTATTCTATATTGAAACGTGTCTTAATAAATAAATAAGTGCACAGTGACTTTCCAAACACCATGAAGCTAAGTGTTTGTTTTTTAGAAAAATAACGAATATACAGTTAGAAATGCTTTAGAATTTATAGAGAATAATCAAAGACGATTTATTAGTATCTTTTGACGTAATATCACTGTGTATGAAAGTTCCACTAGAAGATGCTGTCAGTTGTTTTGAGAATAAATCGTTAAAAAGTAAAACCCAGCAGTTGAAGTTATAGATATACTTAATTTAACAAAGGTATGTTTGAAAGATTTTTTTTCAAATAAACAATGTTTATAAACAAAGTGAAGGGTTGGTTATGGGATCGTCATTTTCGTTGTTGTGTGACTGTTATATGGGCGTACTTGAAACTAAAGCCATAAACGATGCAAAATGTAAACCTACTAAACAAGAAGACTTAAAAATGAGTTATTAATGAAATCTATAGAGGATTTAACCTGAATATTGTTGATAGATCTTACAAAAAAATCGATGTTGTAGCAATCACTAATGAAAGTATTACTTTAAAATCCAGTTATGGAAAAATTAAAAAAAAGCTTTAATTTTGTAACATAGTCCAGGTTTAACTAATAATTTATTTAATGTGTTCAGAAAACAACAAATGTATTATCCTATATTGGAACCAATTAATAAGATAGCCGGTAATACAAAAGTTAACATACAGTTATTGAAAAAACTAGGACCCTGCAAAATTGAACGTTAATGTGAAAATAATTATACTGGACACACTTTTAAATATTGTTTTATAGAACATAAAGAAATTTAAAAATTAAAATTCAGCCAATACAGAAGATATGCTTTTATTCGGCAATCCTATACAATTCATGCCTAGTACACAAAAAGTGGCGCTATTGTTGTTTTGCAGATGATTATCAAAGGATTATTTTAAAGGATTGATAAATTGTTTTTCATCTTACAAGATAAATAAGCTGTTACTTCATCTTAAGTTCACCAGTGAAATTAAAATTGCTTGTTTTTTTCTTATTTCTTATTATGCAATTACCAATATTTAAACATTTTACATCACTTTGAAGATATGTTAATGTAGCTATCTTAAAAAAAAAACTGAATTGAACGAGGCTTAGCTGAAAACAATTTTTGTTATACAGGGATTTTTTTTCAAAGTTATGTTCCACATGTAAAGAGTCTCTCGCAAGTACAGCGGTAAGTCTACGGATTTACAACGCTAAAATCAAGGGTTCAGTTCTCCTTAGTGGACCCAGCAGATAGCTCAATGTGGCTTTTCTATAGGAAAACACAAACACCACACGTAGAGAGACACTACGTTCATGAAGAGACAGAACGATATTACATGGCATGAATAGGAAGACATTTACTCTCTTAAGTCTTTCTAGTGGTAAGTTTGGGTTTGGTTTGTTTCGAATTTCGCGCAAAGTTGAACAAGAGCTATTTGCGTTAGCTGTCTCTAATTTAGAGGGAAAGCAGATACTCATCTCCACTCACCGCCAACTCTTGGGCCACTCTTTTACTAACGAACAGTGGGATTAACCGTCACATTACAACGCTTTCACGGCTGAAAGGGCGAGCATGTTTGGTGTGACGGGGACTCGAACCCACGACCCTCGGATTACGAGTCGAGTGCCTCAACCTCCTGGCCATGTCGGGCCTCCATTGGTAAGTCTGCGGACTTACAATACTAAAAACCGGGTTTCGAGATCAGTGGTAGTCACTGTACAGCTACTCCATTGTGTAGGTCTGTGTTTAACTGCAAACAAATTAATTGTTAAGATACCAAGAAATCTTGTAAAAGACACATTTTTCAAACCATGTTTTTTAAGAGCTGTGAAGCCTATTCTATTATTTTCAATAATTTTAGTTTTACACAGATGTTTGAATGATTGACATCTGATTTAATATTTATGGAGTAAGCTCCCTTTCGCATCATTTTAAAGCTACCCCTAAATAATGTATACATTACAATTAGAAATTATCAGTAGAAGATACTAAACTTTAGCCTTATATAATTCTAGTAATAACTCTAATTTGGAAATAAGAAGCCTTAACAAGTATATCAAAACAATCACTAAGATTTGGAAAAAAAAATTATCCAAATATTATAGAAACAAATTAAAAACAAGTTCACTATTCTTAGTAGCATGACTATCAAAATCAAAAAAATGTAGAGAAAAGATGGATATCATTGAGGGCCTAAAATGAGTCGTATCAGGATTTAATGAATATTTACACAAATAAAATAGCAGATACGGCGGACTGCTCATGGTGCCCACTAAAACGTATGCACCATTATGTTATTTAGCGTGTAGTTTGTGTTAATTGCTTATGAAAGATAAATAAATTAGTTCGTTACGACAGCCTGTACGGCAGAATGAGGGAAGCAAAATGTCAGCATGTGTTGTCTGGTATTACACGAAACACTTTTCATGCAATCTGTCTAACAATCAAATAAACACTCAGCAGTGTGTTTCAATCATTGGCATGACTCTAATTAGCTGAATCTCAGTTATAATCAACTGTATGGAGTAAATACTGCTCAACTGGTATTGGAAGAAAATGGTGAATGGTAGAAAGATAGGTACCATAAAACATAAATAAAATTAACAAAGAACCTCACCATCCTTGCCATAAAGGACACTAGCAATTCCAACTGACAGGTCACAGGAGGTCGCCTCCAAAGTTAAGACAAATCACGTCCATCGTGAAGCAAGGAGTTGAATTTAACCACAAACTAACAAGTTACGAAGGACATTTTCTGAAACCAGTAGCTCCATATTCAACCAAAGATCATTCTAAATAAAAACTGTGTCAGTTGTCCTGTGGCAATTATGTTGAAGCACAACCTAAGAACACATCATTATCAACGTAGCGTGTGCAACATGCGATATTTTACTATCAAAGATAAGAAGTTTATCTATATCTTCTCAAATAATATTTTCATCAATTTTAATTTTGTATATGACTGGAACTACTATATAGACTCTTAACGACACCTCTTTTTTGATGTTGTTAATACTTCATATACACAAGTTGTACCAAGTTTATTCATCCGCAAATACAAATCGGCTTCAATCCTTTGTTTCTATAAACATCGAATTACCTGATATACCGTTCGAAGCAAAGCAGAGCTCAGTAAAAGAACATTTATTAGATTACATTTTCAAACATTGTTTACATGATTACACATTATACTGCAAACATCTGATGGTATTGATGCAACTTATCTATCACTTTGTGACGTTGAACTATTACTGTTTAGTTACAACATTTCTGAGCCTTTGTGTTTTATAACCTTTTACGCATAAATTAACAACTTATATATGCGTGTGTGTACGTGTATTTATATAGTTTATAATTTACTTTTACAATTCGTAATTATTTGGAATTATATGATATTTTGAATCTTTTAAACTAATCTCTAAAGCATATACCAATTACTTATTTGTTTGTTTTTACTCAAGCTTCACAGTAGTATATGAATATTGGTTTGTAGGTTTCGTTTAGAATATTGCTACAATCATTAAACTTACCGTTAAAACCTGCCGAACTGTTAAATTTGTAAAAAAGACGTCTTCTTTCAAAACATAACAAATATTCCTTCTCATTTCATTTCTTAAAGGCTCTCCGTTAACAGTGACCAGTCCGGAATTTATTTTCAAAGTGCCACTTAAAGTGCTCAACAGGGTCGTTTTACCTGAACCTATTATAGTACGTGTAAACAAACCAAAGATCAAATTTCAAATATCTAAGATTCACATAATAATTCTACAACATAATATGTGTATAATATTAACGTAATGTAACTTGGCAAAAACTTAGCGGTATTCATCGGCAACATATGCAAAGTCTAATGAAACCTTTTCATAGATTTGTATGTTCGCTAATATCATCAGGTGGAACAGCAGTGTGTCTGCGGACTTACAACGCTAGAAACTGTGTTTCGATACCTGCTGTAGACAGCACAGATAGCCTATTGTGTTGTTTTGCGCTTAACTGCAAACAAACAAATAAAATGTAGAGTACTCAAAATACTGTTTAAAAAGTTCTATTTTCTGTCATGTACAGAGAAGAATATCTAGCGTATTTTATTAATATTTTCTTAACTATCTTTAATCAACAGATGTACTTAATTATCGTGGGCCAAATGAGTTTGTTTCTGCATTAGCCTTTGTGTGCTCGTTAACTATTAAATAAATGACGCCCAGACAAATCAACATAAAATTTGTTGACGTCATTCTGATGTATCTTCCTTTTAATCCGAGTTAATTGGCCCAAGGACTGATATTTGAAGTATAGTTCCTTTAGAAAGTGTCTCCCCTGGTGAAACAGCGGTATATTTAAAGACTGGGTTTCGATTCTCGTCAGTGAGCACAGCAGATAACCAAAATGTGCCTTTGTTCTAAAACAAACAAAGTTTAGGAAGCATCTTTTAAATAGAAAGTCCTTGTATGGAGGAGGCACAGTCCATATGGTCCCATCCCGTAGACTTCTGTAATATTCCTGACCTCCTATCGAAAGAAAAACAAACAACTTTCGCAATAACAGATGTATGCGAATTTTGTAGATTGTGGAGTTGGCTAATTAATGGCGAAGAAAACAAAACCAGAGACTAAATTTTCAAGCATTATAATAAGCTTCTATTTAAACAAAGCGTAAATGAGAGACAAATTAATACGGAACTATTTTGTTTGTTTCGGAAATTCACACAGAAGTACTCTTAAAGTTTTCTGTGCCAACTATTTCTACTTTGATCCGTTATACCAGAAGGAAAGCAGCTATTAACAGCGTTCATCGTCTACTCTTGGAATAGTTCAATGGAATAAAGGTTTTGACTATCAGTCCTATAACGCGCCTGTGACTGTACTGCGAGACAATTTTTTTACAGCAAACAGGATACGAACTAAAATCCTTAAAGTTACAGTTTGGAAAACTAACCACTTGACCACGCCTTATCCACTACCGAACTGAACAAAACCAGCGACTTGAGGCTGGACTTGCATAAACTAAGACGAGAGTGCATTACGCTTTTGTTCAAGATAAACTCTATGGCCCTACCACTTAACGAAAGTAAGACATATATTGTCATGCGTGGCATATAACGTCATCATAATTCAGCAACGTAGTCCGTTAGAAGCAACTAACTGAACTGTTTTGTTTGTTTGTTTGTTTTCACGAAGATATCAGGTCGGCGACCAAATAAAGTCGACTTTCTGATTACCAAGACTCGATTTGAAGACAAAAACAGTTTAGAATGACATTAGGAGATGAGGTAACGCTCGCGAGTGGACTTAGAAAAGTTTGATAAATATGTTGTGGCCCAAATATCAAGAGAGAAAGAAATATCAACCCTAGTTTCAGATATGGAAACTTTTTTTACTGTTTTATTTATTTCGCTTGTCTCTGTAACACACACATGTTAATTGACTAACGCTGACATATATGGCAAGTGTTTACTTAAATATTAATAGCGTTTGTTACTTATTGTTTGTTTAGAATTAAGCACAAAGCTACATAATGGCTATCTGCGCTCTGCCCACACCACAGGTATCAAAACTCAGTTTATAGCGATGTGAGCCCGGAGACATTAACAAAGTAATTTCTTTTACTGACTAAATTCCACCAAACTGCTAAAAGCGAAACACTTCCACAAAACAACAGTACGCTTAAACAAATGATTAAATTTGATCTCCAAAAACCTTACAAAGCTATATTTAGCTAAATGGAGAAATATATTGTCTTTCTGTAATTTCTATATATTTATTGCTATATGAAAAAGTAATTTTTGGAACCAGAAAAATGAGTGGTCACCATTGATAAAAACTGAACACTAATCGCAGTGAATCTAATTTTTTCTACCTCTTCCTTTTTATAAACGTTATGAATTAATCAGAAGAAAATATTTTGGACTCCCTTCAATAAGAGCTATATTGGCTTGTTTGGTTTCATGCAATCTGTTGAGTAATTAGGACATCAAAAAGATGCAAATTTGAATTTCGAGCAAAGGCACACCAGGGCTATCTGCTCTATCCGTCCCTAATTTAGCAGTGTAAGACTAGAGGGACGGTAGCTAGTCATCACCACCCACCGCCAACTGTTCGGCTACTCTTTTACCAACGAATAGTTGGATTGACTGTCACGTTTTAACGCCCCCCT
Source organism: Carcinoscorpius rotundicauda (assembly GCA_011833715.1). Classification (NCBI taxonomy): domain Eukaryota; kingdom Metazoa; phylum Arthropoda; class Merostomata; order Xiphosura; family Limulidae; genus Carcinoscorpius; species Carcinoscorpius rotundicauda. The sequence continues at coordinate 24,734,801 of CM022405.1, read as the reverse complement.
GGCTGAAAGGACGAGCATGTTTGGTGTGATGGAGATTTGAACCCGCAACCCTCGGATTACTAGTCGAGTGCCTTAACCCACCTGGCCGTGCCGGGCCAAAATGATGTAAGAAAAAAAAGTTGGATGAAAATGTAAAAATTAATACCAAGGATATCTTTAAATACATTAACGGTAAAAATATGTTGGGATTTGGGTAATATCCATGAGGACTGATAAATGAAAGATTGTATCTGATGATTATCAGAGAAATGCTTTATTAAATTCAGTTTTTCTTCAGTTTTTACAAATTAATATTTAAACAGTAATTCTCATCTTAAACAATCGATATATGGCAACAGGGTTAGACAATATGATTACATTAGTTCTGAGCATTTTAAGAAAAAAATTGGAAGTTTTTTTTAAAAAAAGAATCCTGAGGCAGATAATATTTTCCAAAGGATTTTGAAGGAAGTTAAATATTGGATACGTGAGTCACTTGCTACTATTTTTTTGTAAGTCCTCGAATAAAGGACAAGTGTCAGAGAACTGGACATTAGCTAAAATCACTCCTCTTCTCAAATGAGCTAATAAAAAAATTGTCCCGATAATTGCAGACCAATTAGTCTTACATCAGTTGTAGGAAAAGTTTGGAAAGTCTGATAAAAGAAGCTTCGCAAAGTTATTTAGTTTATGTTTTACTGTGTTTCTGGAAAGAACGTGATAACTCTGTTTAGTAGTACAGTTTCAATGCATTGACGCACATTTGTTTTAATCTGAAAGATACAGTTCTGCAGGGACCTAAACATCTCTCCCCGTTAAACTTGTACATCAGATCTTTAAGATAAAATCTAATTTAAAATAATAATAATAAAATAGTCCTAATATAAAACATGCCACCTACGTTTTAGACTTATTTTAAAAAAAATGAAAGAACAATATTAATGGACATTGCCCTTAAAAGGGCCAGATTTAAAGTTATGCTATTACTTCAGCCATTTTGTATTTACTCTAAATGTATTAATCTGTCCATTTCAACTAAGTAATGGAAGGAGGAAGAGGTCTAGTGTACCTGACCCTCCTGGGTATACAAATATATACCTAGAGAAAGAGAGAGACATTTCATGTTTAACATTCAAATTGCTACGCACGTAATACTTTTAACATTATGCGCATGCGCCTTTCTTGTGAGCTGTGGGATCTGACGAAGGGCGCTAGCTCGAAACGTCACCCTCTTAAAATACAAACATGGAAAACTTGGCGATTGTTTAATTTATCCTTTAATTTCGTGTCTTTGTCACATATGCGGTTAGCTATATATATTTCTTCAGATGTGAGTAAAAATCGGTAAGAGTTACATTACGTTTGTTTCTAACTTGGTTGTTAGGCTTAAAGCTCAGTGTACTGCATAATTACCTCTTGGGCCGATCACGGATAGCAACTCCCCAGGACGGACTCTTCCGCTGACATTATTCAGGATTTCCTTCTCACCAAGAGAGACACAGACATCCCGGAAAACTAATTCTACGGGCCTTCGGTTCTGTTTCATACTCCCAGTAAACATAAGTTCAATATTCTCATTGAGTCTACACAAATAGAACAATAAACAACATATATAAATTCTGCGAATATACTCAATTATTCACCAGCTTATTGCATGTAGAATCACACCTGCAGGCATTTAAACTTACAACAGAGTGTCTGCAACAAAACCTACCAATAGTTGTTGTGTTTAGGTGTTGTTTTTCTTACACGTTTGAAAGTAATGCTGCAGTAAGTTCAATATCAAATCTGACCCAAAAGCTTACAACTTTTAACTAAAAATTTATTAAAGACTCGCAGTGTTAGGGAAACGTAAATAATCGTTACATAAAAATTTAGTGTTTAGCATTTATTATTTGACATAAGATCTTTGTGAGACCACTAAGACTCATAAAGTACCACATACGAATTCAACAGATTTTAAAGTAGCTGTAAGTTAAAGTACTGAATATCTCGACCTCTGTAAACATCTTTTATAAGCCTTCGAGTGGCTCAGCAGTAATACTGTAGACTTATGACATTAAAATTCGAGTTTCAATAATCGTGGTGGGCAGATCACATACAGCCCAATGCGTAAATTTACGTATAACAACAATAAAACATTTTATATGGAGAAAAATTATGTCCAGAAATTATGTTAATTAATTTATTAACTGTTTAATTCTGAATGTGTTAACTCTGGTTGGATCATTTTTCGTTCTGACTTTGTATTCAATGCAAGCTGCTGTGTGCTTCAGTTGCTATTGTTGGATTTTTAGCTGTTGTAACATGTATTTTTACTCTAACAAATAGTTCCCTTATATTCTAGAGTGAAGCATGTACGTCATACATTTTATTACAGTGAATACCTAAAAATTACTTTGTAAACCAGAATAATCCCTTTTCCAAACATCTATTAAATAACAACAGCAGAAAATATCTTCGTCACGATATACTGTTTTTAAAATTTAAATTTCTGAAGCAAAAAAAAACTTTTTGTAATTTTTTCAAGCAGTCCAATCCTTCGGTGACATTAGAACTTTGTTCTTAAAACAACATTATCAAATATTAACAGTTTATAGCTAACTACAGGTGAATGCTTACCCATAATAATACTGTTTCGATAAATAAAAATATCTGTGATAAATGCTTAGCTCTAATAATACTGTTTCGATAAATAAAAATATCTGTGATAAAGGCGTTTAACAGAATCTAAATTTATCTGTCAATGCTTTGATACTGCTTGTTAATTGGTTAACTCCCAGAAGTTAATTTGTTTTGGAAAGCTACACGAGAGTTAACTCCTAGAAGCCATCCCTAATTTGAGTTGTTACACAAGAGAGAAGGCACCCACTCTTAGGCTCTTAATAAATAACGGTGGGATTTAACTGTGACTCCTTTAATGCACCCATGTCTTAGAGTGTGGTATTAGATCTTGTGTCAACAAGAATAGCACTGCGAACATAGTGATATACAGTCCAACAGGGTAATTGGTAAGATACGCTCGACCCCTTCTTATGAATTAAGGAAATCTAGCCATCTCAGAATGCATTTTCAATAATAAAGGCACACTTGAAATGATCTAGCAAGGTTTATATAACAATAGGCAGCGTTTCATGCTCTGATTACTTTAATGAAATGACCGTATCGTGCAATAAATGTAGCAAAGTTTCGCGTACTGCTCACTATGTTAGCATGATCATATCATGCAAGAAATTCAATTGTTCACCTACTAGTTACTGAAGTAATATGGTTTTACCATACAAGGAACGCAACGTTTTACGTATTGATTACTGTATAAGAATGACTGTATCATGCAGGAAGGAGCTGCTATTGTAAGTCATATTAACAGACCTTCTGCTGTTCAGTTTTTATAATTGTGTATAAATATATGCTCGATAAAGCCTGAAGGAAAAATTTAATTTATTTTCGGTGTCGTTAATACCCATATGTATATATAAGAAAAAGTGGAAAGAAATATAGGGCAAATTGACTGAAGTTTATCAAGTTTGATATAAAACTGAGACTTTGCTTCACTTATAATCTGAAAGTCGCGAGTTCGAATCCACGTCACACCAAACATGCTCGCCCTTTTAGCCATAGGAGCGTTATAATGTGACGATCAATTCCACTATTCGTTGGTAAAAGAGTAGCCCAAGAGTTGGTGGTGGGTGGGGATTATTAGCTACCGTGTTTCTCCAATAATAAGACCTACCCATAAAATAAGACCTAATGTGATTTTTGGGGATAGTTTTAAAATAAGCCCTAGTTAAGAGTGGCAGGAAGAGGAAAGAAATAAAAAAATAATTTATTAATTAGTTTAATAGTTAGTTAATTAGTTTGTTTAAGTATTAATCAGTTAGTTTAATAGCTTTTTATAATTTTTACTTTGTAACTTCATTTTTTTAAAATATCAAAATAAGACATCCCCCGAAAATAAGCCCTAATGTCATATTTTGGAGTGAAAATTAATATAAGCCCTGTCTTATTTTCGGAGAAACACGGTACTTTTCCTCTAATCTTAGACTACTAATTAGAGACTGCTAGCGCAGATAGCCCTCGTGTAGCTTTGTGTGAAATTCATAAACAAGCAGAGTGCCCGAGACTTTTACCTCATGAATTAATTTATAAAAGATCATTGTTTATAGATATCTTATTTGGGCTTAAATTGTCTTCAGTGCCTGTAGTAAATGTATTCAATACTGAAGCAGTCGTTACAAGGATATAATAATTTAATACACAGGAATATCGTAAACTTTCTTGCTACAAGGTGTTGTAATATACATATGTGTTTATATTTACCTGCTACAGTGGTGAACATTATTCTCTGCATAACGATGATCTGTCCCATTTCTGGGTCTTGGAGGGGCCTGATCCAGAAAACGAATCACTTCTAGGCCATAGCTCAAGGGTAATAACATCTTTGTTGATGGAGACAGCTACTGTTTCATTCTTGCCAAATGTAGAGGTGAATGTACCACATGCTAATTCTAAGACAAACAACACTGACGAACGCCGACCAAACTACGAATTTTGTTGTTTAAACCACTAGGACAAAGAGAGGAGTGAAAATACAACCTTCATTAAGCAAAATCGTCACTGAATATTGGTTAGTAAGAGAAAGAATGGATTATAGACATGCTTTTAATGTAGTCTAGATTCTGGAACTTCCTATTTTTCTCAACAAGCAAAAAATTTAATATTCAGAAGAACAGAAATTGAAGAAAGGGTATTTGCAAATTTGCAGCAAAACACAAGCGAAAACAGGGTGAAAGTTAACTCACTCCCCCTGCAATTTCTGTGGTTGACTCGATGAAAAATCTACTTTTTCATAAATCTTATAACTTTTACTGTAAATGGCACAACAATCATCATTTTATTAATTTAATAAACAAATATTAATACTGAGTGTATGAAACAATGTTTTACTGTTGTCATATAAAACAGATAACTTCTTTTAAAGAGTAGAATAAAATAAAAAATAGCTTTATGTTACGCACATTTCATTGTTTTCAAAAATTAGATCGTGTAATTATATATTTTGCTATTCGAAATATATATATAGATATATCTTCTGTCAACAAAAAACTCATTTGCATAACATTGCCCTTATACACTACATTACTGTAGAATATAATACAAACACTAAATATTCTGCTTCATGAAAGTATTAACGTGCAGGAAGAAATACAATCTCGAAAAAACTTTAAAGTTATCAAAATCAGTTTAGCTTAAAAGCGGTATAAATCAAATCCAAAGTAATACTTACTTCGGAGAACAGAAATCAGCTGCTCTTAGTGAATATTAAAAAAATGATGATAGAGTATGCGTCAGTTTCTACATACACACTAAGATATCTAAACAAGGCTCAATATGCCTCCTTAGCGTAATTTTCTTGTCTACTGCTCCCTAATACAAGATGAAAAGTAGGCGTGTATTTTGAAAGCATGCACAATTAGATACAAGAGCACGTGTGGTCATGACGTCATCGTCTCTCTTTCAGCAGTTAGCGACAGCATATCAAGTCGATAGAGAAAGGCTCTTTTTATTTTATTGATATCTGCGGTAAAGCTAAAATAAAAGCAAGCATAGCATCTTTCTTTGCAAATAGGCTTGAAAATACGTTGAGCAAATTATTTTAAAACTAAAACAAATATAAACAAAAATGTCTTTTGATGATGTCAAGTGATGTTATTCGAATTAACAGAGAAATTCAGACCATTGTATATAATTTAAACGTCCGTTGTTTTAACTTCAATCGTCACAGAGAATCTTTACTTGCGTTTGGCTCACTGGGTCTATATCAAGTAAGTGTTAATGATAAACAACACAGACGCTACTATTTCTTACCTATTTCAAGTCTGAATTTTCTGCAATAACAGAACTAAATAAACATATGTCAAAGTACCACTAAAACACGAAGCAATACAAAGTATACAAGAACTGACCTTCCTGTGTATACAGTGAAGAGATAAAATATTCTAAAGTATTACCCTTGTTAATAGATTTACCTTAATCATCAACTTTCCCGAACTTTATCTAATTTTCAGTAACTTGCAGAATGTGAGCGACCGGCTTGTAAGACTAATACGTATTTAACCTACTTTTTCACTGAAGATAAGACGATTTCCTATAAAAATTATAATATTTGAATAATTATCCCTTAATTGAAAAAAATATAAAATTAATCACTGTAGCAGTTAATGCACTTAAGTTTCGTTTAATAATTTCACATCGAGATTTGTACAGAATGACATTTCTTTAGTTAAAAGTAATGAACACAAGATTCGTGTTCATAAAAAATGCGCTTTTTGATACTTATTTTTAAATTAACTGAAGTTACTCTGTGAATACACAATAATATAGTAACGAGCTTTAGAAATTTGGAAATATATTTTTGTATGTCTCAATATTTTACGTCAAAAATATTCTCTTAAGAATATGCAGTATATAAAGGTTTCTTCTCTGAAAAACCCAACTGTTTCACACGTGATGCAAAACCATATACATAAAAATGCACAAGGATTTATTTCTGGTCGGTTACTAATCTCCGATGTGCACTGACTCAATTTATTTTCTTATATACAGAACCTATTTACTCCCTTATAGCTCCGCCTATTCGTTCCCCCAAATACTGATCGTGTGAGCACCAGCTGGTTAAGGCACTCGACTTGTAATCTGAGAGCCGCGGGTTCGAAACTCCATTGCATCAAACATGCTTGCCCTATCAGATGTGGAGGCATTATAATGTGACGGTCAGTCCCACTATTCGTAGGTAAAAAGAGTACCCTAAGAGATTGCGGTGGGTGATGATGACTAACTGCCTTCTATCTAGTCTTACACTGATAAATTAGGGACGGCTAGCGCAGTAGCCCTCGAGTAACTTTATGTGAAATTCAAAACAAGCCCGGCTGATAGTGCAGAGAAAAATACTTCATAGGCCAATTTATTGTAACTATATCAAAATTATTATTTAAAATATTTAAGAAAGTTTGTCTTGTTTGAAGTTAAACACAAAGGTACACAATAAACTACATAGGTTCTGCCCCTAGCAGGTTATGATGCATCCTCAAAACATTCTGCTAATTTCTAACGAATTGTATTGATACCGTTTATTTTAATTATACACTAACTATGAGTGTTCGAGAGTATATTTGGTTATAGTCTTATGCCAAAAATGGAATATATATATTCTAAATGTTTTATATACTGTCTGCGTGTGAATTGTTTAAAATATAACTAATGCTTTGTTTGTTTTGGAATGTCGCATAAAGCTAATCGAGGGCTATCTGTGCTAGCCGTCTCTAATTTAGCAGTGTAAGACTAGAGGGAAGGCAGCTAGTCATCACCACCCACCGCCAACTCTTGGGCTACTCTTTTACCAACGAATAGTGGGATTGACCGTCACATTATAACGCCCCCACGGTTGAAAGGGTGAGCATGTTTGGCGCGACCGGGATGCAAACCCGTAATCCTCAGATTACGAGTCACACGCCTTAACACGCTTGGCTATGCCGGGCCATAACTAATGCAAGCACTAAAAATTTGTTCCTCGGAAAAGGTAGGGACTTTGGAGAAAAGCTTCCACATTTAAATGTGTGCCTTTGTTTATCTTTTAACGCACCACCCATTTTTAGATGAGTAAAATAATACTAATAACTGAGAGACATGAACATCACAAAAATAATACTAATAACTGAGAGACATGAACATCACAAAAATAATACTAATAACTGAGAGACATGAAATCACAAAAATAATACTAATAACTGAGAGACATGAACATCACAAAAATAATACTAATAACTGAGAGACATGAACATCACAAAATAATACTAATAACTGAGAGACATGAACATCACAAAAATAATACTAATAAGTGAGAGACATGTACATCACAAATATAATACTAATAACTGAGAGACATGAACATCACAAAAATAATACTAATAACTGAGAGATATGAACATCACAAAAATAATACTAATAACTGAGAGACATGAACATCACAAAAATAATACTAATAACTGAGAGACATGAACATCACAAAAATAATACTAATAACTGAGAGACATGAAATCACAAAAATAATACTAATAACTGAGAGACATGAACATCACAAAAATAATACTAATAACTGAGAGACATGAACATCACAAAATAATACTAATAACTGAGAGACATGAACATCACAAAAATAATACTAATAAGTGAGAGACATGTACATCACAAATATAATACTAATAACTGAGAGACATGAACATCACAAAAATAATACTAATAACTGAGAGATATGAACATCACAAAAATAATACTAATAACTGAGAGACATGAACATCACAAAAATAATACTAATAACTGAGAGACATGAACATCACAAAAATAATACTAATAACTGAGAGACATGAACATCACAAAAATAATACTAATAACTGAGAGACATGAACATCACAAAATAATACTAATAACTGAGAGACATGAACATCACAAAAATAATACTAATAAGTGAGAGACATGTACATCACAAATATAATACTAATAACTGAGAGACATGAACATCACAAAAATAATACTAATAACTGAGAGATATGAACATCACAAAAATAATACTAATAACTGAGAGACATGAACATCACAAAAATAATACTAATAACTGAGAGACATGAACATCACAAAAATAATACTAATAACTGAGAGACATGAACATCACAAAAATAAAAGTCCAGTAAAGAAAGCGAATAACATTTCACCCTTTCTTCCAAATGTTTCGTTAAATCTTCAGTCTGTGTGCCCACCCACCGACGACTAAGCATTAATTCTGGGAGTTGAACGCTTAAAATCAGGTTACCTGCAGTGGGCTGGGTACAGATAGCCCATTGTATCCTTTTGCGCTTGACAACAAACAAACTGGACTAGTCTTCGATGACACATTCCAGTCTCATCTTGATAATCTTTGAAAAGGTGAGACATCTTGCCAATAACACAGATAGCTGATAAGGCTAATTAAATTATGAATCTGACAAGTGAGATTATCTTATCAAGAGATAATTTGCGAACGTATAGAAAATAACATTTTAAACAATTTCCCCAAACAGTATCTATAACCAGAAAAAAAAAGAATTATGACAAATACGGAGTTTATAAAATTTCATTGGCGTTTAAAAGCGTTGCATTAGTTTAGTGCAGTGTGTGTGTTTTCTTATAGTAAAGCCACATCGGGCTATCGGCGGAGTTTGATGGAATATTGTTAATTTGCCCAACTTAACTAAGAAATTGTAAGACTTGTATTCATTTATATGTTACAACTTAAACGTAATTTCGAGTGTACATGATATCTAATATACAATTTCTTAAAAAGTAGAAAAAATTACTTTCCTTACCTTATTGACATAAAAGTTGAAGGCAAGTGTTACTTAAATAATATGAAAAGTGTTTTTAGAAAGCTCTTGTCAAACCCCGTCTGGCACATAAAGATATGAAAGACTTCCCCCGCAAATAAGCTCTTTTTAGTGGTTGGTAATTAATAACTGACAAAGCTCTTCTCGTGGTAACACCAACTGGATTTAGATGTAGAGGTAAACGTTGCTTCCAGTGAGAGCACGAAACTGGATGCGTAATAGACGCTACACAGACGTTGAACAGGGTCAATAACATTCTCTCATTATCTTGTATATGAAATCGACGTGGCGGAAAAATAAAATATTCGAAAGGGTTTATGGAACGCTGTTATTATTCATATACCAGTAGTTCATGGTCATCCTGGAAAACAAAGATCGTGTTTTTTTAATGTCAAGATTCAAATGCGCTTCGTGAGAGAGCTGTTTTTGTTCTAAGCAATATAATACGTTAAAATATATCGAATTTATTCGATACTTATATTACTTTCTCGTGTTTTGAATCTACTTCTATTACTCGTTTTTTTAGTTAGGGGTAAGATATATACACATTTTGTATTGTAGTTATTCGCTACAATTTTAAATAATGATTTTTCGATTTTTTTTCGATGTGTGTATAGCGTAACATCCTTTTGTATTGTGAGAAACCATGCAGCAATAAGAAAATTCGGCCATCAACATTTGTTATGTCTGCTGAATATAAATCCCTAAATTAATTTTCTGGCATATTTTTATGAAAAGTGAAATCGTATCTAATTCGATCTCTGTTGTTTGTTGATATCAGTGGCGTGATTCAATTGGCGAGTGAGAAAACGCATGAATTCAAAAGTCATTGAATCTAGTATTAAAATTACATAAACGTATAAGTAAATATGGCAGAGTTAAAAATACAATTTAAAGTGGATTATTTCCTGTTAGTATTAAATTCGGAATGTATATAAGATCATTGAATATTCTAACTTGCTAGTTGTGTTCCACAGGTTTTAAAGTATCCAGTCGACGAATGTTTTATTGACACTTTGGGGATTTTCTTTGCTGGTTTTATTGAGCAAAATATTTGTAAGGAATTATTTGAATTTGTAGAAGCAAGATAAAATACCTGCTTCGTAACAAACACAAGTTATACTTTAACTTGTAATTTCTTCGCTTGTGAAATCGATTGAAAAGATTCACATTATTTTTGTTATTTTTTCTCAAAAATTAAGACGACAAAGTTGCTACGCATTATAATTTATCTCGGATGTTTATTTTCTCTTTCAGCTTCGATACGGACTTAAAGCTCGATTTCTTTGAGTTTTATCTAAATTTCCAACTTATATTTATCGATCAACTCTGATTGGCTAGTATAGCAATAAGTTATCATAGATTAGTATTTCAATAATTCGTTTTTTTAATTCATTTCTCTTATTCATTTTTAACCTCTAATTCTAAGATTTTGGCAATTTCTAGAAATTCACTTTTTTATATTTTTCCAGTTGTTCGAGGGAGAATGATTCAAGAAAATCTTAATAATATGACATCAAGTCTTGTTGATAAATATAAAGGTTTCAATTCTAACTGTCTCTTAGTGTGTAGATTTATAAACCATAAGCAAGGTTCTCGAAAGTTTAAGAGCATTTTCTTAGACAAAAACACGAATTACATACTCAAACACGCCACACAGAACAACACAATCGCGAGGACGGACTCAGAGAAAGCCGACCTACTAACCGACTCTTTTGAATCCTCCTTCAGCGACCTAAACTCTGCCGACTTTGACACACAACACCAACATGTTAACAACTACATACATACAAATCAATTTTTCTTCACACCACAGTTCCCTGGTAACACTGTAAACAGCCATTCCTGTTCAATTAATAACAAAAAAAATCAACACCACTTAACTCAAAATTAACATTAAAAACTTGAAAAAACACTACCCCCGGACATGATCAAGCACCTAATATTATTCTTAAAAAAGGCTCAAATCTCTTATTACAACATCTCACAAACATCATGAATCCCTCACTGAAAACAGGTTATTACCCAGACACTTGGATAAAGAGCTAACAGAAGATCCAAGTACAAGTAAATAAAATACTACGAACAGCAAATCGATTACCAACATACACACCTGTCAACTATGTACACAAAATCAGTAATCTACCCACCCTTAGGAATAGGCTAACCTGAAATAGCATACAAATATTACTTACAAGCAGAACACAGAAACGAACCGACTGTGTCACCATACAAATTAGTCAGCGCATCTACAAAATACATCTCACCATACAACATATTTCAACAATCACGAACCACTCAATAAAACACATAACTATAAAGAAGGCGCATATATGTTTATATATGTTTTTTGTGGGTTTTTTCAGCTCTGGGCACAAGTCAGGTAGAATATTTGGCGCATTTTCTGTGAAAGTGGGTTTTCTCGAAGCACTCCTGTTTTCCCCTACAACACATTCTGAGGCATCTGGATTTATAAAACCCGGCTACGCCGTGGCCATGATCATGGGACGTTATACTGATTATTGTGGGGTTGGTCTGCGGCTTGCTTGTTTTCGGCCGATGAGCTCCGGACTTGTCCACTTCCTTTTAGCCGCTTTTGTCTCGCTCTGCTTTCTCACCCAACATTTTCATACTGTCCCACCTCACTTCATTGCCTCAAACAAGCTAAATTAAAAAACAGGAGAACTCCCACGTACAGATAAATACTCTTTCACGATCGGGGACGACAAGAAACTACAACATTCCTGAACACCCTGTTGGGGAGAGAAGTCTTCAGACTTTTCTCTCTAAACTAAACTTCTGCCAAAGTTTCGTTTCGAAAGTTAGCAACAACATTTTGCTTACACATACAGTAAATTGTCGATTCTTACACTTGAGAACCTTCTAGAAATTTGTGGAATAGCCAAGAATTTCGCAAATTACCTTTAACAACACAAGTTACATGCGTTTCTAAATATAGGCATGTTTGCTAAACAGATATTAATATTAAAATATATATGTATTGGAAAATCTATTATTAGGCTCAAACTACAAATGAAGTATCTATACATATTAATACAAACATTTTTAAGGCCGTTTTAACCACAGAGGTGATAAATCATAATGTTCTATGCAGGGTTCATAAGAGTCAGTAACCCATGTGCAACAAATATGCTAATACAACACAACGTCGATAAGGCATAATCTCCTATGTAGTGTTCCGAAGTGAAAATAATTTATATGTGATGTATGTTAATATAAACATGTATAAGGCTGTTAACCAAGGGGTGATAAGTCATAATACCCTATGCAGAACTATCAAGATTACGTAATTAATAAGTTTAATCAAAAACACTTTAGGTGTGAGAAACATGTGCTGCCCATAAAAAAATTTAGGGTGTGACTTAAAGTAATGAAATTAAAACTATTGACGACCGGTAGCTACATTTATAGCACTGATAAGAATTTTACGGCAAAAATTCATTCATTAATTAGATAGGCAGCGTTTTTTGTTCAACTTGGGCCATGATGTGGATACAACACAATACACAATCTAGCTAACTTATGAACGAATATTTAGTGTGAATTTCTCATCTATTCTATAAGCGTAGCTACCAGTTTGGCTGCCAATATTGACTTAACTTCTTTAAGTCGTACAGTTTTTTTTTCACATGTGATGGGTTTTTTATTAGATATCATGACTTTTTATCAACACGAAGCACGAAAGAAAGCACTCGATAGTAACCGATATTAACTTTAAGATCGCAACCCTATTATTCGGAACAAATCTTCACTTTGCAGAAAACCAGATTGAATAAAATGTATATTGGTATTTTAGTCTCTATAAAACGACATTAATAGATTATTTTATAGGAGCACCATGGAATTTAGATTAACTGTTTCTTGTCATCACCCCGTTTATCGTATCAAACATCATTATTTGTGCTAACTGCTTAAATTAACATCAGATGACACTAAACTCTCTTTAATTAGAACAATTTCGTAAAATTTAGTAAATTTATGTTGAAACATAGGTAATGAATAATTAATAATAACTGTCCACTCTATTATTCTTTTGGAGACTTGAGCTAGGAATTGCTAATCTTATTTGTTTGGCCTAACCCATATTTATACATCTGTACTTTCATCATATAGTTTTGTTACTGTACAGCAGCCTTCTTTAATTCAAATTACAAAAACTAAAATCGGTTCGGTTTTACGTTCAGGTGAAGCTGCAGTAAAAATGTTAAACCGATAACTCAAGTGATTTTCTTGAGAAGACATGCGCTAATATTTTCGTCAAATCTAAGCAATTTTTTGCTAAATAACTTTGTACATATAGATTGTATTTAAATTTAATAGAAAAATATACCTAACTTGAAAAAAATCTAAAAAGGCTAAGTATGTTTTTCTATTAAATAAAATTTTCACACCTTTGATGCAAAGAAAGGAAAAAGGAAGAAACTCAATCATACTTGGAGATGTTATATTTCATGTATTTCTTAACGGAATGCTTTGAAATATGGTATGTTAAATACGAGTTCGGCAGAGCACATCAATAAAAAACGTGTGATAGTTTAGATTACTACGGTTCGAGATACAAAAAGCAGAAAATCGCTAAGATATCACTCCTGTCAATAACACAGAATGCCCTGAAACAAATTATCTTGGTCACATGACACACTGACGCGTGTCTTGATATGTTAATACAAACATAGCTAAGACCGTGTCCAACGTGGGCCATATGGAGCATAATACCCCTTGGAGGACTTCCAAGCTAAATATATATATATATATGCATTATTGTTGTGTGTGTGTGTTAATGGAAAGAGATACAATACCATCTTAGCAGGGCCGATAGACAATTATATCCCATGAATCACTTCCAGACTGATGTAAGCGATATATAACCTATGTGTTAGTACTATTATAAGATACATTTTTATGTTGTAAATCATACTATACAGAAGATGGCGTTAAATTCACTTAATTTCGCGAGAGTAGACGTAAAATAATCTAAATTAGTATCATGAATACAAATATACTTCGTAAAATTTCTGAAACAAAAATTAGATATAAGTATGTTAGCAATGAAACACTGAAGCACTGAAAGATAGAGCGTTGTTTTCTAGCCTATAGATTGAATTAATCAGTGTGTTTACGTCTTTAAATCTGTGTTAGCTATCGCCCATATTGAGTTACTTCGTACAAGTAAGATGATTTTCACGTTTGTATAGTGTAGAAGGAGGGGCTGTAACATTCGTCTAAGTCAAGCTACAAAGCGTAGACGACTGTAAAGAAAAAACAAAGGAAAAAACAAGGAGGAAACAAAACTAAATTGTTATTGTTACGTGAACGGAACGTTTAATTTATTTCAACACATGATTGAAAAGAACCAGTCACCGAACAAATGCCTTTATAATACTACGAGCACAAAGAAGGATGTTAATCACAAGTCAACAGACCATAATGTCCCATGCAGTGCTAGCTACAAAGCTGAAGAAACCCAAGTGAACAATATATATGTGGTGCAAACATGACAAAAACCGTGTTACCCACGAGGCTGATAAACCATAATACAGTAGGTCGGGTTCCAAAGTTGGAATAATCTATATATAGGAAGAAGAAATTCCGGTGTTGTAACCACGCCCACAGGTTTTATTGCATAGTTTTGCTCTTACTTGATCTTTTGTATTACAGAGTTTAAAATAATACTTTTCATTTAAATAATGACATTTTCTCCAAGTAGAAGTACCCACAACCGAGTGAAAAAGTTACCCACTGAAGAGAGATGTATGTATAAGATCGAAGTTGAATTAATGAGAAGTTCTCTCCTGAACAGTTGATGTTCACTGGTGTTTCGTATATCTCTAACGTCGACCCCTCTACAATCACAGACTCGAAAATATCAGATGGTACATAGTGTACTCATAATGACAGATTAGGCATTATCACTGAGAATTAACCTCGGAACAAGGGAATACTGGATAACAGAGGATCACTGAATTGGAATAGCATTTGGTAATTCTGAAACCATATTCAGGGGTCTTTTCATGGCTTAAAGACTGTTTTTATCAACAAGAAAGAGCTTGTATGAGTTCTGAAACATTCTGCCATTTTTCAAGAGTTAATGGAATTTACACTGAAGGAATTTCTACGTGCAGAAATGCCTGTTCTATGTTAAGTGTTTTGTTAGAAACTAGTCTGTGACTGAAAATCTGAGAATGGCATTCCAGTGGATAAAGAAACTAAAACCAAAAAATGCATGCTTATGCCCATAGCAATGGTGAGAGACTGCCTTCAACCTCTAACCAGGTGAAAAGTCTGTAGCCCCCTCATTGTTGCCCCGTATTAAAGATAATTTGTGACCACCTTCTCAAGATAGTTGCAACATTGTCTACTCAATAAAATTAAAAGAAATGTGAAGAGGCTATGGAAGAAGATCAAGCATTTCAAACCACAAAATTTGTTGTAGTTCTGGCATAGCCATAACAAAACAACAAATTCCTATTGTACAATCAAACCAATGGCAAAGGAATTGGAGTAATGCTACTGCAATTGCAGGATGAAACAAAACACCTAATCACAGTTTTTGACCAATACTGCTCTATATTAGAGAAAGTAATGCTTGCTGTTGCACTAATTATAAAACACTATACTCACTAGTATTTATATGCCAGTAAATTTACAATCTTTGTGAACCATGCTTCATTGAAATGGTTGTCTTAAACATCCAAAAGGAATGATAGTACACTGGATATCAATATCAATAGAATACGACTTTGTCCTAATGCATCAACCATGCGTGCAACAAGGAAATGTGGATAGACTATCTTGCTACACACTGAGATGTTGTGAGATTTGGAACCTTTAATAATTTAGTAATGTCAAGTTATGCAGTTGAAAATTTCACTAGTTGATGAATGCTGCAGTTGATACTTCAATACTTTTGTGAATAATGTATAATGTGTGTGCTGCCTAGAGAAGAACTAGCTAAGGAAAGGTAAACATCAACAGAAAATTGCTGTATCTCCTTAACAGATGATAGCTATGAATAATATTGGTCCAATCCTTAAGGTTGATAGAAGTCATCATAGTCATCATTTACTAGTTCAGAAAGTGAGCTGAAGTTTATCCATTGATGAATGCATCAGCATAATCTGTAGCTGATGTGTTGGTGAACCACTGGATAGCACCAGAAGAGATTCATATAAATTATAGAGCTAATTTCTATAGCCACTTTTTCTCTGAGTTGTGTAAAGTGTTAGATGTAGCAAAATGCACACTTTGTCTTATAAATCGCAGTAAGATGGTTTAATAGAAAATAGAATACAAACTACTATGTGCATGCTTACCAAGTTTGTTAATCCAAGCCAAACTAACTGGGATGAGCATGTGTTGTCTCTGTTTTATGATTGCATGCAGCAATACCGAAATAAGGTATACAGGTAGTCTCATTTCTTGTAACGTATGGTCCTCCTCAAACAAATATCTTACAACATTCATAGGAATATGTGGAATGGTCAAGTCTACTTTAGTTGATGTACAAACTATAGAAAGCCATCTAACATCAAAATACATGCTATTACAAGATGGTAAAAGAAAAGATGTATCAGTACAGAGAGTGGAGCTGGCTATGTTATGTACCTGCAACTGAAAAGAAACTCCTATCACTAGATAGGATTATACCTCGTATTCTGACAGCTTGGTACAGTTACAGTGAACATATGTCACGTACAAAGATGGGTAGCATGTTGACAAGTTGTCTCTGTATGTCACAGATGAACCTCTCATTAAATGGCTTAACCATGAGTCTAAGGTAAATCAGAAGAGAACGTGAAGGGCATTTTAATTTATACCAACTTGCATGATGAGAACAAATGACTTAAAAGTTCTTATGCTATCTGAGTGTGTACAAGACAGATGAGGAAATATTAACGTTTGATGTGAAAGATAACTTAAACAATCATTTAAGCCTCAGTCATCAGTAAAAAAAAATGTCTTCTGAGATATTGAACAGAGTTTCACAATAGAAGATATCCTTATATTGGATGAAAACTCCTCAATTATCATAAAGTTAGAACAACTGAAGCTAATAGATACAATAGTTAACACATCAACATCAAATGAAGATGATAACTGTAGATCATTGTTTTAAAATTCTGTTCAGAGGGAAGGTTACAACAATTAGTTCCTGAGCTATTAAGTGATGTTTCATGACATAATGTAAGCACTATATTTTGTGATTACGATTTTAGTTACTTCATAATCCAGGATAATCACGTGGTTGAAAAAATCAGTAATTAAGTAGGAATTGCAACTCTTTCTTTTTGAGCCACAAAGGAAAATTATTTGATGTAAAATGACTTCTGACATTTTGCAAAAGTAATTCATCTAAATTAGCTGAGTTGTGTGAGCTCTATGAAGTATGTTGCCTGGTCTTCACTTGATTCTTCTTGTATACCTGGAGACGTGTGATGGTTCTTAATATAGTTAGGGAATTGTATTTTCTTTAATTGTATATTGACTCATAGTAGTAACAGCACAATTACTAAATGATATACAATAGTAACAGAACAAGTACTAAATGATATATAGTAGTAACAGAAGAAGTTGTAAACAAAAAACAGTGCTATTAGCACAGGTACATTGTGGTTAATCAGAATTCTAGGTGAATTCGACTGAATTCTGACGATGAATATTTATTTCATAATTCTTGAACATTAAAAATAGTTGAGTTTTACAGTTTATTGATGAAAGATCATGGAAACAGTTTATATGGGAAGAGGAGTCAACCTGTTATAAGGTGATATAGTATATGATAATGTGTAATGATGATATGTGTATATTGTAAAGTGTGCATATGAATAAACATGCGTGTTTGGTCTTACACACGTGTATGAACATTACATAAAGTCATTGATGATTGTTAAGTGGATTGATTATACAAAGGGCACAATAGTAAGCAATATTTCCGTATAGACAAAGGATTTGATTTATGTATTAGAGCCTTGGATAGTGCATTGTTTTCATTACTGCTTGTAAAAAAATGTTTCAATATCAGCATTGATATATTCAAAAAGTAGTGATTTTTCATGAAAGAGATCAAAGAAACCAAGAATCTCACATTAATATCAGAGAAAACAGATAGCAGTGCAAGATATTTCGTTTATATCAAATTGAAATATTAGTGACTGGGTGAAATTATCAGTGACTAAATGTAATTCAGAGACACCAGTTTAGATATCATAAAAATAATAATTTAGGGTATTCAATGTTTTATTTGGTTTGTTTGTTTTGTTTTGGAATTTCGCACAAAGCTACTCGAGGGCTATCTGTGCTAGCCGTCCCTAATTTTGCAGTGTGAAACTAGAAGGAAGGCAGCTAGTCATCACCATCCACCGCCAACTCTTGGGCTACTCTTTTACCAACGAAAAGTGGGATTGACCGTCACATTATACACCCCCACGGTTGGGAGGGCGAGCATGTTTAGCGCGACGCGGGCGCGAACCCGCGAACGTCGGATTACGAGTCGCATGCCTTACGCGCTTGGCCATGCCAGGGCCTTATTTGGTTTGAATAGAATATTTTTCTATATTTGGTATTAAAAAGTTTATAATAAGCACACAATTCTATCGAATATTTTCTTAACATTGTTTCAGTTTTAAATGCTGACTGTCCACAAGAGGGAGACAGAAAATACCACCGCATTGGGAATAAACTAATAACTGGCAGAAAGCCCCCAAGAGAGACGATATGAAAGTTAGTGAGTTATAATAGTCAACGTTTAAGGCTGATATCACTTCTCCCAATCAACTCATGTGTATAGGCAGTATTTGTAATCTCTATCCCAGTTCCTTCTTAGCTCTATCTATGCGATAGCCAGACAAGAATTTAGCTTGAGATTGCTATCTAATCTAAACTATAACTGTAATGTTTATCCTAATTTTGAATAATGTTTTCAGTTATTCCTTACAATCATTTGACTTTGTTAACTACATATATGGATTTAAGAATAGCTTAAACCTCCCAGATTAGTGGAACTTCACGCGTCAGAAATGTGATATAAAATATCGTTTACAGAGACGATACTCAACTTATGATTCAACAAATTCCAGTCGCTAAGTAACATAATGCTCATATTAAAACGGACATATAGATAATTTTAATAAGTAAAATAGTATTAAGCTAATTAAACATTATATATATATATATATATTACGGTAGAATTCTCGCCTGTTTAATTGCGAGAATTTGGTTATTATCCAAATTAATCTGCGAAAGAACAGTTCATATCATTTAACGTTTTTCAATACATTTTGGATTAACACTGATACTTTTAAAACATTTATAAATCAGATTCTTTTTTATTTTAAACGATAGTCATGAATAGCGAAATCCCATTAAAATAATAAAATATTTCTTAGTTAAAGATTACAGTAAGCATTATTTGAAATACATAATTATCAATGTTTGATTTCCCTTAGCTAAGGTATTATGTATTTAACACCACTCAAGTGGCTATAGCCTCCCTGAAGAAAAGTGATGGATACGTTATTGACACGAGATGATTAGATTAATAGCTAGTTTAAGAGATATTCGGGACGATTTTCTATGTATCCATGACGAGTTCCAGTAATTCATTTGATGATGACTTATTTTGCTTATTTTTATTCTCAGGTTACCATGACAAAGAATCAATGCACAAGTACAATACATTTCATCTTTATTTAATTCGGGTGAGCTACAGTCTAACAGATATTAACAGATCTGTACTAAATCCATTAGATTCACCGTTACAACTGTGTACCAATAAAATACAAGTTTTATTGCACTACTATTATGTGATAATATTTTTTTACCAGGTGAGCTACAGGGTTAATATACTAACGTTTGATAGGAAGACAGCTTTTAACAGCCTTTCAGTGACACGCTGGTATGTCTGCTGACTTACACCGTTAAAAGCCGGGTTTCGATACCCGTAGTGGGCAGAGCACAGATAGCCCGTTGGGTAACTTTGTGCTTAATTCCAAACCAAACAAACAAACAGCTTTCAAGAACTCAAACTTCCAAAACTACATAGACAGTATCGGTTTATTCTTGTGAGATACATTCTACAAGCCCTCAAGGAGATCCGCAAACAGCTGCGAACACAACAACTTTTAAGTGTTGTTTCATCAGATATATATTGATTTTATTTCGAGACTTGCTAGGGTTGCTTTTGAGCCCGTGGTTTTTGCACATGCCAGTAAAATACAGATAGTTCAAAACTTCGGGAATTACTGATCCAGAAGTCAAGCAAACTGTGATCGCAAACGTTATTTTATTCAATTAGTACACTCTTTTCTAAGACGCAAGTTGGTGATTTAAGTAGTATATTATAAGTTATAATTCCCATTTATGTGTAATCCATGAAAGTAACCTAAGAACATGTTTGTAGTTGCCAGAAACTTTTCAATAACTAGTTAAAGGCCAACAGCCAAAAATAAAGTCTCGAATGCATTCACGAATCTGTATTGTACATACAGTACAAAGTGTCCGAAAAATCTAGAATCATAGGTTTGTAGGTTTTCTTAATTTCAGATACGTGACGACCTGGTATGGCCAGGTGGTTAGGGTACTCGGTTCTTAATATGTGGGCCGCGGACTTGAATCCCTGTCCCACCAAACATGCTCGCCCTTTCAGCTGTGGGGGTGTTATAGTTTGACAGCCCACTTTTCGTTGGTATAAGAATAACCCACGAGTTAGCGGTAGGTGGTAATGATTAATTGCTTTCCTTCTAGTCATTCATTGCTAAATTAAGGACGATATATATGTAAAAACGGCTCGTTTGGGTTGAGAAAATATTTTACGTAGAGAAGTGAACAACATTTCAACCTTCTACGGTCATCGTCAGGTTCATACAGATTCCCGTTGTTCACTCCTCTACGTAAAATATTTTCTCAACCCAAACGAGCCGTTTTTTCATATGTATTTTTCTCTACAAGTGGGTTTTCTCGACATAACTAATTTAAGGACGGTTAGCACTGATATCACTCGTGTAGCTCTCTGTGAAATTCAAAACGGAGCTCGTACTTGATTAATTACCACGTTGTCAAAACATTATAAGGTCGGGTTAGTCCTTCTGTCAATCCAAACTTGTTTCGAATTACAAGGACAGCATGTGGAATGCATCTTGTAAAACTTGCTGAAATGCCTATGATTGCAGACTTTCTGGACACCCTGTGTAATGAAGTTTAAGTGTCACTAAAACATTTTATAGATTCACTTTTCTGTCATTTTGAATATATACTTAGGTTTATTAATATTTTCGAATTTTGAAAATCAGCTAACTTATTACTGGTGTAAACTATAATGTTTTCAACTAAAACGAAAATAAATACATAATAACAGCAAAGATATGGAAAGACGTTTAAAGATAAAGCACCCATAACAACAAAAATAATGCAAATGATTTAAATTGGCAAATCGGAAACAGATAACAAACAGGTTAGAACGAAATTTACGTTTGTCATATATACATCGTGTTTTATGTTACTTTGCTATCGTTTTCTACACCTGGTATCTGACTAAAGTTTAAAATGAGATCCGTAGCGTGTACATATATATATATATATGTATATAAAAAGAGAGAGATAAACTGTAGGTTAGAAATAATTGTTAGAAACCGACAAGCTATATTATCTTGATCTTATTTGTTAATGTCGCAACATTTATTTTAAAATTTCTTGGCATTTGTTTAATGTTTTTGTTTCTCTAAACATGGAACATTTGTATATAAATATAGCTCACTTTAAAGCGGGATAACACGAGTCACGAGTAATGTCAGTAAACATATACATATGAAATATTAATCAACACACAAGTTTGTTTGTTTGTTTTTTTTGTTAAATTTTGCACAGAGTTACTCAAGGGTTATTTGTGCTATTTCTGTTTAATTTTAAAGTAATATACCAGAGAGAATACAGCTAGCTAACACTACTTACCTTAGACTCTTGGGCTACTCTTTACCAATGAATAAATTAATTGATCGTCGCACATACTAAAGACAAATCTAAAGAAGGAACTTCCACTAATATTGATGCCCTGGATGAAAACAGCTTCTAAGAAAATTATCTGATGAATATGACGATTCAAAATTAGAAACGTGATGTAAAATTAACTAGTGTAAACAAAGGGGTTTCACAAAAGACAATCCTTAGTTTGTTATTTATTTACAAGCTCACATCTAAAGGAAATATACTTGGAATACGAATAATTTTTATTAAGTATTAAAAACAGTTCATGAAGAATACATTAAAAGATTATTGTTTTGCCACGTGACTCCATTCACATATCAGTCATAAAAACCTAACGAAAATTGATGGATAAGGACTGTAAAGTAGTTTTGAGAAAGAGAAAACATCCATTGAGTGATTTGATAAAGTGAAACTTTGAATTATGATGATGTACTCAGTAACAGATGAAACAAAATTACAATTGCTTAAGACTGACTACAGAAAGTTTTAATAGTTGCGCGCCATTAGTAACTTATAAAAAGTATGTGTTTGTAAATTTGGGTCTAAATGGCCCTTGCGAGAGGAAAATTCCTAAACTTGAGACCTAAGTTCTCTCCTGAAGAAGAAAACTTTGTAAGTCTTACTGTGTGGTTAGTTTGTTTTTCCTCTGTATTTGGGTTATAACTGTCCATCTAAAGTACTTCTGTTTAAAAACTAGCGTTAACAACACGAATGCTGAGAGACAATATCAGAGGGCGATGGATGTTTTGATGTAGCGATATGGTTTTAAACTAAATTTGTCCAACAGTGAAGGAGAGGTCTTTCCTGATTCGTTGTTTATAAAGATACACGATCCAGCAATGGTTATTCCGTTATGTATTCAATTATATAAAAGGTCAAAATGTTTCTATTGTCAGAGTGAAGGGAATTAATTATTTCGTGGTTCTGAATGTTAAACAAATTAGAACGTATCACATTGCCTAAAAGAACTCTAAGACTGCAAAAGCTATCAGTTTTGACAGAAGATATTCGATTGCTGCAGGAGAGGTAAGCTTTTAATAATAACCTCATACAACATCAGCCATCGCTTGACGTATCATTAGTAATTTATAATTGAAATAATAACTAATGTTGAAGTCATTCAACGTGCAAATGAAGTGACGTTCTAGCGCCAGAGGGTAATAATTAATGATTATCAGTATGAATTATGAATAAGGCCATCCATTATTGTCTAAGAATAATTAATTAATGATTATTAAGTGTCATCCAGTATTATTGCGCCCACTAAAGATCGCTACTCCTATACTCTGACTTTGCCCTGCCATATCTGTTACTCAAAATAAAACTATTCTAACACCATTACTCTTATTGTACACTCAACGTTTTTTTCTAATAATAACTTTTGAATAAAGAAAGTATTAATGATATTCAGTAAATTGTATCTTAAACAATAAAACTGATACTAAACATTCTGTACCACATGAACATGTGAATTAAAATAGTAATTCTTGTTTCGTCTCTTATGTAATTGGATATCGTACCTTAAACCATTAACATAATCAATACTACTTCAGGTCCTTAATTAGTCAACAATTACACTAATTCAAAATATTGAATTACAACGTCCTCTCTCACTTTCCTCGTGACTGCTGTTTTCAGACTAATCTTGTTCAATCCCATACCAGTATTCTGAAGCGACATGAACAGTTTAAACATTTTTTCATCATATGCCATTTTAACGAGGTCTAAATGTGTCGTATTTTCCTAACTTTGAAGATAGACAATGGAGAAGATATTTAGTTAACGCCAGTCATGGAAAAATTTTGGGCTACTCTTTATCAAGGAAAAGTGGGATTGATAATCACATCATAATGTCATTATAGCGTTGAAAAAACGTGCGTATTCCGTAACGCATTTCGATTCTGCGTTCCACTGAAATGAGAAGAAGAAACCTGTAGCAGTAGATTCTGTAGCTACAATTCGGACAAACCATCTTCCCCAGGTATCTCTGTTATGTTAAACGTGAGCAATGCTAAGGGACAACCAAAAATACATCCTGACACTACTCGTAACGACATTGGTTTCCGATAAACAGGCAGGTTCATATCAGACTGTAATGGTGATGCTTCCTTTTGAACATTGTGCTAGGTGAAATAAATTGTATACTTTGATTCACTTTCAGATGAACTCTCTCCATGCTTTGTCAAGAAATAACTTAGGCAAGACTCTCATTTTTTTACCAACAGGAGAACGAACAGCAGTCTTCTTATGGGCTGGATGGAACTTGGTATATACATATAATAGTAACAGGGTTAAAGATAATTTCAGGTGATACAGCATAGAAACTCAGCAGATAGCCTGATGTGCCTTTGCTATAAGAAAACAAACATACACACACACAGAGCATCAGCTAGAACATTGATAAATCTCCAAGTGAAACCTTCAATCCGAACAGTGATGAATGATGGTCGACTAGACATGAGTGTAAAGTAAAATATCTGGCTGCGTCTAGGAGATTTTGCCAATAAAATAACGTTAATCATCTCCAGCCTCAGTTCTCGCATTGCCATCCTCACAACGGGCATAATGAAATGGCAATTAGTGTCTGACGTTCCATGGAAGAGTTAAAAGATATCAACCAGACAGGTAGCAGGGAACAGCGGACTCCAGTATCAAAGAAACTAAAGTACCTCTATATATATAAGTGGTGGTTCATTGTCTACTGCAGGTTAGATCATTGTGTTGGCAATGTGCAACACATCTACAGAGCTCACATATGAATGTTTTTCTTCATACATAGACAGGTGTATTTACTTAGACCAGTGGTTCCCAAACTTTTTCAGCTTGTTACCCAATTTAACATGCCACATTAAGCATGTTACCCCTTTCACAAAATGTTTTCAACATTGATATATATGGCTAAATTAAACTAGAGATATATTGCACTTTATTTATTACACTTTATTTATTTACAATTTATTTATATAATTTATTTACACTGAATTACACTTTTAATTATTGTATTTGATCATTGTGCATTTCTAATGAATATTGCCAAAGATGTCAAGAACATCAGTGGGATGGATGGAGTTGCATACTTGAAGCTAGTTTAGGAATTCTTGGCTTTGTGGTTGAAAGTGCTAGCCTGGCATCGTTTGCAACATTCAAGCGAGTCCTCTTTTTTGTTTTCATCCCCAGCACGGTTGAGAACCCCTTCTCGCACAAATACGTTGTTGAGAATGATACCAACAACTTTAAGGCTCTCTTGGACAGAGTTGGCGAGTCAGCTAGTTGTGAAATCCAAAAGGAATCTGCATTTTGGTTTTGGAATTTGACTTTCAAGGCTTCATTTACTCGCATTGTGATCCACTCCTCCTTTGCAGGGAAATCATCATCATGAATGGCCTCATCAGGTACAGAAAAGGGATGAATGATCCACTGAAGACTGGCTGTTTTTAGGTCACTCTCTGGAAAGTAGTGCTGCATGCTTGTTTCAAGCCCCTTCAAATGGTCGCTCATCTCTTTGTTGATGGTCTGTAAAAGTGATCCAGTATCATAACTATTCTCCTTAACAAACTGGTCTAGGGTGGGAAACTGAGCGATCACTCCTTTCTCCAAGCGTCGAATCCAGATTCTCAGTTTTCCCAGAAATGCAGTCACAGTGTGATGGGTATCAATGACAGTCGTGTTCTGGCCCTGGAGTTGCAGATTATCACTGTTCAGCTCCGCAAATATGTCAGCCAAGTAACAAAGTCGAGCTAGTCACTCCTTATCAGTGAACTTGGTAGCAAAAGGAGATTCTTCTTGTTTCACAAATTCCTGAAGAGCCGTTCGGAGCTCAATGACTCGACGTACAACCTTGCCTTGTGACAACCAGCGAACATCGGTGTGGTAGAGCAGAACTTGATACTGCTCTCCCATTTCCTTGCACAGCTTCCTGAATATGCGCGAATTCACATCTCTGGACTTGATGAAATTGACGATTTTCAACACATCTTCAAACACTAATTTCAGATTACCAGGCAGGCTTTTCGATCCAAGAGAGTACCGATGAATGATGCAATGACCTACAGAAATTTCTGGATTCACAGCTTGTATGAGGCCCCGTAACCCACGATTACGACCCATCATCGACGGTGCTCCATCGACGGAGACCTAGATTAAAAAAGAAAAACTATTATAGATTGCGTCAGTTAGTCATTCTAACTTATCTTTTGCGTTATAATTATATGGTTTTAATTTAATTTAATTTAATTTAGTACTTAAGTATTTCAGTACGACAGGCACGATACTTTTTGTGAATTATGTATAAAATATTAGCTACACTACAGCTACTTGTACAATAAATAAAACTATATGACTATATGCCATGTAATTCATTGTATTTATACTAATCTAAACTTTATATAAACATCTCTCTCTACTTGTTGAACGCTGTTCCAATCCAATCCATTTGTGGTAAAGAAACTGTTGATGATATTGAAGATATCTTCTCCCTTCGTGGTTGTCAGCAGATCTTCGCATAACAGGAACTCTTCTTTGATCTTGTCCTGGTGGACGTAATGAACGAACCCAAGGAGAACAGCACAACTGGCTACGTCACACGATTCATCAAATTGCAAGGAGAATTTGCTATATGAGCTTTTCTTGATCTCTGTTGTAACTTGGGACAGAATATCTGATGCCTTGTCATCGACTCGTCGGCGGATTGTGTTGTTTGATAGAGATATAACACTCAGTTTCTTCGATTGATCCTCCCCACATACCTTGCTTATCATCTCGTATGCACAAGGCATAATCAGGTTCTCTGGAATGGTGTGGCATTTTTGTTGTTCGGCAACTTTATATGCAACAAAGTAAGATGCTTCGACCGCAGCTTGAATTCCAGATGAACCGAACTGGATATTCTTCAGTGCTACAGCCCGGCGCTGAAAATAAGCCTGATCCCCATTTGAAGATTTGGATGGCACTTCTGGAGGTGAGCTGAGAGGTTTGATGGCTTGAGGCTTTCATTTGTCAACACTTTGTGACATACTACACATTGTGGCCGATCCTCTCCACCAGAAGGTAAATTCACAAAGCCATAGAAAGGCGTCAGAGTAGGTGCGCTTTTTAGACATTTTATTGTTTAATCTGCAGAAAAAGAAAAACTGCATAAAAAGTGTGAACAATGTGAACTTATTATTTATTTTTTCATGGCATTCTAGATAGCATTAAAAGAGCTTATTCAGCATAGGAATGATGTAATAGTAGGTAAATACTAACTATACTGCACAGGGCAGTACACATACATACCAGGTTTTGTCTACCTCGGCTGATGCTCACATAGAAACTGACGGTGTGAAATACAGGCAATCTCAGGCAGTGAGTGACGCGTACTGGATGAGTCATCAGGGTTACTGAGTGACTTGTGTTCTGAAGCATACTTGTCAAAATATTTTTAGTTGCCACACGCTTAGATACATATTTTTTACAACACACTTAGATACATATTTTTTCTTTTCTACTAGTGTATATTAGTTTTTTTATGTTTATTGTTATTTGGTTTAACTTTATTACATACTTAAAATAGGCTTAATTTACAACTTTACATACTAAGATTAAGTTAGCATTAATCCTAATACCAGCTATCTCAATGTTTTCTTGATTTTCAGAATTTTAACTTCTTTTCTGTCACCCCTCCATTACCCCCAATAAATTGTTAATTTACCCCCAGTTTGGGAACCACTGATTTAGACAGTTTCTGTTTGAAGAGTGATAAAGTGTTAGTGTTTTTTGGCAGTTATCGATGATTGGCTATCCAATATGTTGCTGAAATGGTCATCAGTATAGTAAATGGCGTGGATGTAACTAAGTATAAAAGAAATGTTGCACAAAGACTAAAATCAAATACAGTTTTGCCACATTATAATCTCGTTGATTATAGGGCTTTCTTAGATACAATGCTCTAGTGTCTTGGCTCCTAAAAAGTCAGTAAACATTTAATGTCATCTGTTACTTACCTCATTGCTACGTGACTTCGGAAGTTAAAGTCTTTACACTCTGTCACAAAATAAAGAGGGTTTGTTTGTTTAGAATTAAGCACAAAGCTACACAATGGGCTACCTGTGTTCTGTCCACCACGGGTATCGAAACCCAGTTTTTAGTGGTGGGGGTCCACAGACATAATGCTGTGCCACTGGAGGGGGGGCAGATAAAAGTGGAAAGTGGGAAGTCCACATTGCACAGCCTAGTAATATGAATATCAAGTTCATATGTTGGAAATCAAGGTAAGAAAAGGGTCTAGAAATGTGCCTTGATTGTCGAAATAGCGAGAAAGTGTGATCGGTATAGTGTTCTAGTTACTTCTATTCATTGTAGAAAATTATTGACTGCCATTGAACCTCGGGAATTTTCTTTGACTGCTTATAAATGACATCATTAGAGAGAAAATAATTAAAATTTCAGGAAAAGACAGGAATTGTTTACTGGCAAGCTACTGCTCAGTATCAGAAGGAACAGAGATAAATGTTACGGAACTTTTTAAGTAAATAAGTGAACATGCTTGTTTTTGAAATACTGGAAAGTTTGTATGCACATTTTATCTTATATTGTTGTATCTTATCTGTTTCCCTACGTAAATAAACAGTTGTTTATTGGTAGTCTGTTGAACACGTACTCGTTCAGTATGAGTGCTTTCTTCACTATTGATTATAACACTCGCCCACCTATATCGCTTTCAGGTGCACATGGTATTGCTACAATAAGACAGCACTCTACACAGTTGCCGACACATCTGACTTCACTAGTTGAGGATTGTATAAATACATTACATTTCAGTTGAATATGCTATGTATTTGTGGGATTAGGTGCTCAATTTCGTCGCACAACAGTCACTCACCAGTACACACATTACATATACCAGCAGTGCACATCTGATCAAACCGCCCCCACTGTGGTTTTCCTGGTTCGCTAGTACTGAAATACAGGAGATGTTAAAAGACGAAATCATGCAAATTTCAGAAAGTGAATAGTAATCTTCAGTTATGTTTGTCAGAAAGAGGGAAGGTTCTATTAATTTTACAGTTTAGCATTACAACTTGCACTAATGCCTTATCCTCACTATTAACAGACAAATGTCTTGACGTGTTAAAGTTTCCATTAATTTAACAGATAATGGCAAGTGTAGCTGATTAATGAGAATAAGCTTAACATTTCTTTGAACATTTGGCATATGTAATGTTCTCTGTTCCCTTCCCTTTCTAGGGACCAACAGAACTTACACTGAGTGGACTATAATGGAACAGATGTCTGGTCTACATTGGCAATGTTTTGGAATTTGTCACGCTTAAATATGTGTCACAGAACCCAAGAATGGTATTCGAGTAGATAAAAACAGACTTAAAACTGAAACAAGTGGTAGTTCCATAGTGGCAATTTCTGTCATTTAGTTTCTTCGTCATATTGCTGGTAGAGATGAAGTTTTTAAGGACATGACTAAGCAAGTAGCGGTAAGAGACTGTTCTCAGTTTGTTCTCAGTGTATTTTAGTTTTGGGCAATTTGATTTGAAATAACCAAGTTTTTTATAATAATAACAAACGTTTAAGTTTTCAATTTTTCTTTCAGAATTTATCTTATTCTGGTCAGCCTGATTTTTTCTTTCTTCCGTTTTGTTTTTGTTAGCAGTAAAACCAGACTTTTCACAGTTTTTGAATTTTGAATTTTTAACTGAAATGAAATGTGAATCAAAACAAACTTATACGTCAATTTTGCAGCTTCTGACAAAGTTTCAACCTTTTAATCTTCAACATACATTTTGATTTTAAATGGTGATCTGCGCAGAAATTCTTCAATCAAAATGAGCTGTATAAAACTATCAAAGTATTTGTCCACATATTTAATGCGAAACATTTTTCAAATTCAACTTTGGATTTAACATATTCAACATATGACTCAGTAGATAACTCAGTACTTTGTCTAAACTTTTTTCCTGTGATTCTCTGGATTTGTTTACATGTTTCTAAACTTTTATCTTTGACAACATCGTAATCTGTACAGTTTTTAAGACATAAAGCTGAAAAAAAAATCTCTGCAGCTTTCCCTGTCAATTTTGATTGTAACAACATAAACCATTTATGTCTATAAACTTCCATAAGTATACATATTTTCTCAAAATTCAAAAGGAAGCTATCACATTATTCTCATTGAAAGAGGGAAGTTACTCACTAACCTTTTCGACAGTTTTTTTTATAACTTCCAGCCGGATCCACAGATAAAGAATTGGCTTCTTTGATCATGAACTTCGATCTCTTTTAGTTTAATTTCTCATTCTGTTTTTTCTCTATCAAGTATTAATTGTTGTTGAAATCTGCTATCTTCGGCTTTTCGTTCTTATTGAAATTTGCTATCTTCAGTTTCTTATCTTTGTTCAAATTTAGGCCTTTTTACTTCTATAATCTGTTCAAATGTCAGATTTTTATTTTGCACATTTTCAAAATTTTCATATTCACAGTTAGTATCTTCAGTTTGTGATTCATCTTCTGTCTTGTTATAAGTGATATCAATTTCTTCATCAACAACAAAATATTTTCTTTTGCGTTCATTCAAGTTAGTTAGGCCTAATTCCAAAATTTCTCCTTTTTGTTGTTTTCTTTTGCCTTGACATATAGATACTGTCAAATTACGTTCACATAAATCTTTCAACTTGTCTTTTCTCAATTTCAAAAGTTCTTTTTTCTTGATCAATTTTGCTTCCAAAAACTCTTCAACACTAAAATTTTCAGCCATTTCAAACTAACACCTTATGGTTTAAATATATTTACAAAACTATACACCAAAATAAATTATAAAACATTTTAAATTAAAACCGAGTTTGAGTATTAACACCACGACATTTTTAACAGATCTAGTCTAAAACTTTCTAGATAATTTATACAGAACAGAAATATTATGTATAGCGCAACTATAAAAAGTCTCAGTTTTTTTTTCAATTGTTTACAGCCAGCTCTAGCTATCATCTTATTTTATATCTCGGACGAGCCCCTTGTTATTACTATTCTGTATTACAGTGCTGCATAATAATTAAAAATAAAAAGACAATTCTCCAATTTTGTAGTTCTATACGTATATATTACAACATAAAACAACACAAACATCAAATATTAACTTATAAACAATAATTTACAGAAGCTTACGATACAAAAAATCACTCTTTCATGGTAGATCCATGTAGGAACTGTCTCTTCAAATGAACTTAATCACTTCAAACGTATTAAAAAATCAGCTTAAGGTTGTAAATTCAAAATTTGCATTTCGTGCTAAATGTACGGTTACAAACATTTGCTCCTCTGGAATCTATCTTACCAATATTGTCGATATTTTCAAAAGGTTTTCAACAGCTCATGACTTAACAAAAGTTAAGACTAAATCTTAAATATACTAACTCTTCAGAGCCGTGTGTGTGTGTGTTTTCTCATAGCAAAGCTACATATGGCTATCTGCTGAATCTATGGAGGGGAATCGAACCCCTCATTTTAGTGTTGTGAGTCTGTAAATTTACCACTGTATCAGCGCATCACTGTAGAGTCGTCAACAAAATTCTAATAATAGCTTACAACAAAAATCTAAGATTAATATATAGGTTCGAAAACTCTAGAGCTGTCTGAAATGGCCATTCAAACCAAACTAAGCTTCTCAAAAACACTTCTCTCTTTCACTAATAGAAATTTAACTTTTTTTTATATAAAATTCTAAAAGACCCGTTACAGGCAACGCGTGCTAAAAATCGTTAGTTATACGTCAGTGATCAGACGATACACCTGCAAAGCCCAACAAGTAATTTTTTACAAAACTATGGCATCGTAACACATGAAAGCAACTTGTTTCTGGTTTTACAGTTCCAGACATCGTACTCTATCAGATTGGTCCATTGACATAGGAATTACAGTGGGAATGAAAAACACGACCTTAAGTCAAACACATCAACAGCTGTGTTCATATGACATTGACTAACCTCTAGTAAATTTGTTTGACCAAGAGTCAAAGGTTGAGACTAATGAATCGGAAGAAGATTCCATCTTATGTCACACTGACTCAATCAATGAAAAGAGGGGTTAAAGTACTTATCCGACTGTCACTGATAATGCAGATGCAATGAGACGTTAGTTGCTTCATTATTACACTGCTGACATAGTCATGTAGTTCAAAATTCAAGGGGTATAAAGAAGTGACATTCCTTTCCCTCCGAGCTACGAGTGATTTTCTGGAGCAAAATGTTGTCCGATGTTTCGAAAAGATCACTCGTCTAATGTAGCTCAGTGATGAGAACTCTATGGAGTAGACTATAGTTCTCTGTATATTTCCTTCCTTTCATCTGAACAACTTACGATATTTTTCCTCGCAGCGAAATTATGTTTCCTCCGAGTGTGAATATGTACATATTGCAGTAACAGCACGTATATTGAGTATTTCACAAGTCTCAGTTCTGCCAGTGATTATTTATTTTGTGATGGCTGAAAAGGAAACTAGATGAGGTTACTGACAATAAATTGATTAAATACAGCAATCAAAACAGCTCGTGAAGCATAACCAGAACAGGTTACCAAGTTAATTTGCATGTGAACTGAAAATAGTCTTTTTCAAAGCTACTAGTGTGTGTAAGAGAGAGAGAACAGTTAACTATTCGAAAGCGCTTGCGTTTTGGGTCTCGTTCGAAAAACGTTACAATTTAATAAATCATCCTGCATGTTGACTTTTGAACAATGTACAATTATAATGCATGCTTTGCGAATGCCATTTAGGTAGTATTAAACTCGTGCCTAGAAGAAAGTCCGTAGCAAAGACGTAATTTAAGCATTAGTGTATTCTAGCATTTAGAATTAGGAGCTAATACTTATGCAGCAGCTAACTTTGTTCAATAAAGTGGGGGTATATAAAGTGATAGTCAATACCAATATTCGTTGGTAAAAAAGTAGCCAAAGAGTTGGCGGTGGGTGATGATGACTAGCTGCCTTCCCTCTAGTCTTACACTGCTAAATTAAGGACGGCTAGCACAGATAGCCCTCGAGTAGCTTTGTGCGAAATTCCAAAACAAACAAAAACAAATATTACAAGTGCATCTTGATAATCTGCGTACGTATTAATGCAACGAGTTGTCTTGCTTTTTATATAAAGTTTCTCTTCTTTTTAATGCGAGTATAAACACATGGCATTGTTTTTTAAACGGTTTAATTGTTGTAAACATTCTATGGCTATCTTATGAAAGTTTATTTTTGTAGTATGAACCAAATTAACTGAATTTTCGATCGTTTTTATCATAACATAATTAAAAGGTTTGTTGTGCAACTAAGTTTTTTACACAGTTTAACTTGTGGTAATTGAACTCACTTCTGATGTATCCAGTTCGTTGTTAATACGCATTTATTTATAGACATTACACTATCTGTAAAATAGTTGTTTGAAGGTGTTCTATTGGTATTACAATGCACTAAGAACAGGTTTTTCTGGAGTTTGGGATTTTGTACAGTTATTTTAATAACTTACTTCAGTATATTACCTGATTAACTTTTTTTTCTATTTCGGAGAAACTTGCTTTAAATGAGTTGCTTTTATTTTGTGGCCTAGCATAAGTTAGTGGTTGTAACATTCGATTCACTCTACAAGACCAAATTTTGTTGGCGAACATGATCGACTTTCAACCGTTATAAGGTTACTGTAAATCTCGCTATTCATTGGATAATTGTAGCCCGAGAAGTTAGTTTAAAATACGAATATTCAATAACTATCTAAAGGTCCACTGTTCAAACAGAGAAAACTTAACGACTTACAGTATTGATCCTAATTATCGTCTGTGCTCCCGGTAAAAGGCAGTGTCAGATACCGATAACTGTCACCTGAACCACGATTTTCTATTCTTTTTCGTTGTAGCATTGAAATTCAATAACACTTTGAACAAGAGTACCCAATAGATGGCAGGACCGATTCGCAGGATCTTATATATATATATTATATAAATACAAATTAATGTAGTCAGTTTCCCCCTTTGCAAAGCCCCCAAAGGCCTTAGAGTCAATACTATATATTAAAAGACAAAGATACAAGAAATATATCTCCTTATATAGCAGTGATTACTTGCATTGGTCATGCAAGTTAACCAACCACGCCGTTAGAAGTCGAAGGTGAAGTACGATATATATATGTCCAGTTACAAATTGGAAACTTTAGAACTTGCATTTCTTGCACTTTATAGAATCTGGAAATAATTTTGAATAAACTACTGAAGAGCACACTGTAGCCGTACATCACAATTGCAGAGATGCCAACCATTTCAAATAACAGCGTAATGATTATAGACAGCACGTACAGATATTGTACAACCACTGGGTACAGTTTTGAGTCATCTGTGTCTGTGGCTAAACTAAACACTGTTAGTATGTTTGAAATCATTTTATCTTCACAACCCAATATTTGTACAATGGCTGTAGTTTTGGTTCTAGCACAGCCTTTTTTTTTTTTTTTTTTTGTTATCATAATCTGGGTACATTTTTCTGAATAGATGCCCTGCATGATCGGCTACAGCTAGGGATAAATTATGAGCAATGACGAATTTCGTGAACATCACTTCTGCGTTTATGGTTTTATATTCTGAATTCTTACTCATAAAATGTCGTTATCTGCATCGTTTTTGTCTTCGACTCAGCCTTTTGTTGGCGAGATGCCAATTTTGTATTGTCTGGAACAATCATTTATCCTGCCATGCGCCACAGAAAAATCGATGCGACAAACTACAAAACGCATAACTGTCCCTGACTTTTTATGCAATGACCAGATATTTTGCACTATACTCTTTCCTAAATTGTTGATTCAGTCCTTTTAGATTTGCCAGAAACAAAACAATCTAGTGAACGAGGCTTCTTTCCCATCTTGGGAACGATTGCATTGGTGTTTATGCCGCTTAGAAAACGTGAAATACCCATCTACGCGAACGCCGATTGGCCGACAAGCACTGATGACGTAACTATGGATTCCCACATACCCAGTATGGAGAAGCACCGCACTCAAACTATTGGTGGACGTCGGAGATACAAATATTTTATTATTTCAAGCACAAACATGATTATCGCAAGTAGCCATTTGGACGGTTTTATTTATTATCAAAATTTATTTGTATCTCACTAGAAATTCTTTTCACCCCTTTCAAGCCCTTGGGGGAATAATTTATCACTTTATTATATAGGCCTATAATTTGGGAGTTGGAACAAGTAATATTTGTCTATATGAACGTATAGTCGTGATGGATACACCAAAATCGTAATGGTTGGCATCTCTGTAACTGTTCTTAAATTTGGTTAATTTTACAGATGGAAGATCTAGATTCTGTTGGAAACTAAGTAGTATATAAAAGAACAAAAACAAATTAACTCGTTTAAATTTCTACGCTTTTTATAACGTCGTATTGTAACAATATTAAAACAAACACGACTGCTAGAAGTATCCTATAAACTAATCCAAATAGTCCTCTCATGTGTTTACTGTAGTCTTGCTTTACCTACTACTAATTAGTTCCAAAACGGACAAAAGTGAACGATTTGCTTAAGATTTTACTTGTTTTAAACATTACCACAATGTTTAACTTGTTTTTAGCAAAGAAATATTCCGACATTTACAAATACCATAGTGTGGTTTGAATGCGAAATAAATGTTTTAGCACTTTTGCAAAACAAGGCACTAAAAACATTCGTGTTTTAGTCTGCAGATCCCCGAGGTAAGTTATATAGTGTGAGCGACTATATTAATACCGCAAGTTTACAATTTGATTACAAATATTTTACATGTGCGTTTGGGAAACCATCTTACCTTCCTTAAGGGCTCGATTAAACATGTTAACTTAAATTCATTATATAAATAATAACAAATACATCAAAAACAAGTGCATTATGAAATGACTAATGAAATGTAATATGGACTCTTGATGTTCTATTTACGGTAAGGGGAAGCTTTAGAAACAATTATTTGGTCAATTACTTTGATTACAGTGAATGAAATTAACTTATCCAGTTGTTGTAATTATGGGGGCGTGAGGAAAAAGATTAAAGTGTCACTACAAGCCCGATTTATGCCACAAACAAAAGTACAATTTTGTATTTTTGGTCCTTGAGAAAAAGTGGATTTAAGATAATGTCAACTACCTTAACGCCAAATGTTACACACAAATACATAATTGTAAATCAAGCAGCAATAGTTTAATTTTAATTTTAAAATTTAAGATTGTGTGCTAGATATTTCACATTAAACTGCAAATGATGAGCTCTTCAGTATTAACAAACAGTATGAGCAACTAACATTAAAAATAAATTCCAATTTACAGCACTTTACCAATTAAGTGCCTTTTTTTTTGTAAGATTAAAATATAATTATTTTGCAATTACAAGGGTACACTTGAAACAAAAACGTTGCAGTTTAAGAAAACAAAACAAGTTATGATTGTATTGTAACTTTATTCATTTCCAATTATACATTCTTCTAGTATAGCTTTAAATTTTCTATAAATCTCAAAAACAAACATGACTGACAAAAATACTTAGGTGAAATAAATTCGTAGTGAACCAAGTTATTTTACAACTAGCATAACAAGAAATAGTGGAAAGTTTTGGATTTCTCTAAAATCCCTAACAGTAGAGGGAGAGTACGAGTATGTAGCAAATAGTTTTATGTTAAGTTACAATGAATCAATAACTAGAAGCAAGAGTGTCAGCTTAAGACAACTCCATCCACACTGGCAGATGTACCAGTAAAGTTATGCCCTGCTGTGTATGTAAGTAATTAGATCAGCTACTCTGCAGCTGTAGCCATACTCATTATCATACCTGAAACAAGAAATTACATGTCCATGACAAAGGAAAAAAAGTTTGAAACAATGCACATCTTATCTTGCAATCCATAAGCTAAAACATTTCAAAACAAAGGAAAAAATTGGGATAAAAATAATTAGAGATTATGTCCTAAGTATGAAATTAAATCACCTGCGACCAATTCTGCAAGTTTCTACCCATGATATTGTCAAGTAATTCAGATGTCACATTACACATTTTACAAAGCTGTCAGTACATTAATGTGAAGCTAAGCACCATGGGAATGTTATTTAGCATTATTAACTAATTAAATGTGAAACCAGTTAAATGTTCAAGTCTGCTTGAATGTAGACTAGTTTTACTTAAGAAGTGATACAGGTAAATTGGGTAATATTCCTTGGTTAAGATAAATGCAATGTGGATAACAGCATACAGTTAACCAAGTTTAGATACACAATTAACATTACTGTCAATCTAGCTACATTTTAGCAATGAGAACTTTTAAAAGAACAGCACATCTGTTCAAATACTAAATAAATACTTACCATGAAATTAGTTTCACAAAATTTTTGTTCAATGAAATACCTGCTGCAGCATCAAATATGCTGCTGTGAGAATCACCTATGAAGTCTGATGACACAACCTGGGGACAGAAGTTTAATGTTAGTAACTAGTTAATGATCTACCACAAGTTATCTATTAATAACTACAGTTATGAAAACAAGTCCAAACAGTTTAATTTATACTATACAACTAATGTATTTAAGATTTTCTTTAAATGCTATATAACATTCTGGAGATTTCACTGGTAACCATTTAAGACTAAAATAGTTTGCATACTGAATCTTCTGTGTATCCCAAGATTCCTTTCCAGTGGTCACTTTCAGAAGCAGCCTTTACTGCAGCTTTGATCTCATCATAAGATGCTTCTTTGGCAAGCCGACAAGTCAGATCCACAACAGAGACATCAGAAACAGGAACACGGAAAGCCATGCCAGTAAGCTTGCTAAATTAGTAATAAGTTTAGTTTATTACAGATTTTGGTTTGCATCATTTCATGGTCTTCAAATAAATTTGAGACTTACTACCTATAAAAACAGATGCCCTACAGTTAACTAAAGTAAAAATATAGCTTAAATACAACATACTTCATGGCTCTTTAAAGTAACCAAACAAAGATAACTCACTCCGACCCAAGAAAACTGGAAATAACTAATATAATCTTATATTAGACACTAACACCTGTAACAAGACTAACTTAAAATTTGTCATCAATAACTCAAGTAGTTGAAAAAGTCCAAATAAATATGGAACAGATTACGATAAGACTTAACTGCAAAAGGAGTGAATTTTAAGCTAAGTTTATATTTCAGAATTGTTTACTGGCAAGAGAAAAAGATACTTACCCATTTAATTCTGGAATAACTTTACCCACAGCCTTAGCAGCTCCAGTTGAAGCAGGAATGACATTTTGATTGGCCCCACGACCATCCCGCCATGCCTGCAAGAGAAAGTTAATCAAGAAAAGGCTACTACCTACAATTAATGAAATTTTAATTCAGTATCTAACATTTTAGAAAGTAGGAAATACCTTAGAACTTGGTCCATCGACAGTCTTCTGGGTGGCTGTAACAGCATGAACTGTTGTCTGTTGGAGTAAAGAGTACAGCATATTAATATACAGAAGATCGTGAAGTCAAAGTATTAATAAATATTCAATTTAAAATCAGATACAGTTTTAAGCATTCTCACAAACTTGAGCCCCAAAATCAAATTTTCTTTATCAAAGTATACAACTTAAGGCTGCAAAAAAGTCTTTAAATGTACATGAAAAGAATTTAGAATTTTTAGCTACAGTTCATGGGAAACAATGAATAAATCTGTAAAAACCAGTAACATTCTTGTCAATTTAAAGACATAGGTACACTTCGAGAACTGATTCCCCATCTCCCATTAGTAACATCTGAAAATTTAAGGTCGCTTTGAGTTACACACTAATCCAGGTCCCAAGGCTTTTGAGATCACTGATTTAAACATGGAAGATCAGTTACATTTAAAAACTTTGGAAACATGTGCCTCCCAAAATTGTATTAATATAAAATTAAGAAAGCATCCAAAAGATTCATTATCCACCCCATGTGTACTTTAGAGATGCCTTTGTTTCATATATTAATTAAATTAAGAGTATAAAGCATACAGGAATAATTAACTTTTAAAAAGCTGTAAAATATGAAGTGAACAAGTGATTAAAACTATACAGACAACTGATTGATGTTACTTCCTCAATCTTTTGAAATGTACAGTAAAAAAGTAAACTAGTTTGAAAAATAAATACATAAAATACCTTAAATAACTGTACAGCCTTACACTTGTAAACTATTCCTAATGTATTTATCTATTTTAAAGCAATTTGATACAGTTAACAATACACCACTGTTTGCCATAAAGTGGTAATACTGGTTTAAATATTGCACAGATCACAACTAAACAGCATGACAACTTGGTTATCAAATACAACACAAATGGAATATTATGTATGAAATTATGATGAAATACAAAAACAATGGTTAAAAATTTTTCAGCTCCTAGAAGTTACATCAACTAACTTCTCTATATGTATCATTGGCTAGTATGGGTATTAACACTTACTGAGAAGGAGAGAACATTTTGACCTTCCTGGGTTATCTTATCTTAACCTGAAGATAACCTAAAAAGGTCTAAAAACATTGTTCTCTCCTCATCAATAAGCATTACCCATATCAGTTGTTCCAAAATGGATTATTTCAAGGGAGTTTCTCATCATGAAGAATTAATTATCTGGATGTATACAAGGAGCAATTAACACCGATTTCCATTAAAGGTAGAATTATATTAAGACAAACCTACCATAAGACCTTCAACAATACCAAAGTTGTCATGGATGACCTTAGCAAGGGGAGCTAAACAGTTGGTAGTGCAAGATGCATTACTGATTATTTCCATTGAAGGATCATATTTCTCATGGTTCACACCCATGACAAACATAGGAGCATCAGCTGAAGGTGCGGAGATGATGACTTTCTTGGCCCCTCCCTCAATATGTGGTTTTGCTTTCTCTAATGTTGTAAAAACTCCAGTTGATTCCACAACATATTCTGCACCAAGTTTTCCCCATGGAATGGCACTAGGTTTCATCCTTGTTGACAAACAAAATACAAAAGATATTGCATTAACAGCATTCGAAATTAAGATCTTAAATTTTTCTCAAAGAAAAACCATAACAAAAGTGAATAGTTTATGAAATTAACTATCAATATTAAAAGAGATTAAGGCAGTAAGAAAATACTCCACTTAAGTATTTCAGAGTTCTGTACCACCCACTGACAGTCAAATACAGATATTAAATAGGTCTTATTGTTAATACATGTGAATATTTTAGGAAGAAAATGAAAGGTTGCAATCCCAAGATCCTGCATATCAAAAGGGCCTTGCAGAATTTTTGGAATTGTATTAACTAACCATAGTGGCATTGCTACAATCTCTTCACACCAGATTCATCTCACAGTGGTAATATTTTAGCAAAGTTATACAAAACCTAATTCCCTAGATAGTATCTAGACTTAAATTACAAAAAGAAATCAATTTAGCATATCTTAACTTATGAAGTTTCCAAAATTTTGTTGCAGAATAATTCTCAAAACACAAAAAGTACATCTTACAATCAGATGTTTTAATCCTTT
Source organism: Carcinoscorpius rotundicauda (assembly GCA_011833715.1). Lineage (NCBI taxonomy): Eukaryota > Metazoa > Arthropoda > Merostomata > Xiphosura > Limulidae > Carcinoscorpius > Carcinoscorpius rotundicauda. Next base: position 24,693,880 of record CM022405.1, on the reverse strand, counting down.
ATTTTATAAATTACATTTTGTATACTTAGTTTTAACTAGACTAGTATTTAACATCTGACAGTTTCTTTGACCAATTACTATAAAAAGAGAGAAAAAAAAATTACAATCTCTAGCTAGACAATTAAAAGTTACTTGCAGGCAAAATACGAGACTTACAATTCCAACTGGAATTGTAGCTATTGACATTTCAGGATTCAGAAAAAGTGCAAATTTGGACACTTACTATGAAGATAAATTAGAGAATAAAGTCCTTGAGGTAATTTACCTCCCAAAATCTATCAACTAAATTAAACCTTGAGTGGGTAGTTGCAGACCAAGTATCATTTACTGAAGTTAAATTACATTGATTGATTGATTTAGTGTTTTATGGCACAAAGCAACAAGCCAAACAAACAGTAAAAATGTAGTAAAAGACATTAATGGAAATGAAGGTAAAACAAAAAAGTATAAAACCAATGTTGACACCTAGTCTACAAGGTTAAGATAGAAGGCAGAGTGTAAAAAGTTAAGGTATTTACTCTGGCAAAAAAGGTATAATCATAACCCGCCAGGAAGACTAACAGGCAGGTTCAAGACCCACTGTCAGTCACCTGAAGTTGGTCTTTCCAGTCCTGGTTCTGGGTTATGTGTCATAGCAGCTATTATCAAAATGTAATGGAATAAAAGTTTTAAAAGACACTCAGCAAAATCGTAATAAAGAGTAGCCAAGTGTCCAGTAAAAAGATAAAAGTCAAGTAAATGGAGTAAAATATGTAAAGGTAATTGAAGATAAAAGCAAAATGGCAATTAAAACAGGAAATGGTGCAAAAACCAATGTTGACATCCAGTCAACAAAGTTGTAAAGGACAACCTGTAGCAGAATGGGAATGATCATAACCCGCCAGGAAGACTAACAGGTAGTATATAAACCACAGTCAGCCACCTGAAGTTGGTCTTTCCGTCCTGGTTCTGGGGTAATGAATCAATATGGCCAGTACAAAAAGGTTGTAAAAGTGTGAAATGATATGCAGCGAAAGTATAATAGTAACTCGCCAGGAAGACTAACGAGTAGTTCAAACAGAAGTATTAGTCACCTGAAGTTGGCCTTTCCATTCCTGGTGTCGAGTTATTTAATGGCCATTGTTTAATGTCACATTGAATGAGAGAGAATAAAACTGTAAAAATGGAGCAACAATTAAAAAGGTGTAATAAATAAACATACCACACTTAAATGAGAATAAAAGGATTAATGGCCATTAAAAAATTAAAAATGTTAAGGTGGACAGAGTCACCATCACCAATAACTCTGTCCAATGTTAGACTGACCCTGGGAAAAAATATGTTTAAAGTATTACAGTCTTTGAGAATTGTAACGATGGCAACAAAGTAAAACGTAGCTGATAGTGATTTCAGTGTTACACAAACTACACATTGGTGCATCAGTTCCAGATAAAAGAAAATGATGAATTAAAAAACTGACCAATGAGTAGCCTAGTGAGAACAACTTTTTTCCTTCCGAACTTTACAGAAGCTAGATGGCCAAACTCCAATTTTGGGTTTGATTTGAAAAAGTTTATTGTCGCGTTGTTAACTCCAAGTGGACTGCCAACTGGCGCGGGGCCGAGCCTTGAAGACAACACCATAGTCCATGTACGGAATAGGCATAGGAGTGATTGTGCTGAAGCAGACATATTTAGCTGCCATATCTGCAAGCTCGTTCCCACAAATACCAACATCGCCTGGTATCCAGAAAAACTGGATTGAAGTAGCTGCTAATGAGAAATGGGCCCGTCAGTTTCAAATATCTACGAGAATAGGATGTGAGCTAATGTGAAGCAATTCCAAGGCAAGTATACAACTAAGTGAGTCAGTATAAATAGTGCAGTTGCAGTACTGCTCAGCTGCAATATGATCCAGGGCAAGAGATATGGCATACAGTTCAGCAGTGAACACAGAAGCTGTAGAGGGGATTCTGCACGCAACTACTGACCCATAGCAAACCATAGCAGAGCCCACTGAATTACCTGGTTTGGAACCATCTGTATAAATGGGAACTGAATGATTGTTTGAAAGATATTCATTGAATAAAAGACAGTACTTCCAGTCTGGAGTATCCGCCTTTTTTAGGTGACTGAAAGAAAGGTCACACTTGGGGGCTGTAATAAGCCATGGTGGGATACGTCGATCTGTGGAATCTGCAATGTTATCCAAGGACAGACCCAATTCATCCAATTGCGCCCGGACACGAAGGCCAAACGAAGCAATGACAGATCGTCTGTTCTGAAAAAGTACTGCCCACCGAGGAAGGAAAACACATTCCCAGGTGGGATGCTTTGGTAAGGAAGGAAGTTTCGAAGTATATTATAAAGACAGTTGCAAACGGCAAAAGTGTAGAGGAGGTTCATGAGATTCAATGTATATGCTTTGAACTGGAGAGGTACGGAAAGCCCCAGTGCAGAGTCGAAGTCCTTGGTGATGAATGGGATCCAGCATCTTTAAGGCTAAGGGTCTGGCAGAGCCATAGACCATTGATCCATAGTTGAGTTTCGATCTAATAAGAGCACGATATATCTTAAACATTGAACAGCAATCTGCCCCCTAACTGGTAGAAGAGAGGACACAGAGGATGTTCAGTGCTCTTGTGCATTTAACCCAAAGCTGCTTTAAGTGTGGTATAAAGGTCAGTTTACGATAAAAGATAAGCCCCAAGAACTTTGTCTCCAGGACCACTGGCAGCAAAACTTCACCGATATGAAGTTCAGGATCAGGGTGAATACCTCGTTGATGGCAAAAGTGCATGCATACAGTTTTGGAAAGGGAGAAATTAAAACCATTTGCCAGAGCCCACTTCCGTACACGATTGAGGGCAGTTTGTAGTTGCCGCTCAATATATCTCACGTTTGACGACCGACGCGAGATGTGAAAGTCATCAACATAGAGCCCATTCGTAACGGTGAGAGGGAGATGTTCAGTGACGGCATTTATCTTTATACTGAACAGTGTGACACTCAATATACAGCCTTGAGGGACTCCAAGTTCCTGTACAAAAGAATGTGAAAGTGCCGAACCCACATGAACTTGGAATCTCCTGTCCATTAAAAAATTTTTAATAAACATGGGTAGGTGGCCACGTAACCCATATGTATGGAGGTCTCGCAAAATGCCATACCTCCATGTTGTGTCATAAGCCTTCTCTCTGTCAAAGAATATCGATACAAGATGTTGGCAGTTGAGAAAGGCCTCTGATAGATGTTTCAAGATGAATTAGGTGGTCTGTGGTGGAGTGCTGTCGACGGAACCCACACTGGGTGGGCGAGAGGAGGTTGTTTGATTCAAGGAACCAAACAAGACGAGCATTAACCATCCTTTCTAAGGTCTTACAGAGACAGCTCGTGAAAGCAATTGGACGATAGTTTGAAGGAATCTTCGGATCTTTCCCTGGCTTAGAGAAAGGTAAAATAGCCTGGCGCCAGGCACTAGGAAAAAACATTCTCCTGCCAAATCTGGTTGAAGACAATCAGAAGGACATCAAGAGAAGCAGGAGATAGATGGTGCAGCATGTCATGATGAATATCATCAGGTCCAAAAGACGTACAGGCAGACCGATGAAGGGCCATTTTTAGTTCCACCAGGGTAAAGAGATTATTATAGTCAAAGAAACAGTCAGTTTGAAAGGAAAGAGGTGATCGCTCTGCCCGAGTCTTGATGGCCAGGAAGGTGGAGGAACTAGCAGAAGTGCTAGATACCTGGCAAAAGCTTTCACCTAGACTGTTAGCGATGTTCCAGACATCAGTCACCTCCTGACCATCAGAGAGTAAGATCAAGAGAGGAACAGAATTGTAGTGCCCATTAACCTTTCGAATCTTGTCCCATATGATCTTGGAACTGGTGGTAGAAGATATGCTGGTTGTGAACCTAATCCAAGATTCCTTCTGGCTTTGACGTCTTACCCACCTAGCATGTGCTCGGGCCCGTTGGAAAGCAACCCGATTTGAAAGTGTGGGATATCTACGAAAAGTATCCCAGGCCGTTTTCGAGCCTTCCGTGCTAAGTGGCAAGCAGAATTCCACCATGAACAAGGATATTGTGGGAAACATGTCGAGGTTTTAGGAATACACTGAGCAGCTGCATGTATAATACAATCAGTTACCGCTGCAACACAGTCATCTATTGATGGCTGATCTACGATGGCAGGATCAAGTTCTGCGAGAGCAATGAAAGTGGACCAGTCTGCCTGATTCAGCTTCCACCGGGGCACGCGGGTAGGGTGGCATCGACCACGGCCAGTCTCTCTCAAAAGGATCGGAAAATGATCACTGCCTAGTGGATTACTGTCAACCCTCCATAAAAAATGGGAGAATAATGAAGGGTTGCAAACTGAGAGATCAACAGCAGTTAAGGACTGACTTGGTTCATGAAAGTAAGTGGAAGAACCAGTATTGAAAAGAGAAAGATTGTGATCAGAGGGCATCTGCTCTACAGATTGACCCCTCCCATCAATAACAGCACTTCCCCAGAGGGGATGGTGTCCATTAAAATCCCCCAAGATTAGAAATGGAGATGGCAACTGTTCAGTTGTGGAATGGAGTGCAGCAGCATATGTCCGAGATGGGATTGTGGACAGCAATTTCCGAGCCTCATGATAACTAATGGTATGTGTCGTTTTTAAACGCTGCACCTCTTTTTCCTCCAACCATTTTGGGCAAGAATGAAAGTAAGAGGGGTGAGAACCATTGCAGTTGACGCAATGTGGGTTTATGTCACAATCATAGGCATCGTGGTCCTTGCCTCCACAACGAGCACATGTCAGGGAACCACGAAAAGATGTCTGAGTGGCCGAATCTCTGACATTGGAAATATCGAAGAGGATTTGGAATGTTTGGCCAAACCCTGCAAATGAGATAACCTGCTTTGATGGTGGCAGGTGCACGTGGTGAAGTAAATGTTAAAACGAGGGTATTTGTTGGCAGTGTAACTCCATCTTTGCGAGTGGAGATGCAACTCACTGCAGAAACTCCTTGAGTGGAAAGACCAGCGAGAATCTCTGATTTGGGAACATTCTTCAAATCCCTTTCAACAATAACTCCTCGTGAAGAATTCAAAGTAGCATGGGGTGTAACCTCAATAGGTATATCCCCAATTGCTTTTGATTTCAAGAGGAGTTCACTGTGTTGGGATGTGGATGTTTCAACCGATATGTCACCAGATCAAAGCTTCTTTACTGACTTTGGAGAGCCAGCAAGTCCCTCTAGTCCCTTTTGAATAAAAAAAAAAAAGGGGGACATTTGCCCTAAAGGTTTTTCCGAAAGAGAATGCAATATAAGAAAATGAGGTATGTGTGTTACTGATGTTGGAGATTGCTGTTCTGAGTATTCAAGACGTGGTTGCTTACCCTTTGACTGTTCTTTTACAATTTTATTTAAATTTTTTGTAGGATCCATAGGAAAGAGAAAAAGTTTCGGTACTCACTGACCCCACCCACCATGGAGCCCTACAAGGGGATGCACTACAAAGTCATGCAAGGACAATGCAGCAATGCCAGGGTTTCGTGAGCACTACACCCAAACACCAGCATCAGGCACAATGTCCACAACACCCGTTGAGAACTTCCAACACTGGTATTTGGTTGGCTCTCGCCCAGGTGGACCAGCCGATTGACCCAAGGGGGGCCCACCCATCTACAGGAATTCGAGGCCAAAGTGGTGTGTTAGGGTTGGACTCCTCAACCACCAGGATCCTCTCCTCCCCTTCACGGGTCGCCACGCACGGCAAACATGTGGGTGGATGTTTAGATCCCAGAGAAGGTAACCAGACAGAACGGAACCTTCCCTGGGAGGTCCCCTCACCACGTACAGGAATCCACTCCGAGGAGAGTTAAATTACATGTGGAATACTACAGGACTGGTAGAAATCTCAGTTTTAACTTGCAATGTTTTGTGTTACTATCTGAAGAAGACTGCTGATTTAGTGAGCTGGACAAATAAACAGACTTCCAATTGGGTAAGGTAAATGTAATGTATGTAGGGTATCACAATTTTAGTCACAAGTATAATTTTGATAAAACAGTGAGTGTTAAGAAAAATCTTTATGGGCTGTTTCATTAGTTTAAGTCTTCCAAGCAACGTGCTGTTGCTAATAGCAAAACAGATGGGATTTTTTATTTTTCTTCTACAGAAATACTGCACACAAGTTTAAGAAAGTTAAACTTTCATTGTATAGGTTAAGCTACCTTTTGTGTATTGTGTTCAGTCTTCCATACATTACCTATGAAACTACACTGAACTATTGAAAGTGGTTCAGTGTGCTACTACAGTACCTGGAATGGAAATGTCATACAATAACAGGTTAATTTCTCCATAATATCTTTTAAAAAATGAATTAGGGGAACTTGATTGTAGAGTAAAATTACGGAAACTGAGTGTTAATGCTGCATCCTTTCTTAAAAAGCAATAATTCTCTAGTGCTAAGGTAACAATTTTCAGTTAAGCTTTAAAGTTAAAGGATGTTGGCCTTCAGAGACTGTTCTTCAGTTATAGTAGACAAAGTTAATTTAAGGGAAGGCTTGATAAACATTTGACCAAGGGTTGACTTCAAGTATCTTAAAAGTTCAGCAGATGGAGCCATCTAGATAGATAAGGTCCCTCTTTATCCTTATATTTTAACCCTCTGGAAATAAGTACCCCCTTTTCTACACAATTACAATTTATGTAACAATTTTGAATATGGTAAACCAATAAAATTAAAATTTGGATTAGTTCTATATTATAGAAATTTTAATTACTATGTTTAGAAAAACCTTAAAAACCAACATTATCTTGTCATGGGATAAGTTCACCCTCTGAATTTTTATTCTTTTATATATTAGACAAACTAAATTAATTGCTCCAGTTACATATTCTTTAGTTCCTTAACACATCTGGATCAGAGATAAATAAATTTAACTCTTGCCAGAAGCCATGCCCACTTTCTAAAGTCTTGATTAAACCAGATTCTACTTCTAACTTGCTAGGCCTTGAGGAACTTGTACACGTTAGTATGACTCCCTCCCCCAGTGATCTTTTTGAGCTATTTTGAAGTACAACAAACATGCATGTTCACATCTAATTAGTATCATAGGACCACTATTTGATTCAGTATATACGTAATATCTCAGCAAATAGACAGGACATTTTTTTACATTGTAACGTGTCAACATCAGTAATTCGAGTTCCTAATTCACACAAAACTATAGACTTTGTATTTTGATAAAAACTGAACCACTGCTGCATTCAACATAACAGAAAAATGCACTTAATTTTCTTTAAAAGTTAAAAACCAAATGTATAATATGAGAGTTTAATCTAGTTTGATACTTTAGTTAGATAACAACGACAATAGTTCAATACAATTTTGATTGCAAGTCTACAAATGTGATGATGTGGGCCTTGAATTGTGTTGAGAGGGTTAACAATTATGCCCATATTAAGATAAAACATTAAAGATAATTAAACTAATAATGAGTGTGCAAGTTCATCCTTAATGTCTTTCAATGATTGGCAACAGGAGAAAATCCAGAGCACAATGTGCAAGCAGACCATCTTCCTCCTGCTATAATCAGTCCAGTCTGCCCAAGAAGCTGAGAAATTTACCAATTTAGCAAAAATTTCAAAACCCTGAGAATAGAAGACCCACAGAAAACAGATTCATTCAGTACATATTTGATAGTGGCTTACTTCTACATAAGTAAGCTTGGCAACATGAAGCAACACAGTGGAACAATAATGAAAACAAGGTTACAATTGCACAGATCACTGTTCCTTTCAATTCGAAGAAGTGCAATACTACAAATACAAACATCTCACCCAAGTTGAAAAATACAGTTTAAGTGGCAGATTATTCACTTGCAAGTTTGGTTTTTGCCTTTGAGTTGGTTCTAAATGCTATCACAATCAGCAGTACCCTATATGCATAAGATACCTTGTTACCAGATACTTAGGCAAGGTTATCCAAATGTATGACAAAGTAAAAAAAGACATGGTAACCCTGTCATTCCTTTTCAGGACTAAAGGAGTCTTCCCAATATGAAACTTTGGAAATATTATCCTCTACACTTGTCCCCACAACAGGCATTTGCCATCCATTCTACAAAGTTATCATGAATACACTGTCTAAACATTCTGTCTTCACAATGTTTTATCACAATTAGAGACCACTCAGAAAGTTTAAAACTTTCACTTTCTACTTGAATGCAATATCAATTCAAAGTGCACAACACTGGCAAAGGTTGATGTTACTTCAATCCAAACATGGATAGACACTGTTCTCTTACGAACAAGAAGAAATAGGGAAATTCCCAAATTGTATACACCATTAAGCCACTTGGTTCAAGGTATGTTTTAACAGATTAGGTTTCCCTTGTCAGAAGCAGTGTTCTACAACTTTTAGGGAGTAGAAAATTATATTAGTTTACTTAGAAGGTACAGCAATGAATAATACAAAGATCTAAAACTGGTAGATGTACCAATAACTTCCATGTTAACAGTTGTCTGTTCATTAATTTTTACTAAATAGTAAAACACCTTTCCAGAAATGGATTTTATCTGTGCAAAAAAAAGCATTTAAAATATGCAAATTAGCAGTTTTTAAATTAACTTTTCAAAATCTTATTTTTTTTTTTTAAACACTAATTTCCTGCTATATAAATAGTTGAGATGATTTTTTCTGGTTACTTTGAGGTTAACTTTTGAAGCAATTGAACCTGCCTCTAAACAGTTTAAATTACCAAGAAGACAGGTCATGGATGAGTTGATATTTTAGTTTTGTACACAATGCTAAGAACTTAGAGAAACAAAATTAAAAGTAATGGACTTATTACTTCCATCTTTCAATTCAACAGGCAAGTTTCAGAAAATTACTTACTCTTGAAAAACATGGATTTTCTGTCCTCCAACAATCAGCATTCCTCCTTCAGCTCGGATTTCACCTTTGTAACGACCATGAGTAGAATCATACTTGAACATATAAACCTGCAAAAACATTACAATTTCAATAATAGTTTAAAAATTTGTTTCAAGTATCAGTATTTACTTTTCCAGAATAAACTTGTGTACAACATTAAATATACAGTAAGGTTCAAAACTAAAGATACAAAAAATACCGAAAGTGTTACCAGATACTAGAAAAAGATTTGTCAAAACATAAAAAGCACTTCCAAGGTTATCAATACAATTACATATCCTTCAAGATCAAATAGCAAAGGTAGAAATTGGAAGGTAAAATCTTGAACCTTGAATAACTTAAAGATTATAAGCACACAAGCAAATAAATTTATGCACCAGTATTATCATAAAGTAGGTTTAAGTTTCACCACAAAAGAAGCAAAATCAGAGTTATACTTAAGTACTAACATTTATGAAAGTTATAAAAGTATTAGAAATTTGATTTGATAAGGTTAATTAAAATAATCCTCCAGTAGGCATGTTCACAAGTAGCTCATGTATTCTTTCAATGCAATTTTGATTTTATATTTGCCATGCAATCTACAGCTTGTATTGCAGGATTAAATGTGGTTCAAACAGCAATTAAATACCAAAATCAAACATACAAATTGTTATAACCCTTAAACTGTTTAGGATAAATAATGATTTTACAATCTGTAATTAGTCTGGAAAATTAAAGTGTAATATACATTTGTCTATTTTTGGGAGTGGTCACAATAGGTCAAATAAACCAAGCAGATCATGTTAGAACAGAAAAGTTACTGAAAAAGTTTTTCATAGCAGTCTGAGATTACGCATTGAAAGAGAAAAAGCATTTAATCTTAACAAAACAAAATCACCTTATATTTGAACTAATCAAAGACACTAACTTCACATTCCAGTAAAAATTAGAAATCTGGTTTTTATGTACATAAAAAACTAAATTGTAAAAGCACTATAAAGTTACAGTATATAAAACTTGTGGTTACAAGGATGAAGTGACCTAACCCATATGAATAGTCAATAGTGTTGCATCATGCAAGATTACAAAATTTGATTTTGTGGTTATAAAAAAAATCCAAGAACAAATTTTCTTCCATACCTGCCTGCAATCAAGTGAACAAACTGTTAGTAATGTTTAATTAAAGTGTGTGGAACTTCACATTAGCAGTTGTCACTTGACAATTTAGTGCAGATTCCTTTTACATACTGCTTAGTTAAAAAAACAATGATTTAAAATTTTCTACAATATAGGGTTTATATGTTTTGCTGCACCAACTTATGCAAACATCCAATTTAGTGAGCATAAAATTACGTTTACCAACATACCTATATATGCAGAAGATTTCCATTTGAAATAAGGTAGAATTCTGTTCATAGTAGAAAAAAAGACAGTTCAGTTTACTGATCATTTATATTCTCCATAGGGTCTAGTAAAGAAGCCACTGTAATGAGGGTAGTTAATATAACTTATAAAACTGGCTTCCAAGGATAAGTTAATAATACTGGGATTTTTGAGCTCCAAAGTCTTTTCCACAATCATTATAGAGTTCTAGTTACCATATTGCAGCAGGCTCAGATTTTGTACAACGTTGTAGCCATGATGGTATACACATGTATAAAAGTTCTTAATATATCTTTACAGAATTTGGGAAGCTTTAGTGAATTAAATATTTCATAGATCAAGAAAAGGGAATCACAATGTTTAATCATGCATTATTACTAAAACTAATTTCATGATGTTCATGTTGACTGCTCTAAGTGTTTTAAGGATCAAATTGACCAACATCAGCATGGTAAAGAAAAAACAATTGAAGCTTTAGATTCTACAGACAAGGAAAACAGAATAAAAATTTAACTGAAAATTTAATTTATTTATTATTTTTTTTTTTTTTTACATCAAGCTCACTTTGCACTGATTACATTTTTAATTTTAGTGAAAGTACTGTATAAACAATTTTTATCTACACTTAATGTTTACCAAAAACTTTTGCAGTTTTGTAAAATTACACAATATTACAATTCAAAAACTATGAAGGTCAATCTGAGGGTCACATACTTCAATCTAAACTAATCCTGTGGCAAGAGGGTTTGAAAAGTTCTCATATTGAAAACTTTAATTTTAGAATTTTAAAATAATTTTGCTTGTACTCTTCAAATATACAGTTTCTGTATACAAAATTAATATTTGTGTAACATTAAAATAACATTAAGTTGGGCATTATTACCAGAATTTGATATACCCAAGTGTCAAAGTAAGCATGTAGTTGTACGTTTACTCCCATCTATACAAAACAAAGCACCTTTAGATAAAAATGGAACTGAACTTTGAGAATTACCAACCATGTAATTAACATCAATAAAAGGATCATTAACAGCTACAACTTCAATTCCTTTCTCCAAACAAGAACGCAGAACCAGGCGGCCAATACGTCCAAATCTACAAAAACAGAAAGTAGAAGGGAATTATTTTACAACTAAAGAATCAAAACAAGATTTTAGTTCCCTTATATACTAAACACTTCATTTGTTTCCAAGGTATAAATTAATGAAGGCAATTCTGAAAGTTATTTTAGCTTTGAGTTATAATGAGCTTATTTCACAAGTTAATTATAAATGTTGTGACATTCATGTTTTTAATGCTTTCATCAACCAGTGAGTTAGCTATACTGGATGTGCCTCGTACTTAAAGGAGTCTTAACCATTAATATATTAAACAATTCATAAACATTCATAAGTGGGGTTTTTTTTTGGTTTTTTTTTAACTAAATATGGAAAAATTCACTACCACCCAATTCAATAATGGTTGTAAATTGTCACAAAAGGTTTAAAACCATTCATTCATAAATTTATTATATTCCAAAAAAATAAAGGTTTAACTTTACCCATTGATGCCAACTTTTGCCATTGTATTTTATGAAGTAGACTGGAGAGGAAAGTTAGTCCCTAAAATAAAATAAAAAATGCACTTAAGTTGTCCAAGAGAGTTAAAAGTACAAGAATACTTAAAAACATTTAACATTAAATAGTTGGAATAACCCAAGACAGTAATAATTAGAAAGTAGCCGGTTATTTATAAACAAATTATTTATCTAGTAGCAACAAAATACAAGTGTTCTTTTCCTTTTATTTTCCCTCAAAATTTATGTTGAGGTATTGCTACCTTTGTTTGGGACCTATACCAAATAAAAAATAGGTTAACCATAAGATACTCTAAACTTAGAGACTAAAAATGCCTTATTACTGTTAAAAGTAAATTTCACTTAGGCCACAATACAGCATTAGACATTTGCACGAACTTTAAATTTATAATGAAGTGCTACAAAAATTTAACTTTTATTAAAAACACCCCATCTGGACAAAAGCTGGCAAGTTATCACCATTTCATCAATGTAGCTCCAACTATTTTAAAGTAACAAAACAGTAGCCTCAAAATTCAAATTCTGTTAGTTTACAATATAAACAATGTCAGAATAAAAAAACAAAAGATTAATTCAAAGAAAGATATTTTTACATCTTCATGTTGAAGGAAATAAAACCAATTATTTCAAATATATACAATGATTTGTCCTGTAAGGGCTTAAGGGTCTTCACACTCAACACAAATTTACAAAGACATTGATAACATCTAAACCACTGGGTCATTCAATGCCAGTTCACCCTGAAAAAGAACTTTTTCCAGTTCAGGTCAGATTTTCTTTAAAATCTTAAGCAAAAAAAACTCCATTTCAATTGATTTAGCCATGCAAAATCCTAAAGCTGTATTGAATGGTTGAATAAATCAAACTGAAGTTTTTGCTAAAATTTAGGGAAATGTGACAAACTGGAAAACCTTAAATGAGTTAGTACAGAATGAACCCACTATGTCATATATGGCCTGAAGAGTATTAGTATGAAGTAAAAAGACTTCAGGAATGAAGATACCCAAAATTGTAGTTGATATCCATTATAAGAAGTACAAAATGGATTAATGTAAGAAAACCAGGTATTCACATTCCAACTTTTGTCAGGGTAATACATTTTAAATTTATTCAGACTAATACATAAACTTCCCCCTATTTTGTGGTTAATGGTCACAAGATTAGCAACTTATTCACTAACTCAAGTTAGTCACTAATACAATTGTGTCTAGATACACATCTTTTGTGAATGTCTGATATAATATACAATTAAAATAAAATTAGGTATCAAAGTATATTTGAAACTTCAAATGCACAACTGGTTTTTGTAAGAGGATTAGTACTAGTTGAACCACATAAAATGTCAACAATTACAACTAACCTTAGAGTTTAGAGTAATTGTTTAAATTAACTAATGAAAAACTGGATCTGTAATAAAAAAAAAAAAAAAAAATTAAAGTCCTGCATAAACAGCTTCAAATAGTTAAATAATTTGTAATTAAATTTAACTACATTTATGTCAGATCAATGCTATATTTGTTACTACTAATACAAAGATAGACGCATACTAATCTTGCAAACAGACAACTATACCAGTGGTCCACATGCCACATCAGACCTTCAAGTCCTCAATATTATTGAGGATATCTTACTCTAAGCTTTTCATTATGCATAATATTGTTGTTAACAGAGAACTAGGTATTCCTATATTTTTCTGTTGCACATATATGAAAGCATAAGTGAAGGTATTTTGCAACTGTTAAATTAGTCAGAGCATGATATCTAAAGCTCCAAATAAAGTTTGACAGTAGTAATGATTTCTAAACTGAAATTTCCACAGCTTATATCATTACAAATAGAAAGAGTAGTAGTTTGTCAGTTGGGTTTGTGGTAACTGAATTACCATGTGGAATTCCAATGTTAGAGAATTAAAACTGGAGTAACAAATTAATTTAAAATCACCAATTGCATTGTGATAATAGAGAAAAGTACTGTTATTAAGGTTCTAAAGTAACTGAACTAGGCTGTGTAGACTTTTGAAAAGACAGAAAAACTCAAAGCTCTAAATCCAACAGAAGTGAATGATTTGTATACCCATTTAACTTGCTTCAAAACAGATATTTTAAAACAAATGGATCACATGTTGTCTGTATTGATATTTATTACAAACAAGTCAGACACCTATTGTAAAGAATTTAGTACCTAATATATGCCTTGGTTTAATAATTTTAAGTGAAAAATAATTAGGAACCACTAAATACATAGGAATAGGCATGATTTGCAGTAGCAAAATACTCAAACATACACAAGTTACACTTGATTTCTACATGGATCACTACTGGGTTTACAACAGTATCAGTCCACCACGAACTACTTCACTGCTATTTATTCAATATAATCATGCATTAGAAATCTTATGACAAAACTCTTTGCAGTAGCAAAGAATTTTGAATAGTTAAATATTTAGTGCTTTATTATCAACAACTGTTAGTATAATACTGATACCACAGCAAATAGGTTTCCAATACTGGATACTAAAGGAGACAGTAAAGTGGTCTGTACTTTTCATTGATTACACCATTTGGAGAGGGTTACGGGAGTAAAATTTACACAGTTCTTAAATTAAAGTTTATTACTTATAAGCTGAAGTATAAACATAGCAATTCTAAAGATCAATGCATTTCAAAGTTTAAGCTCATTTTACAAAAATTCTTTAGTTGCTTCAGTCAAATCCACAAAACGTGGGTTTTACTTTATTAATGATTAAGTAAATTTTTTTTTAAATTATTTTCACTTCATAACCAGAAACCATTTTTCAGTTTAATGATAATAAATGCTCTTAGGTTTCTTACTCAACGTTAATACATTAATAATACCAGCCATTCTTTAGTTGTTAATAATGCCATGGTTTATCTACCCGGCAAAATCAAAAACCACATTTCACCTCAAATAAGGGAGCAAAATAGTTTTATTTGTACAACTGACTTTAAATCTATATTTTCGATTTCGAAAATATTTAACTTAAACATATCTCACATTAAGTTACAATAAACACGTATTCCTAGAAATTAAGGTATATAAAACGCAAAAACATTTATGTCAAACTCAAATAAAAACTTCGGCATCTTCCACTCACCTTCACCAAGGTCAGAATCAACTTACGTAACACAAACAAGACTGCGCCAAAGCTTTTATATACAATACGAGACTTCGTGGCATTGTGGGATATAATCTTCTCCCAGGGATCACTAAATGCATTTGTGAACACGTAGGCCATTTAAACTACGTCAAGTTATTGTGGAAGCACTGGGTTGGGGTATACTGAAGTCGTAAAAAAAAGATGTCGGTGTCTAGTTCTCAGCCAAAGCAACCGACAACTATTCCTAAATACATCCGGTTCCTCTTTGGAGGAACGGCTGGGTATGCTGTATTTTATTATTATGTAAAGTTGTAACGATGTTACACTAATTTTACAGAAGTTATGTTAAAACAGAAGTATCAGGCATTAAATTCTGAATGATCTTGTAATTTATGGCTTTAAAACGTACATACGACTAACTTCTTTAATATATCATAATTTTATATTTATGTTAACGGGATATACATTTAAGGAAAAGCTTGAAACAATATGCATTTTATTTATTTTTTTCAAATAAAATACTCTATTATATGCCTTAAACTTTATATTATAAATGTTTTGTTACTCCATCACTGGGTATGCGGGTGCATCCGAAATATGTGTACATAGTTTGTTAGTCCTGAAAATTGAATATACCCTGTTGTTCGTTTTTCACTCTATGTTTCTGTTTTATTATGGTTCATTATAAACCTTGTAGGGTTGTATATTAAGATCGAGAAAACAATGTGCATTTACCACAACTGTAAGAGGCCCATATCAAAGGTCAACAACTTTATTGGAAAATAAAACTATATTAATTGAAATGACTTCTACCTTGCCAAAATTTATATTTGTGCCCTTAGTTATACCAATTTCACCATTTAGTATGAAAAAATATGAGGTATCAACACTATTGATTCCCTTAACAATCCTAATCAGATCCCCTCATTTTTTTTCCAAAAGAAAACTTTCATAGATCTTAACTTGTCTTCATATGGGAACTTTCCATAACAAATGTCATCATAGTAGCCATTTTGTTAACACCTTTCAAGAAGTTGAAGTCCTTAAGATAAGGAGCTACATATTGTACATAGTACTCAAGTGAGAATCTGTATTTAAAAATATGGAATTATTTATCTGTTACTGAAAGGATCCAGTAAAAAGATGGCAAAATCCATTGGAATTGAAATGTTTTGTAAAGGTTACAAGTTTGACATAGGAAAAAACAGCTAATTTATTTAAATCAGAATGGGTTTGACAGATTAAGAAAGAAAAATTGATGTTTTGAACTGAAATTATACAAGTTTAAACTAACTCATTTACCTTTTGAGGGGACATTCAAATTTCATATAGATTTGTAACTCCTGTAATAAATTTTCTTTTTACCCACTAAAGAGGCAAATCTTCAATAAGTTGTAGTATTTGTTCTTAAACTTTGCCATTTCAAAACATAGAGTTTTAAGGAGAACATTTAGCAGTCTTGTTCCTTTATATATGTATATAAGTTGTAAAGACAGTTTTTAATTGTCTTGTCACCAATATTCCCTCTTTTTTTCAGTCCAAGTGCTGAATGAATTTTTATTGTGCACTACTTGTTGTGTTTGTTTTTGGAGGGTGAGATATTTTTATACCTTCAACTATAATGGGTCATTAGACTGCTTTGTAATTCTACCAATTGGGTATTTGGGCTTCAGGCCTGTCAGTTGCCGGTGCCATTAAAACTGTTAGCTTGCTAAGAATTTGTAACACTTGATTGGTTGTTGTGGGGCTACCTAGCTAAGAGGGAATATTAGTTGTGACCTGTATAGCTGATATGATAATTGATAAAAAAACAAACAAACTCTGTGTACATTTATCCTGTGAGATACTTAAACATTTTCAAGACTGCACATAATTTTTTTTATCACATCAACATGTTTTTCCAAGTATTCTTACAATATGTTTAAATAATAATACATAATTACCTCATATGTAGGATAATCTTCATAGAATTCTAATATTGTTGAAATTGTTCTGTTAAAAGTTGTTGAAGGAATTGTTTAATCATGCACGTATAATGAGTTACATATATATGAATTTTGAAATAAATATTGATTGAATTGTGTGCAGAAGTGGAAGTATGCAAGAAAATAAAAATTAACTAAAAAAATATGTTTATGTATTAGTTAACTAGTATTTATAAAACAAAAAATATGTTTTCTGGTGATGCCTGTAATTCATTTAGGCTAACATAATTAATTTTACTATCGTGTTTCATTTACCTCTGTATTTATAAATATGATGTATTTAACCTCCTTGTGTTCTCAGTTCACTAATGTTTAATGTTTGGAAAACATTAACCATTATTTTTTACTGTATGTATAAGTTAATTGTAACTATTGTTGACCAGCAGATCTAGCCATATGTTGGAATTTTCATAATCCACAAGTTCTTTTACATTCTTTATAAGTTTATAGAATAAATTACTTTTTGAAACCTATCTGTATAGGTTTATTCAAAGTATTTTTTAGTACCAGTGTAATATAACTTCAAACTGGGAAGCAAAAGATTACAATTTAATACTGTAAAATTTGCTTTTCCATTATTAGAATTAAAATTTAATAACGAATATTCATTACATCATCTGTTTATTACAAATTCATATCTGAGAAAAAGATGAAGTCTATAAAATACCTTACAATGACTATATATAAATGTGTTTCAGTTTTATTAATTTTATATATTTTGCTTTACTAATAACTTCTACAAAAAGTTGAAGAAACAAAATAATAAATTTTTGATCTATTGTAGGATGGCAGCAACTTTATTTGTCCAACCACTTGACCTTATTAAGAACCGTATGCAATTAAGTGGTAAGTACTACTACTATATTGTTTTTAAGGAACAACTAAATACAATTTAGCCTCTGGATAACTCTTACGATTAACATAAATATTTTTGTCTATTCTGTACACAGTTTCATGGAGATATGTTCACAATTTATTACATCTATATTTCTAAGTATGTTTTGTGTTACTATTAGTGAATGATGCTTACAAGTAAAGAAAATGTGTTGGCTTTTGTTAGACTATTGACCAATGAGTAGTGTGTGATAATGGTAGATGCTACAATTTTCACACCTGTTATGCTCACAACAAACAGTTGTTGATGTAAAAAGTGTACATTTTTATGTCAAAAGAATTTATTTGTAATGAGATATAAAACAGTAATAATAAAAGAATTTATTTGTAATGAGATATAAAACAGTAATAATAATTTTTTTTCTGTTTTGAAATATAACCCAAAAGTACTCATTAAACTGTAAAACAACTAACCAATGTTATTTTAAAAATAAATCACCAATTCAAACATTCCTAGCAATCAGTTTTACATTTCTTAGCCTGAAACTCTTAATTAATAGTTATTAAACTCTTGTATTATTAGGTCATTCAGAGCTCCACATTACTGTAAGTAGTGAAGTACAAAATGTTTAGTTGTAAGAATTTTATGCTCTTGCATTAGTCTAGTAGCTGATCAAAGATTATCTTAAAATAACCTGCACTTTGGTTGTATCTAAATGATGTATCTGGGTCTTTTATCCATTTATATGTACTATTGAGGACAAAAGATTATAAAGTTCATTTGAGTTATTTAATAATGAACAAATCATAAGGTTGAACCATCAAACCTGAAAATGAATAATCACTCTCTTTTGACTTTTTTTCACGCATTACTATTATCTATTACTTTACAATTGAAAGAAACCAGATGCTGAAACTTTTTCTTAGTAAGTGTATATAAGCCAGTAATCAGTAAGCTGATTAATTTGATTGAAAAACAGTTCTGTGCTACTTTGTAATATTCAAAACACAGAGATGGTTCAATGTTTTTTGTTATTCATTTGCAGGAGAAGGAGGGAAAGCTCGAGATCACAAAAGTAGTTTTCATGCAATTAGGTCAATAGTAAAACAAGAAGGTCTCTTTGGTCTCTATTCTGGGTAAGACATCCTCTTACGGATTTGAAAAATAATGTTAGTTTCATTCAATATTTTAAGATGCTCTTTCAGGTATTTTAGCTTACAGGAAAAAGTTTCAAGATAATACGTATATAAAACTCTAACTTTTTTTCAAAACAATACAGTAGATATATGATACTTGCTATAAATTTCAACAAAAAAACAATATATATTTTCTGATACATTCCAAAATGTCTGATGCAGTTTTTTCCTCATAATGTAATGGTTTCATTTTGCCAAATGTTGATAATGTTTGTTCTTACAAATAGTAGGTTTTGAAATGAGGTTGTATATCAATTTCACAGATAAAATGTGTCTTCTTTATTATAAATATTAAATGTATATTTAATAACTTCTTAAACCGACTTATGATAAGCAAAAATTAATCTACAAGTAGCAACAACCTATATGTAAAATTTAGAACTGATTAGTAGCAATAATATTCTCTGCTATCTAAACTCCTGCAGAATAATAAAATACCTGAAATTGAGAATAATACATTAAAAACTATAAAAATAAAATGTGGTAAGGTAAGAACCAGTTGAAATTCAAGGACTTTGTGTAAATGGTTAAAATATTGAAACAATCAATGTTGTATAATACACATTTAAAATTTTTAAAAATGCTTATAACTTGTAAAAGATATTTTATATTTTTTGACATAATTTGTGTCATCCTCAGGGATGTGAATAGCAAATGGTTTTTAACATATTAATACAAAAAGCCATAATCTTGTGACTACTTGTTTACATATTTAAAAAGATCACACCATATACTTTGATTTTCTATCCCTTCATTCTTATTTAAAATTAAATTATTTTTTACTGTATTTCAATACTTCTATGGTTTCTCTAATATTTCTAGCCATCATGTTTTTCAGTTGAGCAAGGATGACATGGCCAATATAATTTAAACATTCAGCAAATGCAGATTTTTCATATTTGTTTTTAACATTTCTTATATGTTAATTTACTCTAAATTTTAATTTTTTTCTTGTTTCACCAATGCATACACCATCAAATTGACATTAAATTTTATAAATACGTGTATTCTCCATTAAATTGATTTAATTTTTAGTTTGAGATATATTTAGTGAAATATTAAATAAAACTAAAGATGAAATTAATTTAATGGAGAAAATTAGTATATTATTTTAGCTCAACTAAATATGTTTTTCATACTCCTGAGGGTCTTGAACAACATACATAACTGAGTGTCCTTTACAAATGCTGAATCTTTTTTGAAATAAAATTTTAATTTTGTATTATACAGTGTTGATCACTTCAGTATCTTAATATTTTAGGTAAACAATTTTGGAGTTTAAAGAATTGTTACACAAAACATTTTGGGGTACAAAAAAGAAAGTGTTTTAAATTCAGGTGATGTTTCTGTAAGCTTTTGTGATTATCATGAGTATTTAATTTGCATCTTAACAGATTATCTGCTGGTCTTCTTCGACAAGCTTCGTATACCACAGTACGAATGGGAGTGTACTCTACTCTTTTTGAGAAAATCTCGTAAGTGCATAGTATTAGAAGAATATGTTAATGACTACAGCTATGCAGTCTTTAACTGATAACATGTATTTATAAAGAATATACGCATTTTTATAAATTCACAATAAAATTAATTAAGATCTTTTAGGATATGTTGAATGACTGAACCACTTTCTGAAGGTTAACTTGGGTGTTTTTGCAAATAAAATTAAGTTTTTAAGTCTGTTATAACAAAAATCTTTCTCATTTCTTTGTTGAATATTTATTAATCTATTTTTATTTCATACTTACTAAGTAAAAACCATTTTTATTACAATGTGTTATTCTAATGTTACTGTGTTTTTTGGAATAGAAATATTCTTTCTTTTTTTCCCCTCCTACCTGATCACTAGTAAAGATGGGAAACCACCAAATTTCTTTATGAAAGCAGGAATTGGAATGACAGCAGGAGCAGTTGGTGCATTTTTTGGGACTCCTGCAGAAATTTCTCTAATTCGTATGACAGCAGATGGACGGTAAGTTGGGGGTTTAAGCAATGAAAGTAAACATTTAAAAAAGCAGTATTTGTATGTTCTGTTCTTCATTTAAACTTTAGCATTTCTTACATTTTAATTTTTATGTAACAGTGTTTTATACAGATTTATACATTATGTATAAATTATAAACTATATATGAAACCAATACATGAACATTGTTAGCAGGTTGCATAACATTAAAAGTAATTTAAAAATCATTAAATCTATGAAATATAAATTTTAACTCTTTCTTTGCAGCATGTGTAAATCTGCACAAAGATATACAAATTCTTAAGGTTTTTAGAATTAGTTATTGTTAACATAAAATAAAAGGTTATCATACATGGAGACTAAAATCAATTACTCACAAATCCTTGATGTTGACACCATTTGAAAGGCATGCATCTTGAGTTAACTGGTAGTGGGTTGATACCAGATGGAGGGAATGCATTGCTTAGAAATCTTGCCACCAGTGATGACACATTTCTATTATTTATTCATATTTACTATGTAGAATTACAATTACTTTTGAAAATATGATAGATTTCAATTTATTATATATATATATATATACTTTATAATAATAGTAAAAGACAATTACTATGTTTCGATATAATCAAAATATTCAAATTTGCAAAATAAATGTATTCACAAAATAATTTTGATAAATCCATTTTTTATTTAAATTTTTGATATATATTTCAGTTAAACATATATACTTTATAATAACAGTAAAACATAATTGTTTTTAAAATACTAAGAATACTTAAAATTGAGAAATAAATGTATAGATATTAAATTATATTATCTTCTTTCTATGGTATAGTTATATAGATAATGATATTTAACAATTTACATGTTTCAATTCAAATTTTAGAATTTCTTCAATAACTGATAATCTACAGAATACTGACCCATACACAACATAACACCACAATCTTGACAATGGAATTATGCCAATTTGCAAACCTTTTTGCATGTCATACAACTTATTTGTTGGAATAGTCTTTTTCCCATAGGAAATGATAGATCACAAAGATTTTTCCTGAAAGCCCATTGTGTGTAAATAATTGAAGTCATTCTGGCTTTGTTGATGTGAGAGTTTCATATTGATTGAGGATTTACAGGATGGCAATGTAACTGAACACCTGCAATTTCTTCCTCTTGCCTGTCCATATCAGATAGAGATTGAAAGCAGTCAAGAAGACGGACGAGGTCAACAAGATGGAGGAAGACCATCTTGATGGACTTGTGAAGGCACTCTATACCACTGATTTGTTAACTATATGTTTGTTTTCTACATAGTCCATAGCTGCATCAGGTTTAATCATTTTTTCATTGGTTACATGGTGCCTTGTGCCACTCTCCTTCATGATGTCTTTTTGAATGGTGGTTGACATGGTGACATCCCTCTCGTCATGCTAATGGAAGCCTGAAATATTTCCCAATATCCAGAGATCAATGGTCCCCATATTTGGCATCCTGCTTTAACTTAGGCATATGCTTTCAATTGACATGTACAGTGCCAACTGAAATGATGTTATTTTCATGCAAAAACAACATAGGGAAGAACTTGTATACCATCCCCTGTGTATTTATTCATCATTTTCTTTATAATGGCACCTGATTTGCCCAAGAGATCATCAGATGGGATATCAACATCAGTTGGCTTTAATATTATCATATCAAAAATGATACCAGTCTAAGTCATAATCACATTAAACAAAAGTCTTTATGCTAGAGTAGTGCCCATTTGATGGTATATATTGCTTGAAGAAAAGCCTTCCTTTAAATAAGATGAGAAGCTAGTCTGTTACAAGTTTCCAGAAAGGATAAAAGAACTAGGTAACCCTCTCCTTCAGCATTGGAAATAAGCCTCTCAGTTTCAATAGCCAATCTTTCACAACTGGATTTACATTATCAGGAAAATGAATGAATCTCAATGGTAAGAAATTCTTCCTGACCATGTAGGATATCAATAAGATGATTGTACTTCCAATAATCATTGAGAAACATGTACAAGCCACTGATGATTGTAGTATCGATCCATCAATTAACTCATGAAAGTGGCAAAAACAGGCTTATAAGTGTCAAAATATCTATTTGTTTGTTTCATTCATTACATAATTCATCATTTCATCATACATGAAGGCTAGGAAATATTCTGTTTCTTCAACCGCCTCACTGGTTGAGAATTATGATGTTTTTCTAGAATTTCAGGATCAAAAGCATAAATTTCTGGGCAAAACTTATCTTCAACATGAGATCAGACAAAGGGTTCTCTATCAGGCCCAGTCATGGGACCAAGCATTGCTCTACAAACTCTTCTTCTACATCAGTTGCTCTTGAATAATTTTTTAATACTTCACCAGAGAATAATAATACTAAATTACTGAGTTCTGATAATTGTAATGGTGTAAGATTCTCCCAAACAGGGAGGTTTTGTTTGAGAGTAGCAGATACATAAGATGTACTAGGTCCTTCAGCCATGACTGCATCTGGGTAACTAAAGTGTGAGTGCATGGCTTAAATTGGTTACCATACTAAGATGACTCACAGCACACATACAACTTCCCAGACAACCAATATAGTGGCAGATTGTTTAGTATGTAGCACACAAAATACTTGCATCATACAATATAAACTGCAGTCACCTATACTAACACCATATGATATCAACCTCCCTTGAAGGGAGAATACATAATACAAAGAATACATAATTAACTAAAATATAAAAGCAAGATTTAAATGCTGTTTAACTGTCTCTCTAACTATTTAAGGTAAGAAATAAACGTAAGAGATATCATGGATCAAACAGGCAACAATATTATAGAAAATTATATCTACCAAATGATGGCTTTGGCACCTATTTCAAAATGACTGTTGTTGGAATATAGTGTAAAATGAACTACTTCCGATTATTATGCACATGTGTATCTAGTAACTACATGCGAATTGTAAAGCTCAAGGAAATGCATTGAAGGTGGGTTAGCAAAATGTATTGCTTGTTTTCACTGCAGTCAGCCAAAATACATTGAAACATACATGTCAAAAGAGCAAGTAAATGTACTTACTGTCTGAACATAAATCTACAGGACTGAAGTTGTAAGATTCGAGCTAGAGTGTGTGAAAGTTGAGATTTTTCATATATTGTGGGTCACATAACAAAAATCTGAAGTTTAATTGTTTTTTAATGTTTGTTTTGAAACCAAGGAATTAAAACTTAGATAACATAAAACTTTACATTATAACATCCATTGTAATATTAATATTAATATACATGGATAATAAAGTTGTTTAATTAAATTTTGAATGTAATTCAGTAACACGTACAGAAAGAAGCTTAAAAAGTGCATTGTGTTTAAAGGGTTAACCATAATAATAAAAAAAGGTTAAACTCGTATACTGTGCACTTTATGTAGAAATCATTTTTCTCTCAATTAAAGATATACTTAACATTTAAGGATTCATTTGAAATCCATGCTAACCAGCTTTGTTTTCATGTTCCCAGTCTACCCATAGCTGAAAGACGAGGTTACAAGAATGTTTTTGATGCATTAATTAGAATAACAAGAGAAGAAGGAGTGTTGACGTTATGGCGTGTAGGTATTCTATTATTTTTAAGAAGAGTTTTATTTACAAAACATTGTCTTGCCATAAGCAGTTAATGTTGAGATAAGAACTATGTTTGTAATTCAGCATTGTTTGTGTTGGTAAGCTGTGTGGATCTCGGACAAACAACCAAGGAGTGTTGACCTTATGGCAGGAAGGTATTTAGTAATTTTAAAGCATAGTTTTATTTATAAAAAAAAAAATATATATTTTGTTGATGTAAGGACTATTTTTAATTAAGCATTGCACGTAATAGATAAGCCGTTTGGGCCTCAGAAACAAACAACCAATGTCTTACTTGTTTTGTAAGTAGTAACCTATTCCTATTTTCTTTAAATTAGTTTCATTAGTATAATTAGTTATAATGTTTGAAATAATTTTGAGTAATTTTTATACATGTGAAGGTTTTGTAATTTTAGATTTATAGCACATAAACTTGAGTTTAAATCTTCTAAACTGATGAATATTAAAATATATTATTGGAATTATAGTTGAAAATACTGTTAATGGTGAGAGCACTTAACTGATGATTTATTGTTTTCTAATCAGTATGAATTTTTAGTTTTTTAGTATATTTATTCATGACATTAAATACTTTTATTCAAATTGTAATATATAATTAGCTTCATTGATTTGTATGTTACATTTTAGTTGTTATCTGTACGGTTAGTAAACATTTGATCAGAAGTTTTTAAGAAATACATGAGTTCTTGCATTTACCGGTTGAGTATTGGGTCTTGGTTAGAGTGACTACTAAATTTGCTGTAAACAAATTTGGTAAAAGACTAGTTTGAATAACTTTTGTGTCATTTTTCTTTCATATGTTTCTGATAAATAACCACCTACAGGCAGATTATCCAAGCCCCTGAGTTAAGTTACCCTTGGTCCTTTTGTGTTCCAGAGAAAGCAAGCCTCATTTTGTAACTCATGTATCCTACCACTAGTCCATTTCTGAATTTTTTCTTCTAGTTGATATCTTTCCTGAAAGAAGAAAACCAAAACTATACACAGAGACTTGTACAGGATTACAATAGCCTGCTCATTCTCAAATTTTAAAATTTGCCTTAAAAATCAAAAAGCTGTATATATTGTTTTTAGTATACTTGAATACTAGGTTTTAATTAACACTCACATGTAATTTATTCCCAGTTTATTTTTCCACAGTACTAATGCTCTTCTTACACACAAAGTAAGTTCTTTCTAAAGTTCAGTGTCCCAGATGTTTCACCTCATATTTCTCAAGATGGAAACTCGCATTTCCAATACAGTACTTTACCTCAACTCACTGGTACATATATTGTTCATTGCTGCTCTCTATGTGCAAAAATGTTTTTACATAACACAAGCCGTGAGTTCCCACATATCCCATGATAAACATGGTTCAACTGCATCTCATACATAAATCATCATGACATCATCAATCACCAATAGGAGTGCAACACACCCATCTAATACCTATAAATCTCTCTGCTTCTATTGAACTATCACTTTTCATTGATGGTGCTATCATCATAATATATTTTGTTCATGCTTTCTTCTTCAGTTGTTGTTTTTTTATATTTCATATCAGTTGGAAATATTTTTCTGTATTTTTAGGGTTTGTTTTTTTTTCTAATTAAGTAAAAGTTTATCTTTATTGTTCTCAACTTTTATTTTTGATTTTCACTGAAGTTTATGTTTCCACTTTTAGAGTGATATTGTTTACTCCCAGCACAAATACACAGGCTTCAGGCAACAGTACTTAACTGAGGAATTGACCTCTCTTCTTATGTTGGGAAATTGATTGTTATACAAGTTGACTTTCATCAGGCCTCAAGTTTAGGGCCAACACATTTTTCGAATATTTTCAACAGACTTCAGATAAATAAGTTCTTATACTGTTATTGTTTTTGAATATTTTTTGTATTAATATTATTATTTGTAGTTATTTGGATTCAATAACAAGTTTAGTTTGAAATGTAAATACATATTGTAATGTTAGCATTTCAAATTAGAGCTTAGTTATATCCTTTGTGCTACAACATTAGATTAGCTTATAACAAGATTTGTTATTTTAGGCTTATCTGCCATTCTTTTTACTTATAAATCATAAATTAAGTTAAGTATATTGTTTCCTTCAAAAAATACCATTTAATAAATTTTTATTATTAATACACACATTTAATTTTACAATGTAACAACTATTTTGCTTTTTTTAAATTATTTATATTTTCTACTTACAAT
The DNA here is from genome assembly GCA_011833715.1 of Carcinoscorpius rotundicauda. Classification (NCBI taxonomy): domain Eukaryota; kingdom Metazoa; phylum Arthropoda; class Merostomata; order Xiphosura; family Limulidae; genus Carcinoscorpius; species Carcinoscorpius rotundicauda. Next base: position 24,667,085 of record CM022405.1, on the reverse strand, counting down.
TAATTTGGTTTTGAGGACTCCTGGGGCTGGAGCCTGCACAACCTTCTCCCATTTTTGCTCACCTTCCTGCTAAATCTGTTGAACCCATTTAGTATAATTCTGAATTTGTCATTTTTTTTTCACCTGATTGACTTATTTTCCCAGGTCCCTACTTCAGAGTTTGCTAGGCTAACCTCAGTGGTTTTTGGACATATTTCATGGTATTTGTTTACTCTCTTTTTTCAGATGTTATGGTTTATATTGGATATTTTTCTCCTTTCTCTTGAGAAAGGGTGTTTGCATGCCTTTCACTTTACAGTTTTTGGTTGATTTTGCCTTAGCTTACCATCAGGCAGATTGTTCTATTTTCTTGTTTCTCTGTACTTATAATCTGTTGTGTGTTAATCCTATCCTTTTATCCACTCTTCAGCTTCTCCTACTGACTTCTACAGAAATTTTCTACCACATATCTCCATTCTGAGGCATTCCACTTATTTTTTGTAGATTTTCATGGGATACCTTCCTCCAGTCTCCTGTGCAGGATATTCTACTGCAAGGATCTTCATTTTACAAGTACTCTTCAAATACTTTCAAAAAGAGCTTCTTTTTTTCCCTTACACCTGTTCAGTGTGAGATTCTAACTGTATCTTTGAGCAGAGGTAAACTACTGTACCAGAAATTATAACTTTCCTGTACTGAAAAATGTATTTTAGGAGGTACATACCTCCAATCACACTTCCCACTCTTTCTCCTCACTGAAAACAAACTTCTATTTTATACCAAAACTCAAACTGATAGTTCAGTAAAATTGAATAAGTGAAAGGAGGGTTGTTGCATGGTGATTAAATCTACTTTGTGCTAAGTTAAGCAGCACTGTGTTCTCATGACACATAAAAAATCATTTTCTTTATGGATGTCTTGATTAAATTATTTTTTAAACAAAATAATCTGTGTTTTAAGTAATCTGAAATTTTTAAGTGTTAATGTGTTTTGCTGGATTTTACATAAATTTTGGAAATGTTAAAATGATTCCAGTTACAAAACCACATACCTATGTATCTGGTTTCTCTTCACAGAGTGAGTAAGTTATCTCCCGTATTAATCCCAAATAAGTTAACTTTTTTTTTGTCATACAGTCATGTTTTGAAGGAGTTAGTGTGCTATTTAATGTTTCCTATTGTGGTATTTCTGGGTTGTTCATACTATGTTTATTTCATGTAGGGTTGTATTCCTACAATAGGTCGGGCTATGGTTGTTAATGCTGCCCAGTTGGCATCCTATTCACAAGCCAAGCAATTTATTTTATCTACAAGTAAGTACAGGACTTTTCCACAACTTAAAATTTAACCATCTTGATGTTTTAAAATTGAAGAGATTAAAAAATCTAAGTGTTAAGTTGTCTAAAAATAAATGTATTCATTAAGATGAGAAATTATTTGAAATGGTGGTACAACATATGACAAAGGTTTAAAAACCCCACACCTGTTGTAGTTTATGAAGTTGTACATCTATCAAAAATGTTTTAAAAAATGGCAAAATACAATATATCACCATAATAAATTTATTTGGAATGCAAATCAAATGGGAATAATTAGATTTAAAAAAGTAAAGAACTTGCCTAGAAAGCAGCATTGGTTGTGATAAGCCAGGTAAAGTATTTTCTTATTCATTCAACTTATTATAAGGGCAGCATATGATTCTCCTAAAGCATTGAAGAAAAAAATATGAACATTTTTAAATAACAGGTGAACAGTATTATTGGAATAGAAAGCAAATAGCTTTCACAAAACATAATCCTCATTTAATTGTACATTAATGATTAGTTGTAACATCTTCAACTCTTGTTGAGATTTTGAGGTTTTCTCCTAAGGTATCTAATTAAAAATTATCTAGTTCTGTATGTACCAACAAAAAATGTGAAGCACTTAACTCATCCTAATCAGAGACATCATATTTTTAGGTTATTTTGTAGACAACATTTTATGCCACTTTGTTGCCAGTATGATTAGTGGTCTTGTTACAACTGCGGCATCCATGCCAGTTGATATTGCGAAAACAAGGTAAAGTATCTTTTATTTTCTACAGGTAGTAAAATCAATCACTTTGCAATATGATATGTTATTTTATCCAATATATATTTTAGTAATTATAAGTAAAAACTTTGCAAAGAAAGATACTTAAACAAAATTAGGAGTTTTGTTTGTTTTGAAAATGTAAATTTAATATCATTGTAATTAGTTTTTGAAAATGTTGTTTCTTTTATTAATTTTATAAAGAAATTAGCTAAACTTTCATAAAAATTTGTATTAAAACTTTAATTAAAATAATGTACAGAACATTTTATCTTTCTTATGTCATTTTCAAGTTAACAAAGAGAGTTTGCAAATCCTCTTTGTTAACCTGAAGATGACTTAAGAAGGTCGAAACATTGTTCTGTACTTTATTTTAAAGTTTTAATAGCCATACCAGCCATCTTGAGAATGCATTTTTATTCCAAGCAGGTTTCTGATCATTATGAATTATTTCACAAAAGTTGTTCCACCGTATATAGAAAGCTTACACAGCTTTTGAGTGTTTGATATTGTGATATTAAGTAATATAAAAAAGGAAGATTTATATATAACAGGCTTTATGTAATTTTCATTTTAGAATTCAGAATATGAAGATAATTGATGGAAAACCTGAGTATCGTGGTGCATTGGTATGTAGTTTGCGTCTTTGTATTTAAATGTAAAAAGCATATTTAATGAAAGTGTATCGCTATTCTTCAAACATGAAACATCATTGTCAGAAGAAATTGTTTTTTTTAATTGACTCAAATGTGCAATATCATGGTGATTATCAATTAAATCATTAGATGACGAATATAAACCACGCTAGAGAAATGTTTTCCATGAAACCATTTTTTACCAAATTTATATTTTAGTAGGAATATCAGTTTTCATAGATTTGCCTAGCTGATAAAATTTGAAATTGGAGTGATTTAAGAAAACAAGTGTTAAATTTTGTATACCCTGTATTGAATTTATTAAAACTATATTGTTATTACTTATTCCTTTCTGTATTTTTTTCACATGCAAAAAAAAGGATTTGCCAAATGTGACTGCTTTAGAAATTCGGAATTAATATGTTTTATACAAGTTTTGCAGTTGTTAGGAAAAGGACTATTGCTAATTTGTTAGTGGGAATGTGATCATACTTCAGACTATAATAATGAATCATTGTGGAACTAAAATTTCATTTTTATTTTTCCATATTGTTACGGGAGAACGAAAATAAATAGATGCTTATAGATTTAAAAACATTTGATTATACTTTTCAGGAAAATAAATATCTTTATATTTAAATGGTATAAACTTGAAAAGCGGTGATGCTTTGCATCATATTAGTGCGATATGTGATTTATATAATTGTGTTATGGGTAGGATTTGGGACAAAATCTGGGTGAGTAGGGTGGGCAAAAAACATTTGACTTGATATTTGTGAATATCATATGTATACTATATCCCACAGAAAAGTGGGAGTATAACTGTTTACCCCCTTCCCTCCACAATGTTTTGTTTTACAATATCGTGAAGAAATGCATTTTCTATGCTCTCTGTCCTTTAAATGTTAAAATTATCATAATTGTTGTGTGTAGTATTCATAAATAAATTTGTAGATTTCTTTCTACATTTATTTGGTGGTTTTCATCTTTTGCACTCTGGCATTAAAAAAATTAAATATTCATTTAGGAATAGTGAGATTTTTGATGTCTTAAACCTAACACATTTTTAGTTATTGTTTATGATGTATCTGTTTTCATTCTGATGTTGTATATTTTTGAGTGAGGAAAAACATTAATTTAAATTTGTTTTCTCCCTCCTTTGGGGGATTATAGGATGTCTTAACTAAAGTTATTAGGAATGAAGGCTTGTTCAGTCTTTGGAAAGGATTTACTCCATATTATGCTCGTCTTGGTCCACATACAGTGCTAACTTTCATCTTCTTGGAGCAAATGAATAAATTTTACCGGGTGTATGTTCTCAGGGATGAGTCAGCAGGAGGTGGAGGACTTTAATAATAAGATCCAGTGTTTTAATAGAAGTGAAGATACTGGCATGTAACAGAACATTCACTGGAAAAATAAGGCACAATGTTTTGTTGAACCTATGTAAATTGAGGGTATTTTTGCACATTTTTTATAATATTCCCATAGCATTCCACCAAATAATGCATATTTTTATGGAAAAATGAGCTTTTGTGCTACATAAATATGGTTGAATTAACATAAATCTGACCGTGGTCTCACCATTTTGTGTGGGTATAGTTTTTTATATTGTTTTATGAAGAATAACTATATTTTTAGACAAAATAAAATGAATAATTTGAAAGTATTTACATGTAAAGCCAATTAATTGTTTATGGTTTGAAGAAGTCAGTTTATCTCCCTTAAAGAATTATCAGACAATTTGGTGGTGAAAATAGTTTGTAGTAAAGTAAATAACTAAACTCTATACATGAATATACTCATAATTAAATCCTTTATAAGTTCAGTGTTTATTCAGAACTGTAAATTGTACTGTATTTAATGCATAAATTAAGGCTTATAATATAAACAGTTTTATCCTTGCTGCTTAATATAATTCTGCCTGGTTGTTTTGCTACCATGCTTCTCTGACACTTGATTAGAAACAAAATATTTTGGAAGGGTAAAAAATATTTTTTAGTTCTGAAATTAATTTAAACATAAAATACCAAGTGTAACTGATACTCAATACTAACTGGACTCAATTTTGCTTCCTTATCAGCTGTCAAAAAAATTAAATCTGCTAAGTGACTAGCATAATTTGGAACTCCAAATTTAACCTGGAGTTTCTGGAAATTAATAATTTTTTTAAGTTACTGAGATTCTGATGCTTTAGGCTTAAACTGTGAGGAACTGATTATTGAGCACCTGTTGCATTTTTTTTAAACTGTAAAATGATTGTGATTGTGGATTGAGTTACATCTAGTCATTTGATGACACAATTTAATAATATTAATTATATACCATCAGGTTTTGAGCCAAATTAACAAATAGCTCTAAAACAATTATTTGCATGTACAAATGAAACAATAGCTAATTAGACTAAAACTTCTCAGAAGAAGTTGTAAAATATTGGAACTGTAATATTTTTTTTTCTTTATTGATTCACTATTGAAAAAGATGAAGTACTTTGACCAAAAATGCTGATAGAAACAGAATTGGTGGGTAGTTTTGTTTGTTTTTTTCATTTTTCAAAGGTCTCAAGTTCAACTAAAATCAAATGTTTCCAGTTTATTTTGTCTTGTCAAGTTTTTTCCTGAATAAGAAAGGTCCACCTTTTGGAAGTGCTTTGACTATAGACTCATATTTTTATATTAAACTGATTATTTTGAACCTTCTTATGTTTCTAACATCATTATTACCAGGTGTTGTTGTTTGCTAAGCAAAACTTTGATTAAATAGTTTTGTTTTGAATTTACTTTTTGATTATGAGCATTAGTTTATAACGATGTACAACTTTAATAGCAAGAGACAATATTTTTTAAGAACAGTTATGATGTATCAATCACTAGTGCAATTATCCTTAAATACAAAAAATTTAACAATTAAAACTTGTATACTTGAAAATTATTTCCTCCAGTGATTAAAATGTTGTGTTTATATAACAAAAAATATTCTTCCTTACTATAAAAATTGTAACTTATAATAAAATAAATCTTTGAATCTTGTAAAATTTTATAGGTTTATAATTGTATTTGTTTTAGATCTTCCTTGAGATAAGTGCTGCATTTTGAAAATGACATTCTTGTTAAAATGTAACTGAGGAACATAATTCTTATAAAGGAACTTGCAAAGATGCTGTAGCTTTCTATAGGATGTCCGTTTTTAAAATAGATGTAAAATAGTAAAGCTGGTTCAAAGATGAATTAAGATATTTCTAACAGATTCCAACATAAATATGTTTCTAAATAGTATATTTTGTGGAATAAGCATTTTTTGCATATAATGGGAATGAAATAGGTTGTACTATTTTTGTAATGAAATTTATATAGAAAAATGTTTTTATTACACTAGCATTGACAAAAAAAAAGATATTTTACACTGAATCAAATAACAATACATTTGTTCTTTGTATTTATATCTTCAAAAATAATAGATAAAAAAGGTTGTTCTTTTTTATTATTTCTTATGCAATTACATTAACCCTCAGTATTTAATTGTATGCTCAGTTAATATTTTTATTATATTTTGTGCCTACAATTTATAATTACTAGTACGTTACTCAAGAAAATTCAAAATTCTTTGTAACTGTATTTTTAAAAATAATAGATAAAAAAGTGCTTCTGATCTTTATTATCTCTTGTACAATTACATTAATACTCAATATTTAATTGTATACTCAGTTAACAACATTTTTATTATATTTCGTGCCTATAAATTATAATTACTAGTATATTACTCAGAATTAAGAACACAGGGATATCTGTGCTCTGCCCACCACAGGTATCGAAACCCGGATTTTAGCGTGTAAATCCGCAGATATACCGCTGAGCCACTGGGGGGCATTTCTCAAGAAAATTCACAAAAAACAATTGATAATTTACCAAGTTTTTAGTAAGTATGTGAAGCCAGTTTTAAAAGCTACTTAAACCCTGTTGATCCTTCATTTAGGTTATCAGTATGAAAATATTGAAAATCTAAAAGAAGCTTCTTATTTTGAATGATCTTGTGTTTAACTGTACCAGTTTTCATTAAATCCATCTATCCAGCCCTGAAAGTTGCAAATCCACTTTGACCCACATGTTTGGTAGTTCAGGCTTACAATTTTTAAAAATCTCAATTTTGATTATTGGTATGGAATATATATCGATATCTTAATACCAGTTTTCAAGTGAATTATCTCAATCATCCCTGAGAGCCTCAAAAAAGAACCTCTGTGTCCAATTTTTAAAGCCTCTATCACAAGGTTTTTTAGTTATATTTTTCCTTGTTTAAATTCTTTGGAAATCAAAAATGAATAAACAGAATTTCATATATTTTGTTAAATTGTAGGAAAAGTTCAAAAATCAAGTAAAAACAGTAATAAAATAGATGTAAACTTTAGAATTTTATTTATTCTTCTCTAAGTAGTTTGTGGCCTGGCATGGCCAAGCGCGTAAGGCGTGCGAATCGTAATCCGAGGGTCGCGCTAAACATGCTCGCCCTCCCAGCCGTGGGGGCATATAATGTGACGGTCAATCCCACTTTTCGTTGGTAAAAGAGTATCCCAAGAGTTGGCGGTGGGTGATGATGACTGGCTGCCTTCCCTCTATTCTTACACTGCTAAATTAGGGACGGCTAGCACAGATAGCCCTCGAGTGACTTTGTGCGAAATTTCAAAACAAACAAACAAACTCTAAGTAATTTAAAAATACAGAATTAACAATTTAACAAATTTTATAATAAAATGGGTGAAGAAATCTATTTTCATATCTTAGTTATGGCGAGGTGGTTAAGGCACTCGATTCGACTAGTCTTGTACTGCTAAATTAGAAACAGCTAGCGCAGATGACCCCCAAGTAGCTTTGTGCGAAATTCAAAACAAATTGATACCTACACTGGGTAGAAATGAATACACAAATCCTAAAAATGAAAACAAACTAACAGATATAATCATTAAAATAATTATGAGAAACATCGAAAAGTACCTACCCCAAATGTTAACATACATAATGAACTCTATTAAACATGGATAAATTCGCAGTATTACACATCAATATCCAGAGTGCTATTGCTTCCAACACCTTTCCACGTTAAATTTGTATATCTGATAAAATCAAATTTAAATAATATTAATTAATAAAATATGCTAAAGTACAAGAGCCACCTACGTAATAGACATAACAGAAAAATATAAATGGACAATGCCCTGAAAACGATCAGTCTAATGTTAATATTAATCCATAAAATTCAGTCAATTCCAACAACGCAACGGTGTACCTGACCCTCCTGGGTATAAAAATTGTAATATACCCAAATACCAACACAGAGAAGCGAAGTGAGTAGAGCACAGATAGCCTATTGTGTAGCTTTGTACTGGATTCCAAACAATATTTGCCAACGAAAAAAAAGGGCTGATTTTCATGATAGAACGCGCCCACAACTAAAAAGGTAAGCTTGTTCGATAACGTAATTCGAACGTGCGACACATAGATTACGAGTCAACTGCTTTATTTACCAAGTCATGTCGGGTTTTGATCAGGTAAGTAACAAATCAGATTCTAGAAACTTCTGAATAAAAATAAAGTTTATATATGGTGACTTTATATTACTCTTTAAAATGACCAATAAATGCTGATGGAGCCCAGACAGCAAATTATTTGGATACGATTTAAATGTTAATATTGACCAACAAAACTATTATAGAATGAACTTGTGATAAAAAAAAACAGTATTTGAAAAGAAAGCTTTATTACGTTTATTGAGGTCAATGCTGGCCATAATTAATTTTGAAATGATAGATCTGGGGGAAGGTAACTGGTCAACACCATCTATCGCCATTTCTTGGATTAGTTTTTAATTAACGAAAAATGTGATTGACTGTCAAATAATAAAACCTCTGCAGTTGAAAATACAAGCATTTGTTGTGTGTTTCAATATAGCTACTTGCAAAATATGAGTAGCACACTTGACTATTTGTTGTTCATGATACATGATTTTGAGCTGACAATAATTTATATTTTTTTTAGAATTGATGCTTTGAGACAAAAAATAACTAAGAAATTGTTTGTTTCGTTTTGAATTTCGCACAAAGTTAGTCAAGGGCTATCTGCGCCAGTCGTCCCTAATTTAACGGTGTAAGGCTAGAGGGAAGTCAGCTGGTCATCACCGCCCACCTTCAACTCTTGATCTCCTCTTTTACCAACGAATAGTGGGATTGACCGTGACATAATAACGTCCCCACGGCTGAAAGGGCGAGCATGTTTTGTGTGATCGAGATTCAAACCCGCGACCCTCGGATTACTAGTCGAATGCCTTCACACACTTGGCCATGCCGGGCCATAGGTACCAAAACCCGTTTTCTAGCGGTATAAGTTCGTAGACATGCCACTGTATCTCTGGGGGGTTTGTTTGTAAAAAAAAAAAAAACAGCCGAAGAGTTGGCAGTGAGTGGATGCTTCCTATTTGATATATTTTAAATTTGAGAGCAGTTAGCAGAATTAGCCCTTGAACAACTATGACAAAATTCTTTGCTATATATTAATTTTCTTTCTGACAGCACTCTATTGTTTGTAAATTGAGGATATGTTTGAGATAGCCACATCATCAGAATGCTTTGCCACTCTTCAAATCATCTGTGTTTATTCTATCTACGTAACTCGCAATCTGAGGGTCACGGTTTTGAAGCCCCGTCAAAAAAATGCTTGTCGTTGATATTGATATTGTTTGGAATTAACGTTCATCGCAAGTAAACTTATTTTTGGACTTGATCAAAATGTTACTGTGAAAGAAAGTTTTGATTCTTTACTTGATTGTTGTCAGTCTTACAGAATGAGTGAATACTATCTGAAAAGTTATTTACTTTGTGTGATATATGATAATTCAACCAAAAATGTGGGGAACAAGAATAAAGAGACTAATGAAAAACAAATTTTCTTCTGTAATTTTGTAGCACTATACTAATCACAGATGGTACTTGATGGACAATTTAGCTGTTTTGGAAAAATATGAAGGGTTCGTGCAACATTTTGAAGAGAGCATGATTCAACAAGAAACAAAAAAGAGCAATAACAGCTTATAGTGAAAAAGTACAAACGCAGAATTTCTATTGGATCTAGGATTGAAAACCCATGTTCTCCAAGAATTATCTGAATTAAGTTTCGACTTACAACAGCACAATATAGACTTGTACAAGGCTGATCAAAAGATAGAAGCTCTTATACAAATGTTTGAAGAAAGACTTATTATTCCAGGCCGAATATTATAAAAATGTCGCTGAAGCCACCGAAAATCTTCACTTCACTACAAAGATTGCAAAAAGAATCCTCAAATTAATATTCAAGTTTAAAAAAAAAACTCTCAAAATGGATCGATAACAGGTTGCTTGAGAGTGAAAATGGTGATATAGCACAATTACAAATGTGCCTGATAAAAAGCATTGGCCTGGAAACGTTTACACTCATTTAACATTTGGTGAGATGGAGATCAGAAAATTATCACTAAAACTTGAGCTAAATTAAAGATATACGATTCGTAGTTTTCATCAGTATCTGATTGAAAAGACATTTGTAGAAGAATTGCAACATTTGAAATATGCCCTGAGTCCCATTTCCATTTCTTTCAGGAAATGATAATGAGGGTTTTTGCATAAGAATTTGATTGTCATCTCAACCAAAGTTTCTTTGATGACAGAAACCGTTTCGGCACTTCTGTTTTTTTAAAACCTGTTGAACCACCCATTCCACGCTTTGACCAAAAAAGTCATGATTGCTCCGAAAAGGTCATTCAGTAGCAGACATCAAAAACCAAGAAACGAAGCTGGAATATTGCATCAGATGAGAATATGATGAAAATTTGGAATTTTCGGTGAAAAAGATGATTCAGTATGATTTCATCTCTTAATTTCTAACATATAAAGTGTATGTAAAGTAAGTATTTATTTCTGTAAAAACATCAATAATAGATAAAATTTAAGCATAGCACGATAGAATGAATACTAATGAAAATGATTCTACATGAGCATCATCAGTGTCTCTACAGAGTTCGAATCTGTCAGCAGCATTGCAGAACACATTTTGGAGAATTTCAGTGGTTATTTTTAATTGCTGTTACAATATGTCAACGAGATCAGCACACATTACACTTCACTGTAGATAATCCTCTTAATGCAAGTCATATAAAACATGAAGAGGGTAGTTTTTTTGTTCAAGTGCAATTTCAAAATTTTGTGGATAGTTGAATTGAGTATTCCAATTCTATATGATGCAATGCGAATTAAGATACCTGGATCTTTATCCATAACATTTCTTACTGCATTCACAACATGCTCAGAGGCATTTGAGTGTCCAGATAAAAGCTCATAATAAACAAATCCTATTGTTTAAAATTTATTAAGCAATTTACATGTTGTTTTTTTGTAGAATCAAGCCTGTTAAATTTTCTTTCAAACTCCTCTCTGATTTCTTTGTATTTCTTTCCCTTAATACGTAATCTTGCAACCATCACACGTTCTTGTACATTCATATTCATAAATAAAAATAAGTAATTTACCGAAACAAATACTTACTTTATAAACACCCTGTATATGAGTATCACCACTTTTTTTCAAAAAAGAAAAAGTACTGCTCATACGACTAATACCAGCAATACAGCTCAAATACATCAGTTAGTTAGACAACTCCATTTGCGGAATAGGCTGGAATCTCCATAAAAAAAAACAAGTAACAGAACCAGTTACTAGTTTTAAGCATCATTTGTTGCATTTGTAAAGAAGAAAAAACGGATTTTTGTTCCCTAAGCTACTAAACAATTTTCCACTGTAGCGGGTCTATTTGTAATATAGAAAACCGATCAAGGAAACGACAAAGCCCCTATCATCTTGGTTATTCGTGGTTTATCTGAGTCTTCAAGGTCTTTATACATGTATTTTCTTGAGAAAAATATTATTTTAGTGGAAGTTCTTCTGTGAATACAAGAATTGATTTGTGTTAACAGCCGTCTATTGAATTGACTGTGTTGTTTTTACATAATTATTGACATTGAGTGATATTATTTAGCAACCCCATACTTACGTAGATATATACTTTTTCCAATGTAAATGACACTCTTCCACATTGCATGTACTAAATACAACTTGTACAGCTTTTGAGGGACGCTCTTTCGTTAGTTTGTACTCCTGGGAAGAGACTTGTGAATATAACTTTTGTGTTGCTTTTGTGAAGCAAAATCCACATGAAATATCATATTTACGAACTCAACATATGTTCTTTCTTTACTTGCAAACTATGTCCTTTGTTCACTTGTAATAACAAACTTTAAAGTTTCACCACAGCCGTTGACTTGTGACCGACCTGACTGTTGGTCACATAGGAACCTATTTACTTCCATTCTGAGGTTACACAATCTCCAGTTTAATCGATTACGACTCAGTATTAGAGACGTGCTTTTCTTCGATATGTTAAAATTTTCGAAAGTGCGTGTTTCTGTTGTTATATCGTTAAATTTTTTTACAACCCATACTCGAACCTTGCCTTCCCAACAGGGGTTTATTTTAAGTACCATTTATTCTTCAAATGAATTGGAACAAAAAGTTTTCAGGATTTTAATCTGTGTAGACACAAACCATGCGAATGACCGTAAGCACAATTACTGGATTTCTTGATGACGAGGAACTCACTTGAAATAAAAATTTATCTCAGAACGGCTGGTATTGGTATTAACACTTTTACCGATAATGAGAGGAGAGAAAAACGTTGTGACCTTCCTCGGTCATCTACAGGTTTACAACCGGTTATCGTAAAATGCAAACAACCCTTTATAACGAAAGCAGGACAGTTATTACTGTAGTAGATAGTTCATTAACGAAAATATTTTCATTTGATAAGTTGAAACAGAATAATTAAATCTGAACTACCATACTCCTGTAATAAAATACAAAAATGAAAGTTTTGCTGATACTTTATATCTGCAATATTTCATACTATTATTAAATCTAAAAAATAAAATTCCGAAATTAGACATAAAAATCAATATATGAGAGTTTTGTTTGATTACTCTTAAGCACAATTTTAAAGCAGTAGATTAGCTGTGCTCCACCAACCACTGGTTGGCATTAATTATTAATGCCGGATATTCAGCATAGGTAAATTAGAGATCTGAACTTAAATTTCGGTTTATATGTCAATATTCGTTTTTCCTTAAATGTTTTAAATACCTAACAGAAATATTTTACAGTTGTGCAAAAGAAGTGTAAAATGCAAGTTATTTATTTATTATTTATTGTAATTTTTATACTTGACAGAGGGCGCTATAGAAATGTATGTTTTATTAACTATTAATGCAAAATTATTAATATAGTCATACATTTTTGACATAAAAATTTAAAAAGTGTAGTTTTATCAGGTTTTTTTATTAAATGAAATGGCTGGTGTAGGCGACTGGGCTAAATACACAGACGAGCAAGAGAAAAGTCTTTATAAGAAGGTAAGAGAAAACAACGCGACATATAATTTTGTATGTTACTTATCATAGTATTAGTAATACTAAATAAATCGAATACCCATTGGAATCTCGCACATGTGTGTCACTCCCACTTGAAAGTAAATATGCTTAGTAAATAACCATTAATTACTTTTATTGTGGATTCTAAAAACATTTTAAAGTAAGATTTTGCTATATTCAATTTCACACACTGAACTAGCTGCCTATGACAACATTTTTTAAAGTCCAACGAGGAAAATCCTTCATAATATTCATATGTAGGCCCAACTTTTTTAAAATAAAATTGTATGTTAAAACTAAGCATGAAGAGTTCAAAAGATACAAAATACAAAAAAAAAGTTTATTAAAGAAAAGTGGTAAATTAAGTTTAAAAGATTTTATGAATCAGTTTTGTGTCAAATTACATTGGATAAAATAGTGACGCCTTTTATTAAGTAAATGCAGTGATGATTAATATTAACGCAATTATAGTGGGCTTACATTTTATAATACTTTCAGGTTACAGTAACACTGATAATTCTTAATCTGTAATGTTACCATCTACTGATTCAGGTGGCATTTATTTAACTGTTTCATACTGTATTGAGATTTCACAATTGTAAGTTGCACTGTTTCATATTTTCTTTATACCAAAACTATCACATTTCAGTGGTTTCCATTGACAGGCATTATTGACAATAGTTGCAAAGTCCAAAGCACAAAAACTGGAGAACTTCAAACAAGCATCTTAAACTGTCTTCAAATAAGATTAAAGTAAATTATTAATTAATCATCCACATCTGCCTTACTTAGAATTGCTGCCCCAATAGAGTTTATATTTCTATAAACTTGACTCTACGAGAATTGTCATTTGATAACCTTTTATTCATTTCTTTACACAGTAAAATTGGAAAATTAAATATTTGGAAAAAACATATATGTAAAAATAAAAAAATAACTCTCTCATGTTCTTTCCAATACTTTTTAAACTGAGGGTAATTAACTGTATATTTAATTTGCCTAATGTTATTTTTGAAATACTGTAATTTTATGAAATTTGTAATATTTTAATTTTAAAATAATGCATTTATAAAAAATGTTATGAGTTATAGGTTGTGATAAATTCCACATTTGAACCATCACAATTATTTGTCAAAAACTGTATATAACATGTAAGGAAACTTAAACTGTACTATATTCGGTTCATGAGTCAGAGGTGTTTTACATTTAAATAGGGTAGAAGCTAGCTTGTTTGCAAGAGGTGTTAACACAACTGTAAGATAATGTAAAGATAGAAGTAGACAGTGGAAAGACCTGAATAGTGGAAAAATGAGATGTAGAGAGGAGTACAATGTGATAACAAGGTACAAAGGTAGTTTTAATGATAGGGTAAGGTGTTATTATTGTAATGCTAGAAGTATAAGAAATAAAATGGATGATGAGAGCACTGATTGGAACAGAAGATTTTGATACAGTAGGAATAGCTGAAATTTGGATAAATGTAAACAGCATTGATGTCCAAAATTTCTTTGCAATACAGGGATATATATGTTACTTTATTGAGATAGAGATCTAAATAAGAGAGTTAGTAGTAGAATTTCATGTAAAATGCAAGTTGTACCTTTTGAAGTTGAGAATATCAAAGCTAATGGTTGAATCAATTCAGATTTCTATTAAATATTTATAAGGGGAGAAGGATTTTATGTAAAATTTGTTACAGACTGTCAAATGAAACTGATGAAGTTAATGAAACATTCTATTATACATTGAAATAAAGAATTCAACTGTTAATGAGGTTATGATTATGAACAGGTTCTAGATCTAAATAAGATCAAACAAAATGATCACATTAATTCTGAGCATGTTAATAAAAAGTTAAAGTCTTAAAGAATCACAAGACTTCTGAGCCAAATAATACTTACATAACAGTTTTGGAAGTAGTTGGCAAGCACCACTGGCTGATGGTTTTCCTCTCTTCTAGGAAGGTGATACAATAACTACAGCTTTATATCAGTAATTCTGGAAGGTGATACAGTAACTACAGCTTTATATCAGTAATTCTGGTGGGAAAAGTGATTTAAAAAAAAAAGAGCTTTTTGAAGTCATTTAACAAAGTCAGCATGATTTTACTAAGGGGAAATGTTGCCTTACAAATCTTTAGCCATTCTTTGAAAGAGTTAGTCTTATGTAGATAAGGATAAGGGTGTAGCTTTTTGGATGTTTGGATTTCCAAAAAACATTTGATAAGGCTTCACATGAAAAGGTTTGTCAAATAAGTTATTTCAGTTGATTAGAAAACTGGCTTGATACAACCAAGTAGAGAGCTGTTGTAAATGGAATTTATTCCAACTGGATTAATGTTATGAGAAGGATACCTCACAACTCAGTCTTTGCATCAATTACATTGATAAAGAAATTGTCAATAAAATATTTAAATTTGCCAATGGTATTAAAGTTTTGGATACTGTTTACTGTAAGGAAGATGCTGCTGCCTTAGAAAATTATTCTTATTATGCAGTGAGCTGGGTAAATAAATTGCATGTGGGATATCACAGTTTGAATTAGGAAGATAATCTTGGTTCGAATAACCTTAACAGTCCTAAGGTAGGAAAGGATCTTGGTGTAGTGGTTGATCAGTTTGTTGCTAGTGGTAAGGAAAATAGGATTTTAAGTTGTATCTGCAGAAATATTTAATACATAATGAAATTATAACCTATTTAAACATGTATGTCATTGATTAGGCCACATTTGGAGTATTGTGTTCAGTCTTGGGCTCTTTACCTTAGGAAGGACATTGAATTGATGGAAAGAGTTCAGAGAAGGGCAACCAGGATGATATCTGGGATGGGAAAGTTGCTATATCAGGAGAGGTTAAAATCCCTCGGATGGTTTTCTTCTGAGTTAAGAGGTTGAGGTGTTTCAGGTTATAAAGAGAAAAGAGTTGATGTATCATTTTTCTCCATACTGAATAATAGGAATAGGACTACAAATATAAATTTTGGTAGGATAAGAATTATCTTCAATTTAGGCAGGATTGTTGACATCTGGAATGGATGCTGTCAACTTAAGGAGCTTAAGGGAAAGCTCAATAAATATTTGAATGCTAATTGCTGGTTTTGAGGTGTTTTTGTTTTTATTAAGAGTTTCACTTAATTTAGTGGATAGGATAACCAAGATGGACCAAAAGGTTTGTTTTTGTGCTTTAATGTTATGTTCCATATAAAGATAAGAGGGATGGTGTAGTAATTTGAAGTAAAAAATATTTCATAATCTTGGATCATAAATAAAAAGTATGCAGCAGTTATAAAGAGTAAAGAAAAGAAAACTTTAATGGAAAGTAGGGATTATTAGTTATACATAGAATTGCTGTAAGAAGTATCCAAAATAAAATAAATGCTGCATTACAAAAATACACAAACAAGTTATGTTATACTAATTGGATAGATTTAAAATGAATTTGAATTATTACTTTGTCAAATTTAAACTGCTTCATTTAACTTTATGGATTACAATTCCTACCTTCTTACAGCCCTGATGTAATTAACTTTAAAGAATACTAATATCAGTGATAAAGCTATGAAATGATGGGCTAACAAACAATATGATAGTATAATACACAAGTAACTAATGTGAATTGTACAATGATATCCGAGATGGAAAAGTTATATGAGGAGAGGTTAAAATCCCTGAAATGTTTTTTTCTCTTGAGATAGATTAGAGATTGAGGTACTTCAGGTTATGAATTGAACAATTATTGTCAGTATGCTTGTTCCATTTTTGGACAATTAAGTTTTATAATTTTTGGCATTAGGTATATATATCTTTTTTACACTTCTTTTATATATACATAAAAGAAGTGTAAATATATATATATTTAGTTGTAATAAAGGTTGAAAATAAATTCTCCAGTAGGAAATAAATAGAATAAAGAAAAATGTCTAAAAGTTTAGGTCTCCCACATCTTTTTTGAAATTAGCATTTTCAGAACAGATATAATTTTTTAACTGTGGACTTGAACACTACCTAATTGACCAAGCTAGTTTGTTTTTTAGATTGTTTTTGATCCACAACAAGAATTACCTTTTCAAAGTTCTATCAGCATTTATGTTTAATTCACAAAACTACTACAACATTATGAGTACAAGAAACATTCTTTAACTAAACTTTTCAGTGAGCATCTTAGTGATTACCTTAAGGATACAATCATCAACAGTCACATGGAGAGTGCACACATACCTTGTAAGAAAATACCATTATTGTCTTCTCTTGTATAACATGCTGTTTCCTTTGTCTAGGACATATTCTCTTGCATAGGGATCACTGTAAGATACAGTAACTGTACCATCCTTTGTCACACTTTTCACTTTTGTTTGTGTTTTGGTGGAATGAATATTGATTTACACTGTTATATGCTGTGTCCTATCCCTTTGATCCTTTGTAACTCAAAAGTTGGAAAATAAAATTCAATTTGCTTTGCCTTTTTTTTGTCAAGTCTCACAGTTATATTGCAGATACCAAGTGATTGAGAGAAGTTAGTGCATTTGACAATATCACAACACATTCACTCCCTCATACAGAAGATATGTGTTCATGAAAAAGCTTCTGTAGTGTGAAATTCCACAACTCAATCTTATTTCCCCACAAACTCTCATATTGAAAATGTAGATACATTCTTATAGAAATGTTTTTATCTACAAAACTAATAAAAATGCACACAGGAATGTAAGAAAACATTTTCAAACATATTAAATCAACTGACATAGTTTAATAATTTTACTCACCAGAAATAATAGTGGGTGCACAAAAATAATTACAATTTACACAGGAAGGAAAACTCAGTACTGGTCGTGATGTCTGTCTCATCCTGTAAATCATGATTGTCATCATCTTGATGTAGTGTAAGCTCTGTTGTTTTGATGAAGAATGTATCAAGAGTTGTTGGCTATTTCTGCTGCATCTTCTTGTACAGCTCCTTGTAGTTATGCATGACATCATATAGTCCTCTTTTAACTTTTAGGCTGCTTTCGTGGCTGGGATCATTAGCACTGAGGATTTGCACAACTTCTTAAAGGGCAAAGAATTAGGATAAGTGGTTGGTAGTCATCTGAAGTTTCATGGGTAGTTTTAATGTTATCTTCTACAGCTTATTCTTGTTCCAACATTATCAGATCCTCATTCAATCAATCTTCTCCATGGGACTTTAATAACTCAACCACATGATCTATGATATCTTCAAGCCCAACTTGTTTTGCAAGTGTCACAATATTTTGATTTCTCCAGCACTTTCTGTTTGAAGTTGTTGGTTGGAACTCTCTGGCTGTATGTTTTTCCACACACCATTAATAATTGACTTCTTTATTTCATTCCACAACTTGGTGATGTTACCTGTTACATTCAAAATGTTATATTTTTTCAGAAAACATGAACTTCAAGCTTATCCTCTCAATCAGTAACTTTAACGAGTTGCTTCACAGTTCTCTGTTAGTAATATCTCTTGAAATTGGAGATAACACCTTGATCCATTAGCTGGAACAGTACAGTTGTGTTGTTGTGAATGTATTTGACTCTTACATTATCAAAAAGATCAGGTTAACTGGGTATCTTAATACATTGTCTGAGATGAGCAGTGCCTTGTTGGCAATATTACATTTGTTACAGTACTTTTCAACAACAAGACTGAAGAAATTGATGAACCAGTCTTGAAAAATACTTTTAGTCATTCAAGCATTCTTATTTAAGCACCAAATTACTGGTACATTAGGCTTGGCATATCCCTTTAGTACCATTAGTTTTGAAACTGTTCAGTAGTAAGGGGTTTATTTTAAATTTTCCAGCAGCATTTGTTTCTATAACAAATCCAATGAAGCCTTATTCTGGATTGTAACCCATTCATCAGTAATTTTCTCGAATTCATTAGGGTATTTTCATGCGGCTTCTATATTATCATTGGTAGTCTCACCACTCAGTTTTATGTTGTGAAAATTAAATGATTCCTTAACATATCAAACAACCATTTATTTACAAGGAAGGGAATTTCATCAGAACTACTCGTACCACTGTTCAGTCACCAAATCCTCATCAAAGGTTTTTGCCTTTAACTTGTTTAATCGTCATGTCTAATGCCACATTACATTGGATCTAGTCTGCAATTCACACACTCGAGAGTCCTTCCATTTTAAGCATCACTTAACTTCCCTGAAATACAATGTACAAGCACTTAGAGGTGTAGCTAGTTCAGCAATTGCCTTGATTTCTTTTTTTTTATCATGTATTGTTCCCACTGCAGAGGTATCAAGCCTTAAAGTTTTAGCAATACAGCTAAGTTTCCTTCTGACATCAAATCTCCTGAAACACCAAGTTTCATGCCCCCAAGTAATCACTTTGTGTATTAATTGCATTTCAAACTGATACCCTTTTTCTAGATAAATGATGCAAAAAAACAACTGTGTGACTGTATGATGATTGTTATGGAAGTGTTTAGTGATATGAACAAAGTGCACCACCTACATTATTGAAGTTTCGAAATGTGCTCTGCATTTCTAAAACAAAATGTAATTTTTGGCAAAATTGTTTATGCATTTTATGTGTGTAATTATTTTTTGTTAATATTTACCCCAAAATTATGTAAGAACAAATTTACAGATTGTACCTTGAATTTTTTGGTCATGCCATATAATTTCTATTTGGGCAGAATTCCAAAACCCAAATGGCTGTGATGCAAGGGCAAACTGTATTTATGAAACTGAAATTTATGAAACACTACTTTTTCATACTAATGGTAGCAATGCACTAAATTATTTTTATTTAATAAAATAATGTGACAAAAAACATAGTGATAACATTAAAAATAATGCCCCATAGCTATCACAATTTTTCTGGCATTTATAGTGACACAATGTGAACCATTAAAACACCATCCATCTATAGAATATTGTTTCCATGGCAAAAACATTTTTCTTAGGAAATTATTTGCAAATATCTATTCAAAAACCAACATACTATTATACATTATTTGGCAGACAAAAACCTTGCTTGTCTATTGGCTACAACTAATATAGGTGTAAATGTAAGAGAGAACTACATGTATTGCTAATCCTGAAAATGAGGATGTAACAGGTTGGTGTGGCAGGAGGGATCTAATTTTCTAGTTGAAGTAGTGTATAAAACTTTTTCTTAAGAACTGTATAAAATAACATTTATCAAAGCATTCACACTGCTAAAACAAATCCTGTCAAAACTTTTTAACAAGCTGATAAGGAATATCCTTCCTTGTATCACAATGACTGTCATGAATATAAATCCATTTGTTTCTATGCCTTTCTGTAATTATTTTTAAATATTCATTTAAAAAGAATATAAGCCATCAAGATTTTTCTCATGAAACAATTTATCCAGGTTATTAAACAGTTATGAGAAATAAAAAAACTGGAAACACTCATTAAAAATGAGCTATTTAGTAGTATTATTTCATTGTTTCCTGTTAGGTAGCATAAAATACCTGCATTCTGTGACATGATTCAAAGGTCCCTCGTGACTGACAGAGTCCCAGTGTACTATCAGCTTTCTCCTTTATCACAAGTTATTTGTGTATCTATCCAAATGGAGGTCTATACCTAAGCACACACATCAAGTTTGATCTTGCTAGCTTTTGGTTGGGAGTTATGAACATATTTGCAAATATGAATATTTTGGAATCCTGAGGTTTAGAAACACAAAATTTGATACCAGGTTTGATCTCAATGGCCTTGAAAACCTAGTATTTAGACCCTATTATGTCTCATTAAACTTTTAAGAAACATTTTAGTCTCACTTAGTGCACACTAGGCAGAGATGGTCTATACCACATAGATTAGGACATGTAAAGTCTGCATGTCAAGTTTGTTCCATCTAGCTCCAGAAGCGGGAGAAACTAACAAGACATATGTAAATGCAATGCTACAAGCTGAATTAGCATGTGATAATGTGTCATTATTGAGACAATATACAAATTAAGTCAGACAAAGTTTGTTCTTTTTAAAAAATTGTGTGATTATTGGATTTACCTAAGGATCTATGTTTATTTTTTTGTCATCTGTATTGAGGTGGAAGATATTAAGCTATCTGCAAATGACAGCGAAAAAGTTAATGTTTCAGAAAATGAAGGGCCAGGAGAGACTGAGGAACCAGGTTGGTCATGCTCAATACTCTTAAATTCTGTGGATTTTTTTCAACTGTCCACAAATAATTGTTAGTTTTAATTTTTATAAATAACTGTAAAATGCAAGCTTATTAATTGTATGTGGTGTGGTAAGATAGGTTTTTATGCTTTTGAAATTTAATACAGATAGTTTTTATTGAAGTTTATTCTATCATTTTATCTACATTAATGTTAAATGTATTATGAAGTTTAAAACACTTTCTAAGGGAATTTCTCAATCTATCATACATATAAGAAAAGTTACTTTGAAATAGGCTTTTCATAGGACATATTTGAAATAATCTTGGCACAAGTTATCAATTTTTGTTGCAAGTTATGCAAAGTTCTCTTTAAAGTTATAATTATGTTATAAATGACTAATAGTTGGTGTTCAAATTAAATGAATGATACTGTTATTAATTCTTACTTTAATTCATATTTCTAAATGACTTAAAATGCAGTTGATAATAATTAAAATTTTCTTAATGTTTTTAATAACATATATTCTGTTCACGCAATTAATGATATAAATAGTGCCTTTACCACTGTATGTTTGTTGTAATACAGCAAACCTAATAAGTCCTGCAACTGGGCAAAAGGCATTTTCAGTGCTGGCTGTAGCATATATAGTGTGGTTGAAATATTATTATATATATTATTTTGTTTTACTTTTAGTCATAAGTTTGTAGAATTATGTACTTCCTTCATTGGAGTAATGAAGCTTGGAATTACTTCCAAACCATGATTACCTGGCTTAGTTTTTTTTTATTTTAGCATAGTTCATATAATAATAATAATGAAAAAAATAACACTAAGAGTAAGCCTTCTGTTTAAATCAAGTGAATACTGACAAAAATGAAGTAATCATATTAAAAACATACACACTTCTTATTCAGATTTGTCCGTTATCTAAATAATTCTTCCTAATGAAAGTATCCTAGTTGGACAAGTAAGAGTGAACATCTTTCAAATCACGTTTTTCTCCCTTAGTTTATTTTTAGACACAGTAGATAACAATTAGAAAAGTGATTGATTTACTGAACTTGTATGGGTTTATAAGTATGCATTCATCACAAATAAAAAATAAAAGTTGATTATTGATTATACAGAAACATGTCTTCTCTAATTCCATGACAGAAATTTCTGCAGCTGAGTTATCTCTGATGAAAAAGATCCTTCGATCCAAGTTAATTAAAAGCACCAATGATGTTGAAGTCCAGAGAAATGATCCTAATTCCCCTTTGTATTCTGTTAAGTCATTTGAAGAGTTAAATTTGTAAGTATTTGACATGCAGAGACATATGAATGTTCCATTTTCAACATTGTATCAAAATATATTCCATTTAAGTGCAATAACTTATCTATTCATGGTCTGGTGCTTTTGAGAAAGCTTATGTTTAATAATGTTTTGTATTCCTCTTTTAAATTTAATTGAGATTTAAACCAAGAAGCGTTAATGTGAACTTGTAATTATTTTAAGTATAAAGTGAAAATATTAAAAGTAACTTTTATTGTATTTAATGAAATTATTTAATGTTTACTTTGTAAATGCAATATGTATAAGCTTGTTTTACATTTCTGAAACTCATTTGTGAAGTTAAGTACTTTGTGAAAGGGTACAAAATTTTACCATATAATATTCTATTGACACAAGTAAGGTGAGATACCGTCTTGTATTGTGCAAGAGTGATGTACAGACAAAATGTTTCAGAAAAATCCATAAAAATTGTTAGTATATTGCTGCTAAGTTGCAAAGTTTATCATGATTTGTTGTTTATGATGAGAAAGGAGCAGTCTGTGAAATGGAGTTTCTAACTTGTCAGTACTTACACAACACTATTTGTATTAAGGACTACAGTGCCATATGAAATTGATAAAAGCAGCACTTAATGCTGGATTTCTTTAAGAAAAGTGTTGGGAATAGATGAGGTGGCCAATAGATGAAGTGTATATACATACACACAAACATACAATATTACCAGTAACTGTTTAAGGTTGTGTCTAGAAACCCAGGAATAGAAAGGAGTATTGGTTTTATTTTGACCATTTCCTGTTGATTTCTTCTGAAACTTTTGTCCTCACTGAATACAAGCAGACTTAATTTCATAGTAAACAATGGTAGGACTTAAATATCCATACTAATTCTTTGCTAACTGCAATGATCTTTCTGCAGTATTTTTTTTTTAATGTAGATTTAATTTACTAAAATCTTTTGTCTGTAATTTTTCATTTTATTTCAACTTTCTCCATACAAATAAACTGTATTTTCCATCCATTTTTTGTACATGTTATCAGACTGCAGCACTAGTACTACTAGGTGTTCTCCAAGCTGCCCATTTTAGAAAATGAATTGTATCAGAAAAAAAGAAGTACAAATTTAAAGTAAATTTTATTTTTAGAGCTTTCTAGACAATACTATTCTATATACACAAACCTGATGGCTGCTTCTGGTGGAAAAATCTGAAAATTAACATGACATGTTTTGTTTGAAAAAACAACCTTCATTTGAATGACTCCAGCAGTATCTTTTTAGCTGAGTAATTTCTGCATAGGTTGAGTGAGTGTTTGGGTTCATTCTTGTTAGTAGAATTCTTTACTGTGCAAATTACTGGATGAATCTGATGGTATCTATATTGGTCTATTGGTCCAACTATTTTGCAAATGTTTTCTATTCCCTAAACAGAAAAACACCTTCCAATTCATCATGCTTCCTTCTCTGTACTTCATACTAAGTGCTATACATCGAAGTATCTTTCAGCTTTCTTCAAGCAGTTGTACAATCTGTGCTTTGAATCAAATATTTCAATCTTGGACTTGTCCTTTGATCCATTTTCCAATCATCAGAAGTCCAGTTTTGGGGTACCGTGACAGTTATTTCAGACCATAAATTTGATCAGCATATTCATTTAAGCAGAACTCTTATAACATGCCTTTAGTCCAAGTGTGTGGGAATTCTAAAGAATAAGTATTCTATCCCCTGGCTCATTCAGTTGTTAACAGGAAACAGTGAAGTATTACAATAGCGTTGTGATTTACATTTTGTTATGGCATTGAAGAATTAGCCCCATATAATGGAAACAATATGACAATATATTCTTTTGTCCTGACACTTTTAAACAGTAATGTAATTCATAAAAGTGTATTGCTCATATGGCTCAAATACCACTTGATAATTGCAAACTCTCCAGAAGTTCTATTTGTTTCTCAGCTTTGATATCACTAAGTAACTGGAACAGTATGGTATCTTTGTTTTCAACACAAGCCACCCATATAGTAAGCTTCTTACAAAATCCTTTGACCCTATCTTGTTATTTTATAATGTTGTTAAAACTTTGTGCTTAGTTATTCAATTCATTCAATTGCTTAATAAATCAATAAGGTGAGCCAGCAAGTACAGCCAAGTATCATAAAAAATACTTGCTACACCAGGTTTCATTTCTAAAAGGAAACTTCAATTTCACATCTTAATTCCTATGAATGAGTATGAACTCATCCATGAGATACTATTGTACATGTATATGCAGTGGCAATGTAGTCTAGAAAGATTATCATAATGATGTTGAGTGCTTCTTTATCTGTCAGGGAACATGAAAACTATTATTAAGTGGGTGATGGAGCCTTCCAAGCATCCTGAGTCTTTCTCAGGCCTTGACATGGACTTCTCCTATTGTTCAAATCTATTAGGACATGGACTTTACACAGTATTTTCCCACTGCCTAAATTTGAACACAATTTTTAAGTGCAGACATGGAACTACCTCAACTTTCTGCATTCTTTCATGGCTTTTCTTCTTAAGTATGCTACCTCCTATTTCTTATTATTCTTTACTTTACCTTGTTTATTCAGCTTCTTTTTCAGAATATTATGTTGTTCTTCCTCCATCTCATGTCTGATTCCTTGCTGAAAAATGTTTTGACTTCACTCATCTTTGACTGTTTTTTTATCAGTTCCAAACTGGAGTATCTTCATCAGGCTTAGGGCTTAGGGTTCTCATCCGTTTTCTTCTGTTAGTCGTTTTTGAGCTTATTTTTCTTATGTCATTCTCACCACACTTTTATATTATCTATCCTTAATTCATCTCCTTCAGGAAGCAATCCAATGTTTCCCTGTGTGGACTTTAGCAAACACTGTTTTTCTACTTTGAAATATTATTCTTTCTTGTTTTTGTTCTTTTTCACATGGTTACTCTGTTGCTGGGATTTGTTAGGGAGGGGTGCCCTTCTTGCCAATATTTATTTACATCTCTCTTATCTCAGAGACCCTCACTTGGTTCTTTTTTTTCAGCTAATGGGTTTTTGGTTGGATAGCAAATGCTTTGTAGTCACAAAATGAGGCTGTACACCAACATTTTTTCTTTACTACTTTTATATCTTATCTCTACCAAGTTTTTTCTAATTGCTACTTATAATTTTTTCATCCCGTTTCTCTTCTTCCATCTGTTCTTCCACTACCTATAGGTTACAACTTCAACAGTCTGGTTGATGACTATCTTCTGGGCTCAGGAATAGTGAGGACTCACTTGGCTTAACTTGTGGATCTGTGGATTTCTTTTGTGAGATACTGTTGGGGGCTATGGGTTCTTTCTATTGGCTTTACCCTTCAGTTTACATATTCTCCCCTTTTTGGGATGATGAGAAACCCACTTGAAGCAAAATGTATTTCAGGATTGCTGGTGTAGGTATTAACACTTTTACCAAAATAAAGCAGAGAACAACATTACAACCTTCTTAGTCCAGTTTCATGTTCTTTGTTAACCTGAAGATGACCTAAGAAGGTTGAAACATTGATGATGTTTTCCAAAACAGCACTTGAGGTACCTTTTGATGTTTATTTTCCTAAGTAAGGTTCTATCTAAACCTTCTTGAGTACAGCAAGTAAGGGATTCAAATCTATTATCCTTGTCTAGTTTAAAACCTAATGCTGGCTGGCTCTTAAAAATAGTTTAAATGTCAAATCTTACACCACCTTGCTTTGATGTGCTAATCTATATATTCCCCATTTTCATATTTCCTTTTTTCTTCTAGTGGAGCAAACGAGTCCTTACCAGTCATCAATTCCTGATCATTAAGGTGGTGAAGCATGGAAGATGCTTTCTGAATGTCACCAGTTCCTCTCAGTAGAGAGTAGGGCAGTGGCATTCCATCCATGTAGTGCATTTCATCTCTCTGAGTAGCTTTACCCGATCTTACCAGTATTACAGAATAGGATACATTGGTGGTTAGGTACTGAATTGGTGCAGAGCCAGCCAACATAAATCCTCGCTCATTTGCAGGGCAGATATTACTTTCCCATCCTGCATCACTGAGCTTGAGGTGGAGATGGTAGTGACATTCCTTCTACCACAGATTAGAAGCCAAATTCCTGGCTGCCTCATTTTGAACTGGACTTGACCAATGACATACATTCTGACACATCTCAGTCACTTTACACATACAGCACTTCAGAAAGTCTGATAGAAGTTTTTGACTGCGCTTGTATCTTCTTACTTTTCTAAGTGAAGAGTGTACCATGATACAAACAAGGGTCATTCTCTCTCAAGTGTGTTCCTATACTGATCCAGGGTATAGGTTTTTCTTCAGGTCCTCAACAGGGCTCATCTATATAAAATTTTGTGCAGGTCCCTTCTGTTACTTTATTATGGCATTCTTGCTAAATATGAGCAGATGTTACATAATGTATGAGAAAATAACATTTTCCAACACTGTAAATATATTTTTAATAGATACTCATCTCCTCTTCAGTGCTGTTGCATTTTACTTTCCTGAATAATTTTGAAGAGATAATTGATATAAAGGGAACCAAATGTGCTAGGAGTCAGTGTCACATTTTTATTAGTGGAGAGTTGTAGCAAGCTTATTTGCATTTGACAATGCAGCAATATAATTTGAAAACACATGAGATTTGGTGGGAACCTCAAGGCTAATGGTATGCTGAACATTTTGCATACAGAGGGCAGTGTTAAATCAGGAAACTAGATGTAAGAGTTGGTGAGTACCTATCAGAAATAATTTTAGCATCAGAAAATGTTAACTGCCTGGCTTTCATTTCCTACTGGATCATCTTATTTTTCAACCAATCATTTTGTTCAATTACATTCCACACTCTCATTTCTTAACTCATGTAGGTGAAAAAGTGAAAAGGATAGATCAAGTTTGTTTTAGTCATGAGGCTAATGGAAGGTAACATTTTGTACCAGAAGTAAAATTTTACTGCAGGAGCATATTACTTTTCTTGTGTGTTTAATTTCAAACCCTGTAAGAATTTTTATTTTACATTTATTGAAGTTGTTTAGTCATATATACTTAGTGGTAAAGTCTGTATTCCTTATAATAATAATTAGAAGATTAAGCTACTTTATACCTACCTACTAACATTTAAATTTATTTAACTTGGTCTTTTAATTGTTTGTGACACATTTTTCAGTATATCAACTTTATAAATAGGTTATTTAAACCATATTAACTTTTGAGCATATTATATAATTTTTGTGATAGGTTTATAGGGTACAGTAATTATTAATTGCATATATAAGTTCTAAAGTAAAACAGAAAGAGTGTAATATTTCATCACGCAGATCAAATGCATAGTCATAACACAATTTGAAATTTATATTTTCAGAAATCCCAACCTTTTGAAAGGTGTTTATGCCATGGGTTTCAATTCTCCCTCTAAAATCCAAGAAACTGCTCTTCCAACATTACTAGCAGATCCGTGAGCAAATTATTTTGACTTGTATAAAATAATTTAAGTATGTTATATTCACATTTACTTATATAGATACTGGTATCCCTCAGTTTATAATGTGTAGTTTGTATTTTGTTGCTGTAACATAATTAACTGTATGGGCATGTTTTTTACTTGTTTGCATTTTTGCTGTAATGAAACTACGTAAAAGTTGTAACAAAGTTTTGCCTGTTATGAAACAGATTTTTACTATTACAAAATACAAATATCTATAAAGACATTTTTCTATGGTACAATATTGAAATACCTTTAGTTATTAAGCTATTCTTCACTACATTGTAATTTAAATTCGGTAGTTGATGATCTCTTGCTGTCTGTTGAAGCTCGCTTGCCAGTAGCTGCTGTAGCTTCTCTTTCCTTCTGTCACCTTAACAAGCAAAGCAACAACTATTTGGCAAGTACAGTACACTATATTTTGTTTTTATTTCAGGTATTTTTTTCATGTTAATTGTAACAATATTTTTATGTTATAGTGGTAGAAAATATGTTTGTGTGGACAAAAATTGTGGATCAGGAATGCATCCCCTGTTGTTTATTTTTAAAATAATGGGAAAAGCATTTTCAATTTACATTTTTAATTATATGTTCTCCAAAAACATATCCGTTTTATGAATCAAGGGATAGCTATACATCATTCATATGAATGTTTATTTAGCTTTGTGTATAGTAGGTTTCAACATGAAATTTCTCCATCACAAACAAATTGTGGAACTGTGACCTGTAATTATACTGAAAAGAACAGGTTGTGAAATCTATTATTTTAAAGAACCATTTCAGAGTTCTTACTCTGTATATACTTTAATTCTAAATTTAGAAGTAACTAAAGTAGATGTGGAAAGTGTTTGAAAATTATTCTTAAACAATCTATGTATACATCTGAAAAATAAAATACTGGGGAAATTTTTCTAAAAAAAGTCCGAAAGAAGATTTTGTGAATGAGCTTGAAGGCTTGCAATAAATAAATTTATGATGTGAATTTTTCTTGGAGGCATAATCTTATTGAATAAGTTACTTGGAAATTGATAGTTATTGTTCCTTATATACAGTGTAACTAAAGGTAGACTGTGTTGGCTCGGATGTTACTGTGCATAAGAACATCATACAAATCTTTGAAGAAACCAAAAATAAATAATGCTGAGAAATAAAGCATAAAGCATTAAATGAATTTCTGATTATGATGTCTGAGACATGAAACTTAAGTAAAGTGAGAAAATGATTAACAGAGTCATAACATTAAATTCCCATGTCTTAACAATTGTGAGTTTGTCACTTTTCATTATGTGGTGTTTTGGGGCTATATTTAAAATTTATTAAGTTTTTAAGTTTCCTCGAGTACATTTAGTTTTACTAACTGTTTCACTTAGCATTATAAAATTGTGAAAATTATTTTCCTTTGTTGTCAACTAACATGGGTTAACCCTGAAGTTTTACCCAATAAGTGTGATATTATGGATTATCTACTCTTAGTTTCCAAACTTTCAAATTTTTAACCAATGTATTTTTTCTAACTACTATGCTCAAAACTCGTACACATTCTAAACAAAGAATATGCCACTTTATACATTATGGAGGATGCTACAAAGAAAAGGAAGATGTTAATAAAGCTGAGCTTTTGAAGAATTTTGAATATCATTTAACTCTTTTGTAATAGGCTCAATATAATATACATAAGCTCATCTACACATTTGCACAAGTTAAGTGTTTGCATTGTAACTCTTGATACAGTTTGTGTGTCTTCACAAAGTTTTGTAGACTTGAAGTAAAGATTACAATTTTTTATACACAAAAATCAGATTTTTTAATGAAATAATTTTACTAAAGATTTGTGTATGAAAATATTGAGACTGTTTCATTATTAGTTTGAATGCAAGCTGATTTCATGTTATTACTGAAATGACTATTCTTTGTCCCAAAAATCTCAAATATAATTTGCATAATTTTTAAAACCTCCTAAATACATTTCAAATGTTTGTTTACACTAAGACTTTGTATTTTATTTCTTACGCCCATAACTACGTGGGATCTGTCACTTGACTAACCTTGTAACTATCATTAAAAAAATTAGGAAATAAATATAAATTATGCTTTTTTTCATGCTAGAATGATGACATATAACACAAAAATAGAAATGTTTAGTTTAAGTAGCCTTAGTCTAATAACATTATATATTTATTATTTTTTATTATATTGACATTCTAGTCATGGCTAGCTAACATTACATAACTTTCATTAATGTGGTGCACGTGCACTTGTGTTATGCATCCAATACTATAAAACTGATCTGTAGTCTTTTCTGTGTTTTAATGGACAAGTATTTTGTAATATACAGTCATGTTTCAATTA
The DNA here is from genome assembly GCA_011833715.1 of Carcinoscorpius rotundicauda. Classification (NCBI taxonomy): domain Eukaryota; kingdom Metazoa; phylum Arthropoda; class Merostomata; order Xiphosura; family Limulidae; genus Carcinoscorpius; species Carcinoscorpius rotundicauda. The sequence continues at coordinate 24,636,657 of CM022405.1, read as the reverse complement.
TTACACTATACAAGTGTATAGATATTACTATTTAGAAATAAATTATTAAACTTGTTTTTCTTAAAACGTAGAACAGTAAATAAAGTAAACCAAACAATTATCTGTTCTAGCTATGACCTTTGAACTCAGTTGCTGCTGGGCATAGGTTGCTAAGCCTTTTAAAATTTCACACGTAGAAGATATCAAACAAAATTTTTTGTTTTTTTTATATGTACAATTTAATGGCCAAAAAGATTATTCATAAATAACTATACAAATATCATATAATTCCATTATAATTTATTAAACTTGGTAACTAAGATATATTTAGGTTTAAAAAAAATAAATATATGAAACTCTGAGCACACTAAAGACACGACCTATCTTCTTGAAATCATGGTTCAAAACAAATTTATTATTTTCACAAATTAAAATGGCTAAAAAACCACTAGAGGACATTCTAAGCTGTCAATTGACTATTAACATGTTATAAATTGAAGTAAGTATATATAAGGGACCATTTTCAAAAATTGAAAGACGTGAACAAAGCCACTGCGTTTGGTTCAGTTCATAAGCCATATCTCAGCAAAATAAAATATGACTTTATTTTATATTCTAGCTTGGTAATATTGGTCATTTGAGCTCCTGATTTGTATGAAATTAGACTTAGTATTTTGACATCACAAATTTCTAATTTTAAACAGTGCTGCTTTCAACATACCATGTGAAACACTAAAATCTATATTTAGGTGCTTGTTTCAATATTTACTTTTGAATTTAGAAATTAACTTATATATAATATTAAAGTTTGAACTATAACCTACAATTTTATTCCAAACTTGTTGACATAAATTAATAAATGAATAGTTCAATAAAATTTTGAATGCAAGTCCACAAATACAATGACAGCTTTTGACCCATTGCAAAAGGGTTAATGTTAATATTTTTATTTGTAGTAATTTGAGTTAGTTAACAAAAGAATACTAGGTTTTAGGAGACTGGTAAATACAAATAGTAGGGTTAAAGTTTTAAATTAGAACTTGGTAGATATTAAGTTTGGGTCTTTTTCAGGTCTTGACATGGACTTCCCTTCTCCTATAATTCTCATCCATGAGGATATGAATTTTAAAGTATTTTTCCTACTGCTTAGGATGTGTAATGCTACTTTAGGCATAGCTATAATTCAATTTATTGGTAAATAATAAAACATATTAAGTACAATATAAGACTAGTTGGCTCTCTCTTCTTATTTTAAGGATAAGCTGGATTACTTAAATTTACTCCTGTTAGATTAAATTCAGCTTATATGTAGGTTATAAATCAGACTAAATACATTACATTATTGTATAAATACCAACTAAAGTAAAGGGTGATTTTTGTCACTTCTGTGTTGTAAAGATAAACCTAATTTCTTTTGTGTGAAGGTAAAGTAGTGATAAAATACTATAATATGTATTTACTTCGAAGAGTAAGGTTTAACAGTGTTGTTAATAGGCTACTCATACTTAGAGTTACAAATACAGTAGTTAGAACTAATGCAGGAGTTAAGCATTCAAAGTTTGTCAGGTGTAGATGTTTCTTGTTTGGGAACTTTGAACTAGAAACTTCAGAATTTGCAGGTTGGAAGTGAAATTGAAAGCTATTCTAATTAGAGTATGGACAATAGATAAAGAGAAATGTAAACTGTGGGAAATGGCAGCAGAATTTCAAGATTAACTAAAGCTTTTATATCCAAGGTATACATCAGCTAATAATGACTTTCAGGAAACTAAAAACAGTATTATTAGGTCCAAAACTGGTATATTTAACTTTAATGAGTTTGTTTTATTGAGCAGCAGATCTTACACTTTAGCTTGTACAGATGAAGATCTGTTGGAGGGAAGAAAAGGATGTCAATAATAAATTTAAGGAGGCTATAGCTATAGATGATTCTTTGACAAGATGTGGATAGGATAGTCTGTGGGTTAAATATGGAGAAAATAATTAGATTATGCTATCCAGAGAGATGGGTGAAAGATATAAAAGACATAGCAAGAGGTGTGATAACAGGGGTAAGCAATGATACAGTCTTTGTTGTGCACATAGGGCTAATGATGTAGGGAAAAGTTGATCAGAAAAGCTACTTGATAATTATTGGAGGTTGATAAAGGCATTTAAATCAAAAGGAAAGGGTCTTAGCCTAATCGCGTCAGGTATGCTGCCAAGAATTAGTTGCAAATATAAAATTGTATTCACTAGGGCTGAATGCTGGGCTTAGGTTAATGTGTAACAATGAACAGACTAGACTTGTGAGATCACTTGAGTGGGAGCCTCTAGAATTGGATTGTTTACCATTAAATAGGATGGGGTCTGTCTTGTTTGCAAGGGTTAATAATTCAGCTGTAAGGGAAGCTTTAAACTGGAAATAAACAATGATGAGTCCCAAAATAAACTAAGTGCTGAAAAAATGTAGAGAAAAGTTTAGCATGGGAACAATCTATAAGGTAGTTATAAGGATAGACTTAATTATTCCTATTGATAAGAATTAAATTACAGCATTGGTTAAATGTAGATGAATGTGGTGACAAATGAGTTGGTTATAGAATACTGAAGAGAGAGAGAGGGGAGAAATATCTAAAATGTGAGTTATATCCAGTTGAAATGGAGGATGTCAAGATAATAGCAAACATGTCAAATTAATTTGGACTTCTCTCAGCAGATAGAAAGGGAAAAGTATTTTAATGGAAATTATTTACAGACTGTCAGATGATATTGATAAAATTAATGAGAAATTTTACAGTGAGATCAACTATCATTGAGGTCATAATTATGAGTGATTTTGATTTCAGGTACATATTTTAGGAAATGAGAGTCAAACCATGGGGAAGGGAGGTTTTTGAAACTGTTAAAGATTATTTCCATCACCAATTGATCAGGAAACCTACTAGGAATGATGCTATTGTAGATTTATTGTTAACATCTAATATAGAAATGGTTGAAAGGATGGAAATTGGGGAACATCTGGGTGCAAGTGGTTATTGCTGTGTTAGGATTGATGGAATTTGGGAAATATGATGTCTTGGTTACAAATTTTAAAAAAAAAAATTGAAGGGCCGTGACAATAATTTTCTGTTGTGAATTGGACAGCTGAATTATTTGGAATATTTGATCAAGTTTGAAAAATTTTAAGTATTCTAGATAAACATGTTTTTTATAATAAGAAAGGTTTGGCTGCAAGCAAAAAACTGGGTTGACTCACAAAGGATGAAATTTAAGAAAAGCATCATAAATTTAAGAAATTTAAATTGTGTGGTATACCAGGAGATTTAGAAAATTTCAGAAGGTCAAGGGAATTGGTCAAACATCAAAAGGATGTACAAAGAAAAAAGTTGCCTGAAAGGGTAAAAACTAATAGTACGGATTTATTTATGTACATTAAGGACAAACAAAACATTAAGATGGGAGTAGTAGTTTTGAGAAATGATAAAGGAAAGTCTGTATTTAATGATAAGATGGCTGGCTTATTATATTTTTCTATTTCTTCAGTTTCACTAATGAAGATTTAAGCAACGTTCGTCTTTGTTAACAGTTGATAGATGAAAAGAAATTTGAACAAGATCACATTAATTTTGAGCATGCTAATAAAAAAATTGGGAATTTTGAAGAATGACAAAATTTCTGGACCAGATAATATCTCCTCTTGAGTTTTGATGGTGGTTAAAGATTGGATATGCAAGTCATGATTTATTTTGCTAATCATTGAATAGTGGGCAGGCCTAGCATGATTAAGTGTTTAGGGTGATTGACTCACAATCTGAGGGTCACAAGTGATTGTTATTTTCCCAAAAGAGACATAAGAGTTGGTAGTGATGACTAGTTGCCTTCTCTACAGTCCTTCACTGATAAATTAGAGACAGATAGAGCTGGTAATCCACATGTAGCTTTGTATAAAATTAAAAACGAAACAAACCAGTAGTAGGCAAGTGCCAGATGGTTATAAGCTGACTAGTTTTACTCTTAATTTCAAGGGATTTGATAAAAATTGCCCTGATAATTTAAACCTTACATTTTTGGTGGGAAATGATTTTGGAAGTCTGATAAAGGATGTTTTGAAAAGTCATTAACAAAATTTAAAATTTTATTGCATAGTCAACATGGTTTTGTTGAGGGAAAATCATGCATTACAAATCTTTGAAAAAGTTTAATGCTTGTATAGACGAGGGTAAGAGTGTATATTTGGTGTAACTTGAGTTTCAGAAGGCATTTGGCAAGGTCCCACATAAAAGGTTTGTCAAATAATTTTTCTCTATTGGATTGAAAAATGGCTTGCTAGATGAAAATAGAGAGTTATTATAAGTGGAGCTCAGATTAATATTATAAGTGGCTTAAGGGCTCTGTTTTTAGGACTTTTGCTCTTCCTGGCTTACATGAATGACAAAGATGAAGGAATTGTCAATAAAATTTCTTAAATTTGCTGATGGTATTTAGGTCGTCAGTGTTGCTATATGTGAAAAGGACACTACTGCTTTACAAAAGGATTTAGATCATTTAGTGAGTTGGATGAATAAATGGGAGATAGGTTTTGATTATAATATGTTCAAGATAATGCATGTGGGTTATCATAACATAAATTTTAAGTATAATTTGGATAGAAGTAACCTTAATGGTGTTATGAAAGAAAGAGATCTTGGTGTGGTAGTTGATCAGTTTTTTAAGCCATTTAAACTATGTTACTAGTGGTATGGTTAGATTTTTAACTTATATCTACAGAAATATTGAATGCAAGTGTGAATTGGACATAATTTTATTGTTTAGGTCACTGATTAGGCCATATTTGGAGTACTGTGTTCAGTCTTGGGTTCCTTTCCTTGAGAAGAACATTTAATTGTTGGAAAGGGTTCAGAATAGGGCTGCTGGGATGATACCTGAGATGGAAAAATTGTTATATTAGGAGAGGTTAAAAAACACTGAAAAAATAGTTTTCCCTTGAAAAAAGAAGTTAATAGGAAATATGATTGAGTTGTTTAAGATTGTTAAGGGAAATTGATAGTGTTGATGTTTTATTTGAGTTCATATATAATGGTGAGAATGGTTAGGACTGAGGACACAAATATAAATTGTGGTAGAATATGAATCTTCAGCTAAGACAGATTTTTCAAACAGGATAGTTAACCCCTGAAATGCCTTTGGATGTGGTGGATGTAGTTAATTAGAGTTTCAGAGAAAGCTTAAAAAAGTATTAATTATAAAAGCTGGCTTTAAGGGGTTTTTTTCAATATTTTAGTTTAGTGATGGGACAGCCTAGATGGACCATTAGGTCTGTCTTTTTTATTTATAACCCTAAATATTATGTTATATTCTAATGTTATTCTGTTAATATTGACGTTTAGTCTTTTTCTGAAAGTGAAAAACACTTAGTATAAACTCTTTGTTTTAATTAATGTATCCAATGATATTTAAATGCACAAATATATTCAATAAATATTATTGAATCATACAAATATATACTGCTATGAATATCTAGAATTCAAACATTTTGTTATTCAGAGTACAGATATCTATAAGTATTAAAATAAAAAATATGAAAATAATAAGTTAAGATTTAAAACAAATAATATTTTACACTTTTATAGCCCTCAAAATATGATTGCTCAATCACAGAGTGGAACAGGCAAGACTGCTGCATTTGTATTGGCCAGTCTTAGCAGGGTTGATCCATCTAACTCATTTCCTCAAGTAAGTTGTTTAAAAGGAACGGAAAAAAAAACATGAAGAATGTGGAGATTAAATTTTATAAAAAACAAATGAGGATTCACTGAGAGGGATGTTGAGTAGGGAGAGAACTATATGAGGTTAATAGTCCCTTATAGTGATACTTTCTAATGAGGCCAGAGTATCTTAAACAACAAAGGCAGTGCAATAATTTCATCATTTACTAACACTTCATGAGTGTTGAGATATTAATTTGTTGTCCTTAACAGATGAAATTCTCTATTTATATGCAGTGAGCAGATAAGTTATGAACATGATATTCAAGTATATTGATTTCCAATAGTAAGCCACCAGTAATCTACAATAAACTGGATTCAGAATTTTGTTTACAAATAATAATTTGAACATGAGCAGCATATATGAAACAATAAAATGTGATTTCACAGTTGGATCTTTCTTTCTCTATCCAGTTTCAAAAGTCATTGTATGACAGTAGTTAAAGAGGAATAAACCTTAGCTTGCACTAACATGTAAATCTCTGTACTACCATTAATTTTCCTCAGGAGAGAGATTATTCAGAAGCAGGATAAGTTGAGCTGAATCTTTACATTGTCATGTAACCTTCACCTGAGATAGAAGGTTAATGATTTATAACCTTTTGTATTAATTAAATGCTGAAAACATGCACAAACATTTTTTAAATATATATTTTTAAAGATATATTATTCTATAGTAATGGAAGGGGGAAATGTACCAATTTCTCATCTGCAAGGTTGATGATTGCAGATTTAATATATAATAAGACATTCAGATAAATTATGTTCTTGAAATTGTTACATTTACAAAAACAAATACAAATAAAAGTATTATATTTAATAACAATTCAGGTTGAATGTCATGAAACAATTGTTTGTTTTGTTGTTTTTTTGGTAGTAAAATATTGATATAGTGTATACAATTATGATTGTTTAAAATATTATACTAATGTTACTAAACCTTTCAGGAACCTGTAGTAAGTAAAATAGAATGTTAATTATACCTCGTAAATGTAAACAAATTGCACTAAATTTCTACTTTGAAATACCATTCAAAATATTTTATTAAAATTGTCTGTACTTGAATGGTTTTTGCAAATTAAAACAACGGGTACTAAATGTCATAGTAATAAGTTTGAAACTTGAAAAGACAGGTCCTGCTATAACTTTCAGCTTAAATATAATTGAACATTATACACATCATCACATGGCTGTATACAGTGTAAGTAAAGGAAATGTTACAAACACAGAATGCAAGATTACAAATCACAAGAATAGTTTATTTTCAATTGTATTTAAGTCATGTAAAGAGAGTAAAAAGATCACATGTTTAAAATAAAAAGATAATCAACAGTACACACACAGATGTTTTATGTTCAGTGACATTTATTGAAAATCATCTTTAATGCTGTAAATTATGCAGTACAATTGAATAAGCAACATTATAGGTCATTTCATAAAGCTAATATTTTATGTGTTTTTGAAATGAACTAGACAGTTTTGTCTTTTTTTCTGGAATATTCAAACTTCACAGTCTAGCAAAAGTTGAAAACCATTATCATTTTTGGTATTTTTTCTAGCTACTAGGGAATGTTATTAACTTGAGAGTTAATAAAAACAAACAAACTAGCTTTATATATACTAATGAAGTAAATTATTGCATTCTTATGTTGATACAGTCAGTATTTTTAGTTAATTTACTATTAACCAGTTTTAATAAGATTTATAGGCTTAGTAAAGTATAGCAGCACTTGTGTTGACATAAAACTATTATATATTTAGGTCTAATCTACAAAATGTCAAACTTGTAGTAAGTGTTTCATTATTTAAACAGTTTTTTCGTGATAAATGTGAAATTATATTCTAGTTTCTATTTAATGAAGTTTTATGCATTTTTTGCATCAGCTGAAAGTGTTGAATATTTTTAATTTTTGTAGTTCATTATTTCTTAACCTTTCTTAGCAGCAGTGCTGCCCAGCACAATCAAAATGCAATTTTTACAAATCTTTATTTACACAAAAGTGCATAGAACATGATACAATGTAAGGTTTTGAATTAATTAACTTTATTTTTAATGCAAATCTGTTGATTAATGGTTTGGAATTGCTGCTGTAGCTAGAAATTAAAAAAAAAAAACATTTTACCAAGCAAAACATTTCACACATTTACATACATTATAAATAATAACTTGTTAAAATGAAATGTGAATATCTAGCTAAAATAAAATAAACTAATTTCCATACAGAGATCCCATTTCATTACTTAATTACTTTGAAGAAAAAGTAACCACATAGCTAAAATTTAAATACTTCATTGTATAGGTAATCATATTGTCCCCAACTTATGAACTAGCATTACAGACAGGAAGTGTGGCTAAACAAATGGCAAAGTACTGTGAGGATATCAAATTCCGCTTTGCTGTGAGGGGAGAGGAAAGTAAGTGTTTTTCTTAAAGTTTGTTTACTTGCAAAATATGCAGAATATCTTAACATTCTTTAAAATTTAAATGATAATAACAAGAATGATATTAATTTTTATTGTTAGGATGATATTATCTTGACAATACCCATATGCAAGTTTATTTTAATTCTTATTTTACCAGCATTGTAATTAAACAGTTCAAGAATTTCATCAATGCTCCCTAATTTTCATTATCTGATTTTTTTTTAAATTTTTTACCCTTTTAATAGTCATTAAGTTCAAAAACATGTGAGAAAGTAAAATGACTGTTTTCCTTGGCTTTGTGCTTGTTCTTTTAAGAATGAAAGTTATTTTTTATCAACATGTCAATTACCAATCATAACTATAGATCTTTATTTGTCTGTTAAATAGCTATGATTTATATAAGGTCACATTCATCTCTGCCTGAATAAGAACTGGAATATAATAACCACTTTGAAAAATGAAAACAGAATGCAAAGCTATAAAGTGCAAAAAAAATAACTTGTATTTAAATTTTCGTATGAGATTATACATGTGTAAAAATACCAAGAAAGCATTGTATGTTATTGTTTATTAGTTGAGTATTGTATATTTTTAACATTTAATGTTCAGACTCTTATGCATAACTAATTTTTATTTAGTCATAATTTTTCTTGGTATTTATGAGTCTTAGAGAAGAATATGTTTATTTATCTATTTGATATATTCTTAAATTAATAAATCTCTTATCTAGTCTCAAGGGGAGAGAAGATTACAGAACAAGTTATAATAGGAACACCAGGAAAAGTGATGGATTGGGCATTGAGATACAAATTCTTTGATATTCGGAAAATAAGAGTGTTTGTATTAGATGAAGCTGATGTGATGATTGCTACCCAAGGTCACCATGATCAGTCCATTCGAGTTCATAAGTATGTGATTGTATGCTAAACACAGTTATCAATTACAAATCATTTTATTTATATCCTTAAATAAGTTAACTTTTCCTTCTCTGTAAATAAAATCAAGGTTCTCTAGCTTACTGGAATTCTTGTAAAGTTTTGAAGTTCAAATATATTTCTTAAATCTCCTGGAAAGTTAAGATAGTCTCCATTGTGACTTTTATCTATGGTAACACCAGTGTGAGAGAATCCTTTTCATCGACGTGATGCTTACTTTGCCTGAGCTTCCACTGCATCTTATTTTAGTCCTTAGTTTTTCATTATGTTTTATTTCTTTTACCAACATGGATAAATTCTGATACAGTATCATATGATAGTTATTTTAAAATTAATCATTATCTTTCTGTTATTTCATGCATCACAGCTACATCATTTAATAAAATAAATGATTAGTGGAATTGGCTTATTGATTAATCCAAGAGCTCATTGACTGGTTACTCTTACATGAAGCTTAGAAAGTTGAATTAATCAGGCGCACTAATTTCAGTTAATTATTTTTAGTAGTTGTGCAACTAAGAACTTAATCTGAACATCTTTCTGTTAAAGTTAATAGTAAAAAATTCATAATGACAAAATTTCCTTTATGTAGGTATTTATAACAATTTAAAAAATTACAGTAAGAAACTAAATTTGATTATTTTCATAATAATAATTTGATTATGTTTTTATTCATTGACTTTATGTGAAACTAACTATTGTAATTGATGCTTGTGTAATTGACTAACTTAGGTGCTCAGCTCTAGTTCAAGCTATTGGAACAGGCTTACATAAGTCATGTTAATTCTGTACATTGTTTATATTTCAAATAACAATAAATGAACTATTAAACAACATCTTAAGAGAATTCTTTTTATTTTTCAAATGTTGCTTGATTGTTGTAGCAAATGTAACACTGTCTAATTTGATCAGTTATATGGTCTGACTATTTTTCATTTTGGTTTTAGCTTGGGTGTTTATACAATAGAACAGAAAGTGGAAGAAAAGAGCTAGGTACAATGGAGTTTACTTTGATAAAATTAAACTAGAACAATACATTTAGAATCAGACTTTCTAATTTATTTATGTCATTTGTGAGTAAGGTTACAACATAGACTTATATATAGTATTAAAAACTAACACAAATAATCACACACCCCCAAAAAGTGATTTTCTGTTACTAACAATATGTAAGTATAAGTTACTGTTTACAAGCTGAACTTTATTTCAAAGTTATTACATTACTGCTTCACTGCTGTGTCTGTTCTACTTTATAATCACATCCTTGGTACTTTTGACTGTTGTTTTAGAAAACACTGAATAAATATATCATTTTGAAATTATACTATGCAAACCACCACAACACATGAATACAAAGTAAAATAATAGATTTATATATACGTATTGGATTGTACTTTGTCAATTGTTCTCATATTGTTATTGTGCTCTGAAATAGCTGTACTCTTTCACAATATTTTTCACTCATCCTGTCTCACTAAATTAGTTGTGCCTTTATCTATCTTTGTTTAGTTTTGAATACAAAACTTGTTATATTTTTTAAATGAATAATTGAATAGAATATATTAATTTAAAAACATTTGCTAATTACTGATCCAAGTTGCTTGTGTCATTTTTCTGTTGAGTATTGATAAATTGTAATTAATAAACTTGTAGTGATTTGAAATGAATGGAGAGTTGTACCAAACTGTCTTTTTTGTTTGAGATTCAGTAAGATAAATTCAATTTTGTTGTTGCTGGGTTTATTTAGTTTCCTTTTATTAATTAAAATTAATTGTAATAGGAAGGAATATTGGGTCTTGTTTTTTGTTCAGAAATGAAAAGCAGTATATAGAATCACATATAGACCAATTTTTTTAACACCTACTCAAGAAGGTAAACAAGTTCATGGAGATTTTTAGACTTTATATATGGTGTATTGTCTGTAGCAAATAAAATGGAGAACACAATCTTTTTTGGTGCTTAAAATTTACAAAATGATTCATCACTGAAAAAAAATTGACAGAAAGTAATAAAAAACCTATCTTTTAAAAATTCTTGCTCACTTTCTTGTGGGATTTGGAAGAGTGTTGTTTTTAAAATGTTTTAGAGGATTATTAACCTTTAGTAACTTGTAATTTGTTAATGCAGTTACAGCTGCAGCTATTACTGAGGTAATAATGTAACTTGTTTACTTGTGTTAAAGAGGCATCTTTTGCTCTATTATTATTTTGAAAGTGCCACAACTTTAGTAACAGTTGAAACAAACATTCAACAAAAAGGTATTGACAAGTGGATTAGTTGATCAGTAATCCTCTCAGTAGGATTTTCATGATGAAAAGAATGTCGAGAGATTTTCTCATTACAGATGTATCATTTGCAGACCACTAACACATTCTGCTTTTAGGCTTTAGGTAGTTCTATTCCAAGAACTGGTCAGCAAACCTACTCATTTCGAGGACTATCATATCCACAACATCGTCAGCCATAAATAGTTTGAAAATGTAAACTTAAATGGCCTCTGGCAGCAAACCTGCAACCACTTGCAGCTGCGCAGTGAAAAAAATATCAGTTTGACTAACATATGTAGCCCAGACAAATTTTCATTCATCAACTGAAGCTGGTATTTCAGTGTCAGTGTCTGAATTGACAGCATCAGATATGGACAAATTAACTTGAACATATATCTGATCTGCACAAGCTCATCCAATTTTTTTGTCATCAGACTCACTATTGTTAGCATCATAATTACTGCCTTTATCTAAATCACCTTCCTCACATTACTGGATTAAATTCTTGTTAAATACTTGAAATTTTACTCTGAGTAATATGTTTGTGTGAAATTGAAATTTTATAACCAAAACAAACCACTGAGAAATCTAAAGTCATGTAACATCAAACTTTGTGAAAAATGTTTTCTGTTATTCATAAAAAGGCAGCACACATAATCATGTTTATTGCTAAGGGACTATTTGTCTGTACATTTATACATAGAGCATTATTACTTATTGACTTGTTAACTGGTTAGTAACATCTGACAAGCAGTAATGATTGATACATTAACACATTTGCAGAGAACGTGTTAATACGATTGTCTAATTAGTAAGATGTTTCTCTTTGTTTTAATGGTGTGAGTATGGAAGACAAGTTTGTTTTGTGTAAATGGTGAAATAATTTTTTACTGTATTTTTTGGGAATGTGTATGTTATACTTACTTTTGAATCAATTTTATTTTTAAAATGATTTATTTAATGTTAATTTATTCTTTTTTATTAACATATTCAGTATACAAACATATTTTATGAAGATAATTTAAGCAGTTAATTAATATGGTTATCTAAATTTTCAGTAAACAACAAGAACTGGAGTTCAAGATATAGTTTTGATAAATCTTCAAGTTTGAAATACTATTCTAATTTAGCCATAAAGCCATTATTATTTTTATTTTTTAAATTTGAATTTTTTGCTCTAATATAGACAGCTTTCTAAGGATTGCCAGATGATGTTATTCTCAGCCACTTATGACCAGGAAGTGATGGACTTTGCTGAAATAATTGTTTCTAATCCTGTAGTCATCAGACTACGAAAGGAGGAGGAAAGTTTAGACAACATCAAACAGTTCTATGTTGTCTGCAAAAACATGGATGAAAAGTTTGCTGCTCTGTCTAACATCTATGGAGTAATTTCAATTGGGCAAGCAATTGTTTTCTGTCATGTGAGTATTTGGGTTACTAGTAGTCACTCTAATAATTTTGTTTAAGTTAACATTCTGAAATTCCAATATGATATTTTACCTTCCTTCATAAATGACTTTTTTCAAGTTCATGATATAAAAGATTGTTTAATGTAGATAGTATTCATTAATATATTTTGTGAGTTAATATTTTATAATAAAAGAGATGCTTGTTTGAAGTTGTGTTTGTAATTCATTGATGTTAAGACTATCGAATGTTGCATGCAATACACTGTTGCAGAGAATATAGAGATTTCTAGAAAGCAGGCAGATGATTAAGTAATAAATGCAAAAATAAGGTGAGACAAGCAGAAACAATATATAGACAGAATAGGTGAGAAATGAAGTCACATAAAATAGACATTCAGACAAAGAAGAGCCTAATGATTGATACAGGTGCACTGATTAATATATGTTGCAGATATACTAACAGTGTTAAAAGAGATAAAAATAATAGTTTATTTCATCAAGGAGATTTCTAAAGTAATTGAACTAGCCTCAGTGGACTTTGACAAATAGACTCATAATTACTGAAAATACAAAGAGAGAAAAAAGGGGCATATGAGTTTAAAATTACAGGATACATCTTTGGTGACTTACAAAATGTAAGTGAACTATGTTCAGGTAGTTTGATGATAGTAGAGAAATATTGTTTGGCTCATTACCTGAAATTCTAGTGAAATTGAATAGGTTGAAATTAACTTTTGGCAAAAAGTAAAGAATTATATAGAGTTTGTGATTTGCTTATAATATACATATTGTAAATAATGTGTTGTACATACATTTAACTAGTTCCGAATATATATGTATGTTCTCAAAACAACTGAAAGGAAGGCTGGTCATTCATCTTTCCAATTAACCACAAACAGGTGACAGGCACCTAGTGTAGAAGAAACCTTGGCACAACAACAACAATAGCACAGTATATATTTATACTATCAAAAAGTATAAGTAAAAACCTTTAACTGGTAGATGTATCATATAGCTTGACTTATTTTTTTCACATATAGGTGCAAATTTTTACTATCATGCAAATGATCATCCAGCAACTCTCCTATAGGAGTGAAACACGACTCCTGTCATAATTAGTGCTGTCTCTTCTGTGCAAACCATAATTTCTTCTTGATTGTCAGTCTTACTTATAGACATGTTTTTTCTCATACTTTCCTACTGTTTTTCTTTTTTTCAGATTCACATTTATTAATTGTGTCTCTTTATTAGCTCATTACTTGTTCATGTTTTGATTGTAATTCTAAACATATTTTTTCCCATGTTTTTAAACCTTTTTTTTAATTTTCATTGATTTATTTTTTAATTTTTGGCATTGGTATTTTTTTTTACTGAGAAAGTAATAACTCTGTTCAAGTGGAGTTGGCTATCTTTATCTAGTCTTCTGAGTCATCAAACAATTATCCTATACTACTAGGTGACAGTGTGGCTGAACAAGAGGATGAGAATTTTAAAAGCCTAGCTTCTTCTTATGCTGTGCTTCACTCTCAAATTTCATTTTTGGGGAGATGCCCAGACTTCCTTTTCCCTTTGTCAACTTAATAATTCAGGTATGTTTCTTTTATCCTTCTTTTTCATTACCTGTGATTCCTTCACCTGCCCTTCTCAGTGTCATGCAAATGGGCCAACTTCTTTATCAGATATTGGGGTTCATGCAAAACATTTTAGAGACTATTTGCATTCAGAGATCAGTAAGCTGACCTTGGGCAGACCATGATTTGGCATATTACTGTTCTGCATTTGCCTGTTTATACTCACAGCATTTAGACTCACTTGTGCATTTTGGGGTTCATACCCCAATATTTCAGGTACCTTCTCTCAACCTCAGTTTTCCTGTGTTTTTACCATAACAGCATAATTTTACAAGGTGCCATCAAATGAAAGATTCCTTTTGTCCACATTTTTTCCCATCTGTTCTTCATCCTCAAAAGACTGGGACTGGTGCCTTGTTATCGATCCTTTGGATCTGAATGCTACCTCATTTCATAATGAAGTCATACTTGTTCATTCAATGGGTTTTTACTCCTGGTCAATGAGAAATGATGGTAGCTGTTTCAGAGGCATTCCTTTACTTTCTTTTCTTCCCCCTCACATCCTGATATTACCTTCATTTTATTCATAGTGGTTGTGTTTTACATTTCTGAGCTCTTCTGTTAAGGCTTGTCTCGGCTTCCTGTGTTTTTATCCTTTTTCTTCATTTCCAGAGCCTTTGTTTCAACCATTAATGGAGAACTGGATATTTCTTTGTCCCTGCTCTTCATACCCAGTTTCTCCTACAAGAAGCTGCTTGGATTGTTTAATTGGTGGGTCTTTCCTCACCCCCATACAGTATCTCCTCCATCTTAGAGTGTTGCTCCACAGTCATGCCCAACCTTCTCTTCTTTGTTTGTAGGCTATTGAGCTACTAGTTTTCAACCTATTTTGCTCTTATTTTACCACTATGTAAGAGATCCTGTTTCTTTTGGGAATGCAGACTCCCGTGGAAGCCTTCATCCATGTTGCCTTTAGTGGTCTTTAATGAACCAATGGAGTCTTGTTTAGTATCCATTGGATATTCCTCTTCTTCCTTACAAATTGTCTTTGCCTGGTGATTGGATCAAAACAGTACCACTAGGGGTTTTCTCTTTTTCCTCCTGATCCATAATGTCATCTCTTTATAGATATCTCTTTCCAGTTGAGATACCTACCAAGATGCCCATTAGTTCTTAGGCTGGTGGACTGTATCTGAGATCTCTCTCTCCCTATAAATCTCTTAAGGCTCCTTGCAGTTCATCAGACATTGATTCACTTCCTTCTGGCTCTACAGGACTGATCAGTGTTGGTTCATTCCAATAACTTGACAATGGTCTTGTAAGTATCCTGGCAAATGATCACTCAGTCATGAAATCTTTGTTTTCAGACACTGGGCCTTTTTTTTGGGGCCCAAAGTTATCATATTTATTTGGTGGCTTGTAATATGTCAGTTGCCCTGACTTGGATTGCTTATCTTGTCCTGACAAGATTCTCCCCACAGAGTGGTCACTGGACCCATTGATATTTCAGTAGTTTGGTTCCCAGATTGGTGTTTCAGAGCTACATGACTTTTCCTCACATTTGAATTCTCAGCTCCCATGATTTTGGTTTCTTGTTACACATTTTTTTACTATGGCAGTAAATACTCCAAGTTGGATGGGCTTCTACATGTATGCCTGCCCTCCCATCTGTCTGCTTTCTTGGATCACTTCCATCATCCAAATCACTCCATATACTAATTTTTAGTGGCTTCCAGTTTTATGACACCATCATAATTTCTACTACTGAAATTGTTAATAGTGATGTCTCCTTTGCTACTCCCTTTTCCACCCATTCTTTTACATCATTCCCAGTACAGTATGCTTCTTTCCATTTCCACACTCTACCTTCACATGGTACTTTTGTCCAGACTTTGGGTGGGAGACTGGCCTTTTGCAGCTTCTGACATCTTAAGTTTCCCATGTTTTCTTTCTTCCTCCAAATGGTACACATTACCATAATTATCCTTTTCATTTTACTTTTTTCCCCACATGATTTCCCACCTGGCTAAGTGTACTCAGTCACACTTAGTTGAGAGTAGGGCAGTGATGTAAACGGCATTGATATTCATTCTCTCAATGACCTGATGTACAATTTCAGATGCTGCCAGGTGATGAATGATACATTCTACCAATATGCAGTCCATTCTTCTGGCTGAGGCACTCCCCTTCCTGCTATCCCTTGTATTTCTGTTCCTGGTAGATGTGGTGATGGTTTCAGTTATACTAGCCACACAAGTCTCCACATGTGTATGGTTTGATATCATCCTCCTAGTGCTGGGCTGGAGATGAGCTTTACCTTGCTGTTCACCTTCCTACCATCCCTTAAATGTGCACACATGATGATGTGGGTTCTTGGTATGAAGCTCATCTTCACTACCAGTTCCTGCATCTTAGGTAAAAGGTTGAGGTCCATCTTCTTTCCATGAGGTGAATATCCCTCTCACATCTCAGTTGGTGTTGGATTAGATAAATTTTTCGTTTATGGTCAACATGCCCTAACCACTCTACACAAATGTCTCTTGATTCCATAAATTATTTCTTTGATTTTGCTGTTATTGTGACACATTTTTACCTGGTCAAAGAGTGTATACCTAGCTCAAAAGTGGTGGTCTGCAACAGGTGGGTTGCCTTCTGTTGCTTTAAACATCCAATGGGCTTCCTCGTGGCACTTTATAAAGGAGGGATAATTTTCCCATTGGATCATCCACTTACTCAGTTTGGGATTCTAGCTATTCCTGAGATAAGATAAAATATATCAAAAGTGAACATTTTTCTACAGTAAAATTATATTTCTGATAGATATTTGCCATTTCTCATATTTCCCATGTGACCTCCCTACTTCTGCATTAGTTTTTTTATGTACTGTCAAATTCTGAAGTAATTACAGACTGCACAGAAGAGAGTAAATACTTCAATAACATTACTTGTATCTTCAGTATGAATTCATAGATTAAATGTCTCCACACAGGCTTGGTCAATTTAATTAACCACATGACCTTTTTGTAGTCGTGTAAAGCCCTTGTAGATTTGATACCACTATCTTTTAATATTTTGTATATATCTTCACAAAATTTTAAAGTCTTTTAGTAAATATTATAAACTTTTTACGAATAAAAAAATCATTTTTAATAAACTAAGAAGAAGTTTCTCCTTGAATGTATCGAGTATTTGTTTTGAGTATTTCATGTACAAAGTTATTTTCATTTTAAGATAAAAGATACTTTTCTTCATCTCAAAAATCTCAAATTTCATTTATGTATTCTTTAAAACCTCCTAAATATATTTCAAGTATTTGTTTGCAGTAAAACATGTATTTTTGTCTCTTATTTTCATTAATTCTATAAAAGGTTGGTCAATTTGACTGACCTCATAACCACCAATAAAACAAAAAATTAAAGAAATCTAAATTATCCTCCTTGTCTTTTTGAGTTAATTCAAAGGGAAAATGAAACTACTTGGTTTATCCTAAGTAACTTTAAGCTCCTAAGAGTATACATCTATTTATAATTAAATTTTGTTTTATTGCCCTTTGAACTGTGCCTAACTGCTATTTGTGCTATTATAAATTGTAAATCACTTTGATAATGTGCAGCTTATTTTACACTTTTGAATTAAATTACCCAATGAGCTACTTGCATGCATGCCTCATGAAATAATTTAATAATTTTATTATATTATTATTATTATTTATTTTGCTTATAAAGAATAAACATGTAAAACAAGAAATAAAGAACTTACCCAAGTTTTTGTTGTTGATTATCAATGATACTTAAGCCTAATTTTTTATAATAATGGTAGTAGTGCATTAAATAATTTCTATTTAACTAAATAATGCACTAAAAAGCACACTAATAACATGCAAAAAGTAGACAATTTTCTCTAACAATCACAATTCTTCTTGCTTTTTAACTATCCCACAAGATTTGTTAGAAACTAATTCAAGCTATCGTCATTCTTGAAATGAAGTTTACTATTCTGTGTTTAGAACACAACACTATAGTATACATCATTTAATAGATGAAAACCTTGACTTTCTATTAGTTAGAGATGATATATAATTAAATACAAAAGGGAACTTTTAAAAAATCCTTTGGCACCTTGACGTGACAGAAGGGTCTTATTTTCTATTTTATAGGTCTGTAACCAAACAAAATTTAAAGCTATAAAGATTATGGTTTGTTTGAACAATGACAATTTTATAGTGAGTAATTTATATTTAATTTCATAATTTCTAAGGGGGGTGGAAAAATAGAGACAAGACACCTAGAAGAAATGGGTAGCACAAGGGGAAGTTCAGGATTAACGTAAATATTACCTTATAAAATGAAGAACTTAAAACTTGTATACTATTAGAATATGGATTATTAGCTAAGATTTTGTGCTATACTAATTAGTATAATATAAAAAAGTAGTTTAATAAAACAAAACTAAAATCTTGTGTCATGCACAGTATAGGACACCCATGGCAAAAGGATTAATGTGAATTATTTTTCTCCTGATCTAAATACAGGTTTAATCATAGTTTCCATGAAGTTAGAGAGTTTTTTGCTTGTTACATTGTGACAAGTAATTACTGTAAAACAAACCGTAACATAACATCGCCTAACGTGGTGGGATCCATGTTGCTGCCTTCCTCCTCTTCCACCTTTTCAACACATTTCCCGTCACAGATTTTGAAGGTGAAGTTGAGGAGGTCAAAATGGAGTGATGTTTCCACCCAGTAGTTCTCTACCTACTGAATAGCTCTTGTCATTTCCCACCTTACATGTGCCTTCTTTTTATAGTTTTTTTCTTTTTCCTTGTTAGTGCAATACCTAGCATTTGCTTCAGGAATCAATTAAATATTAATGTTTACTTCTAGTTTGTTACTTCTTCACATATACCACAGAATATATTGTTAACTCATAGTTCCTTACTCTTTACACACAGTGGATGATGCGTCAGTCAGGTTTCTTTTTATCGTGTATACTAAAATGTTTACATTTAGTTCTCTTTTATTATTCCTTAACATTGTTACATTATTATAATTTATCTCGGGACAAGTCTCTGATTTGTTATGTTAATGTATTATGATTTCAAATGACCAGAAATATGAATTTAGGAGTTAATTGAATGTTAATATCTATCAAGTGTTTTGCCAACAAGATTGATACAATTTATAATAATTTATATACAAAAGTTTTACAAACAATACCGTGTCTTTTATTTAGTATGAAATTGAATATTTTATTGACTGTTGATGATGAATGAATTAATTCTATGTTGATACACAGCTACACTTCTCTTGACGGGAAGAAAGTTGGTTTCTTCCCTCTCAAGTTTGTTTTTTTTTCTCCCAGTAAATTTACCTAATGTCCTATTAGAAATACTAACATCTGAAGTTAATTCACTGATGTTTATAATGTTTCAAATTTATAAATATTCCTGATCAGATATCTGTATTTTCCAATTAATAAACATTTGCACAATTATAACTTCCAGCTGTAGTAAATCACCAATATTTAAACTGTCTTTCCTTGTGTTATAACTTATAAATTTTAAGGTGAGGTTCTGGAAAGTTCAATTGCCCTAATGTTACTTGTAATTATGTAGATATATATGTTGTTGTTTCTTATGCTCAAGAATCTTCTACAAATTTAGAGAATAGACATGACTTTTGCAATACACTTAACCATACAAGTTAGATACATTTCTGAATATATATTAAACTGAAACAAACATAGAAAGTAAAATAATTACGTAATAAATCTGTTACAACATGTACTTGTAGAAGATTATATTTCAGCATTGTGTATTCTTTCTTAACTTACTATGGTAATGTTTAGTTTTCAAACATTACTCCTTCACAAGTCACACACAGACAATGCTCCTTTTATCCCATATCTTTTTCTTCAGTTGTTTTTTTTGTGTTATTTTTATTCTAAATGGGGATTCTTGTCCAGACCACTCAGTGTTCTGTCATACTTTTCCTCTTGATGGTTATTCTTACTGTCTATTCATAAACTGGGAGCTTTACTTGGAGCCTTTTTCCTTATCCTAATAATGATTATATCTGCTTGCTCATATATCATGTATATGCCCTTCTGACAGCAGATGTGTGTATGCTCTTTCCAGTTTCCTTTTTTCAGCTCTCTCTTTGAGGATCTAGGCATATTCTCTGGTTTCTCCTCTACAACCCCCTCCTCTTTGAGTGCAGCATGCAAGACTATTTCTACTCTGGAGTTCCCAGTTGCTGGGATAGTAAACCATGAAAAATCCTCATTGATAAGGACTTCAAAATGGATGCTGTTAATTTTGATCAGATGTTCTTGGAAATGAGACAATTATAATACTAAAAATATTCTCTTAAATTATTTTAATATTCTTTTCAATACACAATATTTGCTTTTCCATGCTGCTTTCTTTAAATTGGAATGAGTTATTTAAGTGTTTTTGTGAATATATATTAAAAAGTAACCAACATGGTATTCAGTTAAGTGCTACAAGATTCACAGTTTTAATAATTTTGGAAGTCTTATTATGCTTAGCTATGTTCCCATCACTCTTTCATCATCAATGGAATTCTTTTTTTTTTTAATTAAGCCTTAATGAAAAGATATCCTGCTAAAAGATTTTTTTAAAGAGATACTTATTTTGTATTAAATGGACTCATGTTAGTTTACCTATTATGAAATTTAAACAAATAAACTGTCAAAACAGAATGAAGCAGACTTCAAAATAATCTTCTTTTGCAAAAGTTTTGGAACAAGAGAGGAGAAAAAGTGATGTTTATCAGTCTAGTATATGTAATAAAATCATAGTTATATTATTCATTGGTACTTTACACACCTTGAAACTTCTATGCATTAAAAACAAGAAAGATAAAGAAGAGAACTGTGAATAAATGTAATATAGCTACATATCCACTTAGATTCACAATAGTAAGAGTAATAACTTGTACATTGATAAGATTAATTTGTACTTCATTGCCAATTATAAGGTTATTAATATGATGTAAATACCTATACTTTGTTATATCTTGATACAAAATATGATATTTTACATAGCTTACATCAGTTATTTGTATTTCTTTCAATATGTAGGAGATACTTTCTGTAACAATAGTTATAAAAGTGTTTGTATTCTACCCCACATGACCTTTCAGACTTGTATGTATTTAATAGACAAGAAAAACAGCATCCTGGTTATCAGAAAAACTTACCAAAGAAGGGCATGCTGTAGCTTTACTTTCAGGAGACTTGCAGGTCGATCAAAGATTAGCTGTCTTGAATAGGTTCAGAGATGGAAAAGAGAAAGTCCTCATTACTACCAATGTTTGTGCCAGAGGTAAAATTATATTTAGACTTAAGTGTCTCTGTATTCTGTTTCAAAATTGATATCTTACATTTTAGAATTTGTAGTAGTTGGAAATATTAAACAGAAATGCTAGATTGTTTATTAAAGGGAAAATAATTGTATATGAATAATGAAGCAAGAAATGTTCAACTGTTAAAGTGTAATGTAAATGGACATACTTGTATGTAATTTTAAATTTTAATAGCATTTTTAACTATAATGTAAATGTGTGCCAAGATCAAACTGCAGATCAATATATCAAACATTTATCAGTACATCAGTGTATTTTATTTGGAAATTAATACTTTTGAATCAACTGGATGTTACTCTAAAGGATATTTGTTAGAATTTGGAAATTTTGGATTTTTTTCTTTTTGGTTTTCTATTTCTGTTTTCCTTCTGTTCTTGGTATAAACTTGCTTTTTAGAATCCAAGTAACAGATATCTGAAGTTTGAAGTTAAGCTGAATAAAGTAAATTCTTTTCATTCTATTCAAGTAAACTGTAACAACTTCATTAAAATGAACGCAATGCTGACTGTAACATGTGCAGCAAATTATGTGACATTTTTTAGTTCTCTGCATTCTAATGTTTAAATTGTAACAACTTCATTAAAATGAACAGAATGCTGACTGTAACATGTGCTGCATATTATGTGACATTTTTAGTTCTCCACATTCTAATGTTAGCTTCTTTCATATCTTTAATAGTCTTGTTGGAATTATGTAAAGTCTATAGTTAATAAAAAACTGAGAAGATTTAGACATTTTTATCAGAAAAGTGTAATCGTTAGTACGATATGTTCTTAGTTTTAAAAGACTAAAAATGTGGTTTATACTTCTTGAAACAAATGCAAAACAAATTTTACGTATGTTATAAAAAAACAACAACTTACCTTTGTTCACTGCATATTCGTTAAAACTGTAATACTGCTAAATTTATAAGTAACTTCAATAATTAAATCAAAAGAAATAGTACAATTTTATGAACAGATGATGGGCCTTATATGAATATTATAGCTGTGATTGTGAAAACTTGTATGTTGGTTGATATTTTTTCAGTTTATTGGATTTATTTTTTTGATAATATATATTTCAGTTTAATTTTTATGGATTATCAGTATATCATTAACATTTATAATATATCTGATGTGGTTAATTAAATCTTCCTTATTGATTGCAGCACAGACAAAACTGACATAGAAAAAAATGTGTTATGTTTGGGTAATAAAAAGCTTTGTTCCTCATATTACATATCTAAAGCTTTTAAGCATAACACTTGCCAAGTTGGGGGTTTTCTGGAGGTACTAGAAGCAGTGTTCCCATTTTGTTTAGTAAATTTAAATCTAAGGTGGTAGGCATTGAAGTCAATGGTAAAAAGAGTCAATTATGTGTTCAGATGTGGTGTAGTAACACTTGATTAGTTAAAATTAACAATATGGTCCATAGAAAGGAATTCATTGTGAAGATTATATACTATAGTTCAGTGGTTATCATTCTGAGATCCATCCTCCTGTTCTAAATTGCTCTTAAAAAACACTTAGAGAACTAAATAAGGTAGCAGAAATTATAGTAGACAACTTTTCTGAGCTCAGCAGAGTTAATGAAAGAAGATAAACATAATAAAAGCAGATTGTTCTTTCCAGATTTTTGAATAAATTGGCATGTAAAATTTGAGGGAGAAAGAAAAACCTGATGAAGCAAATTTATAAACATAGAACATAAATTTTGCTCAATATGTTTCTGGTTCAGGAATTTTGTAATGAGAAATCAAAAAGTTTCCATTTTGTTTTGATAAAATTACATAGTTTAACCCAAGTCTTTGAACAAACTAGAAGGTGTATAAACAATGCTTATATTCATGCAGGATGAAGAACATCTCATGGAAGGTAAAATCTGATGTACTTATGAGAAAGGATAATTTAAATTTCAGTCACTAAAAATGTGAAAACTAAATATCTAACAGATGAACAAAAACAGGTTGTTGGTAGTCATTAATAATACCTTGGATAAACATTTTAAAGGTGATCAAAACTGAAATATATTTTACAAAAAGAAATATGCATTGTCAAAAGTATTGGCATCACCATAATTTTTGTCTTTTGTAGCATAGAACAAGATAAACATATTATGTATCATGTGGAAAACAATGTTTTATAATAAATATTACATCATTAGCATTAATATCTCAAAAAAAATATAGCTCATAATGTTTGAACCATGGAAAACAACATTTAGGATTGAGCAAGGTTTTGTATTCAGGTGTCAGTTTAGAATGAACAGATTTCAAAGGTAACAGAGTAGTTGTATGTATGATGAAATGTGTGACAATACATGTGTTCAATAAATAACATTGATAGAATCTATTTATAGAGAAAGGTTTAAATGTAAATTTATAAATACTGTATCTTTAAAATAGAATTTAATATTAAATAGAAACTGAGAATCCAGAACTGATTGCACTAAGGACAACAAGAAGGACTTGTTATTAATTACTGTTAGGTGATCATTGAAAATGGAAAGGTTTCTTTGTCATTGTGCTTTCAGAGTCAACATTTTAAGTTTTCTAGAAGTATGGGATATTTTGTTATTCTCACTGTGCAATTTGATACAAGTTTGATTATTTAGTTTATATCTGCTTCTTACTGAAATTCTCATGTGCATGCATCTGCAGGTAATGTGTAATTTTACCAAAATAATTACCTTTACAGCTACTACAAATTAATTTATATATGGCCTATGAACACAAGACTGTGTGGAATGTCTTTAGTTTTAAATATATTTTTAATTTTAAATGTTGATGTAAATACTGAACATAACTTGATGTAATATGTTTGATTATTTTTTGAATTTGATGTTTGAGTTTAAGATTTTGCCAATAAAAGGAGTGATAAGAACTAGTGGATATTTTGATAGGTTCTATTTTATTTATTAAAAATTTGTGTGTGATGGAGTGTAATAAATTAAGGGGATAGCCATTACTTTGCAGTATGTTTTGAATTTTTGAATGAAGATAGAAATCATTGTGACAGATGTTATACACCCTGTTAAGAATAGAGTTATGGTTGAAGAAGTCTTGTATGAAACTGTTGAAATGAGTGTATAAGCCAGTAAATGTTTTCTTACAGTAAATAGCTATGGCAAAGAGATTGTTTATTTGAACATACAAAAAAAACTAATTTATTGTATTTTTCTATTTTACGTGTAAAGTTTATATGTGGATATTGTGATTTTAGGTATTTTAAAAACTTGTGGATGGGATTAGTATTGTGAAACAGAAGAAGAGTGTCATCAGCTATGTAACACTGATTTGTAATAAAAGGAACAGTTATCCAGCCATGAATGTTCATAATTACATAGAAAAATATTTGCTAAGGTCAGATCTAGTGGTGATCCCATCACCACTTTATCTATCTGGTCTTAAAGATGACCATTAAAAATGAAATGATTGTTTTTAGGGCAAGTTTAAGAAGCTGTTCAAATTTTTGTTAGTTAAGGTTATAGTGCAAAGGATATTTGGTGGGGAATCGTTTATTAATAATTTTAGTTCTTTCCTCAAGTGGAATGTTGGTGAATAAAGACTAAATATCAAATCTGACTATAATGAATTAGACTGCATTAAGTAATTTAGATATCTCTTGAGCAAAGGAAAATGAATTGAAGCATTTCCTTACACTTGAAAGTAAGCTTAAGCCTGTCATTATGAAAGCTATAAACTTGACTTTGTCATATTTTGTCATTGGTTGGATAATTGCCTCATTTATTACAAACTAGTGTTATATAGTAGGCATGTTGATGTTACTTTTGTACTCTCACAACACTGGTATCACCAAGAAGTCTTTAGGATACCTTAACTCGCAACATCCATGAATAAACTTTGCAATTTTCTAAAAAAAACACCAGCCATTTTTGTACTTAATTTTTTATTTTTATAACACAGGAATTGATATAGACCAGGTAACTGTAGTGGTCAACTTTGATCTCCCTATTGACCAGGCAAGAAGAGCTGACTGTGAGACGTATCTGCACAGAATTGGTCGGACAGGACGTTTTGGAAAGGTTGGACTTGCCATTAACATGGTTGATGGACCACGAACACTTGCCTTATTGAAGCAAATAGAAGATCACTTTGGTAAACTCTTAAAACTTTTAATTGTTTAGTAGGGTACAGAATGCTAGATTTGAGTAAGTTATGCTATCTTATATTTATTTTTTGTCTTAGGAGCTTTGGCTGATGAGTTTATAAAATGTAGAAATTCCATGAATAGTGCAATTTTTTTAGCAGAGAAGTAAAAAGATAAAAAAAATTGCATGGTAAGGCTTGTTTAGATTGCAGGTTTGTGTCTGTTGTAAAGTTTTTACTGGGACTAGATATGTCATACTTTACTTTACAGCTAGAAATAAAGTTTACAGAGAATTTATCATTTTTCTTTTAGGGAGAAATATTTTAAAACTGGATGCTGAAGATGTTGATGAAATTGAGAAACTGAACCAAGACTGATCCACTGTATAAACTTACAACAAAAATAAATAAGAAAATGAGAATGTGTAAAGAGCAATATAATCCTACCTTTGTTGTTGTTGTTTGTTTTTAATCTTTAAAAACACTTATAAATTAAATCTTCCAGGGATTTAAAGACTCAATTCTTTTAAAATAAGGAATGCATAAAAGGATTTTTTTAAAGAATGTAAAAGGCATCTTTATCAAAATATTTCAAAAGATACATTTTAATGTGTATTGGTCATTTTCATACTTATCCCAAGTATGTATGGGGAATATTATTGTGCCTTTCATAATATATTAGGTATGTTTAATCCTAGTTTTTTTTATAATATGTATTTTATGAATATTATAGAAATAGTCAGCTCATCACTAGTAAATTCTGATTTAATTGTGTTTATAGTTCTTTTCAAAGAATTAATTGCGAGCTATAAGATATGCCTAAAGCAGATTGAGGTGTTTTCACTGTGATGGTGCACCAGTGACAAATTAACTTTTTTATGTCACAAATTGCCATAAATATTAACTTAATTGATTTAATAGTAGCCAACCATAATAGAAAGCCAAGTTTAGTTTTTAGAGGCCTAATATAACTTGCAAATACATTAAATAAAATAGATATATATATTTTAAATTAAATAGTTTCTACTTTTAATTTTAGCTGACCAGCTCAAGTATTTTTCTGTGTCCAATATTTTTCTGCAAATTTGATATTTTATTTTTTATAATTTTATTTTAACTTTGACTAAATGTCTTGCATAAAAGACATAAATAATGTTCCCCTTCTTATTTCTGTTGTTATTAAATCCCTAACTGAATACCCTGCTTTGTCAAAGTTCATATTTGACTTATTTAACTAATTAAGTTTTGGTCTTTTAAGTGAGTTTTATCCCATTCTAAATTAAAAAAACAAACACATGTAACCATTGGACAGTTGCCAGTTATATTGCTAAAAAAGTAAGGTACTTAAGCCAGCTAACTCTGGGTGATTAATAGTAATGGACGATCTTTATGGTAAGAATTGTGTCTAAACTATGGTGCTCAATTATTGGTGACATGCCAGGGAGTGTTTCATGTGAGTGTGTTTTTTTCTGTTCTAGCTTGCAGTAATTATCATTAACTTTCCTAAAATTTTACCATGGATGTCGAGTAATTTTAAATTATTGATGTGAATTTGACTAAAGCAGATCTTGCTTAATTTTTTTAGTGTCAAACTACCTGTGGTATTCAAGTACACTTTTATCTAACAGATTCCAGGAATGTCATTTAGAGAAGGAAATAATGCAGACAGAGGAAGAAAAAAAAAGTGTGACAAAAATAATGTTTTTATTTATAATAGTTTGTGAATTGTATTTGCTTGCTTATTTCTCTATTTATTATTTCCAAAACTGGGTTTTGAGGCATACTAAAGGCTTCTAAAAGTAAGAATAATGAAATACAAGGGTCCTAGTGGAATATCCCAATAGTTTGAAATTACCTACATTACTGATCATTCCAAATAACCATATTTAAAGATGTTAAACATTTAAATTGGGTTAACTGTCACTAATTTTCTACTGTAGGATACCCCTTGGAATGAGTATTACCTCACTTTCTGGAAATACACAGAAACAGTGTAAAGCAAGCATATATCCTGTAAAACTATTGTAGTTTGTAACATTTGTCTAATGTGGAAGACGAAACATCATCTGTACATCCTGTTAATAAAGGTGTTGCACAACTACATGCACAACACCTGCATGAAAAATTTCAAAAATTGCCACAATATATCTGAATAAAAGTGTATCCTATGTGAGTTACAGAAGGGTAATTAGCAGTTCTTTAAACTATGTTGCCCCTAAAGTTTTCAGAGGCTTAAACTTTCCAGTTACTTTTTGTTAAATGTTACACCAGTATTAGACAGTAGATGGCAAATTAACTAAAAGACAAGATAAGTGTGGATGAAATGCAATTGTTTTATTTCATGGGTGTTGCTCTTTAAATATCTGGAATATTATGGTAAGAACTTTTTGTTTGTAAAGTAACTTAATGTTAAAACATTAGAACCAACTTAAGATAAAAAAATTTAAAGCATTGTTTTAATGGATAACAGTAATGTTTTAATATAATAAACTTTTGATTTTTTTATTTCTTACATTCAC
Source organism: Carcinoscorpius rotundicauda (assembly GCA_011833715.1). NCBI lineage: Eukaryota > Metazoa > Arthropoda > Merostomata > Xiphosura > Limulidae > Carcinoscorpius > Carcinoscorpius rotundicauda. The sequence continues at coordinate 24,608,326 of CM022405.1, read as the reverse complement.
TGATAATAAATAAAAAGTACTCAACATTCAAATCTGGTTAACAATATTGTATTCTGAGTTCAGTTTTTGTTTCTGTTGTGTATAAAAGCTGTTAATGAGTCTCATAAACTGCTCTTAAGTAGATGAAACTTACTCATAAACTGTGTTTTCCATCTTGAAAGTACAACTCTATCAACTGAACTTAATATTACAACAAAATAAACAGTTATTTTTAGTTAATCTCTTATTTCATACTATTTTATTATATATTATAAATATAATTATCAGTCTTACAGTCCTTAAATAATCATTGTAATAAAACTTAATTTTTTGTAATCAATGACAAGTGGTGTGCTTACAAAGCAAACCAAGACTGCATACTTAGGTAAAATTAATTTTCAATCCATTAACATGATAATATTATGTTTCCAAGATTTAGATTTAAAATGTTGACTTTCACGTGTTTAGATGTATCCCTCATAAAGTAAAATGAAATTAATTTTCAACAGTAAAGGGCCTATCATGGCCAGAAGGTTAAGGCACTCGACTCGTAGTCAGAATGTTGCGGGTTCGAATCCCCGTCATACCAAACGTGCTCGCCCTTTCAGCCGCGGGGGCGATATAATGTTATGGTCAATCCTACTATTCGTTGGTAGAAGAGTAGCCCAAGAATTGGTGGTGGGTGGTGATTACTAGCTGCCTTCTCTCTTGTCTTACACTGTAAAATTAGGGACGGCTAGTGCAGATAGCCCTGGAGTAGCTTTGCGCAAAATTCTAAACAAACCAAACACAGAATCCTCATCAAACCTCTATCTCCATCATCGACTTTACTGATGAATTTCGAGACTGAAACATGAGTCATTCTGTACATTTAAACGAAGCAGCGATATGGCTTGTTTAGTTGCCATGAAAACAACGACAATAAATAAGAAACTTTACCTATTCTTTGCAAACCAAGTATTTCTCAAAGACAATGGTTTTATTTATTTTTTATTATATATTCAACACTCTTCAATTTTAATTATGGACGTCAGTTGCTGGCTTTTTATTAATTTCATTGTCATCTAGCACAGCTATAACTGACCAGTGTTGCAGTACATAAATAAATTGTTCTGGTGAAAACATAGTTTTATTATACGTGACCAGTTTTGCAGTTTATAGATAATTGATTTCAATGGTATCATTTGTTTGAACAATTTTACCATTGCAGTTACAACAGTTCATGCACGATGTAACTTTTTTGGATCAAAGTAATAATTCAAAGTTTTGTATGTACAGGGTGATGCAAAATTCACTTACAACAATGATTTTCATAAATTTTTGTACTTATTTGAAATGTGGGCTATTGATTCCATAACATAATGTCGCTTGTTCAGTTTGTTGCTCACATGGCGTTGGTATTATTGCGAATGATCATGCTTTTTGTAACTTTGTTTTAGACCTAATATATTTGAACATATGGCAAACTAAATGTTTGAAGATGAAGAAGGAATGTTTGTTAATCTCGCGACCCACAGTGTCTTATCCATCTGTTAGTAAAACCGACATCCGTGTATTTTCCAGCATCCAAATAATCGAATGCGTTGTGGGGTGGCACAGTATCTTGCTAAAACTGCATATACAATCTGTATTTTTTTTAAAATCCGCGATTTGCATGTCAACATATTTATGCGAAATTCCTAGATGACCTTCATCAGTTACATTCAAACGATGGAAATGGTCCCAACAATAAAGCATTTTGCTGTTGATGTAAAATAGTGCCTCGCCTGTTGAAAACAGCAGAATGTTCAGCCAGTTATTCCTGCATCATGAATTATTCATAAAACTCCGCACAATGGTGTGGATCAATTCATCTACATTTGTGTAGCTTGCAAGATCTGTTGATTCAGAATCAATATGTACTTCTTTAGCTCATTCATGTTTTTGTACGTGACAAGTTAATCTAATTAGATTTGATAAGAAGCAGTCTACCACTTACCGTATTTTTCGGTAAGCCGAAGCCAATTTTCAGCTCTGAAAATGAGGATTTTTCCTTATTATCGCACAATAAGCCGAGGCCATTTTTATTTACTGCTGCCGGAAATATGCGCGCTGCATCACTCGCTACCGTCTGTGAGTGGGTCGTGAAATCGTGGGACGATATTAGAGTTGAAACTGTTGAGAAGTCATTTAAAAAATGCAGCATCTCAAATATAATGGATGGATTTGTTTTGGAATTTCGCACAAAGCTACTCGAGGGCTATCTGTGCTAGCCGTCCCTAATTTAGCAGTGTAAGACTAGAGGGAAGGCAGCTAGTCATCACCACCCACCGCCAACTCTTGGGCAACTCTTTTACCAACGAATAGTAGGATTGACCGTTACATTATACACCCCCACGGCTGGGTGGGCGAGCATGTTTAGCGCGAACCCGCGACCCTCGGTTTACGAGTACACGCCTTAACGCGCTCGGCCATGCCAGGCCATATAATGGATGGAACGACGACGAGGAAGACAACATTCCACTCAGCTAATAACACCAGAGAATGACCCGTACGACGACCAGGTCTCTGCCGAGGATTGGAATCTATTATTTGGTGCTTCTGACGATGAAGATGATGAATTTTAATAAATAAAGTTTATTCAACTGAAATAACTCTGCCGTAACTGTGAGATCAAAGGTATGATTTTGGGACAGATTTTGGTCTTCGGTTTGTTTTGGTCCAAAGCTGGTGATCGGCCAATAAGCCGACCCCCAAATTTTAGGGCCAGAAATTCGGCTTATTAGGCGGAAAATATGGTATTCATTTCTGTAGAAGGTATTTCATTATGTTTACTTACGATCGGCTACAGTTTCTAACCAAAACGAGAGTTGTTGTTTAGAATTAAGCACAAAGCTACACAATGGGCTATCTGTGCTCTGCCCACCACGGGTATCGAAACCCGGATTTTAGCGTGTAAGTCCGCAGACATACCGCTGAGCCACTGGGGGGCACGAGAGAGAAAAAGCTGACGTATTTTGCAAATTTCAGTGATATATAAATCAGTTTATATATATATATATATATATATATATACACAAAAAGTAAAAATGAACTAACCATGAATTTGATATATAAATTAAAGTTTCACATGACGATATTAATGTTGTTTATTTGCAGTTATTGCAATATAAAATGGCGAGTAAAAATAAATCGTTACTATATTCGATTGTCGATGAAAACGTTATCAGAATCACGTCTTTTGTAAAGTTTTCATAAAATTATTCATACCACTATTTTAGAGAAATTTCATTTAATTCCAGCTTATATTGATGGATAAAATGTTTCTGGTTTGCTCACAGTCTTTCCCAATATTATAAAATGGTACTACACTGAATTTCGGGTATTTCTTTTTTTCGCACATTGATCTAAATGTTTACTTGTCGCAATTCTTGGTTATTTATTTGTTGTCTGTGGATAGTCATTCTGTTCTTTAATTGGTCCCCGGTCTGCCCAGTATAATTCAATTCACAACCTGCACATTTTACACAACATAGATTTTTTGATGTACAGTCCATCACTGTGTTGATATGAAAAGTTTCTCCTGGACTTCTGAATTTTAAGTCTTTGCTTTCTTGAATGAGTTCACATGTTTTGCAATGTAGGTGACTGCATCGTTTGGCCCCGTGTTCCTTGGTTGACTGCTTAAACTCCGAATTCGTAAGAATTCTTTTTAAATTAGGGGCTTATCTCTGGCTTTTCGCCCAAGTTGTGTTAGCCAGATTTTTAGACTTTTTCTGATCTTTTTTTTATGAAAACTAAATAATCATTAAACATTAGATCAATAAATAATAACATACACTAAACAGTCTTCTATATGGCGAAAATACTTCAAATATTAGAAGAAAATATGTGTATATTAATTACTTCTAGGTTCTCTGGTATCTCAGCAGTAAGCTTAAGAACTAATAATGCTAAAATTATGAGTCTGACGACCGTTGCGAACACAGCTCAAGTAAACTAACACGTAGCACGTTTAACACGTGTTAAACAAACAGTCACTCTGTCTCCACATGATAGAAAAATACTGTATTTGGTAAAAAAAAAATTACTTTTTTGAGAACAATAACATATGTTATAAAAAATGTTTTCTTGCATCCTCAAATGTCAAATTTTGGCTTTAGGACTGTATCTTATACAGTTGAATGGGGCAGAGATGAAGATAAAACAGACACTCATATATTTACACAAAATCGCTGAGCACGCACGTATACACCAGCAAACAATGAAGTTGCCTAACAAAGTAAACAAGTTGTAATTCCGCAATGTCATTAGAGGGCCAAAGTAAATAAAATATTAGAAAATAAATTCTTCGCAAACGCAAAAAACGAAAATAAACTAGAGGTTATATATATATAATTAGGTACGCTTAAAGTTATCTTATATATCACATAAAGTCAAACGTGGCTTTGTTACAAGAGAACACACACTTCGAGTTCGCTGATAGTTTTTAATTGGATAAAGGGAATATATTCTTTTTCAGAAATAACATAAAATGTTTGTTTGTTTTGGAATTTCGCACAAAGCTACTCGAGGGCTATCTGTGCTAGCCGTCCCTAATTTTGCAGTGTAAGACTAGAGGGAAGGCAGCTAGTCATCATCACCCACCGCCAACTCTTGAGCTACTCTTTTACCAACGAATAGTGGGATTGACCGTCACATTATACACCCCCACGGCTGGGAGGGCGAGCATGTTTAGCGCGACGCGGGCGCGAACCCGGGACCCTCGGATTACGAGTGCACGCCTTAACGCGCTCGGCCATGCCAGGCCTAACATAAAATGATTATGAAATGTATACATAGGTAAAATAAATACTTCAAGTCTGGATCTTTGATAAACCCAATGCTTTATTGCACTGATTTTATCAAAAATACCCGAAAATATTTTAAAATCTAATCCTAGAAGGAGTTGCACAAAATCAATATAAACAAAATTACTACATTTATTATTTTATATATATAGACACACATCGGTCTGGACGAATTGTTCTTTTCTTGTCCCGAAATTGTTTGTCGACGAAGCTACATGTAATATTAAACATTGTTTGATTTAAAGAGTAAAAGCATACCTATCAATTCTTCCGATATTTTACTCTCTTCCCGACAAACGTCCCAATCTCCCGACGATAACATCAAAATATTAAATGTCACCACATTTTTCACTTTAAAATGATACCATGTTTAAAGCTGTGATTTTATGAGAAATTCAGATAAACAAGTTGGCATTAATTTTAGCAACACGGAGTCTATGAAAGTAATAAATTGCAAGGAGTAAAAGGCATACTGTTAACAATCTCAAAAATCTTATTACATTACTTTTCAGAAAGAAATCCACAATAGTGTCTGTTAGTTCCACTAGATAGATACAAATGTTTGTTTAACTGCATTATTTGTTGAGTATTCTAATTACGACTGACTCCACGGTCGCCACATCTTGTTATTAAGAGGCTGCTTCGGGCACTTTGGAGAATCGTGCTCACCATAGGCGCTTCTTTGAGATGATGAAGCAACCTGGTTCTGTGTTTGGATAATTCTAATTCTAAGATGACTATAATTCTCAGCATTATCGATACAGTTTGTAGTTCTGGAATGATGACCATATGAGTCTCTGATATTTTCGTTAGTATTGTAAACAGGCCAGAAATAGTATCCCCCCGAAAAAAACCCGGGCCCAATGATGGTACTTTTAACTGGGAGTTGTAAAGCTGATATGCTGTTACGATTAAGTTCTGAAGTTTTTGAGCTATCATGGTGTTCCAGAGATTGAGCTGTTTGAGTCATTGTTTTTGACCGAGTTTCAAAAATTCCTGATATTAAAGTTAAGTCTCCTGCTGTATCTTTCTCTAATTCATCCCGGTTATCATTGTTTCCAATTTCCCGAAGCCGACGATTCAGGTGGCAAAATAGACGGGCCATGAACTCTGGTGATTCGTCCAACTTATTCGATGACAAAAACTGAGAAACCTCAGTCATGCATTTTCTGTAGCCAATACTAAAACTGTCAGTAGGTATAGGTAAGGAATTATCTTTTAGAAGGAAATAAAAAAAAACAGAATCAAAAATCAAACAAACCATGGATCTAACTTCAAAGTAGGATAATTATTATACATTCATGGCAAAAATGTAGAACAAACATGTTGACATGCTTACCGTTAGTATTTGAAGTGTATAATAACCTAAAACAGAGAGAAGAACAAGCTGAAATAACCTTGACAATTTTTTAACAAATAGTTTACTAACGTGCTATGGTTCCGTTTCTCACATTCTCCAGTGGTGCAACAGACCTTTGATATCAGTTGTATTTTTTACGCAAATGATCTTTTTGAGAGCCACTTGTAGTACATAATAACATTAAAATAAATTCGGGCAACTAATTAAAAATGCAGCAAGAAATGATTTGGCCACGCTATCTTTGGCAAATGATGAAAGGAGTTATATTGCTGCTTTATTAGAAAATTAATAATTATGCCACAGTACTGCTGTAACTTATATCAGAAAACACGTTTTCAGAAATGAATATCACAATATGTTATGCCTTTTAGTACACATATGATCATAAAATCACTTTTGTTTTTTTCATTGTTTAGCACAAAATTACACAGCAGGCTATTTGTGTCCTGCACCCACGGATATCAAAAGCCGGTTTTTAGCGTTTAAAGCTTACAGCATACCATGCGGAGGATTTGTTTGTTTGTTTGTTTAGAACTAAGCACAAAGCTACACAATGGGCTATCTGTGCTCTACCCACCACGGGTATCAAAACCCAGTTTTTAGTGTGTAAGTCCGCAGACATACCATTGTGTCACTGGGGGGCCGTGGGGAAGACATTACGTCGTTGTGTTTATATTGTGTTTGCAGGAAAATATTTTAAATTCTTATCTTTCTGTACTTATGCAACACATTTTTGTATTTTGATTTTACTTAGGGTTTTTATTACATTTATTAATTATTAATTTTTGCATCCATATTTCAACATTAATCATGAAATATCGTAACTTATTACAAATTGTACAAAATTTGAGCGATTGTGAAGTTATGATACATATAACAGAAGAATATGGCATATTGCTAAGAGGAGAGAGCAGATTATATATTGAAAAGAAAACAAAAACATTTAACTTAACACTGTGCTTAATTATTTTAATTTCTATACCTAAATAATGCGCCTCAACTTCTTAAGCAGAAGTGTTTAACATTTCTAATTCTGCCGGATAAATAAAGTGTTAATAAAATTATTTATTTCGGGATTATTTATATTAATTTATTATATATTAATAAATTTATTTTCTTAGAAAAAAATATTCAAATTTGCTCTAAAAGTAGAATAGTTAGCTCGCTTTAAAATTCCTATTATTTGTTTTAATACCTAATTATTGAAAGAAATATATAATTATTATAAACACAGAAACTTAATATATCTTTTATATTTTTGGAGGTACTAGAGAGGAATTACAGAATTGTTTATTAATAGTTTGTTTGGGAATTTCGCGCAAAGCAACACGAGGGATATCTGCGCTAGCCGGCCCTGATTTAGCAGTGTAAGACTAGCAGAAAGGCAACTACTCATCACCACCCACCGCCAACTCTTGTACTACTCTTTTACCAACGAATAGTGAAATTGGTCGTCATTTTATAACGACTCCACAGCTGAAAGGGCGAGCATGTTTGGTTGACGAAGATTCTAACCCGCGACCCTCGAATTTCGAGTCGAACGCCTAAACCCACCTGGTCATGTCGGGCCTGTTTAATTAATATATTCATAAACTGATTTAAATCTTTCAATGGAACTATCGTATGTAAGATGGTAAATTTAAATGTTTGGATACTTTTAACTCGTTCCCAACTATTTAAGTATTCTATTTTTTTTCAAAATTTGCATTTATTATGAAAAAGTTAAAATGTAAGGAACTTATGTAAATACTTAAAATGTATTAAAATACTCAAATGATCAATGTGGACAATAATTGTTTCAAATATTTATTTTTTAATTCTTTCAAATAAAATATTACGTGATCGATTTAATATAATAACCAGTTGTCTTCAGTGAACTGGAAATAAATCTAAATTTAATCGAAGGCTTAAGCAGTTTGGGAACAGCATGAAAAAGTCTAAAAAATTGTTTTAAAATGAAGTTTTCAAGCTTTAACAAAATTATTTATTCTGTTAAAATGACTAACAAATTTTAAATGTTTGTGTACTATTAATTTCTTTATCATAAGTAGTGAATAATTTAAAAAACAAAACAAAAATTATAATCAGCTTATAAATAAATTATAATTTATTTCCCTAGAAACACGGCGGCATGTCTTCTTTATCTTTTATAATTGCCATTTTACTAATAGTAATATGTTTATGGGGAGTATCAATAAATATATTATTTTTATATTATAATAATCATATAGGAAAAACTAGGAGTTTAGCAATGAGTGTTAAAAATGAAAGCCGCCTTGAATAAGTAAATTAGGTTTGACTGAATAGCTAAATGAAGATTATAGTAATATGAATTTAACTTAAAGGATTATAAAGTTTAACACTATAAAGTATTTTTACTGAATTCTTGCGTTCCACTTAGAGCTCACTTCCAAGTAAATTAACAGCAAGAAAAGAGGCTAATGAGCAAAAATTATATCAAACCGTCCACAGTATGAAACACACAAGAGATATAGATGATAGTGATGCATGTAGATTAAAACAAATGGTCATTAGTTTTGTTTGGCCTGGCATGGCCGAGCGCGTAAGGCGTGTGACTCGTAATCCGAGGGTCGCGCTAAACATGCTCGTCCTCCCAGCCGTGGGGTTGTATAAAATAGTTTTGTTTGTTTTGAATTTCGCACAAAGCTAGTCAAGGGCTATCTGTGCTAGCCGTCCGTAATTTAGCAGTGTAAGACTAGAGGAGAGGCAGCTAGTCATCACCACCCACCGCCAATTCTTTGGCTACTCTTTTACCAACGAATAGTGGGATTGACCGTCACAGTACAATGCCCCCACAACTGAAAGAGCAAGCATGTTTGGTGTGACGGGGATTCGAACTAGAGAATTACGAGGGACATTTAACACGACGGGCATTCGTAAATAAAACAAAATATTCTCTCAGTTTCGGTATTTATTCAAATATAACGAGCATTCGGTCCGATGTCAGAGTTTTGAAATCAAGTAAGTGCTGATTTCACTGTATTTTACGACAGGAGAGATTTGAAACCCAGGACGATTCTGGTAGACACTCGATATTCATAAGCAACCCTTTTTAATTGTTGTGTACAAACTTGCTCACGTAGAGATAGTTTATACAGCAGCGGTACTCACACAGTTAGTGAACAAATAAAACTGTGTGAAGTCAACAGAATCAAAGATACAAGAAGGTCATACCTGAATAATATTTTGTCTGGAGGCTCCGTAGATATATAACTAATTTTTCCAACATTTCGGCCTTTCTTTTACTACTGTAAGGTGCGGACTTCTGTAGAAAAAAATGAAAAAAAAGTTTTTAAATGTTGCTGTGCTAAAGTTCCGTACTATACCATACGTATGGTTAATATCCCGTGTTGCTGATACAAATGTCTGAGTAACTTGTCTAAAGGATACATAAAATTATGATGTAAGTTTTTACTGTATTTTGCTTTAGCCTGAGAAAAGGGTAAAACTGTAGACAAAGTTTTCGAACGGAATATTTCAGAATAAAAATTCTTAGTACAAAAGATAAATAAAAAAATAGAAACATTTCTACACAGTTTACCTCACACACTTTATACGGGTTTGCCAAAATTAGCAGATTTTTCAGTTCCGTAAAACTTTGATTAATTCTTTCTCGTCTTCGTTTTTCAAGTCTGGCTTTGCTTGCCTGGGTAAAAAAGAAATTAAGTAGGTAGTTAGTTAACATTGCAGAGACTAGATAATGTTCGGGACTCTTTTCACAATTCTACCTATGTGGCTATTAAGCTTACCATACGGATGTATATACAAAGTAACCTATTTGAACCTCAACAGTGAGTCAGGCTAACCCATAAAATTTGAAGATTAAGAGCTGTGTTAAAGATATTACTCCATCTAAGATAATTACTGAAATTGAAGAATGATGATTCTACACTTTTCATAACAAGCTTCTTGTAGGAATCTACCTGTGAAATATTTCGACAGTTGTTGCTGGTATAGGGATTTATTCGATAATTGTAAATAACTTTTTAATAAACAAAAGCGGATTTTTTTTTCTTTTACGTATAACTAGCACAAAGTATAACTCACTTTTCGACGTTCTTGACGTGCTTCTACCTGGCTTTGTGAATCTGCCATATTGATATATGTCAGTGCTTCCAGGACAGGTTGGATGTGTTTTCGCAACTTTAGGCCCCAGACATCGGCGTTTTATTATGTTGTCACAACTTTGTTACTTTAAAGTTTCTTTGTTCAATATCCTTGTCCCGTAACTTCTGGAAGGTCCACCTATCGTGAGTGACCGGTGATCAAATGATTACTGGATGGACACAGCTGACGTTTCTGTCCTGAAAAGTAACCTGTTCTCTAAGAAAATGGGTTTCGCGCTGTTCGAGTTTAACAGCGTTAATGCACCCTACGGCTGTTCTACAAATCAACACCGTACTTTACCTACACCCATTTTAACACCTTTACGTTTCCTTCATATATTCCTACCAACCTTCACGCAAAAATTATCTTATCTATATTGAAGAATTAGTATAATCCTCGTAAAGGGTGGAGTGAATTACCCCGGTATCTGGTCTGTTACTTTACATGCTAGCAAAAGCAAGTATTTCATTACAGTAAATTGAAAATTAAAATGGCTAATCATTCTTTGTATCCATATTTTTCAAGCTTAATAAAAATAGTTTCCCGTCCATGCTAATGTTCTATGTGGTCAGTTTTAATTCATTACAGCCGCTTTCAGTGTAAATTACTATCAAAAGGCCACCTACACAGTTGATAAAATAAAAATGTTAATATATTTATTTACGTTTTCAAATCTAATTTCATCAAGCCACAATTAAGGGATAAAGTCTAACATGAAAGCTTCAAGACAGACAAACATTATATAATAACAACTTGAAGGACTACTAACTTGGTGGTCTAGATTACAACAAATAGAATGTCGAAACCAGATTCAAAGAACATAAAAAGTCACCTTCACACGTTTTCGAACACTGCAAATCAAATGGACACAACATAACCATAGAAAACACTCAAATACTAAACAAAGAAACAAACATAAACAAACGCAAAATTAAAGAAGCCTTACTTATACAACAACTAAAACCCAAAATAAACCAATATAAAGGAACACCATTATACCTATATTAATATTATAGATAAAATTATATATTCAAACATCTAATCCCGCCCTCTACATTGCGACACTCAGTTACACAACCCCTTCCAAACATGTGGTCAGCTTCCGGTCAGTTACCTCTTTCTTTGTGAACCTGACGATGACCGAAGAAGGTCGAAACGTTGTTCGCTCTTCTATTTTAAAATATTTTCTGAACCCAAACGAGCCGTTTTTGCATATAAAATTCTCAACAAGTGGGTTTCTCGACATCACTGAAATAGATTGTCGTATTCTACACACAGTGCGTTACAAGACTAACAACTGAACAACCAATTTATTTGTAAGCTTAGAGATTATTGTGATTAGAATAATGTACGTCATTTAGGTCAAGAAGTGCAGATGTTTTCTTACCCTGCAGGTCAGAGAGTAAGTATCCTGTCGCATATTTTATCACACATAGATTTATAAATAATCTATGCATTTTAACAAGGATTCCAACATCCTAAGCCAAATAGGAACCTTATAGTATTAGTAACTCACAGTTGAAATATACTAAAGGTTTTTTGTTTTGAATTTCGCGCAAAGCTACTTGACGACTATCTGCGCTAGCCGTCCCTAATTTAGCAGTGTAAAACTAGGGAAAAGGCAGCTAATCATTACCACCCACCGCCACCTCTTGAACTACTCGTTTGCCAACGTATAGTGGGATTGACCATAACATTATAACGCCTCCACAACTGAAAGAGCGAACATGTTTGGTGCGACGGGGATTCGAACCCGCGATCCTCAGATTACGAGTCGAACGCCTTAACTCACCTGGCCATACATATTAAAGGGAGGTAAAAAAAGCTAACTAGCGAAACGGGTTCCTTTAAAAATATGTATTTATATGTATGAAGCATAAAATAAAACTGGCAAAATAACTTTAAAGAACTTTGTTAACACATTTTTGATGATGAAATAGTGTCCCAACTCTGTACAGCAACCCAGTGGTTGTCAAATAAACACAGTAATTACAGTGATAATTTCAAAACCCTATGGCTCAGGAAGTATGGGAGCTAGAAAAATAACCGGTTATAGCATGCATCAAATATTATGGTTTGGTTATAACTTAGAGAAACTATATAGACCATAGAGTATAAATTGAGTCGCAGTGCTAGGATAGTTTAAAAACATCTATCACCAAGAAATATGAACACAGTCGCTATATTAGTAGCATAGCCAAGGATAAACATGACTGGAGTAGCTTAGTAAACTATGAATATAGAAACATTAACATAGTTGCGGTGTAGAACTAGATTAGTAAATTATGAGCTGAGAAATATAAACACAATTGTAATGTAGGGTTCGTTCAGCTTAAAGAATGTAGACAATTACAAAAACAGCAATGAAATACTGGGGAAGAATAACTGGTTCTTCAAAACGTTCCCATTGGACTGTAGAATTTGAATTTTAGTTCGTTTGTCCGTATTTTAGCTTCTGTATGTGTGTTCTTTTCTTATAGCAAAGCCACATCGGGCTATCTGCTAAGTCCATCGAGGAGAATCGAACCCCTGATTTTAGTGTTGTAAATCTGTATACTTACTGCTGTGCCAACGAGGGACTTTTAGCTTCTGAGAAATATTCTTAAATATTTTTAGGTTTAGATTGTTTGTTTGTTTTTTTTAAATTTCGTGCAATGCTACACGAGGGCTATGTGCGCTAGCCGTCCTTAATTTAGCAGTGCAAGAGTAGCGGGAAAACAGCTAGTCAGTTTCAACCGGCGCCAACTCTTGGGCTACTTTTTCACCAACGAATAGTGAGATTGACCGTCGCGTTATAACGCCTCCACAGTTGAAAGGGCGAGCATGTTTGGTGTGACGTGGATTCAAACCCGCGACCCTCGAATTACGAGTCGAGTGCCCTAACCAACTGGCCATGCTTAGGTTTAGAAAAGCATGTTTTTGTGTAGTTGTACGCATAACTGAAAATGCGGTGTGTACACTGTATTAATTTTGCAGTTATAAATTTCTCGTTTAATTTTAAATACAGTTTTGAGCTTGTAAATAAATGAGTATCAATTTTTAAAAATAGCTACTTATTTGTTTGTTGTGTATGACAATACTTTATGTCGTATATACAAACACACATATATATAAATGAATATAATATATGAATTTAAAAAAAACAATCTTAAGCAGAAAACAATCGGGTTAGGGCCTGCGTACACAAAGTATACTAACTGACCGACAATTTTCAGATTTCTTTAAAGGTTAGTTGTGTTTAGTGTTAAGCCATGCTGAATTAGTTTTCCACTTAATTTATTTAGCGCTGAAGTGCAACGCCAAATTTTAGAAGACCAACTGTTTATTTGCAGTGTGCTATTTGGCCATAGAGTCGGCTATAGCTGATTGTTTTAGAAATATACCATACCAGATATAATTGTGTCAGTTCTTGGAAGGAACTGTGGGTGGTGCCTCGGAACTAGAAAGTCCTAGTCAAAATTTACGACCGCCGGCGCGTGCCTTTCGACAAGTAGTTAAGCCTTCTTTCACTGTTATTATAGTTGGTAGGTTGACTATACTACTAGAGGCAGTAAGAACTTTCTCTTAACGTCGATGGTTCCTGCAAATGTTTAGTCGACCATTACTCATTCCTGAGATTACATTTATTATTCTTCCGTTGAAAACTAACTAGTGCTATTGCGTGGCATTTTCTGTCGATTTAGGACAGGGTTCATCTTCTTGAAAGCATTTTTCTGTGTTCACTTGTATGATATCAATGTACCGCCCCCTATTAAAAATAAAGGTCGGGCATAGTCTAGTGTTCAGTGCACTTGCTCGCACTCTGTGAGTATTAGGTTCGAATCTCATCACAGACATTATTCGCCTTTTCATCTTCTGGGAAGGTGAACGCTATAAGTCCAGTTAGTGCCATTATAAAGAGTTGACAACAGTAAAGGTTCGCTAAACTAACTGCTTTTCTTCTAGTTTATCACAAACCATAATAGTTCATAATGAAGATCGCCTTGGAATTTTCACAAGAATTCTGGTAGAACATATTGGCAAAAACAATCTTATAAAGGAGATTTATTCTTCATACCTTCTATTACAATGGCTGAAAATAATAATAGCAAAAAATATTTTTCAATTGTTAGACAAAAAATCAAAATTCGTCCATTTCTTCTTCATATTATTTGTGTTTTACAGAAAAAAATGGTAATGAATATTTTATTTAGACCTGGTAACAAATTTAATGTTATAGTTTATTTTAATACCTGCACTTTTCTCATTATAGTTTTCTTTTTTGCATGCGACGTATATTCTTGACACATGCCCCCAAGTGGCACAGTGGTATGTCTGCGGACTTGCACACTAAAAACCGGGTTTCGATACCCGTGGTGGGCAGAGCACAGATAGCCCATTGAGTAGCTTTGTGCTTAATTCTAAACAAACAAACAAGTATTCTTGACACAAGTCCCACCTGTTCTCGAAATTTGTAGAAGTTCCATGAGAGTAAGAATCAACAGTATTTGGAGCGTTTTTGAACATTGTTAAAAGTTTTAGAAACTTGCGTGAGTCGTATAAAAACGGTTAGCCAAAAGACAGAAGAAAACTATTATTAGTCAGCTACACTCAGTGTGCTATAGGCCTTGGAAGCTTTAATTAATATGAAAACTAAAGAATTTGACCAGAAACTTTTATAGGTTTCAAACATTATAAACTATTCAACTTCAGTGAGTTATTTCGACGTTATTATTTTTATAAGGACATTATATATCGTCGCCTAAATAAGTCAGCTTGCAAGTGCATTAGGTCAAACGAAACAGCTAACTTAAGTGAGATGTGACAATATCAATTTAGGAATAATTTATTCGTCGTGAATCTAGATCGTTGCTAAAATATTCAGTTCTAGATCGGATATAAAACTCAGTATTATTTGAAAGTTTCTAAAACTCTCGTATGTAAACCATCCTTTGTAATAACTGTAAGTAATAACGTTATTATAAAATGTATTTTTTGTTTGTATATTAAAATAAATTTGGGTGATAAAAAGAAAATTGTGTGTATCAATCTTGTTAAAAATAACTTAAATTTGACACACATTAATATTTAATTAACTTCTAAATTTGAAATCCTAATACCTGGTATACGTAACATCGTAAATCGGAGACTAGTCAGAGACAAATTATAATACATAACAACTTGGACGAACCTACTAAAACCTAATGCACAGGTCATAGGACTATATTAATGTTGACTTTTGAAGAAGAAGGAGAGATTTGATTTAATTTTTAATGCTACTGACCAAGTTTCTCGTTAAAGCCATTTGAGCACCGAAGTCTAACAAGGAATACCTCTGTGCCAGTGGGGTGTTAACTCGGTGTATCTTGGTTTTTTTTCGCCCTGAAGAATTTCTCTGAGCCCTTCACTTTCTGCTATTGAAAAAAATCCGTGTTTTACTGATGTGCATTACTTGGAAACTGCCACGTTGAGGATTCATCACTTCTTGGGTTCGGTATTTTACTTTATCTATATGTGGTGTTCCGCGACTATTTCAATGAATTTTCATACACTAGACAATAACCATAGTAATTTTTCCTACTCTTGTGAGTGATGGCTTATTTTCTTTTCGTACTTGACTGAAATTGTCAGTGTTTATTTTACTGTTATTTTATTGTTAATATTATTCGTGTTTTTGTTTACAAAAAGTCGACTGAATATTTTGCACCAAAATCTAAAAATATATACTACAGGCAACATGACCTATTAAATATATACTATAAGCAACATGACCTATTAAATTTATATTACGGGCAACATGACCTATTAAATTGATATTACGGGCAACATGACCTATTAAATATATACTATAGGCAACATGACCTATTAAAAAAACGTTGAATATGTCTCACTGAAAGTTCGTTTACATGACTATAAATATATAATAGTATGTTGTTGTGAGCAGCTTCATTTGTACTTAATGCCAGTTAACTGCATGTTTATACGAAACCTCAGGCACTAATTGTCAATTTAAAATGGGAAATGGGAGTCGTTAAAAAGTATTAAAACAAGTTTAATCAAAATACAAATATTAAATTAAATATATATGAAATTCATACAACTAGAGACTGCAAAAAGAAAGTAAGCAAACTAAAGGCCTACGTTATTTTCTCAAGCTACAAATCTCTATTTTGATTCTACTAAAATTGATGAGTACTGTAAACATGAAATCTCTATTTTTTATTTTTTTATTTTAATTTCGATCAAAGCTAATTTAGCAGTGTAAGACTAGAAGGAAAACAACTAATCATCACCAACCACTACCAACTCTTGGACTATTCTTTTAACAACAAATAGTGGGATATACCATCACATAACGTTCGAGCGAACATTTTTCGTAGGACAGGAACTGCAACCCGCAACCCTCAGATTGTGGGTCGAGCGTCCTAAACTCCTGGCCGGTTCCGGCCAACATGATGTCAAAATAGAGAATTGCAGCTTCGTGAAATAATTAATGCAGTATTTCTGGTCTTGTATGTTGACGTCTTTTTAGAGTCAATATTCATAGACGCGCATTTGGCACTGACTTTGTGATAAGCATCCAAAAGGCTTGATTATATCTTCACAATCGTTGTCTGACGGTTTCGTTCTTTTGTATTGTCACATACTAAATATGGGCAGTATCGAACGAAAGAGATAGACACACAGTACACAAGAAAGGTCAAAGATAGAACTTCGACCTGTTCCCAATCTTCTTGGCGAGTTTTGCCTCCAGGTTAGAAAGTGACGGAGAGATATTTAAGCCGTATTTATGGTTGGATAGCCCATTAAGCGTTTTACGACGTGCTATTAAAAGCGTGGTCACTGCTGCACGCTAATAGGCAGAGGAAACAAAACTTACCTAAAGAGGCCATAGTGCAGGGCGGTATGGTCCCCAGAAAATGTGATATTTATAGCATTGTTTGTTTGTTTGTTTGTTTGTTTTGGAATTTCGCACAAAGCTACTCGAGGACTATCTGTGCTAGCCGTCCCTAATTTTGCAGTGTAAGACTAGAGGGAAGGCAGCTAGTCATCACCACCCACCGCCAACTCCTGGGCTACTCTTTTACCAACGAATAGTGGGATTGACCGTCACATTATACACCCCCACGGCTGGGAGGGCGAGCATGTTTAGCGCGACGCGGGCGCGAACCCGCGACCCTCGGATTACGAGTGCACGCCTTAACGCGCTCGGCCATGCCAGGCCTATTTATAGCATTCAAAAAATATATGGCAACGAGAGGAAATGTAACATATAGCAGTCTTAAAGTTATAAATACATATTAACTTGCTTTAACTAGGCGCAAACCTGGAGATGTTGTCGCTACTTATCCCCTGGTTCCTCTTCCTATGCCGTTGGTCTGAAGGATTTCAGTGAGGAATGGAATGGCCCAAATTACCAGTTGCTTTAATTAAGTAATTCACTCAATCATTTAGAACTGTAGAATTATACCTGTGCATTTTAAATGTTATTGCAATACGAACAGATTGTTAGAGATTAGGCCTTGTGGTATTATCTTTGTTTACATGAATACACAGTGGTTAATTTCTACTGAATCTCTAATATCCAAAACCTAATTTTAAGACTGCTTCGGTTGCACTTCATACCGACATGTAATTAAAACAGCCCATTACATTACATCCATCGTTTTCATTTTATTTTCTTATGAAATGACATTTACCAGCTCTGAAGATATTTAAAATACTGCAACAAACCTTTCACACTTATGGAGTAATCGCGTTTTAAAATCACAGGTAACCAAAATTTACTAATATAAAAATGTCGCTTCTTTGTTATATTTTTTGGGGCTGAGCAGGTCTTCAAATCTCAGTTCCTGTGGTTACGTATATGTCAAAATGTGCATTTCAAACTCACAACGAGGCGTAAAGAAAACGGGACAATTTAATACGTTTACTCTTTGTGATCAGAACAAGAATAATAAGTATTAAAACTGGGATTATCTCAGTTTTCTAGGACGTCTGGTAACCCTACTCTAGCCTCGTATCAAATAGTAGTCTAGTAACGTTTAAACTGTTAACTTCCAAAACCAAAATTCTGTCAACAGGGGACGGTTCCTACTATGCTTCTAGAAATTAAGAGCTGTAAATTCTCAGTGCCTCTGTATAAATGCACATCATCACAGCGTAAAACTGTTTGCAAAGATACCTTTCACTCTGCCCTCAGTGGCTCAGCGGGAAGTCTGAAGGCTTATAACGCTTTATGTCCAACAACAAAACAAATCCCTCGCTATAAGTTATATGCAATACCATATTTAGCATAAGTTATATGTAATACCTTTATAGTGTACCTTACATGTAATACTTTTTTGGCTTAAGTTATATGTAATATCTTTTTATGATGTAAGCTATACATATAAATACATTTTGGTGTAACTTATGTTACACGTTCACATTAAGCGTTCATCTTATGTTAATCAAGAACGGCATACATAGTTATTTCATATAATGTAACATAAATTAGTATCTTTAGAGTTCAACGATGTCAAAGAATTCGTCTTGCCAACAGTTTCTGTCGGTTGAAAGTCATGGAAACATGTACAGGAAATATCTAGCATAATACTACCTCACTTTCATGTGAATTTGATTGAAATATCTAGCATAATACAACCTTACTTTCATGTGAATTTGATTGAAATATCTAGCATAATACAACCTTACTTTCATGTGAATTTGATTGAAATATCTAGCATAATACTACCTTACTTTCATATGAATTTGATTGAAATATCTAGCATAATACTACCTTACTTTCACATGAATTTGATTGAAATATCTAGTATAATACTACCTTACTTTCATGTGAATTTGATTGTTCATTGGATTTCGTTTCAAGCCACTTCAGGGATGTCTGCGCGAGCCGTACCTATCAGTGATGTCGAGAAACCCACTTGTTGAGAATTTTATATGCAAAAAACGGCTCTTTTGGGCTCAGAAAACACTTCAAATAGAAGAGCGAACAACGTTTCGACCTTCTATTTGAAGTGTTTTCTGAGCCCAAAAGAGCCATTTTTTTCGAGCCGTACCTAATTTAGAAAAGCGAAGACAGATACCCAACACCACCTACCGTCAATTTTTAGAACACTCTTTTTTCCAACAAAAAGTGAGATTGATTGCTACATTACAATACACTTGCAGCTGAAAGGGCGAGCAACGTTTGATGAAGGAATTCGAACCTGTGATCCTCATATTGTGAGTGAACCATCCTAAACATGACGTCATTCAGAATCGAATTTGTAAATGGTTTGGAATACAGAATATAGACGATATGGACCTGTCTTTATATATAATAACTGAATCTGATATTTTTGTTTTAAAAGCAAGAAAAAAAAACCAAAAAGCCGCGAAAAAATTATCGAATAGCATATAAATCCAAAAGTTGTATGTTGTAAAAACCTCTTTAAGAAAGTTATTTTTCATAAAATAATGACATCACATTTGACTATAAAATACTTCTCTACACGACTACCGAAAACTGTTGCTTAAAAGCAGCAAGGTTTACGTAAAAGCATCTTCACGACAGTTTCTAAAGTTCATTTTAGGCATTCTTAAATAAAATTACTTTTGAAAGTTTGTTAATATTTTATTTCGAAACGCAAAATTTTGACTTTAACAGTGACTTTTGGAGTTATCAGAGTGTAGAATTTTAATCTAAGACAACACATTTAACTTGTCAACGCATTCGTACTGTTGATGATCCTAAGGAAACAGTATTTTTTTACTTGCTAATTTCTCTCTTATGTATAATATTTATCGTATCTTATTTACTTCATTGAAAAAAACAAACTCAAAGTCCACAACGCTTGGACTAACTAACTTAATAACTCATTAAACAGTCTCTACATATAAACACCACCCTCATATAATTTGCGTTTTCATGCTTTCAAATAATTTCCAACACTTTCAAAAAAGTTTTACACATTAAGCCACTTTCCAATATGTGATATTAACACTCTGTCTCTTTGGTGGAGTAAAGGGAAACAGACATGAGTATTAGGCTATAGGTCTACGCCTGGTATGAGCAAGGTAATTCTTGTTAAATAACTTCAAGGCTACCATTCACTACTTTTTTTCCATTAGAAATCTATAGGCATTACATTTCCTGGTGGTCAATTTTCTTGTCTTCACATTCAAGTCTCACATGCACTTTAGCCACTTCAAATAGTATCCTCTACCTGTGGGAGTCTCCAGCAAAACAAATAAAATTACAAACCTCTAACTATGTACAAAACGTTTTCTGCAACAGTAGTTTCATTAACCTTACATACAATACCAACGGAGTCATTTAAAAATGAAAAACAAGATGATCAGTAGGTGTTACCAGATCACGGGATTTATGGGAAGTGCAAATTCACATCACTGATGTCGACAAAACCAATTGTATGCAAAAACAGCTCGTTTGGGTTGAGAAAATATTTTACGTAGAAGGTCGAAACGTTCGCTCTTTTACGTAAAATATTTTCTCAATCCAAACGAGCCATTTTTTGCATATATAAATTTGCATCAACTATTTTGAAAATCAATCCTTCTATTGTTTTGATACCCGTGATGAGTGGAGTACAAATAGCTTATAGTGTAGCTTTGTGCTTAAATTAAAAACAAATAAAAATCCATTGTTTTGTGTATCTGGTAAAGGAGAAGTGAATACGTTGTAATATCTTGAAAATTATATCAAAACAATTTAAAAGAAAGACGTTGAGGTAGCTTTATACAAGTGATTTTGTTGTTTTCTATCCCATATTATTCCAAGGTTGCCTGGACGGCTTATTAACATCGAAGACTAGTCTGATCATGACGTGAATTCAGAACGCAATCAGCTTCCTTATGCTGTGATATCTGTGTGTGTTTTGTTGAATCTACCAGTAGATAAACCTATGAAATTATGAAAGACTGTAAAGAACTTCGATGGTTATGAATTATTCTTAGCAGGATGGCTCTCAGACATGAAAAAACTAAGAGATTGAGGCTTGTGTCTTTGTAACTGTTAGGAATAGTTTTGTTTCTTGTAGCTTCCAGTTTTATACCTTCCATAGTCGCTATTACGAGCATAAAGTGTGTTATCTCAGTATAATTTATTGTGATGTTCCCTACTGCTTTCTGGTTTATGACCAATGGAATCCGATTGACTGACGCTTAGTCTAACGACAGTACCAATGTCACTGTAATGACATAAATTACTCGATAGTGCCCGTACATTATTATATTGGTCATTTATCACATATCAATAGGTTCAATAATTAAAAGATAGTATTTTGTTTATACAATTATACAAATATTACTTAATAGATTTTACACTGTAGATACAGGAACACAACGACTGTTGCCAGTTTTGTCTCATAATTTCAGCAACTCGTGCACATTTTCTTCTTTTTTTTTTTTGGGGGGGGGTGGATCGCCTGGAAATCTGTAAAACAAATATACCCGGTGTAGCCAAAAGCAAAAATCATGAAAAGGCTTCTTCGAGTTCTTCTGCTGGCCAGAATATACCCGTGCTGCCGTCCAATTCGGTAGCTACTAGAAGAAAACAACAAGATCACGTGATGACATGACGCTATTTTGGAAAGGCCAATTCTGTTTCGCTAGTACAATTTCCTATTTTCTTTACCATTAAAGGTAGTATCTCAAAACGGCTGGTATGGATCTGAACACTTTTATTGATAAGGAGAGAACAACTTTTCGACCTTCCTGCCGTCAATTTTTAGAACACTCTTTTTTCCAACAAAAAGTGAGATTGATTGCTACATTACAATACACTTGCAGCTGAAAGGGCGAGCAACGTTTGATGAAGGAATTCGAACCTGTGATCCTCATATTGTGAGTGAACCATCCTAAACATGACGTCATTCAGAATCGAATTTGTAAATGGTTTGGAATACAGAATATAGACGATATGGACCTGTCTTTATATATAATAACTGAATCTGATATTTTTGTTTTAAAAGCAAGAAAAAAAAACAAAAAGCCGCGAAAAAATTATCGAATAGCATATAAATCCAAAAGTTGTATGTTGTAAAAACCTCTTTAAGAAAGAAAGGGCGAGCAACGTTTGATGAAGGAATTCGAACCTGTGATCCTCATATTGTGAGTGAACCATCCTAAACATGACGTCATTCAGAATCGAATTTGTAAATGGTTTGGAATACAGAATATAGACGATATGGACCTGTCTTTATATATAATAACTGAATCTGATATTTATCGTATCTTATTTACTTCATTGAAAAAAACAAACTCAAAGTCCACAACGCTTGGACTAACTAACTTAATAACTCATTAAACAGTCTCTACATATAAACACCACCCTCATATAATTTGCGTTTTCATGCTTTCAAATAATTTCCAACACTTTCAAAAAAGTTTTACACATTAAGCCACTTTCCAATATGTGATATTAACACTCTGTCTCTTTGGTGGAGCTTTACTGTAATATCTTAAAAGCCAGTACCCAAAGTTAACACTTCATAACTTGAGGTATTAACGTTCCAATCATATTATTTTATTCTCATTAAAAGATTGCCTGCTGGTTTTGTTTTCACATACATTAAATGGATAAAAATCCATTGTTTTGTGTATCTGGTAAAGGAGAAGTGAATACGTTGTAATATCTTGAAAATTATATCAAAACAATTTAAAAGAAAGACGTTGAGGTAGCTTTATACAAGTGATTTTGTTGTTTTCTATCCCATATTATTCCAAGGTTGCCTGGACGGCTTATTAACATCGAAGACTAGTCTGATCATGACGTGAATTCAGAACGCAATCAGCTTCCTTATGCTGTGATATCTGTGTGTGTTTTGTTGAATCTACCAGTAGATAAACCTATGAAATTATGAAAGACTGTAAAGAACTTCGATGGTTATGAATTATTCTTAGCAGGATGGCTCTCAGACATGAAAAAACTAAGAGATTGAGGCTTGTGTCTTTGTAACTGTTAGGAATAGTTTTGTTTCTTGTAGCTTCCAGTTTTATACCTTCCATAGTCGCTATTACGAGCATAAAGTGTGTTATCTCAGTATAATTTATTGTGATGTTCCCTACTGCTTTCTGGTTTATGACCAATGGAATCCGATTGACTGACGCTTAGTCTAACGACAGTACCAATGTCACTGTAATGACATAAATTACTCGATAGTGCCCGTACATTATTATATTGGTCATTTATCACATATCAATAGGTTCAATAATTAAAAGATAGTATTTTGTTTATACAATTATACAAATATTACTTAATAGATTTTACACTGTAGATACAGGAACACAACGACTGTTGCCAGTTTTGTCTCATAATTTCAGCAACTCGTGCACATTTTCTTCTTTTTTTTTTTGGGGGGGGGTGGATCGCCTGGAAATCTGTAAAACAAATATACCCGGTGTAGCCAAAAGCAAAAATCATGAAAAGGCTTCTTCGAGTTCTTCTGCTGGCCAGAATATACCCGTGCTGCCGTCCAATTCGGTAGCTACTAGAAGAAAACAACAAGATCACGTGATGACATGACGCTATTTTGGAAAGGCCAATTCTGTTTCGCTAGTACAATTTCCTATTTTCTTTACCATTAAAGGTAGTATCTCAAAACGGCTGGTATGGATCTGAACACTTTTATTGATAAGGAGAGAACAACTTTTCGACCTTCCTGCCGTCAATTTTTAGAACACTCTTTTTTCCAACAAAAAGTGAGATTGATTGCTACATTACAATACACTTGCAGCTGAAAGGGCGAGCAACGTTTGATGAAGGAATTCGAACCTGTGATCCTCATATTGTGAGTGAACCATCCTAAACATGACGTCATTCAGAATCGAATTTGTAAATGGTTTGGAATACAGAATATAGACGATATGGACCTGTCTTTATATATAATAACTGAATCTGATATTTTTGTTTTAAAAGCAAGAAAAAAAAACAAAAAGCCGCGAAAAAATTATCGAATAGCATATAAATCCAAAAGTTGTATGTTGTAAAAACCTCTTTAAGAAAGTTATTTTTCATAAAATAATGACATCACATTTGACTATAAAATACTTCTCTACACGACTACCGAAAACTGTTGCTTAAAAGCAGCAAGGTTTACGTAAAAGCATCTTCACGACAGTTTCTAAAGTTCATTTTAGGCATTCTTAAATAAAATTACTTTTGAAAGTTTGTTAATATTTTATTTCGAAACGCAAAATTTTGACTTTAACAGTGACTTTTGGAGTTATCAGAGTGTAGAATTTTAATCTAAGACAACACATTTAACTTGTCGACGCATTCGTACTGTTGATGATCCTAAGGAAACAGTATTTTTTTACTTGCTAATTTCTCTCTTATGTATAATATTTATCGTATCTTATTTACTTCATTGAAAAAAACAAACTCAAAGTCCACAACGCTTGGACTAACTAACTTAATAACTCATTAAACAGTCTCTACATATAAACACCACCCTCATATAATTTGCGTTTTCATGCTTTCAAATAATTTCCAACACTTTCAAAAAAGTTTTACACATTAAGCCACTTTCCAATATGTGATATTAACACTCTGTCTCTTTGGTGGAGTAAAGGGAAACAGACATGAGTATTAGGCTATAGGTCTACGCCTGGTATGAGCAAGGTAATTCTTGTTAAATAACTTCAAGGCTACCATTCACTACTTTTTTTCCATTAGAAATCTATAGGCATTACATTTCCTGGTGGTCAATTTTCTTGTCTTCACATTCAAGTCTCACATGCACTTTAGCCACTTCAAATAGTATCCTCTACCTGTGGGAGTCTCCAGCAAAACAAATAAAATTACAAACCTCTAACTATGTACAAAACGTTTTCTGCAACAGTAGTTTCATTAACCTTACATACAATACCAACGGAGTCATTTAAAAATGAAAAACAAGATGATCAGTAGGTGTTACCAGATCACGGGATTTATGGGAAGTGCAAATTCACATCACTGATGTCGACAAAACCAACTTGTATGCAAAAACAGCTCGTTTGGGTTGAGAAAATATTTTACGTAGAAGGTCGAAACGTTCGCTCTTTTACGTAAAATATTTTCTCAATCCAAACGAGTCGTTTTTGCATATATAAATTCGCATCAACTATTTTGAAAATCAATCCTTCTATTGTTTTGATACCCGTGATGAGCTTATAGTGTAGCTTTGTGCTTAAATTAAAAACAAATAAAAAATCCATTGTTTTGTGTATCTGGTAAAGCGAAGTGAATACGCTGTAATATCTTGAAAATTATATCAAAACAATTTAAAAGAAAGACGCTGAGGTAGCTTTATACAAGTGATTTTGTTGTTTTCTATCCAATATTATTCCAAGGTTGCCTGGACGGTTATTAACATCGAAGACTAGTCTGATTATGACGTGAATTCAGAACGCAATCAGCTTCCTTATGCTGTGATATCTGTGTGTGTTTTGTTGAATCTACCAGTAGATAAACCTACAAAATTATGAAAGACTGTAAAGAACTTGGATGGTTATGAATTATTCTTAGCAGGATGGCTCTCAGACATGAAAATAAGAGATTGAGGCTTGTGTCTTTGTAACTGTTAGGAATAGTTTTGTTTCTTGTAGCTTCCAGTTTTATACCTTCCATAGTCGCTATTACGAGCATAAAGTGTGTTATCTCAGTATAATTTATTGTGATGTTCCCTACTGCTTTCTGGTTTATGACCAATGGAATCCGATTGACTGACGCTTAGTCTAACGACAGTACCAATGTCACTGTAATGACATAAATTACTCGATAGTGCCCGTACATTATTATATGGGTCATTTATCACATATCAATAGGTTCAATAATTAAAAGATAGTATTTTGTTTATACAATTATACAAATATTACTTAATAGATTTTACACTGTAGATACAGGAACACAACGACTGTTGCCAGTTTTGTCTCATAATTTCAGCAACTCGTGCACATTTTCTTTTTCTTGGGGGGTGGGAGAATCGGCTGGAAATCTGTAAAACAAATATACCCGGTGTAGCCAAAAGCAAAAATCATGAAAAGGCTTCTTCGAGTTCTTCTGCTGGCCAGAATATACCCGTGCTGCCGTCCAATTCGGTAGCTACTAGAAGAAAACAACAAGATCACGTGATGACATGACGCTATTTTGGAAAGGCCAATTCTGTTTCGCTAGTACAATTTCCTATTTTCTTTACCATTAAAGGTAGTATCTCAAAACGGCTGGTATGGATCTGAACACTTTTATTGATAAGGAGAGAACAACTTTTCGACCTTCCTAGGTCATCTTCAGGTCAAGAAACAGAGAGTTTGCAAGTGACCTTTGCCTTGAATTGAATGGGTCATTGCAGTTGGATATTAGATTATTGATTAATATGAGTGTAAAGATGTTTCTTTATATTGGTTTAATTTTGGTTTTAGTTGCTGCACAAGGCAGTTCTCTCCAGCTCTCTTGAAGTTGCACACAACGTTATGTGACTCCTGTAATTAACACAGTGTACACTGTGATTACAAAATTTTTACTCATTCGCGAGTTGTTACATGATGTAATTGTCAATATGTTTTGTTTAAAATAAGTACAAAACAATTTCTAATATTAAGTACATCTACTGCTGTTCCCTGATAATTATTGGACAGAAGATGAATGATATTAAGATGTGAAGTTAGATTTTTCTAAACGGTTTGTTTGTTCTAAGTATCATTTATAGTGATTTGAAGCTCGTGAGCAGTTCATTTAAGATGTGTGTGATTAAGAAAAAAATTTAGACGTTTGGCAGACATAGTTATGCTTGTTCCAGTGTTTGTTTTGGAATTTCCCACAAAGCTACTCGAGGGCTATCTGCGCTAGCCGTCCCTAATTTAGCAATATAAGATTAGAGGGAAGGCAGCTAGTCATCACCACCCACCGCCAACTCTTGGGCTTCTCTTTTACCAACGAATAGTGGGACTGACTGTCACATTATACGCCCCCACTGCTGAAAGAGCGAGTAAGTTTGGCGTGACGGGGATTCGAACCCGCGACCCTCGGATTACGAGTCGAGCGTCTTAACCACCTGGCCATGCAGGGTTCTTAGTTGTGCAAAAACACCTATATTTTCTCAGTATCGGTTTCAACAGCCTTACCTACTAAAAATCCTCAGACGACTTCACAACATGTCTTCGTATGGAACGTCATGAATAAGAATTTTTTCTCTCCTTTCTTTATCTATGCAACAGTTTAACTACAGATATGACTAGAAATATTATCTTAGTGAACCCATACCCTGTTGGTCTCATTTCTAGATAGGGTTTCGTCATAATTAGGCCCCTTAGTCATGAAGACGGCTTTTGTCACTGACCTTCATGTCTGTAGATTTTCATCTGTTACAAGATGGCACAGTTTGCTTATCGTGACTGTGTTACAAATTATTCCAGGGTTATTTTTGAGCCGTCCTGGTGCCCAAAATGAGCTATATTATTTTTTTTACAATGCAATTAATTGTAAGAGATGCCCCCATTTTAGATCTTCTAAATTCCCAGTTTGTGTGTGTGTATATATAAATACATATACATTGCGTTGTAAAAACTTATCTTTTCCTAAGACAGACAAGTTCAGGGGTGCTACACGACGTACACCAACTTAATAATGTTTATTCATTGTAAAACGTAAAGCAACGCAATCTGTGTTGTTCTAAGGGTAGTATCGAAACCTGAATTTTAGCGTGAGAAGCTCACAGACTTATCGATAAAGGCTCCAAACAATGTAGTTTTGATACGTATATTTCCACCAATTCTTTATGCAATGGCTATTGGTCACGTGACTTGCCAATTTCTATTTTTAATAATCATTTTGATATAACGTACTCAAACCTCTATATATTAATAAGTTTATTACTGTAATTCATTCACATTATTATCTTTATAAGTAATTATTCTTTTTTACAAAGTAGCAGAGTGAGGAGTTACAACTTTGTTTCTTCAAAAACATACAATAAATGAAGAAAGATAATAAATTATAATACACGTTTCTCAAGTCGTATTTGTCAGAAAATACGTCAGCAGATACTACACATACCGTGTTATTAATGTGTAAGATTTTGTTTTTAGAGTTGTAAGATCTACAGTTTGCTAAGTAAGTTATAAGGTAAGATCTTAATGTTTAGTGCTTCCGTAAAGTTCGGAGGGAAGTTGTTCTCACTAGGCTACGCATTGGTCACAGTTTTTTAACTCATCATTTTCTTTTATCTGGAACTGATGCACCAATGTGTAGTTTGTGTAACACTCAAATCACTATCAGCCATGTTTTACTTTGGTGCCATCGTTACAATTCTCAACGACGGCAATACTTTAAACATATTTTTTCCCAGCGTCAGTCTGTAACATTGGACAGAGTTATTGGTGATGGTGACTCTGTCCACCTTAATAACGTTTTTAATTTTTTAATAGCCATTAATGTTTTTAATCTCATTTAAGTGAGGTATGTTTATTTATTACACCTTTTTAATTGTGGCTCCTTTTTTAAAGTTTTATTCTCTCTCATTCAATGTGACATTAAACAATGGCCAGAACATTAAATAACTCAACACCAGGACTGGAAAGGCCAACTTCAGGTGACTAACGCTTCTGTTTGAACTGTCTGTTTGAACTACTCGTTAGTCTTCCTGGCGAGTTACTATTATACTTTCGCTGCATATCATTTCGCACTTTTACAACCTTTTTGTACTGGCCATATTGACTCATAACCCGGAACCAGGACGGAAAGACCAACTTCAGGTGGCTGACGGTGGTTTATATACTACCTGTTAGTCTTCCTGGCGGGTTATGATCATTCCCATTCTGCTACAGGTTGTCCTTTACAACTTTGTTGACTGGATGTCGTCATTGATTTTTGCACCATTTCCTGTTTTAATTGCCATTTTGCTTTTATCTTCAATTACCTTTATACATTTTACTCCATTTACTTGACTTTTATCTTTTTACTGGACATTTGGCTACTCTTTATTACGATTTTGCTGAGTGTCTTTTAAAACTTTTATTCCATTACATTTTGATCATAGCTACTATGACACATAACCCGGAACCAGGACTGAAAAGGCCAACTTCAGGTGACTGACGGTGGTTCTTGAACTTATTCGTTAGTCTTCCTGGCGGGTTATGATCATTATTATTATGCTATGAGTAAATAGTTTATAACTTTGAAGATTAAATGTCACCATTGGTTTTTACACCATTTTCTGTTTTAATTGCTGTTTTGTGATAACCTTCATTCTCTTTTACAAATTTTACTCCATTTACGTGACTTTTCTCTTTTTACTGAACATTTGGCTACTCATTGTTGTGATTCTACTGTGTGTCTTATAATACTTCTATTATTTTACATTTTGATACTGGTTGCTATGACACATAACCCAGAACCAGGACTGGAAAGACCAACTTCAGGTGACTGACGGTGGGTCTTGTACCTGCCTGTTAGTCTTCCTGGCGGGTTATGATTATACCTTTTTGATAGAGTAAATACCTTACAACTTTTTACACTTTGCCTTCTATCTTAACCTTGTAGACTAGGTGTCAACATTGGTTTTATACTTTTTTGTTTTACCTTCATTTCCATTTATGTCTTACTACATTTACTACATTTTTACCGGTTGTTTGGCGCAGATAGTCTCGTTGCTTTGTGCCATAAAACACTAAATCAATCAATCAATCAATCAAAGCTTTGTTATGAAATAAAAAGAGTTGATAAACAGACCAGTTTGTAAGTATATACATATTCTTTGTTTGTGAAAAAATAAAATGATTAGTTCAGCAACATATGCAGGTTAAGCAAGAAACTCAGTTCACACACATGTATGAAAAAAACAAAAAATAAAACTGTGGTACAGTGATATCTCTGCAGATTTACAATGCTAGAAACCGGTTTTCGATACCCGTGGTGGGCAGAGCACGTATAACTTATTGTATATCTTTCGGATTAACTTCAAACAAGACCCATCATGACAAGGTGATTAAGGGGCTCAGCTCGTAATCCGAGGATCGTGGGTTCGAATCCCTATCATATCAACATAATAGCCCTTTCAGCCGTGGGGGCGTTAAAATGTTACGGTTAATCCCACTATTTGTTTGGAAAAGAATAGCCCAAGAGCTGGTGGTGGGTGGTGATGACTAACTGCCTTCCCTCTAGCCTTACACTGCAAAATTAGGGACGGCTAGCCCAGATATCCCTCGTGTGGCTTCGTGCGAAATTCAAAACCATAACTTCAAACAAACAAAGGAATATATATAAAATAGAAAAGATACTTACCTAACACCTCCTAACTTACTTATCATGATGTTTAATATCAAAACTTCAGTATGATTTTATATCAGGATTACATATTATTTATTAGACAAATCTCTGAAAACACATTTTACGGTTATTTGATCCGTTTTTATAGGTTCAACTTTTTAAAATGTAAATATTTAATAATAAGGAACAAGACATTTGTTATACGTTTAACGTAATAAGATCGGTTGAAATTTATAACAGAACCTGTGTTAATAAACTGGAAAATCTGGCTTTACTCATGTTTCCCCTCCCCCAATCCAGTGGCACCGCGGTATTTCTGCGGACTTACAATGCTAAAAACTGGGTTTCGATGCCTGTGATAAGAGCAGAGCACAGATAGCCCATTGTGTAGCTTTGTGATTAACTTCAAACAAAACAAACAAATGTGGTTCTACTCTGTTTTTATTGGACAGTCCCCGAACTCGTAGTGGTTGCATATAATTTAGTGATTACTTTTTTTACCAATCTTGAACATTAAAGTCTGACTTTTATGCTTTCCTATATTGTGTGAAAAAGTTAAGCCTAATGACGCTTTTAATTTATACCAAGCGTGTTAGTTGCTGTAGTCAACTTGGTGTTCGAAGAAATAGAAAGCTTGGAATGCCTGGTCAGTTTTATTTATATTTTTGGAGTTCGAAAAGCACGTGTGATCAAAGCAAGATATGCACGCGGTCGACTATTTAGTGTAGAAAAGAGTCATCATCTTTCGACAATGTCTGTTGTGTGATCCCTAAATACCCGCCAAGAATCACGAAATAAACGCCCTAGCGTAACGTCCATGACCGCAACTGTGAGTGTTGTTTCCGGAATGACTGACGATAGTTAAAAGCCGGAACTTAGAGCACTTTTGTGAAAAACAACATTTAATTTGTTCTGTATTAGATAAAAAGACCAGATGGACACTTACACCGTAACCAAATACTCTATGTTCTCCATATTTTGTAAAAACCAATGTAGTTTTATATATATACGTAGGTATAATGATTAAAAAAACAAATGAACGAGATACAAGGCTGATTGCAATTTTTAAATATTGTTATTGAAGTGATTTCGAGATTGTAAGAGAAGTACATGTGCACGCCTAAGTATGAACAGCTTATGCGTTGTATCAAGTTTCTATATTATTTTTTTTACAGTATGGAACGTGTAGTATACTCGAAAGTGTCTTTTCTATGGCCAGCATGGCCACGTGGTTAAGGCATTCGACCCGTAATATGAGGGTCGCAGTTCCAATCTCCGTCACACTAAACGTGCTCGCCCTTTCAACTGTGGGGGTGTTATAATGTGGCGGTCGATCCCACTATTCGTTGGTAAAATAGTAGCCCAAGAGTTGGCGGTGGGTGGTGATGACAGCTACCGCAGATAGCCATGTCGTCGCTTTGCGCGAAATTCAAAACAACCCAAACCAAACTAAAACGACGAAGCATCATCCCGCTTCGCTCGAATTGTTAGTGTTTTTAAACCAAACGTTTCCAGATAATTGTATTGGTAGGGGAGGACTTATATGTTCAATGTTTGTTGTTATCTCAAACGACAGTAAAGTCATTAACATTTATTTTCGGACTCCCTGTATCTACATATATTGCGAACCGTAGTGCGTGTCTTTCATTTACGATGGCCGATTCCAGCGCTGCATTTAAAAAACTGCACATGCAGACACAGCTCAAGACCCGGTTTTAAAATAACTGAAGAACAGCTCGTATAAATAATACTAATGGCATACGTTGTTTCCAAGGTACGATATTCCACACTAAATTGTTAGGAATTACTCAAACTATTAATCATATTTTAAGATGCGACGTAACTTAAATAATAAAAATTTATATTTATCATAAGTTATTGTTTAGTGATTTTTAGCATACCTGTAATGTTCATCATTACGTTTTTTGTTGGACGGTATAAGTATCTCAGAGCTTTAGTTCTAAGTGAAACTATGAGTGCAACACAATTAACTTTCTTAAAGTTAATGAAATCATTTAAATCGATAGGTTAACTTAAACTTTTAACATTACTGAGGACGGATACTTTTGATAGATTGATCTAAACTATTCCCGAAGTTGAGGACGAGTGTTTTTGCTAGTCTCAACATTGTTGTACAGGGTGCCCTTTGAAAGTTATCCTAATTTTGAAATGAACAGTCATACAACTCAGATCTGTTATGAACAAGTTACATTTTAGTTCCAAAGTATTCACTGAATTAATATTCATAACTTCAAATAATAGACTCATTTTATCTCGTTCTTCTTGTTTTTATAATTAGTATTAAAAGCCTGATGTAGGGAGATAGCGACTGCTTGAGGCATCGCAATTAGAAGTTTTAGCGTGTCTCACGGTTGTGAGTTAAAATAACACAATATAATAAACTCAAAATTAATTAATTTGTTGGCTGATAATGATAACATTCGAGATTCGATCCTTTGTTGATATTTCGGATTGTAGGTACGAGGTTCATGGTTTTCCAAATTCATACTTCACTCTTTGGAGTCATGGATGCGCTCGCTATAAGTATGTCTGCCAAATTACACTATTGGTCAAATTAGCGCAAAAGGTGACAGTAGACACTGTTGACTAGTTGATTTACGTTTAATCATTTCTCTCTTATCTATATCATTAGTATACAATTAGGGAGAGTTAACGCAGATAAAATATAGCTTTGTATAGTTTTACGCAAATATTCGAAACAATTTTTGCATTGGGCACTGACAGCAATGATAGCTCGTCGTGCAAAATAAAGGCATAAGTGGTTCTTGTAGATATAAGGAACTAATACATCTATTTCATTCCAAGTATATTCTTAACTATAAGTGTACTTTAAAAACCCACCATCGTCATTTATTCTTTAAATGTAATTCTTGTTTTACAGATTAAACATGATTTAAATTTGAATTCTACTTTAACTGACACACAGCCAGGGGTTTCTTTTTAATTTCTGTGTTTTAAACTCCTAATTTGTTCTTTATAACACAAGTGAAAGAAAAAATACCAAATATTTTAGATAAACAAGATTTATCATGGAAAAAAACAACATAATAATAGATCTGGATCCTTTGTTATAGTTTATGTTCTCAGTAATGTTTTTCGGGATTGTTGAAGGTCAAATGTACTTTGTTTGTTTTGAATTTCGCGCAAAGCTACACGAGAGCTATTTGCGCTAGCCGTCCATAATTTTGCGGTGTAAGACTAGAAGGAAGGCAGTTAGTCATCACTATCAACCGCCAACTCTTGGGCTACTCTTTTACCAACGAATAGTACATTATAACGCTTCCACGGCTGAAAGGGCGAGCATGTTTGGTGTGACGGGAATTCGAACTTGCGACTCTCATATTACGAGTCGAGTGCTATTACCACCTGGCCATGACGGGCCTTGTACAACTTACTTGCTTTTGTATTGTTTTTGATAATTTTTTGTCTCGTGATAAATTAACTTTGTAGTTACCATTACTCTTTGTTTGTATATATATCGTTTTTTTTTCCAAGATATTTCCATTAATGTGTACATGTACACATTCTAAATACTACACTATGTTAAGTTCATGTATCTTACATTCACGACAAACGTACGAAGGCCATCTTGAGTCTTCCATAATTTTTCAACTTGTGAAAAGAGATAAGGCAGCCACTCGGTATCACTCTATTGGCCACTATCCATGCTAAAGAAGTTACTTTCTCTCTTACAATGTATTCACAGCCATAAGTTTTGGAAATGGGTTGTACAATTACACTTACTCCAAACCAGCTCGGCAGCTTTCAGCTCTAGAGTTCTATCACAGAGCAATCTTATGCCTTATGATTCCCCTAATGTTTACTTTTTGACATGTAACAACCATTCTGCTCTATCGTGTGAAACTTCAAAAAAAAAAGAAAGAAAGAGCACATTCCTTATTCATGATCAGTGGTGCATGAGCTGAGAAAATTCGGCAATTCGCGATCATGTCAAGCACCATTGAAACAAACAATGTTTCATGTACTGGCCTCAAAGAAAACAATAACTCATGGCGGTCAGGAAGTGAGTCAAAAATGTGGTCGACAGCTTCAGAAGATGTTACAACTATTGATGCATTCACTGTGCACTCTTAGTATGCAAAACTTTTTTTTCCATCTTCAATGTTAAATGATTACTTTAAATTACATGCTGAAAACGTTCATCGTAATGCGCTGAATAGCATCTACACATATATACAGAAGTCGAACGATAGAGATGGTTGTCTAGTGTTTTATTAATTCATTCAGACAACATTATATTGCATTTTAATGTTGTTGCCTTTAGCGTTTGTTTGTTTTACTTGTTTTTGAATTTCGCGCAAAGCTACACATGAGCTACCTACCCTAGACGTCCCTAATTTATCAGTGTAAGACTAGAGGGAAGGCAGCTAGTCATCACCACCAATCGCCAACTCTTGGGCTACTTTTTTACCAACGAATAGTGGGATTGACGATAGCATTATAACACCCACACAGCTGAAGGGACGAGCGTGTTTGATGTGACGGGGATTCGAAACCGCGACCCTCAGATTACGAGTCAAACGCCTTAACCTACCTCGCCATGCTGGGCTGTTACATTTAGTGGCCCATACTATAAAATAGCAATGTAATTGACTGCCTCGCATGGTTCAGGCGTCTTGGCATGTAGATATGAGGCTTTCCTGAAACATAAGTCTGTTTGTTTTAATTTTGCACAAGAGGACCATCAGCGCTCGCTGTCTCTAATTTAGAAGGAAAGAAAGCTAATAAACATTTACCAAGTAGCATTTTCATGTTGTTATTGTTTTCCATAATTGAGGGAAATAAATAAGTTGTTGTGTTACTTGTTTGTTAAATTTCGTGCAAAGTTATTCGAGAGCTATAGGCGTCAACAGTCTCTAATCTAGAAGTGATAGACTAGAGGTAAGATACCTATTCAGTACCACCTACTGTGAATTCCTTGGCTAATTTTATCGAATAGTGGAATTGATTACCACATTATAACCTGCCATTGGCAGAAAGAGCAAGCATGTTTGGTGATAAGATTCGAACCCACAGATTGCGCTCTAATCACCAAGGTATACCAGCTACGTCTGAAACATAGGTAAAAGATAATATGTGAATCACGCTGTTTGAAGTCTTTTACACACAGCCGAATTGTACGAAACTGTTGATAAAGTAATTGTCAATTTATACTAAACTATATTATAAATTACCTGTACCTTTTTATCAAAGCAAACTAATTACATAGATTAAAAGACTTAAATAATGAAATTAACTGGGAATATGTAATATCATAAAACAATTTACAATACAGTAAAAACGTGCAATGATAACAAAATTGTATTGATGCGTCGTTACTTGAGTACACCATTCTGTTATCGGTATTTTGAGCCGTAGTCTAAATAATATGTTTATCACCGTATAAAAGTTAGGTTATTCCTAAATCTATATACTAAGCTAAAACCAAAAAACGTTTGAGAAATGCATACTTCGCAAGTCAAAACATTACCACTAGATGGCGTAACGATTGGAGCCTTTAGTTAGATAGAATTTTTTATCTACAATCCTTACAATCCTGCAATTCAAACTATCCTTACAAATAAAAATAAAACATTTGTGATCAATTAAAAATATTAAACTATTATATTTTGTGTATTGACAAATAACTGTTTTATATTTGCTAAACGTTAAATACAGTTATCTTCCTCATGTTTGTTACTATGATCCTCTCTACACTAAATATCATATTTTCCATACTTTGCAATAATAATAATAAAACATACCCATTCTTCTGTATGATCAATTTATTTGATTACTTACATCTTAGTTCACTATGCTTCCTTTAATAGTGTTTTGTTAAGGAAATTCTCTGTTTAAAAGTTTTATACTCTGTTTTATATTCGAACCTAGAGCCGTGTTGTTTATATGTCCACAGTGTTTCTTTTTTCAGGGAATTAGGCTTAATGAAGCATTAATAGTCGATAGTGAAGTCATAATTATATGTCATCTAGAACCTAACGCCAATGGGAGAAAACTCCATCAAAGCATCTCACTACCTAGAATTATAGTTTTTCCTGCTTAGTGCCACTGCCGGCTTAATCACAAGGGAAATAGCGACTGCTTGAGGCATAGCAATTAGAAGTTTTAGCGTGTCTCACGGTTGTGAGTTAAAATAACACAATATAATAAATTTAAAATTAATTAATTTGTTGGCTGATAATGATAACATTCGAGGTTCGATTCTTTGTTGATATTTCTGATTGTAGGTACGAGGTTCATGGTTTTCCAAAATCATACTTCACACTTTGGAGTCATGGATGCGCTCGCTATAAGTATGTCTGCCAAATTACACTATTGGTCAAATTAGCGCAAAAGGTGACAGTAGACACTGTTGACTAGTTGATTTACGTTTAATCATTTCTCTCTTATCTATATCATTAGTATACAATTAGGGAGAGTTAACGCAGATAAAATATAGCTTAGTTTAGCTTTACGCAAATATTCGAAACAATTTTTGCATTGGGCACTGACAGCAATGATAACTCGTCGTGCAAAATAAAGGCATAAGTGGTTCTTGTAGATATAAGGAACTAATACATCTATTTCATTCCAAGTATATTCTTAACTATAAGTGTACTTTAAAAACCCACCATCGTCATTTATTCTTTAAATGTAATTCTTGTTTCACAGATTAAACATGATTTAAATTTGAATTCTACTTTAACTGACACACACCCAGGGGTTTCTTTTTAATTTCTGTGTTTTAAACTCCTAATTTGTTCTTTATAACACAAGTGAAAGATAAAATACCAAATATTTTAGATAAACAAGATTTATTATGGGAAAAAAAAACATAATAATAGATCTGGATCCTTTGTTATAGTTTATGTTCTTAATAATGTTTTTCGGGATTGTTGAAGGTCAAATGTAGTTTGTTTGTTTTGAATTTTGCGCTAAAGCTACACGAGAGCTACTTGCGTTAGCCGTCCTTAATTTAGCAGTGTAAGGCTAGAAGGAAGGTAGCTAGTTATCACCACCCACCGCCAACTCTTGGACTACTCTTTTACCAACTAATAGTGGGATTGATTGTCACTTTATAGCGCTCTCAAGGCTGAAAGAGCGAGTATATTTGGTGCGACAAGGATTCGAACTCACAACTCTAGAGTGCCTTAACCATTTAGCTATGCCAGGCCCAAATGTACTTTAATAATGAGATAAAATAATGTACTAATATCAATTATATAGCCTAACTACCATGCGCTGATGTTATAAATACCTAATGTTTATAAATTTAAAGATGTTGGGGAATGGGATGGTTAGGAATAAATACATACACCATGCAAGTGTTTAATACGTTAACAGGAACCAACCGTGAGATTTACTGGCCAGCTATAAAGGATTTGTTTTTCGTCTCTATGGTAATGCAGTTCAATGCACCAGTGTTAAAAGTTGAAGGAACGTGCACCACATGTAGAGACTTTTTTTTTTATTGATTTCTGTCATGTTACTTTTGTTCCTAAGAGTTCAAGATAGCATTGAAATTCAATGAGCACATGCTCAAACTAACCTGGCTTCGACGCCAAATGGCACGTGTTTGCTGATGACATAAGTACGCATGAGATAAGAATTTATATGCACTTAAAAGCGTGGGAATTGCCTGCCGGGCGTGCTGCTAGATCGTGCACGCTACCTCATATTTGTCACGTTGTCATAGAAGCGTGTCCGGTAACCACACCATTTTAAAGTATATTTTGTTGTTGTTGCTCATTTATTGTTATTATTACTGTATTGTTTACTGCACCAGGTGGTGTTTTATGTTCGACATAATAGAAATTATTATGGTTGTATTTTATGGTTTATTAAAAGATAAGAACGACATCGAACACAGTGTTTGTAGGAATTTCAAAGTGGATTTTAGTCAGAGTATTTCATATTACGGCATTGACTCTTATGGACTTCACTCACTTCTTCTCTATTCGTGGGTTTTGAAGATGCATGCTTAGAACTTATTTTCGTTTGACTTCCTTTTTTGGTTGGTTAGAATACAAATGAATTTATTATAAGTTTATTTCTACTTTATTTTTTTCTTGTTATAACAACAAATTAAGGATTTTGAACCATTTGATGTAAGTGTTTTATGTCTAGTCTAAAATGTTTTTGATTACGTTCCCATTAAAATCACTTGTAGCTCATTTTTGCATTGCATAATATATAAATTTATATTTTAATAAAATATATATTTTGATTTCTTTTACGAATCCTCCGTTTATTTTTATTGTGCTTATCTATATAACACACAAGATGATAAAGTCGATATTTAAAGTGCTAGCTACGGAGGAACACATGTGTCACAAACTCTAAAATATAGCTGTATTAGTAATTTCCTGCAAATATTCAAGAGAAACTTGAAGCTCATTTGGAAACATAAAGTAAACCGAATATGAACATCTTACATGTATGTAATAAAAACGGTGTTATGGAGTCGCAATTATTAGATTATGAAGACAGCTAGGTGGAATAAAGTACCAGGTTAAACAAGATCTCCTAAAATGTATTATAAAATCAATACAGCAAGCACGACAAAGTTCTTTATCCTGCTACCAGGTTAGTACTACGAGAAATTGATTAAATAATCTTGGTATATTTTTATTAGCCTATCAAAATCTTATTTTGATAGATCATGCGTTGATAGAGAAACTAGGTGTTGCTATATACTATAGCTTAATTATTTTCATTCTAAAAAGGTCGACATTTTCTTAGGTCTTTAGAAAATTCATCAACTGAGCTTAAGGTAAGGCTAGATATAGTCTTTGTATTTCATTATTATTATTTATTTAAAGTTTATCATTATTCGGTTTTAAGTCCGAAGAGTTCTGACTTCTTCGAAAACTTCCAATTTTGTCAGCTGACAGGTTATATTTTATTAAATTGTTATGATTGGTTGAACAAAACTGAGTGGATACACGTTTTATTTTAAGTACGATTAGAGCTTTGCTTGAAGTTAAATATAGTCTCATGCACGACTAACATGTTTTTGTTATTTTTAGTGTAAGTAAACAAAATTATCTGACTCAGAATTTCAAACGTTATAAAGAGACGTGCATAGTTAAAGAAACATTGACAGAGTCGTTTCACAATACGTCACCAAACAACACTACAGTTGTCACGGAGGAATTTGTGGCTGTCAAGACGAAAACAAGCAATGCAAATTCAGCTTTATTTACACGGTTAGATTACTCTAGTCTAGAAGATGAGGATAGTATATTGTGTTAACAACGCTATCACACACAACAGAACAAATTTTTTAACGGGGGAACATGTCCCCATACTTTTGTTCAAGGACAGAACATTATTATGCATCCCCCCAGTTATTGTAACTCCGCCACTTTTCAATATACTATTATATTTTGTATTTATGCATTCCAGCTCAATTACGCTGAAGCACAAAGTTTTGATAATTATATTCATTAAATATTTGATATTAAATTTCTAGCATTAATAAGTTATGCTTTGATACTATTTTTTTTTTACACATGTTTATGTTCGTTTATGTATTGTTTATTTATGTTAGCATATCATTCTTATTACATATGGTCAACATTGTGTAAAGACTTGAACAATCCATAAATGTAGAGAGAAAAAAGCTCTGCAGATATCCCTCATGCAGCTTTGCACAAAATTAAAAAACAAACAAACAACAAGCTGAAAATGCTCAGTTGATCTTGAGCATTCTTGTGTTACTTGTCACGTATTTCTGTATGACATGGCATACAAATGGCATTTCTTTAGAGTTTAAAACGTATTAAGACCATCGGAGTTGGTAAAAACCCGTTACCACTGGCTGGAAAAATGGGAGAATGGAGTGTGGGGGGAGGAAAGAGTTAAGATAGAAAAGTAAAATTTCAAGACACTGTCTTTTCAATTGAACCGCCCCTGCAAAAGATTATGAAGTCTCTCTTTACACGGCTGGAAAGAATGTGTTGACAGGCAGGAGACACGTTCCCACGGTTCGAAGTTTCGCTATTTGCGCACACCTGTCACGAGTATCAAGGCTGAGTCTGGAACGTTCACACACATGCACATTCAGTCACGGAGGAGCAGCTTGTCGCTCGTGCAGCTGCTCGTGAAGCACCACTGGCATTCGGCAGACGGCTCTACTATAGTAAAATTTTGTTGATTATTCACGAGAGCTCGTGTGGGAAGTATCATGTCACGAAGACAGTTTGAACTAGGTTGACATGTATGTAATACTTAAACGTAAAACAATATACGTTAGGGAAGAAATTTCCACCAACTAAAGTTGTAATTGCGAGATACAGAGCAATATTAGTTTGGTAAAAAATGCACTCGAGGTTTACCCAAACATATACAGTATATATTTTACACGTATGCATATGTGACGTACATTCAGAGTACTAATTTATAGTATTACTTATTCACCATACATTAGCGTATCTCGAGGGTAAAAATAGGTTTTTTTACTGAAGAATAACATAGATATTCGACTGTATTTTTGTAGAACTAAATGGATTCACAACCACATAACTTGTTTAAAATGTTTACAGATACATTTATAATATTCTATGAGCACTGATCCAAATATTTTGATAATTGTAAGTAAATAATATTGTATGTTTATATTATTTAATAAGCTTCAAATAAAACTATTACTCGGGAAGCAATCAAAGATGGATAATTTTCTCAACATCAATATGTTTATGATAACTGTACACATAGATATACCATCTAACATTTTAAAATTTGATTTAAAGAACATATGCGTTCTTTAAGATATTATAAGGTTAAATTATTTTTAGTAGTTTATAATCTCTATTTATGTAACTTATACTATAATGTAATTACCGATAGTCCAAATGGAGTCGTATCAACTACCAGTAAACATGAAAATACACACTGAGCTTATTTGACATTCATATATGAACTCACTGATATACTGTGTTTCTTATATTACTTTTGCAAGATATTGACGTTTTCTTATGAATCAAAGGAAAAATAAACTCAGTTACTGTTGTTGTTTTGTTTCATATATACCTAAACAGATATTAGTTATTTGCATAAAAGTATATTATTGTTTGTTTCAGTGTATAGCTGCACAATGGATTATCAGCACTGCCCACTTTAGAGAATCGAACCCTTGATTTTGAAAAAGAGGAACAAAGAGAAGGAATTATAAGTCTAATAACAAGTCATCTGGAATCAGTACGAACGGAATCTTCTACATCATAATTAATAAGACGAGAATTTCGTTTTTTTGTGTATGAAATTTTTAAATTTAATTTTTGTAAGTGTCAAAACAACGTTATTTATATGTGCGTCTGTTTGAGTAATGTTGTTTTTAAGTAACAAAACAACAATGTTACTTATATGTGCGTCTGTTTGAGTAATGTTGTTTTTAAGTAACAAAACAACAATGTTACTTATATGTGCGTCTGTTTGAGTAATGTTTTTAAGTAACAAATCAACAATATTATTTATACATGCGTCTTTTTGAGTAATATTGCTGTTTTTAAGTAAATAATCAACGATATTACTTAATGTGCGTCTGTTTAAGTAATGTTGTTTCTAAGTAACAAAACAACAATGTTACTTATATGTGCGTCTGTTTGAGTAATGTTGTTTTTAAGTAACAAAACAACAATGTTACTTATATGTGCGTCTGTTTGAGTAATGTTGTTTTTAAGTAACAAAACAACAATGTTACTTATATGTGCGTCTGTTTGAGTAATGTTGTTTTTAAGTAACAAAACAACAATGTTACTTATATGTGCGTCTGTTTGAGTAATGTTTTTAAGTAACCAATCAACAATATTATTTATACATGCGTCTTTTTGAGTAATATTGCTGTTTTTAAGTAAATAATCAACGATATTACTTAATGTGCGTCTGTTTAAGTAATGTTGTTTCTAAGTAACAAAACAACAATGTTACTTATATGTGCGTCTGTTTGAGTAATGTTGTTTTTAAGTAACAAAACAACAATGTTACTTATATGTGCGTCTGTTTGAGTAATGTTGTTTTTAAGTAACAAAACAACAATGTTACTTAAATGTGCGTCTGTTTGAGTAATGTTTTTAAGTAACAAATCAACAATATTATTTATACATGCGTCTTTTTGAGTAATATTGCTGTTTTTAAGTAAATAATCAACGATATTACTTAATGTGCGTCTGTTTAAGTAATGTTGTTTCTAAGTAACAAAATAACAATGTTACTTATATGTGCGTCTGTTTGAGTAATGTTGTTTTTAAGTAACAAAACAACAATGTTACTTATATGTGCGTCTGTTTGAGTAATGTTTTTAAGTAACAAATCAACAATATTATTTATACATGCGTCTTTTTGAGTAATATTGCTGTTTTTAAGTAAATAATCAACGATATTACTTAATGTGCGTCTGTTTAAGTAATGTTGTTTCTAAGTAACAAAACAACAATGTTACTTATATGTGCGTCTGTTTGAGTAATGTTGTTGTTTCTAAGTAACAAATCAACAGTATTTTTAAAGCAGACGCACACTATGAGATGTAGTGTGATATTTACAATATATATCTAATTTCAGAGTTCAAAATTTTTTGGAATAAATTATTTTTTAGCTTTAAGATCTATATACGTGTGTTTACTGACATGAAGCTCTCAGGTTAAATTTATTGTTTTGAACCTTAAAAACAAAAAGTTAGAGTGTTTTTGGGTGATACGAATCAACATTAAACACTTCCTGAAGTTTTT
This sequence comes from Carcinoscorpius rotundicauda, assembly GCA_011833715.1. Taxonomy (NCBI): domain Eukaryota; kingdom Metazoa; phylum Arthropoda; class Merostomata; order Xiphosura; family Limulidae; genus Carcinoscorpius; species Carcinoscorpius rotundicauda. The sequence goes on along the minus strand of CM022405.1, from coordinate 24,565,051 downwards.
GCTTTTTATCATAAAATTGGGTTCTTCGTGTTTATTTGAACACTCATCTTGTTTCTGTAATCACAATTTAACTACTTCTAGAAGTATAACAAATGTTATGTATACTGTTTTGTTTTTGAACTTAACTGTAATATGTAAAAAGACTTAGTGGCGCAACTACATGAAAGGTAACTGAGCAGCCTACATTTATTTCCTTTTAGCTGTAGTTACGATTCTGGCTGATTCGCCCCCTCCCCTAAAATTACGAGAGCATACTTGCGACACTGAAAAGTCTTAATCCAGTCATTGCACTTGGAGTCTAGTTATCACACACATTTTTAATGACCTTTGACATTGACAAAAATATTATTAATCAACCCAACAGAATTCAAGAAGATTAGGTTATTTTATTTGTTCTAATAGAAAAAATATAATAAAACTTAAAATATATATATATATATATACTGTTACAGTTTGACCTAAAACTAATGTACTCAACATTAACTAAATTATATGTATATATATGTATATATTTAATGATAGTTATTAAACAAACTAAGTTTGTAGATAAAAACTAAAACAATTTAAAAAGTAACTTATAAATTTAGCAGTGCAGTCCTGTATAACAAACTGGCCAGACATTAAATGTCATAAAGCAAAAATTGACTTTTAATTCTCAAATATCGAAGCACTTCATAAAGCTGCAACCGGAAATAACCTGACAAACTTATGCCTCATCAAAAAGAAAAGCTGACTGGTCTAGTAGTTAGCATGCTCGAAGTATGAATCAAATGCTTTACGGTTTGAAGCCAATTCTCACATAAACGCACTACACGTTGGGGCCTTTGATTAGTTATAAGGATAACGGTCAAGTCCCATTATTCTGTCTATTAGTTCAAATTTAGAGACAACTACGAGAAAATTAGTCCTTTCTATAGACTTACTTGAAAATTCTGAGTTGCAATCCTTCCTTATTCTCTGTGTCAATAACAAAAGGGTTCTTCATCCACAGTTTACTGCTATCGATTGGAGGCAAATATTCCTTCAAGCCTGATTTTAGCCTCAAATGATGCTCTTTGACTGATGAAAAATTTCGTCTGGATTATTACCTTCTTCATCCTGACTTTATAATTCTGTTAAAGTAGGGAAAGACTTATTATTCCTCTTCTACAAGTTAATTTTTTCATAGGTTCCTCTGTCCTGGGTTATAAAAATATTTATGTTAGCACCTGGAAAATTTAGATTTAACGTATTTAAGAAGCCAAAAATGTGAGATAAGTAGGGAATTTTAATTAACCATTGCAAATTATGAAACCTGTCTCTAAATTTAAATATGTATCCTTTGCTTATGGGGGATGTTGCTCCAAAAACAAAATTAATTCATTATTCATTTCGATGAGCCTTTTAAAGACATTTCCTTTTGATAACCACCAAATTTCACAGTATAACAAGAGATGCCAGTGTTCACTTCCTAATTGTTTGCACAAAGCAGTAAAGACTTTGGAGTTTGACGATCTAGTTTTATATAGTCTGTGAATTTAACACATTATTGCATAGTTGAATTCAAACGTAAGGGCATTTTCTTCATACCTTACGTCCCTCTATGAATGCTACAATACACACATTCACAGTCATTGCTCGGATCCTCTGTAAAACCACTCTGCTCGGATCCTCTGTAAAACCACACTGCTCTGATCCTCTGTAAAACCACACTGCTCTGATCCTCTGTAAAACCACTCTGCTTGGATCCTCTGTAAAACCACACTGCTCGGATCCTCTGTAAAACCACACTGCTCTGATCCTCTGTAAAACCACTCTGCTCGGATCCTCTGTAAAACCACACTGCTCTGATCCTCTGTAAAACCACACTGCTCTGATCCTCTGTAAAACCACTCTGCTTGGATCCTCTGTAAAACCACACTGCTCGGATCCTCTGTAAAACCACACTGCTCTGATCCTCTGTAAAACCACTCTGCTCGGATCCTCTGTAAAACCACACTGCTCTGATCCTCTGTAAAACCACACTGCTCTGATCCTCTGTAAAACCACTCTGCTTGGATCCTCTGTAAAACCACACTGCTCGGATCCTCTGTAAAACCACACTGCTCGGATCCTCTGTAAAACCACACTGCTCGGATCCTCTGTAAAACCACACTGCTCGGATCCTCTGTAAAACCACACTGCTCGGATTCTCTGTAAAACCACTCTGCTCGGATCCTCTGTAAAACCACTCTGCTCGGATCCTCTGTAAAACCACTCTGCTCGGATCCTCTGTAAAACCACTCTGCTCAGATCCTCTGTAAAACCACACTGCTCGGATCCTCTGTAAAACCACTCTGAATTATAAAATTATTAATTAAATTAAAAAAAGTTCTTCAGCCGTTGTTCTTGTTGGATGTTTTTTATTAAACAATAAATGTTAATGAATTGTGTCCTTATAATTATATCCTAAATAACACATTAAATTGGTATTATGTGCTATTTGTGCTTTCATCCATTTGTGATGAAAAACTGATTATATTAAACTCGATGTATAAGAGTTTCTTCAATATTTCTAACCATATCCACAATTCTGCCTTTATTGTATTATTAGATAGGGTCAGTAAATTCAACTGATTTTCTTGTTTGTTTTTTATAAACACGAGACGTAATTACTTATTACTGTTTCAAGAATAGTATTCTGATAACTTGTCTCGACTATTAGCTTTGAAATTTTGTATGAGTCCATAAACAAGTCTTCATTGGAAGATCTCGTGGAAAAAGTATGTGAAATTATCTATTTGGAAAAAACTGTTTCATGTTGCGTATTTATGAAAAATCTATTAGTTTACTCGAGCATTCTGGATATCTTGCACACAAGTGGTGTTTCAGTTTCGATGTTTTCATACATTCATTTGATAATGTTGAATGACAAAGAGTACATAGTTGCACGTCACTATTGCTACCACCACTTATAAAACCATACTTCTAATATTCATCACAATACTGTCTAGTGCAATAGGTTTTTCTTTGCTACCAAGCTGCATATCCCTTAAACGTTTATAATTCATCATATTACTTTCACTAACTTCAGTTTCACTGGATTTGCGAATCACTTGAGGTTTTCACGTGTAAGGCACGTTTTTACAGCCATCTACCGATGTTGAAGAGAGTTTTTTTCCTAAAAATGAACAACTTAAAAAAATTTAGTTCGTACAAACTAAGACAGACAATTATCTCTCTTCTCAAAACAAACGTTTCTTTCTTGCATCGGCCATCAGCAACTTGTCTGCTACCATCTGGTGCTACGAGACCAAAGACTCAGGTCTTGCATGCCTGTCAATTTCCATTAATAGAGTAAACAAATTTAACACATTTGAAACAAAATTCTAAAAACTTTGGTGTCGAAGAACCACTTAACTTGGATGAGCAAACGGTTCATTTGTATGAGACAAAATCCCTTCTTTGATCTTACCTGCAGACTGGGGAAGATCAGCTTTGATTCAGCCAGGAAACATGTCTAGTTAACATGTGGTTTAAATTTATGGCATTTCAAAAAAATCTCAAGATTATCAAAACCATAAAACTTTATTTTAAGTTCTCTAAATTGTACTAAGTGAGAACACTTTAATTTCTGAGGGATTAAAGGTATGAAGACAACCGTAAAGTTGTGAATTCTATAGTTTTATATCCTTAAGTACAAACATTCACTTTTCCTTTCTATTGTGTTAGTTTAGTTGAAATACTGAGAATTTGTTTATTTGTTTAGAATTAAGCACAAACTTACACAATAGGCTATTTGTTCTCTGCCCACCACAAATATCGAAACCTGGTTTTCAGCAATGTGGGTCCACAGATATACCACTGTGTCGCTTGGAAAGGGGGCAAAATACTGGGGTTACTCTTTTACCAACGATTAGTGAGATTGACCGTCACGTTATAACGCCTCCATGGCTGAAAGGGTGAGCATGTTTCGTGTGACAGAGATTTGAACCCGCAACCCTCAAATTACGAGTCAAGCGCCTTAACCACCTGGCCATGCCGAGCCCACAGTTTGGGAAACGCTGCTTTACAGTAAACACACTGGTAATCGTAATTACAACAACGCGTGACCATTTTATATAATCAGTAGAATTTAGCTAAACAAAGATAACTACTTTAAAATGTCTCTACACACTACACAGACCTAGAGATAATTATTCTGGGAGAGAGATGGTGTTGGACCTGATTTGTTCTGAAACTTCTTTTGAAACTTTTCTATCAAGATGCTTTAAAATAACGGATACACCATTGAATGTCATGGGTGACTTTGAGTTGGATCGTCAAAACTTTCATAAGAGTGTATATCAGTGTGTCTGTCATCTGGGGGATGGACATCTGACATCGTTAGTGAGATGTTTTTGAAATTAAAATAAGACTTTTGAGAATCAACCTAAAGTAATTTCGACTTTCATGTTTCGTCTTGATGATAGCGGAAGTCAATATGTCCTTCAATCAAAATTAAGTGAGACAGTTCGGACATTTCATTCTAATGTATTTTCCTTAACCTCCATTCTGTCAGACGTCTCAAACATTTCATTTTAGGCTGTTTTCCTTCAACTCAATTTTGTCAGACGTCTCAAGCATTTATTTCTTTATGGCATATTTTCCTTAACCTCCAATCAGTTGTACAACTCAAACATGACGCTATTACTGAACCATAACGCAGCTTAATAATTAAGCTTTACCCGCTAGAAAAGTGTTTTTGGGAACTATATTACATGTTATCATTTTGAGAAATGGAGTCTAATTGTAGCCCTTTTCAGAAATTGGATGGCAAATTTTATACGTTATACACCTTTATAGAAAAACCAAAAGTTCTCAAAAATGCGTCAGAAGATTTAATACAGGGCAGATAAACGCCATCTATACAACACAAATAAGAATAGAAGTTTCTAGATTATTATGTAGCAAGTTAAAGCCTGTGTTCAGAAAATAGTACAATCTTATAGCTTAAAGCGTGAGAGAAAGCTGACAGACAGTACTATTTATTGATACTAAGGCTGATTTATGTATAATACCTCCGGTTAAACACAGCAGTGAGAAATGATAAATCTACTTGGCCAGTTGAGACAGCTTCAGTTTTATTTAGGAAAAAATTTTAGCTTGCCAGTGTTCAGAAATTTGGTTTACCCAGCCGTGCACTTTGAGGTGGTTGCCGAACAGGTTGCACCCAAAACGGTCGTGTAGAGGAAACAGAAAACACCAGGGGTTCATCTTTTTAGCTTGGTTTTTTTTAGCGCAAGGTTAAACTGTGTGTTATTTACGCTTTTTCCAATTTAGTAATGGAACTCTAAGTTTCTTTGAAAAGAAAATGAAAAAAAATGCAATATTTAGTTTATGTTGCAAAGTTTTCTTCAAATTCACAATCTGAGAATCACGGGGTCAAGTCCCGTCTACGAACCTACTCACTATTTCGACCATAAGGGGCGTTATTATATGAGTGTCAGTCTCATTTTTCGTTGGTAAAGAGTACCCCAAGACTTGGAGGGAGTTGGTGTTCGCTAGCTGCCTTCCCTTTCTCAAAATTATAATAAATGTAAATTATTTTTTACAAAAAAAAAATAATTTGTTTGTAGTTAAGCATAACGCCACACCACGGGTATCGAAACTTAGTATTTAACCTTATGAGCTCCCAGGTTTCACTGTAACACTGGGGATCTTTACAAATTTTCTAGTCAAACGCAAAGCTCCACAATGGGTTATTTGTGCTGTGCATAAAACGTGTATCTAATCTTAATTTTTAGCTTTATAAATCCGTATATTTACTACTTTGCCAGTGGAAGCAAATTTACAAAAACAATAAGCTATAGGTCACAAAGTTCGTTAAGAAGCCGCTCACCTTCTAAAAGGTATGGATGACTACGAAACTGGACTGATCGTTCTCACTCACAATTACGTGTACTGAAATGAATACACGGAAGTTGGAAAACTGTTTGAGCTATTTTCCGTATAAATATTAAACACAGTATTCACTTGTGAATTTAAATCACAAATAAAAACGATTGTTACGAAGATAAGTATGCGTCAACTGAAGCTCTTTAAGAAAATAGATACTAAATTTTATTTTTATAACTGTTATGACTTATAAGATTAATGACTTTTTACACTAGAATTTGACAAAGTGAAACAACTTTCATCTTGAAACTGTCGCGTTTGGTTTGCTTCTTCTTCTTTGTCAGTATCTGGTTATAAAGACCCTGGAGGATCAGGTCATTTTGACCTGTGTACGTTGACATACAGCTTCTAATAGACGTATTTATAAATACTACACGAGGGTTAAAGTAAACCGCACTTATCCCGGCACCTCTCAGAGCAAGGTACATCTACATACACATTTGGGTAGAAATACCGTTTCTCAAAATTCCATTATCTTTTATACTTTCAATGATTATAAATACCCTACAACGTTTCTTAATTAAGACTAAAACTAAGTTTAGTAACTTGGTGACCTGTTTTTATTTCTCAGATATATATATTCACTGGGGAAAGGCGTTTAGAACTATCTTCATCAAATGTACAATATTTGTCTAGTTCGCATGTCATTTTTGTTTAATTTTTATCGAAATAATTTAGTGTACTACGTAAGAGTCTACCTGTTACTGTTTCTATGTTTGAGTATTTCTGCACTTAGGGGCTTTATATGTTGTTGTGAGTAATGTGTTTTGCATTGTTTGTAGTTTAGTTTGTACTAGTTTTGGTGTTACGTTTATCCACTCTGGTGCTGCATAGTCGGTTAGATGCATGTTTCGTAGATTTTTAATATGTTGTCGGCTGTTGCTCCACTGTTTCTACCAGTTACACTCCTAGCATAGTTTGTTCTTCGCTATTTTGTGGTTTTAACGTTATTTAAATGGTTTGTTCACGATAATTTTGAGTTAAATGGTAATCTTAGAAATCTGGCGGATGTAGCAGTCTGAAGAAGTGTTCCGTTCATATATAACTTAAGTTGTTCTTTTTGTATTTTATTAATTTTATGAAAACCACTAATTGGGTTTTTGTTATGTTAACTTCAGTTCTATATTTTTGACAGTATTCACTTATTTTGTCTAGTTGTGGTTTCACATTTGTAGCATCTATTGATGGTGTGGGCACTTTTACAAACAGCAAATTGTGACGAGTATCCACGATTTGGATCTTTCACAAGCATATAGTTAACACACCTGTTTGTTTGAATGTACCCGCGGTCTATCTGCGCTAGACGTCCCTAATTTAGCAGTAAAGGCAGCTAGTCATCACCATCCACCGCAAACTCTTGGGCTACTCTTTTACCAAAGAATAGGGGGATTGACCGTTACATTATAACGTTCCCAAGACTGAAAGGGCGAGCATGTTTGGTGTGACGTGGATTTGAACCCCAACCCTTAGATTACGAGTCGAATGCTTTAACCACCTGGCCATGCCGGGCCCTGTATTTCTGAAAAGGGTAAATAAAAAAACGTAAATTTCGCAGCAAATAAATATTTTACACCACAGATACTTTTATTTTTGACTACATTCATACAGAACAATTTATACAACAGCTGTTGATGTCGGTGAATCACAGTAGCACGATAGCTTTTGTGTAAGGCGAACTGTACTAATAGAAGGAAGGTTTGAGTAATAAAAAATTATCTTTAAAATGAAATACGTAAAATCCTTATAAAAACATTACACACATAAAAGTTAGGGTTACGTTCTACAAATAATAATTATCCTGTTCATATAGCAAGACACTTTCTTCGACAAAAGAGTACGTATAAAACTTTCATAAGTAGTAATTTTTAAATATTTAACCTTAAAACACTGAATATAAAAATGTCCTTAGAATTTTAGTTTTTATGTTGGGAAGGCATTAAATTTTACTTGGACGAAACGAATGTACTAATTATTAAAATAAAAAGGTCCCACTTGAACCATCTGTTTATATTTACCATTAGCTTTACCATTAGTATAATTTAATCTCTTACAAAATAAAATGTAGTTAATTAGTGGTCCAAATAAATAAAATTCCACTTTTAAGAAAAAAATGTAATAACATGTTATTTATTATACCTGATCTCTATTTTCACGAGTCTAAGATTCATTGTGTAAACGATTAGTAAAATAACTAAAATGTACCGAAAATTAAAAATTATATAAGTACGACATTTGTATACACACACATCAATACGTTAAAACACGTTTATCACCACTTTTAAAATGCGTTTTTAACAATTGTAAAGAAATGAAAAAAATATTTGTAAAAAAAGAAACATTTGTAAGTAGACTATGAAAATTAAATACATTGTAAAATAGAAGAATCTTATTGTGTTTTGAAGATCCCCTGGTTAATGTTACATACAAAAACTAAACTAGTATCATTTCTATTAATTATCTACACTTATAGACACTGTGCTGAATATTTCAAACTCACCACTTGACACTGTTCATACCAAGCGTAAAAAATCTGTCAACCTTCAATCACACTGACTTCATACTTTTAAATATTTAAAACACTGTTCAAATAGTATGCAATGTTCTTTTCGCCTGCAGTGAATAATTGATTCTTATTACATTCGTCAGAACTAACGAGCAATTCTTTCAAATTTACGATAAAAATGTTTTTTTCAGACTAAGTGAGGGCAAAAACATTTTTACTATTTTTAACGACGTTATTGAACCAATAATTCGTGTTCTTTTGATCTCATGTGTCATTTTATCGAAATACAACAGTCTTCATGTAAATAGAAATTGCTTAAAATTCACAGACTGCTCCAAGATCTTCGTTTGGAAGGTAGCGTTAATGAAAATATGGTAAGCTAAAACGACTAAAATACTTTGAAATCAGCAACTACTCGCAAACTTCGAAACAATCTAAGTTAGCCTTTTGCCTTAACATTATATAAAGGAAATAAACGACCAAGACTTTATCATTAATCACCAGGGGCGCCAAACGGCATTATCCGATCTACCTAGCTGATGATGAACACTTGGAATCTTATGCGTTGACATGTTCTCGACAAGATCTGAACTACTGAACGTACTCTTATGTTCACTGTGAATTCCAACTTGCCTAGTCACTAGGTCTTTATCTGTTAGAAGTTTATGCGGAGAAATAGTCAAATGATTCTCCATGTGATTAATGGTTGAGTAACCACTTAAGAATCTAGGTCGATGTTTATTAGCGATGGTAGACTGGACATCTTTTTTCCTTACAGTTGATACGGAATTGTTAAATCTCGACAGTGAGATATCTTGAACAACGCTTGGACTCTTGGATGAAAGGTTTTGGGATGAATGGTCAATTTTACTAAGTGTTACATAAAGTGAAGATTCTTTTGGTGATCCCATCGAGGATTCAGCGAAGACTTCAGAACTAGAATCGCTAGAACAGGGACTGGGAACACAACTTAATGAACTGTGTCTTCGCGGGTTTTCGGGTGACAGTGAATGGTCCCAAAATGAGAAACTGGGAGTGGCGGTGTTACTCGTGCTAACCCTATAATTTGTTTGATCAGTGGTTCTGGAATCCATCATAATATTATTAGGAAGATCATTAGAAACAGAAGCAAAAGCTTTTCTTGGAAGTAAAAACGCAATATCTCCGTTCGGAAGGCGACTTGGAATAAGAGGAAGACTCCCCAGAATTGTTTCAACATTATCAGAAATTGTTGAGGGATTTGTAGATGAATTAGGTGCCATGAGAACATTATTGTTAATATCCACCCCCACTGTAACGTTCTGTAAGGTCCTGGGAGGCACTATGTTATCAGAACTTGTAGTGAATATGTTACTGGGTATCTGGACTCTCATTGGTTGAAAATGACTAACGGCATCTGGAACGGAAGAATTTATTCCTGGAAAGGCAGTAAAAGCTGTACCTGTGGTCGCTGCTATACTGAACGTTGGTGTCTGGAGACTGGAAATACAGTTCTCCAGATGGTTCAGTAAACGTTGACGAAGACTTTTTTCTATTCCTATTCTATTGAGATAGCGGGTAACCTCAGAGGTACATTCACTGAACCCAGCTTTGAACTTACTAAAAACCGTGGGATCCTTAACAATGGCAGCTAGAAGGAAAAAAAAAGTGAAACAATAAAGAAACATGTAAATAATACTACGTAGAGAGCCAGAAAAATAGGAGAGATATATATGTTACTGTAGCTGAAATGAAAAGTAAGCCTCGTCATAATATACATAAAATTAAAATCACTGTTACTTTCTTTCATACTAATGTTAAGTACAAAGTTTTAAATCTATGTAATGAATACCCACAAAGTATGAAATTTTTATTTCAACATATTAGCTTTGGTTGGTTTGATTTCGATTGTCTAGAATTACAAAGGAATAACGGTGTATAATGTCAATTAGCAACAGCAAAGAAGATAAGTACAAGTGACAAAGCGGAATGTCTGCGAACTTACAACGTTAGAATCTAGGTTTCGATACCTATGGTGGGCAAAACACAGACGCCCTTGTGTAGCTTTGTGTTAAACAACAATAGCTTCAATGTTGTTTTGCAAGGTAAGTTTAAACTGGTTTTCTAAAGAGTGCAAAACAACAGCTGAAGTTCGAAGTTGTTAATACCGCTGAGGTTTTGTTTTAAATGTACTAAACAGATGAACTTTGTGTATAAATGTAAAACAGAAAATTGTTTAAAAATATACGAAGACTCGGCACGGTTAGGGAGTTTGACTCGCAATTCGAGAATCGCGGGTTTGAATCCCCGTCGCACCAAACAGGCTTGCCCTTTCAGCCGTGGTGGTTATAATGTTACGGTTATTACCACTAACATGGACCACTAACAGTTGGCGAAAGAGTAGCCAAAGAGTGAGCGGTGATGACTAGCTGTCTTCCCTCTATTCTTACATTGCTAAATTAGGGACGGATAGCGCGAAATTCAAAAACAAATAAACACACGAGATTGTGATTCTTCTTGATTCGACACATACAAGTTTAAAGCCTCCAGGTGTTCACAGTCCAGTTCCTGTGACGTCAGCGAGATATCTGTTAAAAGAAAAATTTGGTGTTTGTTCGAGGGTAGGTCTATATGTTTTAAAACGGTTCCTGGACTGAGTAAAGTTCGAGGACTTAATATGTTTAATATAAAATAACATGTAAAAATATGTAAAGCAATTACTTGATTTAATAAACGAGTTATTTTGACGTGGCTGCAACCACATGTTCGGTTCCATCACCTCTTTAAACACATTCATACAAGGTAGTAGTAAACATGTAATAAACATTGTAAAGGTAGTAAAGCTTAGTTTAGTTTCCCCGAAACTCGTTAATATTGTATTACTGTAAACATAAGATACACTTATAACAGCGTTAAGACACTCACAAGTATAACATTAAATGGTTCATTATGACGGAGTTACAGAATCACAAATATAACATTAACAAAACATACACATTGCACTGCTACTGATCAGACGAGACTTACCTGCCACTTGCTGTCTCTGCACATTTTGAAGATGTTTGACAGTCATATCCAAGATATCTGCCTTTTCAAGCTTTGAATGTCGGGATGGCTAATGGGTAAAAAATAATATATATTGTTGTTATTAACAATCTAACCGAGGTCTCTAATTATGACTTAACACTGTTTAACTTTTTTTTTTTTAATACACAAAATGACAAGAGACCCACCATGGAACAATTAAAATTCAGGTTTAGATTTTGTATTTCAATATTCGTAACATTTACGTTTTACTAGAGCATTATCAATCTAGTTATATTCGTGCAAAATGTTACTTACATCTTCACGTAACGCATCTAGAACCAGAGTCTTCAGTTCGGTGAGACACTGGTTGATTCTGGCTCTTCTCCGTTTTTCCATAATGGGTTTTGTAGTCTATACGAGCCACGACAAAAACACAAATAAGGAATCGAGCTTGTGATAATTTATATAATAATAACACAATGATAAATATAAGTACATTGTATATGTTAAGAATAGCATAAGCACAGCTTACAGAATTAGGAATTTTACATTTTACATTAAAAAAAAAGTAAACACATAACCAATATGATACAAAAATGCAACACGTTATGCTAAAGCACTAAGTAGGTAATATACCTATACCGTTATGAATGAAGTGATAGTTAAGCCTATTCCACGAGTTTTCACAACGCCTTGACGGTTCTAATTTGAATGTGAAAAATTAAACCTACTTATTACACCAATCACCCTTATAACTACGGAGGCTATTACTCCAATTGTAACGTATCTTCACACAAATCCATAAAAATTAATAAATGTAAATGTCTTCATGTCACAGTTTTATTTTTAATACATTAAAAAAATATTATTTCTTCAGACAAGTTCAACTAAACAAGTTACGATTAACTTAATAATTACTGTAAAAAAATATTTTTTTCAAGAATTTTACCTATTTAATTAATTACTAATAACCAAGGGTGTTTACTAGCTACTCAAAAATTAGTGGCTTGGACCCCCCAGAAGTAGTTATTATTTAGAGTAAATATCACATGTTTATATCACTATATTACTTTGTAATTATAACGCACGTAAGAAACCTTCGAAGCACTGTGAACTTCATCCGTGACATGTGCCAATGTCCAACGACGCCTCTACAATTAGCACCAGAACCGAAACATTCTAAATTTTATATCAATAATTATATATTTAACACCATAGGTTTTGAGGCTCGTTAGCTGGAACTTACGATTTGCAATTGAAAGCTTGCTACAATATTAGAAACCTGAAGTGAAAGTATAATTTTATTTTTTATTGAATTACCTCTATACTTAAAAATAATATTAAATACTCACTCGTCGGTAGTCACTAGTTTTTGATGGCGATTTTTCAGCAGGCATTTTACCTTAAAAGTTATGTTAACAAAAGTATTTTTAAGTCCAAAACTCCAGCTCAAACTTACATTTCACGTTTATCACCAACTTTCTTCTATAAACACCGCGTAACGGAATGCGACTCTAACAGTTGCGTTTCTCAGTTTAAATCATAACCCCTGACGTGTGGCCTCCTCAGCACCACTCAACAAGTGCATGTGTGGGAACGTGAACGCGTGACTTGATTGTTATTTAAAAGGTCAATGAAGCATGCGAGTCGGGCGTGTGAGAACAGCGAAACGAGTTCTTTCCCACACTAGATCACAGAGGCAGGCGCAGCACCCGCTGTTTAGATGAGGTAAGGAAGCGCCTGGAGACGACAAACATGAGCCTTAAAGGGTTGCATATTTTTGCTAATAATGTTATTGAATGTTATCCATACGAAATTTTATTTTAAATTTACAAAGTTTTATACATATCATACACGTAGTCGTTCTTCACATAGTTTGTTAGTTTCAATTGTAAATTTCAAAGGAATAAAACTAATTTCTTAAGTATAATTCTATTAACCACAAAAATCTTGCAATACGACTTCAATATTTTGTGATATTAAGACATTAGTTTTTTTCGCACGAAGCTACTCGAGGGTTATGTGTGCGAGCCGTCCCTAATTTAGCAGTGCATGACTAGAGGGAAGGCAACTTGTCATTAGCACCCACGGATGAAAGAGCCAGCCTCTTTGGTGCGACCGGGATTCGAACTACCCACCCTGGGATTAGAAGTCGAACGCCTTAACCCACTTGACCACGATGAGCCCCGATATTAAGACATTGGAAGTAAACATAATAAAAAAATATTTAAATATTTTAAAAATGCTAATCTTGTATATGTTGTTGTTGTTTAGAATTAAGCACAAAGCTGCACAAAGGGCTATCTGTGCTCTGCCCACCACGGGTATCGAAACCCGGATTTTAGCGTGTAAGTCCGCAGACATACCGCTGAGCCACTGGGGGGAAATCTTGTATAACAAAGTGGCTAGAAGCGTTTAATATTATTCATCAATTTCAAAGGACGGTAAAATTCATGATGATTATCGAATAAGTATCGCAGCTGTTAACGTTTTCGGCCGTAGTCCGTGAAAATCTTAAGAGATTTATGTTATTACTAAATCTAACTCACAAATTAAGCTAACATTGCACAATAATCTTTATAAGTGTAAACATTAATTACAAATAATAATATTTTTAACACAGGGCTGGTATAAGCCTACAAAATGTTTAGTTATTTTTATTACAGTATACCTTTTGAAACGTATGAAAACAACTTTGTGTTTTTAAAATTTGTTTATCACATGCGTTTCAACTTGACTGTATTAACTAACACTGTGGAACAAATTCCGACAGTTACATAAAGGCATAGATAGCGTAACTACAAAGCTGATTAGCCATCCGCGTATGTGTGTTATGTCTGTGACTTACAAATCAATCAGGGGTAATCTGAGCTAGAAGATGCTAGTAGAACTGCACGTGCCACCACTTTCTTCCCATAACCCTGGCTCGTGCGTAGTGTGGGAAAACTCCGCCTCTCAGTGCGCGTGGTGTGCAGCTATCACTGAAACTGGTTCTAAACCCTCAGGCACGGAAGTAAGACTTATGCAGCTGATGTTAGCAGATGGACTGGTGATGGCACTACTCAGTGGCGTAACTATTTATCATCATAATGACTGTAACCTTTGGTAATTATTGTGGATCATGCAGTATGTATAGTCCAATGCACTGTCACATTACTTATGCAGACATTCACAAATATTATTTTTAATATGAAATTTGAATAGCTAAATTTTCACTTACGACACTGTTATTTATATCATTTATGAATTTTAAGCTTATTTAATCCATTACATGTAAAAGAAGTTTATCAGACCAATAGAAACAAAGGTAAGGTGACATGTAGACCATGTCGTCTCTCGGTTCAGCGTACAAACCACTTCCACGAAGCTCCGTACTGGGCTAACTGTGCTGTGTCCAGCGCAAGTATTAAAATCCAATTTTTAGCGTGATAAGCCTTTCCACATACAATTAAGCCATATATAGGGGAATAAAGGGCTAGGAGTCAGGAAATTATTACAGTACTGATGTGAAACTATACAAAAGATTATTGTTCATATGTGCGGGCCAGGTGGTTAAGGCACGCGACTTGTAATCTGAGGGTTGCGGGTTCGAATCCCCGTTGCACCAAACATGCTCGTTCTTTCAGCCGTGGGAGAGTTATAATGTGACGGTCAATCCCACTATTCGTTTGTAAAAGAGTAGTCCAAGAGTTTCGGTGGGTGTTGATGACTAGCTTCCTTCCGTCTAGTCTTACACTGCTAAATTAGGGACGGCTAGCGCAGATAGCCCTCGGGTAACTTTGCACGAATGTCATAAACAATCATATGTGCATCTGGTCATTCCGACCTATCACTCAAATTGGTAGGCAACGTGACGTCACCTCGTATCGTCGTCTGACGATATTTTCCCTTACAAACTCCATAACACGTTTATCATTATTGTTATAATTGATGTTTAGGTATTCATTCAGTTTAGATTCACCGAAATCTAGTTACTAAAGTAACATACATCTGACAGTTAAATAATGATATCATATTAACTGAAGCGCATCCCAGTTACTGAATCTAAACAACGCTATCATTTTAAATACTACTACAAGTTGTATAAAGTAGAATTTAAGTTTGAGTTAGGTATGGTTATGTCAAAAAATAGAGAATCAAGGTAGGGATGAGTACACTAAACTATTTAAAAATCACTGTATAACTTGCCAAATATCTCCAAGAATACATTTATCTATAACGATTGTTTTTTTGGGTGTGTTTTCTATTGGAATTTCGCACAAAGCAACTCGAGGGCTATCTGTGCTAGCTGTCCCTAATTTAGCAGTGTAAGACTAGAGGGAAGGAAGCTAGTCATCAACACCCACCGAAACTTTTGGGCTACTCTTTTACCAACGAATAGTGGGATTGACCGTCACATTATAACGCCCCCACGGCTGGGATGGCGAGCATGTTTGGCGTGACCGAGATGCGAACCCGCAACCCTCAGATTACGAGTCGCACGCTTTTACACGTTTGACCATGCCGGGCTTAATCTATAACAAAGCGTTGAATTCCTTTCAGTTTCATGAATTCAGGTTTAAATAAAAGCATTTAAAGTAAATAGTGATATCTAGTCATAACGTTAGTGTAATTAACTCAGTACTTACTGGTTACTTATGAAGGGCTTTTTGTATCGTTTTGTGTGTTCCTTTCTACCTGGCTTTTGTTTTTTCTAGCATTTGCTTTGCTACATCATATTTAATTACAGCAATTCAGTTTTGTTACTTGTTTCTAATCTTTATTTCTTTTTACAATTTCATTGAAGTTGGTTTATAATTGATCATTTGTTTTATTTTTATAACTCAATGGTGATATCTGCTACTAACATCATATCAGTGTCTCTAATTTTTGTATTACATTGGGAGCCAGTGAAGCTGGAATGGCTTCTCCAACATCACTCCAGATTACTGTGTGTACATACAATCCGCTCCATTACATGCTAAGGTCATGTCACTTAGTGAAGCTGTATCTCACCACGCACGCACGCACACACACACATAAGCCAGGCTCAGCGCCGCTGATAATTTGAAGAAAGTTGGACCACTATGTAATGAATGTATATTTTAGATAATTACGAAACTAGTGTTTTTAAACTTTTATGTCAATGACATGTATATAGATTTGTCAGTTTCGTAAATACCTTAAATATTAATTTAGATTATTCGTTCTTTATTTACGTTTACTGAAACTGTTTCAGCAGGTATCATGTTTCTGCAATGAAAAGTCACAAACAGAAATATAGAAATAATATATGCTTATAAACTAAACTCACTGCTAAATAATTTGGTTTTTGAATTTCGCGCAAAGCTAGACGAGGGCTATCTGCGCTAGTCGTCCATAATTTAGTAGTGCAAGACTAGATGGAAGGCAGCTAGTCATCACCACCCAACGCCAACTCTTGGGCTACTCTTTTACCAACGAATAGTGGGATTGACCGAAAATTATAACGCCTCCACAGCTGAAAGGGTGAGCATGTTTGGTGCGATGAGGATTGGAGCTCGCAACCCTCAGATTATGGTCACTGGTCATGCCGGGCCAGTGCTACTAAATAGTACTTTTTGTTTTGTTTTTAATAATTCCCCTCAAAGGTACGTGTGCTAGAAGAACTGAATAATAATTCTAGCATACAAGCCGTGAAACATTCGATAATGGAATTAGGTGCTCAAATAAGACTATGACTTTACTAGTGTAATTATTTGTAAGCATCATAGAGTAGCAGGCTTCTCTGTCTACCCTTACATACTAAATACTATCATGCTTAAAGACAGCATGTTTTCAAATGCTTATCTGTCGTGCCAAAACTACGCTTATTGTTTGGCCAATGTTGGAGAAGAATAAAAGAAAAAATATGAACATTCTCTAATTCGTTAATCATCGGTTCTCTGCTTTAGCAACACATTTCATTGATACTTGAAGAAACACAAGTTGTGAAACACTTGATAATGGCAATTAAGTGCTCAAATAAGGCTATAACTTATCTTACGCAGTTATTTGTAAGCATCATAGAGTAATGGGTTGAATGCGGCAGATATTTGTCTTGCGGCTCATCCCTACATACTAAGTACGATCGTGCTTAGTGATTACAGGTTTCAGTTTTCGACCACAAATCATTTGCTCGACAGCTAAAAACAATATGATTTTAAGTTAACTATTGCAGGAGTCTCGATTCTTGATTACAAGAGATTCAGAAATGTTTACGTGATAGTTAACCAACGGTTTTGGTTTTTGATCTGTTTGCTGTTACAGAATTCAGGACCGATCATCCTCAAAAGTGGCCACATACAAGCTTTGGGGAAATACATAATTATCTTACCCTTATCCCTCGCCTTGAAGCTGGTGATTAGTATATAAATCACGTGACGCTTGTAATCATTTTTTAAGCGGCCATGTAATCTTACAGTTGGTAAAGTATCACACTTTGGAGTGGAGTCAGATTTCCCAGGGTGCGTAATGAAAGCCAAAATCTCTCAGAGACTTATCAACAATTCTCACAAAGTAACGATGATCAGAAACATTTGGACATTATTACGATTGGTAGGGTAGGCACATACATATTTGCTTTATAGGCCCATTTGATGAAACGCACATTAGATATAAAACTATGAAACCCTCTAACTCGAGCGTTTTCCAAAGGTGGACAGTTTTTCTTGAGAAACAAAACAGAGCTCTAGTATAAATTTTGTTTTTGTCATAGTGTTTTATTTCCATCACTTATGATATTATGATGAAATACAATTTATGTAATATGGGTATGAATGTGTACACATGTATTGAGAAAATATACAGGGGAAATAAATCATAATGATACTATTAACCTGATTCCAGTTTTCTACGTCAAGCAAATATACAAATGTGCAGCATCACAACTGATTTCTTGAACATGAACTATACTATAAGGACTACTGTATTGTTATACCATGCTTTAGGAAGACTGCAGAAAATATAGAATCAAAAGTAGTATAACAACTGCATTTCCTGACATAAAAGGTGTTTTTTTCCTAATTATCTTAAATAAATGGTTATATTTTCTTTACCAACAAACTAGATAAATGCATTATTATAAAATTAACCCTAAATATATTTTTAACTATAAGTCATACAATAACAGTCTTTTATTTGTAATGTTTCTATTTGCGACATAATGTGACAAGCAATGGTGAGTAACCTAAGAGTTGGTAGTAAGTGGTGTTGACTACCATGCCCTCACTGCTAAATTAGGGATGACTAGCAAAGTTAGCCTTCGTGCAGCCAAGCCCGAAATTCTAATCAACCAAGCCAACTTTTACTGTAATATTTGCTTGAAAATGGTGTTTATAAGAATGAGTTGAAAGCCATTCCTGGCTTTAACTTACCTTTGAAATTTGCCCCCCAGTGGCTCAGCGGTATGTCTGCGGACTTACACGCTAAATCCGGGTTTCGATACCCGTGGTGGACAGAGCACAGATAGCCCATTGTGTAGCTTTGTGCTTAATTCAAAACAACAAAACAACAACCTTTGAAATTATTTTTAAAAAGAATTAGTAAAGAAACTTTTCTTATTTAATATTCGTTTAAATTTGACCTTAAAATATGAATTAAGAATTTAATATTTATTTAAAATAGAGTGTGAAAAGAATGATTTTAGAAGCTTTTTTATCTCTTATATTCATTAAATTAGATCTTTAAAAATGAGTTTAGAAGCCTTTTTTGACTGTCACATGCACTTAAATTTAATCTTTAGAAAAATGAGTTGGAGAACTTTCCTTGGTCCAATATTCATGTAGAAATAAATTTTAAAAAGAAACAGTTGAAGAAAATGACCGTTTTGTACATACACTAGTACAAAGTACATATAACACTTATCATGTGACGTTACGAAGACTAAAAATAACAGACAAATAACACACAACGTTAAAATCGATACACAGTTAAAAACATTTCTAAAATTAGGACTCTATATTTTTCGACATTTACCACGTCATTATCAGGAGCTATGAAGACTTCAGAAAAGGAGATATAACTTCAGTCAGACAGCTTGCTCTGTTTCGTTATTTTATTCTATATGGTCGATTGCACTTTCGAATAAATGTTTTCCCTTATACTCAGTTTACTGCTTGTGTAGCGTGCATCGTTAGTTGTGACGTCTTTTGTACATTAGGTTGTTGGGAAATATTGCTTTTTCTTGTGAGAATTCTAGGTTACGTAGTTTCTGATCAGCTTTCATACAGATTTTTAGTTTTTATCTCAAAGAATATCTCAATATACTGAAGATTTTGTTTCAGTTTTGAAATCATTCTACAGAAACTTATGAAAGTGATGACTTGCTGGTTGTTAATTTTCATTCCTACATATGGTAGTTGAATAATAGGACTTAAAGAGTTTAAAGTTTGCCATTTTGTTCATCTGTTTTGTGTTTTAACTGGGAAGTATCCAAGATAAAACTTAATTTGAAGAGCACATGAGCAAGTTATTTGATTTTCAAAATAACTCAAATTAACTTGAGAGTTGATATCGCGGGATGAACCAAAACCTTTCCACAGAAAGTATTTTATCATTCCTGTGAATTACTCAATCAAAAAATAACAAGTTTTAATTATATAGTTTTTATTATTCAATATCACAGATCTGTTTTCAACTTGAGGTACAATTAGTCTCGTGACGAAGGTGTCATTACAGGGAACACAACTTTTAAGATTTGAGACTTGATATGCGAAAGTGTATTATAATTGTGACAGTCAATGCACTTTTCGCATAGCCGAAGGAATCCGCTAGGGTTATACTCTCGCTCTGGTCAGCATCTATAAATTACGAATACCTGACTATGATCTGTCTCTGACCAGTCATGTGTTGCATTAGGTACCATTGAGGTTGAAAATACCAAATACCTATTCTCAGCTTATGCCTAATTTTCAGACTTATATAACAATTTATTATACAAGTTCTTGATAACAACAGTGAATTTTATATTTCTCATTTGTTAGCCAGGAACTTCATACACATATCTATCCTTCATTAATGTCCATTACTTTATATTTATTACTGCACAGTTAAAGGGACCAAATAATTTATAGAACTGACAAACAAACTAAGCTTACTAAAATCTTTGAACGCTAATTTTGCTCTAGTACCATAGCTATGAAACATGTATGTTTACCTGCATACATTTTGTAAATAAGACTATGGAATATATTATAGGAGCTGAATATTCAAGTAAAACGAAATTATGAAAATAACATTTCACTCGACTGCCTTTTTATTTTTTGCATAGCATACACCGTTGAGTTGATTGATTGGCTACCTGTGCTAGCTGTCCGTAATTTAGCAATGTACGACTAGACTCGTAAGACTGGAGAGAAGGAAGATAGTCATCACCACCCACTGCCAACTTTTGGGCTAATCTTTTACCAACGAATAGTGGGATTGACCGTCACACTATAACGCTCCCACGGCTGAAAGAGCGAGCATGTTTGGCGCGACAGGGATGCGAACCCGCGACCCTCAGATTACGAGTCGCACGCCTTAACACGCTTGGCCAAGCCGTGCCTCACTGTTGATAACCAGCCTTTATTTCAAACTTTTAAATATTTATGGGTCTATTACGAAGAGCCCTTTACTATAAGCAACCAGTGTTTATAATTTCCACTTAATGATAATCCTAAAAAAGAAAAGAAAAAAGAAAGATATTTAAAGTAACTGAGCCTCCCGAGTTCGTTGGCCAAAGTATTTAATCTTGTAAATTTTTTAAACAAATTGTGGAAAAATCTCTAATTGATATTATTTAATAAAAATGATCCGTATATATAAATATGTGTGTTATATAAGTGATTTTTGGATGATAACACATGATTCTAAAATCCACTAATTTATAAAGAAATCATTATATGCCGGTTTATATGGTTTCATTTCTATCATAAACTTTCATGTCCATTGGGGCGGTTTTCATTCAGTCATGTGTATTTTTTTAAACACAAATTCGTGACCTCGCAAATCAGAAATCTACATTTGAGAAAAATGTTGGTTAGATAATATTTTAAAATGATTATCGAAAAGCTCTTTAAAATTGCAGTAATAAATATCTTTATGCAAAAAAGATAATATAACAACTTGGGTTGAATTTAAAAAAGTTGAAAAAAAGCCTCATAGACAGCATAATATAACTGAGAAAAAGGTTACTTGTCATAATTAAAAATAAATGTACAGTGTCTTCCATTTATTTTTATTTATTGTTTGCCATTTTATTGTCAGCTAACAGTTAGAGCCCTCTATCATGCATTGTTTGCCAATGTTGAAAAATGTTAAGATTGGGATTAATAAATCTGGGTTGTTTTTAACAACTTACTTATTATATTTCAAATGTATTATGCGTATAAGTGTATTGAGTTTACTGTATAACATTGGTTAAGAAAGCACTAAACTACACAATGGGTTATCTGTTTTTGACAACCACGGGTACCAAAACCCGGTTTTGAGCATTATAAGTCTTTATAATTACCGCTGATCCACTGGATGGGTCATAACTAAATTTCTTTCGTTCTAGTTATATACTGAACTGAGCCATTCACCTAGGATATCACTGCACCTTCTAGTGATAAACTTTTCTGTATAGTTAAACATATTGTGAGGAAGTAGACAGTAGTTGTTTTTATTGCCAAGTCAGGTAATACAATCCCCTATGTTTCCATGGGAATGATGAACAATGACGTGAGGTAGCACATATTCCTTGGAAAAGAATAAAAATATCATTCTGTGTATATAATGCTATGTTTTCTTTGTCTTCAAAACAATTTCAACAACATCTGATAGGTATTTCAAAAAGCTCTCTTTTTGCAATAAAAGTGCCGTACTTCGTTCACTTTTGTCAACTTAATTTTGTATTTTGGTATTTTGAAGAGCTTGTTTCATAAATGTCATATACTGTATCCAGTCTTTTTCATTATTTACAGCTCAGTCACTGTAAAATAAGGTACTTTAATTGGGCAAAATATCTTCTGCCGAACATCTCGTAATTCTGTGGAATCCACCTGATTACCTTGAATGAAAATCAATGCTTCCCAGAATACCACACACAGCTAAAATTTACTATTTCTGGACAACTATCGATGAGCAATGATTTCCTAATTTCGGATATGTCATTTGTTGACAGTGATCGCGTTATTCATGGCTGTATGCTCGTTTCCAGGTGGCTAAGGCACTCGACTCGTCACACCAAACATGCTCGCCCTTTCAGCTGTGGAGACGTTATAACGTTACGGTCAAACCCACTATTCGTTGGTAAAAAAGTAGCCCAAGAGTTGGCGTTAGGAAGTGAAGACTAGCTGCCTTTCATCTAGTCTTACATTGCTAAATTAGGGACGGCTAGCGCAGATAGTCCTCGTGTAGCTTTGCGCGAAATTTAAAAACAACAAACAATGCTTGTCTATTTATGAAAATTAACGTGGTTACCGCACATTAAAAATATAATGAAACGAATCTGGAAAAGAGCAAACTATGCAAGAAGGCTTTCAGGTAAAAACCAAGGAACATCTTCAGGTAATATACTCAAAATCTACAAAACGTACATTAGACCCGTAACAGAATATGCATCACCTACCTGGATTAACTTAGCACCCACACACTTACAGAAACTTCAACGAATACAAAATTCAGTACTAACTTCAGCCTATAAAGTACCACGAAGCACTTCATCCACTTTCATGCACAAGTATGCAAACATAGACACAATATCTGAAAGACTCTTGCATAATACACTAAAGTATTTTAATAAAAATTGGCATAAGAATAACTTAATGTGTGATCTCGACAGATACCACGTACATGATGATGTAAATAGTCCTAAATACCTCTCCCCTTTTAACTTGTATTTAAGAAATGTAACACAAGCTGGCCATCTTTCACTAGATAATTAATTATTATTATTATTATTTTATCATTTTTTAATGATTATTTATTTATTTTTATTATTTTTTTCTATTGTTACTACAAGAAGTAGTAGTTTTTTGTTTTTCTCATGGAGAAAAACAATATAAGAAGAAAAAAGGAGAAAAGTACAAAAGAAAAAACTTATATGAAAATACAAAAAAAATATATATAAAGAAAAAAATACAGGAAAAATAGTTAAAATAGGGGAAAAAACCCCAAAAACTTGTGCGTCCATACATGGACTGTGCCCTGAAATGGGCTTGAGTACGATGCTAAACTTTTGCTCAGGCCCTAAGCTTTAAAAAAAAATCATCCCTAAAGACAGACGCTATAAACGTCCGGGAGGGAGGAAGAGGTCTAATGTACCTGACCCTCCTGGGTATTTAACATTCATACCCAAATACCCACACAGAGAAACACTCTATTTACGACATTCGTGATTAATTGCAGTATCACACACACAAAGATCAAACTGGATCCGGTTTCTCTTTGCATCATAAGTGAAACATAAATTTGTTTCTATGCTCCAAAATTGAATACCAATATGTATTCCAGAGGGTTAAAATCTATAACACGTAATGTGTGAAATGATTGTAGTTAATGTAATGGGGCCAAAAATGTGTGAACAAAACCGTTCTCCAATACATTCTACAGGACTTGTGAAAGACTGGTTACAAAAAAAACATGAATTGTAAGGATTTATGATTGATTGTTTGAAACTAAGTACAAAGCTACAAAATGTTCTGCCCAGTACTGGTATCGAAACTCGGGTTCTCGTTGGTGTTGTGTTTGTCAGTGTAGTTTTTACATAGTATGGACTTCAGTTTTGTACCTTGTTTTTGAATAAATTTGCTGTTTACTGGAATGTTGTGTTTTGTTACAAGTTTTTCCAAATGTTGGTTATTTTTTTTGTGATATCGGGAATATATGGTATGCAGAAGTGTAAGGTTTTGCAGTTTGTTGTTTCGTGGGATTTATTATTGCTTGTTTGTTGGTGACCGTGTTGTTGATCTAGATGTGTGTTTATAATTTTTTCAACGTTTTTTGGAGAAAATTTGTTGGTGTTAAATAAGTGTTGTTTTATTTTGTTGATTTCGTCGTTAATTTTATCAGGTGAACATAGTTTTGTGGTTGTGTTTATTTGGTTTCTAAATATGTTGAGTTTTCATTTTGTTTCATGTGCTGAGTCCCAGGGAATGTATAGTTCAGTATGAGTGATTTTTCTGTTGATTTCTGTTTTGAATTGTGTATCGTTTCTTGTGATCTTGAGGTTGAGAAATGTTATTTGGTTAGTTCTTTCGTGTTCACGGATGAACTTAATGTTGGGGTGTATGGAGTTAACATAGTTGAAAAACTAAGTGTGTATTCTGTAGATGTGAGTCTAACAATTGTATCATCAACATACCTGTACTAGTTTAGTGGTGAGTGTAAGGCTGAATTGATCGCTTGGTAGTTTTGGCCATTAAATATAAAGTTAGTTTTGGTGGAAGTGAATTCTATGAGTTGCTAATTGGTTGCTGATGGTGTATATCAATGGGTTTGGGTCTTGTATATAATGTTCTAAAGCTATCTTGCAGGCCTCAGTCGTTGGTACTTCTGTGAACGGAGAGATTATATCAAGACTGGCCATTAAGGCCTTATTGTTTAGTTGATTAGGAATAGATTTAAAGTTAAAAGAATCTTCGAAAAAGTAGCCGGTCGATGTTACATATTTAGAAAATGCCCACGCTATATATTTACCAAGGTTGTAGTGGAGAATCGAGTTTGTGAGGTTTGAGGGTGCCATATAGTTGTGGTTTGCGTGAGTCGGCCCTGCGTAGTAAGAATAAAGGATTTCTGATTTTTTTTTCATTTGTAGTAGTATTTTGTTTAATTCGTTTTCATGTGTTTTTGTTAGATTTGTGAGTATTGGTTTAAATTTGTTCATATGTGATGAGATGTTATTCATTTTTTAGATTACTTATTTGTGTTCATTACGGCTATAGCATTGCCTTTAGCTACTTTTAGAATTTTGATGTTGTTGTCTTGTTATAGGTTGTTTATAGAATTAATATCTTTCCGTGTGAGGTTGTTTTTTAGTTTTCTTTCCTGTGAAATTATGTTGATAGTTTTGCGTGAAAATTCCTTGAAAAAGTTGTTTAAGATACTGTTTTGAGGTGTTTCGGGGAAATAGATGTTTTCATTTCTACCTGAAAATATAGGTCTTTAGCTGTCGATGTTAATCCCACTATTCGTTGATGAAAGAGTAGCCCAAGAGGTGGCGGTTGGTGGTGATGACTAGCTGCCCTAGATTGCCCTCCGGTAGCTTTGCGTGAAATCCACAACAATTTTGGACATACTTAAAAAGATTCAGAAATGGAAACACGGCAATATGAAAATACCTACCACGAGAACACAATAATACCACAGCACATACAAACAAAGAAGCATTCAAACAACATCAAAACACGCTTAACACAAACAACAACCCAAACATGAACTTTTATATCAAAGTAAACTTTATAATGAATAACAGTAAACTATTCAAACCACTTTTCCCAGTTGACTTAAATAACTATCAAATCAACTGCACAAAGGATTATATAAACACAATTTCAGCACAAGAACTCTTAGAAGCAGTAACAAAGACCAAAAACAAATCTCCAGGAGAAAACGACACACAAGGCATCCTCCTTAAAAAAGGCACTTCGAAATTATTTGAACATCTCACAGCAATTTTTAATATATCATTATACTCTGGTTATATTTCAGTTTTTTGGAAGCATGCAAGTGTATTAATGTTCCATATAGAAGGAAAGCCAGCCAATAAATATAATCCAAATAGCTACCGACCAATCAGCCTGACCAGCTGTGTAGACAAAATTTTTGAGCGAATAATCAGTAAAAGACTCTCCACATTTCTGGAGACAACATCAAAATTACCAGAAGAACAAAACAGATTCAGAAAATTCAGACAAACTACAGACCATTTAGAACAGATTATACAGATGCAACTGTTGATAGTTCTAATAAACGAAAATGCGCTGTCGCTTGCTTTCTCGATGTTGAGAAGGCATACGACACTGAGTGGCATAACGGTTCCCGTTCCGAATGCAATAACTGGGACTACCGCGGGGAAGTATTCACTGGCTATCAAACTTTTTGGAAAACAAAATATGTAGATTCAATGCTGAAGGGACCTTCTCAGAGTGTATTAGTCCAGAAACTGGTGTCCCTTAAGGAGGGGTAGTTAGACCTATTCTATTCATCATCTGAAAGATCCAAATAATGGATACTCCTCACAGTTCGCTGATGATATAGCAGTCTGGAAAAGTGCATCAACATCAACAATAGTGGCCACGAACTTACAACCCATATTGAATAGAACGAGTGAATATTCTCAAGAATATAGAATCAAAATAAACACAAATAAATAACAACTAGTGGTATTCGCAAAGTTAACTAAACGTAAAAAAAACACAAGCAGAAATCAAAATGAACGGAGCACTCCTTCAGACCGCTACATCTTCAAAAGTTTAGGACTAACACTCGACTCTAAATTAACATGGATAAATCACGTAAGTAATATTAAAACAAAACTTTGGCCAAGTACAAACTATGCTAAGAGTCTAACTGGTAAAAATAGTGGAGCAACAGCAGATAATATTATAAAAATATCTAAAACATACATTAGACCTGTAATTGACTATACAGTCCCTGCATGGATAAATGCAAGTAAAAAACTAGTATAAGCCAAACTACAAACAATACAAAATACACTACTTACAACAGCTTATAAAGTACCCAGAACTACATAACCAGAATTCGTGCATAAATATGCACACATAGCAACAACAGCAGATAGATTCATACATAGTACAATAAATTAATTGAAGGAAAAACGAACTAGTGAGTGAACTAGACAGATACTGCATATATAATGAGGATAGTCCTAAACACCTTTCTCGAGTAAATATATATTTCCAAGTAAAACAGAAAGGCCACCTATAAACTAGAATCCACATTGGTTTAGGGGTTAGCTAATAAACATTGAAAGGGATTTACATGTATGCTTTATGGTTAATACATATCTAATGATAGTGTAAATTATTATGGAACTGTAAAGAAAAATGATTTATTTGCACCAAGTGTATGTATAGATAGTGTATGGACATTGCCCTGATAGGGACCTGAGCAAGTGCCGGTTACTCTGGCCCTCGTGTGCAATGTATAAATACATTTGACAGTTGCAAAAAGAAAAACAAAGGAAGGAGGAAGAGGTTAACGAAACCTGACCCCCCGGGTATATAAACACAAATACCCAAATAACTATGAGAGAGAGCGAACTGTTAATCTGAATTATTTCTAGCTTGTTTGTTTTTCTCTAGAGATCATGCCTGCTTCATCAGCGTAGAGTAAATGACAGTTAGTTACGTTTTCCCATTTTTAGATACATGATCTATAAGAAGCTCACCATACAAGTCTGTGCATTAATCTTGTTTTTGTAAAAGACGAACTGACACAGTATGACCGAGCACAAGTAATTACCAAGTAATCTCTGACTCATTGGCAGAGTATTTAAGTACATTGAGCAACTGATGTGCTATCGAGATCCATTTCACTACAGCTATGCTTATAACACCTCAAACACTTAACTACGTTACACATGGGCCCGGCATGGCCAGGTGATTTAAGGCATAGGACACGTAATCTGAGGGTTGCGGGTTCGAATCCCGTCGCACTAAACATACTCGCCCTGGGGGCGTTATATATGTGACGGTCAATCTCACTATTCATTGGTAAAAGAGTAGCTCAAAAGTTGGCGGTGACCAGCTGCCTTCACCACTTACACTGCCAAATTCGGGACGGCTAGCGCAGATAGCCCTCATGTAGCTTTGTACGAAATTCAAAACAAACCAAACCAAACTAAAAGAACGAAGCATCACCCCACTACTTTACACTTGCAGGTTATCATTGAATTCCACCTCGTTTCCATCTCAACACGAGCACACATTCAGAGATTCTGGTTCGTTATTTCAGCAGTTCCTTACAGGTTTCACAAGAAGTTCGGGAAAGGTTAAGTGTTCTTTAGATAATGTTTGCGCTAGCCGTTCCTAATTTCGTAGTGGAAGACTAGAGAGAAGGCAGCTAGTCATCAACACCCACCGCCATCTCTTGGGCCACTCTTTTACCAATGAATAATGGGAGTTGACCGTCACATTATAATGCCCCCACAGTTGAAAGGGCGAGCATGTTTGGTGCGAAGGGGATTCGAACTATACACCCTCAGATTACCAGTCGAACGCCTTAACCCACTTGGCCATGCGGGGCCCAGTCAGCGTCGAATCGTCTTTACTCTTTTCTCCATTAAGCTCGTAGGTTATGAATAAATAAACCTTAAAAGGGCTAGACTTAACAACATCAACATTTTAGTCAGGAAAATCAATTAAAAAATAATTAATTGTGTTCTAACAACTTTTTTATCGTTAGTTCGTTGAACCGCAAAAAGTATACAATTTTATTACTTCAACAGAAACTTTTACAACTTTTGCGATTCAACGAACTAAAGATAACCAAGCGACAGACCTAACTTACAAATAAAAATCTTTTTAAATTTTCCTCTTGTACCTATAACACAAATCCAAAATGGCTGTTTACTTAGAGACTTTTAACTGATTAACTCACTGTCTAATTAAATGTTTCACTAACTTACCAAAGTAAACTTGTGTGCTTTTATGATATTCTACCAGAATTCTCACGAGACGACAAACCAGATCTAGAAATGAAATTTCACGGCGTCACACATAATCACTACACCACGCAATAAAAACTCTCCAGCAGAAGACAGATAGCATGTAAATTAAACTATTAAAAAGAGAGCCTACGACAATGCATTATTATATTCAAAAATATAACCAGCATAGCATGATTTATAATATCACGTTCCAAGAAAAATGATTTAAATTAAATTGTAGTCACAAAAAAAATCCAAGTATCCAGAATTATAGTTACTCATAGAAGAATAATCTAGAGAGTGTTTGTTTGTGCGGCCTGGCATGGCCAAGCACGTTAAGGTGTGAACTCGTGATCTGAGGGTCGCGGTTTCGCATCCGCGTCGCGCCAAATATGCTCGACGTCACAGCCTTGGGGGCGTTATAATTTTACGATCAATCCCACTATTCGTTGGTGAAAGAGTAGCCCAAGAGTTGGCGGTGGGTGGTGATGACTAGCTGCCTCTCCTCTAACCTTACACTAGTAAATTAGTGACGGCTCGTGCAGATAGCCCTTGAGTAGCTGTGTGTGAAATTCAAATGAACCTTTATCTTTGTTACTGTTTGTTAAAACTTCGTCCAAGTTAAAGATAATGAAGATAAAGTTTCGTGTTTTTGTTTAGTTTGTAAACTGAACTTATTACATTTCATAAATTTAAATAAACAATTGGAACTTTTGTTTCTGAATGATTATTATTAAAAGGTAAATACGCACCAGGTCATCATTGACAATTTGTTTTACACGAGGAGTAAGATTTCAAATCATTCTGACTGCTACCAGAGTTTCGTCATTCGCTGAAATACTGTTCAGATTCATCAAATGAGATTTTTCGTTTAAAAATGAGTAGGTAAAAATCTACGGTAATTTGAGTAGATTAATATGCCTTACTAGCTCGCACCTTTAGCTCAATTGGTAGAAATTTTTTTATAGCAAAGCCACAATTGGCTTTCTGCCGTGTTCAACGAGGGAAATCGAATTCCTGATTTTAAAATAGTAAATCCGAAGACTCATCACTATCTCAGCAGGAGACAATTGGTAGAGCTGTTGTATATACGATAGAAATATAAATGAAAATTTGTGATAAATTCCTACTGTTTTGAGATCTCAGCAAAGAGATCAAATGTTATCCCACTCAAAAACTAAGAACCACCTCATATTGAGGGAGACCATTCATCCTGCCTGAAATACCAACCAAATGAAGATATTCAATATGTGGATTTCTAGGTAAATCCTACATTATTGAGCCACTAAACACGATGTGGCCTACTCGTTATCGTGCTCAGACAGTAAATTCAAGGCTCATGGTTTACGGTTTGTTGTCACAACAAGTGGGATGTGGATAGCCGATAAGCGTGCGTGTGTGTGTATGTTTTCTTACTGAAAAGCGACAATGGGTTATCTGCTATATCCAGAGTGAGGAAATAATAAACCCCTGTTTTAGCGATGTAAATCCGTAGACTTATCGCTCTAACAGCGGGTGACATAGGTGATTAAAGTAATGGACAAATTCTTCTTTAGGGTCAAGTTGGTTGGTTGGTTTGGCGTTCTATGGCGCAAAGCAACTAGGCTAACTGTGCCATTTTAAAGTCAAATAACAAAAGCCGAGAAAACGGTGTTGAATAGCTGTCTTTCTTCTGGTCTGTCAGTTCAAAATTAGGGACAAATATCGTTTTGTATACCTTTTCACGAGAATTCTGAAACAAGCAAACATATATACAAATGTCTTCTTTTTTTTTGAATGACAAAGATTTGAGTACATCGAACTTCCGCATGTCATTGTATTTTTGTTCAGATGCATTCGAATATTTTTATTACAAAAAAGGGCAAAAATATACCAGTCTTAACGTAAAAATTACGTAAACAAACAAACAAATAGACAATTACTGTATTACACTTCACGTGTTTGGAAAATTTTATTAGTTCAAATATCAACACGCGAAAAGATGCTTGTGATATTTGGGCACCTTCTGAAATTTCAACCTTTTCCACGTGTTATCGACATGCGTACTTCCACTAAACAGGGTTAATCACCACTCTCCCTCACTCACGAGTTTTATCACAGCACTGCAATGTCGTGAAAACGACAATAAAAAATATTTACACATTAAGTTTTGTTTTGTTTTAATGAAGTCCGAACATATTCAAATTGTATGAACACAAAATTAAAAAGAAACAGTAACAACAGAATATTTAAAACGTAACTTGGGTCATTTAACATGGAACATAATTATTTTGTTATAGTGTTTATGGAGTTTTAGGTCCTTTATACTTTAATGTTATTGGTTTGTGTTCTGTGTCAGAATGAACGTTACAAACGATGTCGTCTGTTAATACCCATCGAAGTAACTGTTACAGAAGTCAAACAGGACAACTGGCTTTGTTAAATTAGACGAATACTTCTGAAAGTAGCTTCAACCACTTCAAATAGATGGTATGAGAAACTTTTTTTTATAAAGGCAGCCATTGTGTGGAGAGTGACAAGTTGTTATGTTTGTGTTTAGATTTTATTTTTAGACTTACGAGGTCAAAGCACCGTTCTTTTTCCTGTTGCTAATGTTGTTATCGTTTCGAAGTACTAACGATAAGATATTCAAGGTGACGAGAATTTTACTGTAAAGAAAAAAAACATTTTTTTTATCGTTTAGAAGGTTGTCCTGTATATAAGTTACCCTATATCCATTATTTCTATTGTGAGAAAACACGGTAAACAACACCTACTAGGGGTCGCCTCAAGTAAAAGTCGAAACTAACAATTTTCTTTTCGTTAAGTCCGTTCTCCTCCACAGAAAATGTCCACGAGGAGTTGCTTATCGTAAGCCCACTCTGTGTTTACTATTGTGAGAAACTCTATGTTTCTTTTGGTTTTGAATTTCGCGCAAAGCTATAGGAGAACTATCTGAGATAGTTGTCCATAATTTAACAGTGTAAGACTATAAGGAAAGAAGCTAGTCAACAACACCCAGGTCGATAGGTACAAAGGTATGCTCAATAAGCGTCTACAACACAAGAAATAAACCCCAACTGATGTAGAAGACAATAGGAAGCTTTTTAAGTTACTTAAGTTTAGATAAGATAATAATATAATTCAAAATGTTCACGAGATACACTCACAAAGAGCTCGTGAGTCGTGTAATTCGAGAGTGTAATGTTAGCTATACGTTCGCCAATGATTTATGTCTTCCGGTGTCGTAAATAGCGTTTGAAGACGTTTCAAAGCGCAATAAAACAATAACATTTAAGTATAAATAGATGTATACGGTTATGAGTTTAAAGCTATTTAGGATAAACAAATGTAGTTTCGTATTACAGTTTGAAGTCATTCTAGTTACAGTATTAAAAACTTTATAAGTACAACTACCGTGTTGGTAGAGTTAAATGTTTTCGTTTTCACAAGATTTTCAGTGTAAAGTATAACCTGGCCTGAGGTGAAGGATGAGACAGCAGTAAGTCTTGAGATTTACAATGCTAAAATCAAGGTTTCAGTTCCCCTCGTTAGACAAAGTAGATAGCCCGATGTGACATTGCTATAAAAGAAAAACAAAACGTATAACATAGATTACTGGGAAAAGAAAGTCAACTATTCCACGAGATATAAAAAAAAACACATTGATTTTGTTTTGTAAAAATCATGGGTCGACTATTACAGGAGTATATACGCAATACACGCAGAAAGTTAAATAATACGTGTATTTAAGATTTCCAAGCATCAACGTCATTCCATTATTTAAAATTATTTGCCTTTTTCGAAAACGAGGCTTAAGTAGTCAATTTCCATTGACTAGTCGAAACTCATATAAAATCTATATGCTTGCGTGGCACTCGTTAATTAAAACTTACAACACCTCTGCAACATGGTCTATAGGAATAAATGTTAATAAGAGCATGCGAATCTTTACAGCAAAATATGCATCTGTGTCGTATTTTTACTTGAGGCTATTTTCACAAATTTTGTGATAAATACCCTAACAAAAATTGAGAAGCATTAACGATTAAGTTTATTTTAATTTATACCCTAACACAATTTATATATATTTCATTTTCTGAGGTTCTCTTTCGTAGACCAGGATACAAGTGTATATTTTAGAATATTAGTATCTCCAAAGTCTAAACAACGGCTGTGAAATAATTAAACTGTTTTCATTATTAAACATGGATATCTACAGGTACCGTTTTCAAATATTCCACCTCAAAAGCTGTGTTCTAAACCGCTAAATCTGCAATAACGTCACCAGTTCTTACGATATATTAACAAAATTTGTATTTATGTAAAGTTTGAAGTAGGACCTTTGTTATTTAACAATATTTAGCTGACTAACATTTCATGCTCACTTACACAAGGTTTAATATATGTTTTAATGAGCTGTTTAACATATATATATATATATACTGGTAAACTGGTTGAAGGAAAAGTGGCTTTTCATAGGGCAAAATAAATCATATATATTATGGTGATATGACAAAGATTTTAATGTTAGGAATACTAACAATATATAAAAGACATAACTGTATGTATGGCATATATCATGTCTCACTCAATGAGCTTTTTTTGTGTATGGATTAGAATAATTCCAAGTGAATTTATATATACTGATTAATTACCAGCCATTTGATTTTAATGATCCTTTGGCATGTTTAATGAGTGTCTTTCACCTTTATTTTTACTTATTAAAATCACGAATGGTTTAAACATACTAGCGTAACATGAACCTTAATCTAGATTTTTGTGAACTGATTAACCTGGAGTTTTGCCTGGAAGAATCTTATTTTTACAAACAGGTAAACAGATAATTGATAAACTTCTACAGAGTATCATAGTACCTAGTACAATATACAAATTTTGCAAGGTAAAGTCTGTGTTTTTTTATTATAGCAAAGCCACATCGGACCATTTCCTGAGCTCACTGTGAAAATCGAACCCCTGATTTCGTTTGTTTGTTTGTTTTGGAATTTCGCACAAAGCTACTCGAGGGCTATCTGTGCTAACCGTCCCTAATTTAGCAGTGTAAGACTAGAGGGAAGGTACCTAGTCATCACCACCCACCGCCAATTCTTTGGCTACTCTTTTACCAACGAATAGTGGGATTGACCGTCACATTATAACGCCCCCACGGCTGGGAGGGCGAGCATGTTTGGCGCGACTCGGGCTCGAACCCGCGATAGATTACGAAGTGCACGCCTTAACGCGCTAGGCCATGCCAAGCCCCCCTGATTTTAGCGTTTAAATTCGTAATTTACCGCTGTACTAGCGGGAGACTAAAAGACATAGAATTATGGTGAATTGTTTAGTTAAAATGCATACAATAAAGCCATGAAATCCGCTAACAAAATAAATGAAAACTAAACTAAAATAAAAGTCTGACATTAACACTGAAAGTAAATGGAATTTTGTTTTTAACACGTTGCGGTTCAAGGCATGTATGCTCCTAGGGTTGTAAGGAATTTCAGGGAAGTAGTTGCGAGAGAAGGTGGTGGTGTAATGTTGAAAAATTCCTCTGTGTGGAGATGATATAGGAATCTAAGGAATGTGATGGAAAACTGATAGCTGAGTATATGGTAAAGATATATCAATAGTCAGATGAGTCCGTTGAACGTGCTGGGTGGCATAACTTCAAGGTGGCTGGCTGTTCGAGTGTGTGAATGTAAGCAGGGGAGTTGTATATACGCCAGGAATCCGGGGTTTCAGACAGTTTAGAAAATTCTGCGAAAAGGTTATTACATTGTTCTCTTTTTATATTATACTGTAGCAAAGTCGGTAAATCTTTGTTTGCCTGTTTTTAGCTTGCTGATTTTATTTAGGTAAGCTGGAGTGGTGTATATTGGTAAGCGGGAGGTGATTTTCATTGCTTAAGATTGCATGGGCAGTAATTTTGTGTGTAAGTGTTGTGGCATGGTAAAAGTGATAGGATTACCGTTTTCAATGATTGGTGTAATGTACATTTTATAAATTAGAATAAGTGACAGGGTGTCTTATCCTTTTGCATATCCTCCTATTTTCTTGAGTTGGTTGATTCTTTGTATGGTTTCTGTGCTTTGCATGTGCATGTTCCATGTTAATTTGTTGTTGAAAGTTATACTTACGAACATGGTGAACTTGATTTGAGAGGTATAGGACTTGAGCGTGATGTTTCTTTTGACGATTTTCATGGATATGATAGCTTGTGTTTTGAGAGGGTTTAAAAAGACACGCCCAGTGTTGCACCATGTGCCTGTAAAGAGGTTGTATTTTGTGTGCATCTAGACGGAGGCCGCTTGACGTGCTCCACAGGGCGATGTTGTTTGCATATTGAGAAGCGTGTGTGTTTGTAGGAGATGAAAAGTTTATGGCATTTACGAATATTAGGTATACCAGGGGGCTTAGAACCGAACCTTGTGGAACTCCTGCTAGTAGAAGGGCGTGGATATGTCGTTGTTCATATTCTTTCGGGAAATTCTTTAAGTCAGGAAGCTGGAAATGCAACATATTAGATGTTTGGGAATTTTGTATCAAGTTCATTTGCAATGTGGTCCTTTGTGCAAACGCTTTAAATGCTTTCTGGACATCCAAGAAACGTGGCTTCGGTAGCGTGGTTGTAAGTCTCTGGTAGACACATCAAGACATTTTTCATTTATATTTATAGTAGGACTGCACTTTGATCAAGGGTCTGATCTGTTTTGGTATTTCAGCAGAGTATCAAGGGGTTGCAAATGTGATACTATGATCGCACATCAAAGAATACCCCCAACGCAACAGTTAATTACTTGCTAAGTTGTCATACGAGGTCGAGGACATTAACATTATGGGGTGTTATCACTTGATCTGCATTGTGACCTTGGCTATACTTTTTCTTTTACGGAATTAAAATGAAACTGACATAATACAACCAGCACGGTACGAGAACATTTATAGTGCTATTTATGTAGTGATCACGTAATGCCTATGAATATATGTTTCAAAGAATTTTCTGCATACAACACAGCTAAAATGGCATATGTTTCTTGTCGTCACTGGTGAATCCACTGGTAGCTTTATCCTCGATGATCCTCTGGATGTAGTCTCATTAGGACCTTTAGGTTCCTCAGTAAATTTAGTTTATGCTGTGAAATTCATCTCCAAATTTACCCACTTGGCAATTATCTCACCAACATAGCTCCAAAGATGACAATTGTATGACGACTTTGACTTGGATTTCCTGTTCTTCTGAATTCTGCAAACCATATCATTAATTATTTTCAGCACATGCTTAACTTTGGAGTTTGTATTTTCTATGGCGGGGATTGTACAGCTATACCATACTGCCTAAATGGAATCCAGTCTTTCCAGCATTAACGTCATAGCGACTTTTCATTTTATCATTACCTGATTTAGGTCTTTCTCGGGTAAAATTACGTGTAGCATTCATAGTGTTCCTTAATCTCTATTTGTATTCTGTGTAAAACTTTTCTGAACGACTGTGCTCTAATTGTGCGTGCAGAGGATTAAATCTTATCATAAGTTCTCTATGAAATATTAATGACGAAAGTGTATTGCTGGCGACTTCATGTATTGATGCATAACAGCTCATCAATGACAGTATAAAATCTTGTTTCCACATTCTCTGATATTAATTCAGATACTGACTACTTGATTTAAAAGTCTCCACAATGACAACAGGAGGTGGATGAAAGGCTGTTGTCGTGTTTTTTAATATTAAGGATTTAGCATATTTCTGCCAACGAATTTCATTCAAAGTTCCGGGCCCGGTATGGCCAAGCGTGTTAAGGCACTCGACTCGTAATCTGAAGGTCACGGGTTCGAAGCAACTCGAGGGCTATCTGTGCTAGCCGTCCCTAATTTAGCAGTGTAAGACTACAGGGAAGGCACCTAGTCATCACCACCCACCGCCAACTCTTGGGCTACTCTTTTACCAACGAAAAGTGGGATTGACCGTGACATTATAACGCCCCCACGGCTGGGAGAGCGAGCAAGTTTGGCGCGACTCGGGCGCGAACCCGCGACCCTCAGATTACGAAGCGCACGCCTTAACGCGCTAGGCCATACTGGTATATTCCCACTGAATATTTGCTGTGAAATCTCGGGCACAGTTACTGGAATTCTTAGACTCACTTAGCCCTGGCTAATCTGTAGTTTCACACTTGCTTTATAGTGTGACATTTAATCTCAAGAGCTCTGATTTTCTGTTATTGCTCTGCTTATTTTGTTAGTAATAAACTCCTTGTTGGATATATGATGAAATCACTCATATATTTTCTGATGTTTATGTTCCTTTTTTAAAAAAACAAACAAACATTCTTCCAACTCAATTTATTCTTGGGAATCTGTTTTTAGTGATAAGATGGGCCATTTAAAGTTCTTCAAAGATTTCTGATTTGAAGTATAGCCTTTGAAGAAATGCTTGTTTCTAGCTTACATTTCAGTGTTGCTTGATTTAATTACGAAGATAAATCGCATTTTAATAATATGTCATACTGTTTTCATTTTACATTGAGGCAATTTAAAAGTTATCCAGCATTAAACACTTTTTCTACGAAACGATTACCTTGATCTTTAATTTTCTGTAAAGTTAAACAGTGAAGTTCAACTTCAAAAATACTTAAACTATTTTATTTCCATTAAAATAATCTCAATTCTGATACCGATGTTGATGTTGCAACATCGTTCTTTTACTGGTCGATTATTTTAAGTTATATAGTAAAAATAATTCAAGATACATTGCACGTAATGATAACAAATTAATTTCTTTCTTTCTTAACGTTTCACAAACTGCCTGGCCTGGCATGGCCGAGCGCGTTAAGGCGTGCACTCGTAATCTGAGGGTCGCGGGTTCGCGCCCGCGTCGCGCTAAACATGCTCGCCCTCCCAGCCGTGGGGGTGTATAATGTGACGGTCAATCCCACTATTCGTTGCTAAAAGAGTAGCCCAAGAGTTGGCGGTGGGTGGTGATAACTAGCTGCCTTCCCTCTAGTCTTACACTGCAAAATTAGGGACGGCTAGCACAGATAGCCCTCGAGTAGCTTTGTGCGAAATTCCAAAACAAACAAACAAACAAACACAAACTGCCTTAACATGGGTGCAGACCACACCAATAACGCTAACTACTCTACACTAACTTAAAGAGTAAGGTTATTTGTGCCACTTCGCGGCTAAAAAACAATAAAATACTAAATTGTTCTACCGAATAAAAACAACTTTATTACTTTGAAACAACAGAATAATCTCCAAAATTATACCGTACTTATAATCTACCCTCGAAATTACTAAAAATCTTGACATAAAATATTTTAGAACTTCTAGGTGATCTAGGCCTATCCTATTACCTTTCGATCGTAAAGTCATTACGATTCACAACTCCCTCTATTAAATAAACAAGTGATGGCTTTGTTTTGTTTGTTTTGAATTAAGCACAAAGCTACACAATGGGCTATCTGTGCTCTGCCCACCACGGCAAGTGATGGCGTTAAATATATAGCTTATAATAATACTGTTAAGAAATTAATTCAATAGAAAACTGTTAGTATATTTCAGATTAAATACTCAGTAAATTCCATACTTCCTCAAACGATACAAATAGAGAATATTGTAATTGCAGTCGATATATTACTAAAGTCACTAACTGAAATATTTAGAATTAATAAGAATATTTTGAAACAAAAGGTCGTTATTAGCATTGAAAAATGTCCGTGCATAAAGCCGATGTCATGATTGTAATGAAGACAAAATTCCATATATAAGATTTAAACAAACAGTTATTAATCTGATTAAGCTGAAATAGTTTCATTTAATCTTAATTCGAAGAATTCCAATAAAAAACATTGCTACCTTACAGAAGAATCATGAGACACCAATTGCATGTCTGAAGTAATTCTTATTATTCTTTTTTTCTAATGTTCCCCAGGCGTACAGCGGGATATTTGCGGAGTCACAATGATACCTGTGATGGAAAGAGCACAGATGTCCCATTGTGTAGCTCTGTGCTTAATTTCAAACAAACAAATTTTTAAAAAATAAATGTAGTAATACCTTGTTCTTTGAAGAGGACATACCACTGTTACCATACCACTTTTAAAGCAGCCGTTAAAATATCATTATTTAATTTTATTCACAAATGATAAATTCTACCACTATACCTCTTATTGCGTGTACCAATTTGTTCTTTCATTTTATCAATAAATGTTTCAATATATTTTATAGAAATTATGTATATATACACAATAGTTTTGACCAAGAAAGTTTAGTGAGCAGAAAGGTTAAAATAATTTATCGCTAAGTGAAAAACAACAACAACTTTTAACCCTAAAAGTAACCTGTCTTGCTTGTTTGAAGTGGTGACTCTCATTAGAAAGGTCAGAATGCTTTAGTCACTTGTATTTAATCAAATATATAGAGAATTGACAATTTTCACCGCTGTGAAAAATTACAGAAAATTTCTTTAAAATTTAGGAGCAACAAAAGCCATTAAGACAAGAAAAATATTAACATTATCATATTATTTAAAAACGTACAGACTCTCATTACTTTTACATTGTTGGACTAATTTGTAGACAATGAAAACTCAAGTCTAGGTTTATTTTGTTTGGTAGAACATACGATCAGTGTTGGAAATGGATGTATATTATTTCTAAATTAAAAACTTCCGAAAGAAATATTAACAGCATTTCCTTTTTTTTTTTCATTAATTCTAGTTATTATGGCAACAACTGCTGTTTGGTTTTGATTTACCAATATACTGGTTTAAATCTTTGAATATTTATGCCCCGTTGACATCTACTGTGTGGATTAATCTATCACTAATAAGTATAGCTAAGACAAAAACTAATAGTAGTACAACGAATACATTTTCAACAAAAAGGAAAAAAAATTCAACTTAAATAATCGTGTACAATTAATATTTAACAACAAGATTTGAAAAAAAGTGGTCTTAGATTTATCATTCTCTAAGTATAAAATTAGTTTAGTTTTCAAATCCGGTAGCACAACATAGTATGCTTGAAAAAAAACCCATCAAGTTTGCGTGTTTATTTGTTGTTGTTGTTTTTTTATAAATAAGTTCATCAGCTGTCGTTCAGTAAAACCTTTATGCTCTATTGATATACTGGAAACATAAGTAAAATAAAAAGTATTATGTTGATCACAGCTAATCTGGGTGTTTCCCACAAGCGATTCAAACCGGAAAAGACCGCGTCCTTCAGGTATTATCATCCTTGAAATATTTTAAATTTCCAGGCTACTACCAGGTGAGATTTGTTGAAAGACATCTGGCGGTTATTAAAAGTTATAAAAACTTTACTTGTGATCGTTGACTTTTAAACCTTAGAATTAAAATTCATTATAGGGTTTTAATGTCATCACAAAGAATAATATTTTTAAGTATTATAAATTGGTCTTTGTATTACTGCTTAACATGTATAAGTGCAAAGCTCTTTAAAGAAAAAAGAAACATCTTGCTAAGAGCCTTGTGTAAAAATTAAAAGAACAAGAAATATAGCACAAGTAAAGGGTAAAGAGAGTAAAGCCGAATCATCTTCATTCGCTCTTAAGGCATTACGAGCATCAGTCTTAAAGTTAAAGCCCCTTTCAATAGTAAGGTAATAGTGTTGTTTCTAATAATGGTCTCACTGCTGTTAGAGTTTCACTTCTTACCTTCTGATTAGTTTATTTTATAAGTGAAAATTATAAAAAAAAAACTTGTTGTGAGCACTAATTAATTTCCAACAACAATTAAAGTGCTGCTCACCGCGAGGGTGGGAAGATGAGCTCAATCAAATATGGTTAGAAATTGAGTTATAAACTGATTTTCAATGCTGCTATATCTCTTTCTGTTACTGACATGACGAACAAGTTTTAAACACGTAATTTCGTATTGATTAGCCAGCCCAAAGTGGATCGACGTTGAACTAATTTGAATGTTGATACATCTGATTTATGGATAAAAAGCGATTTAGAAAAGTAATTTTTCACCCACGAAATACAAACAGTAAATTATTTATGAAATTAAGTATTATAGCTTAGTATTTAACTTAATAATTCACTCAACCATATTATATTGCAAGTGTTTT
The DNA here is from genome assembly GCA_011833715.1 of Carcinoscorpius rotundicauda. Lineage (NCBI taxonomy): Eukaryota > Metazoa > Arthropoda > Merostomata > Xiphosura > Limulidae > Carcinoscorpius > Carcinoscorpius rotundicauda. The sequence continues at coordinate 24,523,944 of CM022405.1, read as the reverse complement.
ACTTGTAAAATGTGGTACTAACTAGACATCATAAGAATTATTCAAATATATGTTGAACGTAACCGTAAATGTACAGCCGGCATGGCCATGTGCTTAAGTCACTCGACTCGTAATCCGAGGGATTCGAGTTTGAATCCCCGTTACGCCAAACATGCTTGCCCTTTCAGTCGTGGGGGCATTATAATATGACAGTCAATCCTACTATTCGTTGGTAAAAGAGTAGCCCAAGAGTTGGCGGTGGGTGGTGATAACTAGCTGTCTCCCTTCTAGTCTTACACTGCTAAATTAGTGACGGCTAGCCCTCGTGTAGCTTTGTGCGAAATTCAGAACAAACCAAACTCTAAATGTGGTATCGAACTCAATCATTATTTCTCAGTTTAAACATTCTTCGTAAAAATGTAGTAATGAATCTCGTTAGACTTACTCAGCTATATAATGGCAAGTATTCTAATTCGTCGTCATTGGAATTAATCAGCTATATGATGATACGGTATTAAAGTTGTAGGTGTAAACGTTTGAACTGCTAACCAGAGTGAAGGCAGGCAACTAGCAGTACTTACCACCACAAGTTTTACATTTATTTGAAAAGAATAATCTGACTGATTGTTATTTCTATAATGCGTTCACAGCTAAAATGGCAAATAGTGTTCAACAGAATCACGTCTCAGATGCCAGACTGTACGATACGCAGCGGGACGTGGTGACTACTAGGCACATCTCCACTATATTGATATTTAAATAGAAACACGAAGTTATTATCACGTTTGAAATAGAGATGAACGTAAAACTTCTGGAATAATTTTTAAATGAATATTTATTACAACCACATTATAACACACACGAATTCGCAATTAAAGAGTAAATTATTTGCTTATGTAATACTGACTTAATTAAATACAGAAAACGTGTAAAATCGGTTTTTCGCTACAGTTTTTTTTTTTAAACGAAGCCACATTTGGATATCTGCTATGTTTACCGCAGGGAAAAGAACGCCGAATTGTAGTTTTTAAGTTCACAAACTTACCGCTAACTTATTGGGGGACTCAACATAATGGCGCAGATAGCCTCGTTGCTTTGTGCCATAAAACACTAAATCAATCAATCAAATCAAAGTCTCAACATAATAGTAGTATGTGTTTTAATCCATTGGAAACCTTAAAGAGTGTCATGAAAGTTAACGTTTTACTTAACTTATTTAACTTGTAACGGATTTATTGTTGTATGTTTATTTTAACACCAACATGTGTTTCAGTATGATGCATGTGACGTGTATTGCGCAAGTCCCATTTGTTCTCTAAATTTGTAGAACATTCTCAAGAGTAAGAATCAGCAGTATTTGGTCTACGAAAACGTTAGTGTGTTTTCGAAGATTGTTGAAAGCTCGAGATCCTTGCATAATTAGTATATAAAGCCGACGTGCCAAGAGGCACTTATTATTATTGTTGGTCAGTTACAGTCAGTGTCCTCTAAGCCCTGGAAGTTATAATTCTGATATACGCTTAATAATCGAAAAACTACAGAATTCGATCAGGAACATTTATAGATTTCATATATTACGAGCTTCAGTGAATTAGCTTGAAACGTTAGTATTTCTACGAGGACATTAAATGTTTTCCTTGCTAGAAAGTCATTTTATAAGTGGTGTGAGGCAAACCGACTAATCAGTTTAAATAAGATGTAACTGTATCAGCTCAGAATTAATTTTGCTCGTCGTAGACCTGGGTCGTCGATAAAATATTTGGTTCTAAACCAAATGGAAGATTCAATATAGTTTGTAAGTTTGTAAAACTCTTGTATATGAACCAATATTTGTAATAACAATTTATAAAGACCGTTATTATCAATTGTATTATTATTCGTATATTAAAATATATTTATGCTAAGAAAGAAAATTGCATGTGTCAATCTTATTGGCAAATATCATAAATCTGATACATTGTAACATCTAATTAACTTTTAAATTCAAACCCGAAATTCCTGTTATTTGAAATCGTAGTAGATAACAAACTTTGTAAGGATCAAACGATATATTGCTGAAAACATTAGTTTATATCCTGCTTTTGTACAGTGTATATTTAGTTTATTGTCTGTCGTATTGGTAACGTCGTTATAGACGCCATTTTGCTGTTGGAGTGCAGACATTTTGTTTTTGGCCCGGCATGGCCAGGTGGGTAAAGGCGTTCGACTCGTAATCTGAGGGATGCGGGTTCGAATCCCGGTAACACCAAACATGCTCGCCCCTTACAGCCGTGGGGGTGTTATAATATGACAGTCAATCCCACTATTCGTTGGTAAAAGAGCAGCCCAAGAGTTGGCGGTGGGTGGTGATGACTAGCTGCCTTCTCTCTAGTCTTACACTATAAAAGTAAGAATGACTAGCGCAGATAGCCCTCGAGTAGCTTTGCGCGAAATAAAAAATTGTTTTTCGGAGTTTAAAGACTCTAAGAAGTTATAGTAAACGTTACCGTCAGTTCTTAAAACAATTCTTTATCTAATAATTTACGGACTGATAATGCACTCTAGAAATTTAGTAGTAAAGTTTAATTTTCTCACAAAGGACACCGAAGAGAATCAATTTAAGAACCTACGAGTTAGAGTAAAGAATGTAATAATATGCCAACCACAATATATCTGCTTTATTAAATGCTGAACAGACCTTTCGCCTAATACAGTTCAAAATGGGAAACTATAACTTTTATTAATTTTATACATCACAATAAGGTTTTATGATTTATTAATACCAAATTATTTATTTCTTTAAAAACAAATAGTTTATAAGCATTATTTATTTATTTACCTAAAACGGCACTGGAGGTCGCCCGGATGGTCACCTGTTTACACCATTCGCACAATAGTCTTTCAGTCACTCAGTAGATTCTGAAATGACATCACATGAGGAACATTTAACGTTGCGGTGTGTACTTCCATGATGTTAGTAAAACGTGCGCATGACATGAATCATGAGAAACATTTGCACTATGCAGGCTACAACATAGCATGGCATGTGTACTTCAAATGCGAAAATTAAAAATATTTAATTTTAATTTTGGTTTTATTTATTCTTGAATAAGAATACGTTCGGGGACTGTGAGGAAGTACTTCTAGTTTATTTTTCTTGAAGTAATTACGTACCTAAAGTTTAAACTAAAAATAAGTGAAAAGGTCACACGCAAAGATTCATAATAAAAAGGTATAAAAGGAAAAGTGGTCGGTAATCACGGACGACGAAACTCTACCTGTATACACAGTGTTAACGTACACAACGGGACTCCACAACCGGGGGAAGCAGAGACACTGTTATAGTGTTTAGCGTTCAAATAAATAAATAGAATAATGAATAACTGAAATGTTTCAAGTCTTTAAATATAAACAACTTTGATCAGAAGCTTGGATTTTTTAATCAGATAAGATCGACGATTCAACACAACAAAATGCCAAATATTGAATTCGAAACAATGCTAGTGATTTGTGTGTTTGTTGTACACAAATAACTTATTGTTTGTAACCTGTTGATTTAAAGATAAAACGTAATAAAACGATGTTTAGTAACAGGTGGCTTTGTTTCACCATTTTACGAAATAAAAGGATGAGAAACTCATCTGTATTTTCAAATCTGTTATACACATTTTATTTATTATATTTATGTACAAACATCTTTGGGTCAGGATAGGTTTACCTGATTAGAAAATGCGGGCCTGGCATGGCCGAGCGCGTTAAGGCGTGCACTCGTAATCCGAGGGTCGCGGGTTCGCGCCCGAGTCGCGCTAAAACATGCTCGCCCTCCCAGCCGTGGGGGTGTATAATGTTACGGTCAATCCCACTATTCGTTTGTAAAAGAGTAGCCCAAGAGTTGGCGGTGGGTGGTGATGACTAGCTGCCTTCCCTCTAGTCTTACACTGCTAAATTAGGGACGGCTAGCACAGATAGCCCTCGAGTAGCTTTGTGCGAAATTCCAAAAACAAACAAACAAACAAAGAAAATGCGAGTTACGTAACTGCTGTTACCAAACCCATGAGTTCAGTGTGGATATGCCGCAAGACCACAAACCCACGTGCGTGGCATGCGTGCTGAAATATGTTGGAACCGGTTGTTCTTACTAAGCGATAAAATGTTTATGCTCTGAACGGCTGTTTGGCAAGCTTGTGTTTAAGGTTTCTTCTTGAGTAAGGCGGAGTTTTCCCACACTCTGGCGCGTTCCACCGCTTGCTGATAAAAAAGTATGGCACGTGCACTGCAGCAGCCGCGGCAGATGTCTAGCTGAGCGCTTTGATTTACAAGTTGAGGGGTAATGCTACCTTATCGGTAAGATGGAAGGAAAAAAGGAGGGGGGTTAAAACGTGCACCGGAATGTTCCACGACGAGTCAGCAATCACGTGCCACGAGTTGTTACAATAACACCTATCTGCAAATAAGCGTGTTTGCGCTCGGATTGGTCCAGAGCAGCGTGGGAAAGTGTCGCCCCTTCGTATCTCATGCTTTTCGCTACTGCATGCTCCATTGACCCCTACAAGTAATAAAACCTAAATTCCATGGTACTGTCGTACAGTTTCTTTTGCCACGCGCATGTGTACAGGTCTGCTTAAGCACGTTGTTGTACTCAATTGCTAGATATCGTCTGTTTTTCTTGGGTAGTGAGCTATCTAGCTACTGTGAGCTGCTTTGGTAAACATATATATATATATTCAACAAGTCTTAACTCTAATCAGAATTTCCATGAAGACGATGCCTTCAGAAAAATCGCCAATGAAAACCGTCGGTAACCGTAGAGTAAGTAATAAAGTGATTTGAATTTTATGTACGTAATTAACTTATTTTTTGACATATTATTTACTATCGAAAAGTTATATTTTTAATATCCTCTAAAACATACAATATTACTTCATTGTTAGGAGGGTAGACGTTTTATTATAGATGGTTACATTCTTTTTAAGAGTCTGTAATTTTACCTGTTGCTCATAATTAATGTTCTTGTAGATTTGTAGCAAGTTTCTGTGGAAGACACCACATAATTCTTAATATTAACTGTTCTATAGATTCGATCTTTATCTGTTAAAGTATGTTCTGTTGGTATAGTTCTTACAAAAGTTTATATTATTATCATTTTTACAGAGCACTAAACCAATTATGGAAAGGAAGCGACGTGAACGTATCAATAACAGCCTTGGGGAACTGAAAAACTTAATTCTAGATTCTCTGAAAAAAGATGTAAGAATTGTTAAATTTATATTTGTTGTAAATTGTTTATCCATTTTTAACCTTTTTTTATTTTAATCCAAATAAATATATAGCTTGTGTTTAAACTTGACACTTACCCCTAACATTACGGCTAAATTTATAATATAAAAATTCTAAACATCCGTGTTGTTATTGTAATTTTCATTAGTACCTCAGTAATTGCGTTAATACGAGTCGTTGACATTTATTTCCCAGCTTTAACTTGTTCGTGCGGTAACTGATGTCGTACGTAGGTCGTGCGAGAAACCTCGCGCACGTGGTGCTACGTAACTGTTATAGCCACATTTGTGTGTCGTGTATAAATAAATGCATCATGTGTAGGTGGGGTGTAAGAATGCTTGGTATAGAAATTTCTTGTCACTAGTTACGAGACACAGGTAACGTTATTGCTACTAGACAAACATCGTACTATTTAAAAAAATAAAAATAAAATAATCGGGAGTGATATTTGTACAATTTGCATTAGTATAATATATCTAATGTAAGTCTGTGTTGTTGTTTTAAAGTCAAATGTTTGATTTTCGAATTGAGTTACTTATCACTCATTCAATTTATAGAACGCTCGTCACTCGAAGTTAGAAAAGGCAGATATTTTGGAGATGACTGTTGGACATCTACAAAACATGCAACTGAAACAACGGGAAAGACGAGCTGCTTCATCTTTGGCAACCTTCCGATCTGGATTTAACGAGTGTGCACGTGAGGTCGGTCGTTTCCTGGGCACAGTGGACGGAGTTGACTCCTCTTTGCGCCATCATGTCTTAAACCACTTAACTGATTGTTTGTCTGGCTTGAATGAGACTTGCTCGTCTAGTAGGACTAACAAAGTATCATCCACGAGTCCTGTTCACGTGCATGTTCCCACAGTCTCCACCCCTTCTACTACTGTGAACAACAACGACTTCGTGAGTGACATACGCCTAGTCCCAACTTTTCTTCCTACGAGAGAAATTGTATTCCTTCTCCCGGGAGACGACTTGAACAATCGGTTACACCAGAACTTTCTGCCCAAATACTCTTCAACCGATTTCTCTGTCATGTCCAATCCAGTTAGTGTTTTGGGTTCATCAGGTATTTTAAGCCCTGCTGCAAGTGATCGATCAGAGTCCAGTCCTAGTCCAGTAGCCTACTCTTCCAACAAGACTAAAATGGTGCCAGTCTTTGAACCAATTTCTCCTGTTCCTTCCTGCCACTTAGATAAATCGAAGTCTGAGTGTGTGTGGAGGCCTTGGTAATATTGATCTCCGTCAAAGAATTAATATAATAAGTCTTAACAATACCAGTCAGTGCTATGTAAATATTAGTTATGTGATATTTAGGTTAAATTCTCAACTTTTTCTTCAAGTGTGGTAAATGCCTGTGATAAGACTTTTTGTCAAGAACTGTACATCGAATACCCGGTGCCACATTATTTATTTTTCCATTAAGTTTATGTATTTTGTACAGCATCAATTATTTCTCTTAAATTTGGAACGATTAGTACCTGAGAATAAAAGTCTCATCTAAAGTTCAGTATTGTGTTGTGTGTTCGTCGTAGTTATATTACTTAACCATAAAATTGCAAATTGCTCTCTGTTGGCCTTTATAAACTATTTTATTCTAAACGTTTTATGCAAAAAGTGTTTGAGACCCTACGGCTTTGTTGGTTAGAATACATTTAATAACGTGAGTTGCATAAAAAAAAAACAAAAAAAAAACGACTCAGCATGGCCAGGTGGTTAAGATACTCGACTCGTAATCTAAGGATCGCGCGTTTGAATCCCTGTCACACCAAACATGCTTGCCTTTTCATCTATGGCAGCGGTATAATGTGACGGTCAATCTCACTATTCGTTGGTAAAAGAGTAGCCCAACAGTTGGCGATAGGTGGTGGTGACTAGCTACCTTTTTTTTCTAATTTTACACTGCTTAATTATAGACGGCTAGCGCAGATAGCCCTCGTTTAGGTTTGTACGAAATCCAAAACAAACTTCCACCTGTAAAAGTGCTGTGTTGTATAGCAATATTTGAATTTGCAAGACGCTAATTGATGTACGTTTCCGGTTATATTGGATTTGACAGTGTATGACACTAGTAAAACAATTAAGCATGGTGTTTGTATGTCTTGCATGGGATGGTAACGTAAAAATATTTCATAACTCCATAACAGTGATTCAAGCTGTACTTTAGTTTTTACATAAATAAGTGGTAACTATTTCAAACATTATTAAAGATAAATAATTACTTTGAAAATTTATATTAATTGATCAAAACAAGCTATGTACGTAAGGCGAAACTAAAACCAACAGCCTGGCCATAAGTATAAATAATCAGATATACTTTTCTTAACGTCCTTGGTTATTAAGATAAGAATATATAGCTTGATGAGTTGGATATTCTTGGTGATAACAGTATCTTCGTCCGTAATCCCAATAATATTTTACAAAATTCAGCCGTTTTGGGAGATGCAGGTTAGTCCGAAATACATATATTAAGCTGAAAAAGGCAAAAAACAAACAAGCAACAAACCCTGAAGTATAAAAGAAAATAACAGAATAAATAAATAAATGACAGGATACTTTTTACTTTGAGAACACAAAACGTATTGTTAGATGGAGGTACTGCACTAGAATTATTTTCCTTCGAAAACAATAACCTTATTTTATATACAATATGCACTTTTTCCATTTTCCTTTACATGTCTTTTGACCAATAAAATCTCGTTAAGCCAATCGACAGTGACAACCCGTTAATATTTAAATTGTCGTGTTAGTAGCAGTGATTTACCAACCAAAACCGATTCTTGCAATAAACTATCTTGTAACACTAAATTTGTTATTTTGTCTTCTTTAATTCGACCGTTTTGACCTAAAACGTCTTTAAGAGCATTTGACTAAAACATGTAACTAGCATTAACATGTTTTTACACTCCGATAAGTACCACAAAAGTTACATAATGAACGGAAACTTGCATTTATGAATAAACAAAATAAAAGATAAGAAAATTGTAAAAAAACCTGAATCGCAATTAAAATATAATTATGTAAAGGTAATACAACATGCTATATATATTGCTACGTATGTTAGTAAAATTCTTTTAAGATATTTTAATAATACATATGAACATGCACAGGCCGAACTCCACGTGCGATGAAGGTAATATAATAAAAACAAAGATTTAGAGTAAACAACAGATCAGAAAATTATAGTTGGATACTGGTCTGATAAAAACCTCATGAAATAGGAATCATAATTGGTTACGGAATGAGAAAAGAACTGCTTATGAATAAGAGTGAGAAAATATGTTTTTCTTGTGCATGTTTTTAATTCTAAGATCCCATAAATGAGAGCAAGTGAGGAAGGAATATGATATACATATTACATCTGTCATATTCAGTGTAGACGAGGCTTTTCGTCCAATAACGTATTTATCAGACCAGCTGAGAGATGAAAAACATAAAGGTAATTCAAGCGTTGTATAAATAATGTCAGTTTTAATGTGGGAATAAGATGATTATCAGATCTGAAAACAAATCGGAAACTAGTTTATAAATTCCAGATGAATGTTGACGAAATAAAGTAGAAATTACTGTTCGTCATGAATTAACGTGATATAAGTTGGTAACTTCTAATAGAAACAGGAATTTCCGCTATAATAATTAAAATAAAAGTCTTCATTTTCCCACAGGAGGAAACAGTATTTGTAACAATAGATCTCGCGGGACATTACCAAACATACCTCCTATAGTTCTTGTTAGGTTTGATATTACTAATCCGAATGTGAAAGGTTCGGATCCCCGACACACCAAACATGCTCGCCCTTCCAGCCGTGGGGGCGTTATAATGTTACGGTCAATCCCACTATTTGTTGGTAAAAGAGTAGCTCAAGAGTTGGCGATGGGTGATGATGACTAGATGCCTTTCCTCTAGTCTTACACTGCTGAATTAGGGACGGCTAGCACAGATTGCCTTCGTGTAGCTTTGCGCGAAATTCAGAATACTGTAAACCAAATAATCGAATGTGGAAAGGCATTGACAATAACAGGTAGATTGCGAGCAAGTCAAACACAACAACGAACAAACAAGCAGGAATGTCAAATGAAAGATTAGGCTTAATAGACAAGAAGTCTGCTAGGAAAATACAAATCAGACAGGCAAGAACAATAATCTGAAAACTCCTTTGATGTCATACGTGTTTTTTCCATCAGATGATTTTGTACAACTCTAAATAACTGTTAATTTTTGTAACTTCAACTGTTGCAGGAATTTTGGTTTTCCAAAACACAAAACTAATATTTATAAACGTTATTTTAAAAAGTGCACACATCTTACACAATTTTTTTCTTACGTGTGGAACTATTTAGCGTTGTAGGTGCAATTCAGTGAAGCGTTAAATGAAACTTTTTTGTTAATAATAGTTCTTTATGCCAAGAATAGAAACCTTGTGACATAAATTCAGAAAATATAACATTAGCATAATGATTAAACCAAGCTATTCATTTTAATGTGAAATATTCCAAAGTGTTTTATATTTAATATATAGTTAAAAATTATAAGGTGAGTGTTTTCTTGCAGCAAAGTCACCGAGACGAATCGAAACCCTGGTTTTAGCGTTATAAATCCGTAGACTCACCGCTGTACCTGCGCGGGTCAAAGTTATAAAGAAACAATATAATTGTTTTGCTGTTTTAAAATACGAGATATCTTTTTTTTTCATTTCTGAATTTCTAAAATTTAACATGCATGCTCAATAACAAAAGCATATAAGTAAATAATTAAACAAAATTCACATGGATTGTTGTTTCGAATTAAGCACAAAGCTACACAATGAGCTATCTGTGCTCTGCCCACCACAGGTATCGAAACCCGGATTTTAGCGTGTAAGTCCGCAGACATATCGCTGAGCCACTGGGGGGCTAATTCACATGGAATCATTTGGCTTAGAACATAGATCATTTTTGCGCCATCTAGTAAGAATGTTTGTAACTAAAGTATATTGACATCGCAACGATATTCAGTTTATCAGGTATTTATAAAAAAAAGTAATGTTTGGAACACCGAGTCAGAGAAGTAGAAGAAAAATATAAGAAACTACTTCACAGTGATAGACAAAATGTTTCAAGACAGCGTTAACGATAAACTAGTTTTACAAGTTGAATAAATAAGTCTGAATAGTCACAAAATATTACTGATTAATAAGTCTGAATAGTCACAAAATATTACTGATAAATAAGTCTGAATAGTCACAAAATATTACTGATAAAATAGTTTGAATAGTCACAAAATATTACTGATTAATAAGTCTGAATAGTCACAAAATATTACTGATAAATAAGTCTGAATAGTCACAAAATATTACTGATAAAAAAGTTTGAATAGTCACAAAATATTACTGATTAATAAGTCTGAATAGTCACAAAATATTACTGATAAATAAGTCTGAATAGTCACAAAATATTACTGATTAATAAGTCTGAATAGTCACAAAATATTACTGATAAATAAGTCTGAATAGTTGAAAAATATTACTGATAAATAAGTCTGAATAGTCACAAAATATTTCTGATAAATAAGTCTGAATTGTCACAAAATATTACTGAAAAATAAGTCTGAATACTCACAAATTATTACTGATATCATCACATTAATAGAGGTACAAAATAAGACATTTGAGTATTTAAACTGTGAAAAAATATCGTTTCTAGAAAAAATATTCAGTTGAAATCGAGAAAAAGGTATTGCCATAAAATACCACCAAATTAATACGTAAAATACGCGCTGAATGGAATCTGTCTGACTACAACATTTGTTCATTTTGCGTTATATAATCAGAAAAACTAATTTATAAAGGACAGTTCGTATCATGCTATATCGATTTAAATGAAGTTGGATTTCATTTCTAAGCAGCTGGTTGGCTGGAGTTAAGTCCAAAACTACACAATTAACTATTTGTGCTCTGCCCATCATTGGTATCGAAATCCGGTTTGCTAACGGCGTAAGTCTGCAGACATAGCGCTATGCTACTGGATTATTTTGTATAACATTTACTCTATTAACTTTATAAATATGTATATTTGGAAAGGAACAAATATTTAGGTGAAATGCACGAATACATATACTTCAGCATATGTTTACAGGCGTATTCTGATGAAGCCGCCGAATTTTGAGCTTCATATCTCTGAAACAGTTGGGTTGCATAGTTTGTACCATGGATTTTTGGATCCATGCTTCATTCCGCTTACCGCAAGGTACAGATACTAAAGTAGTGCTTATACTGCCATAAATAGTAAAAAGGAACTCAGAAGAAGTAGTGCAATAAATTAAATATATGATAATATAATTTTTTTTATAAGGAATAAATATATATATTTTTAAATAAGATGTTAATGGTAGATCAGTGTTAAATTTCCTGACTTAAATCTTTGAAATTAAGGGTTTGATTTCCCGCGATGACTAGATCGCAGGTTGCCCCTTGTGTAGCTTTGCGAGCATAAAGAAAAATAGCAACATATAATTTAAGTTTTTGCTTTAGTCTTTGAAAAAGAAAAAAGTTAGTTAAACAATTTATATCAAATCAAATGTAAATTTAAAATGTGATGAACTATATCGATAAGATGTGTTTTTTTGTTAGTAAAACATTAGCTTAAAAATCATTTACAAATACGCTAAAGCTTGGGTAATTAAATGCAATTATCGAACAATAAATAACTAATTTTGTCGTTGGTAATAAATATAGTTCAAGAGTTGTCATCCTCCCATTTAATATCGCTAAATATATATATATATTAAAAAGTTTCGTTAAAAGCAAATCAATAACTAGTTAAGATATTCACCGCTAGATGGCAAAATTAGAGTGTTCTTGGCAGATCGACGATTGTGGTGATTCTATTTACTCGAGGACACAATAACTTTTTAAATGTTAAAACATTTTGTTTATTTTTTAAGGAATATTATAAGCAATTGCAAAATTATGGCTATAACTTACCAGTGTTATAAGAATCTGCTGCAAGTCAGACTTTCTGATATTTAAGTAAATGGGTTGTCCACCGTAATAACACTTTAGCTTAATCGATTCAAACTGGTATTATTAGTTTTGTATACATATTATTGGCACTTTTCATTTAAGTATTTTTCTTAGCTTTATAAGCATAAAATCTGTAACAACCTACAAAACTGCATTTACGTTTCTTATGACCATTTTTGTATAATGATTTAGACAATTTATATACACGTACACAATGTTCGTTTTAAAATATACCGCTTAAATGCTTATTTCAATATCTTACTAATATGTTAATATATGGGATACAAATAAAATAGTGAATTGTAGTTAATTAATGAGTGTTATTTATTTGTTTGATATTCTACGACAAAGATTTGATAAAGTGCTGTTAAACCAATTACAAATGAAAAATGCACACAGACTTACGAAATAGAGTCGTCCTTCACATGTTTGGTGTCTCGACGTCAGAAATTGTTGAAAGGAGCTAACTAGAGCAGTTTCAATTGGGTAAAATAGCTCATAAATGTCCAATAAAACTCGATCTTAAATGAAGAAACATGTCAGAAATAGTTCGAATTTGGTTCCCATTTCAACTTTTAGTGTAAACGTGAAGTTGATCAAATGAAAGTGACGTTTAATGCTTTGCGTGGAACGGGCATATTTACTTATATCCAGTAGATCCATATGGCGAATAATAAATAAATATGCTATTATGATTATCATGTAATGAGTAGAAGGGCTTGCGAAACTAATGTCTATGATCGTTTGTTTGTTTTGTATTTAAACACAAAGTTACACAAAGGGCTATATGTGCTCTGCCCATATAGCGGTTTCTAGCAGCATAAGTTTGAATTTCTATGAAGTTTGGTGAAACATCTTATGTAGACCCACAAATGATCGATTATAAATAGATAAGCAATTGGATGATCAGTTCAATTTTGGCAGACATTTCAACGTTTAGTGTATACTCGTTTGACGCGACATTGAAAATGCATTTTTTATAGAAACGATAAAAAAATAACACTGATTTGAAGCATATAATATCGCTGCTCCATCTCTAACCAGTGACCAGTGGTCTGATATAACAGCGCATTTTCAAATTTTAAAGTGAATCACAGCATTCAAAGTGTTTTTAATCGTTTAAGAATCATGGTTAAACTTCATGTGAAGAGCCATAGTACATCTTAGCAGTTCGTTCTCAAATGGCTCTGATATCTACATGCGTCTTAAACGAAATGTGGAACTATATCTATGTTTATTCAGATACTCGAAGAAGACATCCTATTATTTTTGACACAAGCATACAACTGCTATTTAGCAATTTGGGCTCATCGGAGTCATAGGGTACAGGTTTCAAGATCTAATAACATGTTTTAAGTTACAATTTAACGCTGTGCCTTGTTAACATTTTCTTCACAAGGAGCTCATGTATACGGTGAAATGTATTTTGCTTGAAGCAAGGCACGAAACGGCTCGTCTGCAATGGCGTCGAGAACAATCCAGTGAACCAACAACATGTAGATCAATATTCCTTTTACAGTTAGATAACAAAAGGATAACATTTGAAAGAATCTGGAACCAGCGTCACTCCATTTCACACAGAAAAATGACATACTGGCGATGATGAAAGTCTGTTATAAGCAGGTATAAGAATTGGTAAACGCACGCACCTTAACATTTAGAAAAATAATGTCATTAACTGTGTGTTTGTGTTTTTTCTTACAGCAAAGCTACATCGCGCTATCTGCTCAGCCCACCGAGGGGAATCGAACCCTTGATTTTAGCGTTGTAAATCCGGAGACATACCGCTGTACTAGCGGGAGGCGTGTTATTAACGATACATATGTAAAAAGAACACATCCTACAACTGTTCGTGCTACCATAAGCTGAAACATGCAATTAATCGAAAGTTCAGCATAATGGATTGTAACATATACCAATTCAGCATAATGGATTGTAACATCTACCAATTTGGTCCACGAATTTCGTGAAGATTGGTATACTGGAGAAGCTATCACACTTACTGAACTTTTATCTCACCGAGCATGTTTGGAGACAATACTCCAAACACCATAAAGATGCTCCGAAAATATACTTTTTATAGGAGTAATTGATGATGACACTGATTTTTATCAAATACTATACATTTGAAACCACATCTACTAAATCCTCATTTAATACCGTAGACTGAATGACCAATCATTTACATTTGATGTCATAACACTGATAATAAGTTTTGTCTGTTTAAATATTCGAACCTATATAAAACGAAGGTGTTATGTAACGCTTGATTTCTCTTTTTTTTCTCAAAATAGGAAGTCATAAGATAAAAAATGCATTTATCCAGAGAAAATAGTTCAATTACTGTCTGTTTATTGTGATTTAAGTGACAGGTGTAAAAAGGAGCTGTTAAACATTTAAGTATAGTAAGTGATTGTATAATAAGCCGAAAATGAAGACGCAGTGTAGGATAACCTAGCCTACAGCCAAGTTTGTAGAATTTATCATGAAAGTAAAAACAACTTAAGTCGTTTCTGAATTAAAATATTTTCTATTGCATCATCAACGTTTTTAATGAAAAAAATCCGTTTGGTCAAGTTGGACTATAAATTAAGAAATCAACAAATATTTTTCCAGTTCTGTTCTTTATACACGCCATTTTATACTTTCAATACATAGACTAATAACAATATTAGAGTATATTTTTATTAGTACTCGACATGAAATTAGAGCCATTGTTGGAACATAATGTTACCAAAAGGCACTGGATTTTCTATGTATTAGAAGTTGTTAAACTGCTTTTTGCTAGTAATTACTCTATGAATACGTCATGAATTCATTACATATATGATATTAATTTTGATTGGCTCACAAAGAAATTTATCAACGCTTAACTATCTTGAATGTACTTTTCTTACTCTTTCTTCATCAAGCCTGACTTCGCAAAATGTATTTGTTTAAGTTAGATGTGAAATGTGAGGTTAGAGTAGGTAAGGGGTGGTAGTACTTGCCCCCTCATTACTGACTGTAATTACATTAAGGGCTGTAATATAGTAATATTATATACTAGCGTAAAATTGCAATTTACACTTACCTTTAAGCTGTTTTTGGCAAAACAGTTCATTATTCAGTTGTTAATATGTATATAAATATATTTTCTAAAGTATACATCAAGATAAACTTATATAACTGACTACAGATTTTATTCTCAAAATGAATAAACACACTGGGACATAGCTATGTCCGATCATGATGTATTATCGTTCATCAGAACAAAATGATACAAGTATTTCATGGCATAATCACAATTGTTATGATAAACCTCGACGTTATAATCCACCTAGAGTCAGATTGCTAGCTTTTCACTTAATTATGTTTTTTGTGTGTGTTTTTTCATAGCAAAGCCACATTGGGCTATCTGCTAAGTTCACCGAGGGGAATCAAATCCCTGGTCTTACGCTGTAAATCCGAAGATTTACTGATGTACCAGTGGGGGACAATTATGTCTTGAGGTACAATTATTTTGAAAATAGCAGTAATTAAAACATTCAAAGCACTTTTTTTGCACATAAAAGTAAATTAGACTAACACGAAGCTTAAGTTAACCACCCTGTAGGGGCCAAGGGCTAGAAACAGCCATCTGAATTTATCACATGACAACCAATTGTATCCTGAAATTCTTCTCCCGGAATTGCACACTAAAAGTGTAATAGCGATGTTTTTATCATCCAGTTTTCACATTTTACATCCATGGCTTGCTTATTGTACACGAGAAACTATAAATGCCTTTTTCTTATCTAGTTCTTGGTATAGTTACTTGGTGATATAAAAGTAATGGTTTCCGACACATTCTTAACCCTCGCTCCTCTTAATCTTTTGTTGTTAATGTGTTTTTTTTACTTTCAAAAACGTGTCAGTAATTACAACACTGCCTGCTCAGAGTGATTATAAAAAAATCCCCATACTTCATCATTACATAAAAAAAATTGTATTAGAGAAACTGAATTTTACTTCTCATGCCCCAAGGAGGGTAAGTTTGTTTCAAAGCTGTGTTATCTATCACCTAAATCACTTTTCTTGAAAAACCGACATTGCTTATATTTCTCTTTTCTGACAATACTAGATAAATTATTTGAATAAAATCCACGCTGTGATGATCGATTAACTCTATCAATAACAGATAATTAGAAATTAAAACTTATATTGAAGTAATTTTAAGATGTTTCAAGAGTAGATGTCTGGTATGTGTTGCTGTGAAAAGCTGTTAATAAATTCTGTCCTTAAGTACCAATACAAATTTCAATGCAAAATTATACTCGTCTATGAATGAAATTGTGTATGATTTGCATCATACTTCGTATGTTTTTCCGAATTTATTAAGTGTCAAAGAGTATAATGTATTGTAATAACGCCTATAGAAATGTAACTTTCTTAATTGTAATAAAACTGCATTTATTTACATTTTCCGCCCTAAACCAGTTGCTCTTGAATATGAGCTGAATAAAACTAAAGTCAAAAGGGAGACGTAAACTAATTAATGTGAATTTTACAGTGTAAGTTTTGTACATTTGACAGGCGTGTGGGGTTAAATCAATGCCCTTTAATAAGTCACTTCTTACAAATTAATAAATAAATCCTTTAAATAATAACAATGCTATGTACGTTTAAAACAGAGGTAAAAGATAAGCATTAACTCTTTTAACAAATGGACATATCTTTGATATTTTTCAGAATTAATAACAAATTAACGCTTTTAACGAATAGATCTGTGTTTAGTAAGCAGAAAACGTAAATCCTGATGCTTTCAATGAAAAGGACTTAATTGCCTTTATCAGAAGTAAAGGCCTTTTGCTCCTGATTGAATGCTCAGTCGTTGAAAACATTAGGAATTTTAGCCTTATGTGGGGTTTATTAACATTTAAACTTCTAAACGCCTGTTTTAACTCAAATGGGCCAACAAAAAGCATTATTAAAGCTAAGCATACTCGTATTAACAGACTTGACAATGGTTCAGTAGTTCAGGCAGGAAATATTAATTATATCTTATTCAAATTGATAGATGTATATTATTAATATTTAAATTAAAAAGTTAAAACTCCAATATGCTCTTCCTTTTTGTTTGGTGACATTACGAGATCCTTTTGGTTTACCCTAAAGCTATTTTTCTAATATCTCACATTTCATAACGTTAAAAATTATGTTCCATTCCTACTTACTCCATATTAGTTACCTTTTAACGAAGGACGTTCTAAACAAGAAACAGAAAGAAATAAGTAAACAAATACATCGACAGTAACATTAGCATGATTCAGTTTTCAACTCTGTACCAAATCATTTTCTCTTGAACTTGAAAGGCATTTATCTGTCAGCACTGTCACTTAATTTTTGGAACAACCCCTTAAAATTAGAGTTAATTACACACGCGCATCCTCACAAGTTTCTTTTTTTTACATATTTTGTAACGTAATTATTAAAAAGTGGTACCTTCTGCCTAGTGCTCTGTAATCAGTAATGTTAAACATCAACTACTGTTGTACAACTCCAGTTTCGTAATTACATAATACCTCAACAGTTACTTCATTTTATATTTTATTTCAGTTATCTTCTAAGTATCTCACTGTACAGTCTTTCTACTAGTGTTAAAAGTTACTGTTTTGAAGATTCCAGTCTTTCTTTTTGGCTACAAAAAGCATGTTTGGTATAACGGGGATTCGAACCTGCGACCCTCGGATTACGAAACGCGTGCCTTAACCACCTGGCCATGCAGATCTCCATATTATGAGTCACTACTGTGGTTCACGATACTCATTGTAGAATACTGTATTAGTCATATGTTACAATCACATTAACTTAGTAAACTTACTAAAGTAAGCGAAATAATTTGCCTAATAATATCTTAGTATTGATAAGTTCCAAACAGGGTTAACTAGTAATAGAAATAACTGACAAAAATGAAAAATATCATAACAGATTATGAAAGTAAACTAATATCGATTACATTAAATTTCTTATTGAAAGAAAGTTACAAACTTTAAAAGATATTTTGAGGTAGATAACACGCACAGAGAACGATCATTACGTTCCAAACAGGGAGGAATTAGGAAACGATTTGATTGGCTATAAACAACAGTTATCCAATCTTCTTTCTTCAAATAAGACTTTGTAAGGCTCATCATATTTTCTGTTTCAATACTCAACATTGCTAACACTTGTAACTTATTTCTTAGATCGTAAATTCAGGATGCGGAGCTTTTGTAAAAATCTTAAAAGACACTAAAAACATCAATAAAAATCATGTTCTAAAAAGGTAATAAAGTAAGAATTAGGTGAAGCCATTTGATAATTGTAATAATTCAAATCAGACAATAAATCAGGAATAAAATATCTGAGTCTCAGTGTAACAAAATCAAAGAATGTATACATATATATTAATATTTCTTATAATATATAAAACTCATTAGAACCTGAAATAAGAGACTAGGTATAGTTCCATTTTTTGGCGCCTTTTCATTTTCTTGTTGGTCAAGGCTTACAATGAACCTCATCATTATCAGCCTGGAAATACGTTGAAGATAAGCTTGAAATATCGTGATATGTATAATTCTCCTCGTGACAATTTTATTTCGACTTCCATGCCTTCCAGTTAATTTCCATAGGAAATATTTGATGATGCAATGAAATCAGAACACGTATAACTATAACTAGAATTATCAGTCAACAGACTCAACACAATAATAAATAGAGATTAAATTATATATCGTGTTATTTGAGATTAATAACGCCACATGGGTGGTCTGACGAGAAATAGAAGACCTGTTCAATTTCTCGGAGGGGCAAAAGACTTTTTGTAAGTGTACGTCCGTCCACGAGAAGCTGTCATTACGTCAGACACGTATGTCAGTTACCTTCGTATGAAGAGGATATTTTATTTCCA
This sequence comes from Carcinoscorpius rotundicauda, assembly GCA_011833715.1. Lineage (NCBI taxonomy): Eukaryota > Metazoa > Arthropoda > Merostomata > Xiphosura > Limulidae > Carcinoscorpius > Carcinoscorpius rotundicauda. Next base: position 24,504,793 of record CM022405.1, on the reverse strand, counting down.
ATTAAAGAAAATTTTTTATATAACCCCTTAATGTCTGTTCCCGAGCTTTCACATGTGTATATGTGACTAACCTTGTAGGGTTAGTAGTCACGTTCCGTTTGTCGAGTTATAACAGGTCAAAAATCACCCGATTTTCTGACTGAAATAACTGAAATGTTGACTTATAAGTGTTAGTAGGAAGTTAACGTCTTGAATTTGTCTTTCATCAGCTTTAAGTTATAGGCTTAACTTAGTTTTATGTCAAAGATATTAGTTTATATTGTAGATTGCTTGTTTGCCTGTAGTCAAGCACAAGGCTGCCTGTTCTGCAGCTACCATGGGTATCGAAACCCGATTTTTAGTTATAAGCTTTCAGACACGCTGTAAGTGTTTAATTTCTTAAATTCTAAGTTCTGAGATCATGAGTATACTTGATTTCGTTTGGCTTTAAAATAATTTAAACCTCTGTGGAATTATAAAAACACTGTGTGTCTGGTTTAACTTAATGCGGGTTCTAAGGATATTCCGTTATATTACTTTTAATTAGAATTTCTGTTAAATTTATTTTTCTATTTCTCATCCACCAGGGCGAGAACCGAGTGGGATGTGTATGATATACAAAAAGTTGGCAGTTTTGGCTTTTGATCACCATTACTGATAAAATATGTTTTGTTTGTTCAGTTATTGTTTTTTCTCATTACTTAAGGACTTAGTGCAATTCTAAGTGATTTTATAGAGCTATACGTTACGAAGACTGAGAGGTTTGTCTGTTGTTAAATGTAGAGTTATATAATGGGCTGTCTTGGTTTTGCCTAAACTTCCATATCGCACAAATTAGCTGTATAGACAGACAGGTAGCAAGATATAATTTATATATTAGACATAAAAGACTTGGTATTTTCATTTTCAAAGATTTATAAATTTGTTTCGAAGATAAATTTTGTTGTAATGTGTTTCCAATAATTTACTAGTTTGTTCAGTATGTATTTCAATTACTGAAGGTTGCATAAGCATACTTATTTGAAATTGATATACTTCTATTAGTTTTATTATTCTTTTAGGCTTACACTTATGCTCACTTTCATGTTTAACCGTGTGCAAATCTTTCTAGTTTTATAATTATTGGAAGAATTTTTTTGTTAATTTATTGGTGAGAAAATAGTATATCGAAACAGTAAGCTAAAAATTTGTTTGAACATATTGTGTATCTTTTTTGTTTTATCTATAATGTTGTGTCAGAAGAGATTTGGCCCGGCATGACCAGGTGGTTAAGGTACCGAACTCGTAATCTGAGAGTTGGGGGTTTGAATCCCCGTCACACCAAACACGCTCGCCCTTTCAACCGTGGGGGCGTTATATAATGACGGTCAATCCCACTATTTGTTGGTAAAAAATAGTAGTCCAAGAGTTGGCGGTGGGCGGTGATGACTAGCTGCTTTCCATCTAGTCTTACACTGCTAAATTAGGGACAGCAAGCGCAGATAGCCCTCGTGTGGCTTTGCGTGAAATTCAAACCGGACCATAATATGAATAGCGCATTTGTTTATCATTATTTAGTACTATTCTACTAGACTACAGCAAGAAAATAGATGTAAGTATTGTAATAAAACCTTGGCATTACTACTAAACACATCATCATTCACTGTGTAGTTTTTCAGTTTATATGACTATCTGGCAAATTACAGTGGCTGTGTAACCATTGACATCTCAAGTAGCTTTGCGCAAAATTCAAAATAAACCAGAAGATATTTTATCTTCCAAAACGATTTCTTGAGAGTCGAAATACTATTTTAGAGGATGAGAAGAAAAATAACAACAAATTCTCATACCAACTGATTTAAAATGTTATTTTCCACTTATATATAGCATTACAATGTAACACAAAAGTAAAAATTCTCACTATATAGACATGTAGGCTAGAAAACAGTTCACGTTTGTTTTGTTGTAAGGGGGTGCCAGGCAAGTAATGAATGTGGTCCAAAGTGTGCTGACATATTTATCTCAGGTCTCAGGTGGTGAATTTTTGTGGCGAAACATTCTGGAAACTTATAGTGCTAACATAGCTTAGCACCTGAGCAAAATAATGCAGTGAATTCTTGTATATATTTCTCTAAAAATTTAAGATAGCGTATGGCCTACTATCAAATCGAACTTGGAAATTAATATAAAGGAAAAAAAACATCATAACAATCTGTGCGTGTGTGTGATTACGTATTCAGTTTTACGCCTAAAATACAAGAATCTACTTATTTATTGTGATTATGAATCAATCCATAATACAGGTGAATTTTTTACTTAAAATTGTCTCTAAACTTTATAAATAAACAAGTTTCTTCAGTGAAGAATAGAAGAAAAGACGTCTGGAATCGAATTGCTTAAAAGCGAGTTGAAAGGTTTTTTTTTCATGAAGCAGAAACAGATGGCAAGGCTAAAGCTTTAAACTGTCGTAAACAACACGTGGTTATTTGAGGCAAACGGGTAGCATCGGTATGCAACAATAGGTAACGGGACGACAAAAGAAAAAAATGCTAAAAAAAATGTGTTAGGAGATATGAAACTAGAGAGTCTTTTACCACTCAGGGTCCAGCATGACCAGGTGGTTAAGGCACTCGACTCGTAATCTGAGGTTCGAAGCTCCGTCACACCAAGCATGCCCGCCCTTTCAGCCGTGGGGGCGTTATAATGTTATGGTCAATTCAGCTATTCGTTGGTAAAAGAGTAGCCCAAGAGTTGGCGGTGGGTGGTGATGACTAGCTGCCTTTCCTGTTGTCTTACACTACTTAATTAGGGTCGGCTAGCGCAGATAGCCCTTGTGTAGCTTTGCGCGAGATTCAAAACAAACCAAACCTTTTACCAAGATTGAAAACAGGCGAAATATTTTACAGGATGGCAGCAGTTTCAGCATCCACGAAAGCTTAAAATATTCTAATAGGTTGATCAGACTTTATTTATGTTCTATTTAAAGAAAAACAAGCAACCACAATTTCACTGCTTGTTTTTTCTTTAAGTCATCTATCTGCAATTTGACAACAGTAGAAAGTTGTAAGTTCACCTATTTACTGCTCACCCGCCATGAAAATGATACAAAAATTGCTTACGTATTGAAAAACAATGTTATTTAAAATAAATGAATGAATAAGAAAACACGCAGACACACACAACACATGGTGAAAGTGAAATTGTTCTTTCATTATTTACAAACCATGTAACTTGGATAACAAGTGTCATGAATATAAGTCAGATATAAATGAATTAATTATGAAAATATTAAGATAATGTAAACTTTGAAAGTTACCCAGAACTGTGCAGTAAATAGCGCTCCAGAAAGTTAGGTAACAAAAACATTGTACAGCAAATCATTACTATAAAAACATGAGCCTATAATTTGTAATAGACACTATACAAATGACCTAAGAAGGTCGAAACGTTGTTTTCTGCTTTATTAGTAAAAGTGTTAATACCCATACCAGCCGTCCTGAGATACATTTTTTTTTAATTGGTGTTCTTTTAAAAAAAATTAAGTACAGGGTGAAACAGGAATTACCAGTTACTAACAGATAAACAATAACTATTATAGAACATCATTGTATTATAACTTGATTGTAAATACAGTATTTCTATGTTTACTGAAACGCTGCATTAACCTGTTTACTGCCAAGTATTTCAGCTGCTACAATACAACTCCAGTGTTTTTCATCTTGTAACTTTTTTCGTGATCCCATTTTGGATCGAAAGTGAAACAATTTGTAAGTAGGTCAAATGCATGTACAGTGCTGAAATCTAGCGTTGAAATTAGGTATTACTGAGAACGAATTAACTCGTCCGTAGCGCTATGTTACCGATCGGCTTGGACGAGTTATCTCGTCTACGGCACTGAACAGGTTAAAAAACAAGCAAACAAGTAAAAATAAAAGTTTTCAATAATAAATTAAATGTAGGGATAACTGATATTAATAATTCAAAAACATTTCAAACAGGATAGCAGGTATAGCATTTCCATCAACCCTTCATCATAGCACAGGCAATAATTAACTATTCAATTACAATTTAGTGTGTTTGTCCTTTTTTTTATCCATTAAGATTCTACTGTACTGTGTGTCTATGTTATTTCGTTAAGCTGATACAAATGCAATCCCCACTACAATGTTTACATTGTTTTTGAAGAATTGGTTCCAGTCGCTCCTGTATTTATTTCCTTGTAAATTTGTTTTTAGAGATTCTTTAGAAAGGGCTATCCAATTAAATAACAGTAGTCAGCCGACAAAACTACGATACCTTAATGTTGTTGTCTATAATTGAGCACAAAGCTACACAAAGTTCTATCTGTGTTCTGCTCACCATGGGAATTTGAAACCCGTTTTTAGCGTTCTAAGTCCCGAGACATGTTGCTGTGCCGCTGGGGTCCGAGAACTTAACCTAAATGCTTTTAAAAGTTGAAACTTTCTTTATCAGAGGCAAACTGAGAAGGGTTCACCTTTCAAAATGCTTAATTACCAAGCACCTGATAACCTATCGAGGAATAACTAAAATTAACTTACAACCAACGATGAGTTATCTTGCACTCAGTGACTTAATGAAAAATTACGTAATTTCAGTTGTATAGAATTATGATGTGCAATGTGTTACGCCAGTGTCAAACTTCTAAGGTAGAGGAAAAGTGTTCGTGAATTTATCATGATCTCTGTATTCGTGTTCTAATTTTGTTGTTAAAATTTCATATTCAAGTTTTAAGCAAGATACAAACATGGCAAATCTGTTCAATGACAAATCAAAATTTAAAATTTTCTGCAGGACAAATTTTACAACAGTTAAAACCGTCTTCAGGACAAAGTTTGTTACAACAGTTAAAACCTTTTGTAGACCAAATTTTCCAACAAATAAAACATTTCGCAACAAGGCACGACGAGTGTCAGACTTAGAGTGGAAATGTTGATTTTGAATGAAATGAAAATAGTTGAGTACCTGTCTAATTGGACCACTAGGGACTATGAATTAATATATAGTCACACTTTACGTGGGAAGAACAATATATAGAATGTCGGGAGGGGGACGAAAAGAAATTAATTGGAAAGAATGGATATAAATTACATTATGTTGGGAGAGGGACTGTTACGTATTTTTTTATGTTTTATGTAGACTAAACGCAACAGAAAAACACAGATAACAGCTTGTATAATTTATTACTCTAAACTATTAACAGATATAACATAAATTATATAATAAAAATGACAGATATTAAGTTTAAACCTTCAAAATTAATTACAAAACAAAATGGTATTAGTTTCAACCTTCAAAATTAATCACAATACAAAATGGTACGAAGTTTAAATGAAGAAGTTCAGAAGCAATTCACAGTTCAGTAAATTTGACGAAGTTCTTTTCACGATGCCTCCGATGAACGTCAGAAACTTGCCGACTCTCAACACAACCAGTAATTCAGAAGAATCGTAGAGATTGACGAAATAAAATCACAGCTTCTGTAGATCTAACATCAGTCACAAATCCAAGTTGAATAATCACAGCAAACACTTAATCTTTCTCAAACGAATGACCGACTCTTCTTTTCTAATGACTCTTCTCTTGAATAAAACTAATGTCTGACTCTTTTCTTTTGAAATAAAACTAATGTCTGACTCTCCTTTCTTCCTCGCATCTTCGTCTGTTTATATATTGTAAGCCTAGACTCCTCGAAAAACCGCGAAACTTCTACAGATCTCCAGAGCAATCCGCGCATGTCCGTTCTTGCACGAGACTAAACGTCTAGACACGAAGTCGCCAGCATTTCATTTACAAACATATGATTGGTCTACTTAATTCAAGAAAATTCTAAATGTTACCCTAAATGAATAACAACATATTTTATTAGTTTAAGCTTCGAAACAATAATATAAATATGGAAATATGAATAATAGAAATGAAAATTTAAACACAACACGACATGTTGTCGTTTACAAAATATTTACACGACATTTACATAACAGGGACGGAAATAAATCACTTGGAAAGAATGAATATACATTACAGTAGTATATGCGAGTATCAGAAACTGACTGGGAGTATTATAAATTTAACTTGCAAATAATTTTACGAAAAAACTTTGACACTGTTTATTTCATTATGTTCAATTCCAGTATTTTAAAAAGAAAAATGACAAACCTTTGTTTTTAGGTATGAAATTCATATTTTAAGGTAGTCTGTTTAGATCGTGTTTAAAATTATAAACACATTACTACTATAAGATGTTCATATTCACAAAAAAGTTGTCCAATCTTATTTATATTTGTTATGGTAAAAACACAATAGAAATAACACGATTTTTTAAAGATATATATTAATAGAATATTTATACTGTGGCAAAGATTCAGTTTACTGTCGGAAACTTGCATTAATTAAGCCTTTAATAAGTACAAGTTATTTTCGATAAATAAATAAGTTAAGCTTGTAACACATTTGCTGTTGTACATTTATTTTAGTGTCTGCATTTGTTTCAGCATAGTTTCTCTTTTGCTTGTGACTTATATTGTTGATATTGTATTGCGCAAATTCCGTCTGTTTTCGAAATTTGTAGAAGATACTTGAGAGTAAGAATCAACAATATATAGTTTATGAAAACTCGCTAGAACATTGTTAAAATTTCTAGAAACTCGCGTGATTCCCATAGAAAACGGCTAGCCGAGAGATAGAAAGGTATTATTTTTATTGGTCAGTTACAGCCAGTGTGCTACAAGCCTCGGAAAACACAATTGCGACTAACGACTTTTAATTGAAACACTACAGAAATTGACCTATAACGTTTATAGATTTCGAACATTATAAACCGTTTAATTTCAGTGAATCACTTCGGACGTTATTATTTCCTTGAAGACATTAAATATCTTCATCGGTAAAAGCCAGCTTTTAGAGGCGCCAGGCTAACCGAACGATTTAGCTTAAGCGAGATGTGCGTATCAAAGCAAAATTAATTTACTCTTCGTGGAATTAGATCACCAATAAAATATTCAGTTCTAGACCGGATATAAAACTCAGAATTTTCTGTAAGTTTGTAAAACTTCTGTATATAAACCATTATTTGTAATAACTATTAATAACAATCATTATTATAACTTGTAGTGTTTATTTGTTTATATATTAGAATATATGTCTGTTAAAAGAAAAAAAAAATGTGTGTATCAATCTTGCTGGCAAATATCATAAAATTCATACATATTAATATTTAATTAACTACTAAATTCATGTTCAAAATTTTGGTTGTTTAAAATAGTAATACGTTAACATGTGTAACATAATAAAACGGAGACTGGCCCAAAAAACAAATTATAATACGTAACAACACAATAACATGTGTATATTTTTTGCTTTGGTTTAGTTAAGGCTACATTTTAGTATATTTGAAAGTATCAATAAATAAACTTATAATATCATTTTACAAACTAACACCAGACGCTATGAAACGGTAATGAGCTCTAATACTTGTTTTGTACTAAATATTTACTGAAGTAGACTTACATTCGCTTCTTTTTTTGTATACACTGAAATATAATGCGCGTGAATGCGCATTTATATAGTAAAGTACTCGCACATTTTCAGGATAGACAAAAACTGAGTAATATTATAATAAAATATTGCTATACAACACAGCACTTTTACAGGTGGAAGTTTGTTTGCTTTTGAATTTCGTACAAAGGTAAACGAGGGCTATCTGCGCTAGCCGTCCCTAATTTAGCAGTGTCAGACTAGAGGGATGGCAGCTAGTCATCACCACCCACCGCCAACTCTTGGGCTACTGTTTTACCAACGAATAGTGGGATTGACCGTCACATTATAATGCCCTACGGCTGAAAGGGTGAATATGTTTGGTGTGACGGCTATTCAAACCAACCTGTGGCCCTCAGATTGCGAGACGAGCGTCTTAACCACCTGGCCATGAGGGGCGCAGGTATAGGTTAAGAAAATACTAAACTTTAAAATCTTACATGAAAACTTGATCGTTCAGTAATAAAAACCCTTTCAGCCGTTGGGACGTTGTAATGTGACGGTCAATCCTACTATTCGTTGGGTAGAGAGTAGCCCAAGAGTTGGCGGTGGGTGGTGATGACTAGCTGCCTTCACTTTAGTCTTACACTGCTAAATTAGTGACGGCTAGCGCAGATAGACCTCGTGTAGCTTTACGCGACAAACCAAACCAGTATTAAAATCTGCTCCAGTTTCTAGGCAATTAAAAGTAGAAATTACGTCGTGAATTGACAAATATAAAAACAATTGTTTTTACCTTTACGATAGAAGTAATTCAAATAACTTGTAGTAATTTGATTTTTGTTGCAATTTGACGGAAAAAGTCAACATAGTTCATACACTTGCAGTGTATCAAATACTGAAGCGAGTTTTACTGAGTGATTTCACCAACCATCAGTATCATATTTGTTTACGATACTTTCTCATTACTAAATATATTTTTACACATATTGTTATCACTACTGTTGATGTTGACTAGATAAAAAAAAAACCAATGACATTTAGTTATCGAATTTTGATGTCTGTAAAAATATATATTTGAATCTACAAAAACGATAAATATATTGATAGCTATTACATAAAAAAACATTAATAAGTTTCATTTATATAAAGTTTTTATTCATTAAATTGTTTATTGTTAATATTAAAAGGAAAAAAAATGAACTAAATCTTTCAGTGAGAACGTAATGCTTTTATTCCAAACGCACAAAATTGAGTACACGTGTATAATTTATCTTTCAACTAGTTTTGAACAAACATTTGTTTTGGAATTTCGCACAAAGCTACTCGAGGGCTATCTGTGCTAGCCGTCCCTAATTTAGCAGTGTAAGACTAGAGGGAAGGCAGCTAGTCATCACCACCCACCGCCAACTCTTGGGCTACTCTTTTACCAACGAATAGTGGGATTGACCGTAACATTATAACGCCCCCACGGCGAGCATATCTGGCGCGACTCGGGCGCAAACCCGCGACCCTCAGATTACGAAGCGCACGCCTTAACGCTCTAGGCCATGCCCGGCCCCTTGAACGAGCAATAAGAATAAAATCAAATTACTTAACACATCACTATAAAGTTGTTACTTTTTAAAATTTGTTTCAACACATACACACACACAAAATAACAAAAAATAGGTGTTTATTTTACACAAACCGTAGAATATACAATTTGTGTATTCTATCCATTACAAAATCTTGACAAAGAATTTCAGAAAAACTTTATTTATGAAATTCCACAATTTGAACCTCTTGCTTTGGTAAAGTAAATAACATTCACTTTTGTATAGGATGTAAATTGATTTATTTTTGTTTGTATTTTGTAGGAAATATCTAAAGTTTTTCAGATTAACACCCTGATATGAAGTGACCTTTTAGAGGTCGCTTTTTTGTACATTACGGGTCATTGGAGGGGAGTATCTGGTAAGGGGTGACAAGGGAAAAAATCCTTGAATTTTAAAACGAATGTTTATTATCCTCCTCTGGTAAACAAGCCCATCTGTACCTGAACCTTACCAAGCGTGAAAAACATCTCCAACAGCAGGGTTACCTGTTCCCTCCCTCTGGTGGACATTAATACAGTTTTTTTTTCTAAACGGACATTAGTGACTAAAATGAGTCATAGTTCGTGAAAGTGAAATGTAATAGTTTTGAATAGTATGATCCTTATAATATTGATGTTTTAATAAACGAAAAAAAAGAACAACAAAAAAACGCATGTAACTCATGTAAGAAGCTTTTAAGCTGAGGATTTGTACGTTGAAACCCCAGCGACCAGTCGATCTCTGTTACTGAGGGAAAAGAATGAACAATTAAAATACGATTATACACTCTTCTTACTGAAAACTGTAATGGGCCAGTAACGAATGATGGTACAAAACCATTTCCAGGCTTATTGTAATATAATGTCACACCAATCTGTAACCAACAGATCATGCTTTACCAGTTTAGCGGTTAAGCATCATAATTTACTGTAATAGTCGACTGTATCTGATACGCAACCAAAATATATTTTACTCCTTGCCTTATCGTTTCCTTTAATTTATTTTAATATAAAAGAAGTCAAACGTATTTATTTACCAATACAGATAGAAAGCGCTTTTTTATCTTTTGTGTAAGAAATATTACTTTAATTCGTAAAGCGAAGAAATATATGAATAACAACATAAACAGAGACACAGTTTTGACCAGAATCAGAATATATTCATGATGCTAGAATATTTATACATACCTAATCGGATTTTCTTGTTTAATAATAGTGCAAAGACCGTGATGTGCAATGTTGTATAATCAAAGTTATCAGTCTACTCGCAGCAGAAATTCAAAAGCAGCAAACTGTTTATTAAACAACCTGTTAAACAAAAACTACTATAGCTTACGAGACTAAACAACATGTAAACGTTAAAAATGTAAGGCTTAAATGATTTAAAAGACCCAAGTGTATTATTGTGAAAAACAACAACAACGAAAACTGAGACCACTAATAAAAATACAATAGGTCTACAAATAAGTTGATGATAGCCTAATTACTTGTTAAACTCAAAACGACAATAATAATTTCGTTATGAACAAACAAATTAAATGAATACACAGCAAAGTTGTAGATTTAACGTCTCAAAATCAGTTTCTTTATTGATACGCACAAAGTTACACGGTGGGCCTTCTGTACCGCACTCACCACGGGTATCGAAACTCAGCATTATAAATCTTGACACTTATTATTGAGATACTAGCGGTGAGGAGCACGTGTCTAAATAGTGGTGAAGTAGTATTTCGAACTTCAAACAATACTTTATAAACCTAGAAACACAAGTTGATTTAAAAATAATATCGCACCAAACATGCTCGCTCTTTCAGCCATGAGAGCGTTATAAGTTACAATCAATCCCATCAGTCGTTGGTAAAATAATAGCTCAAGAGTTGGCGGTGGGTAGTGATGACTAGCTGCCTTCCCTTTAGTCTTACACTGCTAGATTAGGGACGGCTAGCGCAGATAGCCCTCGTGTAGTTTTGCGCGAAAATAAAAAACAAACAAAGATGATAACCTTTTCAATGTTTACAATTTGAATATTTACATTTTGGCTAGTTATTGTTAAGTACATACCTAAACAATGAAGTATCTGTGCTCTGCTCACCAAGGATTTTGAAATCCAATTTTTAGCGCCGTAGTCTGCTGACTTACCACTGAGCCACTGGGGTTCTTTTAAGTATTTCATGAACGTTTCTCTCGCACACCACGTGAAATCACTGGCTTAATCTTTCAAAGTTAGTGTTGAAAACTATATGTGTGATACAAATATAAAATATTCATAAACAACTGGCCCCCTCACTAGTACAGCGGTAAGTCTACGGATTTACAACGCTAAAATCAGGAATTCGATTCCTCTAGATGGGCTTATCAGATAGCCCGATGTGGCTTTGCTATAATAAAACAACAACATAAACAACTTCAGAATAATTGAAATGGTTTGAACTTCGTGCAACGTTACATGAGGCCTATCTGTTCTAGCCGTCCCTAATTCAGGAGTGTAAGGCTAGAAGTAAGGCAGCTAGTCATCACCACCTTCCACCAACTCTTGGGTTACTCTTTTACCAACGAATAGTAGGATTAATCGTCACGTTATAACGGTCCCACGGCTGAAAGGACGAGTATGTTTGGTGTGACGGGAATTCGAACCAGTGACCCTTTGATTACGAGTTTAGTGTCTTAACTACCTTGCCATGCCGGGCCTGGAATAATTGAAACCAAAAATTAAAAAAAAACAGAACATTTTAGAATAGTTGTCTATAAATACATACTATTATAAGAAGAAATCACTTGAATACAAAATAAGGAATCTGTAACCCCCAAAACTCGCCCTTTTAAGTTAAAGTGATTAAAAGATAACGTTTTACCATGCTACAAGCTATCATAATAACACTCAGTTGTTGTTTGTCCTGAATATGTGCACGCACCTTACTATGCAAATACACATATGTGGGCACTTCGTTTCAAGTTGATTTGACGTATATATTTCGGTGTCCGCGATTAGAATTATTTTGAATCATTCTAAAAATCCTGCATTGTATGTTTGTAGAAGTTTCGTTGAAATAAAGATTGTAATTTGTTTTACCGGTAACTAACTGCTTGTACTCTAATAACACAGATGTAGGTAAATATATCCGTGTCAACTCACTTCCTCTATGTGGTATTCTTCTCGATACTTCAATTTCAAACGTTTCGATAAACCAATAACCTCGGAAGGAAGGATGTTATATTCCTTTCAATGATAATGTTTGTGTAAATTTAATTATGGATTTATTATTCATAAGAAAAGAAGAAGCCTATAGCTTATAACACAGGCTTGCGAACTGAAACTTCATAAAAGTTGTTTTGGTTCTAATAACCGATTTTTCCATAATTCAGTTACACAGATTTAGAAAATGATATTAATTTCTTTCCACCATGTAAGGATTTTTTTTACTAATTAATATTTCTTTTCCCACAAAGAACATTTTTCTGTGATTATGTTTGGGTTTTGGAACGATCGATAAGACTCTCACATCGCTATTATTCTATATAAGTCTATAGCCATTGGGTGTCAACATTTTAAGTATATTAAAATCTGACCTGATTTGAATGAAAATGATTCGCTTAGGTAAAAGTACATATGACGTTTTGTGAAATATCTGTATGTGATGGAAAAATGGATATCAGTTTGTGGATTCACGTACAGGAATTACAATAGAGCATATTAAATTTCAAGACAATAAAACCATAGCAGGCCTGTGTAACCTTAACACAAGACAAAATATATACATTTCATAACAAATCACCAGCTTACGAAATAGTAAGCAGACTAATTCAGATCACCAATTTGTTTCATCCTTTTTTTTTCCGTCTCCAGTGCCGGCAGTGATGTGGGTGCAATACATTCGTATCATTAAATTACGAGTGTCTTTGATGTTTATCGTGTATTTTGTGTTTCATATTTTCGTTGTGTAACTTCGAAACTAATGATGGCCGCATGTGCTGCCAAAAATTTGTACCTTTAAATAAATTCAATTTGATCCACTAAACGTTGCTGAGTATTTAATGAAATTAGTAATTTTGTTCTTTTTAAATAAGTGACAGGATCATCAAATTACTTTCTGTTATATAGTTTGTCTTTTAATTTCCTTTTTTTGAATATATTTTTTCGATTCTACATTTTTTGCACTTCAAAACTAAGACCGTACTCCTAACGTTTGCGATTACAATACGTGTTCTAGCATTGTGTTCACTATACTCGATAGCTAGCCATTGTAAAATCTGAAAACTCAGCCCAGGAAAGGAGATTTTTTTATCATATATTCTAATTTTCCTCGAATTTTTTATTTTTTTCAACTTTAGCAACGTACTTGTGAGCTCAACAATCACAGTTTCGACAAGACTGCTTTTATGGTTTTTAGCACCTATTGTTCCTATCTTTATCGGTTATGAAATCAAATACAGACTACAAATTTAGTTTAAATATATATATATTTGAATTACAGGCTAAGCAAGTTTTAGTACATTACATGATAGTATTTAGTCAGTATATGTCAATATTATTCCCATAACTTTTATTTACAAGTTTAAAAGATTACGCACTTGAGACCTTGTATCAACTAACACATCAAATTCAATTTTTATCACATTTCATAATTCTTTTCAACAGTTCTTTGATGCGTCTTCTAACTACAAAAACCTAAAAGCTGAACGTCGTTTTATAAAAGCTTTCACTACTTGGATTACAATTCCAAATCTCATGTTGTCTAAAGTCTGATACTTATTGATATTATTTTCTTTGAAGACATGCTCAGACACGTGAGTTACCACTAAAAATATTTTGTTCGAGAATAATAGTTGGTAGTCAGGGGCGTGTCTGAGTGTTACTATGCGTCCTTTCGCGTAGTTTCCAAAGTTAACTGGACAATGATGTCTGATCAGTGCGTACGTTTATAAAGGTTTCAGCGTAGGCTTGACTGCAGCGTGTTTGAAAGGAACAGTCTAGTCATTATTTCCGTTTTCACTAAGCACGTTTGGTACTCTTTGTGTGGCTGAAGAGTCTATGTTTTTATAGTAGTTTCAGAACATTACTTAACCCAAGTTGTTTCTGCAACATGTTTCTTTTAATTAAGATTATTTGTATATAAAACAGCGTCTCAGTACAAATTGCGCCTTATTTAACATTTGTATGTGCAATGTGCACTTGAGTAGTTCTGAGAAAACTTTAGTAATACTCCCATAAGAAAAGTACGGATAAGTAGCTCTTCAGCTACGAAAATACTTTTAAAATGTTGAGCTACTTTAAGAGGGAAGTGAGAAGACGAATCACGACACTTATCTTGTGCAGAGAATACTACAAACTTGCAAGCGGTTGTTTGTTCGAGGAAACAGCAGTGAGAAAACACGGTTAAGGTTGTGAAGAGTAGTAAAAGAATGGTTTGTGCCGAGCACATAGTGATTTTAAGCCACAGTTACATAAAATAAAGGAACAAACTGAGCTAGCCATGTTGTTTTTCTTGTTTCGATGTCGGTATACTATTTTCACATTTATTCTCTTCTCGTTTATTTATGAGACTTGGGTCAGGTTACGAGACTTGTTTATTTTGTGAGTGAAATCAGTCAGGTTTTTCTATATAGCGTCATAGGAAGAGCAGAGAAGTTTTCATTGTTGCATTTATGACAAAGCTGACGCTACGTGTCGCCGCTTCTAAGAACTATTGACAAAAGAGAAGAGAGTCAATCAGCGGTCCTATACACCTGTAAACCACGCTAAGGGATTAACGGTCACTCTTATAATGCAGCATTAGTTTAAAGAGGGAAAACATTTTGTAGTATAGTATGGATTCGAATTCGGTTCGCCAGTTCCGAAATCCAGGGCTACACCACAGGACCAACTTACGTCCCAGTGTTAAACATATAGCTGAATCCAGCTATGTATAGATATGCTGAAAAAACAAACAATAACAAACACTTAAAACTTACAGACCAATATGTCTACAATCGAAATATACAAACATACAATATCAGGATCTCAGTGATCTTTAAGTGTATACCCTAGTTTGTTAAGGCCTTTTATATTTAGGTATATTTTACTTAGCATTACATGTATTAAGTATTATATATTTTGTATACAATATAAATTTGTTAGCATCTGTCTGGCATTTTATAGGACCATCATTCTTTACAGTAGATGTCCGTTACTTGTTGGTGATAAATTTCAACAATAAATGCACAGCACACAGTGCACTTGTTTTAAAATAATGTATTCAAAACAAGTCAATCGTATGTAGAAAAACAACAACTTTACACTATAAGTTATCATTGTTGAGTCTAAAACTTTAAGTAATTAACTTTTTTGTCAAAAACCCGAAATGGGTTCATTCATTTACTTCAGAACGCAACTTACAAGCAAAATTGTCTTCTACCTTCTGTTATCACAATACAATCAATGATAAATTTACTTGTGTTACTTTGTGGGTTACATTACCACAGTTGTATCGACAGCTTTAATTTTATTATATCGAAAATCCACACAGGCCAGTTCAAATACCTTAGAACCCAACTGACAAGACAAACTACTCTTTTCTGTCTTTGATGTTACAATACAAACTTTGAAACATTCACTTTAAAACTCGCCCGTTAGGCTAAATTGAGAATAATGGACTATGACTCCTTTTTTCTGCATCCCCACGTAGTTGTAACACGCGACAGAAACGTTTAGACAAGTCTAGCCCTATAGTAACCACAATATCAAACATAACGAGAAAAGCTTCGAGTAAGTTAATGCCAACAATATTACAAAAAGCCTTGTATAACAGTTAAATTCCATAAATATCCTACGACTCATACAGAGTTGCGTAACGAAATTTAGCATAACTACTCCTGTTAAAACGAATAGTGGGATTGACCGTCACATTATAACGTCCTCATGGCTGAAAGGATGAGCACGTTTGGTGTGACGGGAATTCGAAGCCGCGACACTCGGATTACGAGTCGAGTGTCTTAACCACCAGGCCATGCCTGGCCGTGTTAGAAAGTTAACTGGTTTTAAATTTATACATTCTAGTGCTAAGTTGAACTTCATGCAAACCTACTCGAGGGCTAGTTAACCCTAGTTTTGAAGTGATAGACTAAAAGTAAAATATCTAGTCAACATCACCCACCCCAAACGTTTTGAGTAATATTTACTAATGAATAATGGGATTTAAGCTCTCATAACGCCCCAGAGCCGAAATGGTATGTTCTGTCACAAGTTTCGATATGCGGCCAACAAAGTGTTAGCTGAACACTCTAACCGTCAGACCATGTCCTAAAATGTTTTTTTGCGAACTTTTTAGATTTTATGGAGAAAATTGGAGGTTTCCTTTTTCAAGCTATTGTAACTTTTGGTTTTAACATTGTTTAACTAGCCATGAAAAAATAATACCCTTCCAGCAATGATTCTACCTTAGCGCCATCACACTGTTATGTTTGGGAATTCGCCGTTGAATTAAATTCTAAGGTACTATGCAGATACCATTAATGCTTATATTTGTGGCGACATCTCGCTTGAAATCGTTTTAAAAAACGTGATTACACCTCTACAGGACACTGTTTACTTTTTCTTAAACGTTGCGTGCACGTGAACTAAACGCAACCAACTAGATTTTTCTCGAGAAGCAAATGATTAAGACAAAATACTGTTAACACAAGTATCATTAATTTACTGTAATGCAAACCTATAATGCACATGAGAAAAACTCACGGCTCTTTGTGACATCTTGAGATATCATATAAATATTTCTGTACTATATTAATTAGTGGCTATAACTTTTTGCTGGGTAAGTAAATTGTTTCGAATTTAAATAATCTCTATCTCTTTATTTAAAATAAAATAAATTCAATAAAATGAACATGGTACAGCTAAATCTCCACTTAAATATCATATATTATACAGAAGTGTTCTTTAAAGTTAATTAAACTACACTACTTACAAAGATTAAAGGATATTGAGGGTGTTTAAATATGATTACTGATTGTAAAAGATCACATTAATCCTTCATAGAATTTGTAAATTTTATGGTTTGATGATTACTTATGAAACTGATCTTATGAGAAATTCTCCAAAGTGTTTTGACTGATTAGGAAAGTTGTTCACTGTTGATATATTGCTAGATTTATGGATTGTTTTGCTGGTATTGACTTTTTCAAAGAGTGTACAAGATGTTTTAAATTAGTGAACTGAAAATGAAATTTACAGAACTGTCTTATTGCTTTAGAAGAGCCAAACCAAGACTAAGTTGGCACAAATAATTGGAATATCATAATCTGTGGTTAGTGGATTGCGGTGCAGACACCAGGCTGCAAAAGAATACATCAGGAGCCCAGGTCAGGGTCACAGAAAGGCTACAGGTGTAGTAGACGACAAATGTCTGTGGAGTTTAGCCTTTATAAATCTCACTAACAGTGCTAGAGGCTTCAGGAATAAGCTTCAGTAAATCATTGGAGTGAGTGTATTGTACTTAAAAGTTAGGAACAGGCTTGCAAAGTTGGGCTCGGGTTCAGGATACTACCAAAAGCCCCTGTACTGATCTCAAGGTACTTAACAGTCTAGCTAGGGTTTGCTCTGGAGCATGACACCTGAACCCTTCAGCAATGGACCCTGTACTGTTTACAAGAGAGAACAAGTAAAGGTTATGTATTTTTCAAATGACTGATGTGCATGAATCGAGAAACGTGATACCTTTTGGTTGGGTCAGTCATAGTATGGAGTGACATCTGCATGCAGACGTACAGAGTTTTATGTTGTGGATGAAGGATCTCTGACAGTAATATGTTACGTGGATGAGATCTTGCTAACCATTGTTTGACTTTTTGCTGGTGTTGTTGGAGGTGAGTGCGTGTGTGTGTTTAGGATAAAGAGATAGAGGTAGTGGATTGCCTTGCTAAGTTACCAGATGTAAATCTAATTGGGCATGTGTGAGATTGTCAAGAAGCTTTATCCTGGAATGAACTGTGACTGTCGTTAGAAATACTGGAAATAGGTGCAGAGAATCCATAAACAATAGACGAGAAATTACCAGCTGCTAACTTCATTTTATTAAGTATGTTAATCTTACTATAATGTGTTTTCTTTGATATTATGGGGCAGTCAGATAGGAGCATTTTTATTATTTGAACATGAAGTTTTCTACTTCTTGGTATTGATGACCTCTGATCATTGTAATAAACAAGTTTATTCAATATCGAATATCTATTTGCACTTTTCTTCAAATTTTGATAAATACATATCAAAATGTCATTACCCTTTAATTTGTGTGAGTAGTGTATACACCAGAAAATTACATAGCTTTCGCAAAATTTATATAAATTAAGAAGAAACTCGGCATTTTACTGAGTTAACACAATGTTTTCAATTGTAAAAAAAATCCGTCAAACATAAAGATGTATTATAAAATGCATAATTATTAATCAGACAATGGGAAGCAATCATTTTTAAAAATAAAGGCTCATATGATAATTTATTATGCTTATTTCTCAAGTCCGTAATAAAAACGTGTAACATAAAATGGTCCAAGAAGTTAATCAAACTTTGGTGTTAAACACAAATGGATGTGTTTGGTTACTGATATGGAACTTATCATCGAGTTTCTAGATTTTGTTCCTGTTTTTTTACGAAAAATATAACTCAAGACATAATTAACATTTTTATAGTACATTTATAAAAACTGATACAAAATTATTTTCCACCAGGAGTCTTTAAGATCCATTACTCGTTTTTGTCAATGCACCCCTCCTGATAAAGGACACAATAAATTCTCTCAGAAGAAAATATACCATATTTAGTTCATGGGCAGCTTTTAATTGCAATCAATCTATAAATTATTTCAGGTTGTCTGTGAGAGAGAATTTTATAGTCTGAAAAAAATCTCATTTTTATTTCGATACTAACAAGATTCTTTATTGCAGTGTCAAAACTATTGTAATAATTTTTAAAACTTGGATAATGAGCGACCACAAACAAGAAAATTTCACAGTTGTATTTTTTGTGGTTAATTTTAGATTTATGAATATGAAAACTTCTATTTATAATATTCTAGGAATAATTCTGTTAAAAAAGTGTTTTTAGTTCTTTTAGCCTTTACCCTCAGTGTAGCATAGTGGTATGTTTGCACAGTCATACCGCTGGAAACCAGGTGTCGATACGCGTAGTGGGCAGAGCACAGAGAAACCATGGTGCACCTATGTGTTTGATTCCAATGAAATAAAGGAAGAAATCTTGTAGTCTTTCTTAAAGAACTTCAGAGGTTGTAATGAGAAAATAACTTACTTATCCTAAATATTTTTAAAAAGTAATTTAATGGGTTCAATATGATTTCTATAAAAATATGTCTACTCCACTACATTATAACGATTTGAGAACTTCACATTGACTTTTAAGTTCATATCTCTATGTATAGTTATGTTATCTTTGACAAGAGTTTGTCTTGAAAATAGCTCTGTGTGTTTGGATATTCTTAGTAAAGTAAATAACATAAAAAAGATAGCGCTGCTGTTTGTGAAAACAAAAATTTCGTAAAGAGCTCAATGCATTATATTAAAACAATTTCGAATAGGCAAATTGGCAACTTGTGCAATAATGTAATGCAATACAATACTGATTTATTTTGGAAACGGTATGTGGCAACCCTTTTCAACGTAAAAGATTCAAGCACTCAGGTTATAAAAATATATTTAGATTGGGGATTCAGAAATTTCAAGAGAGGGATAGTTTTGGTTATCAATGGCATTAGAGAACAAACGCATAAGGATCAACTTAGAATTCTAGGGCCACTCAGAAAGAAACCTGTAGCAAGTCCTATCCAGACGTAGTAAGCAAAATACGGCGGCTTGTGACAAGTGAAACTCCACTGACACAAAAGTCAGTGGTAAAAGTCGTTTACATTTGTTAGGCAGGTATACACAATACGATAAAAAGAATCTCTGTCTTCGAATCAATCTTCACATATCTCAAGCAGACGTGGAATTAAACGTGTATTCACGCTATTCCATATGAAGGTACACCCACCTAGTTGCTGAACGCGGTGCTTATGGATTACTGTGCGATCGAAACTTTAAAACAAGCGCTGGGGAATCGTTGTCTTCATAAATGGGGTGGATTACGAGAAAAATTATGGACAACTAATGGACTTGTTTACTGTTTCTTTTCTGGATGATCCCTTGACCGAAATTGATCCATATGCCTTTGTTTTTCAACACCATTAATACCAAGAGATATTCTTGTCTTGAAAATTCTAAATATCCATTATGGATAAATCTTTATGACCTGCGTGCATGAACATTTTGCGTCGAAAAGGGCTGCTACATATTGTTCCTAAAAGAGATCAGTATTGCATGACATCACATTATTGTTTCATTGTGAATTTTCCAATTTGCCTATTCGAAATAGTTTTAATATAATGCATTTAGCTCTCTATGAGATGTTTGGCTTACTTTCTTAAGAACACTCCATACCACTATTAGCCACTTCATAATTCAGCTGGATAGAGTTATTGGCCTGGTTCAAATAAAACAAGATTTTATTAAAATAATTATTTCACATATTGAAAAAAATAATCTTAAAATCCTTAAGAAGCAGTGTTAGTACAAACGACATCATTAATATGGGAAAACTTAAACCTCCAAAAGTTTCATTTTGATCAAATGCACAACTAAAGTTGTATATGCAAGTACAGCTTTTGTCCCCAATTTTATAACTCAAAGTTGATGAGGATTTAAATAAATATTAGTTATTATTGACGGATATTCGTGCTTAATACTGTAGGATATGAATAGATCTGTTAAATGAAGAAATACCAAAATTTCTTGTTATTTTTTGGAAGTTTATAACCAAAACCACTATATTAATATTCTCACTCACAATATTTATTTACATTAACAGGACGAGAGTGATGGAGAATCAGTATCTTTGCATGCTGACCATTGGTCTACTTCAGACCTGGTAAGTCTGAGTTTAATGATAAATAAACGTAGTATTTCGAAAATTGTTTTATTTATTATATCCGCTATTATGCCGGTATATAATATGAACAACTGAATAGTGATGAATGACACTTTTCACTTCACATATCCAATGCATAGGATTTTCTCATAGCGGCTACAAAGCACGTTCTCACCAACAGTATGTTTGAAGTCTGAGGTTTCTGAAAAATTCAGGTAAATTTTTTATGATTTATAATTTATTTTGATTATTAGAAGAAGTGAAAGATAATCCTTTACTTAGCAGTTTAATTTCAAAACCAAGAATATCCTTATGTGTAAGATTTACAATTTTAATATATTTAATGGATATTTTAGTTGTATTTTTCATAAGGGTATGCTCATGAAGTACTTCTTGTTCATGTTTTACTTTTTACCACTTCTGTCTATGTTCATTCAAATTAGTTTGTCCCAAATGTTAATTATTATGACTTAAATCGAATGATCCGCCATCGTATCATGTTCGTGAATTATGATTTTGAATAGTCTAAAACGAAGTTAAATTTTAATTTAGAAGTTAATTAATTATCGAGATGTAATACATTTGTGATATTTAACAACAATATTGATATACACAGTTTTCTTTCTTAACGAACCTGGCATGGCTAGATGATTAAGGTGCTCGACTCGTAATCTGAGAGTCGCGGTTTCGAATCCCCGTCACTTCAAACATGCTTGCCCTTTCAGCCGTGTGGACATTATAATGTTTCGGTCAATCCCACTATTCGTTAGTAAAAGAGTAGTCCAAGAATTGGCGGTGGGTGGTGATGACTAGCTGCCTTTCCTCTAGTCTTACACTGCAAAAGTAAGGGACAGCTAGCGAAGATACCCTTCGAGTAGTTTTGCGTAAAATTCAAAACAAAACCAATATCTTTTAATTCAAATATATTTTGATATACAAACAGTAATACAATTTATAATAACGATTATTACAGATAATGATTTATATACAAAAGTTTTACAAACTTACAAACAATATAGAATCTTATATCCAATTCGGAACTTCCTCAATATGCTATCGAGAATTCATGACGAACGAATTCATTCTGTACAGATATAGGTCCAATTTACTTCACTGATAAGACGTGAGTTTTTCACCGCTGAAATTGTATAAAGTATTCGTGAAAATACCAATGTCCGATGTTAATACACTGAAATTAAATGGATTTTATGTAATGTTCGAAATCTATAAAAGTCATTGGAGCTGTAAGTAGTACTCTGAGAACAATACACACAAATTTTGATATACTGATGCTAAATCATTTTGAAAATAAAGCTGTGTTCCTAGTGATTACATTATCCTGTATTATCAGGTTCTTCAAAAAATGATGACTGATTTATAATTGTAACTTTAATAAGGAATAAAAAATTCAAAAGCAACTTTATTTATCAAAATAAGAACCTAGTGAATCTACACACTTTTACCAATGAGAAACAAGATTATTTATGCTGTGATAATAAAAATCTGAAATCGTAGAACTAAAAAAAATATTTAAAACCATTCTCTGCTACTGTTTTGTTGTTGAATATTTCATCCTGTAAAAAGTTCTCTAAATACTTGAAAAGTGGTAATCAGTGGGTGTCAGGTGTGGGGAGTAAGGAGGACGAGGGAATGTTTCGTAGCCCAATTCGTTGAGTTTCTGGATCGTCATTTGAGCAGTGTGGCCGAGCGTTATCATGAAGAAAGATTGGTCCTCTTTCACTGACTAATGATAGCATTTTTTCACAAACTTTCTATGAATTTATTCCAATTCTTGACAGTAAACCTCCGCGGTGATATTCTGACTCTTGTTGAACAAGCTGTAATGAATAATACCAACCACAGACCCCCACACAGTGACCATAATCTTTTGTTAGTGCAACTTTGGCTTTGGGAAGTATTTTGAAGACTTTTCACGGTTGAAACATCGCAAAGATCACTTTCTGTTTTCGTAAAGGATCCATTTATCCCCACAGGTGATAATAGTATCGAAAAATGGGTCATTTCTGTTTTGGAAAATCAGCACAGAGCCCAGTTCAAAACGGTGATTTTTCTCATTCTGTGAATTCGTGTGAAACCCATTTGTCGAGCTTTTTCACTTTTCCAATTTACTCGATATGGTTAAAAATTGTGGAAATGCGAACTCCCAATTCTTGTGCCATTTCTCGAACAGTTCGGCGAGGGTTTCTTTCCACTAATGCTCTCACTTAGTCGTTTTCAACAGTAGCAGGACGTCCTCTGTCCTCCTTATTTTCAAACTCACATCTACATTACGAAACCTTTGGAACCAAGAATGCACTGTACGTTTGGAGGTGGTTTCTTTGCACCGTGCTTAGTTGATATTGTGAGCTGTTTGTGATGCATTATGACCAAGTTTAAATTCATGCAAAAACAAAGATGCGCAACCCTATTTCCATCATTAGTGGTAAGGGTCTAAAATGTTGGAAATAAAGTTTTGGAAAAGAATAAAACCAATAATGAATAGAAGAAAGCTTTAGTTTTTCAATGATGTAAATGAATTCATAAATAATACAGATTTTCTCTCCTTATAAATTACTAAATTTTAATTTAAAAATCCGTCATTATTTTTCGAATAACCTGTGTGTTAATGAATTTCTCTGTCCACAAGCTTTTGCCACAGACTTGAAGCTTGCGCGACTAAGCGTGGCAAACTGACTGGAGTGGTACAGAGATCTCTTTATCTATATGGCGTAGTCCCCTACCAATAAAAGCTAAAACGCGTTTACTAGGTCACTCAGGCTCGTTGGAAGTCCAGGAGTGAGTTTTTAGGGTCGTTGTTTGAACTCACTTTTGGTATCGGATTTTGTGTTCCTTTTTATGTGACTTCAATTTTATGAGAACTACCTGTCAAACATTTACAAATTTAACTCTTCAAATGACACAACATAATACAAATGAAAGTTAGAATCATTTTACTGAACTTTTAACATCATTGCTGCTTTTAATTAACTTGGACAGAAATATCTTTTTCATCAGAAATAATTCAACTGCTGAAATTAAATACATAAATGAATATTCAACAATCTGACGTTACACTGAACTCGGTTGTAGCTTCAAAAATGACATATTAGTCTACATTAATCCAACCTGCAGCGTTCTATGTGTATATGTCTAATTAGATTTACCAGTTCTGGAGCTATTTCGAACAAACTTGGTATGATATCTGGTACATCCCGTGATTTGTCTTTATCTATATGGAAGGATAAAATATCTCTGTTAGATCACTGAGACAATTTTGGAGCTGTAAGAGGTCGCTGAACATAGACTTGCTGTGGGAATTTGTATTACTGATTCCCTTGGGATCCTATGGTTACTATGTATGAAACTATATTCATATTCCCACTGACAAGCTTGTAGGACTAAACATCGGTTGTCTTGGATACGAACACTTTTGAGATCATTATAAAATTAATTTGGGATAATATGCGAATTTTAAAGGTACTTTTGAACCTCTGTAATTTATGACAGTAAATTTTATGCTAGTCAAGCAAATTTGAAATCTGTAATGAACTGACTGAGGAAGTTGTGAGAGAAACGTTTGCACTCGAAGTTGTTTTCTCACACATGTTAGGCCTAAAACAACTATCTCTTCTGTTCACATTATACTTTCTTTCACCAACGAAAAAACATAACGCCGAGCCACTAAGGAACATGTACATTGTTTACAGTTAAAACAAAACTAAACAGTGAGTTATTTGTGTTTTGCCTGCCGCTGGTAGCAAAACTCGATTTTTTAGTGCTTTTAGTTTACACACTATTCCCTGAGCCACTGAATTGGACAACTTATCTACTGGCATTTTTATCAACATTGTTTGTTTGTTTGTTTTTTGGAATTTCGCACAAAGCTACTCGAGGGCTATCTGTGCTAGCCGTCCCTAATTTAGTAGTGTAAGACTAGAGGGAAGGCAGCTAGTTATCACCACTCACCGCCAACTCTTGGGCTACTCTTTTGCCAACAAATAGTGGGATTGACCGTAACAATATACACCCCCACGGCAGGGAGGGCGAGCATGTTTAGCGCGACGCGGGCGCGAACCCGCGACCCTCGGATTGGAAGCGCACGCCTTAACGCGCTCGGCCATGCCAGGCCATTTATCAACATTACAAACATTCTAACTTCAAATATTCTGCAATAGAATCGTTTAATTTTTTTCATTAAAGTTTATTAGTGCAGAAATAGAAATAAAGATAGGTACAAAATTTTGGCTGTATGAAAATTGTAAAGTGTGTTTTTTTTCTTGTAGCACAGTGACAACGGGCTATCTGCTGTGTCCACCGAGGAAAACCGAATAAAATTATAAGGAAAAAATGAACCCCTTGTTTTACTTCAGAGTTAATATTTCCAAGCAACAAACGTTGAAACTGTAATAAAATTGTAAAGAAGTGGTGAGTAGCTCATTTCACTCCAAAAAAGAAAAGCAAAGTAAAGCGTAATTAGCAAGAAAAGATCAGCTAAAAAGTTTTAACAAGTAGAAATCAATAACACGAAGTGTTTTTAACATTTCAAAATAGCGCCACCATACTCGAAAAAAATTGACAGTTCGTTTTAATAATCCTGTAGTGATAAATTAACTGAAGACAAAAGGTCTCTGTAAAATAACTATAACATGAAACGTTAGGATTGAAAAGTTTCGGCGTTATAATAAGGAAAGTAACTGCAAAGTGTTTTGCTGGTCATACAGCACACGTGTGTGTGTGTGTATATATACACCTATAAGTAGATACATAAACACAAACGTTGGTCAAATAACGGTTTAAGAGAGCACTAGGATGTTAGTAGTGATGTCTCGACCAGCTGTTTCAGGTTTATACCTTTCGTACGCACATGAGGGTTGCTTATCCGTACATCGTGAACAATTTAGTTGACTCTATGTCTAGTTTATTAATGAAGGTAATTAACAAGCGAGTTTCAGGTTTTTAAATAGCTATAACAAACTGCTTATAAATTCTTTAAATTCGGTAAGAGAATGTTATTAACAAGATGAAACTTATCCATTTTCTTCAGGGTTTCATTCTAATCTGTCTTCTTTCTGTGGGATGTCACAAAGTGGTGATAGGTCAAGTGTAAATAAACGTCAGTACACACACATGACTTCTTGTTAAGACAAATAGATCAGTGTAGCATATAAGCGATGAAAATCGGAACATTTACAGAGTTCTTTTGTGAAACATCTGTATGTTTGTTTTGGAATTTCGCTCAAAGCTACACGAGGGCTACCTGCGCTAGCCGTCCCTAATTTAGCAGTGTGAGACTAGAGTGAAGGCAGCTAAATATCATCACCCACCGCCAATTCTTGAGCTACTTTTTAACCAACAAATAGTGGGATTAACTGTCACATTATAACGCCCCCACGGCTGAAAGGGCAAGCATGTTTAGTATAACGGGGATTCGAACGTGCGACCCTCGGATTACTAGTTAAGTGCCTAAACCACCTGGCTATGCTGGGCCATTTAGAACTCAAGCAGTTAGAAAACTAAAATAAGCCTATTAGACTGAAACTTGGAATGTTATTCTGTATGGAATTAGCCTTGACGAAGGAGTACTACTTTGTTTAAATTCTTCTCACGTATTTCCACAGCAGATATGTCTGTTTTTATTCTATTTCTTGCTTATTTTATAACATTTTAATCCTTACATTATTTTTTATTATTGTTTATTTATATATTTTATTTTTATGTTTTTTTTTATAGAAAAAACACATCGGGCTATCTGCCGAGTCCACTGAGGAGAATCAAATCTCTGAGTTTTAGCATTGTAAATCTTAAACAACACTTTATTTGTAACACTTATATATTTTATTAATACTATGCTATTTGTAATTCCACGTTTTGTTTTATATTCTATTTTTAAACTTACTTTCTAAGTTATTTCTACATTTACTCTTACATCCCTTTAATAATTATTTCGTTTCCCACTACCCCTTATTAGTTGTATTCTTGGTTTTCTATACACCATTAACCAGTTACACCTGGAACGTTCTCATTGAAAGTATAATGTCATGTGATTTTTGCCCCTTTTCTCACACTTAACATTTGTACATCAATCAGATTGTGACAGTATCTGGTGGTTAAGATGCTCAGCTCGTAATCTGAGAGTCGTGGGGGAGTTACAATTGCGATAAATCCCACTTTTCGTTGGTAAATGAGTAGCCCAAGAGTTAGCGGTGGGTGATGTTGACCGGCTGCCTTCCCTCTTAGGGACGGTTAGCGCAGATAGTCCTTCGCATTTCGTTCGCATTTAATTTTCGTGCAATTTGTAAACTGTCCCCTAAAATCACATAATTCACTAATTCACAACCATTGTTTGTCTTGCTCGCATTTCGTAGCTCTAGAATCTACGCTTTTGGCGTGCTTTGTGTGTAATTAATGTTCACGAGTTTTCATACATTTTAGTCAAGGTATTCATTTAGAGCCTATGCACTTTAAAATATATTGTTTATACAAAAGTATGAGTTCTCTTTATTGTAGTTCCTTATAAGTTCCTCAACTACATTATGTATATTTCAGAATCACACATATATACTTGTAATGTGAGGCATTTATTCAGATTACTTAGTTTAACGTCATTTATGGTAAGTCGTTTTTACTTGGATTACATATTATAACGTCATCTACAATAAGTTGTATTTGCTTAGATTACTTAATTTAAAACCATCTACAATAAGTCGCATTTACATTTGCATTGTCTGTTTTATTTCATTTAAAAGCCTGTCACATTTACATCAAGTATTTCGCTTAATATCTTTTGTATGAAAAGTATTTGCTTAGATAATTTAATTTAACGCCTTTTGTGACAAATGGATGATTTCGCAGCCTTTTCTCCTTTCATTCCACCTATCTATATATACTAAACAAATATTATTTTATTTATATTACGTTTGCATTGTCTGTTTTTTTTATATCAACAAATGTTGATATCAAAAGGTGTCCTGTTGCTGTATTAATTAATGTGCTAAATCTTGAAGATGAAATGGATATTGGCCTATTGTATTCGAACCGACCAACGGGTTAGACCTGTATATTTATGTGCTTTTACTGCATTTATTAAAAAGCCAAGACAGTAGTTTTGTTTCCATAATAGGAATATAAGGGTTAAGTAAAATCTTTTAAATGATTTTAGTAGTTACACACACACATATATATATATACTTGACGTACTTCCACGGGGTCCTTGAAAGCGTTCTATTTAAATATTAAATAAAATAAAAAAATTACAGTGACAAAGATTTTTTATTTTTGAAGTTACTATGTATCCTGTTTCGTAAACTACAGTGCATAATTCTTCTCGTGATTCATGGCTTGCACACATTTTGCTTATGTCACAACAGTACAAACTGCGACGTTAAGTGTCCCTTATGTGACGTAATTTTATTGTCTACTAACTGACTGACAGAGAACATACTGATGAACAGTGGTGCGAGTGATTAAGACAGGTGAATTAAGAAAAAGCGGTTTTTAAAACATTGCAAACTTTTTAACTTCGCGCAATTTGAAGTTCAGTTTCGTTGAATTAGAAAAGTTGTAAATGTATTTATTGAATATATCC
The DNA here is from genome assembly GCA_011833715.1 of Carcinoscorpius rotundicauda. Classification (NCBI taxonomy): domain Eukaryota; kingdom Metazoa; phylum Arthropoda; class Merostomata; order Xiphosura; family Limulidae; genus Carcinoscorpius; species Carcinoscorpius rotundicauda. Next base: position 24,476,233 of record CM022405.1, on the reverse strand, counting down.
AATAAAAGGAGAGACTTGAAACAAAGCAGTGACTTCTTAACATGAAAATTCACTAGGTTCGAATGAGAAAGAACAATGCATCTTCAAATACTTCAAACGCCCAAATCTGTTGGAAACTTCGCTTACATTACATAGTTTACTTGAAATACGTATAAGGAACCAATTATCGAGTCCAAAGAAAACAGCGACAATAATAGCGACGAAAAATTCCAATTATTTCTGTGGTACCAGACAATATCAATGATTTATCACATCTTACAACATGTTTAAAAGACACAAGATGTATTCAGCTTGAAATTATAGACTTACTTTTATACTGTTTATTATTGTTATGGTTTATTTATATTGTATCATATTGAATAATTTCATGTTTTTGCCAATCACAATATTTATTGTAAGAAAGCAACAAAAATTGAATAAATATTGAGTCAGAACTTGTATTTTCGATCCAAAGTGCACGACCAGTTTTTACCAGTTATTAGAAGGATTAATTACACTATTCACAGCACTTTAGTTTAATTTTTTGTGATTGATATATTTTTTAGCAATGATGTAATTTTGTTGTTAAAATTGTGGGTGGTTTCTTTAGCCTGAAGGTTCATGAACATATTCTGTTCTGGACAAATCCGAGGGACGAGTTTTGCTTGAAAATTAAGCCTACTAAAAATCATGTAACCAACAAAGTAGGGCCCACAAACAATTTGGTGCACAAATAGTTTAGAAAATATTTCAAAACCCTATGAGGTTCAAGTCCTAATATTGAAGTATACGACACCTCCTCGATTAGAATATCGGAACATATAACCTGTAGTTGTATACTATGGTAAGAAGAGTCATATTTTAGTCAGTTATGGATTTCTCTGTGCGTTACTTTCTTCACCTTGTGCAGAGTTCTTTTTCTTTGTGGAAGAAAGGGAAGTCCTGTTGATGGGAGAGCGTAATGATGCATAGGAAATCTAAGTAATTAACAGGATGCTCTGAGACAATTCACTGTTAGTTTTGGAGCTATTTCGTTTCTAAGGAAGTATGAGTTGTTTTGATGAGAGGATGGTTGTCATCAGTAGAGTTGAAGTTTTTTGCAGAAAGAGTTTCGAGTCTTGTAATTTTAGTACCAAACCATTACTATCTGTTCTAGTTGTCCAAACTTAGCAATATCATTTTTACTAATCATTGTTTATCTTAAGTTCTTTCACCATTAGTATTGTTCATCATCAAATTTTCCTTTTATCAACCATCTATTATATATATATATAGGTTATTTAAGGCATTTGGCGTTTCCGTAAAACAAAGAGAAAAGTAGCATTACTAAGCACAGCATTTACCTGAACAGTCTTATGCACATATGCGCTGAACATTTAAGTCTGAGACCCCTATAGGGTTTAGGGCCTAATTTTGAATTACTGATCAAGGAAGGGCAGCCTATTAGCAGTACTCTACACGGTAAGAACATTTTCTGGTTCTTTGAATCGAAAAATGGGGTTGACTGTCACCTTTAAAACTCGCCCTCAGCTGAATGTGTCGCGTGTTCAGTAGCACTTTAAATCTCGATCATTGTAGCCTTCGATCTGCTTCCTGCATGCCAACGACTTAGTTATGTTGGCTCAGTATCTTCGGTTGTGTGGGGACCCTAAGGCCACTCATGATTTATTCACTTTATTAATTACATGTTGATTATCAAACTTGAATGTACTCACTTAGTAAAACCGGATCTGTAGATTAATATTCAAGATAAAATCCAAAATCTACATTGCAGATAAAGTTACACAGAATTACCATATACTCACGCATACCAAATGATTCTGAACACTTTTAAGGAGTTTGAAATTAGCCTTTCTCTTATTTACAAAACAATGTCTATATAAAAATTACCAGAAGATGTATCATATTTACCATTAATACTGGTTCTTTTCGTTTGGGCTGGTAACGCAGTAACAAAGATATATTAATATAGTGCAACCACTATATACTTTGTAATGAAATATATTAGGTATTATAATTTATTTTGGACGAGCTTCCGAGTTATTATGTTACATACGTTACGTATCATTATTTCAAATAAATGGAAATATTAATTTTAATTTACAAGTTAATTGAATATTATTGTGTTCCACATTTATGATATTTGCCAACAAAGTGATACACACAATTTTCTTTTTTATCACAAATATATTTTAATGTACAAAAGAAAGCCAACAACAATACAAACTATAATAACAATTATTGCTTTTTGTTTGTTTTTGAATTTCGCCCAAAGTTACTCGAGGGCTATCTGTGCTAGCCGTCCCTAATCTAGCAGTGTAAGACTAGAGGAAAGGCAGCTAGTCATCACCACCCACCGCCAACTCTTGGGCCATTCTTGTACCAACGAATAGTGAGATTGACCGTAGCATTATAACGCCCCCACGGCTGAAAGGGCGAGCATGTTTGGCGCGACGGGGATGCGAACCCACGACCCTCAGATTACGAGTCGCACGCCTTAACACGCTTGGCCTTGCCGGGCTTCACAATTATTACAAATTATGGTTTATTTGCAAGAATTTTACAAATTATACCGAATATTATATCCAGTCTAGAACTGTATATTTTATCGACGATCCAGTTCCACGACGAGCAGATTAGTTCTGAATTGATACTGTCACATATCACTTAAACTAGCTAGCTTGATTGGGTTGCACCGGTTACAAGATGGCTTTTTCTAGCGATGAATATATTTAATGTCCTCGTAGTAATATTAACGTCCGAAATTAATTGACTGAAGTTTAACGGTTTGTAATGCTCGAAATATATAATCGTTCCTGGTCCAATTCTGTAATTTTCCAATTAGTAGGCGTTAACCACAATTAGAGCTACCGAAGCATATAACACACTGACTGTAGCTGACTAACAATACTCTTTTTCTATCTCTCGGCTAGTTGCTTTTTATACGAATCTAGAACGACTCTAGAACGTTCAGCAAAGTTCAAACATGCTAGCGTTTTCGTAAAATAAATATTATTGATTCTTACTCTCAAGATTCTTCTATAAATTTCGAGAACAGGTGGGACTTACATAATATATAGTCAACAATATTCATCACATTAATAAAGAAAACTATACTGAAACAAGCGTAGATGTTAAAATAAACGTATAAAGGTAAATCCGTTACAAATAATATCACTTGGCTATTTCACAATAGTTCTGCACCGACATGCACATTTCTTTCTAAACCGTTTTGAATTTTACTATAAATGTCATAATACTTCACTACTAACAGTCATGATGAGTGAATAGTAAATTAAAACAAGTACAAGATTATGGAACATATCCCCATCTCTTTAAAATATAAGAAAACGACCTATTTTAACAATGTGTTGATAGAAAGGCGTGAGATGGCTTCAGGACTTTTTACACTCATCTTCCTGAATTATTCATGCGTCATATTGGCTGCTATGGAACCATTATTTTATCGGTTGCAGGATCTTTTACAACGCTCGAGCCACGAACATAAAAATTAAAGAATTATCTTCGATGTTGCAATTAATCTATAAATTACTGTCGAAGTAACCAGACCCTGTCATAAGTTCAAAGAGGTCCGGGCCACTTCTATCTTTTGAGGCTCACGACTATGATAAAAACAAAAAATAATGACACATAAAAACAAAAAATCATAAGCCCAAAATAAGAATGGAACATAATATGCAGCTACAACCTGAGTGTGCATAATTCACATTTTGGTCTGAATGAGAGGCACGTGAAAACAAGTCGCAAAACTTAAAATTAAACAAACTGGTGTTTAAATTTATAAAACGATAATACTGTGCTACTACTTCCTACCCTAAAAATCTGATTTATAAATGATTCAGAAAAACCTGATAATAAGTACAACTCGCTTATTCTTATTCAGAACATAAATATTACAGTTTATTAAGACAGGTGATATACATAGCACACAGATTACGATTGTTATAATTCAGCCGGCCTGATGTGCCGTGGTATTGGACGAAAGGCTTCTGCGGTTTTGGATACAGCAGATCAGGTGTGGTTGACGAATTATAGCACATTCTCCTTTGGTTTCACTCATAGGCTTTTAGAAATAATACAACATATATGACCAACCGGTAGCAATTAATATAAAAACAACACCAGTCGATACTTAGCAATTTGAGGGTTAGTGTGTTGTATATAAGATTGTTAGTGGTTTAGCCTGCATATTAAACAAACTTTATACACGGTCTTTAAATTCCTAGTAACGAGCAATACGTTATGAAGAGATATTGAAAAAAAAAGTTTCTTAGTGACTAATTTAAGTTATTTTAATTGAAAAGAAAAATATACTATTCAGATTATTTTTATTTACAACGTCTCAAGAGCACGTGCACGGAACACCCAATAAAAGGAGAGATACTAGAGTAGAATGTTTTAAGATTGTTTGTTGTTTTTTTTTCTTTAAGTAGACGAAGTTGCCTTTCAATGGCAGGATGAGCGAAGTGAGATTAAGAACTTGGAAGTCTGGCATATTATTTAAATTATTAACACAGAGTAACGTTACTCATTTTATTGAAATTAATTTTAAGAACAAACAAGATTTTGTTCACTTTACATGTTTAACAACTGATCAGTTCTAAATTTTGGTTTGCTTCTTCTGCACTGGCATCAAAATGTTCAACTGTAAATTAATATTATTTTCGGCCCAGCATGGCCAAGTGGTTAAGGCATTCGACTCGTAATCCGAGGGTCGCGGGTTCTAATACCCGTCTTACCAAACATTCTCCCTATTTCAGCCGTGGGGGCGTTATAATATGTCGGTCAATCTCACTATTCGTAAGTAAAAGAGTAGCCCAAGAGTTGGCGGTGGGTGGTGATGACTAGCTGCCTTCCCTCTAGTCTTACACTGCTAAATTAGGGACGGCTAGCGCAGATAGCCCTCGTGTAGCTGTGCGCGAATTCAAATACATATTATTTTATTTTACCGCCAATAAAATTCGAAGCGTTATTTTTAGAATTTTTAAACGTAAAAAGTTCCAAAAATACAGGTACACGTGCTGTGAAAACTCTTTTAATTAAGCTACTCTCAAGGTACATCAGACTTCCTTGTGCATGCGACGGCATTACAGGAGTTCGCTGAAAAGCAACTGGTATGCAGGATATTTGTGGGCAAAAACGCCTACAGCTCCAGGAGACATAGATCATTTTTTATCATTTTAACATCAAATTGTGGCGCGTGGAAAAGTGCGTTCCAGTACAAGATTCTAATTTACATAGAGGCACTTCAATATAAGAAATTCTACTGCAAAATTGTTTCCTTCGCGTTATTTACTATTGTTTGATATATTCCTACTATCGTATCATAAATATATACTGCAAGCTTAAGGTCGAGATCAAAATATGTTTATGGGGCTTTTATTCATTTCTGAACTTTTTGAACCTAAATATTTTTCTAACTAACATCATGACTATGAGAAAAGACATTGCTTTCTTACATTATCGGACACTGTAAGGAATATATTCATTGCTCGTATAATTGTTCCCACTGCTGAAAAGAATTGCACGAATATCATCTTTAAAATATCCTTGAAGGTTTTACAGTGTTTGATACTGGAAAAAACAAACAAACACGCATAAATTATTGTTGCGAACAGTGTAAAAAAGGCTTAGTGGTGAGTGGCAGAAATAATCTTCATCGTAAATAACAAGTTTTGAAGTGAAACAGTTGTACTAATCATTATAACGAAGAGGCTTTGAAGAGAACATTGTGCTTGTTGTAACAAAGAATAGCCGTTATCACTGTAATAAAGATGCTTTGAAATCAAATGGCCGTGGTTACTGTAATAAAGCAACTTTGAAGCTAAACAGCCGTGCTCACTATAAAAGTGACAAGGACGCTTTGAAACTAAACAGTCATGCTTACTGTAATAAAGCAACTTTGAAATCAAACAGCCGTGCTTACTGTTATAAAGCAACTTTGACATCAAACAGCCGTGCTTACTGTAATAAAGAAACTTTTATGGTAATGAGCTGTGCTCACTGTAATGAAGTCGCTCAAACAGTCTTGTCCACTGACTTTCAAATGATACAGTCGTAATATTTTTAAAATTAAACAAGAAACTTGTACTGGAACCATTGTGAAATAATAACTTACTGTAAGGCCTAACTAGAGTGGGCAGGGGGCTACAGTCCCTGGGCCTGTCATGGCCTAGCGCGTTAAGGCGTGCGCTTCGTAATCTGAGGGTCGTGGGTTGGCGCCAAACATGCTCGCCCTCCCAGCCGTGGTGGCGTTATATGTGACGGCCAACCCCACTATTCGTTGGTAAAAGAGTAGCCCAAGAGTTGGCGGTGGGTGGTGATGACTAGCTGCCTTCCCTCTAGTCTTACACTGCTAAGTTAGGGACGGCTAGCACAGATAGCCCTCGAGTAGCTTTTTGCGAAATTCCAAAAAAGAAACAAGCTACAGTCCCGGGGTCTGGCAAAACATAGGATAAAGAATAATATTTTTACATTTTCATAATACACTTAAGGAAAAATCACAGTACTGCGGGAAATCGATTTGCCTCAAAAATACCTTTTTATCCAAAAAATGTAAATTTTTAACACACTTGGCTTCCCCCAACCAGAAACATTCTCCATACGCCCATGAAAGTACCATGCAATTATGAAGACTTCAAAAAGAGGGTTCGTTGATATAACTGTCCCCGGGCGCTAAAGTGCCTCTCGACGTCCCTGCATAGTGCATGGCATGTGACTATTAAAATAACATTTTCAGCAGTAACACGTGTTTTGGTCAGTCGATACATATTTTCGGCCAAATCTTGGACTACTCTAGCGAAATAGCTTGATTTCAAAGTTACAGTTATAACGCATTTCCGGACCAACGTATGAAGCGTCAATAGAAGTCTAACTTTTAGTCATTACACTTAACAGGTTTGTTCTGATACAGACACAACTACTGGAGGGTCGCGGGTTCAGGCCCGCGTCGCGCTAAACATGCTCGCCCTCCCAGCCGTGGGAGTGTATAATGTGACGGTCAATCCCACTATTCGTTGGTAAAAGAGTAGCCCAAGAGTTGGCGGTGGGTGGTGATGACTAGCTGCCTTCCCTCTAGTCTTACACTGCTAAATTAGGGACGGCTAGCACAGATAGCCCTCGAGTAGCTTTTTGCGAAATTCCAAAACAAACAAACAAACACAACTACTGGAACCGAAAGGCCTGTAAGAGATAATATTCATGACAAACAAAGCCATGATTAGAAAAAAAACAACAACAGATTTTCGAGTGATAACAAGTCATGATAAATATTCTTTCGTAATTAAAAAGTCATAATTTTTGAGAGCCTCGTTTTTGTGTGCACGTGTTGCTCTGACTAGGAGAAAGTATTCACGAACTCGTGATGTGCACTGTAATCCCTGCACGACAATTAGTGTGGTTTTATGTCGAGTAGCTGAACCATATCATAGCACGTTATAACTTACTTCTCTGCACTATAAACGACTTAACGGTTAAGAACACTTTCTTGACTTTTGATCGTGAGTGTAGCCCATTTACGAATGATTTTAACAGCATGATCACATAATAAGTCTGGAATGAGCTTTGTGGTTTCACAGTGTTTGATAATAGTCCAGTATTTGATTCAAAATAAGGTACTTGAATGCAACACATTATAGAAACGCCACTATTTCAGAAGACAGAAACTTTGAAGATTCTAATATCTTCAAAAAATATATTTCTAACACAAATATTGCTCTCAGAATATTTCAGTACACCCAGGTTTAACAGCTGTTTTTTTTTGTCTTCATAGTGAAAGGTTCCAAAGTTTGTTTGTTTTGAATATCGCTCAAAGCTACACGAGGGCTACCTGTGCTAGCCGTCCCTAATTTCGCAGCGCGAGACTAGAGGAAAGGCAGCTAGTCATCACCACCCATCGTCAACTCTTAGGCTACTCTTTTACCAACGAATAGTGGGATTGACCGTCACATTATACGCCCCCACGGTTGAAAGAGCAAGGATGTTGGTGTGACGGAGATTCGAACTCGCAACCCTCAGATTACGAGTCGAGTGCCTTAACCACCGGGCCGGGGTTCAGATTCGAGAAAATATCATTTATAAGAAAATCGTTATTAAAAATTAGAATTATGAAGGTATAGCAGTTGTCATTAATGTGTTACCAGAAACAATATCTAATCAAGTTGTCTGTACACACACACAAACATTTATTGCAAAAATTTTAAATTTGTCAATAGCAAATACAAGTTTCAGCTCGCAACATATATTTTGAAGTAAATGGTAGAGAAGTAAAAAAGTTCATACCACAGTTCGTAGCAAAAGATAGGAGGGGGAGAAAGGAGAGCCGAATGACGACCCTACTGAAAGCCCTGAAGAAAGTTTTCAATTAGTTTGGTTAATTCATACTTTCTTCTGGCCATCAATCACTGATTTTTTTCGGAGTTAAAAAATTGTTTTCGATATATCGTTCAATCTACAAAAGGATCCTGTCTCAAGATATCGATCTTTCCTGGATATTTGGATATAATTTTAGTCTAAATATTAATTAATTATGTCCAATGTGCTGTCTGTCAGTAATTACTTACTTAAATATCTGATGAAATTCTCCACTTTTGAATTTATTTATTTTTAAAATTCCATTTTTAACTGTGATATTTACAAATAAAGGATATTTGTTGTTATTATTGCTTTAATGGGATTTCTAATGTCAGTTCACTTCAAAAGGTGGATAAATTTCAAGATGCTCTTTCTTCCACAAAGTTCAAATGTTCATTGTTAAATTCTGTGATTGAGGAGTGACAGAAAGACTTACATCAAAACACTCTGGCCCTATGGATTGTTTGTTGGATAAATGTTGGAGGATTGAGGCAGTTAAAGTGGACAAAATACATGTTCCACAATTAGACTGTATACGTGAATTATCACGGTACTTCATTTGAATGTCAAATTTAAAGCCTTTTCACTTATCGGATGCACCTAAAACCTATAGTTTTGAATTTGGCAGACCTTTTTACATAGTAGGGTTGATCGTGACATAATAACACCCTCAAGGCTAAAAGGGGTAGCATGTTTGGTGTGATAGTGATTCGAATTCACGATTCTCGGATTACGAGTTGAGTGTATTAACTACCTATTCATGACTGCTTGTGAGTGTGTGTGTGTTTTTTACATATAGCAAAGCCACAATGGGCTATCTGCTCAGCCCAACGAGGGGAACCGAATCCCTGATTTTAGCGTTGTAAATCCGGAAACATACCGACCCGTGAGAGAGGGAAGAATTTGTCTCTGTAGGTGTTTTTTTCTGTAGATTCTTTACAATCGATTGGATTTAACAGTAAACTTTTTTCTCCCTTTCTTTTCAAAACATTATGCATTGTAAAGCGAACAGTATTTTGATACACTGCTGGATTTCTTTTTTCTTTTCGTGTCATCAAATATATTCAACGATTACATTTTTTTAAGAATTATAGGTGAACATAAACACACTTCATAGAATTCTATTCAAAAGTAATTATTTTTATTGTCTGTTTGTACAACTTCAGCTGATTAATCTATCACTTTGGATAAGCACAAAGCTACATACCTGTGCTGTGCTTACCGCAGGAATCAAGCCAAGAAAATAGATATTATAAGCCCTCAAACTTACCGTCGACCCAAATTGGATACGTTTTAAGTAAGTCAGTATCAAAGGTTAACTTCAAGATATTGACCAAGTGGCTTGTCAACCATACTTTTGCAAACAGTGCAAAAGGTTTCATAGGAGAAGCTGACTATGTAACTTCGGTCTGTCCACTACAGTTTTCACATGGTACAAAGAAATCAATTTCAGAAGTTAAAACTACTTATTCGATGCATATCCTGGGGAAGTAATCCCGCTATAATTTCTTTCAAATTGCAACTACTCGCAATGTTTTTACACAATCCTAGTCAAACCACATAATGCCCAATGCAAAACAATAAATTGATATATCTAAATGCTTAATTTATTCTACGAACACTAATAGTTCATTCATTATCGCTTAGAATTCGACACACTTGCTGTTTAGATATGAAAATATTTCGATTTTAATTGCAGATGACTGATGTACATTTCTTCCTCGTTTAATAGCTGCTTCCTCCCAGCGGGCCGCGCATGGCCAGGTGGATAAAGCACTCGACTCGTCATGCGAGAGTCGCGGATTCGAATCCCCGTCACACCAAACATGCTCGCCCTTTCTGCCGTGGGGGCGCTATAATGTGACGGTCAACCCCACTATTCGTTGGTAAAAAAGTAGCTCAAGAGTTGGCGGTGGGTGATGATGACTAGCTGTCTTCCCTCTAGTCTTATACTGCTAAATTAGGGACAGCTAGCACAGATGGCCCTCGTATAGCTAGCTTCACGCGAAAATTCAAAACAAACAAATCCTTCCAGCGTTTTGAATAATGTAATGCATGACAGAGAAAGAGTCTACTAAAACACTTCAGTAAAAATTAATGAAAACTTTTATTACGTCACAGTTGTTTATGACGAATATAAATAAATAAATATACAGGGTGGCCCGTAAGTCCCTACCCATCCATATATCTTATGTATCTGGTGTATCTGTGTGCTGTACCTCATTATCGCTGCATAATATTATGCGACATCATGTTCTGTGAGACATTTTAGTGTAAATAGGCTTACATCGGCCATATTTCTTTGAAAAAAAAAGAAATGTATAATACATGCGTAACTGAATATAACATAATAACATATGGACGGGTAGGGAATTAGGGCCACCCTGTATGTTGAATTAAGTTTAACATGCTACAAAACACAAGTGGTGAAGTAGCAGAAAGTAAGAAGTAAAATCAAATTTGTATTACTCATTATATAAACATCTAGAAAACAGATCATAACTGCCCACAGAAAGTTTGTTTGATGGTTTTGTAGTTAAGCAGAAAATTACCCAATGCGCAGTCTTCGCTCTGCCCACCAAGGGTATCGAAAGCAGGTTTGTATGATCTTGTAAGTCTACAGACCTTCTGTTGTGCCATTGTGAGTTCCATAAAGAATCGTGGAAAATCATTTAGGGATTTCTTTTAATGGAAAGGTGTTACCCTACAAAAATAACCCGTCTTCTTCTCAACTATGTTATGAGCTTCTCTTGCCAACAGTAAATAACGCGTACAAATTGTTCTTGAACAATAACCTTGCGTTTAATTTTTGGTGTAATAATTTTCAAACATTTTTCTATCAACTTGTTCCATCTCATTCAAAAATTATTTTAGTTTCAATTAATTGAATGTTTAAAATATTACTTAAATATAAAGGTGTTTAACATAGTGGTTGTATAGTGAGAAACAAAAATAGTTTTAATTTTAATTGCATATAAGCATAATATAGCGCCGCGAGCTTCCCTACCCTCGTGACTCAGCGGTAAGTTTGAAGGTAAGTCAGGACCCCTATTAGGAAGCCCTGTACTTTATAATAATCAAACCAAAACGAAATTAATTGTGTTTTTGCTGTTAAATTCACTGTTGTTCATTTGTCTAAGTGTTTCGTTTGGTCCTTGATAACACGAAGCACAAAGGTCATATTTTAATGAAGATAATATAAATGATATATTTCCTTGCACGACCAGAAATCTTAACAGCAATGATTTTCAAGCGTAGACTTCTTCTAACTTTATTCGTGGGCCTACGTTCAGAACTGTCGTTTCATTGTCAGTGCCTTATTTGTGAGTCAATAAACACACTTGGAACATAAAATTGAACAAACAAGTTGAAAATGATGTTATGTGAATTTAGGCTGCTTAGCATCATACTTTTTCAAATAACATTGGTATTTGTAGTGTTAGGCCACTGTAATAATCTGGAACAGAAGATCAGTCATCGTGTGAACAATACGTTTTCTTATACCTATAAATATTGGCATCCGAATAACCTTTACAAACGTGGCCAGCCCAGGAATGACACAGATCAAGAAATGACCGTTAACTGTTTTTATTTGATTTTCTCCAATAACCTGTCAGACACACTTTCCATATTGTGCACTTGAATAAACAACTATTAAGGGAGGTATGTGTGTTTGGGAACACTGGAACTTTCTATAAACAGAAATATAAATCTTGGAAAAACTGTCGTAAAGAGGGAAAGGCTTCGAAAGACTTTTATGCCTTTAGTCTAGAGTTCAACAGAGAGCTACCTAGAGTCCAGATATTTAGTGAATCGGTACGAAGGGCCAACAGTTAGTCTCTCTTCGTATCTAGTCCCAAATTACTTAGGCCCCGGGCATACATTCAAAAGAGAGGGGGTGAGCCAACGGCGAGTGTCTCAAGACTATTTCAAAGAAAATAAACAAGTATAGATGTATACGACGTGTTTTATTTGCTAGTTCCCTGATCTTTCAGGTATTTCCAGATCCAAATTTTAACGGAGCAACAGCAACAATAGTGATCACTATCCAAAAAGTTGTGCAGCTGCGAGATAGAAGTAAGAATGGACCGCTACGGTCTCTGACGTTAAGCTGAATGTCAACAAAATAATCCTCTATCGACTGAGGCATGTCCGGAAGCACGTGATGAAAGTGACGTATTCTTTCGCAAAGTTTACGTACCGACGTGACACGTCGAGGAAGAGCAAATCCTATTACACTATACTACTGTTCATCTTGTTGATAACATTTTATTAAACACATGTGACTGACTAAACAAACCTTTAGAAGAAATACAAATGTCAATAGAATTGGATAAAATAACATAAATAACCTAAACCCCAGAAAAATAATAAATTTAAGAAGAGTGAAACTGTATAAATTAGAGATACCTTATTTTCAAAGGATTTATACAATAATTCTAGTTTGAAGCCCTTTCATTAAATTTGTAGACTTCTTTTTACAGGTGGATGTTAATACATACAGGAAAATGTTCAGTATCACTTGTTCTAGTCTTCATTCGATAACGGTTAATGATGCAATGATAACTCTTTGTGGTAAGAATAGCACACCAATCCTTTTTTCTTTTGCTTTACCCTTTGTTATTAACCCCTCAGGTAATATCATATGGTTTGTTTCGAATTTCGCGCAAAGCTATACGAGGACTACCTCCGCTGCTGTCCCTAATTTTGTAGTGTAAAACTAGAGGGAAGGCAGCTAGTCATCACCATTCACCACCAACTTTTGGGCTACTCTTTTACCAACGAATAACGGGATTGACCGACACATTATAACGTCCACACGGCTGAAACGGCAAGTATGTTTGGAGTGACGGGGATTCGAAACTACGACTCTCATATTACTAGTCGAGTGCTTTATTCACCTGGCCATGCCGGGCCAATACCATATGAAAAACCATATCGGGTTTAAATTTTAAAGACTTGGCACCCAGAAGATCATAAATCGTGGAGAAAAAAGTACTTTGAAAACTGTCACACCAAGAAAAAATTTCCAGTTTCTATTGAAGACCTTATTATACAAATAGCAACTACTTTTTATTACCCTGTCAGCGTTTTGTTTTTTTGGTTCTATCCAGTTTTATAGTTTGTGTAAATGTGAAGACTCAGTGGTAAATACGAGTCTGCCTACTTCGCCAACGTTCTGATAGATTACTTGGAAAGATTACGTTTTTGATGGTTTCTTTGTATAAACTTGTTTGTTGAATTTCGTGAAAAGGTACGTGAAGGCTATCTGCGCTAGCCTTTTGTACGTAATTTTGTCGTGATAGGCTAGAGTGGAAGCAGCTTTAAACATCAACACCACCTAGCGCCTACTCTTCCGTTGACCTTGTCAGACCAAATGGTGAGATTTCGCCGTCACTCTTATAACCTTCTCACGGACCCATATGCACGAATCGCGATTTTTTTATTTCCATTTTTTGGCTGTAATGGGATGTGAATTACGAAGCCTTAGTTCCACAGTCCTGCACGTTAACCAGCGAGCAGCGTTCTGCCCCACTGTATGGATGATTACTGAATAATCATTACAGAATTATTGGTTTCATAACATAAGATAAATTAAGGGTTATCTTGCCGTGTTACGTGTCAGAAGACCCCAGGATTTGACCGGTACTTGCAGCTGTGATCGCGTTACAACAATGACATTCCATATTATTTAGTTAGGAGTAGCCCTGTAGGCGGAGGGTACTGCTACAGGGTTGACCTTTATCTAGTCAGCAGTTTTAGGGAGAGTTAAATTTATAAAAAATCCAACATGACTGTTTAGCTCATGTACTACGAAAGGTGTCATCCAGGCCTAAAGTGCTAATACCAAGCATACATGTGTTAATAGAGGCTTTAGCGTAGCTTCTAAAAGAACACTTCATGAGCTCAGAAAATACAGGAGTGCTGTGATTCTAGTAAGGAAATACTTTCGAACTATGTGATTACTTTATAAATACTTACACAACCATTCTAATAGTTGTAGTTCTTCTGTATATTTTAGAAGCCTAAGTGATCATCCTCATGAATGATATACAATCTAGAAGATCAGCTGATTACACTATGTAACACAAATTGTGTTCCTGTGTAGTATGTGTTATTTCTTAATTGCTTATGTTGTAAAGGTACGCGAAATGGCCATTATTCCCTTCAGACTTTGCTTTTGTGACCTGGATAATGAATTTAGAAATTAATTCTATGTAAAAAATGGGCAAATGTGCATATTTTCATTTACATAAGGTTCGAATAGAACAACATATGAATCAAGATTTACATGTATTTATATTAAAGTTACAAACAATGAAGAAAAATGTTTAGAAATGAGTAGTTTTTCGAAATAGGTACTTTCTTTCTGGTGGAGTGGGTGCAGGGAGCTCAGGACAGTGTGGCACTGAGACAATGGATGATGGAAGGTCTGGATACATGATAGCAGATGCATTCTTGCCAGCCCAACATTTGGAAGAGTCCACCACGCAGAAGTAGCAATTACCTGAGTGGTAATAGCTTGGAATAGGGAAGTTCGTGGCTCTCTTTTCCCCTCTGTACCATCCTGCAAAAGAGCAAAATAAAATTATTATTATGGTGATAAATAAATTTATTTCATCCACAACTAATGTGTAAGAGGTTCATGCAAAATACTTTATGTGATTTTTTTCTACACTATTGGAAATTTAAAAAATAATTAAAAGATATTTAAGTTTTAAAAGGTCTAATATTTGTATAATATAAAATCCTACTATTCAAGCAAGCAAAAATTGTCCGTCTTACCTTCTAAAGTTTTTTCCAGGGCTCACAGGTAAAATGAGGTCCCCAGGATTTGTCTTGATCCCTAACAGGCATGCCGAAATATGCCTTGTAGGCTTCACACATTTTAGTATATGCTGTCACAGAGTACTTTTTCGCTCTTTTCTTGATCAACTGGCCAAATACATAGCAGAATGCGTCTGGAGAATGTTTGCAGCTTCTTGATGTCATCTCTGATAAAATTAGATAGGTCTACGTGTTCACTTAGGCAGCTATAACTAAACGGAAGTGGTGAGTAGTGAGGTCCTGTATATGTATTAGTATGAAAAGTTCTAGAAAATTCTCTATCGGCTACTCAGCACTGAATATACCTGGAATATTCTGGAAAATGAGTACGTTTTAAAATTTTATTACTCAGGTCACAAAAGCAAAGTTTGAAGAAAAGAATAGGTCTTTTCCATTTATTATTGGGAAATAACATTTTCTGCCCAGGAACAAGAAAAAGTAAAAATTTTGTTACATAGTGTTATTCTCGTGCATCATCGACAGCCTGATTGGGAACACATCTATTCACTGCTCGTTTTAGTATTAATTAATTAATACAGTTATTACAGAAAGTAACTTGTAACGTAGCTGATCATCATGAATATTTTATATATTATGCCACTTCATCTTTGAAAAACTTAGGATTGAGTATACCTTAAAGTTATACAAAACATATTGCTTTAAAACCTCATTGTCCAAAAGTTTCCCTTAAAAATACGCTAGCAGTGGAATGTATGTTTTCTATGTGCTTGATCAGTGGAAAGTTTTGAGGAATTTCAACTCGGTACCAACGAGATGTTAGTCAATGCTTGGTAATAATGGTCAGTGATGTTTTATTTAAGCCTTTTTGTTTTGACAGTCGGAGGTCCTACAGCGCCTCCTATTGTTCACGTTTTTTTTTTCCATTTAGTTAATACCACATTAAGAAGCGATTTATCATCGGTCAGTTCAGAGTTGTTTAGGGAAAAAAGAAAATAGCCATTTAGAAAATATGTTATTGTTTATAAAATTTTCAACTCGAAAATTCTTTTTCAGTGACGAGGAGATAACAAGTTTTTGTTTTCTGAAATGTTCCTCTAAGTAACCAGCTGTTAAGCACATTTCTTTAAACTTAGTATTATATTAATTGAACGAGAAAATGCGTATGATTATGAAAAAAGTTTACTTTAAAAACTCACCGTTACTAAAATGACATTGATAAAAGCTAACTTATGATCTTCTACTAATAAGCTTTGGGAAGAATAATGGAAATCAATCCGTTTTCCCATCAGTAAACATTTTTGAAGTTCTTGTTGGACAGAGCACAGATACTCTATTGTGTAGCTTTGCGCTTAACTACAAACAAACAAACAAATTTTTGAAGTACCTTTGCATTACAGCAAAAAGGCAAACCTGAAAGAAATAGCCATAAAGACGCTTTAGGAGATGTAAACAGGTGAGTCATTAGAAAAAATCCACTATCCCCCACTGGCAGATGTAGACTGGCTCGATCAAATGATAAATGAAACTGTCAGTTAACTAAAGGAAGCGCTTCAGTTGTGATAAGAAAGATCATTTATTTTTCCATGCTTTCTACGGTTTAATCATTTGTTTAGTGAAGGAACGTGGTGGATCTCGTGTTTACATTGGAAGATAATAGAAAAAGTAAAGTTTGCTTGAAAAGGTCCATTTATTGATACGATAGAATTAGTAAAGAATGTCTGTCAAAAGTCAAGAATAGGATGAAATGTACTTTGAGTGAGTAAAGAAGACTAGAGACAGATATCGATTGGCAACTCTTTATTTGTAATTAATCAAAGCTTAGACTTATCGAAGCTCCATGTCTTGCCTATAGCACTTTGGTATTCATACTTATATCAAAGCAAATATTTTTTGAAATTTTTGTATCTGATGATTGCTCTATTGAAGTCCGTTGGGAGTGTGAATAATATAAGTTTTATTTTAAAGAAAAGATGACAGACAAATAGCGTGAACCGGAAGGTAAATACAGATATCCTGGTTCTATTGAAATTGAAAACTTTGAATTTAATTCAAAAGAAAAAAATGAAATTGAAAACATTTTGTCTGAAACTAGAAAGTTTCCCTACGACATGCTACTCTTTTCTAAGAAAACATGTTGGAAACGTCTAAATTACTTCATGTCTTTACCTAAAACATGGGTAAAAAAACAAACTGTAACAAAAGATAAATTAAGAACAATAGAAAACAAGATTATATTTTCACTCCTGGCACGATAACAGATAATTTATACACAAGGTAAGAATACGTTTCCTTTTGAAGTATTGTACTTCGATGACGTTATGTATCTAAGAAAAATGGGCTCAGATGTGGTCTTGTAGTTAACGGCTTAGGCTCGGATAAAGAGGTACAAGTTTGGTATCACGATGTCACTGAATAGGTTCCGTATTTTCAGCTGTGGACCGTTATAAAACTGACATCCAAGCAGTTATTTAGTTCAATGAACTTAGAAAAATTAGGAACAATTATGCGTGAACTTTTGGAAAAGAAAATTAACTATTCGATAGCGCTCGAGTTTTGGGTCTCATTTTGAAAATATTACAACTTTTGTAGATGATCCTGTGTGCTAATTCCTTAACGTGAACCTTAACAGTCTTTAACGTGGCTGTTTAGATATTGTACGCTTAAGATGATATTTAAATTGAAAATACCAATTACTTTCAATGAAAGCAGAATTTACTTAAAGCCAATTAATGAAAGTTTACTTCTTAGGTATAACAATGACAGTATCAGTTAAAAGTTGACGTCTATCACACAAAATGGGAGATAAAACAGCTGCTTTCCTTGACATTTCTACACAAGTTGAAAGGAATAAAGTAGGACAATGTTTTTCTAAAATTGGAGGATAACCTAATTCTTATGTTTTTGTAATATTTCTAATCCACTTTGATCAGAATCGTTATGATGGCTAAGTCGTTCTTCCCCGGGGATGTGTTTTCTTTTTGACTACTGAAATGATAGCAAAGAAAATCCAACTTCTTATTTAGGATAGTGTTGTATATATATTAAAAGTTCAGCAAGCAATTTGTCATAATATGTAACAAAGATGATATATAGATATTTTGGATTAAATTTCTGGAAAAGCTGCACGATGGTTATCTGTGTTACCTGTTCCTAACCTAGCAGTGTAAGACTACAGGGAAGGCAGCTAGTCATCATCACCCACCGTCAAATCTTGAGCTACTCTTTTATCAACAAATAATAGGATTTACCGATATATTATAACACCCATAGAGCTGAAAGAGCGAGCATGTTTAGTGGGACAGTGATTCGAACCCGTGATCGACCGACCACGACAAGCCAAGTATTGTGGAGCAAAATCTGGTGATGACAAAGAACTAAGAAAAATTAATAAAAAAACGCTCATTATTTGAATATTTGTTGTTACAAGCACATGATTAAAGGGATATAATTTCTATTCACTCAGATCAAGAGAATCATGTACTAACTGCACTTCAAGTGCAATTATAATAAACTTATATATTTAATAAAATGAAATTAGAAAAATAAAGTAAAAATAAGAATCGTTATAAAGCAAAGAGAGGTCAATAGTAAGAAATTCTACCAAACGATCGCCATTGAGGTCCGACTGTAGCATGAGAGGACGATATCAAATGACTCCTTTCGACTTCTCCATTGTAACTCAGTAAAGTTTCTATGTAAAGTATATGGGCTAGGGCTGTGAGATTAAGAAATTATATGGTGCTTCAGATAATATAGAATGAAGAAACAGTCTGAAAAGAGCAGAGTCATTACTTATTATCCTGTTTTATGTCGGTATTGAACGGTTTGATAATCTGTTCCTTTATATGAAGATATGACTGAGCCAGATCTAAACTGGTATAAACTTTTCAACAAATCTTCTGTCAGCCACAGAAATTAGAGTATAAAATTCAGTCCAACGACCCTCTTCAATTACTGTGTTGAAGGGAAAGAAAATACCTATAATTCAGACTTGTTACACTGACCGGACTTTTTATGCGGTAGCAGAGTCATTATTGGTTGTGGAAAAAACCCTGGAATCGATGTTCTTCATCTCTTGGTTTTAGGTGATCAGAATACGACATCTTTCTTTTTATTGTTAAGCAGAGAAATATGTTTGGCATCTCGAGCCAGGTTTTGAGCTTCTTGTTTCGCTCGTCGTTTTTCAGCATCAACAATAAATTTTTATTATATAACATTTTCTACAAAATTTATGCTTGACTGAGCAGCTTGTTTTCTTAAAGCTAACAACCCTTTTTCAATTCATGTTTCCCTTGCCATTGACAACTAGCGTAATAAAGTAAACGAATTTCCACTTGATAATTATAATAAACGTCATTGATGTCGAGAAAATACACTTGTAGAGAAATACATATGTAAAAACGGCTTGTTTGGGTTGAGAAATGCATTTCAATAAAATACTACTAAAAATGAAAAAAGCCAACAAATTTCACAAACACTTTATTCCTATCTACGTAAAACCGACTCACGCACACCACAAATATACGGCATCCCCAAACCTCATAAACCAAATTGTCAACTACGACCAATAATGTCTACATATGAATCGTTTAATTACAATCTTGGTAAATACATAGCATGGGCATTCTCCAAATATGTAATATCAGCCAGCTCATTCATCAAAGACTCTTTTCATTTCAAGTCTAATCTAAATCAACTTAATCATAAAGCCTTAATGGACAGTTTCGATGTTATATCCCTCTTTACAGAAGTTCCAACCACTGAAGCCTGCAAGATAGCCTTAAAACTCTATATTCGAGACCCTAACCCATCCATAGACATTCCCAGCAACCAATTAGCAACCCTCATAAATTCACCACGATGAAGACAAACTTCATGTTCAACAACCACAACTATATACAAACAAATGGTCTAAGCGTGAGCAACCCAGTATCACCAGTTCTAGCCAATATTTTTGTGACACAAATCGAAACACAAGCAATTAGTACAGCATTACACTCACCACTATATTGGTACAGATATGTAGATGACACGGTTGCGGGATTCAAATCTACAGAACACACACTTAATTTTTTCAATCACATTAACTCTATACATCCCAAAATTAACTTCACATTTGAACAGGAAGAAAGCAATCAAATATCATTTCTTAACCTCAAAATTACAAAAACCGACACACAATTTAAAACAGAAATCCACCGAAAAATCACCCATACTAGACTATACATTCCTTGGAACATGAAACAAAACAAAAACTCAACATACTAAGAAACCAAATAAACAGAGCAATACAACTAAGCTCACCAGATAAAATTAACGATGAATTAGACAAAATGAAACAATACTTCATCAACATTAATAAATTTCCTCCACAAACCATAGAAGACATTATACGCACACACCTAGACAGAAAGCAAAATCAACCAATAAAGGTAAATATATCTCACGAATCAAAAAATCACGAAACCACATACTGCTGCATACCATATATTCCTGACATCAGCAGCAAAATAACCAACATTTGGCAAAAACTAGTGATAAAATATGACATTCCATTTGATACCAAATTTATTCAAAAACCAGGCACAAAACTGAGGTCTATACTATGTAAAAACTACACTGACAAACACCACACCAACATTATTTATAAAATACAATGTGATAATTACCACGACTTCTATATTAAAGACACAAGTAGAAAAACGGAAACCAGATTCAAAGAACATAAAAAGTCACCTTCACACGTTTTCGAACACTGCAAGTCTAATAAACACAACGTAACAATAGAAAACACTCAAATACTAAATAAAGAAACAAACATAAACAAACGCAAAATTAAAAAAGCCTTACTTATACAACAACTTAAACCCAAACAAACCAATAAAAAGGAACACCATTATACCTATATTAAAAATAATAAAATAAATAATACAAAATTATACATAATCAAACATCTAACACCACCCTCTACATTCCGACACTCAGTTACATAACCGCTTTCAAACATGTGGTCAGCTTCCGGTCAGTTACCTCTTTCTTTCTTTGTGAACCTGACGATGACCGAAGAAGATCGAAACGTTGTTCGCTCCTCTACGTATAATATTTTCTCAACCAAAACGAGCCGTTTTTACATATATATCTGATTGCCCACTTTTAATTGAAAGCTTACTTTGGTTTTTAAAATGTTTTCCGCACCACAGACTGATTAAAATGATTAACATCCATTGGTCTCTTTTTAATGTTGCAATTATAGGATTAATTATAGAAACCAATCAAATGTTTCATTACAGTAGTATAAGTTCCACCATGAGTTAAATAACATCACATTATAGTTTTAAGCATTCAGTTAGTTTTTTTCTAGTATCGACGCTTATGTGTAGTAAAGAAGTGAATGCCTTGTTCTTTGAGATAATGTTAAAACAGATTATTAGTAAATTCTATTCCAGTGTCATTTTGAAGTTTACAGGGTTTTCGACTTTGTTTTTAAATCTGTTTTAAAGATTTTACGAGTGTTACTTTTATCTTTAAGCAGAGCAACCTCTTCATATTTAGAAAACATGTCGAAAGACGCGAGCAAGTAACTAAAGTGATTGTTATATTGACTTAGGTTAGAGAAATAAGTGTATTTAGGGCTTTTAACATAAGTAGCATGTTTCATATACATCCATCTCTCTACATTATCAACAATTTCAGATAAAATCATCTTAGTTCTACTATGGTCACAGTTATGAGAGAAATGATTATATATTATGTGAAGCATCAGTTTCATATATATATACACTATAAAGTTCTCTTCAGAAAACAGAACTGTGTTTAGGCACAACTATTCAGGCATTTGTGATTTTGTTGCATGTTGACAATCTTCTTGAAAATATCTGACATTTGTCAAAAACATCTGTCTCACTGAAGCATTCATGTGATATTTGTCTCGGACATTCTTAATAATATAGGATATTGAGGATTTAAACTTGAATTATGTATTTCTTTACCCTGGTGAAATAGATTTCGTACAATATAAAATGCATATAAATTCAAATGGTGATTTCTACGTGTAAAAAGTTGAAGCGTTCGTTCATTCTCTCCACCTTTATTCACAGAATCATCAATAACGAAACGATTTGATTTATCATATAATCATGAGAATTTTCAGACAATTCTTCGATAAGTTGAATGTTAAGAACATTAATCATTAATTATAAATCCGTAGACTTACTGTTGTCTTGGAGACCCTTTTGTAATGAAAAGGCAGCAGTTCTCGCTAATACCATCTTTTGTCATAACCATGAACATGTTTCAAGGGCAGTCCTTCAATAAGGTTAGTTTAATCCTGCGAGAGGGAAAGATTGTAATATTGGCTTATCGAAAAGGTATTACAGTCCATAACATTCATGAATCCTTGAAATAATTAAATATAAATAGATCATGTATTATTAAACAAAAATGAAAATCTGTCGAATATTTATGCAAAAATGGCCTTATCTAAAATTTACATCAAAATATTAAACTTGTAAATAGGTCACATGACCTATTTAACAAGAAAAAGTATACATACATGACACAATTATGTCTTGTAATTCACTCCTGAAGATGGCGATGCAGCGTGAAATACAGTCAACTTTTTAGTCATTATAGATTGGCTTTAATTAAAATGTTTTAAACTTTGTATCTATTTTTAAAGTTGTGTTTTATTTATTATCTTAACATTATACACAAATGTCAAGAAACAATGCTTAATAAGGTAATGTTTGGTTGTTCTTTGCCCAATTATCAGAATTCGATGTTTGATACCCTAAGCCACGTAGATAAGTTAATATCTGGAAGTCAAGTAATTAGTCCCCCAGTGGCTCAGCGGTATGTCTGGGGACTTACACGCTAAAATCCGTGGTGGGCAGAGCACAGATAGCCCATTGTGTAGCTTTGTGCTTAATTCAAAACAACAACGTCAAGTGATTAGCCGCTATACAGAGATTTGGACATACTGAGCATTGTGCGACTGAATCCAGCTGAGACAAATTTTATTTCAGAATACTGCTAAGCATTGAAATCTTGCAGTATGAAAACAAAGAATCTGTGATACTATTGATTCCTATCTTGTATATTTGTCTAGCAGCACTGGGCAATATTAAGAATAAATAGTTGGAAATTTGTATAACCCTCGTTGAAGTTTGAAATCAGAGCATAGAAATTAGGTTAGACAGAGGGTTCAACGATAAAGATTCAGTTATTTTCACGTGCTTTCAAACTACTTCAAGTTCTTCTGGCTTCCAGAAAAAGTGAAGGAAAAAACTCAATAAAAGTAATACTAAAGACAGAATAACACGGCGCAGAATCACCAAATCAAGACAGAATGACAGAATCACCAAATCAAGACAGAATGACAGAAACACCAATTCAAGACAGAATGACAAAAACACCAAATCAAGACAGAATGACAGAATCACCAAATCAAGACAAAATGACAGAATCACCAAATCAAGACAGAATGACAGAATCGCCAAATCAAGACAGAATGACAGAATCGCCAAATCAAGACAGAATGACAGAATCACCAAATCAAGACAGAATGACAGAATCACCAAATCAAGACAGAATGACAGAAACACCAAATCAAGACAGAATGACAGAAACACCAAATCAAGACAGAATGACAAAAACACCAAATCAAGACAGAATGACAAAAACACCAAATCAAGACAGAATGACAGAATCACCAAATCAAGACAAAATGACAGAATCACCAAATCAAGACAGAATGACAGAATCCCCAAATCAAGACAGAATGACAGAATCACCAAATCAAGACAGAATGACAGAATCACCAAATCAAGACAGAATGACAGAATCACCAAATCAAGACAGAATGACAGAAACACCAAATCAAGACAGAATGACAGAAACACCAAATCAAGACAGAATGACAAAAACACCAAATCAAGACAGAATGACAGAATCACCAAATCAAGACAAAATGACAGAATCACCAAATCAAGACAGAATGACAGAAACAAAAGGTGATTATTACAGACGTCTACAAACAAAGGGGACAAAAAGGATTGGACACAAATGTGCTCAAGTAGTTGGTGCTTTTATAGATAAATCTCTTGTAAATTCTGTTCACAATGGCGTATTTCTAGATGCAGTTTTAAAGTCAGTTTTCATCAAATATAGTTCTTCCATCAAGTATCGCAGTTGAAAGAATTTTTTTTAAAAGTTGGAAAAGACGTGTTAAAGACGTTAAGATGAGAAATTTCTGATTCAAGCTTCAAAAGAGCTGCTTTCTTGAAAAGTAACAGTGATAGTGGCCTCCCAAAATGATAAATTTAACACTTCAATTATTACATGAAATAAACTCTGTTACATTGTTTCATACTAATTTACAGGCTACTTGTGAGCTGTTTCAATCATCTGTATTCCTTTTCCTTGCATTATGTAAACCATACATAGCCCTTATTTTGAATATTTTAAAGGGAAATAAAAATAGCTTCTTTAACTGCTATTCTAAAATATTTCAAAGAATGATACATTTTTTTGTTTTTATTTCGGTGCTTGTAGTGCTGTTGTGTATAGATACATAATATAATGCACGAGATACACGGTACAAGTTTTACATACAGAATACAGGTATTCACTTTTAAATTAAAATAAATAAGATTTTGGGTAACGGCGCTGCTATTTTTAGCAGATAACAATGGATAACTACTGTAAAAATTTTCAGTAATAACTGCGTTTCTCGAGCTTGTCAGCAGTCTTGAATATAGGTCACATCAAATATATTCAGTTAGGTATCTAAGTACGTGACCTCAGAAGTTACCTGTCAACATCTGTTGCAAAAGAAATTTTATTCATATCTGTACTGATATGTTTAATAGAAATCATTCAGCATAATGCCTGATGTTCTAATCCATTAAGAAACAAGATTTATTACATTTTTTTTCTACAGAAAGGTAAGTTTGTTTTGTTTTTTTTAATTTCGCGCGAAGGTACTCGAGAGCTATCTGCGCTAACCGTCCCTAATTTAGCAGTGTAAGACTAGAGGGAAGGCAGCTAGCGATCACCACCCACCACCAACTCGTGGGCTATTATTTTACTAACGAATAATGGGATTGACCGAAACATTATAACGCCCCACGGCTGAAAGGGCGAGCATGTTTGGTGCAACCGGGATTCGAACCCGCGACCCTCAGATTACGAGCAGAAAGGTAAGAATAGCAACCTTCAAAACATATTTATTTACTTATAACCTTTGTTAAACTTTAGTTGCACAAATACATACATTAAGTTGTAAAGCTAAACATGAGATTTAAATAAGCGTCCTTTAAAGGACGAATATTTGTTACATATTAGTAATAAAAATGAATTAACGACGTTAATAAGTGTTTCATATAAAACTTCAGAAAATTCATACTATATAACTGGTTAATCAGTGTAGTGTTTTTTCTGTTTCTTGGAAATTAAGCACAATGGGCTATTTGTGTTCCGACCACCTCGAGTATTGAAACCAGGTTTATAGCGTTGTAAGTTTGCAGATATACTGCTGTGCCACTGGTGGGTGTAGTGTTCTATAACAGTTGTCTTGCTTTAATAATGATTCTACTTGTAACTTAAGGCATATAATTCATCCTAGACATTGATGATGATATCATATTTTGAGACTCGTTGAGACACTTTTGATGAGTTTATCATCCTATTGGACTATCCGTCTAGTAATACAATCTTCTTACACACATATTACCCTTAGTAACACTGTCCGCCTAAAGAAACGTCGCCTTCCTTTGTAAAAGCTTTATTTGTAAAGCAAAAGTGTAATTCTAAGAACAATTCAGTAATGATAACTGTAAACAAAACGTTATGCAAGTTAGATTAAATTATTAATTTTAAGAACTTGATTATTACTGTAAAATTGATCTATATTACCCTTTGGTGGTTTGCTCCCAAATTATCTGCAAGCTCATTATACCAACTCGCCCTCTGGTACCACTTCTTGGCCTAATAACGTGCCTTCTACTGAGTCACACTCGTACTGATGTCAACCCCCTTGCACTATTTCCCTGACAACAAGTTCTGTAATGAGTAGCGCTGAAATTACAGGTCTTTTACACAGGATATATAAATCCCTGAGATGTATACATTATGAAATAGTTATGTAACTTCAAGGTGTATACACACGCACACTAATGTGTATGTATATATATATATATGTGTGTGTGTGTTTTGCATTTTTTTTGTTTGCTTTTACCGGCACTTGAGTTTGATTGGAGGACATGAAGTACCATGCTTTTAAAGTATTTCTTATGAGAGGCTTGGCATGGCCAGATGTGTTAAGGCGTTCGACCCGTAATCTGAGGATCATGGATTCGAATCCTGGTCGCACCAAACATGTTCGCCATTTCAGCCGTGGGGGCGTTATAATGTACAGTCAATCCCACTATTCGTTGGTAAGAGAGTAGCCCAAGCATTGGCGGCGGGTGTTGATAACTAGCTGCTTTCCTTCTAGTCTTATACCACTAAATTAGGGACGGCTAGTTTAGATAGCCCTCGAGTAGCGTTGCGCGAATTTCAAATGACAAACAAAACAATTTCTTATGAGACGTCAGCGTACGAGAACCAAGTAATTTTTCTTTCAATTTAAACTATCAATCAACTATAACTTTATTATTTCTTTCATAAATTGGCATATTATTTCAGCTCAAGTACCGATTTTTTTTAAACTTTAAATTTTCACCAGGTGGCAGTTCTGAATGGGACTGTCCCATGTTTATACAGGTAAGAACGAAGCGTAAAAAATCGACTTTTTTCATGAGATCTAAACTAATTTTGAAGATGTCATTTTGTTTCCAAAAAAATATTAGAAGAGGTAATTTATATAGACATTCCTATGTCAACCATGTTTTCCTTCCGGTAGCTATTTAACTTCATTAACATTAATGCTCTTGAATTTACAAAATAATTCAACTTTCATTCGTTCAATACAAAGGTTCCTGTAATGTCTGCTCATTAAATCACACGTACGGGCGTCAACTTTAAGTATTTTCCTATCGACCTCATCCGTCAGTCGGGCCCTCATTCGCAGCATTAAAGCAGTAAAATTGAAATCGCTGGTAACACGAACCTTTCGCCAATTGATTATTCATTTAACCTCGATTGTTTGTGGGCCAGCCTAAGTTAATTTGAAAACAAATTAATTGAATATAATTATATAACTCCTCACAACGACTTGTGACTGAAGAGACATACGAGCAACTTTGAATTGTGTAGATAATCACTTCCTGCAAACGATAGAGAAGGACAAAAGAAAAAAAGATAAATATTTCGTAAGTGGAAACGTTTCTTGAAAGGAGCGGACAATTCAGCTTAACCTTTGTAACCTTTTCATCTAATTGGGTTTTTTTCCTTTTAGTTCACGCTTAATATTCAGAAAAGCAAACAAATAACAACACACATTTAGCAGGTAACGTGATGATAAGAAAAGCAGCCGGTTTAAAATAACTTGTTTTACCAAACAACAACATCGATAAACTTGAAAGAACGAGGTACTGTAAAAGATTCTCATTTTTCGAATTATTCTAAATAAAAGAACAGTTATTATACCCGAAAGAGCTTATTTTTAAATCATGAAACAAGTTTTAAAGTAATTTTTTTTTTATAAAAACATGTGTTTAGATCTCAAATTATGAACAAGTTTACAGTATAATCAGGTTGTAAATTCATATTTCACACACTCACTTATAAATACAGTTGCCAATGTATTTTATCAAATCTCAAAAGCCCAGATACTGCACAGGAAATTACACTTCAAGCCTACACTTGTCTCAGTTTATTACTAAAGCGTCAAGGTCACCCGTACGTAAATTGAAAAATACATGTGCTAACCTACACTTAGCTCAATTTAGAATCAAATTTACACTCAGTTCATTTTATTAGATCTCCAAAGTCCATCACATGTTAATCTATACTTAATTTACTAGATTTCCAAAGCACTGGTAAGTAGGAAAAGACACTTTTTAAACTTAGTAATAAACTTAGCTTGCTCAATTTATTAGACCTTCAAAGTAAAAAGAAAATGACACTTCTTAATAGACACTTTGCTAATTATTACGCCCCTAAAGGCCATAACTATAGCAAACCGTAAAATACGCTTGTTCATTTACACGTTATTCAGTTAATTAAGCCTTCAAGGTCCATCACTGTAGTAAACAGGGAAAGACGCAAATATACATTTAGCTTACTTTATTAGGCCTCCAAATATCTTCACTATGTAAACAGGAAAAGGTAAATCTAAACTTGGCTCAGTTGATTCGATCTCCAAGGTAAATCAATAATAACCAGTAAACTGTACTTCCTAATCTACTCTTGGATAACTTTATAAAGCTTTGAAAGCCCATGAATACAGTTAGAAAGAAATGACAGTTGTTGATTTATATATTACTCAGTCCATTAGGCAACCAAGGCCGATCATTATAAGTAGAAAAAGGCACTTAATTATCTAAATTTAGCTCAGTTTATTATATCTTCAAGGCATATCACTAATAAACAGTAAAACTAATCTTGCTAATCTACACTTTAACTCAATATATTATTTAATTTACAAGGGTCATGATTAGTAAAGAGTGTGTTTTTGTGGGGTTTTTTCTTATAGCAAAACCCACCTTGGGTTATCGAACCCCTAATTTTAGCGTTGTAAATCCACTGTACTAGCTGGGCTTTAACAGAGAAATACACGCTCGCTAACCTATATTTAGTTTAATTTATCATATATAACCAAGCTCCATCACCAGTATGCAGGAAAATTCACTTGGTATCCTAATCTTAGCTCAATTTAACAACTTTTTTCTCCAAAGGCTATCACTATAGAAAACAGATGTTAATCTACACTTAGTCGTATTTAATAGACCTCTAAAGCCCATCACTAGTAAACAAAAAAAGACGGCTTTTAATCTGCACTGAAGCTAGTTTGTCATGTCTCTGACGTCCATCACCAGCAAACAAGAAATTATACTTGTTAATCCAATTTAGTTTAGTTTATTAGGTATACATGGACCACAACTATAGTAATATGAAAAAAAGTTTTAACCTATATTTTGCCGAATTCATTAAGCCTTCAATGCCCATCACCATGATAAACAAGAAGACATTTGTCAGTCTACACTTATCTGAGTTTATTACGCCTCAATACAGATCATTTTTCACTATAGGAAATAGGAACAGACATTTGTTAATTTATCCTCAGCTCAACTTATTAGATCTCTAAAGTGCATCAGCAATAAAGAGGATATTACACTAGTTAATCTACTCTTAACTCCGTTTATTAGGCTTACAAATCCCATCATTAGTAATTAGGAAAATGCTTTCTAATCTGCACTCACCTCAATATATTAAACCTGCAATGTCCATAAGCAGTAAACAGAAAAATACACTTAGTAGCCTACACTTACTTTACTTTGTTATTAAATGTACAATGCTCTTCAACAGTAAACAGAAAATACACTTACTAAGTTACACTAATCTCAATTTTCTATTTAATACGCAAGGCCCTTCACTGATAAAGAGAAACACACACTCGTCAATCTACAGTTAGCTTTGTTTATTAGATCACCAACGCCAATCCCTATAGCAAACAGAAAAATACAGTTCAAATTAATACCATGTTTCATTTAATATGGGAGACGGAGCTCAATACGTTTAAATAGTATTTTCGCTAGATTCTTAAAGCAACTAAGTATTTTCATCGTTATTAACAGATAAATAAAGATACGTTAATTTAATGACTTACTTTATTGGAAATATTAGTCTTGTATAATTAGTAAATACGAGTAGTATGTACGAATAAAAAATATTCTTCTCACCGACACGAATTTTCAATCAGGTTTTAAACAATGCTACTGAACACGTTCCGCACCTTTTTGTGGGTGTGTATGAAAAGTGATATTGGCATAACTATACTTTTGGCTGGCTGCCATCTTTGTGATTACACTGGTTTACAAAGAAATTGCGGCAAGCACAAAAATAGCTGTTTTAACCTAATTTGGGGGTGCTGAATTCAGATTTGAAATCCGTTTTTACTCATCACCTCTAGTTTTTTAGATATGCATACTGTACATTTTGTACACATAGTGTACATAAAGGCGTATATGCATTCAGGGTTAATTTCTAATATTGTGTGACTTATGTCTTCTTTTTTAGTTATTATGCAATAAATGCAAATAAATCAGATGAAGAAATGCCTCCAAGGGAAGATTCTGCCAAGTCAATCTCTTCCGAAGATATTGACTCTTCTTATTCAGGAACAAGTGGCAACGAGCCACACTGGATCACGCAAGAAGACCTGAATGACCTTGCTCGTGATTCGTATCTGTCAAAACAGCAGTCAGAGCTCTTGGCTTCTCGGCTTAAACAGTGGAACCTAGTCCAGGAAGATGTAAGGATCACCAGTTTCAGGAATCGGAACAAAGACCTTGCTTCATTTTTCGACATGGAAAACAAGTTGTGCTACTGCACAAATGTACCTGGCTTGTTCACTTTCCTTGGTTTGCCACATAATCCTTCAGACTGGCGTCTTTTCATAGACTCTTTCAAGCGAAGTCTCAAGGCTGTGCTTCTGCACAACGGGAATAAATATCCTAGCATTCCTACTGCACACTCTGTCCATCTAAAGGAGTCCTATGACAATATGGAGCTTCTTTTAGAAGCTGTTAAGTACAACCAGTACCAGTGGAGTCTGTGTTGGGACCTCAAGGTCATTAGTCTTCATATGGGTATGCAAGCGGGCTTCACAAAGTACTGTTGCTTTCTCTGTCTCTGGGATATTCGAGCTGTATCCCAGCATTACAAGCAGAAAGGCTGGGGGTCTAGAAGCACTTTTGTTCCTGGCGAACACAGCGTCAAGGAGAATCCTCTGGTTGACATGAAGAAGGTGCTTCTTCCTCCTCTTCACATCAAGCTTGGTTTGATGAAGAATTTCGTGAAGGCCATGGACAAAAGTGGTGCTGCCTTCCAACACTTGTCTACTGTGTTCCCAGGTCTCAGTGCTGCTAAGCTCAAAGAGGGCATCTTTGTCGGACCTTAAATCCGAGAAGTGCTGAAGGATACTGATTTTGAGGAGCTTCTTACCTTAAAGGAACTGAGAGCATGGGAAGCATTTAAGTCAGCCTGTAGTGGCTTCCTTGGTAACATACGCGTACCAAATTACCAAGCCTGTATTGAGAAGTTGCTAAAGACTTATGAGGATATGGGATGCCGAATGTCACTCAAAATTCATTTTCTCCATTCCCACCTCAACTTCTTCCCTCCAAACCTTGAAGCAGTGAGTGATTAGCATGAAGAAAGATTCCACCAAGACATTACAAAGATGGAGAGCAACTACCAAGGCAAGTGGAACCCCAGCATGATGGGAGACTTCTGCTGGATGCTCTTGCGTGACATCCCGGAGGAAAAATACACCAGATCATCTAAGAAAATACACTTCTAACTGTCTGCGGTACTATGAATTGTGTACATTGTGTCATCCAAGTATATTTATTCCGTCAATGTTCTTTATCTATCCTGTTTTATTTGTAATAAGCTGCTGCAACTGTTGAAATAAGCACGTATATACTCTGTATATATTAAAATGAGACTATTTAAAAGCCAGAAAACTAGAGACGATAGAGCAAAACTGTTTATAAATTTGAATTCAGCACACCCAAATTAGTAAAAAAACACTCATTCACATTCTTGCCTCAGGCAAAAAATATTTTTTTGTAAACCAGTGTTATTATTACGTATTATTTCAAAATTAAAAGCGGCTATCCTTAATCTCGAACTTCTGATCTATTCAGTTAGCTGCCGTGTGCATAATATGCTGTTTAGATTATAAATTATCTAACTTCTATGCATTTCATACGTTTATAATGAAAGAATAACATCCATATTAATTATACTTAAATAATATTATTCACCATAAAAACGAACTAAAATATCGTTAGCCACGCTATCTATAATGTTATAACACTGATATCAGCTCTATTTTCGTCCCGAAAGCGCGTTAAGGCGTGCGACTCGTAATCTGACGGTCGCGGGTTCGCATCCCCACCGCGACAAACATGCTCGCCTTTCCAGCCGTGGAGGCGTTATAATGTGACGATCAATCCCACTATTCGTTGGTAAAAGAGTAGTTTTAGAGTTGGAAGTGGGTGGTGATGACTAGCTGTCTTCTTTCTAGTCTTACAATGCTAAATTAGGGTCGGCTAGCACAGATAGCCCTCGAGTAACTTTGGGCGAAATTCCAAAACAAACAGCTATATTTTTAAAAGAGATTGACGTCACGAGCTTATTTCGGTACTTCAAAATACGAAACTTTAAAGACTCAGAATTTATTGCATGACAAAATATTTTTATTAAGTTTAGCCGTGTCAACCTATAAATGATATTAAGTCTACTCAGTTTATTATTATTTTGTAGACGGGATCTTTGATCTGGCGTTGGCTATATTATTGATAGACAAATTAATATGATTGTACAACTACACCTTTTTCATTGCTCTAGATTTGATAAAAGATAATTTGAAGTACTACCTCGAGGGCTTTGTGTGCGTGCTAGAAGCTAGAAAACATCTCCGGCTCGACTGAAAATCTAAGCTCTAGGCAACAGTTGTGGAACGAGGAGTGTTGAGGTACAGAAAAATACCAAGCTTGAAGTCAGAGACGATGCGCTCTTACTGGTTGTGTTAAAAGAAGAATGTTCATTAGGATGTTTTCCAATAGTTCAATAAAAGATATACAAAGTTCGAACTGATTTTTTAAAGACTTGTTGTTAATCTTGCAATACTTGACTCATCATTTCAGGACATATTTAGTGGATCCATATTTTTTTTTCGCGCGTAGCATCTTTTTACTGTATGCACTCCCCAAGAAACGATATTTACGTCGCAGTACTCTAGACAGTGGTGAAGACTACTGATTATCTTTTATGTATGTGCAGGGAAGTAGCCAAGGGGAGTACCACCTCCAATGGACCCAAACGTTTTAGACAAGTTCAGTTGCCACCTGTGAAGTTCCATAAAGATCCGTGATTGCATGGCAGATAATTTCACACACAATTTCTGTTTGTTCTTGCCAGGACATCTGTAACACGGTTTGGTTCAACTTTAATATCACGGTGAATGTATAATGAAGCCAGGCCATTCAATCGATCTTCAGTGGTGATATTTTTCAAATACGTTTTGAGTTTTCTGAGAGTTGAAAACGATCGCTCTACAAAGTTCGTTGACACAGGCAGCCTGACAAATACTTTCAACAGACTGGGAACATTTCTGCATTGCACATTGCATATGCATCTATGACATTTTTTGGTCTGTTGTTCGCAAGTGATTTGTTCCAAATCCTACGTTCACCTACTGCAGCTAGTGAAGTGCTGTCAATGTCAGCCTTGTATATATTGACCAACTCTTTAATTTGGTCACATTGTCGTGCTGTAGGTTCTGACCGTTCTGTGGTAGATCCTGATGGTAGTAGACACATGAAGTTTGTAAGGAGAGTTTTGTGACTGGACAGATGGTCACAAATTTGTAAATGAAAGAAAGTGATCAACAAATGGTAAAAATACAACAATACGAACGTACTCCTCGGGGCTAGTGGTTTGTGGGCTAGCACGGTACATCTGTCTTTTATCCTGCCTTGGCATTATGATGCCAATTTGAAGCTCACTACACAATGTTTGAGCCTCACAGAAAATGTTGTTAAATTCATTCACAGTATTATTTCTGAGTTAACGGATTAAATCTTCCACTATTTCTGCGTGATGCATCGCAGCACCTAAATCAATGTTCTGTTGCCGCAGTAAGTTGTACAGAGGTAAACTAAAGGAAAACAATTTAGCAATGGTAAGTAGAATGATGATGGATTCTGGCTGTGTTATAGAACACAACAATTGA
Organism: Carcinoscorpius rotundicauda; assembly: GCA_011833715.1. Taxonomy (NCBI): domain Eukaryota; kingdom Metazoa; phylum Arthropoda; class Merostomata; order Xiphosura; family Limulidae; genus Carcinoscorpius; species Carcinoscorpius rotundicauda. The sequence continues at coordinate 24,442,185 of CM022405.1, read as the reverse complement.
TTGGCTTGAGTGGCAGAATCTGTCTTGTAAACCTGATATGGTTTCAAGGGCATCTGAAACTGCATGGATTAGTTCCAGAAAGACAATGACTGAGTCATGCCTTTAAACCCACCAGGTGGGGCAGAGACCTTTCAAACTTTTTTCGATTCAAGTGCTTTATTCTCCACCGAAAGAGCCAAAACGTGCTTTCGTTTGGGTGTATTGAGAAAGTTTTCAATACTAGAAATTACTCCCATGCAATTTCGCACAGGAACTTCTTTACAAGCATCTGAAATTGCCAAGTTTAGGGAATGGGCATTGCAGTGTACATAGGGTGCAAGTGGGAATTTATCAGTTATGTGTCTCTGGACACCATTGAATTTCCCACTCATAGATATAGCACCATTGTACTCTTGTCCTCGCAGGTAAGCCATGTCAATACCATATTTTGTCATATTGGTTATGATAACATCAGCCAAGTTTCTGCCGGTCACATCATAAACAGGTATAAATTGCAAAAAATCTCTCATTCCAATAGAGTTGTCATTGGCATGCAAATATCTAACACACAGCGAAAACTGTTCAATACCTGAAATATCTGTTGTTTCATCAGCTATTATTGAAAAACACTTTGCAGCATTAACCCTGTTGACCAAAGCATCAAGAACATGAGTATTACAGGTATTGATGATTTTATTTTGAATTTGAGGACTCAGATACATAACATTCCTCCTTGTACTCTTAAGGCTTGCCGAAAGCTTGACATCACCCTTTGCCATGTAGCGCAAGATTGCCAGAAAATTCCCATAATTAATGATGGGCTCCTCATCAGTTTCACCAACAAATATTGGACCAAAATCATATTTTCCTTTCAAAGCTAAACCCTGTCTCCCACACAGCAATACACTATCAATAATAGGCATCAAATATTGCCGGTTCTGTTCAATTTTTTGCTTATAAGTTGCATCAAGTTGCAAGTGCATAGATGAACTTGTGTTTACGACCTGTAGAAAATTGTTAGCTTTTTCTTTGCTGTTTTGGTGGTACTGTTTCAATTCATGTGCCATGTATTCTTCAACAGCCTTCTTTCAGTTTGTGTATGGAAGTTACACTAGTTGTCCCAATTTTTGACTTCCAAACTCCAGCACCATCAGTGGCAAAAAGACAGCAGTACTTTGAAAAACACCCTTTGCATGTTGACTGTAGAGTAGTCATCTCCACTGTGAAAGCCACGATGCTGAAAACGCAGCTTTCTTGGACCACACTGGGGGAAAACATAATCACTCCCTGGCTTCCAGGCATTCTCAAGGAGGCATTTTTTGGTTTCAGCGTTTATCTAAATGAGACAGAAAGACATAGTTCCAATTAAGTTATTTTGCACATAGGAAAGTTTTTTTATGAGAGTACAATAACCTCGAAGAAAAAAGCTTAGAGCCGTACTTCATAGAGTAGGCCTAACATCCTGTAGCTGTAAACCTACAATCAATAACGGCAATGAATATTCAGTCTAAAATTCATCAGAGTGTTTGCATGATTTTTAATACAAAATTAATATAATGAGGAGTCGACTTACCTGTTTACCAATGCTGACATAATCAGAAATGTAATTTTAAATGTCCCAGACTGGACCTGAGGTGGTAGTGGCAGCACTGGTAGAGGGTCACGTAGATGACTCTGACAATTCTGATTCAACCTGATTGGCTGCAGCATGTTGAACAGGTTCAGCCACATGAATGGGTTTAAAGAACCCATGTAGTGTCTTTTGCTTTTTCAGGCTTGATAGAGTGAATGATTGTTTATCGAAACTTCTGTTTGTCAACGTCACATTCACAGTACCATTGGCGCCATGGTGCTGCCAACCTACCACTGTGCCACCCACTGTTTATTTGTGAGTTAATTCTTTAAATCCAGTGAATTTGAACATACACTGTTCATGGTATTTGAATACAAATTATAGACACTATACATATATTTTGCACTCTCCTGAGTGACTCTATATTTTATATGTTGATGACAGAACTGTAGACCTACTTTGCTGGGCCTGATAACTTTAAGTTATATATTAGATATATATAGGCCAATATATTTATTTATGATTAAAAAAATAAGACAAACACTTCAGTGTGTGATTCTGAAATTTACCAAAAAGGTCTCAGAGTGCATAATTCAGGCTTTTCTTTTATGTTTTTTTTTTTAATTTCCTGGGGGGTATGCCCCCAGACCCCCTAGCATGGCTACGCGCCTGCAGCTCTTGCGTCAAACGCTCAAACTAACCCCCCAAACGACCATTTCTGGCTACGCCTCCATGTACGTGCTCTTTATAAAGTCACACTTTGGGCATATACATTTATATATGACGTGAGAATGATATGTATTTGGAATTCTATCTTTATATTTAAAATATTACTTAAATGAAACTTTTAAACACAATTCAAAACTGAACGTCACGGTAAATGTTATTGTTTAATATGGATTTAATATTTCTCTTTAATTCTACTGAATGCATAACGAATTTACTATTATATATATATTTTAATTTTGTATATTTGTTGAAGTTTAATATATCTTGAGAAAGCATGTAACTTATAGTGTTAAATATGTGTTGCGAAATTCCCACCTATTCTCTAAATTTGTGAAGGATTCTGGAGCGTAAAAATCAATAATGTATCATGTTTATAAGTAAAATATTGTTGCCAACTGGACTTTAGAGAACTTCACCTGACGTTTATAAATCCATGCGCCAAGAGGTAGTTTTCATACTGTTGTTGGTTTGCTACAGTGAGTATATAATAAACTTCGGGAGCTATAACTGTGATAAGCGCTTATTAATTAGAAAACTACAGATTTCTAACATTATAAACCGTTTAACTTCAGAGAATTAACTTCGGACTTGGCTCGGCATGGCCAAATGGTTGAAGCACTCGACTCGTATTCCGAGGTTTGAATCCTCGTCACACCGAACATGCTCGCCCTTTCAGCCGTTGGGACATTGCAATATGACGGGCAATCCCACTATTCGTTGGTAAAATAGTATCTCAAGAGCTCGCGGTGGGTGTTGATGACTATCTGCCCTTCCTCTAGTCTTACACTGCTAAATTAGAGAGGGATAGTGCAGATGGCCCTTGTGTAGCTTTGCGTGAAATTCATAAAAAAACAAAGAATCATGGACAAAAGCTTTAATATGTATACCACTCGACACTTCAGTTTAGTTCTTGGCACCTAAGCGAACATACAGACTTATCCAAGGAGACTTTGCCAAGTTTCTCTGTTATCTTTGCCTTTGGAACAGGAGGGACACCGCAGCGCAGTACAACAGGAAACGCTGGCCAGAACGGACCGCGTTCTCTGCAGGGAGGCACAATGTCAAGTGTGAGCCATTAGTGGACCTCCAGAAGGAGTTGTTCTCACCACTGCACATAAAACTGGGTCTTATGAAACAATTTGTCACAGTTCTTGATAAGGAGTCTGCTGCCTTCAAGTACCTTTGAGACTTCTTCTCTAAGCTGTCTGAGACATAAGTCAAAACTGGTGTCTTAGTTGGACCACAAATAAAGAAGATCTTGGAGTGCACAGAATTCTCCAAGAAGCTCAGTAGGATGAAAAAATAAAGGCTTGGGGCAACTTTGTCACAGTGGTTCGGGGCTTCTTGAGAAATCACAAGGTCGAAAATTATGTGGAACTGGTTGAAGCTCTGGTGAAGAACTACGGCAAAATGGGCTCCAGAATGCCCCTGAAAAATAGTCTTGACGCTCATCTTGATAAATTCAAGGGGAACATGGAAGCATACTCAGAGGAGCAAGGCGAGCGCTTCCACCAAAATATAGTAGACTTTGAAGGCCGCTACTAAGTAACGTGTAACGGAAACATGATGGGAGGCTATATTTGGGGGCTGATACGCGAAAGTGATTTACATTACAGCCGCAAATCTCGAAAAAACTAGACATTCCAAACATTTTTGTGTAACTTTAGTATAAATACATGTAAATGTTGATTCATATGTTGTTTTATTTCAACCATATGTAATTAAAATGTGCAAGTTTGCCCGTTTTTACACAGAAAGTAGGTTAATTTCTAAATTTCATTAACCAGGTCACAAAAGGAAAGTTTGAAGGGAATAATGACAATTTTTTGTACTTTTACAACATGAGCAATTAAGAAATAACACATACTATCCAGAAACAAAATTTATATTACATTGTGTTATTATTTAACCATAAATTCATTAGTTACATGAGATTCAAATAACCTACCTCAGAAGTTAACGTACCTGTACTTGACGCAGTTGTTCTGATGGGACAATTTAATTTGTCTATTTCAGGTAACCCATAAAATATATCATAATGGGAGCCAACTAATCTAATTGAATCATAGAAGTCTTCCGATATCAACCATCTTTTCTAACCTTTAATAAATAATTCCGTAAACATTCTTCTTTAATTTCTGTAAGATATAATTCCAATTTCTTAAATTTAGTATGTCTGTGTGTGTGTGTTTTCTTATAGCAAAGCCACATCGAGCTATCTGCTGAGTACACCGAGGAGAATCGAACCACTGAAAATTTAGTTTTGTCATTGAAAATATTTAAATGTTATTTTTTTAAATTCAAAATCGCTACACCATTCCTTTTATTCAGTTTAAGAATTACTAAATTATCAAGTGAGCCGAGGTTATTAAAGCCTAAATTGCCTCTTTTAATAAGTTCATTTGAACTTTCTACGAATTAAAAATGTGGTACTCTGAAAGTGCTAGAACCGAATTTTCAGTAACTGTATTATCAAATTAAACATCCACCCCTGTTCGTACATATTTTACTTTCTGTAGTGACTGTTTAAACCTAGAAATGTATTCCACATGATCAAGTTTTCAGGGTAAATTGAAAGCTTGAATCTTTATGATAATACATTTTTTTCTGTTAAATTTAACCGATAATCTGAGGTATTATAAATAATTTGTGTAGGTTATTCTAAAAACACAAATACACTAAATTTATTGTTTGTTTTTAAATATGTGTGTGTTTTTCGTATAGCAAAGTCACAAAGGGCTCTCTGCTCAGCCCACCGCAGGGAATTGAACCCCTAATTTTAGCGTTATAAATCCGGAGACATACCGTTGTACTAGCGGAGGGTCGAAAGGCTGACCAGCTAGCCCTTTGTGGCTTTGCTGTAGGAAAAACACATACACATTGTTTTTAGATTTTGCGCAAAGTTACTCGAGAGCTTTCTGCGTTAGCTGCCCCTAATTTAGCAGTGTGAGAGCTACTCTTCAACCAGCAAATAGTGGGACTGAGCGTCACGTAGAAAATTATTCAGCTAGAAAACAAGTAATGATTTGCAGATAATTATGACAATCGACAAATTAAAAGATATATTGTTTTTTACTCCATTTTAAATTGCATCTCTTTACAAACCTGAATATATTTTATTGAAAGAAATACTCCATTGAAAGTTTCAAATGTATTATGCTTTTCGCTAATTTGCATATGTTTCTTAACTAACTTTATAAAAAAAACCCTTTTCCAATCTTAGTTTCTACACGTATTTCGTCAAATATTATTCTAAATACAGAACTACAACATGACATAACAAAAAGCAAAATGCTAATCTTATAAATATTATCTTAAGGTTTGTAATTATAACGTTGAGAGAACAGAGCAGATATTTTCTGAGCTTGTGTTTTGGCAGGACCTGACATGTTGCTGTATTTTCGTAAAATATTCCAGTTGATGTCTTGTTCACTATATCACAAGAAATTCATTCGAACAGGATATGACATCACAGAATAATGATGAATTTATAAATTCCAGATGAGTTTGAGCTAAGGTATAACACACAGACTAAACACAAAGTACAATATACGATGAAAATAATTTTAATTTAAACGTAAAAACTTAGTGCGTGCGCTTGCCTTACGTTTGACTGTCGCTTTTCTTCGCATGCTCTTTGGTTTAGAATCTCCTCTAGATTAACTAAACAAATATTTCTATTAAAAACGATATTCCACATTCACCCAGCGCTACTGATCACTTTCTTCAACACTGATGAGGTCTCTATGTTTCGACTCATTCAACTAAGGGAAAAGCATTTCCTTCTACTACCTTCATGAAGTCAACAATGTCTTCATTACTGTTAATAATTATCTTCAACTTCAAAGATGTCACGGAAACTAAGGTAACTTGAAAAAAAAATTTAATGTTTTTCTGAACATGTTTAATGTGCAAAATTACACATGATAAAGACTAAGATTAAACTGAGAAATAGCATTAATCTAACTGGAAGAATAATCTTCTGGTTTCTTCGTACACCATAATATTATAGCTATGACAAGAGAAAACCATAATTATAAAATAATGTGATTCATTGTTGTGGAAATCAGGCGTCAAATTACTAGGCATCTGATTTAAAATGCAAATCTTATATATATCAGAGAGGACTAAACTACAATTTGCATTTTAAGTAAAATGCTGATCGCCATATTTATTACTTTCTCATATAGCCTTGCTCCCTGGTCTTTAGAAGTGAAACACAGAATTTAAAATACTCTAAGATGTTCGTGATCATATTAACATTTTTACTCATGGAGAGAGCCACTATAAAAGTCGAAGACAGCAAGCTGTCGAAAATTATTTCCAAGTGTCATTAGTACCAAGTAGAAAAGCTTCCAAGCTGATAGTATGGTTAATGTTTTTTTTCTGACACTTACCTGTACACAACCACAGCAGATGAATGCTATTGATCGATTGAATTAGCTGCAACTGGAAGAAGTGTTAGTGTGTATATGGTTAGAAAACTTTATCAGTTCGTCCTGTGTGCTAGGCGTCCAGTCAGATGGATTTTACTTTAGTGAGATACGTAACAGTTTGTTTGCAATGTGTCATGAGCAGTTAAGGAAACCAATAACATGTGGAAATATATTTTTTCATTGATAAAATGCGCTTCACCAGCATAAAATTATTTTGTTGTTGTTATAAAAAATACGAAATCAGTACGAAAGACCTATTTTATACAATGATGGAAGCAAGAATGAGCAATGACAAATTTACTGTCTTTTATATTCTGTGGAATGGTACCATTTATGCCAAACATCATCGACATCACCCATACAAACCTTTATTCTGTTATATGCTGGTGCAACTGGCCCTGACTTCAGCCGAATGGATGACAACGCCCACTTTACTAAGCTAGTGGACACATTCCTTGAAGAAGAAAAAAGAAAATCATAAGAAATTACCTTTACGCTTACTGGCCTTCAATGCTGGAAACAGTTGTTTCAGAGATATGGTGGAGAATAACTTATCAACACTAAAGAAAAGCATACAATATCGAAGCCATGCTTCCTATGTTTTTGTAGAGGTCATATCTATCATATACTGAAAGGAAACGTCATGAATTATAAAGACTTAAAAACCACATGTTCCAAATGTCAATTTACAAATGTAAATAATCCTTTACATTTTGTATTATGATTGATCAGAAGAGGCCTGAAATGTATAACTAGTTAATGGTTTTGTCTTATTCTTCTCGACTTATTTAGGTATAAAATACTCATGCACAGTTCGTTAAAACCATATGTTTTTCACTTTGCGAATATTTTTTTCAGATTTTTTTCTACAGTTAGCTAAGTTTGCTTTCATTAAAACTTTACACTTACTTTACTTTGAAATAATTTAGTTTCAGTTCGCTTTACAGACTGCTATAAACACCTTTTTAACTATTTTATTTTTACCACGGGCTTTATTCTTCATTTATAAGAGTTTCTTTGTTTCACCATGGCCGTCCTTATAATATAATGAACACTCGTAACTGTTTCATAATCTGTATACTGTTAGAAATGCCACCATTTTACTTTATTGTTTACATTACGTCTTGTTTTGTTAAATTCAAACGAAGGGCATGAATATTATAGCAAATGTTTTGCGGGTCGCGGCTAATTTAAAACAATTGTTTTTAGTTCTTGTTTGGGGAGAGTTCAGTTTTGAGTGTAAGTTAATATGTCGTTAATAAGATAACAGCATATAAATTCCACTGCACGTGTTTAAAGTTTCGACTAATCCTTTATATAAAGTAGAAAAAGGTTTTATTTTATTAACTGTATGTGCTTAACGCAAAAACACACGATGGGCTAGTTGCATTGTGTTTAAGGGAGATCGAACCTAGAATTTTATCACTGTAAGTAAATAAACTTATAGCTACCTTGTCAAGTGGAAAGAGGGTCGAATATGGTGTAAAATATTTATTCTACGATGAGTTGGTCAAAGCTGAATGATATTAAAACAAAATAAGAGAAAATCATGCCATTTATACTTAAAATTCACTAAACGAATAATTTGCATTCTTAGCCACAAAATAACGATTCATAGAATGGCTCTGAATTTTTGTTGTTTTTCTATAAGTACAAACGTTTAACTCATAACTCTATTTCTAATCCCAGCCACGGCTAATGACGATTCCTTCTTGTTTTTCCAAATAAAAAGTCAATATATATTTAATAAGTGAATCTGAAAAACAAAGAAAACTTAATCGTTCGAGACGTAATTACAAATACACGTTTCAAACAGCACCTCTATGACAGAGCTGTAGGTCTGAGGAGTTAAAACGCTGAAAATCGGGTTTCAATACCTGTAGTGGACAGAGCATTGTGTAGTTTTGTGCCTAACTGCAAACATCAACAATGAATATTTCAAACGTATTTAATTTCCGTAATGAGGTTTGTTCAAGAAAAATAAACAACAGTTCTTTTCGTTAAATTTTGAATTTCTTCAAGGTATATAAACCACACTAATAAGTAAAACGAAGTCTTCTGAGTGTACTATATTTAATCATACACCCTACTATAGTTTTCTATTTGCCGTGAAAAACGTTATTGTTTTATATAATTATTTGGTGTATCAGTGTTATTTATCTATACTTCAAATTCTCACGATGTTTAATAGATTTCATTTAATACCTTTCTTAAAATGTATAAAATGTTTTATTATGTAGCAGTCCCCGGCGAAACAGCCGTATGTGTCTGAATTTACAATATTAAAATTACGAGTTTGATAATCCATCACTGGAGACCTGGCATGGCTTTGTGGTTAAGGCACTCGATCCATAATCCGAGAATCGCAGGTTCAAATCCCCGTCGCACTAAACATGCTCGCCTTTTCAGCCGTGGGGACGTTATAATGTGACGGTCAATCCTACTATTCATTGATAAAAGAGTAACCCAAGAGTTGGCGGTAGGTTGTGATGGCTAGCTGCCTTCCCTCTAGTCTTACGCTGCTAAATAACGGGCGGCTAGAGCAGATAGGCCATGTGTAGCTTTGTGTGAAATTCAAAAACAGACCAAACTGACCATCAATGGACACAGCAGGTAGTCCGATAAAGCTCTGCTATAAGAAAACACACATCATGTACTATTTTCACTGACAAATATTCGTCAAAATATTTCTTTTTAACTAACAAAAAAAAAAGAAAACTTAGTTGTGGCAAAACAACCTATTTTTGACTTTAATCATTTGATAATACATCAGGTTTGGCCACAAATGATTGTTAATGTAAATTGGAGTTTTATGATAAAGCTTTGAAACTTGTGTGGTTCTAAAAGAAGATTTGAATTTTGTTCTCTAACAAGTCAAACAAACCATTTTACACTGTAGTTTGAAAACATTTGGCTTGAAAGCAAAATTCTCCCCTAACTGCCCTATTTTTTATGATACTGATTATACATATGAACTTACACATGCGTCACGATGTGATTTAATGGTTTCGAGTTGTCTAATTTTACTCCATTAAACTGTGCAGGTTCTTAGCAATCCAGATTGGATAAGCATTTAACAAATAACTTTATCTTACACTTCTCGAGATTTTTTTTTTCAAAGAAATTGTCGTAACACATAATTCGTTCGTTAAATTCTAAAGGTTAGGGCTGATAGTGTAACAAAAGTATTAGTGGGAGAGACAAAATTTTGCAATATTTAAACAGATGTAACATAAAAAATCTATAATATATAACTTTGTTAACGAATTACAGTTATTCAAAACAAAAATAATATTTGAACCAAAATCATCATATGTAAAATTTGTGTATTCTAGAATTTTCTAACGAAGTGTAATGTTAAGATAGTCCCCACTTTACGCTTCATGGTTTCATCTAAACTCGTATATTATATAGTTAAATACAATAAGCATATTTTCTAGAAATAACAGTCGTTTGCGAGGCATAGATAACTAGGTAATTATTCTTATATGAATTTGTTATTTTATGTGTCATAAACGCGTAGTCATTACCTTTCAATTTTTTGTCACTATTTAAGTAAAATCTCTTGTAAAGAAAATCAACATGTTTCTTCATAGCCGGCTAAGTTTTTTTTTTTTTTTTTGTATAAAAACTTAAAGCGCAGACTCAAAAAATCATACAAAATTTTCTCAAGCAAAGAAACTGTTTATTGGTTATCTTACCTCATTACGTCTAGGAGACGGTCTCTCGTTAAGAGAGACCGATTTTATAACCTCCAGTCATTTTAAAGTTTGAAACAGAAGCTAGCTTTCTACTATTTTTACATCAATAAAATATTCAGCGTTGGTAGGGTTATCAGTGGCGATCAACTCCTAAATCTTTATATTTCTTATCGTGTTAAAACGTTTAGAGATAAATAAAACAACGAAAAGAGATAATAAGTGAGCTTCTTCACAGACCAAATAAATAACTTTAGGATTATTCTTTTTGATACTTGTTATATCTTATATCGTAAAGTATCGACAGACCGGGCACTTTAACAAAATGATAATTCTTTGTCTGTCTGCGCTAGCCGTCCCTAATTTAGCAGTGAAAAACTAGAGGGAAGGTTGATTGTCATCACCATCCACTGCCAATTCTTGGGCTACTTTTTTACCAACAAATAGTGGGATTATAACGCCCCTACGGCTGAAAGAGCGAGCATATTTGGTGTGACAGGGACTCTAACCTGCGACTTCTAGGTAACAACCATGATGATTAAAAAAAACTAGTGTTATTTTATTTAAAGTACTACATTTAGCTTCGTTCTCAAGACACAATAAAACTTTCTAACGCTATTAAAATTGAGTTCCAGAGATTTTCATACATAGTTTGAATTTTGTATCAGGAAATTCGGTTGTAATAGTTTCACTTTATGTATAGCATGAATAAATTAAACAAAACATAACACTATAAACCACAGACAGTGATATACAAGGTTATGCCACGATGTTATCAAATCTTATAAGTACTGTTTCGCGTGCGTGTGTGGAGAAACTGAAGCCTCTTTTTTAGTTCTTTACATTTTTATTTTAAGCAGTTCAACTCAATACATAAATTTTGAAAACCCATAGTTGATGTTCCAACTGCCACTGAGTTCCTAAACATTTTTAACGTGACACAGAACAAAACGTTAAGATCGAATTTTTTAAATGTGTAGCAGTTAAACAAGAATTACTAGTTATTAAAGTAGAAAAAATGGTTAACTATGTAATACGATTCTGGTTATTCAAGTTTCTGTCACGTTTGTTCCAGTTTTCTTAAGCTTTCTAGGTAGTCCAATCCATCATACAAGAGCTCGTTGAGTGAGCTTTTGCCAGTTCTACCTACACACATACGTTCGAACAAACCGCTATAGATCGGGTGTTTGTTGCTAAGGCATAAATAAAGGTGTCGGGTAACTTCCAAGTAATGCAACCTAATAAGTTCTAGTTAAAAGCACAAAGAGCATAACTTTGTACGGTAAATAGTTGAGCCCAAATCTTCACCTATATATAACACACACGATAGATCATTCAGAAAACCTTGCGAGTAACATTCTGCGAGGATATAACCTTTTGTTACTACGACAATAATTCGCACCTGCCATAAAAAAATTCGTATAACATCAAGGTGAAATGCTGACAATTTCCAGTACATAAAAAAGTATTTTAACAGTTTGTTTGTAATTGAGTACAAAGCTGTACAATGGCTATCTTTGCTTTGCCCACCAGAATCGAAACCTAGTTTCTATCGTTGAAACTTTACAGACATACCGGTGTACCATATCCTGGGAGGATATTTTCTTAATTTTGTATTTTACCTGATGTATTTTTCTTACCATTTTTATTTACAAAATATTAAAACTATTTTCACAGAATATAATCATCCCGTTAGTCTTCATTCACTTGTTTGAGTTGTTGTTGTTGTTTTTGAATTAAGCACAAAGCTACACAATGGGCTATCTGTGCTCTGCCCACCACGGGTATCGAAACCCGGATTTTAGCGTGCAAGTCCGCAGACATACCGCTGAGCCACTGGGGGGCCACTTGTTTGAGAGAAAGGACGAAAATAGAAACCTGCATGTTACTAAACAAAGGAGTCTTTATAGTATGAATAAATTGAAAAGGCTTTGAAATAAATTCTAAACTCGTATATGTAGGTGTTTCTTTAACAAGGAATCCAGAACACAAAGTTGTGGGGGCAGCTGATTTTAGTTATAGTAGTAACATATTTTATTTCCGTGCTGACACCTGCTCTAGAATAGCCTACATAATGCTGTACGAAGACAAACTTGGTTATAATAAAATGCTCAAAAGTACCTTAAGTTTTGTGAATTCATTCGTACTTTGTTGACGCATAAACGCTGCCAACACGTTGGCCTATAGATGCGCTATAACACACATTATTAAATTCCACTATTCAGTGGCGTTGAGTGCTGGTGACTAATTAGTTGAAAATTAGGAATGGATCTTTACAGGTAGCCTTTTATATAACTTTGTGCGAAAATTCTGAAAACTTAAAGAACATTTCTGTTCAAAACATTTTTTATCTCATATCACCTTTAACGGCAACAATTGCGTAGAATATAATAAAGGCTATTACTACTGATAAAATTGCAACATAAAAAGGAACTGAAACTGACAAAAAAAGATATCTAACTCTAGGGGTGGTGGGAAGTGTAAAAACGGATAAAATAACCAATGATCTGATAGAATGAGTCGTTGGTTTATAATTATGCAATTTAGGTTGTAAGAATAAATTTTTCCCCTGCAAAGAACGAGAAACTTGACTATTTCTTTATGAATTACTGTTATTTTAGAGTAGTTACAAAAAATGTAATACTACAATATTATTCCCTTATTTTATTATGGACTCCGACGGGTTCTACATACATAATACTTCCAATTCATATATGAATTGAATATACCAGGAGCGATAAAGTGCCAGCAATGGAAGCAACTGGAAGCCAGCGTTCATTTGTTTCGTCTTTAAAACGCTTCATTAATCGTGAATATAATTTATGATTGTTATAAATTTCGTGACAATTAACCGTCCCTAATTTAGCAGTAAAAGGCCAGATGGAAGGCCACTAGTTATCACCACCCGCCGCCAACTCTTAGTCTACTATTTACTAACGAATATTACCAATGGTTTTCACAGTATAACACTTTTAGAAACTGAAAGGACGAACATTATTCAGTCTTTCAATTCCTTGAGAATCTTTTATAGCATTTTTGTATCACTGTTATATCATATACCACTAAGCTGAAGTGAATAAACTCAGTACAATTCTTGTGGACCCATAATTCAAAACGAATGTGTATCTTAATACAATCCTAAAAAAAGTAATGTAATACAATGCTTTATTTCTTTCACAAAAGGAGCATTTATCTTATTTAATACTCATTTCAAAACTTCGTATAAAACAAGATTTCGTATTTATCATAATTTTTCTAAATATATTACAGATCATGATTTTGTTTATTAAAATTGTAAAATCTCGTTTATTAACTAGAATGTCACCAACTTGTGACAAACAAAACCACCCACTAGTTGAGTTGTAAATGTGTGTGTGTGTGTGTGTTTTCTTTCAGTAAAATCACATTGGGCTCTCTGCTAAGACCACCGAGAGTAATCGAACTCCTGATTGTAGTGTTGCAAATCTAGAGACATACCGCTGTATTAGCGGGGAGCGATTTGTAAACGTTAAATTGTTTATCACGACAATGAATGGTCTTTCAGTTCATTTATGTTTTATTTTTTGAAAATAAAAAACAGTGTGATGTGTTATTCTACGTCTCTTTGCTTTACGAGGGCGGCATTTTTTCTTCAACAAATTATTCGTAGTAGCCAATCCGTTTAAAAAGATCAATGATACATGCAAAGTGACCGGATTAAAGTACCGCCCAGCATGGCCAGGTGGTTAGGCCACTCACCTCGTAATCTAGGGGTCGCGGGTTCAAATCCCCGTCGTATCAAACATTCTCGCCCTTTCAGCCGTTGGGGCGTTTTAATGTTCAGTCAATCCCACAATTCGTTAGTACAAGAATAACCCAAGAGGTAGCGGTGGGTGTTGATGACTAGCTGCCTTCCCTCTAACCTTACACTACTAAATTAGGGACGGCTAGCGTAGATAGCCCTCGTGTAGCTTTACATAAAACTCAAACCAAAGTACTCTCTGCGACGTGAGCATGCCCCAGTAGTGGTGTCCGCGTAACTTTAGAAGATAACTTCTGATTAAAGATTGTCACTTATCTTAGAGATTTGTCCTTAACCATTAATACAGTAGTAATATCGTTTCACATATTTTGTTTTAAAAGTTGCCTTAATATGCGTGAAAAATATCTATACGTATAGTTTGATGACGTAATAATAGATTTATAATTATAAGCAATAATTTTATTGACGATAGAACATACTATATATTTTGACAGAACATTTGTCAGTCTTTCTTATGCTTATGAATCACTGTTTTCCTACCTGTTATTATATTAGTATAATGTGCTTCCTTACTCAAGTTTATTGGTATGTTGGACGTTGTCACTGAAACCTGAGGCACATTTTACGTCAAGTTTAGCACATCGTTTAAAATGGATGAATAGATAAAAAATATGTATTGTGCTTGAACAAAGATTAACACCTCTAGTTTAAGGATTACATGTAAATAGGTTACATATATACATAATAAAAACGCAAACTGGCAAACACGAAGAAACAGGTTGTTAGACCTGTCTGGTTTGAAACCAATTTAAAGCACAGCCTGTTCAGGTAATTTATAAATATGAACTTTTTAGTTGCTCGTAAAGTAGCCCGCTAATGTCTTTTAGTCGTGTTCATTTCCATGCAGGAACTTAGTAACAGTAGTAACGTGTCACAACATGTTCCTTTGATCCGATTTTAGTTTTATTGTTTCGTCACGACAGCGAACGGAATTATGACACTAGAAGTTGAGCAAATGTAAATTTTAGCATGCAAAATAATAATAAGTTTACTGTGAGGCGTGGCTAGAAATGGAATTGACCAATGCAAATCTTTAGAATTACATTGTGTAAATTTACTGAAAAAATGTGAAACAAGAATAACTTTTGCTAATCCCCCCTTTCGGCATAACGGTATGTTTGTGGACTTGAAACGCTAGAAAATGAGTTTCAATACCTCAGCGGACCTCATCAAAAACCATTCTTGCTTCACATATTTTCAGTAAAGTTACACATGGAGGGCAAACTACGCATAGCCATCTTTAATTGTTGAATTAAGAGACTAAGACAGTATCGTGAATAACTCAAGGACTCAACTTATCTGTACAAATAGTGTGAACTGATTGTCACTGTTGTATTGCACCCAAGTTCGGAACGTGTTTTTGCAGCAACGAGATGTGAACCATGAACACTCGGGCTCATAGTTTAAGCACGCTAACTACTAGGTCAGGCCTGATCCAAGTTAAAAAGAATAATAAAACACGACATTAATATAATACAAAATACTGGTTAACACAATATCTCTCACGATATTAAAAAAGTGAAAACAACAACAACAATGAAATTAGTATAATCTCAAAACGTAACTATAGTATATATTATTTTAAAATTATTTCAAAATTCGTCTATCATCACACCCTAGAAATAAAGTATTCTCTTAAAATGAAAGGGGAAATCATGAACAAAGCAAGAGCGATTGTAATATTGTAGTATTGCTTATTGTTGAAAACCTGGTTTAAGTTGCGCGATAAAAATGGAATAAAACAATATATTGCAGCAACAAAAACCTGCCAAAATTAATAAATTATGTATGGAAAGACGTTTTACCGTTAAAGAAACAAATATATAATGCATGCAAAACTCGAATGAATAGATAAGTATGTATTGAATAAACTGACACGATACAAACAGTCTAACTTTTGGTGGACGTCACATAACTGTTATGTTTAATATTTTTTTAATCCATCTTGAAGAAGCAACTTCTGTCTTATGCAAGTGCTTAGGTTATCGATTTCTGTTTTAGGAACACGAACTGAAAATTACTTATTAATAAACGCCAAGAACTGATTCGAGAAAATAAACTTAATATTTCTCAAATAAATGCCAATAAAAGTAAAACTTCTCATTGTTCGAATGAATTAACTTCTTTTCTTTTAAGTTACCCTAATTTTCTCTATCTGTTATTTTCAATAACAGTTTCAAAATTCATCATAATTGCAGAAGTTCCTTCCCGTTTTAATGTATGTTTGTTGAACACTAGAATTACATAATTAGCTCTTGTGTTAAAGAAGCCAGATACCTTCGTGACTCAGCGATAAACTTGAGGGCGTACATCGTCAAAAATTAGATTTTCAGATCGTGTTGGGTAAAGGGCAAATAGGCCATCACACAGATCTACATTTTAACACAAAGAATAGAAGAATGGGTTAGAAGTAGCCCAGTGGTTAGCCTGCTGTGGATCAAAAATCTGAGGTTTGATCTGCCATATGTGTCTCGCACTTTTAATTGTGGGAGTTTTATATCTTTGATACCTCTAGAAAGCGTTATATCTCTGAGTGTCAAAAGTAACAGCATAGAGAGTAACTACTGCCAAATATTTGTTGGTCGGGACCATGTATAGCGTTGTAAGTAGCGTACTGAAACAGGGAATTTGAAGGTTAAAGGCTCTTAACCCATTCCCGCAAAAACATGCTCCGTACCTTGGGACCTTGCATAAATAACTGTTCGATCAGAGTAGAGTTGGCGATGGGTGCGTTGACCAGTAATCTTCTGCCTGGTCTATAAGTTCGAACTTCAGGACGGCATGATGTAGATAGATGTTTGTGTAGCTTCGCGTGAAAATCCTAAAACTAGAAGGAAGACAGCTAATCAACTTCACGAACTCTTGAAAAACTCTTTAATAACGATGAACATAAGAAAGAAAATTATTTTAAAAATCGCTTATCAAAAAGGGGAGTAGGGGTCTTCAAAAAATTACTGAAACAAGCAAGACAGCTTAAAAAGAAACACAATCACAAAATACAGAAACAAGCAAGACAGCTTGAAAAGAAACACAATCACAAAATACAGAAACAAGATAAAAGTCTGAAACGTTAGGTTAACATTATTTCCTCAACATCTACGTTTTGACTCTCGTAAATACTACAGCTTTTAGACATAGAGTCAAAATAGGGATTTGTAGCTTGATGAAATAATGTTAACAGTATGTCTAAACATTAAGGTAGTTTGTTTACTTTATTGGGATTACTTTTTTAAAAGCTATTTATCCTGATTGTGTTATTTTTGAAGATTCTAATTTCTACTTTTTAAATTAATAATTTTAATAACCTTGTTGAGTTATAAAAACACTTGATTTTATTTTACCTAAAGTAGTTTTGATCATGAGCAGCTCATAGGTTTTGTTACATTCAGGCTATGTAATTGAAGTTTGTTATTGTAATTGTATTATATGACATAGTTTGTAATATTACTTTTTGTCCTATTTGTTGTAAGGCTTAGTTTTCTTCGTTTCTGTCCCGTTAACAATCCTTCTGTATTTTCATACTTTCTTTGGTAAAATTTTCATTCTTCTCTAATTATTTTGATCCTTCCTATTAACTGGTTTATAGATAACAATATTGTTTTGATTTATTTCTCATAAATTCTACGTTTCTGTTGTCTTAAAATTTCCCCAAATTTTACTCTTTCTGAGAGTTTTTCTTATCTTCATCTCGTGCATCATGCTCTTTCCTTACTTAATTACTTTTTATACTCCATTTATTTTGTATATTTGTTTTGTTATTACTCTTCCCTTACGAACAGATTTTAAGCATCATACATACAGCGTGCTTGTCCGCGTCTAGACCTGGATATGGTTCATAACCGTTTTAGTCATTAAACAGGGGCGTTTAGTTCCTTGTCTTTAGTTTAAAGAGATATTTATTGCTCGGAATGAGTTCTGTTATTATTATTTTTTGCTTTCAAGATGTGTTTTTAATTTTAAATAAATGAGTAATGTTTTTGAGATGATGTAATACAGTTCCATTGAAAGTGAGTCATCACGTCCCGCTGAGTTTAAAACCAAACAAAAAAACTGGCGTATGTATATATAGATTTTAATGTTAATTTATCTGATTTGGTAGCTCGATATATCGAGTTTCGATTTCTTTGCCTTTTACACTGGATGTAAGTTTTGTTTTATATATTTTATTAGACTGGTTATGTAAAGCTTGGCGACTGTAACAACATCTCTGTATCTTTATATGGACTTTCCATCTTTCAAAACGTTTTTGTAAACTTCATAAGATGGAAACGTCTATTTCTGTGTTTTAATCGTGCTACGTTTTGAGGAAAGCAACAATATTATTACAGATTAAACGTTTTTTGTTTTCAAGGGAACATTAGAAGTAAAATAACTCTGGTTTTACTATGAAAATTAACTAATAAAAACGTTATAATTGTTAAAGTTTTTTTTCATTCACATTCTAATAATGCCTGTAGAATAAAGACAAAGGTGTTTCTACTTTGTCGTTTTCAGTTTTTCTTACCAACCTATATGTCGATGATTTTAATTCGAGTAAAGTGCAGCTGTGGATACAGTTTACAGCTTTAGATTTTTTCTTTGGACTTGTCTTCAGTGCACTATGGTTACAGAAAATAGAAATAGTAGTGCTAGTTAAGGAATTTTCTAGTAATATAACAGTTAATGTTTATAATGAAAAAAACCACAACATCTCGTTCTACAATAAACCATTACGTAAATGTACCGATCGAGTGACCTCAACCTCCGCCTTGTAATCATATCTTTTGTGGGAGAGGAAGCGAGAAAAACGGGTCTTGTTTTTCAAGCAAGTGTAAAGTCTAGTAGTTATGCCATTAAAACCAATGAGACATTGTGAAAAACCAGTAGTCTGAGAGTATTAATCATGTGGTCGTCTCTTGGTTGCTGCTGTGTGCACTTGCTTGCACTTTGGTTGGGACTGGGTCGCTCTCTCTCTCTCTATAGATTGGGGAAACACATGCCGGTTCCAGTTTAAAAAAAAATAATTCATTCTGTAACAGTACTGCCTCATTCAAATACACACTTCTCACAAACACGGTCCTCTAGATGCATCACCTTCACAAGGGCAGAAGCTGAAACTTGTTAAAATACAACAACACTGAAGCAATTTATTTCCTTACGACTACTATTCTATTTTTAATCTTCGTACTTTCTCACACGGTAGCGCTTCTTATAAGAACATTTAAGTACTTGTGGTGTTGATTTCAAAGAAATGTAATTTCGCTTGCGTAGAATGCAACGTGTATTAATTTGTTTTAAATGAACGGCACGTTGTGGGTATGTGGACTAGACGGACGAGTCAGAAACCCCTAAGGTTCAAGTATAACCGATCCCAATTTTGGTTTACTGTCTACAGAACAGGAAACCATCCACTAGTACCCGCCGTCACAGAGGCTTACTCCAACTCTTTGAATCAAATAATAAGATTGACTGTCATTTTTGTGACGCGCTTATAGCTGGTTGTACGGATCGCATTTAGCAGTATCACGTTTCGAACCTTGAACCCTTCTACTTTTTGTCTGAACCATCAACTAGTAAGTCCTGTCATGTCTATTCTGTAGACAGAGCTACGGCACTACCTGTTCAGTGAAAACCATTACTTTTTAACATACGTCAAGCGTTGTGCTTAACGGCACTACCTGTTCAGTGAAAACCATTACTTTTTAACATACGTCAAGCGTTGTGCTTAACGGCACTACCTGTTCAGTGAAAACCATTGCTCTCTAACATACGTCAAGCGTTGTGCTTAACAAGTTATTAAGATAAGAGTTCTGACAGTTAGTACTTTTTACTAAAAATGAATTTCTCGTTTAATATACAACGATAAATTATAAATATCAGCCATTTAACACGATTTTTTAAAAAATGTTATTGAATAGTATTATATAATTGAAAAATCATTCAAAGTAATTTATACCAGGACAAAAGATAGTAAATTTTCACATTTGGAAGCTTTATCTCGTATGCGTATCAATGTTGGCAAGAAAAATCTGTGGCAGAAGATATGACCTTAAAATGTCGTAATTTAAACACAGAAATGATAAAGACAGATCATCCGGCTTATTGAAATACTCCGTTAATCTGGGATTTACTACATACTTGAAATAATGGTAATGATTCTTTTATTTTTTTTAGCCTTTGCGTTGTGAAATTTTCGTTGTTATTTAACAATATATTGTAATTGTATTATGTGCTCTATAACGTTACAGCTGCTTAAAAACCAATACACGAAACAAGCGATAATAAGCCCTTAAAATTAAGTAGTAATTTAAGCCAGAGTAAAATGTTTCTCAACCATTCTTCTTCAAGTAATCCTCGAACATAGCTAGTTACTGCACGTTGCAGTATATTGTAATGGATAAGAACTAAAGAATTGGTCGAATAAAATACTGTTGTAGACTACATAACGCGTTTTTAACTTCTTAATATTCAACTAAGTGGTTAAAGACTGAAAATCACTTGCTTCACGTGTATTGTAATAACACTGTTTCTGCTCGCCGTTAGATTAAAATCATTTATAAATAACCAACTTGTTTAAATACATATACAATAAAACACTTCAGCTCTTCAACTCTTTATTATTTTCTTGTACTGGTTTCAAACTAATCTATAATAAAAATAACTTTTCAACTAAATATAGATAGTCTAAATTAAATGTACATTTCTTTTAAAATGTGCGAACATAAAACACAACCCTCGTAACAAAATTTTTACTTTTTCTTGTTCCTGGGCAGAAAGTGTTGTTTCCCAATTGCTTATGCCTAAAGTAAATGTAATAATAGCCATTTTCTGTACTTTTATAACATAAGCAATTAACAAATAGCACATACTATCCAGGAACAAAATTTTTGTGACGCGTTTGTCACAAATAAATTACCTAAAGCTTATCAACTACAAATTCTTTTCTATTCTTTTATCATGTTGCTTTTAATTTAAACTATTGTGTTTATATTCTCTCTTGTTATTATGGAAAAGCAGTTTATTTCTACAACATTTGGTAATGTAATACTTAAAGCATAAATCTTACTTTACCGTCCATTTTGAAACCCTTAATAACAGGTTTTAGGGTTGCACAATTTGAACTAACCAAATTCAACTACTATTACCTATGTCCCCTTACCTCTATGTGTTTAAAATAACGCCAACAAAAAGGATTATTTTTCAAAGGTTAATCTTTAATGCTTTATATTAGCTGCTCAAAAAAGAAACACACAAAAACTGTGTTTTTCAAATTTTTAAATTTGTTTAAGTACACTCATTAAAATGTTAGTTGCCATGTATTCAATTTACTTTCATGGGATCTAGTACGAAAATTATGTAAATTTATCCTTAATTTTAAGCTATCTATTCCACTATAGAATTTATTACAATTTAGAGATTGTAAAAGGTCCCTAGCTAGGACAGCGGTATGTTTTCGGATTTATAACATAAAAATCGGGGGTTTGAGTCCATTCGATGGACGTAGCAGATAGCCTGATGTGGCTTTACTATAATAAAACACACACATTCTGAAAGAT
This sequence comes from Carcinoscorpius rotundicauda, assembly GCA_011833715.1. NCBI lineage: Eukaryota > Metazoa > Arthropoda > Merostomata > Xiphosura > Limulidae > Carcinoscorpius > Carcinoscorpius rotundicauda. The sequence continues at coordinate 24,420,433 of CM022405.1, read as the reverse complement.
GTTTTACATTTCTATAACTGCAGTTAGATAAATTATTAATGAAAAACAAAATATCTATATTAATTTTGTTTATTGTTTTTTTATATTTCTAGTATAACCTTAATTACATAAACCACAATGCTTTCTTCATAAAAATAAATTTCTTAGAAAATCTCTTTTTTATGTTTGCTTAAAAATATATATAATATTTTAGGTTGTGTTTTGATGATTGTTTGTTTGTAATTAAGTATCAAACTATACAATGGACTATCGGTGCTCTGCCCACCATGAGTATCAAAACCTGGTTTCCAGAATTGAAAGCCTGCAGGCATACTGTTGTGCAACTGGTGGGGAAAGGGTGTGTTTCTGATAAAATAATTTTATTGTGTCTGAAAACAATTTTAAGTTTCTTATAAACTATTTACTTTAATTGTGTGTTAACAAATAAAATATCAATACTTATATTTGGAAAATCAGTTAACTACGAAACATATAATTTTTTTATAAGAAAATTATTATGGGAAGTTTCAAAAGATTGTAATATAACATTTTCCGAATAGTAATACTGAAATAAAAACAGTTTTAGCTCTAGTAATCTATTATTTTTCAGTTCTTCAAAGGAAATTTGAAAATATAGTCTATTTGCAAGATTTACTCTTACATTTAGTTTTGCGTGTTTGGGACGATTACCATACAAAAATCGAAAAATGATAGAAGTTGCGATCTTTAGGAAAATATTAATTACAATATAATTTTGTTTAAACATTGAAGAAGAAGAACTCATTCACACTTTCTTTAAAGTAAAACATATCTTCTTATTTAAGAAAATTAAATCCCGAACAACCGTATTAATACATTAAATATTATTCCATGTCACAACACAATAATCCAGAAATTGTTTTCATTTTTAAAATAAAAACAAAATTCTATTTACAATAATTAGGTAATTTATTAAGTAAAAAATGTGTTTCAAAATGTCACATAATGATATTATCATACGTTTGTGCAATTTTGTAACCATTGCTATTATATTTTTAAGACGACATCCAAACATTTTAAAATAAAACTTTTATTGAATCAGGAAACAATTTTACATCGTTAAGTCTAAAGGCGGAAACTTTGTTACAGAACTACCACGTCCAAATGAACAAAATGTTATTTTTTTTTCTAGTTTTTTTTTCCTTTTTATGGTTGTTGTTGCAAGTTTTAAGAAATTAAAAAATCATCCCTAACAATGTTTCGTAATTTTTATTTCCTCTTACAACCGGTATTCCCGAAACACCAAAAGGATATAAGATATCAGATATATTCACTTATTGTTTCCAAAATTATTTTTAATCTATTTCGAATTATGCGTTTTAGGATTCTCATTTTGTAAATTACTCAAAGCTTCAAATTATTTGACAAAATTCATTAAATTTACGATAAGATACTTCCTATCCTTTGATAAACTCTTGTAACTCTCAAATGTTCATAAACAATTTGATTTAAAATTATCACATCGTGATTACTCATACTTTAACTTCATCAGATTTTTGAAAAAATCAAATTATAATCTCCAAGTTTCTTAAGTGATTTTTCTTCCTCATGCCTACGAATTTAAATTTCGTAAAAGTTGTTTCGGATTTAATAACGAATTTCTTTATAATTCACTTACGCAAATTTCGTAAATAATTTTTTTTCTGTTACATAAAGAGTTATTTTTACAAATCTGGGGAAAAACTCTTACTTAGACAAAATTATTATTTCATTTACTACAACAAACAATTTTTCTTATTACGTTTGGGTTCTATAACAACCAATAAGACTCTCATATCATGATTAGTCTATATAGCCAGTCGTTGTGAACATTTTAAGCATAACAAAATGTTACTCGATTATAATGATTCATTTATGTTAAAGTACATAAAAGTACATTCTATGAAAAATCTGTACATCAAATGGGCATCACCTTCCGATGCAGAGTTCAGGAATTAGTTTAGAAGAGGTAAAATCTTCAAGACAATAAAACCATCAGAGACCTATGTAATCTTTTTCAGGAACATTATGTAATTCAATTTTTCGACTCATTAACTGCATGTAATTCATGATTTATCTATTTTATAGAGTCAAAATATAGGGATACATATTTATTTGAAACATGAAAAAAATATTCTTTAAGTCTTTATTTTGTTGTAAATCCTCACGTATCTTCTGCTGAATATATTGTATTAGGCTTGTTTATGGAATTAAATATCAATAATTTTGTTAATTACTATATTTCATTTTCATACAAATAAAAATTGTATGTCAAATTAACAATTTCCAATAATTACTGTTTATCTAAAAGTCTTTTGAAACTCTATCATTTTTTTTCCAAGTAATAAGCGTTTAGTTTGGAATTTCGCACAAAGCTACTCGAGGGCTATCTGTGCTAAGCCTTTAGTAAACTCTCTTTTTCTTCTCTTATTCGCCATATTATTCAACCTATTAAAATTTATTTAAGCACTGTTTAGTAAATATATATATCATCTAGTTCAAATCAGGTACTATCATATTAACGACATTTCAGTACATTAACAGATTCCTTATGAACTGTCCCCCGCTGATACTGCCGTAAGTCTTCGGATTTACAACGCTAAAATCAGGGGTTCGATTCCACTAGGTGTTTTCAACAGATATCCCATTGTAGCTTTGCCATAAGAAATATACACATGCTCCTTTTGAGCTCTGAAAATATCTGGGTGTTTTAACTATAGTCCTTAACGTGTTATATCACAATAACTGCTTTTCAGCGGGCTATCAGGTTTATTATGGCAGTAACTAACTGCTTTAACTATAAATGTACGGACATGGTTTCTAAAGATAAACGGTTATTTATTATACACAGGTTCTCATGCTCATGCGCTGGGAAAGGATGTGTAGAACCCATCACTGAACAATATCATTTAAAATTTGCCCAAACAATTCTTCTTTTTCCATATTTTTTCTCTAACTAAAACTACAAGAAGATTTCTTTTAATATTGGAAGAAAACCGGTTTACTCTATTAAATGTTTTTCTTACCTTAGATATATTTCTGGCTCAGACAGCTTAGTTGATTTGCGTCATAAAACGCCAAACTAACCATCAACCTCAGATATAATTTTTGAACTTTGAAGTATGCGGTCAACTCTGTATTTTACACTTAATAGTAATGAATATGCGTTTTCTATCAACAATTTTATGCGTATAAAATTGCAGCCAAAAATTAATAATAATATATTAAGTACATACTATTACGAAACCATTTTTCACAGCAACTTGCCCCCAGTGGCTCAGCGGTATATCTGCAGACTTACACACTAAAATCCGGGTTTCGATACCCGTGGTGGGCAGAGCACAGATAGCCCATTGTGTAGCTTTGTGCTTAATTCAAAACAACAACACAGCAACTTATGACACACAGTAATGAAAAGGCCCGGCATAGCCAGGTGGATTAAAATGTTGGACTCGTAATTCGACGGTTGCGGGTTCGAATCCCCATCGCACCAAACATGCTCGCCCTTTCAGCTGTGGGGGTATTATAATGTGATGATTAATCCCACTATTCGTTGGCAAAAGAGTAGCTCAAGAGTTGGCGGTGGGTGTTTTCCCTCTAGTGTTAAACTGATAAATTAGGGACGGCTATCGCTGATAGCCCTCGTGTAGCTTTGCGCAAAATTAAAAAAAACAAACAATGTAATTTTTAGTATACAAGGATTAACACATACTCAACAAAAACATTTACAAGTTTTCTTGTGTGCCTACATTATTTAAGACAAAGTATCATGAGACAAAAATATAAAATAGCCAGATTAAATTAAAGTTTCTAGCAACCATATCTTAAACGTAAAAGAACTGCTTATACTATCTACTGCAAATAGTACAATTTTGAATACATAGTTGTTCAAGAAACAAACTGATACATGCTCAATTTTCAAATCTCAAACTACGGTTTTTACCTTTTAATGGACCACAATAACATCCCGAAATAGATCTTGATTTCTGTTTACATCTGTATGATCCATTAACATGCCTCAAACTATAAATATTATATATATAATTACATGCTCCATCAGCATAGCACAGATATAACGATATATCACAATGATACTTCAAACATCATATGCGCGATAGCATTTTCCAGAAACACGTTTTACGCATCGATAGTATGATTACGATTGTAATACATATTACAGACACACAAACTACAGACATCTCATGTATTTGTATGTCTATTTATGAAATCATATTCTTCACTTCAGACATCACATGTAGATGGTTACACTGTCTACAAACACGCTACAGACATTACATATACGATTATATATGCTCTAAAAATATTACGATTAAATCATGCACAAACAGAAGTTACTTATATAATTATATGCTCTGAAAACATACCACGATTGTTTCGTGTTTAACCTTATTGCTATTTGGTCATACACAAACATGCAAAAGAAATTACTTATATGATTATATAGTGTACAAATGCTCTACAACCACCCCAAATAAAATTAAATCCTTCAAAAACAAACTACAGACAAACTCACATTACTGAGCAACATACCCCTCCCCCCGAACGAAAATGACGATAATTTCAGTTTATCAACAGATATATTTCTAGCTGTAAGCATTTTTTCATCTTTGAGAAGAAGCTCTCTTTGTTTAGTAACTTGGGTGACAGACATATCTTGGCTGACCAACATGTATAATGTATTATCATTCTTCGAATTGATACCACACCACTCCTTTCGGAAAAAGGGTACATCGACCGTAGACACACCTACCTCAGACTGGCCCTACCACGTTGATGAGCTTATCCTGAAAGAATGTGTAAAAAAAAACCAACTCAAAAACAACTATTGCAGTAAATGTTATTTATCGTTAAAAACTGCTTGACGGATTATTTTTATGCAACCTACTACAACCAATAAATCTTCTACAAAATTTCAGTGCACGTGTACAAGTTGTTATTTAAAAAGAAAAACGTGTTTTGTTGGTTGCATAAAAGACAAACCAAGATGGTGTCTCCCCCCCACACACACTGTAGAACATTTGCTGATCTGCAGGCTTAAGACACGAAAAATCGGGTTTCGATATCTGAGATGGGCAGAACATTTGATGCCCATTGAGCAGCTTCACACTTAGCAACACCATAAACAGTTTAGATATTGTGTTTCTGTTGCATAAAAATATTTTTTTTTAAATACCTATCATTTAGCAAAAAGCATCCAAACCCGCTTCCTTCAGTAAAACTTCTTATATCTTATTGATCGTAAATATTTTACTTGTTTAGTTCATGTAACTAATTGTTGATTAAATTGTCTTCAATCCACAAACTTTCTTACTTTTTTGCAATTAATCCAAATTATTTTTCGTCAAATTAACTATCCCTTTTAATTTTATATATTGCAAATAATTTTCGGTGAATCATTTGTATATAATTTATTTGGTGGACGTATTAATACGTCAAAAGTAAAGCTTGCGTTTCAGTACATTTTGTTGTTATTTACTATTTATAGACTGTATTGCCCTTCAAAAAATTGCAACAAAAACCAATAATCTGTCTTCTAGATAATTCGGTACGTTTTGTTGCTAGTAAAAACTCATAAACTCAATTCAAATAGAAATTGATAGAAGGCCTAGCTTTGGTAAAATGGGATACTCTATGTGGCATTAGTGAAAATCCATAAACGGTCCAAATCTGGTAAAAGGTAGTATACTGCATGTAGCTGTAATTTGGGCGTAGCCACCACCACGGAGTGTGTGTGTGTGGGGTGGGGGTCAGTTATCCAAAACAAGTTGGCATTCTCTACTACATAAACAATTCAAATGCAGTTTACATGAAAGCCAAGCGTTCATTTTAAACAATCGGAAGATAGCGCACCCTTTTATACTTTTTAGTTCACTTAAGGGGTCGTTGAACCTGCCCTCTACTTACTTGTACGACTAATAGACTGTTTGCTATTAGTAAGATTTTTTTTACTTAAGGTGGAGGGATGAGTTTTAGTTTTGTCTTTTAGTTCCTTTCAAGGGAAATATTCCGATTTAAATTACAAACTACCGTTTTCTTAAACTTATTTATAGTAAATTGGCCATAACAGTCTGGCTGACTGCAGTCTATTATTAATTTATTTAGAAGTGTGAGAGAAAGAAAGGTATGTTTTACATATTACTAATCAGAAAGTTACATTTTACATATGCAGTTGGATACAACTTGTTTCATTTCAATCAATGATTTATACTTGTTACTTATCGTTGCGTATCGAAGCTGTTATGTAGTGTAAAGCTCCGATAAACGATAAAATCGATGACCTATAGAATCGTAACTTTAACTCGCATCCTAGACCTACAGTGATATAAGCGATATTTTTCTAATTATATTTTTCTCAAGCCCCATTTTTATATTATAAATTGTAATAAATTTACCATTGTACGTTTATTATAACACCAACGCTTGTTTCAGTATACTTTTCTTTTTTGCATGTAACATATATTCTTGACTGTATTGTACGAGTCGCGCATGTTCTCAAAATTTGTGGAACAGTTCCAGTATAAAAACCAACAACGCTTGTTACACGAAAGTGCGCCAGAACATTTTCGAAATTTCTACTAACTCGAGTCATTTCTGTAAAAAAGCCGAAAAGAAAATATTATTATTGATCAGCTGCAGTCAGCGTGCTTTCGACTTCGGAAACTATAACTTTAATTAATGCCTATTAATCGGAAAAATACAGAACTGGACCATGAACTTTTACAGATTTCGAGCATTACAAACCGTTCAACTTCAGTGAATTACTTTGGACGTTACAATTTCTGTAAGGACATTATGTATCATCATCGGTAAAATTCAGCGGTGTGAGGTCAGTCAACGAGCTGGCTTCAGCGAAGTGTAACAGTTTCAATTCAGAATTAATTTGCTCGTCGTGGACCTGGATCGTCGATAAAATATTCAGTTCTAGACCGGATATAAAACTCAATGTTTTCTGTAAGTTTGTAAAGCTGTTATGTAATAACTATTCGTAATATCTATAGTTATAAATTGTAGTGTTTTTTGTTTGTATATTAGAATATATATGTGTTAGAAAAGAAAGTTGTGTGCATCAATCTTGCTGGTAAATACCATAAATATGATATATATTAAGAGTTAATTAACTTCTAAATTAAAATAAAAATGTCTGGTCATTTGAAATAGTAACACCTGCCGTACGTACCATAATAAACTGGAAGCTCGTCCGGGATAAAGAATAATACGTAACATAATTTATAATTAACTTTTGTTTTCAATAATCAAATACTTCTTGCACTTGCGTATGCTGCTTAAGTAATAACAAATATAGAAATAAACAAGTTTTTATGTCATGTGAATACCTTTCAATCACAGAACTCCTGTCTTATCGACCAACTTGCCTTGTCTTCTAATTCCAAGATACACCTGTAGTTTTGAAACAGATATAAAACAGACATAGGTGCATCTCTGATCTTTCTTTTAGTACCTGTTCCATGATGGAACAGTGGTAAACCTTTGGATTTAGAACGCTTAGCAGATATCTCGATATGACTTTTTTATAACAAAAAAACATGATTTTAATAATGCCCATTTGTCTTAATTCAATTTCTAGAGTCTCATTTGTAGAATTCATATTTTATTTATTAATTTCCATGACGAACTTTATCTAATTCATGTTGAAGTGTATTCAACATGCAGAAGCAACATTCCCAGCCATGTTTTTTGTCATTTCTCCCTTTATTTGTGAGACTCTGCTATTGAACTTAGGACCATTCTACACATGCGCATTATGGTTGCCGGACAAATAGCCATTTCATGTTAAATAGTAGTGCAGATAATATTTGGCCATATCGCGTACAGCTAAACGAGCCTGACTAAACTCGGACTTCATCACGTATGACACATGTTCGTAATGTTTAGTAACTATTACGCGTAATACTTTTACGTATATCCATGTTACCATATCTAACAATGGCAGTGACTTATATTTATAGCAAATAGCGGATCTTTGCAACTTGGAAGCTGAACCAGCTTTCTAATCAGTATCAACTAACTTTACTACAGGGGATATTTAAATCATTCATAATTTCTTGGTAAATCGGTTTTTGTAAGAGAAAACATCAATATTATTCCTGCTAAAAATACATGTATTCTTTCTAAACATTTATACGTACAAATGTTTTCTAAAGATGGCTGGTATTGGTATCAAATTGTTAATTAAAATAAAGTACAGAACAACGTTTCGACCTCCTTAGGTCATTTTCAGGTTAACAAAGAGAGTTTGTAACTGACGGTCAGTTTCTCTCATTTCTTTTCTGTTTGTTTGTTTGTAATTACGCACAAGGCTACACAATGTAGCTCCTTTTGCTTTAAATACACAATAAAAAGAAAGTGTGTAAAAATCACATGATTTTACACAATACACATGTTTACTAGAATAATAATAATAATTTATCAAATGTAATTAGGCACATATTTAACATTAATAAAAATATAAACAGCAACTGTAAACTAAATGCAACCGTTATTTTTACTAATTATATTTGCATTATATTGATTGCAACAGTTAACACATCATTCACATCAACTTACCACACTTATTTCGGTAACAAACAGTACAAAGTACGATAACAATTATTTAGATGTGGTCAGTAATTTTATTCTTATGTTTCTCCCGTCACTTCTTTTCACAATATATAGAAAAATCTGTATTATGTCCTAAGTATGGCCTAATTATATCAAAAGGTATGGAGCTTGAGACCAAGAGATGCAAAAGTTGCATTATGATAAGTTCAAGAAATATCAGACGGCCTCAAAACTGAACGTAAACCCCACTTTTGACATTTAACTGTGCATATATTTAGGTATCTATGGAATTAGCTTATTATATAATCTTATTACATAGTCACCACGTTACAAAGTACATCGTTTTTCAAATTTCTAGCTATATAAAGATTACTAAACGAAAATGAATACTGAGTTACAGACCCTTTATTTTGATTTCTACTTAAAGCAGGTAATACTTCCAAAACTAGTTTATGCCATTTTCACTTATCATTGTTCTGGTTTATTGAATATGAAAAGGTAGATTATGAATTGATGTTCCATTCATTTAGTTCAATCAATCCAAGTAAGAGTTAATGTTGTCAATAACTGTGTATTTGATACATTTCTAGGTATTCCAAGTAAGATCTAACGTTGTCATTACTCATGTATTTTATACAGTTCTAATTCTTCCGAAAAGGAGTTATATTGGGCATCATTCTATGTTTCAGAGTTAAAATACTTGTGTTTATTGGAAAAATATTAAGCTGGTTTTTATCATGTATGGTCATTAAAAGTGACGGTAAAAATATGCTGATGATATGTTATATACTTTCTAATTCTTTAATAAAACGGCGAGTGGTGGTTTGTTGTATTTTCCATTACGGTTTTAAGGATTCATAATTCAAAGTTCACCACTATCTAACCTGTAAGAACCTTTAAATATACAGCATTATGTAAAAGTGTTAAGGCAAATTCAAAAAGTAGATTCCAGGCTACTTTCAAAGAACAATGGAAGATAAATCACAGCGAAATATCAACATTTTATTAATCTATGTATATAGTACAACAGAAACTCAGTAGAAGTGTTTGAGTTTTGTAAACAGTTAATATTTAGTGTGTCTCCCTTTTACTTTAATAACTGCAGACAGTCTATAAAGTATTGTTGCAACATATTTAATCACAGTGTTCTTTTGGATTTTACTCTAAATGTCTCCAATACACTCCCATAATTTTTCTTTGGAAGTAACTTTTAATTTATCAAGTTTTTGATCTATCAAATTCTAGATCTGTTCAAATGGGTTGGGATCACAGCTCTGTGGAGGTCATTCCATCAGTTGAATAACTCCAGCAGCTTCTTTCTTAACTGCTTCCCGCTAGTACAGCGGTATGTCTACGGAGTTACAACGCTAAAATCAGGAGCTCGATTCCCCTCGGTGGACTCAACTGATAGCCCGATGTGGGTTTGCTGTGAGAAAACACCCACACACTCTTCCTTAACTAAGTAATTTCACCACGGGTTGGATGAGTATTTGTGTCATTATTTTCTTGTTAATAGAATCCTTTATCAATAATATGAAAACTGCTGGGTACACCACCATTGATTAGTATCTGATGGTACTTGCGCTGATCCATTATTCCATCTATTTCGCAAATATATCGTGTCACCTCAGCAGAAAAACGCCCCCAAATCATCGCACTGCTTCCCCATGCTTCATTTGGTAGGTAGGTGCTATGTATTGAGATAAGTATCTTTCACCTTTCTTCCACTGGCCATACAAACTATATTTTGAACCAAATATTTCAAACTTGGACTCATCCGTCCATAACACCCTTTTCCAATCATCAATAATCCCCTTTTTATACTTTTCAGTAAATTTCAGTCTCTTTACAAACTTGGAGATTAAAATAAAGATTCTTGAACTGCTACACAACCAAATATTTCATTCTTGTTAAGTCTTCTTGATACTGTAGATCTGGACATTTTTTTTGTCAATTGGTACATGGTTGTTTATCTTATGCTTGAGATCAGTGTCAGTTTTTCTTTCATCTTGAAGATTTTATAAACAATGCATCATTGAGTTTAGGTCTTCTACCTCTTACATTCCTATTTTTAAATTTACCTCTCTCAGTCTCATGAACTAGAGATTGTGTGTTTTCTTACTGCAAAGCCACATCGGGATGTCTGTTGGGTCCACCGAGGGGAATCGAACCCCTGATTCTAGCATTATAAATCTATAGACTTACCGCTGTACCAGCGGGGGACATGATCTAGGGAATATTTGACAGTGTTTGGGGAGCATTTTAAGTCTGTAGCAAGTTGTCGAAGAATCCAACGAACATCATGTATAGCTTTTTGTGAACTCTTTGCTCTACTGACAATTCTCTACTTTTTTTGGGCTATGGACTGACGACAAAAGTTATTGTATAATGTTTATCATTATTCTTTATCAAGGTTCATTTGTGAAGTGCTATTGAATTGATTTACTCTAGTATATACTGGTACCATATGCTATACCCTTGTTAGCTTCTTTCTGCATAGTTAAGACACTGCATGGGGTACCATGACTGTTATTCCAGACCCTAAATTTAATCAGAATGTTCATTCAACCAGAACCCTTATGACACGGCCTTGCTAGAAGTATATAGGAATTCAAAGAATGATAAGTATTTTCACCCTGGCTCTTTCAATTGTCAACAGGAATCAGTGAAGCATTACTCTAGTGTTGAAATTTACATTCTGTAATGGCATGAAAGAATTACCCTTATAAAATGAAAAGAATAACAAAATATTATCTTATACTAACACTTCTGAACATTACTTAGCTGTAAAACAATCATGTTGAAAATTGAACATTATTCTCTCCCTTGACGTTTCTTGTGATAGAGATTAGATAAGTTATCAATGTGGAGCTGAAGTTAATTTAATCAAATTTAACATATTTTAATTTTCAGCGTTAACCAGTGAAAACACAAAGAATCAGAACTTTCGATAAACGCGAACAAATTTAACTTATTCTAAAGACGGTAACTGATGGCTTTGATGATGTATTACGTTATCAGGTAATACTGCACAACAGAGTTTTTGCTTCTTGAACACTATTGAGTGTTCCTTATAGAATTTCGGCTGCTGATCACGAAATTTACATCCAAATTTGACCATCACGTACCGTTTCATCAAAATCATCAGTTTTACCAGGACATTGCTATAATGGAAAACCGATATCAGGTCAACTGGAATCCGTCAATGCTTGTTGACTACTGTTGGACACTGCGACGTCATGCACCGGACATTGAATACAAACGAAAATCAGGAGCAAAACACTTTTAAATATGTTGAACTTAATAGCGTATTAGAAACATAAACGGAATTAAATACGTTATTGCCGATAAACAGTGAACTAACTGTCCATTTCTCAGAGTTCCTACGTCATGAAGCAAAACCAAAAGTATATTTGTGCAAACTCACTAGATACCTGTCACAATCAGCAAAAACTTTTCAGGTAGTAAAACATTGTTGTGCAGCGTAATTTGAAACCATCGTTCTAAAACTGAGGGATATTTTATGATATCGCATGGATTCGATCGCTCTTGCCAGCTCTAAAATCCAAAGTCCTATCACTAGCTCAACTTATGCCCATCTTATTCGACTCGGTTTGAACAGTCGCTTGATTTTTAATAAGTCTAATGTTGGCATGTATAAATTTATATTGTTCCTGCTTTCGGCATATCGACAATGAAGGGTTTACATGAAGTTATGAAACCAGCTACACAATCTAGAGAAACAATCAGAAGGAAACATGTTCTATTTTCTACGTTAAACTTGCTAATATGTGAAGTTAATTACTACTAAACTATAACGGTTACCCAATGATTTGTAACCTTGAACTAAGCTCCAAAAAGAGGTAAACTTCTAATTACTGTCTATCGTTATTCAGTCTTAAAGTTATTAAAACAATGTAAATAAATTCATTTATTCTTTTTGTTTGTTTTTTACTTTCGAGAAAAGCTATACAAAGGCTATATGATCTAGCCGAAACTAATTTAGTCTTTGGGTATTATAATAATAATACTATTCTTTGGTAAAAAGTAGCCCACAACTTGAGGGTGGGTAATGTTAACTCTTTGGTTTCCCTGTAGTCTTACACTGCTAAATTAGGGACTGCTAGCGCAGATACCTCTCCTGTAGCTTTATGCAAAATTAAAAACCAAAATAAACATAAACAATACTTGCGTTATGTACACAGAAACGTCCCCAATGGGAACGCGGCAAGCCTACGGATTTTCAACGCTAGAATCAGTGGTTCGATTAGCCTCGATGAACACAGCAGATAACCAGATTTGGCTTTGCTATAAAACAGAAATACAGACACTTGTTTCGATTTTTTTAAAATATTGCTTTAAGTCTTATTCCAGAAACAGCTGTAAAATGTTGATTTCAAGTAGTATCCTTATTTGAATATGCTTTGATAACCTTTAAAATCCTGACCACTCCCACTGATATATCTAGAACAATGTGTTTGTATAAGGTTCAAGCCCATTAGGAACTCCCAGTAACTCATTACCTCACAAAAAAGTAGTTCATTTATCTTCATTGGAAAACTGGTTTTTGTGAATGTATATTATTTGTTTCGAATACTAAATAATCGCTCTTTTATTTTATTACTCAAATATGACAAAATAAATTCTATAGATAACCTATGTATAGTACAATAAAAGTAATTTCTTAGGAATGCTTGTTTGTCATGAAGTTCACTCAAAGCTGTTCGAAGACTATCTTTGCTAGTCGTCCCTAATTTAGCAGTATAAGACTAGATGGAAGGTAGCTAGTCATCAACACCCATCTCTAACTCTTAGGCTACTCTTTTACCAGTGAAGAGTGGGATTGTCCGTGACATTATAACACACCCAAAAATAATAGAGAGAGCGTGTTTGATGGGACGGGAATTCGAACCCGCAACCCTCATATTTTGAGTCGAGCACTCTAATCACTTGGTTTTGCAGAGACCTCTTAAGAATGGTACAGATGTGACTCTGTACCATTGAAGTCAGACTATCTTGAATAAAATAAAAGTATTTGGATTTATGGCATAACTACAAACATTATATGTCTCGGTTCCTAATTTTCAACAGTTGAAGACAGCTGGTACGTAGCACCCTACCATCCAAGCTAAGTGAAAGACGATCACTCTTATAACGCACCCACTCTTTTAAAGAGTGGGAAATATTTTGATAGCGCACGAATTCAACTTCTGCTCTTCAGTTACGAAATTCAGAGTTCTGCAACAGGACCAATTCACGCACACTAACGTACAGTGCGTCGATGAGTAAATATACGTATGTGCGTATGCTGTTCGAATTTCTCTGTCATGTAGTAAGAACACCTCTTTAAATTTTAATAGTTCAGAAAAAAAATTAACTGGTGCCAGCATAATAGTTCAGAAGAACAAAAAAAACAACGAAAAAATAGTTATTATTAAGGCTAGTGCTGACCTCTGCAAACTCACAACTTCTAGCATAAAGTAATAAATTGATCAACGAAATATGTGACCTACATATATCTGCATGTGAATGGTATTTTCCTTATAACGATATTCGTTATACAAAGGCCAAAAGCAATTTCAATCTTAGAAGTCTTTTTAGAACAATTGATTACCTTGAGCCACAGTTACTATTGAATAACATGTTTACAGGGAAATACCAGAGAGAAAGGACACAAAAGAGAAAATGATGGACTTACTCACTCAATTTTACTGTCATAAGTAAAAATTAATCAATAATATTCAAATACATCATGCAATTTTCTTCGTTTTTTAGTGACATAAAATATTCTGAAGTGTCCACATAATTTGCTTCTACCCAAATATTGGTGCAAAAACGCCCGATATCGAACCGTTGCAGCTTCTCTGCTCAAACGTGACTGTTTTTTTCTCTCTCCTCTTCTTATTTGACCCGGCATGGCCAGGTTGTTAATGCACTCGTCTTGTAATATGAGAGTCGCGGGTTCGAATCCCTGTCGCTCCAAACATGCTCTCCCTTTCATCCGTGGAGGCGTTATGAGGTGACGGTCAATCCCACTATTCTTTGGTAAAAGAGTAGCGTAAGAGTTGGCGATAGGTGGTGATGACTAGCTGCCTTCCTTTTAGTCTTACACTGCTAAATTAGAGACGGCTAGCGCAGATAGCCCTCTTGTAGCTTTGCACGAAATTAAAAACAAAACCAAATATTCTAATTTTATTTCGAATTAAGCGTCACTTGTTCTGATTCACATCCTTTTGTTGTCACAAAAGATGAGACAAGAATGCTTAAGACAGACAATGCACAGCAGTGATAAGTCACTTGGTGACGACAACACAGTGAACTCGAGATTCAGAGATATTTTCTACTTTGTTTCCACCACGACTAGTTCTGCAGAGAGTCAACCCGAGGAAAAGATCTAGATACGTTAGACACAGTCGTCCACTTGTTTACACAGGTACCTACAAATTTTTCGATGGTTGTAATAGAGATTGTTTTCACAATTCGTGAAAAGCGTCCAATCTCTTATTAGTAGTTCTGTCCTATATTTTAAGCGATATTAGTTCATCTAAAAATGCCACAATTGTTGTATCTCATAGCAATGTTACTAACTATATGAATTTGTAAAGCACCCAAATCATTGAAATCAGAAACCTAAATTATCTATAATCAATAACGATACAGACTGAACAGTGAAATTAATATACAGAAAGCTTCTGAACAGTTGTAACGAGTATCATTTGCTTAATTGGAAAGGAATTTTCAATCTGCTAGTTCTCGTCTTCAACAAAGAAATGCTGAATTAACTCTGGAGTGTCAATTTGAAAATTTATACAACTTTGTGAAAGAATATTCATTGTGACGTTACATAAGTACACGAAAACCAAGACGACTGGAAAAACACAAAATATGCGTGAAAAATTTACGTTTTCTAGCTTTACAATTAATTTAGTTATTTTGTTTCTTTGTTTTTTATCAACTCTCCCTCATGGAGGGGGCATACACATAGTAACAATACAGATAAACATAAACGTGCACATGTAATACAAAAATAATTTACACGGTTACTTTTGAAAATTAGCAGTAATAATAAACAAAACCAACCAGAACAAATACTCAAAACAGATACGTAGACAGCGTAATTTAAATGTTTTTTTTTGCCTTTGTTAATCCACTCTCATAAAGGGAATACAAAGAAAATAGAACATTGATTCAAGATTTCTCACGAAAATGACTGTACTTAATTGGATAATAAAGAAATATTAGTTAAGGGTAATTACTTGAAATATCATACATACACAGAAAATTAGTACTAATAAAACAAAAGGCCGGGCATGGCCAGGTGGGTTAAGGCGTTCGACTCCTAATTTGAGGGTCGCTGGTTCGAATCCCCCTTGCACCAAACATGCTCGCCCTTTCAACCGTGAGGGCATCATAATGTTACGGGCAATCCAAACATTTGTTGGTAAAAGAGTAACCCACGAGTTGGCGGTGGGTGGTGATGAATAACTACCTTCCATCTAGTCTTACACTGCTAAATTAGGGACGGCTAGCGCAGATAGCCCTCGTGTAGCTTTGTGCGAAATTCAATTATCAAATATATTAGTAATAACATGATCTAAAATAAACTGAAAATCATTAAAAATCATGATGATTTAAAGACGCTGGTGTCAGGCCTTAAATTTTTAAATCAGAAGACTATTTTATACGGAAACTTCTTTCATCATTTGTCCTTGGGACAAACTGAATATGATGGTTACGTCACAGGACATATTCAACTGTACCAGATTTTGTGGGTGACATGAAATTCTTGTGTTTTTTGTGCGTGCTATTAGTTTCCTTTTCGTGGATCCAATATAACCTTGCTCTAAGCAAGGACAAGTAAACTTGTAAACTACGACTCGTATTAAAGACAATTGTAATATAGGAATAAAGTCCTTAAATTAAATAAAAAGAAGATGGCAAGCAAAATTTAGACTTGAAAGCACTCCTCAGTTGTACCTTACGAATGACTTGTCTTTGTTGATTTTAAATAATTAAGGGGTATTTAACCTTTTTTGAATGGTCACTTTTATGACTAGATCGATGGAGTCGTTATGGGTCCAACACTTGCGCCACCTTTAGCCAACACCAACAATTTTGTTGTTTAACATTTTGTTCTTTTGACCTCATCCCCCTAGTGGTTGGGCGGAAAATTTTAGGGTTTATAATGTTAAGAATCAGATTTCGATGGTCGCGGTTTTGCGAAATCTAGGACAATGTCTCGCTGGACAAAGTCTCACTTTCATCAACACGGACTCCCGGTTTAAAACAAACTAACTTTTGACATTTCATTCCTGTTAATAAATGCAGAGTTTCACAGAAAATTGATGTTACTTTGACAAAGCATTGGATGTATATTTGTAAAAAATTATAACTATAAGACTTGAATGCGGTAATTTGATGTTGTTTTGAATTAAGCACAAAGCTGCACAATGGGCTATCAGTGCTCTGCCCACCACGGGTATCGAAACCCGGATTTTAACATTAAGTCCGCAGACATACTGCTGCGCCACTGGGGGACAATGCGGTAATTAAGTGAAGTAAATCAACAAACTTTCTCTAACTTTGAAAAATATTAAGGAAATTTTTTTGATTGGCGTTTCAATTGCTCTAAATTTTTCTTTGGATGAATTGAATAGTCTTTATTTTTGTTTTGTGTTAGGACAAAATTGTTTCTGTATTTTGTATTTTATAATCATTTTTTGAAAATTATTAGTCTCTTGTTTTCGACTGAAAAATGTGTTTGACAACTGTTTTATTGAAATAGAACCATTTCTTTCTAATGAGACACAAATTTTATGCAACAAAATACCGAATTTTTTGCAACAATGTGTACTTTCTCATCTTGAAAAATACAAGTTACAATTACCAAATTACCTATCTGATTTTATTCTCACTTTGAAAGAAACAAACTTTTAAGATGTCTTTAAAAAAGTAATAAAAGATAAATAAATAGGTAGACCACATAAAAATATTTGAGACATTGTCCGTATACCCTTCTATACCTGTTCTCTAACACTTATTACTTTTGTTTTCAGAGCTTCATTTGGATATGCAACTATTTATTTTTTATTGTATTTGTATATGTTTTATTTATTGTATTGTATTTCGAAGCTTACTCGTTAAGGAAAAGCGTAATATGACGAAAAATCTAGTTTTATCGTTATATAAGTGTATACAAAGGTAAGTCAACGAGTTTCTGAAGAGCACGATGCTATTGTTTCTAATCGTGTATGGTAAAAGTAAACAAATCATGATGTAAGCTACAAAACTAAAAATACTGATTACCAAAATCATAAAATGAACATTTACAATTCATATAATATGAATATTTTTTTCATGAACATTTTATACATTATTATACATAGTTCATGAAGTAAAAATATCCATATTCATCCTTCATTCAAATTTGTGGTTTTGCGACTGTTAGGGCCCTTCACTAGTACAGCGGTATGTCTCCGGATTTACAACGCTAAAATCAGGGGTTCGATTCCCCTCGGTGAGCTGAGAAAAAGGCCCACCTGGTTGGGGGTTGTGCAGCAGGCCGACAACCTACTCACTTAAAAACCAGTTTGCTACTGAAACCGCAGCGTTTGCAGCCCTATGATCCTCAAGGAATCGAGTGGCATATGATGATGATGACGACGATTGTTAAGTGTATTTATATATGGCACACGAGGGCCAGAGTAACCCGCACTTGCTCAGGCTCCTTTCAGGGCAATGTCCATGCACGATCTACATATATACCCGGTGCAAATAAAACATTTCTCTTATAATCCTATAAATTATTTGCACTTTTATCAGTTAAGTATTAATTATAAAATGTTAACATAAAAAACCCTTTCAATGTTTAATAATTAATTCCTAATCTAATGTGAAGTCCAGTTTATAGGCGGCCTTTTATTTATTTATTTTTATTTATAAAATATACATTCACTGGTGAAAGGTGCTTAGGTCCATCATCATGATGTAAACAGTACCTGTCAAGTTTGCGTACTAGTTCATTTTTTCTCCAAATTTTGTCAAAATAGTTTATTCTACAGCTTATAAAGTACCCAGAATAACAACATCTGAACTTATGCATAAATACGCACACATAGAAACAATAGCTATTGTTTCCATGTGTACATATTTATGCATAAATTCAGATGATGTTGTTCTAGATACTATATAAGCTGTTGTGAGTAATGTATTTTGTATAGTTTGAAGTAGTTTCTTGCTTATATTTATCCAAACAGGGGCTGCATAGTCAATGACGGGTCTAATGTATGTTTTATATATTTTTATGATGTCTGCTGTAGCTATACTGATTTTGCTAGTTAAACTCCTAGCATACTTTGTTCTTCGTCAAATTTTTGTTCTAATATTATTTATGTGTTTTACCCACGTAAGTTTTGAATAAAACGTAAGTCCTAAAAATTTTGCTGATGTAGCAATTTGGATTAGTTCTCCATTCATATATATCTCTGGTTGTGCTTTTTTATGTTTAGTTAACTTAGTGAACACTATTAGTTGTGTTTATTTTGATTCTATATTGTTGACAATATTCACTCTATTTAATTGTTGACAATATTCACTCTATTTAATTGTTGACAATACTCACTCTATTTAATTGTTGACAATATTCACTCTATTTAATTGTTGACAATACTCACTCTATTTAATTGTTGACAATATTCACTCTATTTAATTGTGGTTTTACGTTTGTGGCTGCTACTGCTGGTGTTGGTGCAAGTTTCCAGACGGCTAGATCGTCGACGACCTGTGAGGAGTATCCGTTATTTGGATCTTTCGGAGCCACATTATTCACGTACATGATGAATAAGATAGGGCTAGCTACCCCTCCTTGAGGAACACCAGCTTCTGGAGTAAAACACTGAGAAGGTTCCTTCAACATTGGCTGTACATGAGTTGTTTTCCAGAAAGTTTAACAGCCAGCGAATAGTCCCAGTTATTGCATTCAGAACCGGAGACCGTTATGCCGTACAGTGTTGAATGCTTTCTCAATATCGAGAATGCAAGCGACAGTGCATTCTCGTTTATTAAAACTGTCTACAATTGCTTCTGTTAATCTAAGTGGTCTGTAGTTTGTCTGAATTTTCTGAAACAATTTTGTTCTGCTGGTAATTTTGATGTTGTCTCCAGGTATGTGGAGAGTCTGTTACTGATTATTCTCTCTTGAATTTTTCCTACACAGCTGGTCAGGCTGATTGGTCAGTAGCTATTTTGGTTACTAGCTGATTTTCCTTTTATGTGGAACATTAATACTTTTGCATGCTTCCAAGAAACCGGGATTTAACCAGAATATAATGATAAGATTAAAAATTGCTGTGTGATGTTCAAAAATTTTCGGAGTGCCTTTTTTAAGGAGGATGACTTGTATACCATCTTTTCCTGGTGATTTATTTTTGGTGTTTGCTGCTTCTTACTGCTTCTAAGAGTTCTTGTGCTGAAATTGTGTTTATATAATCCTTTGTGTTGTTGATTTGATAGTTATTTAAGTCAACTGGGAAAAGTGGTTTGAATAGTTTACTGTTATTCATTATAAAGTTATTTGCTTTATTATAGAAGTATGTGTTCATGTCTGGGTCATTGTGTATTTTAAACGTGTTTTCAAGTTGTTTGAATATTTCGGACTTTTCTTTATTTGTATATGCTGTGGTATTACTGTGTTCTAGTGGCGGGTATTTTTTGTTGTTGTATCTTCATTTGTTAGTCTTCTTAGGTGTGTCCAAAATTGTTTCGGATCTGTTGTTTCCTTAAGTTTAGTGCAGAAATCGTCCCATTTTTCTGCTCTTATTTGGTTTCTTGCTCTGTTTATTTGCGTTTTTAATTTGCTGTCTCTTGTCTGCTTGCACATCGAATTACATACGGTTCTTATTATTTGAATTTTCGCGCGAAGCTATACTAGGGCTATCTGCGCTAGCCGTCCCTAATTGACTATCACATTATAACGCCCCCACGGGTGAAAAGACGAGCATGTTTGGTGTGACGGGGATTCAAACCCGCGATCCTCAGATTATGAGTGGAGTGCCTTAACCATCTGACCACAACGGCCCAGGCAATGACTCAGGTAATACTAGTCTACGTGTTTCTGCAGCTTCGTAATTTTTTTCTCGAGTTGTTTCCGATCCCTCTCTTCATCAGTGACATACAAACTTTCACTCTTGTCAGTCTACTCTCATCAACCATGTTATAGGATGTCCACATATTTTTACACATTTTAAAAAAATATTCTTCAAGAACTAACGTGAAAATTAAGTATTACAGTATGCAAGGAACTCAAGGAAATAACAGAAATACGGATTTCGGAAAACAGATAAAACAAATGAACCAAAACTAAGAGACAAACACGGAAATCGAGAGGAAAGGATGCGACTTCGAGGAACAGAAGGAAACAGCCAAAGGTCCTATCTTTCACCCGGGTTCCTATGTATGAAAAACGAAATATAGCCTTGCGTTTAGTATAGAATAACGGAAGTTATGTTACAAATTGTTGGGAAGTCTGAACAGTATACATAAGTAAATATGATGTTTTAAGAAGAATCTTTGTCTTTAAATTAAGTTTTTTGTTTTGTAGCGATTCAGAAGAAAAATCAGTGCTAATAGACAATTAAGTATTCGTTCTACTATGCAGTTGACTCTGTTGGTAATTATGATTATTGCGGGTAGCATGTTGATTTCGCCTAAACACGCGCAATGTGCACTGTGCAATCCAGCGTCGTTGTCTCGAGTCCTATGAAAGCCACAGTTACATGAAAAACACAAGTAGACTTTCGTTACGATTATGTATAACAATAACCTTTTTTTTCTCAAATTCAACATATCCGGCTTTACAGAAGCTCAAAACATCTGGAAGGACTAGTAAAAACGTATTAAGTAAAACATATTTGGAGAAGAAAACACACTTGTTTACTAGCTATATCATCTTGTTTAAGAGAGATGTTTTAGCTGAAACATCTTACGAAGTAACATGTTTATTAGCTGAACTGTTTAATTTCTTGTTTATTATAATAGCTTAATGATCTTTTTTATTAACTAATTCATTAGATTTTTGTTGTTTATTCTCTATACATGAAATTCAAAATGAATGAACATAAATAACACTTTTTAAAAGTATAATTTTCTGTGTTTGTTACATACTAAATGTAGTATGCTGTAATTTCTGGATTACATGTAAAAGCATTTTAAGAGCTTTTTAAGCTATGGCTCACACAAAGTGAAATCCTTTAATATAGAATAGTTCATATAATTGCAACTTTTCAAAAAGTTTAGAATGGCATCACACATTTTTAAGCTTCATTAATAACATTTTATTAATTGAAATTCAAATATAAGAGTTACTAGTTTACACACTTATAAATTACTCAGTTTATCTAAAAAAGTATATACGTACGCATGTGTTTTAAAAACATATCAAAATAAATGATTTACATACATCTTAATTATCCAAACTAGTTTTATCCAGTTTCCTGGTCATGCATTCAAATTTTTAATCCATTTATTGATTTGAATTTACAGTTGCACTAAATACACCAGCCATCTAGTGGCACAATGACATGATGCGTGTGGATTTACAATTCCAGAAATCGGGTTTCGATACCCGTGGTGGGCAGAATACAGAAAGTCCATTGTGTAGCTTTGTGCTCAGTTACAAACAAACATATGTACGTAAACCATTGAAGAACCAATGTCCTTCATCTGTACATCTCCAGCATTCCCTTATCTCTATTATTTGATATAGGTATAAACCACCATAAAAACTGGTTTTGATAACCATCATAATGAAGTTTCTTTTCTGTTAGTTTTCAGTCACGGAGCTGCCCAGTGAGCTACTTGTTCTGTACTCACTACTGATACCGAATCTCAGTTTTCAGTATTTTAAGCCTCCAGACTCACTGCCAAACCACTGGCTGTATGGTATAAAGAAGTCACGAGTTGCTGTGACCACTGCTTATACCAAGTTAACTAAGATCCATATCTATACATAATTTTTCAACTGTATAAAATTAAAATTTATACTATGACAAAACCTAATTAATAACGATGTTACGTTAGATTACGTCAGTATTTGCTCAATTAGACAGCATCATTTGATACTACAAGCCATTGGAAACGAAATTTTTATGACACATAATTCTTAAAAGTATCGTGTTTTATTTACGCTTCCAGTATTTAAAACTCCCCCACGTTTCACAATAATTCTTTTTCCAAAAGAACAATGAAATAATAGTGTACTGTTATATTCACTTTACTTATAATTTTCTATAACTGAGTAAACTAATGTATATCAAGCCTGTTACTTAATTTCAAATTATTCATTAAGCATTTTTATCAATTCAAATTCATCCACATCCCTGAAATATCTTGTGCTTGAGTAACTCTTAATAGGAAATGATATGTTTCTGTGGATTCTATATGAAAGTTATGAGGGATCATGGCTTCATCACACTGGAATAAAATGTGTTCCGAAGTGTTCAAATACAAAGGCTTATTTTGCTTTGGATACTACAGTTAGGAATAACATAAAACTCCATATATCCTACTGAGATAATAATATGATGTAAAAAAAACATAGCTCATATATACACAAAAATATATAACTATCCCACAGACTTATTCTTTTGAATATTTTGTTTTACTACAGATGTAAACACATATGTGACGTAATTTCTGATTTCCTAAGTTGAAGATCTATTTACGTCTGTAAAAGCCTTGCAACATTTATTAAGTTATTTATTATATATACACGAGTTTCTTGCTATTTTTTATTTAGCATAATGTGTCAATAATATGATTTCTGTATCTGCTATAGAAATTAAATATTCACTGTAAAACAGAGCCAGTTTCACAATGTTCCTTCACCATGGTCGCCATACGTTATCTAACATCGGAGAACGATTAT
This sequence comes from Carcinoscorpius rotundicauda, assembly GCA_011833715.1. Classification (NCBI taxonomy): domain Eukaryota; kingdom Metazoa; phylum Arthropoda; class Merostomata; order Xiphosura; family Limulidae; genus Carcinoscorpius; species Carcinoscorpius rotundicauda. The sequence continues at coordinate 24,396,933 of CM022405.1, read as the reverse complement.
CTGGAAAATCGACAAAATTGAAAGTCGCTGGGAGAGACGAACGAAGTGTTTGTGATTCTTGTGATCTTCCAATTGACTCATCTGAGCTGAAATCAGAATTTTCACTGGATATGGGGCTCAATGATTCTGAACTGGTATACTTTTCAGCGCTGCAAAACATAGAAGAATCAGGTTTAGGTAGGAAAGGGTTTGTAGATATTTCTTGAGGAAAAGCAGGCGAATCTAAATCCACAGGAAGAAGTTTAAAGCCACTAGCAGTTGATGATTTTTGATGCAAGCCATTGGCGTCCCTAACTAAGTTTTGTGGCAACACTAAAGCCAAATCTCCGTTTGCTAGACGTTTTGGAACCAAACAGAATTGAGTAATTCCTACAGTACAACAACTAGACTTATTACAGTTAGAGGAGAAAGTATCGTTACGACAGCTGGAGGACACTGATGAGTCTGGAATTTCCTTGGAGTGGCAGCACGATTCCATAACGTCGCAACCAGAAGAGTTACAGTGTTGGATCGTGGCACTATGCAACTGAAGTTGAGGTGATGAAGAGTGTAACTCCAAATGTTCCGTATCTTTGAAATCTTGGACTCTTTTCACCAGATGCTGCAGAAGCTGTTTCAGGGTGTTTTCTTCGATGTCATCTTGTTTCTTCAAGTACAGCTCCACCTCGCGGAGGCATTCCTCAAATCCGACCAGGAACTTGTTTTTAAGCTGTGAATCATTTACCAGCGTCGCTGTACCAGAAACGATAAACGACACGTGTTGTAACAAATAAACACAGCACAATCATAACTAGTTAAACATATACAAGAACTAAAAAATCTCATTAACGTTTTCACAGCTTTTCTATGGAAAAACCTTTTTATTTTGCAATTTTAAAATATCACATTCATGCTTCATTCTTGTTCTTCATGAGTGAAATATATTATTTAATTACATTTAGTTGACAAATAGTTTCATAAGGCATTGCTTATGTATACTTTTTAAGTACCTGCTCTTTCTTGACGATGAAGACCCTGTAGATGGCGTACAGCCATTTCTAAGATGTCGGCTTTCTCGAGCTTGGAATGTCTAGGATTCTATGATGAAATCGTTTTGAATAGAGGTGAAACACATAAATAATTTAAAAAAAACATTTGTATCGTGTACACTACAAACATTTTAAATATGGTTAAAATAATTTAAATAAAATTCATGAGAACGTGCACACAAATAAAACAATGTGTGCGAATTTTATAAAGTTAACATCGTTAAACGAATATTTCCGAAATAAAATACTACCAACTGTGATATTAATAGTACTTTAAATAAGACTGAATACATTTTATACTTTAATATCCCCCATTTTACATTTACAAAGGACTAACATATAATTTTTAAGAAAATGTCGCTTGATAAAAAAGGATAGTTTCGAACTGGTTTTATATGCAAAACTAGATCCATCTAAAAATTTTAAAATAATTAACTTAACGACGTATTTTCTTCTTGAACATATTAAAAGTATTACATTATTTGAAACAATGTCATCTTGTTTCATCAAGTACAGCTCCACCTCGCGGAGGCATTCCTCAAATCCGACCAGGAACTTGTTTTTAAGCTGTAAATCGTTTACCAGCGTCGCTGTACCAGAAACGATAAACGGCACGTGTTGTAGCAAATAAACACAACACAATCATAACTAGTTGAACATACACAAGAACTAAATTTTTCACGTTGCTACATGAAAAATCATTTTGCATAACTTTCTTATTAGAGAAGTAATTTATGATTAATTGAAGACGCCAACATTTGTAGGCGAAGGGCAACAGGTCTCCCTCAAGTAATCTCAACATGGAAAATTGTTACACCAGAAAAATCGAAAACTTTCAATATCACTGCTTAGATCTTGCATGAAGGTATATTTTTTGCCAACTCCCATGTAAGCTGGTTAAGATACACATGAATATTCAGAAGATAAAAGACGGTATGTCTGCGAACTCAAACCATTAGAAACTGCATTTCGATACCTGTTGTGGATAGCCCATTCCGTAGCTTTGTGCTTAATTTTAAATAAACTAGATTTCTGTTAATTTTCATTTTGATTGCTGTAATTATGGCTGCACAGGAGAAGCAAAATATATATTTTTGGGTTGGTTGATCTTTTACCACATAAAGTCCATAAAAAGGAAGAAATAAATAAATAACATGAAAAAGTAACTCGACGCATTCGACTAAAGTACAACAATACCTAGTTTCAAGTCAATCTGCCAAGAAACGAAGGGATGGCACTCGATCGAAATGTGTTTGGAAGAGGAAGAAAAGGTACAAAAACGGTATGCCATTCTATGGAAAGATAAAAATGTCTAGACAGGAACAAAGAACTTACCTCTGGTTTGACGGCTTCCAGTAATAGTCCTTTCAATTCAGCCAAACTCTGGTTTATTCTAGCTCGACGCCTTTTCTCCATCAATGGTTTTGATACCTGTAACGTAAGAGGCTACATTATTTTCACTTTCACAGAGCCCAAGTCTGACTGCATGGCTGTTGTTTTCTTTGTCAGGTCATATAATGCTGTTTTGATTCATAACGAAGGAAAACTAAAGTAAATCTGTGATCATATTACTTTGTCCGGAATTCAAATGTATAGTTTTGAAATTCTCTATTCGCTTCGGAACAGTTTGTAAGTTGTAGCATTTTATTCTCCAGTTCATATTGCTAAACCGAAAGTGACATTGATATCAAATGCATTACCATTCTAGTTGGCTACGGATTTCTGAGTTTTGTTTGAAACACTTAACAGTTTATCTTAATTTGACTAACAACAGTTAATTTTTTTTAATTACAAAAACTTTTCGCTTTTATTTTAGCAAATTCAGGTTTTGAGTTATGTAAACAAAGACTGAAACAGCAATGTTGCCCCTATTTACCAAACAGATGGGAAGAAGTAAAGTCTACTACGTTTGCGTTATTTGCAAATATTTAACTCATTAGGAAGCTCGCAAGCGTTAATGTTGTTTCAAATTTATTTTTAAAAACATATTTCGCTCAGAAAACAAATCTTGAACACGATTGATTCGCTGGACGCTTCTTTCTATTTTACTTGTTTAATAATAATTTTTATTTTATTGTTTGGTTTACAAACATAATACAAGTATTATTTCCATTTAATTGGTCGTTTTCTATTTTGTTTGTTTGGAATGAAGCAGAAAGAGCTATCTGTGTTCTGGCCACAAAGGGTGTTGAAACCCGGTTTCTAGCGTTTTAAGTCCAACGTTTTATCCAACGTTCATGAATTTGTCCAACAAATTTAAATGTGAAATTGCTTTACAACATCTTGATACTTCAAAAAGCCTAACCTGCTTGTAACTGTCAGTGAACCATATCCATGTAGTCTTTTCTTTTGTAGTCAGTTAAATCAGTTTACATTGGAATAATCAGTCGACAACCTTTTATGTTTTAGCTCAAATAGAAAAAGAAAAGTTACAAATTTTAGGAAAATCTGTAAAGTGATTGCATCGTTTTATGTTAAAATCAGTTTTAAAAACATAAGTATTCCATGTGTTCTTTCTCAGTCAGATCGTCAAGTAAGAACCTTACTTTATCTCAGGTCGTTTTTTTATCATGTAGCATAAATGAAGTTAGATGTAACAAGACAACTGAATTTTACGTGGATATATGGCCTTCAGTTTCGTTATGTTTTATATGTGTATGCAAAATAATTAAATATCGTGTAATTAAAGCCACTCCATTTCTCTTTACATAAACTGAACACTGTCCAAATACTTAACTTTACTGAAGGCAAACCTGGTTCTTGTATTAGGACTGTTTTCACCACTTCTCCAACAAACTTGTCGAACATTACACTTATATCTTTATTCAAAATAGACTGATTATAATCTACTTTAGTTAATTATATGCAAAACTATAAGCCTCTTATGGTTAATCTAGTAGACAACTGATAAGACCAAGGATCCATTTAACATTCAAAAAAGCGTGATGGTTAACACTCTTTTAGCAGACGTACTTTTGTCAAAAACAGTTCAAAAATACATTTCATTAGAGCCAGTCAGCAATGGCAAAAACTGTTACTACCAACTAACCGTCATTCATTAAGAGAATGAAGATTGGACAATTTTCGTGATAACGAGAAACTCACTTGAAGTCAAAATGTATTCTCAAGACGACTGGTATGGGTATTAAAACTTTAAAATGAAGTACAGAACAACGTTTCGACCTTCTTAGGCCATCTTCAGGTTTTTTTTTGTTAGCTTGAAGATAACCTAAGAAGTTCAAAACGTTGTTCTGTACTTTATTTTAATTAAAGTGCTAATACTCCTACTAGCCGTCTTGGGAATACATTGGACAATTTTGTGGAAGGTGCTTCAGTGGTCAGAATTCTCAAATACTTTGTTTTCTCAAATAGATTACCTTTATCAAACCAAAAGTGTAATGCAGTGGAGAAAAATGTCAAATGGTTAGAGCTTGGAAGTATTCGATTACCTATAAGTTTTAATTACATCGATTAGTGTCATTTAAAATAATCGATTTATCGATATTTATCTATCACATCACGAAAATAAACAGCTAATCGAAATAATGTTTTTGACTATTACTATGTTTGATTATTTCAACTAGCCAAGTGATCGAAATAGTTCCATTATGATTTTCCATTACTATTTTTGATTAATTAAAAATTATTAAACTCAGTTTTTTAATGTTACTGCTCAATAAAATCAGTAACTAATCACAATTAGTGTTTCCAATTATTACTAACTTAAATTATTCCAACAATCCAAAGTTTCAAGTGAAAATAATCGAAAGGTTGAAAGTAATTAATTAATGAGCGAGATAATTATTCAATAAGCAAACTGGACTAATCGCCCAGCTTTACCAATGAGTTGATTATACTCGTTAAATATTCTGCCAATTACGTATTTTCACTTATAACTGTTATTAACAAACATTCTTAACCTGTGTTTGATTTCATGATCACTCAATACATTTGTTCAGAACTAAGATACTCGGAAATCAAGTCAGTTTCAAATGTTTATGCTTTGTATAAGAAAAAAATTGCATAAACAAGTTAGTACTTTGTATATAGGGATAAATCTCGAAATAACTAACATTAACAAATAGATACTTTTTAAATAAATCAAAGCAAGCATCCTGAGTATATTACAAAAACCAGTTTCCACATACAGCTTTGAATAGTCAATAAGAAAGTAGTCCAAACAACGGCTGAAAAGTATACAGTTTGAATGTAGTTATTGCTGGTAACAACTTAAAGTAAACCTTATCGAAATAGATCCTTCGAGTCTTTGCTGGGAAACAGTTCCAATATATATTGAACAATAAATAAGTAGTTTCTATATGCTAGCTTCCGACAAAAACTAGCCGAGACGCTTGGATAACAACTTCGAAAATGAACTGAATAATAGCGATTACTGACTGAGAATCTCCCATAGCAACAGAATAACAACCCTTAAGAGTACAGTCGTTGCGTTCTTTCCGGGTAGTTGCTAGGTTACCATTTCTCGAAAGAAGTAAAACATATGGACACCAGATAATATTTTCAAAACATAAACGTTTTTTGAGTAGCCTGAAGTTAGAGTGATATTCGCGGCACTCGCGACAATGACAAAAGTGGGATTTTCAATTCTACCAAACAACTAAATTATATAATAACTAGGGATACGTATCTTATCATAATAGTGGATACAATACAGAAATTTTACCAACAGTTAATTATAAAGTTTAAGTCTTGTATGTAATTTATTATCTACATTACTAACATTGTCTTATTTAAGTACGATTTTACACTTTGTATCTCAGAACGGCTAGTAATAGGTATTAACACATTTATTAATAAAGCAAAGAACAACGTTTCGACCGACTTAAGTCATCTTGAGGTTGAAACATTGTTCTCTGCTTTATTAGTAAAATGTTAATACCCATACTAGCCGTCCTGAGATACATTATTATTTCAAATGGGTTTTTTGTCATCAAGAAATGTTTACACAATTTTTTTTTAATTCTCAGGTTTGATTAACTAAATACCAGCTGGCAAGAGAGGTAAAACGGAAAAGTTAATGTTCGTCTAATTATTTTGTTATTATTAATTTATGTTACTTTGCATGTAATATTTTTGATAAAACAAATGGTGACAACATTGTGTACTCAATACTCATCTTTTGTATTGAATCATTACTTTATTTGAAATTATGATTTTTTTTGTACAAACGACTTATAATATTTACTGAAAGTTTGCCAAATTTCGTGAAGATATATAAATTGTATTGTATCGGACGATGTATCAATACAATCGTATCAGCTTCACAATGCGATACTAGTATTGTATCTCCATACCTTTAATAAAAATAACTTTAAAAAATGTGTCATTTCACATCATGCTTGATTTCTCAAAATAGGAGGAGCCATAAAATCCAAAATTAATTTATCAAGATAGAATAGTTCGATTAGTGTCTGCCTATTACGATTTTAGTAACAGGGGTGCAAGGAATCACGAGAAAGTGGGCTTATGAAACCTTATAAGTGTAGTGAATGTTTGTATAATAAGCCTAAAGTAAAAAAAAAGTGCGAAATCTTCTAGCCTAGAGTAAAGTACAAAAAATTATCAAAAAAGTAATAATATAGATTCAGTTTTAAAATTAGGGAATTTCCTGTTATATTACCAACGTGTTTGAATAGAACAAACTTCTTTACTCAACTAAGACTTTAAATTAAGAAATCAACAAACACTTTTGCTGCTAAGTTCAACTGCATAAAAGTCATTGATGGAGTATAGTGTTACCAAAATACATTTGTTTGTGTGTTTTTCGTATAGCAACGCAACATCAGGATATCTGCTGTGTTCATCGAGGAAAATCGAACCTCTGGTTTTAGTGTTGTAAATCGGTAGAATTACCAAGCGAGAATGTCATGAATATCAAATACCGAGCTCTCGTTTTAAGCTGTTCGTTTGTGATTCGTACGAGCTACATAAACGCGTAGTGTGAGAGGTTGAAATATCCTCTCGCCTGTGTATGGTCGCTCAAAAAGAACGTACTGCTAGGCATTAAGATTTAAGTACAGAACACTTGATTATGAAACCGTATTCTAAAATTTGATTATAATATATCAGCATCAATTAATGAGAATGAACATGTCAAGGTATAGTTATATTTATGTGGTCTTTTTTAATTAATTTATCTTGAGGTTTGTTTCTCTGCATAACAGTTGGAAAAGTATTTTATCACTATTAAAGTCGACAACAAAAGAAGACATCTCGAATACGAAATAATTACGAGTAGTATTACATCCTCTAATGATGTAATATTTCATTTGATGCACGAGCTTTGTGTTTATGGAATTACACGGTTGTTTAAGACAAAGATATAGGTGTCTAATACGCAAAACCGAACAACGACATCAGGTAAGGGTCGAATGCTTAAACCAAGATACTCTCTCATTCGTACAACCAGCAGGTAATAAAACTAACGTCTTACAGGATTCGTTTAGTTAATGTTTAGTAAAAAAAATCTATTGAACTATATATTTAATATCACAAATACAATAACTGCAATTTCTACAGTACGCAGGCTCAACATAAATTACATTTTGAATGTAAGTTTTACCTTACGATTACGTCCCACTATGAAATCATTGAAATATTTAAATATTTCAGTGCAAAGCCACATAACGCCATCTGTTTTCTACCCACAAACAGAAGATGGATATGTTAAAATAAAATACAAACATATGTTTGTTTTTCGGTCTGAAAACTTGGCTACATCAAGCCTTCGACCTATTTGTAATTTAACAGAATAAAACCAATAAAAATGTTTTGTACAATAAACTTTAAATATAAAATTAGTTCCGGAAAGATTACACATTATTAACATTCTATCGTAACAATAATCGTAATAATCCTAATAATTTTAAATTAATCACTTGAATATATATATTATTCGGTGGCATTCATGGCTTACAATGTTAACGTTCAGGGTATGATTTTCACAATGGACACAGCGCAGAGTTCATTGTACGCTGAATCTAACATTTACACACGAACGTTAATATTAAAACAAGGAAGCTTTATGTTGAGAAATATGTCTTGGATCATAGCTCTAAGGGCTCTACACACAGATTAGGTCATTATATATATATAACGTTAACGTAAGAAAACTTGACCAACTGTTATGAGAGAGTATTGGAAAGATATACCACGTTTGTTTTAATTTTCGCGCAAATTTACATAAAGGATTATCTGCGAATAGCCCTATCTAACTTGAATTAATAAATTTGAGAGAAGACAGCTGGTCAACCGCACCCACAATCCCTAAGTATACAGTAAGTTTCTTAAGCAACTGGTCACGAGTCACAAACCCTCAGGTTCAAAATTTGGGTACCCTAACTATAAAGCCACACCTAACTCACGTGGTTTGCTTTGTTTTGAAATTCGCGCAAAGCTACACGAGGGTTATCTGCGCTAGTCATTCCTAGTTTAGCAATGTAAGACTAGAGGAAGGCGGCGAGTCATCACCATCCACCACCAGCTCTTGAGTTACTCTTTTACCAACGAATAGTGAGATTGACTGTAACATTATAACGCCCTCACAGCTGAAAAGGCGAACGTGTTTAGTGCGACGGGGATTCGAACTCGCGACCCTCGGATTATGAGTCGTGTGCCTTAACCACCTGGCCTTGCCGGGCCAACTCAAGTAGCGTTTCTATTTTCAACAAAATCTAAATAATATGACAAGCATGATAGTAACTTCAACCAAGTTAAGAGGGCAGAGTAACACCGCTGCGGGTATGACATATTCAGGAGCCAACATTTGATCACATATGCGGTTATTGGCAGATCTGTTCCAAACGCTCGATGTCAACTATTCTTACATTTCTGAAAACTTTAAGGTCACATTAATTAATACATACATTTATACACGAACTTTAGATTAAGATCAGACACAAAGTGGTAAAAATTGTTATTTTTATTCTTTTTGCTGAAGAAGCGTGTGCTTGTTTGTGTTTTCTTATAGATAGCCACATCTGGCTTCCTGCTACGTCCACCAAGGAGAATCGAACCCCTAATTCTAGCATTGTAAAATCAAAGACTTACCACTATCCCACGGTGGAACGAGACAATAAAGACTGACAAGAAACGAAACTCCACCAGAATCTGTACCAGCGAATGTTGATGACTGTAGCGCATATAGCATTATTTCATTTATGAAAGTGCTTTCGATAATTTTAACGGTTAATTTCTCTCCACAGCCGATACGTTAAGACTGATGACTTGCATATACACGTAAAGTCTAAGATATGCTCCACATCCTCTATATTAAGACTGATGACTTACATATACACGTATAGTCTGAGATATGCTTCACAGCCGCTACATTAAGACTGATGATTTATATATACACGTAAAGTCTGAGATATACGAATTATGTAATTTCCTAATGACCATACCAACTGAGGCTCGCACCAAACTTCGGGTGAAATAGTGATTAATGAATGTTAAAATAGCCACCAGTTTACATGTACAAAATCAGACAAGTCATAATAAAAGGGCTGGCCCTAAAAACATGTGATATCTAAAAAGAATGAACATTTATAAAACTGAAAGCGATTTGAAGATAGTGCAAAAGTGGTTAAGTTAAACAAGGAATAAATTGGAAAAACTTGGTTCTCCATTTTCTGTTGGAACTGGAGAAACCACCTCTGTGAATATAACTTTAAATGTTTTATCGTTTTATACAACTTGGCTCTACTGTTAGATATCAGTTATAACGGTGAACCCACTCTTTTAACTTCGTTGTTTTTTATATACGTAAAAATTCCTTGATGAATTAAAACCATGAAAAAAATATTTCTTGTGACGCTTACTAGACTCCTCTTTACTTGGATGTTTGGAACTTTTTGAAAATTTTGTTTGAAAAAGTATTAACATGATGCACGCATTTTAAACTAAGGAAAAATGTATAGTTCAATGTCTTTCAAATGAGTATTTTCAAACAAGTATGTTATGTCTATTTTATTGTTTGAATTCTGATGATTATATAAATTTATTATATATTTTATTATTAGATTTCCTCACGATTTTACATGTTCATACTTCAACAACATTCATTACAGAAATAAAATTAAAAAAAAATCGTTCCTTCTTACATGATTACAATAAAAAAGAAATGACTTTAGAAAAATCATACAATAACTAAACGTGAAATTACCAACTAGTACTACTAGTATTGTTATTAGTTTTATTTTGTCCAACACAAATAAATGAAATGTTACTATTTTGTTCGCCATACATTAAATTATCAATCATAAGACTGAAATTGAAAAGCAAAAATTTTCTTATGTTCATTATAGACTTCAGAACTTCACACAAAATCTTTAATCACTTACCCGGCTGACTTCTTGCATTGGTTTGTCCACATTTTGGTCCTCGCTGTTCATCACTGTAAACTTCTAAGTTGTAGTTATTGACAAAGACTTAAGATTATGTTTTAAGCTTCACTATTGTAATTAACCGTACAAATGTTTATCAACTGACTTAACTAATTATTATTCTTAAAGGAATTAATGACAAAAATTTATCGCAGTGTCAAAGAAGCGATGTGATAATCTTCTGAGGACTAATTAGAAGTAACGCGGTGTACAAGTGCAGGTCAGTTGTTAGGCCTCACACAGTGTTTAGAAATTTCGCCCCAATGAGCACGCACAATTTTGATCCATAGCATCAATGTAAAATAATCAACTACAACGATATCTTATAACACGTGCTGCGCGTACCAGTGGCTTTCAGCCAATCTACTGACAGGTTAAACGAAATCGTGATTGGTCTTGATTCTCGCGAGCCCATAACGACCAACGGGAACAAGGTAAGTACTAGCGTGTGGCGTGCACAACCGTGCCACGTGCTCCTTGATCACAAACAAGCGTTCCTTAAATGAAGACTCCTGTGGTGACGGAGGGAAGCGCTTCTCTTACTCTCTTTTTTTTCTTTTCCTTTTTTTTTAAACGTAATGTCTTTCAAATGTCAAGTTTCATCTGAAAAATTAAAGGAAGACATCTTGTGTGGCCTCTAAAACGTGTACAACCGTTATGAGCACTGTAGATACAAAAATAGTTGGATAACAAACAGCTGAGAAATTAAAAAAACAACACTAAACGGAATTAGCTATTTAGTTTCAATATTTTGACAAAACGTTTGAAGTGTAAATAAGGCTTGCTTTGCAGATCACGTGATTAGACTGAGTTATAAGGCATTCCTGAAGGATTCTAGTTTAACTATAAAGTTGAGAATGATTTTTTAACACATAAATTTCAAAAATTGTTTTTTCGGTAGATAAAACAAGTTGTAAAATTATTTTATGATCTCATTACAAAGTTGTTGTTTTTTTTTAAAAGAATTCCATCATAAATATTTTAATCTCACTTTCTTTCTAAAACCAATGCAAACGTTAATGACGACCCGTCGCGCCAAACATGCTCGCCCTCTCAGCCGTGGGGGCGTTATAATGTCACGATCAATTCCACTATTCGTTTGTAAAAGAGTAGCCCAAGAGTTGGCGGTGGGTGGCAATGACTAGCTGCCTTCCCTCTAGACTTACACTCCTAAATTAGGGACGGCTAGTACAGATAGCCTTCGAGTAGCTTTGTGTGAAATTAAAAAAACAAACAAACGTTAATGACGATTTCACATAAGTGAAAGAAGTTTATACAGGGATACAAAATATATAATATTTTTAAAACCATAAGGCATATCAAATGAGAACAACTTCTTTTAAATTTTAGAGTTTAAAGTGCAAGAAATTTATTATGTAAAACAGCATTATGCAATATATATATTATATATAAGTTAAAATTATTATATTACAAATAATTATTTAAAACAGGGCCAACCCTAAAAAGTGTTCTTAGGAGACCATCTTCTTTATATGGTTGGTCGCTGTTTGTAATAAATTATTTATTGTGTAATTATTTTCGCATTATATCTCTTTTTATTGCATATATGAAGAATATTTTATGGCATCTTACGAAATTAAATCGACTTGTCAGTTTTGTAATCTAGAACTCTTAAACAGCCAGCCTGCGTCATGTTTTTTAGGGACTGTTTGGATTTGTTTTGAAATTCGCGCAAAGCTACACGAGGGTTATATGCGTTTGCCGTCCTTAATTTAGCAGTGTAAGACTAGAGGGAAGATAGCTAGTCACTGCCACCCACCGCCAACTCTTGGGTTACTCTTTTAAATAGAGGGATTGACCATAATTTTATAACGCCCACACGGTTGAAAGGGTGAGTACGTTTGGTGTGACAGGGATTCAAACCTGCAACCCTAAAATTACGAATCGAATGCCTTAACAATGGAATCATATCAATATTCTGAGTTTATGATTCACTTTATAACGAAGGGAGATCTAAATATAGCGTGGTATGGCCAGGCGGTTAAAGCACTCTACTCGTAATCCGAGGGTCACGGGTTCCAATCCCCTTCACACCAAACACGCTCGCTCTTTCAGCCGTGGGGGCATTATAATGTGACGGTCAATCCCACCATTCGTTGGTAAAAGAGTAGTCCAAGAGTTGGCGTTGGTTAGTGATGACGAGCTTCTTTTCCTCTAGTCTCACATTGCTAAATTAGGGACGACTAACGCAGATAGACTTAGTGTAGCTATGTGCGAAATGTAAACATGTAAATATTTAGAACATTTTAATAATTTGATAAAGTTATAGCACACTACACAAAAGTAATAGATATTTCTCTCAAAAACAAACAAACTGAGTCTATAGAATATAAACAACAACAACAGCGTAAAAAGTCAATCTATACTACCATGAAATGTTTGGCAGCTCTTAATGATACTGTTTATTGAGAAATGGCACCAATTGTCTGTAATTGTATTATGGTATTCTATGAGCAAGAAATAGTTTGTTAAAAATATGCACATTTCTAATAATAATTTTGAAACTTAATTATAGTAATCAAAACACAAAAAGATATACAAGGTGCGACTTTCTTCTGTTTCATAGCCCTGAAGCTTTCTTCAATATGGCGCCATCTAGAGCTTTCATTTGTAACTGAAGTTTATATGGTCTGATAACTGAAGAAAAATCACAACATATTAGATGATGGAATGTGTTATGACTCCCAATAATTTCAGATATAGTCAACCACTCTCGAGCATTTAAAAGGGAATCTGTTCGTCCACTGATTTAGTGAGCTTGCATGAAGCGCTAATTTCACTGCACAGCTAAAGCTTTAATTTTGTTTTTAAGAGGTAAGAATTTCACATTCGAGCGATAGAATATTCATAAAACTAAATGCACTGCCCTAGAGTTCTTGACAGTATTCTGTATCAAGATTGAATAAAACCAAAACAAAGAGTGACAAATATTTTTATTACTTTATATTAAAGTTTATACGTCATGTTGTGTTGTAATCTATAAAGTGCACAGTTCTTTCTATGATTCATGGCATGAGCACGTTTTACCGTCGTCTTCACATTACAAATTGCAAAGTTAAGGATCCCTCATGCAACTTCATTTTAGTGTCTATTGACTGACTGACAGAAAACAAACTAGTGCGAATATTATTTCTACCAAACTAATTAATTTTTTTTACCTTGACGTACTGCGTTCAAAGAACTAACCAAAAGAACAGTTATATATCAGAAAACCGGAATGATCTACGAGAAACAGGAAATGATTTTCACTGATTGAATTTACGTAATTTAGGCATACTTCACCCCAAAACGAACGTAACCTCCTTCCTTAAGCGGCTGGTCGATAAGTGACATATTCCCCTCAGTGGACTCAGCAGATAGTCCAACGCGGCTTTGCTATAAGAAAAACATACACACACGCCATATTTTCTCCCGGCTGCATTTTCGTAACGCTGAGAACTTTTTGGAAATTTACAGGCCAATTACTGATAAAAACAGCTTATTTCGTGACTCTGAACAATTTGTTAGTCTGTACAAAAATTTAACTAAGTTTCAACTGTTATGTTCATTTCCTGTAGAGGGCAGAACACAGATAGCTCATTATGTAGCTTTGTGCTTAAATAAAAACAAACAAACTTCTGTTCTTGTATTTTTGTGTATGACATATTCAAATCTGCAATACACAAAATATATTACACACACACACACACACATAATGATGAAGAAATTTAAATATCAATTAATTTTAAATATTTAATGTCAAAAGCAAATTTAACCTCAACTGTGTCCCATATGAACCGGGTTTCTAGCGTTGTAATTATGCAGACATACCGCCAAGCCACTAGGGATTTAGTGGATACGTATATTTATATATGTTTATTAATTCAATACTTTATATGCTAATGAAAATTAGCTGTTTTTTATTGGTTAATTCAAGCATTTACTTATTTCTGTTGCGATTACATATATTCATATAATACCCATGTAATAAAAATACAACACTGTATTTGACTGAGAACGTGACCTCGCACAGAGGAATTGAACTGATGGAAAATATCATACATTGTCTCAACCTACATGTACATCAACTTTCAAAGTGCATGGATAAATTCACTTTCGGTCCGTCATGGCCAGATGGTTAAGGCACTCGACTAGTAATCCGAGAGTTGCGGGTTCGAATCCCCATTACGCCTAACATGCTCGCTCTTTCAGCTAGGAAAGGGACGTTATAATGTGACGGCCAGTCCCACTATTCGCTGGTAAAAGAGTTTGCGGGGTAGTGATGACTAGTTGCCTTTCTTCTAGTCTCATACTGTTAAATTAGGAACGGCTAGCGCAGATAGCCCTCGTGTAGCTTTGGGTGAAATTCAAAACAAGCCAAACCAAATTCACTTTTGCAAACCATTATAAACAAATTTCACTTTATTCCAATGTTTCACACGATCTTTAAGATAGAGTTAATTCAAGTGTAATGTGAATAAGTAAACATTGCCTGGTGGTTTGGGGCGTTTGTCTCGCTATCTGGAGGTCGCGAGTTTGAATCCCTTTATCAAAGATGATTGTCCTTTCAATCACGGGGTAATTATAATTTGACGCTCAATTACGTGTACGTTTTTGCTGGTAAAAAATGAATCCAAAAGTTAAAAGTAAATTTGGCTAGCGCAGATTGTCATCGAATAACTTCGGGCACAATTCAATAAACAAAATATATTACATAAGCGTTACAGTTTTTGTTAGTCTACAATTCTATTGAAGTTACAAGATTTTTTTGTATTAAGAACAAAGCAGTACAAATGGCTTACTGTGCTGTACTCTCTAGTAGTGTCGAAAACTGGGTTTTAGCATTATAAGCCGACAAATTTACCTGTTGAATCCCTGTATATGTGTGTACAAGCTGCGTATAGCCGTTCCTAAATCTGAACTTATACTGTGACGGCAATTAGTCAACATCACCCACCACTAAACCGTATTTAATTGAATTCTAGTATTTAAAAGTCACACTATACACAAAAAGGACAAAAACGCAGCCTTTTGTACACTTATAACAAACGTTCTGCAGAATACATCTTCTATATTACTTTAGTGGTTTAGCGACACTTTGCAATAAATAACTCTCAGGCCTCGTCATATCATACAAAATTCACTAAACACTAGCGTCATTGCAGGTTATATGAAGATTCTAAACATGATTATAACCACTACTGAAAAGAAAATGTGATGCAACTTCGATAAAATAATATGGACAATCTGGTATATCAAACTGAGTAAAAGTATTAAAACTTATTTGTTTGTTTCGGATATTTGTGCATGGATGGCTATACACGGAATATCTGTACTATCCGTTTCTATCTATGAAAAGACAAATTTGGGAAAAGTCGGCTAATGAAGAGTACCTTCTGCAAACTCCTTGGTTACTTTTATGACTCATCCTGTTCTACTGATGATTTGGCACGTTAACTAGTTGCCTGCACCCAACTCTACTGATGATCTGGCACATTAACTATTTAGCTATATCCTGTTCTACTGATGATCTGGCACATTAACTACTTAGCTACATCCTGTTCCACTGATGGTCTGGTACGTTAACTACTTAGCTACATTCTGTTCTACTGATGGTCTGGTACGTTAACTACTTAGCTACATTCTGTTCTACTGATGGTCTGGCACGTTAACTACTTAGCTAAATCCTGTTCTACTGATGGCCTGGTACGTTAACTACTTAGCTACATCCTATTCTACTGATGGCCTGGCACGTTTGTTCGGTACTTAATTGCATTAATCTCTATTGATAGTCTGGCACGTTAACTGCTTGACTACATCCGGCTCTACTGATGGTCTGGCATATTAACTGCTTGGTTACATTCGTTTCTACTGAAAGCTTGGTACGTTAATTACTTGTTTACATCCGCCTCTACTAAAAGCTATAACGATTAAATTTCGTTAAATTATTTGTTGGGATCCTTTGCTGTTAACATTATTTTTGGCTGTAATCCCGTTAATACATCGTGATGTCCGACCAGTTTAAGAGACCTAGATTAATTCTAAGGGAACAAATGAAAAAAATATAAACAATAATTTCTCATTAAACATAATTCTTCGGACTCGACTGTTAAATCACCAAATATAACCTTTTCTAGTGCTCACATGTCATTATTTGTTTTTTTTCTTGGCCTGAATAATTGTTGTTTTTGTATTATTTACCTGTTATTGCCCTCGGGTGCTCCCCAAGGGGCACAGTGGCACGGTTGTGGACTCACACCGATATAAATCGGGTTTCAATACTCTTGGCGGGCAGAGCACAGATAGCTCACAGTGTAGCTTTGTACTTAATTCCAAACAAACAAACGAAGCGTTCTCATAAAAAACAATATTTGAGCAAGAGCGCCAGTGTATCACTAGAGCATTAAAACAAATAAATGTAGTGGTCATTTTAAGGTTAACAAAACATATACCTGCTGGCGACTATCTAACGTTATATTTACTAGTGAGACAAAATCGGGGAGGTTAACTAGAGAGTAAAACGTCTTTCTTTTTTTAGAACAACTATAGAATTTTCTCTGACGAGCCGTGAAATTCACAAGCAAAGGAGTTTGTCTTTTTCTTATATTTTAAGTACGTTTCAAAATCAGTGATGCATCACAACTGACCAAAGGGTTCTCTACATGATCTATACAGCCGTTTCCACAAACAAATCGAACAGACATACAATAAAAAGTCTAAACGCAGTATAATAGCTGCTATTCAAAAGTAATCAGATGTTCACATGCCTTTCTTTAATAATATTTTAATGCTTAACGATGAAAATAATAGCACAGTTATGATACAGTTACAACAAAAAATATTAAAACATTTGGTAAAACGGCCTTTCGATATCTACAATATAACGTTAGTTGTTGTGGGTAACATATACGTATATAAATGATTAAAGTAAGAGACCCGGAATGGCTAGGTGTGTAAGGCGTTTCATTTGTCATCTGAGGGCCGCGGGTTCGAATCCCCTCGTACCAAATATGCTCGTCTTTTCAGCTGACGAGGGGCGCTATAATGTGAGGGTCATTCCTATTATTCGTTGGTAAAAGAGTAGCTGAAGAGTTGGCAGTGAGTGGTGCTGACTAGCCGCTTTCCCTCTAATCTTACAGTGCTAAATTATGGACAGCTAGCGCAGGTGGCTCTGATGTAGCTTTTCGCGAAATTAAAAAACAAACAAACAAAGCACATAAACTTAGGGGAGACTAGGGTAATCGCGAATGCTGAGCAACAGTGAACTCTGCGATGTCTAGTAATATGAAAGTAATTCATTTTTATTTGTTCCGCTATTTCCAGCAACCTAACTTTGCTCTTCAAGTCCAGACCTGTCGCTCGTTTTCCGTCGAAAAAACATCTAGCAACGTAAAACAAGTTTATAAAATTATTCACATCATTTCTTAATTATACATTTTAAGGTCATTATAGGGTCAGGCCACAGTGCCTTTAGGAAAGCATAATTGTGCAACCATGACAGAGTGCACGCTATTACTATAGAGAAGTATCCCTTGAAACAACAGTTGGGAGGAGAAAAAACACTTATATCAATAGATGGTAATTTCGAAAGACCATTCGGTATTATCCCACATCGTAATTTCATACAAATTCAATGAGAGTGATTACGTAAGAGTAGTGTAAAAGAATGTGAACAGTATGTTTTGTAATGTTTCATTAAATTTTGGCTTAAAGCAATAAAAACAACATATAGTAATTTAACTTTTACCAAACAGCAAGAATGAAGTGGCATTAACTCAGCATGATGATTAAAATTGAAAGTCGATATCTTATAGCCAAGGAGTTACAAGTCTATATAAACATGGAGTTGTACACTGTTTTATCATTAGATGATTTTCCTTTATAGAATAGGGTGAAGATATATAAAGGAAACTTTTCGACTGAATCACAATTCTGTAGATTTAGAAATGTCTGTAAAATGCGTGATGGAAAAAAAATATCATAGACAAGCATCACAACGCTTTATGATTCCTAAAGCAGCGGGCATGTCCATGTGAAATCAACACAACCTGCTTAGATGGATAAGCATACTCCGCCCAGGTCATTAATAAGACAGATTTATGACTACAGTGTTAGAATAGGTGATATGTTTTTGGTATTACACACGATACTCAAAAATCATTAGCATCGGTTACCAAATCGTATATTTGACAAAGCATAAAAAAAGCTGAAAAAACTGGTTGTATGACTTCCTTTCCAGATACCCTCAGCTTTCTCTAAGACGACCACTTTAGCCAATACATTTGTCACGAACAACCAATCATTTGAATGCTTCCAATAGCTTCTTTCTTAGCTACGTAATTTCTGCACAGGTTGGAGGGGTGTTTGGAGTAATTATCTTCTTAGTAGTAGAATCCTTTACGCAAACCACTGACTGGTCGGTATCTGGATGTGGTTGTGCTGGTTCATTACTTTATCTATTTTACAGTATCTCCTGTCGCCTTAGCAGAAAAACACCCACAAATCAACACAATGCTTTCTCCTAGCTTTTTCATAGGTGCTATGCATTGAGGTAAGTTTATATGACCCTTTTTCCTCCGGACGTACAACCTACGTTTTGAACCAAATATTTCAAGCTTAAGCTCACCATTTTCCAATCATTAACAGTCCAGTTTTTGTATTTTTTAGCAAAGTTCAGTTTCTTTACGATATTCGGAGATTGAAGTAAAGGGTTTTAAATTACTAAAAGACAAACTATTCCATTCTTATTGAACCTTCTTGATACTATAGACCTGGGCACTTTTCTATCATTTGGTACATGGTTGTTTATCTCATGCTTTTAGTCACTGGCAGCCTTCTTTCTGCTCCTAAGGCTGCATAAACGAAGATACTCAACATCACTATCATTGAGTTTAGTTTTTCTGCCTCTTCCCGTACTATTTCCAAATTTACCTGTCTCGATCTCATGATCTAGGAAATACTTGACAGCGTTTGGTTAACATTTTAAGTTTGGAGCGATTTGTTGCAAACTCTCTGCTCTACTGAGAATTCTTTACACTTTCTGGGCTGTGTCATGACAACAAAACTTAATATGTGGCTTTAGACATTGATTTGATGAAGGTTTATTTGTAACGTGCTTTCAAACAGTTTTCTTCTGATATACATCAGTTGCACATGCTAGCTTCTTTCTAAATAGTACTGCATAATGGAACCATGACTGTCATTTCAGACCATAAATTTGATCAGTATGTTCATTCAAGCAGAACCATTATTACGTGGTCTTTGTAGAAGCATATGGGAATTCTAAATAATAAGTATTTTCACCCTGGGTTATACAACTGTGAACAAAGATCGGTAAAGCATTAACAAGGTGTTGTAGTTTACATTTTTTTAGAGACATGGAAGGATTACGAACTCGCTCATAAAATGAAAAGAATGGAAAGACGTTTTCATATCATAACAATGTTCGACAGTTTTAAACATGAAACATCTGAAAATTGTAATATCTTAAAATTGAGTGCATTAGTAGTTTGTTGTTATCTTTCTTCTGACTTATGTTTCAAAACTTGTTGCCATTTCATATTCTTTTCATGGAGACATTTCTCTTTTGGCAATATATATCACAAATCACAAAGTAATGCATACTGTTTATGATAAAACGTACTGTTATTACTTTTACAGACAAGATGAATAGTGTCGCCGCAGACGTAAGCTTCTGTAAGTTTCGTTGACGGAAAATATCCGTTCATTTGCCACTGCAGTGACATTTCTGGTGGATGTATGGCAGGATTAATATAAGTAACTAGAAAAAACAACCACACAGCGAAATTTCCAGATGGAATATATCAAAGTACACAAAGTGTTTAAAACACCAAAGAACCTTGAAAGTACAAGCCAATCCAGAGTAACATCCTCATCTGTAAACTGAAAGCTGATGTTACAAATAAAACCTTCTTTACCAGAGAGTCATTAAGACGAAGCGGAACACTTTTCTAGCTGTCTATAATAAAAACGGATATAAATTTTACAAGATTAAAAGCCAAAATCTCATAGGTTTCCAGCTATGCCTAAATAGAAACGGCTGTTTTCAGGATAACGATAACTAATCTTCTTTTCTCATTTTCCTATCGATGATTCAACTATAATGGATTTGTGTGCGTCTTAATTTGCTTACAGGTGTTATTGGACGTCAACGTATAGCAGAAGGTCTGCGAAAAATTTGTCAAGGTGTGAAATCTGAGAGTAAATTAACCACGCCATAAATCCTGCGACGTAGAAGCTTGTTACCATGGAAACTGTGGTGTCGAGCAATGAGTAGTGCATAATAACAGATAAGAGACAACCATCGATAATGATAGAAAAAATTCCAAAAATAACAAGAGATCTGAAACATAGTTCTTGTAAGGTGCGATTAACCCTAAATAATATGTATACAGAGGAATACTGATTGTTATTAAATATAGTGCGTTAGAGTTTCGCATTCTTTGAATTTTCTTTTGTTTTTGAACAATCTAGTAAAATAAAAATTATAAAGTACAAGAAATATTATTGTTGACATTAAAGATAGATCTGACGTTTGTATCGCAACATTGAACGTGATTATATTACCCGTGTTGCTATTTTCTTATAGGAAAGTTACACAATGCGCTATCTTCGTTCTGTTTGGTTTGTTTTGAAATTCGCGCAAAGCTACACGAAGTCTATCTGCGCTAGTTGTTCCCAATTTAGCAGTGTAACACTAGAGGGAAGGCAGTTAATCATCATTACCCACCGCCAACTCTTGGACTACTCTTTTACCAGCAAATAGTGGGACTGATCGTCACGTTATAATCCCCCCACGGCTGAAAGAGCGAGCATGTTTGGTATGAGGGGGATTTAAACCCGCGACCCTCGGATTACGAGTCGAGTGCCTTAACCACCTGGCTATGCCGGGCCCTCCTTGTTTTGTGTACTACAGGTGATTGGAACCTGGACCCTGGATTTTAGCAATCCGTAATCTTATTACTGATTCACTGGAGGACTGTCATCAGAAAATAGCTTACTATGTTTGTTACTCTTTCCTCGGATTTTCACTTCTATAATCACAGATCTACAGTAATTTTTCACTTATCGTTCGTTCACTTCACCATTTCAAACGCACGTGAACGATATGTTTATTGAAGTTTGTCTGGCTCGCTAAGAAACAGAAAAATCTGTCAATGTTTCAGTACCGACAGTAACGTTTATGTTATGATGAATACAAGTTGAAGAGTTTTAAAGTATTTCGCTTGTTTAATATTTTAAAGTTCTTTACGAAAAAACACAAAGATCGTTACGTGAAACAGAGTCAGATCAAGGGTGTTCGATATATCATTTATATATATCTTTCTTCTCAGTTTTTCTTGCATTAGAGGACTGAATTTTATGTTTAAACGTACACATGTACTTAACAGATTTTGTTATTTAAGTCATATAATAGCTATTTATCAGATGTTAAGAACTATTATAAACATGAGAGATTGAAACAACTGATGTCATGCAGTAACAAACATATTAAGTAAAAAATCGGTACATCGTTCATTGCATTAAAAGATTAATGCTTTTTGTCTTCGATTTTTCTTTTATGATAACTCACATCAGAACATTGTGGTTATAGGATTCTCCGAATGGTTCTCCCCCATGTCACGGTTTTCTTTGCTTGAAACTCTTAAGAAGCCTCTTCCTTTGTTGACATTATATCCCGATTTGTGTCTTTATAAAATAAAAAGAAAAGGAAAGCACACGCGCAAAACAAATTTTGCTATTTATTATTGGTCATGTAAAACATCAAACTTATAAATACGACTTCCAGATGCCGTAAATCAGATCTATTCTTTATACTAACTGGTTTGTTTGTTTGGTTTTGGATTAATTGTTTGATTTCGCACAAAGATACACGAGGGCTTTCTGCTCTAGCCGTCCCTAATTTAGCAGTGTAAGACTAGAAGAAAGGCAGATACTCATCACCACCCACCTCCAATTCTTGGGCTACTCTTTTACCAACGAATAGTAGGATTGACCGTCACATTATAACGCCCCCACGGCTGAAAGGGCCAGCATGTTTGGTGTTACAGGGATTTGAACAATTCTTGCTTTAACATTTCACTACTTTCACACTCAAGCAGAAGTTAAGCATAAACACGTAGCTTGTACGTAACATTGAAAATTCAAGATACGAATTTTCTTTGAAATAAAATCTTAATCTAATAGTTTGCTTCAGAAATAAAACGCCAATAATCAAAATGTAATTTTTGACAATACTTTATGTCGTCTATTAAATTAATTCGCGATAGATTACATATGAAAGCGCCATTTCAGGTTGAAATTTCAAAGCTTTCCCTAATTTATAAAATAAAGGGATGGCAATTAGTCAACACCACCTACTTTGATGGCATTTTTACCAAATAAAAGATACATGGCATCCACACATGTTTAGCGATGGATTTCGAACCTGCCAAGTGGAGTTTGGAGCGCTCTAGCCACCAGCCTATGCCAGATCCCAGCTTAACTGTCTCATTTAAAATGCTTACGGTAATAAAGTACCAAGCATAATAAATAATGTAGCTTAAGGAACATTTACATGCAAAGCAACTCGTATTTGTATCTTGACTTAGTGATAAATTTCAAAACGTCGTGAATCTTCAAGGAAGAAAAGTTGTCGAAGTTGAATTGTTAAAAAATATTACGAAAATTATTTGAAATTTTCTTCATCCTATATACAATAACTCCGAGAAACCAAAATCGAAAATTATACCATTTCGCCTAAAAAATTAATTTATAATTTATTTATGAAATATAACTATCTTCTGAGTAATATGTAGTCCGACTGAAGTCAGATAGAGATTTAGGATTGAACTTATAACTTTGTCATTTGTTTTATATAAAATAACCACTGTCGGTAACCCTTATATAATATTCATTCTAGTTCGTACATTCATTTTAGCTGTAATATTTTTTCACTCTCCCTTGGTGGTTGAGATGCAAGTTTGATTGCTTATAGACGTTAAAGTCCTGATTTCGTAAAGTTCCAGTAAAGTAGCTATTGCATGTGGCCATCCAAAGACTTCTTATTTATACAAAAAAGTAAACAGATTTTAACAAAACTATTTTGGAGGAGACATACTGAAATACCTCACTTAAACTTTAATAACACAACAAATTTCAATAGCCAGTGTTTCAATAGATTTTCGATGTTTATATTCCATTATTTTATATATCATTAAATGATTATCATTTCTGCTAAATAGTTACAAAAATAGATCCAAAACTAAACTTAAAATTATCTCCCACCCACTAAGTCTGACTCTATTCATATTGCATGAGGTCAAAACAGATTTAGAGCGACACCTAATGGCTGTCAGCGGGAACATCTCTGTCTTCCAGAATCGTTCAATTTTCTAAGCAGCGGGATTTCATGTGGCACTCCTGAGTTATGTATCATGTTACTTCGATTCCCCTCGGTGGATTCAGCAGATAGACCAATGTGGCTTTGCTATAAGAAAACATACACACACACATCATGTAACAGAGTGACCCCAGTAAACCTTAACCATAACCTTAAAACTGACAGGTGTTTCGGTTTGAATACTTCTGTCTCCTTTGCTTGGAAACAGAAATAACCGGGGGTGCTCAGAAAATAGCTTTCTCTTCACCCCGCTCTTCAATTGGAGTTTTGATGATGCAATACTCTAGAAAAGCAAATATTCGTGTGTTTATATATACATACACCACTAATCGACTCATAATCTTAGGGCCACTGGTACGAATCTCCATCGCACCAAAAGTGCTCGCCCTTTCAGCTGTGGAAGCGTTAGAACGTTACTGTCAATCCCACTATTAATTAGTAAAAGAGTAGTCCAAGAGTTGGCTATGTGTGGTGATGACTAGCTACCTTCCCTCTGGTCTTAATCTGCTAAATTAGAGACGACTAACGTAGATAACCCTCATGTGGCTTTGCGCAGAGTTCAAAACAAACAAACAATATACTTCTAACGAATACATTTTGGTAAAACAGTACAGAAAGGATTCCTATAACAGAAAATGAGCTCACTTTATAACACTTTAAATTCGCCCGAAACGTTTTTTTTGTTGTTGTTGTTGAAAAATTACAGAAACTGCAAGGATTACGAGATATTAAATAACTCAAGAATAGAAATTATCACGTTATATTCACAATAAATAACACGCTTATTTATAGGTTCTTTCAAAACGCACAGAAGTTTTCTGTTATAGGTGGCTTTGCTCACCATATTTTATTGTTCAAACTGTCACTTCAGCCCTACCAGAAATGTTTACTTCGAATCCTATTTACTTCTAGCTGTTTTTACAATCTCGACAAAGTAACACAAGTTTAAAAAATTCACATTATCTGCGGCATAGTGAGACAGGTGCAGGGAACATGCCCCTACGGGCGTCAAACTAACATCCAATTTACCCAGAATTTAGCTGTTTTCATAACACTAAAGTTCATTGTCTTACCTTTATCTTTCAAAGACCAAATAATCATGACAGTGCAGTGTATGATAAGTAGGATTGTTATATAAAGTTAGAAGTTATAAAGTAAGATTTTAAGAGGCGAGTGAGTTGTAATTTGTAAGCAGGGGGCGCGTCAAACACCCACACTATGCTACTGCACATTCGAAATTCATTAAACCTGACTGAAGTATTTTAATTTGCCTTTAGTAATCCTACAGAATTCTGACCAAATGATTGGGTCTACAGGCTATAACTGTCTTGTTTTAAAATACTGTGTAGTTAGTTACACAGTATTATCAGATATTTATTAATCATGTTTTGCAATTTAATTGGAAGGTCGACAAAAGAATTGACAAATTGGTAACACGGAAGTAAAAATACGGACATATACATTAAACAAATTATAAATGCAAATGACAAACGAGTATACAAAATTGAAAATACACATTCAAAACAAAAATTAAAATGATATTGATAAAAACGACGCGTGTGAGATTAAAGGCATAATTTGAAATTAAATATCAAATGTAACAAGGTGATCATAGATAGTTTGTTGTTTTTTGAATTTCGCGCAAAGCTACTCGAGGGCTATTTGCGCTAGCTGTCCATAATTCAGCAGTGTCAGACCAGAGGAAAGGCAGCTAGCTATCATCACCCACCGCCAACTCTTTGGCTACTCTTCTACCAACGAATATTGGGATTAACCGCACATTATAACGCCCCCATGGCTTGGAGGGCGAGCATGTTTGGCGCGACCGGGATTCGAACCTTCGGATTACGAGTCGAACGCCTTAACACGCTTGGCCATGCCAGGCCGATCATGGATAGACACTATTAAACAGAAGAATAATTTGAAATAAATGGTATAAATCAGCTGTAATAAGTACGAAAAAGTAGTTATTGTTGCTACAATAAGCCATGGCGACAAACAACATAGGAAATTTAATTCGAAATATTTACTTCATGGAAACTTTTAAGCCTTTCGTTTTCCCGAAGCTTCTGAAAAGAGACTAATATAATAAAATAGAACACTATAAACAGCCTTACGTAATTGTGCGAGAACAAAGCTATTAATATTACTAACACGTTTACCAGAGTGAAGTCTTTGGTTTATACCTGATTAAGTCATAGTATTGTGTATTGTTTATGACTCTATGCAATAAATAGGCCTGGCATGGCCGAGCGTGCACTCGTAATCCGAGGGTCGCGGGTTCGCGCCCGCGTAGCGCTAAATATGCTCGCCCTCCCAGCAGTGGGGGTGTATAATGTGACGGTCAATCCCACTATTCGTTTGTAAAAGAGTAGCCCAAGAGTTGGCGGTGGGTGGTGATGACTAGCTGCCTTCCCTCTAGTCTTACACTGCAAAATTAGGGACGGCTAGCACAGATAGCCCTCGAGTAGCTTTGTGCGAAATTCCAAAACAAACAAACTATGCAATAAAATGAAAAATACACGTGCCTCCAATATGTTTACGTAATGCCAGTCCCTCTACATAGAAATGGTTTCATAGGTTTTGTGTCACAGCTTTATTAAAACAAGTATCGTTTCATGTTTTGGTCCCACGATATAGTAATGTTGTCGTAAATAACTTTCCCATTCTTGACGACGAGAAACACATTCGGAATAAAAATTTATCTCAGAACGACTGGTATGGGTATTAGCATTTTTAAATAATAAGCAGAGAACTGCCTATCAATAAAAGTGTTAATACTCGTACCAGTCGTGGTAAAATACAAGTTTCTCATTGTTTTTAGGGATTTGGTGGTACAACATAAAACATAACTTTTCATTTTCCAGCTTATCCCTCTGATCAAAATATTCAATAGAGTCCTTTTCTATTTTTCTGACACCATTTCTTCACTTGGTTGAACTAAGGTATATGTATCTTATTTATTTTTATTCGTCCAGTTTGAGAAACAGTCATTTTTATATAGGATATTTGTTCTTTCTTTTCCATTATATCTGTAATGAATAGTGACATATATGCTAGTATAGTATTCTGAAGAAAAACTAATTCCTTTAAAAAAGAATAAAATAAATCGGGAGATAAACAAGAGATTCTACAATGTATACAGATTGCAAAATAATTCTGAATTATCTGAGCCTGATGGAGTTCGTGAATGTGTAAGCACAAAACATATAATATTTTATTTATTAACAAAAATAGTATGTATAGTTATTTGACAGGACAGTCATCTTTTTCTGGAGAGCTAAAATCTATTTTTTTTTGTTTGCATTTTGTAAATGTTCTTCCACTTTTGAAAACTCTTTGTCGCAAAATTCCCTTTTTTAATTGCTTGTTATTATTTCAGTTCAAATACTCGTTTATGTCGGAATAAGTTTGAAAATAATTAATTTTTATGCTGATTACATAGAGTAAATTTATCTCGCTTAAAGCTCAAAGTTCTCAGGCCAGTACTGTTTATCATCATCATCAATAATTTCAAACACTACACTTTTTTATTAAACCTACAGATAAGTCTGTAGTAAATAAAATTAGTTTCAAGATTAATTCTCCCACACACACACCTGGCTTTGAATTGATTTCAGGTCTTATACACTGTTTAGATTTTCTGTATGCCACACATGCCAGTAAAAACTATATTCAGTAACTTCTGTAACCTAAATCGTAAGTTAGTAGCCGATATTAGCATGTTACTGAGTGCATGCTAATCTGTAAGTCGTTATACAAGTTTTGTTTTCCAACGCGTCTTTAGTTACACTCTTATAAATATATCACTGCTGGCTGTTCCTAGATTATGATGCAGTTTTCGCTTTATCGTTTTAGCATTGAAATGCACTGAGAATGGCATCATTCCATCCTAGTTCTAGCAGCAATGTCGAAAACACGGAAATAATTTTAATCCTCAAATTATGTACCATAAGTCGAGCACACATATTGCATCATGTTGAGTAATTTTATGTTACAACACTCAATATACATAATTGAGCATAAAAAGAATAAACTTTCTTGTTCCCTTTGATAAAGGCATTAAAACACACATCATTAGTAATTAGTTATAAAAAATTATTACTTTTGCATAGTTCGGAAATTCCTGTTAAGGTGCTCAAGGACTATCTGCGCTAGCCATCCCTAGTTTTGAGCTGATAGACAAGTGAGAAAACAGCTAGTCAATATTACCCACCAGTAACTCCTGAACTACTCTGATCAAGTTGTGAGAACAAACCACTGTTCTCAATACACCCAAAGTGCTGAGGGCATTTTTCTGTGCCCCACAGTGGTACAGCGGTTTGTCTCAGGGCTCATATTACTAAAAACCAGGTTTTTTGATACCTGTAATTGGCAGAGCACAGATAGTCCATTGTGTAGCTTTGTGCTTAATTTCAAACAAACAAGCATTTCCCTGCATCAACGTGACACAGACCATGGTTCCTTTGATCCAAATCCGACATTAACTACTAGGATACGTGAACTCCAATAACTGACAAACCCACGAATACACATGCAATTTAGCGACTGCTGTATAAAAATGTTTTTAATCGATGGGAGTTGCTAAGCATTGTAATTTAGTTTGGACGAATCTCCGATTTATTACATTACGTACGTTAACATATTACTGTGTCAAATGACCGGAAATTTAACTTACAACTTAACATCTTTGTTTAGTCAATAATACAACCTTATATCTTTTCTGAAAGCTAGAAATTATTATGCTTGAGAGGAGGCTTAGACAGAAGAGAGTATATTTGACAGGCGTTGTTAACGTAGTTTTGAATGACGCTTCGAGTTATTAACGCAGGTCTTCATCACGTAACAATTCAAAACGTCGTCTAAAATCTCCTAACTTGATGCTGTTTATTAACATATTTATATTTCGAATATTTACTATACTGTAATTTAGAAAAGTCGAATATATATTTAAGATATCATGTGTTTCCCGAGACTTTTCGTAGTTAGCTATTAGCATAGAAATAGAAAGGAAATGTAACTTTGAAGGATGAACTTAGCATCACTATAATTATTTAATTTGGGAGCTTGTATTGCCCCACAGAAATACAGTGGTATGTCAGTATAATTACAAAGCTATAAAACGTGTTTGGATAGCTGAGATGGGCAGATAACCGATAGACCGTGGTATAGCTTTATACCTAACTACAAACGAACGACACGGCATTATAAATCAGTAAGGCAATGTATTACTATCGCTAAAATTAACACTGACTATATGCCTCAGTGTTTTCATTGTGCCCGTTTGTTTTATTTCATCCTTTCGATTCAACAGTTTAACATATGTTCCTATTTTTAAATATTTTCAAATTACGTCCTCAACTTATCAGAGATCACTTAAGTTGTTTTATACTTTAACTGCACGTTTGAGAACTTTTAATATTCAACGTTACTTTTGATATATTAACCAATCAAAAAAATCGTGTAGTTGCAAAATTGTGAAACATCGACAATATGTTATCTAAAGAGATTAATACTGTAAATACACGAATGGAGGCTACACTGACAAGCACAAAACCGACTATTTATAAAATATAGTGCAACAACTGCCACTACGTCCATATCGAAGAAACAAGCAGAAAAACGGAAACCGGATTCAAATAAGACAAGAAACACCTTTACACGTTTCTGAACTCTGAAATCAAATAATCACAACATAACAATAGAAAACACCAACATACTAAACAGGGAAACAAATACAAACAAATGCAAAACCAAAGAAGACCCACACATACAAGAATCCAATCTAAAATTAAACAATTATAAAGGAACATTTTTATATCTATACTAATTAATAACGTAACATCTAACTGTAACGTCCCCTACAATCTCATACCCGTTTACACTCTTGCTCTAAGACATGTACCCAGACCTATCCACGGTTAGTTGCAAACTTTCTTTGTTAACCCGAAAATGACCTAAGAAAGTCAAAACATTGGTCTGTACTTTAGTTTAATCAAAGTTGTAATACCCCTACTAGCCGTCTTAATAATGCGTTTTTAGTTCAATAGGTTTTCCGTCGTCATGAATTAAGTTACCTATCATAATGTACTTATGGTTTTGGGTTAAAATTCTTTGCAGTAGGTTTACATCTCAGTTATTTCACGGAGAGCAATGTAAGTCAATGACAGTAAGAGTAGTTTTACTTTTTAAGGTTAATACTAGAATTATACAATGGTACCTCGGTTCTCGAACTTAATCCGTTCCAGAAGGCTGTTCGAAAACCGAATCAATTTTTTCCGTAAGAAATACTGTTCATTAAATTAATCCGTTACAGACCTTCATATATTATGCATTATGAAGCATTTTAAGTAAAAATATTGCTTTTTCATACCTGTATAATAATACTTACATGCATAAAGTCAACCACAAAAACTATAAACACAACAGAAAAAACAATAAATTAAAATTTAACTGTACTTCATCTATGCTGAGGAGAGTTGATGGCGTAAGTGAAAGGTGGTGAGTAGGAGGGTTATTGTTGTTTGGAAGGGGAGTCACCTTCCATAAAAACGTCAGGTAACTCTCCTTCTGGGGTGCTTTTCTCCATTCTGTCTCTTTGCTCCACTACGACCTGCTTGAGACTCACTGGACCTATTGCTCACTAAAAAGTTGTCTAATGAGGTTTATTTCTGTCTACATTTTAAAATGTTTCTGAAGTAAGACATTACACTGTCATTGAAAAGGTTTATGCTGCTGTTTGCTACAGCTTTGTCAGGGTGAAAATTTTCCCCCAAAACTCTGTAACTCTTCCCTTTTTTCCACACATTTCCTTGATTAGTAAACTAGGAACATCCTCCCTTCCCTCCTCCTTATCTGAAGACACTTCCTCAGTTGCCTTCTGTTGCTGCTCCTTCTGAAGGTCTTGGACTTCTTCCGTGGTTAGCTCAGTGTTGTGGTCTTCCACCAACTCATCCACATCATCACCACTCACATTCAAGCCTATACACTTGCCTAGTGAGACAATACCCTCGAGTGTGTGTTTTCTTACAGCAAAGCCAAATCTGGCTATCTGCTGAACCCACCGAGGGGAAGGAATCAAATCCCTGATTTTGCGTTGTAAATCCGTAGAAATACCGCGGTACTAACGGGAGACCAATATTCTCGACAGCAGGCTCAACCTCAAAGCCTTCAAAGTCTCTATCTGCTACTGAGTCTGGCCACAATTTCTTCTAAGCTGAGTTCATGGTCCTCAAAGACACTTCCAACCAGGCTTTGTCTATGATTCTCAAGTAATGGAAGATATTAAAGTGATTTTTCCAGAACTCTCTGAGGGTTAACTCTGTGTCAGAGGTCACTTCAAAGCACCTTTGAAACAGTGCTTTGTTGTAGAGTTTCTTAAAGTTCGACATGACCTGCTGGTTCATAGGCTAGATGAGAGGAGTCGTGTTAGGGGACAAGAGCTTTACCGTAATGAAACTATACTCCTCCACCAATCCTGGTGGGTGAGCAGGTGCATTGTTCATCACAAGAAGGGTCTTGAGTGGCAACTGTTTCTCCGTAAGGTAATTCTTTACACTTTAGGCAAACACTTCATGGACCCACTCCAGAAAACATTGCCTGGTTACCCATGCTTTACTATTAGCCCTCCACATGACATTTAGTTTACTTTTCAGGACATTATTTTTCTTAAAAAACCCCGGGTTCTCAGAACGGTACACAAGCAAAGATTTAAGTTTTAACTCCCCAATTACTACATAACAATAGAGTTAGCCTGTCCTTCACTGGCTTGTGTCATAGGAGTGACTTGTCCTCCTTGGTGATGTAGGTCATCTTTGGCATTTTCTTTCAAAAGAGGCCTGTCTCATCACAGCTGAACAATTGTTGGGAAATAAAACCCTCAACTTCTACATAGTCCTTAAATTCCCTTACAAATTTATCAGCAACGTCCTTGCCAGAACTGACACCCTCCCCATACTATGTATGCCATTTCTCTTTCTAAATTTTTCAAACCACCCCTACTAGCCTTAAAGGCATCACTTGCATCAGCACTCGTTTCAGGGGTGTTTTTCAGGAGGTCAGCATGCAACTGCTTTGCTTTCTCACAAATGATGGTATCAGAAATGCTATCACCAGCTAACTGTTTTTCGTTTACCCAAATCAACAACAGTTTATCTACCTCGTCCATTGTTTGTGATCTTTGTTTCGTAAGCATTGTCACTCCTTTTGCAACATCAGCTCCTTTGATGACCTCTTTATTTTTCAGTATGGTGCAGACTGTAGACTTCGCCATACCAAACTGTGAAGCAAGGTCAGACACGCGAACACCACTCTCATACTTCGCTATGAGATCTCTTTTTACCTCCATTGTGGCTCTAACAACTTTTCTTTTTGGTTTGTTACTTTCATTATCCTTCTTTGATCCCATGGTGGCTTATTTAATCAGAATATTTAGAAAAAGAAAAAAGAAAAACGAGAACGTTCACAGCAGATTTTAGTGGGGATGTGGAGTGAGCGACAGGTGCGAGTAAAATGTTTTGGGCAAGCTTGGCGTGGGCCGAAAATAGTCGAAGGGTCTTTCGGGTCATCAGTCGAGTTATTTTGGGGGTTCGGGCCATGACATCTTGATTCGGAAACCGAGTTTATGTTCGACAACCGAGACATTTTTCTCAAATAATATGTTTGAAAACCGAGGTACCACTGTACTTTAATTTCCATACGTAAAACTGACATTATTTACAGATAGAGGCTTTGGAATGTCACCTGGATTTAAAGATATAGCCCACATATGACTAGCATATTTGAAGAATTGCAAAATATCTGTGTGTATAAGTCACATTGTGGATCTCAAGTTTTGAACTTCAGACGATTTAAGACAAGTTCTTACGTATCTAGAATTTAAAATGTTTGAAAGCTGAAGCATACCTTCCAATAATAACATTTATAAAACAGTTTCTTTCTTCTTTTTAATTATAGAAAACTGCAACGAAAAAGTTTAAATGAAGTATTTGGAAGATAATTTCTCGATGCAGTTTCTAATACGTGTTATTTTCTCTGTGTATAATTTTCTAGGCATGTTTCCAAAAGGGCCACATTAACAGGTGGTAAATGCGCTCGACTCGTAATCAAAGAGTCGCGGCTTCGAAATCCGATTGCACCAAACATACTTACCATTTCACCCGGGTGGGCGTTATAATATTACGGTCAATCCCACTATTCTTTGGTAAAATAGTAGCCCAAGAGTTGGCGGTGGGTGGTGATAACTAGCTGCCTTCCGTTTAGTCTTTCACTGCTATATTAGGGACAGCTAGCGCAGATAATTCTCTCGTAGTTTTGCGCGAAATTAAAAGCAAACAATGTTTTCACAATATCCCTAAACATATGGTGCAAAGGCTACTATTAATGTACTCGGCTTCGCCATTTTTAGTATTCCATCACATCACGCCTACAAAGATTCTGATCATCAGGGTCTAAATACGTGCTGCTATTATAATGTTCTTATCACCACGTTTGCATCCCACATGAGAAAAGACGAAAGACAACCCACAGAATTTTGCTTATATGGTTCGAAGTTACATGCTGCCACCGAGTCTGGAGTCACAGTGAATAATAAACAAATCCTTATTTATTTCATGCCAAATATATAAAGATGTGTCATGTTCTTATAGTGGTGAATGGGAGCTACCTTCAAATCTCGGAGTTAAAGGAATCAGCACATTTAGAGTGAAATAAAACTAAAAATAATGAAGTGTTTCATATATACTATCAGAATGTTTAGAAAATAAGCTAAAACAAACATAAAGACTTAAAGCCTGTGTTTTAGACACTTATTTGTCATTCTCACGTTGGTCAAGCTAAAATAGTAATTAGCGTGTTTGGATTTATGTATCTGAGGGTTCATGGTTGGTAATCCGTTGCAGTATAAGCATATTCCTTACTTTGGTGTCATTAGCATGCTGGAAGAACGAGAGTAGTTCAAGAGTCAGCGGTAGCTGGTGTCGACTTGTTGTTTTCACTCCTGTCTTTCGGATCAAAATTAAGCATGGTTATAACCAGAAACTCATTGTGTAGCATTTTGTCAAACTCTGAGATAAAAAGACAACAACAACAACATTATGTTAGTTTACGAACTTCATTTTACGTGTATATATATATAAATATTTTGACTATTAATGAACGATAATACTTAACTAATATTTTTCCTCGCTTTTATAACTTCTACCTGAATATGGGCGTCATCAGATAAAGCTTTCCAAAAATCACTGATGATGTGTCAGCACATAAGGTACTCAAGTTGTCATAAGTGAACTCGGGTCGAAAAGCAAAATCAACTTAGATATTCAATATTAGCGTTTACATCTTATGACTTCAAGTTTTATGAATTGTACGAGGAATATACAGGTTCATTGTTGGCAGTTTTTCACTGGTTAGTTAAAACTATTTTGTTTCCCACAGCATGGTTTATTTGGCAATGTTTTATGATTCAACAAAAAAGAATAAAACATGAATGCTATAAACATATTAATGGAAAACATGTATGTTAAAATAAAATCAACAGAGATCGTACAGAATCTGCCAATATCAGTTCTTTAACCCACCAGAATATCTAACATCAGTCCTCAACAAGATATATTCAATATTTCTTAGACAAGAGCATAAAAGAAATTATGCATAAGACTTAACTTGTGTAGCCGAAATAGAGATATGTATGTATTGTGTGCGTTTAACTTTACATCATCAGAGATTATTGACTTATGTTGTTTTTTTAATTTCACGCAAAGCTACACAAGGGATATCTGCACTAGCCGTCTCTAATTTAGCAGTTTAAGACCGCCAATTCTTGGGCTATTTTACCAACGAATAGTGGGATTGACCGTAACTTTATAACGACCCCAAGGCTAAAACGGGTGAGCATGTTTGATGTGACGGGTTTTCGAACCCGCGACCCCTGATTACAAGCCGGGTGTCTTAACCACCTGGCCATGCAGGGCTGAAAATCTAGGTAGTCCAGTGGAAATAAATTACAAAGCAATGAACTGTGTACGGTTACTCAAAAGATATTAGAGGATCGGTGTATTTTTTTATTTCAATAATTTTATTTACTTAATCATCAGATCAGTGTAAAGTATCACAAGATACTTTTGCTAGATTTGGATAGTTCCCAAATGTCCTGCCTGTTGTTCAAACTAACTGTTACGTGCAAAGTAAAAGACTGGAAGCAGACGATGAAAATTTTTAAGGTCCGGAGCATGAGGAAAAAAAACGTCTCATGAACACGTTTCATTTACATTTAGTATCGTACACATGAAGAATTAACTTTCGGAGCGTAACGTAAATATAAGGAAATAAAATATTCAGACTTGTTCAGGTGTTTCATTCCTTCTTATGACCTGACCTCCTATCTTAGATACTGTAATTGCAAAAAAGGTCCTTATCTGCAAAAACATAATAAATGAATAAACCATATAATGACGTAATGATGGTCATACTGAAAACAGCGACAATAACACGAGCAATGAATTCTTGAATGTCAATATTAGACCACTAGTGTATCTTAGATATTTTTAGTATGTAGAAATAGACTTTAGGAAATATTTTAAAACAAACTTATTTATTACAATACTGAGAATATCATAATTTATAGCAAACATAGTAGTCAAAAATGGGTTTTAGAGATTCTTTTATTTGTTCAAAGAATTACACATGATCAAGCAGTAAGCGTTGTCAGTTTCACAGAATTTCTTACATCTGAACACGGTTTTCAAATTTTTCGACCAAGCTCAACGCATTTACAAAGCAAAACCTGATTTATACGTTCCTATCTATACTTCAAACCATTCACATATGATCTATTTTTATTGTATTATATCACATAAGCACAATTTCTCTCAATAATATAGCATATATACAAATATAAGTAGAATCCAGTCCAATACACCATGAACCTTATTTATAAGTATTGTTGCTCGTGACAATAACCATAATTTCAGTCAAATTATATAATTATCTTGAAACGTCTAAATTATTTTATTGACATTGTTTCATGTAAAGTATTCCTTTTAGGCATTTGATGCAGTTAGAACAAATAAATTGACGAGACTGTTCACCACATTTAATAACTTCTATAAACAAGTACTAAAACTAATTAATCAGTGCGATGTTTATTAAAACTGTTTGTTTTTGAATTAAGCACAAAGCTACACAATGGACTATCTGTGCTCTGCCCACCACGGGTATCGAAACCCGGATTTTAGCGTGTAAGTCCGCAGACATACCGCTGAGCCACTGGGGGCTTATTAAAACTGAAAATTAATGCAACTTTATTTTAGATATCAAATAAAAAGTAATAGGTCAAGAAAGAGGACTATCAAAAAGAAAACCAAAAATTCTACTGCAATTTACATTATAATACCAGTAATAATAATAGTTCATTATTTGTTCTTTTATAATGAAAATACACCTGGATCGACACGCTATTTATACAAACCGAAGAAACTGCTCAAACGTAAATGTGAAAGATTTAGCAAAAAGAATATTGCATTTCACATAATTTACTACACTAAAGCAGTACCCAAAGGTTAAAGTATTCTGATTAGACAAGTATGATTAATACAAAAGTAGTTCAACTCTAGCCATGCATACGTATCGTAGCAATATTGTCCTCTTTAGAACGTCACAATTAAAGTGAAAGTAATTACGTGTTCATGTTGTTTTTCATAATCTACTTAGCTTACTGTATAAAAAAGAAAAAAAAATTCATAGCTACAAATCCGCGGGCTTAAGTAAATTAATCGACTAAAAAAAACAACAAATTCTTAATGTTACACCATATATAGGTTTTCGAAACTTTAATGGTTTAAAAATGTGTTATTTTCAAAAGTAATAAGAGCAACAACTTACAAATGAAACTTTCTAAATGCAGAATCTACTCTTTCAGTTCAGTTTATTCGTAGCTTTTTATCGTCTTCGTTGCCTAATGCCTATTTTAACAATGCATTCCCACCATACACCAAAATGACTACAATCAGAAACATTGTAAATATTTGATATTTCCAGAAAATTCCAAAAGCCAGATATTTTTTCTACGACTTTACGATTATGCATAACTTTTAAAAATAAAATACAAATGCGAAGTATTTAAACACGCATAACTATTTATATATATATATTAAATTCTCAATAGAATGAATTTGTTACATTTTTTTAAAAAGCACTTTTTAGTGAGTAACCCTGAGGACTAAGCGATATACGCGTTTTTCTTTCTGTAATATTCAGCTCGATGAGAAATGCCTTATAAACATGAAACAATACTAACATTTATTACTGTAACACGAAAAAAACGGTGATTTATTATAAGCTTCGCAATTTTGAATATTCGTTCATCTCAATTATGCAAATTTCTTATGGTGAGTTTTTAGAGGAAAGTTTCACAATGGGCTAGCTGCGCTCTGTCCACCACAGAGAATCTAACACCGGATATTAGCGTTATAACTTTCCACTATTCTATTGGAGAAAACGGTTAATGTAACGACTTATGACATCAAGTTGGTGGACTTAATGAACACGTTGAAAAGAAAACTTAACAAAACATAAGCCCTTGATCCTGGTATGGAAGATCATTAAATCAGTATGCTGCCAAAATTGTTAAAAAAACAAACGCAATTTCAATATAAACAATTATCTAAGTTTCGGTGTTTTGGGAAGAAAGTACGCTTAATTTTATTTTTTTTTCCTTAGGACTGCTAAAACTTAAGTGTAATAAATTAGAGGCGCCTCCGGTGATTTAGCAGTAAGCCCGAAGGGTTAAAACACTAAAATTCTGGTCTCAATACCTGCGCCGAAAACAGTATAATAATTTCCTACGCTCAACAACAAACAAAAACTTGAGGTCCCACTTCGTTAATTAGGCTGTTTTCGAATTTTCGGCCAAAGCTGCTTAAAGGCTACCAATGTAGTCTCTAATTTTGAGCTGATAAAGAGAAAGCAGCTAATAAATAACTCGTGACTAATTCTTGAGCTACCCTTGTCTGAGAGAATAATGGGACTTAACCATAGATAGTACATCCACGGGCCCCCATTTGCAGCACACGTTTTTTTCGGTAACGGGATACAAACAATAACCTGCAAATTCATAGTAGTGTCACTAACCTTTTGGCCACGCCCTCAGTATAAGATGTAACAGACAATAAAATCATATTCAAACCAGCTAACCGCTGTTTTGAAAAAAAAAATGATGAGAGAAACAAACTCTTGTTGTTAACATATAAAGGTTAAGAAGAGGAGGGTTGACAAAGTTCAGAAGTATATGATTTGATTGTTAAACGTCATAATTCAAACGACATTGATGAGATAAACATACAGTACACAACAGTGACAGCGACTCCATGTATGTGTGGAATCAAAACTAGATAATTTTGACGTAACGTCGAATCAGTTACATTTAACTGAAAACAAACTGGAGAATTTCTTAGCAATTATCACGTCTTAACATATTTACACATCATACAGTCTTAAATCTTATCAACAGTATTAATATTTAGATAGCATTAAGTTGTCTTAATCCTTTTAAACAAAATTATCTCTGCAGTTCTTTTATTCAGTCTCGATAGTGCAGAGACTATGACTCTCACACCTGAAAAACGACGACACAGTTAAAAACAAAGACACATAATACAAATAAAAATAGAAGTGAATTTAAAATGTAAAAGGTGGAAGCTCTATAATAATGAACAATAACAAAAGGGCAAGAATTGTATAACTACCACACCCATTGTTTCAAACTTCAACATTTTCACCTTTTAATTGCATTATCATCCTCATTAGGGTTTTCACAATATGCCGTCGTTCTTAGAATAATAATACAGTGTTTACTTGTGAAACATAGACTTGTAACGTTCTTTAAAACTTCCTTTCACTGCTGCCAAGACTCGAGTATTTTTTTAATCTCAAATGTGGACACAGATCTCTATTCTTCCAAGCCATCAAACTGATTGTAAACCCAGTACCAACTGAAATAATTTTTTATTTATTTAATGAACATTAACAACAAAAATCAAACCCAATTTTATATTCCAAGCCTACTATTGTGCATCTAAATAGATTCCTAACCTACACTTCCATTAAGCGACATTACTTTTGCTGTTGACACCGACTATCATATCGGAGATTAAGCATCTTTGTAAAATTTATGAATTTATTACCAAAAATTTCCTGCACGCGAAGCTGACATTTACTTATTATATTAAAGTTAGATGAGTTTGATAAAAAGTGAATGTTTTTAAACATATTATTAACCAAAGATTTTACTTCAGTGTATCTTAAACTTAAATTCTAGCAGAACTACTCTTTCTTGGTTTTTGGAAACATACCTTTGACTCCAAACAGTAAAGGCATGTTTTTTCTTTACTATATTACCAAGAATTGAAAAACAAATTTTTCAATAATTACTCTTTGATGCTAGCAATAGGATAACATCAGAAAACAATCACCATAACAAGTTCCATCCATGTAAGGGAACACCTTAAAAGCAATCATTTGAAGGCTTGTGCTCTCAGACACCTTCATCTTATTTGTGAAGAGGAAAGTGGTTCACTATCAAAGCCCATGAATAATGCCAAGCAACTTACCATGCTCTCAAGGGTTGCATGTTGCAAGCCCTCTGTTGCTTCAGTAGAATGTCATCAGTAGATGACCTACCATCATTCAGCCAACTTCACTAACAAATGCTACCAAGCACAGCTTGTCCCAACCTTCAGCCTGCCAAATCACAATACCAAAAACACCACCTCTAGTAAGAAAGCAGTCTAAAAGTGTATACTCAACCATGATTGCATGTGGAATTTCACCTACTTTTAGACAGCCCAAAACTGGATCCAAAGTCAACAATTATTTCTAACAATCACCTTCTCCAAAATGCATACATTTCCAAAAATGAGAAATAATGATTAAGACCAGCACCCCTCAGAAGTAAACCAAATTGCTCAACATTGCCTTTCAAGGATCCTAACTCAATGTCCATGTGCTAGAAAAGACAGAGGACCTAAACCACATTATATTGTCAAATGAGGTGTCCTTCTCAATATAAAGCCCAAGGAAGTCTCTCATGAATTAAACACCTAAAGCTTCTCATCATCTAAGACCATCTTGTGAAGACTTCAGTAGCTATGGACAACTAAGTAGCCAAACTAATCTAGAATGGTATTAACTGATAAAACAGCCAAAGTCAAACATCTTTGTCTAATGAACTGTTAGCACTACCACAAATTTGGAAAAACCCAGACAATGTACACCTCTTGAGTCACATGTGACTGCTGTGGTGAGCAGTACCCTGTCAATAAGTGCTCCCATTGAAGATAATATGCCATCTGTATCAATTTTGGGAGACTTCATACAGCCTCATATAATAGATATCATAAGTACCAACAAATCTTTAAGGTAGGCACATTCCTCCAAACCAATGCTCAAACAGCCCAACACTAGCTCACCATGATCCAGGGTCAAGCACCCAGCAGTCAAATCTTCCCAGAAAAATCAGCACATTACCAGATCAGAAAGCTTTAGAAGCACTATACCCACCTGAATATACATGGATGCAGCCAAATGCAAACAGATCCAATATTATCTTTCACTAGAGACAACCTTGTAACTTTCACCATTGACCTGATGCCTAGATTATGAAATGGATGTACCACATCACACAAAGAGCTCTTGCAAGATGCCTACCATGCAGACTTCTTCTGCTTTGACCTCCAAAATGCCAAGCTACATACGTTTTAAGATTTTATCAAAAGACAGACTTGATGAGTAGGATACCCTGACACCTGGAAAATATAAATGTTCGAATTTTTACAGGTGAAAATTCAGGTGATTTACATATTAGAAAACACAAACATTAAGATCTTTTTACACTGAAAATGTAGTTTCAATTTCTACTTACCTCTACTCACTCAAAGCTTTCTCAATTTTGGAATGCTTGCTAAGCATTACAAAAAGTTTTGCTAACAGCACATCAGTCTTTTATACCCTATCAATTTTGCAATATTTTAAAAAAACATGGCAATCATGTGGCTACTCTCCACCAATTATACTGCATCCACCCTCTATAGTAGCACGGTACTTAAAACAGTAATCTCCATAGTGAGCATTATTGAAGTATACAGATTTAGTGCTAAAATAATATTAAGCATACCTGAACAGGCAACACCCACCACCAGATAGAATCCTGAAATATGGTATATATCAACTAAATAAGACAACAAATAATATTTTGACTTATCCCAGTCAAAGGTAAACAGACATGCGCAGAAGTGCTACATAAAGAAAGATGATACCCAACTGAGAAAGACACAGTTATGTTATGTTGATAATGTGTGACAGATACATTAGAAGTTGTTCATATACCAAACCTGGATGATCTCTTCCAAAGGGCAGTGAATTTGAGCAGTTGAAGACATTGTTAAATGATGAGTTTAGTTCGAAACAACATTATGTAGACAGAGACCTTCCAGAGCACTTATCTTTACTCCAGTATTATAATAATCAATAAAATTCCTAAATTCTAAAAATTATCTTAATCTCCCTGATTTGAAAACAAAATCAATACTCAAAACAACTGGCACATGCAACCTAATGTTACTATACAAAAAAATAAAATAAAATAAATTAAAAGTATCCTTCCCAAACACAAATATAGACAGCACCAACAAGTACATACTTTGTAATATCCAGCCAACTACCTGAGATAACACTATTAGCAGTTTATGTATGCCAATGAGAGCAACTAGACACCAATCTATTTTACAAAAGATCATAGACAAAACACAGATATAATGATTCTTTGAAATATCAGTTCCAAGCATGTAAACTTCAGCTGCTGCACTACTAATAGCAAAGGAATAATTCTAAGTCTTAACAAAAAACAACAATCTTACGATGATAAATGATGACACACCAACTCACACCTCTTATCATGACTTACAGGAGATTCTAGACTTAGTCACAGCTTTGAAACAACTTGTTCCACGTGAAAACAGCTTTTCAATGCACAAAAACAGATGTGATGATCACGATCCCTTTCCCTTCAACTTAAACACTGATGTGTATGTTGTCAACATAACAGATGCCATCAGTCAGGCAAAACAGAATAGTTACTTCCTTCCAAAAAATAATAAACACCAATCACTGGAAGCTCACTCCTCTAATACACTTTCTAATTCTAAAAAAAAAGACAGTTACAAATGCTTTTCAATCAATTGCAAGATCCAAACCCTAAACTATTAGTGAATAAAAAAATCTAGAGATTAAATAGCTCATCAAAAAATAATAAAATGAAAACTGGCTTCTCTTCCATAAGTCAATAGATAGCAACAGATCAAATCCAGCCCTCTTTTGGCATAAATTCAAAACTATATAAATTGACTACCCATACTATCAAATTTACCCCAGCAATATATTCAATGATTACAATAAAACTGTTTAAACCATGCCAAAAGCTAACAGTTTCAAAGAACATTTTACAAGGGTAAACAAATATACAGATAAAAACATTTCTACCCCATGGCTAGCACAGAAAAAGAAATACAATTGTAAAAAAATGCATTTGCTCTTCTTCTTACTCTCTTCTATAATTTATCACTAAAGGCAAGCTATTACCTCACATCACAGAAGATAAATACCATAAACATCATCCCGAAATCAGGAAGATACCCCAGACACTCTACACATAACAGAAAAATGAGCCTGTTCAAATGTACATGAAAATTATTGGAAAAATAAAAACTAGATTACTCTTCTATCAAGAGTTAAACAAATTACTGGAGACACAGAATGTGCCCAGAAAGCAGTGTCGCATCAGACCACTAAGGTTAATCAAATCCATCTATCGTGATTTTAATCATAACCAAGCAAGAATTGCCACATTTTTTTTATGTTAGTGAAGCATTTCACAGCATTTAACACAATGGCTTACAATACAAGTTATCTCATATCAAAATGCCAATACCCCATATTATAAGGATCTCTAGTTCCTATTAAACAGAACAGCCAAAATTAATAATAGCATATCCACAGCTTTTAAATTGTAAGCAGGTGTACCACAAGGCTCTGTTTTAAGACCCTTACTGTACATTATCTTTGTGAATGAAATTAGCTTACCCATGCCAGCACAAACTCACTTGCCTAAGTATGCTAACAACATTGCTGTTTGAAGCATGTTACAGAACCCTTGCTTACAGCCAATAAAGTTCATTAATTGCCCAATCATATAACCACATGGTATAACACCTGGCATATTTCACTCAACCCACTAGGGATATAAATCACAGCACTCAGGAAAGTACTTATAAGAAACAAGATAAAAGTAAACAGAATACAGTCCAAACTTTATGACACAAATCAAGTTCACTAATTCAATAACATTTCTGAGCATAATTTATATTAACTTAAAACACTCACTTACAATAAGCCCACAGAAAAGAAAGTCAAAAAATAAACTATCTTTGGGAAAACAGGTGGATACACCAAAAGTTGTAATGTTCAACAGCTCTTACTCATTTATAAAATATGCAGACTAGTAACTGATTAAAGGGTTGTTTGTTTTTTGCCTTTCTCAGAGATTCCAATTTCCCCCAGTGAAATCTGTCACTCACAAGAAAAAACCCCCCAGATCAAAACACATGCAGCATATCAAATAGGATCAAGAACAA
Organism: Carcinoscorpius rotundicauda; assembly: GCA_011833715.1. Classification (NCBI taxonomy): domain Eukaryota; kingdom Metazoa; phylum Arthropoda; class Merostomata; order Xiphosura; family Limulidae; genus Carcinoscorpius; species Carcinoscorpius rotundicauda. The sequence goes on along the minus strand of CM022405.1, from coordinate 24,353,417 downwards.
CTGGACAAAACACACACTTTATGAAGATAGATACTACATCAATACAAGCTGCTGACTTCATTTTAACTCATGGGTGTAACCTCCACTTTAGAGAAGGACCTCTGACAAGTCCCTGTCAATAAGCTCCAGCAATGTAACACCACATCACCAGTCAATGCATCCAAAGTGAAATCTGTAATGAAAGATCAATATACACAAACTATACTTCAACAGAATGAAAATCTTAGTTTTGGGCACACTTGGTTTACTTATCACTCAGCAACACGAAAAGTTTTGCATGGAAAACTTACGGGTTTCTAAAAAACAATCATTTAAAAGATGCACAAAGTATCTAGCCAGAGCAATATAATACTCATTATACAGGGTGGACCAACAACTGGTACCATGTCAATGTACGAGTAAACAGAACATAACTTGATAAGATAGAATACAAAAAATTACAGTGAAACTAAGTTTTGCATTATCCTGTATCAAAACACTTTAAAATATGCCTCATACTTTAGATTATTCAGACATATAACACATAATGTTTTCTTCTGTTAGCATATATACATCAAACAAATACACTGAAAAATACTTTTATATTTCCACAAAAGTATCTGTGAAATTAAAGGTGAACAGTAACAACTGGGTCCAGTGACTGATACATTTTATTATCTATTTTCTTACTGTTGTTGCCTGACAGATACATTCAAACTTTTCTTGACTTTGGTGGTTCTTGAAACAAACAAGGAAATGTCCTGGATTTCATTGCACTGGCAGAAAATCTTTGTTTAATTACTGTACACCTCAAGCTCGAATATCCATTATCAAATCAAGTTCAGAATTAATAATGCAGAATGAAAGAACTCAACTACAAGTACCACACAAAATTAAATATTAGTTACCCACCAGTGATAGTATCCATTAAAAGTTTAACACAGTAAGACAAAAAGAAGCCCTTCAAACTGGTGTACATAAAAGATTTTCTTCAATAAGACAGTTGCAACTTATATGTTTAATCCAGATATTTACACTAACACAGTAAGGCATTCTGTCTCAATGAAATGGATTTTCTTCAAAGTGATATCATCAATTAACACACACAGATCAGCATGCGCCATGGATTTTTTATAACACAGAAACTACTAGCATGCAACATCAGTTGCACGTAATTAAGTATTATTTCTGAGGTTAACCCTTTAAATGGTGCAACTGCCAATATTATAATAAATGAAATACCTTCTGCGAGCAACTGCTTCTGCTCAACATAATAATGTAATTTCACAGCTTTGGTTATAAGACCTAAAGTAAACAAATCTAACTTATTCTTCATCATTTTAAAAATTTGAGTTCAAATCAATTCTCAAAAAAGCAGATTTTCAGCTATAATGTAAGTACAGTTTAACTAAAACAGTTTTCCAGCTATCTTTTAACAATCTCAATGAAAATATCTTATCTGAAAGAGCATACACTTGTTTTAAAATTATATTCCAAATGGCCTAGTTCTTAAAGCAAATCTTTGGTGAAAGGTAAACAGACACAACTAGAATATATGCTATTTTAGAAATCTAGAGTAAACTACCCCTGAATTACATACAATGAATTTTCACCCTGTGACCATAGTGACAAGCCTTATCATTAACATTACTCTAATGGTATGTTAACAGTGTTGCACTGGTGCCTTTAGTTCATGGCTTTGTAAGTAAAAACTGTTTTGATATTAATATGCAACTACAGAGAATAGTTTTATATTTTAAAATTTATAAACTTTTCATAAATTGTCTACATTTTTAATAACTGTTCTTTATAAAGGACATGCTAAAACCATTTTGACATCCCAGTTAGTACTAATTCAAGTCATCCCTGAATCTCTATTAACCACCCAAACAATTTAATACAAGTTTATTTCTTGATTCTGTTTCCAACTTATCAATTTTATCAAACACCTGGTGTCAACCAATCAGAAGAGCACGACTTTATCCTGACTTTTTTTGCAGAGTTTTCTATCACTAATTACATTATGTAACCATTGAGAGGTATTACTTGCATTATAGTAAAAAATGTTGCAAATATTGAGAATATCTCACTGATAACACAATGTATTCCAATTGCTATAAATAAGAACATTAATGGATTATGTGGAGAAATTGCTTTAATAGAAGTTACATTACTAATATTTTTTTTTTTTTGATATTTTAAGTGACAGAAATCACTAACTCTTCAGAGAATCAAGAGAACTACTTAAATGCATGTTTAATTTCAATTTTTCATTTCTTTTCAGGTTAGAAAATTTAGTTTCATACAAGAGAGTAAGGGGACACATTTGTGAACAGAATTACAGATAATGGTCAGGAATTGAAAAACATAATTTCATAAGACCAATAGGGTAAAGTCCCTCTAACTCTACTTCAGTGTAGAAATGTTTATGTTGAACACCCACCAAACAACAACACTATTTTGATCAATGCACATTGTAGTATATACATATATGTTAAAGTTACAAAAAGTAACAAAATTATTTCTTTATTCAAATGAACCATATCATAAAGTAATAATTTTGCCCCATTATAAATAATATAATAATTAATCAAAACCAATAAACTCATAGCTACAAGTATCTTCTCTCCTTAAAGCTGACCAATAATTAAGAAACTCAAAAATTTCATATTTGATACTGACAGTTTCCTAAACAGTTTTATTATTATGACAACATTAACACAACATATGAAATTTGACTCTGAATTATTTATAAAATTGGAAAAGGAAACACCTGCGAACATTATATTACTTTCATCTATCATACTCTATAAAAGAGAGAAAAGAAACAAAAAACAATGACATTATATTACTGTGGACATAATAATATTTTTTATCTATTATACCCAATAAAAGAGAGAAAAAAAACAAAAACAATGACATTATATTACTGTCCAATACCAACAGCAGTTAGAACAATCACTGTTTACACCAAGTTCATCTCAGGAACACTTCTGGACTAATAAATACCATGCCCCTATATTTTTTAAAAACACATTCATCTTAACACTGCAGAAAAGAAACTAATTAAAATTACTGTCTAAGTTATATTTTTATAATAAGCTATGCAGTTCATTATATTGGACAATGCATGAAAAACCATTTAGTTGCAGAACAGGACCCATGACTAAGAACAGATCATCTAGCAATTATACAATATCAAAAATAAAACTTTCTATAATAATTTGTTACATAATTTGAAACAACTCAGTATGAATCATGAGTATTTTTTTACATCAGCAAGCACACTTAAAAAAAAGCACCAAATGTGTATATATCTCAAATAAAAACTTGGCAAACTTTAAAAGCTACAAATTATAAACAAGTTTAATAGAGTTATGAACCTTCTTGTGACATTTAATAAACAGTTTTAACATTTTCACCAGCTTGAACAGCAAACACTAACCATTGTTTTTATGTCTTTCACTGATCTCCGATCCTTTCAAGTAACACCTGTTGTCACAGCTGTGTTCCTTAAACAAATTCTAAGTTCATTTTTTATTTAAACCAAAAAGAAAGAACATAATAAATAAAAATACTCTACATGTAATAAAATCTGAATTTAAATAAAGTCATAAAACAGGTATCAGATAAACTATTAAAACATATAATTATATGTCACTGCAATGATAATGACACTTCTTTAAACCATTTTCAGTTATTTGGCATAAAAAGTGAATGATTTACAAAATAATATGCTTCACTCAATCATGTAGAAAAGGTGAAAAAAATAATAAAAAGCTCACATAATTAAACCAGCTAGCTAAAAGGAAGAAGTGTCTTAGAAATTAATACATAACTAAAATAAATATAGAAATGTGGTCATCTTCATTAAAAAAAAAGCATGACATACACTAAATGCTTATACCTTAAATAATACATCATTAAAATGACCAGACAAAGTTCATCTACCAAGAGAACTTCTATTAAACATTATTTACTTCAACACAGTAAAATTTTCTCATTTTGAAATTTGGTGTTTACAGAAAATTGTATATTTTTAACCTATCATTGATTCTGAAATTTAAAGTCTGTACATGTGAAGTAACATATGTTACTGCTTCTCAGTATAAATGAATTTTAACAACTGTAACTTACAGATATTTGAAGTGCACAGCTTTCTACATTTAGCTTGAAAGTATGATATTAAAAAAAATGTCATAAAATATTAAAAATCAATAATACTTTTCTTTCATCTACACAAAAAACGATATTTCAATTTGACATAAATCTGGCTAGAAAGATATTTATATTTATTGTATAGACTTTACATAGATAAATACCTACTAAATCATTCATAAAAAATGAAACAATTGTTAAACTCATATTTCTCTATCCTTCTAACAGTTAACTAAATATATCCTACTGAACTCAATAATTTAAAGAAATAATGAAAAATTGTTACAAATACACAGCCTTGTTGCTAATACAAAACATACAAAAAATAAGTTGAAATTGAAAATAATCTGAACAAGAAAACAATTAACACATTGTGTGTATGATGGCTGAAAATGCTCTCATAATACAGAAATAACTGAAACCTCCTTTATTTGTATGTCAATAACCCAACTTGGCTTTTAGCATTTTGTTTTATATTCAAGAGTATGTATAATGTAGTTTTGTGTTTAAGGATGCAACAGTAGTGAATTACTGCATATAAAATCTAAGTAATTATTGAATAGCACATCTCGGTTAAAGGAATACAAATTAAGGAAGTTTTCTGGTAAAATGAAAACACTAAAAGTACAGTTTGTCATCACAATCAAGCACGTCTAGGGATTTCCAAAAATGATATCCTCGTTACTGTCAACTGTCTAGACAAAGTTTGTGAAGCACTTCCTTAGTTCGACATATATAAGCCCACCTTTCTTGACATTTTTTCTTCAACTTTAGGTCTTTAATTGCTGTTTTGGCCAAGGGGATCTGAAAAATTTAAAAGTTGGCACATATTTTTCAGAATTATATAAACATATTCATACTAACCAGAGAACTTTGAGACACTTAAAAGCTAAAAATATACAGTTAAATAAATTTAAAAAAGTGTAAATTTTGTGCACAATGAACAAATTTCTTCAATTTTAAGTTACATATCCAATTAATATAAAACAGACCTTTTGTCTTGGCTGTGTTTGATTGAACTAGTATTTTGTAATGCACAGTCACATTTCAATTATTATACATTATATATCAATTATTATACATTATATATGTATATAGATTATTACTGTTTAGAAATAAATTATTGAACTTGTTTTTCTTAAAATACAAAGCAATAAATCAAGAAGTAAAGCAGTTATCTCTTCTTGCTATGACCTTTGTACTTGGGTTGCTGCTAGACATAGGCTACTAAGCCATTTAAAATTTTGAATGTGGAGGATATAATTTTTTTTCTAAGGTTTCATATATACAGTTGAATAACCAAAACATCATAAATAACTACACTAATACCACAGAATTTCACTATAATTTATTATGCTCTGTAACATTGATGTATTTAGATTTTAAAAAATGTAAAACTTGCAGGAGACTAAAGACACAACATACCTTCTGGAAAATGTGGATTAAAAGAACATGGTAGACTTTTCACAGCTTAAAAGTTATGAAAGTATACAAGGGACTGTTTCAAAAATGGAAAGAGTTGAAAGAGGCAACCACGTTTGATTCAGTACACAAGTCACATCTCAGCAAAATATAATGATATCAGGTTCTTATTTTATATCCTAGCCGGTCAATATTAGTAATTAGAGTTTTTAATTTGTACAAAACTATAAATTTATTATTTTTTTCATTTCAAACTTCTAATTTTTAAACAGTGCTGCATTCAACTTACCAAGCGACTCACTAAAATCTATATCCAAGTATATTCTTTTGATATTCACTTTTAAATTAAGAAATTAACTCATATATAGCATTAAAGTTTGAATTATACTCTACAATTTGATTCCCAACTTACTGTCATAAATTCATAAAACAGTGGTACAATAAAATTCTGAATGCAAGTCAACAAACGTGATAACATGGCCTTTGACACGTAACCCATTGTGAAAGGGTTAAATCATATTTCAACAGACTGATTACCTAGACTGACTTCCCACAAGTTCAGTCTTATAATATGACTATGTATACAAGTTCCATATAAGTAAGTTGATACATTTTTTCTTTTGCCATATAATAAGCTCCAATACAGAGGTTTAGTTTTTTTTTACAGCCTCTACTGCTCAGGGTAACATACCACAAACAAATACATTGTTTTCACTTAGAATGCACTTTGTCAAAACTAAACTGTTAAATTGTCAACTGTTTTGTTAACTTTTCCATTTTTCCCATGCAAGCTATGTGAAGACACTTCTCGTTACAATAAAACAACCCAACATGACAGTACATAAATGGATAGCACTGTTAAAGCAACTAGATTTTTTTGCATGCAAGACTTTAGGAATGTTTATTACTATGAGTTGGTCTGTCAAATATTCTGCAGGAAATAATAATTAGGTCATACAGTTTATTTGTAGGAGTATGAAATTAAAGAATTACTTTTGTCTTTGCGATTAGAGTTGCCAACTTTCAATAACATTCATTTATGTTAAATACAAAATTAGGCCTGCATATTTTCTTTATCAGAGAAAGGTATACAATATGACACAAACACAAATTAGTGTCATACAGCCACTAAGAAAGGAGGGTTTATAGTAATAAATTTGGTAACATAATGTGGCACTAATCTTCACTTCAATAACTGAGGTTCAAGAAGTCATGTTCCTAATTATGCTTTGTTATTTCTTTTTTTTATGATTCTGTACAAGATAAGTATAAACAGTCATAAAAACAAGTAAAATAATAATTTTCACTGTGAAGCCTGAAAAAAGAGCACGCATGACAAAAACAGTGTTAAGCGTAAAAGAAATTCAGAATGTTATTATATTATCTTAATGTTCTTAATTAGATTAGTAAACAACATACAAGATTTAAAAGTGCAACAAAAATACTGTTCATACCAATCAATAATTAAACTGATACATGCAGCATTCAATTGATCCAACAACTCAATCTGTTGAAGCATGTATCTCACTCCTTATCCCTGTATTACAAGAGGTACTGTACCTTTAACTACTTAAAAGTTTAATTTGGCACCACTAAAATCAAACAGAAAACAAAACAAAACAATTTTCGGCTTTATAAGCCAATCAGCACAGCTCATGAGTCCAACCAACTTGGGACTGCATCATGTCAGTTAGATGCCTAAAATTCCTGCCTGCTAAGCAGAATCGCGAGTTTGAATCCTGTATAGTTTTACTATTAATTTCTTTAGAATAAAAAAAAATTGACTCTTAATCTTTGTTTTAAATGTTTTCAGTATTTTATTTTGAATTATTTAAAAAACGTCATTTCCACTTCAAATCCTAAAATATTTTAACTTACCTTGAACAGATCCTCCCATAAACTAGAAAGGACACGCACAAATTTTTTCTGTTCATGCTCAGATACAAAATAGAAGACCCATTCTCCACTACAACTGTCTGCTTCGGTACAATCAAACTCCTTAAAAATTGGAAATAGAAGTTTCATTTACTTTAGTTTATGTTCTTACTGCTTTAAATATAATACAGCATTCTGGATTTTTTGTTACTACTAACCCTTTACACAAAATAAATACAAGTCAGAAACTGGCTTAAAAACTTAACTTGTACATTACCTACAATACATGTCACTTTTAGCAGTATCAATAACAACATGCTAATGAGTGAGTGAGTGATTAATGAACTGCATAACACTGACAGTAGTGCAACTGTTCAGATGTAAGCTTAATAAAGTGAAAGTTATTGTTCCTTTTATATTCTTCATTACAAGTACAGCTTCTTATCTTCAGTTTAAACTTGAATGTGAACATTATGACTTTTTTTTCTTTAAATACGTGTTTTCCATTGTTCATTTAATAATTTGCATTTTATTCACTAAGATTTGAGCTCTAAAACACAAAAGCACATTTGTACAAAGAACTAAAGATGAAAAATTACTATTATTTCATAGAAACAAGTTTCTAAAATTATACTAAAGTATCTGACATTTAAGATTAAATATTAATATAAAATAATACTGATTTTTTATAATATGGTCTTGCTGCTACTTGAGATGGTAAAACAGTGAGATATCTAATTCATATATTTTAAACCTGAAACTATCAAACTGGTTCAGAATCAAAACTTAAAAGAAAAAACCTTACTGATACAAAATATAAAAATGATTAAATTCTTTACAAACTTCATACCAATATACAACAGTTTGGTGTTTCTTCATCACAGCTCAACGTGACGAGGTCAGTGATACTGGCTCTTCCTAAAACCGTCTTGATTTCTCCTCCACAGTTATTAATTAAAACTGTGAACATGAAGTCTCCAGCAAAAACCAGACAACACTGAGTTGGCAGAGGTGGATCTATTTCCAAGATCTTTTTATTTCCAAAGAAACAATTAAAATGAACTGATTAATGCTATAATTTAGTACAAATAAAATACGTAAAATGTAAACATTAACTTTTTAACATAATATTACTGGTATTTCTTTCTTTAGCTACACATGCCAGTGGTAAACATGATTAACAACACTCAGTCCTTTGCTGTAATAATCTTGGTGAAACATGATATGAATGACATAAATAAAGAATTGCATGGTTCAGTTTTAAACTCTTCATGTACGTATTTCATATGAATGTAAGTATTCAAATATATTATGAAAAATAACTAAATTTTCTCATTAAATTAACAAATTGAAAACAAGTTTTTCAGCAATAGTTGTTTAGGAATCAGATGCCACTCCAACCAATTAGATTTGGCATGACTTACTCACAGTGAATCACAAAGTTCTGAAATTAGAAATGTGTTCAACTTTTTAAGGAAGTTGAACAATTAAATATAATAGTAACTTTTAATACAAAAACAATTCTGCATTAGGTAATTAATTACCGTATATACTCGTTTTACCGCCCGATCTTGATTAAAGGCCCGTTTGAATAGCCGCCTGTGTGAACAGAACATAAAAATAAATAAGGGCCCGTGCTTGAATACCCGCCCGGGTATTTATGAATAACATAAAGACTGGGTACAGATAGACATATATAGACATATTTATTAATAATTCGTCATGGAAAAATTTGCGATCAAAGGCCATATACTTCCCAATTGAAAAAGATTAATGTCGTGAAATATTTGTCTTCAACGATAATTTTTGTGCATACCTAATTTTACTTTGAAAATAACAAGTGCCCATGCTTGAATAAGAGCCCGTTTGAATAAGGGCCTGGTATTGAGTTTGGTTGAAAAAAATAAGGGCCCGGGCTATAAAACAAGTAAATACGGTATATCTTTATTTCACAGCTTATGTTAGTTAAAAAAATAATGACTATATTTAGTTGATTCAATTACACTGGTTTACAAAGAAATTGAGGCAAGCACAAAAATAGCTGTTTTAACCTAATTTGGGGGTGCTGAATTCAGATTTGAAATCCGTTTTTACTCATCACCTCTAGTTTTTTTAGATATGCATACTGTACATAAAGGCATATATGCATTCAGGGTTAATTTCTAATATTGTGTGACTTGTGTCTTCTTTTTTAGTTATTATGCAAAAAATGCAAATAAATCAGATGAAGAGATGCCACCAAGGGAAGATTCTGCCAAGTCAATCTCTTCCGAAGATATTGACTCTTCTTATTCAGGAATAAGTGGCAACGAGCCACACTGGATCATGCAAGAAGACCTGAATGACCTTGCTCGTGATTTGTATCTGTCAAAACAGCAGTCAGAGCTCTTGGCTTCTCGGCTTAAACAGTGGAATCTAGTCCAGGAAGATGTAAGGATCACCAGTTTCAAGAATCGGAACAAAGAGCTTGCTTCATTTTTCGACATGGAAAACAAGTTGTGGTACTGCACAAATGTACCTGGCTTGTTCACTTTCCTTGGTTTGCCACATAATCCTTCAGACTGGCGTCTTTTCATAGACTCTTCCAAGCAAAGTCTCAAGGGGAATAAATATCCCAGCATTCCCACTGCACACTCTGTCCATCTAAAGGAGTCCTATGACAGTATGGAACTTCTTTTAGAAGCTGTTAAGTACAACCAGTACCAGTGGAGTCTGTGTGGGGACCTCAAGGTCATTGGTCTTCATATGGGTATGCAAGCAGGCTTCACAAAGTACTGTTGCTTTCTCTGTCTCTGGGATAGTCGAGCTGTATCCCAGCATTACAAGCAGAAAGACTGGGGGTCTAGAAGCACTTTCGTTCCTGGCGAACAAAGCGTCAAGGAGAATCCTCTGGTTGACATAAAGAAGGTGCTTCTTCCTCCTCTTCACATCAAGCTTGGTTTGATGAAGAATTTCGTGAAGGCCATAGACAAAAATGGTGCTGCCTTCCAACACTTGTCTACAGTGTTCCCAGGTCTCAGTGCTGCTAAGCTCAAAGAGGGCATCTTTGTCGGACCTCAAATCCGAGAAGTGCTGAAGGATACTGATTTTGAGGAGCTTCTTACCTTAAAGGAACCGAGAGCATGGGAAGCATTTAAGTCAGTCTGTAGTGGCTTCCTTGGTAACACACGCGTACCAAATTACCAAGCCTGTATTGAGAAGTTGCTAAAGACTTATGAGGATATGGGATGCCGAATGTCACTTAAAATTCATTTTCTCCATTCCCACCTCAACTTCTTCCCTCCAAACCTTGAAGCAGTGAGTGATGAGCACGGAGAAAGATTCCACCAAGACATTATGAAGATGGAGAGCAACTACCAAGGCAAGTGGAACCCCAGCATGATGGGAGACTTCTGCTGGATGCTCTTGCGTGACATCCCGGAGGCAAAATACACCAGATCATCTAAGAAAACACACTTCTAACTGTCTGCGGTACTATGAATTGTGTACATTGTGTCATCCAAGTATATTTATTCTGTCAATGTTCTTTATCTATCCTGTTTTATCTGTAATAAGCTGCTGCAACTGTTGAAATAAGCACATATGTACTCTGTATATACTAAAATGAGACTATTTAAAAACCAGAAAACTAGAGATGATAGAGCAAAACTGTTTATAAATTTGAATTCAGCACACCCAAATTAGTAAAAAACACCTATTCACATTCTTGCCTCAGACAAAAAATATTTTTTTGTAAACCAGTGTTATTATAAAAGTAAGGATATTATACAATATGATAAAAAGAGTGAACAGCTCAAAAGTGAGTAAAAGTTTAGTATCTAACACACAAGGGATCTGTCCGACTCTTATTTTCTGGGATTCATACTGGAAAGTACAAGATTTGAAGTTGAAGGACTTCACACAGATTTGACATCTGCTTTATCATAAAAACTTTGTAAAAAAAAAAAAAGTTAACAATGAAAAACATTCCTACTCTAGCCCACGCTGTAAACAATTCAAGATAAAATTCGTGTTGAAATTTATTTCATCATATATTTGTAGGATAACAGTATAATTATCAAGAGCATGACCTAAAGAGTATATGGGTTTGCAACGTCTCAATACTTCAACACAACCAAATACTGCTAAATGTACAACAGTCATTGAGAAACAGTTTATCTATGATATATGTATACATAAATATGGTTAAAGCAGGTGTGTGTCACTGAAGACATTTAGCTACTTAACTTCTACACTTGGTTCACAGCAAATCACCATCCATCCCAAAGTTAAAAACTGCCATAGGAGACTTATGGTTGCAAAAATGTGAAACTACTTTCTGAAGAAACTTATTCATACAGCTAGACTGTTAAGCAATGTTGAACCAAAGAATGCAGATATGATGAATAAGAGATTTGAATATTTTCCACAAAAGCAGAAAAATTCCTCAAGTAGAGCTCTTAAAACAGAAAAAAACTTAAAAACCATTTCAATGAAGCTAAATGTATCTCCTGAAAGCACTCAACAATATAAAAAACAAGAATTTGAAATAGATGAAAATTCACAAGCTTTTGTTTGATCACATAAATATTAAATGCCCTGATGCAGCTCCAAACCAATGGTCTGCTTACATGATGTTCTGGAATTTAAGATCCACATAAAGAAGGAATTACGAAAAGTTTGTTACCATGTGTGATTTATGAATTTCCTTGTCACTTGTTTAGAAACTTTACATATCAGAAATTAAGGTGCCAAGCAGTAGTGTGTAATCCTAGCTATAAGAATTAGTATGGTCATCAGCTGAGGAACTAGCCTGAACAGTAAGCAGCACAAAACCTAGATCATTAGTCCTAAAACATTTGAAGGTTCTTTATAGATACATAGCCCCCTAATCTCAAAATACTGTACATTTCCTACTTGTAAAACAAAATATTGAAGCAAGTACTTCGAGAAAGAGTAAATAACTATGTATTGTAGTTGATTGTTCAGTATACTCACACACACACAAATATATAATCAAACAAACCTGTTTCTATGCTGCTACTATAAACAAAAAGGCATTAATCAGCATAAGTATGAATGAATTATTGCAAAAAATGTCTATATTAGTAACCGTTTTTAACCTGTTGACTGCCAAGTATTTCAGTTGCTATGGCAACTCCTCTGCTGGTTTTCTTTCCAGCAGAATTGAGTAATTTTTAAAACAAAAAAAAATAAGCTACAAATACTAATTTTTTTCTAAGCCAAACTTATAGTAGTACACAAAATAAAGAAATATGTACAAAACATGAAACAATAACTCGTCTGTGGCACTGTTTTACCGATCTGCTTGGACGAATTATCTCGTCTACAACACTGAACAGGCTAAACAGCATACTTATAACTTCAAATGATTTCTAACATCAACAGAAGGGCATAATTATTATAACATATATTTTGATATATTGAATACATTCTGGCAATAGGCATTAGCCTCTATGTCATATCAGCAGCATATAAACTTACAGCAGACTGTAGTGTATAAATACTACACAAAATTAAACAGAAAACAAGTACAGAACAAATTCTTAAAAACACTACACAAAAAGGAAGCTAAAAATATCTAATTTGTTAATTATTAAGAGTGTAATCAAACATGCATCTTAAGTTTTTACATAACATGGAAATAATTCACACCTTTTCTGTAGCAACTGATAATTATGAACTTGGATTAACAAATGAAAAAATTCTTATTCTAATTAGAACTTTAAATAAAAGACATCACTCCATGCACAATGTTAGCATACATGATCTGCTTGAGAAACTGTGTAAATCAAGTCCTGCAACCAATCACTTGTTTCAATATCATTAGATGCTGCCATCTGAAGCGAGTCCCAGTCTGGAAGGATAATTTCAAATGAATGAGGTCTGTCTTCTAGGGGTAGTCTCCTACAACCACCACAATGGGGAACCCTATATGTTTACAAATAATGGTATTTAGCTCTAATTACTACAAAAACCTGCATACAAACAATTACCAAATCATCAAACTGGTTTAGCTTTTACCCTCTTGTATTATTTAAGTGAAAATAAAAATAACCATAAAGCTTAATTCTTACTTTTTAGTTTAATTTATTAAAGCTGGTGCACTCCACCAGTTTTTCTGTATTCACAAAGTTACCTCAATAACTATATATATGTGTATAAACCATACTTCAAGGTGGTTTCACTTCAAAATATGTACAACAAAAGTAAAAGTAAAGCCTTTCCTTTTTTATTTACCAAACTGTTCTTTATTTAACTGGTGTAGAAGCTGCTCTTCAGTGTAAACATTAGTCATGAATAATCATTAACCAATCTCAACATTTAAATATGTTATCAGAAGGCGTATAGTTATGTATTTTTTTTTCCCAATTTAAGCAAAAGGTACAAGTCAAATTGCAACTGTGTTTCCATAGTTCAAATATGTTTACTTTGACATATTTGTGCCATGCTAAGTTCTATTTATAATATCAACAACTGTGAAAGCTTTAGTCATAAACCTAAAAGATTAAATGAGAAAGTTTAAATGATGATGTAAGGCTGATTTATAACATCAGTTTTGTAATATATTTATAGCACTAAATTTTTAGGCATCCTGTATATTAGGCTATCATTTAAGTTTCTCAGGCAGCCTCCAAATACAATAACAATGGAAGTGGTTTCAACCTGCCCTATTACTGCCATAATTAGGTTATACAATTATTTGTTTTTTTTTCTACAATGTGAAAACACTCATTCCAGGATGAGACCTTCTGTATCCCAATAAAATAATGTGGAAAAACCAGATAATTTCAGTTGAGCTACAACCTGATAAGAACACAGAACTATACTGTTTTATGCTACAGACACATTTAGCTGTTATACACATATATACATATAAAAATTCTGATTTTTTCAAAACCTTGTATTTAGATTCTATGCTTTGCATTTTATACATATATATATATTATATATCAAATATTAAAATATTTTTTCAGAAAATATAAAGACACTGGTTATTAGAAACAACATTAGGACAAATGAAATAATAAAAAAGATCAAAAGTGGTAGATGTATATAAATATATATACATATACACACACACACACACACACATATATATATACATTTATTTATCCACAGTATTTATGATGCTAGAAATAACTCAACATTTCATTTCATACCTCAAATGTATAAAAAACTTTGGTTCTTTCACTTCCTCATGATCAAAACAATAGAGAACACCAGCTCTTAAAAAAAAGAAAAGAGAACAATTGAAACCATAGGAAATGGAGATTTTAAAAAACTACAATGGATAAATAAAAAGGAATGATAAAAACATCTGCATCAAACTTGACTTTTAGAACAATTTACATTGCTATTTGGTTTCCAATACTTTCTTAACCTTAGCATTTAAACCATATTTTTAAAATAAAATATCACTTAAATAATAAATATATCATCCAGACCAATGACTTTTCTACCCTTTATTTTTTAAAGTCATACAGTATTATATAATCAGAACAAAGTGCAATTAGAAAGAAATTTAACCATATGAGGGCACACCATCTACTAAATATATCAGTTTTACAATTACACTAAATATACTTAAATCTAAATGTTTAGCTTGTCAGTACTATAATGAAGGTGACATAAAGAAAAAGACTAAATATGTACTAGAATGATCAGTTCAAATCTTATGCACTCAGTGAGAATGTAGAAGATTAACAGTAAATCTTAGTTTAATTACACAATACCTTTTAATTCATGAGTTAAACAACCACTTTTCTATTAATTCTATTAATTAATAACACTTTCTAATTCTTAACATGAAAAAAAAAATCACTGCTATTCTATCTGTTAACCCTTTTGCAACAGGTCAGAGTTCAAAGGCGATGTAACTGCATTTGTTGACTTGCATTCAAAATTTTATTACACTACTATTTTATGAATTAATGTCAATAATTTTGGAATCAAATTGTAGATAATAATTCAAATTTTAATATTATATATGACATTATACATTTCTTAACTTAAAAGTAAATATTAAAAGAACACATTCAAACAAAGATTTTAGCAAGTTACATGGTATGCTGAATGCACCATTGTTTAAAAATCAGATGTTTGTGATGTCAAAACATTAAGTCTATGGCTTTTTATGAATTTTGAACTCAAATTACCAATAATACAAAGTTAGAATATAAAATAATCTCATATTTTTATTTTGCTAAACTATGGTTTATGTGCTGAATCATACACAGTGGTTCCATTCAACTCTTTCCATTTCTTTTGAAAAGGTCCCTTATACCCACGTACTTCAATATATTACGTGTGAATAACAACAGCTTAAAATGTTCCCAGAGTGGTTTTCTCAACCACTTTAAATTTTGAAATTGCTACAACGTTCTTTTGATCCAAGATTTCTGTGAGGTAGGTGTTGTTTTTAGTTTGCTTGAACTTTCATATTTTTCAAAATCTAAATAAATCTTAGTTGCTAAGTTTAATAAATGTAGTAGAATTCTATGGTATCATTGTAGTTATTTATGATTTTTTGGTTAGTCATCTGCATATATGCAACCTAAAAAAAAATCAATATCCTGCGCATGCAAAATTTTAAATGGTTCAGCAATCTATATGCAGCAGCAACTGAGTACAAAGGTTGTAGTGAAAAAAAGATAATTGTTTGCTTCACTTCTTGATTTATTGTTCCATATTTAAAAAAAAAAATAGGTTTAATAATTTATTTCTAAATAGTAATAATCTATATACATATATACAATGCATAATGATTGAAATGTGATTGTATATTACAAAATACTAGTCCACTAAAACACAGCCAAAACTGAGAAGACTAAAGGTCAGTTTTATATTACCGGGTATGTAACTTAAGTGCACGTGCACTGTATCAGTGCAAGTTATGTGATGTTAGCTGGGCATGACTGGAAGATCAATATAATAAATATGCATGTTAATGTGTGGAGTTATGAGACTAAGCTACTTAAACTAAACATTTGTAATCTCATGTTGTAATATGTAGTCATTCTAGCATGAAAAAAGAATAATTTATACTTTTTCCTAATTTTGTTTTGATGGTTACAAGGTTGGTCAAATGACAGACCTCACATAGAGTATAGAAAATAACAAAATATAAAGTCTTACTGAAAACAAACATTTTAAATACAATTAGGAATTTAATGTTTAGGCAAACAATATTTGAGATTTTTGGGATGAAGAACAGCTTTTTTTAATCACATCATGAAATCAGTTTGCACTCAGAATAGTAACAAAAAAGTCTATTTTCACAAAAAACCTTTTGTTAAAATATGCAATTTTTTTATGTGAAAGACTTATAATCTTCACTAAAAATCTACAAGTTTTGTGACAATATACATGTTGTATCAAAAGTTATATTGCAAATAGTTAATTTGTGCAAACATGTAGAAAAATTTGTATAAATTATACTGAGCCATTGTGAAAGGGTTAAGAAATATTATGCAAAAAGTTTGGTAGTAACATTTTTTTTAAAATTCAGTAAGTGTATCGTGTGTAACAAATTCACCTTAGAACACACACACAGAAGTGACCAGATTAGAAACTTTATGCCCTGCATATGTCCTTTTAAATTGTTTATGCAGACCTTCATCAAGTTCAGGAAATCAGTAAACACTGTAACTGTTATATGATCTCGGTTTTTATTTCTTAAAACTGGGACCACTTTCTTAAAATGGTATTTGCTATTCAAATTTTCCTATTCTTGAAGAACTAGGAAAATGCTTAAAATACTTATGCAATCAATATTTACAAGTGCACAACATATAAGTTTTACACACTGCAATGGTCCCTAGAAGTTATAATTTTCCTACATCAAAAACTATTTCCAAAAAGCACTCACCTCTTTTCACATAAATAACCATCCTTGTTCAGTGCTGCCCTCCATATGCAAAAACATTTCGTAATGCATGCCACAAGCCTTGCATTTTCCCTCCACTGAAACTGACTGATTCAAATTCATTTCTCTTGCAATTCATTGTGTCAACCCACCACCAATAGGAGTGCCACATCCTCCTTATGATGCATGTGGCTCCCTTTATTTAATTTTACTGAACTCTCCCTTCAAGTTTTGGCAGAAGTTTTCAGTGAGGAGAAAAGTTGAGAAGTGTGAAAGGAGATAAGTACCTATTGGAAATGTACATTCAGTGTAGGTAAATGATTACTTCTGATACAGTACATTACCTCTCCTCATATAAATTAGCTGGAACCTCACAGTGAATAAGTGGAGGGACTGGTGTGATGGAAAGATGTATCCTCCAAAAGCATTCAAAGAGCACTTCCTAAGATGAGAGAGATTTTAAGATCTAATGTGGGGAACAGACAACTTCTAAATCAGGTATACATTTCTGCCCATCACAGAAAGATGTTGCACATATGGGTGAAAAACAGAAGGACTCATCCAACTGGGAGGGAACCATGGCCAGAAAATGATCAAAATCATGTTATCTTTATGAAACTCAATCTTAGAAATTTATAAAAAGTGAGTAAACTGTAATCTACATCTTCCTAGGTGTAGTGATTAGGGTGTGAGTGATAGTATGTGAAGAGTCAATTAATGAATGAAAAAAGTGCCTACATAGCATAAACATGCTCCATCAAAACTGCAACTGATTGGAATCACTCCTGCTCGTTAATATTCTTAAATAAGAAACACTGAAAGTTAGCAGAAAACAAACAACTTTAATAATCCATTGTAACTCACAATACTGATGGAGCATAAATGAGGAAGAAATATAGACATCTGCAACAGATGTGTGACGACTTATGTTGACTGGTTTTAGTCTAAATCTAAAATCGAGCCACTGGGACAAATTTTCATATGGGAATTGGATGAGAAATCCCAACCAAAGGAGCAACTGCAATAAGGATATCTCACTCCCATTCAATTTAATATTTCATATTGAAGGATATAACACTATTTACACCAACAAAGAACCACTGCCCTATGTTGAAACAAATGGTTTTATAATAATTTCTGTACTTTGTTTGTATTTTATTAACCTATTCAGAAAAATGTATTCATGGCCTATCCCCCAAGCAGCTTGGAACTGGAAAGTAGTGAAGAAGTGCTGCTAGAAGAAAAGGTGGGTAAAACATGGTGTAGAATCTTAAAAAACAATAACATCCAATACAGTTTTAAAATACCTATTTTTAAAAGCAGATCATACTGTTTTATTCAATAAAAGGCATGCCAGGAATGGGCAGATATTTCTCTCTGCTTTGCTCTTATAGTCCATAAGTGAGTACGGTCTAGTACAGGCAAATTTATGAAGAATTTTATTGTGAAGATAAATGTAAGGAATCTTGAGGAAAACTCCATCTCTGCAGTGTAAATTGTGTGGGCATGGAATTAAAACATACAAGTCAACATGGCATGACAATGTGGATTTGAACAGCTAAAGAATATCTGGTCAGGCACTCCTCACTACAGAGTAGGAACCAAACAATGAATAATAACAAAAGGGAAAAGGTCCTATGAAAAGGAAAAAAAAAAAAAAATTACCCAGTCAAAGTTTCATTGGATTCTGATATTCTAGAATGGCTATTGGCAGAAGAGAACCATGATCCAATGTAAATAGTGAGAGACAAATATATCATGGGCAGTTCACATGCCCGATTGAAATACCTCCAAAGGACAATGAAGATGAAACACTGTTGAAAAAGTAACTGGATGAGAAGTGACAAGGAAAAAATATGGAAAGAAAATGATAAAGTGAAAAGCAGCCAATCCAATGAAGAGCCAAACCTAACTAATGAAAGAAGAAGGAGAAAGAACATAAACAGCGGACAGATGCCAAGGAAGAAAAAGGAAAGAGTGAACACCACAGAAAAAAGTCATGCATAACAAAGAAGAGCATGCACGGGATTATCTGGATCAGAACTAAGATAAAGGTGCATAAGTGTAGAACAAAATGAAGGGAAAATAGCTAAATCAAGGAATTATCCTTAAAAGCTGCCAAAGTAAGTGAGAGATAAAACAATCCTGAGAAAGGAGAAGAAATGTAAAGGATAAAGAGTATATAAAATGCCATTGAAAAATAAACAAACCACTTAAGTCCATTGGCAAATAGGAGAAGGAAGGAAAATATAAGGGAAGATGAAACAAGGAGCACTAGAAGAGTGGTTTGAATGTAGGCAAAGTAAGGTAGTGCAGGACCACGTTAATATCCACATCCCATTGGGCAACTCACGAGGACCGAAATAAGTAACCAATGAATAAAAGTCAGACTGGATCATAACTAGACAATTTCTGGCAAAATGGAGAAAAAGAAACAAAATACGACCTACAGTGAGAAGTTCAAAGACACTAATAGCATAAGACATCTCGGCTACAGACCAAAAACCCCAAATCTTCCAGCTGATCAATCCACATACCCCATCCTTGAAGGGATGCATCTATGAAATGTTCAAACCAGATGATGAAGAGGTCACAGGATAGCCTGCTAACATGTGGGTCACATCTAACCACCAACACCAACTGACTACAAGAGTAAAAGGATAGATGACATCTGACAAAGGATCCCTGTGAAATTCCAAGTGGTTGTGAAAAGGCCATGAAAGAGTAAACATGTGATCTTACCTAAGGGACTAAAGCTACCATGGAAGAACATCCCCAAAAGTGACAGAACTTCATGAGCTATAATAAAAACTGATAACTCATTGAATAGAGTCAAAGAAAAGAATGGCAGGCCCAAATGAGTTGTGTGTAGAAAAAGAAAAACATCTAAATGTACAATATATTGGATAGGCTGCAGTAAGAACATTTCCAACTTGATCAACAGCCCATTAAAGCTGCTTATGGGAGCAGATAACAAGGGCAACATCTGTTTGGTTCAAGAGAACAGTAGCCAGTCAACCAAAGAATGAGGGAAGCACAATCTGAAACCATATAAGATTGAAGCAAGTTCAAAGGGCAGTGTGAGAAAATACAAGGTAGAGAATAAACTGAAGAGAGGGCTGTGAGTAACAAAATATTGGGATATGCATATCAATGTTGAATAAAACAATGAGATGAGAAACCCTACAAGAAGGTATAAGAATGAATAGATAAAGATCAAGACAGAAAATGGACATTAGCATATGTTTAGTCCAACTGAAAGAAACATGTAACCAAAGAAGAACGGATCAAGTGTTGATGCATAGATTATAAACAAGATTCAAAAGTCACAGATGTGTCATCAAAAACTAAAATATAAAAATTCTCAAACAAACAGAGGCAGAAAAAGAACCCAGGATAAAGTTGCATCCCTACCCAGCAAATCCCAACTACAGTGAAATCATGTGTAAAGTGAGAGTTGAACACAACAAAAAAAGCCAACAAAGAGAAAATAAAGAATCAGAGAAAAACAAAGAATTGGACAGAACATAGCATACATGAGAAGTCAAGCAGAATAATTCTGTATTAGGCCTAGCTAATTTTGCAGGAGGGGTAGGGAAAAACACTGTAAAATCCTAGGGGTGTAAAAAATCTATCAAATTTTGAATGGCCAGAACACATTTTGGTTTGTTCAGGATGATCAGTTGTTTATCCATATAATGATCAATCTCACAATGGAAAGTAACAGAAAAAAGATTAAGAAATTAAAAGTCTTCTTCAATGTAAAGAAACTAAACTATAATTAAAAAATCCCACTTTGGCAAATGAACTATGAAAATCATGACTCACATGAAGAGCACCAAAAGATAAAACATCTGAACCTGAATACTGCAAACCAAGAAGAAATATTGAGGTAGAACTGAACAGAGGGAAGCACATGCATCAAGAGAGTATGTGCACACTCTTATTGGTGGAATGTTGATGCATTGGAATCAGTCAATTCCAATGAAGAAGAGATA
This sequence comes from Carcinoscorpius rotundicauda, assembly GCA_011833715.1. NCBI lineage: Eukaryota > Metazoa > Arthropoda > Merostomata > Xiphosura > Limulidae > Carcinoscorpius > Carcinoscorpius rotundicauda. Next base: position 24,332,117 of record CM022405.1, on the reverse strand, counting down.
GAAAGCTTGTGGCATGAGTAAAATTATAGAGGATAGAAATGAATAGGAATGGTTATTTTTCTGAGTAGAGGTCACCAGAATAAAGATTTTATATAATGTGTGTAAACAGCTGATTGTTCATTTACTTTAATCAGTTTTTAGACAAGTATCTTGAATGTTTAGCTTCCATAACCAAAAATATGCTATGACAAAAAGTAAACTTCATATATCTAAGCTAAAAATTTTAACATTTAATTGGAAGTTATATTTCATCTTTCTAGTGATTATCTTATTTTCAATAACTTTGCTAGATAAAATTGTGATTGCATATGTACTTGTCATGTACAGATTAGTTTTATTAATTATTTGTAGTAAACAAACTGCTTCTAGGTCATACTTAAGAAGAAAATAAGCTGGTTTCCAGGGGTTAGAGCTCCCATCTTTACCCTTTTTTGTTCGATACATGAGAAAGCCACTTCTCTTTGGACCACCTGGAGTTGAGGATGGTGAAGGACTATTCTTGTGATTATCCCAGAATACAAGGACATAATGATGAACCTCAAATTCAGATGTCTTGAGAGAAATTAAATTATAGTTAATAGCAACATAAAAAAATATTGAAATACTCAGTATAATAGAAGAAATTTTATCAACATAAATAATACACACCACTAGCATGAAAATAATCATATATATGAGAAAACTTGCAATATAATCATACACTTTAAAAACTTTTATTTCTAAAGAAAAATAAAACAGTTACCTTAGTCACTCCTGTAACTTTTTAGACATTATCATAAATATAAGATGTATGTAGATATTCTTTAAAAAAGAATATTTAAAGTAATATTTAATATTGAACAATATATTACATTTCTGATATTGTATGAAATAATTTTCTATCTTTTATTTATATTTAACAAACACTCCTGAGAAAATGAGAAATATAAAATTTTCCCACTTTTCACTCTGAGATTATATTAGATATGTCAATCAATACTGCAGAAAACTGGATCTTTTCAGATCTCAATATGGCATTAGCAACCACCCTAATAAAATGTTGTGTTAATATTTACCCAAACTTTCAGTCTTTAACTGCAGAAAGCAAGTTACAAAACCCACATGTAGGTAATACATTTCTTTTTTATTTATGCTCTTTTTCCATTTATTAATATAAAAGTAACATTTTAAATTAGAAACCTATTAGGTTGCTATAAAAAGAAACAAATGAAAAAAAAGTTTCAGCAAGATATGCAAGAAGCTCATGTATTATATAATACAATACTTTAAGTTCAGCTATGTATCTGTGGGTGACATCAAGCTTATTGTATGTTTAGTAGTTAAACATGGCTTATGTATCTGTGGGTGACATCAAGCTTGTTGTATGTTTAGTAGTTAAATATTGCTTAAAGGCTAATAAATTAATAAAATTAAATAAAACCTGATATAAAATGTTATGGGCTTAAAGCTGGAAAGAATAAACAATTGTAATTTTTTGCTACAATCTGCAGTCATCATGACTTTACATTTTGTTTCTGTTTTGTAGTGATTTACAGGACTGGTCAAATGGATCAAGCCTATATATTGTTAAGGTACAGTAAATAGAAAATAAAATACAAAGTTCTAAAAAAATAAACTATTGATATTCATTTGGGAAGATTTAAGAGTTATGTAATTAAAACTTGAAAACTGTAACTTAGCATAGAGTATTTTTAATCTTAACATGAGTATCATCTTGCACTCGACTTGTCAAAGTCCATGACTACAAATTCACAGTCAAGTCTTTATTAAAATATTAAACAAAAACTGATTTTTTTGTGTACAAAAAGACTTGTAATGTTTACTAAGAGCTTGTGAAATTTCATGAAGATACATTTAATACATTAAAAATTATAGTATGTACAGTTTTATTGTTACATGGTAGTTGAAAGATCTGTCAAAATGATTAAGCCCATGCAGAGAGGGTTAAATTAAATTACTTATGAAAAAAAGTGAAAACTTAATGGCTAAACATTTTTAGATAGTCATGAAAACCACAATTAAATTCTTCAAGACCACATAGAACATTATCTGCAACACTTTATTGTTTTCATTTGGTTGTTAATAAGATTTCTGTTTTAAAGATGTTTTGTTTAATTATTTTTTCTAAAAACTATATGTTAAAGAATGATTAAGTTTACCGAAGCAATCGACCTCACATACTATTAAAACATCAACATTTTCATTATTCCTATTTTGTATATGAAATATATGAAGTAATAAATAACATTTTGTAGATTTTCGATTTTTTAAAGAACTCGAAAATTGAAAAATATCTTTACTTCAGTTTTATTTTCTGCAGCTAAGGCTTTCTTTAAAATAGTTATCTGTCCAGTATAGCTCGTAGGAACACATGGGAGGACTGGAGGTTTTGTTCGTCTAATTGCCAACTCTAAACTAGACATGATGCTCCTAAGATTAGAAAACAAATCAAGTAATATTCCACAAATGTATATAAAAAATCCATTTGCAAAAATGATAACAAAATAATGAAATTTAAACTTCAGACCAAAACTGTGTTAATAATATATGGTTCCATTCTCCTGCTTATTTTTCATATGTATGTCTCAATAATGACACAAATGACAAACAAAAAAAACTACAACTCAAATATGATGTAACCAAATAAGTATTTTATATTACAAACTGATTTTATTTTTAACAATAAAATATAGGTTAATTAATCAATCCCACCAATTACCTTGTCATATATTCACAGCCTGTCCAGACAGGAAACTTCTTTTTTCTGTCTTCACTTATAAGCAAAAACCCTTGGTAGTTTAAAAACAACTGAAAAGGTGAAGGGTAATAATTTCCTTACTTTTCAAAAACCTTTTACATTACATATGATTTCTTTTACAAATCCTAAGATTGTGCTATTAATCTTTTGAAAAGTTATGTTGTTGAATATCTAAGGTTCAGTTGGACCTAAGCACAAAATTACCATTACAGTAACCTTTGAATTGAAATTCCTAAAACCAACACCATTACCAGTTTTACTTGGGTCAGCATGAAATGTAAACAACATAAAAATATATGTATTATAGATGAACAATGTCAACAAATCAATAACTTACAAAATTTCATTGTTCTTCAGCATACAAATAAACAATACTAAACAACTTTTCTATAAAAACAGTTTTATTATACTCCTAAATTCAAGTAACTATTCACCAATATATGATGAGACTATCATAATACTGCAATATTTAGCTCAAAGAAAACTGAAAATGTATGTCGTAGGGTCACCATGGGCCCCACCAGATTCCAACACAAATATATCCTAAGAGTAGGTTATTGTTTGAAAATACAACAAACATGTTATTTAAAACAATTATAAGACAAGATTTCTATAAAAAAAAGGCATTATAAGAAGTCATCACAGAGAACACTTGTTGAGGAATTAAATGTGCAAACATGCTTAGTGTTATAAGCAAATAAACAAGATGATACTGTACAACTCTGATGGATTATTCTCTAAAACACGTAAAGTGAAATAAACATTTAGAAATTTGTTTTGTATGGTTATTAGGCAAACTGCATGTATAGTGATAATCTGAATAATTAAGACATCCTCATATTGTGCTGCATGCCACTCAGAATTAATCAGATAGTGTCTTCAGTGGAGAATCATCTTTGGTACATGAAATTCTTTGAAGAAAAGAAGAGTACAAAGAACACTTCTTAAGCCTAATCAAATTTTGTAGTACAAAGGACATCACCAAGCTCCAATGTGAAACCCTAACAAGTACACTTGTTAAACTTTGTAGCACAAAAGATATCACTAAGCTCTAATTCCCAGATAATCTGAATAACAGACATCCTCATACTGTGCTGCATGCCCCTCAGAATCAATCAGAGAGTGTCTTCAGTTCAGTATCATCCTTGGTACATGCAACTCTTTGATTGATTGATTTAATGTTTTATGGCACAAAGCAACGAGGCTATCTGCGCCAAACAACCGGTAAAAATGTAGTAAAAGACATAAATGGAAATGAAGGTAAAACAAAAAAGTATAAAACCAATGTTGACACCTAGTCTACAAGGTTAAGATATAAGGCAGAGTGTAAAAAGTTGTAAGGTATTTACTCTAGCAAAAAGGTATAATCATAACCCGCCAGGAAGACTAACAGGCAGGTTCAAGACCCACCGTCAGTCACCTGAAGTTGGTCTTTCCAGTCCTGGTTCTGGGTTATGTGTCATAGCAACCAGTATCAAAATGTAAAAGAAAAGAAGTATTAAAAGACACACAGTAAAATCACAACAATGAGTAGCCAAGTGTCCAGTAAAAAGAGAAAAGTCACGTAAATGGAGTAAAATTTGTAAAAGTAAATGAAGGTAATAACAAAACAGCAATTAAAACAGAAAATCTTGTAAAAACCAATGGTGACATTCAGTCTTCAAAGTTATAAACTATTTACTCTAGCATAATAATAATGATCATAACCCGCCAGGAAGACTAACGAGTAAGTTCAAGAACCACCATCAGTCACGAGAAGTTGGCCTTTCCAGTCCTGGTTCCGGGTTATGTGTCATAGTAGCTATTATCAAAATGTAATGGAATAAAAGTTTTAAAAGACACTCAGCAAAATTGTAATAAAGAATAGCCAAATGTCCAGTAAAAAGATAAAAGTCAAGTAAATGGAGTAAAATGTGTAAAGGTAATTGAAGATAAAAGCAAAATGGCAATTAAAACAGGAAATGGTTCAAAAACCAATGTCGACATCCAGTCAACAAAGTTGTAAAGGATAACCTGTAGCAGAATGGAAATGATCATAACCTGCCAGGAAGACTAACAGGTAGTATATAAACCACCGTCAGCCACCTGAAGTTGGTCTTTCCGTCCTGGTTCCAGGTTATGAGTCAATATGGCCAGTACAAAAAGGTTGTAAAAGTGTGAAATGATATGCAGCGAAAGTATAATAGTAACTCACCAGGAAGACTAACGAGTAGTTCAAACAGAAGCGTTAGTCACCTGAAGTTGGCCTTTCCAGTCCTGGTGTCAAGTTATTTAATGTTCTGGCCATTGTTTAATGTCAAATTGAATGAGAGAGATTAAAACTGTAAAAAAGGAGCCACAATTAAAAAGGTGTAATGAATAAATATGCAACCCTTAAATGAGATTAAAAAGATTAATGGCCATTAAAAAATTAAAAACGTTATTAAGGTGGACAGAGTCACCATCACCAATAACTCTGCCCAATGTTACAGACTGACCCTGGGAAAAAATATGTTTAAAGTATTGCCGTCGTTGAGAATTGTAACGATGGCAAGAAAGTAAAACGTGGCTGATAGTGATTTGAGTGTTACACAAACTACACATTGGTGCATCAGTTCCAGATAAAAGAAAATAATGAGTTAAAAAACTGAGACCAATGCGTAGCCTAGTGAGAACAACTTCTTCCCTCCGTACTTTACAGAAGCTACATGGCCAAACTCCAATTTTGGGTTTGATTTGAAAAAGTTTATTGTCGCATTGTTCACTCCAAGTGGACTGCCAACTGGCGCGGAGCCGAGCCTTGAAGACAACACCATAGTCCATGTACGGAATAGGCATAGGGGTGATGGTGCTGAAGCACACACATTTAGCTGCCATGTCTGCAAGCTCGTTCCCACGAATACCAACATGGCCTGGTATCCAGAAAAACTGTATTGAAGTAGCTGCTAATGAGAAATGGGCCAGTCGGTTACGAATATCTGCGAGAATAGGATGTGAGCTAATGTGAAGCGATTCCAAGGCAAGTATAGAACTAAGCGAGTCAGTATAAATAGTGCAGTTGGAGTACTGCTCAGGGCAAGAGATATGGCATACAGTTCAGTAGTGAACACAGAAGCTGTAGAGGGGATTCTGCGCGCAACTACTGACCCATGGCAAACCATAGCAGAGCTCACTGAATTACCTGATTTGGAATCATCTGTGTAAATGGGAACTGAATAATTGTTTGAAAGATATTCATTGAATAAAAGACGGTACTTCCAGTCTGGAGTATCTGCCTTTTTTAGGTGACTGAAAGAAAGGTCACATTTGGGGGCTGTAATAAGCCATGGTGGGATGCGTCGACCTGTGGAATCTGCGATGTTATCCAAGGACAGACCCAATTCATCCAATTGCGCCAGGATGTGAAAGCCAAACGGAGCAATGACAGATCGTCTGTTCTGAAAAAGTACTGCCCACCGAGGAAGGAAAACACATTCCCAGGTGGGATGCTTTGGTAAGGAACGAAGTTTCGAAGTATATTGTAAAGACAGTTGCAAACAGCGAAGGTGTAGAGGAGGTTCATGAGATTCAATGTATATGCTTTGAACTGGGGAGGTACGGAAAGCCCCAGTGCAGAGTCGAAGTCCTTGGTGATGAATAGGGTCCAGCATCTTTAAGGCCGAGGGTCTGGCAGAGCCATAGACCATTGATCTGCCCCCCAACTGGTAGAAGAGAGGACACGGAGGATGTTCAGTGCTCTTGTGCATTTGACCCGAAGCTGCTTTAAGTGTGGTATAAAGGTCAGTTTACGATCAAAGATAAGCCCCAAAAACTTTTTCTCCGGTACCACTGGCAGCAAAACTTCACCGATATGAAGTTCAGGATCAGGGTGAATACCTCGTCGATGGCAAAAGTGCATGCATACAGTTTTGGAAAGAGAGAAATCAAAGCCATTCGCCAGAGTCCACTTCCGTACATGATTGAGGGCAGTTTGTAGTTGCCGCTCAATATACCTCCTATTTGAAGACTGACATGAGATGTGAAAGTCGTCAACAAATAGCCCATTCGTAACGGTGAGAGGAAGTTGTTCAGTGATGGCATTTATCTTTATACTGAAGAGTGTGACACTCAATATACAGCCTTGAGGGACTCCAAGTTCCTGTACAAAAGAACGTGAAAGTGCTGAACCTACACGAACTTGGAATCTCCTGTCCATTAAAAAATTTATAATTAACATGGGTACATGGCCACGTAACCCATATGTATAGAGGTCTCGCAAAACGCCATACCTCCATGTTGTGTCGTAAGCCTTCACTATGTCAAAGAATATCGATACAAGATGTTGGCGGTTGAGAAAGGCCTCTCTGATAGATGTTTCAAGATGAATTAGGTGGTCTGTGGTGGAGTGCTGTCGACGGAACCCACACTGGGTGGGCGAGAGGAGGTTGTTTCATTCAAGGAACCAAACACGACGAGCATTAACCAAGGTCTTACAGAGACATCAGGAAAAACATTATCCTGCCAAATCCGGTTGAAGATAATCAAAAGGACATCAAGAGAAGCAGGAGACAGATGGTGCAGCATGTCATAATGAATATCATCAGGTCCAACAGACGTACAGGCAGACCGATGAAGGGCCATTTTTAGTTCCACCAGGGTAAAGGAACTATTATTGTCAAAGAAACAGTCAGTTTGAAAGGAAAGAGGTGATCGCTCTGCCCGAGTCTTGATGGCCAGGAACAAGCAGAAGTGCTAGATATCCGGCAAAAGCTTTCACCTAGAGTGTTAGCAATGTTCCGGACATCAGTCACCTCCTGACCATCAGAGAGTAAGATCGAGAGGGGAACAGAATTGTGGTGCCCATTAACCTTTCGAATCTTGTCCCATATGATCTTGGAACTGATGGTAGAAGATATGCTGGTTGTGAACTTAATCCAAGATTCCTTCTGGCTTTGACGTCTTACCCACCTAGAATGTGCACAGGCCCGTTGGAAAGCAACCCGGTTTGAAAGTGTGGGATATCTACGAAAAGTATCCCAGGCCCGTTTTAGAGCCTTCCGTGCTAAGTGGCAAGCAGAATTCCACCATGCACGAGGATATCGTGGGAAACGTTTCGAGGTTTTAGGGATACACTGAGCAGCTGCATGTATAATACAATCAGTTACCGCTGCAACACAGTCGTCTGTTGATGGCTGATCTTCGATGGCAGGATCAAGTTCTGCGAGAGCAGTGAAAGTGGACCAGTCTGCCTAATCCAGCTTCCACCGGGGCACACGGGTAGGGTGGCATCGACCACGGCCAGTCTCTCTCAAAAGGATCGGAAAATGATCACTGCCTAGTGGATCACTGTCAACCCTCCATGAAAAATGGGAGAATAATGAAGGGGAGCAAACTGAGAGATCAATAGTGGTAAAGGACTGACTTGGTGCATGAAAGTAAGTGGAAGAACCAGTATTTAAAAGAGAAAGATTGTGAACAGAGAGCATCTGCTCTACAGATCGACCCCTCCCATCAATAACAGCACTTCCCCAGAGGGGATGGTGTCCATTAAAATCCCCCAGGATTAGAAATGGAGATGGCAACTGTTCAACGAGAGCATCAAGTTTTGATTGATCGTATGTCTCTCCAGGGGACAGGTACAGAGAACAAACAGTGATGGTATGACTCAAGGAGACACGGATGGCTACGTCCTCCAAGGGTGTGTTGAGTGACAAAGACAGGGTGGGCACAATTTGATCAACCAACAGTGCCACCCCTCCATGTACTCGACCATCACACAACCTGTCATTTCTGTACAGAAAAAACTGCAGAATGGAGACTGTATCAGCAAATTTGAGAAATGTTTCTTGTAAAGAAAGACAAATAGGATGATAGGAAGCAAACAGCGTTTTGATATCATCCAGATTAGAACGTAAACCTCAACAGTTCCATTGTATCAAGGTGGCCATTTTTAAGGACGGGTAGATGAAGTGGCTGGAGAACCCTTCGGTTTATGACCACATCATTTTTCTTTACTGTCTTTCTTCAGAGGAGGTCTATCAACCTCCATGGATCCTGCTCTGGGTTGAGTGGGCAGGTTTTTGTTATTGGAAGAGGAATCCAGTTACTGAGGATGCGGACGAATAATTGTTTTGTTTATCGTGGTGGAAGAAAATGATGTATCAGAATAAATGCCTGTATTTGAAACTGAAGGACATGGATCTTGAGGTTTGTTGGAAGATATGGGAGGAACAGAGATGGGTGTGAAAGTCAATTCATCTACTTTTTTAACCACAGAGGTCAAAAAGCTTTTCATTTGTTTTGAAAACGATTCTCTTGGAGGCACAGAGAGGTCTGTCTGCACTTCCACTGTAGTTGTGGAATGGAGTGCAGCAGCATATGTCCGAGGTGGGATTGTGGAAAGCAATTTCCGAGCCTCAGGATAACTAATGTTATGTGTTGTTTTCAAATGCTGCACCTCTTTTTCCTCCAACCATTTTGGGCAAGAATGAGAGTAAGAGGGGTGAGAACCATTGCTGTTGACGCAATGTGGGTTTATGTCACAATCATAGGCATCGTGGTCCTTGCCTCCACAACGAGCACATGTCAGGGAACCACAACAAGATGTCTTTGAGTGGCCGAATCTCTGACATTGGAAACATCGAAGAGGGTTTGGAATGTATGGCCGAACCCTGCAAATGAGATAACCTGCTTTGATGGTGGCGGGTGCACGTGGTGAAGTAAATGTTAAAACGAGGGTATTTGTTGGCAGTGTAACTCCATCTTTGCGAGTGGAGATGCGCCTCACTGCAAAAACTCCTTGAGTGGAGAGACCAGCGAGAACATCTGATTCGGGAACATTCTTCAAATCCCTTTCAACAATAACTCCTCGTGAAGAATTCAAAGTAGCATGGGGTGTAACCTCAATAGGTATATCTCCAATTGCTTTTGATTTCAAGAGGAGTTCACTGTGTTGGGATGTGGATGTTTCAACCAATATGTCACCAGATCGAAGCTTCTTTACTGACTTTGGAGAGCCATCAAGTCCCTCTAGTCCCTTTTGAATAAAAAAAGGGGGCATTTGCCCTAAAGGTTTTTCCGAAAGAGAATGCAATATCAGAAAATGAGGTACGTGTGTTACTGATGTTGGAGATTGCTGTTCTGAGTATTCAAGACGTGGTCGCTTACCCATTGACTGTTCTTTTACAATTTTATTTAAATTTTTTGTGGGATCCATAGGAAAGAGAAAAAGTTTCGGTACTCACTGACCCCACCCACAATGGAGCCCTACAACGAGTCGCACTACAAAGTCATGCAAGGACAATGCAGCAACGCCAGGGTTTCGTGAGCACTATACCCAAACACCAGCATCAGGCACAATGTCCACAACACCCGTTGAGAACTTCCAACACTGGTATTTGGTTGGCTCTAACCCAGGTGGACCAGCCGGTTGACCCAAGAGGGCCACCCAAGGGCCGCCCGTCTACAGGAATTTGAGGCCAAAGTGGTGTGTTAGGGTTGGACCCCTCAACCACCAGGATCCTCTCCTCCCCTTCACGGGTCGCCACGCACGGCAAACACGTGGGTGGATGTTTAGATCCTAGAGAAGGTAACCAGACAGAACAGAACCTTCCCTGGGAGGTTTCCTCACCACATACAGGAATCCACTCCGAGGGGGCAACTCTTTGAGGAGTAAAAGAGTACAAAGAAATCTTCTTGAGCTTAATTAAATCTTATGGTACAAAAAATATCACAAAGCTCCAATGTAAAACCTTAACCTTAATCTAAACTTATGTACTTGAACTCAAATAAATAAAAATTATAACATTAATACAAAAAAAATAAAAAATCCTGTAATAGCATATGAATTTATACAGCAGACTGTATTCAAAATGTGTGGGTCCTAAAAACTAAATACCAAGAAAGGTCAATTTGTATAACAATTAAACTCCATAAGAACTAAAACTGACAGTTCCTTAATCAAGCAGCACACCTGAAGCCTGCATAATTGTGCTGGAAGTTGGTTGGTTGATTTGGTGTTTTATGGCACAAAGCAGCTAAACTATCTGTGCCAAACATGTGGTAAAAAGTTAAAATTAAAGTAAATTTAGTGAAATTCATAAATGAAATAAAAGTAAAACAAAACAAAGATAAAAAAGCATAAATAGCATAAAACCAATGTTTACACCTGGTCTACAACGTTAAAAGAAAAACTAGAGTGATAAAAGATGTAAAGAACTTTCTGTAGCATAATTGTAATTATCATAACTTGCCAGGAAGACTAAAAGGTAAGTACAAAAATCACCATCAATCACATGAAGTTGGCCTTTCCAGTCCTGGTTCTGAGTTATTTAATGTTATGGCCATTTTCAAAAAGTAAAGTAACAAAAGTTTTAAAATACTTGTAGCAAAATTTTAATAATAACTCACCAGGATGACTAGCAGGAAGTTCAAACAACAGTGTTAATCACTTGGTTTCCAGTTATTTGATGTTAGTCATTTTCTAATTGTAAATTAAACGAGATGGACATTGATTCTTAAAAGGAAATCACATTTATAAAGGTCTAATGTATAAATTAAGAAACATTAAGAAGCTTAATGGCCTTTAAAAAACTAAAAACATCTCTAAGGTGGACAGTGTTTCCACTACCAATAACACTAACGTTACAGCTTGGGAGAAAACATATTTAAAATAGTTATGACTCTCAATGCTGGCCAAAAAAGTAAAAGGTGGCTTATTGTGACCTGAGAGTTACACAGACAAAACATTTGTGCATCAGTACCAGATAAAAGAAAACAATGAGTTGAAAAACTCTGACCAATGCATGGTCTAGTCAGAACAACTTCCTTTTTCTGATCCTTATGGTAGCAAGATAGACAAAGTCCAATATAGTGTTTTGTTTTAAAAAGCTTGTTTTCACTTTACTCATTCCAAGTCAACTGCCAAATGGCATTGAGCTGAGCTTTGAATACAAGACCATAGTCCATGTACAGAACAGGCACAGCGGTGATAGTGCCAGAGCAGATATATTTACGAAAACACAACCCCAAGTTGAAAGCTTTGGTAAGGAACGAAGTTTCAAAGCATATAGTAAAGACAGTTGCAAACGGCGGAGATGCAAAGAAGGTTCATGAGACTCTACATATAAGCTCTGAACTGGAGAGGTGCAGAGTCTGGTGGCATCAACCATGGCTAGTCTCTCTCAAGATTACAACAAAATAATTGCTGCCTTGTGGGTTATTGCCAACCCTCCATGAAAAGTGGGAGAATAGTAAAGAGGAGAAAACTGAGAGATCAATAGCAGTAAAGAACTGACAAGGTGCATGAAAATGAGTATAAGAACCAGTATTGAAAACAGAAAGTTTGTGATCAGAGAGCATATGCTCTACATAGCTACCCCTTCCAACAATATCAGCACTTCTCCAGAGGGTATGATGTCCATTAAAGTCCCAAGGGTTAAAAAGGGAGACAGCAACCGTTCAATGACAGCATCAAGGGCTGATTGATCATAGGTCTCTCCAGGTGACAAGTAGAGAGAACAAACAGTGATGGTACAACCCAAGGAAACATGAATGGTTATGGCCTCCAAGGATTGTTGCATGCCAAAGACAGGGTGGGCACATGTTGATCAACAAACAATGCCATCCCTCCATGCACTCATCCATCACACAGCCTGTCATCTATGTACAAAGAAAACTGCCAAAAGGTGACTGTATTGGCAGGTTTCAGAAATGTTTCCTGTACAAAAAGACATACAGGATGGTAAGAAGCACTCAATGCTTTGGTGCCATCCAGATTAGAATGTAAACCTCGACAGTTCCATTGTATCAAAGTGGCCATTTTTATTTATGTGTAGATGAACTGGGTTGATAGCTGTTCTGTTTACGACCATATATTTTTTCTTTATTGTCTTTATTTGAAGGAGGTCTGTAGACCTCCAGGGTTCCTGCCCTGGATTGATTGGACAGGTCTTCGCTGTAGAAAGAGGATTCCAGTGACTGAGAACACGAACAAATGATCATTTTGCATCTTGGTGTGAAAAAAGAAGATGCAGCTGAGGAAATGCAATACCTGGAACCAAAGGAAGTGGATCTTGGGGTGAGCTAGAACGTACGTTAGGGACAGAGATGGGTTTTGACGTTAATTCATCAACTTTTTTAATCATAGAGGTCAAAAGACTTTTCATTTGGTTTGAGAATGATTCTTTTGGAAGCACAGAGAGATTCATCTGCAATCCCTACTGTAGTAGTGGAACGAAGTGCAGCAGCATACATCTCAGATGAAGTGGTGGACAGAAACTTTCAAGCCTCAGGGTAAGTAATGTTATGAATCATTTTCAAATGCCCCACCTCTTTTTCTTCCAATCATTTAGGGTAAGAACAAAAGTAGAACAGGTGAGAGCCATTGCAATTGATGCAATGAAGATTTATTTTACACTCACAGGCATCGTGGTCCTTGCCACCACAACAAGCACACATCAAGGAACCACAACGTGACGTCTTTGAATGACTGAACTTCTGACACTGGAAAAACATCTCAGAGAGTTTAGAATGTATGACCATACCCTGCAATTAAGATAACCTGCCTTGAGGTAAAAGTCAGAGTGAGGTCATTGGTTGGCATCATAATTCCATCTTTGTGAGTGCAGATGCACCTCACTGCAGAAAATTCTTGGGTGAAAAAAACCAATGAGAATCTCTGACTCATGGATGTTTTTCAAATCCCTCTCAACAACTCTTCATGATAAATTCAAAGTAGCATGAGGTGTAACATCAATAGGTATATCCCCAATTGCCTTGAATGCAACAGGAGTTCACTGTGTTGAGGTGTGAATGTTTCCACCAATATGTCACCAGATCAAAGCTTCTTTACTGAATTTGGAGAGCCAGCAAGTCCCTCAAGTTTCTTCTGAATGAAAAAGGGAGACTTTTGCCTGAAAGAAAATGTAGCATAAGAAAATGAGGTACAACAGGTGTTGCAGATGTTGAAGATTGCTGCTGAGAATCTTCAAGACGTGATCATTTATATGTGGACTGTTTTTATTTGGAAAATCCACAATCACAAAAATAATATTACTAGGCCCAATGACTCCACCCATCATGGAGCCTTACGAGGGGACAATGCCAAACAAGGACAATGCAGCAATGCCAGGTTTTGTGAGTACTATACACAAACACCAACATTAGATAAAATTTTCACAACTCCTGTCGAGAACATCCAACACTGGTACTTGGTTGACCCTAGCCCAAGTGGACCAGTCAACTGACCCAAGGGTGGCCACCCCACGTCTGCAGGAATTCAAGACCAAAGTGGTGTTTTAGGGTTGGACCCCTCAACCACCAGAATCCTCTCCTCCCCTCCATGGGTCACCATGCACGGCAAACACATGGGTGGATGTTTAGATCCCAGACAAGGCAAGCTGAAAGAACAGAACCTTCCCTGGGAGGTTCCATCACCATATATAGGAATCCACACTATATGCTGGAAGTAAATGGTATCACTTTCAAAATGGAAATATGAACTTTGTGAAAATCACACAAAATATAAGAACAATAAAGCTGTCACTTAAAACCATTAAAGTGAAATGGAAGGGGGTTAAAAAAGAAAAAAAAAATTCCACTTTGCTTAAAAAGAAAAAAGTCTAGATGATTGCACTGCCAAAGAACAAGTGATAGTTTGGTATAATCTAATAGATGAAGTTATATGGATCATATGGGTTTGTTGGAGTCCTATAGATGGGCAGTTGTCACATAATAATTTATGTGCAAGATGCAGTTTAACTATGACGAGTGTGGAGAACATAACACTACAAGACTTGTGGAATGTAAAAACAATGTTTTGCATATAGAGGGCAGCACCAAACAAGAATAGTTATCTGTGAAAAGATGTAATTTACCTTATCTATTCTTATAATATTAGCATATAAGAACCCAAATATTCCATATTCCAGTTTTAGGCTGTAACATCAGATAACTATGAAAGATATGCTCTCTGTACCTCAGTTACAGATTTCAAAACCGACCAAGCACGAAAATACATCGTGCAGAAAATTGCTTGGCAACTTATCTAGGATGGACAAAAACTGGCTGAGAATGAGTGAATGTAAAAATTTGGTTGTAAAGAGGTTGAGCTAAGTTATTAAACAATGTAAACACTTGCCACTCTTTCACAATGGAAGTTTTGATATGTACTAGCTATCAAGAAGTTATAAGACAAAGTCATATTTAAAAGTTAAATTCAATGCTTTTAAACAATACTTCCAAGGAAATTAGAGATCTGGGAATTTTTGTTTTTCATGGCATTTCTTTTGTTGTTGATATTACATTCTTTTAAAGAGACAAAAATACTTCCATACACTAAGAAATTACTTAATGATATTCAGCATCACAGTTAGCCAATAGTACTTCTGCAAGCTATGATATTCAATGTAATTAATGATCGTACTAGAATTACAGACTTTGGGATCAGGTTGCATAATGTCTTCAGTGGGCAAAAAAATATACCAAAAAATAGTTTGTTCTGAAAAATAAAATGCAACTCTTTAATCAGTAATAATTGTTTTTTTTTCACTTACAAAAAACAGTACAATATATAATCTATTAAACTTTTACAAATTCTGTACTAAATCAATTTGTAAAAATAATTTTTTAATTTTGGCCTCAGTGAGATAAGCGAAATTATATAGAGGACAAAAATCTTTGAATTTCACTTGTCCCAAGAAAAATATTTTTGCTCAGCCTGTGATAGGTGTACCTCTATTTCAGATCTAAGATGTAACAAGTAAAGAGATGAAGGGTATTACTGAACATTAGTTTCACTCTTTAACTGGACTGAAATTCATAAACATAATCTTAATGTTAACATAATCAGAACAATTAGTTTTATTAAAGATAATGTAGAAATTAAATCCTGAAATCTCATAATATTATTCAGTAATGTTGATATCAAGAATAATGAATCCATACCAACACGCAGTCAATTTCAGAATAACTAAAAGACAGGAGCTTGTGAAATTTGGATACACCAATGCCAGGTTGCAATACATAAAGACATTTGTTGGTAAGCAAGAGAAATATATGCCGACCAAATCCTTCCACAAATTCTGTAGTGGTTAGAAACATCTATGAAAAAGAAAGAAAAAATATTTTTAAAATTCAATTTCTGATCAATTAATCAACAATTTATATCCACATATAAAATGGCATAATGACTTGTGCATTTTATATAAAAACTAATTATATGCTGTATATTGTTGTGGGTATGAGTGTAAAGAATACATTTGATTTTTCAGAAATGCTGTTATGAAAATGTATTAGAATTAAATAAAACATTTAGAAGTAAACAGTATATTAAAAAACATACAACAGAATTAAGAGAAAATTATTGATATATAAGTGCAACCCATTCTAAAATAATGTTTATTTGTTTTGTATGAATGAATTGGTACTTTTACTAACATTGTATTTTTCCTATACTAAAAATATATTCCAACAGCTACCATTCTTCTCTCATAAGATTAACTGTTGTTGTTCAGTACTGCCCTCTATGTACAACTGTTTCTTCATGTATGCCACAGGCCTTCTGCTCTTCCGTATTGGAATAAAATGATTTCAACATGTTTTTCATGTAAATCGTCATGCATCACTTCTCCATCAATAGGAGCATAACAAACTTAATGCATGTGACTCCTTCTGTATGCTTCTACTGAACAATCACTTCAACGTTTGGCAAAATACATAAGCACTGGAGGAAAGTTGGATGTGTGAGATAAGGGGTAGTACATATCAGAAATACATTTTTATTAAGGAAAAATTATAACTTTTGGTACAGCACTTCCCTAAGCTCAAAAAATTAGCTATAATCCCACACTGCTTAGGTGGCTGGACCAGTGGAAAGGAATGAGAGAAGTACACCCTTAAAGCATCCAAAGGATACCCCTGGAAATGACAGAATATGATCTAAAATCTGATTAAAGGAAACACCTAACTTCTGAACACAAGGTATACTCTTTTTTCCCATTTACAAAATATGAGCAGAAAAAGAGTGAACCACATCCAAGTGGGAGAGAACTGTCGTAGAATAGTGATATTAACAATGTAAATACACATATAACTCAATTCCACAAAATATAAAAGTGGGTAAAATAATATACATGCTCCTGAGTGTAGAGTGACTAGGGTGTGACAGACTGTATTTGGTAAGTCAACTACATTCAAAACTCATGCTGCTGAGAACTGACATCCTAATGGGGATAGGATGAGGATCACACCATCTTTATCTCAAGTTCAAGAAACATGGGGGAATCTGTAATCACTTCAATTCCTAAGCAAGTCCAGTATTAGCTTCAATATATAAATCTAGGGACCCAACTCAGGTAATGAAAAGGATGTCTATATGATATAAATCGACTCCTCCAACACTAAAACTAATCAGAACCATCCAAAAAAAACACATTTAAACCCTTCAAATAAAATATAACAAGAAATAGCAAAAAGGACAGAACCATAACAGTCTCCCTTACTTCTGTTGTGACCATAACAGAGAAGGAATATGATTGAGGGAGGAATAAAGACAGCTATAAAGATATGTGAGGACTTTTGTTGATTGGTTATAATATGAATTCAAAATCCAGCTACAGGGTATCAAGATCCATGTAGGATCAGGGTGAAGGTTCTCAACTGAAAGGGTGAACTGCAATTTGATGTCTCACTCTTTTACGAGTACCTATTGCATACTAGAGGATAGCACATCATATACACATGCAGAATACCACCACTATACTCTGCAGTAAATGGTTATAGCCATCTTTGTGTGAAACCCATTAAGGAAGGTGCCTCCATGGTTGACCATTCCAGTGAATGAAACTGGAAAGTGATAAAGAGTCCCATACTCCACAAAAAGAAATGGAAGTGAGAATATAGAGAGTCCTGACAAATGTCATCACATGAGACAGTGCAGTACATGACCAAGAAATCCTATTTTGAAAAGTATACCATAACAATTTATTCAATACAAGGCACTGCACAGATGGGCAACTATCCCCTTTTGTTTTATCCAAGTAGTACATGAGTGGTACAGTCCAGAAACAACTGGATAATTACAAATATTGTTAGTGACATGGTGTGTGGTTTCATCAAAGAAAACAACAAGGTGAGGTGAAATGAGAAGAAGGGACAGGTAAGAATTAAAAAATAGAGAAACAGGAAAGGATAACGAGTGCTATATTGGGCTCTGACTAAGATAAACAGTTGGATAGCGTACTGTTGTTGTACTAATTCAACTTATGCTTCCAAAGACTCATGGACTGTGTCAAAGATATATAACCACAAAAATGAGGTTATTTTCAAATCCAAAAGATAAAGTGATTGTGAATGGATACAAGTTAAGATTGCTTCATGAACTAAAAAGTTGAAACAGCAGAGAAACCACAAATGTAAAAGCAGAGCCAAAGACAACAAATGAGCTAACGTGGAAGAGAGAAGGGAGAGGATGCCATCAGAAAACCCCTCAGAAATTTGGTGGGAGCCTCAGAGAGGAGAGGGGTAGTAGAAATATGCCACAAAAAGATTGTAAGGGTAAGACAAAGGAAGCAAAACTCAAATTTGAAACCAACGATTACTGGTCCACTAAAGGGCAGTCTGCATGATGATATATGAGAGCAAATTGATATGAAGCCAACATATGGGGACATATGCTAATCCAATCACTTAACTGGGAAATTGGTCAACATGCACCCAAACATTTGGGGAGAGGGGAAAACCAAACAGGGATAGGAAGATTGGGCATGAAGTAAGGAAAGAAGAAGTTCCCAGGAAATAGAAGAAAAAAATAGAATATCATATACCTGAGAAGCAAAATTAAAAAAGAACATATTAGGCCTAACCAACTCCTTAGGCTGGGCATGAGAAAGTATAGAAAAATAAAAAGGCAAAAAAAATTATCAAAGTTCTTGTCTGCCTGAACAGACTCATCTTGTTTTGGGAGGAAACAGGGCAAGGTCCTGAGATAGAGATGACCCATGTAATATTCAATCTGAGGTAAAATAAACACATAAATCCCAGCTGGGTCACCAACACCTGAAACATAGCAGTTGTCACAAATGTGACTCTCAAAGTTGTAATATGCACTTTAAAATTCATAATGAGGCATAGTCAATTAATAATTGAAAGTACAAGTCACAGTACAATGGTAATAAACTTAAATTACTGTAAAATTAAGAAACAATCTCAATAGAAACTAGAAGTAAGTTTCCTTAAGATGAACAAAAAACTTAAACAAACAGAAAAATAACATGTCTGAGCACAAGCACTGTCAAATGAGAAATTGTGGTTTAGTAGAAGCATATACAGGCATCATGTATGTCTCACACCAACGAGTGGAAAAGTGATATACAATTATTTACATGAGTGGCATGTTTGAATCATTTGATTCCAATAAGAGGGAGTAGAAGACTGGTATGCGCAAAGAAAAATTCGCATACTGAGGGCAGTACTAGATGAGAATAGCTAATCTTGATAGAAAGAGGAAGTATTGTATCAGAATTGTAATTTTCTTTTTTTGAAATAAAAGTACATTTCTGTTCATTTATAATCACAAGAAATAAGAGTAACATTTACTCTGCAACTATGAAAGTTTTATCACTTTCATATCTTAATAATATCCATGAGAATTTTTTTTTACTATGAGCAAGTACTGTCTTAATAATACAAAGAAATGTTAATTAATTTACCCTTACAATACTGTATTTCAATTGATATAAGTTGATAATTGCTTTCAGTAAAGTGTGTAAAATAGTAGCTACTAACTTCTATTTTGCATTTAAACATCAACTGGCTCTTTCCCATAATCATTCTAATGTATATTTTTCAGTAGTTTTGGTAAACTTTCTTTGTGTATATGAACTCAACATATTTAATTCCTCTGTAATGCAAGACATCGTCTAAACTGAATTTTTTCACCATCAAACCATGGTCCTCTTGTCTTAACTTGATGTATAATACTGTTCAAAAATTAGTTAAATAAGCCAGCAGTATGAATGGTAAGGTACTATCTAAATATGATCCAGGACTCTTACAGGACTAGTCCTACAAACTTGGAACACGAAGAAGTAAGCAGATACTATAGCACTAACTGATGCACACAAACCTCAAAAAGACAAATTGACCATTCCTTGGAAGAGGTGATCTTATGAAATATTGTTTCTCTAGCTTATCATAAGGCATAAGAAACAAAAAAATTTAGAAGTGGAAATTTCTATGATCCAAAAACACAATCAGAGGTGTAAATTAAGCCTTACTATACTACCAGATAGAAGATGGTAAGGGTCACAACCACAGTGCATAACAATATTCAATTTACAGGAGACCAGAGGAAAAGGCTGGGAACAAAAAAAAATGTCCAAGTTCACATGACAAGCATAGTCTGTGAGCATTACCTTCTGAAACCACTGGTTAATAAAGTTAATTCACCCTTTTGCGACAGGTTGCAGAGCAAAGGCCATGTCATCGTTTTGTTGACTTGCATTCAAAATTTTACTGAACTACTATTTTACAAATTTATATCAATAACTTTGGAATCAAATTGTATAGTATAATTCCAACTTTAATATTATATATGACTCGATTTCTTAATTCAAAAGTAAATATTAAAAAAACATATCCAAATATCGTGATTAGTGCAACACTGTTTAAAATCAGGTGTTTGTAATATTGAAATATTAAGTTCACAGTTTCCTACAAACTAGGAACTCAAATTATTAATGTTATCAAATCAGAATGTAAAATAAGAACTTCATATCTTTTTTATTTTGCTGAGATATGGCTTATGTACTGAATTAAACATAGTGGCCCCATTCACTCTTTCCATTTTTGGAAATAGTCCTATAGATACACTTACTACATTATATGACATGCGAATAACCAATTAACAGCATAGAATGTCCCCAGAGTGGTTTTTCCCTGCCATTTTAATCTTTGAAAAGTCTACAATGTTCTTCTGACCTAAGATTTCATAGAGGTAGGTTGTGTCTTTAATCTAACCTAAAAAAATGTGTTTCATATCCTGCATGTGCAAAATTTTAAAAGGCTTAGCAAGCTATGTCCAGCAGTAACCAAGTAGAAAGGTCGTAATGAAAAAGAGATAATTGTTTGATTTACTTCTTGATTTATTGTCCTACATTTAAAAAAAAACAATAAGATAATTTATTTCTTAATAGTAATAACCTAAATATGTATACATATATATAATGTACAGTAATTGAAATGCAACTATATAATACAAAATACTAGTCCACTAAAATGCAGCCAAAACTGGGAAAACTAAAGGTCAGTTTTATATTACTGGATACATAACATGAGTGCAAATGCACCTTGTCAATTGAAGTTATATAATGTTAGCTAGGCATGACTGAAAAGTCAATATAATAATATTGTGGCTATGATATGTGGTCATTCTAGCATGAAAAACAGATAATTTATATTTTTCCTAATTTTTTTTAATGGTTACAGGGTTGGTCAAGTAACAGATTCCAAATAGCTAGAGTATAGAAAATAACAAAATATAAAGTCTTGCTGAAAACAAGCATTTGAAATGTATTTAGGAGGTTTTAGAGATTATGAAAATAATATTTGAGAATTTTGGAATAAATAAGTTTTTAATCATAACAAAAAATCACTTTGCACTCAGGCAAGTAACAAAACAGACTATTTTCACAAACAAATCTTTAGTAAAAATATTTCACTAAAAAGTTTAATTTTTTGA
Organism: Carcinoscorpius rotundicauda; assembly: GCA_011833715.1. Lineage (NCBI taxonomy): Eukaryota > Metazoa > Arthropoda > Merostomata > Xiphosura > Limulidae > Carcinoscorpius > Carcinoscorpius rotundicauda. The sequence continues at coordinate 24,310,662 of CM022405.1, read as the reverse complement.
ATACAGAATACTTGTAACCTATACTAAAAGTTTTCCAAATTTTCTAAAGATATACATGCTGTATCAAAAGTTAGAGTGCAAATAGTTAACATATGCAAATGCGTAAATGAACTCGTACATAAAATTGAGCCAGTTAACTCAGGAAGAAAAGTTCATTATGTTTAAGTAGCATGCATCTCAAAGATAAGACAATACTCCTATCCTTTACCCTTTTTGAGTAATGGATATTATGATCTAACTGTAAAAAGAAGAACAATACAGCAAACAAAACGAAGCAGTGTCTATGATCATCAAAACAAGAAAGCAAAATACATTCAACTAACATTCTTACATTAGAGTACGTACACCAACCACAGATAACATTAAGATCCCCAAATATCATTAAATGATAGAGCTTACACAAGAGGAGTGAACATCCTTACCTTCAAGATAGTTTTCATGAATAATCTCAAAGTAGCAATAAAAAAACAAAATTAATAGAGAACTACTGAAGTATGAAATTAGCAGTTGAATTGTTCACCTACAAGTATAATAACCAATCATTAAAGCGTGCAATGAAAAATATTTGCTGGACAAACGGAACACACATGCAGTGAGGGAGTTGTAAAAATTATAGAAATTACATACTTATGAATTACATGTACAAAACTTACATCCAATTTCAATTTTTAAAGCATTTAAATGTTACGTTGTGAATAAAAATGAAGAAAAAAAATTAGCTTTCAGAGCACTTCACTAGAAAGAAAGAGCAATCTTGTAGAAGTAAACACAACAGTTTCCAAAAAGTGATCACAAAAATTTTAACTTAGGTAAAGAATAAATAACTACAGAGACTTTCTAAGAAAAAGTTAGCAATAAAATACATAAATTAATTTCAAAAACTGTGAAATGCAGAAAACCTCATATAACTTTGAATACATTCTAGAGTTTCAACAAAAAACAAAGAAATAAATACTGCATTAGTGCTAAATTTACTGTTTAAGTTGACATGTTTTATGTTCCTTAACAGCACAAAAAAGTATTTTTTAAGTGTAAGATTCTATATATAAAAATAATGTTAATAATTCTCTTATAGTTGGAAGGAATATTAACATCAAAAAGAAATATGTGTGCATACAAAACTGAAGACTCTTGTCTTGCAAGTAAAAAATTGCTATCAATCATCCATCAACCTGTAACCTGGAAAATTATGATGAAAGACTGATTTAAAAGGCTGTGATAAAGCATATTTCCAGCTTGGTTTTACCAATGTTCTTGAAATAGAAATTAGCATCATTAGGGTACTGCATAGTAATAGGGAAGTCAAAACACCAGTATCTTAACCTTGAATTAACTTCAATAAAATAACCATCTGTGATAATCACTTAGCAGGAATCTTCAAGCCAAGACAAAACAGTCAGTCTATCATCAGGCTGTTCACTTCTAATAAGAAAGAAGTTCTCAACAGTTCCATTGGTATCATGCTCATGTAGGGATACAAAAAAAATAACCATTGGAACTGTGGAAATTTTGCTTATTGATACACTAGACCATTACAGCATTCATTCAATGACCTAAAACTGTCAACTCCATTAGGAAGTGTCAGCAAGCATAATACAAGGCATAAATATTTAACAAACTTCCTTCTCTAAATTTAACTTGCCTTAAAATACTGGTTCATGTTATTTATGGAAAACTTGCACTAAATAATGATGAAGATATAATAGAAAATGAATTATTAACACAACTGAAGATACTCTAGCCAATGTGTCATATATTATCAATGATGAATCCTAATCTGGAATGAAGCAACATAACCTTTAACCTCAATATGAAATGAAAATGCAACCAGGAAGTGACAGTATGAGGCTGAACAAATTCAAACAGTTCCACACGATTTAACAGAATTTCAGAAAATGCCATAAAACTAATACAAAAGGTTAAAAATAAAAACTAATTATTTGACAATTCAAAATCTTGGTTTTAATGAAAAGCAAGCAAACACTAAAGCCTTGAGCTTAACACCTTAATAGCAAATATTCTACTGGTATTTCTGAATCATCAAATGAATCACAGAAAGGAAATATGGAAATCCCAAAATCAGCTACTGATTTTACTATAAAATATAAATTCACACACAAAAAAAGGGAATCCAGAACCACATAAACATAATATACACATTTTACAGAGGTTCGAAACATTTTCAGCATTGTAACAGGAAGCAGAATAATACAGTTCTAAAAGCTTTTTTTGGTGTGTTTTTTTTGTAAAATAGCATGAGACTAAGACGTTTATTAAATTTATATTCATACTACTATTTGCTTACTCTATGCATATGGTATAAATAATAAGATCCATTCATATTATTGACATGACTTCTTTTGTAAAGTTATTTACTGTCTTTAATATTTTTTATTTTAAACTTATAATACAATATGAGAAACAACTGTGACTGTTTCCTCATACGTTCTATAATAATGTTAAAAAAATTACAGGAATTAATAATTTCACACACTTAAGAACACAATTTTTACAGATTCTAAACACTGAAGCAATTTAAAGATTAAGCTTGTAACCCAATATTTTTTCTTAAAAATGTTTGAAAATATTTTACCTTGTAAATCATTTCGTCATCAGTTTCAAAAACTTCTAGCATCAGGAACAGAAGAGTATTACTGTCTAATCTAGAAAATTGTAATAATCAGCATTAACATTCTTAGAATTAAATCAAACACAGGTTCTCACCTCAAACTTTGAATTAAATTTACTGTTTGTGTCAGAAAAGAGAGTTCATTTTCTATTACCTTCTGTCCAACATTTCCATTTATACACTACATGGTTCATCATCTATACCTTGTGAACAATACAGCTATATGTTTTCACATAATTACTGCCTCCCATCAATGTAGACTACCTCTGAATGCTCTTTCCTAGAATCTACATATTTAGTGATATGGAGAGAACATGATCAGTTGAAATGAAGTAAACATCACTTTAACTTCATTTTAAATCTAAAATGTTAATTTCAAATACATCTACTATAACTTTAAATTATAGCCCAACATAATTGTAGAGGTAAAATTGGAGAAAGCAGCGGCATCTGTCACTCCCTGAATGACACTAAGTGAGGCACTACATATCTAGTATTCCAAGATCCATGTGTCTAATTCACATTTCAGATTCATATTAGTAAGTCAAATGTTGGGAGTAATACAAGCAACATCACTGCATGGGAGACCCGTGGCTGGCTACAAAATAACATATCAGGCAGTTAGGACTTGATGTGGTGGGGCATTCTCAGTAACTAACACTCAAACCCACTGTGTGAAGAATCTGCCCTACAAGAGCAATCATGATCAAATGAAATGAAAATCGCTGTTATGAAACAGCTAAATATAAGACCAAACAGTGATAAGGAATCCTATGTAATGCTGAAAATAAGCATGATAACACAAATAACGTAATATAAAACTGCAACTGTTACTTACTGTTAATATTACTTTCAGTAGCCTGTAAACATTTCAATGTTTAAATATTTTAGACACAAGTGATTTGAAGTATATAACTAAAACACATGGACTAACACGAAAAACATTTTGTTACATGTTTTAAAGAGTAGTTGTGATTGTCACTAATGTTTTGTTAATTAAACAAATGGTCAACACTCATGCAATAATTGGTGGGTTACAATTAATATAACCATAGCTATATCATTGCCTTGAGAAATAATTTATTTCCTAAATAAAATCTTTCACCTATGAACTTCTATAAATCTGAAGAAACAATGATCATACAAAAAAATCTTAGTAATTTTAACATCAATAAACTTTTAGTACTGCTTGTCAAACAATGTTTTGGGACTTTTTTTTTACTTTTATTCCCATCATAACATTATGTACAGAACTGGAAAATCATTCATGATTATCTGAAACAAAGATATTTTTAGGAGTTAAAATTCTTACCTTTTTCTTTTTGAGAGAATTCAAGCAATAAAAACTACATGAGACTTCAAAAGTTAAATAAAAACAAATAACCTCTATATAACAAAGAGATCATATATATATATATGTACACACTCTACCAAATTACACAAATCACTCTTTATTAGTAAGTAAAGTTAATGTTTCTGTTCTAAACTGTCTGAAGGCATTTTAAGAGCTTTACTTGTCACAACAAAGGTATATGTAAAACTAATTTTGGGTTACAAAAATGGCAGCTTGTATTGCAAATTTCAGTGAATAATTCTTAGTGTTCCTAAAATGTAAAGTTTTCTTTTTTCATGTATGGTGTACATAGATTATTGTTTTATTCAGATTAAATAAGGAATCACATCAGTTTATTATGTTCTCTGAGTGAAACATTTAAAACTGATTTCACTATGTCACTAAATAAAGGCTTTCCCCCAGGATAATGCCCCATATATTAATTATATTCATATAAAAAGGGGGAAAGTTTTCAATCTCTTTAAAGTTCTAAACTTATGAGTTTAATGCTCATGTGTCATAGTTATTCCAGGAAAACATATTTCTGTTACAGAAAACATATTACTGATAAATTATATTTCATAGTTTTCTAAAATTATTTTACATGTACAAGAAAAATATTTAACCACACATATCTACCTATAAATAAAATTATAACCCAAACAATGGTGAATATGTTCTCAGTTGTTAGTTGGTGTAGGATAAAATACTTTAATGTTTTACCCTACAATGATTTTATTATTGAATGCTGAATTTTAGTCTTTCTATATGGTCAACTGAAATATATTAATATATGAATACTTAACTAGCATTGCTAGTATAATTCAACCTATTTTACTATACAATGTTTACAAGACGGAACACAATTCAATTTATACAAGCCCTCATTAAAACTCAACTGCCTAAACAATAATGAAAGGAAATTATTAAATAATGCCTGAAGTATTACAATAACACATTTTTAATATCAAAAAAAGCACTTCATTTAAAAACAAAAGTTGCATATTGATGATTTAACAGTGCATTCTAATCTTTTTAAATAGAAATGCAAGAAAATTAGTTAATTAGCTATACTGACTTCCAGGCTGATTTTTAGTTCTATTCAAAGTACATATCTTACTCTAACCGGAGTTAATAGTAATGAATGTTTTTGTAAAATATTTTTACCTGAGATCTGACTGTGATCCAATATCTTTCATCTTTAACAGTTGATTCTGAAACGTTTCTGTACAATCTGTACCTTTTCTTTCTTCAGTTGGAGAGTTCTTAGCTGTTTCAATTTCTACTGTATCAAAATTATCCTCTTCACAGGGTTGAAAAGCAGGACTAGATTTCTTAAAATAGCCAATTTTGTTTACAAAAACATTGTTGAAATCATATATAGATGTTTCAGTGTCTTCCAATTTTGGAGAATCTAGTTGTAATGAAAGACTACACAAACTTTCTTGGTGTTGTTCATTAGTTCGAGGTGTTTCTTCACCTTCAGGGACTCCTCGTTCTTCCATCCAAACTTGGGTAAAATCTTCCTGTTTTCTTATTTTTGTTACTAAACCTTCCATGTTACATGGTTCTGAGGGTGTTAATAACTCATTATCAAAATGAGAAGGAATTTCAAGTACTTTCAGGGAATTACTTATGTTCTTAGTTTGCTCAAAGTCATCATCCAACTCCAGATTAGAAGGAGTTTCACAACACATTCCAGAATCTCTACTGTACCTGTTACAAGAAATCCCATTTTGTTCCTCTCCTGGCTTATGCTCAGTGAGTATATTTTGTTTCTCAACAGTAGGAATGAGATCATTACCATTATAACCAATTTTGGATATTACTTTCTTTCGTCTGCGAACAACTTTAGTGCGTATTATTTCAACATCAGTGGTGTCAGAGGAAGCAGCATCACAATTAAGAAGATCCATATCAATAATATGTTGTATCCTGGCTCTTTCCTCTGGAGGAGTTGCTTTTGGAGTAGCATCATCATCCATCTCTGCATGGACCTCAACTTCTATGACTTCAGCAACATCATTTTCACAAGTAACTTCAACAGCATTCTCTGGGCATACAACACCTGAATCAAACTCTTGAAAACTTCCCAATGAACTAGAACTAGGCATTGTTCCCTAACAAAAGAACAGCATGTTGAAACCGAAATTACCAACAACAAAGTCAAAGCAATTTAATTAAACTACAAGTAGAATGTGTCAAAAAGTTGACAAAAAATCTAGAGTTGAGATATTTCATTAAATTCACATTATTATACTTAGTGCACAAAATCTAATATTTAACTACTAAGTTATGTCCTTTCTATAAGTTCTTTTAAAACTAAAATCCATCTCTGCGAGTACTTACTTCACACCCAAAGTCTTTTAATTCACCATCCACGTTTTGCACTTGTTAACAGAATTCTCAGAATTAAAGAAAATATTAAATTTGTAAACATAATTTTTAGAAAATTACACAGAAAATCTATTCAAAACTAAAATAAAAACAAAATTTGCCCAATCCAAGTGTACTTTCTCTAAAATATAAAAACTTTTATATTTTTTCATGAGCATAAATAAACAAATAATATTCTGAAACTGGGGTTTTAAAATATCATTTTAATACTACAATGTTCAATGAAAATTGTGATTTAAACACTTAAGAGTAGAAAAAGTTTTTGTTAAATTTTTAGAAAACATACATATAAAAGTTAAAACAAATCAACAGGTCATTCTTAGAAGACCTTACATCTACATACAATTGTTTTTGCCTACATCTTTTTCTCTTCTTCTTATCCATGTTTATGCACAATGAATAAATATTCATTCTCTCAAATGATGTTATTTTGGTAGTACAGCACAACAAGATTACAAAGCACATAAAACTGTGGTATTTCAAGATGTGATCTAAGACCAATGATTATCAAATCTGTATTGGAAAGGTTCTTTATAAAATTTCTTTTAAGCAGTATTTTTAATACCTACACTTTCAGAAATAAAAAAAATATTTTAACCAATCAAATGACCATACACTGAAAAGAGCTAATATATATAGATGAACCTGAGAAAAAATTATCTCATCTGAGTGCAACCTCCTAAGTCAGACATCTATTTTCCCAAATTACATTATCGTAAAATACTTCCCTTAATTTCAAAATGATAAATGGTTTCAATTAATTTAATTTTAAGTGCACTTGCCCAATTACTTTTAAAAGCCAAAATATTTCACTGTCCAGCTACAAGATTATAATTGTTCAGTTTTCTGAAACATATTTCTAAAGGAATTTTATATATATAATTTTTAAATGGTATCACATTCCACATAACAAAGTGTGCAGTTCATACACTTCTTATGGCAACATACTTCTTTGATAAAACCACTTTCAAAAAGGTTGTTCCCTTCATCAAGATGACATGTTTGATAAAATACTTACCCTGATCACTAGTAGCATCTATATTTAATGCACTTTTACTAAACATAACTTGATTTTATTAAGTGGCTATAGTTAACATTTTGTGATACTGAGGCACACCTGATAAAACTAAGAATAATTACACACCTGCTACATAACAAAATATTAGCAATAACTATTAAAATCTGTAATATTTAAGTATTTAAGTTAACCTGCATATTAAATTACTTTATTAAAGTGAGATCAAAAACTATTTGAAATTTAAAATGTGAAAATTAGTAACTGACAGTTATCTCAATCCTTCAAAGCCATAATTTTCCTAACAAGTAATTACTTCCACTCACAACTCACATGCATAAATATTCTCATTCAGTGTTACTATCTCCTTGCAAAACATTTTTTGTTTGCCATAAGCCTTTCACTCTTACACAGCCTACAAGTCATATGATTTGACTGATTCTAGTATGCAAATTATTACGCAACAAACTTCCACTAACAGTAGTCCCACACACCTGTATTACTCCCTCTATGTTATCAGTCCAACTATGTTTAAACAAAAACATAAGCACACCTTTTGATAGAGAGGAGGAAGGTTAAAAAGTATGAGCAGAAGCAGAAAGACCTGACCAGAATGAGACAAATGATCAAGATCAACTTGGGAAGCAGACTGATGGAATAAGAAAAACTAAACTTTCATACTGGATTTAATCCTGCCTGAACACACCAACAGCCAGAGATGATGAGCCAGAAAACAACCAAAAAAAAAAGAAAAAGAAAAAAAGAGGTAACTTGGAATTAAAAAAGGAAGAGGAGCACCCCACAGGAGACAAATCTTCAGTGTGTGTTGGGACTGGAAAGGCAATCAACAAGGAAGATGAAAGCATCCAGAAAGTGACAGTCCAGGAGACACATGATAAATGTGTGGGTTCAAAAACTGAGATCCACTTCCTACCACAAAGTAAACCTGAAAAAATCCCTCCTTGGTGAATGACAGAAGCCACTACTGTCAAATAGGTAAAATGGAACATAAGTGTACCAAGGTGTTAGCAATGTAAGACCTTTCATCTATAAACCACTGTCCTGAAGCTTCCTACCAATCAACCCATGCACCACAACTTTGGAGATGAGCATCAAGGAAGAGAAATAAAATCAAACAAGTTAAGGAGAAAGTAATAAACATGACTGTTACGTTTTTTTTATGTTTTATGTTGACTGTAGACTGAACGCAACAGTAATACACAGATAACAGCTTGTATAATTTATTACTATAAACTATTATACATGTAACAGATATAACAAATTATATAACAACAATGACAAATGTTCAGTTTCAACCTTCAAAGTTAATTACAATACAAAATAGTACTGGCCTGTGTCCAATATAATGATCTAGAATGAAAGTCCAAAAGTTGATATCAGAAATCCAAAATTCAGGGCTAGGGTGTGAATTTAGTCCCACGAAGAAATACCGAAGTTTGAATGGAGAATGACGAAGTTCTTTTTACAATGCTTCTTGATTAATGTCTCAAACTTATCACTTTCCAATTTTCCTGGTCTCCCCTAAACAGTTCTACACGTGTTGACTTTCAGTACAACCAGTAATTCAGATGAATCGTAAAGAATGACGAAATAAATCACAGCATCTGTAGATCTAACTCTAGTCACAAATCCAAGTTGAATAAACACACAGCAAACGTTGAAAACTTCTCAAACAAAGACAATATCTTTTGAATCAAAATAAAAACTAATGACTGACTCCTTCTTCTCCTCGCGTCACTGTCTGTTTATATATTAGTAGGCTTCCTCTTCTCGAACCATTGCGTAACTTCCACAGAGTTCCAGAGCAATCCGCGCATGTCCGTTCTTGTACGAAACTCGACGTCTAGACACTAGGCTGCCATACATTTCCGTTTATAGTCAAATGATCGATCTACTTTAATTCTAGAAATTTCTAAATGAATAACAACATATTTTATTGGTTTAAACTTTGAAACAATAATATAAACAACAACAACATGGCATTCAAATGCTTTATACATAACAATGACAACCTAGGAGATGTGTTTAATCATCAACACAGTCGAAGACAGGGGGAGGAAAATTATAAAGATAATCCAGAGGAACACAACCGAGAGATCATGAGTCATGTAGCTTCCCCAGAATAGATCGCACATGTGCCAAACCCAAAGAGTGAAGTGCTTCTACAGAAGGTCCTCTACTTAGAGTTTTCTCTATCCATACCAGCCATTTCTACATCTATATGTTTCTATAGAAGCTACATTCCCAAAGTATTAAAACTGCTAATGGCAAAAGAGAAAGATGCTAGAGACAGAAATGAATAAAGATGGCAATGCCTCAAAATAAAACAAACAAACAGCAAAAAAAAAGAAAAAAGACTGTAAGACTGCAGACACTTCATATGTTGCTAAATGCACAGGAATAACTCCAAAACATGGAACAATGAAGGAAAAAAAAAAACCAATGGCAAGTCTCTATTAGAAGTGGATGGTAAACAAACTTGGTACAAGACAATGTACCACCCCAGAAGATCCATAAAGCAAAGAAGTCATGTGTAGAGGGGAAAAAACCAAACATGGCAAATGCCCCACCCCAACAAGGAGGTATCTATTAATATCTTCTAGACACAAGATAAAGTCCTACACAAGGGAGAGTACGGTAGACATTTCCTGTAGGACAAACAATAAGGTAAGATGAAGTTGGAAAACCAGGCAGAATATAAAATGGATAGGATTAACAGAGACCCCCTCTACATAAAGGCAACAGGGAGTCTAAGTGCACAGAATCAAGAAGAAAATAATCTGTTTGATGATTACAGTGAGACAAAATGAAACAAATCCTGTTTATGACAAGACATGCACATAGTCTCTCACAAAAGAGAACAAAAATGCTCATAATGAAAATTATGTATGGAGAAAGAAAATAAAATGATACTATGAAACATGCCTAACAAAAGACTTATATATGCCTAGCAGATTCCATAGAGAAAGAGAAGGAAATGATATTATGAAACATGCCTAACAAAAGACTTAGATAAGCCTAGCATATTCCATGGAGAAAGAGAAAAAATGACACTATGAAATGTTTAAAAAAAAAAACAACTTAAATTGGCCAAATAGATTTCACAGTAAACACATGGGAAAGTGAGTCACAATCACACTGAAGAAAACTGCCAATATCTTGGTCATCCTGAACAGATTTGGCAGTTGTAGGAGGTAGATGAGAAATGTCAAGAGAAAATAAGATGGATCTTAGCCTCATGAATCCTTATAAATTAAATTGATTGTAAGAAGTATAAATTATAAAGAATTACAAAATTGAAATAGTCAATATAATGTAAATTTAAGAATGTGTGTAGTAATATTTAACATGATTATCAAATTACGTACAAGATGAACTTTAGGTAAACAGAAAATAACAAAGACATTTGTTAAGTCTTATAGAATCATGTAGGACAAAGTATATCATTAAGTTCTAATTTAAACACTCTATGTACAAAATCAAGAGAAGTTAGTACCAACTCCATCTCCAGGAATCCACACCAAAGTTAATATATAGAAGCATAAAAGAAAAATAATAACACAAATAAAACAGATGTTTTAATTACGTGTGTATTGATATGTGTTTGAAATACAAAGTTTTGAAGAAAAATGATATAATTAACCTTATTTATAGTATACTAATATAATGAATTGCAGATAATCCTAAAATTACAAAGACCCATGTTAAGCCTAATCTAATGTTATAGGACAAAGAATACAAGTGAGCTCTAATCTCAAACCTGAACTTGACTATGAATTTGTGGCAGTAAACACAAATAACTGTAAACATATTCAAAAACCTTAAGAGTATAGATTTTTTCTTTCCAAAAGTAGGCAGACCATATTTCAAAGTGTGTGGGCCCCAGAGCTCACGACTGGGTTCAACAAAGGTCAGTTCACTGAATAATCAATCTTCAAGTGAAGTAAAGGCAACAATTCCCCAGCAAAGGACCACCACCTGAAGTCTGTGTAAATGTGTGGATATAAGGTATAACCTCAAAAAAAGTAACTTAGAATTCTGAATTCATAACTCAAAATGAATAACTAAACACAACTGTATTGGCAGAAAGAAATAAAAAATGGAAAAAAAATTGTAATGAAGTATTAAGTTCTGTAATTGAGTAGAAATATAAAATAATTCAACCTCAGAATAAGTTGCAAATATCACTATTGTATGAGAAATTCAAACAAGATATAAGAGAATAACATAAATTATCTGAAGAAAGAACAATCTATAAGTTTGAACATGAGCACTGCTAAACAATAAGCTGCATCAGAGTGAAAGCCCTGTAGCATGAAAAAGGTGTTTTGTAAATAGAAGGCAACACTAAACAAGAATAGTTATGTATGTGAATAGAAGTAAGATACCCTATCAGAAACTGACTCATTACTGTGATATTAAACCATTCTATAACTTGACCCGTGATACTGTAATTATCTAGAAACACAACTCTGAATTTGAGCCTTTAATTAGTCCAGGAATGTCAAAAATTGAAACATCTTGAGAACAAAATTCAGAAGCCGTGCTTGCCTGAGATAAATGTATTGTTCTTAATTTAATATGATATTAATGCAGTAAATATGTCCACACTCTAAAATTTTCAGTTGTTTATTCTAGGTAATTGGTTAGCTACACAAGTATTCACAGATTATAACCACACTTAATACAGACTCATTGACAGGACAGTGAATAACATTCAACCTGAGTTCCACAGAAACATAAAATCCTTTTAAAACATAAATGACTGAGCCATAACATCTCTAGTTAAACTAAGTACCAAATTTTGAGTTCCTCTGGAACCAAGGTTAACTGTTGCTTACAAAATATTGTTAAAAATATGAGTAAAATGTGATGTTAATAAGAGATGAAAAAAAATCAAACTTTCGTACAGAATAAATAATAAAGATAGTACTTTCAAGAAACAAGTTACTAAGTCACAAAAACCAGTACATTACAAGCCTTTTCCTCAGCTGTTAGTTCCTAGGAGAACACAATTAAAACCAAACTTTCAACTAATTTTAAACCAGTAGATAAACCAACATTAACAAAACCAAGAAAAAATATAAACAAAATAAGACATATTATATCAACATTACCTCTCATAAAGAAAACAGTTAAATTACTTCTTCAAAAAATGTTGCAGAAAAGGTGAATGTTGATAAACATTGTGTTTCTCCAGTTACAAACATAGGACAAGACATATACCTCATATCTCTGATGCTAACTGATAGTTGCTGGATTTTTTATATCCAACAACACAGTTAAACATATTGCAAAAAGTACACATTTGTGGTTGAAGGTGTTTCATTATTTCATGGTGTTGGTGAAATAATGTTCTTAATTTTCAAACAAAAACAACAATAAGTTCTTAAGTTTCATTTTCTCCAGGAGTAATAAAAAATGTTTTCATATCATACACACTGTTTATGTACAAACTGTACCTCTGAGTTCATGTCCAGGCTCCATGATGATGCTGAATCTCGTTTCTTCACTTTTCTTTTTGAGGAGAAGAACTCAGGAGTGTCAAGACTGAGCATGTCCTGTAATTTACGGTTTTGCTTCAAAAATAGAATGAATGACTATCACGTACATTTACAAAATTTTATATTGAAAGGAAAAAAACGCAACACACACACACATATATATACCTTGTGTGGGTAAGAGCAGCAGATTTTAGATACCAAATATTTTTGTTGAAATATAGTTCTGATATGAAATCTAGATTTTAAGGAAAAGGTGAAATGTTTACATAAAATAAAAGTGTTAGTCTTTGTATTACTATAATAAAAATGAAACTGATGGTATATTCGGCTAAGTGTGGATTTGTGCACAAGTGTTTGTTTAAATAAACTAACTATAAGAATATTATAGGCAGAATATATTTTCACACACAAAAAATAAATTCAAATAAAACAAAGTTTTTGATGGAAAATAAATGTGAAACTTAGATATTCGTTTAAGACCAACAAGACTTTATTTAAAACCAACCACATGGAAACCATGTACCAGATGCATTCTGGATATAAAAGCAATATCAATAGGAAGTCAAGAGTGAAAACTCTTGTGAAAACAGTAATGTAATTAAATGTTTAGTTGATTTAGATATTACAGATATTCAATCATTTTTTGAAGAATGTTTTGGTTTAAAATTGAACATAATGATAAAAAATACAATTATTTTTTTATTTTATTTTAACTTTCCTCAAAGCTTAAATGCTATTATGTATTATCCTATTTACATGTATAAATAATGTATGTCATGTCTCTAAATATTTTTAAGTGTCAAATCTCATGTTATCTACAAGTCACAATGCTTTTTTTAAAATTATTTCAGACAAGATAAAATATCTTGGACTGGGATGAAATTGCGGCATTTCAGTTATGAACACCTGCATACACAATCTACATATCACACTGCTAATGGCTTCCGTATATTAAAAAAAGGTATTTCTGTATTTGTATTAAACATTATGATTTAAATACTCAAAGCTAGAGAAGTATTAGAAGGCAACAGCCCTAACAATTGGTTGATCATGGACAAATCAAGAAGAATGAAGAAAAAAACATTTCCAATTTATTTTTTTTTATCTTATTACTATCTCTAAAGAGCAACTACTTGGAAAAACTGCATTGCAGAAGCTGGACAATGCAAACCTCACCAGGTGCTAATTGCCTTGGCAACCAATAAAATTAAATGAAAATATGACCTCACTATCTCCATTTCTTGATACTTACCTTGAATACACCAGGCAGCACAAAGACAGAATGCAAAACCAGCACAGCACCAGAAAGAGAAACAATACTGTTAATCACAGTCTTATCAACCTTCTGTTCTTATAATTTTGCCACATAAATTACTGAAGTGAATGTATCTCAGGTATATTAACACTTGACAATAAGAATCTATAAAACTTCTGTCCGAAATATGTACTAGAAATTCCTTTCTAGTGTCTTCTAAGATTTATTAGCAAAACTGCAATTAAATAGCAATAATTTTGAGCCCTAAAACATAAAATTACCACTGGTTAACTCCAAACTACTTTAAATGTTCATTAAGATGCCATAAACCACCAACTTAGCATTGGTGAAACCCAAATTATTTTGAAAATTAATAAAGAAGACCTAACCATAAACTTAAAAGGTCAAAGGTCCTAGGTCAAAGTTAATCAAAAATGTTAACTTAGATTGAAAAATTAATATTATTCAGCACCTGGAAAACACTTTGTTATGTTGTAATGCCAATATTACAAAATACTGACAAAAGTAATATATGTTCATTGAAATAAACAATATACAACCCCAATAACATATTATCACTGTAGTTAATGTTATACACAACTAAATATTTTCCCATGACAGAAAGCTGCAAAAATTATTTGTATAATATATTGAAAAATAATGCAGAAAACTGAGGTTGGGTTTCTGTGTAAAGAATCCCATAGCTCAAAATATTGTACAAATGAAATAAAATTTTGAGTTTCAAATGTTTTAACCACAAAAATTTCAATTAATAACTAACAAAAGTGTTTTTTTCAGTCTGTAATTATTTTGAATTTGATATTGAAAGTTTTGTCCTGAAGAGCTTAAAATCTACATAAAATATTAATCACCATGATGATCAGCCACATGTACAGTCTAGTTAAATATAAAACTATAACTGTAACTAGGGGTTATTAGCCATATATTGAACATGTGTGTTTTCTGTGAAAATCTATTAAACTTTGAGCAATGATAATCACATTGCAGATAACACAGGCATACAGATCTAACAGATTGAAAATACACACACTTTCATATAAATATAGTAACTTGAGAAAATACTGCTGTATACTTAAGCCATCACTGAGAATTACAAATAAATAAGTTTAAAAAACTATTTATTCCTACATATCTGGATGTAGACCTCATTCCATTTCAGAACACTGTAGTATACAAATGCATACAACAGATGAATGTCTAAATGCCTTAGTCATGAGGTACTTTTCATAGGTACAACTGAATAATGAGCAATCACATACAAGTTCAAAAGTTAAATCAGTTTCTCTGCTACATCCTTCAAGTTAGAATAAAATGAAAAGTCTGAAAAGTGTTTGTAGTTGCCATAATTTTACATTTCTATAGCCAGAAGAACAAAAGTATATATTCCTAAAGGATTATATTCTTCTCAGACCCATGGAAACATGTATATCTAATTTGCCTAGGCTGATTAAAGCTCATGAGATATCATTAGGATATATAACCAAAATACCCTACTGAAAAAACAATGCATTGTAATCTTCATATGCTAGAATGTAAAAGAATAATACTTAATTAGCTAAACTTATTATACAATTGATTTTTTGTTTTGCTCCAAATACATAGCTTGCTCTGATCAGAAGTTAAAACTTCATAAGTAATAACAAAACTTACTTAAAACAATTATAATAAACATCCCTGGAAAATGTTTATAAATGTTGAGTATTTCTCTACTTTTATTGAGCTTAGAGCTGTACTATTTTAATAGTTTTGTTCTGATATAAAAATGTTTGAAATAATTCTATAAAATACACTAAGCTGTTTCTATATTTGGAATTTTCTAAATGATTCCTTATCTAACTTACATTTGAATGTAATGTCTTAGGTAACAAGGCTTTTAGTTTGGCCTCTGCTTGCCAAAGAACAAATAAATTAGAAATTAGAATTTTTTAATCTTGTACATGTGTTGAAACTAGCCCAAATGTATACGTTTGCAAAGTTTTTTATCACATGAAAATATCTATATATGAAAACATCTAACTCGATCTCATAAATTTTAGTGTTTTCAGTGAGTTCAACAATATTGGAGTTAAAGCTAAGAAAAGATAAAACTGCTTTCAACTATTATTAGCATAGTCTAAATACTTTCATACTCAGTGATTTATTGTATAAAACAAACTTCTGAGCAAAAGCTTTAAAATATTAACAAATTTAGTATTGATATCTCAAAACTGGGAATGCAATAAAACATGGAGTAATGTCGATGCTAAGATTTACTTCAACAAATAATGCTAAATTTGTACAACTCATGCTGTGAACAGAAAGATAAAAGTTTACACAAATCTCAGGTATAATGATTTGAAAACATCAAATTAAATGACAAAGAATTTGTTACAGGATAAGTAAAAGTTTGAATTTTATGTGGAAAAAAAATTACCAGTTGAAGTTGAAAAGGAACAAACTCAAGGCCAGCTACTATAGTAATCAACAGCTGGGTTCTCTGTGGAAAGAAAATTCAAAGGATGTGAATGTTTAAAAAAATATATAAAATTAACAATGAGTATGAATACAATTGCAAGTCCTTAACCTAATTTTAAAGTTATCTCCTGTTAAGTTCTTGGAACTAGATATAACTTTTGTAAAATTTCATGGTCACTTTCTAAATCAGGTATATCACAATTGACATATAATCTCT
The DNA here is from genome assembly GCA_011833715.1 of Carcinoscorpius rotundicauda. Lineage (NCBI taxonomy): Eukaryota > Metazoa > Arthropoda > Merostomata > Xiphosura > Limulidae > Carcinoscorpius > Carcinoscorpius rotundicauda. Next base: position 24,293,816 of record CM022405.1, on the reverse strand, counting down.
CTTATGTAAAGCAAACACCAACATAGAAATAAAAACTCTTCCTAAATGTTATAAATTATTGTAATGAAAAAAAGGCAAAATCATAGATTCATTTTTATAATGTGATTCTAAATATAATATTTTTTTACACAATTGAATTGGAATTAAACTCAGTCTTACTAAATTCAGTGCAAAAAATATAAATACCTCTACATCCAGGTTTATCTCAAAACTTTACTTTCAACCAGGAAAAATAATTGATTCATTTTCATGTAAATGATTTTCTAACTTGAAGGTGTTTTTTTTCTTCAATTACTTGACACAAATATTATTGTTTGAAGTAAATACTAACTTTGAATATCCCATGACAAAGATAAGTTTCTGAATGACCTTGATAAACAATTGACCTTAATGTTTAGTTTTTCATGTTAGTCTTTAATACAGGTAGACAATCCCAAAACCAAAATGTTCTAGAAATTGGCTATTTTGGTGAACTTTGCATTAACTTAGAGAAATTCCTTATACCTGAACTATTTTCTGGTTACTAATGTATATCTTTTACTTGAAATTATTTAAAACTTCACAAAAAATTACTGTACAAATAACAAATAAAAATAAGTAAATAAAAGATTCCTTTAAGCAAAAAAAACAAAACAACAACAACAAAAAACAAGGAAATAATCATGTGGCTTGTGGAAGTGCATTTTTCTAAGTATTGCAAAGAAGGTGGAATTACCAAGGAAATTAGAGAAAGAAGCCTCACTGAAGAGTATCGGGTCAGTAACTCCACAACTTCCAACTTAAAAAAGAAAAAGGCTAAGCTACTGAAATTTTATGTTGACAATTAAGTGCCAAAATTTGTGGAAAATGTTTGTATCAACCTAAGAACACTGAACTGCACAAAGTGCACTCAAGTGAAAAGGCTCATTTCATGGTGGTGTGATTATAGCACAATCCATGGTATTACATGATGAATTAGTCCTAACAACTCCACATGACTATTTCTCAGGCTGATTCACAAAATCCAAGAAATATCATTGTTTATGACAATTGAAAGTGTGTAGTGAAAAATAATAAAGTCTATCATTAATCCCATGAGACCTATTTGGATAAATTCTCGAAATAATTTCTGATGAAAATTTATTACTAATGCAGGTGTTTAATGTTGATAAAACATTTTTTTATATTGTTGAAATGTAACTAGGAAGATACAAGTTACAGCAGGAAGACAGTAAGTACTCTAAGGACTTGTGAGTTTATACAAAATTCTTATAGTTTTCAGGCGTTCTAATGCAGTTGGAGCACACAAATTAAAATTATTAGTTACTGGTAGAAGCCAGAATCTTTGGACTTTTAAGGGGTCAGGATTTTTCCAGTGTTGTACAAGGCCAATAAACATACACAGAATATAACGTGTTTGAGAATTATTCTGTCTAACATCAAGGCATGCTGTTGATCAGTTGGATTTCCTGAAAATTGTAAAATTTTCTTAAATTTGGACAAAAGTTCTGATGCAGAACTACTTGTAAGAGATACTGCTTACAGTTTCTATATTACTCCCAATTGCACTTCATTTATTCAACCAATGGATTAAAGAATCCTAAATGCTTAAGTGCTGCTACAAGGAAAAATTCATGTGTAAAATACTTACAACAGTAGCCAGGAATTCATGTATTCTAGAGGGACATCATCAAGAGTGCTATTTGGTGCACTGATAAAGCATGGGACAAGGTTCTCAAGAAGCACTGTACAAGGCCAAAAGGTATGTCAAGTGTTTACCAAAATATTAGATACTACAAATGAAAAGCAAATTTTGCATGATCTGTTGAAGTATGTTAAATATTGTCATATACAGAAGCCAGGATATTGCACACAGAGCATGTCTAAGATGCATGCACAGAGATGATAGTGTTTCAGTTGTGAATCCATTCACAGACAGTGAAATATTTCAAATGATTATGAATCCAGGAAAACAAAGGAAGCAAATTACAAGGACTAGCTGGGGTACCCATACCTTGGATGGAAATTATATAAATCCATGATTAATGAAAGGTTATTTTAGAATATGAAAAGTTGTTTCCTTAACGTATAATTAAAAAACCAAAACAAAATGCCCACAAAAACAGGAAAACACAAAATGTTAAACCATATTTGTGCATGTATCTCCTCACAGACCTAACAAATCTTTATGCCAAATTTGGTGAAAATCCATCAAGAGGGCAAATTAATGGTTAAAAAAAACCCACAAAAACCTGAAAATGCAAAATTAAAAATCTGTATGTATTTTCCCATGAACCAAATAATCTTCCATACCAATTTTGGCAAAAATTCATCCACACTCTGCAAAGTATTTACATGGACATATAACAGAGAGCACTCTTATATTTACAAAGATGGAACCAGTGGATTAGATTCACATGGTGTTTATTAATGATGTTGTATCTGCAACTTGAAAATGGAGTAAAATAGTTCTCCATGATGAAAAGTGGAGACAAGACCGGAAAGTCGTGACCCCTATTGCAAATATATACATGCACACAAGATAAACATTTTACAAAGTTGAGGGTTATGGTATGATAAAAATAATGCTTTGCAAAAAAAAAGGGAAAAAAAGGAAAAAAAATTTCTATCGATAAGTGCATCTTCCTTAATGAGGAACTTATCAGGTCTGGGGTAAAGGAGTTTTATTAGTGAACTACATATTATTAATTTCTAGCAGAAAAATTATAGAATATCAAACAAGTGAAACTGTCAGACACATTCAAGAAAGTTACTGAGCGTACTGAAAATCCTGTAAAGCCTACACCTTTAATTTTTACAGATGTTGCTTCATCCAATCCCGCAAATTAAAGAGGGTTTATCCTACAGGTCTTGCTTTGTAAGGGAAAAAAACAATTATAATTTCGAATGTAAATAACATCTCTTATGTATTTTATACTTTATTTATATCATTTGTCCATGCCAAGCCAAACAACTCAAAAATTGGAAAAGCCTGAAATACGGTATGGCTCAGGTTGCAAGCATTCTGGATTTAGGACTGGACACCTGTAATATTAATTTTTATAACAGTTTTATCGTTATTTAAACATACAAAATTTATATTACATAATTTTATGTACTCCAACAGTATTTTAATTTTGACTGAGTTTAAACACCATTTAAATTAAATTTATTTTTACATTTGCCTAACAGAATGTTGAGTTGTAGCTAAAGAGCTTTCTTAGGTCTCAATAGTTGTACTGAAGTACAACCACTTTTCCCTTACTTACACAACATACATTTTTATAAAGCAAGACAAAACAAACTATTACAAAACAATCCACAAATGTACGTACAATGAAATGATTATAATATATATATAATTTTACATCAGCAAATGAAAGGTTCAGTTTGAGAAGGTTGAAATTTTTTTTATTAAAGAAACCAGTGAACTGGCACTTAAACTTATTCCAATATGCTCACCATCCACTTAATTACAACAAAGTAACATTCTTGGCTAAAATATAATAAGGAAAATCCTTGTTGATAAAATTTCACATAAACATAATTCATCACAAAATTATATTAGATAATTTCTCTATTTCAATTTATTACTGTCCAAGTAATAATCCAATTCATAGGTAATTCTTTGACCCACCCCATGTAAAAAACTTCTGCTTTCATGGTGTATTAGCGAGTCCTTTAGATAAAAAAAATTTCAAAATAACAGATCTGACAACACCTTTCATTAAAGTTTTCCATCACAACTTTACAACAACTTGTTAGATCACTGTGAAATAAATGTTATTTTATTCTACTAACATTACTATTGGGTAAAAGTTGATGGAAAGATGTTAATACATCCAAAATGATGTTGTGTTGCCCTTCTAAGATGATATATTATGAATTTTATGCAATTTAGCAGCAAAACATGCCTTCTGACTGTGGGATACATAACATCTCAATTCAAAATATCATAGACTGGGAAATCCTAAATAATTGCTTAGTACATTAATTAAAATAACTGCCTTCTCTAAGTTATGGTTTATATATTCCAATAACACTGAATAGAACATGAAATCTCAATTTCTTTTATTATCATTTAATTAACAAGGTTTATTAATCTTCTAAAAACAATTTAAAAGACAAATTACAAGCCTAATTCCTCTTCATTACCTTAACTACAGTAAGTAATATTTATAACAGTGGCTCGAATCTGCTTCACAAACTTCTGTACCTATCAGTCTCAGTGCACTTTAACTGAAGGTCATAATATTTTGATATCTTGCAGTAATAATGGTCAAACAAGTGATGTTATACTGGGTTGCACACTGCAGCATCAAAACTGACTCCAATTCTTCTGCATTCACTTTTCAGCAATGGTCTTCAGATGAAATAATAATTGGCTTGATATTCCAGAATGTTTCCAAGCAGCAGTATTATTTTGCTTGCCTTAAATGCTAAATGAGTACATCCTATCATAGATTGATAATGTCAAATCATTTGCTAAATTCCTGTAGAAAATCTTAAACCTGAGAATGTTGTAAACATCACAGTTGTGCTCCAACTGGTTGGTGCAAGTCTTGTATATAAAAGCCTCACAACTGTTAACAAAACCATCTACAATTTCAAACACATCTTTTGTCTTTGTCAATCAGGAAATCTTGCTGCATTAGAGAAGAATTTCAGTATTTTCTTTCCCTTTAAATGAAGTAGAGTTACTATACCATGTGACACCATAAATAGGTAACTTTTTTTCAAGTATATTCCACAGCATATTTGCAAATTTATAAACTAGATAAGTACACTTTCAGACTGCATAGTCATATCTTGGAAGAGCAAATTAATAACATTTTGGATGTATTAACACCATTCCATCAACAAAAATATTATATGGCATCTCTAAATGCAGCAATATGAACACAATAAAATAATATATATATATATTCCATTGTGATATCATAGTTTGTTGTCAAGTTATAGATTTGCTTTATTCAATATTCTGAAAAATCTGTTGTTACAGGAAGTAGACATCCTTAAAGTTTAGTAGCACAACTCTCCAAGATTCTCTACAGGAGTTTTTAAAATTGCATGAATCAAAAATAACTGATATCAGCCACTTTTAAAGTTCATCCCTTACAACTATTAAGACTATTAATGTAATTTGTATTTTCATTGGAAAATCACATTTCATGTTAGATACATAACAAAAATCTCATTTCCTTACTGAAATTTTACAATGAAAATAGGAATAATGAAAAGACAGTAGATAGATCTTAAAGCTTAAGAAACATCCTGAAAAATGTTCAATTTTATGACTAAAGTTATTTATGCTGTTTTTTTGGTGTTTTTTTTATATATACAATCATAAAACACTAATACTACCAGTTCTAAATATTAAGAGTTTGGTTAGACATACAACACGATTATTTAAATTTATGTATTAATTATTATTTATTTATTATTATTAATGTATTATTATTTCTTGAGATACACAGGTCACTTTCTGAAAGGAAATTTACATTTGAGGAATGAATTTTGTATGCTATTAATGTAATAAGGGCATGAGTGAGAAACTATTTTACAGTAACTGTAACAGTTTTATATTTTTAAGCTGGTCATAAACCAAAACTAGTAAAATATTTGAAAAATAACAGTAAGACATTTACATTTTTGAAATACAAAAACAATTAAATGTTTTTTGCCACAACAAACATTCACTCATTTATTTTTCTGTGCTGATGAACAAAGCATCCAACTTAATTAAAATGAGTAACACAAAGGGTAGTGTGTAAACATTCTACAGATTTTTCACTCAAGAATTTAAAAGCATTTGCTCTTAAGCACTTATAAGCAGCCACAGTTTACATGTGAATGATTAAATTTCTTCTGCTCTTATGTGGTTCACACCTTATATATAATATTTGTTTATAGTATCTCTCCTCTGCAAAACCATTAAGCATCACAACACTAAATATTTCACAAAGACTTAACACTAGTTTTGTTTTGTTTTTCAATTAAAAACTTTTCAATATTTTTAACTTTACTTGATGTTTATTCAAATGTTTTTACTAGACAATTCAATAAAGTTGTTAAATTACTTTGCAAATAACCTTTCTTATACACTACCTGTTCATCTCTAAGTAATGCTGGTTGCATATAATATTTGTGAACTATTTTTGGGTTCTGAAGAAATGACCTAATGTAACCTTCCAATGTACTTTCATTTAAAGCATGGAAAAGCCAAGCACGACCCCTTCCAAGACATGTGGTCACTAGTTCCAGTGTTTTTAGATATTCTCGGGTGTCTTGATGACAAAATTCTTGGACGAAAGACCAATACCCCCACTGTAATTGTTTCAAGCTGAAATGTTTCCAAATTAGTAAAATCAATACATCAACAGTTTATTTCAAAACAATGAGTACCAACAACTTTTTTAAATGTTTAAAGATAAAAAATATTTTAACATATACACATGCATATATTAGTTAATGGTAGCACTCATGCTTATATGATATGGATTTCAGATCATGGAGCAGATAAGAAAGACTAATTCTGACCTTAAACATATAAAACTGCCAAATGAACATGGTAGCAAAATCAGTACAAGAAAAATTTTGTACATTATATATAATCTTAAATACATATTGGCATAATTTTAATTTGCAATTAAAATTAAGAATTTATCATACTTCAATTTAATCTTGTCACAAAAGTTGTGGATGTTTCAATTCACAGAAACAGTTCATGTCTCATGTATATGATGAAGAAAATCATTATTATCAATCTATCAGTTTGCTTTAAACAGCTGTGATACAAGTACGTGTGTTTTACCTTTTCATATCAAAACTCACATCTATAATTACTTGTAATATATAACTTACTGAGACACTAAGTTTCATACATACTATATAGAAAAGCATTATGGTTAACATTTTCCAAAACTAACAAGAAGAAACCCTCAAGAGCCAAGGTACTTGAAATTCTTTACAAAAGGATTATAGTAAATTAATCTATGAAACCCCCCATTCCTTTTTATTAGCTATATTTTTGTACACTAACAATTCCAAGAGTGGGGTGCACGTATACCAATTCAATTTTACTATTCACCAGGATTTCTACCAACCTACCCTTAAATTGAAATTCTTTACACAGGATTAGACTAAATTTATAAGAGCCTAGGAAATAGTCAAATACATCAATCAAGAGGGTTTGACCTCCTTAATCCAAAACTCTAATCAGATTTCAAATTGGTAAAGAGGTGATGGAACTATGAGCTAAAAGCTTGTATTTGATAAAACAAACAAAAAATCTCAGAGTTATTTTGTAAGATACAATACCATGGCTAAATATGTGCTTTCAATATATACTCACCTCTTTTACATACAGCTTTTCCTTATTTAGTGCTGTCCTCTATACACAAGATTTGTTTTTGCTTAACACTAGCCTTGAGGCTATTACCTAAAGTCATGTGTTGCTATGTGATATTACTACTTGGCTGCATTCTAATGAACATGCTAAAATCCTCTACCAATAAGAGTACAACAAACTTTCTTAGAGCTGGTGGCTCCCCCTGTACTAATTATTCCATCATTAGTTCAAGTTCAGGCAAGAATATGACACAGAACAAATGGAGAAGAAATTTTGGAAATGAGAGAGAAGGTATCTATCAGAAATTTTATAATGAAAATGTTTTTCCAATAAGTACTTTCTTCTATTCACAAGATTAGCTATTCTTCTTTATTTTTCTCTTTTATATGCAAACTTTTATCATGCATACCACAAGCCTTCTGCACCCCCCTCCCAGTGGAATCAAATGATTCCAATGTCTTTCTCATACAAATCATCATACATCACCTATACACCAAAAGAAGCATAGTACATTTGTATAACACATGTGACACCTCTATGTGCCTCTACTGAACTTTAAAATCTGCCAGATGACAGAAGCACTGGAAGCGAGTGGGAAGTGTGAGAAGAGAAAAATACATTTTTGGAATAATAAAATTTACTTTTGTTACAGCACTTCCCTCCATTCGCAAGAATAGCTAGAATCCTACATTGATTAGAAGGATGGACCAGTAGGAGGGAGGAATAGCCTTCTTCTCAAAAGCACCCAAAGGATACCCCTATAGATGAGAAAGTCAGATACAAAGATCTGGAGAGGGGAACTGCACCATTTCTAAACCAGTTACGCTCTTTTCCTAGTTGAGAAACATGTAAAAATGAAAACCATAAATAAGAGGAGCAGATCCTAGTGGGAGACCAAGCAGCAGAAAAGTGATCCTAACCAGAAAAAGATATAGTAATTCAATCCTACAATAAGAAATTGGGTAAATGAGGATGCATTTCACAATATAGAATTACAAGGAAGTGGTGAACCATATTTGGCAAGTCAACTACATCCTAAACTTCTTTGTCGGTTACTAACATTTGCATGAAAGTAGAATGAGGATCATACTGTCTTTACCTCAAACCTAAGAACCAGGAAATTTAGAACAACTTCAATTCCTGAAATTCTTTTGAGTTATTAATTTCGGTATGTGTCAGCTGGTACCAAAAGAAAGTCTATCACAGGCAATCAATTCCTGCAGAACAGATCTGGGCCATCTAAAGAGTAATAATGTCCACATAACAAAATAGAATGAGATACAACCAAGGATAGAACCAGAGTAGTCCCATGTATCTCTATTGTTGCCCACAACACAGAAGAGAGATCAAAAGAGGAAGACAGACAACCTACAACCAGTATGAGGAAATATGTTGATTGATTCATCCTAAAATAAAATCCAGCCAATGAGATACCAATATCCACATGAGGGTAGAAAGAGGAATCCCAATTAAAGGATAAACTGCATTTGGACATCTTGCTCCTCTGTATGTTTAATTATGAATTGGGAGATATTATATCTACACAAGCAGAACACCACTGCCCTATTCTAAACTGAATGGTTATAGCCATCTTATGTAAGAATCCTCCAGCAAGATGCCTCCATGGTCAACTACCCTAAAAGCTTAGAATTTATAAGGACTCCCATAATCCACTCAAAGAGGGATAGAATGTACTGGAGAGCCCACAGGAACATCAAAAACCCAAGACAATGAAATGAGTGATCACAAAACCCTATTTTGAAAAGCAGACAATAGCAGTTTATTCATGAAAAGGATGGACAGCTATCACCCCTTCTGCTTTGTTCATGAAGTCCATGAGCAGTACAATTCAGTTTATAAAGCAAAAGTCATGAGATTATTCATCTACAAGAAATCTTGTGAAACATCCCATCTCAAGGTAAGCATGTGGAACCATGGAATGAAAGTGTAATTCAACATGGCACACAGTGAGCACCTAGAGATAAAGAATACCTAGTTAAGCACCACTTGTCACAGAATGGGATATAAGTAATGAAGGTTTGAAGACTTGGCCCATGAAAGACAATAAATAATGTATAAAAACTTATACAGAGTCAGAGTCATACCAAAGATTGGAGTATTGCTACAGGTGAAAGGCAAAAACCCAAAGAAGCCAAAACCATGATATGATGTAAATAATGAAAAATGAATGTGTTAAGAGTGATTCACCTGCCCAATTGTAGAATTTCCTCCAGAAGTAAAAAAACAAACAAGAAGTGAGATAAAAGATGTCAGATTTGATGAGAGGTAATGCAATAGAAAGTATGCTGGGAAAGGGACAATTCAATTAGATCAAATGATGAATTTAATTGGAGAGATCCCTGGATAAAGAACATTGTAAAGGGATAAAGAGATAGAAAAGGAAACCATGGAATGTAGCTGTGTAGGCAATATAACAACAAAGGCATGCACAGGACATAGAAGTTTATCTGGATCAGGAAGGAGGTAAGGATGAGAAATAAAAGTGAGAGAAATCTGTGAAAAGGAGGATTTTCTCTCACAGGCAACTGAGGTTTTGGGGCAGAAGGAGCAATCCAGAGAAAAAATGGAAGATAGGTATTGTAAGAAAGTGTAAGTGTAACAATGATGACAAACAAGTCGAACTGTCGATACCTACAGGCCAGAAGGAGAAGAAAATGTGCCTTAAAATACAAGTGCAACAAAGAACAGAAGGATTTAGGTTCAAACAGAGGTAGAGTAAGAAAATGGAGGAACACATTAATATCCAAATACAGAAGGACACATCAATAATCCAGAAGGAACAGATTAAGATGGTAATGATGGGCAAGAGAAAAACTGTGGAAATGGGAAAGACAAAATTACCCAATAACCTGAATTTAGGAGACTAAGATCGCTGGTCAAAAAAGCCAAATGAGAAAGTTTTAGACACCAGGAGCAGTAGGGTGAGTAGCAGTAAATTCCCAATCCTGGGCTATGAACAAAAGACCTTCCACTTTTACTGATACACTTTCATGGAGGAAGGATGGATGACTGGGCCAAATGAAAAGCAACACAATGAGAAAAACTAGATTTCCTAATGAAGGACCAGACAAAAGCCAGGTGTGAAGATGGAGGACATGAATTGCAGGATGTAAAACCAGTGATAAAGATTGATGAAAGAGATCAGGTATTAAAGGAAGTGGTACTGAAGGAAATAGATAAAAGTGGAATAACTGAGGAAACCAGGGTTGAACAGGCCAGTAGGAAGCAATAATGACAAAACATGGAGTAGGGAAGCTATCCCATGAGGCAATCTGAAAGGAAGATAAATATATAGGAATTTGTATGCCCAATCTTTGTTGAAGGCATCTATAGCCAGAAAATGAGAGGATGAAGGAACCACCTCTTGGGAAAACTCTGTCAGGGCAGGAAAGACAATCTACCACAAGGCTGGAAGCATCTGGGACATTGCATCCAATTGAATAAAAGTGTTGCACTTGGGAACGATATAAGAGATCCAATGTACAAAAACAGAAGAATCTTAAACAGGTGTCCTCTTCGCAATTGATATTAGCTACCACTATGGAACTGTGAGACTGACTCATTAACAATGTAAAAAAGTGGTCCGAAATGAAAAAAAAAACCAAAACACCCAAGAGCTCTAGGATGTTGATACGTGAAAATTGTTTTTCTAGAAACCAACAACACAAAGTCTCCTGGTGATCAACCCATGCACTACAGACCTGAAAGGAAGTGTACATAAACAGATATATGTTCAGATGAGAAGGAGGAAGCAGGAGACCTGATGATGTACAAGTCTTGTCCAACCACTAAAGGAGATCATTTACAATGGAAGGAAGAAGAGTGAAAAGAGTATGCAAGGGATCCACAGCAAAGTTTCACTGATCATATAGAGTCATATGTGTATGGCAGGGAGGATTAGTGGTGTCATAGAAGACCACATCTCCAAAAATGACAGTATATATGTGTGTGTGTGTGTGTGTGTATTACTTATAGTAAAGCCATACTAGGCTATCTGCTGAGTCCAGGAATCAAACCCCTGATTTAAAGAATGTAAATCTGTAGACTTACTACTGTACCAGTAGGGGACCCAAAAGTGACAGAACCTTGCACACAGAAAATAAAGGAGCAAATAGTGTGGTGAAATGATAATTCCACAGAATGAAGTATGAGAAAAGAAGGATGAGTCAGACTGAGATGAGTATTGAAAGTACTGGGTAGGATGGAGGAAGAATTCTATTTTGATCCACCAGCTTACCTGAGCAGCTTCAAGAACCAGCTGATGAGTATAAATGGCCAACTTGTTCAGAATGAGTCAAAAGTAGGCAGTCATTTACATAAAATTAAAAATACAGACCCAGGGTATAAAAATGAAGATTAAAAGCTTGTACTACCTGAGAGAAAACAAAAGAAGCCAAATCCAGCCTTAATGATAGGATGCAAAATTGGTATACCATCCATCAATAGATAAACCAAAGGTAAGGATGAGAATGCTCCAAGATGGGAATATGTAGATAGCCATAAGAGACATTTGTCTCAATCATTCTGAGACCTGGAGAAAAAGCCCTGAGAAAAAACAACTGATGACAAGCCTCCAGTCCCTAGTGTGTTTGGGAACAAACAGAAAGGAGTAAAACCTTGGTGAATGATATGGAACAGACTTGATAGCCTGTTGCACAAGGACATTCTGTATTGCCTCTGGTAGATGTTGGCAGTTACAGGATCCCAAAGAGAAGGTAAGGAAACAGGTGCCTGGGACAACAAAGGTGGAGCAAGAAGTGGAATTCTAAATCCTTCTGACAAAACCTGAAGAGCCCAAACAAAAGCCACAAGGCAAGCTCCAACTAGGCCTAAACCCACAAGGTGGCAGCATATCTTGTGTTGTAAAGAAAAACAATGAACTGTGGCTCCACAAGGAGAAAAGGCAAGAAACTGGAATCAGCACCATACTTGGCTGTGACTCAGACAGACAGAAAACCAAATGGGAAATAGTGGATTGTTGCTGACAAATACCATCCAAGATTCCAAGGATATTGGGACTGTATCAAAAATGAACCATCTTAAAGAGGGAGCTATACATAAATCCGAGAGATAAGAAGCAGATATACAGGTTCAAGATAAAAGAGTATCATGAGTTGAAAGGCTCCAACAACAAATAAACCATGTTTGAAAAGCTAGAGTCAAAGACAATAAACAAATCAACAAGGAGAAAGAGAATGTCTCCAGAATATCCCTCTGGATTTCTACAAAGAGCCTCAAACAGGAGATGGACCATGGAAAAGTACCACAATAGGATTTTGGGGGGAAAACAAAAGTGGAAAAAAATGAGGGGAACTAACAAAAGATTTGGGGGTTCCCCCCATACAGACAAAACCAAACCCAACAGCTGTTGGTTGAAATACAGAAAGTCAGCCCTATAAAAGGTGAGGGTTAACTGGTCTGAAACTCATGGGGCACACAAAGTATACTAACACCACAGCCCAATTGAGAGACAAATTGATCAGCATGAACCCAAATTTCTGGGGATGGGGGGAACACCAAACAGTGTCAGGAAGTATGGTCTTGCAATAACAAATAACACAGGTGATAAAGTATGAAAGCAAGGAATAAAACATTGCATACCTGAGAAATAAAGTCCAAGAAAACATAAAAATGTGGGTAGTCAAACAGAATCTTCAGGAAATTATGGGACAGTATGCAAAATCAGGAGGATGAAACGTGCAATCAAAGTTCTCATCAATCTAACTATGATCTACAGGTGTAGGAGGAAAGAAAGCAATGTTTGGAGAAAAAGGTTGACCCATATGAAATTACTTTCCTTGCAAATAAACATAAACAAATCTCCCATTGGGTTTTCAGAACCTGAAGCCTGTTGATGGTGTTACACCCAAAGTAATGACATTACCTTTGGAATGCACGTTGAATTAGTAAAAAAAAGCATTTGAAAGAAAGGAATATGACCAGAATAAGGGTAAATAAATTGAAACAATGTCAAAAACAAAGAATACGTGAAATTAAATATAACCATTTTAAGAAAAATACAACATAAAACACTGAACAAAAAGAAGAAAAAAAAAGATGTCTGAGTGCAAAATCTGCCAAACAAAAAGTGATAGTTTAGTAGAGGAGTATAGAAGTTGTCATATACCTTACGTAAGAGATATGTTCCCATTCATAGATACGTGATGCATGACGATTTGTACAAGAGATGTGTCAGAATAATTTTATTCCAATTGGAGGAGAGCAGAAGGGTTGTGGTGTGCACAATAAAAAGTTGGCAAATAGAGGACAGTAATAAATGAGAATACCTAATCTCGTAAGGGGAAGGAAGTATTGTATCAGAAATATATTTTTAATGTTGGAAAATGTTACCTTTCAATACAATACACAACCTCCACTAACATATAATTAGAATCCTATATTAAAGTGGAGGAGAGGTTAGTGCAAGTTTTTCTACCTGGTTAAGCTTCCTTTAAGAAGTGTGTCCAAAGGGAAATAACAAAATCCAACAGCCAATACTATGAAACAGTACAGGGATTCTTCTGATGGTGATTACACCTCATCTGTATCAGGGTATATTATTTTCCTATAACTGAAGTAAGTTTTATCAGGAGGTTGATTGATTGATTGACTGATTTAGTGTTTTATGGCACAAAGCAACGAGGCTATCTGCACCAGACATCCAGTAAAAATGTAAAAATAAAGTAAATATAGAAAAAGACATAAATGGAAATGAAGGTAAAACAAAAAAGTATAAAACCAATGTTGATACCTAGTCTACAATGTTAAGATAGAAGGCAGAATATAAGAAGTTGTAAGGTATTTACTCTAGCAAAAAGGTAATGATCATAACCCGCTAGGAAGACTAACAGGTAAGTTCAAGACTCACTGTCAGTCACCTGAAGTTGGTCTTTCCAGTCCTGGTTCTGAGTTATGTGTCATAGCAACCAGTATCAAAATGTAAAAGAATAGAAGTTTTAAAAGACACATAGCAAAATCGCAACAATGAGTAGCCAAGTGTCCAGTAAAAAGAGAAAAGTCAAGTAAATGGAGTAAAATTTGTAAAAGTAAATGAAAGTAAAAACAAAACAGCAATTAAAACAGAAAATGGTGTAAAAACCAATGGTGACATCCAGTCTTCAAAGTTTTAAACTATTTACTCTAGCAAAATGGTAATGATCATAACCCGCCAGGAAGACTAACAGGTAAGAATAAAAACCACCGTCAGTCACCTGAAGTTGGTCTTTCCAGTCCTGGTTCCGAGTTACGAGTCAATATGGCCAGCACTAAAAAGTACAGTAGTAAAAGTGTGAAACGATATGCAGCAAAAGTACAATAACAACTCACCAGGACGACTAACGAGTAGTTCAAACAGTAGCATCAATCACCCGAAGTTGGCCTTTCCAGTCCTGGTGTCGAGTTATTTATTGTTCTGGCCATTGTCCAGAGTCAAATTGAATGAGAGAGATTAAAACTGTAAAAAAGGAGCCACAATTAAAAAGCTGTAATGAATAAATATGGAACCCTTAAATGAGATGAAAAAGATTAATGGCCATTAAAAAATTAAAAACGTTATCAAGGTGGACAGAGTCACCATCACCAATAACTCTGTCCAATGTTACAGACTGACCCTGGGAAAAAATATGTTTAAAATATTGCCGTCATTGAGAATTGTAATGATGGCAAGAAAGTAAAACGTGGCTGATAGTGATTCGAGTGTTACACAAACTACACATTGGTGCATCAGTTCCAGATAAAAGAAAATGATGAATTAAAAAACTGTGACCAATGAGTAGCCTAGTGAGAACAACTTCCTTCTTCAGAACTTTACGGAAGCTAGATGGCCAAACTCCAATTTTGAGTTTGATTTGAAAAAGTTTGTTGTTGCATTGCTCACTCCAAGTGGACTGCCAGCTGGCACAGAGCTGAGCCTTGAAGACAACACCATAGTCCATGTACGGAATAGGCATAGGGGTGACAGTGCTGAAGCAGACACATTTAGCTGCCATGTCTGCAAGCTCATTCCCACGAATACCAACATGGCCTGGTATCCAGAAAAACCGGATTGAAGTAGCTGCTAATGAGAAATGGGCCAGTCGGTTTCAAATATCAGCGAGAATAGGATGTGAGCTAACGTGTAGCGATTCCAAGGCAAGTATAGAACTAAGCGAATCAGTATAAATAGTGCAGTTGGAGTACTGCTCAGCTGCAATATGATCCAGGGCAAGAGATATGGCATACAGTTCAGCAATAAACACAGAAGCTGTAGAGGGGATTCTGCGCACAACTACTGACCCATAGCAAACCACAGCAGAGCCCACTGAATTACCTGATTTAGAACCATCTGTATAAATGGGAACTGAATGATTGTTTGAAAGATATTCATTGAATAAAAGACAGAACTTCTGATTTGGAGTATCTGCCGTTTTTAGGTGACTGAAAGAAAGGTCACATTTGGGGGCTGTAATAAGCCATGGTGGGATGGGCTGACCTGTGGAATCTGCAATGTTATCCAAGAACAGACCCAATTCATCCAATTGCGCCTGGATGCGAAGGCCAAACGGAGCAATGACAGATCATCTGTTCTGAAAAAGTACTGCCCACCGAGGAAGAAAAACACATTCCCCGGATGGGATGCTTTGGTAAGGAATGAAGTTTCGAAGTATATTGAAAAGATAGTTGCAAACGGCAAAGGTGTAGAGAAGGTTCTTGAGATTCAATGTACATGCTTTGAACTGGAGAGGTACAGAAAGCCCCAGTGCAGAGTCGAAGTCCTTGGTTATGAATGGGATCCAGCATCTTTAAGGCCGAGGGTCTGGCAGAGCCATAGACCATTGATCCATGGTTGAGTTTCGATCTAATAAGAGCACGATATATCTTTAACATTGAACAGCGATCTGCCCCCCAACTGGTAGAAGAGAGGACACGGAGGATGTTCAGTGCTCTTGTGCATTTGACCCGAAGCTGCTTTAAGTGTTGTATAAAGGTCAGTTTACAATCAAAGATAAGCCCCAAGAACTTTGTCTCTGGGACCACTGGCAGCAAAACTTCACTGATACGAAGTTCAGGATCCGGGTGAATACCTCGTCGACGGCAAAAGTGCATGCATACAGTTTTGGAGAGAGAGAAATTAAAGACATTTGCCAGAGTCCACTTCCGTACACGATTGAGGGCAGTTTGTAGTTGCCGCTCAATATATCTCATGTTTGACGACTGACATGAGATGCGAAAGATGTCGACATACAGCCCATTCGCAATAGTGAGAGGGAGTTGTTCACTGATGGCATTTATCTTTATACTGAAGAGTGTGACACTCAATACACAGCGTTGAGGGACTCCAAGTTCCTGTACAAAAGAACGGGAAAGTGTTGAACTCACACGAACTTGGAATCTCCTGTCCATTAAAAATTTTTTAATAAACATGGGTAGATGGCCATGTAACCCATATGTATGGAGGTCTCGCAAAACGCCATACCTCCATGTTGTGTTGTAATCCTTCTCTATGTCAAAAAATATTGATACAAGATGTTGGCAGTTGAGAAAGGCTTCTCTGACAGATGTTTCAAGATGAATTAGGTGGTCTGTGGTAGAGTGCTGTCGACGGAACCCACACTGGGTGGGCGAAAGGAGGTTGTTTGATTCAAGGAACCAAACAACATGAGCATTAACCATCCTTTCTTAGGTCTTACAGAGACAGCTCATCAAAGCAATTGGATGACAGTTTGAAGGAATCTTCGGATCTTTCCCTGGCTTAGAGAAAGGTAAAATAATAGCCTGGTACCAGGCATCAGGAAAAGCATTCTCCTGCCAAATCTGGTTGAAGACAATCAGAAGGACATCAAGAGAAGCAGGAGATAGATGGTGCAGCATGTCATAATGAATATCATCAGGTCCAATAAATGTACTGGAAGACCGATGAAGGGCCATTTTCAGTTCCACCAGGGTAAAGGAACAATTATAGTCAAAGAAACAGTCAGTTTGAAAGGAAAGAGGTGATCGCTCTGCCCGAGTCTTGATGGCCAGGAAGGTGGAGGAACAAGCAGAAGTGCTAAATACCTGGCAAATGCTTTCACCTAGAGTGTTAGAGATGTTCCGGACATCAGTCACCTCCTGTCCATCAGAGAGTAAGATTGAGAGGGGAAAAGAATTGTAGTGCCCATTAACCTTTTAAATCCCGTCCCATAAGATCTTGGAACTGGTGGTAGAAGATATGCTGGTTGTGAACTTAATCCAAGATTCCTTCTGGTTTTGATGTCTTACCCACCTAGCATGTGCACAGGCCCGTTGGAAAGCAACCCGGTTTGAAAGTGTGGGATATCTACGAAAAGTGTCCCAGCCCCGTTTTTGAGCCTTCCGTGCTAAGTGGCAAGCAGGATTCCACCATGGACGAGGATATTGTGGAAAACGTGTCGAAGTTTTAGGAATGCACTGAGCAGCTACATGTATAATACAGTCAGTTACCACTGTTACACAGTCGTCTATTGATGGATGATTTACGATGGCAAGATCAAGTTCTGCGAGAGCAGTGAAAGTGGACCAGTCTGCCTGATCGAGCTTCTATCGGAGCAGCGGGTAGGGTGGCATCGACCACGGCCAGTCTCTCTCAAAAGGATCAGAAAATGATCACTGCCTAGTGGATTACTGTCAACCCTCCATGAAAAATGGAAGAATAATGAAGGGGAGCAAACTGAGAGATCAATAGCGGTAAAGGACTGACTTGGTGCATGAAGGTAAGTGGAAGAACCAGTATTTAAAAGAGAAAGATTGTGAACAGAGAGCATCTGCTCTACAGATCGACACCTCCCATCAATAACAGCACTTCCCCAGAAGGGATGGTGTCCATTAAAATCCCCCAGGATTAGAAATGGAGATGGCAACTGTTCAACGAGAGCATCAAGGTCTGATTGATCATATGTCTCTCCAGGGGACAGGTACAGAGAACAAACAGTGATGGTATGACCCAAGGAAACACAGATGGCTATGGCCTCCAAGGGTGTGTTGAGTGACAAAGACAGGGTGGGCACATGTTGATCAACCAACAGTGCCACCTCTCCATGTACTCGACCATCACACAACTTGTCATTTCTGTAGAGAGAAAACTGCAGAATGGAGACTGTATCGGCAGATTTGAGAAATGTTTCTTGTAAAGAAAGACAAACAGGCTGGTAGGAAGCAATCAGTGTTTTGATATCATCCAGATTAGAACGTAAACCTTCACAGTTCCATTGTATCAAGGTGGCCATTTTTAAGGAGGGGTAGATGAAGTGGCTGGAGAACCCTTCGGTTTACGACCACGTCTTTTTTCTTTACTGTCTTTCTTCGGAGGAGGTCTATCAACCTCCATGGATCCTGCTCTGGGTTGAGTGGGCAGGTTTTTGTTATTGGAAGAGGAATCCAATGACTGAGGATGCGGACGAATAATTGTTTTGTTTATTGTGGTGGAAGAAAATGATGTATCAGAAGAAATGCCTGTATTTGAAACTGAAGGACATGGATCTTGAGGTTTGTTGGAAGATATGGGAGGAACAGAGATGGGTGTGAAAGTCAATTCATCTACTGTTTTAACCACAGAGGTCAAAAAGCTTTTAATTTGTTTTGAAAACGATTCTCTTGGAGGCACAGAGAGATCTGTCTGCACTTCCACTGTAGTTGTGGAATGGAGTGCAGCAGCATATGTCCGAGATGGGATTGTGGAAAGCAATTTCCGAGCCTCAGGATAACTAATGTTATGTGTCGTTTTCAAATGCTGCACCTCTTTTTCCTCCAACCATTTTGGGCAAGAATGAGAGTAAGAGGGGTGAGAACCATTGCAGTTGACGCAATGTGGGTTTATGTCACAATCATAGGCATCGTGATCCTTGCCTCCACAACGAGCACATGTCAGGGAACCACGACAAGATGTCTTTGAGTGGCCGAATCTCTGACATTGGAAACATCGAAGAGGGTTTGGAATGTATGGCCAAACCCTGCAAATGAGATAACCTGCTTTGATGGTGGCGGGTGCACATGGTGAAGTAAATGTTAAAACGAGGGTGTTTGTTGGCAGTGTAACTCCATCTTTGCGAGTGGAGATGCGCCTCACTGCAAAAACTCCTTGAGTGGAGAGACCAGCGAGAACCTCTGATTCGGGAACATTCTTCAAATCCCTTTCAACAATAACTCCTCGTGAAGAATTCAAAGTAGCATGGGGTGTAACCTCAATAGGTATATCTCCAATTGCTTTTGATTTCAAGAGGAGTTCACTGTGTTGGGATGTGGATGTTTCAACCAATATGTCACCAGATCGAAGCTTCTTTACTGACTTTGGAGAGCCATCAAGTCCCTCTAGTCCCTTTTGAATAAAAAAAGGGGGCATTTGCCCTAAAGGTTTTTCCGAAAGAGAATGCAATATCAGAAAATGAGGTACGTGCGTTACTGATGTTGGAGATTGCTGTTCTGAGTATTCAAGACGTGGTCGCTTACCCATTGACTGTTTTTTTACAATTTTATTTAAATTTTTTGTAGGATCCATAGGAAAGAGAAAAAGTTTCGATACTCACTGACCCCACCCACAATGGAGCCCTACAACGGGTCGCACTACAAAGTCATGCAAGGACAATGCAGCAATGCCAGGGTTTCGTGAGCACTATACCCAAACACCAGCATCAGGTACAATGTCCACAACACCCGTTGAGAACTTCCAACATTGGTACTTGGTTGGCTCTAGCTCAAGTGGACCAGCCGATTGACCCAAGGGGGCACCCAAGGGCTGCCCGTCTACAGGAATTCGAGGCCAAAGTAGTGTGTTAGGGTTGGTCCACTCAACCACCAGGTTCCTCTCCTCCCCTTCACAGGTCGCCACGCACGGCAAACACGTGGGTGGTTTTTTAGATCCCAGAGAAGGTAACCAGACAGAACAGAACCTTCCCTGGGAGGTCCCCTCACCATGTACAGGAATCCACACCAAGGGGTTTATCAGGAGGATCAGAAAAAATAAGTACAGGCTCAAAAACTCCAACAGGCTTATGAAAGTGCCAAATGTGTAATGTAGCTATAGCAAGTGAGATCATAGAGAGTGTGTCAATTCCAATCTAAAAACCAGACAGCACCAGAAATTTGTCTTCTGAACCATGGCAGGAGGAAGGTCCCTACCATCAGTTCTGAACTACCCAACAGACAGATCAAACATGTGCTTATGGTATTAAACAGGATATGATGTGCATTTCCAAATGTAGGTATTGCACTATGCATTTTTTCTAACACTGGTGATTACTAACTGCTCCACAGAATGCTCTTTTTCTCAACTGAAGAGAAAAAAAACAAAAAACTCAGAAAACAATGAGCTAGGACAGACTTGATTCACTTTCCCTACAATGTACAGAAGTAAACATACTTTATTGACTCAGCTTTGATGAAATTATCCAGAATTTTGCTTGCAGAAAGTCTAGAAAGAAGCTATTTGAATTTTAGCATTCATCTAAGTTTTGTTTCATTTTGAGGGATAGATATTTATGTTACTGTTTAGTACAATTTATTTTAAATTACATATATATTGGGCACTATAATTTTTCAGTGCTTGGGATCTATAAAGGTCTTAATCCAGCCATGCCTAGCATCTTCACGTCAAGCCAAGGATGGGAATGTGACATTTGAACTACAACTCAATGACAATTTATGTTGGCTTGTCCTGCATCAACCCAACATCCATCTGAGAATCTTGGTATGGTCTTAGAATGCCTGTTGAGATGGAGATAAAAGAAACCACTGTAGGTGGGAACTGTAAAACTAATAGAAAAAAGTTTGCATATAGAGAGCAGTACTGTACCAGAAAAAGTTGTATTTAAAAAGAGGTTATGAATCATAATGGAATCATAGCTACAAAGCCATAAAGGAGGTAAAGCTATATGTGCTTCATCGTAAATGCATTATACATAAAAAAACTGTAATTAGAATCTTACCCATGTAAAAAAAGTTTGTCCAACCTCTCACATAGGAAGTGAACTTCTTGTAACTGTCCATTCAACATAAAGTCAGGATTGGCTTTACTGGCTAAATCATGAATCTGAAAAAGGAAACACGTATATACATATATTTTAAGAGAAAATTAATACAGATAAAGAGTTAAGTAAACAAAATCAAAAGGTAGAACTGCATTGAAAACAGCAAATCCAAACCTCTGACTAATTATAATAGTTTTATAACCAAATACAAGCAAAAAAATTAAAAAAAACACTGCAATAATAGAAAGAATCCCAGGGTACAAGCTATAATATGTGGATGTAAAATGTACTCTAGGTTTCAGAGGTTACTATAAAAGTAAAACCCACACTTCATTAAGGGGATAGATTATTATCAGTCTTAACCTCCATTTGCCAGTATCACATG
The DNA here is from genome assembly GCA_011833715.1 of Carcinoscorpius rotundicauda. NCBI lineage: Eukaryota > Metazoa > Arthropoda > Merostomata > Xiphosura > Limulidae > Carcinoscorpius > Carcinoscorpius rotundicauda. The sequence goes on along the minus strand of CM022405.1, from coordinate 24,272,122 downwards.
AAAAAATAAAATAAAGGAATAGCAATAAAAATAATAGATATAGAAATTAGGAAAGTGAGATGTAGGTGCTCAAGCCCACAATGTCTTACACCTATATCACCATTCATAGCTTGCAGACAGTTGAGAAAATGACTGCTCTCCAAAGTAAAGAAGACAAAATTGAGAAGTATCTTCTGTACCTTATTTTTTCTTATTTTTATTTCTCAAGTAAGTTTTTCAGACACATGAAGCTTATTAGCACAAAATATAGAAAATAAAACAAAATGGAAGAGGTTTCTATGGCAGGTTTAACAAATTTACTGATATACAAAATTATGTTTGAGATTTTTAAAACATTTTTTGGTTAAGTAAGCTATAAGTTTTAAATTTTTGAAATCAAGATGTTAAATCTTAAACACTATAAAAATTCAAATAATAAACTGAATTTTTCAGGACAAGTAATTGACAAATATTGAAAATAATTTAATTAACTTTTGAATGTGTCACTGTAAAAGTGATCATGATACACATGCACACTTTGATCCAGTTGTATTAAAAAGCCAAGAGGAAAATATAAACACAGTATGCTTAGTCAAAAAATAGTTACAATTGACTTTCAATTTCAAAACATTTTTTTATATTTAATACGCTGTAAAATAGCAAAAATACTTAGAAAGATTAGTTAAAAATGAGTCAATGAAAAATGAAAAACATTTGTCTGATGACAATAACATTAAATAAAAATATATAGTTACATTAAAAGTTTAAAAATACCATCTTTGTTAGACCGAAGATAAACCTAGGAATAATTTTTCTCTAACTCCAAAGAAACTGAATGAATTATCATTTCCTTGCCAGTAAAATAAATATAAATGAAAGTTGAGTAATTGCACCATGTTTCTTTTCCCCGTAATAAACTATTAACCTTAATAAATCCTTTCTTAGCTTCTTTTATGTATTTAATAAAACACAATAGAGTAGTTCATCTTATGACTGTATATCATCTTCTCCTAAGCCTAGAATTTTTAAAATCAGAAATAACTCTGAGCTATTTAGCAAGTTTAACTGAAGAACCAAACATCTTTAAACATTATGAAAGTGTACCGTATGTAAATTAGCTTTCCAATAATTATCTTTTATAATTTCCAACAGATTATAAAAGTTGTTTGTTTGCCAAAACTTAAATGTTCCCACACATTTCTAACAAGACTTTGCAGAGTACAAAAGAAAGGTCTAAAATAATATATTAATAAATTATATTATAATAAGATCACCACTATTAAAAAACACAACTCAAATTATATCTGTGCTTATAGATTAAATGAGTGAAAAAACAGTCACCCACAATCTAAAGAAATTTTTCTTTACAGTGTGATGAAGTTAATTACTCTAAAATTAATCAGAAAAACAGCTGTAAATATCATAACTGGCTTCAACATTCTAATCTGGAAGCTCATAAAATACACTAAGTTACTGTACCTTTCACTTTCAGGAATTTCAATACATTTTCTATATTCCAGACAACCTCAGACACTATTTTACTATTAAGCTTTTAGCACACTTCTTTAACACATAATAATAATCCCACATACTTTACCTTTTCACATTTCTAAAATAAAACCTTAAAACCTTTCAATGTTCTACCTTCATAACATTAATTTCATCAAAACTTGGTAATATCAATACTAATCATACTCACAACATACAATACCTTCATACTGAATTACTTATTGAAAGAAGCCTCTATTGGTACAACAATAATCTGTTTTCTTAAGAAAACTAAATAGTCTAAATATTGTTTTACACTTTCCCATACAAACTGCTTCACAACCTGTTTAGAATTGAATGAAAACCATTATTATGGAAACACAAACATAGATCTTTTCTTCTTTTAAACCTGAGTTCTAAATGTAACCAATTTACCTACAAATAAACACATACTCTCATAATTTACTTATTCTATTCTTTTACCCCTTCTCAAAATGTTTGCCTAAACCTAGCAGGGTGAACTCTTGACAGACTTTTTTTCACCAATTCTGTTCTTGAATCTCTGAAAGAGTTATTTTTACCTGGTTAATAGTTCCTCATGTCTAATAACTCAGAACAGAAAAAAGCATTCTTTTTACAACATCCTGAACTACATAACAATCAAATAAACTTTTCACAATACTGAAACAGAATATCCTGTCTACAATTAATTCCTTCTATTTTTTAAATGACTCCTTTCACAAAAAGTTTGCATTGGTTTTTTTCATAATTGTTGCTTGTTTTCAAAGGGTCCATATCAAAGTCTTATTTGTTTCATTTTTTCATCAAACTGACACAGGATTTATTACAAATAAAGAAAAAAAGGCAAAATGAATCAACACTGTTCATCTCATGTTTCATTCACAAGTCTTATACTAATTCAAAAAAAGATTGAAGGCAGCTGCATAGATACTAAACATGTTTGTTTTTTTGGCCTTCTACAAAGATATAAAATTAAAAACCAGGAAATAACTTGTTCCAAAATTCTGCATAGCAGCAATTGCTAAAAACACTTTGCACAGCAATCAGAAAGATTTGCATAGCATTGTATCTGTCTCAGATATGAACAACACAGAAAAATACTGCATTAAATTACTTGAATAAGATTATTTTCTTTAAAAAACATTTTAATACTATATTCAGCATTTGAAGTGCTTCTGCATGAAATATTTTCTCACTAAGTCTACTCATGTAATTACTTTTCTATCCAAGTATATATCTTTCAAAAAAAAGAATAAATTATTATAAGAAAATTTAAATATGCCATTATTTAGGCCTAATTCTTTAAAAAAACATACATTTCACCAACAATATTATTATCAAACTGAACATTACTTATATATTATTATGTAGTAATTTTGCTTTCACTCAAAATTTTTAGAATTATCCTTATAAATTGTATAAAGAGAATCATATATATATTATAGATAATTATAAAAACTTTATATCACTGCAATAAAAACTACATCACAATTACTGCCATCTAATGACAGACTGAATTGCAAGTAGAGCCAATATGGATCACAAAGTGTGATGTAATACTGAACAATTTATTCAATGAAATTCAATATATATAAAGAATGATAACAAAAAAAACAGCTTAATTAAAAGGAAAAAACTATACCTAATTCCTAACTAAAAGTAAATTTCAATCATCACCCAAGAGTATTATATTAAACTATAATTCAAAATAATATATTCAAAAATGAACAGACAGGAAAACAGTTATCTAGGAAAGTAAAATTAATCCATTATCAGTGCTTCTGCACCTTAAAAACAAGATTACTTTATGTTCACAAATTAAATCTAATTACATGCATTCCATGACTAAAAACTGAACAATATATTTTATTGTGTTGATTTTGATTCCATTCTCTAAAACAGCTCCATGTTCTATGATAAACTATTGGTAACAAAGTAGTTATTTACAGGTAACTGCATTGACTTGTTTCTGCAATCATAGTCTAATTTATTTTCAAACATTACAAATTAAGGTGAATTTTACTATCTTCCCCCGAGAACAGTGGTTGGAGGTTCTGAACCTTGGAAGTTTCGTACTTGAATTCACTGAGCCCTTCGTAATTGGAAAAATAAAATACGATTTTTTTCAAATTCAAAACATAAGTAGATATTTTATTAGTGCACAAAATGAACCATGCATCAATTGCACACAATATCATTGTGTTCAAAGAACAAAACCAACAAAACATGAATTTCACATAAGAAAACAAACATAACTCAATGAATATTTACTGCAAATTAATGTGACTTTTACTGTTGCCTTTCAGAGACAAGTTTAGAAATGCACGGCTTCACCTTTTGCAAGTGCCATTCTCATATCATTTTTGCAACAAAGTCTGTTCCTTTTCTTCGTTTTTATATCTGCCATCCTCAAAAAGGATTGCTCCCAAAGATACATTGTGATAAACAGTATGAGTATCTCAAGAGCTTTCTTAGCAATAAGAGGGTACGCTACAATTTGGTGACACCAAAACGTTAAGAGAATTGTTGTTCTGACAAGTTGCTATTGAACCTTGCTCTGCTGAAGTTCAATGATTTCATCGAGCTATTCATCATTGACATCTGCTGTTGCAACACTAAACGTGAATGGCTGTTTCACCCATGTTGGATATGACTCTCTGGTGGGGAAGTATCCATCGAGAGACTTTGTGAGCTCATCTAATTGCTTGCTTCAGTTCCCTGGATACAGAAATGTCTCTGATTTCAGACACATCTTCGATGCTGTGAGGATCAGTGTGTAGATGGGTACAAAGCCGAGAACAGGCAAAATAGCCTTTTCATTGAACCTGGCTCTCTTTACCTTGAATTCAGCAAGTATTGTGTTCTTGTATTTCTCATTTCCATGCAGCTTTACAGAATGTTCTCTTAGTTTTAACAGTGCTAGACTAGAATTCCTCAACTTGGCATTACAAATAATGCACTGAGGACGCTGACTACCATCATGTTCCATTATACACGTAAATCCATGTTGTAGTATTTGTCTGAAAACTTTCTGTTTTTGCTCGATACAGTTAGTATGAAGGGATTGAAAAATTACGAAACAAATCACAAATGATGCATGATTACTACAGTCACAAATCGACTACTAAGCACACAAAGTTCCCTGCAGCACAGATATTAAGGCCAAGTGATGTGACGTGATCAGCCGGAGCCAATGATGGCCAAGCAGAACATGATGGCACGAACCATACGAGTGGGGAGAACGAAATGGACACACACACAGTATATGTGTCTTGACCTCTGCCAAACCCCTGAGACTGACTCACCAAACCCCTTGGGTTTAATTGTACACAGGTTAAGAACCACTACCCTAGAAAATGGTTTCAAATGTGAGAAACACTGTTTGTAAATATATAAGTACACACATGAAGTCTGCTACATTATTTAAGCTGTATAAGCATTTGCTCTCATAAACATTACTAAACTCAAAGTAAAACTGTTTGTCACTTGTCTATCGTATATACCGGTTAAAATTTTAAGCATTACATTCACATCTTCTTAGAAATATTTATTTGCAGAATTAGGTCTGTGAAAGGAAATAAAAGCAGACAAAACAAAATAACTATTCATAAGTACTAATATATGCTTATTATTTTCACAAAAAAAACACTGTAGTAACCACAGATAACACTAAAATTAAAAAATGAAAATGAAGTAACAAGTGTTGTATGTATTAAATGACTTGATATGTTTCTATATTAAAAAATAGAAAGAACAGAAGGAATGAAAAAGGTATTCAATGTATTTATTTACATATTTTGATTCATAAAATTCAATAAATGAAGGTAAAACAAAAAAGTTGGTGATGACAAATACGATAACTTCATTAGTGGTAATGCACACATTATCACTTGCACATAACATAAGAGCTGGCAGTCACACACTTGGTATGTAAAAGCTTATACTGATACTTGAATAGCTGTTTTCATGTGAAATTAAATGATAAATTTGATCAGCATTTAACATTAACTAAAAAATAAACAGAAATGTTTACTACAAACAAGCCACAGGTTCCTATATCCAAAACATTTACTGTCACACATTGTAAATTACAAAAGAGAAAATTTACAATGCACTATTTAGCTTGTGAATTTTAGGAGATAATTAAATAATAAGGTACATATATCTGTAGAGAAAAACTCTTGCATTCTTTTATATATATTTGTGTTACTTTTACTTCAATATCCCACTAATAAATACTTCTCCTACTGCATCATTCAACATAAAATAATTTTTTGACAAAAGCAATTTTATTTTAAGCATGAAATCCCAGACTTGTTTTACCATTCAAATTTCAATAGTGAATGTTCACAATGTTTTGGCTATGTGCAACATCACTATCAGCATTCCAAACCTGGCTTTTCTTGAATTTAAAAATTGAACAAACTGCTGATGCTAATAAGTGCTAGACATCATATACACATTTCATTGTTTTTCTGAGTAAAATGAATACTGTGTATAAACTTCATATAAACACTTAGCAATTAACAGTTACCCAAATTAAAAATGTCTGTGACTTGTTAATTTTTTTCTTACGTACTAGTTTTAGAAATAATTTTTTTCAGTACTTTAGTAGCTCCTTGCATAATGCTTTTGGACAGACAAATTTTGAAATACACTGTCTGGACAATTATGAATATTTTTATGCAGTTAACAATCATTTACCTTTTGCCAGTATTCTTAAAGCCAGATATTACTAAAAAAATGCTATTATTAACACCTTATTTCACAACCTTAACAGTTTCAAAATAAAAACGATCAAACAACTAATTACTAAATTATGTGTTTAAAATGAAAGACTAGAAAAGCATTACCTCTCTAACAGCAAGTTGAATACTTCTTAAGATCCTGTCTTTACTCTCATCACTAGCTTCTAAAGTTGCAACTGTTTCTATAACTGGTACACTTCCAATTGGTGAAACCATCACGGTAGACATACTATAATAACACGAATGAATTTCAAAAAAATTTTAAAACTAATTCAAAACATGGACCTCCACACACAGATTCCTATAACTTTGAATAACAGTAAAACTTAAACAATACATCGCCATTTGTCACCTGTACTACAACTAAGCTATCACCTAGTGTACAAAAACTAAAATAAATAATTTATGTTTTAATATGTTTGGGAAGTCTTGAAAACAGATCAGCATAAAAAATATACAAATAAAAAATAACGTGTTTGTTTGTTTTGTATGCACAAAGCTCACAAAAGGTTATCTGTGCTCTGCTCATTACATGTATCGAAACCCGGTTTCTAGCAGTTTAAATCCGTAGACATGCCACTCTGCCACTGGGGGCAGAGGGCAACTGGCTATATTTCAAAGGTATGTAAGACTGATTTTTGTATTAATTATTATAATTGAAAAACTGTTTCACAAGAAATTTTAAGAAAACAGATTATAGCTTTTTAAAATAACCTACGGCCCAGCATGGCCAGGTGATTAAGGCACTCGACTCGTAATCTGAGGGTTGCGGGTTCGAATCCCTGTCACACCAAACATGCTCGTCTTTTTAGCTGTGGGGTTGTTATAACACGACGGTCAATCCCACTATTCTTTGGTAAAAGAGTAGCTCAAGAGTTGGCGGTGGGTGGTTACGACTAGCTGCTTTCCCTCTAGTCTTACACTGCAAAATTAGGGACGGCTAGCACAGTTAGCCCTCGTGTAGCTTTGCGAGAAATTTCAAACCAAAATTACTTACGATTTTAATTAACATTCATCAAAAGTAAAATATTACCTGTCTTGCTAAGAATGTACAATAAATTAAATTAGGAAAGCAAAGGTACACAAAAATATGTTCAGATGAATTTTTCGTTTGTAATTAGGTATATACAATATACAATAAATTAAATTAGGAAAGCAAATGTGCACAAAAATATATAAAGATATATATTTTTTGTAATAAAGTACAAAGCTACACATGGCGCTGTATGCATGTCATCTGTTCATCGCGGGTATCAAAACGTGGTTTCTAGCGTTGCAAGTCCGCAGACATACATCTGTACCCTTGAGAGGTGTAGATGGATTTTATTAGTTCAATGTTACTACTGTTCCCAGTGACTATTTAGCTTCATCATACTTATTAATCTAATTTAATATAATTACACTGGGGAACACTTTTTTAGTAACTTTGAGTTGCATTGGATATTTTAACTGATTCTGATGGAGTTTTAGGCGCTGATTTCAAATCTGAAATTAGTTTTTCTCTACAAGCTCTAGTTTGTATGCAATTTGAGGTTAATGAAATTGTACAAATGTGAACTTGCGTAAACCATGTATAAGCATTTTCACGTCCATATATATAGATAGCTTCTAATATTTTGATCATTCTTCTTTTGTTTCAGATCAAACATGGCTTCCAAAAATAGATATCATTGCAGAAACAAGCCTGATGCCTTCTGCTACATATGTGGATGCAACACACTCAATCCTCAGAGACGTAACATATCCTCGTTCGTCAAGCGTGCCTACAAGGCATATTTTGAAGTTCATCTTGGTGATCAAGACAAGCAATGGGCTCCTCACGTTGTGTGCCACAATTGTGAGGAAATGCTTCGAGACTGGACCAAAGGAAAACGCAATGGTCTGCCTTTAGGTGTTCCAATGATTTGGCGTGAACCCACCAGCCATGTAACTGACTGTTATTTCTGCATGGTAAACACAACGGGTGTTGGGAAGAAAAACAGACATAAGATTACGTATCCGAACATTCCCTCAGCTATTCAGCCTGCTCCGCACTCCGAAGAAGTTCCTGTTCCAGTTTTCAAAGGCTTGCCTTCATTGGACGATAAAGACATTGGACATGATACAAGCGAACAAGACAGTTGTGACAGTGAATTGTCAGAAAAGTGTACACAATCGGAGAATTGTTCTTCAGACACTGAACCTTTCCCCGTCCCCAAGCCTCTTCCCCAGGCTGAACTGAATGATTTAGTGCGGGATTTAGGTCTTTCAAAGAAAGCAGCAGAGCTTTTGGCATCAAGATTACAAGGCAGAAATCTTGTTGATCACTCTGTTAAAGTATCACATTTCAGAAAACGTGACCAGCTTTCTGTGACCTTCTTTTCAGAAGACAGACAGTTTGTTTACTGACATGACATCCAAGGGCTTCTCAAAGAACTGGGTGTACCTTACTATAGTCCTGCTGAATGGAGACTCTTTTTAGACAGTTGAAAACGCAGTCTAAAGTGTGTTCTTTTACATAATGGGAATATTTATGGAGCAGTACCTGTCGGTCACTCAGTGCATTTGCGGGAAGACTATGATGATATGAGAATGGTCATGGACTTATTAAAATATCATGAGCACAATCGAATCATTTGTGTAGACTTAAAGATGGTCAACTTTCTTCTTGGACAACAGAAAGGTTTCACCAAGTTTCCATGTTTCCTCTGTATGTGGGACAGCCGAGCACGAGACAGACATTGGGTCCAGAAGGACTGGCCTATTCGTGACACCCTTGAAGCAGGCATGCCAAATATCATACAAGAACTAATTGTAAGCAAAGATAAGATCATCTTTCCTCCTCTTCACATCAACATCAAATTAGGTTTGATGAAGCAATTTGTCAAGGCACTGGAAACCGAAGGTGAATGTTTCCAACACATCATCACAGCTTTACCAGGGTTATCATTTGAGAAGATCAAAGCAGACGTGTTTGATGGCCCACAGATTCGAACCCTAATTCGTGATGATCAGTTTGTTGCTAAGATGACCGCTTTAGAAAAGGCAGCATGGTTATCCTTTGTGGCAGTCGTTCAGAACTTCCTTGGAAACAATAAGGCGGAGAACTACAGTAAACTTTTGAACAGAATGCTCCTCGCTTTTCGTGATCTCCGGTGCAACATGAGCATCAAGCTTCATTTTTTGAACAGCCACCTTGATAAGTTCCCTGACAACCTGGGGCTGTGAGTGACGAACAAGGAGAACGATTCCACCAAGACCTAAAGGTCATGGAAGAACGCTACCAAGGGTGCTGGGACAAAAGTATGATGGCTGACTACTGCTGGAGCATTAAACGAGATTGTCCAGATGAAGTTTACAAACGCAAATTCATACCTGAATAATTGTTTGTTTGTTTGTTTGTTTGTTTTGGAATTTCGCACAAAGCTACTCGAGGGCTATCTGTGCTAGCCGTCCCTAATTTTGCAGTGTAAGACTAGAGGGAAAGCAGCTAGTCATCACCACCCACCGCCAACTTTTGGGGTACTTTTTTACCAACGAATAGTGGGATTGACCGTCACATTATACACCCCCACGGCTGGGAGGGCGAGCATGTTTAGCGCGACGCGGGCGCGAACCCGCGACCCTCGGATTACGGGTGCAAGCCTTAACGCGATCGGCCATGCCAGAAGAAAGAGAGATGAAACGTTTGAAGATGATTCAAAACAATACTTACCCTGCGGATCGAAAGTTGCTGTCCACCACTTCATCTCAGACGTATGCTGCTGCACTTTGTTTCATTACTACTGTGGGAGTGCAGACAGATCTCTCTGTACCTTCAAAAAAGTCTTTTGATCTTCATGATTAAAAATGTTGATGAATTAATGTCAATACTCATCTCTGTCACTCACATACATTCCAGCAAACCCCAAGAACCACTTCCTTTGGTTTCAGGTACCGGCGTTTCCTCGGATGCATCTTCTTCTCTCGCCCCAAGATACAAAACGATCATTTGTTCACGTTCTCAGTCGCTGGAATCCTCTTACAACAACAAAGACCTGTCCAATCGACCCAGAGCAGGAACCATGGAGGTCTACAGATCTTCTTTGAATAAAGAAATAAATAAAAAAGACGTGGCCGTAAACAGAACGGCTATCGACTCAATTCGTCTACACAGAAATAAAAATGACCACTTTGATACAATGGAACTGTCGAGGTTTTCATTCTAATCTGGATGGCACCAAAGCACTGATTGTTTCCTACCATCCTGTATGTCTTTCCTTAAAGGAAACATTTCTGAAATCAGCCGACACACTTACCTTTCGGCAGTTTCTTTGTACAGAGATGCCAGGCGATGTGATGGACGAGTGCATGGAGAGATGGCATTGTTGATTGATCAACATGCACCCACCCTGTCTTTGCAACTCGGTACATCCTTGGAGGCCGTAGCCATCTTGTTTCCTTGGGTCGTACAATCACTGTTTGTTTTCTCTTCCTGCCACCTGGAAAAACCTATGATCAATCAGCCCTTGATGCTGTCATTGAATAGTTGCCGTCTCCCTTTTTAATCCTAAGGGACTTTAATTGACATCATACTGTCTGAAGAAGTGCTGATATTATTAAGAGGGGTTGTTCTGTAGAGCATATGCTCTCTGATCACAAACGTTCTCTTTTCAACACTGGTTTTTATACTCATTTTCATGCATCTAGTCAGTTTTTTACTGCTATTGATCTCTCAATTTTCTCCTCTTCACTATTCTCCCACTTTGCATGGAGGGTTGACAATAACCCACGAGGCAGTGATCATTTTCCTGTAATTTTGAGAAAGACTGGCCGTGGTCGATGCCACCAGACTTGCGTTCCCTAGTGGAAACCAGATAAAGCAAATTGGTCCTCTTTCACTGCTCTTGCAGAACTTCATCCTGCCATCGCCTGTGAGCCATCAATAGACGACTGAGTGGCAGAAGCAACTGCTGTATCATACATCCAGCTGCTTAATGTATTCCTAAAACGTCGACATGTTTTCACAATATCCTAGTCCGTAGTGGAACCCTGTCAGCCACATGGCACTAAAGGCTCAAAAACGAGCCTGAGATATTTTTCGTAGGTATCTCACATTCTCGCACTGCATTGCCTTTCAGCAGGCCCATGCACATGCTTGGTAGGTTAGAAGCCGAAATCAGAAGGACCCTTGGACTAAGTTCACAACCAGCATATCTTCTACCACCAGTTCCAAAGTCATATGGGACAAGATTCGAATTGTTCAGTGGGCAATATAATTCTGTCCTCCTCTCGATCTTACTCTCTGATGGCCAGAAAGTAGCTGATACTTGGAGCATCGCCGATACTCCAGGTGAAAGCTTTTGCCGGGTATAGCATTTCTGCTTCTTCCTCCACCTTCTTAGCCATCAAGACTTGGGCAGAGCGATCACTTCTTTTTGGTGGAAGTTAAACTGTCCCTTCATCGATCTGGCAGTACATTGGTCGGACCTGATGATGTATACTACGAAATGCTGTACCATCTATCTCCTGCTTCTCTTGCCTTTCTTCTGATTATTGTTATTTCTATTCAGTTTTTATGGATACCAGGCTGCATTGGTATTCGCGGGAACGGGCTCGCCCACACCGCAGCTAATTCTGTCTGCTCTGGTACATTCACTGCTGTGTCTATTCTATATGTGGACTATGATCCTGTAAGAATGTTTTCCTGATGCCTGGCACCAAGGTATTGTCCTATCTTTCACTAAGCCTGGGAATGATTTTAAGATTCCTTAAAACTACCAAAGGCGTGCGACTCGTAATCTGAGAGTCGCGGGTTCATATCCTCGTCGCGCCAAATATGCTTGCCCTTTGCCCTTTCAGCCATGGGGGCGTTATAATGTGACCGTCAGTCCCACTATTCGTTGGTAAAAGAGTAGCCCAAAAGTTGGTGGTGGGTGGTGATGGCTAGCTGTCTTTCCTCTAGTCTAACACTGCTAAATTAGGGATGGCTAACACAGATAGCCATCGAGTAGCTTTGTGCGAAATTAAAAAACAAACAAACAATTGATGAACTATGTTTGTAAGACCTTATAGAGGATGGTTAATGCTCGCCTTATTTGATTGCTCGAGTCAAACAACCTCCTTTCACCAAACAGTATGGGTTCCGACGATAGTACTCCACTAGTACACCACCTTATCCGACTTGAAACGTCAATCAGAGAAGCATTTCTCAAACGACAACATCTTTTATCAATAATCTTTGACATTGAGAAGGCTTATGATACAACGTGGAGGTATATAATTTTGCGAGACCTCCCTTTATATGGGTTACGTGGTGTTATGTAAATGTCGTGTAAATGTTTTGTAAACGACATATCGTGTGGTGTTTGGATTTTCATTTCTATTATTTATATTTCCATATTTATATTATTGTTTCAAAATTTAAACTAATAAAATATGTCGTTATTCATTTCAAATAACATTAAAAATTTTCTAGAATTAAGTAGGCCTACTGGTATAAAAAGACGGTGACGCGAAAAGAGAAAAAGAGTCAGACATTAGTTTTATTCAAAAGAAGAGAGTCAGTCATTCATTTGAGAAAGTTTAAGTGTTTGCTTTGATTTGTGACTGAACTTAGATCTACAGAAGCTGTTATTTTGTTTCGTCAATCTCTGCGATTCATTCGAATTACTGGTTGTGCTGAGAGTCGACATGAACAGACTATTTAGGAAGAACGGGAAAATTTGGAAAACAACAAGTTGAGACATTCGTCGAAAACATCGTGAAAAGAACTTCGTCGAATTTATTGAACTGTGGATTGTTCCTGAACTTCTCCATTCAAACTTCGGTATTTCTTCATGGGACCAAATAATCACCCTAGACTAGAATTGTGTATTTCTGATCTGGAATTTCGGACATTCATTCTAGATAATTATATTAGATACAGGCCAGTACCATTTTGTGTTGTAATTAATTTTGAAGGTTTAAACTTAATATCTGTCATTGTTATTATATAATTTATGTTATATCTGTCATATATATAATAGCTTATTGTAATAAATTATACAAGCTGTTATCTGTGTTTTTCTGTTGCGTTTAGTCTACGAAAAACATAAAACATAAAAAAACGTAATACGTGGTCATTTGCCCATTTTTATTAGCATTTTATAGTGGACAAGTGATTCCAAGTTGGTTGGGTTCGACACTTTCCCTTCTTTTCTACAAAAACTTGAAATCACTCAAGGCTGTGTTTTGAGTGTCACATTTTTCAGTATAAAGATTAATGCCATCACCGAACAACTCGCTTTTTCTGTTGCAAACTGCTCTATGTCGACGACTTTCACATCTCATGTTATTCGTCGAACATGAGGTATATTGAACGGCAGCAACAGACTACTCTCACTCGTTTACTGAAGTGAACCACAGGAAACGGCTTTAACTTCTCTATCTCTCTAAAACCGTTTGTATGCACTTTTTCCACCAACGGGGTATTCACTCTGATCCTGAACTCCATATTGGTGAAATCGTGCTGCCTGTGGTCCCTGAGACAAAGTTCTTGGGGCTTATCTTTGACTGTAAGCTGACTTTTATACCACACATAAAGCAGTTATAGGTCAAACATACAAGAGCGCTAAACATTTCCCTTGTCCTCTCTTCCACCACTAGGGGAGCAGATTGATATTCTATACTAAAGATATATCGTGCTCTTATTTGATCAAAACTAGACTGTGGATCACTGGTCTATGGCTCTACCAGGATCTCGGCCTTAAAGATGCTGGACCCCATTCATCATAAAGGAATTCGGCTCTGCACTGAGGCTTTCCATACCTCTCCAGTTCAAAACTTATACGTTGAATCTCATGAACCTCCTCTGAACGTTTGCTGTTTGCAAATGTCTTTACTATATGCTTCGAAACTTCATTCCTTACCAAAACATCCAGCCTGGGTTGTGTTTTTCTTCTTCGGTAGGCCATACTTTTTGAGAACAGACGACCTGCTATTACTCCTTTTGGCCTTCGTATCCAGGTTCAGTTGGATGAATTGGGTCTGTCCTTGGATAACATTGCTGTATTTACTGGTCAGCCCATCCCACCATGGTTTATTACAGTCCCCAAATGTGACCTATCTTTAAGTCATCTGAGTAAAGTAGTCACTCCCGATTGGAAATACTGTCTGTTATTTGCTCAACATCTTTCGAACCATTCTTCTATTCCTATTTATACAGATGGTTTGAAATCAAGTGACTGTGTGGGCTGTGCCATGGTTTGTTGTGATTTGGTGGTTGCATGCATAATCCTTTCTGCAGCTTCTGTGTTCACTGCTGAATTGTGTACCATTTTTCCGGCTCTGGATCATATGGAAGCTAAGCAGTACTCAAATTTCACAATTTATTCTGACTTTCTTAGTTCTCTACTGGCCCTGGAATCTCTTGATACCGCAGCTAAATCTGTTAGCTGGCAGTCCACTTGGAGTAAGCAAAACGAAAACAAGCTTTTTCAAATAAAACCCTATATTTGACTTTGGCCATCTTGCTTTTGTAAGAATCGGAAAGAGAAAGTTGTTCTAACTAGACTATGCATTGGTCACAGTTTCGTAACTCATCGTTTTCTTTTATCTGGAACTGATGCACTAATGTGTAGTCTATGTAACACTCAAGTCACAAATAAACCACATTTTACTGTCTTGCCGTGGTTATGACTCTCAACGACGGCACCATTTTAAATATGTTCCGTCCCGAGGTTTATCCGTGACGTTAGACAGTGTTATTAGCGATGGTGACATTGTCGACCCTAGAAATGCTTTTAGTTTTTAAATGCCATTAATCTTGTTAATGCAATTTACATTTTTAAATTTATACATTAGACCTTAATGTTATTTTTTTTTAAGAATCAAAGTACAACTAGTTCGATTTTAAATTAGGAAATGGCCGTAACGTCAAATAACTCGAAACCAGAACTGGAAAGTACAACTTCAAGTGACTAATGCTGCTGTTTGAACTACCTGTTAGTCATCCTGGCAGCCCCAAGGGGAGGTTTGGACGAGGGGGGTATTAAGCCCCCCAATGAGTCAACCCCCTCAGCCTCCCAATACTGTTATCTATATATATTCATAAAATATGGAAAACACAATCGTAGTTGTTGCTTGGCAATTAACATCAAAGAGACATAGATCTGTATAACTCAACGTCTTCATTAAGATGGAAGTATGTGTCAAGCGTCCCATAGCAACGTATTGAATGCAGTGAAACTTATGCGCTGTATTGTCGCTCCCTGTTATGCCATTCTATCTTGAGTTTTGACGAAGATTAGACAACCACGTTGATTTCAAGTTACAACAGATCATCAGGGATTTTACTTGATAAACCAAAGGTTTCACAGGTATTTACCCATTATTTTCATTTAGCTTTTATTAAAAAGTAAAGCATAGCATGCATGTATAAGTGTATTGTGTATAAGTCAAAAGTATGAAGCATTTAGCTGGTGTGAGATCATTTTGCATTGTGTATCAGCCATCCAAAATTGTACAGATGATTGTGATATACACTTAAAATTATGACTTACAATCCAATTAATGTTATGCTTATGATTAGATAATAATCTTGCATGTTAACTGATCAAATAATATTTCTAAATAATTCTAGAATGAATTTTAAAATTGTTGTTGGGCTATTTAGAAGTGCCTAATTTAATGTAATGTAGTAGTTACATTATTATAACAGGTGCTTGTCACATTTATGATAATAAGAAGAATATGACAATCACAGTTTGGCCTGTATGAATAATGTGAACTTATAAAGAAACCTGCCTTTCTGTGAAGGTCAACTGGAATTTAAACATTTTGTTTTGGTGCGGGTTTGCTTTGTTCAAGCACGCGATTCCCGCCTCGAAACCTTAAGCGTATGATTCCCGAGCAGATGACCATGGTGTACGCTCTGCGTACAGCTAACAATCGGCACAGACCGATCGAGATCCAGATGCCAGCCGCACGCCACACACCCTCGCTCATTTCCATCAGCTGCCCAAGTTTTACAACATGCCCTATCTGGATTTGTGTTCCTTAATTAGTCCTGTAATTTATATTATCACTACCCTTTAATTAAGTACTTGTGCTGTATGGTTAAAGATAAACACTTTCTCTAACAGTATTTCACGGATATGTTCTGGATTTTCATGTACTATTGATATAATTTGGTGATTTCAATGCCGCAGAACAGTTATTCGTAATTTTGAACTATGTTTACTTGTTATTTGTTCCTTATTCATGAAATGACCCAATTATATATTTGTTATATCTTTTCCCTTAGATATCGATGTTTAAAATTAATATTCTTTGTAAGCTCTAATAAGGAGAGAAATTCCAATTCGTTTCATATAAACTAACACAACTTGGAAGTAAGAAGTGGTACTAGCAGTTAGCCAGATCGGGGTCACTTTGACGTTCGCGCACTCTGTATAAAAGGGAGTTATGCTTGTTTACGCAGCTCTCGCTCTCTCTAGTACTCGGCCTCACACTGGAACACACACTCAGTTTGGATTAATAAAAGGAAATCAAAATCAGAGACTCGTTTTCAAACAAGGACACCAACACACAAGACAAGAGTCAGACATCATCCACAAAACATACACTGGTCATACTATACAATTAGTTAAATATGCAACACTATCTGCTACCCAAGAAGCAGCAGCGAGTAGATGGTCTTACAAACACATGTGATTCAAGTGAGGAGGACAGTGGTGATCGTGATAGTAAAAATGTAGACACGACTAGTGCGGGACCCAGCCGCAAGAGGGCACCACTCACACCCAGGGTGAAAAACTACCACCAGGACCCAAGGATCTGAGCCAGCTTCCAGACAGTGGTTCTACCTGTCCAGACTTGAAGTGATACCCGGCCACAAAATACAGCGGCCAGTCAAGATCATTCAACAAGAATTGGATGATCAGCACTCGTGGTTGGAGAACTCTGTGACCCAAGATGCTGCATTCTTTTTATATTTTAAACTGGATAGGCATTTAGGTTTTAAAGACATTTGGGAAGACCCCAAACGCAAACCTAGGGCGCTCAGAAACTTCTGTTTTTCTTCAGCCCCACGCATGACAGAAGGTTAAAGTCATCAGAATTTGTAGGATAAACACTTGGTAGCTTAACAACTTGGAAGATTTCTACTGGTCGACTTGGGATCATTAGGACGTAGTTGCAATGAAGTTCAGAGAGTCGGAGGAGAAAAGGAGGAGCAAGCTAACTTGAAGTGAGGAAAAATAACAAAACTAACGTAACGAGCAGGGGTAGGTAAGTAGGGAAGATTAAGGAAACGCATAAACTTAGATATTGCATGAAATGAAGAGAAGGCACAGGGTAAAGTGCCTGGGTAAAGAAATATCCAAAATTTTTCTGTGGGGGAAACGGTACTACCCCAAGAAAACCCATTTTCATGATCAGGGCTGCATTCTGCTTTGTATGTCGTCTTTACAGTCACACACACTTCAGTAAAACTTCACCCGTGAAGGCTTCTGGAACTGGAAGAAGGCGACCACATCACTGAAGTCCCATGATAGCTCTGCAGGACACAAGTTTGCCATGCAAACTTGGGCAGAGTTTAAATTGCAGAAAACAAAGGGTGCAAGGATCCAGCTATCAGACCACCTCCAGTCACCTGACCTGCAGCTGGTCTCTGCAGAGGACCTAGTACAATCTGTCATCTCTGGTCTCTCAGAAACGAGAAGTGAAGCAGCATGGAAAGACTTGAAAGAGTCTGCTGCGGATATATGTGAGAAAGTGGGAATACGCACTGAGATGGTGCATCAAGGTGGACAGCGATTTGCCCCCAAACACCTGGACGAATTCATAATCATATCTAGTACTAGCCAAAGAGATGAACCAACACCAGATGCCAGGAGACACATTTTCTATGCCATCAAAGACAGGATGCTCAACGAGCTTAATAGAAGATTCTCCTCTGATCCCTGCAGTGTTCTAATGGGTGCAACTGCATTGAACCCCAAACACTCCACATTTCTGGAAAAGCAAGCACTCTTAGGAATGGCAGCAAACTATGGCGTGGCAGAGGATGACCTCGCAGTGAAGGTTTACTAGTTGAACCGGCTAATTGCCAGGAAGAAAGACAAGAGACAGGAAGTATCCACACCATTGGAGCTTGCAACCATGCTGGAGCCATACAAGGATGCCTTCATGGATCTCCACAAACTTGTATGCATCCCTGTGACTCTGCCTATCACTTCAACTGCCTGCGAGAGAAGTTTCTCAAGACATACTTGCGCAACAGCAGTAATAACAACCGCACCAATAACCTTGCTGTCGTATCAGTAAACTCCAGGAGGGCAAAACAACTCGATATTGATACTGTTATAGACACATTTGCTGCCAATCACCAGAACAGGCGCATTATTTTGAAGTAATATTGACTATTAACACAATATGATGAAAGATAGTTAGCCTGATAGTGACCTTACTTTCCTCAGAATGAATTAACTTTACATGGAATAATTCGTTTCTGCTATGTAAACTATGTTTTAATGTTATATTTCTTTGATTTGTAGCTTTACTCTTAATGGTATATTAAATGTTCAAACTAAGCTAATTTTGATTTTCGTTATTATTATGTATTACCTTGGGTGGAATTTAGGTGAGCTTCCTCTTTTATATCTACACGTATTTTCAGAAACAGATTATTTCTAATTTGTAATAATGAATTATTAATCAGAGTATCAGTTTCCAATGAAAACGCCCCCCAGTGGCTCAGCGGTATGTTTGCGGACTTGCACGCTAAAATCCGGGTTTCGATACCCGTGGTGGGCAGAACACAGATAGCCCATTGTGTAGCTTTGTGCTTAATTCAAAACAACAACAACCAATAGCATACCTTTCTGAAATGTACCTTGGTATTTACATTATTATAATTTACCATCTATACTTCATATTGATGACATTTTGGAAAGCCCCTTCACAATTTACCTCAGCCCCCACAACGAAAATATTTCGGTGCCGCCATTGGCTACAGAAAGTTCTTTACAAATTGTATTACTGTAGTTTTTCTTTTACCGCTGTAGACTAAATGCTATTTATGTTTTTAGTTTAAAAAGTAAACTTTATTTTTTTACCTTAATTTCCTTTTCGAATTTTAATAATATTACTTTAATTTTAATTTTTTTACTAAATGTTTGGCGCAGATAGCTTACTTGCTTTGCGCAATAAAACACAAAACCAACCAACCAACCATTGTACGAGTTCTCTGATGCATTCACTAAACATGCACAGCTTTTCTTCATATTACATGTATGTACATCATACATGGAATTGGATAATACTTTAAAGCATTTGAAAACAGTGTAAAATGACTCAGCGAGCTGCAACAGCTGCAGACCTGATGACTCCAGTACGTGAACAGCATGGCTGTATATTTTGTTTGACATTTTTGTTCTTGTTAAAGTTATTTCAAAAAATTCTACAAGCGTTTTCTAATATTTTGGATGTTTAAATTTTTCTGAGTTTTCTAAGACAAGAACACAACATTGAAGGAATTGTCTCACTCTGAATTAAAATATTAAAGGCTAAAAGGAAATAACATCCTTTACTTTCTGGGCTAGAAAGTGGTGCAAATTCTAGAATAGTTGCATGATTTAGCAGCCTTTTTGTTCGCGCTCTCCCCAGTCTCAATATTTTTTTATTAGACTTATTTACATAGATCTCAGAGTCACCAAGTATTAATTTCGCATATGCCATGTGAGATCTGATGATGGCAATCGTCATTGGTGGCTATTTTGCACATCTATCCATTACCACTTTCTGAGATGCCTTTTATGAAATCTTATATTTGGTTCATGTATTCAGTCTCAATACGTAACTGGAATAGTTAAAATAAAAAGGGTAATAGTTTACTAATGGAACACATTGTTTCTACGTTGCAAGGCTCTATTGAAGAAATTTGCTTGTTAAGTGCTGATAATGCTCTATAAGGTTTCTAAGACTTATGAAATGAAATAAGGCCTTGATGGGGTTGTCGAAGTACACATGGGCCTGGCATGGCCAAGCGTGTAAGGCGTGCGACTCGTAATCCGAAGGTCGCGGGTTCGCGCCCGAGTCGCGCCAAACATGCTCGCCCTCCCAGCCGTGGGGGCGTTATAATGTGACGGTCAATCCCACTATTCGTTGGTAAAAGAGTAGCCCAAGAGTTGGCGGTGGGTGGTAATGACTAGCTGCCTTCCCTCTAGTCTTACACTGCTAATTTAGGGACAGCTAGCACAGATTACCCTCGAGTAGCTTTGTGCGAAATTCCAACACCCCCCCAAAAAAACAACGAAAGTACACTCTGTAAACAATAGTAAGCAGATATGTAAGCTAAACATATCATTCTTTAGTCGCCCACCCATACAGCGGTATGTCTTCGGATTTACAACGCAAAATTAGGGGTTTGATTCCCCTCGGTGGGCTCAGCAGATAGCCCCATGTGGCTTTCCTATAGAAAAAACACTCATTCTTTAGTTATGACTAAATAAAGATTATTTTCAATGCCCATTGTTTGTTTATAATGTAACTTAAAATTTATTCAAGTTATCAAACTCAGACATTTCTCTTTATTTCCTTATTTAATCTACTGTTATTAGCGTATCTACCCAACTGATACTTGAAGAAAAGTCATTTCGACTTAAAATATCATATAATTCCTGTGTTGTTGCACTATATGTTCATCCTGCTAAAAATCATTGGAACTTGCTTTCGGTTTCAGTGTTTATAAAGCCTTTGCTGAACACCAGAATGTCATCAGCAAAGGCTAACATACAACAACTAGTTGGGATGTCAGGGAATATATTTTGAAGAAAACTAGCTACAGTTATGATACACTCTGTTTGTTCCTTTCGTCCTCTGTGATACATCTTACACAAATTACACCCATGCATATACTGATCATTTTATCAGCAAGAATGGTTAGCTGGACTCTATTGAGGCATATTCTAGCACTAAAGCTACTGTCAGGGTTTTCTGATCAGTTTTATATCCTGATGTTTCACAGCAGGATGTGTTATTTACATTTTATCATAGCCATGTGGTCATAGTACAGCTGTAACACTTATTCTGTCGTTTAAAATGAAAGTTCTCTTATATGAAGTATAAAGTCATTTTTATCGAACTTTATTATTAAAATATGTAAATCCCTTCAATATGCAATATAAATTTTGGAAGATGTTAGAACTAATGACTAGAACATTTTCAGTTTGCAACAGGTAAAATAAACTCGTTTTTTGTTCACTTGTCAGCATCACTTCGTGACCTTGTTTGCTTATAGAATTGATCAGCTGTTCCATTTAAACAAAGAAAGTCTGATCAGCAAAAAATGTTACAGTGTTAGTTATTTCAGTCTAAATGCTATATATTGCCACAATATCTACTCGGGCTAAAGAGATATCAACTACCACAAATAAGATGTAAAATACAGAACAAGGCATTCTCGATAACTTTTTTGAGTGCTAGTTGCCAACACTAGGGCATGAAAATTAAAGAACCATGAAATTTTAGCATTTTCCAAGTCAATTAAGCAAAGAGAAAACATGGCATGTCTGTATGTTGCAAAAGAATTAGTACATTATTAACAGTAAAATATATTCGCTGTTCAAGATGGCAAAATAGGTAAACTACCATGATATACCGTCAGCCGTAAAACAATCCAAACACTACAGGCATTATTAAAGAAAAATGAATACTTATAAAATCCAGCAAACAAGGACTTTTCTAACGTTTGTTTGATTGTAGTTAAGCGCAGAATTACATAATAAGCTATCTGTGCTGTGTCCACTATGGATATTAAAACCAGGTTTTTTGCGTTGTAAGTCCTTAGACATGCCACTGCTCCACTTGTGAAATTTTCCATTGAGATTTATGCATCCTAATTCATCCCTTTTGCTAACGCTTATTTTAGATATCTGTGCAAAGCAATTCAATGCAGTCTACAGCAGTATTCATTCTATAAGGTTGAATTGATATTAGAGAGAATATAGTTAGCCATCAGAGCCAGCTTTAAAACGTCAGATTTGGAGTCAAGCATGATGGTCACCAGGTTGCACTTCACTCTATACTTATGGAAGTAATTTATAAGTCTTATACATACATTTCATGTAAATTCAGGTTGTATTTTACACTTCATCAACTAAATTGGATTTCTCACATACATATCCTGCCAACGTTAACTTAATATTATACTTAAATAGTGTGGATAGCAAGGAAGAAAGAAACATGATATAACTAGAATGTCAAATAAATCCAGTATTAGTAGCCCTAGCTGCGGATAAGATCACCAGTAACTAGCGGAGAGAGGTTGGACATGCCACTGGTAATGATTTCCACTTATCAGAGTTGTCTACAGATCAGGTGAGGCACTGGGCACCCGTGAATAAAGACGACAACCTGTGAAGTGAAGTGCTTTTCAAGTCTGAAAAATTCCCCAAGACACCAGTGACAACTTGTAACACCCGGGGCTATGCAGAGCTGTATGATGACCCACTGAAAATATCTCGTCACCCTATAACTCGGGTTTTGGAATGCATGTAATTGGTTACTCCAATTGGCAGTGTTTCCTAGCAACTGTGAGGATTGTGTGAGAGAGAAAACTTGGCTTAGCACATAGGTCCGTGTTAGTGAGGTCGAGCAGTTCACACTCCTGATGTTTAATGCGACGACAGTTGAGGATCTAGAGTGGTATCAATTATATTTCAGCCAGATTTAATGAGTTTAATGTTTATAAGATTAATTTAAACCACACTAGACTTTTAGCTGTATATACTCCATAATAATAAAATTTGGTTTGTTGTCTTAGATTCTTAACACTATAGTGTAATTTCACCTTACAATGTATAATATAAAAACTGCTTCTATGAATATAGTAATTTCAAGTTACATAACGCACATAGAATATTTCAAGGGAATTTATTGTGTATGTATGCTAAGAACAACATTTAAGGCTAATAAATCTTAATATACACATTTATATTATAAAAAGTAAATAAAAAGCCTTTTTTAAAACATAAATCACAGCAGGTTGCTATTCTCTATTTATTATAAATTTAATCGAATTTGATGTAAGGTTGGATCTGAGTATTGCAAGAAAAATCAGTATTTAATCTGTTTTGGGGAATTTCAGGATAATATTTCATTACAATAGAACCACATGTGTACAATTTATTGGTTCTGAAAAACAAAACTGATCATGAAGGACATAATTTGTTTAATAAAAATATATACCACAAGTACATATAGGAACATAAACTCAAAAATTAGTATTATTACCGGAAACTAAAATGTTAATCTTACAAATGTTGATACTCACAACTAATATTACTGTGATGTAAATGCTATGTTTAGATTTGAGAACGGGCCCGGCATGGCCTAGCGCGTTAAGGCGTGCGCTTTGTAATCTCAGGGTCGCGGGTTCGCGCCCGAGTGGCGCCAAACATGCTCGCCCTCCCAGCCGTGGGGGTGTATAATGTGACGATCAATCCCACTATTCGTTGGTAAAAGAGTAGTCCAAGAGTTGGCGGTGGGTGGTGATGACTAGCTGCCTTCCCTCTAGTTTTACACTGCTAAATTAGGAACGGCTAGCACAGATAGCCCTCGAGTAGCTTTGTGCGAAATTCCAAAACAAAACAAACCTTTTGTTGTTGTTTCCTTGTCAAACATAGATTATTCATCAAATTGTGAAACGTAGAGACAACTCTAGGACGCCCAGTGACATGTTTATAAAAAATCAGATAACAAACTAAATTTTACATTTTAAAAGCCTAAGAATGAAGACATTTTGCTGTACCAATGTTACAAGAAAGTCCCTAACATTAAATCATGAAATTCTGAAGCAGCCTCGCCTTCAAGTGGGCTAGGAACAAGGATCTCTAACACTATTGACGCTGCCATAAAAGATGAATACTGAGAAAGTAGGCTCAGTAATAATGGTGGTGGTAGTGATTTTTCAGGTTTAACGGCGCGAAGGAACGCACTATCTATGCCGGTTCAGTAACCTGTGCCATAGTAGGGTGAGGCAAAATGACGAGAAAGAGATAGCAGATATGTTTGGATCTTTAACAAAACCATAACATACTTAAGTCTAAGAAAAGCTTAATGAGCCTAGATACATTTAAGGAACATATAAATTCCGAGAATTTCAATAAAAAAATGATTTCAGCAAGACTTGACAATGGAAATAAAAATTAGTGTCATGACATTGCAGATGAGCCAGAAGTCGTCTCTGGTTGGTTTTTGCCTCAAATGAGAGAGCCTGCACATTTTATGGCTGGATCTGTTAAGATATCAAAGAACATACGTCGCTCTTTTATCTGAGATACCACTTGCAATTCAACAATAGGATTACTCCTAGAAAAAGTTAGGTGTAGAACTTTTCCATTTCACATAAAGTTATCGTGAACCAATCTACGTTAGAGCAAATTCTACTTCTCCAGCACGATTGCAAGGAAGTAGCAGCCAAATGAACGTAGACCTAGATCCTCTACAGTGAGGGAGAAGTTTGGCTGAGGCAAAAGATCACTCTTCTTTCAAAATACAATCATGATTTCCTGCAACTTTGTAGCATGCTAGCTGAAACCCTGTGATTCTAGTATTAGAATCAATGTAAAAAATTCTTCATTCTGTGACTGAAACCTTTTACACATAGTTGGAGACATGCCTCTTCTCTCACATTCAGCTTATAATCATTTGACAGAACAAACTCAGTGTAAACTAGTTGGATTATCTGAAACATAATGAGGTCAGCCATTTACCTGGCAACTCGTTTATTTGCCAAAAATTCTACCTCTCGTCCCTGTGTCTTTATTAATACATATCAATCACCAATTAAGCCGTTATAGAGCTGGAATAATCACCAAATATTTTAGCACAAGAAATCCGTTGCACTCACCTGATTCAGTGGTCATACCTAACCATGCCACAGCTCCAGAATGTTTTGGATGCTAATTTACTCTCGAAAAAGTTCAAGCTCGACGTGATTTGTTCTCTTCAGAAAAGCTCTCTGGTTGAGGTACAGTTACGGCAGCTGCTATAGATTTTCATCCAATCATATAGCATAGAACTTGCCCTGATGAGGGTGATAATGTTTTTTACATATAAAAGATTTTACACTGCTTCATTAAGAGCCTTCCTTGAATTTGTCTATAAGGATATAACATGATAAAGTTAGTCATTCAAGAGTTTGGTTTCTGATCTAAACAGCACAGGTAATCCGTACAACCAGCCAAGCTGTTGGTAGGTATTATTTGGACTTTCAACTTAGTCAAATAAATAGCTCTGTTTTCAACTGTTTAAAGGAGTTTAAGCAACTCAGCCACGAATATAATTTAGTTTCAGAGTTCCTCGACTGAGTCAAGTACTGTACCATCCAAACTAAATATCAAATGGAGCACTGTTTATTCCCAAGTTCATTCATTCTCGCAGTGATGTCCTTTAATACCTCATGGAGTTGTCCATATCCTCTTTTAGGTCAACCTTAAATATTATGTGGTCTAAAACACTGAAATATGATGTAGTTGATATAATCAAGGAGCCATAATCTTGGACAAGTGTTTGGTCTCTGTTTTGGAGTAGCAGAACAATGAATTGCTTTTGGCAGCCAACATATGAGTTTTACGTGACACTAAATCTTTTCATGACCCATAATCGTCCTGGAAGCACAACTTCCATCAATAACAGGATAATGACTGCCTCGTGAATAACTATTTTCAACAGACAATTCCTGCTGCCTTGTTCCAAGCCTTCTGCTATCACAATTCGAAAAGAAAATATTCAAATTAACAAAATTCTGAATAACCTACCAGAAAATGAACGAAGTTACAAGGAATAATGTCTACCCATTGCTAAAAATTCACGCATATATGCAAGGGAAATTAAAAAGATTTTGAGAGCCTCCTATTTTTGCAATGTAAGAAAAATACTTATGAAATTATAGCACAGCTGCTTACGCTGTTTAATATTTTTTATATAGTACACGTTCTTCTGATAAATCATTAACAGTTCTTGGCTCGAAATAGTTGTGTGTTCCTAGCCTCATAGCATTAACATACATTACATACTGGTTGCACTTCACACAATACGTGTTAGCTTTTGATCCCGCAAATTAAAAACCTTCCTTTCAAGTATTTAGCATGTGAACCTGGAACTGACTTTACTTTGAATGATTTATCTGACATAATGATTTCCAACATTACATCTTAATAGTGAATATTAGCAAGAGAAATATGACAAAGCAAGTTTCTACTACAGGAAATACAGTTATGTAAAAAAGTTAGGACACCCTACCCCCTAATAGCTAGTGTTACCCCCTTTGGCTGAAATAACTGCAGTGAGACGCTTCTTGTAGCCATCTACCAGTCTCTGACATCGGTCTGAAGAAGCTTCGCTCCACTCCTCAATGTAGAATTTTTTTCAGCTGTGAGATGTTTGAGGGATTTATTGCACGTACAGCCCATTTCAAGTTACCCCACAGCATCTCAGTGGGATTAAGATCTGGGCTTTGACTTGGCCATTCCAGGACTCTCCATTTCTTAGTTTTCAGCCAGTCCTTGGTGGATTTACTGGTATGTTTTGGGTCATTGTCATGTTGCAGGGTCCAGTTCTGCTTCAGCGTTTATTTACGTACAGATAGTCTCACATAATCCTCAAGTGCCCTTTGATACACAGTAGAATTCATGGTGGATTCCATAATTGTGAGCTGTCCAGGTCCTGCTAAAGCAAAGCAACCCGAAACCATGACACTTCCACCTCCATGCTTCACAGTTAGTGTGAGGTTCTTTTCCTGAAATGCTGTATTTGGTTTACGCTAAACACGTCCTCTGTTCTGGTGGCCAAGTAATTCAATTTTGAATTCATATGTCCAAAGAACATTATTTCAGAAGCTCTAGTCTTTGTCTACATTCTCTCTGACAAACTTCAGTCTAGCCTTGATGTTTCTCTTAGAGAGCAAAAGTTTCCTCTTTGCACACCTCCCATACAAATTAGCTTGTGCAGTCTCTTTCTGATTGTAGAGGCATGCACTTTCACATCAGCAGTAGCCACAGCCTGTTGTAGGTCCCGTGATGACATGTTAGGGTGTTTGGAGACCTCTTTTAGCATCTTGCGATCTGCTCTTGGGGTGAACTTTCTTGGATGACCAGACCTGGGCATATTGGCAGTTGTTTTGAAAGCCCTCCACTTGTTGACTGTTTTCCAGACAGTGGAATGGCTGATTTCAAAATATTTTGGGATCTTTTTAAATCCCTTACCAGACTCATAAACTGCTATAATTTTCTTTCTGAAGGCCTCAGACAGCTCTTTTACTCTCACCATGGTGCTCACTCTCACTTCAACAGTTAGGATCACACCAAACTACATGTCTGAGGTTTAAATAGGACAAGCCTCATTCCAAATGCTGAGTAACGATCTTCTAATCATGTGCACCTGGTGTGAAACATCTGTGTGTGAGTTGAGTCATTTTAAGTGGGAATAAATGTGGAGGTGTCCTAACTTTTTCCTCAGTTAGAATATGAATTTTTGTAGAATAATGTTTACAGAAAATCTTGAAAAGTCTTTTCTTCAGTTTTAATTGTTTAGTTATATTCCTATAATCTTTCAGTATTGTTGAAATTGGGATTAAATATCTATATATCCAAAAATGTTACAAAAATACACAGGCTTTCATAGGGTGTCCTAACTTTTTCACATGACTGTAGATAATAACAATTTGTTGTTTTACCATTTATATTATGTAATTTATCTAGTACATTTGAAAAACGATGGTATATACTTTGCCTGAACTAATTTGGAATGATATAATTGCATGAGAAAGTACCTTTGGTAAAGTGTATGGATGGCTATAGAAAGTTTTGAATCACTTGGAGAAATAGAACCTTAAGCTGAATCCCAAGAAGTTAATTGTTCTGTGAACAGGAGAATTTCCTGGAGCATATAATTAGCAGAGAGAGAGAGTTATTGTTACGTATTATAGTTTATTTCAGACGAGTCTCCGATTAATTATGTTACATAATACAATTTCAAAGGACCAGAAATTTGAATTTGAATATAAAAGTTAATTGATTGTTATTATGTATCAAATTTATGATATTTGCCAAAACGATTGACACAAACAATTTTCTTTTTTAATCAAATATATTTAAATATACAAACATAAAAACAGTACAATTTATAATAACAGTTACTACTAATAGTTATTTCAAGAGTTCCACAAACTTACAGACAGTACTGATTATTATTTCCGGTCCAGAACGTATACTTTATCGACGATCCAGGTCAATGAGGAGAAAATTAATTCTAGTTGACGTTATTACATCTCGCTTAAGCTAACTAGCTTGATGGCTTCACACCTTTACAAACTGACCTTTCCTAGCAAAGATATTAAATGTTTTCGTAGAAATTCCAACGTCCGAAATAATTCACTGAAATTGAATGTTTGTAATATTCGAAATCTATAAATTTCCTGGTAAAATTCTGTAGTTTACTTATTCATCGGCGTTAAACACAATTATATTTTTCTAGGCATGTAACATACTGACTTTAGCTGGCCATTAATAATACTCGTATTATTTGTTTCTCGGCGCATTGTTTTTTATAGAGGAAGCACATGAGTTTCTAGAATGTTCAATAATAATCTATTGCGCTTTCGTAAAACAAATATTGTTGTCACTTTCAAGAGTTCTCTACAAGTTTCGAGAGCAGGCGAGACTTGCGCAATACACAGTAAAGAATATACGTCACAGGCAAAAAAAAAGGAAAATTGTACAAAAAATAAGTGTATGCACTACAATAAACACACGACAGTGATTCTTTTGCTGTTGTTGTTTTGAATTAAGCACAAAGCTACACAATGGGCTATCTGTGCTCTGCCCACCATGGGTATCGAAACCCGGATTTTAGCGAGTAAGTCCGCAGACATACCGCTGAGCCACTGGGGGGCGATTCTTTTGCATCATTAGAGATTGACTTTGTCCTTACTGGTTAAACATCAAAGAATCTGCGTGAGGTGAGAAATTTTCCTAAACTGTGCTCTTATTATTGTCATTTAGTAAAATAATTCTCTGACAGCTCATCCAAAACACGAATTATTTGAAAAAAATAATAAATTTCATGGTACTTTTCACTGTGAATAAGCATTCCACTAACTGAAGAAATAATTATCTACTACTTCTGTATTAGTACACCAACTACTGAATATCCTCCCTTTTTAGTTAAAGATGGTTTTACAGAAAGAATAATGTTGTCATATGTACAACACACAAAAGAACATGTGAATACCTGCTACAAAAAGAAAACGAAGGCTGCAAAAGATGGTGTTGTATAACTCAAAATGAGCCTCTATATATTGATCAAACCCGAAGTAATTTCCATCATTAAGTACACAGAAAAAGCGTACGCTTTGGAGATATATTGCAATATTTAAATGGTTGGTAAAATTTCACTATCTAAAAGGCCAGATACAATATGGCTTTAGATATTCCAGAAGTGCAATTTTATAAATGTGCATTATCCTGAATAGAACCATAAAAATGCTTTCGTTATCCCGAAGTTCACATGTTGATGAAGAATTTAAATACTGTCGCCCCCAGTGGCACAGTGGTATGTCTGCGGACTTACACGCCAAAAATCGGGTTTAAATACCCGTGATGGGCATAGCATAGATAGCCCATTGTGTAGCTTTGTGCTTAATTCAAAACAAACAAACAAACAATATACACTGTGATAAAGGAGCAAGGAAAAGAGAGTAGTAACTACCAACTTAAAACACAATATAATACAAGATGTAATACCGACAAGTAATAATACAGAACTAGTGTGGTCCAGTGCTCAACTAAAATATATTCAGGTAAAAGTGACAAGTTTGAAACCAATTATTTGTTGGATTCGTAACAAAAAAGTAGGACCCTGATATCAAATAGTTGATCAGTAAACCCTGAAGAAAAGATGTATAGAGCACAGAAAGACCCGTTATGATTACAAGAGAGCTGTTACATTAAAAAATGGCAAGATACACGTAAACAGAAACGATGACTACATCTAGTACTTTTACAGTCTTTACATTTTGGAGCTTCATTATCTCCAAAACCTTTCAATGGATGGACACATAGATGTTAAGAATACACTTGACCAACTAAGATAATGTTTATACTGGATTAGATGCTGGAAATCTGTATGAAATTAATTCAAAAGACGCGAAAGAAACATCATGGCAGCTAGAATAGTATGTGTTGAAACACTGCTTGAGAGATTTGAGTCAATGTGCTTAGTCTTCTGCCCCAAAATAATTATACGAATAAATACACAATGGTTTTGAAAACTATTTCACAAAACGGAAGAAAACACATTTTGTTTAAACCAGAAAACAAAAGGTCTAACTATGAAACTCGCCAATTAATTTGTTTCAAAATCTGGAGTGCCTGTGAAACTTAATTCTGGGAATTTTGAATAAACTCTGTTGGTAAAAATGTGTCAGATCTTTGGAATCATAAAGATCAAGCCAACAGCTCTTTTCGCATTTTCTGGTAACATATTGGAGAAATAATACTGCAAAGTGTTAACAAATGTACCATTCGTGTTGCTGATCATCAAAAAATGTGATAGCAAAGTCATTATTGGTGATGAATTATCATACAGCAGTAAATGAAGCTACAAGCAACCGGCGTTGCAATTAACATATTAGTTAAAAGGTATATGTTATTAAATAGTTTTGTTTCTTTGTTTTTAGGATTTCGTGCAAAGCTACTCGAGGGCTATCTGCACTAGCCGTCCCTAACTTAGCAGTATAAGACTAGAGGGAAGGAAGCTAATCATCCCCACCCGCCACCAACTCTTGAGCTACACTTTTACCAACGAATAGTGGAATTGACCGTACCATTATAACGCCTCCACGGGTGAAAGTTTGTTTGTTTGTTTTTTGGAATTTCGCACAAAGCTACTCGAGGGCTATCTGTGCTAGCCGTCCCTAATTTAGCAGTGTAAGACTAGAGGGAAGGCAAGTAGTAAAAGCAGTTATGAAATTTCTAAAAGGTCGAATATCAGTGATCGAGAAAATTTGCAAAGTATCTAGAAATAAGTCTGTGTTGCGTTATGAATATAAAAAGTATCGATGGAATGTATTAGTTTTACTTGATAGAATGTCTTTCATTCAGTGAAATGTTTAGTTTCAGGAATTATTTGGATCAATGTTATTTGTCGCGTATATTAAATTGCTTGATCTATTAGTCGTAAAATTTTTACTTTTACGGCTAATAAAATTTGTTTGTTCGTAGTAGAGAAAATCTGTTGAAAGTAAAAACGTTATTTCTAGGCTTAGCAATCCAAGTCCAACTTTGTAAAAGTGATGGTAGCCAGTAGTTAAGGGAGAAATTAATTCATTTGTTGTCGTTATTTAGTCGGAACTTAGCCTTATTTTCACCAAATAATTTAAAAGAACCATTCCAACAAAAGATACATTTTCAGTAACTTTTATAAACCGATAATATATTATGGTAACAATTTAATAATGTTTTCATTGATAAAAGTCACATGGCTTCAATGAACGCCAATGAAAGCTAACTGTTCACGTGTATTTGGTGTGATCGACCGTGAGTTCTGTTTACGTCCCGGCATGCTATGGGGTGACGTGAATCAACCGTACGACGTAAGACGTGTAGTTTGTAATTTGGGATATTCGTGTTAAATCTGATATTTATTTTGAATCAGTTGGTATTTTACATTTTGTGTGTGTGTAAATATTTGTTGAATTTTGCATTGCATTCCTAGCGTAGTAGTTCCTACGTTTTCCCTGTGTGTACAAGTGTAATGGAAAATAAACTTTTCCTTCTCAGTCAGACGGTTGAACTCTTACTAAATTGTAAGTTGTAACTCGACTATTAATTAAGTTTTATATTTTTTAACTTTATGAAGTTAATACTACACGCACAAGTTACACTTACAACCTTATTGGCACAGTGAGTGTGACTGATACTTTATCATGGTTTTTAGAAACTAGTTTATAATTATATCCATAACTTCATGGAAATTAACATTTAGAAAATATACTGCTATTCTTTACTATTGAATACTTCATTCATTTTTTCTATAGTGTGTAGTAATTCGTTGTTTTAATTTTACAGAAAATTCAATTAGATTGTGAATTACGTTATGTCCAGTTACGATACGATAATACATCTTCTTGCTGGCGGGTGAGTCATTTTTAAAATCGCAACGTTTTCTTAGTGACCAATTATTATTACAAGTACTGATATGGTGGATGTTTTTGTAGTATTGTAAGATAATATTAAATTAGTAGTTGCAACAGATTATTTGCTCCCATAAAATTATCACTTGACAACCCTAAGGCTAAAGTTACAAGGCCTAACAACAACATTGATCTTTAAAATAAAAGTTAGTTCTTTGCTTATGCACTAGAATTTTCACTGATTGTTGTGTTGTCAATACTAATTTAATGTTAGCTTGTTAAATGTAAAAGCTTATAAACAACATTTTTAATTAATAGATTGGCTTTCTATTCTTATTCTTCTTGTTAAGCCTTGACCACTTAGCATTAAAACAGTTTTTTATTTTGTTTTTTAATATAGTGTAATATTAATGCTTACAGCAGTCAAACTATGTATGAAATTTTGAAATTGTAAATAAACCAGACAAAATTTAGGCTTTGTGTTAACAGTGTTTAAAAATTTAAATGGTATTTTATTATATTTTATATATTGTAATAATATAAGTTCGATTCCCTTCAGTGTACTCAGCAGATAGCCCGATGTGACTTTGCTATAAGAAAACACACACACACATAAAAATGTAGTAGTTGATCACATTGTATATAATTATGCAAATTTAATAATCAAAATGGCATATTAAGTCATAATTTGTACTCAATTGTTTTAATAGTAGGACTAGGAAATGTAAACACATTATTTTGCACATACTTTTGGCAGAGTATGAGACATCTTCAGCTAAGACAGCTTTATTTTTCTAATAGGGTGATTGGTCTTTGGAATAAGTTGTCTTCAGATCTTTTGGATACAGTTATTTTAAGAGAAGGCTTGATAAATATTTTAATGATAAGGGCTGGGTTTGAAAGTTTCATTTATATATATACACTGTGTGTGTGTGTGTGTGTGTGTGTGTGTGTAAAACCTTGTTCAAATGAATGATCTCTTTACAGAATACAGTGTACATCATAGATATGCTGCTTACTTTTATGAAGAAACATCACATTTGAATGATACTTGCATTTCCTGCATCTATGTTTTGGAACACTGACTTCATATGTCTAACAAAAATCACTCTGATGACCCTTGACATTTTTTATAGTTTATATGGCCTTTGCTACTCTCATTATTCAGTGTACACTTAATGCACAGGTGTTCTGTGGTCAGTATTTAACTTCTATATTTTCTCTGCAGTCAGTATTTAACTTCTATATTTTCCTGTTCTGATTGACCACTGTCTGACTTGTCATATATGTATTACATTTGTAGGAGATGCATGTTTTGTTGTAAGAAATAACTGTTGGTATTTAGAAAGCATATATGTAGATTATTTATTGGTTAAATTTCCCATTGTGAAGATGGTTGATGTCTGGGATCACGAGGGTTCAGTGTTATCAATATATTGCAATCATTGATTTCTCATTTTTACATTCAGTTAATTTGAGTTTATTCAGCCTAACTGGTCAGTTATGACTTATAAATAATTAACTAATTATATTTAATCTTTCTGATTTTTACCATTTTCAGTTATTTCAGTTATCCAAGTCTCCTGTGAATAACAGTTGTTTTAACTTAAATAGTTAATGACTGTTACTTGATTCATGAATTTAAATAATCACAAAGCTCTGTTGGCTTTGTGTTGAAATAATAGAGTTGAGAAAGTAAATGATTGTTTTCAGCCATAGTTACAAGTTTTGGAAACTACATATACATATAGCCTCAGGCCCGTTATAAAGTAATAACATTTTTTTAGTTTTGATTTGATTATAAGGTTTGACATAATTAGCTGCTCTTATCTAAGTAGAGAAATCAGTTACTTAATAATAAACATTTTTTATGACAGAATTAACATTAATTTCTGCTTAAATCAAGATACCTACTAAAGTGAATCTGTTTCTACTTGTAAAAATAACAATGTATTGTCAAAAGTGGTTGAGTAGCCTTGCTGACAATGTTTTGTACTAAAATCCAATACTTTCTCACCAGGTTCAGCTAGCTTGCAATTTTGGTTAGATCTAAATTCTTACACCAATCTAACAATGCAGAGTAATCTGCATTGATAAATTACAACATTCCAAATCAAAGACACTCTTAGAAAATAACAGAACATATTTCTGGATTGTTTCAAAATACTTTTACTTTTGAAAAATGGTGTTCTGATTATCAATAATGTTTGATCTAGAATTGGTGGAACAGCAGGTGCTATTGCAACATGTCCATTAGAGGTTGTTAAAACACGACTTCAGTCATCTGTTGCAAACTTTAGTTATGTGTATGTGCCATCAGCTCCTTGCAACCCCTCAATAAACAATACAAATCATCAGTGTCACGTATACACTTACAGTACTTCAACAAGTTGTAACTCTGCTCCAGCAGGAAGTTCTTTCTCACCAGTTCTCAATTCCACAACTTCAACAAATCGACAACAGACAATTGGCATTTGGCGTTGCCTCAAGTAAGTTTTTTTTTTACAACTTATATACATACACCATGAAATGAAATTTATTTTTGTTTGTATTAAACAGACAATAGAGAGGTTGATAAAGTAGTTTTAATTTGTGATTAAAAACCAAACAGTATATTTGAGAAATAAAGAGCTACATATGGATCATTTTGGTGACAAATGAAATGTAAAATCACTTGTAAGTTTCAGATTTATATGTAGGCATAATGTCTGTAAATAAATATTCCAGTTCTAAGTACAAATTAGTCTTATTACCATGTATATAGCAAAATAAAAACATGAAATATCATTATAATAAATTTATGGATAAATTGTACAGAGTTTATAAAATCATTTACAAATAAACATTGTAAAAAACATTTTGCATTACATTTTAATGTAAATCAGAAAACAAGTTGTACTGTATATTTGAGTAAGGAAGAAAATTATGCTAATAATAATAGGTGGGCAAACAACAATTTAGTGGTACAAGGAAGAAGTTTATTGATGGCAGAACACTGGTACATCTTCTCTAGGTATTATCAGTGCTGAGTAATACAAGGTTCATATATCCCTTCAAAAAGACAGAATAAATATGACAGAAATGATGGCAGAATATCAGTAAAGATCATATATGGTCAGATGTACAAGTGGTGAGGTGACTGACAAATACAGCTAGGACAAACATCACATTCGTCACCTGGGTAGAGGTGAATTCCAAATGTCCATCTTAACATGTCATTAATATGAAACATGTCGTAAAATATTCTGAAATGAAATTATTTTTCTAGAACAATATCAAAGTAAAAAAGGACAAGACTGTTTAGAAACTACAGAAATTATTAAAACAAACAAACTCTTGCTGAACTGGGATAATGGCCCAAGCAACATTAGCCATATTTGGTGAGGTTTATTTACTATTCATACTCTTGACTTTTGCCTGTATTCTCTCACCATTTCCATCACATTTATTCCCTATGTCTTTGTAACTTTATATAAACCTTGTAATGCTTACCACTGATCAAACCTAAATATAACAGGTCAGTTTCTCTGTTGAAACATAGTGCATTCAACCATCAATAAAATTCTCCCTTATGCTTGCCCTCCAGTGGCTCAGTGGTATGTTTGCGGACTTACATGCTAAAATCCGGGTTTCGATACCCGTGGTGGGCAGAGCACAGATAGCCCATTGTGTAGCTTTGTGCTTAATTCAAAACAACAACCCTTATGCTTATAAATTATCTGCCTACCTGTTATTATACTATATATATCTATAGATTTTGTCATTCAGCAAAGGAATAATTATTAATATAAAGTTAAAAATAATTCAGTGATGTAGTTCTAGATGTTTGATATCACATTAATATAAAATGTTTATGTAATAAAACTTACAGATTTATGATTATAGTATTATACCCCCCCTTTTTTCAGGTTCATACATAACACTTGATTATTAATGAAGGGATTTATATATGTTATATTTTCACAGACACATAGTAGAAAATGAAGGTGCTAGGGCACTCTTTAAAGGTTTAGGTCCAAACCTTGTTGGTGTTGCCCCGTCTCGGTAAGCTACTATATTTCTTTAGTTGGATAAGTTGGAGTTAAGAGATTTTGTACAAATGAATTATGTAAATATTTTGTTTATGGCAAGGACATTTTTGTATTTACAGAAATTCCATACAAAGTGAAAAATTATTTTCTATAAATATATATAGGTATAATTTGTTTATGTGAATGTTCACCATATTTTGAGAAGTATCCCTTTGAACTGTCATAGCTATATTTTCTACCTGTTATACCATTGGTAAAGTTGTATGCCTTTTGACAAGCTGGTTTTTGGTGTAGTTACCTTTATAGGGGTATTATAGTGAGGTTTTATAAACATTTTTGAATAAGAAAAATTATAACAGTACATTAATGGCATTTTAAACTCATAAGCTACTTTTGCTGTACATTAGAGTTCATGAAAATATATTTTTTAATTAAGTATTACAAATTTGGAGAGTGATTTGTCTGGTAATGTATTATGTGTTGTAAGTTTTACTTTTTTATTATTTTGTTAGTTCGCTATATATATTTGAAATAAAAGATTGTGTTTAAGCTTTGTTGGTTTTCTTTGGCTAAAGGATGATTTTGATAGGCAGAATACCTTTTTATAGTTTTTATGCTATTATTAAAAATGCACAGTTTTATACCTTTCTAATTCCTGTGGAAGGCATAGTTTCCACTTTCCTTGTTTTGTCATAGAGTAAAAATACATATTTATATTTTGAAACTTGTAGCAGATAACAAGTACCTATAGAACCTTTAAAATTAACATTTTTACTTAAATTTGTAATAACTTAATCCTTATCTTTTTTAATGTGTTTGAGTACAATTATGGCTATAACTGCTGTCATCCTGCCTCTATATGGCCTGGCATGGCCGAGCGCGTTAAGGCATGCACTCGTAATCCGAGGGTTGTGGGTTCGCGCCCATGTCGCGCTAAACATGCTCGCCCTCCCAGCCATGGGGGTGTGTCATGTGACGGTCAATCCCACTATTTGTTGATAAAAGAGTAGCCCAAGAGTTGGCGGTGGGTGGTGATGACTAGCTGCCTTCCCTCTAGTCTTCCACTGCAAAATTAGGGACGGCTAGCACAGATAGCCCTCGAGTAGCTTTGTGCGAAATTCCAAAATAAACAAAACCTGCCTCTATATATCTTTTCTGTTAGCCACTTTATTAAGGGGAGCTGGATCTAGTGTTAACACTTTGACTGCAAGCTGTTTGTTAAGTAATTTGCAGATTAAGCCTTTCACTGAATATCAGAGGTCATAAAACCAGTTGGATAACTTAAATTCTTAATTGGTGGTTGTTTTATGTAAGTCAAGTATAACACAGTAAAGTCAATGAAACTTCTTTACTTTTAGAGGGTAAAAAAAATTAATCAAAAATAAATTTGAATTTTGAACATTATTAACAGTTAAAAACTATTCAATTTAAATATAATTATTTAAATCACTAATTTTGTAAACAATTACGAGAAACAAATTTGTATGTAGTTTGTAAATTTTAATATCAAATGGGATTCTAATTAATATTGAAATTGTCCTGTACGTTAGTGATCTCACTTAAATGATCTATGTATTATTTCAAAGTTTTGAATGTATGTATCTATTCTAGGGCTATATATTTTTGCACATACTCTCAAACAAAGGGTTTTTGTAATGCACACCTCACACCAGATACACCATGGGTCCATATTGTATCTGCAGCTAGTGCCGGTAAGTTTTCTTAGTTGGAAGATTGTCATTTTTAATGAAATGCTTAAGACTGTTTACTTGTTAATTTGCTAGTAATTTCAGAGTGATCCAGTTTATAATAATCTAATTTATTACTTCATTAAAACTTAAATCTAAATTTCATGTTGTATTAAAAAGTAAGAGTTTTTTTTGTCAGATTTGTGTTGTGGATGAGATTTTTTTCTCAATTGAATTTGGTGTGAACATTAAAATAGTTGGAATGGCATGCCTTTATTATTACTTTCAATCTAGTAGAATAAAACATATTTTTTCCGTACTTGTGAATGTACCACTTATGTATCTAAATATGTATATCAAGATTCCAACAACATTTAGGGTAATGCATTAACATTTATAACGTTTTGAAGGTTGATTGTACCAGTATTTTAAAACATAACATTAGTGTTTTACTTACATGAACAACAGAGGAATAATGTAAGAATATAAACAATCCATAATTTGTGAGTTAAAAAATCTCACACTGCTCTTTTATTGTTCTGAAAACAATTAATTCTAAAAACTAAAATAAAAAGTATGGCATCTATATTTTGTTTGTGGAAGTATTTAGCATTTATTGGTAGCCAAATTAGTCATGTGTTACAAAAGCTCAAGTGGCTACTCTTCAGTTTCTTAATTGTGGTTATTACACATTTATGGTGTTATTTTCAAAATGGTGTGCCAAAAAATGGCTTTTGTTACTCTGATTTGAGATCTGTAGTTAAACTATCTCATAAAATGTAAATGTTTGATTTTTAAGTGTTTCATAAGTAAAATATGAGCCATTATTTTACTTCAAGTGTGTAAATATACTGTAGTAACAAACTGGGAAGTTTACAATGTACTAAATAATTTGAAGGGCATGTTGAAAAGAGAAAAAAAAGTTGTTTATAATTAATGACATTTTTTTACCTTGAAATATGACAGAAAAGCATAGCTTAGCAGCATATCAAATGATGTTGGGGCAAAAGGAAACTTTTTTTGCTTTGTGTAAGAACTTATGAGAAAAAAAATTGATGTTTTAGTTTTTCTTTATGGTTTAAACTATTTCTTATATTGTGCACATATACATGTGTATATTTTTAAGAAATCCCTCTGTTTGTTAGTTGGTTTACATGTAGTAGAACTGCTTGCTTATGTTTTCAGAATAAATATTTGTTTCTTTATAGGGTTCATGTCCTGTTCTGTAACTAACCCTATCTGGGTTGTGAAGACTAGGCTACAGTTAGATCAAAGGTATATTGGTTAAAAACTAATCAACTACCTTCACACTGTTTATGGCAGAATGTTATAAAATGTGTAGGTTTTGTGAAATTTATCTGGACCCGGTGAAATATTGTGTGATTGTTTAATGATACATTATGAATAAATAAGGTCAATTGTTTAATAGTTTTTGTTCATATATAAGAAATTTCTGTGTATTATTAACAAAGATGTCTATTTCTTAAAATATATCACCTTTATTTTGTAAATAGATACACATTTTAAAATGTGTGTGTGTGTGTAATGAAACCAAGATTTGTAAATCATACATTGTAACAGACCAATATAGATGAAAATTTAGTTTTCAGCTTTTTTGCTAAGTGTAAAGTTCTCTTAACTATAATAAAACTAAATGTATTTTTTACTTTTCAGAGCATTTGGAAGTACTTCTGCAAGAAGCTGTATTTATGGGATTTACAGATCCAAGGGTATACGAGGATTTTACAAAGGTCTCAGTGCTTCTTATTTTGGTATCTCAGAAACTATTATTCATTTTGTAATTTATGAGTTTATCAAAGCAAAGCTAAGAGAACGTTCTTTGTGGAGGAGAAATTATGATCCAAATGCTAAATCTAGTAGAGACTTCCTCGAGTACATGTTTGCAGGAGCTGTTTCTAAAAGTTGTGCTTCATCAATAGCATACCCACATGGTGAGTACTTTCTTTAAACAGGGGCAGATAAATTGTTTTGTGTGTGTTTTTGTGTCTTACTATGTATATATATATATAATGGTGTTACTAAGGGTTGTATGTATAGTTTGTAATTTCTAAGTAAAACAAAATACTTTGTATCTTTAAACACCTCAGAGGGCTGTTATGTGTACATGTATCTTGCTAATACATTTTATTAAAAAACTAATATTGAAGTAAGTTTTTGTGTTTTTAAGCTTTAAATATGAATAGTAACAATTTCTCCAAAATTTCTTCTAGTGTAAACTTAAGTAATTTTTAAGAAAATAATTTTAAAGAAAATTATAGTAAACTATGTTAAATTTTTATTTTGAAAGAGATATCAGGAAAATAATATTTTTCATCATAATAAAAATTAATTAAAATAAATTATATGGGCATATTTATTTATACTAGATATATTTGTCTTATGTTGTTGTCATACTTTAAAAGGATCTTGTTTTAACTCTGTACTTGCTTTAAACATCATTATGAATTATTAAACTAAGCTTTGGATTGTTCAGGTTTTTGTTTCCTTAGCATTTTCACTATTGAACAGGTTGTACATTTTATTACTACTACTACTACCTGATTGAAAGCACTAAATAATCTCATTGATAGAGACAATAAAGACCATGACAGAACAATTCATTACTGAACCCTTGGTTCTAAGATGTTTCTTACTGTTGATATCCATTTTACAAGCTTGTTTATATCTTAAAATTGATAAGAATCATGATAATTAAATGATATTTGTCATAATGTAGAAAAAATTAATTTAAGCTAATTTTTGTAAAATAAATAATTTCACTCTCATTCATGTTAAAAAGTCAACTAAAACCATCACACTGCTTCCTCATTTACCTTTTGTGAATGATCATACACTGTGAGAAGTTTGACATATCTTTTTGACAGCTGTATGAGTGAAATAGTTTGACATTAGATTTGTTTCACTTTGGTAATGTTTTTTATCATACTTTTGTAATTTTCAGTCTAAAGTATTGCTTTGAAGAGATTGGTTGAAATTTCCTTTGCACTATTTGTAGAATGAACATCAGTGAATGATGCACATAGTTTAGTGCATATTTTAAGAGCACCATTTATTCACTGAATATGGCTAATGGTGCACTAGTTACAAGTGTACAATAATAATTCTAAGTTAATTACGATGAAATTTGTGATCTGACTAAATTAACTTTTGACAACATTTCCACATTGGTGAGTACTCCCCCTCACCTTCAGTATTGATACAATAGCAGTAACAGTTTTTGAAATATTAACATAAATTATTGTTATGCAATTACAAATGCACCTAATTGTTATTTTTATCACTTTTTGTGGAATATTATTCTGTGATAACATTTTCTTCAGAACAAATGATGTACTGAAGAGAAGTTTTTCCAAAAAATTAATATTTTTAATGTGATGTATTCCTTCTGTTGGCTGCATAATAAATTCAAAGTGAAGATTTTGTTGGTCGTAAAACACTTAAGAATATTTGTGATTAGGTATATTTTCAGAGGTCTCGGTACTTTTTAAGTAATTTTTCTGATGTTACTTTGGCCTGGTAAGTGTCGTTAGAGAGCACTGTTACATTAAGTGTCTTGATCATACATTCCAACTCTTTGCTGGGGACCTTACTCTACTTGGAATCATGCCCTTCTGTGTGCATGCCAGACTTTTTTAGCATATTTCAGAATCACTCGAATGCAACTTGAACTGTGTGAAAAAGACTGAATATTAGTGATCAATTGATTTTCACTTTTTTGATATGTGAAAGGAAATGGATGGAAAGTTTAGTTTGCTGATTTGAATTGTGAAGAAAAGAGAGCAAAGTAATATTCTCCTAATCAACAATTTTTTAAATTATTCATCTAATTATATTTAAAATTATTTTTTCACATAATTTAAGAATTGAGGAAAAAATCCACTTGTGAATTTTAATGTGGAGAGTGTTGTTTTTGTGTAGGACAATACTTAAATCTGTTCTTGC
The DNA here is from genome assembly GCA_011833715.1 of Carcinoscorpius rotundicauda. Classification (NCBI taxonomy): domain Eukaryota; kingdom Metazoa; phylum Arthropoda; class Merostomata; order Xiphosura; family Limulidae; genus Carcinoscorpius; species Carcinoscorpius rotundicauda. The sequence goes on along the minus strand of CM022405.1, from coordinate 24,230,067 downwards.
TGATGATGGAATTAGGAATTTTATAACAGTTATCATACTATTTTTAATCAGAGCTTATTTTATATATTGTTTCAAAAACAATATATAATGTTTTTACGCACAAAAGTGCTCCAAAAAATTCCTCTAAAGTCATATTTTAGAACTGCATGACTGTTTGTAAGTAGTGATGTGATTGTAGAGAACTCTTTTAGTAAAAACAGAAGTATTAATTATGTGATTTAGGATGTTGCAAACTAAAGCTGCTTTTTTATTCATAGCATTTATTTCAAGTCTTGTTGTTTCCCTTTTTTTTCTCTTTTTTTTTTTAGTCTGTTAAGGTGGGTCTTTATACTAAACATTAATGTGTGTGGAAATGCACCACATTAAGACTTGTAGTAATACAAGTAGAATTGGTTTTACTGCCACAAGAAGGGTTTCCACATTTATGAGGGGATCGAAATATACAAGGAATAGTTGTCATACTATTGTACTTTTCTTTCTAGAAACTTATTTAGCTAGTAAAAAATCGAACGATTTAAGTTATCATTCTTTTTAGGGTATAATATTAAGCACACACAGTAAAGATTTAATGCCACACTGTGCCACCTAAGCTTAACGTTGACGTTTTACACGTTAAAACTTGCGAATTCACATCTGTGTGAATGTGATATTACTAGAATCAACTACAGGGTGGTCGCTAGAAAAGCTATTTATTTTTACAAAGAATATCTTTTACAAAGTTTTTTAAAGGCATATGTTATATTACACTCATAGATGCTCAAAATGCATTTTATGATATTAAAATCATGCATTTTATTCATGATGTAAAGAAATCAAAATAGAAATGAGTAAGCACGCATTTTATTCATGATCTCATCTGACCCTCAAATTTTCCGCTTTTCTAGCGACCACCCTGTATTTCCGTGCTAGTGGCATGCTTTAGAACTAGAAAATTGATATGTTCAACTTTTTATATTGAAGTATAACTGTTACCTCGCCTTATTTGGTCACTAGAAGCTAAATACATGGCTTACACTTTATGGCCGAGTGAGAGAAACAAGTAAATAAATAAACCAACAAAGTATTTCTGATATTATACACGTCATTTTTGCCTACTTTGGCTGACTAGTAATAGTACACCTGAGTCGTACGAAATAATTTAGTTAAATTTAGTTCTTAAATGTGTAAAGTTGTATTATTGGATGCAAGCAGATGTTCGTTCTTCCACAAACTTGGTTTATCTTGTTAAACCGCAAAAAGATACCGTAGTTAGCAAAGAATATTGTTTCAAATTGGTAAAGTTATTACAAAATTAGCTATTTAAGTAAACCACTCGGAGCATAAAATGTTTTATTTCGTTACATACAGAGTATTTTCTCCTTATGTAGTTCACTCGTCCTCGTGTTTGTTTCCGCCATACGTCACTGCTCTTGACCTTGCCGCTACTAATCTCGCGCCAGCCTTCACAGATATTTAGAACGAACAGAGTAAGCCAGCAGCTTGGTAACAACTGAGCGTATAATATAGTTCGCGTGTTGTTTCAGAAATTATTTATGTGGAACAGTAACAATATAACATTTCCTAAACATTATGTTGGTCACGTAATATATCATCCTGTTGTTGTTGTTTTTTTTATTAATTATGGAACGATTTAAATTATGTAATAAAATATACTTCTACATCGTCAGTATTCAGCCGAGTTCCTTGGTGTATAACTGAATTTATTCGAACAACAATATTGTCTTTCAAAGATTACATCAGATAGGTGTTATACCCTTGTATCACAGTTTTGTCTTCTTAATTTTGAAGGAGTGTATATTTTGTTACCATGTGCTTTTACGTTGTTAATGGAATCCATGCAAGTCTCATAGAAATGTAACTTGAAATATTTTCAAAATGCACATATTGATCAAAGTAACCTTTTAATTTTTACACATTTCAATAAAGAGAGGTATGTGACCACATTGTTAGTTATATAAGATTCTGTCAAAGTATGGTTAGCATACGTGTGCATATTTAAAAAAAAAAAAAATGTGGGTGGGATTGGAGGTAGGACAAACATTTCTTATTATTTCTTATTATTAACATTTCTTACAACCGTATTTCATACGGTTGTATTGTCTCAACTCATCATGCTGTTTGTAATAAATTTATATAGAAAAGTTCTTAAACGGTTTCACTAATACAAACATTTCGTATTTACACATTCTAACGTAAAGCGAGTTTTATTTTCCATTTTGTTTTAACCTAAGACGCTATGACTCAAATTTTATATTGTAAATACGTTTTCGTTTTGGTTGCAGAATAAAATAATTGTTAAAAGTATTTCACCAAAAATTTAGCGATGAACGTTAGCCGGATATTCAGAATTGTTGATCATTGTTACTCCACACGGTAGAACCGTAAGTGTATTATAAGAGTGATGAGGAAATCTCACTATTCAATTAGAATAGCCCAAGAATTTGTGATTATTATTGTTTACTAGAGCTATTCTCCATAATGTATAAATACAAATTAGAGACGGATATTGTAGATAGCCTTTCACAGTTTTGGGGCTAGCGAGATTACTCTTGACAGGCGGACACAGGAGGTGTCTTGATTATATAGAGTAGCCCTACCTTTTTTTTGTTTTTTATTTGGGGTTAAAAAGCCGGCACCAACATATCCGAAAGGTCACCTCGGCGTGATTGGAGTTTAAGAGTAGGTTTTGTTTGTTTGTTTGTTTGTTTTGGAATTTCGCACAAAGCTACTCGAGGGCTATCTGTGCTAGCCGTCCCTAATTTAGCAGTGTAAGACTAGAGGGAAGGCAGCTAGTCATCACCACCCACCGCCAACTCTTGGGCTACTCTTTTACAAACGAATAGTGGGATTGACCGTCACATTATACACCCCCACGGCTGGGAGGGCGAGCATGTTTAGCGCGACGCGGGCGCGAACCCGCGACCCTCGGATTACGAGTGCACGCCTTAACGCGCTCGGCCATGCCAGGCCTTCTTAAGAGTAGGTTTGCTGAACTCGAATTTGGTATCGAATGTTTTGTTACTGGCTTCTCTTTGGCTCTCTTGATACTATTTTTGAAATGTTCATGCACTCTACAGAGAAGCTAACGAAATCAAAACTTGGCACACGTGCTAAAAAGCAACGGGCAAGTGTCCCAGTGTTTTTTGTTGTTGTTTTTTTTTTGTTCCGGAAATGAACCCTCTATCCCCCGTTGTAGCTACAGAAGTAATAGAGGATATTGATTGGTGCACTGGGGCTCTGTAAATCATGGGGAGAGGAGATTGGAATTTCGTAGATCAACGCGATTATTTCCTTAACTGTAATTTAGCGCAACGTATGCTTTTATGCGACTGTATTCTAAAATTTGAAAATTATGTATAGAAATGTTAACACAAGAGCAGATCAAGTTTTATTTCTTATTTTTTGAATTAAATTTATAGTGTAGACTATTTAGATCTTTGAAGAATATTATACGGCGCGAAAGAAACTAACGCAAACTGAATTTTATGAATTTTGTCTTTATACTAGATAAAGTACGTTGTTTGATTGGGCATGATATATCAGACAGATTTCTAGATTTGTGAGTTTCGAAAGATGTGAATGATAGAAATATTTGTTGGTATGATTTTGATTTCTCAAAAGATTAAATATGATGAAAACTGGTGTATATGTACATGTTTTCGTTCAGTCACGCGGTAATAAACGGGTTATCATTTAAGTGATGAAAATACGAAGGCCATCTGCAAAGTGATGCCATTAATGGTTATTGATAATGGCACGACTCACAGCTGTAGGCCAGATTGGGCTTTAATAGTTTAGAATAAAAAATAATTTTAATTGATACTGAATATGTTTATCAAATATTAAAATACCTTAGCGAAAATAGGACAATATTGATTTGAAATGTATGTAACAAATAAAATAGCAGTAACGTGTGTGGTTAGAATAGTTTAGCCTTCAACAGTTTAAGATAACATAGAATAGAATTATGTCTATTTGTAACGATAATTATATTATGGTTATAATTATGGCGCTTTTGTTCTTTTCTTAACTATAATTGTACTACAGTGTTAATTTTATTGGGAAAAATTCATTTGTTTCATCCTTATAAAAAAAATCAGTTACACTACATTTATATCCTAAGGGATAGGGGCTACAGTTTAAAGAAATTCCATGTATTTAGAGAATTCTGAAATTTATGTTAGTGACGTCACTCAGTTTTTACCTTCTGATCAGTATATTGTGAAACTGGTATTTTGAAAGAAGTGTGAAAGTAATCCAATAAGAAATAACTTAATTTTTTTAATTGTATCAAACAGTTTATTTGAACTTGTTACTGCGTTTTATTTTACATTTTTATTTACCTGAGCCTTCAAGGGGAGGAAGGCATTTAATAAACAACATGATCTAACAGAACAGTTCAAATACATATTACTTAGCAACATTGTAAGACATGCACAAGCCTGAGTTTCTTCATAACAGTAAATCTGAAGACTATTTATCTAAAATAGAATAATGTTAGATGGCCAAGAAACAGTTTGTCAGCATAATGCTATAAAGATATTATGAACACTAAAAATAAAGATCAGTAACAAAAACTTTTGTTTACTTTATTTACACAACTCTTACAAGGTAGCTTTTTAATTGAACTATTATTTTAGATCATCTTGTGTACAAAACATCTTGCACACATTGTAGGATTAGGTAATTGAGCCAAAATTGTGCATTAAAAAATGTGATAGTCAAAGTAAATTAATACAGTATGAGTACTCATGTTAGAAGTCTGTTAGTCAAAGTAAATTAATACAGTATGAGTACTCATGTTAGAAGTCTGTTAGTCAAAGTAAATTAATACAGTATGAGTACTCATGTTAGAAGTATGAGAAGCTACTTCTAATAACTTATTTTCAACTGAAGTAATGCCATTTGTAAAATAACAAACTGTACATGTATATAGAATTATCAAAATCCATGATAAAATCCATAGTAAAAGTGTTTGCTGTTTTTTAATTTTACTTTTATTATCATAAAATTTTTACCTGTTGATTGATCTGTTGTGAGAGGTTTATCTACAGAAGTACTACTGTTTCATTTTAAGCCCTGTTAAATTTATTCACACTGAGGTTTGGTTGATGATATTACTTTGTCTTTTTTCACTTTTAACACAATAGTTCTTAATTGATTGTTGAATCTCTTCATCACTATATTCAGAAACTTTTTATGTGATTCTGGATAGTTCTCTTAGTCCAAGAAATTTGAGATTTATTGAAAGACAATTTGTACATGAGGGAAAAAAAAACTTGTTACCTTCTGTTTAGAGCAAAATGTGTGTGTGGGGTTGAAAAGGTGTGAATTGAGGTTGTAACTTTTGTGGAAAATATTTTTCTATAAACTTATAGAAATAAAATAGTAATGCTTTACATTTTATTAACTTTTACCTAATAAGAATAAAATAAATAAAATTATAACCATTACATTTTAATGCTTCTGCAAATCAAAGTTTTCCTATTAGTTCAACACAAGGTAGAGAGGAAATAGAACTATATCTGAAACTAACATTTATACAACCAGTATCACTGAAATAAGCACTCAGCTTACATTAAAAGTGTCAAGTCACATCTCTCTTTTGTTATATATCAGCCAATGTTATATAATTTCTATAATTTAGTAGTTAATTGTGTTCTACACGTAAGGTCCTTCACTAGTACAGTGGTAAGTTCAGGGATTTACACCGTTAAAATAAGTGGTTTAATTTTCTCAAGTTTGAAACATCATTCTTAAATAAACTGCAAACAAGTAGAAGTCCACTAAAACTTTTTAAATTTGTATTTGTTGCTGTTTAATCACAAATTTATGTTCTGTAGCAACATTACATTAGGTCAATCATTACTATATACAAGAATGAATGCACTTGCAACACAAGTGTAATTAGTCTATAGCATTACTTATAAATGCTTTGTAAATGTTGGGTTCCAGATTAATTAAATAGACACCAAAAAACAAATTGCTTCCTCGAAGTCACTGAGAAAAAGTTGTATATATGAGAAATTACTAGTTTTTTTCCATAGCAATGGTTGTAATGCTTTAAAAACTCTAACTCATTACCTTTTTACACAAGAAATTAAAATATTATTTTGTTATATTGCCTGGACAGTAGATTTTTTGAAAGTATTGTGTAAAAAAATAATTTCTTTGCAAGCACAACAAGGCTTTATAAACAGTGATGTAACAAAACTACAGCATTTTGTATGTGATACAGTGTGTGTATCAAAATTACTTCCTGCTCGTCCATCAGCACTGTACAACATATGATTCTTACGTATAATCACAGTTAAAAATTTTTACATTGCCTGACTGGTGATGGGTTTTGATATAGTCTTATGTTGTTAGTGTAAGTAATGAAAAACTGCAGTACTTTGATGCTCTGGTCTTGACATTTCTGTGGCTTTACAAAAGTACTGTACTTTGACACTGTCACCCTGTTTGAACTAATACTTACATAATCATAAGAATGCCTTGGATTAAAGTAGGAAAAACTCGTTTAATGGAACCATGAAATGCATATGGGTTTTAATTCATTTTCAAAGCCAATATTCTTTTTGTTGTGATGATGTTTATGATACATGACCAGCAACTTTTTTTATCTTCAAATAAGCTTATTTTATGCTTATATATTAACAAAATAATCTGAATCAGTGCTCATAAGACAATGAAAAGTAATAGTAATTACTGAAGATAATCTAAAGCTTGCAGAATAGAGATCATGGAGTTGGTCAGCAATAACCAAAAAAAATAAGTTTTACCTACCATAAAAAATACCATTTGTTGTTTATACCATCATTTTTGTATTTTTATTATTATGAAAGAGATTTTCTTCAGGAACAGAAAATGTCACATAATTTTAGCATATGAAGTCCATTGATTCAATATTATTGTATCATAATCAGTATTGATCAGTATTATTATAATATTATTAGTGGGGAAACTTTTAGGTGTCAGGAAATGAGTGTTTTTGAACAGAAATCTCTTTTTTTATTACAGCTTCTTTAAAGGTTTGAGTTACATTCAAGTAAACATGTATGCAATAGAGCCTTGAACAATAGCATCTCTTACTGTGAACAAAGTTTTACAATATTTCTGTTTTGTTAAAAGCATTTGAGAACTTATATTTGGTGTTATTTACATTTTGTTCAGTTACTCATTTAGCTGTTCATGATAAAAGCTTTCTCTTAACATATCTAATTTATCATTTTGTAAACTCTATGGGAGCTATGATGCCTGAAACATATGGCCTGGCAACATGTATGTTATATTGTTTCTGTATAAGTTTTGGTACTGGAACTGGCCAGTTAATTGACGTAACAGATAAAGTAAAATTTTAATTAAAAGTAATTAATTTTATGAAAGTAATCAACTGGTGTTGTGGTTATTACTATGTTTGGTTATTCCAACAACCCAGTAATCATAATTATGATTAAATTCATTAATATTACAGAAGTAATAAACTAATCAGAATTAAGGGTTCCAATTGCTATTGTCAATTAATCAAACAATCCAAATAATTGAAATATTACCACTGTGTTTTATTGTTCAGCTCAAATCTAATATGAGCATTCTGTGCTTTGCCCACTGCAAATATCAAAACCCCATCTTTAGCATTATAAATTATTTCTTTAAGCAATTTTGAGAGAATATAATCTATTAATGGACCTCATAATTAGTTGGTTAGAAAATTCCATGAAATGCCCAACTCTGTTTGATACTCTGCATTTGTTTAACCAGAAGGTAATACAGAATATTAATTTGTGTGGGAATAATTAATCACAAATGTGGCAAATTTCCACTATGTGGAAGCTTGCCAAGAATTTGAACTAAGAATTGTAGGGGTTGCTCAGAGTAAACACAAAAAATAATTTTCATTAAAAAATGATTTAATACCTTTAGAAAAAGACAAATGGATACTTTTAAATATTTTTATGTGCATCTACTCAGATGGAGTTTGGGGTAAGACAGAATACCAAAAGACATGATATGGAGAAAAATTTCAGACAACATTTTTTCTTTTACTTGTTTTTTTTCTTTGTCTTTTTCCTAAAAAATTTTTTTTATTTTGGGTATTGAAATTTTTTGTGCAAAAAGCAGTCACTTCTCGCAAATACCCCCTGTATTGCCCCCATCCCCCGATAACCAGTGGCACAGTATATCTGCAAATTACAATGCCAGAAATTGGTTTTTAATGCCTATGGGAGGCACAAATAGCCTATTGTGTAGGTTTGTGTTTATCTTCTATCAACTGGTAATCTGATATGTGAATTTTGTATATATGTGTATATGTTGATATCTTAGCTTCATACATTCTCATATAAAACCAAAATATGACAAGATTGAAACTGAAAAGGTGTATACAAGTTTCATTACTTCTATAAATACAGTATGTGGATTGTAAAGTACTGTTTGAGAACTTTACCTTGGTGATTAGAAGATCTTTGAAGTTGAGAATAAAAACATGTTACAGGAAATTATACTTATCTACCCAGAAATAGAAAAGTACTTTTTATGATGCATAAATAAGATATTTCATTCTATTTCACTTTTATGAATATTTAGATTATAAATGCACCACATTCAACCAATATAATTAGAGTTTAAAAATTAATTTGCTATCTAAAATAAACATAAAAATATATTTCATAAAACTACTTGATTTTATATTATGTAATAACATTCATTTTTGAATACTTTAAATATTATCACTGTTTCCTCACAGAGGTGGTGAGAACACGGCTTCGTCAGGAAGGAGACAAATACAGGTCCTTCTTTCAGACACTATTATTAGTCTTCAAGGAGGAGGGTTTCCGAGGGCTGTATAGAGGCCTCGCTACCCAGTTGGTGAGACAAATTCCCAACACTGCTATTATGATGGCAACTTATGAAGCAGTTGTGCATATCCTCTACAGATCCATTCATCAGGTTCCTATCTCTGTGGAGATATGTGAGGAAGAAGAGGATTACTGAACAAGTCTTCATAGATGTCAGTCTGTGCAAAAATCTAGAGGTTCATGTTCATACTTTTCCTCACTTGTATATGTTTTAGAGACTATGGCTTTATGTATATTAATAATAGAACATGTAGATAGCACTGATTAGTAGTGAGTGTGTCAGAACACCAGACTTTATTTTCTTTATGTGCAGAGAAAGAAGGTTAAACCTGACCCTTGAGTGTGTTTCACATGTCTGATACAAAACCAAGTGGATTCAAAGTACTAATCATTCATGAGTTTGGTTATGTGGTGTTACATTAACCACAGAAACTACATAATGTCAGATAGTGAACAGTTTGAGTAAGTTCTGTTTTGATGAAACATAAAGAAGTACAAGTGAAATTAAACACAGATGAGAAACAATTTTATGATTTTATAAAGTTTGAACCACATCGTACCTCATGGAACAGTGAAGTTTTTATTGAGATCTAATACTTGCCAATATTTTTTGTTTCATGTTCCTTGTTTGAAAGCAAAAACCAAAGCTGTTTGTTGTTTATTGCATTGTTTCTAATAAAAAAATCATTACAGTTTACAGATTCCAATTAAATTTTGTTATTCACCTTAATTCAGTATACTCTGAACATTAATTTTACATAGTTCTGTTATGGCAAAAATGACTTCTCTCTGATTTGAAAGGGGAAAAATTTATCAGTTATATTCTGTGTATATTATTTATCAAAAATATTTACATTTTATACCATTTTATAAAACCAACACACCTTATGAAGTGTTTTTAAAATACCATTGCAGCTTTATTGTTTTCAAGTGTTTTTACGTTTCAGATAGTGGTCGTACTGCTATGTTATGATGGATATGTTTGACCAACAGCCACAAGTTTTATTATTACATTTATTAGTTGAAAGTAATGTCATTTATTTCTCCTGTAACTAATCTTTCTTCTTAACTCTTTCAGCACTGAATAACAACTTTTAATATTTGGCATGGCACTGAATATATATGTTTGATACTTCAACTAACTACAGTATCAGTACTAAAAGCATGATATTTTGGCAATAACTCAACAAAAGTCCCTGAAATATTCAGTGATTGTACCCAGTATTATATATATATTAAATTCAATACATCAAATCAGCAGAGATAAAGGAAGGTTGTCTGCTGCACTGAGCCTTCAAGTCAGCTGTGGTTGCCAACCTTACTGAAAGGGTTAATGATGTGCATACTTTCCTACTGAAAATAAAGTACAAAATATAAACTTGTTTAAAAAATATTGCATAGAATATGTCATTAATTTGTTGATTTTTAATATATTTCATTATCTGTACCATTTTCTGATATATATTTTTCTTTAATAGTGATAGTCCATATTAAGAAACTATGCACACACAAAAAATTACAGCCATGTAGTATTGTAAGAAACTTTAATTTTTCATAGAACATGAACTGTACAAATAAAAGTAACAAAGATATGTAAAGAACTGAAAAAAACTTTTTGAGTAGTGTAGGTTTTACAGATGTTTGAGTGTCAAATTTAGGTCCAAGAAGACAGTTTTGCATCTTCTAGCTGTAACATTGTAAAAAGACCAATTTTGATGTATGACTTAAAATAACCAAGGAATGGGATTTGTACACTTTCTAAAACTGTAGTTCATAGCTCTTGCGTTTTGTAAATGTCTTCTTCTTTGGCTGTTATTATTAATTGATTTATTTTTGAAATATTTTCTACTGAGAAGATGTCTGATATAATCTTACACTTGAAAATAATTTGAAAGCAGCAAGCATAAAAAAGTCTCCTAAATTCTTAAAACATCCAAAAGTTTTGGAATAACTGTTTACTTAGAATGCTTTTCTCCACAAGGTGACAGTTAGGTTATAATAATAGTATTTATTGGTGATAGCCATTTGAGTAAGACAGGTGCACTCATTGTTTTTTGAAAATATGCATTTTGTGTTTGCAAGTAAAAATTTGTATTCCTCTGAAATAGGTGCTAAGAGCGTCATGATATATATTCAAAATCAGTTCTGATTCCTTGTGAATTGAATACTCTCAAGTTGTGTCATTTGTGTCTCAGGATGGCTAGTATGAGTATTAACATTTACTAAGGAAGCAGAGAACAACATATCAGTCTTCTAGATTACCTTTAGAAGATGACCTAGAAGGTCGAAACGTTGTTCTCTGCCTTATTATTAAGTTTTAATACCCATACCAGCTGTCCTGAGATACATTTTTACTTCAGGTTGGTTTCTTATCATCACGAATTGTGTCATTTGTATTCCCTGGAAGATATTGCTTAAGTGGTAAATATATTATTTGTGTGTGAAGGTTTTTCTTGTTCAGTAAACATATAAAAGTATCAAACAGTGTTTTGAGAGAAAAGAGTAAAAGAAAACAAAATAAAGACTATTGTCTTCCATTCATTATTTACAGTTTGGAAGTTTGTTGTCAGATGTTATGTCTAACCTGTACTTAGTTTGTGATGTACTGTATAAATCTAGAATATTAATTTAAACGTAATATGGTTTAAAAATTGTCTTCCTTCACCATTTCAGTTAAAGACTAATGATGTTGAAAAAGATGTGGTTTTTATAGGTCCTGTGGTTTCAGGAAAAAGAAATATAAATGGAGCTGAATATTTCTTCTTTGATGCTTATCTGTTACTGTGGTTTTAATACTACTAATTAATATTAAATGCAAGTTTCAACTTGCTGAATCAGTTATTTACAGTTATAAAGTAAGCATGTTTACTTACTGGATGTCTGTCAAGTAAGGTAAATATGTATAATTAGAACATAATTAGCTTATAATCCACATGAAACTCTGGGTAAGTTTATTTAGTCTTGGTTTTAGTTTGTTGACAGGCTGACAACTTTGAATGTTAGCTATGAATTCAAGAAAGTTTTCATATCCAAAAATTAAAACCTAAACTGAACCAACATAGGCATGACAACAACAAATTTCACTACCCTGAGTTTTGGAGATGGCATAAGTTTGTGCATTACTGAAAGTAAAAATATGAAATTTCTTATTTTTTTTTAATAGTATGTAGTTATTTGCTAGAATAACTTAGTTTCCAATATCTAGCAATGAGTTTAAGTTTTTGTTTTTTTAGCTATAAAATAGAATATATTTGTACAAGTATTTTAACACTCACATTGTTTACTTGCTTTGTTATTGGAAGTTTTATAGTTGTTCAAATTCCCCATATGTTTATCATGTAAGGTTGCTAGGACTATCTGTGAACTGTAAACTGTTTAAAATACATACATATGTAGCATTTGGTTGTCAGTATTTTTGCAAATACACAAAATAACATTTTGTCTCTATTAATAATAAAACTTAAGACATTTCTGAACATAGTTTGTATCCATCCAATATTTTGTTCTGAATAATTAGCAGAAACATTAATATTTTTGTGGTGGCTGGATTATTATTATTAAATGTTTTTTTCTGAAGTTGATATTTCATGTCTATTAATTTGATTACAACAGTTAAATCTAAGCATGTTCATTATGGAACTTTGTTTCTCTTTTTATTTTTCAGGAGAGTTTTAAATATATGAACTGAAATTGTTATGTATAATTATTAATTTCATTTCTTCAAATAATATGTTAATACAACCAACATTTGTTTTAAAGTGCACATAATTACTAAATTTCAAATATGGTAAAATAATTATTTAAAAAAAAATGTATACTCTGTATTTTTTTATCTACATTTTAAATCTTTCTCATTATTAAAAATATTTAACCATCTTATGAAGTTTTTTTTTATATACCAGAAATTATTACATAAATGATTGTTTTAAAAAAGTAATTGGTTACAAACTTTTTTCACAATTTTTTATTGGAGTACTTTGATGTCTATAATAACTTATTTGACACTGTAAGTGCACCTAGTTTTAACTTGTTAAATTTTTTTCAACATGTAAAAACAAAAAAGTGGAGGTCTTTCATTCCTGTACTATTTTTTTGTTAACTAAATAATTATATATAGCTCCACTTCAAAAAATTAGCTGTAACCTAATCAGAAAAGTTAAATGTAAAAAAATTATTTGACATATTAAAATTAAAAATTTAAATATATTAACTTTATTTTCTTGTACACTAGTAACAGCTACATTTAAGTCAGTACATAGTAAGAGTAGTAGGTTGTTGAAGAGGTTGAATCCTTTGTAGACTTTGGTCTGGTAATTCTGGATAGTATACAAGTTGTATAAAGTGTACAGCAATTTGTATAGCTAAGTCATTGCTTGTACAAATGTTTCTTGAAAAGAAATAAAGAAATTCAATCAGTTTTGTGCCTTTTTTTGTTTTCTCTTCTTTATGGTGTAGTGTGTGTTTGTGTTTCCCTTACATAGCATATCAAGTTGTTTTAGACAGCACTTGCATTTCTGATTTCCTGTGGTGTTTGTTTGTGGCTAAGTGCAAAGCTACACAAAGAGATGGTCTGCCTTCTTCGAGTATCAAATCTTTATTTTTGGCATTGAATGCTCTACAGACATATTGCTGTGCCATGAAGGGTGAGTGACTTTTATGTGTATATAATAAGCTGATTGAATATTTTATCCTTTAAAATAAATAAAGGCACAGTACCAGCCATTTCTGTAAGGTTTAAAAACACAGAAAAATATTTTACATAGTGCCCCCCACACTACACCCTTTTTCATGATTTTGTAGGATCGCTAACAATTTGATTTAAATTTTGTTAAACAATTGCTGAAAAGTGTGCAAGTTATTTTCAAAATTTACATTAAATGAAACCTTAGAAAAAATGACCCCTTAATGTTTAATTTACTCTAATTTGTTTGATAATGCAGTAAATATTAAATCGTCTTTGAATAACAAACTCAATTATATTTTTATGAATTAACTGAGAATGGAAGATCACATTGTTGTCTAATATTGTTTTATTTCTTTGTTAATCACAATAATGATAATTTTGATTTTGTAAAGGACAAGCTGGAAATACCCATCAGCTGACAGGGAATGTTTAAACATTAAAACAGTGTAAGTTTAACAGCAATCATATATTTCAAAGTAATAACTTGAATTTTATTATAAAATTTTAAAAATATAAAAAAAGCTTCTTAACATTTGTAGTTTGCTTTCCATCTAACAACAAATAAAGATTTTGAGGTGGTCCCACCTTTCAACACCTTGTATCTCACTGACAAAGAAACAATCCAGCATACTTTCACACCTTTACCTGGAATCCCTTTAGAATATTGAACATTCGTTAATACCTCAACCTGTTAAGATTCTTTGTGATTAGCTCATTAGGCTGGAATAATTAACCACCTAGCTTTACAAAATAGATATAGGGTTAAGTTTCGACCCCGTTATGACATTCTACACAGTTCACATGTATACTAATAAATTTTGGTTGAGATTGGCCCAATTGGCTTGGAGGAATTAGGGTGAAAACAAACACATTTCATCTTTATATCTGCCTGTATATGACAGTGTTTTCAATAAATTAGATTTATGACTTTTGTTTATTTGTACTTAGGCAGAGAAGTATACAATGAACTATATGTTACGCCCACCTCAGATATCAAAACCTTATTTTTAGCGTTACAAATCATCAGACTTAACTCTCAGTCTGAGCAGTTGGAGAGGAGCAATAGATTTATGGCAATATATCTAGGACTAAAATCAACTTGTATCTTAAACTACCTCATGTTTATAGGGATAAAAAAAAAACATTTAAATTCACTTTCGTTATCAGAATTATCATTTAGAGGTGAGGCAGGGTTAACATTGTAATTGGTTCTTTTTGTCATGCCCTCGTTAGTACAGTGGTATGTCTCCGGATTTGCAACGTTAAAATCCAGGGGTTCGAGTCCCCTCGGTGGGCTTAGCAGATAGCCCGATGTGTCTTTTCTCTAAGAAAACACTTTTTTGGATACAGAAGGGCCACATAGCTCAGGCTATAGGTTTACGTAGGGCCAGATTTGTTATCATTTGGTACTTGTAGTGAACAATATTAATTGTATAGTTACAAGATTGGATTGTTGCTGTATATGTATACGAGTCAACAATAAAAATAGCTTTTTTTTTCTAGAATGCATATGCTCGACGTGGGTACACATAATGTAATAAACGACGAGATGGATAAAATGATGTGTTTGGTATGCTTCAGTTTTATTACATGGGCATTTGCTCCTTTACATTTCACAACAAATTGCACGTATTATGATGTAAACTTAATATTATAATTAAACTAAATATTTTTAGTATATTTTACTAAAACTGTAAATCAATGTTAGCGTTTAAGCACACGTATCTTCAGTCCCACTCGTTAAGCCTACAGTATTAAGAAAGTAGTAAACAGTTTTTAGATGCACTGTAGTTGAGTTTTTATTTGCTTGCTTTCCAGTTACTATGTTGTTAATAGATATTCTGAAGTGCTAAGAAGGTTGAACTGCTTGTTTATTTTTTATTTTTTCTCTTTTTTATATAGACATATACAATGAGGGCATGTACAGTCAAAAAGCGTAATCCATTAAGATCTTACTACTAAAATGGATTATTTTACGTATAAGCCCTTATAAGGAAAGGCTGTAATATATCTTTATCTCCTATGGCCTAGCATGGCTAAGCGCGTTAAGGCGTGCACTTGTAATCCGAGAGTCGCGGGTTCGCGCCCGCGTCGCGCTAAACATGCTGTAGCCCAAGAGTTGGCGGTGGGTGGTGATGACTAGCTGCCTTCCTTCTAGTCTTACACTGCTAAATTAGGGACGGCTAGCACAGATAGCCTTCGAGTAGCTTTGTTCGAAATTCCAAAAATAAACCTATGGCTTTATTTGGACATACAAAGATATAGAACATGTCATATTAGAAGCTTTAAAGGGAATAAAATTTGTGTGTATTAACTGGGTTTATCTTATTAAAATAAATTATGAGATCATACATAGAGACAAATAGGATTGTTTAAAAGTGTAGTATTTCAGCGATATCTTTCTCCCCTATTAAAGAATATTTATAAAATAGGAACTCTTATCCTTAGTATTAATCTAATCCGAGTGATTTTTTTCTTTTAAATTTCAAAGATGTTGTTCAGTATGTAATTCTTCCCTTAGTTCCTCAGCATTTGTACAGAAGCATAAAGTATCTGACCCTCATTCGAGGGTCTTTTTGAACATTCTAGCAAATTAAGTAGTTGAGGGTTTCATGATTTACGGACAGAGCAGAACGTGCAAATGAAGTGAAAGTGGTACATTTTGCGAAAGTTATATCGAGAAATAAAAATAGTATATATAAACAATATATTTGGAATTTGACACCAATACAATACAGTCAGTGTTTGCAGTTATCAAAAAGGTATTCCTTTTACTCATGAAACTGTCCAACTGAACATAATTTAACAGCATAAATCTATTGTACTGAGTTGATTGCATTGTAGTTTACATGGTGTTGATACAGAATTAAGATATTACACTAACTTAAAGTCTAGATATTCTTCTTACAATAAGGTTATTGCTATTTGGAAGATCCTAGCCTATTTCACGAGTTGGGAGTTGAATGCATGTGACAGACATTCTTTTGATATTTGATGCTAAATTCCTGGATCGATAGCTCAGAGATAATCCTTGTGTTATGCCTGACAAATGGAATACTTCTCAGTTCTCCAGTTTTTGAGTTTGAAGTGAAGAGAGTATGATCCTTCCCACCCTTGGACAGATGACAATACCCTGTGACGAGTTTTTGGACGTAGTCGACTTACGAAGTATAGTCAACCACGCCCTGGTAACTCTACATACAAGGATGCATCCTTGTTTATCCATTTTCTCATTGTTGGATTGAATTATATTTTTCTCTGGTTAGCATCACTTTCCTACCAAATTCTTTTCCTCTCACTCGGACGTCCTCTCAGTTTCTGCCTTTAAACCTTATACATTCCACACATGAGCAAAAGGTATAACCTGGGTCAAAAGTGGTGCAGTTCTCTTCTTCTGATCTGACTCTCTCATCTATGAAGGTACCCTTCATACACTTTCAAGGGGTGCATCTGTTCTTCTGTCTTACAGGTCTTTCCTTCTAATCAATGTGGGATTCTAGCTAATCACACGAGAAGAGGAGAGTGCCATATCTGAAGTTATAATTTTCTTATACTGAAAATATATTTCAGATATATACTTCTCTCTTTTCACACTTGCCACCCTTTCTTCACACACACACACACACTTCCGGCGCTTCCATTTTCTGCCAGACTTCGAAGTGATAGTTAGTAAAGGAACATGTTCGCATATGGTTGCAGCGGTAAACAAGAATGGCTAACCTTCTGAGAGAAGGGAAGTAACTATCGAAAATACATTTTTAGTTTAAGAAAATCTGTCAATTTGTCGTGATTTTTTCGTTGAAGACCTCAAAAAGACAGGTGCTTTTGACCTTTTCCTCTCTCCTGCACATGTTACTGTTTACAGTTTAATGTTATTTCATTTACTTCAAGGTCATTTCCATGTAGGTAAGTAGAGTGACGTTAGATACATAGAACACACTTTCGTTTAGTTAGCATATAATCCTATACTTCACAAACAGTTCCAGTTGTGTTTTAGTATTTTCATATATTTTATCTCGGGCAATTATAACTTCTCGCTACGTTTTTGAAAACAGTGTTGTAAAATTTCCTCCAATGACTTGAGTTTCCTCCAGTAACAGATATTTGTTCGCCAGGGATTATCTTCACGTGATTGTCTGCCACGATTAAACTCGGTAAACCACTTTTTCTCTGTTGAATATTCTGTAGCGACTTTCCTGATGTTAGTTCTATGCCCTATTGGATTTTTTTATGTTGTAATTTTAATTTTAACAAAATATTTGACCATGGTACAAAGTTCTCCGTGACGTTTAGCACTGCTCATTTCTGTCCTTGAAAAATCCCCAACATATCAAATAAACTCTTTAACTCTTGTCACGCGTTGTTTAATCATAAAAAAAACGTTCAAACTCAATATTTACGAGAGAAAATTATACAGTCCAGTTTTTTTAATGGTTGGGCTATTAGCTTTTTAGATAACCCTCGTAAAGTTATATTGACGTTACGATATGTTGTATTTTATAAAAGTAATAATCATGCAGCATCTTCACAAAAGTTTACTCCAGTTATAGTTCCACTCCACCTTAGGCTTAAGAAAAATCATAAATAAATAATAATAAAAAAACGAGGAGTTTCAATACCTAAAAGTTAAATAAAACTCAACAAAACATATGTAATTATATATTCTTAAGAATATCCTATAACACTGTATTAAAATTATTCGTAAAATACCACTGCTGCCTTCTTTTTCGAAGCTGAGTTAGAAAAAAAACTAAGAAATGTTATCCTCTTTACAGACTTAATATACATGTTCTATAGTAACAGGATATTTACATTTGAAAAAAAATTAATGGTGTGTGTGACACAGTTGGTAGTTATAATAAAGTTGGACTTCAATAAAATATTATAAATTATTATACCAAGCTAAAAAAAGGTGTAAACGCAGTAATAACTTGCAAGAACACACTTAGATTATCAAGGGAAAATGTTGCATATTTCTATACGTTTTTAATTATATTAGATGAATTATTTTATATGGTAATGTAAAATTATTCAATATAATACTTTTATTAAATATTATGAATTTATAATGCTAAGCAGTCAACTATCATTCTTATACTACAGGTATAATTGTTGTGAGACTTCGATCTTTTCTGAAAGAATGAAATATTTTTAACGACAAAATGAAATAATAAAAACATGAACTAAAAACGTAAATAAATAAATATCACAGGGCTTTGCCCGGCCAAGTGGTTAGGGCGCTTAACTCGCAGTCTGAGGGTCGCAGGTTGGAATTCCCGTCACACCAAATATACTCGCCCTTTAAGCAATGGGGGCATTATTATGTTACTGTCAATCCCACTATTCTTTGGTAAAAGAGTAGCCCAAGAGTTGGCGGTGGGTGGTGATGACTAGCTGCATTTCCTCTAGTCTTACACTGCTAAATTAAGGACGGCTAGTGCAGATTAAAAAAAGCTAGCAAACAAATATCATAGAGCTAGAAAACGGCAAAATGACATCATGCGACAGCAAAAATAGAAATATGGATATTTATAACATCTGAGTTTCTGGCTCAACTTAGACGTAGTAAATCTCTCTAAGTTTATTTTGGTTGTCCTTGTATTCTAAATAAGCACAGCTCCAATAAAAAATAACAACGATGCAACTATTCCGTTGAAGCATTTCATGTAAGACGTCATTAATAAAATTAAACTTTACACACTTATATCAAAAATGAGACTTTCTATCGTCAACATATTAGTTATAAAAATGACTGAATTTTGAAACCTCTTAGCTTCAAACAGTGTCGAAAACAATTACGTAAAAGTAATATAAAAATATTTATATTCTGATTTCTGAGGTCTTCATTTAATTTCATAAAGGACCTCATATCAAAGATGTTTTGACTTCATATTCTGGAAACAAAAGTTGGGTTCATTGATGAACGTCTATTATATAAGTTATTTTTCTCTAGTCTATCGCTCTAAAACTAAAAACATCTATTGCAGGTAGTTCTCGAATTGGTTTGCGCGAAATTCCACAAACAATGAAAATACATCGAAGGTCTTTAAAAAGAAATTTACTGTCTATTGTTCAGTATAAGGTTTTTTAATTAGTCATAATTCTGAAAAGTATTCTGTTACTCTCAGAATTAGTAACTAAATTGGACAACAGACACTAATCATCACTTACAGATTTGAATAAACAGGGAACTGATTTTATGAAACAAGTTATTTACTTTTGAATGCAGCCCAGAATTGAAATATTCTAAATATAGCTAATTTTTATAACTTGAATATGCCTGAACTAGTAATAAAGTGTTTAAATATATACGAGGTCGAGCCATTTTTAAACTGTGAAACACGAAATTAAGTGAATTTTCATATACAATACATGCAACTTTCATGCAAATAAAAAATGATTGGTTTAAAAAATATATCAAATAGTACAACAGCTAAACAAATAAAAAAGCCCCCAAGTGGCACAGTGGTATGTTTGTAGGCTCAAACTGCTAGAAACCGGGTTTCGATACCCCTGGTGAGTAGAGCAACAGACAGACTACTGTGTAGCTTTAGATTTAATTCCAAACAAACAAACCTACACAAACAGTCAGTGACGTATATTACAGTTGTCGACAGAGATATATTCCCTATTAAACAGAATGTTGGTTAATATATTTTTAAGGAGGGTGAGAAGTGCTATCCTAAAAAAATTAAGACTTGCTGAATGGGAAACGTCATGTTCAGTAATTATATTTTATGGATTTCTTTAACATAAAGCAATTATTCTATTGTTGTAACATTAACGTAATGAAATTACAATAATATAAAAATGTGTATCTATCTATCTGTCTGTCTGTAGTAGCCTTAAAAGTCATCGAGATTTAGCCATAAATAAAATAAATGCTTGTCTTTGTTACGTTTTTATGTGGACTGAATGCAACAGAAAGACACAGATAACAGCTTATATAATTTATTACAATAAACTATTATATATGTGACAGATATAAAATAAATTACATAATAACAATGACAGATGTTCAGTTTCAACCTTCAAAATTAATTACAATACAAAATGGTACTGGCCTGTGTCCAATAGAATGATCCAGAATGAAAGTCCGAAAGTCCAGATCAGAAATCCAAAATTTCAGTCTAGGGGATGAATTTGGTCCCACGAAGAAATTCCGAAGTTTGAATGGAGAAGTCCAGAAATAATTCACAGTCCAATAAATTTGACGAAGTTCTTTTTACGATGTTTTTGATGAATGTTTCAACTTTGTCGTTTTCCAACTTGCCCCGGTTTCCCCTAAACAGTCCTATACGTGTTGACCTTCAGTATAACCAGTAATTCGAATGAATCGTAAAGATTGACGAAATAAAATCACAGCTTTTGTAGATCTAGCTCCAGTCACAAATCCAAGTTGAATAAACACACAGCAAACGTTGAAAAATTCTCAAACGAAGACAACATCTCTTGAATCGAATGAAAACGAATAACCGACTGATTCTCTTCGCATCGCCGTCTGTTTATATACTAGTAGGCCTACTGTGTTCTCAAACAATCGCGTAACTTCCCAAAATTCCAGAGTAATCTGCGCATGCCTGTTTTTGCACGAGGCTCGTATAGACACCAGGCCAAAATACATTCTATTTATAGACAAATGATCGATCTACCTAATTCTAAAAATTTCTACATGAATAACAACATATTTTATTGATTTGAACTTCGAAACAATAATATAAACAACAACATGGCATTCCAAACGCTTTATACATAACAGTCTTACTGAGCTTGATTTGGCCCGACATGTCCAAGCGTATTAAGGCGTGCGACTCGTAATCTAAGGGTCGCGGTTTCACATCCCCGTCGCGCCAAACATGCTCGCCCTTTCAGACGTAGGGGCATTATAATGTTACGGTCAGTCCCACTATTCTTTGGTAAAAGAGTAGCCCAAGAGTTGGTGGTGGGTGGTGATGACTAGCTGCCTTCCCTCTAGTCTTACACTACTAAATTAGGGACGACTAGCACAGATAGCCCTCGAGTAGCTTTGTGCGAAATTCAAAAAACAAACAAACAATACTGAGTTTGATTGAAACTGTCATACCTGATACATACATACACATACAGCTAAGTACCTAACTTTAACAATTTAATATCAACTGCTGGATGGCAATATTAATAAATAGATGAACCATGTAGGTTGAAAGAAATAAACTTTTATTTTATTTGAATACAAAATTAGAAGACCGATAGGGTGGAATAATACTGCTGTGACTCTATATACAGGCTCAAACTTTTAACCAAATCTGAGATATTTCCATAACTTTTCTAAATGCCAGAATTCCACCATTTTTGCTTCTGAACAAATCTAAACACACTTAAATCATATTTAAAATGACAATTGCGTTTTTATATATATATATATATTTGTTGTTTTTTTGGTTGAAGAGTGTGTGTCTTCTTATAACTAAGCCACATCAGGCTATCTGACCGAGAGGAATCGAATGGTTGAGGTAAAATATCTAGTAAACAAAGGGAGACCAACACGAACCAAATTCCCACATAGAATAAGGCATGATAACTGTATCATATACAAAATTTTTTGATAAATGATTATGGTGAGTTCCTCTAAACAGCTACTAGATTTAAAATGATGACTTAGAGAGACAAGAATCAGAAAGAAAAATATGAAATGAGAAGATGGCGTAGGTGTCTAAGATGCGTTGATAACTTTCCTTAACAGTTAGGATTTAAGTTATACTCTGGGTGGAATTTAATTTGTTATTGATTTCAAAATTACAATAATAAATGTATGAATATCTGATCAAGACATCTCGGACGCACAAAAATAGCAAAGTGAAACAAAAGGAGCATCTATATAATCAAGGAAATAAATCACATCACACCAGCTTATACAGGTCTCACCTACTGAGGAAACCTTGACCCATCCAACGGAATGAACACAGACTTAACTGGTATCATCTTCTACGAAACACTTGTACTATTTATCATCTCCCTAAACAAAATCATTAGTACATGTTTATGATCTTTCAACATCCGGTTTTCAGAGATGAGACTGCATGCAGAATAGATACATGAAAATTACCTGAATACAAATGTGTACAACTTACTAAAATGTTTATTGTAAACTAGTTATAGAAAAAATGAAGTTGTCAGTTAATTCAAATGCAAAACTGAAATAAAATCTTCCGCATCCCAAAGGTCGTTTACCCAGACGTTGACCGATTTTTTGAAATAGTCTATTGAAGCCACTTTTGTATTTTCTAGTATCTCTACTGTGTAAGTTGCATTTTATCATAAAATACTTAAATTCTACAATAATGCCAGACTTTTAACAATATTTTAAACAACCACAACTTTTGGTTGTTCGTGAAATTTTTCTTCAATTTCATAATGTATATGTTTCTTTACATATTTTTAATTCTGTTGCCTAGGTGTATGTTTAATTTATAAACACTTGAAAGTTTACTCGCATAAACTTTTTCATACGAGTGTGTAACGAATCATTTCGTTAAAATTCATGTTAAAATATAATCATCAAGTTCTTCGTATATGGAGATTACTATATATCATGGTTGATAAAGAAAATTCATGTTCTAGTCCGGGGGTAGGCAACTCCATGTGGCCAGTGGATAGCACAATTGTGGCCAGCTCGAGTTTAGGAAGCAGTTTTTCCATCATTTATTTTTTAACGCAAATTTGGTAATCAGCAACTGCACTGCCTCATATCATTGCCAGTATCACGCACTTCATCATTCTGGTTTAGATGTATGTTATCGAGTGTGAATTGTTTTACATGCGGTTGCAAACATATTTTTATAGTGCAACTTTCAAATGTTAAAATATATTTTACTTTTAACACCCTAATATGGATAAGTGGATAATTCGAAAACAAAAAAAAAATCCAAATGATGGTGAACACTAAAAAAATAAAAAAAAATTAATTGATATAAAGCATATAACTTTAAGCAACACTTTAACAATTTTCACAACGAAGTTGATGTAAAATTTCCAGTTGATAACAAAAATCGTGTGAATGAAATTAGCCGTCTGAAAGCACAACTTTACAAACAAAAGGGAGGCCTAATTTTTTTTAGCATCGATAGAACCAGTTACGTTAGCTAGTTATGAAATAACTGGGATTGTAGCTCAAAAAGTAAATAATTTTCTGATGCCGAACTAGTAAAAGAAATGTTAATTGTGGTAATTGAAACTCTGTTGGAGAATTATGGTTAAAAAATAAAAGATGATATTCTTCAGAAGGTAAATAATTTGGAATTAAGTCGAAGAACAATTGTCCGCAGAATGTAAAAGTTAGCAATCAGTAGTTTGAACAACTAGAAGATTGTTTGGTTAACTTTAGCACAAGATGAGTCTACAGATGTTAGTGACACTGCATAGATGATATTTTGGGTTTGATATGCAATTTCACATTTTCAATTGAAGGAAAAAATGCTTGATCTTTATGGAATACCAGATTGAACACGTGGAAAAAATTCTTGAAAGGTAAAAAATATTCAACCTGTATTTTAAAAACTGGTTTCTGTCACAACAGACGGTGCTCTCACCGTGACTGGGACGAAATTATAATTTGTTTCCCTTTTATTTTAAAGTTGCATTTAACTGAAAATAATATGAAGTCCACGCTGCGATCTTTTCATTGTATTTTGCATCAGATGTCTAAAAGTAATGAACTGAAAAATTTGATGAACATTGTTGTACAAATTGTGAATTATATTAGAAGTGGAAGCTCTCTTATCCATCGACAGCTTCTTGAGTCTTTGAAGAAAAGCAGTGACTGTACTCTTGATGACCTTACTGATTTTGCAAATGTAAGATGGTTAAGTAGAGGAAAGATCTTGGAACGATTTACTTCCTTATTTCCTAAAAAAAGTATCTTGTTGAAAAAGGTAAGATTTAAAACGTCCCTGAAATTGAAACTTTGTCATGGCAGTGTGATTTGCACTTTATGTGCGATATGTGAATAATATGAACAGGAAGCTTCAAGAAAGAGATAAAATAATAAGCGAGCAATCACAGACTGTTTGTGAATTTCAATTAAAGCTAAACCTCCTTGCCAAAAAATTATAAAAACTGATTTGACATATTTTACAAAGTTAAATAGTTTTCTAGAAAATAATAAGGACAATGATTTCGTTGATGCTAAAGACGATATCTATGTCAACTGGATCAAGATTTGAATCATGTTTCTTTGAATTTAAAAATTTGAAATTGATATTGAATTTTTGCATGAACCATTTCAATTTGACTTAGGAAATTTCAGAAAGGAAATTACATCTTTTTGTCTTATTTGTTTTGTGAATTTCGCGTAAAGCTACACGAGGGCTATCTGCGCTAGCCATCCTTAATTTAGCAGTGTAAGACTAGAGGGAAGCAGCCAACCATCACCACCCGCCGCCAACTCTTAGGCTACTCTTTTACCAACAAATAGCGGGATTGACCCTCACACAACGCCCCCACAGCAGAAAGGGCGAGTATGTTTGGTGCGACGAGGATTCAAACCTGTGACCCACAGATTACGAGTTGAACGCCTTAATCCACCTGGCAATGCCGGACATTTTGTCTTTGAAAAAGTGTGGATTTGTAGACAGGATGTTCACCTTACAAAGTGTAGAACACAAAAGGTAAACAAAAACGTTCTATCAAAGAGATGTGTCTCACTATTCTGATGAATGAGAGTTTTCCAAATCTAAAGATAGCATCAAAATTATTTTCCATGTTTGGATCCACATGGGCGTGTGAATCAACATTTTTTATGTTAGATTTTATCAAGTCTAAAGACATAAATTTAAAGGCAGAACTAAGATGTTCATTGAGCATAGACATTAAGCCAAATTTCACAAAAATTCCTGTCAATTTTCACATTGAAGGTTAGTTGAAATCCAATTATTTTGATCAAAGTAACATCTTTCAATTTTTTTATGATTATTTTTTAATAGTGTGGCCAACGTTGTTTTCTTTAGCCACAGTTGTGGCCACTGTAAAAAATAAGTTGCCCACACCTGTTCTAGTTCTTCCTTTAAGCTTTCATGTGAAAATAGGTGAGATCTTGTTGTAAATATTATGATTTAACTATATTACGAATGGATTAAGATACAACCGAAATAAATATCTTTCGAAGCCATCAACGCGTTAACTGTTTTCGTATAATTTAGATTTTGGATATAATACTTTTCATGCAACTGATTATATGAAGAGCGTTTAGACCACTATTATGTGTGTCGCATCATGTCAGCTTGATGAGCTCTGATATTGAGTGAAAGATCTCATTAGCATTGGATATACAGATATTGTGTAATTTACACATTATCTCATTCTGCATGAGCATGTTACGAGGCTTTAGTGATTTACATTCAAAATGTATTTAAACTATTTTTATGTTATACTAATTAACATAGCATAAACGTTTGGTTAATAATACGTATTTTGATAGTATGTTTTTGTTTTTCTTAATTCTATAAGGCAATATTTAAAAATACTGAATTTTTCCAAAGGTGAAACATGTGACATATTTTCTTAAGGCATCTCTTCTTCTCTGTTTTATTACCATTCCTCTGATAAGTACGAAATTCAACGTATATTATTCACTATAAAATTAGCGTTGCTCAGATAAACCATAAGTTTTATAGCCATCAAGTAGAAAGTTAGAGCCTCTCTTGCCACATCCATCTGTCAAATCCTCTCGGCCACCATGGGCAAGGTGGTTAAAACGCTCGATTCTCAATCCGAGGGTGGCGAGTTCGAATTCCCGTCACGCCAAACATGTTCGCCCTATCAGCCGTGGGTGCGTGATAATGTGACGGTTACTTCCACTATTCGTTGGCAAAAGAGTAGTCCAAGAGTTGGCGTAGGATGGTGATGACTACTTGCCTTCCATGTAATCTTAAAGGGCTAAATTAGGGACGGCTAGCACAGATAGCTCTTGTATAGCTTTGCGCGAATTCCCAAAACAAACAAACAAATTCTTTCTTTGAGGATTTGTTAATAGTTCTCTCTCATGTTTAATTATTCGTTATGTATTCCCAACAGAAAGTCAAGGTTTCTTCTACCAAATGATGTATGCATTTCTTTGTTTCTTGAACGTAGAACTGTCAGTTTTTTCTGTTGGTACAATCTTCATTCCTATGGGAAAGATAATTACTATCTTGGATGAATTTGAACAGTTCTTGTCGCATAGTTAGAAAGACAGAAAAAATGTGGTATTTAAGAGAAATTCTCTATTTTTTGCATATTATACTGTGTGTTTTTAGTTGCATTATATAATAGAATTTAAATTATTTAATACTTTACTACTATTAATAAAGTAGGGTTAAATGTCATCGACAGTAGGCAGCAAAAAGGAAAGATCCAGATAAGTACTTTATTTTTGATTTTCATGTTTATTATTTATTTATTATTATACCAGTAACTAATATGTAAAAACAGAAATCTTCTTAGGTTATTTAAGGTTAGATCAGGTAAAATAAATAATAATATAATAAAAATATTTCACGAGGCATGCACATAAGAAGTTGATGGGTAATGTAATTCAATAGTGTATGTAATATCCACTTTTTCAAGTGAGTTACCACTTATAATGGCGCGAATAGTACTTCCATCCGTTTCAATGGGCAATCAAAAGACAATAAACGTTAATTATAAATAGATGTACACTGTTTCTAGTTCAAAGCTACTTAGGATAAACGAATGTAGTTTCATATTACAATTTGAAGACATTCAAGAAAGAAAAGGGGAAATTAGATTTATTTTGAGACCCGGCATGGCCAAATGTGTTAAGGCGTGCGACTCGTAATCCGAGGATCGCAGGTTCGCATCACCATCGCGCTGAAAATGCTCTCTCTTTCAGCCGTGGGGGAGTTATAATGTTACAGTCAATCCCACTATTCGTTGGTAAACGAGAAGCCCAAGTGTTGGCGGTGGGTGGTGAAGACTAGCTGCCTTCCCTCTAGTCTTACACTGCTAAATTAGGGACGGTTAGTACAGATAGCCCTCGAGTAGCTGTGTGCGAAATTCAAAAAACAAACAAACAAGATTTACTTTGATTTTTAATTCTTTAATGATTAGAAAGTCGGTCAAATCAGCCAACTTTGTACAGAGTTAGGGTGAAGAAAATAACAAATAGAACATAAAATATTAATGAAAACGAACATCTGAAATGTATTTAGGTGGTTTTACATGTTGTGCAAATGCAAGTTGAGATGAAATATTTTTACTCTTAATATGAAATTCATTTTGCACGTGGACTAGTAAAAATACTCGACATATTCACGGAAAAATCTTTTCTACTTTATTAATAACACTTCATATATAAAAAGTCATATTTTTAATGTTTATTGAAAATTTGCCAAATTTTATGAAGATATAAATTCTGTAATAAAAGTTAGCAGCATCAAATCTATAAAGACTAAGAGATCACATGGTACAAAGAGATCATGTGGTCGATCAAATTAACCGAGCTCTTGTTCAAAGATTTATTGCATATTTTTCTTTGCTTCCACTCATAAGTTCTTAGAACACTGTTAATGCCCTAAATTTATAACAATTCTTGATAAATATTCGTAAATTTTGATTTTCTAATATTAATAGTAGGGCTTGGTCATGTTTTGAACGTTACTGAATTCCATTTGTTATTAATGCATTATTCATACTGTTCTCGATGTAATTCTTTTAAAAAAACATCAACATGTAAATGAATGGATTAAAGTGCTAAATTATTCTTAGATGTGAATTACATTCTCTGGAAATAGTTCTGTACATTAAACGCATACACATAAAACAGAGCTAGCATCCACTAACACATCAGTCCCAAATCTTAATAAAAGTTCAAGTTATAACTTTCATGTTCATTTTAGTAATATTAATTATTTTTTCCACTCACGGAAATCTTGGAAACATTTCTGATAAAAAATGTACTAAATGTTTTTAGGAGAGATATTCAAATATTTCTATTTTTGAATTACACGAATAATTGAAACTGAATCAAATTCAATTACATTATAATCTCATATTAACTGTTCTCCTACTTTATGATTCTAAATATCAATTGTTTAATGCACAGGATAATATATGTAAGTTAAATAACAAATGGCCAAGTAATGATACTTCCACCGAATATAATTCACACACACACAGTTTGGAAAGATGATAAAAATCTGTAACTTGTGCAGTTGTTGTTTTGAATTATGCACAAAGCTACACAAGCTCTACCCACCACGGGTATCGAAACCGGATTTTAGCGTGTAATTCCGCAGACATACCGCTGAGCCACTGGGGGGCGTAACTTGTACAAAGAATTAAAAGGAGTTTTGTGAGTACATTCTTAAATGTTTTCCGTTTGCATTTATTAGTTGGTATTCCAATTAAAAGATAACACTGATGCCGAACGAACCTATTTAATTAGAACGAATTTAGGTCTTACCTCAGGGTTTTGGGACAGTCCCTCGTTAGGTGACACTCTTTTTGTTGTTGTAATTTCTCCAATGTTAATGTTTTAGGATTTTCACGCAAAGCTACACAACGGCCATGTGTATATATCCTTTAATAGTTTTGAGCTGACAAACTAGTCAACTAGCACACACTGCTAACTATTGTGCAACTAAACAGTAATTGTTCACTCTTATACCTCACTAATAAAGCTAAAGTACATATATTGCTTTCTGGGTCATCTGGCTGAAATGAGAAATAAATAGATGAAAATACCTTCAAAGAAACAGTTTGTCATTACAATGACGTAGAACTAAGTGAGGTGAATTTGTAACCATTCCAAAGGTGATGTGTTGTGAGGTAGCATTTACAAATCACTACGTGGCAAGCTGAAAATTATGCTTGATTTTGATAGCTGTGACGGATTGACAAAACTTATGGCCAGAACATTAGGAATGAAAATGATTCCATAATTGAATTAAATACAGTTATACGATTCTATTCTTGGTAATGTTAACTAGATAATATTTCATAACGATTACTGTACAAATTTAACATGTTAGTTCTCATCAACTGTGACAAAGTTAAACTTATCATTAAAATATGTTATACCACAAAAATAAACACTTAAAAATCCCAGTTTTATAAATTTAAAATAGTGTGGTTTAGTTACATTCACACAAAGTATAAACCTTTCTTAAAATGATATTAATGAAATATTGGATATATTTAACTTGAATCTCCTTCATTTAATGCACAACTACTGTAAGATGTGGCATAATAAAAAATTGACGTGAATAAAAAATGCTGTAGAATAAATATGCTAATACAAAAAAGTTTAGTTTAAGCATTGTTAACATTTTCCTTACCTCAAATTGTATTTCAGATAGGCATTTCCTATCTGTACGAAGAGATATCACCTCGCCATTTCTTGCACACCCACTTTCAGCATATGCCAATATGTATAACATCGGTCTGTTATGTAACCACCATTAGACTACAGCTCTCCATCAATACAAGGGCAACACATTCTCTGTATGCAGTAATTTCCATGGACTCATTTTGAAAGCAAACTAAATACATCAAAATTCAGGAGATGATGCAGATATATCTATCTGAAATATACTTTAGAAAAAGAAAAATATTAACCCCAGAAACACTATTCATTTCTTAACCACAAAGAACTAAAATTCCACAATGAAGATGGTGGAGGGACTGGTGAAAGAAATTACAATGAGCTCTTCTGTGAAAATAGAATCAGAAAGCAATAGCCAATGATGTGTGACATCCTTTGGGTGGGCAGTGGGTACTATAATTAGGCAGCATTCAGTGAAAGACTACATTCATCTTCAGGCAATAATCTTCATCCAACAGTCAGAAAAGCAAGAGATATTGTTATATTTTGCTGGATGCTGACTTGTTGCATAGGTGGTGGAAAAGCATATTGCCCAACCACCTAGGTGGACAGCTAAGCATGAGCAAGGCTAGAGATATAATTATGTCAGGCAATTCCACTTAAAAATATTATACTGTAGAAAGAAATGAGTGCAGGGACTAGTATCCCAGAACTGGGTCTCAAAGTGAGTCCAAGATACATGTTTGGATCTAATCATGAGGAATGAAATTGTTCCTGATGTGGTAGGGTGTTTTGTACTACACTACCAGGCAACATCCCTGCCTGGCTCCTCAAATGAGGAGTGTACCTACACAGTTTGATATACTGGCTTGTACCATGCAATAAGAAAATGCTAAACTCTTCATATTAACTACCCAGTCCTGTCATGCAAGGTATCTGACAAATCCCATGTATGAATCTGTCATGAAAACTGGGCATCAGTGGCTACTTGAATGACACAGTACAAGAAGAAAAACAATGAATGAACCAGATAAGGAATGTAACTAATGAGAGAAAGAACATGGAGAGGAAGGTGCAGAGGAAGATAGCCACAAAAAAAGATGTTGGATGAATCCTAGCTCACTGGGAGAAGTGGCAAAAGCATCAACCAGAAGACTCCCAAAGAGTGAACAAATTCACTGAAACATGGGAATGGTCCTGCATAGGTGAGACAAGCAGTCCACTACCACATTACAAGCCTCCAGAAAATGACAGGCTGACAATTTTATTTGATGGTTGTGAACCCTAAAAAAAAAATCCAGTGTAAGAAAGCACAGGTATCAAGAATGAGTGCCACCTCAGTGGTTCTTGTGCGATACAACAATGGATCTGTCCAAATGACTCATTACTGATGTCTCATGAACTGAAACTGAAGACATTGACAAACCCAATAAGCAACCAACAATTCCAGGCCATTGATATGAAGAAACTGCTACTCTGGTTTGTTTTTTAATTTCACGCAAAGCTACATGAGTACTATCTGTGCCAGCCCTCCCTAATTTAGTAGTGTAAGACTAGAGAGAAGGCAGCTAGTCATCACCACCCACTGCCAACTCTTGGGCTGCTCTTTTACCAATGAATAGTGGGATTGATTGTCACACTATAATGCCTCATGGCTGACAGGGTGAGCATGTTTGGTGTGAAAGGGATTCAAACCTGTAACCTTTGGATTACGAGTCAAACGCTTTAACCTACCTGGCCATGTCAGGCCTGCTATTCTGGAGCTGAGCCCCAGATTAAGATGTTCATAACTTCCCCATCATAAAAGAAGCATCTGTATACAGAATGGATCAAGGATGGTGAATACCATGTGTTGGAATGACTGAGCCACTACAATAGACAGATTGATACAAGAAATTTCTGGAAATGTTCCACTGATGGGGATGCATATGGGCACAACCTAAAAGAATAAAGTACTCAATGGAAGCCAGATATTTCTAAAAGCAAAACAACATCTTGTACAGGCATGGTAGGAGACTGAAGAGCTTTGGAAACCACAAATTCCATGCTGTGAAGACACAAAGGTGGTGGCTGAGTGCATCCCACACATAAATTGAAAATGATAACTTGGTGGATCACATGCTGAAATTCAGTCAAAGCATACTTAGAGCACTTGACCTGCCAACCTAGATGAGATGACTTTCAAAGGAGAATGGCAGATGCCTGCATAGAATCACATAGAGACAAAACCAGCAAGAAAGATAACTGATATCTAAAGAATGCATCTTCTGAGTGAACGCTTGCATAACCAAACTAAAAACATAAGGATTCATTACTAACTTAAAGGGAAGAGTCTATAGCTAAATAACCTAATGGTTATGGACAGGACAAAGAAATTGATATGATGACAAACAAACCAGGATGCAAAGAAAAACATTGGAGGCATCAAATTTAGTCATCCTCAACCTGTGAAAAAATGTCCTCCTCAGACTGAGAAAACTATCCATCTAGAATTGAGGATCATTCATAAAGAGGTTCATGGATAATAAATTTATAACAAGCCACTAATCTCTGGTCTCCTTCAAAATGACAAAAAGATGGGAATACAAGTCCAACAGAAAGGATACAGCCTCATTTAGACATTCACAGAATTAGAGGGAGTTGTAAAATGACTTGTCAAAGAGAAGGGGGAATGGAAGTACAAAAACATAGGAACATACCATGAGATGAACTTGCACGAACCAAAGATAATTGAGAAAGTAAGTTCATAGATCCATAAATAAGAGGAGCCAAGAAGCTCCCAAATGACCTGACCTAAGAAGTAACACACAACTTAATGAAACTTGACGGCCATATCTGTGAGAGGAGAGATGAAAAGAAGGGACAATAGGATGAAAAATAAAAGAGAGAGTAACCCCATGCAACTTCTAAATATAAGAATCCTCTCAGGGCATCAATGATCTGATAAGGCATAAACCAAAGAAACCAAAACAGACTGCTGACAACCATCTTCAGCCCAAGATTCCAAAGAATTGGAAACTTCTTCAAACACTATCACAAAGAAAAGAACCAAGACAGGGATCTCCAACATAAAAAAGGGGGATAAACATAAAAAAAAACAACTATTTCAGTGAACACACACACACACACAAAAAAGATTGAGACCAAGGTGGTGAAAAGGAAGGAATGAATATCTCCATCAAAACTGTCAATGTGACAATAGAAAGACTCTGAGAAAAGGTAAAGCACAAACAGTTAATGAGCTGCTTGATAGTGGGAAGGTGAGTGGACTAAGGATAAGTAATGGACAGAGTAGGAGAAATTGGGAGTACAATCATTAAGGGGTGTAACAGATTTAATAACGTATAGTTATCTACCTACACTGATATGAATTTAGTTCTTAGACAATAACAGTGTTTGTTAACAACCTCCCAAAACCTGATACAACCCTCGCTCACACATCTCAATATGCAGATAACACTATGGTTTGGAAAACTTCCAGATTCCAGAGACCCGATGCTCACCACTATAAAATTACAAAGACATTTGAAAAAAATTACTTCCTGGTGCAACAAATGGATACTTCTCAACTCATTTAAAATGTAATTGATTATTTTTCATAGAAGTTTAAAAACAATGTCCAAAAAATTAATGTCAAATTATATCTCTACAGCTTTTCCATAACCTTCTCCAAGACTGTAAAATTAAATTACAATCTCACCATGTATTTTCATATTAAAGAAATCTCTAAAATACTCCACATGAAAGTAGTATATCTTGAGAAAATCAGTCACTATATACACAGATGTAAGACATGAACAATATTTTACACACGTAAAACCTTTATCAGACCCCTCTCAAAATACACTTGTATGGTAACATACAACCTAAAAAGTAACAGTTCACAACACTACACAAATTACAACACCAAGTGGCATGGCTTGCATACCATCTCCCTATTTATACACCTGTCTATTAGGTAAAAAAAGTCAAGCCAAACTGCCTTCCATTAAAACCAAATTAACTAATCTTACAACTAAATATTACAAGAAAACTCATACTGCAACTCACTCACGTATCTCTTTGCTAATATCACTGTACCTCATCTAGATCTTTATAACTTTACCCACAAGGATAATACATCAACCCTGACTATAATAATTAGTTGTTCATATGTATATAACCATTGTCCAAGTTTTTCTTTACAGGTTTTACACAAAGCACTTCATAACATTTTCACCTGGGCATATGACAAGCTTGACTTAAGCCCTGTGCAGTGAAAGGCAATGGAGATATAGATTCCTGCCAGGTCATATTAAAGCCACATGTCCTGTCTTTGTTGATGACTTCTCTCCTCACTTTTTGGTTTCTCTTATCATCAGGATTGGCCTTGCCATTTCCACAAATTTCTGTCACTTCACAGCATCCATGCAACATAATACAATTTAGCATTCCACAATAATATATCTAACTTCTCCCAGTGTGGATAAGGCATCTGTTCCTCAAGCAGGGTGAAAGAAGATAATTCTCTTGTACCCTGGATGACAAATGATTTGAAATGTTTCTTAACTCAAACCATTTTTTGTCCAAATACCTGCTTAGTATTGAATTGGATGAAGAAAATTTCTTTTAAATGCATCAGAGGCAGTGGAAGATAAAAAAAAATGTGTGTGTTGAGATATGTATCAATTTGGATGTAAATATACTTTAGTAACTGTTTTGTACAACATTAAAAGGTCTGACATTAGGTCAAAGAATAAAAAGATAAGTTTATCTATTGATGGTATTAAGTACTGTAAAATTTGGCCATGACTAAAAAAAGTAACAAATGTGCACAGGTTACAGCACTATCTCTTTATTGCACTTAGGTCTAACGTTGGTTAACATTTTATAAAGTACGGCCTGTGTAAAGTGGAGCATAAACATTTCAGCGTCTATGATTATAATTTATTTGTATTATTCTAGAAATCTTGCATTTAAAGAAGTACTGTTGCAATAAAGATACAAATTTGACCTCAAAGGTTTTGCTGATGATCTCTGCCAGTACTTAATAATACTGTAAACAAATAAAGTTATAATGTTATTCTAAGACCTGATGTTACATCTTTTAAAAAAAAGTTTGATAAACTTCAATAATATTACTGTATAAAATGTCTATTAAAGTATATTTATAACCCTACTTTGTTTACATATTGATATAAAGAGTGCGCACATGCATATTTACATAATAATAAGATAAACTTGCATATTCAAAAAGGCAAAAACTAAGTATTATCATAAAAGATTGGGGCTATCATAAAGTGAATGAAATGTGAAGAAAGCAAACTACTTTCATATATACAGTCCACAAACTGAGATATATTAGTCTCAGAGGAATTCATTACACACTTTATTTTCTGTACACATATATATTATTTCAACTAACACATCTTGTAATCATTCTAATCTTCTGACTGATGGACACCTTTACATTCAGGCAGATTTTATGATAATAAATAAAAGAACCTTTTGAGATAGAAATGGTGCTAGATGAACTTACCAACTTTATTGCAAAAATAGAAGGGATTCTGATAGTAGCAACACGAATAATTTAACACTATAGTGTTGAAGCAACAAAGGAAAAATAAGTGTCGATGTCCTTAGTTAACTTGTGCAGTGAAACTATGTTTAACAAAAACATCATCATTGTGGCAGATTGTTTAAAAAAATGGCTGAAAGATGTGCTATATCAAAACAATTGTGGAAACATTAGCTTAAATACTAATAAGACGTTTATGTCAAAATTATGATTATGCAAAGAACTGCTGAACCAGCTAGATGTGTACCTGAAGATGAGATTGAAGATGTGGATCGGTTGGTTGATTTATTGTTTCAGGACTTAATGCCATAAAGTAGCTAGGCTATCTGTGTCAAACAACCATTAAAAAGCCAAAAGCTGAAAGTGTATAATCCAAGACTGTTAAATGCTGATGATGAATCATAAAAATGGAATACATAAAACTACAGAATATATTTCACATACAAGAATCAAAAATGCTCTTGGAGATCTTTATGGAAGATATGATCAAACCTTTTCAGAATAGATATTTCATATGATTACTTCATTTCAAGAAATACTGAAAATCTTCAGTTTATATAAGCAAATTAAACTAGAACTAAGAAAATTTGTAAAAAAAAAGACACTAAAGGTTTGAGTTCAAACATGATAGAGAGATTTTTTAATATAATTTTCCAGTACTGTAACTTATAGTTAACAGTGTTAAATAATGACATTTATTATTTAAACTTCAATGCAAATACCTGAAGGTACAAATAACTTTTATTATTCTGCCTCAGAAATAATGATACTGGGAAAGTTACCTAAACATATAAGAATAATGAAGTACAAAACACCATTTCTTGTTAATGTATGACTAGTACTACAAGTATGAAAAATTCATACAGAACAATTATTCCAGACATTAAATAAATTATTTACAAGTAATTTTTCAAAAAAAATTCTATCATATTCAAATAATACATTGTATTTTTCTGTAACATATTATTAAAAACCAAAAATGATTGGAAATTTCTGTAATGATAATGAATATATTATTTCAAGCTGGCAAGCTTTTGTTGACTTTTCTTGTGACAGCAGTTGTAAAAATTTTAGAGAAGAAATGAAGTCCTGTTTGTCCTCCTGGAACATAACTTATTGTATACCTGAAAGAAAGACAAAAACAATGATACAACATTACATTAAATGAAGTAAATCAATGGTCATAAATTTGGATAACAATTATTTGTGATTATTAGATAATAATAATAAAAAAATTAAGCTTGTTTTTTACCTAACCACTAAATTGGTTTACCACACTAGCGTTCTAACTTGAATTAATAATTAATACTAACACTTGAATACTGGCAATCATACAGTCACTCTTAATTCTTTTCTTATAACTACTTATAGAGTTAATACGAACAACGGCTCCAAATCCATAAAGCTAAATACAATAAATTATGAAAGGGAAGGAATTGGTAACAAACTTAAATGACAAAAATATTAACAAATCTTATGAAAAATAATGTATTTCTTCCAAAACACACGCATTGCAAAAAAACCAAAGCAGCCAAAATGTTCATGGAGAAATATAGAATTATGCAGGGAATAAACTAAAGACTATTTGAATGAAGCTTATCAAATAAATAATAATAAGTCCAGAGAAAATATTGATGTCTTTTAGCCTAAATCATCAAATTTTATTTGAAGAATTTTAAGATTTATGCTAAACAGAAAACAAGAGTTAAAATTTAAAAGGAAATCCTATTATATAGAAAAAATAATATAACTGAAATTCTGGAAAATTATATGCTAAATGGTTTATTTAAAGTGGTAAAAGTTCTTTAAATTTTATGTCTGTTGAATAGAAAATTAAATTATAGAAAAGCACAGTGAACTTTATAAGTAAGAGACTTGTAAGGAGTTAGTGAGCATTCAATCTCTTATTTCTTATTTTTGTGATACTAAGGAAGTTTCTGATTATTGGAAGACTGTTAATATAATCTCTGTCTCCTTAAATATGATAAGATTGAATGATAAAATTAAGGTATGTTTAATTCTATTAGTTTGACTAATAAAATATTTAAATTTATCAAAAAGCATTTGAAGAGTGATAAATAATTTTCACAATTTTATTAAAGGTTTTCTTATATTAACAACAAATTAGCTTTTATTTTATATGGCTACCATTTGTTAAATAAAAATACTAAAGATCATACACAAGATAAAAAACTGGTACAATAAATTAAATGAATCATTGGGCTTTGAACAGGTAAAAATGGTTTCTTCTTTACCACTGACACCCTAAATAATGAATATTTTAACTTGATAAAGCTTTTTAATAAAAGTCCATGTTGATTGAAAAGTTGGATGTTTATGGAACTAGTGGAAAATAATAAAAATGAAGATAAAAGTTGCTTAGATGTAATTAATGGTTTCTGGGACCATTACTGTGCACTATTTATTTGAACAATTTAGAAATTTTCTTTGAGAGTAATTTATAAATTTATTGATGAAACTCAATTTCAGGCATGAGTGGTTTTGTTACCAATGTAAAATGAAATTATTAGAAATAAAAGTTGAAGCAGCTTTCTATCATCTGGTTTAGTGTTAATTTTCTTCACACCTAAAGGATGTATTCATGAATGTAGTGCACAAATATTTTTCTTGAGAATTAGGAATGTATAGATCAACCCTGGCTAACATAACATTAACATAGTTACTCTGTAAGCATAGTTGGTAATATATTGTGGAAAAAAAACGGTTTTAGAATCTTATCACCAACCATTTATCATGAAAAACTTGTGCATCAAATATATATATATATGTATACGTATATCATTAGACTATTCAGCTATGGTTGATATGAAAGATATACATATAACGTGTACACAAAAATATACCCGCACACACAATTTTATTTACAATGTTCATAGTTATAACTAATTATTACTGATATAAAAGATATGTATAAAAACATATACACATATACCTTACATTGTTCAGAATTATGATAAAAATACAAAAGATGTATTTTCTGCTAGTAAATAACACAAAAGTTAATCTTTGAAATAGCTTTGTAAGCTAAGTAAATAAAGGTACCAGATCAATGATATCACTTGGCATATTGCAGAAACTGCTGTTGGAATGGTGCTTCTAGCCTGGGGGTAAAAAAAAGACAAAGTCAATCAGCAGACTTAAACTCCTGTTTAATGACACTTCTAGCTTTAACAAAAGAATAACCCCACCCAGTAAGGAATTTAAGCTTCTAGCTTAATGAAAAAACAACAACAAAAGGGACAAAAATTTTGTTCAATAAACACAAACCAGAGTAGAAATGGTATTTCTCACCTGAAGTAAAAGTGATAAAAATACCTGAATCAGTAAATATAAATTGGTAATGGAGTATGCTTCTAGCCTGAACAAACAAAAACAATCTCAACCAGTAAACACAAAGTTTGATATGTCACATAGTTTCATTTTTATAAAACTCAAATTTATGAGAAAATAGATGAAATAAAATATAAGTTTAGCAAACATAAAAAATGATAAGAATAAAAACTAAATTAGGTCTCCTAACTTATATTTTGGTTTTTTCTACAAACATATCTTCTTAAAAGTAAAAACAGGAAAATTCACTAAAGGAAATTACACACAGAACTTGAATTGAGAAAAAAAATCACTATGAGCTGAAGGGAGTCTACAGATATAACAAGGTGTATCTTTACGTTTTTTTTCAAGCTCATTCATGGTACATCATTGTAAAAGACTACAATAAATGTAGTATAACAAATAAAGGTGATAAAAACTTAACTTAGTGAAATAGCACTGAAAGACTTTTACATAGATTTAAGTTTTAATAAGCTTACTTATCAAATTCTGTCTGTAAGAAAGTAAAAGAAAACAAAGCTATACCACAGGTAACAAAACAGAATATTTAGCATTGTAAACTCCCAATCTTATCAATGCCTATCAGGTTGATTATAATTTATATATTAAATAGGTTTTACTGGTTTGTACAATTTCCAAGCTTTATAACCTTTCTGTCAGTAGATTGATCATCAATGGTTATTTAAAATTAACAAACTGTTTTAAAAATTCAATTTGGTAATTTATTTGATTATATGCAGACTATTCTTGATAAAAAACCCATAAGATATAAAAGCAATTAAAATGTACAAAAACATAATATTCTTACAAATAACAAGTTTTCAACAACTGGTTTATTTGGTTCTTAATACACATTTCTTAGATATCTCCATAAGAGTTTTTCTAACAGTCTTGAGATAAAGCCTGTTAAATGAACATACTATTTTTATTTATATCTTCTAAGAAATTAAGGTATAACTTTAAACAACATAAAGAAAATTTAGAATTAGTTTCAAGGATTATATTTTCAGATTTTATTATTTACCACCAAATATTATGCTACAAAATGAATATACTAATGCCTTCACACAGAAATGAAAATATGCTAAGAAGTGTAACATTACTTAGATGATCTCTTTTCAAAAAGTGCCTAAAGGAAATGCATGGGGTGTGTGAATAGAGAATATGTAAAACACACTCATGAGAGACCACAGCACTTCTCACTGATGTATGTTCTTTACCTGTGAAATTGATGTGTTACAAAAAGGGTAGAATCATAGAAAGAATCCCATAAATTAAATGAAGATACCCCTGGTATAGAGTGGCTTGGGGGCAGTGTACCATAATGGGAATTTTACCTCAACCAACACCATATGTACCCCATGACATGAATACAAGACTCCTGATAGAAAGAGTCTGCAGAAATGCAATACCAGAGACAGTGCAATGGACAACTAAGAAACCTTATACTGAAAAGCAGACCACTTCTGATACAGCCAAACCAGGAGATGAAAAAATGGGTAGCAATCCCCTTCTTTACTGATGCTAGTTCATGAATGTACACTCTGATACAAAATACTACAAAGTAAAACCTACAAATGGTCTTGCACAACATTCCACTTCAATGGTGGGCATTATTGACCTGAATGGATGTACAGTGCAGATTTAAGAATAAGTATACCTGGTCAGGCAACACTTGTCAATGAGAGGGATCCATGCATGCAAGAAAGGCTCGTGTTAAAAAGAACAACATAAAAATAGCACCTACCCACTTATAGAGAAAATGCAGAGCTCAAGATGGTGATGGAAACAGCCAGATAATATGAGGTAAGTGTATGAGTACGCATGTCAACACAAACAATAATTTGTGAAAAAAATGGAACTGAGGATCCAGGGACATGTTAAAATGGCAGATCTGATGGAAGGAAACTTAGAAGAAATGGGAATCATAGAGAGAAACAGAAGAATAAGCCAGATAAATCAGCTTGCAGATCTAACACATAATAATAATGTGAGAAATATAAAGGGAAAGAGAAAGGGTTCCAATGAAAAAACAAAAGGGAATAGGAACCCCATAAGAGAAGAATATGATCAATGTAAGAGTGGAAATTGTGGACAAAACATAAAAGGTGAAACAGGGATAAAGGTGAACAATGAAAGTGAGAAAAAAGAAGTGAAAACAAATTTGTCTTTAAATGCAACCAAAGTTTTAGGCAGGAAGGACTGATCTGAGTAGAAGATGACAGAGGACTGATGATAAAATGTGTGAGAATCATTAAACAAATCTGACCATCAATATCTATGTGTCAAAAGGATGAAGAAAAGAAAGGATATTTAAGAGATGATATAAGGAATAGAAAAATATGGACTCAAATGGAAGAAGAGTGAGGGCAAAGAGGATGATGCTGAAGTTACAATCAGGGAAAGTAGTAGGACATGGAGTACAGAAAAGGGGATGTAATGAAATAAAAGTATGAGTATTGGTGAAGTGAAGCTATGGAAAAATCTTGTAAAACAAAAAGGAACTGACAATGTTACTTGATAGCCAGTAACAGTGAATACAAACAGCTACTTGTCAAAAAACCAGGTGAGGAAGGAAGTCAGGTGTGAGAGAGTAGGATGTTAGGGAATGAAACCATAGAGGCAAAACCAACAAAGGCAGACATATCACCTACTTTGGTACAGTGATATGGAGAAAGGACTAGCTGAATGAATAGTTAGGATATTAGCCTGTGACGATAGTTAGAGAACTGAAATGTAACAAACTAAAGAAAAACAATGTTATCCAAAAAACAAGTAACTAATTGAAATTTCATGAGTCAAACTTGAACAAAAACACATATCTGAACATCATGAGTGTCAACTTAGATCTAAAGTTGAGCTGAGATGCAGAGAGGAAATTAGCTATGCTAGAAGTGTTGCACTCTTATTGGCTGAGGGTTGTCATATGTTCATTTTCATGTTCTCACACAGTTGCCTTATGTAAAAGCACGTGAGGGTAGATGGGGATTTCAAGACTAGTGGCAAGCAAAAAATTTATGCAAATAAAGGGAAATACAAGTTAGAAGAGGTAAGGTATCATGTTGGAAGAGGATATCAAAGGTTATAAAATATGGTTAAATATATTAGAA
This sequence comes from Carcinoscorpius rotundicauda, assembly GCA_011833715.1. Classification (NCBI taxonomy): domain Eukaryota; kingdom Metazoa; phylum Arthropoda; class Merostomata; order Xiphosura; family Limulidae; genus Carcinoscorpius; species Carcinoscorpius rotundicauda. The sequence continues at coordinate 24,188,207 of CM022405.1, read as the reverse complement.
CATGAAATGTGAAAAAGCCACATAAGTATAACGGCACTTTGGGTATCCTTTGCTATACTTGTTCATTCACGAAAAATGCCCTTTTCAAAAGTAAAATAACAGAAGAATAGGTAAATACCATAAATAATCCTTTCAAACTAGCTTCTGTAATGAATTGTGGGAAAAGTAATGCAATATCATAGAGAGGATAACTCATCCTTTCAAACTAAAATGGCAGCTACTGATAAATACTGCAATACACTGTAGAAATACAGAACTTAAAAAAATATAAATTTATATTACTGCATCTATTTCAACAAAACCCTGTTTCTTTTTTAATGTTACATTCTGATTTAACCAGTGAATCAGAAAGTTAATTTGTTGTTTCAAATTTTCGATACTGAAGAGTTATTTCAAATGTAAGAAATAAAGTCAACAAATAATGTAAACAAAATTTTAATATTTAGTTTCTTTCATAAGTAATAAGAGCTAATAGATTTACAAATAATTTTGAATAACTAAGCCACACAAATAACAACAAACAAAAACACACATATATATACAGATATGGAACAAATTTAAAAAAAATATATGTTAAAACGCATTCTGGTGTGAGATATACAAAGAAGTAAGCATAGAAGGTGCGCAGTCTATCAGATCTACCTTCTAGTTGAAAGCTTTGTATGTGAAAAAAGAATTAAAAGCAGGAGTATATATATGGATGCTAATGGAAACCTACAATGCCTCACATTTGAAACTACCATTTGTTGTCAGTAGCCAGGTAGTTGTTCCAAGTTAAATATAAAATAAAACTAAAACAGAAACAATGGTAAAAAACCATTACTCTGAGAACTTAGTAAAACTAAACCATAATATGGCATTCCAATGCAAATGAAATCATACTGAAATCTTATATAATTAAGTCAATGTAAGTGATCACATATAACTAAGTTCAGACACAAAAATAACTTTGTCTACCTAATTACAGTAGTACAGCAAAATACCCAAAATCTTCACTAATCATTACACTATTAAAATAAATGTTGGTACTCATTAGTCTATGTTATTTCAAGTAATATTTATGTGCAAAGTTATATGTTTCTGATCAAAGACACAGGAATAATGTATTAAATGTACAGGTATGATCTCTTCTCTTTAGATATTAAATACAATATAACTGTGTTTTTTTTTCAAATTAAAACATAGGTCATTCAATGCCAACTCACCTCTGGCTTCCTAATTCACGTTATAGATTTCCTTGAAAAAATGTAAGCAAAAAATTTTTTTTTTAATTTTTATTTATTCAGCCATGAAGTACAGCTTTAAGAATTTGCATGGCTAAATAAATCATAATGAAGTTTCTGGTTGAATTTTTTTCAAGAAAATTTATTACATGAACTGTGTGTGTTTTCTTATAGTAAACCCACATGGGCAATCTGCTGAGCCCACCGAGAGGAATCGAAACCCTGCTTTTAGGGTTGTAAATCCAGAGACATACCACTGTACTAGCGGGGGGTATACATGAACTGAGAAAAGTTCTTTTTTCTGGGTGAGTTGGCATGGAATGACCCACATAAATATTTTTGCTTAAGTGCAAAAAACATTGATATAAACTCACCCATAAAGCAAAATAAAGGGTGGTGAACATAGTACCAAAATAAATACTTGTAAATGGCAATCTTTCCCTTGAACACAGCTGCTTGGCATGAGTAACTGGACCCCACAGTAATGAAAAACTAAAACATATCCAGAATATATATAACGTTAACAGAGTAAACTAAGTACACAGACTAATATGACAACATAAAGACAAAAAAAACAAAAAACTATTTTGTGCATGTGAATTATTTTATAGAAACATGCATCAAGCTACACAAATATTTCAAAAAACATATGTAAAGAAGTTATTTTATTCCAAACTTCAAATCTTCATTAATAACATGCAAGTATATAAATTTTCAAACAAATTTAGTTTATTGATTAAACATCTTATTTATAAAGTTAATAAAATGTTATACCCCAATTTACTTTTGAAATTTATTTGTGCAAAACTACACAATAACTATCTGCAAATAGATGTCTCTAATTTTGACCAATAGGCAATAAGATGGCAGCTTAGCAACAGTACAGCATTAACTCTTATACTATTATTGTGTGGTGTATAGTGGTAGTTGTTCATCATTTATGCTTCAAAAACAGTCCCAAAATATGGAACAATATTATTTTTTTCATTTTTTTCCATATCTGCTAATTCAAATATCTAAAGTGAGAAAGATGCTAGTTGTTTATGTATCTAAAAAGATGTAAAGGTGTCTTTGTTTCTCACTATTAATATCTGATGTAAGTATATTTATATACATACGCCCACATGAACAAAAGAAATATATTACCGAGTAGGATAAATACAAGAAGATACACTAAACATACTGGTAATAAGTTCTACCTATTTCATTTAATATCAATATCAAAAATGAAGCTAAATTTATTACAATCTAGACAAATACAAACATTAACAGCAACCACACAGAAATCTACACATACCTGCAGATAATAAATAAGCTTCCAAGACTATACAAGAGAGCAAACTTTCTTGCCTTCAACAACAGAAATGGAACATAAAATCCAGCCTATATGACACAGAATTAGGTTTAGCAAAATACATACATTTAAAATTTAAATTTTAATGCATAATTTAACTCACCCTCTCTGTCTTACAAAGACACATGTATATATGTCAACAGATCAAAAAATGATGTGAAACAAGAAATATTTTTTTGTGTGTAATAATTCTAAATTATATACTTTAAAAAAATTAAACTATCATGCACTTTAGAATCTGAATACTTTACAGTTAGGCTCATGATTTATTTCTTCCAAAAAACAATTTTTCAAATATACACCATTCTTTCAACTGTTAATATGGTCAATGAATATAATCATGCTGTATTACAAAAATAATTCATTCTTCCTTGAATTCTTTCAGAGAAAAAGACACCAAATTAGCAACAGAATATCCAATCAATAATTCATTATCGCTGATAATATTTTTCCCATAAAAATATTACTATGAAATATTTGATATAAAAATACAAAAGTTTCTTAAATGTGTACAAAATTCTAGATGATTGTGTAAATAAGATACTATTTACAGTTATAAATACATAATTAAAGCTGCACACATGTATTTACTATGGTATATTAGTTCTATTTAGTTATTCATCTTACAAACATTTTCAATGAGAATCTGATACAAACACTACTCAGATCACTTTTAATATGACAGATTGGTATTAGAAAATTTTTATTGCAAAATGCTAATACATACACATTCTCCACAGAAACCCATAAATCTTCAATTACATCCAAATTAATGAAAAGTACAACAAACAATTATCATTTTGGCTTCATTTAGCTATTTCAAAGACTCAGAAGAAATGGTTAAATGGTATAGGAGTGATGATGAGATAAACCAAATGGTCTTCTCTCACATACAGTTCATTTTTTATTAAACATTTGACTTACTTTGATGCTTCAACAGAATCTAAAACTTGTTAATGATAGTTTATGTAAGATATGCTAAAACAGTGCAACAAAATGCTGATTAAAGCTTACTTACCAATGTGAAACAAAAAAAGCCAATTAAAATACATCCAACAAATCCAACTATTCTCTGTCCTTTACTCTACAAAATTATAAATAAATAAAAATATTTTATTATGCACTTCATTCAAAAGGTTAAAATGAAAGAGACTGAAAAACATGTTTTGATATATCTTCATACATACTGTAATACAACTCATAAAATGTATATACAATTGCAGCACCAAATCTATGTTGATTTTGAAAACCATTGCATAAATTCTTCACAAATGCAATTAAAAATGTAGAAATATTTTCATAATATTATCTGGCATGGTATCATTTAAACACAACTGGCATTTGGCCCTGAAGTACCTGGGATAAAAACTAATTTCAAAGTTCAAATTAATTTCCAAGATTTTGAAATAAACATTGCTTTGGGGAAAAAAATCACATACTTCATAATATTTAAAGATATCTAATTCATAAAAGAAATCAGTTGTTAGATATTTTTATTTAAAAAACCAAACTACAAATTAAAATACTTATTCTGTAAAACAAGCATGCTTTTTCTGGTTTTAATTTTTAAAAACAACCAATTTTAAAAACATGTTTTTTTTCTAAAAATTATTTCAAAAATATTGGAAGTGCTGGATAAAATTATCCATTACATGCACGAATCATACAGTTTCACTTTTAATCAAAATAGCCCTCAGTTTTTACTTTGCTTCATGGCAATGGTAGATACAGTAAAAAATACTCGTATAGCCTGTCAAATATGCTTCCTGTACCATTTGGTTGCAAGCAAAATTTTAGGATGTCCTAGAATATTGAATATGCTATTTCTTGAGTTTTATTTTTCCTTTTTTTTAAAACATATAGATAATAAGAAACAAATGTGTAGCTAAAAGAAATTGTAAACATCACAACACTAAAAAATGTAAAAATAATTATATAACTTAAGAATGAGACAATGTAACTGAAGAAAAAGGAGTAAAGACAAGAACATAAGTACCATTAAGATGATAAGTTCAAATGGTAAGTTTTCTATTGATCCTCCAATCCATACAGTTCTACACAAATTATTGAATAACAAGCCTAGTGCTCAAAATGTGCTCCTCTTACAGTTGCACCTTGAGCAACTGTCTCTTCCACCCTACCCTAACTACAGTTCTGATAAGGGATAAAATATATGTAAGTTATGACTGGATTTTGTTCACTAGAATGTTATAAAAATGATAAATATGTTAATAGGAAGAAATAGCAAAGATATAATGTTATTACAATGGAGCTTGAAATATATACTCCCAAAATTCAAATCTCAAAAAAATACCATACCAATCATAACTAGTAATATATTTATAACTAGGCAGTATTTTTATGGCTGAACAATAAATGAAACAATTACAATGTTCACATAAAAATTACAAAAACAAGTAAGTTTTAAACATAAAACAATCAAAAAACAAACTTTTAAAAATTATTTGTTTTTCTTTAGTGAAAATCTCATGGATGTTGCAACAGAAAAGCAAAGCATTTTCATTGATAATTGCATTTACAGAGAAATGCTTCAATAAAATCTTCTCTCTGATGTAATGCTGTAATTTGTGATGTAATTATATGATGATAGCTAATTTTGAAGTTAAAATTTCAATAAAATCCTATTTTCATGGATGGTGAACATTACTTAATGTCAAGTATACAGAAATTGTTGTAGTACTCTCAGACAATTACAGAAAAGTTCACAGGCCTAATAGCCTTCTGCAGGAACAAGCAGTTATACCTGCCCATAGAGTGGGTATTTCTGGTAGTAATAAAAGATATGAATAATTATTAACAAATATAACAACAAAATAGTTCAGAGATCTGAAGTCAGAAACCATATGTAACTTGTTCAGAAACTACTTCAAATTGAAGAATATCTGACCAAGCACCACTCATCACAGAGCAGGATCCATAAAATGAGTAAATGAAACAAGGGCCCCTGAAAGGAAAAGTTTTAACTTACCTAGTCAAAGTCACACTGAAGTCTGAAGAATGGCTATATGTGGAAGAAGAAAACCTAAAGAAGAAACCATGATATGGCATAAATTATGGGACATGGATGTAGTCAACACACCTGACTGTAGGATTTCCTCCTGTGAACAATGAAAATGAGATGAAAGGAAAAAGGTGAAGTGTTGAATCTGATGAGAAGACACCTGGTACAAATTCCAAGATGAAAAAAATAATGAGGAATAAGCCAATTGTATCAAAGGTCAAACCCAACTGGTGAGGGTAGAAGATGAAAGATCGCAAACAGAGGAAGACTACCAAAGACAAAGTGTAGGGAATAAGGTATCACAGAAGAAAGCCATGCAGGCATTATAACAATGAAGAACATGGACTGGAGATAGAATTATTTCCAGATCAGGACAAGTGTAGAGTTGAGAAATAGCAGGAAGGGAAATAAGGGAAAAGGGAGGAGTTATCCTTCTTAGCTACTGATGTCTCTGGGAGGAAATAATGATCTAGATAAAGGAAAAGAGAGATAGGATGGTAAAGTGTCCATGAAATGTCAATGGCAGACAAATTAGACCTTCAATGACTACAGGCTAAAGGTTAAAGGAAATACATTTTAAGGGAAAAGTGAAACATGGAACACGAGGAAAGTGGTTTAAAAGGAGGTACAATGACATAATAAAGAACCACATTGACATCCTAGAACAGAAAAATAGGCCACCTGGGGGGATGATGAATCTGAAAGAAATGCATTAACATGGTAATGACAAGAAATGTAAAACCTCAATGGTATTAGGAAACATGAAAGATATGGGATAAGGCAACCCAATAACCCAAGAATGAGAAAACTGAAGACTAATGCGTGAAAAAAAGCCATGTGAGAAACTTTGCCACTCAAGCCCAACTAAGTCAGTCAGCAGGGAATCCCTGAGGTTCAGACCAACTGCAGAATACTTTCCATTTGCACTGATATGCCTTCATTGAAAAAGGATGTATAGAAGGAGCTAAAGAAAAACCACTTAACAGAAGAAACCTGATCTCCTCTCTAAGGACCAGATAAAAGTCTGGTATGAATATGAAGAATGCAAATGACTGGATGTAGAGCAGGTGACTGAGGTTCATGAAGAAGGGAGGGAGACAAAAGAAAGTGCTGGAAGGAGAAGTTGCACTTGTTACAGTCATAGAAACCACAGTTAAACTGACCAATAAGTAGTAATCTGAAGGACTCAACATGGAATGAAATGAATGAGAGAGATAATCCAATTAAGAAATTGGATAGAAGGAGAATAAACATAAAGGAATTTATGGGATCAATCTTGGCTATAGGCATCAACAGCAAGAGCAAAAGTATACAGTACCAGGGATAAAAAAAAAAGGTAACTTGTAACTGAGGTATGTGGCAAATGCATCTACATGTGGAAAATCCCATCAACTGCAAAATCACCAGAGAATGAAGGGATATAAAGACCATACCATTGGAAATATTTGATTGGGACAAGAAAGAAAACCCACTATGATATTGAAAGCTCCCAGAACATGACAGGCAATGAGATGAATCTGGTACTTGTGAGTCCAATAGAATAAAACCAACATTCACACAAAGAGAGATTTTGATCAGGTGTCCCCTTGGTACATGATATGTAATAATACCATAGAAATGTTGAAAAAAACAATCATCAGACAATGTTTAGCAACAGGAAAGAAGTGTTTTAAAGCCTGACAGATTGCAATAAGCTCAAGGATGTTGATATCTAAAGTCTTTTTATCTACAGACCAACAACCTGATGTTTGACTCATGCACTCTAGCCATTTATAGATGCATCCAAATGAGGAGGATGAAGCAGGATGTCCTCCTATATATAGGCCTTGTCCAACCACAAATGTAGATCATCCACAGGGTAGGAGGAAGAGTAATGGTAGCTGATAAGGGATCCTGAGCAAGGTCAGATGATTATGAAAAATCCACTGAAGGAATAACATATGCACATGATTAAGGAAAAACCAGTGACATCATTGAAAAATACATTCCCAAAAGCAACAGAACCTCATAAGCAGAAAGTGAGGAAGATGAAAAGCACATGGCAAACTAACCATTCCATAGAATGAAACCTTCAGGAGTGATCTGTGAGGCAGAATCGTATCTTTATACTTTTTGTTTTTTTAAATACGTCATGTGATATTTCCTGAGCAAACTTTTCAGAAGTCATCACCCCACATATTTGTATAAATATTTACTGGACCTTCATCTTTATTTATTCAATTATTTCCAAGGGTTCACAAATATTATTGCCCCTGATACATTTTTGCTAGGCCAATATTACAGTTTTTTCCTTTTACACCACATGTGTTTCATGTACATGTTCTACTATGGCTGAGTTTTTAATCTTTTTATTTTTAATACCTCCTTTAAGCTCTATTAAACAATATTTTAAATCACATTTAGTCTGTCCAGTATAACTGTTTACACATTTACATTCAATTTTAATGAATTCCTATTATATATCCATTAATCGTATATTATCTTTCACATTACCTAAAATTTGTTTTATTTCATTAATTAGTTTAAGTGTAGAATAAAATTTTATTTTCTCAACACCTTAATTAAATTATTAGTTAGACCCAGAACATATGGCAAAATTAAAAGATTCCTTTTTTACTCTTTTCATAACTTGGTTTTAAAGTAACACTTTTATCAGGAAATTAGTGAATTTCTTGACAGCTCTACCCACAGTATTCAAATTAAATCTTCTATGAACTGCTATAAATTTCATTATTAATAATTCATTTTTAAGGTTTTGGAATTACTTTATTTAAAGTATGCAGTAATGCTTTATTTGAATGTTCAAAATTGTTAGCAATATGACAGTCTTCCTACTGTATATATATATATATATGTTATATATGTGTAATTGTTTGGTATGTTTTTAGTCTTGAAACAAAAGTATGTGGATCTTAAGGTCAGACTTAATTTGGTTTCAACATTTTAGTTAGTTGGTCACTGTAAATTTTATGTTATGACATGCAAATGCTATCTTCTAGATACACAATTTTATATTTGGAATTTACCCCCCCCCCCTCTACAAACTTTATTTAAAAAGTTGATGCTACTATTTAAGCATGATACCCACATATAGCTTGTCAAACAAAATACCTTTTTCAATTGATTATTTTGCTTTGCAATTGTATATTTAATGTCTGACTATTAAGTCGAAAATCTCATTGTTGTTCCCCTTAGAGTTAAATATTGCATCATGCATTCCCATTGACAAATAACATTACTAAAAAGCTTTAGGGTAAACATCTGAAAACACCTTGATGTTTTGATAGTTGAAAAAAAATTAAATACATATAAGTTATACCAGGAATACAAAAGATTACAAAAGCCCTTTTTGAGAATATCATTATCAGTGTCACTGTTAGATACTTTTGTTTGTGTAGTAGTACTGTGATAAATTACCTTTGAAGTTGCATAATACCACATGATTATTGGTATTACTTATTTTGTTTGCAAATCCAAAATCCTTATTGGTTATAGATGTACTTCAGTACTGTGTACAGTTCTTCACCTTAAAAGTAACTAACATTTTGCACTCCTTGCAGGAGTAGTTACCGAGTTTGAAAGAATTAATGTGTGAATTAGATAACCTTGGTTATAATTTTATTTTGGGTCTAGTATCAGGTTGTTTTTTTCCCTTATAACTTAGAGCAAAAACTAATCCGACTGAATACTCTTCAAAATATTAATAAATCTCAACCTTCTCACCAAAGTAGGAAAACATGAATCCTTCTCAGACTGTGTAAACAATCTGTTTATATCACTTGATTCTGAATCTTCAATGAGTACGCTAGTTTCTTCACTAACGTTAGATTTTGCTGGAAATATCCAACTTTTAAATGTGCTATTTTTTATGATGTCAACATAATTTGTCTTTGTTTTGGAATTATCTGAATTAGAACGTGCTAAATAGTTTTTTACATCTTCCCTCAAGTCTGTCATCGTGATATAAAAAGTTGAGGTTTACTTAAAACTTTAAACACCAGTAACGCTTCTTTAACTAGCCACAAGAGGTCTTGTTAACATTTTATATTATATTATATATAAAAACATATACATTAATCAATGCTTTCAAGTACAAATACATTTAACAATACACACACATACATATATATATATATACACACAAAGGACTAGTACCATTAAAGAATAAATTATACAACTATTATTCTAAAAAATATGTAAACCCGGGAGCTCAGCATTAAACTTCAGGGATAATACATTAAAAATCTGACTGCGTTTCGATACCCAAGATAACCACGAAACAAAAATAAAACCCAACGAATGAGAGAAAGTAAAATGTTAAAATCTATTTTCTGAAAATAAGTCATAAAATTTCTCACTATAGTATGCTTAGTCATGTTACATAGCATTATATTTCTTTCAAAGTATGTGTAAAAAAAGGTAATAACTGAGTTTCATATATACAATTATACGCTATAAATTAAAATTCAAAACCTAAGTTGTTAAACAAGTCAAATTATAAATAACTAGTTTTATCCTTTTTATTTGCTTTGATTTAAATGCGTGGGGACTTGTATATATATTTAAGACAACTACAAAGATTTTCATAAAAATGGATTACATAAAAAAATGGAAGAATATCATGCATTTCGCACAGTACAGCAAATCTTGGATGAAATATGATTAACTGTAATTTCATGGAAGAAGAAAGAGATAAAAAGTCCGCAGCCACAAAGCAAACATCCAACACATTGACACAAATCACAAGGTTGATCATTATTTAATATGCTCTGATCTTTGAGTTAGAGGCGAAAACAAGACCCAAGTTGCATTGGAAATATACTGTTTCTCCAATTTAACCTCATCTTTGCCGACCTTACATACTTAGAAGAAAAAAAAAGCAGTTGTACGTGTTCTAGCCCACAACGTCTAACATTTTACCATCTTTCACTGTTTGCAGCTAGATATGACAAAGTAGTTACTTATAAGAACATAAATATATAAATATAAACAACAGTAGGAGAAAAATGATTAGAACTAGCCGCACTTTCAAAATATTTAAGGTATTTTTCGTACACTTCGATTGAATTTTCCTTATCTTATCATTTTCACGCACGCCACTTAAGCGATACTTTTTTGCAGGAATTATGTGTTAGATAGGGCTAAGATAGGGCGAAAGGGGCAGTTTTTCATGTCGCAGCCAGAAGGGGAATACAGTCCCAGCGCTGAGCCTGCTATTCAATCATTCACTTAAAATTATACAGACTGAAGAGCAAATAGAAAAAAATACCATTTTAACGTGTCATCCCGATAATACTTAAGTTCCCGCCTTCACTCTTTGTTCTTCAACTACGTTTTCTAATTATTAAGTTATAACATATAACATAATTATTTTTATATTTTTTAGTATTATGGTCTCTACATTATCTTTTATCTACACGCTTCTTTCGTAATATCTATACGTTTATAGAAAAAGGGAAAATAAAGCTCAAGAAATAGTATATCCAATCTTCTGAAACATCTTAAAATTCTGCTTATTACCAAGCATTACATGAAGCAAGCTGGACAGGGTAATCGGTGCTTACTGTATCTGTAAAGTAAAGTGAAAACTTGGATTTATTTCAATTAAATGTGGAACATTGATTTTGTTCAGTTGTTCATTTATGTTCTTGTAATTTTCTTTACAATATATTCATTAACTATTCTACATTACAAAACACTTGGTTTCGATGGATTAGCGACCATGAATGCCAAATTTGTTCTGCAAGGATGTGTGCTGTGAAAAGGTTAAGTAGATCTATGGTTCAGTAAACTATGTGAAACCTTTGCTGGCTAACCAGCTGACCGATGACTCTAAACGGTAAATACAATGTGTAATACAGATTTCTCGGACAAAATCCTTTCTATCAATATGAGTTTTGTAGCGTTTAATAAAAAATCTGAGAAAAGAGTGCAAGACAGACAAACGCAAGCGCATTATTTATGTAGATACAAAACATCTATAGGAGAGACAACAAAACTGTCCTTGAAACTAGCATTTCAGCCTCCGTTATGATGTTTGGACATAAACGCCAAAATGTTAAGGTAGTACTATACCAAGCATAATCAATATTGTTAGTTTAGCTCCCATCTTTTACCATTCCTTGCTGCTAAATGAATCTTCCATGGTTCTAAAAAGATCTACACAGTATTTGGTTTTAGAAGGTGATACAACTACTTTAATCACGAAGAGGGTAGTTCTTGTATCGCCAAGAAGTGAAATTCTCATACCAAGACTTATCAGGAAATAATTTACATGTGGTGACTTGGGCATAATAGATCGAAACATTTTAATTTTCTCTTAAGTATCAATGATCGGAAGAACTATCATGCATCTTAAAATAACACTGCCCTAATTAAAACAACAAACACGGCAAACGATAAAATTTTAGTCAAACCAGAATTAAACTTTACAAAATGTGAAGATTACAGACAGACAGTGCTTTCACATAAAAAAAATACTAGATGTGGCCATTTGAGGTTATATATAACAAGGTGGTTCAAAGTTACCTTTCCAATTATAAATTTTAATAATTAAATAAATAAACTTACTAGTTTTAAAAACTAGTAGTCCATATCAAATACTTTTATTGCCATCTTTTTTCGGTCAAGTGAGTGTTGTTATTTCATAAAATGGCAACCATGCAAGAAAAGACTCAGTACATCATTTAGTTTACAGAGACCAAGGCAGTGGCTGTATTGTAGCATAACTGCTACGCCAGTATGGGGAAGAAGTTTGGGTGTATGTTAAGGATATAGAGTATTGTACACACATAGCCAATATCGTGGAATTAAAGACCAGGATAATATATGCCATCGCCACTGTAAGTGTGGATATGTTGCAGCAAGTATTAATTAGATGTGCAGAGAGCCACTAATGGTACACTGACATCTCAATAAAAAAAACTTTGAGTTGGGTCTCAAAATGTTAAAACTGAATGGCTGTAATATTTGGTTAGTTAGCTATTATTTTAAAATAGAGGAGCTAACATTGGATCATCATGTACAAAATCCGATATCGAATCCTTCTACAGGGACAATTTACCATTTCACTTACAAGAGCTGTATAACTATTGCTATTGAGGTCTTAGGGATGATCATTGCTCATAAAATAGCAAGATATATCTTTTCTAGTGAACTCCAGAACTTAAACCAAACAAATAACTTTGATAATATAGATGGTCCTCAATATGTTAATTGACCAAACGATTTCCACTTGCAAAACAGGCTGAGGACTATAAAAAGATAGAAACCATGAAGGAATAAACAGTAATAACACTGAGTATTTGTCTTTGAACATCACTTATTGTACTCGGAAAGAAAATGGACGGATCAACAAATTTCTCCATGGATTGTTGGAAGGTGTTTTAAGTCACAAAGAAGGATACCTATATACTGCTGAGGATTTGCTCTATTTTGATTGCTTTTCCAGATCAAAATGGTTTCTAGAATTAAATCTAAAGACTGGATATCGGTAAAAGCAGATAGATGAAGAAAGTAGAAGAAATACAGCCTTTGCTGCATGAAATGTGTTGTGGCAATTTATTGTGTTGCAGTTTGGGTCAGTTTATGTGCCTTTTGTATTTTAATAACTAATGGAACATCGTGTTCTTCTTATTGGGTGACGTAATCGTAAAAAGGAAGATTTGATAATGACGATGGATAATGCTAAGGAAAGGCTGAGGAAAGTTAAATATTAGTTGAGGAAAGAGAACCACAAGTGAATTGTGAATTTTCCATCAGCAAGGGAGTTTGTGGAATCTAGTCCTTATAGATGACACATTTACACACTTATCCAAAATTTGAACTGGTCAGGATTGGCAAACATTTAAGAACATCTATGAGATAAAAATATTTCCTGAACTATGCCTGTACTAATGTCGTTTTGTAAACAAATTCTCTGACATAGCTTGTCGTCTGCATGTATTAATTGATAAATCAAATGACTTTTGTTGGACTGCTGATTGTGAAAAATAATTCAAGAATTGGAAAAAAGATTTAATCACTACTGTTATAATAGTATACATAATTCTTGAATATTCATTCAATCATTTTGCTATGGAAGCAGTATTATCACAAAGACAACACAAAAAATGAACGCGTCTCTACCGACTATAGCACAACATTCAATGCGGCAGGTATTATGCAACCCAGAAAGAATTATAAAGTGTTTCTTATACAATAAGTTATTCCTTCATTGTCTAAATGAATAACGGTTTACACTTTAAACAGATCATGTAGTACTGAAGTGGCAGGTGGATTTTTGCATTACAGAAGGTCATATAGCAAAAACGTTTTAGGAGTACAACTTTAACATCAAGAATTAGCCTCCATAAAATCATGTAAACGGTTATGAATTATTCTGTTGACCATGTGAAGAATGCAAACACTGTAAAAAGGAAGCGAAAAATAGTACAGAGAAATAGCATAACACACAACAGAATATAATCCAAGATAGAACATCTGCAACAGATGATGAACTATTGTCAGAGCCGGTACTTGGGGTGGACGACATATGTCCCTGGTCAAGGTACCCACCCTAAAAGGTGCCAAACTCTACATTGCAGTTAGAAGCTCTTGCCAATTTTAAAGAGAGAGAAGCACTAAATACAAAATTTGAATTAGCCGTAATTTTTCCTTCCTAGGGCCAGAACTGACTATTGTGGTCCAACAATTAATTAACTGAAATATTCTCAGGTAAAAATACGAGTTTGAAAACAATTATTTAGTTTAATAATAATATTGTGGGAAAACCTTTGTGAAAAACAGTCACTCTATACAACTCGAGAGAGATGAAAATACTGAGCAGACTGGGATTCATTAAGCTTAAAAGAAGAGTGCGTGTTATGTTGAAAATGAGAATATATCGGTGGATAGAAATAAGGATTAGATTCGGTTCGATATTTCCACAGTCTCAACATCCAAAAGTAGTCTGCCATTTCCACAACTTTCTAACGTCAGGCACGCAAGTGGTAAGAAGACACTGGAGAGAGTAAAAGAACACTTCTATTGGGTTAAGTGCTTCGGATTTGTAGATAATTGGTGTAAGTCATATGAATCATGCAATGAGCAAAAATAACATAGGAGGCTACAATAATATTATGTTGTAGTACCACTTCAGTGAAATGCTGTTGATGTGCTTGATCCTCTGCCACAGAGTAACTGTGAGAATAACTACATCATGGTTGTGATGAAATGTTGTTCTAAACCAAGAAACATAAACTCTACCAAGAAAACTTTTCAACGAACTTGTATCAATATTTGAGATGCATACGGAATTTTATTCAGATCAGAGATGGAAAGTTGAATTATTCTTGTTTGCTCAAATTTGTCAAACCATTGCGATAAAAAAAAGACCAAACAACGGTCCATTATCATTCTTCTGATGAAATAATAAAGAGATTCAACTGTATATTTTGAAATCAATAGGCCAGTTTTGCAAATAAGTGTCACTGCTACTTGTCAGTTATTTAACAGGTGACACACCATTATCATTAATATTTAGGTGATAATTTAAAATATAATTGAATCTTCTGTATTCACAAAATGAGGATAGTCACTCAGTAAGTTCTTACACAGAATATGAAAAGAATCAAAGAAACACTGTTGCTTTCATAGATGACTTTACCTAGGAAATATTGAAAGTAACTTGCAATGAAATAAAAATTTTCATGACATTAATGTTGATAAGACTATATTTAATTGAGGTGACATGGTATGATTATGAAATTCCTGTTACAAAACGGGTATACTTCAAATAAAACTACTAAAAAGGCTCGATAAAGGAATAGTTTGATACATTTTAATAAAATATCAGAGAGTTGTCTTATTAATCGAAAATTTTTATTTCACTTTATTTAATACATTTAATTAATAGCATAATGATTGCAATACTTATTTAGAAATATTAAAGTTCATTAATTACAAATAATAACTTTATTGCTTGTTATAACTTTTTAAGTTTAATGTGTTGTTTTTTATGTGTTTTATGATTGTTTAAGGAGGCTTCACATTTACTCAGAACTAGAGTGTAAGTTGGTCTGTGATTGGATTAGTCTCCTTATAAGTGATCCATCGACTGAGTTATTTATTTAGTGTTCAGAAGTTTAATCGGTGAGTAAGTCAACAAATTTCTTATTAATTGATTACTAAGCAGCTTTTGCAAGTAAATGACTTGAGTTGGACACACTGTTAGTTATATAATTTCTATTGAAACACTATTTGTGAAGCTTGGCCTACTACTATTCAATTAATCGCTACAAAACATTAGTGGAGAAATAAATAATTTGTTTGTATTAAGTGGACTAGAATTTCCATTATTTTTACAAAAGAATACAGCCACTATTATAACATGTCACAAGAGAATTTTTGTTCAATTAAAGGGCTTATTTTTGTTTTCATGTATGATTTTATCTTAGCTAAATAGTTTTATTGTTGAGAGATTATTAATTTATGGAATTCTTTGCCACTTAACTAATGCCAGTAAAGATGTACGTCGTGCAAGAAGTGCTCGTGTCTTTCTATTATAGCCGGATTAAAAACAACTGATGCCCTTAGCTCAGCCCAACAATGGTAACTCCCTCGGCCCCTCCATTGCTTAACTGATAAGACACTAAGACTCAATAAATGCTAAAAGTGAAATAAAATAACCCTTCTTCAGTTTTCTTCCGGGTCAGGCCTCACAACTATATTAAATAAAAACGGTTATTCATTTAACAGATTGGGCATGGATCAAAATCTTACAATGACTGAGACCTTTTATTTAGAAATGGTGAGAAAAATAACTTCTTTGATTAATGATAATTAAAAACAATTATTTTACTGTGAATTTGTTTTCACTCTGAGTTAACAATTCTCATTTTAATGTTAAAAAAATGAAAAATTTACCTAAAACCTTTTTGTTCAAAAAATTCTCACTTTGATGTTAACAGTGTGTCACTTTGAACTTAAAATCCTATAAGCAAATTATTTACTTATGCCTCAATATTTATTTAAATTTCAAAAAGTTTTCTTATATATATTTTTTTTAATTGCAAAGTCTTTGATCAAGACCTTAAAACTAATCTACTTCGATAATTTTTCTGCTGGAATTTTTAATATGCTTGAGTTGAGAAAACGAACGCTCAGTTGTGCAACATGTGCCCATTAATGTTAAAAATAAACGCAATGCAATGTCTAAGTTTGGAAACGCACATTAAATTTTTGTCTTCTAAAATTATTTTATAAAGTTCAGCATGGCGGAATCCGATTTTTACAGGTTTGGTTGTTCTTTTTCTTTGCACTGAACTTATGGCTCACATATGAGTGAAACTGTTGAAGCTCGGCAGAGAGATTAATGTTCAATTTCTCTGGGTAAGCATCATTTAGCTTTTTGAAACACTAAGAGCACCTTTCAGTTTCAACAGATGAAATAACATCATTTGGCACATCACTCAGGAAAGAAAATCTGTTTGCTATTTCTTTGTACACATCTCCTCTTCTTCTCATCTGGGTTTCTAGTTTGTCAACAATTGTGCGGAAGGTGGTGATAAGAAATTTATCTCTTGCATTCAGATCTACTTCTTGTGCATCTACGTCATTGAGTACCTTTTTCTAACACGTTTGAAAGTTTGAGCTCCATCGTAATCAACATCTCAACATTTGGTAGTATTTCTTTTGCAACTGCTTCAAGTCTTTCAATGTCATTCCTTAAAGTGCGTAGTTGGTCAGCTAATGACCCGTGCAGATCTGCACGAGTTTTTAGTTCACGTTCTTATTTTGTAGAACTTGACTTTCTTTATGAAACTTTTGCAAAATTTCACCCCACATGATCAACATAAAAACAAATTCTGGCTCTTGCATCTTCTTTGCAATATTGTCTGCTTCTCTTCTAGTGTCTCTCTTTTGTGACTGGTCTTCAAGTAGACATTCTAAAGCTTTTAAAACCTTAAAGAAAGACTCCAAAATTGCTGTTGTTGCCACAGCGTGTGCCTACCATTTGGTTTCAGAGAGGAATTTTAACACATTTTCATTTCAAAGACAGGCTTTAAGAATTTTCCACCGGCTGGTTGAAGCTGAAAAAATGTATAGAGCAAATGCATTGTAGAGGAAAAAAATAATTGTCACTTGACAGCAGTCAACAGCACCTCGGCCTACCATATTTAGTGAATAAGCTGCACAGGACACATATGTAATAAACTTATTTTCCTCTAACATCTTTTGCTGCATCCCCTTATAACGCCCAGATATGTAAGCAGCATTGTCGTAAAATGACCCCCTACATTTTGAAAAATTAAGTTTGTAAACTTCACGTAATTACGACACTACCTGTTTTGTCATTTCTTCACTGGTATGGGTTTTCAGTTCTGGAAAGGTTAAAAAGTTTTCAATAGGCTGCCCATCTTTTAAGTGTTAAAGTACAACACTTAACTGATCTGTATGGCGTCGAGTCAACTGACAAACTAAAATAACCAGAAGAATTTACTTCATCAACAATGAGCGCATGGACCTTCTGAGTCATTGGTTCAATGAATTCTTCGCAGGTGGTTTTGGACAAGTAAGAAAGATTTCCTTTTTCAGAATTTCGATATTTCGAAATGTACCCTATTAAAAATGGATCAACCTGACTCATGAGTTCAAGCAGCCCTAAATAATTTCTATTCTGCAGGCCACCTTCAGGCTAACGTACGAAAAAGAGTTATTACACGCTCCAAGACATGTTCCCAGTAATTCGACTCTTCTTTACTTTGTTTTTCCAACTCTTGTCTCAAGCCTAAACCTTATCTGCGAATTAAGTATGTTTGCATAGAGTCTCGGTGAGTATTGCTTCTTTCATGATAATCAATTACAATACTATTGCGACAGTCACCAAAGGATCCGGCATGGCCTAGCGCGTTAAGGCGTGCGACTCGTAATCTGAGGGTCGCGGGTTTGCATCCTCATCGCGCCAAACATGCTCGCCCTTTAAGCCGCGGGGGCGTTACAATGTTACGGCCAATTCCCCTATTCGTTGGTAAAAGAGTAGCTCAAGAGTTGGCGGTGGGTGGTGATGACTAGCTGCCTTCCCTCTAGTCTTACACTGCTAAATTAGGGACGGCTAGCACAGATAGCTCTTGAGTAGCTTCGTGCGAAACTCAAAAACAAACAAACAGTCACCGAACCGATCCTTTTCAACAAAACACGAAGAAAATTTTGGGATAAAAAGTTTACAAAGCAGTAAAATTACCCTGTTGATGGTGAATGTAGTAATCACTCTCTCTTGTATTCTTTACCCTTAGCTTCTACTCCAAATAAAATATTTTGTGAACAGTATCTCGTTGGTTTGCCACTATTGAAAGTCCAGCAAGATTTACCAAATGGCCCATTGTGGTGTTGACAGCCAGTGGGTACACAAGCAATCCAGGAAGCCACATCACCACCAGAGAAATCGAGCCACAACCCTGGATCTTTGCTTTTGTTTCTTCATCTTTTTTAAATGAAACATTTTACCACAGTCTAGTAGATTTTCATTTTCAGCAATTATTTCAACTTCAGACTGTCTTGTAGAGCAGCTTGCATCAACACTAACACCAGAGGTACCAGGATAATTTGCAGTTGTGAGACCTGTTCCAGTTGAGCCAGGTTGTAACACCTCAACGTCATCATGATGTTCTAACCTTGAATGGATAAAGTGGTACTTGCAGGTGTGGAGCGTAGTTCAACTTCAATCTTGCCAGAGTCAGATGCAGTACAAGTGACTTCTGATGGTGGAGATGGGGTTTGATTTGAAAGATATTGTTGTGCAAATTGAGTAAAAAAATCAGTCAGCTTTCCAGTCTTGGTCACTAAATCCAAAGCTTTTTGTTGCCTCTTTTTTGCCAGTTTATTCTTTTGTGCACCACTTACTTGAATACGTATCATCTTGCAGTCTGAAAAATACAGAAACAAAAATAAAAAAACGTAAAATCATATGGATCATATATAGTTATAATGATTAGAAAAACACTGAAATTCATAAACAAAAATGTTGGTAAGACAGTCAAACATACTAAACTCTAGGTCTACATTTAGACAAAGATTGTCAGAAAGTTACCCTAAGACCTAGGTCCATCAGCACTTCAACATGAATTCATAAATACTTTTATTGATTTGATACATTCTGATTGGTTGCAAACCATTCGAGACCAGTCTCAAATTGATTCGAGACTGACTTCAATTCATTTTAGAGGAATTAGTTTTCAGTCATTGCAAAAGTTTCATTAAGGTTGTTGCTATGGTAGCTGTATGCAAGAAGCATTGTCAGTGTTATATGCAAATCCATTGTAAATAAAATTATTCCAAAACAATAGCGATCAACAACACATACTGTATTAGCGTATATACACAGTGATCATTTTGTACTGGTACACATACATAACATATAATCAATTATAAACTGTACTGCACATTGAACTACTAAATACTGGGTTAGGCCGAGGCTAGAGTACCTTAATCCCAATCAAGTATCTGAATAATGAGTTGTAACATCAACTTTCAGCTCAGTTTTGATCTGGGGACTTTAGATGAGCCAACAAACCACATAGCAACAAAATAGGGATACGTCTGAAACTTAATCCGCATGCCTGGATGCAAAAGCAAATTTAAAACGACGGCCTTAAATTGTGAATAGTCCACTTCATTATCCCAAGCTGTAGCAGCGTTTCCAGTGTTTAGTTAAACTAAACTAGTTACAATATTTAGGCGTAACGTTAGGCCTTATGTTAATACATTGCAAATGAGGTCACTAAAGTTAAGCCTAGTACTCAATATTAATCTTGCTTATATGAACTTGTCGGTTCTTTATTGTATCTTTGAATGACCACGGTGCCACAGTACTGTACTATTACTAGTAGTATAGGCCCGGCATGGCCACGTGGGTTAAGGCGTGCAACTCATAATCTGAGGGTCGCGATTTCGCATCCCCTTCGCACCAAACGTGCTTGCCTTTTCAGCCGTGAGGGCGTTACAAATTATGGGCAATCCCACTGTTCGTTGGTAAAAGAGAGCCCAATAGTTGGCGGTAGGTGGTGATGACTGGCTGCCTTCCCTCTAGTCTTACACCCCTAAATTAGTAATAGCTAGCGCAGATAGCCCTCGTGTAGCTTTGCGCGAAATTCAAAACAAACAAACCAAGCCTCGAATCTTTTAAGTATCTAACGACCCCTTTGTTTGACAACTGTTCCTCTTTTGCTGTTGCTAGTTTGATGTAATTGGATTATTTAAACACTCATTTTTTATGTACGTGCATTTCTAGCAGTAGTGAGTCTTTCTACACAACTATTTTGGTTATAGATTTAAGAAATCACTTTACTCCATTGTCCAATCTTCTCAAAACATTCAGTTAGATGGCTTAACTAAATTATATATGAGAAAATACTGCATATCCATCAACTCTAATGTTAATTCACGTTGATTTGAATATACAAATATATCATAAATTCGAATTTTTGAAATAATAGTCTACAAGCATATGATTTGCTATCATAGAAGGAAATTTGTAAGTTATCCGTCCGAGAAATTTAAAAACAGAACTGAATTTACGCTATTCTTGTAACACCGACAAGCTGAAAAGACATCTTAGATAAACCTGCAACGTGCAAATTGCAACTTGAACGTTCTAACTATTTAAACCTTTATACCCGACAGTTAGAACGTTCAAGTTGCAATTTGCACGTTGCAGGTTTATCTAGGATGTCTTTTCAAATTGTGGGTGTTACAAAGTATTGTCCAATCTTACTATTCGATTAAGGTAGCCCAAGCGTTGAATCACCAGATTTTATAGCTATCGGTTTAAAAGTGTTCTCATTATTGAAGTTCTTTCAAATTTACTTGTGGTTTCCATCATATTTCTTTTATTTTTATAAAATATAAAATGATATTTATTGTTATTGAATAATGAATATATGAGTAAATTATTTATACAGTTTTTGTTTTTTATTAGTGAAGCTTGTATTATTAGCCGGGTTTTATATAGCAACTTCTTAGGCTTTAATTATTTAAAGTAATTCCTTTTAATTTCTTAGAATTATATCAGAATGTGTAATGCATGTAATAAGTATTGTTACAGAAAACGTGTTTGCAGTATAGCTTCCCCTGTCGCGCCAAACATGCTTGCCCTCCAAGCCGTGAGGGCGTTATATTATTACAGTCAATCCCACTATTCGTTGGTAAAAGAGTAGCCCAAGAGTTGGCGGTAGGTGGTGATGGCTAGCTGCCTTCCCTCTAATCTTACACTGCTAAATTAGGGACGGCTAGCACAGATAGTTCTCGAGTAGCTTTGTGCGAAATTCCAGAACAAACAAACATTCATATCTAGTATTAATTTGTCTTCCATACACCAATATGTACTACGGAAATTTGTTAAAACGTGACTCTTAAGTCTCAGTATTTGTTGATAAAAAGAATATCCCAAGTGTTGGCGGTGGGTGATGTTGACTAGCTGCATTCTCTTTAGAGTATCACTGCTAAATTTGGGACAGTCAGCATAGTTAATAAAACACAATGAAAACAATGAACTATGTTTAAAACTTTATGAACTAAATATTTCTGTTTAATATATATATGTGTACGCCACCTTTTCTTTTGCTTATATCTGATGGACTTGTATATTACATAGGGAAGTACACGAAACACAGGATAAGTGCGTAGTGTAGATTCTTGTTTATGAAACAAAAGTTAACTTTTTTTATAATAATTTACGCATGCAGTTCTTTTATTTCAAATGAAGTGGCAGTATAAAGAAGAGCACCCTTTTGAGAAGCGTAGAGCTGAGGGGGAAAAAATAAGAAAGAAATACCCGGATCGAGTTGCTGTAAATAACTTTTTTATGTGGGCATAATAATAATAGTAATAATTAAAGTAAAAAGCAAACATCTTTAGGTTTGATAATATTATAATAATGTTAGCTAAATTGTCGAAAAGTGATAAAATCTAATGACTTTTTAAGTGAAATAAAATTGTTCATGCTTAAGAGTGAAAAATAACTTAAGTTCTAAATGAAAATCAAAGAAAACTTATTGGCGAACTAACTTTGTTGTTTTACTCTACTATTAGCAGTAAAGCCAAGTTTAAAATGTTTGGAGGTTTTGGAAAAAGTAAGGAGATCCTTTTTTTAAAAAAATACCTATTGGGAATAACGTTTGCACCTCCATTTTTATGATCTAATCCGTTCGAAAATAAAAAACGTCAAACAAAATTCTTCTTTATTTCATCAAAACTATACAGAATATATGATAAAGAAAAAAAAGTAAAATGATTTAACATTGTTCATTTTAATATATATTAAAATCAGTAGTAAGTTTTACCACAAATATTGAATAAATAATTTGTTTTATAACTTACCTATAGGCTGAATTATATCTTAAATAGTAGTACAATAGCTGACTAATCCAACTAAGCCATAATTTAAAAGTTGCACTATTATGTTGCCTTCTTATTTGAATTGCTAACTTACCAATATTAAACTTTAATATTTCTGAAATATAAATAGTGAAGAAACTAAGCTAAAGTTTTGTAATATTACTGAAGGTTTTGTGATTGAATGCTTGAAGTTATAGGGCAGCAGTGTTCTAATTTTTTAAAGCATTTCATGGTTGACTATATACAAAAGCTCACAGGTAGGCTATGTTTTCCAAAAAAAATTGTATTTAAGCATGAGAGGGGGGGAAGAAGCTCACTCCAACAATGTTCAAAACATTTATAAAAGAAAATTTTTTGTGAATTAAAAAATACATGCATTTTACCTGTGATTCTTGGAGTGGTGGTGAAGTATAGAAGAGAATAATAATAAATAAAAATTCCCATTGTCAAATCAAATATTCATGTGTAAAATGCCACTTGTTGGTCCTCTTGCATGAGTTTAAATATGAACATTTTTTTTATTAAATCCTCTCATACTTCGTGGAATTTTGTGTTAAGTGAGTGTGCATTTTAAATGCATGAAATTTGAAACAAAAACAAAAAACTTAAGTGTTTAAAAAGACTTTACAATAATAATAATAAATCAAGTTATCACTTTGAGTCTCTTTAGCTTTAATAATTTTTATGGTCCGATGAGATAAATAACAGAAAATCCTATCCAAGTCTTTTTTTACTTTAACCATTATAGGATGTGAACAGGGTTAAGACTAAGTGTGACAAAAATTATCTGGAGCCAGAATTTTAACATTATATAAAAAAATAACCAGCAGAAAAAAACTGATACAGCTTCAAATGAGATTGTGTTTAATGTTGTATAACATGCTATTTTAATTTCCAAAACTGATTTAACAAAGCCATATAACAAATCAGATATACCTGCTATAAAAGAAGTGATGTATTTGATCTACTGTATCATGACTTGTGCATCTAAATGTTGATCTTTTGGTTTGTTTTTTGAATTTTTCATCTTATGATCATTACTTTGCAAATTCTTGAGTACTGTACATTTTTGCATGAAATACCAGGATGTCTGTCTAATCATTGTTAATAATGCAATATGGACTTCGTGGATGTATGCCTCCTAGGTTTTTAAAGAATAAAAATGAACACCCATTAAATTTTGAGTTCATATTGCTCGTGTATGTATTGTTCTTGAGAATTACAAACTTATCTAAGTTTATTGTCAAGTGAAATGTACATGTTTTTATTTAAAGTGGATAGGATTCAGTCCCTCTCCTCAGTAGTTTCATAGCTGTGTCCAAGCACATTACATATTTTGTGAAATTGGGTTTACTTTAGCGTGTGTTAGAAGAGTGGGTAAATCCTCATTAATTAAGTGCATGCATATAAACCTGTTCAGGTACACATACTAGGATGCTGTTTACAAAAGAATGGACACTTAGTAATAAAACTGATGATGATATGGTGTATAAAAATATGATTAAGTTATGAAGTTTATTGTTAAGATTAAGAGGGAACATGAAGGCCCTTAACATGTAGTTCAAAATATCAGATTTGAGATGAATGGTTTTTTGCTTAACTGGTAAAGTAAAAGTGAAATGAGAAAAATATTGGTACTTAGATTTTCAAAGAGAACCTCATTATGGGAGTAAAGAACATAGTTATAGTATTTAATACTTTTACTAGTGACAAAAAACAGCTAAGCTAATCAGTAATTATAATAAAAAATAACATAAAGTCATACCAATGTTTGTTTGTAAAATCTGCATTTTCAAGCTGTCAAATTTAGAGAGTTTTCACTCACTATGGTGATTATCCGTACTTTAAAGTCTGGTAAAAACTTCCATTGGTTTTGTTATAGTTGCTCTAACCCCAGTGGAATGTAATAATTTAAACAAATAATATTTAAAATACCTCAAATATGAATCTATTCTATATTTTCTGCTTTGCTAGTTTAGTAAACTCTTGTTTTTTTTGTTAATTAACTTAATAAAACAAATATGAAATTATTCTCACTAAAATACTGTTTCATAAATAATTGACACCCAGGATTTTCATATTCATTTATATTTTGATTACACTTTTATAGTTATTGCTGGTAATTACATTACTCAAGTAATACTTATTATTTGTACATCTATATCTAGTTTGTTTTAACAAGCAACTTACTATTTTAATCTTTAAACACTTTGGACTTTATCAGGTAATTGTAGAAAAGGCACCTAAAGCTCGTATTAGTGACTTAGATAAGAAAAAGTACCTGGTACCCTCAGACCTTACAGTTGGACAATTTTATTTCTTAATTCGAAAGCGAATTCATCTTCGACCAGAAGATGCATTGTTCTTCTTTGTCAACAATGTAATTCCTCCTACTAGTGCAACAATGGGCTCCTTATATCAGGTAAACATGTTAAAAAAAGTGTCTGACTTATAATCTCATTTTATTTCTGCAGAATGTTTTTTATCTCAAATGATTTATACTTCTATAATGTATATCTTAGCCTAATTTTTATGGATGTAATCAGAAAACATTTTGCATTTATTATTCTAAGATTGCAAACCTTAAACCTTCTAAATATTATTTTTATATTGTTAACATAAAGACTAAATGATGCTCAGGATAATTCTTTCTAAGCATAGTTAGGTGTTAATGCAAAGTTATGCAGTATCTAATCGAAATATTGCCAGAGAGATAAGTGACAATTAATAAAGTATGCTTTATTGACAGTTAAGAAGGATGTTTAATCCAATGTATTGGGGTTGTGCCTGTTTGTCTAATGCCTTACTGGAGAAGGAATGTTGACTATAATTCCAAATTTACTGTGCATACTGACATGAAGTGTTGCAAGCTTTTAGTGAAATATATGTAAGTCTATTGTTAAAAAAACATTTGTATGTGCAACAAAGGTATATGTCAGTGTAAATAGAATGTTATTACTTGCTTTCTAAGTTTCTTTAATATATTTAACCATACATGGAGGAAACAAAGACCTGATTTCTCTTCAGAATCTTTTTCCATTAGTATCTTTATGTCAGAAGCTGGCTATAAAAATATATGTTTGTGCTTTCATCTATTGGTGGAATACTGAACTGGTATAAAATAGAATTTCAGTTCCATCAAGTTTAACCATTTTAGTTGTGTACTTGCTCAGGGATTACTCCTGATGTTAGACAGCATCATGGGTATTTTGACATCATGGGTATTGTGACACTGTACAGTTTGGTTGTGTTTTTAGCTTTTTACAACCAGTTGACAGATATTACTTCTTTTTTATTTATTTTTTACCTTATTTATGGGCACTGTTTAGCTTTTAGCTTGTTTAATTCTTACTTTTAGTGTATTTTACTTTTTCTTGCCTTTTTACCAGCTGTTTGGCATAAATAGCCTCATTGCTCTGCACCACTAACCAACCTTATTGAGTTTACTCAGGTAAAATCTTGGAATATAAGTAACTTGATTTAATGCTATATAATAATTACGTACAAGACTGGCTTGATTATACTTAGGCCTGGCAATGCCAAGTGATTAGGGGACTTGGCATGCAAAATGAGGGTTGAAGGTTCAGATCCTCATCACATCAAACATACTTGCCCTTTGAGCTGTGAGAGCATTATAGTGTAATGGTCTATCTCACTATTCATTGGTAAAAGAGTTGCCCAAGAGTGGACAGTGGGTAGTGATGACATTTTTAAGTGTAAATGGGCTTAAATCAGCTATATTTCTCTGAGAAAAAAGAAAAAAAAATTATAATACATGCATAATTGAATATAACATAACATATAGATGGGTAGGACTTAAAATTTATGTATTTTTCTTTTTCAGGTTTTAGGAGCAGGACAGGTAAAACTTTTGGCACCTGTCCTGTGAAAGTGGGTTTTTCTTGGGGTGCTCCTGTTTCCCCCTACAGCAAAAACTCAGGCATTGGATCATTAGATCCCAGCCAAGACAACTTTATTGCCATGCCCTGAATTGGGTCATTTAGGTTTATGTTCACATTTACTGTGACATCTGCCTTTTGGGACGGGATTTGGCCATTTTCTCTGGTGCTACCTGTGTCTCATTCACAAATAATACTAAACTTTACTCCTTCACCCAAAAAAAGGTTAAAAATTATTTTTAAAAAAAAGAAGCTAAATTCAATAACCTTCCATGAAAGGGGACAAAGAGGAACCACAACGTTCCTGAACACCCCAGTTGGAGGGAGAATTCTTTTGATTTCTCTCTCTCTAAACCAAACCCCTGCCACATTTGTTTGCATTTGTGTTTGGTATGAACTTATGGGTCACTCTGTACCTTTAAAGAAAGATTGTGGCATAAATACATTACAAGCACAGAAAGAAAGAGAGAAAAAAAAAACTGTCATTCTTTTGGCAGTAAATACTTTAACCTAACAATGTAAATGTTAGAAAGGATGGTTTATAAAATGCAAGATAATACTTGGCTATCTCATACAAGAAATATTAATTTTTAGCTCATGGAAATGTAAGAAACTCATTCTTTCAGATGTAGCAGTGACAGTTATTAAAACTGAGTTTTCATTCGTGATTTGTAACCATATATAGAAGATCATAAAATAATACTAAAATCTTATTTAGTTAATATTCAGAAATTCTTTTATTTGGCTGTTTAATTTTTGGAAACAAAGATGAATGCAGGAGAACTTAATGCATAATAGAAAAATATGAAGGTGGTGAGAAGATTTATTGCATAAAGAAATACATTTCAGTTTGTTCTTTAAGAGTCATGAAAATTGTCAGATTTTATAGATAAATATTTTAAATGTGTTTGTTCATAATTTATATCAAGCAATATTTTTGTCGTGTGGTTGTTTAGCACTATACACTATACTATGTGACATCACATGAAGAGAAGCATTACTTGTGTTATTGTAACATTTTTGTTACAAACAGTATATAATGAAAAGACACCCTTTAAAACTGTGTTTACACCTTTAATGATCATTAGATATGCTTAACTTGCATTACTTTGTTTCATTACAAGTTCTTATGTTGGTTATTATCGATGTTTATTGTTTTGTATAAAAAACAACAACACTGAATTTAAGTACATATAGGGTTGCATTTTTTGGTTAATGCACATCTTTAATAATTCTTGACATTCTTAAGCATGTAACTAGCTTATTCTTACAAGCAGCATACTACTTTAACCCTAAAAATTACAGAAGGAAAATCATGTGGACCCCATTGGGGTTTTATACATATTTTTTCTAAACTTTTCTATGCACCATAATGCTTGTTGAGTACAAAGTGTTTTTTGCCTAGAACAGAATTTCTTAAACTGCAATTCTCAAGGGTATTTTAGGGAGGTCTTACAATGATAAATAATATTGTAATAGTGGATAGTACAATAACCAGGGATTGTACACAAAACTGCTAACATATTGTTGCCCTAGCATTGATGCAGTCCCAGCTTTAGGCCAACATGCTTTGCAATTCAGTACTTGGTCAGTCAATAAACCTGTTTGGGCAGTACATTAATTTCACTTGTTTTCCTGATGTTTATTTTAACATTTTGACTAAAATTAGAGAGAAATGTGAAAATTACAGATGGAATTTAAATGCAATGGAGCTAAAACTATTGGCAGAAAAGTCAATTTGATCAACAGGTTAAACAAAATGAGTAATAGCACACTGTCGTACTGTTGTTTTCTTACATGAAAACAACTGTAGTTTCAATATGTTGGTAAAATCCTTGGTTTAAATTGATATACTTGGTAGCCATTGAATGAAATTAATGATAATGATTACATTATGTTCACATTATAAATGTGTCCAGCACTGTCACTAATGTGTTATAGGCCTAGGGTGGTTTCATCATATGTGTCACTATTGGCTTCTTGAAGTATTTTATCCTTTTCATTGCTCACTCAAGTTCTAATGGATTGTGTGATTGTTGTGGACCAACTTAACACACTTGGAACACAACTTGGTTTTACTTGGCTTCTCTGGGGTGAATGTCCAAACAACAAATTAAAAATACATATATATATATATATATGTTTCACTTTAATATCATTTACTGACAATCACTTTCCATCCCTCTATAGGTTTTAACATATGGGGTAAGTATTATTAAAACATTAGTCTGTATAATTTACATAAGCATAGGTAAATGGGTATAGTGGGGCAGTACATTTTGAAAATAAAATTTTAAAATTTCCAAAAGCTTATAAAATGTGGATAATTTTAACCCCTTAGCTGCAGAACGCGCTATGTGGTACAACTGTAAACTTGAAAGCACCAGAAATGGTGCACTTTAATTTCTTTTGAGAAACAGCCTGCAGAATGCACTCAGTTGATTACTAAATTTTGATTGGTTGATAATTTATTTCATAAAACTCCACAGCTAAGGCATTAAGATAAATTTATAAATGAAAAGTAGAATTATTAAACAATATTAAACATAGGTCCACCACAGCTAGTTTCAGATATGTAGATGTTGGGCATGAGGTGGTTATGACAAATATCTCCTTTCTTCAGTTTCTGCTTGTTCCATTTGAATGCATGAAGCCAGTTTCTATACAACTCCAGATTTGAAGCCCAAGAATGACCACCTCTTTTAGCACATCCAGGCACTCAAGCTATACAAGGCATTTTTGAGCTATTACATATATGAAGAAAACAGAAAGCCAATAACGTGAAGAAACAAAGAACACGACAAATATAAACATTAGGGTACCTGACTATAGATAGACTGCATTGTCACTGATGCTCTCTTATTTGCTATTACTTTGTGTATAGGGGAGGGTTAATGACACCCTTAACTATTTTTGGGGAGGCCAGGAAAAGACATTTCAAAAGTACTGGTTAACAGGTTCTCCATTAACATAACAGACAAGACCAAAAGAGATAAATATGAGATGCCATGAATACTGCATATAATTTCATTAATTACTACTAGTGTTTCCTATTAGTTTACATAAAGTATGAGTGATATGATACAAAGTTTTGACCAGTATATCTTACAGGGGTGTTGTAGCAGGAAAGAGAAAAATGTATAAATGAAATCACTGTAATCAGAATACGTTAAAATTAACATAATTTAGTGAACTGATCAAAAGTTTGAAAAATAACTTTTTCATCTTTCAAGCTGTGTATAATTCATAAATAATTGGAAATACATATGATTGCACTTAAAAATGGCATTTCTAACTTATTATATCCAATGTTAGAATTATTATGGCTATGAAAAAAAAAAGGTACTGTCAAGAACTAAAAAAAATACACATGGGGTTTTGAACATATGTTGGCCCCAAGTGCTTCACTGGTAAGTTATATGGATTATAATACTAAAATTCATGGTTTCATCTCCTTTGCATGGTGTGAAGCATCTATAGCATTTACGGTGATTTCTGTTTGTAAATAATTTCTTTATACGTAGTTAATATTTGTATGTTATGGTTTAATATTTTCTGTTTTTTTGTTGCAATTGTATATTTACTATGAAACACTTTAAAGCTTTGTGATTAGAGAGGAAAAATAGCAAGTAGTGTAAAGCTTAACTAAGAATGACACACAAAACTTAACTCTTACTTGTATTGATAAGAAAGTTACAAAATGTCAATACAAACTGTTGATTATTCTTATTTACCAGGACAGGCATTATGTTTTTTAAAAAAACTGCATATTTATTCATGCTACACTATATTTATTAGCATGTATATTTTGAAGATTTAAGAATATTTGTTGTATTACAGGAACATCACGAAGAGGACTTCTTCTTGTATATAGCTTACAGTGATGAGAGTGTCTATGGAAAATGCTAGGAAAGCAGCTTGCAGAATTATCTGTGTCTTTCAGAATTCTTTATTGTTATTTATCAAGTAAAACAGGACTTCATAAAGGGAAAAATGTAATTATACTGAGCAATCTAAATCATGAAAAAATGTGGTTAGGAGACATGTACCTACAAACTAATAACTAACACTGTAGATGTAAAACAATTTTCCAAAAAATGACCCTGCAACTCCAAAAATTTACATTTTCAACTAGTGCTTGTTTGATATGTGCACTTGTTATAGTACCTATCCTTTTTATTTTTTTGATAAGTGTTATTTATTTTCAGTCTCTCTGGTATATTTTGTACATAAATATCCATGTAGGTATGGGGATGTTTTATAAATTTTCAGAAAGAAGGCCCCCTAAGAAGTGTTAATTTAGAGAAGTGTGCATTACCCATTCAATGATAGTGTACCTGGTCACTATTATTGAAACTAGACCTTAAGTTTTATTTTAACTGATATTTGTATTGTGAATAAAATACTATGGTTCTTCAATTAGTTTAACTTTATGAATTTTTTCAATTAGATATTGTTTATAGTATATACTTTATCATAAAAGCTGGATTAGTGTGCTGTGTAAATGTTTTGGTAATCATGCATGTGGTGATAATGCTGTAGAAGGTTAAGCTCCGAGTTCATATTTCTCCTCTTATTATAAAAAAAATAGTTTGGGATGGTGTTGCTGTTAAGTCTTTTTTAAAGCATTTAAGTCCTTAATTTCATATGACCATGAATTTACTCTGTCACAGACTTAAAACTAATGATAAAGCTTTGTAAACCTATTGCTGTTAAATAATATTCCATAACTGCTAAAATCTATAGAACTATGAATAGAAGTTTAGTGATTCTGAGATGTCATTTGTCAAATATGCACTCCTACAATCACATAGTTTGAGATTTCTGTTGAAGTAGGGGGCAAGATTAATAATTATTCTCTTTGAAAATCTTGAGGACTGTGCTCGGTATGTCTCTAAGAAATCAATACTTTTCTACAGGGGAAGAGCAAATACGTGAAATTTATTGGGATAACAGGTGCTACAAATTTTTGTCAAACGAATAAATTTCAATCTGCAGACCTCAAATATTGACTAGTATACATGAATAAGTTACTTTTAAATAAGTACACAGTCTGATTCAGTTACAAAAGTAATCAAATACTATAAATTAAAAACTATCTTTGGTTTAAGATTAAATGTTTTAATGTTCAAAACCTGAATTTTTTCTGAATTGGGAACTTAAATTCTCCTGCCCTTCCTCCACCTATATGAACTCAATAACAAACAACGGCACTGGACTGCTGTAGCAACTTCCTTCCTGTCACTTTTACACCATTAAAATGCAATCTTAATCCCAAAATCCAAATCACCTAAAATTTTTTATAAT
The DNA here is from genome assembly GCA_011833715.1 of Carcinoscorpius rotundicauda. NCBI lineage: Eukaryota > Metazoa > Arthropoda > Merostomata > Xiphosura > Limulidae > Carcinoscorpius > Carcinoscorpius rotundicauda. The sequence goes on along the minus strand of CM022405.1, from coordinate 24,156,029 downwards.
TTCTTTTGCATAAAATGTCATGTATTGAGAGAATCCAGCAAGGCAGTAGTTTGTCATGTATGAATCGCTTCTACAGTCAAGTTGTAGTGCAGAAAGTGGCAGTATTATTATTCCCTGCATTTCAATTAAAGATGCACCTACAAAGCAGAAACTTAAGTGTAATGCATCATTTATATTCTCATCCTCTTGCAAGAGCTGTTATATTGCTCCTTTTATTTTATTAATTCAGTATAGTCAGCTCTAGTCACTGCTTATCCCAACTGATGTTGTACTGAACTGAAAACTTTTGTGAACTAAATTATAATCAAGGAAACATTTATTTGGTTGTAGCTTTGCACAGTTCCTCTGATCTGAAAACTAGTTAACAGAGCATGTTAACATCTTATATTAATGCTAATCAGTGATGTAAAACATGCAAAGTGTAGCTTCATGTCTAAGAAATTGAACCTTTCACAGGTATCTAGAACAGTGATTCCTAAACTGCTGTATGTCATGTGAATATTTGTGAGGAAATAAAAATATAAATTAAGGAAGTCTCATGGCTGGTATATCACTTTTCTGCACCAGTTTCTATCAACAAGTGGAAGGCGAGCTCAGGATATCCATCACGAACACCAAACTGGGGAACTTTTCAAGTGGAGTGAATAGATGCACCCTTCACACTTATCAGTAAGATGCATTTCTGCACAGGTATATACACATCTATTCGAATCTGTGGTGCACTATAACATTAGATATCTTGTTACACTGGGATGTAGGATTTCTTTCTCATGTATGTGAATGTATGATTGTAGGAGGAGGGGCCTGAAATACTACAGCCAAAAGTAAAATGTTTTTTATTTTTCTCTGATAACTTTAATTCCAATGGGATTTGGATGGTTGAGCAGACAACTGAGATAGGACAAGTATGTTCAGTAATATGGATTTCAACTTGCTTCAACTGCCCTAAAAATAAGGCCAAGGAACAGAGAGGACAGTATAAGTTTAAAATCTATTGTTCTAGAGCATTGCCAAAAACATACGTCTGGGTCACATTTGTTGTAGAACTGAAAAAATATTAACAATACATTTAGAATTTTGTGCCATCATGAAAAAAAGAACATTCCCCTTCAAACTTCTGAATATCCAACAGTTTCAGCCAACTTTTTTATTGTATATTTAAAATTTAAGGAGGCAGTGAAAGTTCCAACTATGCATCTGTGAGACAACATAAATGTTTATGATAAACTATCATAATACTTCAACAGAGCATAAACAACCTGTTCTAAGGTTTTCTAATCAAACCTGAGAAGGACTTTAAACATTACTCACCATAGAACATACAGTAAATATTATTCAGGAAGATATCTATAAACATTTTCAGAGCTGCATAGACTTTGCAAGTTTCACTATATATATATATACAGATTACCCTCAGTATACAAAAGTTTATCATATTTAAGCATGGAAGAAAAGAATCAGAACTTAAGAAATTAAATAACTCACGCATTTGAACTTTCAATTACACTTCACCAAATAATTAGTTATTTTGTAATAAGTTTATTTTTTGCTTCTTTTGTCTGTAAACAACCCCTATTTTCAAGAAAAATGTATTTAAGTTACAAAAGAGTCATTAAGTGGACGGTTGTTAATATATTAGACCAGTTTGAAGAGAGTTACATTAAGTAATATTCATGGTTCCCACAGCTTTGGCAAAATGAAATTCTGTGATTGAAGTACATTATTCTCGGACCTTAATGATGCATTAAGAAGTTGCCTGAATTTTTATGTATAATATATGAAATTACAAAACATCCATATATTGTTTAATAAGACAGGTTTTGTTAAGAGTCACTTTCCTTAAATGCCATTTCACAATTATCAGTAACAGCATTATTGAATAATTAATATTTTGTCAGAGTATATTTAACAAAGGCCTTTTATCCAAGTGTTTGATATTGCATGCCAATCTTTTTAATTTAAATATCAAAAATGTTATTGCAGTATGAACAACCTACAGATTTTAACATTGTAATTACAGTGTTGATTTTTAATAGATGGAAGGAGCACATTCACTGTTTTAGTACATACTATTCTTTAACAGGCATACTTAATGTTAATTAATTGACTTACAAGCACAATGAAATAGTTTTATTTTGGAGAAAGTGTTTTGACAGAACACTGGTTGGTTTTCAGGTACAATCTACAGCTAAGCCTACAAGTTATGTATAAAAAAAAACCCTATAAAAGTACAAATACAAAGATGTAAAGGTTTAATATTGTTACCCAGTGAAAGATTGTTAAAAGACCAGATTAAGGTTATTCAACGTCATGAGTAAAAGCTAAAAACAGCTTCAACTATATGTTAAAAAAATGCCGATACTTTTCATCTCTCTAAAAGTAAAAATTTGTTCCATTCTATTTTCTGCCAGAAATTGCTTATGAAATTCAGTTTATTTAATAACTTAAACAGTGATAAAATTTAAATTTTATCACACAGTAAGAACAAAAGCATGGTATATAGGGTATCCCCTGCACTAGTAGTGAAAAACATACAAGACAAATCTCATACTCTGTGGAAGTAATGTGTGAAGAACGGTAACATTACATGTGGAGAGGAGGGTTTCAGAGATCTGCTTTAACATATTAAATTTCATTCAACTTCCAATGGACCTAGGGATGAAAGTGTATGTTTAGAAACAAAAAACCCTCAGAACAGGTGCCTTTTCATTAAACTATGACAATGGTCCTAGTAAAATCAACCAAACTGGGCTAACATTATTTACTTAGTTTTTGCTTATACACTTCATGTTGTGTTTAGTTGTTATCCTGTCAGTAGGTGACAACATTAAACATTTGTCTGTGTATTAGAACTTGGTGCATAAACCTTATATGATTGGCTACAAACCAAACCAATATTCTATTATACATTATGTTCATCAAAATAACTCACTTTCATTATATTTATAAATCGGTTTTTGTGTTTCCATTCATAATGCTACCAAGGAGTGAAGAGAGTTCACTTAGCTTAGAATAATGCACCAGCAAAACCAAGACCATTTGCACTTTTTCCCAAACTATATTTTTTCTAAAGTCTTCAAAAATTTTGTTCAAATCAAGTGTTGTACCTCTTTACAGAAGGAAAACATGATTTAAAAAGGAGGGCTGCAGTTTTAAGAGCCAGATAAAGGACATTCCCACGGTCATTTACCCTATTATTCTGACTTCACCAAAAAAAACCGAAACTTGCTTACCATGGAGCTCCTGAATAATATATGGCTTCAATGTGCCTGCTAGTATAAATCACCAAATAATGCATAAAAGGAAAACAATGCTCAAAACAGGAAATTTTAAATAAAAAAATCAAGAGGGAAATATTCAACCAGTAAATCTTCCTCTTTTAGTTTTAAATATCTTGAGTGAGCCATTACTCAATACTCAGACGCATGTTTTAAACTCTGCTGTCCGACTAGGAACTCTTGTATGGTACAAAATGGTGCTACAACAGAATCCAACATTAATTTTTTACACATGAATCTTAAAGAAGCAGAAAAAAACACGTCTAGAATTCAACATATAAAAACAGAAAATTAAAACTTACCCGAAATCAATACCTTAAATGAATCAAGATGTAATGCTAAGAAATGTATATAAGAGCTGGCAAACGTGACTGTATTTGAGTTGTAAATGAAACATACAGATAAAGGTGATCCTATTCACAAAGTGCTTTAAAACATTGTAAAGCTCATTAACACTCCTACGAAAAAAATATTTACATCCACTAAAGTGATACCCTTAGTGGATGTTTTAAAAAAAATTTTAAATATTTCGCAAATGTCTGAAAAGTCAAAATATTATTGCTCCTTAAAATATAAAGGGATAGGGTCAGTTAATGGCAATTTCATTTAAATACAAAATTATTAGCCTAATATTAATATTTCAAGTTGCTCTGGGGCCTATTAGGCCCAATTTTTATAGGAGTGTTAAGGTGACCATATGCGTTACTGATCTAGACAGTTTCTCTTATCTTCACCAATTAGCAACCTTCCTTGTTATACTCTCCCTAAAATTCACAAAGATAACATTCTTTTCAGATCTACGATGTCTAGCAGAGGTTTAGTGGTACAAACTGTTGCTATATTCTACACAACTTAAATTCTACTCAAAACTAACTCCTGTTCTCTGAAAACCTTCAGACTTTTTAAATGGAATGAAAACTTTCAGTTCAAGCAAGAAGATACTGTGGTTTCTCTTATTTTTTTTTTCTTTTACTTCAGTATCAGTCAATCTTGGCAAGAGGGGGGCTACGGAAAGAAATCCTGATACATACTCTTACTAACACAACAAAATAGTACATTAAATGACACTTTCTTTGCCCACAAAGGTGATTGCTATAAACAAAATAATGGATGAACAAAGTGATCCCTCTCTTCCATTTCCCCTCTAAGTAGTGATCTATTTATGTTCTTTTAAGAAGAAATACTTAAGAATAAATTCACACACAACAAGAAACAAATCTGGCTATGGTACACTGATTATGTGGGAAAATTACCTATTTAAATTCATAGAATTCTTGAGACTGAATATAAATTGCACATAGAATAGAATTTAGCAACTGGCTTTCCGTTTTAAGAAAAAGTGATTACCAAAGATATACAGGAAACTATGCTACTACATGGAAGATCCAGCCACAAAATATATACAACTTCACCCAAAAACATTGTTTATAACTTTATATCTACAAACTGAACTAATTAATGTTTTTTTCTAGAGGTTTCAATTCCAGCAACATGGATGGAACTTTCTTATACTTCAAAACTATAAAAATGTATATGCTAAATTGAGTCTTTTCATTACACACAATATATTTGCTTCATTCCCATTTTACATCACAAATTGATTATGAAATTACCATCTCTTTACTAACTTAAACAGTGACATAATTATCACATCTTCATACAAGATAAAACAACTTTACTTGAAAGAACCTTTACTAAAGGGATAAAAGTAAGGCATGTATAGTATTCCAGGCAAACATTGTAAGGATATGCAAGATGAATGTTAAGTTCCTTGGAAATAAGATGTAAAAAATACCAAAGTCACCGCTGTTGAGTTTGCCATTTGTTAAAATAAAAAGAGGTTTATTTATAATGACCATAAAGAAAAAACAATGAATTTTTTTTAAAATCTGATGTAGAGTTTTCTAATCATCTCCAAAACCAAAAGTGGGATAAAGAAAGATAGGTGATCTCTGAGCACCACTGATTTATACAAGTTTAAATATCTATCAGTGATGTCGAGAAACCCACTTGTTGAGAATTTTATATGCAAAAACGGCTTGTTTGGGTCGAGAAAATATTTCAAATAGAGGGTCGAAACGTTGTTCGCTCTTCTATTTGAAATATTTTCTCAACCCAAACGAGCCGTTTTTGCATATAAAAGTTTAAATATCTGCTGAGAAACAACTGTACATTATACCTGAAGAAGGCAGACCAATGTTCTGTTGAAACAAATCCTTACACTTATAAATCATTGTTTATGTGCTTCCTATACAAGTTTTATAAATGTCACATTTATTACAGCAATATTTTCTGGTGTACATACATGCACAAAAATGTACAAAACTTTCAATTACTAACCATACAATGCAGTAAACTCATATTTCCAATATATTTTAATGAAATGACTACACACATTAATGAAGTCATCCACTGATACACACTACATTGCATTATTTTCACAAATGCAATGAAACTTTACGTATAAAGTTAATCTAAAACAAATACATTAAAATATTTGAATTAATCTGACCATAACTAGTTATAAATTAATCACATTAGAGAAAATATTTAAGTTTATGCAAGTTTTGTATGCTCATAAAATCAACATATTAACAAATAACTCAGTTGTAAATTCTACTCATGCATACAAAACACTTCATACACAGAGTCAGACAATATTTATAAATGCATTCAAATCCTATGCTACCATGATGTACAATCATACTTCTAGAGGCTACTGTAATTAGGGAACACTATTGTCAGAGACAGTGATACTGGAATACAGTATTACATTACTGAAGTGTCAAAGTTTATTTTATTTGAATTTATATATTATTATATTAAAACAATTACTAAATAAAACTTTTAAAATATTCACTATTTCTATTCTGGTATAAACCTTGGATTTAGACAAATGCAAACACCAACAAATTTCCTGCAATGAAACACATTAGTGCTACATAATCTCTATAACAATAACTTCATCTAAGGAGTAAAGTGAGGCCTAACAATCCAATGTTTCAAAACAAAAACTTAATTATTTCTGGGAGGCTGCAACCCTATTTCCAATCTTTATTTTTTCCTGTTCTTAGTATCTTGTTTGTTGTTTTACAAATATATTACTCAGATACTCAGATTAGGTATACAATATTCACAATCAAAGGTTTAACAGTTTCTCCAACTTTCACTGACAATAATCTGTATTTTGTGTGTATTTTCTTGTAGAAAAGCCACATCGGGCTATCTGCTGAGCCCACCAAGGGGAATTGAACGAACCCCTAATTTTAGCACTGTAAATCCGAAGACATACCGCTGTACTAGCGAGGGGCTTGTATTTTGCACATAACTATTTTTCTGAGCTGTAAAATGCTTCATGTGTGCTACAGGCAAGGCTTAGTGATGTATATTTTGCTTAATAAATCAAAACAATTTTTTTGCTGTTAAAGTATTATTTCATATAATTATTTTTTATTACAAATTGAATAAATGCAAGTACAAATACAAATGTTAATAATTCACCAGAATAAACTGTTCCATTTGTTTTTTATATCTTTAATATTTTACCCACAAAATTATGTCAATGACACTGTATACTAATGGCATTAAGTGTTTCTTCTACAGTTATTCACATGGGAACTGTTATCTTAAGACTATAAAACTTTAAAATCAAAATAATTTATTGAATGGAAACAGCCTCTCTCTAAAAGGCCTTTTAGGCTGTATTAAAATTCTCCAAGACATGGTTTTATGAAGACAAAAATGAAGCCTTGTCCAAAGACCTTGCATTCTATTTAAATAGGAACTTTACTTTTGTTTATTTAGATTATTTTAGCTGCTCCATACTCCATGACAATTAGCAGTAAACAAAAAGAATGGAAACAAAACAATGTTTATGTGATAAATGCACCAGAAATAGTTTGTATGCAACATTTAAGTGCTCATCTTTTTTGTTGTTGTTGTTTTGTGGATTTTACCTGATATATTCATTAATATTTCTCAAGCTGTAAATGCAAAATAAAACAATCAGTGACTGTTCTTAGCTTACTGTCCCATGGGAACCATGAATATTACATTTAGGTTGAAGAAATTAACATGTAACCTCCAGTCAGTTACCCATTTTTAAACATACAAAAAACACCCATATACTGGCATCCTATTGTTTGGCAAATGCTGTAAATTACAATGATAACAATTCTCTAATTTTAGTGATAATCCACAAAATTTCCTTGGCTCTTTCAGATTTATAAAAACTTGTTTCAAAATTATGTAAAAACAATATGCAATATTACAAACAAAAAATAAATAAGCAAGAAAAATTAAGTTTTTTTTACACTGATAAGAAACAGTTTATAAATAAAGTAAAAAAATAAAATAAGTGTAAACATTACCTATTTCACAGAAATCTTATACAATATTGTGCAGTGTGTATATAACAACTATTTATATAAATAGACAAATTTCCTGTATCAAAGCAACAGGATATTAAGTCTCAATAAGCAACATTAGAAGGATTTTCAGTTACTAACAGGCCAGCAAGTTTCATTAATGTAAAGCAGGACACAAATGTATTACTATTATTTCAAGTTCACTATGCTAGAAATCATACATATACATGACACAAGTAAGAAATATTAATAAATTACTCCTTTACACACACACTTGAGTAAAACCACATTGGTACCTAATAAATAGACATGTAATTAATTTAGCACAGGAATCATGTGTAAACACACAAAGTTCACTTAATACCATAATCATATCCAACTATTCTGTGAATAAAAATCAACAAACTGTATAACATTTCCTTTACTGACTTGGTGAAGAACAGAGCAGACTGCAGGATCCATATTTCTAGTTACTCAAAGGGTCTAACTACCTTAACATTGTAAAGGTTATGTTGTTAAACAGCTCTTTTCAGGGCTCTTAAAAGAGCATATCTACCTGTATCAGGACCATGGTCAACAGACCAACCACCTAACTCCTGTCATTCCCTTCACACTTTGTTCTGTTCACAAGTGTATAATCATCACAAAAACAAATTCATCTGCCAACTCTTCTGATTCAACCCCCCAAAAAGTAAAGAAATTTGTTTCATCTAACAGTCCTTAACTCATTGAAGCAGGTAACCCTCAGCCAATCAATACTGAAACCAATACAAGCACCAGTGTAAAAACACCTCCTGCAGTTATTAATGAAAGTGTCTCAAATACCTTCAGGCAATCTAATGCAGCTAAGAAGCTGCACTAACTGTTCTCAACAATTCAGTTCATCAACATTCCCCACCTATCCAAGGATGGAATTGCAGTCAGGTATACACAATAAAGGATATGCCACAATGCTGAGCCTTGGCAAGACATACTTTCAATAGAACCTCTATTTCAGTTCATGTCATGGGTGGAATGCTCCCCAGAAAGTGCCTCATCATAAGAAGCATACTTATTGAAATATCTGAACAATAAATCCTCAATGAATGTAACATCCAATGTTAATCCAAGGGATCAAAACTACAAAAGTTGTTGCATAGTCTGGACCTGGTCTTACAAAACATATCTGTTACACCACAACTGATATGAAGGCTGCTGACAACTTTATCTGAGAGTGCATCACCTTCTGGTACACATACTTCACTGTAGAAGTTATCAAGGCCATAACTCTGAAGGTTGTATTTCAACTGCCAGCAATTTGTACACATCAATGCTGTCTACACTGCCACTACAAGATATGTTTGATGTGGAGAACATCCTGTCACCGAGTGCCCCAATACGTAGAAAATACCCAAATGGGCCAACTATGGTGGACCTTATGCCACTTCATACTGTGAATGCTCTTCAAACACCACCAAACTATGCAGAAACCATCAGCTCCAGAAAAAACAGAAGACAAATGCTGAATCTGATCAACCATTGCCCCCTGAAACCCAACCTGAAATGAACCTCTCAGTATTATACACTAAGATCACCACTTTTGTTACAGATGTGATATAAACCTGCTAGTTCCATTGATTTCTCTTTCATTATAACACAGGTTTGTGCTGCTGTCCAACTTTATTCCAAATCACAGGAGTGAGCTACTCCAGTCCTGCTGCTAAAATTCCTGAACAAATGGCCAAGCTGTTCAGAAGTTCAAGGGGTTAGTTTAACTTAATTTACAATGGTTGGTTTCATACATGTTAACATTCATAGTGGTCTATTCTACAAAAAGTATAAATTACCCCAGGAATCCCAATATATTATTGCTGATATTATAAGCATAACCAGATGTTAATTACTAAAGTTACTTTAATTTACCTTAATATAAAATCATCCTAAAACCAAGGTCAATAAATACTTGAGAAATAGCCTTTTTTTTCTTAAAAATATCTTAAAGTAAGATTCCCACAATTAACACTACTTTTAATAATGAATCTTTTGTTTTCCAAATTCACCCACCTAACCAACCCACTACTGTCACTTTCCTACCACTCTTCATGTCACAATCAACTTAACCTGACACTAACTTCAATCAATATCTCAACATTATTATAGTAGGAATCCTAAACTTACACCATACAGATTTCAAATGCAGACCAACTAACTCTAATAGAATAATACTGAAAGAATTTACAACAACTTAACAATAAACTCAGATGTTATTACACATGTTCACACTAATGGCTTACTCAATATTTGTGATTTTGCTATCATCCCCTCAATGTGTATAATCAAACTCAAAATAACACTGATAGGGACTATAGACCAATTTCTTTCAGTACCTACCCCAATAAAAATAGTGCATGAGTTCATGCTAGATAAATTCTTGACTTCTCTTATACTCATTGAATAAAATTAAACACTAATAATACTAACTGGGAAAAACCTGTGTAGATTAATTGATGAGTCTAAACCTAATCCTTCTAAATTATGGAATAAATTTTAATCCATCACCAAGAATAAATCAAATAATAGTATAAATAAATCCATTGCAATAATGTAACTGCCATGACTGACAATGAGTAACCATTTACTCACTACTTCAAAAATACCTTATTCCAAACCTTACTTCATTCATTATAAAACACTTTGTAGCAAGTTTAAAAAAAATCATAGTATTTTTGCACTCAATTTTTTTGTTATTTATAACACAAGATCCTGTTCATTCAATCCATTATTGTCATGGAATCAAAAATAAATCACCATAAAGTAAAATGCAAATTTTCTGAGACAATTTACTAAGGTTTTAACAGAAAGCATGCAACCAGTGTTTTAAGATGTTCAGAAGTCCTTCAGAACTGTACAGCATAATGGATTATGTTATATATCCCCTCACCCCTCATTCAGTGATTATCTAGCTTTCTTAGTAATCAAACAGCTAGAACAAAGATCGACAATATGAACTTCTAACCCCTATTACAAGCTTCTGACTGCATCTTAAGCCTGACACTATAACTTTCTCATTAATGATATTCCTTTCCCTTCTTTAAACCATACACTAGCTTCTCAATATGTCAATGATATTGCTTTGTGGAATTCTTTAAGTAACTCGCATACTGTGACAATTAGGATCCAAACATCAGTTGATACAATATCCCACTGAAGCATCAAGTAAAAAGTAGCCCATCTAAGACCCAACCTATCATCTTTCTGAGAAAAATTAACTGAAAATGAAAAAGGTCTATAGCCTCAAACAAACTCTCAAGAATTCAGTTGCATATTTTTCTAAATTAGTTGGATTTTTTGAATTAACACCTAGCCAAATCCTAAAGTAGGATCAACAATTTAATAATATCACACAATACACAGAACAGAATTGCCCATTTATATAACTCATACAGATTTAATAAAGGCTCCAGTAATAAATTTATAAATGCCATTCATAAAGCATATATCAGACCAATATTTGAATACAAAAATGCCACCTTCTGTAATTTGTCAAACTATAATATGAACAGGATCAAACAACTCCAAAATGTGGTTAATATTGCCTACAGACTGCCTTGCTATATTCCAACAGTATAGTATAATAAATTCCAAGATGTTCGGCCAGTCAAAGAATGAATATTCACACTTGCCACTAACTTTTATGAACACACGATACTCAATGTAATCTCCTAATGCAAGGATTCTCACAACTCTTTGCTACCTCTGCCACTTGGCAAAGATACTTCTCTCCCATCATCACAGCTAACCATCTAATTAGTACACATGCCTAATTCAGTCCCCTGTATAGAACATCACTAACTAGTAGGAAATGTATATCTACTTAACTGTTTTATTAATTTGTGTCATTTCTTGCAGCCATTGGGCATTGATAAGGTAGAACTTTTGGCATCTGATCTGTAAAATTTTTTCTTTATCAGAATTTTAGATACCTGCCCTGAAAAGGACCATTCCTCAATTTACTCCAAATCAAATAAATCTCACCCAAGTGTTGAGACAATCACAAATATCAGTTATTAATATTTTACCAAGATAACTAATAAAAGTGCTATATGAAGATTTCTTCCTTCTCACTTACTACTATAAACATGAAAACATGGATCTGGTTTCTTTGGATGCAGCCTTTGCCTTTTTGAAACTCAAACCTTCAGGGACTGAATACTTGTTTTCTGTTCTCCACACACACACACAACATTTTTCAAATGCTTAATGATGATGTCTCTCATGCAAATTAAATAAAATTTAAATTAATGTTGTTCCTTAGCCTTTTGCCCTTATTGCTGTTTAATAAAATTTCATAAGGGGGTTGACAAGAAACAACAGTCTCTGATCACCCCTAGTTTTTTTTAAGCTTGTTTAGGATCTGAAAAACTTTAAACCTAAATTCCTTTCAAGTTTTTGCATTTCCAACACTTCCTACAATTCAACCAGAAATGCCCTTGCAAAATGCAACTTTCTTGCTGATTAGATAAACTCTGAATGGTGCATATGCTTAATACAAAATTTCATTGCACAGAGAGCAATTATCTAACAATGTGGTTTACTTTGTTAGAAGTTTCAGTTTTGTAAATATTTCTACTTCACCTCATACAAAACTCTTAAGTATCTCAGTTTGAAAAGTTTAAATAGAACAAGTCTTTTAGCTTGAAACATAACATGAATATCACTTACTTTTGTGATAACTTGGTTATATTTCCTGTGCTAAAATAATTACTTTAAGTCTTTGTTTCACAAAATGGTCAAATACCTAAAAAAATGTTTTGAATCTAAATTTGTGTTACAACAGTCAAACAATATGACTGTCACAGGTTCTTATTATTCTGCAGCTATGTTAGATGTCAGGGCTTGGACACGTTGGGCATTGCAGCCACGACACAAAATGTGGTCATCAAGTGGGAAGCACCCCCGTCCTTCGGCCTCAGAAGAAAGCTGCACACCGCAATCCTATAGAAAAAAAACAAAAATACCATAGCACTGTGAAAGAATATTTAACAAACACTGGATTAAAAGGGAGAAGCACTGCAAATTTAAAACAATAGGGCTGTTTACTAAAAATGTTTTTTTTTATTATCGTTAAACATTTTGTTTTCTCACATATAGTTATATAGTTTCACTAAGTATAAAATTTACACTACAATTTAAGTTAAAGTATCAATCCATTAATATGACCTTGCTGATTGTTCTTTCTAAGTTCCTAGTCTAAATTTCTAATGAGTGTACCTATTAAAAGTAGTTATACTATTGGAATTCTAGCATTAGTAAAAACAAAACATAATACTGGTGACTTTTCTTCACCAGTTTACCCTTAATGAATAAAAAGTCCACCTTTTGAAAATGCTTGGATTACAAGATTCCTTACTTTTAGGTTTAACTGATGTTTTAGGTATATGTTCCTGTTAGAAGATTGTTTGGTTCACTAAGTTTCTCAAAGTGGATATTGCTTCTTACCAGGGGCTTCACAAGCCAAAAGTATGCGCTCAACTATATTAATCAAACTTTTGTAGCCAGTATGAAAACTTAGCTCACCTCACATCTGTAGCACTTCACATGGAAACTCCTGTCTAAAGCTACAACCCTAACAGTTTCTTGTTCACCCTGTTCGGGCATGATTGGACCTTTACACACACAGCAGCGTGGGGCAAATTTTCTATTGAAGAGAAAGTTTAATGTTAAATTTTACAATATAATTACTCTTCAAAACTACTAAACAAGAAACAATTAAGTATCTCAGAGAAATCTCAGTCTTACTTGCATACACAGTTTTTAAATAATTTATTACTATCCAAACACAATATTTCTTTCATAGAAATACTCAGGAAAATTGTATTCGTTTGTAATTACACAAAAAAGCTACACACAATTGGTATCCACTTTACCCACCACAGATATCAAAACCCAGACATACCACTGTGCCTTTGAGTGGCAGAAACCTTCAGATTCAAACCTTAATAACCATTAATTTGAAATAGAAGACATTACCAACAGTTCAGTAATTCAGTTTTTGCTCATGTGTATCATACAAAGTTAAAAACTAGTTTTTACATCAAAATTCAGTTACTTGAGGAAAAATACACAAAAAAAGCAAAGCTAATCAAATCAGGCTTTTCATTTATATACCCAATGAAATATAATTCCAATAAAAGCAGTAGTTAAAATTAGCAAGTACTATTCACAAACTTAGATTTTTGCTCTTAGACAACAACACATAAGTAAAGAACAATACAATCTTATGTTGCAAAAAATAAATCAAAATAACTTTAATTTTTATCTCAATGGAGTTTATTTGATCTGATGAAGAACCAATTTTGTCTCATTATTATCTTAACTACCAAAAGTTAATCATTTGAAACCTCAAACCAAATTTATTCAAAGTGAGATAACTTTGAAATGTCTTGTATACAAGAGTCAAAACAAATCATCCACCAGGCATTGGTCGGGTTGGGGGTTAAAAGTTCAACTTAAATCTTGCAAATATAATATTAAAATGTAACACTTCTGTTGTATTATAGCAACTTACAAAAAAAAAAGATATCTTGTGGCATATTCTGTAACATTTAAAATAAAAGTTTGATAATTTTAAAGCACGCAGTTGTGCAAAGTATACATTTACATCATCAAGTTTTCTTTCAACTTTTATACTACAAATGGCCCTGAACCATGAATTATTGAGTAACTTGTTAAATTTTCCTTGCTCTGTCTTTTTCTTCTCTAAATACATTTGACAATTAGCAGCTTGATGGTTTTGTCTGAAAACTGTTTAAGCAGAGTCACATACTTCATATATCAAGCTGTTGACAATGTGCACTTTTACATGGAGGACTCTGCAGAGGTACAAGGTTTAGAAAAGGAAGATAAGTTTACTTTACAATAACTAGCTAATAAAGAGTGGAAATGTTCCAACAGACAGGAAAGTTATCACTGAAAAAATGCTTCTTCATAACTTGAAATGTATTAATAAACAACGAGCTAAAAATCAAATACGCCTGAGAGTAGTTCTCACTCTTCTTTGAGTTGGTTGGTTGATTTAGTGTTTTATGGCACAAAGCAGCTAGGCTATCTGTTTTAAACATCAGGTAAAGAGTTAAAATTAAAATTTAGCAAAATTTATAAAAGGAAATAAAGTTTAAAAAACAAATAGCAAAAAGCCAATGTTTACATCTAGTCTACAACGAAAAGAGAAACACTACAGTAATACAAGTTGTAAAGGACTTTCTGTAGCATAATTTTAATTATCATAACTCACCAGGAAGACTAACAGGCAAGTACAAAAACCACCATCAGTCACCTAAAATTTGGCTTTTCAGTCCTGGTTTCAAGTTACTGGATGTTATGGCCATTTTCAAAAAGTAAAGTAATAAAAGTTTTAAAACACTTGTAGCAAAATTGTAATAACAACTCTTCAGAATGACTAATGGGTAGAGTTCAAACAGCAGTGTTAGTCACCTAAAGTTGGCCTTTCCAGTCCTGATTGAGTTATTTGACATTAGAGCCATTTTCTAATTTAAAATCAAACTAGATGTACTTTGACTCTTAAAAAGGGAATCACATAAAAAAGGCCTAATGCATAAATAAAAAAACAACTTAAATGGTATTCAAAAAATTAATGGCCTTTAAAACACTAAAAACATTCCCAAGGTCGACAGTGTCACCATCATCAATAACACTGTCTAACATCATAGACAAACTTTGGGACAGAATATATTTAAAATGGTGCCGTCGTTATGACCCTGACCGAGAGCAAGAAAGTAATATCTAGTTTATTGTGACACGAGTGTTACAAAATTACACATTGGTACATCAGTTCCAGATAAAAGAAAATGATGAGTTAAACTGTGACCAAGGCATAGTCTAGTTAGAACAACTTTCTCTTTCCGATTCTTACAAAAGCAAGATGGCCAAAGTCAAATATAGGATTTTATTTGAAAAAGCTTGTTTTCATGATGCTCACTCCAAGTCGACTGCCAGCTAGCACGGAGTCGAGCCTTAAATGCAGGACCACAGTCCACGTATGGAATAGGCACAGTGGTATTACTGCCAGAGCAGATAGATTTAGTTGCAATGTAGGCGAGCTCATTCCCGTGAATACCAACATGGCCCGGTATCCATAAAAACCAGATAGAAGTAGATTTTAAAGAGAAATGGGCATGTCAGTTTTGAATACTGGCTAGAACAGGATGAGAACTAACATGAAGCAATTCCAAGGCCAGTAGAGAACTAAACAAGTCAGTATAAATAGTGCAGTTTGAGTACTGCTAAGCTTATATGTGATTCCAGGGCAAGAGAAGTGGCATAGAGTTCAGCAGTGAACACAGAAGCTGTAGAGGGGACTCTGCACGCAACCACCAAACCACAGCAAACCATGGCAGAACCCAGCACGCAACCACCAAACCACAGCAAACCATGGCAGAACCCACACAGTCATCTGATTTCAAACCATCTGTATAAATAGGAATGGAAGAATAATTCAAAGGATGTTCAGCAAATAATAGACAGTATTTCCAATCGGGAGTGTATACTTTTCTCAGATGAGTTAAAGATAGGTCACATTTGGGGACTGAAATAAACCGTGGTGGGATGGGCTAACCAGTGGATACAGCAATGTTTTCTGAGGACAGACCCAATTCATTCAACTGTGCCTGGATACAAAGGCAGATCATCTGTTCTGAAAAAGTATGGCCCACCAAAGAAGAAAAACATAACCCCAGGTGAGATGCTCTGGTAAAAAACAAAGTTTTGAAGCATACAGTAAAAACAGTTGCAAATGGCAAAGGTACAAAGGAGGTTCATGAGACTATGTGCAAGCTCTGAACTGGGGAAGTGCAGAAAGCTCTGGTGCAGAGCCTACTTTCGAGTTAAAAAAAAACAAAAACAAACGGTATTTGTGGAACAGATGTTAAACAGTCGAGCAAAATAAAATATGCTGAAGTCACAGTTTCCTAATTCTGCAAACTTGTGAAGCATTATATTATCAATTATATTAGATAAAAGCAGCATTAGGCTGATACATACATAACATTTTTAACAATCACATACACCTCAGACAGTAGTGATATGCCAAACAAAACTGAATTTAGGTCTACATAGTTTAAGGTCTCACTTTTATAGATAGGTTTTATAGCATAAATTTGGTTTGTGAAAGTAAACTAACAAGGTTATCAGGGACAAATGAACAAAATTTTGAATATTTCAGTGAGTTTTTTCACAAGTTACTCATCAAATGAAATAAACAGGAAGAAAGGTTACCTCTGGAAGTCTTCAATGCAGTGTATTTGATTATGTGCATCAATAGTAAATGGAATACCATCTAAACATATTCCACAAACCACACAAGTAAAACAGCCAGGATGATATGGTTTCCCTGTAGCTCTTAAGATCTGCAGCAAAAAAGTAACAACTCACACCTCAAGATTGTATTAATATTAGCAACTTCAAAAATAAATTAAGATATTTTCTTAAATGCTTTTATATATTACTGCACATTAATGCTATAATTCCACATACAAACACTGAGGTTTATGGTACAAAATAATAACTTGATATACGTAATCTCAGTTTTATTATATTTTTAATATTTGTTTTTGTGTTTATGTTTTAGAAAGTCTTAAAATATCAGGATTTACCCTTAAATTTTATTTAAAACATAGCATGATATTAACTTTAAAAAATGTGCAAAAATATAAGTGCTCAGTTAGTTGAGGAATTTGTGTTTTGAATATAAGAAAGTCACATTAAGCTATCTGATTCATTCACTAAGGAGACTCAAACCCCTATATTTAGCACTGTAAATCTGAAGACTTACCACAATCTCACTAGGGGACTCAGTGAGGACTCTAGCCACTTGGTCATGCTGGACCAACTGGGATTGGGGCTGACATAACCAAGGAAAAGTTCATGAGAAAGAGTATTTGCTACTCTACTGATCATTGTATTTACATAGTGATCCAAGCAACTCCTGCAAATTTACTTTACAGTGTTCCTAGAACAATCATGTAAATCTCTCAAATGAAAAGTGTTACTCTGGGAAGAACCAAGTTAATAAAGTCGGTTATACCCAGCAAGTTAATTTTAAACAAGTTTCCTTTATTTAAATTTTATCCAGAAGACACTTATGAGAAGGAAACTGCATTAACTCATGAATATCAGTGATAACCCCCCTTTATTTAAATGCAAAGAATGTTTTATATTTTGCACAAAGCTACACGAGGACTATCTGCAGTGGTGTCCCTAATTTAGCAGTGTAAGACTAGAAGAAAGGCAGTTAGTTATCACCACCCACCACCAACTCTTGGGCTACTCTTTTACCAACAAAAAGTGGGATTGAACACCACATTATAATACCCCCATGACTGAAAGAACGAGCATGTTTGGTACCACAAGGATTCAAACCTGCAACCCTCAGATTATGAGTCAAATACCTTAATCCACCTGGTCGTGCCAGGTGTAAGGAATGAAATTTATTATTTACAGTAACCTTTCATCAACCTCTTAAATTCTTTATTTGTAATTCATTTTTTTAAATAGGAAATCTATTTACCTCAGTTTTATTTTGTCAGTATAAATGTAAGGAACATACAGTGGAACCTCTCTAAGCAGCCATCCCTTGAAAGTGGTCATTCAATCACAGTCCTTTTTTTTTGTTTACATAATTCCTAATTATGTACAGTGCAACCCCTCTAATCAGGCCAGTTTGTCTCAGTCCTGAAGGTGGCTGCTTTAGAGGTGTTCCACTGTAGTTGATTTAATCTTTATGCCAAAGACGGAGAAAGTACAAATTTGATAATTTACTTACTCTGTCTAAGATAGGATGTTGACACACACAACACTTTTCAAGGGTATTCTATCAAGAAAATACAGGTAAAAATTAAAAATCAGAATATAACAAAAATTTCATAACATTTTAAACTAGCAGGGGCCTGCAAAATATTTGCAGTCTAATTAGTATATTTATTGCAACAGCACTTCTTTAAATGTGGCATTTCTAGAATAACACAAAATAATTCCAATGAGACACTGAAATTTGCAGGTCTACTTTTCTTAGCCATCTTAGTAAAGCATGCCCTATATTTGGTAGAAACAAGTTAACACTGACTTGAGTATTTTTTGTTTTAGTTTAGTTAGAAGTAAACTTTACTGTACTTAATATTATCAATAAAAAAACAAACATTCTACAACCTAACATTAGACCTTTTTAAAATGTTGTTCCACAAAATATCCACTAAAAGTATGTTATATTCCTGTCTGTTTAGTTTACATCTGTTAAAATGAAGTGGGTGAGCAATTTCATGACATACAAAAACTGAGTATTGTTTAATGTGCTGATCAACATAATTTTGGCATAGCTTAAAAAAACGAAACACAATCCAAGCTTTGAACAAGTCATGCAAACTCATTAAGGCTGGATTTTTATTTTTGACCTTATGCAACACATTTGAACAAGTTTTTTACCATAAGAGCTCTGTTACAGCTGCATGTTTTCCAGTTACTTATGTAGTTTTCTAACCTAGTCAATCATTTTAGCTACTATATAAGTCCCTCAATCTACACATGAATTGTAAGTGACAAACGTGTGGCCAGTAACAGTCAAATGTTTCAATAAATACTCCTTTGCTAAAAGTTTTCCTTAAACCAGATGTTTATGATCTGATAGGGATGGTATATTGTTAATTGATGGATGGATAATTATTTGTAGTTTGACTGCTAAGACTATAAAAGCTCTATATACTAACAATAACTTCTAGTTCTTTAAATCACATATGCTTCACTTTAATACTACAGATGCTTTATACAGTACAAGTTATTTTATACCCGAGATCTCAAAATTACTAGCTGCAACATTTAACAATTTCTTTACCTTGGCAGTGCTAGAAGCACCCAGTCTTTTAACAGTCACTCAAACTACATAACCAAACTGCATGAAACTTTGCACAAATTTTTAAAGCACATTATTTTTCTGCAAGAAAAAAAAATCAAATTTTATATACTGCTATGAAACAACTATTCAAAAGAATATTTCTTTTCATGTTAGCTTCTACTTTTTTATTGTTCAGCACAGTTCCTTTATGTGTCTAATCCATTTTAACTTATTTGATGCTCATTAATATATTAACTTATTATTTTTGTAAATTAAAGCATTTCCCACTATAAATCATACAAACATAGTATGTGTGATCTGCATAACTAAATGAAGCAGTCTACGTTTGCCAACAAAAGCAGGGGTTAAACATCATTATCTATCCTACTAGTACCACTGTGTACTTTTTATAACAGCATTACGTTGTTTTGGACACTTCTTATAGCAATTTTATGAATGACCAACAATCCCTATTTTCTATTAAAATTTCAATTTTTTTCCTTATTTATTTGTTCAGTTTGTATATCCAATGAACACAACATCTACAAGTCTTCAGTATAACCATTACTTCAATAGCTATAACTTTTACAAGATTTAAAACCACAATAAAAAAATATATAACATGTAATCGTTTTTGGCCTCCAGATAAGTGTATACAGCTACCTAAGAAGGGAGTAACTTTTAAATTTGTGATTATGATTTTAATTATTGTTTTATTACTTTTTGTAATAGAATTCCAACTTATTTTAATAATAATTAAAGGTATTAATGGCATCTAAATCTGTTCTTGTAAGTCTAGTTTTTACTTACTTAAAAATAATAAACTTCACTTTATTTCTTGTCTCAGAAGAATATTTCTGTAGTTTTCAAATGAACACAGTGTAATATAAGAAATTATCAGTAATGAGAATAACATTGGAAGTTTAGACAAAATATCTTGTTCTTCAAAATGTATACAGGTTATTTAATTACAACTGACTGCAAACTTCTGTTATATTTTCAAAACCTTAACTAATTTCCATATAAAATTACTATATTACTGACTAACTATTAAAACTAGCTTAAAAAAAACACCTCTCTAACATTCAATTTTCAAAGATAATAAACAATTTAAAGTTCTTAAGATTTCCAGGGGTGGTACACTGTGACTGAGAGATCAACCAGTTTAAAGTTAAACTGTAAAAAATGAATGTGTTAAAATTTGATTAGAAAACAAACATGTATTTAGAAGTTTATGCAATGTTCATATTTCATACATCCACTGATGTAACAGCAACATGACTGAACCATTTAGTTTTTTTTTCAATAAATTAATTACATAAACATTATATAAAGCTAAAATATAAATTTTACATTTGAGTAAAAGGAATTGTTGAAATGTAAAAATAATTTTAATTTTTAATTAAGTTTTACATGTGAGTTGTAAGGTGCAATCAGAGGGTCTCATCTGCCCAGAAATTATCATATAAATGAGATTTCCACATACTATAGAGTAAATCATGATGAAAGAAAGCTTTATGTTATTAGAAGGCACAGGTTTAATTTTAGATTTTAATTTTTTTGATTTCGATTTTAAGTTATTTTTATATGATTGGAGTGTGTCATTACATAACTTGCTTACAAGAACATTTTAAATTTTTACAATTCCACAATAATGCAATGAATAAACTGACACAATCATGCACTAAATATTTTGTAGCTTTTCATTATATGATTTCTAGTGTTTATTGTTTATGTTTTAACAGCTACCTAACCAAAATCAAACTTACCAGGTAGTCTGCCTCACAATATGGCTGACCATCCATAGAAAAAAATGACTTTCCTTGAAGTTGAATCTCTAGAATGCATAAATACGGGGGGAAAAAAAAACAATAACATAAGTAGGCAAGGTTTTAATGCTTTCAAAAACATACATAATATTGTCTTTATTCCTAAGAACATTGTCCACATTGCTGTTTAAAACAAATATGACATAATTTATTTGATTTATCTAAAATTATGAATATTCTTATTATTAACTCCAAACCAGTCACAGTAATTAAAGCACATGAATCCACAGGTTTCACTGATGACCATTCTGTTACCTCAAGCCTAGATGATTGAGGTCAAAAGATGATCACTAATGTCTTTCTCACCCCTCAATCACCATACCCTCCTCATCAAAACCATTACCAACATAAAAATAACATTTTAGTGTAATATTATGTATTATCTATATTATTGCTTTAATATAATTATTTATGTATTTATTCCTAACTCGAACACATTAAGATCAGTAATAATATGGTACATAGATCTCAAGAAGGGAACTGAACTATCCTCACATCACCAGAAACACACATGAAGACTATAGTGGTAGTACTGTAAATGTAAAGATTACTGCTGAAAGGAATGGGGGGAATATAATTTCTCATGTCCTCCAGTATGAATGGTTTGCTTAAATGTTACTTTCAGATTTAGTAGTATGTTATGAATTAACTTCTTAACATAACTAGTGTTAAGTTACAAATATATTAGTATCATGATTGCCTTCCATCAATGTAAACTCATCTCTCAAGAAAATATAAACACAATTGAAAAATAAATTCTAAACAGCTGTTAGTAAATTGATTTCTGTACTATTGTTACTTATTAGAAGTCTTAGGGTGAAACTGAACACTTACGGCAAATACAGCATGTAAAGCAAGATATGTGGTACAGCTGATCCATCGCACTGCAGCCACTACCTTCTCCAAGTACTTTCTCTCCACATTTGTGGCACGTCCCTGAAAAAGTCAAAATTCATAACAAATCCATGCGTATGTTTTCATTTTTTGGGAAATTCACTTTGAAAAACAAATTCTGAAATAAACATTTTGTTAAAACTACTACAGATATCCAATGAGACTTTAAAAACATCCATCTGAAAAGTGCTGCACAAAACAACCATAATACTTCTTGTTTTGTGATAATAACAACAGTAAATAAACACCCAAGAATATACTTTCATATACATAAACTATAAAACAGTATACTATCTCACTGAACATGAAACTAGGCTGACTACACAATTCTTTTTCACGTGTATGTGTTTGTGTGTGTGTGTATTAAAAATTACTTTTCTAATTTTGTCTTGGAAAATCTAAATTTAAAGGATTGAAACTTCTTCAAGTAAGTGATGGTGAGTATCAGCATAAATCGGTAAAAATCTTTGTCTTACAGGAAATTTGAATTACATACTTATGTTTGGTCATGTAATATAAATAGTATCCAAGTTTTCCAAATTACTTCAGAAAGAATGAGGTTCTGCATTAAAGTATTCTAAGTTAGAGTTTATTTTGTGATTTATTTAATTTTGATACTATGTGATTTCTTAATATTGTAAGTAGATTTGTATGTAAATTGTGACATTTCATATGCTACTGCCTCCATATTATCACTCTCTCTCTCTCTGACAATTTTAAACTGAAGTTAATGATGCAAAAAATTTCATCTTTAGTAATTTTGAAAAATGCATCACCTAACATTAAATAAAATTCCAAGAAAAAATAAAAAAATAATGTGTTAAGTGTACAACTGTATTTAGTCTTTAACTTAAAAATGAATTAATCATGTGTGCTAACTGATGGGACAGTGAAAAAACTTCCCTTCATTAACATAAAAGTGGATACTTCCTACTATGTGGGAGACACCTTGAGGCAATACATATGAAGGCACTAATAAACAACTTCGTGATTGAAAATATACAAAGTAGAAGAAATTAGAAAGAACTAGACGGAGTAGGCATCTGCAGTCACTACAAGAGCCTAAGAGAAGCAAACTAGCAAGCCCCTTCATGGCATGTAAAGTGACATCCTGAAGGTAGGTTCATGGGTTTAGTTTGGTTTGAATTTTGTGCAAAGCTACAAGAGAGCTATCTGCACTTGTCATCCCTAATTTAGCACTGCAAGACTAGAGAGAAGGCAGCTAGTCATCACCACCCACTGCCACTCTTAAGCTACTTTTTACCAATGAGTAGTAGGACTTATAAATTCATGCAGATACAGCAAGTTAATAAAAAGTTAAAGAAAACTAAAAATTGTGCTGTCATGTGAGTGATTAGCCTTAACAGGTGATTTCTACAGTGTGTTTTACAGCTGTATTGTAACAAAGTAAATGTCTTATGAACTAGGTTCTAAAGTAACTGAAATGTGTGAACTTTGATGAAAAATAGGATTACTTAAAGTTCTGAATACAACTGTGGTAATCCACATAGTAACATAAATTAATATATTGCAGACTGTATGATAAGAGCAGAAAATTTTTGACAGTTGGATTCTAAAGTAATTGAATCAGAGTGAACTTTTGACAAGAGAAAAGAATTTAGAATTTTAGAAACTTTGATAACCAGTAGTGAAATGAATTTTTGTACATATTTTTGACTTGTTTTAATGTACATTATTTTAAAACAAATGAATTGTGTGCTTTCCATTTACTGTTGACATTTATTGCTGACAAGTCACAGACACCTACTTGTACTAAAACCCTGACATGCAATATTTCAGAACGTGCTGATCATGTGACTACCTTCCCCCAGTCATTATATGCCATTTATAAGAACAATCCTCACTATCAAGAATTGGCAGGTGCAAATTAGAAGCACCAGCCTATCACACACCTGACAAGGCAACATCTACCATCAGGTGAGATCCTGAAATATGATATGTACCAACTAAAAAGTATAGAAAAAAAGTAAAATGTTGACTTACTCCAGTCAAAAGGAAATAGAAGTGTGTAGATTCCCCATAGAAAGAAGACACAGCAAGTTTGTGAAGATAATGCACAACAAATGTATTGCATTGTCCATATCCTATCTTGACCAATCTCCTCCAATGACAAGCAGTTAAAAACACAGGTAATGATCTAGATACAAAGAAACACTGTGCAGGTGGTGATCTTACACAGAAATGTCAGAATAGCCTATTTGTCTGAGTTGATAAACCCAATCAGTGTAGGCAACGTGGGTCAGATCACATGACACAGAAGGAATCCTCCAAACAAATAGATGGGAATGATAATATGAGAGTATAAGCCATATAACATTTTGGGGAAGGAACCAGACAAAGAAGCCTACTTGAAACCAAATTGGAAAACAAAAACAGGTGGAATATGGAAGATAAGGAAACAAGAGAGGTAGGTATTTCATGCTCATTGGCACAAAGCTACAAGGCTATCTGTGTCAAACAGTACACTCACTATAATGGTATTTGGAAATGAAGGTAAAAATATGTAAAATTAAGACCTGCCAGGAAAACAAGCATTAAGTTCAAACTTGCTATCAGTAACCTGAAGTTTGCCTTTCCAGTCCTGGGTTCAGGTCAAAAGAAAATTAAAATGTGTAAAAGAAATCATGCTAAGACAGTGTATAGTTTTTATTAAGTTAAGTTAAAAAGAGACTCTCAATGTAAAAACGTGAGTGAGGCAGCCAGTATCACTTATGACATTAGCTAATGTCGAGGACAAACCTACCTTAAAAATATGTTCAAAACTGCATCCTCATTCTTGGTTGTAACAATGGCCTGGTTATAAAATATGTATAATTGTGACCTTAGTGCCACACAGACCACACATTAGTGTATCAGTACCAGATAAGAAGATGTAAGTTTAAAAAATGTGACCAATGCCTAGCCTAGCCAAAACAACTTCCTCCCTTCTATCTTTATAGAACAGAAACAAGACAGCCAAAGAGCTAAAGAAGGATTGAATTAAAAAAGCTTATTATTTCATTGTTCACTCCAGGTTGACTGCCAACTGGTGTATAGTCAGGTTTTGATAACCGGACCATAGTCCATTCATGGAACAGGGACAGTGGTGATAGAGCCAGAGCAGAAGGACTTTTCCATGAATACCAACATGATCTGGTATCCAAAGAAACTGGACAGAGGTAGGTGATAGAGAGAGATGGGCCAGTTTGTTTTGGATACTAATAAGAATTGGTGTCAGGGCAATATGAGTGAAACAGTATAGATTGTACAATTCGTATATTGCATAGTTTCAATATGATTCAGGGCAAGAGAAATGGCATACAATTTGGCAGTGAATGGATTCTGTGTGCTATAACTAAACTGTAACAAACCATGGCAGAACCTACAGAGTCACCTGATTTTGAACCATTCATATATATGGAAATGAATGAATCATTTGAAAGATGTTCAGCAAATAAAGAGCAATATTTCCAATCTGGAGTACCAGTCTTCATCAGATGACTGAACTGTTGATACTTCTATGCTAATCAAAGATACATTCAATTTTTCTGATTGTGCCTGAATGTAAAGGAGGCTAAAAGGACCAATGGCAGATTTTCTATTATAGAAAGATGTGTCCCACTGAGGATGGAAAACACAACCCCAAGTAGGATGCTGTAGTAAAGATCAATGTTTGGAAGCATACATAAGAGACAGTTGCAAATGGCAAATATACAGAGTGGGGTTCTTGGGACTCCACATACAAACTTTGGACTGGAGAAGAACGAAAGCCTCCAGTGCAAAGCCGGAGCCCTTGATGGTGGATGGGATCCAGCATTTTCAGTGCTGAGGTTATGAAAAAACCATAATTCATAGACTCACAGCCAAGTTTGGATCAGATAAGGGCATGATAAATTGTAAGCATGGAGTATTGATCCGCTCTCCAAGAGGTGGAAGAGAGAGCATGGTGGATGCTCAGTGCTCTTATACCTTTGGCACAATGTTGCTTGATATGGGAACTAAAGTTTAATGTATAGTCAAATATAAGATCTAAGAACTTTGCCTCATGGATGACAGGAAGTACAGCATCATCAAAATGAAGTTCTGGATCTGGATGAATACCCCACTGGCAGCAAAAATATACACAAATTTAGAGAATTTGTTTTGTTTGTTTGTTTGTTTGTTTTTGAATTTTACACAAAGCTACTCAAGGGCTATCTGTGCTAGCCATTCCTAATTTAGCAGTGTAAGACTAGAGGGAAGGCAGCTAGTCATCACCACCCACTGCCAACTCTTGGGCTATTCTTATACCAAAGAATAGTGGGATTGACTGTCAAATTATAATGTTCCCACAATTGAAAGGGTGAGCATTTTTGGTGCAATAGGAATGCAAACCCGCGACCCTCAGATTACGAGTCACACACCTTAACACACTTGACCATAACGGGCCAAATTTTTGAGAGAAAGGGTTAGGAATATAAGGCTGCACCTTACTATTCAGATATCCTGCCTTGATTGTGATAGGAGGATGTGGTGTTATAAATGTTAATATTAGAACATTTGTTGGCTCCATAATTCCATCTCTATGAGCAAAATTTCGGCACATGACTGTAACACTTTGAATGAAAATACCTGAAAGGATTTCTGACTCTGGAATGGTCTATAAATCCCTCTCAACTATAACACCTTTGGAAGAATTTAAAGTAGAATGAGGAGTAACCTCAATGGGTATATCCCTGATGGCCTTTGACTCCAAGAGAAGTTTGGAATGTTGTGATGAAGCTGTTTCCACTAAAATGTCCTCAGACCATAATTTTTTTTTACTGATCTAGGTGAACCAGCAAGTCCTTCTAAACTTTTCTGAATAAAAAATAAAGACATCTACCCAAAGAGTTTTTCAGTTAAAGAATGTATAATTAAAAATTGCAGGACAAATTCAAGTTGTGAGTTTGATCATACAGTCATTAATGTGCAGTTAATTGCCAGTAATCAGATTTTTCTCTATGCTGTCATGCTTGTTAATTTTTTTAATTTGAGGGGTATCCATAATAAAAAAATATTTTGGTGCCCACTGACCCCATCCACCATGAGCCCCATGAGGGGATGCACTAGAGTGCCATATAAGATCACTGCAGCAACACAAGGCTTTCGTGAGCACTATAGTTGACTCTAACCCAAATGGACTAGCTGATTGATCTTGATGGGGACTCCCAAAGACTGCCTGTCTACAGGAATTCAAGGCCAAAATGGTGTGTTAGAGTTGAACCCCTCAACACCAGGATCCTCTCCTCCCTTTCAGGGATCACCACACACAGCAAACACGCAGATGGATGTTTAGATCCCAGAGAAGGTAAACTAAAAGTACAGAACCTTCTCTGAGAGGTCCCCTAACCATGTACTGGAATCCACATTGAGGGGAAACAAGAGAGAAGGCCAAACCTTCTCCCCAGGCAGAAGATGTCTATAGAGGGAAGGCTAAAACTGGATAGAGGATTACAAAGAGGAATGGGAAATGATGTAGGAAACATCCATAAAATAAATATCAGAACAATAACTGCAAGCAGTGAGAAGTAAGAGAACTTAAGGAAAAAAACATTACATGGAACACACAGCAATGAGTTCAAATGCAGAACTGGTCAGAATTTAAGGGACAAAACTGAAATCCAATATTGTGAAGAAAGACAAAGGATGGACAATACAAAAGAAACTGATAAGGAGAAAAAATAAAAGTGGAGGAAAAAGCTGTCTAGAAATGGAGTAATTGAAAGGTGTTTGTCAGGGCAGACCTATAACTAGAAACAGTTGGCACAGTTAAATCCAAAAAAAAATGTGCAAAGAAACTGGAAAGGTTCCGAGGGATGAGTGGAAGCCATGACAAATGGGGCCAAGGTCTGCCCTGGGCAAAAACACCCAGGGAAAGCACTGATACTGACTATTACTGCATAATTCATGGTTTGGAGCTATAACAATTATAACCACTGCCTCTGGAATACAGACGAGGTAGTCAACCTGAACAGGAAAGGAAGGAAGCTGCACAAGATGCATGTTCCTGAACTCAAAGTAAGAAACTGGACAAAACTCATGCATGAAGATAGAGATTGAGGATATTGCAATCAATTATGTTAGACTGTGGTTGTTGGAGGAGAGACTTGAACAGAGGTAAGGGCAGAGGACAACACTCAAGTAAGGGCCAAAGGAGAGGAAACCACATTCAAGCAGACCAATACACAACAATGAGAAGGACATGACAAGGAGTGGTCTGAATAAGGAAAAAGACTGGAGAGGATGTTGATCAGAAGGTAGAATTGGATGAAGAACCCTCCAATCTTGACTGAATACATCTATCCCTAGAGTGAAATGGTGGGGAATCGTAGGTGAAAAGGAAGGAATTTTGACATTCCAGTGAGTGACAAACAATTATATGTGGTATTCCTAGCTGAAAACACACCCACCAAAATATCTGCAGAAGATTGGATCACTCTGTGCAAATAATTTGGATGGATTAAGATAAATGATTGGCAATCAGATTCATAAAGAAAGGAACATGATATGCCAAAATTGCCATGTAGTTGTTATGGGTAAACAAAGTAATTCTCAAACGAAACAGAAATTTCAACTAATTTAACTTAGAAGATAAAATAATTATAGAAGTCTAACTTACCAGATACAGAGCAGAGAAGACATGAATGACCTAATTTATCATGTAAAGAAATTGAGCCAATCTCCACGAGCTCACATTGACTCACTAGAAATGGGTATACTTACTGGGAATGAAGAAAACAAGCTGAAAAACTTATCACAAATCCCGTGGGAAGAACAATACCAAACAAGAAATTACATGAAAGTGTGTTTAACAGGTGGTGGAAGGTCCAGTAGAAATTTCCACACCAGAAGTTGCATTCTTCCTCACAAAAACAAACTGTAACATGAAAGGAAGAAATCATTGGCCAAACATAAGACACAAGCTCTCCTTAAACTGTGCTTCCCAAGCAAACACAGTGAATCACAAAACTCATGTCAAATATTTCTGACTGTCATCACCTCCCATATTAAATCTCATATTCATGAGCAAATGAGAATTTGGATAACAGAAATACTTCTAAAACAAATAAGTAGAAACAATAGAAATAAAAAAATTGTATTTGAAACAGATAAAAGTTTTTGATCAAGCACAATCAAAATTTTTTAGTAACATGGAAAGTGAGTTAAAAAGACATTCACACTAAAACATCAATCAAGAAAGTAAGGATTGTTCTAGAACAATAGAAGAAGCTAATTGCACTAGTACAGATGGCACAGTATGATTGGTGATGGGTAGTCATATGATCAGAATGTTTTGAAATGATTATATATAAAAGACTGGTGCTCTGTTGGATGAGAGGATGAGGATAACAAGAATGTAATTGTAACAATTCTTAGAGGGCAGTCTGGGATCAAGATAGCTTTAGGTTAGCAAGTTAGATCATTGCAGAAATATGACTGGCTTTCATCTGAAATTTCTCAACATGGAGTTATGTGGAGGACATTTTTATTGTTTAACTTTACCTTTCTTCACTTAGCTTAATATTGGGTGTAAATGTAATGAACAAGACTTTACTCCAATATGCAAAATGTGATGTATTGCATAACAGAATAAATAAAATAAACATTAGGATACTAGTTCTCAAAATAAAGAACATCGATGCCCATCTACAGGTGGGCATGTAAAAAAACATAGTTCTACTTCAATTTAGGAGGTAACCCCTCCTTTAAATATTAACACCAACTTTTAAAATAAATCATTTCAATCAAATCTGAAAGCCTCAAAACATTGACTTTCAATTTTATGAAAACCCTTCAAAAATATCTTTGCCTACATATGAAACTTCAAAGCTATTTTGTCCAATACTGTATGAAAAGTTTTACATTAATGTAAATATAGAAAGATACAACAGACCAACTTAAATTTGCTATATAGATATCTTCAAAGCTTCACAATGGTCTATGTAAAAACAGAGCTCATACATATGTTATACAAATATTTATGATACCAGCCTTCAAAAATGTTTTTCAGTTTCTTTGTATTTATACTGAAGACAAAAGTCCTTAAAACATTCCCTAAATATTTCAGTTAATAAATATTTAATTGAGAAATATGATCATAGGTCGGTAAAATCAACTTCATGAAAAGTTTAAACATTTTGTTATAGCTTCAAAATTTTAAATACAAATACTACACAGTCCCATTGTCACTAAAATTTCATACTTACATATGTGTAATCAATATTGACCACAGTGACTTTCGAAGCATATTTTCCTAAATTTTAACAAACTAAATTACTTGTGGTTCTAAAATTTGAATCATACAAAAAACTCAAAAACAAAATTAACACTGCAGCTAATTCCATCAATTTCTGCAGTTTGCATAGAAAACGAGTGACTGCTTCCAATGTTTTTGCCAGTTTTTTACCCTCAACAAAGGGGCATAACAGATAAAAATGTAAAATAATGCAATAATAGGACTCCAAAAATATTGATTAATATAAAAAAGACAGTAATTCTCTATCCTAAGTACTGTACAAACTTGCAAATTAAATTCACTAGGCACTTAGCTCTCAGGAAATTAGAATCTACTAAAATACAGCTTCTTTATAAGTGACAATGATCAAGTGCATTTAAGTTATCCCTTCAGAGAAGAAAAATTCATACACTAAACACTAACATTAATAATTCTGTTGTAACGATTGCTGTACACTAAAGTCTACTAAAAGACAGCCTTTCACCAAATATCATACATTTCCACTTAAAACCTTCAATTTTGCATTACAAATGACATCTAGATAATTAATCATTTTGTAATGCTTTTAATAATGTTAAAATAGAGGTATGCACTACTGAAAGCCTCAAAAATTTGAATAGACTCCTCAATATTCAAGAAAATAAGAAACACCAAAGGAAAAATTAACTTGCACTGCTTAGCAAAAGTAGGAGTAATGAAGAACCAGAAAAAAAAATTGAATCAATTACATTTTTGTTATCAATAAATATTGTTCATGGATTTTAAAAGAAATCCATTTTTTTTTACTGAAAAATGTGTGCATTTTTTCCGCATATTTACTAGATGAGAGGAAATAATGCTCTTGTATGTTTACTAATTGAAAGGAGAAAGATTTTTTGAGAACAGATTTGTAATATACTGAATTTGATAATTTGAACTGGCAATAAACTTAAACCTAAAGTTTTTCAATGGATAACTGTTCAAGTCAAATCTGTATCCAATATTAGTATTTTAAACAGTTATCACAAGGATCTGTGGTAAAAGTTAGCACTGAAACTACTCATCCTTATATAATACCACAGTTTCATCTTCCTGATTTAAGATGACCATAAGCAATGTAAAAAAAAACAAATTAGAAACTGGGGAAAAAAAATATCTACACCAAGAAAATAACAATTTTCAGTTTTTTAACATTTACTTAATTTCACAGAACAATAACCTAGTATAGGCTCTCCAGTAGAATATGGATATCAAGATCATAATCTGAAAAACAAAAATGGAAATGACCTAGAATGGCTAATGGACCAAATATACTATAAAATGTATTGTTTTGAAATAAAATGAAGCTATATCTATAGTTTGTTTGTTTTATCAATTTTGCGCAAAGTTATACGAAGGCTATTTGCACTACCCAACCCTAATTTAGCAGTGTAAGACTAGAGGGAAGGCAGCTAGTCATCACCACAAACTCTTGAGCTACTCTTTCACCAACAAATAGTGGGATTGACTGTCACATTATAATGCCCCAACAGCTGAAAGTGCAAGCATGTTTAGTGTGACAGGGATTAAAATATGAGATACTCAGATTAAGAGATGAGCACTTTAACCACCTGGACATGCTGAGCCGTATCTATATTTCATGACTGTTTTAAAATACTTATTAAACCCATTTTTTAAAGCTAGAATTTTATTCTGCACATCTATGGTTGCATGAATAATTGCAACAAAACTTTAAATCTAAGAACTAAAATGAGTATGAATTAGTCCTATTCTAATACTACAAGAAATATTATTGTTCGATAAAAAACAAATGTTCAAGATTTACTTTTACTTTCAAATTATTTCCTCTTCTTATAAATACTTCAGTGCCAAGTGCTAGCTACAAGATACTTATTCAAAATTTATCAAATTCTGCCTACGTACTCCAAATTTATTGGATGTTATTTGTTTTCCAACATTCCAAACACAATCACTAATTACAACAATATATTAAATCACTTTAGACTTTAGAAAGGTTTTCAGTTGAAAAACTTTACAATTCTTGCTTATGGAAGAAAACAAAACTATTAATTTATTGGGATCACACATCACACTTTGGTTTTCACATGGATATTTACAAGAATTCTCTAATTCATTAATTAGTTTGTATGTATTATTTAATAAAACATTTTTGCAGTGGCATATAATCAAAAGAACTAAATACTTGATTGTAATCAGAACTGAATGATTAACTGAGCCTCGATTGCACTGAATAATGTAACAAATTATCAAATAATTAAAATTAGAGTTACTGAATGCTCCAAGCTTCCAGGTAATTAAAATGTTGCCATTTTATGACTTCTCTTTATTACTGTCTTGATTAATTCATGTTTTCTCAAATTTGGGTCAGCATAATCTAGTTATTATGTGGGTGCTACACCTCATAATTTTGGGATGTCGGGTTTTATTTCTGCTTGTCTTTCAATCCTTATTTATTTTTGAAATATGGCAAAACTGCTAAGGATATTTGCTACTATCCCTTATAATAAACTTCTGATTAGAGGTCAGACAATCAATCAGCAGTATGCATGTCAACTTGAGCTGCAACAATGACAAGTAGTGTAAATTTACCACTTTTATTTTCACATTGTTACATTCCTAAACTAATTATATTTTTTAATATTGAATAAGGTGTAAAGTTATTGTTTGTATATTGTAACTTATAACTTTTATAACTGTTTCTACATTGTGCATGTGTTATGCACCACATATTTTATTTTCCTGAAGTCGTGTTTCAGAGTTATAACAGGTACTATTATACTTCACACCCACAACCCTGTTCATAGAAAATGCTAATGAAATAGCATATTTTATCCATCAAGTCTCAAGTTACACATTTAAATGTAAAAAAAAAAATATTTTCAACTCACCATAAAATAATATAGCATTAAAAATTGCCAAGATCAATCATTTTAAGGTCACAAATCAAATGCACTACACAAAATTTATTCTGTATAATATAATTAATTTATAAACAGACTAATTAAAACTGTCATAATGAGACCTAATTTTTAAAAAAAATCTTTGTAATAACTAGATTGAGCCTAGAACAAAAAAGATCCAGATCCTAAATGTTTTATACATTCTCTTCTAAAAATGCCCAGAAAAATAAGCTAAGTTTATCAATTGAAACATTTTCAATCTTGTTGTTTATGTGAGCATTCTTTGTAATGAATCTGTCTACAGATCACAACTTTGATTTGAACCAACTTGGAATTATGCCAGACATGAAGTAAGCATCATGAGCATAATAAATTAGTATTAAGAGAATTAAAATCAAGGTATAATGGATCTGCCTTTAGGGTTTTGCCATTACAGTCAAGAGAATAGGGAAGTCCAACAGCCAGATTTTATGATTGATATATGTATGGTTGGTCAAACCATACTGCAGACTTGCAACAATGTACACTCCATAATAGTAAATTCTGGTTTATTCTTTTATATTATTAACCCTATAGTGTAATTTCACCTTATACAAAACAACTGTTTATATCAAGATAGTAATTTAAGGTTATATAAAGCACAACATTTCAATGGAATCTGTAATGTATGTATAGTAACAACAGAACTGCAGTCTCTGTGATGACCTGAATGAGAATTGCAATGTCCAATACCTTAGAAGCTGTCATGTTACGTGACATTTTTAATACCTAGCTACAAGGTAGGTACCTAAAAATTTTAAGTTGCTGGCAAATTTGGTAACTCTTATTAGAACTGAACATTAAGTGTAATAAGTGGTGTGAAGTAAATAAAAAAAGAACTGTAAATTCATATATGTATGAATGAATGAATAAAGAACAAATTATGTTTCTCAAAAGGGTATCAGTATTGTTGATCAGATTTAGAGTATTCTTAAATGTGTTTGAGATTAACTTTCATCTAAACAACACAAATTAACTGACTGAGATAGGTCTCTGACCAAAACGTTTCCTAAAATCTTTTGTGAAATGTTTTTATGCAAAAATAACATTTAATTTTGTATAGAAAGTTTGAAAATATCATGAAATACTTTTAATTCCATCAATATATACACACTGTATACATATGCATTTTATTCATGAACAATTAGGATTAAAAAAGTAACTTAATCCCAAATTATTGTACATGAAGATTGTTATGTAAATGTCGTGTAAATATTTTGTAAACGACAACATGTCGTGTTGTGTTTAAATTTTCATTTCTATTATTTATATTTCCATATTTATATTATTGTTTCAAAGTTTAAACTAATAAAATATGTTGTTATTCATTTAGGGTAGCATTTAGAATTTTCTTGAATTAAGTAGACCAATCATATGTTTGTAAATGAAATGCTGGCGACTTTGTGTCTAGACATTTAGTCTCGTGCAAGAACGGACATGCGCGGATTGCTCTGGAGATCTGTAGAAGTTTCGCGGTGTTTCGAGGAGTCTAGGCCTACAATATATAAACAGACAAAGATGTGAGGAAGAGAGAAGAGTCAGACATTAGTTTTATTCAAGAGAAGAGTCATTAGAAAAGAAGAGTTAGTCATTTGTTTGAGAAAGATTAAGTGTTTGCTGTGATTATTCAACTTGGATTTGTGACTGAAGTTAGATCTACGGAAGCTGTGATTTTACTTTGTCAATCTCTATTCGTCCGAATTAGTGGTTATACTAAAAGTCAACACATGTGGAACAATTTACAGGAAATCAGAAAAATTAAAGGTGACAATTTTGTGACATTCATCGGAGGTATCGTGAAAAGAACTTCGTCGAATTTACTGAACTGTGAATTGGTTCTGAACTTCTTCATTTAAACTTCAGAATTTCTTCGTGGGACCAAATTCACACCCTAGACTGGAATTTGAGACTTTTATTTTAGATCATTTTATTAGATACAGGCCAGTACCATTTTGTATTGTGATTAATTTTGAAGGTTGAAACTAGTACCATTTTGTTTTGTAATTAATTTTGAAGGTTTAAACTTAATATCTGTCATTGTTATTATATAATTTATGATATATCTGTTAATAGTTTAGTGTAATAAATTATACAAGCTGTTATCTGTGTCTTTCTGTTGTGTTTAGTCTACGAAAAACAAAACATAAAAAAAACGTAACAAAGATGTCATAATAAACAAAGGATACTTTTAAACTTACTTTAAAAATGGCTGGAAATAGGAAGATTAGACTAATGTGAACACAACTGAGTACTCAGCCTGGCAATTTGTTAATTAGCACTAACTACCCAGCTTTAATTGTGATTAGTTTCAATAGAGTAGATTATTATTCAAATTATCCTCACTCACAGTTGTGCTTTTGAACCAATTTGCAATGCTAACAATGATATTTAGAAATTATATATATACACACACACACACACAATTAGTTAATTATCTGTAACATGATGTTTCTCTCCCTCACACACACTCACAAACTTTTTCTCCTCTTCTTTAGTTTAGAAGTACCAAATCCTTGTGTTGTGTAGAATTAAAATATATCTGGTCTTTCGCTAAACAGTGACAACACTTGCAGATGTTTAATCCAAAAACAAGTAACAATGAATTTAAAACAATTAGCTGAAACAAATTATTTACGAAAGCAACTTTGTCAGAGGAATATATGTAATGAAATCAACATTTACTTAAATTACAATGACAATCACCTGTTTCATTATTTTAATGACAACTGAAATGAAAATTTCAGTATTTATTGGAGTTTAATTGGTAAAAAAGTGTGGTTCAGTAACAAAGTAATACTGATGAAATTTTCTGATCACAATTAAATAATTTATAGATAGAAACAAGTTTCAAGAATATTTATATTCTTTATGAACTAAACTAAGCATTAGATGGCATATTAAGAGTTTACCTAAGCAACTGTTTCAAACAAAAATGATAACAATAACAAAATAATAATAAGAAACAAGCTCTCATTGTCCAAAAATATACCTTTACCTACCAAAACAGAGAGAATCTCTGGAACCATCCATACTTTGAACCAAAAGCTCTGTGAGCTGATCAACTTCACTCTCCTGACCTGCTGAACCTCTTCCAAGAGATTGTGTGCCAGTAACAGATCCAGGCTTGTTCCGACCCAGAGCTGGATAGTAAGAAGAATACAGTGATGAACCTCCACTTCCCATGCTGTAGGTAGATCGTGAAGACATTTGACTTGGTGGCCGAGGAGTTATGGGTTCATAAATAGAATCTGAATCATAGTTACTCTGCAAGTTTTAATCAGAGTTAACAAATTTTAGCTAGATAAAGATACTAAAAAATACAAATCAACTGAAATGCTTATATATCACTTGTCATGAATAAAAATGAAACACAGATAAAATTTACTGAATTATTTGAATCAATAAATTTGTTTTTATTTTATAAGGCTGTTGGTATTAGATAGGGACAAGTATGTTTTATAGGTTTTTACACTGCTCATCTTATCTTATACTAAGATTTCTTTATCAAAATTGTAAATAAACAGAAAGAAATAATAGTTGTAATTTTCTATCTATAATCCAGTTATTTTCAATCCAATATTTTGTTAATACCAGAGTAAAACAAAGTAAAATACACACACTTACTGCTACAAACACTCAACTCATTAAAAATAAAGTATTAAAAGTAGAAGATTAGAAATATATTTTTATGACTTCATTTATAGACAAAATTTTGTGAATAATAAAAATCTTGAGTTCAAGAGTCTTGTGACTTTCTTTGCATTAAAGTATTTTACAAAATGTATTATGCATACTAAAAATAAAATAAGCTATTAATTGACTTATTGATATTTGATTGCTACTCATTATACAGTAATGATTCCAGATGGATAAAAACAATACCACAGAAAATGTGAAACTGGTAAACTAAAAGGCACACCTGATCTTATTCAACAACAGCCCCATCTTAAGCATATATGATAGATGGCTGAACAAAGCTGTCTAATTTAATAGTTTCATTTTCAATTTACTTAGTGAATATTATTGTATTACAAGTTGCAACTCTTACAAGGATTTTTGTATAACAAGTATGGCATTTTGATCACTGGTGCAATCATTCTTAATTACTTAATAACGATTGTGCTAGTGATCAAAACATTGTACCTGTTCTAAAATATAATCTTCCTTGTTGTGAAAACTAACTTGTAATAAAAAGAAAGAAAAAGCTGTCCAACATTCAATAGATTTATATACTGTTGGATTGACCACTTCAAATTTCACTATGGGGATACCTAAAATAAATTGTGTGTTTTTCTTTTACCAAGGGTAATCAAACCTCTAATTTTATCATTGTAAATCCAGAGACTTACAGCTGTACCAGTAGAAGACTAGAGAGTGTTGAGTATCATGAAGTATTACATTTCTGGACTTGACAAATGCCATCTAAAACTATGTTACCATGTTTAATTTTGAACAGCTTTGTTCAGCAGTTTATAACAATTTCATCACTTTGCATAGATATCACACCTGAAGTGACCACAAATTCCTGTGATCTCACTAGCACATATACCACAAATTATCACTCTAAGACAATTAGCATTCATTTTAACGACATTCAAATATGCTACAAACTTTATAAAAACTTGATACTTTGAATAAAATGCATAGAGATAGTTCAGAAGGGCTTTCTAGTGAGAAAATAGTAAAAGTAAACTACTATTTACTAGGAATTACAAGGCTCGTTTGCACTAACAGAAAACAAAGCTGTTTTCTAGTTACTGGATAATGTAAGATATCATAATTCCAAAATTTAAGTTATTCTATTTACACTCAACTAAATCATTAATCTTTGGGTCATATTTTTTCCACTATTACTTGCACAGAATTTTGCTGTAAAATATTCTTATGCTTCATATTTTAGGCCATTCCATAATTATAAATATCAACAAGCATAGTACTACTGTGACATGAGCCAACAATAAAATATTATGTAAAAGACTGTTCAAAGCTCTCGCCCTTTTTATAAGCATACAAAATACATACTGGAGGTAAAAGTTCATGTATGCTTTTAAAAAAACTGTTGAAAGAGAGAGTTCATGCTTGTGAATATAGCTAAGGATTAACTCTATTACTTATGAGCATCAAATAAATTATCAAGTAATAGAATGTTTGCCACTGGAGTTTCCCTTCATTACTTTTTTGAATAATTAATATTTGTTAAACTTTGGGCTGGGGGTTGCCTCATGATTATAGGGTATGAGGAACAACTCCCATTGCAATCAAATATGTTTGCTCTTTCAGTCATGGGGATATTATACGCATTATTTGTTACCGAGATGTGGCAAAGCAATGAAAGCTATCTACTACCATCTCTAACTTTGAACTTACAACCAGAGAAATGGCAATTGACCAAAAGCAACGATTACCAGCTCTTGGACTACTTTAGCATGGTTGTAGACTTGAGTCATACAACTTGGGAAAAAAAAAAAATCACTTAATTTAATTGACTTGTTAACAATCCAAGTAAAAAAAAAAATGTATCTTGAAATTTCTTGCAACAAACCTTGCCACACAGATGTTGCACAGACATGTTATGTGGTGTACATAAGTTCCAAAGTGAAGTATCCAGGATAGCAACAAATTAACGTCTATGTACATGCCTCGCTTTCAGGGTCGAGTACAGTAAAGACAAAATGGTTCTCATCCAAAACTCAGCTACTTGCAGTACCTGTGCTATTACATACCAGTTGTGAACAATACATGAAATTTGACTTCTTGTAGGGATAAATAAATTAGAGAAGGGATGAGAAAAGAAAAAAACTGTCACATTCTTGTACTAGAGTAAATTCAGGATATTTTTTATTATTGCCATATAAAATCAAGAACTTAAAACTTGTATTTAAAATATGGATTATTGGCTACGAGTTTATGCTATACTAATTAGTATAAAATGAACAAAGTTTAAATTTTCAATGCAAATTTGATGACGATGAACCCGCTCATAAAATCAAATCAGTTTGTCGACAGCTAAACAAGACAATAAAAAAAACTATTATAAAAAATAATGTTTTGACACAATTATGCAATCTACAGGTACAAATAGTTTACACAGCCACGTGAATGTATATATACAAGATGGAACAAAGAGGTTACATGACAGGAGTTTCCTACACAGCCTGGTACCCTGAGATATCAAGTTGGAGCTGTTTTGTTCAGTTATAACTTTCTTTGCTCTGCTTT
This sequence comes from Carcinoscorpius rotundicauda, assembly GCA_011833715.1. NCBI lineage: Eukaryota > Metazoa > Arthropoda > Merostomata > Xiphosura > Limulidae > Carcinoscorpius > Carcinoscorpius rotundicauda. The sequence goes on along the minus strand of CM022405.1, from coordinate 24,116,365 downwards.
CATTGATGTTAGGTTCTTTGTTTAAAATTCCAGAGTTTTGTATTGATATCCTGCAGTTCTTCTATTTCAATTACAATGGTGTTAAATGTAAGAGAGACTTTATTATATGTTAAGTGAATATGGTTTCCAGTTTTCTATTAGTTTCTTCAATGCAGAATTTTACAGTTTTTAAATGTTGTTTTATAATGTTGATATTGTGTGATTATGTAATTTTTATTTAAAAATGATTTTAGTTCAGAGCCAAGTTTTGGGTAAATTTAAAGTCAACAGGAATTTTATGTTTAATGGCAGGATTTCTCGAAGTGTTGATTATTTCTGATGTTAGGGATAAATGGTAAACTGCAGCACAATATTGTGTTGTTGTTTGGTGTATTAGAGTGTCTTGCTTGTAAGTTGAGTTTTGAAATTCTACTACAATTGTTAGCAAAATTTACATAGATGAAGAAAATTATGTACAGTCAACAAGAACAGCCTTTCGAGGCTGTGAGTGCAGAGTGTTCCTGCATTTGGGCTCTCCCATAAAAGTACCATAATGCACTCACATCATGGACTAAGCTGTTACATAATGTTTGTAACACAGCCTTTTCTCACTGTCCACAATCTGTGTATACTAGTAAAGGGTGTGATAGGGCACTGGCATTCTCAAACCTAAAACTCTGTTCATAGAGTAAATGCTCGTGAAGCAGTATCATTCATTCATTTAGTCATGTAATGCTTTAAATCACGTGGTAAATTACAAATGCAAAACTACAACTTAGTTTTTAATGAACAATAACAAACAGTAAATTAATAATGGTATCAACTTTAAGTATCAATCAATTTATTAAGGTAAAACAAAAACAAATTTGATTTTGCATTGTACTGTTTATCATATATAATACTATAAAAACCTTCCTCTGTAGTCAATTATCTATACATAAGCTGCATTTACAATGTAGCAATCATAATGCATTAACTTGACCAATCCCTATGTAAAAAGTTTTACATTTTTCCTTCCACAAATGTTCAGAGAATGTAGCTGTATTTGTACTAATCAGCAATATTTTTTACCCGTTATTCTACAAGCAACTTTCATATTGTACCCAAACACAGAATATAAATTTGATAAGAGCCTGAAGTATGTTTATAAAATAATCAATACCAAAGCAACTCTAATGAGTTTATATTAAGATAAAGTAAAAATAATAATAATAATAATAAAAAAGGTTTTTATTCTATCATTATTATGGTAATTTTCCCTATTAAACTTTAGTAGATAAGTTATTGTACATTGCTTTCTTGTATTTACATATTAATTTGCATTTCTGTTTTCCCAAGATATAGAATTTGAAACTTCTTGTAGCATTACTTGTTTAAAGTTTATTTAATGTCACTATATAAAGTCCTTTTTGAGTTGCAATTTCTGAAAGGATCAATCTCTAACAACACTAGCAACTGTTTAACAAATTGAAACATGCAATAATCTACATATTAATGTATGAGTAATAGTATAGAACTCATTGTCTGACAGTGTCTTTCACTTGGTACCATTGCTAAGTAACAAGCTTCCTCATTCAGAGATAACAGCTTAGCATATGGACCTCTTGTACCCATGCTTTCCGATACTATAGCCAGAATGCATTTATTCATTTCAAAATTCTTGCAGACAGACAAATATTGTATCTGCAAGGAAGCATAATTACTGATCTGTTCTGTGGGAAGGTTCAACTGTTATATTTGTGAAACAAACTTTAAAAATGCACACAGATGGCACAATACCCAAAATTATCTCAATTTTTGGAAAGTTTGAAAAACTGAGGTTTTCTTAAGGATATTAACATATTAACTATAAAGAATCATATACAACACCATTACAACTTGTACAATTTAGAAGTTCAACAATGTTTACACATTACTTGTAACAGAAAAATTAACATGAGTAGTTATGGTAATAAACCCTGTATCAGGTGTTAGTAAATTACAAACATCTTTTATTGTTAAAAAGAAAATTTTTTTTTGAAACATGTTCAAGAATACATGATCCAACCAAGAATTCTGATATCCATGAAACAGATTTAGCTACATGGAGTACTTATTTCATACATTTTTCAAATGTACACGAGTGATTAACATAGCCAAAATTATTCTTTTGCAATATTTTGCTTAGGTCAATGAAGGTTACAATCTTTACATATAAGACTATTAATGTTATTAATTACTGTTTTTTTCATTAACAAAAACTCTGGTTTTATTAGTCTTGTGGAAATTTGTACTGAAAAACCCAAAGAATGCTACTAATTACATTTTCAACTTGTTATAGGTTTTGGTACTGCATTGTATATGCAATACACTTTCAGGATTTAGGAATAAAAAGAATTTCTGTCCTAAATCCTCACACCTGAAGATATTTATCATGTTAAATGAAGGGGAGTTTCAAAACGTCTTAACAAAATCAAAAACACAAAAATAGAGTTTTAGTCTCAAGTCAAAATAATCAATTACATGAACATAACCAACTCCACAATTTTAATCACTCAGCAAATTCCAATAACCATCCAGCTTTATTAGTGAAAATGGCAAAAATTGTGAGCTACTGTTTTACCGGATATAACAATAAAAACATTTCAGCTAGTTATATGGACGATAACCTGTTTTGTGAAACATATTCAACACCACATGAAAAACAAAAATTGTCATATGTCACACTGAACCATCTGTTAATTTGGTATTTGAGGTATTTTCATAGAACTGTTAAAGATATGTTAAAATATTGTTTTGTTTCTTTTTAACTTTGTAAAAATCTATTTGAAAAATATACTTTGTTTAGATAACCTAACAACCAACAACATAATTTTGAAGTACTTTATATATAATTCAGGAACTAGCTGTAGTAAATTTAGTATTACAATACATTTCTTTCAGTTTTGTGTTACTCAATTTTCAATAGGCATTTTGTGACTTACCGCTGATGACTGGGGTCGGCATGCTGAATATATTGACTGAGAACCATAGTTTGACATTGAAGGTGACTGAGGAGGAGAACCACCAGGATATGAAGTGATGACTTTGCTTGTAGGACAAAATGTTTGGTCCTTTGTTCCTTTATTAGTTACATTTACATTGATATATTCTGGTTCTATAAATTAGATAGACAATTCCTAATCACCATGACATCTCATGCAAAAACACTTATACCTTTTAGTTATAACTCATTTTGTGGTATGGAAAGTAAAAATTAACATTAAAAACATGGTTTCATAAGTCAATTATCTAGAAACTTATGTCACAACATTCCAAACAACTTAATTTCTACATATATACTAAAACTAATAAGATGTTCAAAATGTTTTACTTTACCAAGTACAAAGATTGTGCATGTTATAACAAAATGATTTTGGAGACTTGCCATGTCAAAACAGTCAATGCCACCAGATTCATTCATACACTATCTGATAACTGTGAATCCTTTAAAATAGCTCTGAAGCATGTAGTTTTTATTGCAAAAGACTCATTTATGTTCTAAACACACCACTCATCCTTACATCTTTCCATAACCAATCTAGTGTACGAAGCCATTAGTTTCCCAGTATCTGTTTCAAGTCCATTTGCAGAAAAATACATAAGCAACTTAACAAGTATGTCTATGAATGAAACACAAATAGCATTTCCATAACCAGCAGCATGAGATTTTTATGGTTGACTTGACATCATGAAGCCAACTTGTGTTCACATTATAACTTGTACTACTTTCCCACTATACACCATGTGCCAGATACATGTAGTTGGGTTTTGTCAATAACCTTTTGTATTTGTGAGTTCTCACCTGTTTTAAGACACTAATTTGCTTTCTACAGTTGGGATATGACTTTTCACAGGTCTTTTTATGCATTGATCCATATTACTTTGCTTTCCAATGCCATTAAGTATGAGCAATATTTCTGTTAAAAATTCTAAATACCTGATCTAAACACATCTTTATGATATGAGTGTATGATTATTTAGCATCAAAAAGAGTGGTTGCATACCTTTCCCATGGGAATTTATTTATGATGACATCCTACTACCTATGAAACACCAAACAATGTTTAAATATAGTTATGTTACATGCCATCCTATCAAAGTCTGTTGTGGTTGTCAAGGCTTGCAAATTTTCAAGAATAAAGTATCTCTTTGATGGGTAGAAAATACTTTATAAAGTACAGTAGATCTTATGCTAGCATTCTCAGAAAGCATGTAATATAAGTGGTTTTAATTTGCATTACTGAAATTACATGCAACTTAATTCATTAAATACTACGCTGTAAAATATATATATTTCAGCAGTATTTTATGTTACAAAAAGTATCTAATATATTTAACAAAATTAATTCAATTTATAAGAATATTTAACAAGTTCACAGAATATTCATTACATACAGGCTTTAATAATTAACTTAGTTTTTTTAAAGCTTTAATTGTTAAGAAATGTACGTGGATACTACTTTGAAAACCATCTTGTAAATAAAAAGCACAATTTTGTATTCTGACCATTCACTGATGCTCCATTATAAGGCTGGTTAGACTGGTCTCCATCCACTTTGGTGTAACTTAATGTTGACGATGAAACGTTTGACACATTTGAGTACAGTGGTGCCTCTGTAGGAAGGGGAGATGGTCTTCCAAATTCTATTTCCTTTAAACCTGACTGATTATTTGATTTTTCTTGAATATTCACATACACATTTTCTGGAAGCTTTTTCACTGGCTTGGGTGGAACTGCAGGTGCAATTTTCTTCTCCTCAGATTGCAGATATTTGCCTTGATTGCAAGAAGTCAAATTAAGCTGAGACAGTTCATCCTCCAGTGAATACAGAGGATCAGCCATCATTGAAGAAAACCTTACAAGTGGAAGAGAAAGTTGATCAGTGAAAATATTTTAATTTACTAGTAAAACTTGTGTTTTGGGATCACTGATCTGGTATATGTTGTAGCATACCTGTTCTGCAATATATCACTAGAATAAATAAATTAGAAATGGTAAATTGTAATTATTTCATTTTGGTAATCATCATTAATACAATGTCCACATAATTAGTTACAAGTTTTTAAAATAAATACTTGTGTACAAGTATCAAATAATTAACTTGACATGATAAAGTTATTGTAAATAGTACATTGAGTTTCATAGTTATTGCATGAGTAAATATAAATGCATAATTTTTTGAACACTTGTTACCACTGCAATCTATGGTTACATTGTTCTTATTAATAGCATAAAATTAAATCAACAAATATAAACAGTTTTATTCTAAGACTGAGGGAGCTGGAAGTTACACAGGTTAGTTAGTACTATTGTAATACTAAAAATAAAATTTTGAAAACACTAGAACAATGACAGTGATTACCTCATTAACGCTCAAAATTTGACTGTAAAGGTTGTGCAAACAATACAATTTTAGATATATTTAACACCTGAACATGTATTGTTATAACAAAATATCAGTGGTTAATAAATAGTTACAGGTAATCACAAACTGTTAGTTAAAAAATAATTGTTGTTGTTTAAATTTCCACTAGATAACCTCAAAAACTATACTTTGTCACAGATTTAAAACAGTTTCTTGCATAATATCCAGTTTTTATATTATCTTCAAACTATTAATAAAGGTTAAGACACTTCTTTACCAAGTTTGAAATAGCTTAATAGATATTACATCTTGAAATGTAATAGAAAAAATACAAAAAATATTTGAAGTCTTGTAATCCTGGCATAAATCAAGTTACACATGAGCCACTATCAAAATAATTGTAACTTTGATTTTTCTAACAGTATTAAGTGCCTCTAATTAAAATTAGTTTTAATTTACACATTTTAAATTAAATTAACAAAACATCTGAGTGATTACACACTTAACAAATTTCATAGAAATTAAAAAGAGTTACAATAATAAAAAGCAATACTCATGTAGGCTTTGGCTTCAAATGCAATTTCTGACAGCTACAAACTATTAAATGTAATATATTTAATAAAAATATAACCAACCCAGCAACAACCATGGTTATAACACAACAGAATGTACAAATTACATTTAAGTTGAATTTAAATATAAAACATAATTAACCTTTTTAAGTAAAACAGACTTAAGGTACAAATAACACCAATATTATTCTAGTAATATTTAAAATAGGGTATCAATAAAAACCATTTGCTGCATAAGGGTTTCCTTTCTCATCCATCCTTGGGGAAAAGAAAAATTTAAAACCTTTTCAAAACAATTTTCATAAATAGACAGCTGCTGATTATATGATTAAGTTGCAACAGTATTTCAACACGCTACAACGAATCTATGTCCTCTGACTGCTTCAGTATTATGTATAAAACAGGGTAATAATAAGATAAGGGTCAAAATACTAACCCCCTAAGGCAAGAGAACAATATAAATGGGCTTCATTAATAACAATTTTTTGCCTTCTCTCATACAACCATCATAAATTAAGCCTTTTACCCACCCCTACCAATGCAAGTTTTTTAATCATTTGGGCAAAATTTTATCAAAACATCTTATTAGTATAAGTATGCCTTTACATCTAAGAAACACACAAAAGATAATTAACAAATGAATAAGGCTTTAAATTTAAAGTTTAATGAATCCACACTGATTTGCTATTTTCAATTTTCCATCAGGGGATATCTTTATTAACATATGTATGTATAATTAAAATCAAGTATAAAAGTTTTAGCATCAACTAACAAACTTACAAGAAAATTTTGTATTTTTATATTGATAGATGTATGGCAGTTATGGTAGATGCATTAATTTTGTGTCAATGGACTGAGACTCAGCATTTAAAAATTGAAGTTTAAGAAATCCTCATACAATTAAAATTCATTTGACAATATAAAGTATCAAATTAAAAACTTAATTTATTCAATGCGAGATGGATTTGGGATTAAATTACTTGAGCAAGAGCATTTTTATTTTCCACGAAAACATAATCGAAACGATATTTTACAATCTCAAGCACCATGGTCGGTTTTAAAAACTTCATGCCCATTCAACGTAATAATCGATTTAATTAATTTTAATATCGTGCGTGCTTATTTTGCTAATCAATAACACTAATTTAATAATGGTAATTTCATTTTTAAATTTAATTTCGTTTCAGTTAATTTTGACTATTTATATTATTTATGTATTAACTAACGATAACAGTAGTAACAGTTATACTAAAGAAGTCTAACTCAATGAAATTTACTGTTGTAAAACTTTTACTAAAGACTAAAAAAGTCAAAATATGATATTCTAATTCTATGAAATTGAAAGAAAACTATTTTCTAGACTTAAAAAAGCAATAAATTATACATCTTAATGAGAAAAGAATTTGGTACAAAAGGTGAATTTTATTGTGATATTTTAGACTGTATGATAATAACATACATACTCCCAAACCACACCTCCTCAATCCTGTCTCCCGATTACAATAGAGTTGTCTCAATTGACAATAAACCCCTTTACTTAACTAAAACAGTTCTATGACATTAGCGCTACCTATTAAACAAAATAACATTTAAATTTTTTTCTTTAACAAATTTTAAAACATACGCATTTCTAGTGCAAACTATTACAAATAGAATATGTAATAAATTTTGTTTGATTGATATCACATAACAATCATAACAAGCTAGCTACACAGATAAAAGCTACAAATCAAACCGGCAGTGAGTATTTTTAATTAACTATACTTTCTTGTGTTCATCAGATTTGTAAATCTAGAAAACTGGCCATCGTAGCTTCGATATTATTAAGCTTATTAAAATTGATTTTGACTAATCTGACAAAGTGATCAGGCGTTTGTCTGTTTCTCATCCAGCATTTTGAATATGAGTGAGTGAGTTACTGATTTCTAGTGGCCGTAATATTGTTCATAGATTATTTTTTTCTAGAAGTCTACCAATAAAGTCAATTAGGCTGACTGATGGAGGTTTGCTCTTTCTTGGTAATTAAAGTAATTATATCAGATTTGGATGATTGTAGATGATATCTGAAAAATGTGTTTGAAAAGTTGTGGAGATGCGTATTTGATAGCTATGTAATGGATTTATCCTCTTCTGGGTGCTGTTTTTGAATCTGCGGTTTTGTATTTTAATTTCGGGGATAATGATGGGCGTCAAGATACCTGTTGAGATACTGTGCGCCTTATTAAGGGGAATATTTACTGTAAAGGTTGTTATTAAGAAAAATTGTGTTGTTACAGATGAAACCATTAATTTTTTTAAATGGTACAGTTGAAATTGTTTTATTGATAAAGGTGTTGGACAACTAGTGTGAAAATAATTTTGCACTTTGAACATTTGTTACGGCGGTTATATTATCATAAGTAACGCTACCGAAATCGCCCACCAGTGGCTCAGCGGTATGTCTGGGGTCTTACACGCTAAAATACGGGTTTCGATACCCGTGGTGGGCAGAGCTCAGATAGCCCATTGTGTAGCTTTGTGCTTAATTCAAAACAAACAAACAAAGCTACCGAAATCACTGGTTTCTAGACATAAACTCTTAAACGTTTTTCAAAATAGAGTTAGTTAGGCTAATCTATTACAAAAGTTATTCCAGTTTATCTTATGGTGTTTCTTGATAAGCCTATTGGTCACAGAAACTTTCCAAAGTATTTTGAGCCTGGACAAAAACAAGTTAAAACTGGAATATCATTTACTGGCCGAACTGTGTTGTCAACTAAAAGTGATAGCTTGGCCAACGATTAAAAGATAGCATCTTTCACGAGATAAAGAAAGCAAGCTGACACATTTTCTAAGTTCTGTTCTACTTGGCTTTCATCGTGACAAGCTCAGCAGAAATTTATCTTGAGAAAACAAAAACTGGTGAGCTATTCATTAATCCAGTATGGGCGCCCATTCATTTGACTATGTAGGTATGAACACCATTCTTTATATTGCGTTTAAATTAATATTGACTTTATTGTCATTTAAAGATACTCATTCTGTTTATTTCACGCAACTGAGCCAGGAATGGCAAGGTGTTTAGAGCGCTCGACTCATAATCTGAAGGTTGTGAGTTCGAATCCCCGTCACACCAAATATGCTCGCCCTTTCATCTGTGGGATGTTATAATGCGACGGTCACTCCTATTATTCATTGATAAAAAGATCAGCCCATGAGTTGGCGGTGATGACTAGTTACCTTCTCTCTAGTCTTACGCTGCTAAATTAGGGACAGCCAGCACAGATAGTCCTCGTTTAGTTTTGTGCAAAATTCAAATAAACTCGCGCTACTTAAAATTCAGCCAACTACAGAACACTTCCTTTATTTGGTCAGGTGGGTTAAGGCGTTTCGACTCATAATCTGAGGGTCGCGTGTTCGCATCCCCGTCGCATCAGACATGCTCGCCTTTTCAGCTGTTGGAGTGTTATAATGTGACGGTCAATCCCACTATTCGTTGGTAAAAGAGTAGCCCAAGAGTTGGTGGCGGGTGGTGATGACTAGCTGCCTTCCCTCTAGTCTTACACTACAAAATTAGGACGTCTAGCGCAGATTGCCCTCGAGTAGCTTTGCGCGAAATCAAAACAAACAAACAAACAATCTTCACTGGCACCATGTTGTAACTTTTAAGGTTAAGCTTACTAATCACTTTCAAACGAAAACAACTTGGAAAAGATAAAAATAAAATTACTTGTGCAGTTTAACAACTAATCTAACAACTGAGTATATTTAATAACTGACACTGATGAAAATACTTCAATAACACATTAAAACTGAATAACTGACACTGTCAACCGTCATACAGAACTACTCAGTGCTTTACTAATTTACTGATAACTTATAAACTGATTGACACTATTGTAATTTTAGCTGATGTCTAATCTTTAAATGTTCACCTGCCAGTGGCACATCGGTATACTTGTGAATTTAATTTTAAAATATAGACTAGAGGGTAGGTAACTAGTTAACGCCAACAACAGTCTTGGAACACCTTTTAGCATCTTTCTGGATCATCCTAGTGCTCCAAGTTGATCCATATGACTTATTTGTCAGTGACATTAAGTACAAAATATATCTCCAAGGGCGGATTTGGGTTCGATGAAGTCTTAGCAAGTATAATAGTATTTGCATAAAAAAATTCAAAATTTTTCTTCGGGAATCTATAGTTGGGGCGCTGGTGTAGTGTTCCTTCATCCTTACTCTTAATATTGCTCTGAAAATTTACACTTTGAAAGTTCTAAATACTTTATTCGAACAAATCTCCATAAGTTGAATGTGTGAATATATATTCTGTGTTAGAAAGGGCTGTTGCATATCCTTTTCAAACGAGATCAATAAATGAAAAATGCAGTTCTGATACATACTGTTATACCTCGAATTTGACTATCATATTATTTGCTGATTTAAATATTTAAAGTCGTTTTAATATAACATCCTTAATTCTCTGTATTACTTTGATAATCTGAAATAGGCATATCAATCTTAGATAGCTAGAGACACTTTCATTAAAAAAACAATATCTGTTAGACAACGCGGTCGAATAATGCGAAACACTTAACAAAAAAATCAGAAGTTTATTTACACATTTAGCCTGATTTATATTAGTTACGTTAATTTCTTGTGCTATTTTAAAGTACAACTTTTTTACTGTACTTCAGGAAGTTAGTAGACACTAGTTAGATATTCAGATGTGATTTCACAAAACGGCATAACACAAAGTAGTGCCAACACGTACGCGTAATATTATGGTTTAGTTTGTATTTGATTTCGTGCAAAGCTACTCGAAAACCACCTACGATAGCCATCCCTAATTTAGCAGTAAAATACAATAGGGAAAGCTATTAAGCATTCTTTTCCCAACGAATAATAGGATTGACCTGAAATTTATAACTCCATAACGGTTGAAAGAACTAGTGTGTTCGATATGAAGTTGACTGAACTCGTAACACTCACAGTGAGAGTCCAGCGACCTAACTTCCACGCCTCGTAAGATTAAAAGTTCACTTAAGCAGTCTCTACAGCCACAAGTTCGCCAGAATTTGACATAAAACATATTCTGAGTGCTTGTAAAGCAAGAACTGCGAAATTATTTCAGCTTACATATCAGAATCCTCAGTAATTATTAACGAGTACATTGAAATGTTATTTTTCGTATCATTTCCAATTAACAATCTCAACTGCCCCAGTTTCGCGAGATTTACTCCAAACAAATTCTGCTTCATCACACTTGCAGCCATTCTTCATTATTTTCACATACGATGTGAAACCAAACGCATGGTTCTAAGTACTAACCTCCACAACTGTAAGAACGAGTTTACTGTGGCACTTCTATGCAGCAACCATACCCAATTCAGACTCTACTAGTTTAAAGTAGCTACTATCAAAAGCCATTTCATATTTGACAGTATGGTTCCAACCACTGCAGTAGCGGTGCAGCCATGATACCTGGACCAGTAAAATCCTAGCGATCCATTGAAAACCATGGCTGTCTACCATGCTACTTTGTGGCGTATACAACAGTTGAGCCAATGGTAAAATAAGCCAACATTTCTTTGGCCCTTCATGCTCATGCAGGATCTGGAGGCTGTTTCAGAGCAGGTTTCCCTATGCAATTGCTACTCTAGTGATTTCTCCTGCATATGATTCGATGCGAGTGTTTCAAGTTATGTCCAATCGGTCTCGCATTCTTCTACAGTTTTCTTATCTCTCAATCAACTTGTTGATGACCATCTAATCATGATCTTTAGAAAACATAGTAAAGAATGCCTTTCTATATTATCTCTTGAAGTCTAAAATTTAGAAATTTAAATATGGACCTACAAAGTGCTTGACTCTCTACAGGATTGAATCTGCAATATTTATGCAACTTGTCAACAAATGTTTCTCAGTTATTGAGTTGCATTTCAATCTAATGTTATAAAGCAGTAGTTCTGAAACATTTAAGACTCGCATGCCACATTTTACAAAATTACAAATTCAGATATAATTTTAAAAAAAGTGTTTTAAATTTCGTGAAAAGCAACTTGAGGGCTATCTGTTCCTAATTTAGCAGTGAAAGACAAGAGAGAAGGCAGCTAGTCATCACCACCCACCACAAACTCTTTTACCAACGAATAGTGGAATTGACCATTGATGCCACCACGACTGAAAGGGCAAGCATGTTTGGTGTGACAGGGATTCGAACCTACCACCCTCGGATAACGTGTTAAATGCCTTAACCACCTGGCCAGTAAAGTTAAACGTGGAAGATAAGAGCAATTAAAAAAAATTGACTAAAGTTGAGTGTACCACTGAAAGAGTTAAGGGCATGACAAATTGGGGTAAAATTCTGTGGTGTTCTAAAAACAGTACTTATTTTGTTTTTAATTGAGGGCTGAGCCTGCTACAAAATTTTACGATTTGTTCTTGATATTACTTGTGTTGTGTACCACCGACAATATGTATGTGATTGCACTATGTAAGATGTGAAGTTGGTGGGTAATATATAATGCAGTTATTATTATGACTGGGAAATCCAGGGCTTTCAGTAAGCAAAACATATGTTCTTGAGTGGTTGATAATAGAAAGTCTTGTATTGTTTCTGTATAGTAGTGTAAAACTTGTGTTATTTGGTTCCTTGGGGTGAGATATTGTGCTGTAACCAGGAACATTAAAATTGGAATGGTCTTTTAGTTTGATATTGTTGATAGTTACAATGTCAGTACTAGTAGAATTGCAAAAGTTAGCGAGTTCATACTTTTTAGTGGCTAGATCACCTTGAATACTGATGTGTAAGAAACATCTCAAAAATAAAATAAAATGATATATTCACCTGCAGCTGTTTTTAAACGTGAATTTGCTGGTTCCAGTGATTCGATTGAATGTGTGTTCTTTAAATTATTCAGGTGTAGGTCCTTGTACATAAAGATGGCAGGTTTGTAGACTTGTGAGAAGACGTTATATTTGTTGAAAAGCTCCATGTCATTAGCAATCTTGAGTTTGTCTGTGATGAAGGTAGCAAGATTGTGCAATGGTGGCTGAAAGAAGCTGATTCACGTGTTAGAGCTAGTTGAGACTGAACTGTTTTTTGTTTTTGTTTCTGGATAAGCAAGACTGAGTGGAAACTAATTTGGAGGCAAGCTCTAGGAAGCTGGGGCAGACCTTCGAAGAGGTGGTGTAGTTTCCCCTGCAGTTGCCATATGTTGTATTTTCCTACTGCTTTGGGTACTGGTTCACTGGATGTAGTCCTACACACAAGACACACTTGGTTGAAGAGCTAGATGATTCTCTGGTATGTCTAAATCGCTGGCAGTTGAAGCACTGGAGTCGTTGAGGTTTAGTGGTTTTACCTTCTTCAAACTTAAAGCATTATAATGTCACAGTCAATCCTACTATTTGTTAGTAAAAGAGTCACCCAAGAGTTGGTAATGGGTAGTGAAGACTAGCTGTCCTTCCTTTAGTCTCGCAATGCTAAATTAGGAACAGCTAGTGCAGATAGCCCTTGTGTAGCTTTACAAGAAATTCCAAATAAACCAAACCACATTGTGAAGTGTCAATAATATCTGATTCCATTCAAAGTTGTGCTAAAAACAACTAGCTTTTCACATTGAAGGTTGGTTAATAATTCAGCACTATTTGTAATCTCATTTCCAATTTTATCCTTTTGGGTCAATAAACCTTCTGGTACATCTTTCAACATGTCGGTGTATCTACTGCAAAAACTGCACTAGTGCAAAGAGCTTTTGCTACTTAAAAAAAATTAATTTGAAATTTGTCTGAATAAAAGAACTGTATCTGGTTTCAACATCTTGATATTTGGAATACATGTCAATTTGTGTCTTGTTATTCTTCCAAATTGCTTTTCTTTATTCTCTTCTTGTGTAGAGTTGCTTTAATTTAAGGTTTGATATTTCTACTTATAAGCACCTAAAATGCATTATCATGCACCTTAAAAACTTCTCCTGTATTAATACTTCATAAGATTTGAGAATCTAAGGACTTCGATAACAGAAACAAATTATATTTGTTATTCGATTTTTTATTCTGATGCTAAAATAACTCCGTTACAATACCACTGTGGAAACAAGAATTATACAAAAAAGGCACAGCCTTATTTTTTAACAACAGTGTTAGATATTTAGTTTGTAACTAAAAGAATAGTCATAAATTACGTAGATCTAACATTTTAATTTGGTACTTAGGTCATACACTACTTTAAACTGTAAAACACTGAACTTTCATTATTAAAGTTTCAGTTTGTGTTCTTGAAGCAGATAAGTACAAATATCATTTTCATTAGTACTAACTGTAACAAAAAACATTACATTTTCAGACTACCTTTAAAGAACAAACCTTCTATATCATTTCTATACAAGATATTCCTGGATTAAAATTATTTTCACACCATAAATTCTATATAAACTATTAATGTGTGGAATTTACAGATATGTTACATGAATATTTTTATGAAGATATTATAATTTGTTAAATAACAAATTCTGTTTGAAGTCTGTTTTGAAAATATGTTCCATATTCTTAGGACACAAACTAGTCACGAGTGGTTTCAAATTAAACATGAAAACTACACTTTTCAAACATTTTTTTTTTTCAAATAAACAGTTTTGTTTTTAATTTATCAGGTCATGTGTATAAATAAGTTTAATTCACATACAGGGCAAATAAAATAAATACTATACATTCTTCTCAATATTAATTTCTTTGTCACTGTTCAAAGCAGTAAAATCTGAATGTAGTTTATTACATAATTTGCACTGAACTAAGCAAAGCTGCATACAGGAAAAGTTAATACGTTTCTTTTACTCACATATTTACAAGTATTAGAAAGCAGCAGGAATACCTATGAGTATTACTAACAATTTACTGTAAAACGAATACAAAGTCATTTAGATATTCCATAATTTGCATGCAGGTGAAAATTATTCTCCATCACAATTTCATGCTAATATTTTTGCATAGCACAAAGCATTAATCTATTTTGAAACCTGTCTCTGCAGTAGAGTTTTTATATATCTATATTTACATTGTCTTTCCCAACTTAAATCATAAAGTTTCAAAACTGGGGTAGGAAGAACAGTAAAATTATCTTATTGTTGCATTTCTCTATGATTTCCAGAGTATTTCACAAAGAGTGAAAAAACTGAAGCAATACCATTTTAGTTATTTCTTCTGCATGTTTAAAAACTATTATTTTCAGTGTGAATAGTCAGTTGATGGAAAATGTCAGTATATGCTAATTCAAATATATAAGGTTGTTGACAGATGCTGTAAAGGACCCACTACAGATCAAGTACTGTACATTGAGACAAAAAAAAAATCTGTTACTTCTACCATTATTAACTGATACATCAGAAAATATGGTTACATTTAATAAAACATTTCTGTCATGAATTACAATAGTGTGTATAATATATATTTCATAATTTCAAATCAATATTAAACAGTGCATGTAATAAAGGAAAAAATTATATTGTGACATTAAATTTTAATCAGTTTAGGCTTAATTCTAAAATAGAAGCAAGTAACTGTTTTAGAGCTTCACAAATTATGAAGAAATAAATTGAAACATTAATCATTAACAGGCTATTATAAGTACTAAGGATATATAAAAATGGAATGTTCCCAACTAGAAACTTAAATATCTACAGCAAAACATGAAACTAATTGTATGTACAAGTATCATTTAAAAGGACAAATAAGGTCCTGTTTTATATATTATAAATACATTTTACAAACACCTATTTATGAACACAAGAACAATAAAAATGTTTTTCTTTAATAAATTATTTTCTACCTATTCGCTAATATAATACTGAATTTTAGACCCTTTGAACCTATACAATAAAGAATCACTGCTGCAATGTGTAATATCATCATTAGTAGACATATTCATGTTATGAAAACATAATACAAGAATATATAAATAATGCCCAAAACACTCCTAGGAAGCATATAAGAAACAAGTTAGAGCTAAAAGGTTCTTTAGTTTATTATCTTATTGAAAAAGTCTACAAATGTTTTGAAGTCTCTTGTGTACAAGCCATTGCGTGGAGCTTTATTTATTTTTAAGAAATCTTGACAAACTTAGTGGTAAATTTGCAACTTTTCAGCATGTAAATGGATTTGAGTTAAAAACTTTCTAAAAGGATATTTCAATAATCGAAAACCTAACTTTTGAAAATTTAAAAATGAACACACACACAAACTACATATTTGAAAGTAAAGTTTTCATAATGATGTAAATTAAATTATATATATATATATATATATCAAATGTACAAATGTTAAAAACAAGCAACTGAACATAAAATATAAATGCAGATTATGTATGTTAAAATACTTAAGTTCTGAGAAATGCTAAACGCTTAAAAAATATAAAACACATTTGAGCTCAAAATCAGCAAACTTTGAGTACACATACTTCAGATATAAAACTAGAGTAGAACTGAAATCCAAACAGGTCCAGCTAATTCTAACCAACCTGTTAAGAGGCAACAATGAAAGTCCACTCAGTGGAAGGCATCCAAAAACTAGTAGCAATATAACATGAATACACGCATGTAAAGTTTCAAAACAGTCAGATGCATTAAACATGTTCACAAAATACAGAAATTACTGACACAACGACTTAACTATTTTCACAAGGTTTTCATAATTATGTAGCAAATACAATGAAGATAAACTAAATAAAGATGAATTCTATGTTAGCCATAATATTAAAATAAATTCTCCAAAAGAGAAAAAAAATCTAATCATTTCAAAAATTCACATTTATACACCTAGTTATATTAATACCAATCCTACAATTAAAATAATTTGAGTAAGAAAACACCACACACTGCAGATTAAGTTCCTAAAGGAAAACAGATATAAACAGCACTAGAACCAAATCTAAAATATTTATATCTTTTAGATTATATTCAGGTTGTTAGAACACCTAGTTTGGATTTTTATGCTACAAATACACATTGAATTTTTATCCCTAAAACGAAAAATGTTTCATCTGTACAAATGTCCAGTAATAATTTCAATGAATAGTTGTGGAAAAGAAGATTATTGGGTGTTATTACACTTCACAACTTAGTTTCTGTAACAAATACTCTTCTAATAAAATTCAAAAACTGTAGATCCATTCAGATTTGTTTTATGAAAATAATGTTAAAATAAGCTTTGTGGATATAAATTAACAGGCTGTTTTCAACCAAGATTTATATTTATTACATGATTATTAAGTTTTGCATTTAAGTATCACCTTTAACATCGATCTTCAAAAAGTTACATTCTCAATAATAAAAAAAATGCTATAATATTGACAGCATTTCTAACTAACTTGAGTATTGTCAGATACTATATAGAAATTGGAACAACTTTTTGAATGAATTTATTCTCAGTTAAAGGATGTTTATTGTACAGTTTGAGAAGTAACAAGCTACTTTTTTGATATTTGTATTGTAAGTTCATGAGGTCTAACCAATTGTTTTACAATAATTTGTTTAGAAAACATAACAACTGAATGTTTCTAGTCAGGTACACAAAAATACCTTTCAGAACTAAATATTTAAAAAAACACATTGTAACTAGTGCATTTAAGCTGAGGTAAATTTATTTACTACTTGAAACTAGAGGCTCTATGACTTGGAAATGTTTGAGTAGTTAAGTTACTATATTTCACTCTTTATTGTGTAACTGAAGGATAAGTTAATGCTACAAAATAAAAATGATCTAGAACCAAAAGGTTCTCATGGTAGAACACACAAACTCAATTTTGTATTATATCAAACTCCAAAAATAAAATGCACATAGATATAAATCCACTTTATATCACAACAAAATACTGAGGTTCCATTTCCACACACACACACACAAATAATTAAATAGACACATATAAAGTTAACTATTTGTATGAATGTGTTTTTTGTTTTATTTTTATGACAAAGCTACTAAGACTACATGCTGCCATCACTAATTTTTTACTACTGACCAGAGGAAAGGTAGTCAGCAGGACTTTACAATTCACTATCCATACCAAGGGATTGAATATCATTCCTATAAACACATCCACAACTTAAGTAGAGCTCCAAAAATAAAACTGGTTTCTTTAATATCTTGTTAATATACAAGTATTCTAAAAAATAATCACCTTTCAAATAATTTTGTTACTGAGCTACAAAATGTAAAAGGAATTTTGAATTAAAATGTTTCAAAAATAAATTTATAAAACAGCAAATAAAAAATGTGAAGATAAACCTAAAATCCATACATGAAAACCAAAGAAGTATCCTTAAATTGTACGTACTTATTAGAATATAGTAAGTATAATAACAATTTTGTTCTTTTTAACTTGTGACTAGCACTAAAAAGCCTATGTAATAAATTTCAATCACATTTAATTAGTTTTGGTACATTCACTTTGACACATTACCAATTAATTTTTTTTGGATTGGTAAATAATTTTGATTAAAATCCTTCTTTGGTAACTTTTTAAATATTATTTAATCTCTAAATATTATTATAATAATTTAATTATGATGTACAGGATTCAAAATCTCCAATTTTGTTTGCAAAATGTTTACACATTTACACACTAAACAATAATTAAAACATTACCTTTGAATTGGTTTCCCAACATTAAACTTTAATTTAGATCTAAAATAAATACACACAGACACACACACATACAGCTAATGCTAATAGATAAAACATTTGTTCTCCTGAGAACTGAATCAAGAAAAAATAAGTATCAAGTTTGTACAGGTACAAGGAATGTGGAAAAACCACCCCTAGGAGCCCCCAGTGGCTCAGCAGTATGTCTGCGGACTTACACGCTACAATCCGGGTTTCGATACCCGTGGTGGGCAGAGCACAGATAGCCCATTGTGTAGCTTTGTGCTTAATTCAAAAAACAAACAAACCACCCCTAGGAAACTGACAACCATGGTGACACCTGAGGTCAAGTTTGGCCTGCTACAGCACCACATAGGTCATGAAGCTGTAGTCTTATAGGAAAATTAACAAAACTGTGAATGTATTGTACCAAAGTTGCCCAGTGCATGGTGACAGGCTATAGGACAGGAGTTTGCGCTTACATTTACCCATCCAAAAATGCACATTATTTGTTGTACATGGAATTAACCTGTTTACAAAATGTCCAAAGCTGTCAAATATCTATATACTATGAGAAACAAGTGAGCATTAAAAATTGTGCTTTTGGCTCAGCGATAATTTCTGTACGCCCCAGATCACTCACATTCAGGAGTTTGCGCTTACATTTACCCATCCAAAAATGCACATTATTTGTTGTACATGGAATTAACCTGTTTACAAAGTATCCAAAGCTGTCAAATATCTATATACTATGAGAAACAAGTGAGCATTAAAAATTGTGCTTTTGGCTCAGCGATAATTTCTGTACGCCCCAGATCACTCACATTCAGGCAATGAACACTCACATGAATTACCAAAAACCTGAGCTACTATATAATGATAAAATTCACCAGTTCAAAAAAAAAAAGAAGAGCCTTAGCATCCCTTCAGGCAGAACCATCTCATTAAAAATTAATCAAAAACTTTTTATCTCAACCTATCTGATGCCTTACAACTGAGCATATTGAAAAATCTTATTCCTGAAGGGTTGGCAACCACAACTCAGCTTTTACTCTTGGCAGTGTTAAGAAGGTATGATACAATGAATCTGGTCAGTTTACCTATACAACAGGCCTGTAAGACTACACAGACGAATAGATACTATGGCCTGTGTAACAAATTGACAAACCCGTGTATGTGGCAATCCATCATTAAAAATGCTCTTTTTAACTTTCTATCAATATACCTACACATGTACATTCACAAACACACAAAAATATCCTTTAAAACATGCGATGGTACATTTAATAAAATTAAGGATAGAAAACAAGCATTACGATTGCCCTTTATATTGTTCATAAATATGTACAAGAACAATATTTACCACATAAGAAAAACAATCTACTACTTATCCAAACAACTTTAATTAGTTTTATCAATTAGAAGATGACTTATAAATGTCAAAATAATGATGTAGAAAACACAAAACAAAAAATTATAAAAATTCACAGTATTTCTTAAAAAGGGTAAACTTTTAGCAAAACATTAAGTAGATTACCTAACTGCTGGCTCTTAAATATTAGAACCATAGAAAAACCTTACACTCAAAAATCCAGTTACTCTTTATACGTTTTTTTCTTTGAGCTTTTGCCAGTAAGTGAACAAGGTGGATACTTTTGATAACTAGCAGCACCAAACCTCAGCAGCTGAGCATCACTGATTGGAAAAAAAATTCAATTTTTTTAGGTAAGAACATCAATCAAAAGTACCCTGGATGCTCCATTATCCCATAGTATTGTCCGTTATAGATGACTCCAATTTCTCGAAGCACTTCTCCACGAATAGTTGCCTTGATTGTCCAGTTGTGTACCTCAGAACTCTCTTTCTCTCGCTCTAATTTGTCTACATCTACTATTTTGGAACTGAGCCTCTCTAGAATTACACCAATATCTTTAATAGTCAAGTGGCGGTTTTGTTCCACAGACAGTTGATCAGTTAGCAAGAGATAACGTTCCGACAGTTGTTCATCCTCATATGCAGTATTTTCTGTGTCTGATTCAGACTCATCATTTTGAGAAATTTTTGACTCTTGGGTAACATTCAGAAAGCGAACATGGCCTTTTCCAGCTTTGCGTTGTGCACCAACTCCACCAGTTACATTTTCTTCTAGCAATTCCTGAAAATTTGAATGACTTTTTGAAAGTTTTTATATTATCAACTAATTTTTCAAGCAAAAATAAAAACAATACTCTTGAAAACTAATGACTAACAAATGAAACTTACTTCATTTTCCTTTTCCAAGTTTTTTTTTGGCAGCATAAAAGATGGAGATTTTAGTCCTAGACCTTCAAGACTAAGTTTGGCACGATCTGCTCTCTGAGCAGAGAGATCTCTGGTGTCGGCAGTGGTTTGGTCAGCAGTCTGGGCTTCTTGTGACATTACTTCTACTCTCCATATGGGAACCTGCTTGGTGGACGGCTGGCGGCCTGACCGCCTGTGGATATCTCTCTGATCCCAGTGTAATACAACTGTAATACGACCTTTGTTATCCATAATCTTCCATGATGGCTGCTTGTCTACAAGTTCCAGGCTATTGATAGCTTCACAAACAATTCGAGGGATGGCTGTGATGGCTGACAAAAAATACTGTTAGAATCATAACATTTAATACTCTTTATTGTCACTGAAATCTCAGAGTATATAGAATAAAGACTTATCAATAAAATAATCTTCATTTTGTGTGTATTTCAAACAATTTAAGACTACTTTTTAAAATTACAGATCTTTAATTCTAAAACAGAAAATGCAAGTTTTCCCCTTATATTTGGTTTATCACAATAAAATGAACTACCTTCATTTTCAGATTGATTCATTACATTTTCAGTTGCAGGTAAAACACAAATATAATTTCCAAGACTTATCAAATCAGGATTCAGGTTTATTCATAACTATATAATGTCATACACTCACCATATTAAAATGTTTTCTACATGCTAAATGTTACAATACAAAAGTATAATACAGTAATTCAAGCAATTTAGTTTATTGAATATATTCTCTTATGGAACAGAACAAATATAAATGTTGGCTAAATAAAACATATGGCCTCAGTTATTACCATGTTCAGACACTCATAAATCATTTCATTGAAACATTAAAAACATTCGTCATTTATACATATTAGTCAAAACTTTTTCAAGACCAGTATATTAATATCATAACTGAATTTTCTTTTATTTTAATACCATTTATTTTAAATAAACTAACTACGCTATTCAAGTTTCCAAAATGGAAACATAAAACATTCTATTGCAACAGTAATGAAACTGGTGCAAAACTGAAATAAATAGACACAGGAAAGAAGAAATGCTAATATGTTCCCTAGTCATTTTTAAGGTCGCTGCTCATTACATAGGAAAGTATTCAGTGTTAAAGAATAAGAAAGCCAAATAAATTCTCAGGTTGTTCAAATGCTTTAACAGTTTAACATAAAACAATGAGTTACTTTTAAGTTCTGCTTTCTATACTTTTGACCTCACTACTGTGCAATAAAACTCAAATGTATCTTATTCTACTACTCAAAGAAACTAGTCTTCTACTACTATGTAACAGGGGAAATACCAATTTAAAACTCAAGTACAGGTCTTTTCCTACACTGTAATAGGAAAACCTGCCCTAAAATCTAGTACAAAGTTTCTGCTACTACACCATAAGAGGAAGACACGCTCAGGGATTCTATTATTATGCTGTAAGACCAGTCTAACATTACAGGGAACTAAATAACAAAGTTTGCATCAATTTGCAAATAAAAAAAACCTACTTGTGAATCACCTTCCTCTCTGCTTAATATAATATGCAAATCATTCCTTTCTTTCGTATGTTATCTCCAAGATGCAGAATGCTGAGAAAGTTCAGGCTGATATACCACAGCCAAAGCTAATGTTTTCTTGAAAACTCCCACAAAATGGAACACAGTATTTCCACACTTTAAATGTATACCCTTTGTAGTAGTTTGTTCATGACATTAGGACTGTGTCTTGTTGGTACCCACAGCCTAACCAACTACACTAAAAAATGTAAGTACAGTACATGCCTGTTATAAATGTGATTGGATTTGTTTTCATGCTGACCTACCTCTAGGCAGTAAATTTAAAAAAATTTTAACAAATGACTTTCAGGTTATTTACTCAGCAAGTGTTGACCATTGACATGTAGAAAATGGTTGTCATTCCAAAGAAGAAATGAAGGAATATTGAGACCAAAGGTTCATAAAACATCACAATAATGTTTATTATTTCAAACTTCAATGCCTTAGAAAGTTTAGTAGCAATTTTATAGTGGGAGTTACTGAAAATGGAATAAAAAAAAAAAGGACAGTATTATGAAATATACAATTACCAAACAGCACATTAGGGCAATATGACTAAAGGATTAGCCTAGCAGTATACAAAATACTTGTTAAACAACTCCTCTCAGTATTAATTTGTTGTACAAGTCACCCATGATAACAATGTTAGTCTACATATACAAGACCAAATTGCACAGTAAGTTAATCTTTGGAGCATCTGTGAATTTGACTTATGTTGTATAACCTACTAGTTCACATCATTCTGCAAAATTATCAGACTGTATGATTACTTTTAACCATTTTGTTTTCCTCTTGTAAATTGGGCTATGTATATTTTATCCAATCTTATGAAGATGACTATATCAACTATTGTCTTTATCTCATGTAAAATAAGATAAGTTAGATACATTGTTCAATTTATTTTATGAAATTAATTTAGAAAATAAAGACAGTTTTATTTTCACAAAAATTTGCTTAGGCTATAAAGGTATTGTAATGATAGTGATAATATAAGAGTAAAGAAAAATGTAGTTAATGTTTCTGTATAAGGGACAAAATTGTTCTCAGTTTAAAATGAGCACTCAGTAAAAGATAAGTAATAGTTCTTATATTTCAGCTTATTTCTTAATTCATATTTTTCTCAGGAGAGAGTTACAAAAGGTAATGCATATTGCTTATGTTGTAGCCAAAAATGTTTGTTTTGAATTTCATGCAAAGCTACACGATGGCTATCTGCACTAGCAATCTCTAATTTAGCAGTGTAAGACTAGAGGGAAGACAGCTTGTCATCACTACCCAATGCTAATTCTTGGGCTACTCTTTTACCAAGGAACAGTGATATTGATTGTCATATTATAACACTTCAACAGCTGAAAGGATGAGCACATTTGGTGTGATGAGGATTTGAACAGGCGACCCTCAGATTGAGATTCAAGTGCCTTGACCACCTAACCAAAAAAGTAACAGCTTTCAAGAAGTTTCCTACACTTGTAGCAGTGGAAAACACCTTGATGTGAATCTTTGAAGAACATACCAAAATGTAATAGGTTGTAAGGAATTAATATCTTGCACAAATGATGCTATGATCCAATATTTGAAGGAACTGATCAATAATGCATAGTTTTACTTAGTTTTAATTGATGGTAGTGCTGACAGTAGTGTTCAGGAAAAGGAACTTGTATACACAGTACTTGTAAATGATTAAGAACAACTAAATTCAACCTATTTTGGCTCTTAAAGATGTTTTAAATAGAACCACAGAAAGTTGAAGAAGTTCTTTGAAAATAGTTAAGTATGGACATGGAACACTATAATACACAAGAGGTAGAAAAAGGTGCAGATGGGAGAAAATGTTAATCTAAGGTGGAAATAGGATTTAGATGCCTTAATGAGGTCTGAAATCCAATGGCTGATAAATGTGCACTGCTTCAACCAGAGGTTAGAACTATTGATGAAGGACATTTGGAAAAAGCATACTTCTTTAAGATAACTAAAACTTTAATGTCATTGTTTTATGCTTACAAAAATAGACAAAAACTTTCAGGTGTTTAGGTCTCTTGGTATTGTTATGGATCAGTTTTCAATAAGACAATTATTGAGCACAGTACAAAATTCAGAGCACTCAAACTTTAAAATGCTACAATGTTACTGTTAGACATATGGAAGGTATGGCCAATGATAAAACCCATGATCAGGCCAAGGTAAGGTATTCTTGGTAAACTCATCCTTCACATGTGTAACTCATTTCTTGCATTTTGAGCATGCCCTACAACCTGTCAAAGCTCTCTCAAAGTTAGAAAATGAAGGTAATGAATGTCTCTCTGGTAATTGCATCTTTTAAAATTTTGTAACAAACTCTACAAAATGAAGAGCCAATCCAAAAGTCCTGGTGTTAGAAATAGTGAACCTAAAATCCTCATCCAAACTGAAAAGCAGTTCATTAAGCGGCTGACAGTTTGAAACCTAAACCAGTCATGCTCCATAAGATTCCAATGAAAGGTGTCAAACTGGGTTTAGTCTTGCAGCACTCTAAAGAAGAAACTGAAATCATTGAAAAAGGAATGTGCAGAGAGATTTAGAGTGAAAAAACAGTAGGATGTTCAAGACATCTTGACACATGATCCTAAAAAAAATCCTTAAGGCCTATGGTAATCATGATATGACAAAAACAGCTGACAAGTTCAAATATCTTCTTTAGGCAAAGTGAGTAATGTTTTACCTGAATGCAGTCAATTTAAAATATTCATAAGGGACAATTTTGCAACCTTCTATCATTTGGGTTATAAGTCACAAATATTTTACAAGTTTTACTATAATCTAACAGCATTATGGAAAGATTTTTCTGACATGAACAAAGTCAAAATAGTCTTCAGGTCAATAATATCAATTTATTCTCTTGAAATGCTTCTCAAAATTAAAAAAAACTGGCCCACATTTTCTTCCAAAAGCTAAAGAGACTGTTGTGAAGAGGTATCAAAAAAACAACTTTATTATATAAAAAAGTGATTTGTAGCAACCTTGTTCAGTAGTAATATATTTAAGTTGCATCTTTTTCTGGTTGATCGATTGTTGCATTATTGTGTGACAGCTGAGGTGTTTGGTGTATCTTTCATTTTTGAAGTTTTTACTTTATATACCAGTTAATATTTTATTCATGAAATGCTATGTATGGTACAATTAGGGCTTGCAATTGAGTAAAAGTGTTATTAGAATAAAAACGTACCATTTACCTCATTTCATTAGTAGATGTCTCTATAAAGAGTTAAGAATTTTAGTGCTGGATTTAATTTCCACAGTGTGTGAAAATAATGAGTGTTAAAAAATTGCTTTGCTATATATGATAATTATTCATCAAATTCAATATTAATTAGTAGTTTCTATTGATCAAATCCACCAAAGTATTTATAGTACACAAACTGATCCTAACTAAAAAATTACAGATAAAAAGAAGTTCAATAATTTCTATCAATGAGAAGTCCAACCAAAGTAACAGACGTGAATGCGTATTTTAGGATTAGTCAGAAGAAATGACCACCAAATAACAAAGTCTGACAATCTGGTTATAAAAGAGCAGTTTTATTTCGCAAAGAATATATCCAAAATAAAGCAGATAACATATTTGTAAGCTGGTCAGACAGTTTTAGGCATTAAGAAAATTATTAAATTTATAAATGTGAAGATTTCCTCTTACTGAGTATAAAAGAAAAAATATATAAAACTCCCTAAAAATCAAAAGAATGAGAGCTGCTTTTAATAATTAATAATACCTACTCTCCTGGAAATGGAAAAAGTTTATAGAAGTTACATAATAAAATATAAAAAACCTATAGTTTTAATCTAGGAATGTAAGTCACAAACAAATGTTAAAATCTGGATTTTACTGAAACTGTCTACCAATGAACTGGAAGTAAAAGACAAGATGATGAATACAATTTTGAGTTTAAACCATGAGGAAAATAAATTAAGACTATTTTTAATAACTAAAATCAATATACAAGTGTAAGCACAATCACCGTTGTTGTTGTTTGGGGTTTTATAATGCAAAACAACTATGGCAGATGTGTAGAGTAGGTTCATGAGACTCAGTGTACAAAATCTGGACTGGAGAAGCAGAGTTGAAATCCCAGATGGTAAACTGGATCCAGCATCTTTGAGGTCAAGGTTCTGGCAGAGCCATAGACTAGACAAGAGACCTATAGTGTGGGTTCATTCAATTGAGGGCACTATAGATCTTGAGCACAGAACATCGATCATTCTCCAAGAAGTGGAAGAGAGGGTGTTCAGTGCTCTTGTACACTTGACACATAGATGCTTGATGTGTGGAAAGAAAGTCAGCTGACAGTTAAATATGGCCTCAAGAACTTTACAGTTCCAAAAACATTTGCAAAGAGATTTATCCATGATTCTAGGTCTTCTCTTAATCTGTAACAAAGTGATAAACCAAAGATACTTGCAAAGAGATTCATTCAAGATTCTAAGTCTTCTTCTACTAATCTGTCACAACTTCACCAAGACGAAGATCAGTATAAGGGTGAGTACCCCACTGGTGGCAAAAGTGCATGCAGGCAATTTTAGAGGGAGAAAAGAAAACCATTTGCTATGACCCATTTCAGTATATGATAAAAGGTAGTCTGTAGCTGATGCTCAACAAACATCATGCTTGATGACTCATAAAAGATGTGAAAGTGTTGACAAAGTCCATTTGAAACTGTAGGGGAAGTTGTCCAGAAATGGCACTAATCTTTCTAACAAAGTGTGCAACACTCAAGTCACAGCCCTGAGGAACTCCAAATTCCTGTGAGAAAAAACAGGAAAGTGTCAAATCAACATGACACTTGGAAATGTTAGTCCATTAAAATTTTTTGATAAAAATGGGCATATGGCCATACAACCTAAGAGTGGAGGTCTTGGAAAATACCATATCTCCATGTAGTATCATAAGCTTTCTCAAAGTAAAAAAAACAACAACAAAAAAAACAGTCACTTAAGAAAGACTTCCTTGATTAACATTTCAAGTCAAATCAGGTGGTCTACAGTACGGCACTGTCATGAAAACCCAAGCTGGCTGGACATGAGGAGGTTGTTTGATTTGAGGAACCAAATAAGATGAGCATTAAACATCCTCTAAGATTTTTACAGAGACTGCTCATCAAAGCAACTGCATAGTAATTTGATAGAATCTTTGGATCCTTCTCAGGCTTATAAAAAGGACAATAGCCAAGCACCAAACATCAGGAAAAGCATTTTCTTGCCAGATATGGTTAAAAACAACCAAAAGAGTAGCAAGATGATGCAGTATCTCATAGTGAACATCATTAGGTCTGAATGATGTACTGCCAGACCAATGAAGAGAAAGATTGAGTTCTGCCATGTAAATGGAGTGATTATAATCATACAGACAATTAGCCTGAAAGGAAAGAGGCAACCACTCTGCACAAGTCTTGATGGTTAAGACAGTGAGGGATGAGGCAAGTGCTAGAAGCACAAGAAAAATTTTGCCAAGAGTATTGGCAATGCTCTAAGCATCAGCAACTTCTTGGCCAGAGAGAAAGACTGAAGGGGGGGCGCAGGTGTATACTGTCCACCAACCTTCTGAATCTTGTCCCATGTGACTTTGGAATTAGTGGTAGAAGAAATACTATATGTGTACTTAATCCAAGATTCCTTCTGGTTTTGATGTTTGATCTGCTGAGCATGTGTATGGGGCTGCTGAAAAGCAATGCAATTTAAAAGTTCAGGACACCTAGGTATCTCAGGTTTGTTTTTGAGCATTTCATACCATATTGCAGGGATGATTCCACCACAGACAAAGATGCCATGGGAAACATGTTGAGGTTTTAGGAATATGCTAAGCAGCTGCCTGAACAATACAGTCAGTCACTACTGCTGCACAGTTGTCTATTGATGGCTTAAAGATGACAGCAAGATCAAGTTCTGAGAGAGCAGTGAGAGAGGGTCAAATTGGCCTGGGCCAGCTTCCTTCAAGGCATGTGGGGTCAGGTGGCATCTACTATGACCGGTCTCTCTCATAATGAGTGAAAAATTACTGCCCTATGAGTTACTTCCAATCTTCCACGAAAATTAAGAGAAAAGTGAAGGGGAGTAGACAGATCAATGCCAATGAAAGACTAACTAGATGCATTAAAATAAGTATAAGAACTAGTACTGAATAGAGAAAGGTTCTGATGTCCTTTAAAATATCCTAGAATAAGAAATGGAGCCAACAACTGTTCAATGAGGACGTTAAGGTATAAATGATCACAGGTCCTCTCAGGAGATAGGTAGAGAGAACAAAGAGCGATAGTATGACCCAGTGAAACATGGATTGCTACAGGCTCCAAGGGTGTCTTTAGTGGAAAGACAGGGCAGAGACATGCTGATCTACTAGCAGTGCCACTCTTCCATGCACTTGTCCATCACACAACCTATCATTCCCGTGCAAAGAAAACTGCTGAAAGGCAACTGCACTGGCAAGTTACAGAAATGTTTCCCATGAGGAGACACACAGGTGATAAGAATCAATCAATTCTTTAATGTCATCTATATTAGACTGAAAACCCTGACAGTTCCACTGTATCAAAGTGACCATTTTTATTTATATGGAGGAGAACGGCAAAGGAAGCTCTTCTGTTTGATGCGTTTCTCTTCCTTTATTGAAAGGAGGTCTATCAACCTCATGGATACTGACCTAGGTTAAATAGGCATATCTCTATCTGTGGATTAAGATTCTAACAACTAAAGGCATGAACAAATAATCATTTTATACCTTGGACTGGAGAAGAAGACTGACCCAAAGAAATACCCAAAACTAAATGAAGTGGACCTGGGTAGCAACTAGAAGGAGAGGCAGGGACAGAGATGGGAGTAAATGTAGACTCAAACTTTTTTTAACCACACATGTCTAAAGACTCCTCAGATGTTGAAGGCATGGAGAGATCCGTCTCCACTCCCACTGTGGCAATGGAATGGAGTACATCACCATTTTTCTGAGATGGAGTGGGGAACAATAACTTCTGAGCCTTTAGGTAGGAAATATTCACAGTCTTCAAGCATTGTACTTCTTTCTCCTCCACCCACTCAGGGCAAGAACTAGCATAAGATGGGTGTGAACCACTACAGTTAACACAGTGTGATTCCAGTTTCTGCTCTTAGACATCATGGTCTTTGTCACTACAATGAGCACATGTTAAAGAGCTACAACATGATGTCTTTGAGTGACAAAATTGCTGATGCTAGAAACATTTGAGGTGGTTGGGAATGTATGGCTGTACCTTACATTTCAGATAATCTGCCTTGAATGTGGCAGGTAAACATTGTAATGTAAATGTCAAAATCAGAACATTAGTAGACATTATAATTCTGTCTTTGTGAGAGGAAATTCAGTTTACTGCAGAAGTGTTGGCTAGTGAAAACAATGAAGATCTCAAACTCAGGAATGCTCTTTAACTCCCTCTCAACAATAACTCCTCTTGAGAAATTGAGGGTAGTATGAAGAGTAACTTTGATGGATACATTTCATTGCTTTTTAAATTAAGGGAGAAGTTTTGTGGTGAAGATGTTTACACCAAAATGTCTCCTAAGTACAGCTTCCTTACTGATTTGGGGAAATCAGCAAACACCTCTAATCCTTCCGAGTAAAAAGGGGGGAAAATCTGCCATAAAGATTTCTCAGACAATGTATAAGGAATGAGAAACTGAGGTGTTGAGTTGCACTTTGATGGTGACTGTACAACAGAGTTGTCTGTACATGGTCGTTTCCCTAGAATTATTTTTTTTCTGTTTTTTCATTTTTATTTTCTTTGTTCATGAATAGAGGTATCCATAATAAGAACATTTCAGTGCCCACTGTCTCCACCCACCACAAAGCCCAATGAAGAAATGCACTACAACATCAAACAAGAACAATGCAGCAATGTCAGGTTTTTATGAGCACCATACCCACACACCGGTAATGGACACATTGACCACAACACATGTTGAGAACATCCAACACCAGACCAGCTGAATGAACCTGGAAAGGCCACCTCAAAGTCACCCATCTGCAGGAATTCAAGGCCAAAGTGCTGTGTTACGGTTGGATCCCTCACCCACTAGGATTCTCTTCTCCCCTTCATGAGTCGTCACGCATGGCAAACGTGTGTGAATGTTCAGATCCCAGAGGAAGTAAACTGAAAGTACAGAACTTTCTCTGGAAAGTCCCCTCACCACATACAGGAATTCATCTCAACAGCTAAAAGCACACAAGAAATAACTTACAAAAGTCTAAAATGCTTTGTGATAAAAATATTCTGTAAACATATTCACACTATTCATACATATTTAAACTATTAACAATTGTATTCATTTAACAGATATCTCCAGTTCAAATTTTTGTTGCATTATAAATATAAAACTGAAAACAAATAATATATATGTAAAAATGGCTGGCTTGGGTAGAGAAATCTTTATGTATAAGAGTAAGCAATGTTTCAACCTTCTTTGGTCATTGTCAGATTCACAAAGAAAAAAAACTGACTGATAGCTAACCACATGTTTGAAGGCAGTTATGTAATTGAGTGCAGGAATGTAGAGGGCACGCTTAGATGTTGTATTATATTCATTAATATAGGTATAAAGGTGTTCCTTTGTATTGGTTTATTTTGGGCTTGAGTTGTGTAAGTAAGGCTTCTTCCATTTTGCATTTGTTTATTTAGTATTTGGGTGTTTTCTATACCAGCCGTTTTTACATATATACTTTTCTCTACAAGTGAGTTTTCTCGCCATCATGGATTATGAAAACAAATAAATTAACTCTTTTGCTCTATTACATATGTAGTGTGTTATTGTCCTGTAGTTGAACTATTATGGCATATCCTTCTAATTGGACTTGCTCAGCTTCTTTTGTATCTTTAAGAGTTACATGTTAGCTACTCACCTGCTCGTAATGTTTCCATGCTAGGAGGGAACCACCTTTCTGTAGGACGGAGCAAGATGAAGATTGTGTCTTTATCTACTGTTTTAAAGTAAGTATCATCTTCAACCTCTGTTCCATCACTTTCTAGCACCACTTTGAGCTCAGAGGGGTTACCGTATCCTAGTTTTTCTCCACCTGTTGCAAAGAAGAAATTTGAGCACCATGTCACCAATTAGTCAACTGATATTTTCTAGCAACATATTACATTTCTTCTATGATTTATGAAAGGAAAAAGGAATAATGGTAATTAATAGATTTAATATTAAATAGAGAATAGTTTATCTATAAACTTTTAAGTATTTTCAGAGGCCAACAATATTAGTTTTGTTAGGAATTGATAGGAATAAGTTGTTCTTACTTAATAATTCATAATTTTTTTTTATCTTGTTTTACTATTATGCCATTTTAAATACTGAAATTAAGTTATTACACAAATCATAAGAATTGCCTTTAAAGTTGCCATTTTTTCTTTAAGATAAAATGTCAATGTGAAGAATTAAAACTTAGTGGAATTTCAAAAATGTTATTTTCAGAAGGGCTCTAGAATATAAATATTTAAGAAATAAAGTTTAAGACTGCAATTGTTTCACACTAACAGTGATCTTAGCTGTTACTAAAACATTGTATTCATTAATTTTTTTTATTGGCACAACTTTAAAATTCTTACAAGTTAAATAATCTCAATGATCAAAAGAAATTAGCTACTCTAAAGTTTATACCATTTGAACAGCCTATTTGTTTTTAGTATGCAAAATAGTTTATAAAAATGGGTTAAGATTAGTTCATCTCACTTATGTTGTAGACTGTCCCAATTTTATGATAAAAATGTGATACTTTTAAGTTAAAAAAACATACATTACAGCCAACAGCCATAATGTGGTCTAAAATCAGAATTAGTGAAATTACTTTTACGACTATATGATTTAAAAGTTTATGTATGTAAACTTTTGATTCATTTCCTGAATGGCACATTTGTTAAAAACAAAAAACACAAATCACATGCACTTTAACATATGACTATTTTCAAAACAAATTAGACGTATATTTCAGTTCATGAAAATTTGTACAATAATAAATTAAAACCCTGAAACTTCATTACTTTATATGATAGGCCTAAATGGCATTAAAGAAAATATGGTTTCAACACTTATGAACCAGGATTAAAAGAAACTGATACCTTAAGATTTTCCAAAGAATGTGGATAATTTCACATTCACAAATGCTTCACATTGTATGAACATAAATTTTTTTATTCACCCAATTTTTTATTACTTAATTTTCAAGTACTCCTTATTGAGATACAATGCTGAATAACAATGGAACTTAATTTATATTTCATAGACATATATCCAAAATATGTAAAAGCATAGTTTTAAACAAAATACAATAGTTTATTTTTGAGTATTTATATATGTATAAGATAAATTTCAGATACCAACTGGTTAAAATCAAAGGTGATTTTTTTCAAAACTCTGAAAAGTAGGTCGTGTGAATATTCACTCTAAATGCAGGTGACAATTATGCTTAAAATTGCTTACTTTTAAACTAAGAATATGCTTTAAAATGTCCAATGTTTGACATGCTACTATCTTTCGAATTTTGTGCAAAGCTACACAAAGGCAATTTGAGTTGGCTATTCTTAATTTAGCAGTGTAAGACTAGAGGGAAGGCAGCTTGTCATCACCATCCACTACTAACTCTTGGGCTACTCTTTTACCAATGAATAGTGAGATTGAAGGTCACATTTTAATGCCCCCACGGCTAAAAAAGTGAGCATGTTTGATGTGACAGGGATTTGAACCTGCGATCCTCAGATTATGAGTCGTGTGCTCCAGCCACCTGGCTATGCTGGGCTGACATGCTGTTGTAATCTCTTATAATTTGTTTTACAAAATGAATAAAAAATAAGAATGCAACAAAAACATATTTGGCACCTAACTCTTAAAATTAGTAACTTAACCATAAACAACATGAATGTCAAAAGTAACAGCATCAGTCAATGATTACTGTCATTTAAACTGACAATAAATTATCAACATAATAAAAATATAAATTTTTGATTATTCTAATTAGACAATTAATTGAAATGTTGCCACAAACTTGCTTGCCCTATCTTTGTTCTGAGAAAGCTACTAAGGCTTTCTGAAACTATCACTAGTTTTTAAGACTGGTGATTAGAGAAGATAACTGGCTCCACCCATTAATCCCTGCCATACCTTTCTAGTTATTAAATTGTTTACTAAGATAAAGCAAACTAACACTACCTTGCATTAATTATTTCTTATGCTGCTTGTCTAAACCACCATTTGAAAAGCACTAGGACATGAATTAATTAATTAACAAACACTACTAACCACCTAGTTATATTATACATAAATAACGAAAAAGTACAAAATCCAAAATATAGTGAATTTTAAAAAAGGCTCTGATTTTAAGCAAAAATATTTTCTATTTATCAATTATAGACCTGTGTATCAAATATTGGTTTTTATGTAAACAATTTAAAATGAAAACAATTCTATCATGTTTTAAAGCTAATTTAAATCAAACATTAGATTTACAGTTACACCCTCATGCATATTCTAGTTTGCCAAGTTAAACTCATTAACTTCATATCTGTAAAATGAGATTTACTATGTATCACTTTACTGCATCTATTCTTTGATCAAACTATATTCTCATTTAAATTTCTTAAAAGATCAAAATACTATTACAAAAATATTTACAATAAATAACAGAAATACAGCTTGTGAATAGTTAAGAAAAAATAAATTCATACATTATTAAACACAGCAACACACCAGCAATATGTTATAAATATCCAATGTTTCATAATAAGGAGTCAAGTAATTTGTTTCCTGCTTTACATTACTGCCATGCAGAAAAGAAACTTTTACAAGGGACAGATATTACACAAAGAAAAATAAAAGACTGATTTAGTTATATTTAAGCTTAAAGCTAAACAATGGGCTAATTGTATTCTGCCCATCACAGGTATTGAAACTTGATTTATAGTGTTGTAGACCTGCAGAAACTATGTTTCATTGACTTGAAATTTCACAAAATTGTATAATTATGTCTTAGTTTTTTCTTTAAATTTCAGAGTGGCACTTAAGCTTAGCATACAGTACAATTCAAAGTTTTCATCTGAAACTCATATATATCCCACTTCATACATAAATCTATAAATTAATATATGCATTCAGAACTACAATATTAAATAAGAAAGCTTTTTATCTTCTAGCATCTTAAAAATCAACCTTGATTCAGAAACATGAGAAAATATTTTGAATAAAGATAAACATAGTAAAGTTGTATTTATTTGTATGAACTTGCATAACTTGTGTAGTATGTTGTTCTAACATATTTTAGTCTTTTTAGCCATCTCTTTATCTCTACAATTACATTCCCCCCACCAAAAAAAAAAACTAATTTTGCAACAAACTATGTATGTTTATCTGGTATAGTTGTGATATCTTGGTTAAATGTAAGATCAAAGAATAACTATTTTAAAGTGCTCACTTATTTGATAGAGAATAAAAACATACAAAATTGCAGTTTACTCTTTAACATGAAAACCAATCTTATAACTAAACATTTTTAAAAGCCCTGCATATACAATTTATAAAAGAACTAAATCATTCATAAAAGTTACGGGATAACAGGAGTTTGCAACCGCAGCCAACAAACTCATACAGTTCATTACAAATCAAGATTGTATGTAAAATTAGTTTTAACTTCTATTACAAGTTAAGAAATTTTACCATATACTTTCAAGAGGAGGTTAATTATAATGAGGTACATTTTATTTTAATATTATTGGCTATTGACAATTTAAACAAACTGTATGATACTAATAATTTAAACAAGATGATAATACAGTAAATTTTATTAATCATGAGCTTAATTAAATGTTAATTTAATAGCTTTAAATATTAAGTAAATATAATGATATATGCATTAGATTAAGGTGCAGAAAGTTGGAATTTTGTTTTTTTATGCTGACATGAACATTGAAAATTTTGCAAGATACAGAATGTCCCCAATTATAATATCAATTGAAAGTTACTGACAATATGAAGAAACATACCAAAACAATGTGTTTTAAAAGGTCAATTTATATTTAACTGTGCTATCTCTATGGACCTTTAACTGATTATCACCCACCTCTAAAGAAAGAAAAACTACATAAAATTTTTCAAACACAAAACAAATAAATAGTAACAATGGATGATGAAAGGGAACAATGCAAAAACAAATTTATATGAGGATATAAATTATAGCTACACATGAATGTCTCTCATTCCAATCTACCTTCTCATGGGAAAATCTTTAATTAATTACCAACATCCACACAAAATTGGTAATTTAACTTGGTCACATGCAGAAAAAATATGATTAGGTATGCATATTCAGGTAATTATTGCATGTTACTGAAGTTTAATCCACAAATTTACATTTACTAATATGAATAACTGAATCAGTTACCATCAGAGTTTGTTAATGATAAAAAAGGAATAAATATTCAAACAGTTCTCACCTTTAACTCTGATATCTGAAAGTGAAGCTGCCATAACTGACTTTCTTACATCCCTATTGCAGCTCCATACTTTGTACGGAAACTGTCTCAGTTCCTGAAAATATGGCAGAATTATGCACGTTTAACTCTAAGTGCTAGGTATTTGCAAGAGTAATAAATGGGGTCTTCACAGTATATTATGATGAAAGTGATTCAATTATGTGGGTATTTTTATTATAAGAATGTGACCTAGAGGACATTTGTTTTTATTATTTATATATTCAGATGCAGTAGCTTCTTACACAATAATATTTCCAATATTACATTTCTGGGAAAGACTAATACTGTTAATAATGTCTCTCTTATTCATAAAATATATTAGACAAGTTTTAATACAATGAAGCATGTATTTTGGAGAAAATGCATTTGAGTTATGATAAAATGTAGAATGCTCTCTGTTTAATGTTTCAGTGAAAGAGCTAACAGAGTTATGAGATTTATAAAATGTTTAATTAAAATCTAAGCATTATTACAAATTTCTACAAACTTCAACTTAGCTCTTATTTAGAATGTTTTAAGGAGTTTTTAGTTACTTTTTTTTTAACACACCCATGCTTACATACTGGAAAGAGTACTTGAACAGGGTATCAGAATAAAAATCTAGTTTACAAATTTCCAGCTCTATAAAGAGAAACTGCATGATCTAAACATGTTTTCTCTAGACCATAAAGCTAAAAGGGC
Organism: Carcinoscorpius rotundicauda; assembly: GCA_011833715.1. NCBI lineage: Eukaryota > Metazoa > Arthropoda > Merostomata > Xiphosura > Limulidae > Carcinoscorpius > Carcinoscorpius rotundicauda. The sequence continues at coordinate 24,079,770 of CM022405.1, read as the reverse complement.
CTGATTCAGATGTTTAAAGTTGTTAACAGCTTAAATAATTTACCCATATATAACAGAGTTTGAAGGGATGCAAGCTTTAATTTTAGGAATAACAAGTTCAAGCCCAGAAACATATTCCAGGACTCTTATTTGGCAAAACTATTTCTCAGTTACAGTAATGAGTGTGTATAATTATTTTCTTAAAAAAGTAGAGCATGAATTTATATATTTTTTTACATCAAACTTCAACATTTTGAAACATGTTAAATATCTCTCACACTTGGCTACTTATACAGTGACCCTTGCCAAAAATGTCAAGAACACTATGAACAAATACACATCTTAACATTCTGAATGGTGAAATGTTTTTATCAACAAACCAAGACTTAACTTGCATTAAAACTACTATAAAATTACAAATGATGTTACAAACATTTTTAGAATTTTCTATTTTCAAGATCTTCATCATGCATTTTTACACATTCTAAATTCTCTGAAATTCTTGGATAATAAATAAATGTTGTACGAGATCAAGCTAAAGTTTTTATAATAGATCAACACTAAATATTTAAACGTTAGCCAATAAAAAGACTAATATTTTCTATTATAATCACATTACTTGTGTAAAAGTTTTTACACATACTTTGAATAAAAATTTACTATGGATTGTTATCTTTGAAATATTTCTTAATATGGTAACATAAATCTTTTTTTTTTAAATTAAAACTCGTATAACTAAAATGAACTTTCCAGACAAAACATGTTGAAATGAAATTAATGTACATAACACAAAATTTGTTTAAATATCATTTTAAATCTCCAAGCATACATTTATCACTAACTTAGAGAAACTGAATTTGTTTGTTTCAATTACAATACTAATAATAAAACAACACTGTCAATAATGTTAACAGTACTCACCATTCAAAACGTAGAAATATGGGTCTATTAGTAGTAGTAACTTAGGTTTACTTGCTAAATTAAACAAAAATAAAAACTCTCGAGTTTCTTCCAAACTTGAAATATTTAAAATTATCACTCATACAAATAAATACTCATAGTCTTAAATTAAATACACTTATAGTATTTATTTAAAAATGGCAAGGGATTGTCTAGCATTATTCATCATGAGCATGGTTGTGACTTGTATCACTACTAGTACCAATTGTAAATTAATTCCATTAGAAAAATGCATATCTTAAGTAACGTTGGCTATATTCTACTTGTAGCAGCGACACATAAATCAGAAAGTAATTTTTACCGAGTACCCTCATTATTACCTGATAAATATTTTTATACCTACATTCTTCAAATTAAAGTATGTTTATAAATAATTCTATAGTTAATAATAAACATATTACTTACTGCAGCTGACATTATTTCATTTTTTCCCTAATTTTCACTGTTGACCATGGTGTCTTCGATGCCACCACCTACACCCTTCCATTTTGCCTTTGACAGTGACACTCAATTTCGCACCCCCTCTCAATCAGTTTCATTGGTTAAACTATCGTTACCAAAATTCGCCTATAGGTAGCACTATCTTTTACAGTATCAAAACTGAAACCGGATATCGTTTGAGCAGTTAAAGGTAGTAATTAAGATCTAACTTTTAAGTTTCGGTGAAGCATATCTATGGAACATAATTTATTTTTGTTTGCCTAAGGTACTTTAATTGTGTAGATATTTATTATATCAAACGTATTTTTGTTAAAGAACGTTAAAGTTAAGTATTAACAATAAGCTAGAATGCATACATGCGATATTTAACGTTTTATAAAGATGACTAGCCTTAGCCCCTGTTGGTTCAACAGTAAGTCTGTAAGCGTACAATTCTGGAAATCGGGTTTAACAATAGTAGCAGCAACACCAACAAAAAAAGCAAAAACAAATACAGTAGTTAACTAATTCATTGAAGCGATTAATCACAACTAGTTAACTCCGAAATTTCATACGTTACTACTAAAAATACTTCACGGGAAAAGTTTCTTAATTTTCTAGTGTGACAAATGAAAAATAAAGAATGCATTCATATACTGCTGGCCAAAATCTTGAGACCGATGAACATAAAGAAAAAATATGCATTTTGTGTTGTTAGACTCAACCACTTATTTGAGTAGAGCTTCGAAAGATAAAAATAAGAAAAGGGGAATAAAAATAAAACACTTTTTTAGCATTTAATATGGAAAATGTGAACATGATGAAATTAGCCTAAATACTAGGTGGTCAAAAGTTTAAGACCATATTAAAACGAAGCGTTAATTGGTGAACACGTAAAGAAATTTAGTCACTCGTGTTCAAGCACGAGTGTTGTCAACATCTACCACTAACATCTCCTGTATTACATTGGGTAAAAACATGGAAAAGGCTAAAAAGTGGACAGAGTTTGAACGTGGCAGAATTGTCGAGCTGTAAAAGTAAGGTCCCTCTCAACATGTCATCGCTGGTGAGACTGGGCGAAATAAAACTACTGTGGCAAATTTCTTAAAAGACCCTGAGGGATATGGAACGAGAATTTTAAGTTGTCGACCAAAGGAAATTTCGCCGGCGTTAAGCTGGAGGATTCGAGGGGTTGTCCGGCAAGACACCAGCCGATCGTCGAACCAGATTAAGGCCCTTACGGACGCAGAATGCGGTTGAAGAACAATAAGACAGCATCTACAAGAGAAAGGCTTAAAAAAACGTAAACGTCTTTAAAGTCCACGCCTCCTTCCACACCACGAAACAGCTCAGTTAAACTTTGCTGAGAAGCACCAAACATGGAACGAAGAAAAGTGGATGAAGGTTTCGTTCTCTGATGAGTAAAAATTTAACCTGGATGGTCCAGATGGCTTCCAACGTTAATGGTGAGATAAGGATATCTCACCGGAAACATTTTCCACACGACACCGTGGAGGAGGTTCCATCATGATCTGGGGTGCTTTCTCCTTCCATGGAACAATGGAGCGTCAGGTTATACAGGGGCGTCAAACAGCAGCTGGCTACATTGACATATTGGAGAGAGCATCCTTATTGATCGAAGGCCCTTGCTTGTGTGGAAATGACTGGATCCACAGCGCTTGCAGGACAAAGGACATTTTCATGGCGAATAACGTAATTCTTTTGGACCATTTAGCGTGTTTGGTCGAACTGAATCCCATTGAAAATGTTTGGGGATGGATGGTAAGGGAATTCTATAGAAATTGACGTCAATTCCAAACAGTGCATGATCTTCGTGAAGCTATCTTCATCACTTAGAATAACATTTCAGCTAGCCCTCTGCAAACGCTTATATCGACCATGCTAAAGCGAATGTTTGAAGTTATTCACAATGACAGCCATGCAACTCACTATTGAGACTTTTTATTGGGTATTCACTGCCCTGTTTTTCTTGGTATAGTTTTAAACTTTTGACCAGCTAGTATTTAGGCTAATTTTATAGTGTTCACATTTTTCCCTATTAAATACTAAAAAAGTTTTTTATTTTTATTTCACCTTCTCTTATTTTTATTTTTCGAAGCTTTACTCAAATAAGTGGTTGAGTCTAACAACATAAAATGCATATTTTTTCTTTGTGTTCGTTTTACCTTAAGATTTTGACCAGCAAGGTATACAACATATTCAATTGTTGTAAATATAATGTGATATCAAATTTAAGGGTCGATGTGATAAGACACTATAAAAGCAAACAAGTAAACTTTGGTATTTGTATACGAAATACAAAGAATATATGCTTTCCATGTCTATATTTCAAGTTTCATGAGCGACTATAAGAATTTTCGGCATTTGATCTCAAAAGAAGTTGCTATTACGAAATATTTTAGTTCAAATATGCTTTTAAATATTGATTTAAAATGATATAATATATTTACGAAGTATTTTTCTTCGTTCTATATTTCTTTCGTTAATATTTTTTACTCCTCATCAAATCAGAATATTAGTTGTTTTTTCTATCAGTTATTAAAGTCATATGGATTATTTAATAAACATATCTCATGTTTTTCAACATTTTGTTTCTTCTAATCTTTGTAGAATTTGTTTGTTTCATTGTTAAAGGTGAATTTTACAGAAAAAAGAAAACTTTGCAGTTAAAAGAACTACTCATACTGATTAATTTTGCAGGTTCACATTTTTTATAAAAAATATGTGCTAATAAATGAAACATAAAACTTGGTGTAGAAAGAGCCCTTTCCGAGCGCAATCCGAACGTTTTAGTTTTTATGTTTGCCGCTTGGAAAAGTACTGTGACGTAATAGTTGCCAAACAAACCCCAACGCCAGAGCGTTGAATGTAAATAAACATGGTCATTGTATACGGAGAAACGGAGGCAGAGTTTGTTTTTACTTTGTGTTGTGAACAGTATTGAGTAGTGCCATATCAATTCGAACCTACTCTGAACGAACCTATAACAGTTATTTTTTACACAGATCTGACAAGTTCTGGGGATGAGGACAGTTCCACGTGCGAGAGTAGCGGAACTGTGAGTGATACTATAGCGCCCAGGCTGGTTGCGAATCGGTCATAACTCCAGTGGAAGAATGGTAAGCCAAAGTCATGACAACAAATATGGTCTGTGGTATTTCACGTGCAATTTTAAGCATCTCGAAACTTGTCTGGTGTTTATAAATTATTGGTATCATAGACTGGGTTTTATTTGTTTATACTTTGGCAACTATGGTAACTAATACTCGGCCCTTCCACAATTATTGTACCGTGCATTTATGACTCGAAACAAAATGAATTTCAATTATACGCCATAATTCTGTCTATAAAATCAAACTAGATGTAGTAGTCTGAATAGTTAATTTATCTTAAAATGTTAAATTTGAAAAAATGGAATTCTTCAAACTATTTCATATTTGAAAATGATACAAAAACATTTACAGAATGATCTACCAGCTTTTTAGCTTGGAATATACTCTACTTAGAATATATTTGTCCACTGTCTAGACTAGGAAATCAAGGTTTCACTGACTTTCAGGTGTTACAAATGCAAAACACGCTCATAAATGTGAAATGTGTATGTTTAGTTACATTCTTCAAAAACTTGTGTTTTTTAAATTATTATATTATACAAGTTATTGTTTACTGCGTTATACTGCACACATACTTTTAAGTTTGTTCTTTTTGTGATGGCAAGGGATGGCTTCAGAGGAGTGGAATCTGTTCGCAGCAGGCTGAGATCAGTCCTCAGCTCTACACGAAGAAAGATGGTTGGAACGATCTTGTCTGCTTCCGATGGTTTCTTCAGTCTCAACCTGCCTGGCTTGAAACCCACGAAATCCAAAACATTGGGATCCGACACAAAACATGAGTGTTTAGGGTGACCTTGACAAAGCTTTACATGGTGTGAAGAAGTCCAGTTCTTTCTATTGACCATCCACACCCACTGTCACCACCTTACCGGTTCCTTCTCCTTGCACGGAAACGAAAAGAAGCTTTTGCCCGATGCCGAACCGTTTTTACAACCATAAGCAACGCAGTAAATCATGCTATCATAAAACAAACATAAAGTAGCAATATCAAGACAAAAAATAGTCTCACAAAGTGTGTGATCCGAAAAAAGCACCGATAGATTCACATAACACATCTGCACTGAAAGGAACACAATGGTCGGCGCGCAACGAAGCGTGTTTGGCAACTACTACGTCATATTTAAGTTAGAAGTTGAGTCTGACAACATAAAATGTATATTTTTTCTTTGTGTTCGTTTTACCTTAAGATTTTGACCAGCAAGGTATACAACATATTCAACTGTTGTCAATATAACGTGATATCAAATCGTTCGGAAACAACCGAACGACCAAGAGAAACTTGAGTTCGAGGACCCGCATATTTTGTTGTATTTTTTACTCAAAAACTAAAGTGTTTAAAAAATATGGCAACTACACAGGAATTATACCTAACTAAAGTAGGGTTTCTAAGGCAATTATTAAATTTGTTGAAAATTTATCTTTAAGCGCAAAGCTACTCAATAGACTATTTATGATATACTCCTACAAGTATCGACATCCTGTTTTTAGTGTTAAAAGTTTTCAGATTACCGCTGAGTCTATGAGAGGGCACTTTACAAAGGATCATACATAATACATGCATGCGCATACTCAAGAATGCTTCCGTCAGAAGTTTTAATTCATGATAAGCATGTTGTAATTTTAGTAAATTAGTTTTTAAAATTTTTGTCCTCTGGTGAATCAGCAGAAAGTATGAAAGCTGGTAACGCTAAGAACCGGGTTTTAATATCTGTGATTGGCACAGCACAAATAGCCCATAGTATAGTTTTGCGTTTAACAACAAACAAATAAACAAAAAATCTGACATTAAAAAAAATTTAATTGCAACAGATCATGCAAAATAGATATTATTTATTGCATATTGGGCAAATGGCCTAACAAACATAATTTTCATTTTTAAGGGTAAATATATAATTTGAATTTCTGGTACTTTTCTAATTAAACATTGCTTGCCCAACTGAACATGTTTACCCTTGGGTAACTGGTTAAGAGGCATTTTTAAAGTGTGTGTCATTAATATGTTACAAATTCGTTCAACTTAAAAAAAAAAATTAAAAGGCCACACTACCAACTTGCTATAAGGTATTGTAAAAGTCTCAGGCTTTGGTCGATGATTCAGTAACATTTTTATGATAGTAACATTTATTAGCAATTCGCAATTAATTAAGAATTTTACAGCCAAGTTTGAATTTATAAAAATAATTTTTCTTGTAACTATTTAGCAGGTTTTTTTTCAATTGTATATCAGAAAATTCTGGTGTAGTTTCCAAGAAACTCGATTGCTCCAATTCAAGGAAGTTGCTGGTGTTGTGTTAGTAATATATCTATAATATTCAACAGATGGCGACACGGTGAAGCACACAGTGAAAATATTAAGATCGGTTTGAAATAACAATCACTGATGTCGAGAAACCCACTTGTTGAGAATTTTATATGCAAAAACGGCTCGTTTGGGTTCAGAAAATATTTTAAATAGAAGGTCGAAACGTTGTTCGCTCTTCTATTTAAAATATTTTCTGAACCCAAACGAGCCGTTTTTGCATATAAAATTAAGATCGGTTTGTTTGAAGTTAAGCAAAAAACTACGTAATTGGCTACCCGTGCTCTACCCACCACGGGTATCAAAACCCGATTTCTAGATATAAGTCCACAGTCATACTGCTGTGCAACAGGGAGAAAATATTAAGATATTAATCAATTTAGCCATTTTGGTCAGAACTAATTAATTTTTAAACTAAAGAAGTTTCTCATGTATCATGCTAGAACTACTTAGCGTTTCGACTCAACACGCAGGAAAAATAAAACCAAAGATTAGTTGATAACCATCCCTATTAATGATTTCTTCAGCCGTAAGATCAACAACATTTCTCATATTTTTTATTATTTTTACTATTAAGAGTAAAGTTTGCGTACGTTTGTGTTTTCATATGGCAAAGCCACATTGGGCTATCTGCTGAGCTCATCGAGGGGAATCGAACCCCTGATTTTAGCGTTGTAAGAGTAAAGAACTTCGTTCTGGATAGTTAACAACGGCAGAATGATTATCCATTGAAAGCTCAGAATTTAGGATTTACGTCGAGTGTCAAATTACATATGTGTGGTATGGGATTTCTCAAATTTTGGAATCCACTGATATAAAGACATTAGACGGGTTTTTATGTGCTAATATCACATCTGACTTGGTGGGGGTGATTGGTCCGTAATTTGCTGGATATTGGATCGAAACCTGTTATCGAATATGCTCTTACTTTCAACCATGTAGGGGCCTGGCATGGCCAAGCGCGTAAGGCGTGTGACTCGTAATCCGAGGGTCGCGGGTTCGTGCCCGCGTCGCGCTAAACATGCTCGCCTTCCCAGCCGTGGGGGCGTATAATGTGACGGTCAATCCCACTATTCGTTGGTAAAAGAGTAGCCCAAGAGTTGGCGGTGGGTGGTGATGATTAGCAGCCTTCCCTCTAGTCTTACACTGCTAATTTAGGGACGGCTATCACAGATAGCCCTCGAGTAGCTTTGTGCGAAATTCCAAAACAAACAAACAAACAAACAATCAACCATGTGGGCTTTATAATATAATGGTGAATGGCGTTGTTTGTTGAAAAAAGAGTAGTTCAAGAGTTACCGATAGGGGTGTTTTCTAATTTTCGGAACTGCATTTTGTATACTAAATGGAGCAAATGCAGAGAATCCTGAGGTTTTAGAGGTCCTTAATACGAAATACAAATGTAGACGCCGAATCAGCAGTAAGTATTGATGAAAAATCTAAAACCAACTGTTTTTGTGTGAAATACGAAATACTTATAATACAATGGCCAAACTAGTTGCCTTGTTTGTTTCAAAACAGATTTTTACATCTCGGTCACAAATACTTATGAAATTAAGAGAGTTGATCGGTTGGATAACAAAAGTAAAGTGTAAGCGAGAATGCTTACTACAGAAAATAACCTTTTAACACGTATCCAACTTAAAAATACCGAGTAATTATTCTTCACAATGTTCGGAGCTTTTAAAAGAAAAGCTTTTCTAACTACCAATCCCAGGTTTATATCCTCCTAATGTTTTTTTTTTTCGTGGAATAAAATTTTTTCTTGAACATTTGCGTTATTTTTCTAAAAATATTATGAAAATTCCACAGATATAAAGGAAATATATGCACAAAAATAATTTAAAAATCATAGAATAGGCAGTTAGGACCAGGTATCGCTTGATGGATTGCAAATTGGAATTCCCGTCATCGAACAGGCTCCTCCTTTTATTCGTGGTGGAGTTATAAAGTAACAGTCAATTCTACTGTTCTTTGGCAAGAAGATAATATAAGAGTCGGCAGTAAATAATGTTGACTAGCTGTCTTCTCTCTAGTCTTTTACTGCTAAATTATCAACAGCTAGCGCAGAGCGCTCTTATGTAGCTTTATGCGAAATTCAAAATGAACAAAATAAAATAAACTCATATCTTCACATTTATAAGTTATAAAGACAGGAGCACCACCAGCAACCAAACAGATTCAAAGCTTGCGCCTCAAGGAACAGCTACTAGTTAAAATAATTAAAACATAATTGCTATGCAATGTAACATTGTTTACGTAAATGTTGAAATAAATTAGCGAAACTGTGAATTTAGTTTTACTGTGGAATTTTTAGTGATACTTGTTTGTTTGTTTCTTGAATTTCGCGCAAAGCTACACAAAGGGTATCTGTGCAAGCCGACCCTAATTTAGCAGTGTAAGACCAGATGGAAGACAGCTAGTCATCACCATAAACCGCCAACTCTTGGGCTACTCTTTTACCAACGAAAAGTGGGGTTGACCGTCACATTATAACGCCCCTATGGCTGGGAGGGCGAGCATGTTTGGCACGACGCGAGCGCAAACCCGCGACCCTCGGATTACGAGTCGCGCGTCTTACGCGCTTGGCCATGCCGGGCCAGCTTATCTAGGAACTGGAAAGAATGGATTACGAAGTTATATGAGCACGAAGCGAAGAATCATAAGACACCCACACAGACTATATTTGACTGCTAACACTCGCCCCGGCTGCATAACATCCGAACAAAGAAGTCCAATCACAGTCTGGTACGTTTAGTCTTAACGTGCAGAAGAAATTCTTTGTCACCTGCTCTCACTAATATAACACGGATCCCCGTCATGGCAGATCAGGTAGGTTCGTGGTTTCTTCTGTTGTTTACTCAGTTACACATATCAAATTAAATACTTTTATATAAGTATAAATGTAAAGATATCTACACATTCTTGTACTGTTATTTTGCATTTAATTTCATAGGATATGTGTATGTTATAATTAAGAATTGTTGTTTAAAATTAAGCACAAAGCTACACAATGGGCTATCTGTGCTCTGCCCACCACGGGTATCGAAACCCGAATTTTAGCTTGTAAGTCCGCAGACATACCGCTGAGCCATTGGGGGGGGCATATAATTAAGAAAGGTACACGAAAGTCCAAGACTTACTGGTTCATAAAGTAAAAGTTTATATTGTCACATACAGGTTTAAATCAGACTCAATAGTAGTGAGCCACTTGGATACTGAGATCCGTATTAAGTTATTCGGGGCTTAATATACACATATCTCAAAACTGATTGGTAAAACCAGCTGAAGCCATAATGCCCACCCTTTCCAGTGACACAACGCAATGTCTGTGTAGTTACAACGCCAGAAACTGGGTTTTGACACCCATTGTGGGCAGATCACAGATAGCAAATTCTATATATTTGTGTTCAATTGCAAACTGTTTGTTTTAGAATTTCGCGCTAAGCTAGTCGAGGGCTATCTGTGCTAGCCGTCCCTAATTTAGCAGTGTAAGGCTAGATGGAAGGCAGCTAGTTATCACCACCCACCGCCAACTCTTGGGCTACTCTTTTACCAACGAAAAGTGGGATTGACCGTCACATTATAATGCCCCCACGGCTGAAAGGGCATGTTTGGCGCTTCGTAATCTGAGGGTCGCGGGTTCGCGCCCGAGTCGCGCCAAACATGCTCGTCCTCCCAGCCGTCATAATGTGACAGTCAATCTACTTTTCGTTGGTAAAATAGTAGCCCAAAAGTTGGCGGTGGGTGGTGATGACTAGCTGCCTTCCCTCTAATCTTACACTACAAAATTAGGACGGCTAGCGCAGAGTAGCTTTGCGCGAAATCCAAACAAATAAACCTTTTTTTGATGCACGTGAATAAAATGCTCACTGCATTACAATTGAGATGAATTTCAAGGTTATATTCCTTTAAAGTGACAAAGTACATAAAACCTTTATAAAGTAATCCGCAAATATTCTACATACTTTTCCATGGTGACTCGAAATGACTGGCTGACTTCTTTTTATGTAACTGTATTCTTTGTTTGTTTGGAATTTCGCACAAAGCTACTCGAGGGCTATCTGTGCTAGCCGTCCCTAATTTAGCAGTGTAAGACTAGAGGGAAGGCAACTAGTCATCACCACCCCCCGCCAACTCTTGGGCTACTCTTTTACCAACGAATAGTGGGATTGACCGTCTCATTATACACCCCCACGGCTGGGAGGGCGAGCATGTTTAGCGCGACGCGGGCGCGAACTCGCGACCCTCGGATTACGAGCGCACGCCTTAACGCGCTCGGCCATGCCAGGCCTTATGTAACTGTAAATATAAGTTAATATTTTTTGTTTTGTTGTTACGCACACAGCTATACTAAAAGCTGTCTATGCTCTGGGGGTCTCAAGTATCGATATCTAATTTTAAGCGTTTTAGACCCTCACACTAACCACTGTGCCACCAGGAGTGAGCCTATATAAATAAATAAAAATTAGAATTTATTTTTTGTTATGATTAGAAGTAAGGAATATGCTTTCCTATATAGAGTGCAAATAAGTCAAACATTTATGAAGTTATAGTGACCGCAGCCACAACAGAAAGAAACCAAAACAGTTTATTTTTATCAGTTACCTGTTAATACCTTACATCATCGTAATGAAGTAATAATAGTAACTACACGTCTCGTGAACAAAGATGTTTAATGATTAAATAAACGTAATTATGCTAAACTGTTTAGGCATGGCAGATGTTTTCTACGGTCTTCGAATAAACAAATCATGCTTAATTACGGTCTTAAAAACATCACTTCTCAGTAGAGTTCTTCGAGTTTCTCAAGGATAACTTGTCAGAATGAACAGCTGGTTTGTTCCACGAACGGTTCGAAAGATGAAATAAATGTTTATTAATTTCTGTCAAAGCACGAAGTACGCCATGTGCTTTCACCTGTGGGAGGAATTAGATATTACGTAGAATACTTATTGTGTTTTATGTGGTGATAAGAGGCACAATCATATTCCTACAAATTCCTTTAAAATTATAAAAGTACATCAGATTAAAAAAGATAAAGAAGGAAGATAAATACTAGTTATAAAGTCAAAATCTATTTAGTATTTTTGTCAAAAATGTGCATTATGAATAGTTTGTTTGTTCGAACTCGCGAACCTCGCATTATTTTTAGATTTAAAATAAAAACTTATTTAAGTACATTTAGCGAGGCTGCTGATATTGTTTTGCTGTATGTTAAAGTATAATACACTACAAGGCCCGGCATGGCCAAGCGTGTTAAGGCGTGCGCTCGTAATCCGAGGGTCGCGCCAAACATGCTCGCCCTTTCAGCTTTGGGGGTATTATAATATGACGGTCAATCCCACGATTCGTTGGTAAAAGAGTAACCCAAGAGTTGGTGGCGGGTGGTGATGACTAGCTGCCCTCCCTCTAGTCTTACACTGCTAAAATGGGGAAGGCTAGCATAGATAGCTCTCGAGTATCTTTGTACGAAATTCAAAAAACAAAAAAACATAATACACCACATGATCATCTTACACTATTGACAGAAAATAAATTTTGTAGTTTCAAACATGACCGTAATGAACAAGACTTTGCAGAAAAAAGTCAAAGAAGTAACTTCGATTTCATGCATTTCAAGCCTTATTTCAAATAAACAATAGTCAGATTATAATTATCTAAGTAAATAGAGGGATTAACCATTGCTATAATAACGTTCCATTAGTTGAAAGTGTGAAAGAGTAGCACTACGACTCAAACTCAAATTCTTTGGGTTCACTAACAAACAGATCACACTCGACCCATGATGTATGAAATAAATCAATGTATAGTAATTGAATATATTTTCGTTCTATTTTGTAATAGTACAATGAAACATGTGTACTTAATGAACAATTGTTAAAACAAAATTTTTATTTCTTAATACTGTGCCATGGATGAATAATATTTTGTCTGTTATTTGTTTTAGGGACCTTTATTTTCCACGTTTATCGGACTGATTATTGTTACTACTGTACTAGCAGTAGACTATGTACACTATCCTATCCAGTATCATTCCCAGACAGACAGAGGAACTTATAACTTTGGTTACGACACGGGCCTTTTTGGAGCCCACTCTTTTCGCAAAGAACATCGAGATGAAAGTGGAATCATTCGAGGTCGCTATGGCTACACGGATCCGCATGGAAAACTCCGCGTTATTCATTACGAAGCTGGAACTTTCGGCTATCACGCTTGGGGTGATGTACATCCAGATGGTTGGCCGCAGGGTCATTCGCCTCAAAACTTTTTGCACTTCTCTGGTTCTTCTAGTGGCCAGTATTCTCCAAAGACCACTAAAATTATAGCAAGTCCAGTTCCTTCACCAAAAAGGTTTCCTAAATCTTCAAACGTTCTCCAGGCATACATTCACTCAACTGAAAATGATTTTATAAATTCTGAAAACAAAACCACAAAATATCCTCAACCTTCTTTCAAAAGGCGACATATATCTCCATCAACTGTACCTAACATTGACCAATTTCAAAAACCAAGATCTTCATTTCTGAAAACCGCTCAATCTTCTAATTGGTACAAGTTTCTTCCATCAAAATCCTTTCTGCATTCTTTTGAACGACCTAGTTCACACAAAAGTGAAGCCTCAGCTTTTAGAAGCAACGGATATTCACGGACAATTCTGGAAATTAATGTGGACAGCAGCAAAAGAACGGAAGGCACTGAACAGAACACCGATGATTTTATATCACCTAAAAGCAGCAACCAAATTACTACTGTGAATATTAAAGATAGGGTAAATATATCTGAAAATACCGATAAAAAAAGTGGATCATATTGGAATGAAAATGGCATCGAAGTTTCATCTGGGATGGTTGACGAAAAGGAAATTCTGATGTCAAATACCGAAAACATCGAAGTGTCAAGTTCGAGAAGACATGTCAATAAAACTTCTAATATGAAAAACGTTAACGATGTTAATGGTCCAACGAATAAGAACAACAAAAATCAGTGGATTATACACGTTGGCAACACTGAAGTTTCTACTAACTAAGACGTTCTGGGGGTAGTGAGTTCACCGTTAAGATCTAAAAGGATCACTTTCTAGTAGTTTGTCTCTTGCCCATAACTAAAACTACGAACATTAACAATATTTAATTTCCACCACTCCATCGACGAAAAGACTCTAAACATTAAACTTATCGGTTTAGTTCTTTCAAATCCATCTGTTTCCTCTCGCACTGTTAACTACACCATGACAACTCCAAAACCATAGACTTTTACAATAAATACCCTTATGGCAAGTCCACAGAAATCAAATGTAGTCTATGCGATATTGGAAGAGTTTCTAACATTATAAGCCCTCAGACATACTGAGAGCATGTGGCAAGAAACAGCATTTTCCATTTTTATTATCTTTCTTCAGTATATCTTAACGAACTTACTTGATTCAGGACAATTTCCCAGCAGCTAAAATACTAAAAACACATCCAGTTATTCGAAACTGCTTTTCATGATATTTAGTTCTAATTAATATTCTAAATGTATTAAGCACAGGACAACTTGCGTCCAATCGTTGTATAATGGCTGAGTGGTTAGTGCAAAAACATCCAAAGTAATATCGGCTACGATAAGATTTATAAAAGAATACCCATACCAGCTGTCTTTAGAATATATTTTATACTTCTATGTGTACAATTATAAGTTTCTCTTTTATGCCTATTTGCTTTTATAAATCTATTCGAAGCAGAGATTACTTTGGATGTTTTCGCATCGACCACTCAGCCACTATACAACTTTAATTAAAATAAAAGATGACCTAAAAATTTCGAAACGTTGTTCTGCACTTTATTTTGATTAAAGTTTTAATTTCCACACCAGCCATCTCTTAAATACTTTTGTACTTAAGTGGAGTATCCATATTGTTAAGTAGAAATAGGGCATTCAAACGACTTTAAGTGTATCTTATAATAATAACGCAATCACGTATGAACATAAACTAGTGTCCTAATGCAACGGCAAAGAATAAGTAAGACATTTGGTAGAAAAATATATTAATTTAAGGATCAAAATGCGGGTTGTTCTTGGCTAAAGAGAAAACTTCGTGGAAACTGCTAGAGCCTTTTTAATTTATTATTTTACTTAAACGTTAACTATCCCTTAAAACAAATTTTAAATCTAAACTATTTCAAAAATTTAAAAATAGATATTAAAGACAGACCCTAAATGAGGTTATCAAATATATTTCTATGTTATTTATAACAAAACTAATCTTACCAACACATACATACACACTTTATATTTCGTGTAATTTGCATTAGTAGTTACTTATCAAGATATTCTTAAGTAGAGTAAAGCATGTTAGGCTTAGTAAGTTTGAAAAGTATTAACATATTTTACTGATTAAGTAAAAATATAAACGTAATTACCTGGAATAATAGTTTTTGTTTATTTTTTATATAACTGAATTCCTAGGTGTTGTTAAAACTGTGATGTCAATTAATTTAATTAGTTAGCGACTGTTAAGAAAGTAATACAAATATTTATATAGAACGTATTTCATTTATCTGTCTATTTAAGTGGAGTTAAAGTAGAGATATACACTAATATCAAAGAAACGTCGTGCGATACCAAGTGAGAGTTTTAAAAACTATCCAATTTTACAAACAAGTGAAAAAATACTAATAAAGATGATTAGTTGAAATATCTAAAAAAATAACTAAACAAGTTTGCAAACAAAATCGTTTTTGTTACTATTTTCTTGACCAATAAACATTCACATATGAAAATAGAGTAACAATTTATTTATTAACCTGTTATTTTTGAAAACCATTACAAATTTTACTTTACCATTATTTGTTCTGCTAATTTACAAAATAAATAGCCCCCCAATGGCTCAGCGGTATGTCTGCGGACTTACACGCTAAAATCCGGGTTTCGATACCCGTGCTGGGCAGAGCACAGATAGCCCATTGTGTAGCTTTGTGCTAAATTCAAAACAACAACAACAACAACAACAAAATAAATAAAAAATTGAAGATTTAAAACCTGCAAATATAGATCGTAAAAAAAAATAAAGAAAACAAAGCTGTAGACACTGTAGACATTATTTACTAAATCTATAAACTCAAGGTTTGACTTTATACTGGCCCGGCATGGCTGAGCGCGTTAAGGCATGCGCTCCTAAACTGAGGGTCGCGGGTTCGCATCCGAGTCGCGCTAAACATGCATGCCCTCCCAGCCGTGGGGGCGTTTTAATGTGACGGTCAATCCCACTTTTCGTTGGTAAAAGAGTAGCCCAAGAGTTGGCGGTGGGTGGTGATTACTAGCTGCCTTCCCTCTAGTCTTCCACTGCAAAATTAGGGACGGCTAGCACAGATAGCCCTCGAGTAGCTTTGTGCGAAAATTCAACACAAACAAAAAAAACAAAAAAGACTTTATACTGTTACCGAGAGTCAAGACACATAGTAGTGTATGGTGAAGGGAAAACAACTCTGTATTATTAACAGGAGTGATAGTTTAGCAATATTCCACTTTCTGTATCTCTAGCTATGATAATCTAAATTAACATATATTTATCGTGAACATACCCTACTTGACTCTTAATTCACTTACCAAATTTCAATGTCATCTATTCAGAAATACGCAAGATGCATGTTTCAATTTCACACCTTTAGCTCATAGCTCTATCACATCTCAACCAATCTGAAATGTACTTACTCGTATAATTTTGGACTCAGGAGGTCAAACTCTTTCGTTTGATCTATTTGACCACTCCCAAGGTCTTGTAATGTAACAAGCTAGTCGTTGGAGCTTCCACTTTGCTGTCAATTATACATAATTTGTTTAAGTGAGGAATGCAGAGTCGAGTGGAACTCATAGACCACTAACTCGAACAAATCTTTAGCTAGAATAAATAAACTGATTCTGAGATTGATAGTCAACAAAACATATCGAGTTTATTTAATCCTTACGTTGATACACACTTTCAATAATTAGTTATTTATTATTCAAACTTTCGAGTAAAACATTTTCCACTTACATATATAGCACCCAAAATAAACTATAGTTATTTATAATCATCAATAATTACTTCACTTTTCTCTTCTGTAGTACATGGACTGAATAAGAGAAATAGCAGTCTTACTTGAAACAAGGTTAAGGAGGTGTTTCGTTAGATATTACAATTCACCATTTTGGAATTCCAGAGTCCAACTGGAGTTTGGAATGGAAGTTCAAGTTGACTCACAAAACTACAATTTCACCTTCAGACATGAATTTTATACGGTATATTCTTTGTATTCTTACGAGTTACATATTAGTATGCATAACCATCTGTAAATGGTTCTCACACTTTATTTGAGCTTTTCCAAAACAAGAACTAAAACTCTCAATAAATCGATTTCTGTGATGGTGAGTGAGTCGCTTGTTGCCTTCTTACTTGTACAACTGTCACAATCTGCCATATTGAACCGTACATCAAAATATAGTTTTAGGTGTAACAATAAACTCTTTATTAGCCTTTACTGTACTACTAGGATGGTTTTAGTAATTTAGGACTGTCAACTCGTGACCAGCATCCCTTTTTAGATGCTAAGCATTGGTTCTATTCCTTGTAACTCCTTAACTCAGTATTAACTATCTATTTAACTGTGCTTCGTCTATTGCTCAACGTAATTTTGCAATTCAGACATGTCCTTATGACATTTTTCCTCGTGTACATATTATATCTTAAAACCTATATTTTTAGTTCTTTTTTAATACTGATGCAATTATCTAAAACTATCTTAAAATACCAACTGTTTCACTCCTACCTTCTTGAGAAAATTTTACCTGGTAAAAATTTCCACCAACTAGCTTTGTTGGTTCTAATTCTCTCTTTTGTACTATCAATGTTTACAATTAATATAATAATTACTAAATTAAAATAACTTGGTTATAGTAGTCAAACTGGTTACATTAACAATATCCAAATATTAAAAAACAAAATCAGGTTATAAGTTTATATATGTATATATCTATATATAACACAGTTATACATATATTCAAAATACACATATATCAAAATACGGCGATTATCTAATGGTTATACACATACAATAATTGTATAATGTTAGTTATTGTTTACAGCTTCATACACAACTTTCCTCAGAACTCTGTTTGGAAGTGTCGGAAAATCCATCAACTACTGAATATGATTCAGTCATAAAAAGCACATACTTCCAGTTGGCACAATATTCATGTGGGTGCCGATGGTAAGCACAAAGAATTGTATCTGAAAAACCCAACTGTCTGTAAGGAAGACAATTGTAGTCTTCGAGGTTCACACATACAGGAGGGTGATCCATGACTTCTTTTCCTCTTTGGTGTATATCTTGGAATAACGTGAGTATTTATGTCAAATTACTTTCAAAACATTACTAACTCTTTTTGTGATCGCATTAATACTCGAAATTATTGTGAGAATGGCATGTCTTCGACAATTATCAATTTATATTTGAATAATGCAAAATTACCTTCTTTGACAAAAACATATCTAACTTCTTTTCCACTGGAACAATAGTAACATTTTGTCTAGTCCCGATTTATACCATTAGTAACATAATAATTCTGTTAACATATAGATACATCTACAAATAATACAAATAACTATAATCTTTAATGTAATATATAAGTATAACATACATTAAATATACCTGTACCTAACTTATTCTATCCACACTAGTTACAACTTCGTAAGTCGCTTATCATGTGGTTGAAAGCATCGATTACAGTCATGACGAGAAACAGTATCAATTGCATTTATGTCATTTTTACGGTTTATGTACAACTTGAGGATCGAATATCATTCGCTTATTCCTAGTTATACGGGTCACTCCAGGCTGAGTTGATATCGGACCGTGTGAACTAAAATTATGTTCATGGGTCACTACATCAGTTTGTGGTTTCACTGGGGTACTTGAGGCATTATCCACAATTACTGGGATACTACCCTTACTATCTCCACTTGCTATTTCACCACTTGAAACAACATTTTCATTTTCTTTTGTGTCTGGAGTTTCTATTTCTGTATCTATTATTTCTTCTTCATAAACAAGACATAAGTCAAAGTCACTTAAATTTCCAGTTTTTCATGTGCGTTCTTAGTTTGATCGCGTTTTTTTCATCAGCTACACGTTCAGACTGATAAAGTCTACAAACTTTTATTTCCTTTAATCTACGAGGTCTGTTTAAAAAAATACGAGAACTGTTTGAATTGCGCGGCTCCAGTTGGTTCCAAGGGAATCAGCTTAGTGTCACTAGGTTCGCACATATCAGCTAATTACGACGCTATTTCCCAATTGCAGATATCTTCACTTATGTATTAGCTACGTGCTTTTAAGTGAAGTGCGATTTTTTCGTTTGGCGGATTTCAGAATGAATGACCTGAAGGAGCAACGACTTGCTGTGAAATTTTGTGTTAAACTTGGAAAATCTGTGACTAAAACTTTTGTTATACTTAATACGGCTTACGGTGATGTTGTTATGAAGCGTACGGCATGTTTTAAGTGGCATGAACGTTTTAAGTATGGTCGACAGTCCAATGAAGATGATGAGCGTCTGTACGTCCTTCCACGTCAACTGACGACCCACACGTCGACAAAATCAACACCCTGGTGCGGGAAAATCGACGTCTGACTGTCAGGGAGCTTGTTGAAGAGTGTGGGATATCAGTTGGATCTTGTTACGAGGTTTTGACCGAAAAATTGAAGATGCACCGCGTTGCTGCGAAATTTGTGCCTCAGAACACGTGAGTTTTTGGCCAAATACTTGATCACCGTTCTTCCCAACCCCCCTACTCACCTGACCTTGCTCCTTGCGATTTTTTCTTGTTCCCCAAACTCAAATGACTCTTGAAAGGTAGAAGATTTGAGATGATTCCCGAGATTAAGGCAAATTCGACGTAGGAGCTGGAGGACATTACAAAAGAAGCGTACCAGGATGGTTTCAACAAGTCGAAACATCGTTGGGATAAGTGTGTGCGTTGGGGAGGAGAGTATTTTGAAAGGGTCCCAGACCTGTAACTTCTAAATAAAATACATTTTGTTTTATGACGTCAGTCCGCGTATTTTTTGAACAGCCCTAGTATTCACATGCACCACGTGTTTACCTTTTACATAGATCTCAAAAGAACTGGACTTGTTTGTTTGAGAATTCTAAATGAACCTTTCCATAATTTTGTCAGTTTTTTAGTGTTTACTTTCTTAAGAATTGAGGTGTATAGCAATACTGTGTACTCTAACCTTACATCACCAGTTTGTGCCTTTTTATTTGTTTATTTCTGTCTATGCTCTGTAGCTTTAGTTAAATGTTCGTTAGATAACTCAAATACTAACTGCATTCATTGTAATAATTCTCTCTTGTAATCATCATCTGTTGTATAACTCATCCTCTCAAGTGTTAATGTTTCTTACATTGCTAACATAACATCGCTACCATGTAATAAAAAGAATGGACTTTTCTGGATACATTCATTTTCCTATATGCTAACAGTAGTAAAACTATCTGCTCGTTCATGTTCTCCGATCCTTCTCTCAATTTTCTTTACACAAATTTCTTTCATTAACTTACATATAAAGTTACTACCTCTATCCCTCAGTAAATATTGTGGTATACCATGCCTAGCTATGTTATTCACAAATGCTTTGCCAGTTGTTTCTGTTTTCTGGTCAGGTAAACATATTACCTCAGGAAATCTAATCAGATAGTCTGCGACTACTAACATGTTTGTTTCCTGTGTAAAATTTCGACAAGGGGACTAATACATCCATAGTTCTAACTGAAAAAGCGAAATTAAACCTGGCGTTCTTTCTAAGGGAGCTATGCTTTGTCTATTACTTAAGTTAATTTCGCAATTCATACATTTTCTTACACCATTTTCTGCATTTCGTTTTAATACTGAAGAAACAGCATAAAATTATTTAAAATTTAAAACATCATTTGCTTCAACAGATTAATTTACTCTAATCTTGCCTAAAGGAATTTCAAGTGCCATGGCTATTGAGAATTCCCTCTTGTTTTTTTCTTTGCAACCAAAGTATGGAAACATTATTTGATAGACAAATGTATTTAATTTTTATTGATTTTTGTTTTCATATTTGGTACACTGATAGATATTTACAACCTACACAATCAGTTATTAAATTTGGTCTAAATATAAGCCACGTGCACAAATTAATTTAATAAAAACCACTCAGTTTTAACCAAAATGTTTGCGCATGCCTACACAGAAAGCGACGTCCACTTTTGGTCTGAAAGTTCTACTACAGCTTGACCTAAGAGTACAAGTGAACCGTTTTCACATTTTGTCAATCGAATTAAAGACGGGTGACTTACAGCAGCAAAACTAACAATCGGGCCATGCCGGGTCCGTAGAAAAAATAACCATTCTTTCATGCTACTGAACCACGGAAGCAGAAGCGCGAAGTAAAGACTAATAATTGCAGTGAGGCCGACACGTAATCGTGATGTCTATTCCAGTTCTCCTACTGGTGACATTACCTTGAACGCTGGCCTAGAAGGTTTGAACCGATAAACACAAGCTAATGTAGAATGCTCGCTGCTTGAAAACGAAGCCATTTGCGGCGTCGCCAAATAAGGTCGAACAATTTCCTATTCGTTATTAAACAAATAAAAAAGAACAAGAATGGCGAAAACAAGGAAATTGGACTACAGTTATTTCTTATTATTATTTGCGAGCATTTAGCCTATTTTTAAAAAATATATAATATAAACGTTAAGTGAACTTATTTATTCACATTTCAAATTAGTTCAGCCGCGGTTTCAGAAAGTTAAAAAAATTAAATCATTTCTAATTTTATGAACGTCTAAGTGTATGTTTGTTTTTAATTAATGATCTTTAGCGGATGATATTTGCCGGTTAACGGAGGGTTTGATCAGATAAAGAAAAATGCATATGAAGCAAACTAGCTCGTAATTACAATAAGATAAATGTATGAAACTTGGTAATATTCACAGGCAAGTCTGTAACCATTGGTAAGCTCCAACTTTCCGCACATAACAAGATCCTCTAAAAATTTGTTTCCAGAAGAATAAAATGAACAGCAGTGGACAAATAAATGCTTCTTTCAGCACAGAGCTACACGTGGGACTATCTGCTCAGTATCCATCGTAAAATGGCCAGGTGGTTAAGGCGTTCGACTTGTAATCTGAAGGGCGCGGGTTCGAATCCTCGTCACACCAAACATGCTCGCCCTTTCAGCTGTGGTAACGTTATAATTTGACGGTCAATCTCACTATTCGTTGGTAAAAAAGTACCCCAAAAGTTTGCGATGGTGGCGATGATTAGTTGTCTTCCGTCTAGTCTTACAATGCTAAATTAGGGACGACTAGCACAGATAGCCCTCGTGTAGCTTTGCACGAAATTCAAAAACAAAACAAACAAAAATTGAACTTAGAATCTTAGCGTTATAAATCTTGCAGCTTACAGCTAGGCCACCGAATGAACAGCAAAAAACAAACTGGTCATAACTGTAATATGAGACAATAACTTTTTGTTGTAGAATAAAATGTGTTTATTATATTTTAGTAAACACTCGCTGCATATTGTGATTGTTCTTCTAGACAAGTTTTGACTGAGTCTGGAAACTGCAACAGTGGAAGAATAGATTTCTTCATTCGGTTTGACGAAAATCAATTCCGTGTTTTGGAGCAAACCAAGGTTCCTGTGAGGTATCCCTCAATTCTAAGTTACTTTATCTGGGGTTATTCTCGTATTACATTCCAGAGGATATAAATTTGAAATTTTACATTATAAAGTAAAAATAATACTCAAAGTACAATATAATTTAAATTCTGGATAAAACTGGAACAAAACAAATTAAAATCAAGATTCCTAGACTGAAGTTAAAGCATAATACCGTCTAATTATGCACAGTAATTAGGCAATAATAGGTTTTAATATAGAAGCATTTATTAAACATTCTAACAAACGTTGTAAGCGACCTTAATAAATAATCTTAACTCAGATTAAAGAAGTTTCATTATTTCTAAGTATACTTGACTTACAGCTAAGTATTAAATACCACAATGGTGGGATTTTAAAATGAATAATTGCAAAGAAGAAAATAAACATGTACAGCAAAGAATACAAAATCAACACAAGTTCAGATATATATAATGAATATTCCTTATTTATAAATGCAGTGTTAAAAGACTCGATTGAATGCTCGCAATACAATACTTTACTTGAGTAGAAAACTCTCTAGACTTTGCTTGAACAAGGAGAAGAGACTTTATTTGAATATTCTTTGTAGTTTCTCGTTTAATAAGCGTTAAGCACAGTTATATCTTCTGAGATTTATATTGTACTAACTGTAGCAAACCAACAATATATATTCTATCTTGACGCGTCAGTTCATAAACGTTAAGGCGAGGTTATAGAAATTTCAGTTAACCAAAGAATAAGCTAGTGCCAGTTAAAAAAATATATTGTTGATTATTACAAACTTCTCCGAACAAACTGCGAGGAATCTGTGTTTCTTTACTGAGTTAAGATTTCTTTTTTAGATTTATCACTGGATCAAAGTAAATCTTTATATCCTGCAACGGGTTTACCGTTATACGTTTATTTAATACTTACACTTGTTTCAGAATAGTGACATATATTGTTGGCTGTTGAAACAGTTTATCGCGCAAGTTCCTCCTGTTCTCTAAATTTGTAGAAGATTCGTGAGAGTAAGAAACAACAATATTTGATTCACCAAAACGACCTAGAACATAGCTGAAACTTCGAGGAATTTGCCTAATTCGTATAAAAGCAGCTATACGAGAGACAGTAGAGGCTGCAATTGATGTGCTATAGGCCTTAAAAGCTATAGTTGTGGTTCACGTCTGTTAATCGAAAAACTATAGAATTGGACTTGAATCGTTTACAGAATTCAAACGTTACAAACCGTTCAACTTTGATGTTTTAGCTTCAGACGTTAGTATTTCTAAGAGAACATTAGATGTCGCTAGTGAAACTTGCAGGCGCTTCAAGCTTAGCCAGTTGTAAAACTAAAAGTACAGGTGTATCGATGAAGGATTACTTTGCTCTCCGTGAACTTCGATAAAAGATTGAGTTCTAGACCGGATATGATAATCTGGTTTGTAAAAGTTTGTAAAACTTTGCATACAAATCATCCTTTCTACTAACTATTAGTAATAACCGTTATTATAAATTGTATTGTTTTTATGCTCGTATATTAATAAATATTTGTGTTAAAAAAGGAAACTTTCAATTAATCTTGTTAGCAAATAATACAAATTTGTTACATGTTGAAATGTTATTAACATCCAGATTGAAATTCAAATTTTTGGTTATTTGAAATGGTTATAGGTTAACCTAGCGTACGTAACATAATAAACTGGATACTCGTCCGAAATAATACATAAAAATACAGTTGAAATTAGTTGCCTAAACATTATGTATGATAGTACGTCAAGATGACGGTAGAACTCTGGCAAACGAACAGAGACGAAAACCCCATTACTAATCAGATACGAAATTACCTCTATATTTCGGCTAATTGTTCTTGAGCTCTAGAAATCTGGTCGTAAAAACATCATTTTTCTTTTTCTCCATCAGCTGTAACTGATAAACAACCGTGCACCTACGACAAGTCTGCAAACCAAAGGATGTACCTTTGCACATCTAGAACAGCAAGCGATCCACTGAAGATTAGTTACAGCCTAAAGAACTAATCATTATGTGTCTTCTATGGAAATAGATAATATAATGCATACTCATTACCGAAGTATTCTGGTGTTGACATTCCTTGCTTCAATGGCCCGGCATGGCCAGGTGGATAAGGCACTTGACTCGTAGTCTGAGGGTCGCGTGTTCGAATCCCCGTCACCCCAAACATGCTCGTCCTTTCATTTGTTATAAAGTGAAGGTCAATTCTACTATTCGTTAGTAAAAGAGTAGCTCAAGAGTTGGCGGTGGGTAATGATGACTAGTTGCCTTCTCTTAAGTCTTACACTGATAATTAGGGACGCTTAGCGTAGATAGCCCTCGTGTAGCTTTGCGCAAAATTCAAAACAAACCAAATCAAATGCTTGCTTTAAAAAGTAATGTGTGTCGAAAAGAATTGAATAAGTCGGTGATATGGAATTTTACACATAGAAGTTACAGTACCAATAGAACGCAAGTGAAAATGTATAAAATTGCAACAAAAATAATTATTCTAAAATTCTTGAGTTGGATGGAAAAGTTCAGGCCCTAAAGGGCATATGAGATGGGAGAAAATCTGCATTACTTATTCCTGGATCCCACCACGACACACATATATTCATCCATCATAGGGGTGCAATGAACGAATAATGTAATGGAGGAAAGTGTGTTGTAAATAATATATAATTTCTTGTTACTAGTTGAAATAACAAATAACCACTAATGAGTCTACACACCTTTTATAACTGTTTGTTTTTATAAAACAAAATGATTCACACTGAATAAGTTATGGTGATTAAAGCCACCAGAAAATGACAAATAACCCAAAAATATCCACTTTAGCAAAAGACAAAGTAAGATGACTATTCTCTTTATTCTAAAGCTCTTCATGTAGCTGTGTGCTACATGAGACAGAATATTCTATTGTTATTAAAACTGAGAACTTTATCCATTATTGCAGTTCGATTAATCCTTTTCTATTTTTTTGTTTATCTTGTTTTAAATTTCACTCAAATCTACACGAGGTCTATCTGCGTTAGCCCTTCTTAACTTAGCAATGTAAGACTAGAGGTAAGGCATCTAGTCATCACCACCTACCTCCAACTCTTGAGTTACTCTTTTACCAACCAATAGTGGGATTGACCGTAACATTATAACGCCCTCACAGCTGAAAGGGCAAGCATGTTTGGTGTGACGGGGAATCAAACCCGCAACCCATCGATTACCGGTCGAGTGCCTTAACCTCCTGGCCATGCCGGGGCTTTGTGTTTTAAGTCCAAGCCTGTTAAAACTCTTTACTAAATTGAGTAATATAATTTATCGCGATTCACTTTACCTGTATGTACGTGTTTTACAGTCACGAAGCTCTGTTGTAATCTCATTTTCCAATTATGGAATTGCGTGTTTTATTTTTACTATTAATGGTGAAGGTTAAAAGGAAGAAATCACTCCATTAATTCCACCCTTCGTTGTAAATTATTACGTCGACATTTTCTAATTCACGTCAGTTGCCGGTATAACACTAAGGGTCAAAACATAACAAAGATAAATGTTTAGTTTTGAAGAGACTGTGGGAAGAAACTGCAGAACCAGAAAAAATCAAAACAAAAAGGTGCTGTCATAAAATGACTAATAATTCTATATCTCGGCCTTGGCTCGTTGTTTATGGAGTAGGCATGAATTTAATTTATTTCGCCATCTGTCGGAGTAATATTCAATGTTATTGTTAAATGCTCGAATTGCAAAAACGAAAAAAAAACTTTTCCGTTTATACCCTCTATTTTGTTTTCTTAGCCATAAATATCTGGTTTTGATACCAACGGTGGACACACAACAAATAAACTATTCATTGTGTGAATTCAGGGTTGAATACAAAGTTCCGGCATGGTCAAGCGTGTTAAGGCGTTCGACTCCCAATCGCACCAAATATGCTCGCCCTTTCAGTTGTGGGGATTAATCCCACTATACGTTGGTAAAAGAGTAGTCGAAAAGTGGGCGGTGGGTGGGCGTAGATAGCTCTGATATATCTTCGCGCGGGCCTGGCATGGCCGAGCGCGTAAGGCGTGTTACTCGTAATCCGAGGGTCGCGCGTTCGCGCCCGCGTCGCGCTAAATAGGCTCGCCCTCCCAGCCGTGGGAGCGTATAATGTGACGGTCAATCCCACTAATCGTTGGTAAAAGAGTAGCCCAAGAGTTGGCGGTGGGTGGTGATGACTAGCTGCCTTCCCTCTAGCCTTACACTGCTAAATTAGGGACGGCTAGCACAGATAGCCCTCGAGTAGCTTTGTGCGAAATTCAAAAACAAAAAAACAAGCTTCGCGCGAAATTACAAACAAACTCAACCACAATTTTTGTTATTTTCACTTTCTAACATAATTTACGTACCCTTCGTGTTAGCAATATCAATACAGATTGTGATGTGCAGTAAATTTGTCACCGGTAACCTTTATTTCTTGCTCGGCTGGAAAAACATTGTTATTGGCAGTTGTTTTCTCTGCCTCTTTAGCCTATCGAAAATCATTTGATAAGACATAAACACACAATAAACTGGTAGAAAGATAATCCTTACAAAATAAATATTTGTTGAAGTCTTTTTTTACATGTTGGAGAAGCTTTAAAGATTCGGCCTGACAAATAATGAAAAAGGAAAGTAATATTTTACTAATTATAAAAATATACAGATTATTATTTCTTTTAAATTTAGTCGTGTTTAGAGTCAAGGTGCTGAAACATTTGATTCCAAATGTTATCTGTTTTGTTTTTTAAATTTCTCCCACTAGTTAATGATTTACTTCTAATTGATATATAGAGCATACTTTGAACTTGGAAACCTCCTAATGTTAGAGCACCATTTGTCTGTTTTTGAATTTCGCGCAAAGATACACAAGAACTATCTACGCTAGCCGTCCCTAATTTAGCAGTGAAATATTCGAGAGAAGACGACTAGTCATCATCACTTACCGTCAAAGCTTGGGTTATTCTTTTACCAACGTATAGTGGGATTGATCGTTACATATAACGCTCCCACGGCTGAAAGGGCGAACATGTTTGGTGGGATGAAGTTTTCATCTCGCAGCCTTCAAATTGCGAGTCAAGCGTCCTAACAATCAGGCTATACAGGGGCTGTTAGAGCACTAAGTCAAGTAACATATAACCCCATATATAGTTACATTTCCGTTAATATGTTATTATCAGTTTACAACTAGTAGTTTTTATTAACTTTTCATTGCCAAGTCAAACAATTAAAAGGTCCCCTTGGTGTCTGAGCGATAAAATCCGGTGTTCGATCCATACGGAGCCAAGGTACGGATAACCCACAGCAAAGCTTTGTCTTCAACAACAGACATGCAATCAAGAAGCAAGAAGCAGAAAATACGAGTGAAAGAGATATTTTAAATAAAAACGACTTTACATGGATTGTTTAAATTTGACTTCCATGAGCGTCTGATAGAAGGACATACGATAAAGCTTGAATAAAAAGCTCTCTAAAGTCACAATCGTATCAGAGGGCGCTACGCTACAGCCCTAAATATGCATATTAGTCTATTGGAGCGTTGAAATACAGAACACTTTGTATTTTAAACCTGAATGAATAAATGAGCTAAATGGTCATGTCAGAGATCTCAAAGATTCAGATACAGCCATCCTAAATTTATAATTGCTGATCTAAGAAAAGACAAATAGTCAACAGTACCTACCGCATATATGGCTACTCTTAAATGATTAGCTGAACTGACTGTCACATCTATAACACCAGCCACTACAAAAGAAAATTAGAATCATGTTCAGTGGCACATAATGACACTTTGGACCTTTCGATCCATTATTCAGATTTTTAGAATATGCAGGTGTATTTCTATTACCAAAAAGTAATTACGATTTTATCATTTTATTTTTTTTTAATTAATTAACAGTATCTGTACATCTCTACCATTGGTATTATTAATTTATCGAGGTCATAATCGACTTCGTCCGTTTTATTCAATATTTATCATTTCACTCTAAGAGAAAAATTTTAATAAGGTTGGAGACATTTTTTATCTTTCCACCTCATGCAACTATAATTAGCACAACGGTATATCTGTGGATTTACAACGCTAGAAACCGGTTTTCGATACCTATGGTAGATAGAGCTCAGATAGTTTCGTGTTTAACTTTGCACTTAATTTTAAACAAATAAAACGGAAATATAAACATAAAAAGGCTTAATATAACAACCGAGTAAACAAGAAGGAAACTATCTTGCAGATAAAGTTTCGTGACTAATAAATGCTGAGGATTTTAACTGATATAGTTTTGTAGATTGTTGTTGTTTAGAATTAAGCACAAAGATGCACAATGGGCTATCTGTGCTCTGCCCACCACGGGTATCGAAACCCGGATTTTAGCGTGTAAGTCCGCAGACATACCGCTGAGCCACTGGGGGGCAGTATTGTAGAGAAACCTGAACGCGTGCAGTATCAAATTTATTTTTTTCAAATAATTTTGGTCTCAAAATTATTGTTAAACAATCACCTTATAAATCGCTAGTGGAACAGCGTTATGTCTGCGGACTCACACTCCTAGAAAGCAGGTTTTGATACTCGTGGTGGGCAGCGCACAGACAACCAATTGTGTAGCTTGGTACTTCATTCCAAATAGACAAACGGTAACTATATAGATACCAAACCTTGAAAGCAGTCGCTGTGAGCATTTACTACAAAAACAATGAAAAACAAACACGAATATTGTTGTAGTGTTTATATATTTTGCTATTTAAAATATCAAATGTTCAGTAAAATTGTACGTGAAGTATCAAACCACTTTAACTAGTCATATCTTCAAGAAATCTCAAATACTTAAATGAATAAAACTAATTCGTTGATTTCTTTAATATTCAAACAATCTTACTTTGCCTTTTCCTCTAGCTACGCTGTGGGAAACGGGAAGTAGTATATAAGTTGTATATTTCACCCCAATAGTTGTTATAATGCAGAGTGTTTGTCACTAAAATCTTTGCTTGTTTGTTTGTTTTTGTCTATTCGCAAAAAGGTTTTGCAAAATATTCTGACATAACTGACAAAAATAATCGATCAAAGTTAAAAAAGAGCTATTGCTAATTATTAAAATAGTCATGAAATTTTAGCGTAGACAAATATATAGCTCTGTTTTAATTAACTGCATGTATCATTTCAGTATTGAGGTTCTTTCATAAAACGAGATCACGAGGTTAAACGGTCATTTTCAAACCTAGTTTTTAAGCTCATTATTTTTTAGAAAGACCATAAATGTTGTTTAAAAATTTACAGTGTCTACAACACAGAAATACTTTGAACGAAGTAAAATGTCTTGCAAGATGAAATTAGACTTATACAAAACTTCATTTGTATAATCAAAAATAAAATCACACTTTATATAAGATATTACAACTTGCACAATCGTTAAACTGTATGCAGTAGGCTACGCTCCATTCTAATAACACATTCATAATACACGTCGAAAGATGCTTAAGTATTAAATAACCTTGAGTCTACGTTAAATTTTTTCTGTGCCTATTTTACATACTTTGTATGCTGTTTCTAAATATTCGAAAACGTTAGCTTTTGTTATACGTATTTCACTTTGGGAATAATTTTATTTTAAATATTAAACAATTAACTGAAATAATCAGGAGGTATTTTAAAACGTGCGCTAAAACTTCACGTATTGTATGCTGTTAAAATTACAGAAAATGGATCATTTATCTCAGAATTTTCGTGAAAAACTATACAAAGAGTTTTTGTTCAAGTCTTTCTTAACTTAAACTGAAAGACTACAAGGAAAACAACTAATCAAGAGCACCCACCACTAAGTTTTGGATTCTCTTGTTTGACCGAATAGTCAAATTTAATAGTCACTCTTATAACATACTCACAGCCACAAAGTAAGGAGAAAGTTTTTGACAGCAGTAATCACTCCGGTATGGCCAGGTGGTTAAGACACTCGACTGGTAATCCGAGGGTCACGAGTTCGAATCCTGGTCACACCAAACATGCTCGCCCTTTCAGCCGTGGGGGCGTTATAATCTAAAGGTCAATTCCATTATTCGTTGGTAACATAATAGCCCAAGAGTTGGTGGTGGGTGGTGATGACTAGTTGCATTCCCTCTAGTCTTACACTCCTAAATTAGGACGGCTAGCGCAGATAGCCCACGAGTATCTTTGCGCAAAATTCAAAACAAACCAAAAGTGTTCATGAAAAAATATAAAAAGACATTGTCCGTTGCGTTTATTTATTCCTGTTTTATATATTTTTTTCCAGTTTCGCAACAAATAATTTTTAAGTATAAGTTGGCTCTAAATTTTATCTAATTATCGATTCGTTTCTTACAACCCCACTTTTGTATCCACTTATGTATTATTTTGCTGTACAATGTCTAAAAGAGGCTTGAATACTTCACAACTCATAAGCCTAAGTTTAGAAAACAAAAAGTTTCTTCAGTGTTTTTCAACACAGTGTTCCCTCGTGTATCGCGTTAGATGCGTTCCAAAACCCCCCGCGAAAGGAGATTTTTCGCGAAGTGGGATCGCCGATTTTTACGTATGTATTTATGTGCATTTAGACTTTTAAAACCCTCCCTGTACAACTATTTAACCCTCCCATTACAATACTGTTCATTATTGCCGAAATAATAAGAACAATTATTAAGATATTAAGCCTTAAAATTAAAAATTACATATCTTCAGCAGGTGGTGTCTTTTCGGGGGACACCACTTCCTCCTCTGTGGAAGGTGAATCGGCAACTTCAGGTCGGTCGTTACAACTTCAGGAACAGTACTTGCTACCGGTAACCTTTATTTCTTGCTCGGCTGGAAAAAAATTGTTATTGGCAGTTGTTTTCTCTGCCTCTTTAGCCTATCGAAAATCATTTGATAAGAAGTCATCAGTTCTTCTATTTTATTGCAAAATTGTACTGATCAAACCATATCGTTGTCCCATTCCTGTGAGCACTCCTTCACTTCGTTAATTAGTTTCATTAGTTGGTTCTGTTTCCGTTTTACGCTGTTATAAACTCAAATATATGTTTATATCTCAAAATATACCTGTTTTTTTTCTTTACACTATTAATTATATTTATTTTTAATATTTTAATGGTATTTAATGCTATATTTTAGATTTAATGTTTATTATTATATATATATATATATATGGGGGGGTCGGCCGAGCCCGCGAAGTGGTGAAGCCGCGAAAGAAGATCCGCGAAGTGGCGAGGGAACATTGTACTCATATTACAAATATTGTAACTCAGACTGGACTTCAGTTAAATTATTTTCAAAAAAACGAACCTAATAACCTAAGTGGATTGAAATACGATTGCCAGACTTATTCAAAGCTGTAAGTATAAAACCGTGTGTAAATAATAGAATAATAGAACCAGCTGAGCCCCACTGGTAAACTCGTACGGACGTTTCTTAACTGTCAACTCCAGAAATACAGGGATGATTATTCTAATTCCCAGATTTCTTTAACCCTCAGGTAAACTCTCTCTTCACTGAACCTCTATCTCCATCCCAGGAGTTTAATGTCCTACGTCCAGATTTTCTTTTCCATACTTGACTTTGTGCGTCCGCAGGTGGTTCTCGTGATGAAACAACATTGTTACGTTAAGTGTCTGTCAAAAACAACTGACATCACACAAAAAGAGGATAAATCTTCAATTTGCAAACCAGCTACAAAAATCTGGTTTGTCTAGAAATGTTCTATTGTTGAAACTAGTGAGTAGCTGAAGCTATTATTGATAATATTAAACATTTAACGATGGTTATTTCGACATATATTTATTACAAAATGTAACCATCCTAAAGGATTATCCTAAATTGTGTATTATGTCCATCAAAAGAAAAAGAATGAAAATGTATTTGACGAATAAGTAATGTAACAGTTGTTTTGTTCTGTACACAAACTACGTTTATGATAATTAGCAACAATAGATTTAGGTCTATTAGGAGGTAAAACTTGTTTATTTGTTTCTTTTTGAATTTCGCACAAAACTACTCCAGGGCTATCTGTGCTAGTCGTCCCTAATTTAGTAGTGTAAACCAAGAGGGAAAGCAGCTAGTTATCACCACGTACCGCCAACTGTTATGTAAATGTCATGTAAATGTTTTGTGAACGACAACATGTCGTGTTGTGTTTAAATTTTCATTTCTATTATTTATATTTCCATATTTATATTACTGTTTCAAAGTTTAAACCAATTAAAAAATATGTTGTTATTCATTTAAAATAACATTTAGAAATTTCTAGAATTAGGTAGATCAAATATATGACTATAAACGGAAATGTACGGCGGCCTAGTGTCTAGACGTTGAGTCTCGTGCAAGAACGGACATGCGCGTATTGCTCTGGAGCTCTGTGGAAGTTACGCGATGGTTTAAGAAGTCTAGGCCTACTAATATATAAATAGATGGAGACGCACGAGAAGAGGAAGAGTCGTTAGTTTTTATTCGAAGAAAAGAATAAGAAGAGTCAGTCATTCGTTTGAGAAAGTGTAAGTGTTTGCTGTGATTTTATTCAACTTGGATTTGTGACCAGAGCTAGATCTACAGAAGCTGTGATTTTGTCTCGTCAATCTTTGCGTTTCATTCGAATTACTGGTTGTACTGAGAATCGGCACGTACGGACTATTTAGGGAAGACTGGGAAGATTGGAAGGCGGCAAGTTTGAGACGTTCATCAAGAAGCACCGTAAAAAGAACTTCGTCATTCTCCATTCAAACCTTGGTATTTCTTCGTGGGACCAAATAATCACCCTAGACTAGAATTTTGGATTTATTATCTGGACTTTTGGACTTTCATTCTAGATCATTATATTAGATACATGCCAGTACCATTTTGTGTTGTAATTAATTTTGAAGGTTTAAACTTAATATCTGTCATTGTTATTATATAATTTATGTTATATCTGTTACATATATATAATAGTTTAGTGTAATAAATTATACAAGTTGTTATCTGTGTCTTTCTGTTGCGTTCAATCCACATAAAAAAAACGTAACAAAAAATTGGGGGCCCGTCCGGGATTGATCAAACAATTTAATTATATTCCAAAATTAGACTTATATTCTATACAGATCGACAGCTTGTATATTCAAAATGGCATTCTAACTCGAAGATTTTATAGACAAATTTAATCAGAATCCCTCTTTCGAATTGATCAGTGAATTAAAAAAATCTGAATTGCTTGATGTTGGAAAACATTTTAATTTGCAAGTGAATCAAGCAATGAAGAAAGCAGATATCAAACGAATTGTTGTTGAACATTTGGTCAGCCAAAAGGTTTTACCTCAAAAAGTTGTACAACAATTGCCTGCCGCTCATTTTGACCCAGATTTCGAATTAAAAAGAATGGAAATGGAAATGAAATTTCGTTTAGAAATTGAAAGCAAACGTCTTGAGGCAGAACAAGAAAACAAACGCCTTGATGCCGAAATACAAATAGAACGCATTAAAGCTGATAAGGAAATCAGTATGAGAAAGGCACAGACAGAAGAAAAGGTTGTCCAAATGCGGTTGGATAATTTTGATGCTTCCAAACAAATTCGTTTAGTGCCTCCATTCAATGAGAAGGCTGTAGATAAATATTTTCAGCAATTTGAAAAATTGGCCCTTAGGCTAAAATGGCCTACCGAATATTGGACAGTATTACTTCAGAGTGTTCTCAAAGGTAAAGCTCAGGAAGTATTTTCCAAACTCACGGCCGAGCAAAGGTATGATTACGAGCACGTCAAGAAATGCATTTTGAATGCTTATGAATTGGTGCCAGAGGCATATAGACAAAAATATCGTGGTTACAAAAAGTTTGACAGCCAAACTTATGTCGAATTTGCTCGTGAAAAAAAAAACTCTGTTCGACAGGTGGTGTGATTCCAAAGAAATCAAAGATGATTATACAAAACTCAGAGAACTCGTGTTAGTTGAAGAGTTTAAAAGATGTATTCCCGTAGAGCTCAAAACTTACATTGATGAACAAAAAGCTTCCAAGATTCATGATGCTGCTGTTTTGGCAGATGAGTATGCTTTGACTCACAAAGATTTCTTGTACAAGAACAAAACAAATCACACAGCAAAGAAACCCAATGACTCATTCGAGCATTATGCAAATGTCGACAAAGACAAAAAAGAGGAAACTTCTGATTCACAAACAAAGACTTCATCTTATTCTCAAAGCTCATCATCTACCAAAAACGTGTTATTCTCATCCAAAACACGTGCTTATTGTAGGAAACCTGGCCATCTGATTTCTGAGTGCTATAAGATCAAAAACAAGCCATCACCCAATAGTTTCATTTCGCCGTCGTAGGATACATCATTTGTTCCCAATGATTTTGACCCTGTCCAGTCCACTGTGGATTCCAAGTCCAATATTATTGATGTACCTGAAAATCTTGTTGAGGACAAATTTAAGCCTTTTATCACTGAAGGTTTTGTTTCTTTTGTTGGCGATTCACGTCTACAACCAATTAAAATCCTGCGGGATACTGGAGCTTTTCAGAGTTTGATTTTGGAAAGTGTACTTCCGTTTTCTGAAAAGTCATCCGTTGGGGCCAATGTGCTCATTTCTGGTGTAGAAGGTGGCGTCGTTTCTATCCCTCTTCATAGACTGGATTTGCATTCGGACTTAGTTTCGGGCCCAGTGACTGTGGGTATTAAATCTTCATTGCCTGTTGAAGGTGTGTCTATGCTTTTGGGAAATGATTTGGCTGGTAGTAAGGTTGTACCAGAAATTCGTGTTGTTGAAGCACCTGTTGTTAGTCCCAGTACAGAGCAACTCTTTGAAGAGTTTCCTGATGTTTTCCCGCCTGTGCTGTTACTCGTTCTCAAACATGTTTTCAGGAGTCCAAAGAGGATTTCTCTTTATCTGATACGTTCATGTCTCACATCGATGAGATTTCTGACTCAACTTCGAGTTCTACTGATGACTCCAAGTCATTTTTCAACTCTCTTCATCGAAAAAACTTGTTGAGAAACAGGACAATGATCCTGAAACTCGTTCTCTTCTACAACTGATCGTTAATGAAAATGAAATAGGAACTGTCCCTATTTGTTACTACCAGACGTCAGGTGTGTTAATGAGAAAATACAGACCTCCTGACGTTGCTACTGATGAAGAGTGGAATGTTATTCACCAAATCGTCATTCCAAAATGCTATCGGAATGATATTCTTAGTCTTGCTCATGATCATGTGTTGTCGGGACACTTAGGTGTAAGAAAGACCCTAGATCATATCCGACGACATTTCTATTGGCCAAAGATGCGCCAAGATGTTGTTGACTTTTGTAAGACATGCCATTCTTGCCAAATGACAGAAAAACCAAATCAGGGGATTCCCAAAGCACCACTGCAACCTATTCCTGCCTTTGAAGAACCGTTCTCAAGGGTCATTATCGACTGTGTTGGCCCAATGCCAAAAAGCAAAGCAGGAAATGAATACCTCTTGACGATCATCTAATGCATACCATCCTGAATCACAAGGTATCCTTGAACGTTTCCACCAAATTACTGCCACGAGCACTGAAAGGACTGGGATGAGGGTGTTCCCTTGTTGTTGTTTGCAGTTTGTGAGGTTATTCAAGAACCGACTGGATTTAACCCTTTTAAGTTGGTTTAAAAAACAAACAAACAAAAAAAAGGTTTTCACAAGTTTAAACTTTTTTTTTTACTTTTAAGGGGGAGAGTGTTATGTAAATGTCATGTAAATGTTTTGTAAACGACAACATGTCGTGTTGTGTTTAAATTTTCATTTCTATTATTTATATTTCCATATTTATATTATTGTTTCAAAGTTTAAACCAATTAAAAATATGTTGTTATTCATTTAAAATAACATTTAGAAATTTCTAGAATTAGGTAGATCAAATATATGACTATAAACGGAATTGTATGGCAGCCTAGTGTCTAGACGCTGAGTCTCGTGCAAGAACGGACATGCGCGTATTGCTCTGGAGCTCTGTGGAAGTTACGCGATGGTTTAAGAAGTCTAGGCCTACTAATATATAAATAGATGGAGACGCACGAGAAGAGGAAGAGTCATTAGTTTTTATTCGAAGAAAAGAATAAGAAGAGTCAGTCATTCGTTTGAGAAAGTTTAAGTGTTTGCTGTGATTTTATTCAAGTTGGATTTGTGACCAGAGCTAGATTTACAGAAGCTGTGATTTTGTCTCGTCAATCTTTGCGTTTCATTCGAATTACTGGTTGTGCTGAGAGTCGACACGTATGGACTATTTAGGGAAGACTGGGAAGATTGGAAGGCGGCAAGTTTGAGACGTTCATCAAGAAGCACCGTAAAAAGAACTTCGTCATTCTCCATTCAAACCTCGGTATTTCTTCGTGGGACCAAATAATCACACTAGACTAGAATTGTGGATTTCTTATCTGGACTTTTGGACTTTCATTCTAGATCATTATATTAGATACAGGCCAGTACCATTTTGTGTTGTAATTAATTTTGAAGGTTTAAACTTAATATCTGTCATTGTTATTATATAATTTATGTTATATCTGTCATATATATAACAGCTTATTGTAATAAATTATACAAGCTGTTATCTGTAACTTTCTGTTGCGTTTAGTCTACGAAAAACATAAAACATAATAAAAAAAAACCTAACACAACTCTTGGGCTACTCTTTTACCAACGAACAGTGGGATTGGCCGTCACTTATAACGCCCCCATAGCTGGGAGGGCGAGCATGATTGTTTCATTACATGAGTTTAGGTGAGTATTTTTATGAAATTATTAAGCCACAAATGGCGATATAATGTTGTATAAAAATCTGTGATATTGCGTAGAGAAACTTATCAAAGATAATTTATTAAATTTACTGTAAGGGATGTTTTATTGTGTGTAATTTAACTTAGCTCATATATATCTGTGCCCGGCATGGCAGAGCGCGTTTGGCTTGCGACTCAAAATCCGAGGGTCGCGGGTTCGCATCCCAGTCGCGCTAAACATGCTCGCCCTTTGAGCCGTGGGGGCGTTATAATGTGACGGTCAGTGCCACTATTCGTTGGTATAAGAGAAGCCCAAGAATTGGCGGTGGGTGATGATGATTAGCTGCCTTCCCTCTAGTCTTACACTGCAAAATTAGGGAGGGCTAAGGTTTCTCCTCTTGGTTAGGGGTTGTGCAGTAGGCTAACAATTTACTCACTTAAAAAAAAACAGACTGTAAATGAATAGAGTTTCTATTGCTACCGTTTCCTTTCGTCTGCATCAGCGGTTTTCATGTACCTGTACTTTCTGTCCAGGCTCATTTTAATATTATTTGACTTCTCAAAGTTCTGCGTTCATTTACGTCCGAAAAAAATGCAAAGCATTCGATGGTTCTGAAAAACCTAATACAGTAAATCGAATTCTTACTTACAATACATTACTGCAAACCAGGAAAATGTAGAACTCTTATCAACAGTGACGATGAAAAGAGAAATAGTACAATGGACGTTCAAGAAGATCACTATAAACTTGTCAGAAAGGATATCATAGAGAATCAGTCGTTCAAAGGTCGTGATAATCAAAGAAAGCATGGTATCCAAACTTCTAAATACGGAAATGAAGAAATAATAGGTATCAAGAATTTCTTGAGTCTTCAACAAATTCTTTCAGAATCAACCGAAAAGCCCTATGAGTCGTCTTCAGTCTTTCGATTTTTATCTTATTGATAAAATTAACTTTTGACAAATCGTCCAACGTCAACCATACAGCTTAGGATCATATAACACACTGAAGAAACTTCGTCTTTCAATACAAACTGACCTCCTCTCAAAAAATTAAAATGATTACCTTTCCAGTGCTCCTCAGCTCTTTGTCCAGTTGAAGAACGATCTTGATAAACAGAAAAAAACCATGCTGAAAATAAAATCTGACTTACTCCGTCTCAGAGTAGATGTTTTCAGAACCAAATCTTATCAGACCAACTAAGCCGTTTAGAGAACGTCAGACGCAAGGCTCTTATCTTTTACATTCTTATTAGAATTCTTTCCCTTGAGAAGAAAGTGATGATCATCAGTGAATCTGTTCAAGATTACAATTCAATTTATCCCTTCTAGTTGTTGTTTTGAATTTAGCACAAAGCTACACAATGGGCTATCTGTGCTCTGCCCACCACGGATCTGCCATCCGATTCCAAAATATTCGGTACATTAATCCAGAAGTTATAGTTAAAAGACATGAAAACATGACATCATAGTATAACCCTTCTGAGCTTGGATGGTATGGTAAGCAACGAAATCCAGGTATAACAGTGAGCACAGATAAAGAAAGCATGATGGTAGGTAAAACAAAACATGTGATCTAAGGAATGACTAACTGCTGTAAACTGCTTAAAAAGCTATAAGTGTAGCTACCAGTTTAGTCGCCAATTTTGATATACTTCTTTAAATCGCACACTCTGTTTTCATTCCTAAGGTGATTTTGAGTAGATATCATGAATTTTGGTCACTACACACCAACAAACCACAGCGAGCAAGAAAATGTGATATTTGATACCAACTAACATACGGGGTCGCGACTCTCTTATTCGGAACAGATCTATACTTTACAGACCTACCATATTATTTAAAATGTATGGTGACAGTTTTGCCTCTTTAACACAGCAACGCCATGGAATATAGATTAACAGTGTCTTATCATCAACCACATGCTTTCAATACAGCTGTATCAAACGTGATTACTTATGCTAATATCATGTGACACTAAACGCTCGTTAATTCTGCTGAAAGTTGGCAATGAATGATCAATAACAACTGTCCACCCGCATGATTATTTTGAAAACATGAGTTATAAAATGATAATCTAGTTTGCTTGGCCTAACCAATGCTTATAGGTCTACACGTCTTTCACCCTATAGTTTTACTGCTCTAAATCATTCGTTTTTAATCCAAATGATAAACAACTAAAAACGGTCCACGTTTGCCTTAGATGAAGCTGTAGTAAATCCTTCAGACCGATAGCTCAAAGCATGTGCAAACATTTTGGTCAAAATTAAACGGTTTTTATTGAGTAATTTTGCACATGTGGCTCATATTTAGACTGCATTTGACATTTCATTGTAGGTTGTAAAGATATATCAATACATTGAAATTGAAAAAAGTATCTTTTTCTATCAAATATATTTTTCGTACTTTCAGTGAAAATAAGAAAAAAAATATTAGAAACAAATACAATCAGATTTGGAGATTCATATCTCGTGTACTTCTTAATGGGTCGAATTGAAAATTGGAATACGGAGTGAAGATTCAGTAGGGCACATCC
The DNA here is from genome assembly GCA_011833715.1 of Carcinoscorpius rotundicauda. NCBI lineage: Eukaryota > Metazoa > Arthropoda > Merostomata > Xiphosura > Limulidae > Carcinoscorpius > Carcinoscorpius rotundicauda. The sequence continues at coordinate 24,040,019 of CM022405.1, read as the reverse complement.
AATGATAATATGTGTTAGTTTGGATTAATACAGTCCGAGCTACAGAAATGTAAAATTGCTAAATTATCAGTCTTGTTAGTAACACACAGTGTGTTCTACAGATTCTTTGGGACTCACAAGACACTACCGTGTGTATTGATATATATAATACCAGTTACAGGTCACGATATGAAAGGTTGATTTCAATCATCTGTATGCTCTAAAAGACCTTTAAGGATAATCTGTTGGTATCTGAAACATGCATAGTTTTCGTTAGCTGGCATAGTACCCCTGTAGTGTTCGGAATAAAAAAAACATTTTAAATATTTTGTATGTTTGATGAATAGAGTCTGTTGTTTATGAGTTTATTTTTTTACGATTAGCCAGTCGAATCAAGCATATTTCTATATCATTTCCAAGTTAAAACATGGATCATGTGCGACCTAAAGTTTTCAGTCTCAAGAATCACAGTTACGGTGATTTCAGAAAATTTAGAGAAATATATGTAGACGATATGAAATGGAAAAGTCGAAATAGTGATTGTCTATTTTCCGTTATATCTCACCAACTATTAAGCATGAGGTGACGAATCTATTATCCACACTTCACACAAGTTTCAAGATCAAGGAATACAATTATATTTTTTCGAAGTATTTCATTAGATTATATGATTGAGTGATGTTAAAGGAATGTTGTTGTTGTTGTTTTGAATTAAGCAAAAAGGTACACAATGGGCTATCTGTGCTCTGCCCACCACGGGTATCGAAACCCGGATTTTAGCATGTAAGTCCGCAGACATACCGCTGAGCCACTGGGGGGCGATATTAAAGGAAACTGAAAACTGTCACATGATTATTGTTATGACACAGATGTGATTCGAGCAGTAAAAAGTAGAACTTTATTGAATGATAAAGCGTTAAATACTTTGTTTGTCATATTACATTTACAAAAATTAACGAAATAAATTCACAGAATAATGTAATCTGCATAACTAAAAGGGGACCATCAACATGAAAAAGTAAAAAAAGATAAACCTAATAGTGTCTAATTCAACAAACTGGAAATGTTTTAAGTAATTAAATACAAGGAATCCTCAAAACCTGATACGTGTACTTTGTATGCATAAATATGGTATTATATTAAACCAATTGTAATATACACGTACTTAGAAATGAAAAAGTTACGTAATAAGTTCCTCATTGACATCTTCATACGTCCAAGCATTTGAAATACAAAAAACATATATTTTATGGGCAATTTTGGCACTTGTTTTCATGCTTAAAGAACAGAGTAATATTCAGTTCCTGCTTTTCTACATTGACATCTTGCTGTGTTACAAATTTTGGCAGCCATCCAGTGTCACGAGCTCAGAGGGAACCAAGTACGTCATCTTCTCCATCTCAACCAAAATCTTGAGGTCTGTTATTAAAATACTCACGGCTGAGAAAGGTGACTGACTTGCGGAATCACCAGAAGTTTCACAGAATATGACTTCTTATTAAAGTAGATATTGGAAAACGTTTTGGGAGGAACGCCATTGGTTGCCTGTAATTATCAAAATAATAGTTTTTCCTACTTGATGACACAATTCTGACAAGATGTTTTTAAAGTTTTCCATATCTTCTGGAACTCGGCATGGTCAGGTGGTGAAGGCACTTGATTTGTAATCTAAGGGTGACAGGTTTAAATTTCCATCATACCAAATATGCTTGCTCTTTCAGCTGTAGGGGTGTTATAATGTTACAGTCAATCCCACTATTCATTGGTGAAAGAGTAGTCTAACAGTTCGAGGTGAGTTGTGGCCATTAACTGCATTCCTTTTAGGCTTACACTGCTAAATTAGGGATGGCTTTGTGTGAAATTCAAAACAAATCAAACAAGACCAAACCTCTCTTTGAAACGATTCTCTTCTTTCTGTAAACTAACTGAATATTTTTTTAGTATTTGTTTTATTTTCTGAAACTGAAAACTTTGTTTAATCATTTATTCAATAAAAATCGAGCTTATGAATTAATTCGAATGGTAATATCAATTCTTGCTGCTCTAAAATTGAAACATCTTATTATTTTTCTGAGTCAGCTTTTTATGCTTTTGATTTTTCAGTAGCTGTTAATTCCAACTGAGATTGGAATTCTGGTATTTAAATGTTGCGATACGCGAGGTGGGCAATCCCAATCGGTGGCAATACCACCACGGGTATCGAAACCCGGATTTTAGCGTGCAAGTCCGCAGACATACCGCTGAGCCACTGGGGGGCCAATAAAAAAGGCACGTAACGCTAATAAGAAAACGCATAATGTACTTGATAAATAAAAAGGGAATTTAAAAATAATGATAATATTTGATATTTGATAAGGTAACCATAGTCAAATTCAGTTATAAGAAATAAGGAGATAAATCAATAGTTGTGTTTAAAAGAAAGTTCACAACGATGATCATTTAACTGGAAAGTATAGAGCAAACTTTAATCTGTTATATAGAAATTATATAATCATGTCATTATTTATTAATAATATCAGTTCGTTATGGTAGTCGTCTGTTTGTTAAAGATTTTGGCTACGATCATAAAAAAGCATATATTTTGTTTGGTAAAATCATAGGTAACCTTTCAAATAGTCTTGAAAACGAGTAGTTCAAAAATACAAAGCAACATTTTTTTTAAAATAAGTCCAGTCTTGATATAAGATAACGAGTCTTTTCTTAACGTAACCCATGTGCTATGTTATTTAATATTGTTTCGCCAGCCTACAGGAAACATTGCTTTAAGTATTCTAATAAAAACTGGGCAGTATTACTAAACGCATTATAGCACATTTTGTACATAGTTTTAAGTTTATTTTTACAACCTAATAAATAACAGTGGATGTACAATCGTTTTCGCCCAACCATGTTGATGTAACTTGTGGTTGATATGGGATCCTATCATCTATTGTATACATTCATATAATACGTTGCATGTAGATCATGGATACAATTTAATCTTTATATGGCAGGCATCACACACGTACCATAGCAGTTATTAACTTATTATTGCAATTGTATTGATATTATGTATAATATATTCATTTATAGGGTCTCTGCCCTATTGATTGTGATCTTCTTAGTAGCGTCGTTTCCAAAAATAGACAGTTCTTGAGTATAAAAAATTGAATACAGTTAAAAGAACGAAACATCAACATTTCTTACTTGCACAGTAATTTATTTCCAAAGTTTAAAAATATAAGTAAAAGACTATAAACTGTATAAACATGCTAATTATACACGTACAAAGGTTTATAGGAACCTTTGTGTATGCTTCGTGCTTTATTCTGATGAAGATGATGTAATTATTTCCACCAAAATAAGCTTATTGACTTAAATTTTTAAATTTTGAAAACACGTTATTGTGCAATTAAAAGTATGACTCGTTCTTTTAATTTTATTAAATATCACAGTTTTTTTTTGTTCCAATGCATGATCGAATTTGGCTATTTTACACAAACGTATAGATTGCCTCTGAAAACATAATTCTTTTAGTTTTAAAACTGTATTTTAGCATAAGATTGGTAGTCACGGTGATGGCTGATAATAAGTGTGATATTATAGCCAATATTATGCGATTACGAATTGTAGATACTGCACACAAAGTAGCCATCAATGTAGCCGACTATAAGGAGTCGCAAAAATCATGCAAAATGGAGACAGCATAAATTATGGTATTTCTGGGAAAAAGTAAGGTATACATTTTACAGCTATATATCTTATTTAGAAAATATTTAGTTGCAGATAAGGTACGCTGTGGCGACAACAACCATAGTTTAGGGTCGTCACAGTGAAAGAGGGTCGTAGAAGTGTCACGATCTAAATTCCATCAGAAATGGAGAGAGGGGGAAGTGTGTCGATATAATCAATTCATAACACTGTGTAACAAAAGTTTTTGTTCCTGGATATTATGTGTTATTTCTTAATTGCTTATGTTGTAAAAATACAGAAAATGGCCATTATTCCCTTCAAACTTTCCTTTTTTGTGACCTGAATAATGAGATTTAGAGATTAACCTATTTTTCTATGGAAAATCGGGCAAATTTGCACATTTTCATTTATATAAGATCTGAATAAAACAACATACGAGTCAAGATTCACATGTATTTATACTAAAGTTATACAAAAATTAACAAAAATGTTCAGAAGTGAGTAGTTTTTCGAGATTTGCGACTGTAATGTAAATCACTTTCACGTATCAGCCCCCAAATATAGTCTCTCATCATGTTTTCTTTATGCTCTCCCAGGTCACAAAAGCAAAGTTTAAAGAGAAAAATAGGTCTGTTCCATTTACTTTAGGCATAAGCAATTGGGAAATAACACTTTCTGCCCAAGAACAAGTAAAAGTAAAAATTTGTTACATAGTGTAATTGATAATTACCACTTTTTTTGACCTTTCGGAATGTCACTGTGAGAGGAAATCTTGTTAGCTGGAGCAAAACTGTGATCAGTTTTACTATGACCAGCATAGAGGAGGAAGAAGAATGTTTTCACGCAAATTAATAATAATGCACATCTTAGAAGTATTCCAGAACCTGATGGTTTATATTTTTAAAACATATTAAAAACAAAATATACAACTTTTATTTTAACAATATTGAATAAAGTGGCAGAAAACTCTTACTCCTCCTAGCGCAGAAACCTTGTCTCTGAGCTATTGCAGAAATCCCACACCACTAGCGAAGAGGGAAATTTCAGACACCTGAAAGATAGAGCAACGAAACCAGATATTGATGTTTGTCATTTTCATTGTTTGTTTTAGCGATTGTATGCTGTTTGATGATTTTGTTTGGCTATTTAAAAAAAAATTAAACTATGTTTTCATGATTTTGGCCTTTTTTGATGTTTTGGGACTATTAATGGCGATTTTTTTAACATTTTGCCCCTCTGGAATTCTTTGACCTTTAAATGGCTTAGAAAGTCTATTACATATGCTATTCTCATTCAATACATTTGTTTTTGCAAAGTCTAAAAAATAAGTTTTTTTTAAGACTAGCACTCAGAACTGCTTCTTCGTTTCATCAGCTTCTGATATTAATACATCGTCCATTCCAGTGATGTAGCAGCACAACCAAGAAGACCTTCACCAAAGAAAACATACTCATCATTAGATATAGATCATCGAACTCTGCATGAATGCTGAAACATACGTTCATTGCAAAATATTGGCAAGAGTGGCTGATCTAGTTGTATGTGTACATTTGAAAATTCTTTATCTCTAATCAAACCGTGCATTATTCAGTGTAGGTAAATAAATAATTAAAAGAAATTCTATTCTGTGATTGAAACGCATCTTTTAGAGTTAAAGGTGGATTATCCGGATGTTCATTGGGGGTCTTAGATCGAAATGTTATCTGTATCTGGACCGTTGTCGAACAACAGACTCACAACAACACATCACCACACGAACATTCAGATTGTCTTCGGAACATGAGTCTCAGAAAAATGGGACAAATGAAATGACAAAATAGTGAGTATATGCTAGTCTGTAATCTATTTTATAATTTAGAGAAACTGGTTTGATACATGAATTACGTTCCCACAATTATAGTTAGGCCTACTGAGTTTTGTTAAGCCTAAACTGATCATATAAAGATCTATGTTTAATCTTAATGACATTAGTATAATTTGTATATACTTGTAAACTAAGACAGTTGTACCACATAAACCTTTGTGATTATCCTAAAATTGCATGTTAATGTGAAAAAAACTCTCTGGAAAGAATTGTTTAGTCCAAAATCATGGAAATAACATATTATTTATGATAATCATATAAAGAAAATTTACAAACAAATATTAATTAACATATCAAAGTGTCAAAAAATTCTAGTTTTGAAAGAGTTGTAAAACATCATTTATTAGAACGTTCACGACGAAACAGTAGTGTGAGGAGCTGTAGTTAGAACATTTTAAAGATATTTCATCTCACGTTATCTATTAATGATGCACAAAACACTTTGAAACCCCTTTCGTTGTAATCAAAGACACTAAAATCATAATCATGTGTCTAACGGGTTGGAGAAGTTATAAGAAAAAATAATATATCATTATTTTAAAAATTTACGTCTACCAAAATGATGTCTCAGAGATGAAATATTTACTCAAGTTAATATAGTCGATAGCTGAAGCCCCAAACCAGAGCAGAAATCAAATTTCTAGGTACATCATTTTTTTACGGATCTATAGGATAGATACAGGTACGAGTATGACCTGTTACAACGATTCTTGAAAACAGCAAATAAATGTAAAACTTCTCTTTCATGCAAATAATATGAATTTCCAGAATAACATCTCGATTCCTTCTAGGTGCAGTAGTGACACCTTCTGGAAAAAATAGAAAGCAGAAATATATTTGCTTATCTTCTCACTGGATTAAACATAGCAGACTTGACTTATGTGGGATAATGATTTATGTTATGTCAAGATTAGGCTAATAATTTAGCACATGTATTTCATCTAAATTATTGTTTTAATGTTCAGAAAGAAGCTTGTTTATTACCTTTATACAATACTGTAGCATGCCTGTTTATTTGACAGTACAAGACATCCATCCATCTTTTAGTAATAAGCAAAGGGTAATATAGATAGACCTAGTGCTTATTCTCTTCGTCAGTTAAAAACAATTCCAATAAGAAGGTTGCATTATTCAGATAGTATATTTTTCAAAGTTATCAAATGGTCTATTAAAGTTTAGTGTCTATATAATAATACGCTTTTTCATGTGTCTGCCACAAAACGACGTGTGCGAGCATTCGTATTATCATGAGATGAAAACTGTTATTTTGATACACTAGCAGAGATACGTCAGACATTTGCGTTTAGATTAGTGTCTTCATTGTAGCTCTCTTCCTTTAAATGTAGGATTTCTAGAATAATACATTATAATCATAGAACCAACATTTTGTCATACTATGTATGATTGTGCTCTCGGTACACCTTATAAGGATGTGTAATAAGAAATTTAACCAGAGAAACAGACCACGTGTTTACCTTCGCCAGAGCTTTAAAGTTCACTGCACAAGTCATTACAACTTTCCTATAAATGAAGGAATAACAAGACAGATAAATGTAAATATTCTTTATTAACATTTAGTACAATAACATTAAAAGCTTGAAGTTTTTAAAAAGGTTTGACTAACACTACAAATTTGTTTATAGATACTATTAAGTACAGTATAGATTAGTGCCGACTAAGTTAATGTAAAAAAAGTGTACACGGTATGGCATTATTTTATCTTTATCGATCTTAGGCTTAACATTAGTTGAGGTTTTATAAAGTAGAACTCATACATTTTGGTGTCTGCGATCACATTTCGTTTGTATTATTCCACAAGTTTTGTACTGAAATAAATGTTGTTGCAATCAAGATACTAATTTGACTGCAGACATTTTAAGGTATCTGATACTTGCACAATATGATGTAATTCATATAACATTTTTGAAGCTAATATATCTTGGGGACTATTCACAAATAGCACATAAACATATTTTTTGGTTTGTGTTTGACACTAACAAATTATTTATGACATAGAGTAAGATACTCAATAAATACTGCATAACACTGGTTCATACCCCTCCCCTCCCTTTGATAATTGATACTTAACACTAAATTTACTAAAATCCAGACGCTCTGATGATATGATATTTTGACAAAAGTGTTATATTGCTTCTGCAACAAAAATATTTCTGAAGGTAGAAAATGTCATATGATGTCAACATCTTCCTCACAATAACAACACTCTATTGCAATGTTTTGAATTTCGCGTAAAGCTACACTGGGGCTATCTGCGTTAGCCGTTCCTAATTTAACAGTGTAAGACCAGAGGGAACTTGGGCTGCTCTTATATCAACGAATAGTGGGATTGACCGTCACATTATAGCGCACCCACGGCATATGGGGTGTGATAGAGATTCTAACCCGTGAACAAAGAATTATGAGTCGAGTGCCTTAACAACTTGGTCATGCTAAGCCTAAGTTTCTTCATGCTGGTGTTTCTATGCTTCTTCTCCTTCCTACTGCCTCGGATTTTTTTGTGTCTCATAGTATTTTAGTGCCGTCTCTGATAAACCATTACCAACATAAATAAATCGAAAAGAAAATCAGGACTTGAAATTTCGATTCATTTTACGTACCGTTAAAATATGGTAACTATCGCCGCTAAGCCTTAAAATACAAATTGGATAACTGGAAAACACATACATTAAATCCCTGATTTAAGTAAATTATATTTTATAGTTAAATTAAGAAGAAATATTTCTTCTCATAATATATGTAAAATGTCGTTTCGTAAATACCTGTAACTGGTTTAGACTAAATTTAAAAATTAAACATAATAAATGTGTATAATATATTTTTTTTGTTCGTAATTAAACAAAACGTTGTACAAGGGATTATTTATACTGAACTTACCGTAGCTGTCGAAACTGATAGCTAGTGTTTTAAGTTAACAGACGTGCCGCTGTGGCACTAAGAACTTACGTACTGAAATACGAAATATAGATTATTTAATATTCAACATATGCTAGGAATAAATAATACTTAACATACCTACAACAATGCACCACTTTATATGTGTAAAAATAAACAATAAACACCTAATATTATTTATAAAATATGTGTAAACTTTTAGCTTCAACTAATATTTTTCAACTTTATACAAACGGATTTATCTATTAATTGTTAAGTATATTTTATGACCTTGGCAACTATTATTGTTACATGAATTCAGTAAGCTAAGACCTATAAATCATAAGTTTGTTTGTTTGTTTTGTTTTTGAATTAAGCACAAAGCTACATAATGGGCTATCTGTGCTCTGCCCACCACGGGTATCGAAACCCGGTTTATAGCGTGTAAGTCCGCAGACATACCGCTGAGCCATTGGGGGGCGTAAATCATAAGCAAAGATAGATGTGAATTTATAAGTTCAGCTGATATTAGATTTTAGACATGTCACGCATGTGCATTAAATTCCAGTGTTCATAATAAAATCTTAGGCAATCAAGTTGTTGTTGTTGTTGTTGTTTTGGATTAAGCACAAAGCTACACAATGGGCTATCTGTGCTCTGCTCACCACGGGTATCGAAACCCGGATTTTAGCGTGTAAGTCCGCAGACATACCGCTGAGCCACTGGGGGGCTAGGCAATCAAACATTCAAATATATATTTTATTCGAACTGTTTTAAACTGAAGTAAAATAATTATTATTGTTTATTTATAAACAAATTTGAGCTGACATTGAAATAAGAGTGAGCAAGTTTGTGTCGTTTAAATAAACTCATTCATTAAATCAATGCTGATGTTAAGGTTTTTATAAAAACATTATACATACTTCATTAAAAAGCTAGAACATTACACATAATTTAGCCCCCCAGTGGCTCAGCGGTATGTCTGCGGACTTACACGCTAAAATCCGCGTTTCGATACCCGTGGTGGGCAGAGCACAGATAGTCCACGGTGTAGCTTGGCGCTTAATTCAAAACAACAACACTTAATTAATATTTTTAAAATATTTTATTTTATCTAAAATACTATTTAATTCTTCCGACACATTAGGTCACTTTTAGAGATTCATAAACGTATATACTACATGCTAAAAATAAACGTGTGACGAAATTAACATTTAAAATGATGTTTTCCCTATCATAAAAAAGCTTCCTGCCAAACATCCTTGTTGGATATAATATTCATTATGTAATCCATGATCAACATATATTTTCAATGTCAATATTTGTCTAGTAAAAAGATAACCATTTTGGACAAATAAACGTACATTCACCTTCGAAAGAAAATCAGGTATATTAAACATTAATTTGAGATTTTGTACGAATATGCAATGGTTATTTTTCTTTATTCGCATAACCCTCACTGTACGAATCTTGACCTTGAAAATGTTTAGGAATTTCTCAAGCAACGATTTGTTGTGGTTAACCATTAATCAAAACATTAGCTATCTATACAGAATAAAAACCGCCTATGTTTATAAGTTATACGATATGTCGCGCGTACATTATATTATATATACTTATAGTCCACAAATACAGCTAATTTTTCGTCACCACGTGTAATTTGTAGTGATCCTTAGGTCGTGTCCATCACATTAAAAAAGATAAATAAACAGCACATAATTACAAATAAACAACCATTTTTCTACTCACATGTAACTTCTAGATTAGGTAACATATCAGTTACAACGTTTGTTCCTCGCCTGCGCTTTTGAGAAGTCGATTCGCCTGTCAACGCCTAGGGTTGTGGCCTTTCTCTCTTACTACTATACTGATCCCTATAACAAGAAGAGTCCTCTAGTGTATACATATATATATATATAGCCCACTTTTCAGTGACAGGTAATTTATTTATATAAATGTTTTACCACAGGTCTTGTCCTTTTAACTTCAATTTACCCAACATACCAAATACATAAAATATCACTTACTAGTTCAACCCTTAGCAACATTTAGAATATTCGTCGGCCTTTGAATCCATAAACGTACTTCAGTAAAATTAGGAATTATCGAAAAATCGTGAAATACGTTATATTATCGGACGAGGACACAATTTGAGTTATTTCATGTCTACTGATATGACAATACATAAATATATTCAATAAGTTTTAAAGTAGTAAAATATTAAAATCCACTTTAAAAATATGCAGATATTAAAATATTAATATCTATTTTCACTCTATAACCTTTTCTAATTAACACTTTTAGGGTTTTTGTTTTAATAATAATTACCTATTATGTAACATGCAAAATTGTCAATGTATAAGCTGACAAAACAACCATCCATTACAAAACACTGCCATCTAGGTTACAACGAAACAACTTTGATGATCCTTGGTTATAAGAATCGAAATCATTACACTCTCTAATTTTCCATTTTCTGTCATTAATAACAACTATAAAAGCACTGACAAAGGCTTTAAACAGAAGTAGTAAAGAAGTTCTTTTGAAATAACAGAAACTACTGCGTGAGTAGAAATAATAATTAAGTTTTAAATGCAGGGTTTTTTGTTTGTAAAGGTACACATTAAGCTGTTTTTCCCATTTCTCACCACATGCATCCAAACTCGAATTTTAATATTGTAAGACTTACCACTATGGCGCCTGGGTACTTGAAGGTAGGGTATCGTACTTGATAAATATTCCCATAATAACTACCTAAATTATGTCATGAGCTCTTCTTGAAAACAACGAGCAGATCAACAAAGTAAGTAAAATCTTCAGTTTTAAAGCCAAAAGCAAGGGACGTTTTGGAAATCAATAGGTCTAAGATTTCTGATAAAAATACTGTAAACTGCTATTTTTCACTTTCCTTTTTCTTTGCTCAAGTTTGAAAATCAAAGGCAAGTGAAAATGGCATTTTATCACAATGTAATAAACACCTCCCCACCTTACGCCTGTTGTTTTTTTTTTCTCTTTCGTATGAGAACTTAAACGTGAAAGGTGAGAGATATTCATTTGTATACGCGCAGAATTATTTTTCTGAATTGCTATTTTGTTGCATTCATCATAACTAATGTGTGTGGATTTACTTAATATAAAAAACTAGAGGACGCTGACTTGCTATTTTTATACACTTTTGAGTATGAATCGAGAATAAATAAATTAAGAAGAGCATGGAGTGAAAAACACTTTATGTGATTTGCATTCGAATATATCATCTATCTCTGATTAATGACTTATAATGTGTATCGATATCTAAAAAGAAATAATAATTGTCTAAAATATTTAAAAATCTTAACATACACTGTGCTACGATTACAGCAATTGAATTTTGCTGTTGTATAAATAGTTTTAGATATTTAGTGTTATTGCTATGCCAACGGAAAATTTAAAAAGTGTTAACAAACAGAAATTTATAAATGATTTAACCACAAAATATTATGCGCTGTTCATTTAAAAGATTATTGTAAAAATACCATTTTTCTATGAAATTAAAATTCTACATAGATGAATTTACAAAGTTTAAAATGCTACTTTCAGTGACAATTTATTCAGTTATTAAGTAATAACAAATATATATATATACCCTATATATATATATTTGTTATTACTTAATAACATATAATATATATATATAGTAAAAGTACTTTTAGGTAAAAGGTACAAATATATATATATATATATATATATTTGTTTTTTACTTAATAACTGAACATGTATATATATATATTACTTGTAGGGAGGTTACAGGTGGCAAACAGTTGTTTATCCAATTGCTACAAGATGGCAGCACTATAAACTTTAGTACATGTACATAAATAAAGTAGTAGTGTTGATGACAATATCATCTGTGTCAGTGACATGCAATGGGTGTATTGTGGAGAATGCGGTGAACAAATGAATTGTTAGGAAAAGATTTTTTTCGAAAGTTTTGTATTATATTACAGACATAGTTAAGGTATTTTGCTGTATCAAAATTATCAATGACATGCTTTATTTTCTCACTAAGCCCTTTAAAATGAGTTCTGGTGATATTGTGACCTAAACCTTTTCCGAATATTATCTTAGGCCATTGCCAGTAGGTTTCTACAAGCAGTACCTTATATGATTGAGTAAGTATCATTACTATGATGTTGACTTTGTGAAATTGTTTCTCACATGTTTGTAACGCAGTTTTCAATTTTCGTGTTATGTTAACTGCACAGAAAACTTTCTTAACGTACCATTACGTATTTTACGAGTCTTAATGTGTTATGTTTAGAAACAGATTATTGATAAAAGAAGACTTGGGTTTTATGCTCTAATAATACTACTAGAGCAGCCAGTAGGTTTAGTTTAATTAATAATACACATTTTGAACCTTTGTTGTTTTGTTAATGAAAACATTCATGATAAATAATATTTTATTTTATGGCGTTAATAACATAGTAAACTTAAGTTTCAAATAAATCTTATGTTTTACTAAATTTTCATTGAATTCTTTTACGAAAATGATCAAATACGCTACAAAGTAGTTAGGATCTACACAAATCCTTAAAAGTTTGATTTTCGTTAACGTGATGTTCAGAAGTAAATAAATCTCCACTAGAATTTTGTACATTGTCAGAGTAATGCTGTTCATATCCTATGACCTGTTTTCTGAAAATTGAATATTCATAATTATTTAATCGACAATGTTTTATGTACATTTTTAACGTGGATATACATGAACCTTAAAACATTTATTAATCTGTAAGAAACAAAATGAAAGTACTTGAAATATGAAACGAGTAGTCTTGGGAATGTACAGGCAAAATAAACAGTGAAAATGAGTTAAATGACGTTGACTTAGATATATTTTACTTCTTGTGATTGAAATTGATAAAATTTAGGTTAAAACTATAAATTAAGAAATGATGGTGTGAAGGAAATCATAAGAAAACTTACGTTATTGATATTCGTGATTTATATATAGATATACATATGCACACACAGAAATATATTCATTTTCTGTAGGATTAACACATTTGCAACTTCAAGGAAACTTAACTAGATAATTGCATCAACTACCCTATAGCTTTATTTTTAAATAGCTGTTAGTTGGCATTGTGAATAATTTTGGGTATAGGTTTATGTGTACTAAAATATTTTATAACCAGGATGCTTTGAAGCAAAAATACTGTTATAATTGTTTTAAGACACTGAACACAATTTCTTTCACTCTAAAGTGTGGGAACATTGTGTACAACATGGTTTTGTATCAGAATGTATATATTCTTCTATTTAAATATTTAACATAAGTTTTAATTCTGTAGCATAGTTTTTATACACTTATTTGTGACACTGGATAACACCCAAACCCTGATGATGAGGCTCAGGCCATTCTTTGCAATTGTCGTTTCAGTGACAGTATGAATCTTACTTTGAGTATTGAAACAAAATAAGAGGTAGTTATAAGTCATATTGCAATGCTTTTCAGTGAAAAGACTTTTACATCTACACTTGCAGCAATGTTTTAGATCCAGTGTGAGCACATACTATGAAGGTACAATGAATACAGCAATGATATAACATGTAACTACTTAGCAGGACATATGGGAGTGTGGATAGGAATGTCTTGTTGTTATTTGAGTGCATATTTTGTTTTTATCTATTTACGTTTTTAATATCTATCTTTGAAACTTCCTGTAAATATAGTATTACATGCAGGATATTCATCAGTACAATAAGCTTTGACAATATTTTTTTCCTATGATTACTGGTATTAAGATTCTGTCATTAAATTTGGTAATATGTCATATTTTCATGGTAGCATTTCCTTTTGGTTTATACTTTATATGTCTTTTCTTTTTTACGTCTGTGTTGCCTGTATGTTAGATATGAAATGATTTGCTGTGCTTATTTTAAATTCTGTTCTGATATTTATAAACCAGCTGTTTAAAAGTGCTTGTCACCTTATGCTATTTTTAACTGTATTTTCCTGAAAATTGATGCTTTAAGATGAGTATAGCTTACATATAAGTTCATGCATAAATGAAAAAAAATATGTTTTACATATTCAAGAAATACGTAAAATGAAAAGTTAGTTGTACTTGTTTTATTGAATATATTATACACTATTGAAGGACCTTGTCTTTTATAAAGATTTTAGAAACAAACTTCATTGTCAGAAATGAATGTCTTAATTGATGTAAACTTTTTATTAAAATATTTTAATGTTCATAGTTTCTACAAAAATATAACCTATTAAATTGATCCTTCAATATTAGTGTGTATTAGCAAAACTGTATGTTGTAGGGTTATAACCTTTTGTGGGGGAAGGGCAGAGGAGTTATTCCATATGCTTGAGATTTAGGTTACAACTATACAATATTATTTGTTGTAATAACATATTACTAGTAACAGTTATGTTTTCAGCTTTATTGTACATACAAATACATTTAAGTAACAGCATGGAAATCAGTTTGTCATGAGGGACTGGAAAATGGGAATTATAATTCATTAACTTTTCAGTTTTCTTGGTTGTTTTTGTGTTTTTTAATAGGCTAAATAAGCAAATTAGAAGTACTATCTCTACACAGTTTTCAGATTTGTAAGTTAGGTACCAAAAACATATTTTTCATAAACATTTATTCAGCTGTTCATGGTTTTTCATGTACCACATAACACATCAAACTGGATTGTGGAAAAGATAAAATTATCACATTTACTTGGTAGAAAGAATTGTAACTATTATTCCACTACTGCCACTTGGAGTTAGAGAATCTAAAAAACAAGACCGTAATCTGAACTTTTAAATTTTGCCCTTGTAGATTAATTGCAATGAAAGAATAATCTCTCAAGTTGTTTGCAATTTTTAAAACTTCTACATTTTAAACTCTTTAATAAAAAAAACGTTTTTTTTTATACTGCTGTTTTTCATACTGGTGATTAAGTATGACCAAATGACTTGCATTAATGCCTATCTTTTAAGTTTCAACGTTCCACAGAATCGTTGAACTATAAAAGTTTTTTTTAATACCTATTCGTAGACGTGATATAAAGTAGTATGTGAGGGGCTCGTTCCCCCAAATATTTCAGCGACGAATCCGCCAGTTGCAGCAGCACCAAAGATTCTCACATAAAAATCAGTCAACACAGTTGTCTTGAATTGTTTTAATTTTACATAGTATATTTCTGATTCCCCAGCTAAAGAAATTCCATCCTTCTCATAAAGCCACTGTACCAATCGTCGACATGTATTGATATAACCAGCACCATTCTAAAAGCTCTTTCGGGAGCTATCATTATACTAACACCATTAATCTGTTCTACCTTACGTGACAAAATAAGGTCACTTTTTAATATATAGCACAACTGTTTCGGTAACGAAAATTTACGAAATACATTCAGGTGAAGGCACAGGCGGTAAGTAGGTGACCAGTCTACCCACCAAGACTTGACCCCACCCCTGATATTATTTCATTTGCTTGAAGAATACAGCTGTAGGGCGCTAGCTAGTAAATTTTATGTGCAATAAACTAGCGGTTGTGAACAGATCGATATTTCTGTGCATATGAATAGAAAACAGCGAAAAATAATGTTGTAGAACATGGACAGTATTATTGTATAATGCGAGTTTTTAAAGCGCCTTGTTACTTGCAGATATGTGTGCTATACGTGGTATGACATGTGCAGAAGAAATGCTTCATTTAACTAATCCTCAAATGTAAGTTATTTTTGTCAATTTCTATACATTAAGAAAATGAAAGAAATATTAAATGAAATATAAATTTTAACAGTTCTTTATAAAGAGAATCTTGTTTACTTAGGTTAGTTTTTTCCTCATAATTCTCATTGCTAGTCTAAAGTACGGTAATTATATTTTTTAAATTTAATCTACAGGGTGGCCCGTAAGTCCCTACCCATCCATATGTTATTTTCAGTCACGCATGTATTATAAATCTGTTTCTTTTTTTTCAGCGAAATATGGCCGATGTAAGCCCATTTACACTTGAAGAGCGTATTGTGACAAGTACGTCGCATAATATTATGCAGCGAGAATGAGGGACAGCACGCAGATACACTGGATACTTAAGATATATGGATGGTTAGGGACTTACGGGCCACCCTGTAGATGTGTGTTTAATAGGTTATTTTCCTTCTTCCACTGCTTGAGATAGTGGATCGGAATAATTTGTCCTCCCATTATTTTAAATCCGTTTGATGAGAACGCTAGTAGAAAACAACTAGTCAACTTGTCTCATATGGAATATTATAATAAGTGTTTCTTTCTTAACCCTGTAACTATTCAGCACTGTTAGGCCTCATATTATAAAGAATAGAGATCCGTATCATTGATAGATCTCAGATTGTAAAGAACAGAGAATCTTAAACATTTTAAATTTTAGTCTTTTAATTACTTACTATACTCGTATCTGTTAGTGATTCAAAGCCTGTGTTAATTTTTAATAGACATCACAACATACCATTAAGTTAAAGTGTAAGATGCGTGCCATTAAACTATTTATAGTGTTCATGTGTATAGATCGAAACGACTTCGGCGGATAGTCTTAAGACTCATTTATCTGCTACGTAAATCGTAGATCCTGTTGTTTACTTTACAAGTGTGTAGTTTGAAACAACTCCGGAAGTTACGCCCATAATGGTATATTAACGTAGGATTTTCACATGTAACGTTTTTATAACTCACTTTTTATTATTATTACATTTGTAATACAGGCATCCACTTTAAAACGCGTGCCAAAATACCATTTATAATATATTGTTTAATTTTTACAGAGTGAAAACATAGTCCATGCGCCACTGTAAAGTTTGTATGGAAAGAGCTGATCAACGTAAGTTACTGTTGGTATGGTAACGGTAGAATGGAGGAATATAAGAGCATGTTTATAGGTTATGAGATTTTAGTTGAAAATAAGATGTATTTTGTATGATGTTATACTAATAATAATGTAAGTGATGATTGTTAGATCATTTTGACAACTTTGAATTTATGTCATGTAATATGTATAGTTTCCTTTTTCTCTACAAAAGTAAATTTCAAACGACTCAGAAACTCGAGTGATTCCGAAGAGTAGACTATATCTGTGGGCGTAGTGATTAAGGCGCTTGACTGGCAGACTGCTTGTCTCGAGATCGGAACCTATTGCTCAACATTCCAATCATGGTGGCATTATTATATCACGCTCAATCGCACTGTTCGTTGACAAAGAGTAGCCCAACAGCTGGTGGGGGATTTTGTTGATTAATTACCTTCCCCTTGGTTTGTCACATTAAAATAAAGGACAGCTAGTACTGGTTGTCTTCTAGTAGTTTTGCGTGAGATTAAACAAACAAATAAACTTCTGAAGAACAGTTAGCTGTTCGCAAGTGCCCTTTTTTACGATTCTATATAAATTATTACATCGTGGCGCTAGAAAAAAATTAGTTCTTTACAAACATTATTATTAAAATGTCCGTTGGGCGCAGTTTGACTCTATAGTAGTATATAGACCTGAATTTTGTTGCTATCAAAACGGGTTCGACTCCACGCTATACCACAAAACATTTCCCGCATTTTAAGGTGTTGGTGAATTATGAGTGTTTAACAGTTTATAAACGTGGGTGGTAGATGGTAGAGTGCTCTGATCGGGTGACTCACCTCTCGCCAAGTAGTTCAAAATAAGGGACGGCAATAAATAGCTTAGCAGCTCACAACAGCTTACAAAGTACCTAAAACAACATCTTCCGAATTTATGCACAAGTACGCACAATAAATCATTTTGACAAAAATTGGAGAAAAATGAACTTGTGAGCGAACTTGACAGGTACTGTTTACATGATGATGATCGATCTAAGCACCTGTTCACAGTGAATATATACTTTCTAAATAAGAATAAATATGTAAAAAATAATAATAAAAGGCCACCTATTAAGTAGACTTAACATTAGTTTAGAGATTAATTACAAAACATTGAAAGTTTTTTTTTATGTGAACGTTTTCTAGTTAACATCTAACTGATGAAAGTGCAAATAATTTATGGAATTTTAAGAGAAATTATTTATTTGCACACCGGGTGTATGTATAGATAGTGTATGGACATTGCCTTGAAAGGAGCCTGAGTAAGTGCGGGTTACTCTGACCCTCGTGTACCATATATAAATACGCTTGACACTTGAAAAAAAAAGTTCACATAATAATAATAAATCTGAAGGAATGAGGAAGAGGTTAAAGAAACCTAACCTTCCTGAGTAGACAAACATTAATACCCAAATAGCCATACACACAGTTAGAGAGCTTAGCAGCTTTAAGACGCAGATAACGAATGGCGCAAATATATCTAATCATTACTTTAACATTAATTTTGGTTTGACACATCTGTATTGAAATATCTAATGAAAAAATGTATATCCATTAGAAAATGCGTTATTTTACTACTTGCTTGATTTATGGTTTGTTTGTTTTTGAATTTCGCGCAAAGCTTCACGAGAACTATTTGCGCTAACCGTCCCTAATTTAGCAGTGCAAGACTAGAGGGAAGGCAGCTAGTCATCACCACCCACCGCCAACTCTTGGTCTACTGTTTTACCAGCAAGTAGTTGAATTGACCGTCATATTATAACGCCTCCACGGCTGAAAGGGCGAGTACGTTTGGTGTGATGGGAATACGAAACCGCGACCCTCAGATCACTAGTCGAGCGCCCAACTACCTAGCCGTGCCGGGTCGTTTCATTCCTGGTTACTTGCTTGTAGCGTAGGAAATGTATGGAATTTAACATTTAAATGTTGTTCAAGTTTCGTTATATTTGTGTTTGAAAATACAGCTTAGTGATACGCAGACGCGGAGAGATTTCTTTTATGATTTGTCAAATTAGTTTGGTTTTTACAATCCTTCAAAAACCGTTGAAGAATTATATTGCGGTGATAAAACAAAATCATTATAATATTTTGAAATCGAACAATCTGACTGATGAAATATGTTAATACGATGTTAGATGCTATACAATGGTATATACTAGTACTAATGGTAGCATGTCCACCTGATGTCAGTGGCACCCGAAAAATTAACGTAAAAAACATATTTTGAGTTTCACGCGTAGATGCATACATTTAGAATAGCCCTTAGACTCCATAGACTTTTACTAGTGTGGCCTGGCATGTCCAGATGGTTAGGGCGCTCCACTCGTACTCTGAGGGTTGCAGGTTTGAATCCCCGTCACACCAAACATACTCACCCTTTCAGCCGTGTGTGTGTGTGTGGGGGGGGGTAATATGTGACGGTCAATCTCAATATTCGTCGGTAAAAGAGTATCCCAAGAGTTGGCGGTGGGTGGTGATGACTAGCTGCCTTCCATCTAGTTTTACGAACAGCTTGCGCAGATTGCTTTCGTGTGACTTTGCACGAAATTCAAAAACAAACAAAACTCATCAGTGTTGTGTTTTTCTTGAAATTGATAAAAATTATACTACGCGTTCATTACGTGAACCAAAAAAGAACAAAAATAATAATAATAACAACAAATACACACAAAAGACACCCTTCTCATGAATGGGTATTGGATTATAAATGTAAATGTTTGCTATTAATTTGTTTAGAAGCGGGCTTGTATTTGTACATCAAACCGAATGGTGGTACACGAGCTGTTTGAAAACTACATAGATACGTCTTATATTTTCTTAATTAACATTACAGCTCTTTAAGTTAAAAAGGGTAGAAAGTACAATGTATCATATCTGCCGTATTTAGCACCAATTATGATACAATACTTTCATTTTCGTACTAACGATCGTAAGAGTTGAGAGAAACGGAGGTTTTTCTCTTACAAAAATCTCTAAGGGTAAATTGTAACGTGGTATATGACACTTTATCAACTTCTCTTGATACGAGCAGTGAATTATGAAGGTGTGACTATTAATAGCTTTACACTTTGCTGATATTTGTGAGTGTGTTTTGATATTTACTTTTCTAAAGTGTCATGTGATAAGATTATTCACCCAGATTTTTATATGAATCTGACAGTTGATAATGACTGGCTGAAAGTCAGTCTTTAATTTTGCCTAAAAATCATACATTTCGTGTGTGAGATGAATAGAAATCCAAACATTTGTTTAAGCTAAGAGAAAATGATTTATTCAGTAAAGTACTTTCAATGATGTATGATGAAGAAAAATTGAATAGATTACGCTTGCACTTAAATGTGTGAAATTATAATGTGTGTGTATTTATTTTTTTCTTATAGCACACTTACAAAGGGCTATCTGCTGAGCCCACCGAGGGGAATCGAACTCCTGATTTTAACGTAGACTTACCGCTGTACTAGCAGGTGGCAAACCACTTGTGTGAACGTGTTAATATTAATCAGTTTGTGATGTAAAAGAAACATGGTGGAATGGCCTCTAGTACTATAAGCTTATCATGGTAAAGCTTCAGCAAACAAATGCGCCTATAAACATGATAATATGAAGTCTCCCAGTGGGTCAGCGGTAAGTGTATGGACTTACAACGCTAAAATCCAGGTTTCGATTCCCCGCGGTGGACAGAGCAATAATAGTCTGTTACTAAAAAATTGAAATGATCATTTATTATTTATCGTTTATTTCAGATAGACTTTCATCAATGGAAGAAAATACGGAGTCGAGATTGCAAATTCAAAACTTAAACCACCACTCACTGCCTTGTCGTTTGTCATCGTGGGGTCGTTCTTCGTCTACCGAATATTTACATATACCACAGAATCAGTTGCTGAAAACATCAAATGACCAAGACTGGGAAGATAGTGGTTGCTTTTTACCAGAAGCTTGCGAAACACTGAAACATGCTACGGGAAAGAAAAGAGGCTCAGATCTTGAAGATGTCACTACAGTGTTTAGCAGGTCTTTTGAAATAGCTGAACATTACCACCAGAGATGTAGTGTTGACAGTGGGCATGCCAGTTTGGACAGTGAGGTGTCTCCTGATGTTCTTAGAAACATCACTTATCCACTTGATGAAAACGGATCTTCGGAACAGTTAAGGCAATGCATGCAACTTTATTCTTCCTCTAAGAACTTCTCTCCAGGTATGACATCCCGTACTCACAGGTCGTGTAGTGCTGACTCAGCCATTGTACAGAGCAACGTAGATGTAACGTGTTTGACTCCATCTTTTGAAACCCAGAGTACTTCGGAGGACGAGGAAAAGATTCAAGAGACAATACCCAGAAAACGATCGTTGACAATTATTCAGTCTGTTTCTTGTCCAGTGCTTGCAATGCCCTCGGTCGTAATAAGTGACCATAGTAATTTCACTGACCAAAATATTCAAGTGGGCGAGTTCGTGAAACCTTCTCAGGATTGTCTTCAGGTCACGCTAGACGACATAGCTGGACATATACCTTTAAGTCGACGGTTGTCTACTTCCAGCTCGTGTTCGTTCATGTCTAGTCTTTCTTCCGTGTCATGGGACGATGATGCTTGTCAAAGTGACGTCAGTGAATCTTCGGTAGCCAGTAACTCCAAGGTAAGAAATATTGAAAGTTGATGTTACGAAAAATGTAAAAGTTGTTTTTATTTCCATTTGTACCGAAATCTCAAAATCGTTACAAATACATTAGGCTAGAAAAAAAAAGAGAGAAAGAAAGGATGATATTTCTACTGTATCATGTTGAATATAAAAAAAACAAGACAAGTGTATGTGCTTTTAAGTTTGGTTCTTGAAATTGTACTTGGATTTGTACTTTGGATTTTGAAGTTAGGGTTAACCATTTTGTATTCTATTAAGAAAAGATCACTAATGGTGTTATAGCACCAAAACAGTTTTGAGACATTTGTATATCTATGGGTTTAATTGTCTCTTAAGATCTCTGTGTGTATTAAATAAAACAAGAATAGCAGGAAAAGTTGGACTGTTCTTTTAAATATAAGATAAGAATACCGTTTGTAAACATTTGGGTTGAATATTGGACATACTTGTGAAATCCATTCATTTCCAGTTAGATATACCTTAAGAATATTCCATACTTTCAGGACAAATGAACAGTTTTAATTCTTACTAGGTTTCAAGTGTGGTTAGCTCCTGTGTCATACCAAATAAGTATAGGACATCTAAAATGTAAAATGTCAATAAAGAATTTACATTTAAGTTCCTTTTGAAAGCATTAAAAATGAATCATTATTATATTCATGTGCATAATTATATGATTTACAGAGTTAAAACAATAATTAATGTAATGGCGTTACTTTCTAGATTTGTCTTTGGAACTGAGTTTTGATAATTGAACTTCGAACATTCTCTGTGTTAACGATAAGGTTGCAGCGATTAGATATCACATGATGTCCTGGTATCGCGCCTGTATGATTGTTTACCAAATTAATAATTATTTGCTTTTTACTAGACATTAATTGCTAATTAGTTTATATCGTACGTTTCGGTTATTTATATACCGTCGTTCTCATGAAAGTCTAGAGAAGAGTGATCCTCAGTGGTACAGCGACATGTCTTCGGATTCACACCGCTAGAAACCGGGTTTTGATACCCGTGGTAGGCAGACCATATATAGCCCTTTACGTACTTTTGTTCTTAATTCCAAAACAATCAATCAACCATAGAAGGGCTATAGGGTGACAAGAATATGGATTCGTTCCTGAATCCCCCGAAAGAGTGGATAGGACACTGCCTTTCTAACAAGGCTGGTAACTATGATAACAAATTATTCTATGTTTCAAGAATTTTAGCACACACACGATAATATATAAATTTTAGAAATTTAGTTTGTATCAGTATTGACTGAAATTATATAACAAATTACGAGCATAATTAAACCCGTGCACTATTATAAGATTAAAATGTGTTATTTACTTCAGTTTATACTTTTGGAAGGACTGTATAAAATTCAGACATTTCGCTTATCAAATTCACCTTATTCAGGCTGCAGCAGAAAAGTTGTTTATGTCGTGTTTAATAAGGTTTCCGTCAGACCATTTGCTAACGTTATGTAGTATACCATACTACGACCGAAATGTAAAAGTTGTCCATGTAAAGTTAATAAGAGCATATTGAATACACATCTTTGTACGCGTTTTTTTCTAATCTGTGATGAGATTTAAACGGGGTTTTATGTGTTTTCTCGTTACTGTGGTTGTGAAAGCACACTAGTAAGTGTAGCAATCGCACATGAACATTTCAAGTGGCGGAGAAATTGGAGATCAGCTCTTACGTTACTTATTTATGCATTTGTGTTGCCACTATTTCGTTATTAGGGATAAAGAAAGCCAGCCTCTATGCCACGCCATTACCTCCGCACTCAAAACTACTTATCCGTTCATTTTGTTATTGTACTCTGTATTTCTGGAGCATTTAACGCTCTTAGGCTCTACTCTTCCCCCTTTATCTATAATTCTCATTGTATTATTATAGTTTGTGCGGTCTTCATCTAAATACCTGACGTCACGAAACATATACCTGGAGCAGGTTCAATGGATTAACTATATGAGATTAGTTTCAGTAGTTTACGTCTGTTTTATGTTATTAAATTTGAAGTTGGTAAAGGTTTGTTTTTAATTTCACGCATAGCTACACTACGGCTATCTGCGCTAGCCGTCCTTAATTTAGTAGTGTAAGACCAGAGGGAAGGCAACTAGTCACCACCACCTACCGCCAACTCTTGGGCTACTTTAGATTAGTTGAGAAAGGAAAGTGGACAAATATTAGGCAACTAGAAAAGCGGCAAAACCTTTTTTCGATTCTTTGTAATAAACTTATACATACAGTGTAACAAACCAAGTTCTATACACAGTTCTTAGTTCTTTGTGTTGCTTCCTCGAGTGGAATGTTTGTGAATTAAAATTTAATGTCGAAACTAGCAAGTAAATTATTTAATTGATCAGTAGAATTATTTATTTATTATTATTATTATTATCAATAGAAGTTTCCATTATTGTTGCTCTTATTTTAATGGGTTACGGATTACACAATCATGCCATTCCTATAACAGCAACAAAATATGAATCAGTTGCTATTCCAGATTTAGAACCATACTTTAAACGAAAATTAAACCATCAGTGTATCCGAGAACAAAAATAAACCGTGTTAGGATATTTCGTTAACAAAAGATCATATCTACAAGCATGTAGGGAAATAAACTATAATTTGAGAGGCTTCCAAAAGCCATTATTATTAGTCAGTGGTTATTAAAAATTGAATGTGCTCGTGAAATAAAAAGAACTCACGTGATCTACAAAACAAAAGTTTTAGATATTTCGTTTTGCAACTTGCTTGTAAGGAATAAAATCATTTTTTTCTGTGAGGTGCGTTGAATTATAGGCAGGACGTCTTTTTTTTCTGTATTTTATGGTGTTACAGGTCTTTAACAAATAATCAAATAATTATAGAATATTTTGCTTGTGACGTCAGAAAAATACAGTTTCATTCTACGCTGCCATATTGGACGTCAAACGTTCCTTTCTAACATTTATAAGCAATCTATATCGTTACAGTATCAAGTAAAGATTTTCTCATTGTCAAAGATGTGAACGTTGTTTCACAAAATATTTGGTTTCTTTTTCTGTTGAATTTAGCGCAAAGCTACAAAATGAATGTGCGTTAGCTGTCCCAAATTTTGAATTAATGGACTAGAGGGAAGGCAGCTAATCAACATCATCCACAACCAACTATTTAGCTACTCTTTAGCAACTGAAAGAATGAGTTCGTATGGCGACTATACACCAGACAACAAAATTTTTCCTCTCTGTTGCTGGAGAGGAAACTGTTACTGAGTAATTTGACGATACTGATTCAAAAATCATATTAACTTACCGATCTCCAGTAGTTTTCGAATTGTGATAGATTTATCTAAAATATTCTTGTATATCGACAGTGTTCAGAACCCAGTTCTTCCGTTAGTGCATTAACATTTGCAGAAACAGTGGAAAGTATCTTGCATGTAGTGAAAAACAACACTTTCATGTCGACTTCAGTAAACTGAAACTCTTGTTATTGGATTTAATAAATTTCATTAATGTAGACGAGAACCAAGAAATTTCTTATTTTGCTTTGATAGAGATAAGTCACAAATCAGATCATTTAGCTATTTTTGTGTGATCAGATGAAGATGATGAGGTGCTACAGGAATATAATAACTAGATGATGATTCATTTTCTTCTTTGAAGGATAAATCTTTTGTTTCCCAATTTGCTGGTAGATGTTATATTGGAAGACCATCTCATAAGATTCTAGTTTAATTGCAGATACAGTATTTGGAAACTTTGTCTAAATATCCAGAAACGTTAGTCATGCAAAAATAACAGTCGGTTATATGATCTTTAGGCTTATGCTTGTCATGGGACCTGTAAACGGCATACTTCATCTCTTATTAAGCCACTGTGTTAAGCCAATTGTGAGAACTGTACAACACACTTGTGGAGCTTAATGTTTTTCGTGGCCACTAATTTTACATGATTGTGGTACTAAAGTTTTTTTACCATCTATTAA
This sequence comes from Carcinoscorpius rotundicauda, assembly GCA_011833715.1. Taxonomy (NCBI): domain Eukaryota; kingdom Metazoa; phylum Arthropoda; class Merostomata; order Xiphosura; family Limulidae; genus Carcinoscorpius; species Carcinoscorpius rotundicauda. The sequence continues at coordinate 24,014,144 of CM022405.1, read as the reverse complement.
TGTTTCTCCTTCGTGAAACAGGCCCAACACACCCAGGTTGGGGCTCGCCACACCAAACATTCTCGCTATTTCAGCCGTGAGGGCTATACAATGGAATAGTCAATCCCATTAATCGTTGGTAAAAGAGTAGCCCAAGAGTTGACGGTGGGTTGTGATGTCTAGCTGCCTTTCCTCTAGTCGTACATTGTTAAGTTAGGGACGGCTAGCAAATATGACCCTCGTTTAGCTTTGTGCAAAATTCAAAACAAACAAACAAACATTCCTGAAACTGTACTATATTTTTCATAAATATAGCACAAACTGTTTGGTTGTTGTTGCTTTTTTTACGCTCGATGATTTTACTTGAACTATAGGCACCTAGCATTTCAAATTATTTTTAAAACTTATAAAAGAATCAAGATACACACTTGTGTGTTGTGCAGTCAAATGAAACTGTTGCAGGACACACTGTGTGTGTTATTAACAGTTCTAATTTAGCAGTTTCTACCTTCCGTATTTCGGACTGTAGTAATTTAAACTGTGGATGTACTCTATTGGACTCTTACTTCACAACCAAATTTCAAAGCAATCCATTACACCTCCACTTTTGGTTTTCTTCAATTTTTTTCTTTGCACCTGAAGTAGGGACGTTTTATTTGATAGAAAAACATACTTTTATGCATTTACTTCAAATTTGGTAAACTGATATATCTTTTCTACCTACAATGAGTAGTTTCGTTTGATGTGTTTATAAGCCACATGTGCCAATTTATTCAACAATTTTTTTTCAGATTTTATGAAAAGTTCTGCGCATGCCTATGCAAAAAGTCGTGTGAGCTATCGGTCTAACATTTTTTGCTATAGCTTCACTTAAAAGTAAAAGTTTATCGTCTTTAGTTTTTGTCATGCGGATTAAAGACGACTGATTCAGAGAAGTGAAACTACAAAGTGGAGGGATGTGCACACACATAAGCATTGGCTAGACCAAGCAAATTAGATCAATAATTTCTAGCTCAAGTTTTCAAAAGAATCATACGGTTGAACGGTTATTAGTGATTATTCATTGCTACCTTTTTGGCACAAATTTATTGAATTTAAAAATCATTCTAATTAGAACATTTATTCACATGATATTAACTTAAGCAGGAAATATAAATAATGATGTTTGATATAGTTCAACCTATTGCATGGAGGTGATGACAAGAAACTGTTAATATATATTCCATGGCGTTACTATAATGGGAGCTGTTAGCACTGTTTTAGAGGGGAAAACTACCACCATATGTTTTAAATAATCTCGTTGATTATGTGAAGTAAAGGTCTGTTGCGATCCTAATGCTAATGTTGGTTATTATTGAGTGTCATTTTCCTACTTGTGGTTTGCTGTGTACTGATAAAAAAAAAATAATGATACTCTCTGCAACAAAAGGTGAAGCCAAGAAAGGATCGAGTGAGCAGCATTGATAATAATTTTACAGCAAATATTCATTCATTAGTTAGGTAGGACGCGTATTTTGTTTTACCCACCATCATGCCCCAAGATTTTCAATAAACGCTGATTGATTAATTAATGAATAATTACTGTAAACGTCTTATTAGTGCTGATGTTTATAGTATTTGCATACAAATTTTGAATGGGATTGGTCCAATAAATTTGGAGGAGTTAGTGTGCAACCGAACACACATTTCATCTTTATATTTATAGCTAAATATTGTGTTCGTAGGTGTTAGATAATACTCACATAACATACCCTTCTATGTACAGTTAATATCAACCTAAGGGACTACGAATTAGCTGAATGTGGTTGGCATGCCAAACTAAGAATCTGCGAGCCCCAATGTTCGCTTCATGCTACCCCCTCACAAAAACTTCCTGTTTTCTAGCACCGTGCCTGCGTTATAAGAGTGACTGTCCCCCCAAGTTAGTCAGATAGTTGTAATCTAACAACTGTAGTTTGACTGTTTGTTTCCTCTGGATTCTCAAACTGTGGTATTTGAACCTGTTGGTGGTGGTGGTACACGACAGAGTTAACATACAAAAATAATAAAATTTGTACATTTACAGACTCGCTCTCTACTTGCGTAGGTTTACCAGTATTTCTTCTCTTTAAACTGACAAAAATGCTACCATATATTCTTTAATCGTGATAGAGAAAACATTTGCATCCCACGCATTACTGGATAAGCGTTAAAAATATGAATTTTTGTTGCTATGTTTTATTATTATTATTATTTACACCAGACATGGGTTTGTAATTACAAAACAAAAATTGGTACGCGATCCTGAAGCGTTTGAGAACTGCTGCTGTAGCCTATCATTAAAAAATAGAATGGCAAACGCAGATAACCTTTACTAGCTTCGTTCGAATATATGGACAAAAAATGAAAAGTTTGTTTTTTTGCACAAAGCTACATGAGGGCTATCTGTGCTACCCTTCTTCCCTAATTTAGCAGTGTAAGACTAGAGGGAAGGCAGCTAGCCATCACCACCCACCGCCAACTCTTGGGCTACTCTTTTTACCAACGAATGGTGGGATTGACCGTGACAATATAACGCCTCCACGGCTGAAAGGCGAGCATGTTTGTGAGGATGCGAACCCGCGACCCTCAGATTACGAGTCACATTCCTTAACACGCTTGGCCATGCCGGGCCAAAATGAGAAGTAAGTACCATCATTTTTATGTACATTTGTAACGATGTTATTAAACAAGTACCACAAGATCAGTTAAAATGTAAATTTCAGCCGTTGTTTTTTCCGTTTCCTTTGCAAGTTTAATATGTTTTTATTATTTTCTGAATTTAAAGTATGTTTAATCAAGTTAAAATTACTGCTACTGAAAAATTTCCTTTTTAATTCGCAGTCATAGTATTCGGACTTGTATATTAGTAGCGTATAAAAGTAATTGTATATCGGTGTTTTAACAGTATGGTTGAGAGCTTATAACTATAAAAGTTGGATTTGGATCTCTGCGGTGCTCACAGTACAGATAGCCCATTGTTCATCTTTGTACTTGAAAAACTCAAGCAGTATTTATCCGCTGATTTCTTTCGTAGTGGAGCCTAACATTTCCAAGACTGTAGACCTAGGATTCACGATTAGCGGCTCGTCACCGAAAAATAAATTATGCCCTTTACAACCAAGGGTACGCTATAAAAGTGACAGTCAAACTGAACTATTCGATCAGACAAAATAAGTCAAGGAGTTGGCGTTAGGTGCTGTTGAATATCAACCTTCCCTTTCGTCTACTAGCTCAAAATAAGAAACGGAAAAAAGTTAAACCTTGGAAACAAAAGCTTTCGATAGGCGTTTGTGTCCATCAGATTGATTTAGATGTGGTCATTACGAAGTACAATAAATTGAAATACCAAAAATTAAAATACAGCTGTTTTCAATTGAAATAGTAAGATTTAAAGTTTGTTTTAAGCTTCCGAGTAATGGTTTTTATTCATGCCTTTTGACGAAAAGAACATTGCGTAAAAACTAAACCATCACATTGTATAAATTGGTAGTCAATCGTGCACTATTATGACGAAATAATTATTTCAAGACGAGTGAGCACAGGGACAAACCCTACTCCGATGTTTAGAGGGATAAACCTTCCATGTAAGTTACAATATAGTATTCTATTCAGGCCAGGTGTTTAGTGCACTCGACTCGTATTTTCAAGGTCGCGAGATCGAATCACACTGGGGGCGTTTTAGTGCAAGAATCAGTCCCACTATTCGTTGATAAAAGAGCACCCCGAGAGTTGGCGGTGGATGGTAATAACTAGCTGTTTTCCTTTTAAACTTACACTGCCAAATTGGGACAGCTATCGCAGATAGCCCTTGCGTAGCTTTGCACGAAATCCAAAACCAACAAATTGTATTCATATTTTCAGGTCAAGTCTTATGTTTTATATTTCAGTCTGTGAGTTTCTCTTAGCCATTACCGTTGTCAACTTCAAGCCATTGGATGCCATATTGCAAGGCAATCCATTTGAGAGCCAAATAAACTTGTCAATTTTTTTAGGGGTCTTACCATCCTTACACTATTTTTATTTTTTTTCGATATATTTTATTAAGGGAGATTTTCAGTGCTTGAGGACTGGATGAAACGCGGCTGCTGGTTGTACAACCTTGCTCCAGACACACCATGTGTTATACTGTTTAAAATTCAGTTTATATTACGACAGATGGGTGGTCTCAAAGATTGCCGCGCTAACCCAGTTCACAGGTGGGTCTTTCGTGTATATCACTTTGTATTGGGTTGGTTCGTGGATTGTGAAAGCAGTGTCGGTGAGGTCAGTCAGGCTATGATCTGGCTACTTTTTCATATCATGTATAGCTGGAACTTGTGTACTAAACTTGCTTCTTGTAATTCAATACATTGTATTGTGTGTGTATATAGTATTTGTAGTTTAAATGACTCAAGATTCAATATTGTAGCATTTAATTTTCAAGAAATTTCGGAAACCATACCCCCTTCCTTATAAATAATAATGGCTTGACCACTCAAAAACTGCCTCCCGCAATAATGAAAAATGTTAATTAGTACTGAATATCATTGATTAGCTTCTTGAGAACAAAATAGTATTAATTTTACATACATTATCAACACATCTCTAATTAGTGGGGTGAATCGGGGCTGTGGTCCCCTGGGCGCCTGCCCCACTGATATTTACGCCACTGTACCTTGAAAGCAAATGTTTCTTAAACCAAATTATCACCTTAAGCTGCGGATGCAAAGGAATATTTACCATCAAAGGTGGAATGTATTGGCAAGTACCATCTAATAGTACAATGACATACGTCATTGTAATCATATATTCGCTCACTAGACTCTTCTCTCTATCTATATGTATGATATGGTTATTTTAAAGTAAGACGTTGGTTATATGATTCTGATCATTTTAATTATTGCAAATAATTTCATCAAATGAACGGCAAACAAATTCGTTCCTCTAAGGAGAAACATGTTTTATGTTCTGTATGTAGGAATGTGTAATGCCGCCCTTTGTAACGCTTTCATTATTTTCTAACGAATAGAGTTGGGTTCCTGGTGGACAGGTAGCTCATTGTGTAGCTTTGCGTGTATTAAAAAATTTCAAAGTAATACTGTTAATGTTCTTTTAATTTAGACGCTATAGCTCGTGGAGTTGACATGTATATAAGTGTTTATAAATTCGTCGTTGGAATTATAAACTCTGCAGAAAAGGCACAGTTATAAAAAGAACAGAAAAATGGATGGATTTGATACACAATCAGCCACGTGTAAATTATCAATGTATTGTGACATTGCACAGTCGTGGTATCACTTACGGATGTTGTATAGGTTTTAACAATCTCAAAACGTGTAGGCTAAGACTTTGACTTCGGAGAAAAGACCAAGTAAACGATTCTTCTTACTTTGAATTTGAAATATAATCAAATTAAAGAAATGAGATTTAAACATTGTCAGTAATTACTAGTAATTCGTCTACTGGTCGAAATTTGCGAAGATTCCATAGGTTAAAAAAACGGACACACGAATAATGCCACTACAGGAGAAATAAACTTAGCATTGCAATAATTCCGAAAATGAGATAAGGATGTGTAGCTATTACTTTAACGGTTACAGACTTTTTTCTTTAAATAATGCCTGTATTCGCACACACCCAGTTATGTATAACATAGCACAGTAAGTTATCTATGACATCATCTTGTATAGAAGTGTGTATTGCAAAGCATCAGTTTATCTGTCATAGCCAATTTAGAGGAGGCCAGTCGTGGGTTTTGCTCTTGGTCCGTTTCTCTTAACTTCCCTTCCCGCGAGAAGTGACCTTCAAGTTGTGTGAACAGTAAAATTCTGACGTCAGCAATGACGTCAAACAAAATAAAAAAACGAGTTTATTATCACATCTTGCAGGATTTAGTGGTTGTGTTCTTCGCATGTATTATATGTTAGTATATCCATTAGCACAACAAAAGTTGTCTTTATAGGTATGTAGAAGTATAGCGACAGTGTGACGCATTAGCGTTCAAATAGTGTGGTTAAATGCGCCAGTCATTGATTATTGGTATGTCTTATATGATTTCAATAAAAACGATATTTTATAGCAGTTGAAATGATTTACAGTCGCAGACAAAAGTATTTGAGCATTTAAGAAACATGAGAATAAGTCCATAAAATAATTTATTTTAATTATTCTGTTTTATGACATAAAACGGAAAATAGCATGCAAAAACGAGTACACAGTGTAATTGTGTTCTCTTACTTTGACCATCCTCAGCTCTTTACACCAGTTAAACCTCCCTTATTTTTTCTTTTTTGAAACCAGTTCATTTATGGCAATATTTTTGTCCCTATTTCAACAATTACAGCCTTTAGTTCTGCAGTTGCTTTGATTTTCTCTTTGATACAGCAATCTTCAAGTCAAAACATAATTTAATGGAATTCAAGTCTGGTCAGTTCGCAACTGTAACCTTTTTTGTTCAGGAATTCCATTTTTTACTTAGAATTTTTAGAGCCATAATGTTACTGGAATACAAACTTCCATCCAATAAGTAAATGCGAGTGAAAATTTTCTTTATTTTGCAACATTTATTGATTCTTCTAAAATACAAAATTTGCCAGTAGCTGAAGAAGACAGCCTCTACTATGTTTAAAATTTGGCATTATGAACTTTTCTTTAAATTCTTTTCCCCTTTAGTGGCGAAAAAAAATGTTTTGGATTCATCAAACCATTAAATGTACTTGGAGAAATTAGGTTAGGCTTATTCAAGTATTTAATGGAAAATTTCAATCCTTATCTATCATGTATTGTTTTTGATAAATATATGCATTTTAGTTTTTGCCCATGGTCATTCATCTTGTTAAAGAATAGTTGAATTGGTAACTCATAAATTTCTTGACCATTTTCTGTCAAATGCTTTGCAGTAATCCAAGGATTTTTCCAGGCTGTCTTGGTTTCCCATAACTTGAACTAGTTGCAGTAATCTCCCATATTTGTTAGTAAAACCCCTCACAATTAATTTCAGTAAATGTTAATTTTCTGACATTTTTCTTGTAATTATGATATAATAAAAAGTAACAAAAATGTTTAAAACTGAAGAATACAGCAAAAACCTCAAACAACAGTGATACAACTAAACAAAAATGGAGAAATTACAAGAAGGGGTTTCATATTAAATATGTTGATTTGTCCAAATACTTCTGTCAAAGTATGACATTAGTTTTGTATGTTATTTTTCATTCTGTACGTGTGTATATTATTATTAGCAAAGCCACATCAAGCTATCTGCTGTGTCTACCAAGGGAAATTGAAGCCCTTATTTTAGCACTGTAAGCCCATAGATTTACTGCTGCACCAGCAGGGTACTCATTCTATGCATGTTATGTAATAATTTGTTACTCTATTTTAAAACTCAATCTGTGTTTAGTTTGTTATTCAATAGAACAATCAGAAATAATAGAAATTACATTCTTTGCAGATTTTTAAAAAATATTTTAACTGGCTAGATAATTTGATCTGCAACTGTATATTTCAAACTGTCTGTAGTAGTACTATGTTGTAATATGTGTGTGTATTGTCACTTTTCTTATGGTATGGTCTGAAAACTGCAATACAGTAATAATATTGTATAATAATAATAATAATAAGATAGCAATGTATTCTAGCCAGTGTCTGGTTGAGCTACACATTTTTTGCCTGCCATTCTTATAGGTTTATTATTTATCTTTTTGTATGATACAACTTAGATTATTTGGTAATGCAAGAGGTTATAGGGGTATCTTGTTTTGGCTCACTGACCTGTTGTATATGGATCACTTTAAACTTGTTACTCCTAGAAAGAAGGACTTGAATTTAATTTTTTTAGTGATTTTTATATTCATGAGACATGTTTTTCACATTCTTGGTTGATTATATAGTATTGCAAATAAATAATGTGCATAATATACTCTCACTGTATGGATTGGTACTTTTACATTTTGTGGTAGTTATAGAACTGTACAAGATACCTGTGTAACATACACTAAATATTTTCATTGTGTAGACTAGTAAACAAACATTGTACAATGTTTGGTGATTATAGTGCTGTATTGTGTAAGTCATGGGTTCATACTGCATATCAGAAAATGTATTACTTTTATGTTGGTGCGATATAGGTATGGATGCATACTTATATTGTATTATCTCCATAGTTTGTTTTCTTTAGTTTGCAGAGCAAAGGTGGTGTTAATGTATTTTTAAAAGTATGCACAAAGGGTCTAAAGTTTTTTTTTTTCCATTTAGGGGCTCAGTTGAAGTAACCTGAGGTCTGTATGATGTTTTCCCCATTAATTGGCTTGACTCTAGCAATGTCAATCAGAAAAACTTTCCTCAAGAGGGAACATCTTGATCCTGTGTTTTTTGACCTTCAGAACATGAGGGTATGGCATTATGTGGGACCTACAGTTCTGTAGTTTCCATGACCATATATCAATTTTTATCTGAATATTTTTACTGGATAAGTGATTCAAACCCCCTGTAGGTTTCACACTTTTTCATTATTTTCTACAGGAACTTGGAGCTCCTGAGGGCTGTATCTTGAGTGTCACACTTTTCAGTATTAAGATTAATGCTATCACAATACAACTTCCCTCTACTGTTGTAAAGAGGCTATATGCTGATGACTTCTACATTTTGTGTCAGTCATTGAACGTGTTGTTTATTGAGATGAAACTTCAAACTGCCCACAATTACTTGTTAAAGTGGATCACGGCAAATTGATTCTACCTTTTATTTTTGCTAAACTATTTGCATGCATTTTGTCACCAGCAGGGTGTACATCCTGATCCTGAATTCTGTCTTGGTGATGTTTTCCCTATGGTCCTTGAGACAAAGTTCTTGGGACGTTTCTTTTGTCATAAGCTTTCTATACTTGCATCAAGCAGCTACATGTCAAGTGTACAAGGGCACTGAACATCCTTCACGTCCTCTTTTCTATCTCTTAAGGAGTAATTTGATATCCAGACAAAGTTGGGTGAATTGGATGTGTCATTGGATGACACTGCTGTCTTCATTGATCAGCCCACCCTTCCATGGCTTATTACCATCACCATCTCTGATCTTTCATTGAGTCATCTGAGGAAGGTGGATACTCTTATTTGGAAGTACCATCTTCTCTTTGCTAAACATCTTTCAAATCATTCTTCCATTCCTCTATATGAATGGTTCATAGTCAGGTGACTATGAGATCTGCCATGGTTGCTTACAGGATCCCATCTACAATTTCTGTGTTCACTTCTGAGTTCTATGCTATTTTCCTTGCCCTGGATCATGTAGAAACTAAGTAATATACAGACTGTACTATTTACACCAACTGTCTTAGCTCTCTACCAGCCTTGGGATGTCTTAGCATTTGTTCTGACTCTATTCTCATTGATATTCAATGATGGTGGACTCAGTTTTCTCTATCTTGTATGTGTATTTATTTTTCTGAATATCTCACTTCACCTGTTTTCTTGGGAATGAGTTTGCTGCTATGCATTTAAATCTGTTCTGGTGCCATCTCAGCCATGCCTATCTCATATATGGACTTGTGGCCCTGTATTGAAGTCTTGGCTATACGATAGTTGACAGTCGACTTGGAGTGAGTAATATTGTTTCAAGCTTTTCCAGATAAAAATTTTCTGTTGTTCTTTGGCTGTTTTGTTTTTTCAAAGATCAGAAAGAGGAAGTAGTCCTAGTTAGGTTTTGCAGTGGTCAGTTTTTAACTTATTGTTTTTTTTGTTTATCTGGGACTGATCCACCAATATGTGGCATTTGTAACACTTAACTCACAGTAGTTGATATTTTACTGTTGTGCCATTGTTACAGCACCATTTTAACCATGTCTTTTTTTGTGGGTTTACCCCTGATATTAGACAGAGTCATTGGTGATGAGAGGGACTGCTTAACTCTCTTGTGTTTTTTAACTTTTTATGAGCCATATATAAAAGGTAAAGTAGCAAACAAACAAGTTAAACCATTGTCCAAAATTCAGAGAATTAATTTCACTTTTATATTTTTCACTGGTTGTTTGGCACAGAGAGCTTTGTTTTATGTCAATAAATGCCAAACAACCAATCTGAAGTTACTACAGAAATTTGATATCTGTGATATGTGGCAATTTTGAACAAAATAAATGAAGCTTGTGTTACTACTTGGGGAACAAAGCAGATATTTCATGTGCTGCATGTCAGTAGACCTGGTTTAGTGATTTTGATTATTCATTATTGGATTCTCAAGTATAGTAGTTTTCTTTCAAGTAATTTGACAGGAATAATGAGAGAATCACTCAAATATATTTCAGAGTAAAAATGTGAACTTCTCAACCTTGGCTAAGTTTAAAGATAAAGAAAGAGACATAACAAACAGTGTGCAAGTAAGGTAGAGGTGAAGTGAGTACAGGGTATGATCTAAACATGCTCCAACCATGCAACACATATTGGCTGTCCAACCTCTCTTATGCAAGAACTCAGGTGGCCATGTTATTATCCCTCCTATTCCTGCAACACATGGGGCTCCATTGTCTATTTTTTCCTTATTCCCAAGCAAAGGTTATATCTTGGAAAAAAATTGCATGTAATATCTCATAAGTTTACCTCTTTGGAGCCTCTGCTATTTAGTGTTACATTCCATTTGGTTCCTTAACACATTTTCTGAAGGGAGCTCATCTAGGCAAATATTTGCACCCCCCTCACTTCATTGTGGGATTATAGCTTAACTACTACGTGCAGAAGTGTAGTGTTGTTTTGGAAGTTAACATTTTCCTTAACTGAAAATCTGTTTTCAATAGCTACTTCTTCACACATATTCCCACCCTTTCTTCCCACTTCTGGTGTACTTGTATGTGTATACCTTGGTATTCTTTACCTTCAGTGATGTCGAGAAACCCACTTGTTGAGAATTTTATATGCAAAAACGGCTCTTTTGGGTTCAGAAAATATTTTATATAGAAGAGCGAACAACGTTTCGACCTTCTTCGATTTTCTGAACCCAAAAGAGCCGTTTTTGCATATAATATTCTTTACCTTGTCAAAGAGTGAAAAGTTCTATGTCCAAATCTGTAGAGGGAGTTTGTACACAAGTAGGTGTGTCATTATCCTGATTACAGAGGACCTTTGATCTGGTATCATTATGCAGTAGTGCAATTCACAAGAAATCTCTTGAGATTAGATGGAAGCTCACTTATGATGAGTTGGATGCAAATCTTTTAAGGCAAATGCAAAAAGATAGTTTAACAGTGTGTTGAGGTGGGTATATGTTGAAAATACATTTCTAGGTAAGAAAAATTAACATTTCTAATTGGCCCTTTATGATATTCCTAAGTGGCTATTACTGGGGTAATTCCATTTTATCAGTTGCAGGTGTAAATGTATTAAAGAAATACACAATTGTAAATGTGGATGTGTAGTAGTAAACACAATTTTTGAACTGAAAATTGAATATTTTTATTTTAAATGTTACTAATCCAGATAACTGAAGAAAATAGTAATATGTTTATTATTCTAAGGCTGATAAAAATGTAATGTTTTTTTGTAATTGATATGTTGATATTTGCTAATCTGTTTGGATTAATTTTGCTATTTACATGTTCCAGAAACATCTTAACAATTTCAGATATCATAGGGTACCTCTCACTGTTTTATAATAAGTCAGGAATTCTATGATTGCTGAAGGCTACATTACAGAGATAGAAATGAAAAAAGATACTTTAATGAAATAAAAACACAGCTAGGGTTTTAGAGTAAAAAAAAGGGTATAGAAATGTACATTTAATGGCAAGGTGAAATGAGAAAAAAAGCTTAATTGTAGTCAACCCATGGATATCCAAACTGGTCAGGGCTCACCAAATGATGCAAATTTTGACTAGTTATATCATTATTAGTTCTACACAACTTTGTTAGTTTGTTAATGAACATATGTATTCCAGGAGTTCACAAATTATAGGTCTTTCTTTGGTATTACCTTATTTTATAATTTTTTTTGGCAGTGACATTTTATGTATTCAGGTACAATATTACAGATATAGATGTGAAATTGAAAAAACATTTTTCATTGTACATGTTACATTGTTTTAACATTTCACTCTGTGTGTGAAGCTGCTATTGTCAACAGACAAAAATGAATTTAAGTCACTTTCACATAGTAGTTTCATATTTAATAGATTTAAAATGCTAAAGGTATAAACAAAAAATACTTATGACAGGATTCTTTTCATTCTTCAAGACTGCATTATATACCCACCTTAAGAAGAGTAGTTATTTAAACATGCTCTATTTTTCAAGAAATCCTGTATTTCTCTTAAATTCCTAATTATTTTTTTAAGTAGAAACTAACACTTAATTTACATTCAAAAGTTGAGACTATAGATGTTTGATAATGTTGATTAGTGGAACTTGATAATTGATAACATCTAATTCATTTATTATTCTCACACAAAACTTGAATAGTTGTAATAATATGAAATGTCAAGTTTGATTTATTGATTATGTCTATGTATTATGAGATTAATTGATTAGGCTGAATAACCCTTGAATTAATCAAAAATAGTGAAGATTGGTTTATAATTTTATGGGGCAGTAAATGATGGTCCTCAGAATTTATCAGTTAATTGAGGTAACTGACCAGATTTAATTGAGATTATTTACTGAGTCTTTTTGAATGCACATGCATGATTTCTTGAGATTGGGCAATGTTAGAGGAGAAAAAAAACAAATTGTCTTTTGTATACTAAGCTAGACTAAAAATTTAACTTGTATGTATTTAATCACTGAATAAAAATTTTCTTTAGCTCCAATAGAATACTTAAGGTATTTGGATACACTTTGTTTTAACTCTTGGTAATTGTCATCTTACATATTCAGGATACCAGTATAATATACTTTTGTTATTGATAAATTCTGAGCAGAAGTGTACTGTCATATAGCCTTCTGTTTATCATATATATTATATAATTTATGTGAGTAAATTATCATAGCTGTGGAGGTGAGAGAATGGTGAAAAAGGTGACCCAAGGCCTAAAGTAAAGTTTTAAAAGGTTGTCATGTTATCCCTGTTAAAGGATAGCAGTAAAAGAGGAGGAGAAGTGGTGGTGCCAGTAATAGTAGTAGTTTGGTGAATGTGAATAGCTTGACTGATGGGACAAAATTCAGTTGGGTTGATTACAGGTGTTCTGTAATTGATAACAGTTGTTTGAGGATTTAGCAAAAACCACAAAAATAATATTATGTTATATTACACACAATAGATCTGCAGAAGTATCTTTGAAGAATCTGCAGGGATGGTAAGAAGTGTGCTATAAAATGTTATCTGTATCCACCACATTCATTTATTACAAATTATGATTTAAGCTTTATAAAAAGTATTCTATTATAATTTCTGAAAATGAATGGTATAGTGAAAACTGAAGTCCTTGTATAAAACTTGTAGGTTCTATTGCATGTTTGAGAAAAGAAGGGGATGTTGGTCTGTCTCTCAGAAGTTTTATATTGATAAGTCTTTGTGTAAACTTCAAGATATTGCTCTTTTGTTCCAATGTTCTGTTTTTTATGTTAAAAAAGATTGAAAACCACCAAACTGTGCAAAAACTTTTCTTAGTTTTTCATATAAATGAAATGTCCTCTCATTGAGATATCTATTCCAAAAAGGAATAGGAGTAAGTGTAGTATGAATATTGTATCTGTAAATCCACAGTTTACACATTATTTAAAGAATGCAAAATTACAAAAATACAATAAACATTAATGATAGTTTATTAAAATTAAAAGAGATAAAAAATAGTGTACCATAAAACATAATTCTAAACAAGAACAACACAAACTATATGGCTTTGTAGTATTGCATTTGCCATTTATTACTGTAAGTGACAGTTTTCAACTATTATTGGTAATAGTATCCTGAATAGCACTTGGTGTAAGCTTAAGGTCAAAACTAATGTATAGAATGTGTAGAAGTGAAGGTTTTTAAGGGTAAGAAAGTAAAAGTTTTATGTAAAATAAGTGTTACAATTTTTGTCTAACATCCTGGAGAACAGCAAGCAAAAAATTGTGGTAAAATTATATTTAATCTTATTTTATTACAAGATCTTTCTTTAAAAGACTGTGAAAGTCCATAAAATTTCTTATTAACAACATGCTTTTTAAAGTTATACCTCATTTTTTAGTGAAGTCTTTTATTACATTTTTAAAAGTATTGTGGTTATGAAAAGTAGAAGAAATTTTGAGTATTATTATTTTTTACACATACTGATCAGATGTTGTTTGTGATGATAAACAGTCAGGATGGAAGAAAGTTCGAAACGCTGTACATTGGTGTCCATTTCTACAGACTTACAGAAAACAAAAGTATCCTTGGGTTCAGTTGGCTGGTCATCAAGGTATGTTATAGAATCGTCAAGTTCAAAACCATGTCTTCAGATGTTCAGAAAGCAAATAGTTTCAAGTGACACGTTTTTCAAGGTACATGGGAAAGTGGTTGAGTTTCAGTTCATGATTTTAGATTGTCATGAAACAGATACCTTTGGTTTCAACTGATAGGTTATCAAGCTATATAAAAAAAATATTTGCCAAATCACCTATAGTTTCATCAACTGCTTGTTAAACTATGTTTAAAGTTTGTTGAGTTTGATCTTCCATGTTTTGAGATATTCAGAAAACAAGTGCTCCTGTTTTTAACCATTTTGTTATATACAGCTAAAGGGGAAATCACAAATCTTACATATGGTAAATCTGTTTTCACTGTCAACAGTATTTTTGATTTGTGAGTTTAGTTTTTAACTCAGAAGGTGGAACAAGAAAAAAATACTTGTGTATTTTGCTCTTTTGAAATTATGTATGCAGAGAAGTCAGCTGATGGTCAGCTCTTAGTGTTAACTTTTGAAGGTACAAGCAAATGGTTACTAGTTTGTTTTTGTTTCCCTGTTTTAAACTTAAGACTCACACTAACAAAAGCATTATTCTTCTCTGAAATTAATTTTAACTCTGTCATAATTTAGTATTTTATGTATTTAATGATTTATAATTTGTATAAATGTTCTGTGTTGTATCTTCAAGTAAAACATATTTTAATTACAAGTAACAGTTTTTTATTTTAATGATTTCATGAAAGTTAAAATGATGCCTGTTATTTGGGTAGAATCTGGTATATCTGGGTAACAAGTTTTCACATTAAGGAACTCTTAAAGTATCTCACTGGTGAAGCATTAGGCATAATATGCTTAATATTTGTGTTTTCATGGAGAACATGGAAAATAAAATATTTGTTGTTTATGTGATTTTTGTTTTTTGTGGTTGGTTAAGTTTTAATCATGCTGCTAATACAAAGGCCAGATTGTGTAGCTTTTGCTGACTGGCCCACATGCTACTTGCCTTAGCAACCAAGCAGTCTAGTTAGTACTGTCTCACCACTCCTAATTTAATCATACTTAGCCTGGATATGCTAAAGGAGAAACCACAAAACTGGTTAGTGGAAAACTTTGTCATGGTTGTCAACTTATTATGCCAGTTGTTTCCTTTGAATAGTCTTGAGGCAAGCATATTGTTCTATGAAAAGCAGCTATGGTAAAATTTTGTTCTTAGAATCCTCCACTATAAATGTCTAAAATGCATGTATCATGGGAGTATTGGTACTCAACAGTAAGAATCTGCAAATTGTTTAAAAGGTGTAGTAGTAATCTTTCTAATGCCTTCTAAGCTTCATTAATTTGCTAGTTTGCATTTCAAACTGTGGGTTGTGATTATAATAGGAAATTGATTTGCCGTATATTGTAAATTAAGTTTAAGAATGCGTGCTTATTTAATATTGTTACAGTAAAATATATTTTTATTAGGTAATTTTAGAGTTGGAGAGCAAGGGACTATATTAAAGAAATTATGTGGAAGAGAAGAGATTTGTTTGAAAAAGTTGATGAGTGATGTTCTGAAGCCTTTCGTACCTGAATTCAAAGGAAGAGTTGAAACTGAAGAAGGAGAGAGCAAGTTGTTTTAATGTCTTTCATTTTTAAAATCTTATAATTATATATAACAAAATGTTAATAGGAAAAATTTTAATTATAGACGAAAATAGAAATGAATTAATGTAAATGAACTTTAGTAGATTTAACATTGCCCCCCAGTGGTACAGCAGAATGTCTGTGAACTTAATGCTAAATACCAGGTTTCAATAGCAATGGTGGATGGACCATAGATAGCTCATTGTGTAGCTTTGTACTTACACTTGAACAAAACAGATGTAATATTTCAAATGCCATTAACCTGGATTTTTTCTAAACATCAGATGTTTGAAGGAATTTGAATAAGAAACAGATTGTCTTATTTTTTATTCCAATAAATTGTTTTACCATACTTCTTTCTATTTCTTTGTAATGTAAAAATTAAGCATTGTTTTGTAGCATTATTATGTTTCTCTAAGATTTATTCTAGTCATTTATAGTTAACTTTAACCAACAACTACACTGGGGATTTTTAAAAAATATACTTAATCAGAATATGCAAAGAATTATATTAAAAATATGAGACAGATTTTTATTATTTTTCCACTATTCTGTTTACATGGTAGTGCATGTATATCTATAGTGAAGTAGGAATTCCTTTAATTCCATTTTTTCAAAACTGTAATAATCTATATGATCAGTGTGAACATTGTGTTATTTCTTTTATTGTTTATTAATATATTAATTCTAACATGTTTTAGCTAGTTTTCAAATTGTGATAAGAACTAATCACGTGATATGTTTTTAACAATGGTTTGCTGTGTTAGTTTTATCGAGGTTTTTAAATGAATCTCATTGAACTAACCTAAACTGATTATTAGTCATATAAACAGTTTAACTGTCTCTTAGCCTTCAGTTTATCTTACTACAGTCACCAAAAGATTAATGTAACTTGTACCAGTATCAATAATTATTTTTGAAAATTGTGTAAATATATATATATTGTAGAGCAAAACAAACTTGATGTACACTAATGATAGAAAAATATAAACCATATTGTTTAATTTACATCCTTTTATAGTTTACTATGTTTCTTATTAATAACAAATACATGTTATGATGTGCAATTATTAGAATACAAGCCATTACTATAACATTTTAATAGGAAAAAATTCACATGTTGATTGTATAAAAGCTGAAATTAATATCTTTAGTACTTTTGTTGCAGTCCACCGTAACTTTGTATTTCAAAACCGAAGTTATCTTTACACATTGTGTGCTATCTATATCCCTGGGGAACATTTTTTCCAACACTTAAGGAAATTTGAACTAATTTTAGCACTTGATCATCATAAGAGAGAATATGAATACACTTGTTGCCTTGTGCTATTTTTTGCATATGAACTAGGCAACAATAGCATCATTATTATTATATGCGAGTTTTCATAAGCTGTGATTTTAAGTATGTAACAGAAAAGAATGTTGTCACTGTTTGTTTTTATGATACTCAAATAAGTTATTTTTATTGCTGTTTTTCTGTACATATATTCATCTGTCTATCTACAATTCTGTCTGCTCATTTAGCTAATGAAGTTAACTGAGTGCAGATTTATAAAGTAAAAAATGTAACTGAATGAGAATCAATAATACTCAGTGTTTAAGTTGAGCATCAAAATTGTTTTTAATATTATGCTGACTGAGTTCAAGTCAGCATCAAAATTTTTTTCAGAATTTGTACTCTTTTATTTTTGATGTTCATAAACCTGAGGTTTAGTCATGAGTGAGTAGTAAATTGGTATTTAATACACTCGCAAAATATTATATAAATTGAAATCATTTGAAAATAATATTTTATATGTAGTTTAGTGAAAAATGACACAACTTTCAGAAATTACATGTAGTTATGCTATTTTTAGAAATTCATTGATGCAGTCAGACATTCAAGTGTTAAATGTTCAAAGAAAAAATAATTCTGTAAAGCAGTGGTTCTCAACCTCTTTTAGTTCGAGGTTTCCTTCACTTGAATAAAAGCGTTTGAGCTCCCCAACCTATAACATGGTGATTGAAAAAGAGTGCTGTAGTAAAAATGGTAGCATCTTTTGACATAATTTATCAGTTAATTAATTCAACAATTCAATACAAATTTAATTTTTAAAAAATTGTAATTTATTCATAAACCATTATTGTTTTTATTATAGACTTACACTGAAATGAATTTTTTAAAATTTCAAATATTGTATGTATTGTCTGTTTTTCCCAACTACTAAGATCTAGCATGCTGAAGTGTTCTTGTGGACTTATTGTAAAAATGAATAAATTAGTTGAGAAAAATAGTCTTATAATAACCTCTGGATTTTGTTCAGTTTATTTAGAACTCCAAGATCTTTTGGCTGGATTTGATAGAGCTTGTGTTATGGATGTTAAAATTGGAATTCGTACATATTTAGAGGAGGAACTTGCTAAAGCAAAGGAGGAACCAAAATTAAGAAAAGTAAGTAAATAAAAAAAAACGAAATTTAAATATTTTGTTTGATGCTAAATGTTTTTAAGCAACAAGTATGTTTGATACATCAAACTCAGATAATTTGCTGATGATCAGTATTTGACTGCTTTAAGCCACTTATGTTCTTTGCACTTAGACAAATTAATTGTATGCTGCTAACAAATACCTGTATATTGCTGCATGCAGCATTGAATGTTACTTTATTTTGGTGTTGGCTTTATGCAATAAAAATGAAAGTAGCTGCCAAACATGACCTGTTTGTTTGATTTTGTAACTGTATTAACTTAATCTTTAGAGGTTTACTTAAGTTCTTTTGCTAAATTTCACCAAGATAGGTTTAGTCAGTTCCTCACATTAACTCGTTTACAGGTGCATCTGTCTCAAACAGTAACATGTTTTTTTATTATCACACACAAAAAAGTTTTAAAATGTTTTGTTTTTGTTTATTTTATGCCAGTCAGTCACAGTTCTGAACAAATTAATTTTGAAATTAACATTAATTTGTAACAGTATTAGGATAATAGAATATTTTCCATTTCTTTTCATTTTATGATACTAATTTTTCTTTGCCATTACAGAATGTAAATTTCAACATTATAGTAATGCTTTACTGAAACATGTCAACATGAGTCAGGGCAAGAATACTTATTTTTCTCTAGAATTTCCATATACTTGGACCATATGTCATAAGGGTTCAGCTTTAATGAACATATTGATCAAATTTAAGGAATTTAACTAACATGGTATTCCATACAGTGTCTTAACTTTATTGAGGGAAGCTAAGAAGGAGCTAGCAAATGGTACTAGAATATGCTAGAAAAATCAATTTAATAGTATTCTACAAATAAACCTTGATAAAAACAGTATTGAACATTGTATATTAAGTTCTGTTGTCATGCCACAGCCCAAAAAATGCAGATAAATTATCAGTAGGTTAGAGAGTTTGCAAGCTTTACATGATGCTGGTTAGACTCTCCAACAAATTACTGCAGGTTTGAAATACTTCCTAAACACTGTCAAGCACACTTTAGATCATAAGACCAAGATAGGTAAATTTGAAAATAGGGAAGAAATAATTAAAATTCTTAAACTCAATGATACTGGTGTTGAATATCTTCATTTACACAGCCTTTGGGACAGAAGGAAGAGTGCCACTGATCACAAGCATGAGATAAACAATCATGTACCAAATAATAGAAAAGTGTTCAGATCTACGGTATTAAGAAGACTCAACATGAATGAAATATATTTTGTTATGTAGCAGTTAAAACTATTTACTTCAATCTCCAAATATTGTCAGAAGATTAAAGTTTACTAAAAGAACAATACACAAACAATTGATGACTGGGAAAGGGTGTTATAGACAGATGAGTCCAAGTTTAAAATATTTGGCTCAGAGCATAAGTTGTCTGGTGGAAGAAAAGTGAAAGATATTTACCTCAGTGTATAGCTCCTACTGTGAAGCATGGGGAAGGCATTGTGATGGTTTGAGGATGTTTTTCTGCTGGTGGGTGTGACAAGAGATGCTTACAAAATAGATGGAATAATGGAACATTGCAAGTACCACCAGATATTGATCCAGTGGTTTTGCATATTATTGGTAAAGGATCTTACTACCAAGAAAATAATGATCCCAAACACTCATCCAACCTATGCAGAATTTACATAACTAAGGAAAAAGCTGCTGGAGTAATTCAAATGATGGAATAACTCCCACAGAGCCCCAATCTACACCCAATTGAGCAGATCTGGGATTTAATAAATCAGTAATTTGGCAGATCAAACATTACTTCCAAGAAATACTTTATAGAGACATTTGGAGTAAATTCCAAAAGGACAGTTTGATTAAATATTTTGCAACAATGCTTGAAAGACAGTCTGTAGTTATTAAAGTAAAAGGAGGAAATTCAAAATCTTAATTGTTTGCTGAACTCAACCACTTCCGCTGAGTTTCTGTTGTACTAGATATGAAGAGTAATAACATGTTGATGGCTCACCTGTGATTTACCTTCTATTGTTTTTTAAAGTAACCTGAAATGTAATTTTTGACTTTGTGCAAATGGTTTTGCACATTACTGTAGTTTAAAACATTTTCTTAAATTAAAAAACAACAACTTAAGTACGTTAATTACAACTGAAAAGATAATACTTTTTTCTAACTCGTTTTGTTTTTCAATTTCTGGTTTATTTCTGACTTCATTAAACTTGAGTTTGTTTTGAAAAGTCTTTTTGTGCAAATAATTTTTCCCTACAGATATTTGTTATATTTATTCAAGTGTAGCATTCTGTAACTCATGGATATAAATAACTTTTTTTTAAAACATATATTCAGACCTAAGCTTTTAAAGCTGAAATTGCATTATTATGTAAAACTTCTCTTTAGAAATGTTAATTTATTTAATTATATTTTTATATTTTTTCAGGATATGTATGATAAAATGGTTCAGATTGATCCATCTGAACCAACAGAAGAAGAACGGAGTTTAAGGGCAATAACAAAGCCTCGTTACATGGTGTGGCGAGAATCTATCAGTTCAACTGCAACACTTGGTTTCAGAGTGGAGGGCATTAAGGTCATTTTGTTTTTTTATCACATTGTGTTCCTTCACATTCCACAATGCTAAGTTGACAAGGTGCAGAATAAAGTTTCACATTGACTCAAATTACCATTACAGTGATTTCTTTCTGGACTTCATCTGTTTGGTGTCTAGTCATTCTGACCATGTTTCTGATATTATGATGGTCTGCTTAAAATACTACTGTAACTATAGCACTTTCTAAAAATATGGTCAAAGGTTATACAGTTAATCTTTTTCTTTTTTTCTATATTCTTCCATCTCACATGTTAATTTTTTCTATAATATTATAGTGATTATGTACTTTTTATCATCAGAATGATTTTGAAAAGGAGATATACTATAAATGATGCATAGTTTGACTGAAAATGGCATGAGAAAGATATCATGGCATTTGTGTAAAAAACAAACAACCATCATGAATGCATTCTACATGTATCTAGAAACCACGTGGTTTATTATATACATGTAGAATATCTTAGGCTTTCATCTGTAAAAACACAAAATGAAACTTTTCTATACTGTTTTTCAACTGTAAGTTAGAAAATACTAAAAAATTCATGGAAATACATTATGTGTTACATTGGTAATTAATAAATGTTTTTATACATAAATATACAACTTCACAATTGAATTTTCCATGATTGTTGTTTACACATATAGTGCATTCATAGTATAATGTGAACTTGAATGAGGTATGAAAAAATATGACAAATCTCACCTTTTTGAAAATCAGACTCAAAGAACATCAAAGTCATGTGTAGAGGTGAATTTGAAAAATCAATTTTGGCGTGTCGTCAATTTGAATCAGATAATAATAATATACACCTATACCAACCCAAAAATAAGAAAACAATTGTTCAGGAATGACAAAGTGACCGAGCAGACAGTTTATCACTAAACCATGAGAGTGGCCCCAGTAAAATCAGCACTTGAAGAGTCTTGACCTTTTTTTTTTTTAAGTCATAAAACTGTTGTAAATTTAACTGCTTTCATGTGACAACATTTCTGTGTATCATATAGAATTTGTATATAAACCTTGCAGGCTTAGCCATGTATATCTGAAGAAAAAGAAATGGTATTCTTTAAAATATGTTGTCTGGTTTCTACAGGTAGTTTTATTATTTATATGAATCATTGTTTGTTAGTTTACTATCAACGTAAAGCAGTGTAATAACATGATTCCTTCTATAGTTTTGATGAAACTACATTTTTATAGTATCTTGCATGCTGAATGTGCATTTTATTCCTGAATATATATATTTTTTTAAGAACTTATTTACTGAATTTTAACTGAAAATGAAATATGTATTTTGTAGCATCATCTGATTACTCTTCTGTTTACATGTAAAATTTGTAAAAATTTAAAAAATCCACAAAATAAGTTTTTAATGCTTTTATAATATATACTAATTTTTCTTTAAATATTTCTAATAAATTAAAATAAAAAGACCATGTCAGTTAACTTGCAACTATATTTCCCAATATATTTTGTTCTTTTATAAAACTACCTATTAAAATTAGTAATTATTAGTAAGCATTATAGAGGTTATATTAGCCTATCTACAGTTACAACAGAAAGTGTTTGTACCCCTGTGTCCTGAGTGGTTTTTTGCTCATAACTTAAAAAGTTTCATGATTAGGCTAATAGAAGTATAATATATTATAAATATTATACTAACACACATCTACATAAATTTTTATGTAAATTAAATGACAAATAAACTGTTTATAAACAAATAACCAAAAATAGGAGGAGCAGAAAGTGTTTGTATAGTTCAGAAGATGTGAAAAACTAATATTCCCCAAAAAATTTAGTTTGACAAATAAACTACATTATACAATTCTATAACTAGACACTGGGTTCATAATTATTGGAATTTAGCCAACAAAAAATGTACTTTAGGAAATTTAGTGCCATCTCCATCATTATCTGATTGGTCATCATGGAGAACAGGAAACAACTGTCCAGTGATTTAATAAAATGAATTATTGTAAAATACAAGCCTTGTGTGTCTCTTTCCAGTATTACTACACAACTTATTGTGCAAAAATCTACTGTTCAAAGCATAATTGCCAAGTTTAAGCTTACAGGATCAACTGCTAACCTCCCTCGTTCCAGACCCCCCACCAAAATTCCAGAGAGAACCAAGAGGAAGGTTCTCGGAGAAGTTAGTAGGAACCCTCGTTTAACACTTAATGACATACAGAAACTGGTAAGGGAAACTGGGAATGAAGTAAGCACCTCTACAGTTACGAACATGTTACGCTCTTCTGTGTTCAAAGCATGCCGTCATCGTAGAACTCCATAGTTAAAGCCTATTCATTTAGAAGCATGATTGAGGTTTGCAAGAAAGCATGTAGATAAACCATTTACCTTTTGAAAGAGTATTCTTTGGTCAGACAAGACTAAAATCGAGCTTTTTTACCACAATTATGTTCTCAATTTTTTCCGTAAAAAGGGCGAAAAAAATCTTCCAAAGAATATCGTCCCTACAATTAAACATGAAAGTGGCTTGATCATGCTATGAGGTTTCTTCATCTCTTCTGGTGTAGGCAGCTTTCAATGCATCAACGAAATCATGAAAAAAAAGTATGTTGATATATTTGGCACTTGTATCAAGAATAATGCTCAAAACTTGTGGCTTGGGTGTTGCTGGAATATGTGCAATCCTGGTTGCAGAGGAACCATATATGCCTTCTGGAGTGGCCATCACAATCACTCAATCTCAACCCAATTGAAAACATTTGGCATGAGTAGAAGACCAGGATTCATCAGTGTCATCCGAAAAATTTGCAAGAGTTGCCGGCCTTCTGTAAAGAAGAATGGAAGAAAATACCAGTAAAATACTGTCAAACGATCATGGAGGGCAATGAGAAGAGATTGCACCAAGTAATTCACATGAAAGGCTCCACAACTGACCATTAAAGTAAACACACAAACACTTTTTGCCCCTCCTATGTTTGGCTATTTGTGTATAAACAGTTGATTTGTTGTTCAATTTACATAGAAAATTATGTAGATGTGTGTTAATATAACATTTATAATATAGTACACTTTCATTATCCTAATCATGATACTTTTTAAGTTATGAGGAAAATACTACTCATGATGCAGGGGTACGAACACTTTCTGTCGTAATTGTAATTACTTTGTACTAGACTTGTTTTAATTTTTGATTATATATTAAAGCAAGGATTGCAAAGGTTTTTTTATGGTGTGTTTCTGTTAATTAAATTAAAGTTTTTTCTTTTTTTGATGTATTATAGATGTCATAAGTTTTTTTAGTTACATTGTTAGTGGTTAATTTGTAGATTATTTTCTAAATTATGCTATTAGTGTATTTTTAATCTCAATTTAAACTGCACGTGAATTATTAGAAATTAATTATTTTTTATTTAAGTATTGATATTATTAAGCACAATTTGTGTAATTGATCAAACTTTTGCAAAAGAGTATTTAGAAAAATACTGATCTTTGACTAGAATTTGCCATGCATTTCTTACGACATACGTGACATTTGAGGCAGTTTTTCCATCGTTGCATTTTTGTTATAATTATAATTGTTTATTGTAGAACATGTATGCCAGTTTTACAGACCTTATTAACTTGACAGAGAATGTAACGAACATGTTTTATTTGTTTTTGAAACGTGATGCTTTTGAACCTGAGTACATTGAAGAACATTGTTGTTGTTTGTTCCCATAGAGAGCTGATGGCTCTTCCACCAAGGATTTTAAGAAAACCAGAAGTAAAGATCAAGTTATGGCAGCCTTGAGATCCTTCACTTATGGTTATCCTAATGCTGTGGTTAGTTATTTTATAATATACAGATGAACCTGACTGATAATGGGCACTTGGATAACAAAAACTTATATTTTGATATCAAAATGTAAGACTTAGATGTAAGAAAATGTTTTGTTTTTGGTCAGTTTTTAAATTGTCAAAGATTTGTCATTGTAAAAAATAAATATTTTAGAATTTTGTGTTGTTACTTCAGTTGGTTGTATGTTTTTCTTTTTTTCTAAACCAAATTTAATATATATAAGTGTGTGTGTGTGTGTAAATATATATTTTTTATATTCCTTAGAAGACGTATTTGAACCGTTTAATGGACTTTAACAGTGTTTTGGAAACTTCTGAATTCTTTGCAAGCCATGAGGTTCGTATTTTGTGGAATGAATTCTTGTATGTGTGTGTATTTTAAATTGTGTTTGCTGTAATCATTAACATGATGCTCAAAATGCTAAATTTTAAATTAGCTAATGATTAGTTGTAAGGCAAGTTAAACAGGCACAGCTACTCATATTATAATTAGTGTTTTCTTGTGTGAAAGTTTTTTACATACACTTTTGGAACAAGGAACCTGTTTGTCTATCTAGGCTATCTCATTTACTAAATGAAACTTCAAAACAAAAATGAAACCTTCAAAGCCAACTCTTATTATTCAAATAAACTTATCAAACCTTCCATTAAATTCCTTTAAATTATGTGCATCCTGTGAAGCTAAAGGCAGCTCATTCTGTTAAATAAAATAATGCTGAAGATAACTCATACTTTACCAAAATTTATATTTGTATACCCTAATTCTAACATTTTCACCAGCAAATACAAATGTTAAAGGAAACCCAGGAAAATATTAATAATTTAAAAACATATGAGAGACCAACAAGAGCATTTAGTTATTTGAGATCACATTTTATTTGAAGGACTGTAATTGTTTGTGGACAGTGTGTTTAGTTGTTACCTGTATGTTTATACTGGGTTTATATATGCAATATATGCTGTATGGGAGACCTAAACCTTTGAAGTATGGAATAATATAAAGCTAAATTGATAATAATGTATTAAGTACTTTATAGTTTGTTTTTTAAACTTTTATGAGGCTTGTCCACTAATTTAGTTCAATATTATGTTGTGGCAATAAAACATACAGAATTGTGATGTAAGTTGTGCAGCTCTGATGATGAAAATGTTTCTTGGTAACATAATAATTGGTGTATTTTTTTTGTTTACACACCGTTGTAAAAGAGTATCTTGTAAAAAATGTCTTATATGTGAAAAAAAGATGCAGCTAAAAACAGATTGTTTATGCAACTTAAAGGAATAAATTAAAATTAATAGTTAAACTGGTAGCTACACTAACAGAATTGATGAGAATTTTACAACAAATGTTAGACAGGCCACATATTTTTAATTCAACCTGGAGAATGATACGACCTGTTTAGTTACAAAATTAATATTTGTGGTGAAAATATTGTCAATGCTATAAGTGTAACCACCATTTGGGCACCAATTTTGATTCCATTTCTTTAAGTTGCATGCTCACTCTTTTTTTTTAGCACCTATTTTCTGTCACCTAAGGTGTTTTCAATTAGATTTTATTACTTTTTGTCAATATACACACCAATAAACCACAGCAAGTAAGAGAATGACACTCAGTAATAGTAATAACCTACATTAGCTTTAGGATTGCAACCACATCATTCAGAACAGACCTATACTTTAAAATATTTGGTGGTAATTCTTCATCTCTAAAATAGTGTTAATGGCTTCTTTCATAATAATGCTATAGAAACTAGACCAACAGTTTCTTGACATCACCTGCACACTTTGTACATCTGTGTCATTATTGATAAGGTAATATTATGTGATGCCTAATACCTTTCAATCAGAAGAATTTCAAACAATTGAGCAAATTTGTGCTTAAAAGTTGACAATGAATAATAATCATCTACCATATGATTCTTTTTAGAATTGTGAGCTAGAAAATGCTAACCTACTTTGCTTGGCCTAACCAACCTTATGTTTTTACTATATAGTTTTGTTGTCCTAAATTGGAATTATCAGTCTGAACTATAGAAAGTAGAAAATTGCTAAATTATCACTGTTGTTAATAACAGTGTATCATGCAGGTTGTTTTGGGTGCATGACATGCTACTATGTGTCTTGATTAGAGGCTGCCCAACTTCACTTTGCTTGTCTTCATTATTTTAATTGAAATATATTTCTCACATTATACAATAAAACTCATGCCATAAGTGACTAGCTAAGATCTGTAGTTTTAACATGCCTGTTCTTGTTATATCAGCTAAGTTCACAACAAAGAATTTCTTTCAGGTATCCTCACACATTTGTATATAGAATTGGATTTAATTTTCAGTTTCTTTGAACTTCAACTTTGTGGTGCTTGGTTTGGTTCATCCTGCCACAAAGACAAACTTTCACCACACATTGAATTAAAGAAATTATTTAAAAAAAAATCTACTACTGTCTCATTTTACTTATTTTTGTAAATACTTAAGTGTTTAAATGTATTCAGTGAAAATTTTTATTTGTATAATTTTTTACATTAACTTTACTTCTATATTCCATATTTGAGTTGTGATGTTGCAGTGGGATATGAAACTTTTTGCAGAACAAGAGATACAGTTAACTGCAAAGTGATATCACCAAAATTATCAGGCTTTATTTTTTTGACAATGTCGTTATTTGTTAGACTTTATTTACTTTAGGTGTTATTGCCTTAAATAACTGTTTGAATGTGAAAGAAAATAAAATCAGTTTGATTAGTGCTAGACGACATGCCTGTTCAATACCCAGGGAAGACACATGAGGTTTTCTGGAAGTGATAAAAAGATTGGTTCCAAACAATGACCTCCTGTCTCCACTTACCAGGGAGCCTTAATGACAGATGTTGCACTTGTTGACAATTGGTTCAGTGTTTTATTAGTTACAGGGAAATATTCAAACACGTGCACAGACAGAAATTTGACAAATATATTGGTTTGTTATCCCTTTTTTTTATTTTATCACAGTGAACGTGTACTTGTTAATATTTTAAGCCTTCATATATCTTATATATGCAAAATAAAATCTGATTAACATGTTAAGAAAGGTGGCTTGGTTATAATTTTGTCAAACTGTTATTTTTATTGTGCATAGTAATCATAAACAGAAAAATTGCATGTGCTGTTTGTTTCTCAAATCAAAACATATATGAAAATTACAAATTTATAAATAGAACTTACTTGAAATATTTCACAAGAATACAGAAATACATAAAAATCAGTAATTGAAATCAACAAGAAAGATAAGTCAATTTAATTGCTTATTAAAAATGACAACATCTAACTATAAAATCTTTCTGAATGATAAAATATACAAATTCATTAAAATATCACAAGCACAAATAAGATATTTTTGCAGAAGTTACATAACCTGCTGAAGGCTTCTTTCAATTTTCAAATTATTTTATCCATTAGTTTTTCTTTTGTGGCTATGGAATCAAAGAAACCATAGAATAGGTGAATCAAATCAATACACTCAGTTACCTTAGTTTTAACTTGGTAAAGTAGAGTAAAATGAAATGTTAAAGAAATTTCTGAATGGTTAGTTGTTATATATATTATTAAAACTACACAATTTAAGCAGTTTACAAACTTTTTTTTTTGTAACTAACAGCTTATTGGAAGTTCCTTACTCTTTGTTCATGACATGAAGAGTGCCAACATCTGGTTGATTGATTTTGCTAAAACACGTCAGTTACCGTTAAATGTTCACATCTCTCATCATGATCCTTGGCAGATGGGTAATCATGAAGATGGGTTTTTGGTTGGATTGAAAAATCTCTTAGAACTTTTTCAGGAGCTGCACAAAGAAGATTAAAAAGAATTCTCTGATCTATCGTAATGTCTGTGTTTGGGAAAGGGATAGAGTTGCATCGAACTTTACCTCAACCAGATATGTATGAGTTCAATATTTAACAAGCCAGTTTTTTAAATAATCTAAACATGTAATCAACTTGAATTACAGATATTAATAATTTGTAACAGTATTTGTGAACTACTGCTATACTTTATTATTTGTAAAAATATCTTTTACATTCTTCTCAAGAAGCATATGAGCAATTTTTAACAAAGTAGCTAAATTTTCTTATATACTGACAAGGCTACAGTTCTTATTGTAATAACTACTTTCATATCTCAGTTTTCTTACTGAGCACAACCCTGGTATTTAATATGTTACCAGGAGTTTAACATCTTGTACTCTAGGGCACTAGACACTATCTTTTCTAACCTCTGAAGCTTCTTGTGAGGAATTTGAAAAGATAATTTTTCTTGGCAACTTGCCAGATGTTATTGATTAATTTACAGTAATTTTGATTATTCATGATTTCATTTTGCATGTAAACATTCAATAAAGTATTTCACTACATTAATAATTTAAACAAAAAAATTATTGTATTATAACCCACAAATGTTGATAGTCCTATGTGTGTAATGTGACTGATTATTTCCCTTTATTGTAATATTTTATGACTGTACATGAATTACAGAGCAACTGTTAATATTTTTAAAAATATAATCAATACCAAATGTGTGTGACACATGAAATTGACATTCCTTTTTTTTATTATTTGATTACAATGAAAATGTGCTTGTGCTTAAATGTTTTAAGTCTGTATTCATATACTGGGATTGAATTTGATAATTATTTGTTCTAAGTGAAAAGTGCCAATAATATAAATATTTTTTTGTAATATATGTTGTACAGTGACAAATGTTTTATTCTATTTCATTCCATTTAAGGAAAGATCATTTTTGAGACCTGCAATATGATCAAAAGGTGTAGCAGAATGTTTATTTTAAAATAATAACAAAGCATAAACCAGTTAATTTTTAGCAACAAAACTAAGTCAACTAATTCTAGTGCTTTTGTAGAAAAAGAATTTATTTTGTTTTCTATGCTATTACTGTAGATAATAAAGCAGACAAATACATATACTTTAGTTTAATACTAAATGGAATACTATTTGTAATAGTGTTCAATAAGGTTAACCACAAGTGTAAAATAATTATTAAGCCAGATTCACATATATATTACACAAATGTAAATGTTGTGTACAAACTATAAATATGTACTAACTGCAGTTTAAATGTATGAAATATATATATATATTTAAAAAAACAACTACTGATAGTATTAGAGGTTTTATTCAAGTAAATGGAATATGGAAGGTGTTGTGGGTTTTTGGGGGGGAATCTCTTGCTTTTGTAAAAAAGAAAAAGGAAGAAAATCATTTTACGTAATTATCTTATATAATTCAATAAAATCTTTTAAACTATAAAACCTTCTGAAGAACATGCTACATTTATTTATGCTACAAATATACACACACATGACCTACATACTTTGCCACAGTTGGATCTGAAAGTTTGCAGCTTCAAATTCTTGTTGCCAAATGTGTTTGTCCTTTCAGCTGTTGTGAATGTTATTATATGATGGTCAATCCCACTATTCATTGGTAGAAGGGTAGCCTAAGAATTACCAGTGGGTGGTGTTGACTAGCTGTCTTCCCTCTAGTCTATCATTGCTAAATTAGGGATGACTAGCAGATTGCTCACATGTAGCTTTGTGCAAAAGTATAAACAAAACAAACCTAATACTTCATTTCCTGCAATATTGCCAACTTAGTTTCACAATGTTTCATCTCATTGAGTAAACATTTTTAACAAACACTGAAATGTTACTTTGACTATTTCTTAAATGGTCCAAAATGAGAAAAATATGACAACATGTTTGAACTATAAGACTTTCACTGAGCTGTATAAAGTACTTGCATAGATCATTGACCAAAGAAATTGGCCATGGTGGCACATCTGAGTAAATCTTTTTGTTATTTCTGTATGTATTTATTTTATCCTCAAGAAATTACCTGATTAGTATTTTGCAGAAATATAATTTTAATCTGTGTTGATTATAATCTTGCAGTGGTGTAAATGAGAGTAAAACTGAAAGAAGAGTGAAATAATTAATTACATTGACTATAATGAGTTAGCTATGAAACAAAATGCTTAATTCAAAATTGCTGAGAATGCTAAAAAGTGTAGAATGAACATTAGGATATTCCTTTTGCACTACTGAAAATATTAGTAAACAGACACTAACTGAATTATTGAAGTGAGTGAATATGAATAAACCTAGGCCTACTTTCTACAAATTTAAATGTTAACCAATATTAGCTTTTCACCATATGGCTATGTATGTATGTATGATTGAATGATTATGTGTCATGAAACTTGCTATGATAAGAAATTCATATAAAAGCTACAAGAACATCAAGTAATTGTTCCAGTGAATATTTTCATATAGCATGATTATTGTGTGCAGAGGAATGGGATACAGGGGTGTTACCATGCTTGTTTTCTGTGGAATAGGAATCTTTAGCATTATATGTAAAGAGTAAATAGATCAGCAATATCAACACTTAAGAAAACTATGCTTGGTTTAAAGAGAAGCTGAATTTCAAAATAGTTTTATATGTTTATCTGAATGTTTGATGAGGACACAACACACACATCCGTGTAGTATTACACCATCTTGACTCTACATTTACTGAGTATACCACAACTGAAGATGTATTGAAACATTTTATTTTTTTCTGAACTGCTAGGCAAACTGAGTCTTATGAACTTGACACAAGTATCTGTGGATGGGTGCAGTGTTAACTGGGTATTGTATAATCTCGTTGAAACTAACGTGTATTGTGGTAAGTGTGTAACTTATTCTAGTTCATGTATATATATTTTAAATTATTTTTTTGGTTGATTGTATTTAGGTCTAATAACATATTTAATTACCTTATATTCATTTATCAAGTTCTGTACAATTTGGTATATAAATATTGAAGATACAGAACTTGTAATTATGTTGATAAAACTTGCTTTTTCTTTTCTTTGTAGGTGTTTACAATCTTCATCTAATGCATGGTATTTTCAGGAAAGGTTCAGAAACTGTTGACTTGGTTGTAAGTGGAATTCTGTAGGTGTACTAGTTACTGTAAGGTGTCCCAGCTTGTCTGGATCACAGATTTTTCAAAACAGTTTGTTCTTTTAGATTACTAGAAAATATTTCAATTGCTAAAATGTGCTTTAGAAATGCTTCCCAAAGTGAAACAGTTTGTTGAAATAATTCAAAAGAACATAAACTGTATGTTGCTGAAAGCAAAATGATTTTAAAATAACAAAGAAAAATCCAGTAATGCAACAACTTTACTAAGACTCTTCAAATTTCTGTAATGAAGTATTTTAGTAATTTTTTATGGAATATGAAACTGCTTTATTATTTCCTTCCACTGATTTAGAGGTGTATGGGCTTAATGAATCAATACTGGAAAATGACCTTGCCGAGACTACACACATTATATCATAATGCTGTACACTGATGCTATCAGTGAAGGCTCACACAAAAACTTCACAAATGGTAATATCTTTTACTGTGGATAAAAGATATTTGTAGTATAAATACTTGGTGCTAATGAAAAATAGCTACTTGAACTTAAATCATTGTAAAATATGAGCCATTATGAAAGAAAAAAGAATTTGAGAATTTGCAACTTTTGTCTTGATACTGTTTCATGGTTAGGCTTCTATAGAGCAAAGCTTCTTTATAAATGACGGGCTTATGATGCAGAGAGTTTTGTATGAATGAACATATATCACATGCTTGTTGTATGATAAATGCTGCTCTCATAAAAGGCATGCTAACTTGTGCACAGGATTTCTTGCTAGAAATGTATATATTTATCACTTAGAGAAGAAAAATTATTGTGGCAGATGAATTTTTCAAAGTGAGAAAGTTACTAGATGAAACATTAAGTTAAAGGAGAAACAAATTGAAGAAGACACCAGTGGTTTGCTTTCATCAGTTAATGATGGTTGAACATGGCCCAATAGTTAGTGTGCCAGACTGTGAATCTGTGAGTTCATCCTTTACATCCAACTACCATGAGTAAAATTATACATTGTGAGGATACCAGTCAGTCCCACTGTTCAATGAGACAAGAACTGCCAAAGAGGTGATTGTGGGTGCTAGCTGCCTCCTTGTAGTTTATCAGTTATAATTGTGGAAGGCTAGCAGAGATAACCCTTGTAGTTTATGCAAGTATCCTGAACAAATAAACAAGAACAACTATCAGCTGGTGAAATGGCTGAAAAATTCGAGGAAAGTATTGAAGTGATATTACTGACAAAATCAAATAGATATAAAAGAACAGCCGAAGATGAACACGAGTGTGTATTAGTAAGCTAAGCTCAGAAACAATTTGGAAATGGTAAAAAAAGTTTATCTGCCTTGTCAGTAACTTGTTAAACAAAAGCTTGCATATTCTTCACTTACTTGATAAATCTATCAGTGTTATTCATCAAGTTCTTGGAAAGCTTGTCTGAATATTCTGGAGAGTCTGTGATTGTATAAGAAAGCTTTCAGCTTTGTACCATGTATTAATGAGGCTTACTTGTATCATAGTAGCATGAATTTTGATGTGAATGTGTTTTGGATGTTTGGATTAAATACTCTTTAAAAAAAGTGCTTTAGTCCTGGACATTTCTGGTAAAAGTGCATAAATCCCTATATTGAATACTAATTGTTCCTTTTAAGTATGAACAACATATAAATGAATGTCTTTGTTATATAAAACAAGTATCCTTTTGTTCCTTATTTTCTTATCTTATACTGTATTGAAATATAATAAATATGTATGCAATAAAATAATTATGTTAGTGTTATATTCTCTTTCAAATAATTTCTTGCTTTACACCTGAGCAAAAACAAAAAATGAGAGTTGTTGAATTTCACTTACAACTCTTGATGTCAAAAAGCATTTCTGTTTCTAAAGCAGGAAACTGTTATAGCATTTACACATTTATCAGTGCTGTGACACTATGAACTTCTCTGAATTTCTGTTTAATTTTGTGTCCTTATTTGAAACACTTAAATACTTTGATACTTTTCTTTAAGTTAGAAGATATTGATACATGTATATTCATTTTATGCCCACATAATTATT
This sequence comes from Carcinoscorpius rotundicauda, assembly GCA_011833715.1. NCBI lineage: Eukaryota > Metazoa > Arthropoda > Merostomata > Xiphosura > Limulidae > Carcinoscorpius > Carcinoscorpius rotundicauda. Next base: position 23,980,316 of record CM022405.1, on the reverse strand, counting down.
TAAACATGTTCCACATTAGTCATTCTTGCTAAGTTTTCTTACACCACTGGAGGTCAACATGATTCAGTCATGGTATTTTTATTTTCAATATTTTGTATAAATCAAAGATTGTCTTCTGTTGAAATGACTAGAAATATGAAGATAGTAAGTACCTAATAGAACTGAATACATTCTGAGAAGGTAGATGAGTTTCTGTGAGCTCAGTTTTTTTTATCACATTTTTGTTTAATGTTGCTGCACATTGATACTATATATTCATTTGTTGTTTATTTGTTCTATGCATTTAAAATGAATTGTGTGGGAACATACAATGATAAATTGTATTATTATAAAGTTCAACAAATACAGCCTGGATGTTTGATTGTGTATGCTTCTTCCAAAGAATCTAAGGTGCTGAACTGTTAAATGAAAAAAACCATTGTGGACATGGTAATAGATATATGTATATGTGTTTGTATATATAACATTTTTAATACCGTTTATTAGATGTATATTAACATTTACTAGATAAAATTATAGGCTTATCGTCATCATTAGGTTTTTGTTGTTGTCAACATTACTTTGTTTTCTTTATCCACATTTTCTTGACATGGTAAAAAAATACTAACATTTGAGGGTTAATTGTTTATGAGAAGGCATGACAAACATCTTAAGATGTATCAAATGTACATGAACTCATTACTAATTCATGAAGGATCGCCAACTATAATATCCTTACTGAAATTTGTCATTCAAATTTATATACAGCAACACCTGGCAGCTATGGCACTTCAACACCTAGATTAATTTCTCTCATACACAGATTATTAGACATTGTAGAAACTCCATAATTAAGCTAATCATGGATCTTAATTTTTGTGACATACACAATTGAGCTGGTCATTTGAATACCCAGTAAATAAATTACTATATAATATAATCATAATGTCAATTAGCACAATATTAAATTCCACCTATAACAGCAGATATGTAATGAAGCTTCACTTTTTTTGCTAATTACCTTGTTTCCTGCTCCATGGTGGCTCAATACTAACTCTTAAGGGTTTAGAAAGTTACAAATTAGTTTTTGATATCTTAAGTGGATAAAGCATTGATAGCTGGTTGTTTAGATTTGTTCTTGCTAATGAACAAATAAAACGTATTCCTCCATTAGCTAAGCTGGAAATTTCTTCTGAACCTTACCACAGTATCAGCATCCAAACTTCACTATATATCAGGTGAGTAAGTAAAAACTATTAATTTCCATGAAATCACTAAAAATTGCATAGTAAGTTTTGTTGTTTTTTTTACTCATCAGTTTATGCTTGAGAAAGGAAAAATATTCTCCCTCCAAAATGGTCACAGTGAATTTTGCAGTTAAAATTTAATATTTTAAAACCTTTGATGAATTCTAGATTTACGTATTAAGTTACATTTCTACCAGTGAATTATTATGATGTAAAACATTCAGAAGTACAAATACATTATAATCATTATACCTCCAATAAATAATCTTGCTCCCCTGATAAGTCTGAGAGCTTACAGTGCATGGCTTAGTCATAAAATTGGACTTTTTATTCAGTTTTTACTGATGAAGATCTAAAAAATATTCCTTATTCTGAATATTTATTAGGTGAAGGCAAAATGATGACATTAATTCTTAAGTTATTAAGAAAAAATTGGGAAGGTTTGAAGAATGATAAAGCTCCTTGGTCAGATAGTATTTATTAAAGTGTTTTAAAGAAAGTTAAAGATTGGACATGTGAGTCAATACTACTATTTTTTGTGTGTATGTAAGTTCTTGAATAGTGGTACAGGTGCCAGAGGATTGGAAGTTGAGATGATAAAAGTTGCTTCAGTAATTATAAACCTTACATTAGTAGTGGAAAAAAACCTCTCCAATGGCTGATAAAAGATGCTTAGCAAAGTCATTTAACAAAGTTTAAACTTTGGTAGCTCTGGTTTAACTAAAGAAAATCTTGCCTCACCAGTCTTTTGATATTCTTTGAAAAGGTTATTGCTTTAGTATGTAGATATATTGTTTTATGTATCTGGATTTTCAAAAAGCATTTAATAATGTGCCACATAAAAGCCCTATTTGAAAAAAATGATCTGATTGGATAAAAAGTGGCTGTGTTGAAGAAAGCAGAGGTTTGCTATAAATGTAGTTCAGTCATACTGGATTAATATCATAGGTAGGGTATTTTAGGACTCATTGTTAGGACCTTTGTATCTTTTTTTATGTATATCAGTAACACAGATGAAGGAATGGTTGGTAAATTACACAATGTTGCAAATTATATTAAGACCTTGGATGTTGCTTGTTGTGAGGAGGATGATGTATTGTAGATTATTGTAACTAGAATTACAGATATAGGTTTTACTTGAATAACCATAACAGTATTATTAAAGAAAAGGATCTTGGTGTTCTCATTGATCAGTCTTAAGTTATCCAGGCTGTATGCTGTTAGTGGTAAGGCAAGTCAGTTATAGGTTGTACATACAGAAATATTAAATAATGTCTAAAGAGGCTATAATTTCATTGTATAGGTCACTGGTTACGCCACATTTGAAATATTGTGTTCACTCTTTAAATACTTACCTCATGAACAACATTGGACTGTTGGAAAGAGTTCAGAGGAGATATACTAGGGTGATATCTGGTATAATAAGGTTAAGACCTGTTACTCTGTCATGAAAAATAAAAATGAAAAGGATTTGACTCAGGTGTTTAAGTTGCTAAAGAAATTGATAGTGATTGTTTATTATATTTTTGCACATTTAATGATACTAGTAAGAATAGAGGACACAAATATAAATAATGGCAGAATAGGAGCCATCTTCAACTTTAAAGAATGGTTTTCCTACAGATGTGGTAGAAGCAGTAATTTTAAGAACAGCCTTGAAAATTATTTGAATGATAAAGGCTGATCTTGAGGTTTTCTTTATACATAGTATAATTTAATGGATGAAAAAACTTAGATCAGCCAACAGGTCCTTTATCTGTAAATGTTATGTTAGAAATCAGGTTATACAGCACAGATAGTGACTTTGAACTTAACAACAAGATGGCCATAGGATGACACATGCTCTGTATTTTTTTCTATGTAAACTTAAAATAATCCACAGTGATGCTGCTGATGTTTTATTTAAGTTTATATTATTTTTTCTTAATGCTTCTAATTATTATTTTGTGTTTTTGTTGAAATGCAGTATTTTAAGTTTTGATTTTGTGTTGCTTTTTAATCATTTATGTTTTATTTTCGTTTCTGTTTTTTTGTACTTTGATGTAATTTTCCTGTTTCTACTTATCTTGCCTTTTATGTTTAACATTGTTTACTTAGTTTGTCCTATAAGATAAGTTTTACTAATAACTCCCACAAACAGTGTTGTTCTATAAGTACATTTATTTTCCTTATCTTCATGGGTATTTTTGGTTATTTACTTGTAGGGACAGATTTTTTGTTCTGAAGTGTTTTGTTATGTTTTGAAAGTTCAGTTTACATATTTTTATTGGTGCATAGTCTTTGTGCTGTTAATATATGATCTTTTAATATTATTTTATTTTTTATAACGTTGAAAAAGCAACTTACACATTCCTGTTGTTTGCCGATGTTAAGAACCCCCCCATCACTTCTTCTTATTTAAAAACCTAGAATATTATCAACCTATATACTTCTACCAGAATAAATGGTAAACTTATAGCTGTATTAATTACACTAGTATCTGTACTGATAAGGAATGGTATTGCCAATACTGCAGATAATGGACTTTCATTTGTAACCTTGTCTCTACATAAGTTTTTCAAATATAGAACAGTTGCTAATTCATATAATTGTTCCATATCTTGTAAATGTATTTTTAGATCTCTGCTTTCATTATGCTTTATTTTGTTTAATATAATTTCAATGGTTCTTGAGAGTATATTTACTATATGTGTTATTAAGTTTCAAGATCAAAGCTAACTATTTACATAATTCATAACTAATGAAGGCACATTTACAGGATTGGTCTCACTAACAAGTTATTTCTGCCTTTAGTATTTTATATTGCTGGTATAGCAAAACTTCTTAAAAGTAAAGAAAGATCAATGTTTATCAAATTTTGTCATTTGACTGCTTTAAATATGAATGTGCTTTCCCATGTTTTGTGTTTTACTTTTTCAGGTCTTGTATTTTTCAGTGACTTCCTTGATAACATCATAACCTTTATCAACTTTTGTAATTATAGGTCATTTCATTTCTATTAGATCCTTTAAAATTCTTTTTTTCATATTTACTGACATTTTTTGTTCAAAGATGACTTGATCAAAAATTCCTTTAGAAATTCAATTACTGCTTCTTTTGGTGTTTTGATAAAATAACTATTTATTTTGTACAAATGTTTTTAGTTTCTTCCAGTGTGGTTTGTTTTTTTTAATAAAATAAATGTTCTTTGTTTTTCATTATCTTTTTTTTTCCTATTCTTCTTTTTATGTAAGACTACTTTTCTGCTTATTGATTTCTTGATTACAAGAAACCCACTTGAAATAAAAATATATCTCAGAACAGCTGATATGGGTATTAACACTTTTAATAATAAAACAGATAATGTTTTGACCTTTCTGGGTCATTTTCAGGTTATACACTTTCATGCTTAGTTCTCCAAAGGTACTTTTGTTTTAAACTGCTGAGAATATTTTCTAATGTCTTCATATCAGCCCATCATGGCCAGGTGGGTTAAGGTGTTCAACTCATAACCCGAGGATTGCAGGTTCGAATCCCCATCCCACCAAACACGCTCGCTCTTTCAGCTGTGGGGGCATTATAATGTGACAATCAATCCCACTATTTGTTGGTAAAAGAGTAGCCCAAGAGTTGGTGGTGGGTGGTGATGACTAGCTACCTTCCCTCTAGTCTTACACTGCTAAATTAAGGATGGCTAGTGCAGATAGCACTCGAGTAGCTTTGCGCGAATTTCAAAAAACAAACTTCATATCAGTTCAATTGGTTTTTCTTCTCCCTGATGCAGGATTTTTCTTCTCTATACTTGTTTTTTTTATTGTATCATAGTTGGCTTATCTGTCCTTCTTTGTTTTAGTTATCTGAACATGCTTCTTTTTAGATATGCAAAAAATTTTGTTCCTGATTCAAAAAAACTTGTTAAACACAGAGACACCACTGAACAAATTCTTTTCTTCAGTTGATAATTTTGTTTCTTAAGTTTTACTGCACAGATAGTTCCATGCAATTTCAAGGACATGAGCATTTACTGTGAGAAGAACCTAATTAAGTAAACTTAAATCTTAATGTTCATTAGAAATTTGACTATTTTAAAATGGTAAGTCAAAACTATGGGAAAACTTTACCTATGTAAATAGATAATCTGCTTTTCAGGATGAAGAAGAGAGGACTTATTCCATTGTAAAAATCCACATGCCCAGAATTTATTTTGAAAGATTATTGTTTAAATTGTATTCAAGTTGCCCTGTATACTTCAAAACATAACACTCACAGTATAAAGAATATAGAGGGTTTTATGATTAGTGGAAAAGTACAAGGAAAATTTTCAATTCTGTGGTTTTCTGTGTGATATCATCCCAATGTTGTTTTTATGAAAACATTTTATGCTCGGAAATACCAAAGTTCATTTCTTAGTAATTGTAGTTCACTACTGGTTGGCTAAATTTGAGATTTACATTTTGTCTCTATAACTCCTTGAAGGTAGTTGATAAAACTATTGAATACTATCTTGGAGGGTCTATGTTAATAATGTACACTTAGCAAAATATAATATTTAACCTAAACTTCCATCAATTTCATTTTCATTAAAATAATTAATATTTAATTTTACAAATTCTAAAATATAACGACTTCACTGAATTTAAAAATTGAAAGTACAGGTAAAACACATATAATTTATTTTAAATCAGTTTAAGGTGTAAGGTATAACATCTTTGGATCTTAGTTCAGCAAGAGATACAGTTTTTCTAACCCTTAAATAAAGTATTATGTTACAATTTTGCCATTTTTGAATGCCAACAAAATTTCTGTCTGAAAGAAGCATGCACACATCATTAACCTACTTGTTCATATTTCCATTTAAAATAGTTTTAGAATATAATTTTACAATATTTATTAACCATGACGATGCTTCCAACAATTTATGATACAAAAGCTTGCTAACAATACAAACCTTTAAGATTCTAATTTCTGTATTAAACTTCTGGTTCATCATATAAGCACATATATACTAAATACGCAGTACATGCCTTGAAAACAATGTAGTATTTAATAATTATTATTATTTTACCTGGTATGCACTGAACACATTCTATAAATATGAATTCAAATGAGACACTACAGAGTCAAGCTTTCCACTTGCATGCATTGTAAAAACACTGAAAAAAATCATGCTTCTAGTTTAAGTTCAAAATATGAAGAAAAAGAAATAAATTAACACTTAAATATTTCAGTGAAAAAGAAGACTATGTTACTTTAAAAATAAACTTTCACAACAGTGACATACTTTAACAATTGCTCAGATTGTTACATAAGTATTAGTGATGTTAATTTAATCAGACTACTAAAAAAACAGGTAAACGATGAACATGTCAGTATGAATAACCATGTGACATTTTGGAAAAAAAACAGCAGATGTTGGTCATTAATAATAACACAGTAAAACAATGTTGTAATAGATGTATGAGAATGTTAACCAAAACATTCAAGTGCATCTACATGTACATTAAGTAATGTATATTCATGAATAGTGAGCTCAGGATAGGCGAGACAATGTGTACACTATTGATCTTCAGAAATTTTGATAAAACTTATTTTTCTTTCTAACATTTACTATGCCAATGACAGAAATCTGTAAGTTATTTATACATTTTTACAAACAAACAAATGAAATGGAAGACATCTTTAAAGTGTAGAACAAATGGAAACAAAGTCAGAGCACATAACAGGGGTACCTCAAACATCTTAATTTTAATAACAGCATTCTCAAATGATAAATTTACAGACTTGCAACTTGAAAATTTGGGGTTAAGTTCTATGTGATTATCACAGATAATCATTAATAATATGGCTTTACACAGAAACAAATTGCCATGCAGCTTGGTAAATATTGTCATTTTCTGCTGATATGAACTACATTACTACAAAGAATTGAAGTTTTCACATGCTAAGAATACAAGTTGGTTCCACACAGAAATAGCAAGTTTCATATGGGTATTTTATCATGTTCTATTAATGTTGTTACTATGTTTGAGACAATTTATTTAATTATTACCTACACAACTCTTATGCATCCTCAACCTCTTCAATTATAAGACGAACAAGAAATTTACATAGGAGATAATTCTGATGCTTTTATAATAAGAAATTTAAAGGGATGCTTAAATTTTGTGCATATGCTGTTACAAGTGTGATGTTAAGCAATGCATATAATTCACCATATATTAACTAGATGTTCATGGACGGGGTTGAAATGTGCACAGCAGGAACTTTTACAGTTATTAACTGTTAATTTCACACTGCACTGCTTATTTAGCAACAGTTCATAGTTAAAATGAGTAAATACCAGATATAACATACAGGAGTTTTGAAAAATAAAACCTGTGGATATGAAATTGTACAATACACTGATGTATTTTAATTTGCCACGTTAAAATCAACTTTCTACTATAACTTATCAAACTGCCATCATCAATTCAGACATATCCTGAGTGCAAATACTTCTGTCACACATTGATTTTTTTTGCATAGTCAGACTTTTAACCTCATTCAAAAAAACTTGACACCCATTCAGACTTTTAACAGTCAACACTTCTTTTTCCAATATTGGATTGGTCCCTTGAACTTACCTTCTGCACATTCAGTTAAGATGTACCATTGGAAAATTATTGTGACATCAGACTTCTGAAATTAACCATTTTATTCCACAGGTAATGCAATGCTTTTTCTTGAAAGCTGAGAAGTACACTATATGGTACATGTGGTGCAATGTAAGTCGTAAGAAAAGCACTTTGAGTTTCTAGAAGACATCTAAACTGTTCATTGTTTAAACAATGATAACTTAAACATTCTGTGAGTGTTTGAAAAGTATAAAAATAAGACATTTACCTCACATACATTCTTTAAATATATCTCACAAAAACTCAATAATTTAAATGTTTATGAACAAAGTAACAATGAAAATATTTACAGCAGGAAGTGTCATTGTCTAGTATGTTTTTTATAGCATAGAATACGACAGTATACAAAAGTGTGAAAATGAGAAAGTTTGCTAGCAGTTGTTTGTAGTAAAATTGTTACTTTTAAGCTTTGCATAATGAAGAGTGAAAAATAAGGTAATAACAGTTCTTGATGTTTGGATACATGACAACTATAGGGGTGTACAGAAAAGGTGACAATGTGGTTGAATTTCTTGGAACTGGTGCATGTGTGTTTATATGTTATAGAAATGGATGTTGTGCAACAACCATTCTGTTGATATTACTTAATAGCCAGTCAGCAAAAACATGTATACTTCATATAATAAAATATACTGACCACACACAAAAATACAGAGTAACTACAAACATAAATTTCCTATACATTACAAAAGAAAGTGAAAATTAAGTAAGATCTGCAGTCTCATTTTCCAAACTGTGTTTCAAGTTTGTTCAGTACAAGCACATAAAAATATTTCAACAGATATGATTTATGTACTTACTATATGCTGCAGGCTAAGTTTCACAAATATAATGTAAATTCTGTTATGGCAACTTAACACAAATGGTGGTTAACTGACCAGTCTTCCCACTTGCAGCCAATCCCAACAATGTACTCTGTAAAGTGTGTGACATTGACAAACACTTTACTTAAATATTCCTAAAATCTACATTTTGTGTAACATAAAATTTGCAAGCAGTCTATTTAAAACTGACCAGCCTTTCTGGGCTCACCAGCTTATTAGAGTACAGCAGTTCGTGTAATGTCTTTCAACAGTTTACTCAACACTTTACACTTATACTGTAATCGAGTACTGTTTTGCTCAGCCTTTTGCAGCTTCTCCTCACAGTTTTGAAGTTCTCTACTAAGATTTGCATTTTCTACATACAAGTCTTTCAATAACACATCTGTCTGGCTAGGATATTTCATCTGAAATAGAGAACAAATTATTAGAATTTTTTTACAAGCATTCCCTTTGTTTGATTATCACATTAAAACGTTTTTCATAATATTTGTATTAACCTAATATTTATAGATAGTAAGGAAAAATTATAAGGTATTGGAAGTTTTTTCAAAAACTATACATAGAGTATATTACATTGAAAAGTCTACAATGTAAAAATGTCTCCCTCACTTTGAAAACTTGATATATACATACACACACATATTCAAATAATCTTTTTTTGTGTGCATATTGGACATGGGGGGGTTCCCTTCCCTCATTTCAGAAATTTAACTAGTCGGAACTCAGTTGATGAGCAAGTCTTTCATTTGGGTAGGTTACTCTGTCACTTTGGGGAGAAGGGGGTTGTATAATTGGGAAGAATAAACTCTCCTCAGTTACTCAAATATACCTTCTTTTGATTTCTCTGTCTTCCTCTATGTGTATTGTATGGTTTATAGTTAATGAGAATTATGCCCCTGGGGGATGATTTATTTGGGGAGGCTAAACTCCCCCCTCACCCTCTTATATACACCATCTCTTGGTTAGAAACTATAATGGACCTGCAGAATATTGTTTTTTTGTCTTCACTCTTACCTACTGATAGTTTTATCCTACACTGCATGCAATGCACTAATTTGGTTAATGGTAATTGTTTAAGGTGTTCCCAATGATTTATGGAGCATACGAAGTACATCTTTATACACCATAAATGTACTCTTCAATGAAGTATACAAGTAATGCATACTTTCTGGAAGTAATTCTGTTATTTTAAACCCGTAAGTTGTCACTTTTGAAGAAAATATTAAATACAAATGGCAAAAATCAAACCCAGTAACTGTGTATGAATGTTTTTAAACAAAATGATTAAAGTTATTACTTACAAAATGCTGTAAACACCAATATTACTTATTTCTTTGAATACCAATTAAAAAAAGAAAAAAGACTTGTTGAAGGAAAAAGAAGGTATGTTGCAATTTTATTTCATCTGGCTTAAATAAATTACATGCACCATACACGTTTGGAATAATTTAAATGTAGAGGAATCCTTTCTTTCTTTCTTTTTTTAAAGAAAGAAAAAGAGGTACTCTAAGGCTACTAATAAGTTTTATTGTTCGATGTCTCAAGACACTCATTATATAAGTATCTGAAAAATATTAAAGTGAATGACTTATTTTTTTTAAATTAAAAATGTTTCAGTTCAATATGAACTCATTATAAGTTTAAAGAATCAGATGTTACTTACAGAAGGAAACAACCCACTAGTGGATTAGAATAAGAATGTATAGCTTAAGTGAATCACACACAAAAACAACATTTGCTAATCATGCATTACCAACCTTCAAGTATTGTGACTGATTGTGTTGTAGTTTATGAAGTTCCTCCTTATAATGTAGTTCCATATCAACTTGCTCCAACACATGTTCTTGTCCTAAAGGCACATTTGATTATTGGATTAATCATGGACATTAAAATAATCTTGTTACCTTAAATACGTTATCAGGTAACATAATCACATTTTATAGGTTTTAAATGATTCAGTTGTTCTGGGGATTTTTCTCAAGACTGTCTTCACATTATTGCAGTTTAATTTCTCTAAGAACCTTGTTGAATTACTCCTTTGCTTTATGCTCTGAATTTATTAATAGGGTAGCATTAACTAGCATTTCTAATATTTATTGTAATAGATCTAGAATGTTCATATTTAACATCTTCAACTATCAATACCCCACGATTGCATGGCGGTATGTCTGCAGACTTACAACACTAGAAACCTGGTTTCGATACCAGTGGTTGACAGAGCACAGATAGCTCATTGTGAAGCCTTGTGCTTAATTAGAAACAAACAAATCAACTATCAAATAAAGGATGTCACAAGTCAAATGACTTTCTACTGCTATAAACATATTACTGCGAAATGCAACCCCTAGCATTGTGGGTGTCCTTTTTTATATATGATTTGAATTAAATTTTAAAGCAATCTAAGGTTAAGGTGTCAAAAACTTTTAAGCAATAAAGTTATGAAAAAAACATATAAACTTGAATATCACTTAGGTTTTGCTGCTGAATATATTTCTTTTTATCTAACCATCAGTTACTACTGTAAATACTTCTAATAAAGAAACAACTCAACACCAGTAGCACAGCCATCACTATTACTGTGCTGATGTTAACTGTATACCAGTTTCATATTTCTAGTGTTCAAGTCCTTGAAAAAATGGAAGTCATAATTATTGGATAAAATATTTGTCAATTAAAAATATCAAGTTAGTTGCATATATCAGTATTTTATGGGATTTTGCTAGTAATACAAAATAATGTTCTTCTGCATGCTAAACCAACCTATATTTAGTGTTATCGGATAAAGTTAAATGTTTGTAAACTAAGAATATTTGTTTTTATATACAAAATAACATGGCACACTAATATTTAATCCACTTAACTTTTCTGTACAACATTTTTATAGGTGAAGTAATTTTCATTTGGATGTTATGTTAGATTATTATTGAATGTTATTATTCCTTTTTTTTTGGATAATTGTGAAAATAAATGTTTCCCAAATGCATACGAATAACACCACTCCAATCCATATTCTGTATAAAAAGTTTTAGTATCCTACATGTAAGGTATCAATGATTGAAACAATGATAAACATTCAGAAAATTACTAACTACATTTGGAAAATAAGGCAAAATTTAAAGTTTTATCTTCACTAAATTTCCTTCCACATTACAATACAAATAAAGTTGAAGTGAAAGTATGTGAAATTGAAACTTCATTAAATTTTGTCGAACATACATTCATTTTCGTAAAATGAAAATTTTAAAGAATAAAGCATATAAATACAGGCTTAATTGTGGCAAGATTCAAAATAAATGAGACCATTACACAATAGTGCTATGTGAATGAGAGATAATACCACATTCAAAGGATGTTAAACAGCATACTTGTCTATGTTTCTTTTTTATGTAACATGAAGAAATATATATATAATAATGCATTTCTATCAACATCAACAATTTAGCTTGCATAAATTTCTACTTTTGTCTATTCTGAGATGACTCAATTTTCATGTGAAAATTCATAACCATGGCTGCTGTGTTATCCATACCTATCTATGAACCTGATTAATTTAAATGTAACTCGACAAAATCATTAGTTTTTGCATGTACCAAGTAAACTGTTGCATACTTTCACAAATATATTTATATTTTATTATAATTTTCAATACTGACATAATTAACTTTTGTTAAGAAAATTGGTGCTGTAAAGACTTACAAACAATGTGACAGTTCAAGACTTACAAACTCATTACATTTGCACAAAACTAAATTATATCTCATGCATGAAAAGACTGTTAATGTAGTAACTTCACTGTGTAAACTGTTTTATTTATAACTGTACAAATATATTCCAGTTTCTTATTAAAGTATATTTACTTGTGTAGACTTTCAAAAAAATTGTCTTTTTTTTCTTGCTCTCCAATCCCTATAATCAGTTCACAGATTGTGAACTTTTCTGACAGACAAATAAAATTGTTATTTCATACTTTGTGCATAGTGTCATTAATAGTATTAAAAAAATGAAACTTACTTAATTGTTTTAATTCTCCTTCATATTGTTCTTTAATTGTCTCCTGTTGTTGATGATATCTTTTTTCTAGATAATTATCCACAGCACTTAGTGTTTCCAAAAGGATGGCATCCAGTTTTTCATCAAATGTATTTCCAAAACCATCATCTCCACCCACTTTCTGGCCTAGATTAGAATTTAACAATATCAACAGATCCTCCAAGCCATTTCTTAGTTGGACTTTCAAGGATTTAATACAAGGATTAAGTTCTGCACTACCACTACTAGCACCCTTTTTGAAGTTTTTAGTGTCTTCTTTACTTTCTTTGCTGATTTTAGATGTTTCATTAGTTTCTACCTTTTGTTCTTTATCTGTGGAGTTTAGTATCCCAGTTTCCAATTTCTTCTCAAGCTCTTTCATCTGAATTTCTAGCTGCCTGTTCACTTCAGTTTGCTTATTTAGCTCTTTGTCTTTCAGGTCTAAAAGCAAGGTATACTGTTCTTGCAGTTTTTCTATCTCAGCTTGCTTCTCATTAAAACCTTGTTCTTTGGTTCTTATTTCCTCTTCAAGCTGTTTTTTTATTTCCTTCAGATCAAGTTGCATGTGACTTTTTAAAGTTTCAGTCATGTTTTGTTGTTGGTCCAGCTCTTCTTGTAACCTTTTTACCAGAGCATCCATCTGTACACAGCCATCTAAACTAATATCCATTTGGTCCTTGTCCAGGTCTACTTGTCTTAGAATCTGAGTTTCTAGTTCAGACACTCTACTTCTGTAAGAATCTTCCAATTCTTTAAGGGATTTTTGGTAGTTATTTTTCAAGTTTTCCAGCTCCTCTTGATGGCTTTCTTTCATCTTCTCAATTTCAAATGGCATTTGTTGTAACTCTAAAACACAATTATTGAAACATAAAAGTTTCATACCATAAATATTCAAGTCTACATACTTTTTAGGAAAAAATATAAATGAAAATTAAAAAATCAGAATGAAAACTAAAATTTTCTGAAGTAAAATATTATTCATTTATAATTTCACTATTTTTGTAATATCTATAAATAAACCATGTAAAAACAAACATTACAGTTAACCACTTTGCTCTGAAAAGAAGAACTAGAGTCCATGCAAAAATATATTTGCATAACAACTGGAGATGCATCAGTTTTGTTTTTTTAGCATTTGAGTACTTCCACATTTGATAAAACTTTTTTCAGCTTAATTGAAAGATTGAGCTCGGTGAATTTTTAAGCCAGTACTTGTTGAATAACTTTGCACATGTGACTTGTATTTAGACCAAATTTGATACCTAAGTGTGGTTTGTAAAAACTCTAACAGTGTATCAAAATTTGTCTTTCTATCAAATAAAGTTTCCATACTTTCTGTGCAAAAGGAGAAAAAAAAGAAATTCAAACAAAACCTGACTACCAGTTGAGCACACTCAATGAAAATGTGTGAGAATTTGGATTACCAGTCTGAATTAAAGAAAATAGAATATTGCTAAACTATCATCCTTTTAATAATATACAGTGTTATATCATGTTGTATTAGCCACACAACTGTTTGTCATGAGGTACTGAAAAAAAAACACAACTGTGCATATTTTAGTAACAGAAGTAGCATGTTATTAGCTTCATTCTAAATATAAATATATACTAATACTGCATGGAAATGACTGAAACAACCATTATTCTAATCCACTATTAATACAGTAAACAACAGATGTTAGTTATTGTGTCTGAATTCTGATTCCTGGTTGAAATTCAAGTTCTTGAATAAATGGTAATAAAAAATAAACTGATACATCTAAACGAAATGTTTTCAAGTTTATTTTGTGCTACATTTCAAACATATGCCCTTCACCAGACACTAAAGACTGTGTTACAATGGAATTAGGCTATAAATGATTGTTACAAATTAGTCCAAAGGCTCTAATAATAAATGTTCAACACAGAGCACAAAAGTACTGATAAAAACATTGTTCAAGTTACCACCCAAATAATATTAAAATTAGCAAGTATACACAAAAAATTATAATTAGAAGAACTAAAACTGGATTTAGAAATATAAACATAGGAAAACAGTAACATAATTCATCAAATTATCTTTACAAATATTACAATTCATAATATATATAGCACTTTCAAATAACTTTTATTGAAGAATTTCATTCAGAAAAATACAGGTCACTACTGATCATTTAACAACAAATGAAATAATGTGTAATTTGTTTGGATGTAATTTCAAATCTACTCAAAATCACTTCACTTAATAAAATTGCATGGTTTTGTTCTTCTGACACACATATGCATAGAGATAATTAATATTTGTACAGCATAAGAATAAATAAAATGCAGATAAAACACAAGGAAACATGATAAGTGTTACGGAAAATTTCAAAATACATTTCAAACTTATACTTTGTGTCAAAATTGATACAAAACAGTTTTTAATATTGGTTAATTATACATCATTTTGATAAAAAGCTTAAATGTATGCACTAGTTATGCTGAAAGTGTGTATCAAATAATAAATAGGTATGTGAATGTTAAAGACATTTCCTACATATACCTTTTGAAACTTCTGGTGTTAAATGTATTCTTCTCCTTATTTTGCCAAGCTTAGGACTTTCATCTCCAGAATTATCATCTAAATATAAATTTATGATGTGTAAACACATAGGTTTAAAATGATAAAAACTCTATAACCCAAATGCTTCCAAAAGGTGGATCTTTCAAAAGCACTTCAGTTATAGGGTTTCTGTTATCTTGCATCCAAATATAAAAATATTCTAAAGATTAATCTGTTGAACTGAAAATATTTTTTAAATGCTTCAGTTATAGGATTTCTGTTATCTTGCATCTAAATATAAAAATATTGTGAGGATTAATCTGCTGCAGGAATTTAAAATATTTTTTAAATGTTCATAAAATGAACAGTTGAACTTGTATTCACAGTTGTGGTTGCTAACAGGAACTGGGATTTAACCAAAAACAAGTTTTGTAGTTGGTCTCTTCAACAAAACCTGACAGAAAATGTAAGAAATTATTTGCTTATTAAAGATACATATTTATGTGTATATTTTACAATAACTTAGTATAATAAGACGTAATATACACCATGCTTTCTCATTTTATGTAATGTTTAGAAAAACCAGTTTCCAACAGTACAATTACTATCATTCCATGGTGTCGGTAATTCCTCAAACAGAATGGTGTTTCAACAAGTCATTTCCTGTATATTTTACCAATTCATGTCTGATAAAAACATTTTTTTTAACTTTTTCAAGCAATAAATATTACTTAGTAAACAATATTCTTTCTCTAGATTTGAAGGTCCAATGATACCCAAGTTTACTTATATTCATTACTATATGTGTGATGCACTAGTAAGAGCAGAAGACTGATGAATGACACCAAACTGTTATTTTATTTGTACAATATTTCTCCTAGAAGTAAACTGCAATCCAGCTTTTTCAATTATGCATGTACTATAACAGTTTATTTTGTACTGTTCAATACAAAATACTGATTATCTATGTTAGTTTAATATTTCATAAACAAAAACCATAATAAGTTTGGGAACATTATCTAGGCATATCAAGTACAATATATGTTTATATGTAACTTTGAGAAAATGTTTACAGCATTCTGTAATATCTTCACATGTTATTGTTTGAAACATGAAATACTAATAAACTACTACATGTAATTAGGCAAGATACACTTGTGACCTTCTTTCTGTTTCTTTAATTACACTTTCTGTTATTACTAGACAAATGTGACAGAAACAGTTTATATCCTCAAAGTAAGATCCACTTTGCTGTTATCAGTTCAATATTAAACATTTTCCAAAGCCATGAAGTTATGTAGTTAAAAAAATAAATTTAAAATGTTTCTCATCTATAAAAGCATCAAGAACAAAAAAATTTCATAATTTTACCTTTGACAAGGTGAAAGATATTTTTTATATAAACACTTCCACGACTTTATTATAAAGTTAGTATAATAATTCACAATAACTACATCTGATATGTGGATTTTACAAGCCCTTGTTTAAGTATCTTAAAAAGCCATTAGTTTTACTACTGTTTGGAAGTCAAATTTTAAGTCTATCTCTGAGGTATGGAATTGACAAAGACACCACACATCATCACTTGTTTCTTTTAATATTTAATAGTTTTCATTTTCATATAGATTTTGCTTTAGTGACACATTATCTAACTGATTTTATCATCATTCTGTTCTATTCTCCAAAGCTGATGATGAGAGTGGAAACAAGTATATTATCTATTGCAAGTAAAAATATGCAGTCACTCCTGTAGAAAGATAAAATTGAAAAGGTTCTTTTTACTGTTTCTTTTATTTGGATTTTGTGGTGCGTTGATTAAATAAATAAATTTCACATACACGAAGAACTTCTACAACAAATGGTGAATAATACAATATTCTTTAAAGGAAAACTAAGTTGATATTATCAGTATGTGCACAGACGTTTATATACCACTTGGAGTTATCAGATTATTTAGTCATAAATTTTTATAATAACTCACCAGTAGAGGAATCACTTCCTCGCCGTTTCAATCGACAACCAGAACTAATTCCTTTATTGTAGTCAGAAAGCCAAGAGCCCGTACGCTTATGTTTCTTCTCCTGTGGTCTAGTATTCATCGTCAGTTGCTGCTGAAGATTCTCTACTTCCAAAGTTAATTCATCATTGTGGTCCTGTAATTCCTGATCAAACAAAAAAAGCCTAATTTTAGTTAACTTTTCTTATTTTCAATAAATGCTACAATGATATCACTCTATAAATGAAATTTAGAAGAAATATCAATCATGACAAAGCAAAGATGCAGTTATTGTGGATTATTAGAGCATATAATATTTTTTGCAATAAATTTGTATTCAAGGTACATTAAGTTTCTGACCTTTAGTATTTCATAAATGGTAAATCCTGTTGGATATTCTTAGTTTAAGAAAAACAAGCATTTGAAGAAAATCTACAAAGATTAAAACACCTTAACTTGAAAGTGTTTGTTCAGAATATATTATCACAAATTTCAATGGCAAATGTGGGTTATGTTTGTTAAATTTTCCTGTTTTTTTATAAGAATAAATATAAGAATCTCATTTGGGTTTCCCTTTTCACAGTGTTCTCCTTCAGCTTTTATAACACACTTTTAACTTCCAAATTCTCACACCTTACAAAATAAGCTTTTAGTTTTGATTATGTTAAATCTAATAAGGTTTCCTTTTGAGTCAGAGATACTAAATCAATTTCAAGGCATGACCGCAGTTTTTCAAAATCAGAATCATAAAACAATAATCTACAGTAGAAATTAATCACTGTTAACACAATTTGAACTTCACATGCCAATGTGCAACAATTAATTAAAAATATTTCAAATGATACAAGAAATAAAAACTGTAGAAATATAATTTATATTGTGGGTAATGATTCTGTGCAGTTCTTATTATTTCATTGTTTCTTTTATAGTTGCTATGCTTGAAAGAAGAATCTGTCACTGGTTTGAAGTAGCTCACTTTCTTTTATTTCTTGTACTGGTCATATTCTTGAAAAAGGGACTGACACTGTTGATAACTTACCTTGTTTTGTTTCTTGTACTGGTTGCATTCTTGAAGAAGGGACTGACACTGTTGATAACTTACCTTGTTTTGTTTCTTGTATTGGTTGCATTCTTGAAGAAGGGACTGACACTGTTGATAACTTACCTTGTTTTGTTTCTTGTATTGGTTGCATTCTTGAAGAAGGGACTGACACTGTTGATAACTTACCTTGTTTTGTTTCTTGTATTGGTTGCATTCTTGAAGAAGGGACTGACACTGTTGATAACTTACCTTGTTTTGTTTCTTGTATTGGTTGGATTCTTGAAGGAGGGAATGATACTGTTGGTTCTGAAGTATATCTCTACCTGATTCCAATTCTGCAATCTATAAAATTTATAATATTACAAACTATATGCACATTACTATAAATGTATTTATTTTACAATTTATGTTGCAAGAATAAAATTCAAAATACATTTTACATGGTGTTCAGAAAGTCACTGTGCACTTATATATTTATTAAAAGACATGTTTCAATATAGAATACAGGAGATAAATATTAATGACAATTATAAACAATGTTGAAAGTAACCCACGTTGGCATCAATACAGGCCTGGATCCTTCTTATCTTGTTTCTAAACACCGCTATCAGTTGCTGGCTTGAAATAGACTTAATAAAATATAATTATAAAACTGCACAGTGACTTTCCAAACACCCTGTATTTTATAAGTTGAAACATGTTTTAGGAGTTTTATAAAACCATTCTACTGATTGACAGCTCAAAAAATTAATTCTTATAATAACTTTACATCCTGATCTATGTATAATACAGATTGCATATACCTTTTCAATTATAATGATTTACTTCATTAAGCTTTAATACAGTTTAGTTTGAATTTGCACAAGCAAAATTACGAATTTCATCAAACAAGTACATATGTCCTTAGAATGTTGAAAAAGAGAAATAAGTCATAATTAATATGTAACTCAGAATTTCAGTGACACTTGTTACTCTGCTTCAGTTGGTCAAAAATATGCTTTAAGTTAGTGTAAATAAACCTGTGTTCATGAATATAATTACATCCATTTTAGGGTACAAAATAATGTCACTAAAATCTACAAACAATTTATACACTTGCATCTTTGTTTCTAACGATGTTCAACTGAAACAAATGTAATTCTCATTTGTGAAATCCTGATGCCGATACAAACAACAAAAATATTCCCATAAATTTCAGGTTTCATAACATACAAAATAAAACTTTAAAGTTTTTTTTTTCTATCAGTTCAAATTAAATATCGTAAAAAAGAAAAACCTAAAGTAACTTGAGAATCATGAAGTAAAAACGACTCTAAAAATACTGTAAAAAGGAAAATTTTGCAACATAAATTTAACAGAAAAAAGAACTAAAAACTAGTCTTGCATGTAAGGATGCACATGCATTATATAATAGCTAAGTTGCATATAAAAATTAATTTCAACTTTACAAAAATATTTAGTTGTTTATTTTAAAAGTTGATTTATGCAAAACAAATATAATATATATAAAAATGCAAGACTGATGGTTACTTCACTAAGAGTACTGACATTATATGTACAAAGGAAACACTGATAGTTGTAACTGTACAATTTTTTTCAAAACATAATAATAATATAAATTTGACAATGTGCTTTAATTTAAGGAACTTGTGAGGTTTGTTGAAATTTCTTTTACCTTCTCCTTTAATTCTCCAACAGTTTCTATTTCTTTCTGATGAACGTCATTTAATTTTTTAGCTTCACTGAATTTTCTAGTTGTTTCTAGAATCTCAGCCTCCAAACGAGAATTTTCCTAAATTATAATGAAATGTTAATTAATAACAGTGTATTTAAAGTTATAATTTACACAGCAAAACAAGTATGATATTGATGTTGTCAGCTAAATAAATTTTCAAAGAAGATTTAATAATGAGAAAGAAATGTTAGATGACCTTGGTTAAGCCATGGGCAAATAAATATCAGTGAAACCATTAAATGTCAGAAATAAATGCACACCAGATAAAAAATAAACAATTTTAAGTAAAAGGTTTCAGCAGGTTATTTACATTGTGCTTAATTACTTTTAAAAATTGATCTCTTACCTTTAACAATACATTGAATTAATTTTTACTTATCTGTTTTACTATGTTCTTTGATGTTTAACTTTAAATGTTTTTATTTAGTTAATCAATAATCATTTTAGAACGAATATAATAAGTTTTCATGAAGTAAATGTCATATTAAAGGTTACTATAAACTAACTCACTTTTTAAAATGGAATTTTCTCTTTAAAGATATAAGTACCATATCATTAAAAGGTAAATAACAGTACAAGTATGGAATGTCAAGTTTTGGTTATATATGAGATAATTAACCACTCTTCTTGTTAATAGATGTCTCTATTGTAGTTATTCAAAGGCAGGAAAACATTTAAATCAGTTCATATATCTTATAAAGATTCTCTCACCTTCAGTAGAGTAGACAGTCTGCTACGTAGCTTATTTTCTTCATCTCGAACCAACTCTAATTCTTCCTGATGCTGCTTTTTCAGACCAGATGTATGTGTTGTTAAAGAATCCCTTTCTTTCTGTAACTCTTCTTGTAAATCTCTCAGTTGCTCCTGGTATCTTTTCTCTAGGTGTCTTAGCAGAGAGAAGAGCATCGGTTGTGAAAGAGTAATGTTATTAAAACATTTCCCTCTCAAACACTCATTCTGACACATACTCTATTTCTATTTAACTACACACTAACATTTATCATAAACTTATTCTAAAACTGGATTTTATTATTTTAAATTCACTGAAATAACCAAAAATATATTGGTGTCTTTTATTTAACTGTGCTAAAATATAAATCCAAGAAGAAGAAAAAAATTGTAAATCATATCTTTTTTACGTTACTGTTCAGTATATTTATTGCAAACTACATAAAACTAACAATCACAAAAAAGGGATCTTATGTTACTGTCCATTTGTCAAGAGTCCTTTTGTCCTTAGAAACTGTTATGAGTACATCATTATTACTTTATATTTTCTATTCTATATACAAGCTGGTTTTCAGTAATTAGGTAATATTTCTTTGACATGCTGAAAAAGTCTGTCCTACTGAATAAGGCTATTTGAAAGTTGGGATAAAGACCGTGTCCTATAGAATTCTTCTTTACCTAAATAAGGCTTTATGAAAGTTAGGATACAAAAGGTCTGTCCTAAAGTATTCCTTTTGATTGTTAAAATGCAATATAAGACTTTTAATACAAAGTAAATATGTTATCATTTATTTTGTTCATGTAAGTTAATGTATTAACGTCTTAAAACCTAGATATTTCTTTCTGTTATAAAACTCACATACATTAATTTGTTCTGCGATGCCTTCTCTAACTTGGCATGATGATCGTCAACCTCTTGTGCAAGCAGGGCAGCTCTGGTATTAGCTTCAGCTAAGTTTACTCTTAATTTGTTTCTTTCTGCCTTTACTTGTTCATAGTTTGTTCTACATAAATGAAATACATTGTTAGTTAACACAGTCTGTATTTCAAAATATTAAACCTATTAATAATAAGGTCTCTAGGAATGAAGTCTTTATTATATATGTGCATCATTAAAAGGTTTAATGTTACAGAAGTATTTGCTTGTTTAATATATCTAGTTAATGGTATTAACAGACCTATTTCTAAACAAGTAATATATACAGTATTAGGTTACAGAGTTTAAGGTACTAGGAGGTTATGCAAACAATGCTAAGTTATAAAACCATTTAAATGTTTTAAAACAAATACTCGTTCTATTTTCCAGGTGCTGGAAATATGAAATGCTTGAATAGATATTTGCCTATGCTGAGGTAGAGTCATCATTCTCAAATTATTGTGTCAAATAGCATTGGAGCAATACACTGATCTCATGTTCCCTTCAGCCAACAAATGGATTAAGTTAAGCATTTATTAACACAATGCCATGGCTTGCATGAACAACTATCTATGCCATTATGTTAGTGTATCTAAATGTTTCTTAACCAAATATCCAACAGACTTTATTCTCAGTGTCATTAAACAAACTACACAGGAATTCGTAAAAGCCTTTCATTTGATATTAAAACTCTCTGCTCAGATGTTTCAGAGTGGAAGAACAGAAAAAAATTATTAAAAAGTTTTCCTAATACCATGAATTTGGCCATGAATACATATTTATAACTTACAAAATATTATTTTTAAACTAATTACCCAAAATATTTTGACAATTACACAAACCCTTTTGCATTAGAGGTACCAATTACCTAAAATTTGTAATCAATAAGTTGTGAAAATTACCACAAAACTAAATAAAGAGCTATTTGCACATAGTTGTCCCTAGATTTGAACTAACACACTAAAGAGAAGGCAGCCAATCAATAACTTACTTGAGGTATTGAAGTTCATTCAAATATGTTGTCAAAGAAAAATGAAATCCACTGGATTGACAAGCTGTAGTTAGCTCCTCTTCCAACAGAAGTGTCAAATCTTGGAGATTAACTTTCAAGTTAGTATTGTAACCCAGTTCCTGAAAATGAAAATAATTAACATTTTTTTAAAACCACTACATGCACAATCAGTACCTGGCACCTGTACAGATATGAAATATTAATCTAAATAAACTAATAAAATGTTGTGTTGATTACTCAATTTGTCAGAACTCTGGTGTTGAAAAGTTCACTGAAAAAGTAATTGGTTTTATTTTTCATCAAGAGTACATTCCATGCATATATCCTTTGTCAGATAAACAGGACTATAATTGATGCTTGATGAAATATATTTTGTAGCTGTCTTTAGTACATCAAAATAAATATTATATTGATTTAAATTACATGTAAGTAAATAAATACATTACTAAAACTGGTTAAAAACAATGAAAAAACATTAAGTTACAAGAATAAAATAATGTTGTTCATGCACAGTAGTTTGAGTAAGTCAAGACAACAAAGTAATTAATATTCTTTATATTGAAAGTTATAGTCTAAAAACTAGTCCATCAAACATGACAGATATTTTCAACAGAACAAATAAAAATTATGATTTTGTTTTGTACATAATACAAACATAACACTGAGTACTTTTGATAAAACATTAAAATGGATGAATTGCAAATGTCTTCTCTGCTGGAATGATCATTTTTTCATCTGAATTTTATAACTGTTCACAGATACTTTAGTAACAACTGCTAAAAGTGTAAAAACAGAAAGAAAGAATCTGTGTATATACAGCATATCAAGATTCCAACCTATCCTTTCATGTCTGTCTTAATTGTTAACCTCATAATGCCAAAGATTTTACTATAGTTGCATTTCTTTTATCAAAGATACTGGTATTAGTTTTCTCATAGTATTTTTTTAAGCTCAAATTTTCAATGTTTTGGGTGTAATAGTTAATTGGAATTTTCTCATTTTAATTATGGTTAAACATGCCGAAAAGTATTTTCTCATTCATAGTTTTCTCATAGTATTTTTTTAAGCTCAAATTTTCAATGTTTTGGGTGTAATAGTTAATTGGAATTTTCTCATTTTAATTATGGTTAAACATGCCGAAAAGTATTTTCTCATTCATAGTTTTCTCATAGTATTTTTTTAAGCTCAACTTTTCAATGTTTTAGGTGTAATAGTTAATTGGAATTTTCTCATTTGAATTATGGTTAAACATGCCGAAAAGTATTTTCTCATTCATTAGACAGTAGCATTGCGGGTATTAAACCAAACACGGAATACAGTTTCTGCCCAACTAACCACTATGCACTGTAGTATCAAAGAGTTTCATTATAGTGTAATCATTTCACGCACAATTTTATGACGATCTTCTTCTTTAATTAAAGGTTTGACAACTTCTTGGATTGGTTTTGATGTATAGTTCTTTACTCACCACTAATAATATAAAATAATTTAGGTGTTTGGATAACAAGTAAGATACACAATTAATTTTACAATATTATTGAGCGGATCAACTAGTGAATCAAAGAACGAGTTAAGCCTATTAAGGTAGCGTCTCTTCACTGAAATTCGCGTTCTAGTGAATAACAAAACTAACAGCTAAACAGTTCTTTTGTCTATTTGTATACACACAAAGAGTTAAAAACCCAAGTTAGACATAGCTGCTCCTAATTTTAAACTACGGACAAGTGAGGAAGCAACTAGTAATTCGACCACCTGAAACTATTCGTAAATGAATAGCAAGAGTGATTGTTGGTTGGTTGGTTTTGAATTTCGTGCAAAGGTACATGAGGTCTATCTGCACTAACCGTCCCTAATTTAGCAGGGTAAGACTAGAGGGAAGGCAGTTGGTCATCACCACCCACAGCCGACTCTTGAGCTACTCTTTTACCAACGAATACTGGAATTGAAAGCCTCCACGGTTAAAACGGCGAGCATGTTAAATGTGACGGGGATTCGAACCCGCGACCCTCAGATTAAGAGTCGAATTTCCACGAATGTACTCCACTGGACACTTACTTCACGTAACAAATTTCAAGACATCCAATAACAAATTCCTGAAATATGACATTTCTAATTTTGATTGTGCCTCTTCCTTTTTTTTATTTTGCATCAAAAGTTCAAAAACTTTATGTCATAAGAACACTAATTTAACGTTTATGCATTTACTTCAAACTTGTTACACTGGTACAATTTACAGTTATGTATTAAATTTGGTCCAAATATAAGACATAAGTGCAAAGTTATTCAACAAAAATTGCTCAAATTTGACGATACTTTTTCACGTACGAATACGTAAAAAAACTACGATAGATGTCGGGCTAACGTTTCTACTACAGATTCACCAAAGATAAAAAGTGACACATTTTTATTTTTTTGATATTCAACTTAAAGATTACTAATTTAGAGTACCAAAACTATAGAGTGAAAGAATTGGTTGGGCCAAACAAACTACACTGGATCTTTCTAGCTCATGTTTTCAAAATAATCATGTGGGTGAACTGTTATTAACTGTCAACTTTTCAGCACAAACTTACTAAATTTTAAGAAATTATCATAATTAAAGAGCATTTAGTAACACTAATATTACCTTAAGCAGTTACTATAAATAATGATGCTTGATATTGTTGTATCGATTGCATGGGAGAGATTGCAAGAAACTGTTGATCTAAATTCCATTGCGTTACTATAAAGGAAGCTAATAACACTATTAAATCTGTATTGCGAAATTCTCATCTACTTAATAAAGCTGTAGGAAATTCTCGAGTGCAAGAATCAACACTAATGTAAACGCTAATGATCGTCAGTTTTGTTGTGCAAGCTGAAGTTTCTAGAAACTCACCTCACGCTCATAAAATTAACTAATATAATGCGCCAAGAGACAGTACATATTATTGATTTGCTACAGTTGGTATATCTCTGATGCTGTAATTGTGAATAACACTTGTCAATCAGAAAGTTCAGATGTTGACCAGGAACGATTATAGGTTCCGAACATAACAAATCAAACTTCAGCAAACTTTAGTCTTAAGTTTCGATTTCTTGCCCCTAGCTGGAATTTGTTTTAATACAGTGATGTGTGTTTTCTTACAGCGAAACCACATCGGGTTATCTGCTGAGTCCATCTTGTAAATCCGTAGACTTACCGCTGTACCAGCGGGAGACTAATACAGTGAGGATAAGCAAATTTCTCGCCACCGATAGACAACCGGTAATGCTTAGGCTTAATATAAATGTGGAATTAGTTTCTTAGTGTAATAACAGCGAAAAGTACAAAAAGTAACTGCCACCGTGTTTGTTTTGCTGCGTTTTCTTTGTTTCGAAAGGTTTCAGATTGTATACATATATCTGTCATCTCCAATACAGAATTATTTTTCTTTTGCACACGGCCTGGCATGGCATAGCACGTTAAGGCGTGTGCTTCGTAATCTGAGGGTCGCGGGTTCGCGCCCGAGTCGCGCCAAACATGATCGCCCTCCCAGCCGTGGGGGCGTTATAATGTTTCGGTCAATCCCACTATTCGTTGGTAAAAGAGTAGCCCAAGAGTTGGCGGTGGGTGGTGATGACTAGCTGCCTTCCCTCTAGTCTTACACTGCTAAATTAGGGACGGCTAGCACAGATTGCCCTCGAGTAGCTTTGTGCGAAATTCCAAAACAAACAAACAATTCTTTTGCACAATATATTAAGCATAGAGACTCTTTATTTTAAATACAGAAGAACAGTTTGGTTTGAATTTTGCGCAAAGATACACGAGGGCTATATATAGCTATCTACGCTCGCCATCCATAATTTAGCAGTGTAACACTAGAGGGAAGGCAACTAGCTATCACCACCCATCGCTAACTCTTGGGCTACTCTTTTACCAACGAATAGTGGGATTGACCGTAAATTATAACGCCCCCACGGCTAAAAGGACGAGCATGTTTGGAGCGACGAGGATTCGAACCCGCGACCGTCAGATTACGAGTCGAGTGCCTTAATCACCTGGCAATGCCGGGCCCAGAAGAACGGAAGTTGATGGAGTTATGGTACTGGTAGTTACTACTAGGGTTTACTGAGTTTCACTTTTTGTTTTCATTACTTAAAAATATTTTGTTTTTTATAAGCATCTAAAAGTTTATGAATTAACTTAATGTCTTCTCATGCATTTCTGTCTATTTTATTGAGGTAATTGTCTGTAAAGTCAATGTTTTATAAAGAGCATCTTTAATTTTATAATTTAACAATGTACGCGAAACGTCGGGCCTTTGTAGTCGTATAAACGTAACTTCGCCTTTTTCGTTACATTATTTTCAACAAATATTAGATATATTATCACATGCACGCTATAAATAGATTTAACGTATAAATTAGAAGAAAATGCATAGTATCTAATTATTTTAGTTTTAATACTTTATAGAGTTTATAATTTTTTTACATACCTTCGCCGTCTTCGTAAAATGTATATTCTAGCAGCATAAGGGTTAATGAAGTTAATATTAGGCCTTCAAAATAAATGACAGAGAACAATACTTTAATTTTATATATATGTAGTCAAAATATGCGTGTTTTTCTCATTAAAATTGTTGTATAGTTAAGGTAAGTTCTAAATATACACAATTTTTAATAAAAATAGAATTGGTATACAGTCTGAGAAATTCACATTAGCCTATCTGCGTTCTGATGTATTATGGGGTACTTCACACGCAATCATTCTTAATTAACTATGAAAAGTGCATTTAATACACGTGGGCTTTTTGCATTAGTAAATTAACAACCACATTTCGCCAATATCATAATGTTTATTATATAAATAACCTGAAAATTACTTCAAATATACAGTATCTTTGTTTTGAAAAAGTGGAAAGTGGTTATTTTTTTCTTCCATATCTTGCTACTAAAATAACTAATATTCTCGTTCTACCAACTGTTAGCTTTATTACCGTTATGACTGCTCGCCTCTTTAATGGTTAAAATATGTATAAGCCTTGCTGTATTTACCGATTTATTATATTATGTTTGGAATAATTTCTTAAAACGCATGACCGGCTAATGCGATCGCTTTCATTATATAAAAATACAAGCCAAAGGACCCAATGGCGAGAAAAGTTCGAGTTATTTTATTAACTTAAATTATTTTATGAAGTGTAAAACATGTATTTGTGTTGCGGTCTTGGTTTCACTCAGCCAAAGTGAAAAGTAATTATGAAACATTCCAGTCATGCTAAGAGCTACTCATGAATAACATGCGATAAATCTTTATTATTATTATTCATGTTACGACAAATTTTGAAATGTGAATAACAACAGTGTGATTATTTAAATTATGTAGAATACCCTGTTTGTGAAATAAAATTTATCATCAACATTATTCATGTTTGTTCTCCAGTCATTTCCAAAGTGAACGTTGAGTTTTTACCTGTGTGCTTAGCTTTTTAAACGGGAGACAGACACCTTTGTTTGCAATATATATGAAAAATACAGACACACACAAACCAGTTGTTCTCCATTATTAATCATATTTTAAATTTTAGCTTGTGGATACTTTTGTTTTTTCAGTATTTCTTGTTTTGAGATCATAGGTTATTTTCCTTGTCTGTTTTTTCTGTGTGGACTTCCTATAAACTAACGAATAATTCTACACGTTTTGGTATAGTTAGTCTATATGCTCGGCATGGCCAGGTGGTTAAGACGGTCGACTCGTAATCTGAGGGTCGTAGGTTCAAATCCCGTCTCATTACACATGCTCGTCCTTTCACCCATGGGGGCGTTACAATATCAAGGTCTATCCCACTATTCATTGGTAAAGGAGTAGCCCAAGAGTTCGCGGTGGGCGGTGATGACTAGCTGCCTTCCCTCTAGTCTTACACTGCTAAATTAGGGACGGCTAGCGCATATGGCACTCGTATACCTTTACGCTAAATTCAAAAACAAATAAATCAAGTTTAAGTATACGTAAAAATACTGTTTGCGTGAGAATACTATCGTGCAAATTACTGTCAAAATGTTATAGTTTTACGACGTTTTAGCGTGCATTATAATAATTTTGATAGATACAATGTGGTTGCTTGCATGTGTCTTAAATGAGTTTTTCCGTATTATCCAAAGACAAATCAAGAAACAGGTCCGACCACGAAGTTAGAATGTAACTCGAGTGCAATAAGCAAAATTATAATATATTTTATTTCTTTTTTCGAAAGATAAGTTATGAACGTTACATTGACAACTGGAAACTCTCATCAATAGTGAAACGTTCGCTTTCTGCACAGTTTTACTGACCAATGTTCAGTGTAGGTTACATTAAAACAATAAAGACCGAATTTATTTCTAAATATATCTGAATATTCTACACCGAACAAAAGAAGGAACATCATGCATTTCGTATGGCATATCTTGGACATCTTGCACATATCTTCAAGTATAATCCAATAACCCTTTGTCACGCAAAGTGGATAAGACGCTGTTCTAGATGTACATATTGACACGAAAGTTCTCAAACTGCACAGTGCGTGAGATTTACTCTTTAAAGCATGTGCCATATTAACAACCAGATGGCAGTTCTCGTCCCAGATGACACATAAGACTGGTTTATGCATGTATACTAAAGAGTACTTTCTAATACATTATAGCAAATTAATTGTAAAACAGTAAAAGAAAAATTCAGAAACTTAGCAACCACGTACATACTAATTTTTCTGACATTACGACTTGATAAAAAAGTCGTTCTACGTGGTTCAAATAAAATGAACAAAGTCAATTCATTTACTACGTGGAGAGCAGCGCATATTAAAGTGATTTTTCTGTAGAGGTTCTTTGTAAGTCTATATTACCACATACGTCACATCAGATTAGCTGATTAGCAGCACAGAATTTTTAGAAGAATTAGGGCCCCCCAGTGGCACAGTGGTATGTCTGCGGACTTACACACTAAAAACCGGGTTTCGATACCCGTGGTGGGCAGAGCACAGATAGCCCATTGAGTAGCTTTGTGCTTAATTCTAAACAAACAAACATTAGAAGAATTAGAAGGACATTTATACTAGAACTAGGTTGGTTTGGTGTTTTACGACGGAAAACAACTAGGCTTTATGCGATACCAGATCTTTAATTGAATTAATGTATGACACAATATTCCCACAAGCTTGAATACCAGGAAGGTGGAGCTAACTGGTGGTTCGAACCAGCTTTTATCTTGAGCAAATGGTCTACATTTGAATCAATATTTTATCGAATTAATTTTTTACTGTTCATCTATAAGCGTTCGTGAAAGCGGCTGATAAGCGTATTTTTAAAAAGGTTTTTAAAAATCATAGCACTGTAAAGCGTATGAATATGAACTGTATGAAAATCCCAACTTTAAAATATTAAATATATATTCTAAAAATCGATAGTTCTTCATCAAACTGAATATTAAAAAACTAACTTCGCTACGTATTACAATATTCACAATACAATCGCGCCTAGCATGGCCAGGTGGATTAAGACGCTCGACTCGTAATCTGAGGATAGCGGGTTCGAATCCCCGTCACATCATAGATCTCGCCATTTTAGCCTTACAGTGCTAAATTATGGACGGCTAGCGTAGACAGCTCTCGTGTTGCTTTACGCGAAAAAAAAAACATATCCCCCCGTGGCTCAGTCGTAAGTCTAAGAGCTTGTAACATTGAAAATCAGATTTCGATAACTGCATAGGCCAGAGCATAGATAGCCCATCGTGTAGTTTTGCGCTTAAGAACAACAAATAATTCTCTGTGCTGAAGTAGTGTGTTCACATAATTTACTTTCTATAAAGCAGTGGGAAGTGTTTTTTTTATATTATTATATATAAAAGGATAAATAGTAAATTATTTTAGTAGTTTGTTTGTTTGTTTTTGAATTTCGCGCAAAGCTACTCGAGAGCCATCTGCGCTAGTCGTCCCTAATTTAGCAGTGTAAGACTAGAGGGAAGGCAGCCAGTCATCATCACCCACCGCCAACTCTTAGGCTACTCTTTTACCAACGAATAGTGGGACTGACTGAAACACTATAACGCCCCAACGGCTGAAAAGTCGAGCATGTTTAGTGCGACAGGGATGCGAACCCGCGACCTTCAGATTACGAGTCGCACGCCTTAACCCACCTGGCCATGCCTGGCCTATTTTAGTAGTGGGATAGCTGTATCTTCCGTCTTTCCATACAGAAACATATGATTTTTAATCTATTATTATGGTTTAACGTATCACGACGTGACTGAATATTCTGTAAGAGTCCCCCAGAAGCTCACTGGTTTCCATACACGTGGTACACTGGGCACAGATAGCCGATAATGTAGCTATGTTTTTACCTAAAAACAAACTGTAAAAATAAACTTCAATTATCTAAGTACTTTTATAGGCCATCTTTCACAACTTACAAATGAAGTGTAAACGCTGACCCGAAAAATGGCCCAGCATGGCCAGGTGGGTGAAGGCATGAGACTCGTAATCTGAGGGTCATGGGTTCGCATCTCCATCGCACTAAACATGCTCTCCCTTTCAGTCGTGAAGGCGTTATAATATGACGGTCAATCCCACTATTCTTCGTTAAAAGTGTAACCCAAGAGTTGGCGGTGGGTGGTGATGGCTAGCTCCCTTCCCCTCTAGTATTACACTGCTAAATTAGGGACGACTAGCGCAGATAGCCCTGGAATAGCTTTGCTCGAAATTCTAAAACAAACAAAGACCCTATAATACGTTTTCATATATTACTACTACTACAAGCCCCTAAAACACAGTGTATTCAATATCAAGTGTGTATTTGTGTGTATACATATACAAGATTTAGGATTTTTAACGTTTGTGCTCTGATAATCTTAAATTCAAGGACATACTTTGGTTTTAATAATAATTTTAAGACATCGATATAAATAATGTAATTTACCAGTTTATGTTGCGTTAACTGGTCTGGGTTTCTAAGCTTTGCAGCTTCACTACGGCGTTCGTCTTGTAATTATACAAAATGGCACGAAAATTTAGACCTTTTCAAGCAGAAAATTAAAAAAAGTCAATATATAAAACTTTTTTAGTTATAATAAAGAAAACTGCAAGGAAATACTTTTGAAGATTTACTCAATAGGGTTATTCGGATCTGATCCGGTAATCCTGGAATTCGCACAAGTCCTCACACTTTTTTTACTTTATTTTAAAGATATTCGGCACAGCTTTAGGGCTGTAATCTGAGATGAAAGATGTGGAAAACGACTGGGCAAGGTAGTGTTCACTCTGATAGTTTTGGGAAACAACATAAATTACAAACTGCAGAAGACGCTATTTTCTTCTGAATTTGAGAAAGCATGAAGCAAAGAAGTTTTGTGTTGTTCCAGGAAACATGAAACGTGTTATATGGAAACTCAGATAAATGGTTACACGTTTGTATGGGGAATTGAAAGTTTACATGTGGAGAAATAATGAAATTAAAACGAGAGAAAAAGTTTGTAAAAGGAGGAATTCTAAGGAGTTAAATAAAACAGAATTTCGTTGTGTGAATTATCATTTTCTACCTTCTTACATCATATTAATAAATTTTTGAGTTTTCAAACTTTAACACAGTGTAACTGCATTGCTATATGTTAAAGTTCTGGATAACATAATTAGTCTATATCAATATGGTCATTCACCTGTTTAATTCTGTTGGAGATCACTCACACTGACTTTTGTATTATTTCCTTTTAACAAATAACAATATATTACAATTTCAGACTTCGTGACTAATCTTTAGCATGATGATATAAAAAGTAATAGTTTTATATTACAGTATTTGTCATCATGAATTGTGTACTCCAACACGTTTCTTCCAATTGATAACAGTATTCAAATCATGATCACCATGAGATTTCTGCTTTACTGTAAATTGTAATAAAGTATAAGGAATTTCAATATCATGGGCATTGGTCATAACCAGCTTAAACACACCAATGCATCCACGAGAACAACGCAGGAATTCAAATTATTGTTTACTTAATTCACTATGAAATCAGAAGTGTGAGAGTATTGTAAAATGTATCTGATGGTAAGCCTACTGTGGAATAATGAAAATGACCACAGATTTGACAACATATTTCATGCTTTTTAATGTCATCTGTAAAAGCTTTGTGATGATATTCAGGTTTAAGACCTTCGAAATATCTCCTGGCAATTACATCACTAGAAGATTTGATAAGCATGAGGAAACTAGAAAATCACGTATACAAACAAAACAATCCGTATATTTCTCTCTTCGCTTCAGTGTTGCATTTCTTAAATGCACATTTAAGTTTAATTGTTCACATGATAAATATTAATTGGTTTTACTCTAAATATAAGTTTTTTTTCTTACTCCGATTGGGCGTTTCATTGCCATCAACACACTTAAATTTTTTTTTAATCTCACTCAATCGGTTCCAAACAAACTACACAACTGTCAGTCCGTAAAGGTAATGCAAAACGATCATAGGGGATCTCTGAACATTGAGTCTTTCAATGATGATGTCGCCTCTGAAGTAAAGTTTAGAGGACTTTGGTTTGTTTGTTTCAAAATTTTGGTTAAATTTCAAGCTGTCAAATGTACTATCCTAAAACGTGTTACAAACTATAATAAATACACTTAGTTACTACTCTTATCTTATCAAATTCTACTATTCATAGCATACCCACAAGTATCCAAACGTACAGATCGTGTTTTTTGCGGCAAAGGATCATGAATCACAAATTCGCAGTTAGAGATTAGTACGATACCTGCGAGGATTGGGCACTAATGGTTGTCAATCCGTAGCACGAAAGCCATAACATATATTTAGATATAACATTACAGTAAAAAACACCTTCGGTGTGAAAAAAAAAGTGTGGCCAAAGAAAGGACTGAGTGTGCAACTTAAAGGAACGACATCAAAATTGGCGGCCAAACTGGCAGCTACACTTATAGCATTGCTAATAAATTTACAGCAAATAATCATTCATTAGTAAGCCAGGCCGTGTTTTTTGTTTAATTTGGAGTATGATTTTTTTTGGCCATACTCTTTTCTTACACCTAAGGTGTTTTTGATTAAATATCACGACTTTTTGTCAAGACACACAAAAAAACCACAGCAAGTAAGAAAGTGACACTCGTTAGCAAACAATATTAACTTTAGGATCGCAACTCTATTATTCGGTACAGACCTATATTTTATAGAACTAACAAGATTCTTTAAAAAAAAATAAGTGGAAGATTTTACTTTCTAAAACATTGTGAATAACTTCCTATAAAGTAACGCCATGGAATTTAGACTAGCAGTTTCTTGTTATCACCCATGTGCACTCGGTACGGCCGTTTTAAACATCATTATTTACCCTACTTGCTTAAGATACTATCACGTTACGCAAAACGTTTTTAATTATGATATTTTTATAAATATTAGCAAACTTGTGCTTAGAAGTTGGCAATGAATAGTAACTGTTTATCCGTGTGATTCTTTCGAAAGCTTAAGCTAGAAACTGCTAGTTTGCTTGGCCTAACCAATACTCATATACCTCTATGTCCCTTCACCCTAGAGTTCTTCTTTCTAAATCAGCCGTCTTTAGCCCAGATGATAAAAACTAAACACGATTTAATTTTACTCTTAGGTGATGTTGTAACGAAAATTTTCGACCGATATTCCTCGTGGCTTTTTGCATAAAGTACATCCACTAAAAACGTGATAGTTTGGATTACCACAGTCCGAGCTACAGCAAGTAGAAAATCGATAAAACTATTAACTATCACTTCTGTTAATAAGATAGTGTGTCCTGCAGGTTGTTTTGACTGCACGGCACATGATTAAATCAGTAGTACAGGCTAAGGACTTGCTAAATACATAACTCTCAAGTACAAATAAAAATTATGAGCGAGTTAGGTACAACACGTAAGATGACAGTTAAGTTGTAACGTATCACACTGAAAGTACAGTACAGTACTTACATGGAAGCTATAATTAAAGAGCTTCAAACCCTTTTTAATGAAAATAACTTTAACAAGTTAAAGTTCTGGCAGTTCATTCAGTTCAGACCCTCTCGAAGCATCGGTTAAAAGGAAATGTATATTTTTTAATAACTCGTTTTCTGATGACAGTATTCTGTCAACCCATCAAAAACATAGTGATATCGCGACATGTCTTCGACTGGGCTTAAAATAAATATTGTTGGTATTTCTTCAAACTTTAAGTGTGTCTTATTTTATTAACAAAACTGCAAAAATCAATCAAATTTAAATAATTTCTTCAATGTTCTTTATCTCGATTCTTTCCTAATTCTTTTTATAGACAGAAAATGAATTGTCGTTTTTTTAATCATTGATGAGCTCATTAAGATTCTGGATGTGTCTCGTCATCGACCTAGATTATTCATGCAAGATCTGCAGTTCACCTTAAACTAAAGTAAATATAGGTTATTCCGATTAAAGACGCTATAACTGTATACATAAACCTCTTGGGCTCAAGCTAGCACAGATATACATTACTGTAGTGGCGAAAGGTAAACATTTAGAGGCGTCCACTAACACCTGCGTCCTAGATTTCACCTAGCGGTTGTCTTTGACTCTACACCGAAATTTTTTCTCAATACTTTTCTAGACGAGCAGTTAGTAACAACACAGACTAACCCTGTTGTTTAAAAGAACAAAGTAATAATAAAAGTATTAAATTAAATTAAGGGTCACGGGTTCGAATCCCCGTCGCACAAAACATGCTCGCCCTTTCAACTGTGAGGGCGTTATAATGTGACGGTTAATCTAACTATTCGTTGGTAAACAAGAGTTGGCGGTGATAGGTGATGAGTAGCTGCCTTCACTCTAGTCTTAAACTGCTAAATTAGGAAAGACTAGCGCTGATAGCCCTCGAGTAGATTTGAGCGAAATTCAAAAACAAACAAATTAAATGTTAATTTCTAGTATATGTGAATATCTACCAATATTATGATACACAGACAAACACAGCTCAAACCGTTGATCTATTTAGTAATTTTGTAAACTGATTTAGCAGTTTGTACGTATTCGTAAGTACATACTGGAACCACAGGATTGATCTTTGGTTGTATATTTAGTGAATTTACTCAGAACTACTCGAGAGCTGTGTGCGTTAGCTGTCCCTAATTTTAAAGTGATACACTGGAGAGAAGGCGGCTGTTCAACACCATCTGGGCCCGGCATGGCCAAGTGTGTTAAGGCATGCGACTCGTAATCTGAGGGTCACGGGTTTGCATCCCCATCGCGCCAAACATGCTCGCCCTTTCAGCCGTGGGGGCGTTACAATGTGACGGTCAATCCTACTATTCGTTGATAAAAGAGTACCCCAAGAGTTGGCGGTGGGTGGTGATGACTAACTGCCTTTCCTCTAGTCTTACACTGCTAAATTAGGGACGGCTAGCACAGATAGCCCTCGAGTAGTTTTGTGTGAAATTCAAACACAAACAACACCATCCACCACCAATCTACGACTGAAAGAGCGAGAATGTTGAGAGACGGGTTTCGATCCCAAGACCTGGAGATAGTGAGTCCAGCACTTTAACCAACAGGCGCTAAAATTCGTAATCGCAATGAATTAAATAAGACAAATGTTACACAATTTCCTGTTGTTATAAGCTGTTTGGTATTAGAGATATCAAAGGTGTGAAATCATGTTGCACTAATTGGATATATCGTCACACCAAACATGCTCGTCCTTTTAGCCGTGGGGGCGTTATAATTTTACGTTCAATCCCACTATTCGTTGGTAAAAGAGTAGCCCAAGAGTTAGCGGTGGGTGGTGATAGCTAATTGCTTTCCCTCTAATATTATACTACTAAATAAGGGACGGGTAACGCAGATAGCCTTCGTATAGCTTTGTGCGAAATTCATAACAAACCAAACCTAATTGGATAAAAATATTTTAAAAGCAACTCATACAAAATTATTGTTTTGGTCTATAAAATAATTAATATATTTGTAATATTTTTCAACAAAGAACTACACTGTCCCTACAAAAGTTATTTGAGGAAACAATAAGGATAACTTTAGATGTACTAAGTTTCAAAACGTGTAAAAACTATGTAAATATAACAATACACTATTTCTAGCGTAATACTACCAATTTGTTTGATGTTGTTGAAAGTATGAAATATTGAATATTATAATTGTTATCATTGTATTTGTTAAAAACTTTGTTTCGGATATTCGTGCTAATCATCTCCAACTTTTATTTGAAATAACAGAAAGAAAACAATAAAATCTACCGCCAGATATTGTGAGATTTGACAGTACCCACGACTACAAAGTATGTTGTGAGATTTCGTGCAAACCAGGAATAACCTATTTTCACGCTAACCACTAGGCTACTTTCAAACAAACTAATGTTTAACTGTATCAGAATCACTGCTTCGAGACTTTTTCTTTCTTATATGAATATAATAAGAAAATTTATGAATACAGAAATAAAAATAGAAATAGCTAAGCCTGAAGATAATAAAAACTATCTTTAATTACGCATGGTCTTTTTAGACTTGTACTAAGATAGGACGAATATCAGTCAATGGAAATTAAATTAAAAACCCTTTGATAAACACATAAACGTAAGTTATGCTGATACAGTGTGTATAGTTATTTAAAAATACGCAATAGCCTACTTTGAAATTAAATTTTTACCCAATTATTTCCTTTTATACAGAAAAAAATTATAAAAAAATAATCTAAAAATAAAAAATCGAAATATTTAAGGATATTTTAATCTATTTCTCAGCTCTTACTTAGAGAGTAGTTAATTAAATTATTGGAGATTTATGTAAACTGTATTCTGTGAGAAGAAAAAATGCACTGTGAAACACGTTTTGATCCAGAATCGGCTGCTGTTTCGTGAATGGATTGAAGAAAAATCAATAGCCAGCCGTCGATTTCGTTCGTCTGTAATACCAAGCAGCCTGCCTTTTCTCTCTTGCACACAACAATGAACAGGGGAAGAACGCCTTGAACTTAGTGAAGGTGAAGCAGCTTGACGGCCGAGGGCACCTGATTCAGCTGTGACAGCTTCGCTTGCTTTATTGGAACGTGCCGAAGTAAACACTGGCTTTGGAAGAGTGTATGCACGCGAATGAATTTTTTTAGACGGCTTGAAAGCGGTAGCCTGTCCTCTTTAGTACGCTTACAAAAGTTTTTAAAATAACACTTACACCGACTAGTTGAAAACAGCATGCCATCCGAAAAAAACAACAACAAACAACCAAAGTAATTTGATGTGACTTACCTTGAGAAACTGCATGCCTCCCGACAGGCCGAGGGACTGCCACAGTTGTACCAGAGAAGAAACATCAGCATACCTGAAGAATTGTCACAAGTAAGTTTAGAAAATTCACTTTAACCTCTTCAAAAAAGCATTATCGTAGTTTTAACACTAAAATTTTATTTTACTACGTACGTTGTGAAGTGACAAAACAATATAAAAATGGCATGCATTATTTTCTTACATTTTATATATCTGTACTCATAATTTTATATCATTTTCATATAATAATTTGATGTTAATTACAACTACATTTAAAGGTGTCGCACGTATATTAACGAAGTTTGGATTAAGAGTTAACATCCAGACTTCCTGGGATTTGGTAGCCCTCGTCACCAAAGGATAGTTTTGTAGCCTGCTACGAAATTCGTATACTTACATAGTGGAGATTAAGAGTTTTGGACAGTCAAACTTTTCTACGTTTTTGCGTCTCATCTGTGCCAGAGAAGCAGTTTTGTAGTATGTGACGAAATTCATTTCATTAAATAAAATTATAAACTTAAATATTTTAAATAACGGTATAATTGTGCCATTCATGATTGTATAATGTGACAGATAAACTGTTCCTGTTAATTTCAATCTCCTTTGACAACCGTACAAGGTGAATAAAAATTACACTATAATTGAGATGGTTTACAAACTGCATTTGATTTTGTAAGACAATAACGATTCTTTTTGGCAGAAGCATGACAATTATATATTCAGGAAATATATATATTTTTTGTACATTTATTAGGTTACTCATACGAATAATCAGTCTTCACAATGCATAAAAATCAGTACTTGTGTATATACAACAATAAAAGTAATTACGTAATGCCTAATTAAACATTTTAAAACTAATTTCTCATCTGTGTAAAATATTTAATGTTATGGGGAGCATTCTAGCAAGAAATAATAAGAGTCTCGTGTTCATAGTTAAACTTAGTTGAATACTGTTAGATACACTTTTGATTAGTTCCAGCATAAATATAAAACAAATTTAAATATTATCTTCCTGCTCAGTGTCAGAAAGAGTATTACAGAATGTTAGGTGCTCTATTCATGATCAGTTCCAGAAAGAGTATGACAAAGTTTTAGGTGTTCTATTCATGATCAGTTCCAGAAAGAGTATGACAAAGTGTTAGGTGTTCTCTTCATGATCCATTCGAGAAAGAGTATGACAAAGTGTTAGGTGTTCTCTTCATGATCCGTTCCAGTATGATTATAACATGCTAAAAACTAAGATTACATAAACTTCTTTACAAGTTTGCTTTCTTTTTCGTGAAATCTTCAATTTCTACACACAGATTTTTGGCGGGAACACTGTTTGAAACGCGTATATATAAGATATGTCACTTGAATCTCTTTATGGCTGCACATAGAAACAAAACTGATATTGTTAAGATAAAACAAAAATAGACAAACTAAACATATATAACATTCATCTTGTTACAAGAAACACTTATTTTCAACTATCGGATGTGTGCTAGTCCTCAATTCGATCGGTTCTTAAAACTCAGCTAAGAACCTTATTCTTAGTTCACACACACATATTCACATGTATATCATTCTGACCTAATGGAATTTCCTGTATTGTATGAAGATGGGCATCGTTTTGACATGACTAAAAAGGTATTCAATCATGTTCCTGAGAACACACGTTTAACGATTCAAGCATTTTACCTAAAATATACACATCAGTATTTGAAACAGTTATGCAGGCTTAAGGTACACGTTATAGCAGTTCCTTGGCGCAATCAGTTCTAAGAATATTCCGGTGTGATTAGCACAAAATGGCTTTGAATCCGTATTTTTTATGTCGTGGGAGTACAAATCATACTGTTCCATCGCATAAGAGCAGCCCACGTGTTAGGATTAGTAAACACTTTCCTTTCTTAGTCCATCAGCAGAAAATTAGGAAGGCACCAGCCGGTAGCCCTAATATATATAGCTCTATGTAAATTCTGAAACAAAACTCCTAAGTTAGGTGTCGTTCCAAGTAATGTAGGTACAATAATTAAGTTTTCTAGTTTTATTTAATACCACAGGTAACACTATATGAGCTATAGAAAATTATAGCTTTGAAACGAAAGAGTAAAATATCTTACTGCTACCTTAACTTAAACCAGAATATAACGTCTATTAACACATACACGCACTAATAAAGTTGAACTAAACATGTGGAAACCTAAAGACCTTGCAGGAACTGGTAACATACGAATAATCACTGCAAAAATAAATACCTTCGTCTTTTTGAATTGTAGCCTTTTTAATGAATGTTTCAAAATGACGAATTTTTCTTTACATTACGATTAATCTGTTTGAACTTGTCTCAGACATATAACGATGAGAGTTGCGCTCACCATTTACTAAACTATAAACATACTCAACGAAGTCTCATTTAAATAATTTTCTAAATGTGCACATACACACAACCAGAAAACATCCAAGTACCAGCAATATATAATAAAAACTTGAAATAATTGGCATTCGAAAGATATGTGCTCCCTTCATAAGACTTATTATTGTGTTATCTATGCGATAAAACATACACACTGATCAAAACTACGTTTGTTTGCAATATGTATTGACTGTGTTATGTAAATGTTGTGTAAATGTTTTGTAAACGACAACATGTCGTGTTGTATTTAAATTTTCATTTCTATTATTTATATTTCCATACTTATATTATTGTTTCAAAGTTTAAACCAATTAAAAATATGTTGTTATTCATTTAAAATAACATTTAGAAATTTCTAGAATTAGGTAGATCAAATATATGACTATAAACGGAAATGTATGGCGGTCTAGTGTCTAGACGGACATGCGCGGATTGCTCTGGAGTTCTGTAGAAGTTACGCAATTGTTCGAGGAAAGGCCTACTAATGTATAAAAAGACGGTGAAGCGAGGAGAGGAAAGAGTCATCAGTTTTTATTCGAAGAAAAGAAGAAGAGTCAATCATTCGTTTGAGAAAGTGTTTGCTGTGATTTTATTCAACTTGATTTGTGACTAGAGCTAGATCTACAGAAGCTGTGATTTTACTTCGTCGATCTCTACGATTCATTCGAATTAGTGGTTATACTGAAAGTCAACACGTGTGGAACTATTTACGGGAAACCGGAAAAATTGGAAGGCGATAAGTTTGAGACGTTTATCGAAACACCGTAAAAAGAACTTCGTCATTCTCCATTTCTTCGTGGAACCAAATTCACCTTCTAGACTAGAATTTTGGATTTCTAATCTGGATTTTTGGACTTTCATTCTAGATCATATTATTAGATACAGGCCAATACCATTTTGTGTTGTAATTAATTTTGGAGGTTTAAACGTAATATCTGTCATTGTTATTACATAATTTATGTTATATCTGTTACATATATATAATAGTTTAGTGTAATAAATTATACAAGTTGTTATCTGTGTCTTTCTGTTGCGTTCAATCCACATAAAAAAAACGTAACAAAAAATTGGGGGCCCGTCCGGGATTGATCAAACAATTTAATTATATTCCAAAATTAGATTTATATTCTATACAGATCGACAGCTTGTATATTCAAAATGGCATTCCAACTTGAAGATTTTATAGATAAATTTAATCAGAATCCCTCATTCGAATTGATCAGTGAATTAAAAAAATCTGAATTGCTTGATGTTGGTAAACATTTTAATTTAGAAGTAAAGCAAGCAATGAAGAAAGCAGATATCAAACGAATTGTTGTTGAACATTTGGTCAGCCAAAAAGTTTTACCTCAAAAAGTTGTACAACAATTGCCTGCCGCTCATTTTGACCCATATTTTGAATTGAAAAGAACGGAAATGGAAATGAAATTTCGTTTAGAAATTGAAAGCAAACGTCTTGAGGCAGAAAAAGAAACCAAACGTATTAAGGCAGAACAAGAAAACAAACGCCTTGATGCCGAAATACAAATAGAACGCATTAAAGCTGATTAGGAAATCAGTATGAGAAAGGCACAGATAGAAGAAAAGGTTGTCCAAATGCGGTTGGATAATTTTGATGCTTCCAAACAAATTCGTTTAGTGCCTCCATTCAATGAGAAGGTTGTAGATAAATATTTTCAGCAATTTGAAAAATTGGCCCTTAGGATAAAATGACCTACCGAATATTGGACAGTATTACTTCAGAGTGTTCTCAAAGGTAAAGCTCAGGAAGTATTTTCCAAACTCACGGCCGAGCAAAGTTATGATTACGAGCACGTCAAAAAATGTATTTTGAATGCTTATGAATTGGTGCCAGAGGCATATAGACAAAAATTTCTTGGTTACAAAAAGTTTGACAGCCAAACTTATGTCGAATTTGCTCGTGAAAAAGAAACTCTGTTCGACAGGTGGTGTGATTCCAAAGAAATTAAAGATGATTACACAAAACTCAGAGAACTAATGTTAGTTGAAGAATTTAAAAGATGTATTCCTGTAGAGCTCAAAACTTATATTGATGAACAAAAAGCTTCCCAAATTCATGATGCTGCTGTCTTGGCAGACGAGTATGCTTTGACTCACAAAGATTTCTCGTACAAGAACAAAACAAATCACACAGCAAAGAAACCCAATGACTCATTCAAACATTATGCAAATGTCGACAAAGACAAAAAAGAACAAACTTCTGATTCTCAAACAAAGACTTCATCTCATTTTCAAAGCTCGTTATCTACCAAAAACGTGTCATTCTTATCCAAAACATGTGCTTATTGTAAGAAATCTGGCCATCTGATTTCTGAGTGCTATAAGATCAAAAACAAGCCATCACCCCATAGTTTCATTTCACCCTCGTTGAATACATCATTGGTTCCCAATTATTTTGACCCTGTCCAGTCCACTGTGGATTCCAAGTCCAATATTATTGATGTACCTGAAAATCTTGTTGAGGACAAATTTAAGCCTTTCATCACTGAAGGTTTTGTTTCTTTTGTTGACGATTCACATCTACAACCAATTAAAATCCTGCGGGATACTGGAGCTTTTCAGTTTTCTGAAAAGTCATCCGTTGGGGCCAATGTGCTCATTTCTGGTGTAGAAGGTGGCGTCGTTTCTATCCCTCTTCATAGATTGGATTTGCATTCGGACTTAGTTTCGGGCCCAGTGACTGTGGGTATTAAATCTTCATTGCCTGTTGAAGGTGTGTCTATGCTTTTGGGAAATTATTTGGCTGGTAGTAAGTTTGTACCAGAAGTTCGTGTTGTTGAAGCACCTGTTGTTAATCCCAGTACAGAGCAACTCGTTGAAGAGTTTCCTGATGTTTTTCCCGCCTGTGCTGTTACTCGTTCTCAAACACGTTCTCAGGAGTCCAAAGAGGATTTCTCTTTATCTGATACGTTCATGTCTCATATCGATGAGATTTCTGACTCAACTTCGAGTTCTACTGATGACTTCAAGTAATTTTTCGACTCTCTTCATCGTAACAAACTTGTTGAGGAACAGGACAACGATCCTGAAACTCGTTCTCTTCTACAACTGGCCGTTGATGAAATTGAAATAGGAACTGTCCCTATTTGTTACTACTAGAAGTCAGGTGTGTTAATGAGAAAATACAGACCTCCTGACGTTGCTGCTGATGAAGAGTGGAATGTTATTCACCAAATCGTCATTCCAAAATGCTATCGGAATGATATTCTTAGTCTTGCTCATGATCATGTATTGTCGGGACACTTAGGTGTAAGAAAGACCCTAGATCGTATCCGACGACATTTCTATTGGCCAAAGATGTGCCAAGATGTTGTTGACTTTTGTAAGACATGCCATTCTTGCCAAATGACAGAAAAACCAAATCAGGGGATTCCCAAAGCACCACTGCACCCTATTCGTGCCTTTGAAGAACCGTTTCAAAGGGTCATTATCGACTGTTATGGCCCAATGCCAAAAAGCAAATAGGTAATGAATACCTCTTGACGATCATGTGTGCTTCTACACGTTTCCCTGAGGCAATCCCTTTGAGAAAAATCACTGCTCCCAACATTGTCAAGGCTCTTGTCAAATTCTTTACCATGTTCGGGATTCCAAAAGTTGTGCAATCAGATCAAGGCTTAAATTTTATGTACAAGCTATTTCAACAAGCCATGCATGAACTAAACATCCATCAAGTTTCATCCAGTGCATACCATCCTGAATCACAAAGGTGTCCTTCCACGTTTCCACCAAATTACTGCCACGAACACTGAAAGGACTGGGATGAGGGTGTTCCTTTGTTGTTGTTTGTAGTTCGTGAAGTTATGCAAGAATCTACTGGATTTAACCCTTTTAAGTTGGTTTAAAAAAAAACAAAGAAAAAAACAAAAAAAAGGTTTTCACAAGTTCAAACTTTTTTTTACTTTTAAGGGGGAGAGTGTTATGTAAATGTCATGTTAATGTTTTGTAAACGACAAGATGTCGTGTTGTGTTTAAATTTTCATTTCTATTATTTATATTTCCATATTTATTATTGTTTCAAAGTATAAACCAATTAAAAATATGTTGTTATTCATTTAAAATAACATTTAGAAATTTCTAGAATTAGGTAGAATAAATATATGACTATAAAGAGAAATGTATGGCGGCCTAGAGTCTAGACGTTGAATCTCGTGCAAGAACGGACATGCGCGGATTGCTCTGGAGTTCTGTAGAAGTTACGCAATTGTTCGAGGAGAGGCCTACTAATGTATAAAAAGACGGTGAAGCGAGGAGAGGAAAGAGTCATCAGTTTTTATTCGAAGAAAAGAAGAAGAGTCAATCATTCGTTTGAGAAAGTGTTTGCTGTGATTTTATTCAACTTGATTTGTGACTAGAGCTAGATCTACAGAAGCTGTGATTTTACTTCGTCGATCTCTACGATTCATTCGAATTAGTGGTTATACTGAAAGTCAACACGTGTGGAACTATTTACGAGAAACCAGAAAAACTGGAAGGCGATAAGTTTGAGACGTTTATCGAAAACACCGTAAAAAGAACTTCGTCATTCTCCATTCAAACTTCGAAATTTCTTCGTGGGACCAAATTCACC
Organism: Carcinoscorpius rotundicauda; assembly: GCA_011833715.1. Taxonomy (NCBI): domain Eukaryota; kingdom Metazoa; phylum Arthropoda; class Merostomata; order Xiphosura; family Limulidae; genus Carcinoscorpius; species Carcinoscorpius rotundicauda. The sequence goes on along the minus strand of CM022405.1, from coordinate 23,935,385 downwards.
TCCTAGACTAGAATTTTGGATTTCTAATCCGGATTTTTGGACTTTCATTCTAGATCATATTATTAGATACAGGCCAGTACCATTTTGTGTTGTAATTAATTTTGAAGGTTTAAACTTAATATCTCTCATTGTTATTATATAATTTATGTTACATCTGTTACATTTATATAATAGTTTAGTGTAATAAATTATACAAGCTGTTATCTTTGTCTTTCTGTTGCATTCAATCCACATGAAAAAAACGTACCAACTAGCACACTCAACGACTAGAAAAACGAGAGAGAGTTTGTTTGTTTTGGAATTTCGCACAAAGCTACTCGAGGGCTACCTGTGCTAGCCGTCCCTAATTTAGCAGTGTAAGACTAGAGGGAAGGCAGCTAGTCATCGCCACCTACCGCCAACTCTTGGGCTACTCTTTTACCAACGAAAAGTGGGATTGACCGTCACATTATAACGCTTCCACGGCTGGGAGGGCAAGCATATTTGGCGCGAGTCGGGCGCGAACCCGCGACCCTCAGATTACGAAGCGCACGCCTTAACGCTGTTGTTGTTGTTGTTTTGAATTAAGCACAAAGCTACACAATGGGCTATCTGTGCTCTGTCCACCACGGGTATCGAAACCCGGATTTTAGCGTGTAAGTCCGCAGACATACCGCTGAGCCACTGGGGGGCACGCCTTAACGCGCTAGGCCATGCCAGGCCCAACGAGAGAGAGATTCGATCAATTTTGTAAATCCATTTTTACAATAATTACGATCGAAAGTACACAGGAACGTTCTAGAACCTTTATTACTACTTATTAAAATAAAATAAATTGTTTAAAACGATAATTTTATTTTGGTAAAACCAAATGTTTGTCCTATCTTTCATAAATAATCTACAAGAAACTGGTATAATTATACGAGTTCGATGTTTCTTGAACGTCCTATACAGTTAAAAAAACAACCTTGATTTTGTACTCAGTAAATATTATGTTAAAATATTGTACCATGTAAAATTTACCTATCTATCATCGTTACTTTTATTATAGACCCTCTTCTCTGAAAATAGAAGAAGAGGAAAATATTCCAATGACAGAATCGTGTTTCATGTAACTAAAATGTAAATCATAACACAAGTGTTGAAATACATCACTGCTGATACACTGGTAATGATATGATGCCTGAATTTATCTGTGAAGAGTATATAGTTGCACAGTGGCATTACCACCAGTTCTGGTAACCTCCACAGCAGTTCAAGAGTCCTTAATGGTCAATTGTGGGGCTTTAGCAGATCTGCGTGACTTGAGTTAGACTTACGAAATTGTTACTGACAATTTGGTTCCAAATAATCAATTTCTGTGCTGATGTCCACATTGAGTCCATCGGGTCACTGGCATTTTTTTTACCAGACACGTTTACAGACAACGATCACTTTACATGGCGTTTTGACCTCTCACGCGCTGTCCTGGATATCTAGTGTATCGTTGCTGTTGTTTTCAGATATTCGCTAAAAGCTACACAAGGACTGTCTAACTGCAATAGCCGTCCCTAATTATGAGCTGATAAACTTGAGTGAATGCAGTTAAAATGTTAGCACCCTACAGTCAACTCTTGAGCTACTTTAATAGAATAGTGGGGTTTGACCTTTACTTCCATAACGCACAAGTTGTTCCAACCGGTGGCGCGACTTTGCAGCAGTGGGATGCGAATCGTGAATCCTCATATTTACAATCTGGCACGCTAACTGCTGGGTCACACCCAGGCCAATTAGTGTATCAATTAGTTGTTTCACAGCCTGTCCATAACATTCCCACTATGCATTGTCAATTATTTATCTGATTGTTCATATTTTAACAGCTGAAAAGTGCTGGCAGTCTGTACAAACTTCCACCTACAGGTAATAGATAGTAGTTTGTTTGTTTGTTTTGGAATTTTGCACAAAGCTACTCGAGGGTTATCTGTGCTAGCCGTCTCTAATTTAGCAGTGTAAGACTAGAGGGAAGGTAGCTACTCATCAATCACCACCTACCTACAACTCTTGGGCTACTCTTTTACCAACGACTAGTGGGATTGAATGTAACATTATGACGCCCCCACGGCTGAAAGGGCGAGCATATTTGGCGCGACCAGGATGCGAACCAGATAGTACTGTCACGCATTGATACGGGAGCCATAATAAAGTTGAAATGATCACGAAATAAGCAAATTACAAAACCTGCAACCGAAATATGTAAATATGTGTATGTTTCCTTAGCTGGTGAGACGAGAAAACTGCACCGAAATAGTTGCGCAATCTCACAATAGCACAAGTAAAATGTGTTCTCATAATTAACTACATAACGATTTTTGGAATCTTATTCAAGAGTAATTTTCAGATGACTCAATGTTTCATATTTTGATGTGGTACAGCTGATGAAGTACATTGTAGAGATTTCGAACTACTACGTCCTCGCTTTTGAAAGATTAATAACTGAAGAAATAATAAAGATTTACCTAATATAATGTTTTTTTCTTACAAATTTTGTCTTTAATTTTTGGTCACACCAGTAAGACTGTGCGACAATTACAAAAAATAAAAACACTCTATCTTGTTTTCAGTGCCATTCCACAATTCACATATATAGCACACACACATTGAATGTGTAAAGTACATTGGGTTTTACCAAGTACAGATATCCACGAAGTATTCATTTAAAAACCCTATATTAAATACTAGTCGCGTATAGCTTAACAAATAGTTTCTACTTTACTGATCTTCCACAAACTTAAGTGTACCATATAATCAGAACTGTCTATGAACTGACTCATAATTTACCTAGGTTGGTTTCTTTAGGTACAAAGCCAGCTAAAGGGCTATCAACGCTTTGCCCATCAAGGGGAACCGAACCCAGAATTTTAACGTTGTACGTCCGTAAATTTACTGATAGGCAGATTTAAAAGTCAAACAATACAAGTTTATACTTTAAATTTTATTATTTTAAGTTAATAAGATTCTCTGGAATGTATTCTAGTCCAGTGTTACTTTTCAATTTAATCCCAAAGGATTGTATTATTTACTAAGACGTTACTAAAGCTTTTTATTTCAATCACTTCAGCGTGTCTATTACTCACTACAGATAATCCCGAGTATCAGTGCCAGAAAAGTGGTAGTTTCATTGGCTTTAATTAAATTTCAACAACATCTATTTCTTAAGAGTAAATGTATGGTTTCTGCATATATTTTGTTCTTAAGTTTATGTGCCTGTTGGTTGCAATGAAACAGGTGTACAAACAAGATTCATCAAATTCTCTGACCTGGAAAACTAAACAAAAATATTTATTCGCAAAAGTGCACAGAAACGCAACAATAGCGAACAAAAGGAACTGAAAAACACACCAGATAGTTTAGAAAGTTCAGATTTCTGCTCAGATTGTTCAGACATTGTATAAAAAATATTATTCGCACACATTGAATAGATTCTCTTGATAAAAGATAAAAACAATAAGTTTAGATGTTTCTGTTTTGTGCCGCCTCTACCGTAAGGATTAAACCACGTTGTAAGCCATCAAGATAGGGAGATCAAACAGGTTTAAACCGTTTATTTTTAATAGTTTGAAATAAGACTATTGCATACAATGAGTCATACATATATATATATACATAAATTCTTAACAATCAATCAAAATAAAAAAAATCATCCAACATTTTGCTTCTCTTTGCACAATGATTCTTTCTTTCTATTCTGCCTCTAAGTTAGCTAATTAAAATTACCTAAAGTATTAATATTATTATTAACTTTGAGTATCTACACAAATGGTTAAAGATTTGTGTGTGTGTTTGTTTTGAATTTCACACAAAGGCTAAAAGAGGGCTATCTGCGTTAACCGTCCCTAATGTAGCAGCATAATTATGACTACTGGGAACTGGTCATCACCACCCACCGCCAACCTTTGGGCTACTCTTTTACCAACGAATAGTGGGATTGGCCATTATATTATAATGCCTCCACGGCTGAAAGGGCGAGCGTGTTTGGAGCGACGGGTATTCGAACCCGCGACCCTCAGATTACGAGTAGAACGCCTTTACAACCTGGCCATGCCGGGCCAATGGTACATGAAATAATGGACTTGTGTTTCACAGTCTAGTACGTTAACCTACAGGACCACGCTCGATACGTTCAGGAATGCAAATCAGTTCATCTTCTCTACACGTGAAGATCCAATATGTTCATTTCATGACCGACTTTCAGACCATAAACCTGTTATTAAAGACGTAAATTATAAAGGCTGACTTTTACAATTTTGCGAAATTTGGATGAAGAATAACAGGTGTACATATTGATGTACACCGACAAGTTCTGTTAGAAATTATTTGCTTCTGATATGAATGGGTTTATTTGTTGTTAAGCGCAATGCTACGCGGTGGACTATTTGTGTTATGACCACCACAGAAATCGAAACCAGGTGTTTAGCTTCATAAGCACAGAAAACCCCAGTGGCCCGGTGATATGTCTGCGGAAGTATACTGCCTGAAACTGGGTTTCGATACCTGCGGTGAGTTGAGCACAGATAGCCCCTTGTGTAGCTTTGTGCTTAACAACAAATAACAATATAAGCTCAGAAACTTACCGCTGAGCCCTGGAAAGGAAAAGAAAAACTGATAGATATGTATGTGATGGCATCCAAGCCATGAATACATATATTGTCGGACACATAAATACTCGCATATTCACAATTACAAATAGTTCAGGCTTTAACTTTTCATGATATCTAACCACAATAATTTTTTTAAAGTTAAGACAACTTGGACGTTTGTAATACGATAAACAAAGATCATACATACTGATTACATATTTTACACGATATTACAGCGACACATGCACGTCAATGTTCTTAGGAAATAGAAAGCACTCCAAAAATGGATACAATCGATAAATGTAATTAACTATCGGATTCTCGCTTAGCAAACTTATTAAAACTAAAAAGTTTTGTTTTCTGAGTTCATTAATGTACTTATACAGGGTGTTCGAAAAGTAAATACAGGAGGTAACTATGAACGACAATTATAAACAATGTTGAAAGTGACCCCGTTGGCATCAATACAGACCTGGATCCTTCTTATTTTGTTTCTTAACACCGCTATCAGTTGCTGACTTGAAATAGACTGAATGAATACTGTTATCACTGCTTTCAAAACTGCACAGTGACTTTCCGAACACAGTGTACATAACGCTGTTATTACTTGGTTTAAAGTCGTCGCACCGTGAAAGAATCAAAGTGTTAGCTACATGATTTTTGCACATTTAACAGCTTACTTTTGTTACTTTAAATAAATTATTTACAATAGGGTATGAAAACAAAATATATCTCTCTCGTACGAATATCATCAGAAGAATAATGTTAAAAATGTACAACGCCTACCAGAAAATAAACTTGATATTATTAGCTACCTAGTGGTCCAGTGGAAAGTCCGAGAACTTATAAGGCTAAATATTGGGTTTCGATATCCGCAAAGGGAACAGCAAGAATAGCAGTTTTGTATTTAAGAATAAACAAACATAATTAAATTATCAATACCTGGCTGGCGTGGTCTGGTGGTTAAGAGCGCCAGACTCGTAACTAGGGGGTCGATGAATCGAAACCCGACGCCGAACATTCTCGCTCATTTGTCCATTATAATGTGACAGTCGATCGAGTAATTCGTGCCACTAACGAATTCCTTAAACCTCTGCACCCATATATTTTCTGTCGTTTCTTGCCACAAGTGCCAACTTAGTTCGTTTCAAAATCCACATATATATGGTAAGAATTGTAATTATTTTACACTGCGTAGATGCTCCTTAGACAATACAAAATACAAGTTGGGTACAAAGTGTAATCACATTGGCTATGTATATATCTTTTACACTTAATACTACAAGTAGCAGTACAGTCAGAAACTTATCCAATGCAGATACATCCCCACACATAACTTCGCGAGGAAGTTAATATTATCCGTCAGTTCCAATACCATTAAATTAGTAATCATCAGATATCTTTTAATCCACGTGCGAGTAAATGACACGTACTTCAGCCAAAACCATCAGACAAGCAATCCATGAAGTACAAACAACTACACCACTATATGTCTCCCGAGAGAAATTGTAAGGGTTCTTTCTTAATTCATACACTTATCAAATAAAAATGTTCGTTTTATTTATAAATCTGACGGGGAAGGACGCATGAGAAGTACATTACTAGATGTGGCCTTTCTCGTTATTAGTTTAGTACTTTATCGAGTCGTGTGGTTCTCTTCTTTTTACAGATAAGCTCCTGGAAGAAAGTAAACCACACAAATAATGTTCCTTCTCATAAACCTTTTTTGTTCCTGCTGTCACAATAAACTCCAATCTAAGTAACCTCGAAAGCTGAGCGATCGTGATATCCTTATCAGGCACCGACTGACCAGTAATCCCATTGACCGTTAGTTTTATCAGTTTCTTCAGCAACTGCATTTGGTACAAAAGTTCAGTTAATGTGACAATTTTAGAGAGCAATAAAATACGTACCTATATTGTCTGAACTATCTATCAAAACGGATTCTTTAATGTTGCCGTACTGAATTATATAAATCTTACATTATTCAGGCTCACGAGTTATTGAATAATTCAGGTTTTTTAATAAATTTAGCATTTGAATAGAAAAAAATATTCCAGTGAGCGGACTTTTACACTCTCTAGTTGATTCATTATACATGTTGCGCTTATTTGATTTTCAGTGTAAATAAGAAAAGAAATAACTTACAATGCTTTAAATATTCGTTACTTCAATTATATTAATGTGAAGAGGGTTGGATTTTTAGTGGATAGCGTACCAGACTGTGGAACGTTAGGTCCAAGATTAGAGCCGCAGAATGTCCCAGAAAATGCTCTGAACTTTAAGATGTGGGGGCGTTAAAACTGTGACAGTCAATCTCACTATTCGATTAAAATTTGATCCTCAGAATCTCTTGACCTGGAAAATTAACCCTTCTGTTGCATAAGGTGTCGATCATGTTGCAAATAACAAAACATAAAGAACAACTTATTTAATACTTATGGACGTAACGAATTTACTGTTACATATTTATTTTAATATGTACGTTTGTTTCAGTTTATTGCATGTAACGTACATTGTTAAACGTGTATTGTGCAAGTCCCACTTGTTCTTTAAATCTGTAGAAGATTTTCAAGTGTAAGAATTAACAATATATGTTTTACGAAAGCACTAGCTTGTTTTCGAATATTGCTGCCATGTGAATTTTCAAGAATTTCGCCTTATGTGTATAAAAGCCACCCATCGCAAGACGCCGAGAGTAAACAGAATATTATTTGGTCGCTACAGTCAGTATACTGTAAGCCCCGGAAGCTGTAATTGTGACAAACGTTTATTTATCAGAAAACTACATATATTTGACCAGGAGTGTTTGTACATTTCAAACAAAACAAATATCGGACGTTAGTTTATCTACGAGGACATTAAATATCTATCTTCCTCTATGAAAGGTAAGCTTGTAAACAGTGTGAGGCCAGACAAGAAAAGAGCTAGTTAGCTTTCCCGTCAAATAAAAGTGTATCTGTGTGTCAACATAAAATTCTGGATCTGGACTGTCGATAAAATATTCAGTTCTAGACCGGATAGAAGACTGAATATTGTTTATGAATTTGTACAATTTTTGTATATAAATAATTATTTGTAATAACCGTTATTATAATTTGTACTGTTGTTTGTATATTAAATTATATTTGTTAAGAAAGAAAATTGTATGTATCAATCTTGTTGGTGTGTGTGTTTTCCTATAGCAAAGCCATATCGGGCTATATGCTGAGCCCACTGCAATCTTGTTGGCAAATATCATAAATTTAATACATATCAACATTTAATTAACTTCCAAATTAAAATTAAAATTTCCGGCTATTTGAAATCGCAATACCCAGTGTACGTAACATAATACATCGGAGAATCGTCCGAGATAAATTCTAATACGTAACACAGGACGTGAAACATTCATAAACCAGTTTAACTTGGATTTCGGACAAATCAGCTTTATTTTAATTAACATCAATTTTAAAACATATGTAATTTGAAGATCCATGCGAAAACTTCAACTTCTGTGTAAACTATACATAAAATATCGATGCCTAAGAAAATTGCTGCGGCAGGTTTATTGATGGTTCATTCTCTCGTTTTATCTCTCTCCTGTTTCATTTCTGTTTTTCTCCCCCAATCTTACTGTAATTAATCTGTCCTTTTCGTGCTACCCATATATATTTATATGTACTATATTCTTCTTTTTTATTTGTTTGATTGCCTGTTTATTTTTTTAGTGCGTATGAAATATCTGAGAGTCACAAATTCAAATACCCGTCCCACTACGCATGTTCGCCTTTTCAGCCGTGGCACGTTATAATGCTACGGACAATTCCACTGTTCGTTGGTAAAGAGTTGGCAATGGGTGTCTTCCTTCTGCTAAATTAGGGACTGTTAACACAAATAGCCCTCGTATAGCTTTGTGCAAAATGCAACACCTCTATTGTCTATTTTTTTTTGCACCTCCAACTTCAGTTTATTATTAGATATTTTTAGCATTGATTGTTTGTTCTCTTTCTTTACTTACTCTAAGTTCCCTTTCACGGTGTCATCCTTTATATGCCAATCAGTTGAGCACCAGATGTAAGAAAACAGATTCTCGTCATGAGTTCATAAATATTCAAATAATTACTTTTGGCCTCTAGTTTCTAATGTCCGAAAAATTAACTTTCTTAGTGAAGTTCAACATCTCGGAAACGATTCAAAATAAACACAGACAAAAAGATCAAATGCTCGCGACTGTCAGATATCGAACCGTGGACCCTCAACCTCTACGAATAACTTGCACTAGTCAGAAGAAGAAGCAAAATATGTTAAACAAATTCGTGATAATGAGAAATCCACTTGAAACGAAAGTGTATCTCAGGAGGGCTGGTATGGGTATAAACATTTTTACTGATAAAGCAGAGAACAAAGTTTCAGGTTAACCAGCTACAAACAAGTTGTTCTAAACAGAAACATCCCATGAGAAATATGTTAGGTTAGATTGTCCTGGTGCACACACTGCATTTACTTTTTTCACATGTTTCTATACAATGTTTACACAGACCGTCAACCTCTATTCTGTATATTCCAGATCACTGAGGCAATACAAACATATACACAAGTAACATCTTACAGTAAGAACCTATATGTATAAATTTAACTACATGGTCTTTACAACACACGTCTACACTAAATGAAATAAATATATGGTAAAAAATCATGTCATGAGTATTCAGTCATAAAGTATCGTAGGTAAAGCTGAAAATAAAATGCTTTCAGGTCAAAACAAAAACTCCCCCTAATTTATGTTAAAAACTGAATTGAGGTTTTTATGTTGTATACTTAACAAATTATTTTATGCAATCTGTTCGTATATTCCACAAAATAAATTTATAATTAGACTCGTATTATAATTCTACTGTAATCATTTATATGAAAACACAATTTACACAACAGATTAACCAAGTGATCCACATGTATTACGTCTGAATTCTCAGGTACCAATCAATTACTTTTAGTCTGAAGTCCGAAACTCTTATTCATCAATACGCAAAATACGTTTGTAACAAAACCGTGAACATCAGTTATGGGTGGATAACTGTAAACAATATCATTGTGAGTTATTCGGTGTCTTTTGATACACATTATGAATATCGTAAACTACTAAATGACATCGAAACACGATTTTTACTGTCACAAACCTACAGACTTAGAGCTAAGCCATCCTTTTCTTTAGGCCCCCTACCATGTAAGAACTTTTCCATGAAGAAGAGTGCACAATAGTATTTCAACACACTACATCTGTAATATCAACTGCTAAAGATGTTTAAACAGTGTACCGACCACTACTATGTCTGTTGTATCACATCCGGCCTTGGTGTTGGACAAAACGTGTCCTCATCATGGCTGAAATATCATTAACACTCTTCTTCAAGGAAAACCCTAAGGGAGGGAATAAGGTAACTGGCATTTAGAGACAAATATATGATAAACCTAATACTAGTGTTTCATGACAAATGTAACTTGTTATAATAGCACTTTGCCAACAAACAGTAAGAGAACTACAAATGTGAAGCTTGCTTGTTCCCTTTTTCATCTACTTAAATATCGATTACTTAAAAGTCACAAAAGCGAATCTACAAACCAATTAAATCATATTAATGACTAAAGTAATAAACTAGCTAGTTAATTAATGTTTCTATACAATGTTTAAACAGACCGTCAACCTCTATTCTGTATATTCCAGATCACTGAGGCAATACAAACATATACACAAGTAACATTTTACAGTAAGAACCTATATGTATAAATTTAAATACATGGTCTTTACAACACACGTCTACACTAAATTAACAAAAGTATACTGGTCGCATACCTCTAACTGTTAATTAGAATTTTATTTACATCTGAACTCCACAATCCCATAGCTCACTTCTACTATGTTTATAAAGATTAACCACTGCCACAGACTGCGTTGTGCACTGCAACTATTTTTATAATGCTGCATTTCCTAGACTGATGGAATTCTGCAGCTCAGAATTAAGTATATGCATTAACAATTTCTTGAAAAAACGTTTAAGATAAGCGAGATTATTTTATATTCGAATTCTACTCCGATAGTATATATTTAACGTACAATTCATTTGTTTCAGTTTGACATACATTCATAGGTTTCCACGCATCCAAAGACGCAGACGTACATCATCATAACGTTATTCTAAATCGCCATGAAAAGAGCTGTCAAATCCTAGACGAAATAAATAGATATATCTTGACGGGAATCACAGAACCGGTTTGGTACATGCATGGTTGACAGAAGCACATCATTTAGTCCTAGACTATTGTCAAATCGATGAGACAAATATGATCAAAATGGTCTATTCTTCTCCAGATATTCTGATCGTATATTAATATATGAGTGTGTGTAACTACAATGACAAGCCAGCCTCATACTCTTCTACACATCATTGATGAATGTAATTATTCAAAGTCTGCATACAATCTTGTAACGATTTTAACCATGGTACTGAATAAAACTTAAGCGTTGAAGCCTAACATCAATGCAAAACCATTATTTGAAAAAAAGTCTGTGTTTGTGTGTCCGCTTGTAACTAACAAACCGCTGAAGCAATCGTTATCAAACTTGGCATGTATCCTTGGGGCTCCTACGGAAGTAATACAGGGGGTCGGCGCCCAGATCCCCCCCCCCACATGTAATTCCTGAGCATTCTGTACGGTTAAAACTGGCATACCTCTGCACCACTTTCCGCCTTTAGGGCCTTGTGTCGAGTGACACAGGAAATTAGCGCTTTTCCCCAGGGTACTCTGTGTCTCCCACGTGCGTTGAACAAGTACATCAGCTGGTATTGCATACATAAACACACACGATGCACCATAAAACGTATCCAATAAAAAGAAACCTGTAATTAGTATTTTGTTTAGAATTACACAAAGGTCTGTCTGTGCTCTTCCCACCACAGATATTAAAACCTCATTCTTGCGGTGTGAGTCCACAAACATACCGCTGTGTCGCTGGAGGGTTGTAATCATTATTAACAGGTGATGTTTAAATTCAACATGATCAAGAGCTTTACAACGATTTCCCCACCTTTGCTTTCAGTAATTAAAAAGTACAAAGTTTGGATCTATAATAGAAGCAGGCCATCTTATGCTTTAATTGTTTAAAAACATTTTTACTGATCACGGTATAAAACCTGCAATCATTACCGTTGAAGTATGGACCAGGAAGAAAATATTTAATCACGCATAAATAAATAATCAATCAAATTTACAGAACCTAACTCCCAATATACTCCACACGCTCATTCAATTTAACAGAAAATACCTATACGTAAAGGGACAGATTTCAATTCAGTTCATAAACGAATATGAAATAGGAAACAACGGCTGATGCATCTCCACATCAAACCTCTAGTAGTGAATTTTTAATGAAATATGTGCCTTCACGTCATTCATGTGATTAATATCATTAATTCTGCCAGGTCCAGCACCTAGCCCATTAATTAATGAGACTTATCTGGCACAGACAGCAGACTTCCAATGCGCTCGGTAAATTAACTGCAGTAAACTTACGCATCAGAGGATTAACATATTTCTGCCGAATCCTCCCAATTTTGGAAGCTTCACTATTCAACTCCCCAGTAATACATCACGGCGTGTTAAGTTCGCTAAAAAGCAATCAGTTATAATGAATCATGCATAAAACACTTCGTTAACCCTGTTGTCAATTTTTCTTGAAAAACTTGTATAACCCAGCTGCTGGTGAAATGAGATGTACACACGTCTTATCAAACTTTCGTCCTTATTCACTGATCCTGTTACCTAGCTGTTTCGTCCGTTTGATATATCAGGAACAGTGGCAGGTAATTCCAATTAGCGTGTTTGTTGCTCGTTTTATTTTCAACCAATGACGGAATACCTTTCAAGGAAATACGTGAGGTGTGTATGTGTCAACCACCAGTAGAATGGTCGAATGCTAAATATGTAAGTTGTTAAAATTTTCCTTGACTGAAATACCTGTTTTTCAATATTTCTTAATTTTTGTATATTTATTATTTCTAGATATTTGTTCTTCTGATACACTACAAAAAAATCTGTAACAGTTTGTTTGCAGTTAAGCGCAAAGCTGCACAATAGGCTATTTGTGATGTGCCCACCACGAATACTGAAACTCGATTTTTAGTGTTTTTAGCTTTCGGACTTACCCCTGAACCATGGAGCATAAATGTAAACAGATTGGTTTACTTGCAAACAAAGTTAAAATTGGAGGATATATTGAATGTCTAAAATAACAAATGTAAGCTATTACATTGTATGCCTGAAAAAAAAATCAACTACAGGAAAAAGTAGTTTTGTAACATTTTAATGTAACAATTTAAAGTTTCACCTGCTTTAACATTTCTATTATTATTAAAGTTATAATAACGTTAAATAATGTAAGTAGAAAATACGAATTTAATGCAAAACTGTAAGGGCTTCCTCACAGAACCATATAATAACTGTGCGTGTATTAAATTTTGTGACAAATTATTTTGAACATCTTTCGGATATGTATCACGAAAGGTTTAATAGCAACAATTCATTATATTACAGTTAGTAACGTGGCTTGACCATTTTTTGTTTTCTTCGACTTTTATTATATAAGTTTGTGAGATCAAAGAAAGAGTTAAGCTGTATCTTGGTTCACGTCTACTTCATACATTGTATATCTCAAATGAAACTATTAATACGTTGTACAAAATAAAATGTGTTTGAAATATATAGATATATGCTTTGTGTTCAGAAAAAAAAGAAGACAATTTTCATCTACCATGATTGTCATTAGATGGCGCTAAGTTAGAAGTGTCATATTCTGTTATATTTGAATCTCGAAACTATAGGAACTTTAAAATCAAGTTATTTCTATTGTACAGTGTTTCGAATCAAGCGATAGATCAAATGTGATATTTATCATTCGAACAGCTACGTTTGAGGAAAAACTCATACACAGAGACTGATCCCGAACTGTTAAGCCTAAAATGCATGAAAGATAAACTGTGAAACTATATGGACTTCTTTCATTTTCTTTGATTTGAAACGAAACGTTTTTTCGTTTCCATACGTCGTCTAATGAAGGTCGCAGCATGAAGTCCGAAACGCCGTCTTTAAGTTAAGAAAAACAAAAGAAGTCCGTATCACACTCAGTTCATATGCCGAGCACACCGTCTAATTGTAGTTTAAAAGAAAAACAGTGAAACCATCTACGTCATCAAGTTCCGTTAAGATACTTGTATTGACCACACAAAAGTCATCTATAGGCACAATGATATAAGACATTAAATGAATAAAGAAGACATTTAGAATACTCATGAAAATAGAAACAAAAATATATACTTTAAATCTACAAGACTGCACAGTGCGAGATAACTGGTGATCGCTGTCATTGTAAATAGCAAAATAAAAACAAGAGTCCTAGTTGAAAATCTAACAACAGTGCTACACAGGAAACAGTGTCTTGTGACAAAGCATATCTATTAATACTTTGAATGTTTCAACTGTTGTGATCTAACGAATATTTAAATAATTATTGTTTCTTACAATGAACAGTGCAAACAATAAATAAAACTGATTAGTGCTCAAACCCAATTCAGGTTATCATCAATTATATTTCAACATGCTTTGGTTATTTGTTTTCGAATTTCGCGCAAAGCTACACAGAGCTATCTGTGCTCTTCGTCCTTAATTCAGCAGTATAAGATTAGAGGAAAGATGTCCCCGTTGGGAAAACGGTAAGTCTTCTGATTTGCGACACTAAATTCAAGGATTCGATTCCCCTCGGTGGACACCGCAGATAAATCGATGAGGCTTTGCTATGAGAAAAAGACATACTAAAGGGAAGACAGCTAGTCATCATGACCCACCGCCAACAAATAATGAAATTGATCGTTACTTTATAACGCCATCATGGCTGAAAAGAGGAGCATGTTTAGTTTTACGGCGATTCGATCAGAAGACCCTCAAATTGACAGTCGAGCGCCCGAACCGCTAAGCCAACTGTATTGGTTAATTATCATGCAGGTTCAGTAGATTTACGGGCGGAGAAAGAGTATATCAGAATTATTATTTGAATTAAGCCAACTGTATTGGTCAATTATCATGCAGGTTCAGTAGATTTGCGGGCGGAGGAAGGGTACATCAGAATTATTATTTGAATTATATAGGAGGGTTATATAGTTCAGTTGTGGGACAAGTGCCCCCGTAGGAAAACTGTCCCCCACCATATATATATTCTTATATTATAGAACTGACTAAAAAAGACAAAATAACGCATTTATCATATTTTATAGAAGATTGAATTATACAACAAACATTTAACCCTCTCCTCTCGCCCCCGCCATACTTTACTGTATACTTCACGAAGTTTTAGTAAATTACGTAATTATTGGAGAATCAGCGCCACCAACACGTAAGAAGCGGTATCAAGAATCAACTATTCGGATATCAAACACTGTAGAAGATTTTGAAAACCACAATTTTTTAGACGTTTTGAGGGGAACAAGCCATAGCTTACAGTTCAAGTGTACTTACATAACTTCGCATAGTTCAACAGTTTTATTTTATTATAATAAACAAACTGTAACATGAAACCATGAAACCTGTGTTATTTTGTCCTACTTAAACGGTTTTAGATAATTCATTCTTCTGTGAAATATGTGGGTGTGGTTTTCTTCCTATTTTAGTGAGTTATATTTATAAAATAAGATATAGCTTCCGAGACAGTTGATGAGGGGGACAATTGTCAGATTACCATATAGTTTCTAATCCCCTATTATATATTAATATCTGAGAGTAATTAATGATTAGTAATTAGTGAGAAACTGAGTGATGTTCTTAATAGCAATATATGGTTATATTTTCATTTTACTAATTAGTTTTAGGAGTATCTATGATGCCCACGGGAGGCAGTAAACGATGAGTCCTAGTGAGATTTGGGGAGTTGAGGGTCCTGATCCCTTACTGACACTGTAACTTCCCAGTTTTGCATATATTGTTTTGATTATGTTTGACAGACGGAATACTCCCCAATGCTTTTGGGTAGTATATCCGCATTTTCACTTTATGCTTTTGTAAATATGGTACACTTTTAAATTGATTTGTTATAGTTTTACTGAGCAAGTGGTCATATTCAATAACATTTCAATAGCAACTATAATCAACATAATTCAACGGTAACTGCTAATAAGTATACAAGTATCCTTTGCTACCCCTTATATATATATATATATATAAAACTATACAGATACGTATATGTCAACATTTATATATACTGTAGCATTTACAAATTTTGGAACTATTTCATTAAGTAAAATAATTAATTAATTAAAGGTATTCGGAACTTTTAGTCACCATCTCATAGCAGTGAAAAATTTTAACCGTTACGGTCTGATGAAATAACTTTTCGATATAGTTCTCCGATAGAACACACAAATCGTGTCTCAACGAAATTCTTTAACAGTGTAAAGCTTCTTGGAGTCTCAGGGGTGAATACAAAAGTTTATGACGATAAATACCGGATTTCGATACCCGCATTAAGCAGAACACAAACAACCCATTGTGCAGCTTAACAATAATAAACGGTATATAGTTTGGCATGGACAAGGGTTAGAGCGCTCGAATCGCAATCTGAGGGCCACGGGTTCGAATCCCCGTCACACCAAACAAGCTCGCTCTTTCAGTCGTGGGAGCGTTATAAAGTTACAGTCAATCCCACTAGTCGTTGCTAAAAGAATAGCCCAAGAATTGATGGTGGGTGGTGATGAATAGCTGCCTTCCTTCAAGTCTATAATCTATCACTATTAAATTAGGGAAGGCTAACGCAGGTAGCCCTTATATAGCTTTGCGTGAAATTTAAAATAACTCTTTTAAGAAACAAAGAATAGCCTACTCACTTTTTATTGACGGAAAAGACGGAGTTAATTGAACATTTTTGCGACGGTAATTTAAAAATGTTTTTGGTTAAAAGCTAGAGAACAGTCAAAATCATTACCTGACACTGCTTTCGAAATTTTAATGCCTTTTACAATTTCTTACTGTTTTGAAACTCCCTTTTAAACTGAAAAAAAAAAAATACAAATAAAGGCTTAATGTTGAACCCGACCTTCGCGTGAACTTGACGAAAATTACACCAGATTTCTTTTCAAATACGTCTGGAAACCTATTGCATCCTTTTAAACAAAAAGCGGTAACTGAGCCTCCAAAGGTCGAGAATCGCTGGACAAGAGTACAGACAACTTTTCAACAGTGACATTTGGGCTATCCGGCCTGATCGTGCCATTTAACCTGAGTGCGCATGAACGAATCGCGATCCATGACTTCTCGTTAGCGCACGCGAACCATGTCCGGATACACTGATAAAAGATACAACATAAAGCCCAATTTGTAATTTCCAAAGATATTTTCTTTGCATTAAGTTATTTTTTAAGAATATCTTAACAATCCACACCAAAGCACGAGGCGAATTTAATTTACTAACGATTTTATTGGAAGTATTTAATATAAAAATATTTCTTCTGGGTATAAAGCTACAGAACATACCTACATTTAGTCCACAGGACTTTTGTGTTGTAAGTCCGTAGACTTACCTCTGATCCACCAGCGGTAATCTCGAGATGTAACCCCTAAAACTTACAAACACAAAACAGACCATTCTGGCATAAAAAACAATCTTTTTGAATGAAGGGAACTTTTTAGAAAAAAATGGAACATTTTTCTTCAGAAAAAGAGCTCACAGTTAACTTAATAAATACTCTTTTCTTTGTATGTCACGTGCAGGAAATTACTAGGCTTCCATAACCGTTGTAAACTATAGATTTGCCATAGAATTAGGATTTTGTTGGGGGTCCTTTAATTTGCTTGTCATCCTTTAAGAGCATGGTTTGCCAGGCTTTCTTTGTACGCGTGCGCGCGTGTGTAACATAGAGCTACAATTATCAATAAATATCTTTTAATGTAGTAAAATAGTCGGATACAAACAAAAAATAATGTATTATACTCAGTAAAAGGAACGGGTAAACTTGTACTCGGTAAATAATACAATTTTTGTTTTCTGTTCAAAGTCTAAAACTATGTACTTTGTAAGCCAATTTATTGTAACTTTTAATCAACAATACACAAAATTTAGATAAAGCTAAGAACAAAGGTTTCTTTCTGTATAAAAGAAAATGTTATATTAATTACGTTTAGTAATTTTTGTTCTGCGTATGTTTTCTTCGGGCCTTTGTGCTCCATGTTTCACTCTGGAGAGCATCCATGGATAAGAAACCAATTAGAAGGATATAGCATTCTAAGATTATAGATTTTTGTTTTATTTGAAATTATGAAATTTGTTTGTTTTTGTTTTGTTTTTTTAAATTTCGCGCAAAGCTACACGAGGGGTAAATTTATTCGTCTTTTTAACATTTCCTTCAAACTTCCCGTACTATGTTTCTTAATGCTTTTCGGTGTTTGGTTTGTTTTGAAATTCGCGCAAAGCTAGCCGTCCTTAATTTAGCAGTGCAAGACAAGAGGGAAATAGCTAGTCATCACCACCTACCGTCAACTCTTGAACTACTCTTTTACCAACGAATAGTGAAATTGACCATCACATTATAACACCTCCACGGCAAAAAAGGGAAGTATATTTGATGCGAGGGGAAATTGAACACGCGACCCTCAGATTAGGAGTCGAATGCATTAACCACCTGGCAATGCCGGGCCCGTGATGAAGTAAACCGTTGTGTGTATGTGTATCACGGGCGTCTTTACTAACGTATTGCATTTGTATTTAATGTGTAAACGACAGATGAAGTAAGTATCACACTTCAACCTGATATTACGAACATGTTTCAAAGTTGCTCCCCAGTGGCTCAGCGGCATGTCTGCGGACTTACACGCTAAAATCCGGGTTTCGATACCCGTAGTGGGCAGAGCACAGATAGCCCATTGTGCAGCTTTGTGCTTAATTCTAAACAACAATAAGTTTCAAAGTTTGTTTGTTTGTTTCTAAAGTTAAGGACATAGCTATAAAATAAGCTATTTGTGCTTTGCCCACCGCAAGTATTGAAACCCAATTTTTAAAAGTATTTCTTTTTAGCAGTGATTCTTGATCCGATGTCAGTCCAATAGACGCCACTGTGTCGATATGCTTATTTACAAAGTCTATGGGCACCTGTATTTGGCCTAAAGTTTTTCAGATGCCTAAAGAATGGCCTTATAAGACATACTGCAATAATCTAAGACATAATGACAAAGTAATATCCAGTTTCACGGGACACAATTCAAACCTTACAGACGCCCTGCCTATGACTGTGTTTGTTTCTGATCTATTTTCTATCTTTCCAAGATAAGCAAGTTTAAGTGTCAAATGTCTTAGCACTTTTCCTAAGACTTCATAAGTGTATAAAAATTGCTGTTTTCTAGCCTACTATTAAATTATGTTCACCTAAATATATGCAAGTAATTTCTACAATGTTGTCAAGTTATGTTTCCAAAAATATATACAATTTTTAGCCTATTGTAAAATCATGATTACATAAATATATGTGGCTATTTTTAGTCTATTTACTTATTTCTGTAGGTGCAAAAATTGATACGGTTTCCTAACCTGGTTTTTGTCTCTTCTTATGTGCATAAAAGTCTATTGTTCCCAATTTTATTTTGAATTTCTTCTTAAGTACACACATTTAACTGTGTTTTCTATACTATTTATACTTTAAAGTTGTTTTTTAATTGTTGTTGTTGTCTAAAACCGTTAAAAATACAGTTTTTAAACGCAGTAATTGTGCTTCTATATCACGTTAAATTACAATTAACAGTGAAGAAAGCGTACAGGAAAACCCTTTTCGGGAATATGGTCCTCATATTGTTAAAAAAACAACATACGACTTGATAAGCCGTCATCCATCAGTCTTAATGCTGGGGATTGTCGGACAACTCCAAGCGAATGCCTCATTAGGAAATCGTAATTAAAACAAGATACGGGTGTTAGGGACTCATGAAAAACAACCAACCTTTTACTAGAAACGTGATACCGAATTCATTATTTTTATATCGTAGTGTATGTGGATGGCTTTAACGTAAATCTCGGGTTCGCAAATAAAAAATTTAAAACCCGTAACGTATACATTGTCTCAAAACTGCTGGTAATTTGTCATCATCAGAGAAGCAAAACAACTCTACCAAATGGTTGAAGAAAACAAAGGGAATAGGAGAAGAAACGTGAAATAAACAAAAGGCGAACGATTACGGTGTTGTATATACATTGCACCTGTTTTGTAGAACCATTTGTCATTTTTCATGGTATACTCAGAACAAAGTGCGATAACTCCATACTCTATGAAGTATACAAAGGAAGGAGAAAAGTCGAATGAAAAATAAAGTTACAAAAACTAGAAACATTAGAGTTTTTTGGATCATTGGATATTTTACACAGGAGTTCGTCACTGAGGTATTGAACGTGCACTAACAATACGGAACTTGCACTTCTATAATGGTGCTAACTAATGATGTGAAACCTGCATTAGCGCTAGTTTCGGCATACAAGTTGACAAATGCATAGAAGTTGAACAAAATATCACACAACTGCTGCCGACACCAATGGATGTATGGTAACTCTTACAGATATGTTGTTTTTGTAATCGCGGCAGGTTTCATAACATGACGTCAAGATTCTCAACAACTATATATTCCACTACTGAAGGTGGTATGTCGAATTCCTTAAACATCAGCCATTTTCACACTAGTGTACAAATGGATAGAAAATAAAATAAACGTAAATAGTTTTATTTATAATAATAACAAGTTGGATAACTCGAATTATAGTTATTTTATTAATAGCTCCGGAACCTGTTTTTTAATAAAGAATTCTTCTATTTTTAAAATCAATGAAAAAAACAAAGTGTGATAAATTACATTATGTAAAATAACCGTCAATACGATCTTGGCTGCACAAATGTACAAAAGCTGTCCTCACAGTTCTGGACAGTTTGGTGTGACATATATATATGTGTGTATAAACAGACTATCACTGCAGTTTTGGCTATGTAAAAATATATAAAACTGATCTCACAAATCAAAGTAATTTATTGTACATACAAGAATAATAAAAAAGATCCAGCAAGTGGTAAGTCAACCAGATGAAGAGTCCAAGATTTTTTCAGGACAATTTTCAGTGTCACCAAGGGTGAATCCACCAGCGGAATATCTACTTGTAGATAACTTCCACAGTGACGACATGAGATCGACATCTCATGGAACCAAAAGTGACAGAAAAAAAAATCTGGGAAGAATTCAGATAAAGTAAATAACAAAGATTTGGTTTACTGCACTTCAATTACGTAATAACTCCTTACCAGGAATTTGCTAAATATTTTCCACAAAAAAATTACAATTACTGCTAATTAGTCTTAATTATGTTTGTTTGTTTTGTTTTATGCAATTTCGCATAAAGCTACTCGAGGGCTATCTGTGCTAGCCGTCCCTAATTTAGCAGTGTAAGACTAGAGGGAAGGCCGTTAGTCATTACCACTCACCGCCAACTCTTGGACTACTCTTTTACCAACGAATAGTGGGATTGATCGTTCATTACAATGCCCCCACGGCTGGGAGCGCGAGCATGTTTGGCGCGAACCCGCGACCCTCAGATTACGAAGCGAACGCCTTAACACGCTAGGCCATGCCGGGCCCTCTTAATTATGAGTGACAGGAAAACCTAAACGTTTTTATACCCGCTCTGACTAAGATCATCAGTTGGGTATCCTCGTTGTTAGCAGTGATATTGGCCCTTATTAAAATAACACAACACAGGTCAAGGGCTTCTTAGTGGATTAATAAGCATTAAAGTAGATTTATTACACGTAAAGTTTGTTTGCCACCATTTCTTGAATGTGGTTAGTACTACTTACGGAAGTATCTAATGCTATAAATAACTAAATACATGCTGAGTTAACTAAGTTTTTAATATAAAGTTTAGGCCAACGTTTATATGATCCCTCGTGCTAATGGAAAAGTTTAATTATTTTAATTCATCAATGAGAGGAGGGGGTTATAAAGAGAACAAGCCAAAAGTGAACATTTCTTAAAAGCGGAAATATATTTCAGGAACAGTTAAAAATAATTTGTGATATATTAAAAATAATAGACATAATTTGAAATATTAGTGATTTGTTTTACTTTGAATTTCGTGTATAGCTACACGAAAGGTATCTGCGCTAACCGTCCCTAATTTAGCAGTGAAACAATATAGGAAAGGCAGCTAGTCATCAACACCCACCGCCATCTCTTGGGCTATTCTTTTACCAACGAACAGTGGAATTTACCATTACATTATAACGCCACCCACGGCTGAAAGGGTGAGCATGTATGGCGGGACAAGTATTCGAGCCCGCAATCCTCATATTGCGAATCGAGCACTCTAACTACTTAGTCATGCTAGGCTTATCTCAATGATGTTAGAGTATGCAAGGTTGGAATGATAAGTTATTCACGTTCCAGAGTAACTACATCATGTAACCTATGCTTATTTGTTTTACTTCAGAAAGGCTATCTGCACTCTGTCCATAACGGGAAAAATGAACCCTGGATTTTAGTGTTGTTAGTCAGTAAGCTCACCGCCAACACACTGGGGGACTATGTTTCAATTGCTTAGATTTATGTTGGAATGTCAAGGTTTATCGTGGAAATAATTCTAACTTTCATCATCGAAGATGGATGCAGTTTATGTTTTCACTCCTCTATATACACGAGTTTGTCTGAAAGATTTCTCAGAAACAACATAATTGATATGGACGAAGAATAGTATAAATCTGGACTACGTCCCATTTTAGAAGTGATTAGTTTTGGAAGACCAAGGTCACGGTAATTAAGAAACATTCCCTGTTAACATATGGACCGAGTTTTCACTCTATTTCTGCTCTGTAACTCAGTCAAAAATAATCAGATTTTGATGGGCCTAAGTGGGATATTATTACTCATTATTGTGTTTGTTTGTTTGGAATTAAGTACCGGTTTCTGACGGTGTGCCACTGGAAGAGAGGGAACTCATTGTCCTGAAAAATTGATCCGTGTCCACTGATAACGATGGGCATACGGATACATTTCCGTATTAGTTTTGAATATAGAATATTATCAGCACGGTATGCGCTCCACTTTGTGCTCCCCCAGTTTATGTTCTGTATTGACTATATTAATTAAGTTATTTACATTAATTAAACTATAATGTCCTGGAAAACAACTGACTCAGCATAATTTATGTTAGTTAGAAAGCTGTAAATATCGAATAAAGAAATTTAAACGTCATCTGTAGCTACTATGTTAAGCGGTAAAAATCGTTTTTCATAATTTCTCTATTGAAGACTGTACAAAAGTAGCAAAATAATACCTTTCGGCTAAAAATAATTTATCTCACGTAAAAAGATTCTCACGTGCCACCTACATGTCCACAGAATAATAGCACATCCTGAATATATCTGTGTATGACTTCTAGTGTAACTGGACATTTGTTTTAATACAGTAGCGTATTAAAGACATATTTCGTTATTAATTTAGTACTTATAAATATTAATTGTAATTTGTACATATTGACTTTATTACTAGTAATACAGGTTTAACATATTGTTTTATATGAATATTAGAAAGTTCTAACGGGTTTTACAATCCATGAAAATATTTTAATTTGTACGCTTTGTATTGTTTAGAGAAAGTATTAACATAACGTAGTGATTATGTGTGACGTTTAAAAATTTCGTGTCTCAATTTGTAATGACACGTCGAATTTTCTAGAAACTGGAGTAAATGTCAGAGCATTGTTTTTGATGAGTTTCTCAATTAATTAATCAGTTAATTCAACGCTGGAAATTTATGAAATTGAGTGACATAGATACAAATATGGCTAAACAGTCACTTGTTAAGCTTCCTTTTGTGATTTAGGTCTATGGCTCGGTGAGAATCTAGAACTTGTGATGAGGAAGTAAAACGATTTATTTTTCAATATTGGTTTAGATTTTGCATTACTTTACCAAACAATTAAAAAGAAACAGTTACAACAATACTTAAGTATAAAAACCGAAATGTTACGGGCCGGTATATGCAAGCGCACAAAACAAAACAAAACAAATCGTGTGGGCGAAAACCAAATCTCGAGAAATAAGTTATTATTAGTGGGCATATGGAATTAGATAAAGCAAATAATTATGCTACATTATTTTTTAAATTTATCTTCCATAGTGTATGTCATTATTCACCTTTTATTGCTTTTAGTTTAAAAGAAAAAAATTGACTTTTTGATTTAGTGAACAGAAGTTCAAAGGCCATCGAGCATGAAACTGACCAGTTTGCTGATATTCATCATTCATCTATCAAAATTTGCCGCCAGCATATGAAAAGGAATGACAAGAGAAACACAAAGATGACCAGTGACCATGAAAGTTGCCAGATTGAAACCATCACGTTGGATCATCAATTCCCAGACCAAACCTATCCTCTTCACTATAACGAACTGGTGTTCACTAAGACATGGGAAGAACAGGAGCACTTCACCATGCTCAGTGCTTTAGCTACCTTTATTTGTATTGTTTTCTACATAATTAACTTTGGTACAGATGTAGCAGTGAGCTACTTTCTTTATGTGGAAGATGACTTGTGGTGGTTCGGTTTCACGGCAGCAGCCACGGCGGTTCCAGCATTAACAGTTAACATGTTTAGTATCCGCTGGTACCTCAAGGAAAGAAAGGCCCCCACACACTTTCGACCTCATATGACGAAACTTGACTGGATGGTCCGTGTTTTCTTCCACATTCTTCTCCTTGGACCAGTAATCAGGTAAAACTTATTACAAATGACCTGTACGACAAAAACTATGTTCAAACCTTTACTAAGTTTGAATTTAGGTGATTTTGTCAACGGTAACAGAGTACTGTATATTGAAGAAAAGATTGGTCTCATAGTATAATTCAAGTGTTACAAATTCATTCACTGAGTCAAGTTCTAAAAATATAAACCCTTATCATCTGATTCGTTTGGTTTGTCTTGAATTTTGTGCAAAGCTACACATGGGCTATCTGCGCTAGCCGTCCCTAATTGAGCAGTGTGAGACTAGAGGGAAGGCAGCTAGTCATCACCACCCACCGCCAACTGATGAGCTACTCTTTTAGCAACGAATAGTGGGATTGACCATGACATTATAACGCTCCCACGAATGAAAGGGCGAGTATGTTTGATGTGACGGGGATTCGAACCCACGACCGTCGAATGCCATAACTACCTGGCTATGCCGGGTAGTTTTGTGAAGTAGTACTATTCTATCACATAATTCTTCGAATTCTATAAACTAGAAATGAATTAAATTACTGTATAAAAGGTTTGATTAACATAAAACACATTTAAAATGAGTTTAGATGGGAGTTGTACAGTTTATTTAAAAGTTTGAGAAATATTTATGAAGTAACCCCAATAAAAATAATATTTTAAAATATATTCATCAAACGTTATTAATAATTATAACTAAAATTACACGTGTTAGATTGCCATCACAACAATTGAACACAAGATTGGACGTTTTCGTTTATCTTTACGACAAGCGAATGGTGTAATGAGTCAACAGAAAGCACCAGTTTTGATATAGATAAATAGTGCGGGTGATTTAATTTCCGCGAGTCCATGAGACTATGTATGATATATTACAGGCGTGATACACGAAATCTATAGAAACATGAATTAACGCAGCCATTATAAAATACCTTCCGTAGCCGATAACGAACAGGATCTTTTAATGAAGTCATAAAACATAAAAAAGACTGAAACCAACCTGACAGATCACAAATGTTTTTACAGCTGCTTGAACCATGTAAATTATGCACTCTTATGTTTTACTGTCTAAAATGTGCAACCTAATATATTTCTTTATAATAAATAAAGGGATGCAGGGAAGTCCGGGGAAAACAATAGTTAGACAGAACATGACGTCATGTTCATAATTAATATTGTGTTAACGTTACTTATTCACATCAAAAGCGCGTGAAAATTTTTTATACTTATTAGTGCATTAAACAAATTCACCAATCCTTTAAGCATTACTTGGCATTAAAAAATCCACGTCTGTAAATATCTTCTCCTGGATTTCAAGTTTCTATATACGTCGAGGAGAAATATAACACTTAGATTCTAACACTTCTGAATTTTAATTCAGACCTCTTCAAAACATATTACCGTGAGATCTAATGGTGCTATTCAAATTGGTGAATATTAAACGCTTTTAAAGTGTGTCTAATGTATTCAAAGCAATCCCTGGAAGTAAGTAAGTGTTTATATTTCCTGAAGTACAACTAGGTATACCTGCAAGTAATTATCGCTGTTCAAATAACTTGGTCTTGAAACAGTATCCCAAAGATAAACAGAATTTAACTGCCTTTAAGTGTATAAGATATATTTTACTTGGACCAATTATAAAAATAATTTGGCGATGTTTCTATATAATTTTACTCTGTGGACGTCACAGTTCATTAATAAGTCATCCCTATACTTTCTATCTAAAATTGCAAAGTTCAATTTATTAGTTTTATATTGTACTAAGAAAGAGAGCGTTACATTCTCGCCCTTTCAGCCGTGGGGACGTTGTAATGGTACGGTCTGTCACAGTACAGATACGCTAACTACCAGGCCAATTCAGGTCCACATTTTTTTTTAACTTATACGTTTTATTGTGTTCTTTTCGGATATGTTTTTTTTAAATGTTCCACGAGTAAAATTAAATAATCTGGAAAAATTGATTGAAAATAATTTTATAAAATTTTTAATTTTACTGTAAAAATAGAACTTTAATAATATATCTGCTATAAATATTACAAAAACATAACTTCTTACTAATAAGGCGATGAATGTTTATACCAGTATATTAAAAAGTATTAGGACTTATCAAAGAGATAGGGCGCGCAGACTCAACATTGACTCAAACATTTTGCTCCGCATTTGAGAGTCATAGATGCGCTATACAAACGACTGTCAAATCCAACTCTTCAGTTTAAAACAATTAACCCAGTAGCTGTTTGTAGGTTCGGCTGGCTATCTGCTTTCTCTATAGTCTATCACTTCTTTTACTAAGGAATAGTGGGATTAATCGTCACATTATAACGACCCCACGACTGAAAAAGCGAGTACGTTCGGTGTGACGGGGATTGCCTTAACCACCAGGCCATGCCGAGTCAGCCTATTCATAGTTACAAAGATTACACATGTATAGCTTTTAACACAATTTTAATTCACGGTAAGTACAATTTACGAAAGTCAAAATAAAACACAAATACTTGAATCTTTACTTTCGTTCAATAAATCGTACTTACAGTAAATTACACTGAATGTATTTCAGTTATGATAAAGCTTTTAGACTACGAGATGATTACATATACGAATAAAAACCGTAATATGTGAAGCATTCATATAAACAATCCTTTAACGTAATACCGCCAGGTGGACACTGGTAGTTTGTGTGAAGTTTGTACGGTGTTTTCACTTCCTCTTAATACGTTTTTTCTCTTAAGTTTGAATCTTGCAAACATTTCTACAAGCACGGTCGACTCCCCGTCAACTTCGTCCCCAATTACATTATTTCACTTTTTGTATCGTCGAAAAAAATAATAAATATTAAATGAAATTAAAACGTAAAACTTGCTTGTTTGTTTGAAGTTAAGCACAAAGCTATACAACGGGCTATCTGTGCTCTGCCCACCATGGGTATCGAAAATCGTCTTTTAGCACTAAAAGTTAGCAGACTTACTGTGCTTCTGGTGGGGGAGATAAAAAAGTAGAAATTATCAAAAAAAATAACGTTTTTTTCTATAAATTCCTTTCATGGGTTAGCTTTATTGGATTTATTTACTAAAACAGCTCAGCTCTTCAGTCAATATTGTACGATGGTACGTATTTTTAATTTAATCTATTCTTGATTAATTTTTATTATGGTAATATACGTTGTAATATATGTTGCCTGTAATCATATGTAGGGCGTTCATTTACGCTACTGGAACACAACTTACACCATTATAAGAATGGGAATTCGGTCCCCAGTAACGTCGTTTTCAATAATATCCCAATTCTCAAGGACATTAATAGGATGGTGGGCGGACGTCAAGTGTATATTCTACTTGTATTTTTTCTCTCTTTTTCTTCGTATTATCTGACCGGCCCATTAAATCGTGCATGCAACTTCTTATATTTCTTCTTTTTTAGATATATTGACGTACTTATGTATGGGTTCCGTAGTAGACAGCTCCACAAAGAAGAACGGCGCAGAGAGCGAAACTGGCACCTTAACTACCGACAGCCCTCACCAATGCGAATAGAGCAACCAAGCAATGTCGACCACCACGTTCTGATGATTCAGGAAGACAGAGATGCAACGCTTCTAGCTCTGTTACAGAGCTTTATGGAATCAGCTCCTCAACTGGTGTTGCAAATCTACATTCTAACACAGCGAGAGAAAGTGTCTCATGATCTTACGACAGGTACAGCTAGCAAGTTTTCTGAATTTATCTACCATAAACTTCCCTGCCGTGAAGCTAACGATTACAATATGATTATTTTCATTAAAATTATGCTTACCAGGTTCGTTCTCAAATTTGAATGGTATTTATCTTATATTACTTAAACACATGTTATTTTATCTTAGTGTATATTTTAATACCTTATGCATGCTTCTGTTATTTAGCTATTTAAACTTAAAATAATCCATTAAGGTTTAAAAACCGTCTTGTGTTCTTATCTCTGGAAATAATTATATGTCAGTATTTTGGAACCATGTAATAAGAATCACATTATGCATGGCAGTATTTTGTAAATTTATTCTTTGCAATCAAACTACCACTTTATTTAAAACATTGAAATTCCAGGATATATGCTCGCTTAGATTCAATAAATCTAATATCATATTAGTATATACAGGGCAGATGTTTTTCATCACAGTGTTTTACAGTTTGTCTCCAGGTGGCTTCTGTGAGCTCGTCACTATTTAACCTTTCCTGGACTTTAGCATTTTATCAACGTGCTCTTCGACGGTCAGTTCAAAACAAGAAGAACATGACACGAACTGGAACTACGCTTCAGTTTATGTGGCATTTTTGTACCATCGGAGCACGTGTTTTTGCACTAGCGCTGTTTGCTTCACAGTACAAGTTGTGGCTAGTGCCATTATGTGTGGGGCACTGGGGTATCATGACCGTTTGGATCATGCATCAACAAACTCATTTTTGTGATGGCGAAATGGGGGAACAACATCAGTGTGAAGAATACCTTTTCAACTTTGTCATCGGGGCAATTTATCTCATCTGTTTTCTAAATGTGAAGGACGAACCCACGAGGTACAAAGCTACCGCATATTACATCATCGTTTTTCTTGAAAATGTCACTTTCACTGTGCTGTGGTACATACAAGCGGAGTCAACCGTGTGGTACCACCTGCCAGCCTTTATTGGTGTGTTTACTAGCTCTTTATTGGGTGTAACTATCATGACTGTGTACTATCGTTTCTGTCACCCTAACGGCAGACTTCCAGTAAAGAATCGTCGAGCAGATTGCTGTTAATTTTACAAACACCGAGCTTTGGAAGAAGACCAATGAATTTAACGAATCACGAGGAGATTGATTAAAATACAGCTTGTAGAGAAGGTAGTTCAAATATTATAGAGAAAAAAACTGTGATAAATTATGTAGGATAACCAGGGCTTGAATACGTTATCAATACAAAAGTGTTGAACTGACAAAACAATCAATCTGCATTTTTAAGTCTTCACTATAAAATAATTAAAACCCTTTCTACTGAGAATACCTACACACAGCTTTTCAGAGACTTGCTATTTCTTATGTGATTTTATTGTAAAAAAAATGTTTCATGTTGTACAGGAAACGTCAAAAAATAAAATTATTATAACGTGTATACAGCTGGTAGGTAAACACGCAAGTTAGAAAAAATTACTTCATACACGCTACTAACATGCATTAATAAACAAAACATACAAGAAATAATTTATAACACACATGTATGTTGTTACAAATACTGTTACTAATTTTAGCAAAGTGCTAAATTAAACATGAAAACAAATTAGCATACACAAGAAACATGTCAAAATATTATTTTAATCTTGAAGGAAAACAAAATGTTATATGTTTTTTTAAGTAATCACTCAAGTATCAAGAATTCAAACATCATCTATAACAAACAACCTATTCTTATTACGTATCTTACGTATACCTTATAAAATAAATTATGATACTGCAAACGCTTACCCTGAATTGTCAGGATCAATGGAAGAGAAAACACCAGATTCAGAACCCTCTGTCGCCATCTGCCGATCGTCCCCAGAATTGCTTTTGAAAAACTCAGGTTTATGAACAGGACTTCCTTCAAGGGGAGTATCACAAGAATATGATGATAAATGGGTAGCACTTGGTCCTCCGTGCTGGAAAAGTCCTTGCAGAAGTTCTTCAAAACTAATCCGTCCATCTTGGTCACAATCCAATTTATCAAACAACTGAGTGACAACCTATGTAAAACACAATTATTATTTATTACACTTATTTATGTAATTCTGAAGTGATCCAAATTCTATACATAACCTGAGGAAGAACAGAACCAAAATATAATTTCCACGAATAATTAAAAATCTTTCATTGCAATGAAAAGTTATGTACTGTGGTCATCTTGCATTAGATAAAATCATTTGACATTCTAATACTGTGCTTAGCTATTTTGTTTCATTCTAGGTTAAAACAACAACATATATATAAACACATACATTTTGAATAATGCAAAATTGTTGTAATTAATTCTTAACAACTGGCATCTTTATTGTAAGCTGACAATTTTTGCATCTCGGATAAGCTCTTGTAAATCAAACCTAAGGAAACGATTGATAACAGAGGAGCAAACACAGATTTTTGTAGGATTCCAATGTCTTGAAAATCAAAACACACACTCACACAGACATCAAAAACGTTTTTAACAACCAAACAAATGTTTATTTGTTGGAAATTATATACACTAATACACATGGTCTAGGTCAGTATCAGTGTCATATAACAATGTTCTTCCAATACAATTAAATATCGATGAATAGTTTCTTGTGAGCTAAAATAAAAACCATCATTATTTTAAGTTGAAACATCAAGCCTAATTGGTTTTGATTAGACTGTAGATAGTCCTGGTTTCATAATTTCAATATAAGTTTTGGAACAGATTGAGTTTAATTAGTTTTAATTAGTTTATAAATAATTCTAGTTATAACAGATCAATAAACACTCATAGACTGATTGAAGAGAACTTTTCACATGTATCCTTGGAAGATGGTGATACAATAAAGAACACAAGGATGCTAGGTATAAATAAACATACTCTCACTGCAGTGTCTTACCTCTTATTTCAAAAAGCATCAACATATTCTGCTATTGTATACATTTTAACAAAAATAGCACTATTTTCTAGACCAATCACAAAATATTAAGTATTTTTCAATCATGTTATTTAACTTTGTTTTGTGTCCAAGAAACAGTATGAATCCAGTTAAAACTTTTTTACACATTATTAATACGCTCAATGACATGTTCAAAACTGTTAACTAAAAGTAGTTTAATGTTAAATCTTACATCATCAGACATTTCCATTCCAATATGTTCACATACATTGGTCAGCTCTTCTACATTCAGATATCCATCTTTACCAACATCCATTTTTTTCCAGATACTTCTAAGAAACTCCTCTGCACTTTTTTTATGTGAACTAAATGATGGGTCCAACTCCACAGTATTGACTGTCTGGGAAGTACAAGCTGTCTCTATAGTGTTCCTTAATTTGTGCTCTGAGGTAGAGGATACTGATTGAATGGGAGAATAGAATGTTGAGGTTTTGGGGATTAAATCATTATATCTTCTATAAATACTTGTCCTTTCAGTCCATGAGGTCTCCTGAAGATAGGATGAAACAATATTATCTTCCTTCAAACATGTAAACTTGAATTAATTAATTACATTAACTATTCAAGATGGAAAGAATAAATTTTACAAAAATAAATTATCATAGACTAAAAAAAAGATAAAATTTATAACTTTATAGTATTCAGGTGTACAGATACCTATCATGTATCTGTGAAATCTGATTTTGGAAATTTTATACAAAGTATTATTTTAGTCAAGAATGGTAAAGAAAGTGTAAATATACAAATGATAAAATTAAATAATCCTTTATCTACAATAACTGTTTATGTGTTTTAATCTAGTAGCCCAACTATCTCTTCCTTAAAGCTCAAACTGACTGCTGAAGTAGATAGAATACTTCTGAAAACATCTACTCAGGGCAAAGCAGGATAAATAATAATGAAATACCACACTTTAAAGACAGACAAAAGTCACAGTGTGGTATCCTACAACTCTTTCTAAATAACATATACAAAGAAGAATAGCCCCAACTCATACTACCTTGTACAAATATCCTAAGTCACCCTCTGATACGGGCTCACCCAACCCAAGGAAGTAGACACAAATACAGAGTCAAGGTGATATAAGCTCTATGAAATTGTCATTATAACATGTACCCTTTACTTGAGTAAGAAGATTATATATCTATGACCATTGTACAACCAGTTTATAGGAAAACTGTGACCATATGCAGAATACCTGGATGGAAACATATAGAAATTACATAAGCAATCTTAAATAACAATATATTCTATGGTACTTGTGGAAGGGTAAAATTAGCATTTCAGTTGATATAACACAAAAGAGAAAGCAAAATTGAACTCATTTCTTGAGGAGTTACATAGTCTACTACTTTTCTAGAAATTTTAACGAAAAGGTAAAACAAACTTCTTTAAAAACATAAATATTTTCCACAAGTATAACTTTAACTGATATTATAATATTAAAAACAAATTCCTAGAACAATTCCTGCAACTGAAAATTGGTTCAGCCAGTGAATTGTTTGTTTTTCATTCTTGGCTGATGAGAGTTGACACTGCTTGAAACTTTAGTTTTCAGCTGTTTATGATATATTTTTCTTGTCACCTACAATCATTTGAAGATTTTACCCCAAAACAAAATATAGTGACCAGGGCATGAAGACAAGTTCATTTCTGGTCTTGTTTGGTAATGCAGTATTATTAGAACCAACCTGAAAGTTACAGCATGTTGTATGTTAAGCCACCAGAATTAAGAACACAAGCCAAACATTATGAAAGTTAATAAACTCTAACCCCAACCTGAATATGAGCAAAATGTAACAAACCAATCTCAGAATTATATGACTTGTCTTGCCTTACTCAACCTAAAGAAACAGAGATTACCTAGTTTGCAATTACGAACCAAAATGCTAACTCCCAACCTTAAAGGCATGACAACACCTTCTGTCCCCAGAATTATAAGGAGTATGTGAAACAAACTGAATTCAATCAGTGGCACAGAAAGTGACACTTCATATATGAAATTACAAGAAATCAAAGACCTTCTTGCATGATCATCAAAATGAAGAGAATGACCAAAAATGGCCATACAGAATTCAACCACATAGCAAAGAGTCTTCTCTGAGCTGGAATTAAAATATACATGCACTCTTCTGGGTTCCCTTTTCTTCTCCTTGTGTGAAATAATGAGTAAAAGTATCACTCAGGAGAAATAAACCTCTGTCCACCACTTTAATGATTGAAATTTAGGAGTAGTAAAGACTCCCATGCCTCACTAGGAAAAATGGAATACTCACATTAGAAAATACTGAGAATGATGCTCTGGAGACAGTGCAAACCACCCTATTTTATTCAATCTATAGGTCTGTAAGGATGGGCAAAATCCCCTTAAGCTTTATTCATGATAGTTTATAAATGGAGTCCAGTAGTGTGTTTGTCTTTGTTTTATAATTGTGTAACACTCAGAAGGTGCAGAAGATTGTGATTTGGAACACCCAATTTCAACAAAGCTTGTTGCCGTAAAGAAAATTTGAGATCAGTCAGCTGGTAACTATGGCAGATTTGTAAATAAGCATATCTGATCAGGCAATACCCATCACAGAGTGAGATCCAAATTAAAAGGGCAAAATGGAACCTGAAAAAAGAATAGAAATAAACATAAAATAAATGAAATCACCTTTTTTCCACAAAAAACTGGGATATAAAAAATAGCTACAGGAGATATCTTGAAACTTTCTAAGGAAACAACCCCAGATCATGTAAATAATGAGATCTAAATGTATTAGGTATTGTCCATACACCAGCCTGTGCAATCTCCTTCAGTAGACAACATAATTGAGCTGCCAGAAATATCAAGATATTGTAAACTTGATGAGACCCAAAGAAGTTCTCTGTTCTTTCAGTGAAAGCCTAGAGTAAGCAATACACCCTATCTGATGAGCCCAACTAGTCAAAGTGACATGGCACCTTAGAATCTCAATCTAAAATCAAATAATGGTGACATGGCCCTCAAAATCCTTCAATGCATACAACATAAAATCAATGAGCCAAACCTTGGCATAAAAGACAATCCAGGCCAAAGTGTTCATAAAAATGGGAAGTGAAGGAAAACTGAATAGGAGAGAAAGCCTCATCTTCTTCTCTAGTCACTTATGTCTTAGAAAGAGAGGACCTATCAGAATACAACAGAACATAAGTGGAATGATAAAAAGTCTTCTGAACATGAGTTGCAAACACAACCAAATGTTGACATCCACTAACCAACAATAGAAGAAAATAAGTCTTAATAAAGAGGTAATATGGGGAGCATGGTGCTAAAAGTTCAAAGGGTGGATAAGGAGAACAACCAAGATATCCCAAATAGGAATCTGGAGAAGCCATCGAGGGCTAATAACCCCAAAAGATTGTAAGAGCACTGACAGAACTGGGAAGTAAAAACTTTAAATCTTGAAAAAAAAAATGAAAAATAGCAGACAAAGCCACTTTGTTGAATAACCACATCAGAAATATAAAAAAACAGGCAGCACAGTGGAATAAGAAGGATGAGAACCATGTCTCAGATACCACATATAATAAGTAAACCACACTATTGATAAACATCTAATGAAGAATGTCAAATGGATTGTATTAATAAAGATGCAACCTAAAAGGTCAATTTCTGATATCATGCAATGGAATGCATAAAAAAATCAAGTAAGAAACTGGAAAATAATGATCATCAGATGAAGAATGCTCGACTGAGTCTGAAACAAGAGGAATGAATATAGAAGAAGCGGAATAGGTTGAAAGTTCTGAAGATACTGAAGCAGTGGAAAACAAGGCTGACCTAACCAATATGGTGCCACCAGAACAACTTGACAGGATGATGAATGATTCAGTGCAAGAACTTTGGATAACAGATGAAACTCAGGGAACACATAAAGATGGAAACTTACCCAATTTGTGCTGAAAACATCTATGCCAAAAGCCAGAGAGTGAGGGACAAGATACTAAAAGGGGTGAGAGCTGGGCATTCCCATGATTGGCAAAAACATCAATCTGATGCATTCTAATGAAAAACTTGCAGGCAAAGCATCCTTTCTGTGAGAAGAGCTCTGTTAGGTCAAGAAAACTAATTGGCTACTAAATTCATAACACCTGAATGATTACAGTCAAGGAGAACAATCTGGTGAGTGTGAGCTCAAAACAGAAGATCCAATGTCTGTAAACAAAAAGACATGAAGTGAATGAGTACCCACTGGCTTGGAAATGTAGGAGAACACATTTTATTTTTCAAATAAAGTATTACCACCTTCTCTCACAACAACTTGAGAGCACAAGACAAAGCTTGTTGAACTGCTAGAAGCTCAAAAAGATTGATGTGGAGAGAAGATTCCTCCTCTGTCCAAAGGTCCTTGAACTCCATATCCCCTACACAAGTTTCTCATTCCTGGAGAGAACCATCGATTAAAAGATATATCTCTGGATTGGCAATAGGGAAGTCTACTGTCATATTGTCATTGTTCAACACCAGTCAAAATCAAGCAGGCTAATAGAAGATATGGTCACCAGATAATTTTGCACATTCATGCAAATGTTCCATTGGCCATATAATAATCACTGAAGGGAATTTATGTAAGCCTGATCCAAAGGAATGAGTGATTTCAAAGGTGTTCACATCCCCCCAAAAATTAGAATTACATGCACTGATGAAAAAGGAGATGACTGTATTAGAAGAATAACCAATTACATGGCTTGAAGGCGTTGAAGAAAAGGCTGGGCCAAACTGAGATGTAAATTGAAAAATACCCCTAAATGGACTAGTAACTGTGTATGGGTAAGAAAATATTTTCTGTTTTGATTAGAAATCCAGATCTTACTACATTAGATAAAAGAAGAGTGTGAAGGTCTGCCAAATGGTAGGAAGGAGCAAGAATAAACCAGTCATTCATACAATGGTAACTGTATCTACCCATTGAGTGAGGATTGCATGAAAAAGATCTGATTATTTTATTGTACAGATGCAAAACTGAAAGGTAGAGTAAAAAAACTGAAAATCTATCTCTCATGTACAAAATGTAGATACCAATGTGAGGACTCCACAATTAGAATATGAAAGTAAATATCAGCAAAATTGAGTGTTTTCATCTATAGACTAGGTGCAAAGTGCCACTGGAGGGAAAAACAACTCTATGGTAAACTGAAGAGGCTCTAGGAAATGATTGAAATGAGAATGGTTGATATCATCTCACCCAATTGCCTGCCTTCTTTGGTACCACAAACACTGGAAATAAAACCCTCAAGAGAAAACAGAGAACAAACCACCTTGTAAGAACCTGAATGACCCCTTAATAACTGACAAAGGTTTCGCATAAAAACACAAGCCATCTGAATCAAGCCCTCACGGGATGCCCCCTAATAAGGGCAGAATCTTCCCTTTGACCTGAAAAAAAGTGAAGTCTACAGGAGGTCTGGAAACTCAAACTGTAGTTGCAGTAAACTATCAAATAGAAGACTGGAAAAGGTGAGAGGCCAGTACCAAAATAGAAGAGTAAAGACAGACCACATCCACCTCAAATTACAAGGAATCTGGAATATTTGCAAAATTTGAATGCACAAGAAAAGGAGCCTCTTTGATATCCCTAAAGGCTGAAGAAGGAAGTTGGACACCCTCATGCAAAGCATTTCTCTCCATAAAATCTAAGCAACACACTAACCAAAAAACCAAAGAGAGAGTACAAGTTGATTACCTTACCAAATTAAAAGTAAATAAATAACTAATGTCCTTTGAAAATTGAGCAGAATACCCATTATAGGTATCACATAACAGTTGGAAAGAAAATAAAAAGTAAAACTGTTGTACAGGAAAATCAAGTCTGGGAAAACTGAGTTAGATCAAATATTGGAATTAGGTCCAAAACCCCAAATAGGAAGAACAGAATTTAGCCTATGAGAATATAAATATGGGTCCTTCAAGTGTGATGGAAAGCAAGGCATGATTATTTGATAAATGTAGAGGACAAGGCATCACAGCACCCTTTCTTAATTGACCAGCAAATCTCTGAGCATGCACACCAATGTTTGGCAAAGGTGGAAAGACTTGGTAAACAGCCAAATGATTTTGCTCCAAAAAAAAAAGAAAGAAGTCATAAACTACATAGGAAATGCTGAAGACATTACAAACTTGATGTACTACTTACAAAAACAGTACAAGAGGTGGATGGTCCATCTAAGGCTCATAATTAGCTGTATGAAAGAAAAAAGAAAGAGCTGGAAAATAGAGAACAAATTCTCTAGAAGTGGCAGATTAGGAGCACTCGAAGACTCTGTAACAGCAATGTGAATATCCAAATTTTGAATTTTTTTTGGAAATTTAAGAAAATGAGATAAGTTTAAAACCCAAGATAAGTTAATAATAATAAGAAAAAAACCCTTCAAAGTGTAGTTATACAACACATTAGAAAATCTCACAGCAACCAAATAAAACTATCATTATAACATTCTGCCATAAAAAGAATAAAAAGTGAATAAGAAGTAATAACAGGGGGAGCTTACATACAAATTCGGTATAGGGGATACATTAATATATGAGGAGAGAATCTCAAGATTTAGATTGCTATAATCAATATTATGGGATATAAATACTGGAGGTAAGATTCATACTAATGTTTAGATGAGCAATGAGAAGAGAAACTTTTGTTGGGAAAAAGATAAAATATGAAAGTGTGTGTGTTTTGGAATAAAATCTTCAATTAATTTTAAGTGACAAGAAAAATATATCATAACCAGCTGAGAACTAAAGTTTCAGGCAGTGTCAGTTCTCATCAGCATGGCCATTAAAGCATCATTGGACAATAGTCTGATCACTGTCACAGTTGAGCTGATGAGAAATGACACTATTTAAAACTGCAGTTTTCAGATAGTCATGGTAAAGATTTTAGTCTCAAATGTAAGCTTATACATTTTTATATCTGTATTCACTCCCTTAGTATATGAAGAAAACCTGAGTGCCACATTCAAATGGAAAGTTAAACAGCCTTAACTTCTCTTTTGGAAAGAATAAATGTTAATGAGTACATATCTAAAGTTACACCAAAATCTTTAAACTAAAAATAAAACTGCTTCACTGTAAATTATGTAGCAAAATACACATCAGTTACATTTGTGAAGACAATCTAATATTCTTTTCACTTTATTACATACTTAGAAAGTAAAGTGACCAGGAAAGATGAAGCAGAATTGCTGATTTACATACATTAAAATGTGCCAATGGTCAATTGTACAACTACCACTTTTATTCTAATTCAACTGTTAAAAAGTTATTCTTTCTTTTAAAAACGAGCTTTAGAATAAGATGAACTGAGGTTTCAATAATTTTTATATGCATATTAGATGTTTCTTATGCTAGATAAATTCCTTCTGCTATAATTACCTATTGTTCTGGATCATTAATTTAAAGTCATAAGAAATATTTCTGTAAAGTTGAATATTGTACAAGTAAAAGTATTGTTTGTAAAAGTAGAGAGCAGTTTATTGCACTTGAAGAATAGATACCTTGAGGATATTAGCTCTGCTATTGTTTGATGGAAAAGACCAACTATGACATTGATAGTACATACACCCTTGGAAGAATAGCATTATTATTATTACAGGCTTAGAAAAGGTTGAATGCATTATATTAAAATAATTTTGGAGCTTCACACTGCTACTTTAGGCTATGCTCTATACGATGATGATGCACCTGAATAATAGCCATGAATACTGTCATGTACAAGTGCACTACCACATCCTGCATGTTTTCCATAATTCATCTAGTATACAAAAACAAATTATCAATAGCTATTGCAACAATCCAATTTGTACAGAAAATTAGAGGAGCTGTCTGGTGACTAAAGCAGTGTCTCCTAATATGAAATAGCATTAACACCCATTTCATTCTCAAGCTGCATGAAGTATGTGACAGTTGAATTGGAAATGTAATTGTTGGTCTCACTTCCATGTGGTA
This sequence comes from Carcinoscorpius rotundicauda, assembly GCA_011833715.1. NCBI lineage: Eukaryota > Metazoa > Arthropoda > Merostomata > Xiphosura > Limulidae > Carcinoscorpius > Carcinoscorpius rotundicauda. The sequence continues at coordinate 23,896,377 of CM022405.1, read as the reverse complement.
CAAAAGATCTGGAACATCAGTCTAATAATTAGCAGATTAGACTTCTCTTACATATCAATTCTTCTGACCCATAACTCGCCACTGGCACAACATCTGCTGATAATCCTGAAGTCCCTTGAAAGGTTTTCATGGCACAACATGCATCTCTGTAAAAAATTCTTCACCTATTTATTTGTAGACAATGACAAAACAGTTGCTACAGTTATTAAACAATACATAAGCTTTGTCAAGAAGTTATAGCCATTTTTCCACAGCTTGGTAACATTCCATTTCAGGATATGGCATAGAAACATTTGAATTGTGTTGCTTCACCAGCTGGAAATTCTTCTTGATTACTTTATGTCTTATTATTCTGGAAAAGTGATGGCTTTTGCCACTGGCCTTTATGTTCAATGAATTCTTATCTGTTACAGTACTTTACTTTGTTTACCATGAGCACTATACAACTTATAGCAAATCTATTTCTGGATGGTTTGATGCCTCAAATTGTTCTATGTCACTTTGTTTTTTAAACTATTAAGTATAAAGAATACCTGTGTCTTAAAAAAATTCTAAATCTCCAATGTAAACACATCTTTAATACCTCAATATACTATTTCATCTCAGTAAGAATTTTTACATATTCTTCACAAAAGTGTTCAAATTTTGGTGGCATCATACTACCTATCAAGTGCCAATGTTAAAATGTAGTTCTAATATATTCCATTCCACCTGACTTCATACTGACTGTGATCACATGACTTACTTAAAATCATTTTACCTTATTTGGAGTTCACAGTCTACAGTAAAGGCACCAACTAATTTTTTACACTCACAAATTTGTCTTGCATTTTCAATAATGATTGTTTTAACACTAAATTGTGCCCTGCTTGTTACTTTCATAACTAAGTCAAAATCTGAGAATTCAGATTTAGTACCAAGAAACCTCCTGTTATTCTGCAGAATCTATTTAATTACTATGAATAAAAATCAATCTATTTGAGTAGACAACAGTTTTAAGCAGACACTGAAATTGTTATAGCCAGGAGTAAAGTTTCACATGAAAATCTTTAAACAGTATCTTTTTGATATTATCAGTATACAGGAGTGATATTGCATATTCTTGTTTGTACACCATGACACTTAGAGTGTGTTGTATTGAATCATATAACTTTAAGAACAAATAAACTATGATTCAATATCTGTTTTAAATGCATACTGATAAATTAAGGTATATTCAATGACCCTGAATGTTCCCTCCTGTCAAGGTGATTTCTAGCTGAATTAGAAGACGGACAAAAAACAGCCAGATTAATCACAAAATACTGAATTACTTTTAGTTTCTAATCGATGAATTAAATGAACAGTTTATTACACAAAGAACATAAACCATGATACTAGCAGTTTAAATACTGCTCGTTACAACCAAATTTTCCTTTGTGCAGTTTTCCATTTGTTAAATCAAATGACTTTTGAAAATGATTTTCATTTCCCAATTAACTACACTAAAATAGTACTATGTTATCACTTTTTTTGAGATATGCTCTGGTAAATATTTGAAAGCTTTTTAAATTTTTCTCTGGCATAACAGAAAAACTGTGACTTAGACAAAAGATATTTATTAGTGTTATCTTTTCCAGTAACCTTCCAAGATTATAAGTTTTACAATAATGACCTATATTCTTGAAAACAAACATGTATAATCATTAAAACTAGCTCTAATTTTAACAAAGAATAACTTTAATAAATGTATATTACTTTTTGCTTATTTAACAAAACTGATCATCAGTTATTGTTTACATTATATCCTTAAACAATAATATTTCTTTATCAATGAAAGAATCACAACAAAGTTTAGTTTTATCAATGACAAACATCATAAATTTATTACACTACTTTCTGCAACAAATTATTATACCTTTAATAAAAGAGAAACAAATATTTCTGAGAGAAAGAGTGATTAGCTGTCATTTAGTTATTAATTGTTAAAAAAAACTGTGTATACTTCTAAGTGATCTCATTTCTATAATAATTTCTCCTGAATGATTAATAAAATTAATGGAAATTTTCCAATGTAATTTTAATTCAAATCTGGTTCATTTAATAATAGCACATAGCAATAGAAAGAAAAAGAGATAGAAAGAGATGTAACACAAAAAATATTTTCTAGAACTCATCTGTGCTATCATAAAAAAATCTTGCAAGGTAGCCAATCAGTCATTAAAACTGTTAATTACTAGAAGTAATTATATTTTTGAGAAACAATTTTTTTTTAATTTCATTGAGAGAACAAAAACAAGTTTCTGTGCTTTAACCATGAATAACTGTAAATACAAGAAAATTCACGAGTCCAGTGTGAGACTTCTACTGTAGTATTCAGGTACACTTATATCCAACATAAATGCAACTTTAGAACTGTTAACAAAAGAATAAGTAGAACACAGAGAGCAAAACAAAGAAATAAATGCACAACAATAAAAAATCATCTGTGTTCACAATAATGATTGTAATATTACCACATTACTGACCAGCTCCTAATTTTATGTGACTAGCTGCTGAGGTTAAAGATAGAAGTGAAATGTCCATCAGAATGAAACAAAAGAAAAAGCAAAATCAGGAGAAAAAGAGGTGATGAAACTATGTAAATTTCCCACTTTCATATTCAACTAAAAGCTTTGGTAAGGTATCTTACAAGTCCAAGTGTTTATTTTCAATTCTGAGCTAACCCAAGCCAGCTGTACTAGTTTCTGTAATGCTTTTGGAACAGGTTATCTTCCAAGAAATTCATACAGAAACATGTTCAAGTTAACTACTCACTTGAAAACAAATATGTAAGTGGATTAGGACATGCTTACAGCCTAGAGACATTTATTTGACATAAGCATGAGAAATTACATGCAGAAAATCAATTATATTTAGAACAATCTACCTCTATATATATATGTATATACATATCAGAATAAAGATATTATAGAAGTGGGAAATTAATAACTGTTCCAGCAATACTAAAAACCACAGGCAAAGTGATTTTATTTAGCTTTGAAAACATCTAATTTCAAATTTGCAAGATCATCTGTTATTACAGAGTTTTTCATCTGATGATATTTAAAATATTTAAAACATTCCAACGTACTTAAACTATTTTCAGCTGAGCTGTCAAATACAGTTCTTTAGCGTCTATGCTTGAGTAATGGAGTCTAAAATAATAAATGTTTAAGTTCATTATTATTATTGAATTTCTAGTGTGTAAGACTGAGTTTCCAGTGAAATTTAATATTTAATATTTTCCACGAAGTCTCTGTATGAATAAATAAAACATTCAGTTCAAAATGGAAATACTGTAACAGTTTTTATATGAAGTCTCATTCAGTACATACCTAATCAGGCAGACATAAAAACTGTTAAAAATTTGAACAATTGCCTTGAGAGAATCATCCTAGAGATAATAGTATGCAACCTGCTCTCACACGTACTCCTAGAAGTTTGATAATTCAAGTGACAATAACAATCAGTTATAGAAATCTTGGGTTCTTGTTGACAATATTAAAATAAAATAGAATCAAAGAAATAGAGTGTTTCTTGAGCCTCCTTTATTCATGTTAATGTTTTTAAAGAATCAATGCTCACCACAAAAAAAGATTTAATAATCATATTTACATGTTTTAAATCACTGCTATCCACTTTAGAAGAAGTTATCCACATCATACTTGGTGTGTTATCTGTCATATAAAGCACTGCTGAATCTGAATAATTCGTCTGAGCCTCATCTTCTGCACCTACTAAAGATTCTGGCCGAGAACGTCTTCCATACTTCTTATTTCCTAGCACCAGTTTGGGTGACACTTCACGATCTAGAAAAGCAGTCATGTAATTCAATTTCATCTTAAAGTTTTCTGCATTAACAATAGGAGGAACAATTAATAATTAGAATGTGTGAAAACACTATAAAAGTTGGTCAGTCCTTTATGTTACAGAATAAAACTGAGTAAAATTTAATCAGAAACAAAATCAGACTTTAATTAGAGACCTGTATAAAAATTGAAGTATACATTAATAAAATTATAAAAAAACTTATCATGCTTTTTGTCAATGGTCACATAAGTTAAGTCAGAACTGATGGTTACTATACTGGCATTATAGTGACTATTAAGTCATACTCAATCATCCAGAAAGAAGAGGATAAAACCAAATAGGAACTAGTGGCAAAACAGTGCTAACTAATTACATTTTATACATCCAATCTGATATTATATGCTTTGTGTCATAAAAACAAATTGATTCTTTTCTAACTTTTACAGCATCACAAGTGAAGTCAATAAATGTGTAAATTAGAATTTCTTAATCTTCACAAACCTGAAACTTGGTAAACTGTAGAATCATCACATTCTTCTTCCTCATCTTTGATGTTAACTGATTGTGTTAACAGTGATATGAACCCCTCTTTAAACTCGTGAAAAGCAATCTGAAAAAAAAATCTGATTTATCTTTTAAAATTCCACCAAAATATTGTAATTTGGATGAGACTGGATGCACATGTTGTGCAAAATATTTTTATGAAAGCCAATGGATAAATTATAAAACAATGCAATTTTGTGAAAATCAACAGCAAACCTACAAAAACTCAATACTTATTCAAATTTCAACCCAAATTTTGAATCTTCTCAAATCATAAGATTTTAATTTGGGTTTCCAAATAAATAATAACAACAATAGTAACTTTACTTTGACACTACAAACATACTTCAAAATATTTTTAGGTATTTCTGAATTAAGACAATTATGCAGTAAAACTGTTGAAAGAATGGTAATAAAAAAAACCCATACTATATTAATTTGTTTTGGCTTTTCTTACCTTCTTCTTTCTAAAGAGATAATAGCATATTAATCTCTCAGGCAAATTAAAGTGGATATAAATCATCAAAATGTCACTGAAACTTACTCTTGTTTTGGGGTCACTACCCAACAAGTGTTTTACAAAGATATTAACTTGGTCTGTCAATTGCAGTTTCTGGCAGAGAGAGGTAATCTCATCTTGGCCAAGATACCCACTCCCTGTAGTGTCACAGCTTTCAAACACTTCTCGTAGTTGGGCAACATAGGTATCCTGACTGTTGTCTTCTTCCATCACCCACCCTGAGCAAATATACAAAGTTGAAGCACATAAAACTGATATATTAATAATAAAAATGTTTATAATACAAGTAAGAGAAAAATGCTGCTATAACATGGCAAAATGTAATGAAATTAACAATATTTTTGTCAAAAAAATGCTTATTTTTTCTTTAAGCATTTTTAACCTTTTTTCATTTCTTAGAAAGTTGATGTTATGATAAATATTACTTTTAAATTTTTGTTAAGAAACATATTAAGAATAAATTATTGGCAATAATGTAGATTTTAATTAAATAGTTTTACATAATTAATAAATTTTATTTATTGTTCAAAGTTTTATAAAATCCAAAGTATTTCTATGTTATTGTTCTTACACTTGATCCAGGAAAGTCATCTATTTTATACACAATTCATTCTTGTTAGTATGACTTCCTTCACCATGTACTCCAAACTTTCTCAGTATTACATGAATATGACTAAGATTCCTCTAATTTCAATTTTACATTGACACACCAACTCTGACGCTTGACAGCAAAAAGTGTCTACAACATTACGCATAATTAATACAAATCAAACAAGAAAAATGATTCCAGTGTCCATGCATGTGAAAGAGGTAATCCCAGTGAGTTTTGTTTTTTGTTTTCTTTTGCTGCTGGAAACATTTATTCATTGACTAACTCATAGAGGTTACATATTTTAATTTGTTTGTAATGACTGATTAATAGCTGGCAGTGAAAATGCTAAGAAACCACTTGGTTGAGATAAAAAAATAATGAATTTTCAGCATAACCAATGACTGTATCATTACCACTTTATACAAACAAGTTCACTCACTCACAAATATTCAAGTTCATCCACTTGAAACTACCCTTATGAAAACATTTTACCTAAACAAAGAGTAAGCTCACCCATTATTCTTACCTCTTCAACAAAAATCCATCATCTGTCAAATATTTCAGTGAAGAAACTGAAAACATTCTTTTACAAGTCTTAATGAAAATATATTCACCATATAATCTGATAAGACTTTGCACATTTACTTCACATATCAGTATATTAATATTCTGATAAAATCTATTATTTTAATTCACATACTGCTTTACTTTTTTCTTTCTGTAATTAAGTCAACTTTATTCAATCTCCACCCTCTAATCAACCATCCAAATCATCATGTAGTTCATGCACCATTACCATGGTAACCAACACAAGCTACTTCTATTAGTCATATCTTGATAGTCATCTTAACATAATGTGTTACAATCTAGGAATCAATAAATTGAAGTCACTTTCTCAGTTTCATAAAATAAGTTGTGCTAACATTTTACTGTAAAATACCACTCGATAGTTGAGAAAGTACATAATACCACTGACTGAAAGTGGCTACACTAACTGCTGATACCTCAGCTAAGATCAGGAAGTCAAACTTAGTATATTAGCCAACCATTAGAGCTGTAATGCTGCTCCTGCACTAGCATTTTCTTCTCTCACTGCATAAAGTACTTTCCCTAACCAGTTACCTTAAAGATCACATTATAAGGATAAACTACAAAGCTTACACATACACTCTAGATGTCTCAGAGTCCACTAACGATGAAATGGAGTCTAAGTAATGAGACGTTTGTTCATCACAGTTAATGCTCGGAAAGAAAGATTCCAATGATAATAAGTGTTATTAGTGTAGTGATGATTAGGAAGATGAAAATTAAATTGAACAGTTAAAGGTAAAGATAAGAATGACAATGATAAAAATATGGATATTTAAACATTTATATTGTGACTGCCATTAAAACATGATTTATTCTTAATTTCCTGGTAATTTAAGTATTAAAATTTATATAAAATATTCCATTTCAATAACATAAAATGCTTGTTTTACTTTTTTTAAACAAATTTACAAAAATATAAAAGTCAGTTTATTGATGACCAATCCATATCTGATTTGCCATGATGTTTATGAAATCTACTCATTTGTCATTATTTGGTTGTTAATAGCTGTTATAATTTTTTTATTTTTAAGGAAAATTTCCAGCAGTCTCACATTCCATCTAAATTAAGGAAATTGGAAATCCTTTGTATTATAGGGACAAAAGCAAAATTTAATCCTTTTCTGGTTGATACCATTACATATTGAGATAAATAATGATGTTTATATAACACTTAACTCATTATCTTTAACTGAAACAACTGTTTTCAAAATGAAATATTTAACATCAATTTTCACACTTTAAACCATAAACAAACAACATGTATTATCCATGAACTGACAGAAGGGAAGCTCTTCCCACATCACAGAACAGTAACAATGTTGAGAAAGCGGAGTTTGTATACAGTGCAATGCAAGTAAATCCAAAAGTCACTTTTATCAAAGATACTTAAATTATTATTTTAAGTTACTTTTATATATATCAACATTTGATTTGTACATACTTGTTATTTGATTTTCATTTAAAATCACGTACCCTACGTGTAATAAATGTATTATTAGTTTTTAATGCAACACCTAAAACGATGTTAAGAAAAACATAAACTTCAAAACAACTGCTGTAAAATAATTACGTATTTTGATTCTTGAAGTTAAGTGTAGGGATAAACAACAACAACAAAACTGACAGTAATTTCGATTTGAAATTCTCTATCCCCAGAGGAGACAGAGATAACCAGGGGTGCTCAGAAAGATGGACTTCCTCAAAATCAACGGCCAATTGATGACAAAGGGTCATTCAGGGCGGCGTGGATCAATAAATCAGATGTCTGGTTTAATTTAGTATGGGGAAAACGGGAGTACCCAGAGAAAACCCAGTTTCACTTCCCATGTTAATTTAATTGGGAAGTGCCTGAGTTGACTGCAAAATCGAAGAACATGAGTTGAGAACTGAAAAAGATATGATCAATACATATACCAGAATTTGGGTGTGAGAGACATAACACGGAGACTTATGAGTGTGCCAGGTACTTGGTGTAGCAGCTAATATAGGAAATTGTTTTGTAAGAGAATTTCTTACGTGTGCAGACTTACAGTATTTAACAGCGAGTTTACGAAACCTAATATTTATTTTGGGCAGTGCCTGCAGGGAATCTAGGTATAATAGCAAAGTGTATTGAGGCAAACGGTAGGCTATCCTGATCGCCCCGTATTGTATGGATTATAATTTGTTTGAGATATTAGGTGACATGTTGCATGTGACCATGGAGCCATATTCCATGAGTAACCTGATATATGCTTTATAAATGATAAGGATCGATTCCGGAGAACACCCAACATGAATGCCTCCGATCAGCCTCAGATACGCGATGCGTTAGTGGGCTGCTTTACATATGTTATTATAGTGGTCAGTCCAGACCAATGACCTGTTGAAAGTAATCCATAGAAATTTAACAGTTTTCGAGAATTTTATGTTGGTATTGAGTAATTTTAATGAGAGATTGTTCAATTTTTTACTTTTATTTTTACGACAACGAAAGAATACTATAGCTTGAGTTTCATTGGGGTTCAATGCGACACGCCAGTGGATTGCACCATGCTGATACGTTATTAAGTGAGTTTTGAACGCGAGAAACTGCGGCAGCCGGATCGCTAGACGCGCTCCAGATTGCCACATCATCAGCATATTGGGACGCGTGCGTGTAATTATGTTTAGGGATGGAAATATTATTAACATAAATAATATAAAGCAATGGACTGTTGGCAGACCCTTACGTTACGCCGGCTTTTACTAGCAAATGATAAGAGAGTGCACGATTCACCCGAACAGTAGCCTGTCTGTTAGATAGGAAACTTGAGGTCCACCTTATGATCGTGTGTGGGATTTAGAGACAATGTAGTTTGAATAGTAGTGCGTTGTGCCAGACACTATCAAATGCTTTTTTAACGTCCAAAAACGTTGCAACTGTCATGTGTTTACGATTAAAAGCTTGAAACACGGTTTCTGTAATTCTAACTAAATGATCACTGGTTTATCTTTTGCGTCTGGTGGCATTTTGTATATTGTTGATGATGTTGTTGGATTCCAGGAAGTACAGGAGTCGACTAGCCACTATTTTTTTCCAACAGTTTACCTGTGGAATTTGAAAGGCTTATGGGTCGATAACTGGCATGATTCTGAGAGTCAGTATTTGGTTTGGGGATAACAATGTATATTGCAGATTTCCAATGTTTATGGAAATAACCTGTTGATAATGATAGATTATAAAGGATAGTGAGGTAACGTATGTGTCAGTCTGGGAGGTTTCTTAGGATAATATTCTTAATTTGGTCCTCACCTGAGGCAGTGTTCTTGAGTTTTTAGATATGAATTCTGAGCTCAGCGCATGATATGGGACAAGATATATCATCGTGAGTGTGAACTGTGTACTGGTCAGATGAGTGATCGAAATTCGGTTGAAAGATACCTTGGTTGTTGGCGATAAAATTATTAACTGTGTGAAGACGATTATTGTCAAAAGATGGGAGGTTTGGTGTCTGAAAGGTATGTTGAGTCGCTATATCTGAAAACTGAGTTAACTTGCCATTTGGAGTTGTTACAAACTGATTTAATGTTTTTTCCAAAATGCTGCCGGATCATTTTTACTTTCATTAATTGTAATACAGAAATTTTCCCAATTAACTTCTTGTTGTCAGTGATTTGATAAGGTTATTTTCTCTATTGATTAGTGTTTTAAGAGGTTGGTAACGCATAACAATGAACTGACGGCGTAACCGCCTTCTCTCTTTGATATGTAAATGTATTTCAGGTGTGAATTTCCATAAATTGTATTTGCGGGATAGCGCTTTTTGTGGGACAGTAGCCCTGATTGCTCCGAGTATGGAAGAAATAATGTTTTCTGTCAGGTTGTAGATTGTATCTTTATTGAGACAGGTATAATCTGTAATGATGGAAGAAGAGTTAAGAAATGTTCGGAACTGGCCCCAGTCAGTGTTAGCAAAATCGTGAATTGAGGGTATGGATTCACTATTGATTGGCTATGGATTATATAATGTGAAATAGATGGGGTCATGATCAGCCCCAATGTTGGGAAGAATCCGAAAATTAGATACGTGTGGTAAGAGGTTAGGTGTAGAGATGGCTAAATCTAAGATATGTGTAAGGCTAAACTATGACCTACATCTTTTAAAAGCCGTTCCGCCCATCAAGTGCAACAAACGAATTCTACTAATCACCGTGCAATTCCATGAGCAACTCCCTTTATTATAAATTTGAGAGAACTCCACATCAAATATTCTTACAGAAGAGGTTATCGTGAAACTTACATTAAAATAACAGAACGTCACACCAATGACAAATTATTACAGACTGTGCAGTTTATCTGTAATGTGGTTGGGAAACTACGATAAGGTAAAAGCCTCGTCCAATGCTTGAAAAAGATGTATACTGACACTATAATTACCTCACCACGGTTCTATATTTGAGCTACATTATGATGCGAAATTCAACTACCACTCGAGATCCCAGTGGTAAACCTGACGCTCAATTTCGGAGTTTGATCTCCGTGCGCAAATCAATGTCTCAGCGGTATATCAGAGAGCTCGCACCGTGAAAACCTAATGTAAATATTCGTGTCAAATACAGCATAAATACCCCACTATGTAGGTCTGTGTTCACAAACAAAAACAAAATTGATCTTTGCAATGGGCACATTGCAGGTAACCCATTTTGCGCAGTTTTCCACTTAAAACAAGCTCGATTGTTACGTTATCTTCACACTGTCATTCTAAAAAGAAACAAAACCTAAAGTCCTCATTCAAACCCATGAAATAATGAATGATTCAAGAATGACAATATTTTTTCCTGGAATTTAGCCACAGTTAAAATCACTATCAGTTAATATTCGATGGGATATTTGATTTTTCTGTCTTGCAAGGAAAGAGTAGTAGTATCAGATACAATGTACAGTGAAAAAATTAAACTTCGACGACTTGTTGACACAAGATGAAAGCAATAAGTGACACAGCAAGTCTTTGTGTGTATATATTTAGTTTAATAAAACTACGTCGCGATTATCTCAATTTTTAACGCGTTTTACTGTTTGTTTATTGTTTGGCACAATACTACAAAATAAGCTATTCGTGCTGTCCCCACCTTGAGTACTCAAAACAGATTTTGCGTTATAAGCCTTCAGACTTGTCGCCACGCCACTGGTTTATTAATTGTAACCAGTTAATTGTCCTTCAATTATAGAAACCTGTAAATACTAAAAAGAAAGAGAAAAACAAACCCTGTCATAAAGATATAAAACGTGCTTCTTTTTTCTAAGGATCAATAAACAGGTTTTCCTTTGGATTCAGATCAACACTAACTAACAAATTAAAATAACACCTGCTCATAATAAAATAACACCTACTCATAATAAAATAACACCTGTTCATAATAAAATAACACCTGCTCATAACACCAGATATGAGAAGAAACTGTCAAGCGTAACGACAGCTTAAAGCAGTCTTAGTAACATTTTCATTGCTGGTCGTACTTTTATTTATTTGATTTCCGCGAACCTAAATAAACAAAACAATTAATCCACTGCATACTTCGATTAACAGTACTTTTAAATAAAACAATTCATTTTAAATTGATTTAGCGCAACGTTAGATTATTTTAATTTAGTATATAGTTACATCAGAACTCCATATTCTGTTAAGAAGCCCAGATAATCAATGGACTTTATCGATTACCCCAGAAGAGAGGTTGCTAGGAGCGCGAAGCAGAGATTTATTTCAGTGTTTTCTTTATTTTTTTTAAATAGTGTATTACTTATCACATCATTTATACTCTACTTTTAAAAGAAGAACAATAAAAATAATTTTATTTCTGATTTACCGAACACACTAAAAATGTATCACGAATAGACAAACTGTTTTCTTAAACGAAAAATAAAGTGTTGCTAAACTACACATTATACATCATATTATGTGGTGAAATATCACTCACTACAACAATCTGATGCACGTTGGATTAAACATAAGTTTCATTGCACAATTTTATTTTCAATATAAAGCCAACTTTTCGGTTAATTGGATACGTCAATTCACTACATAAACATGTTTTCAATAATTCAAAGAAACATGATAACCTACACAATGATTGTGAAGTTTATGTGTATGTTTTCTTAGAGCAAAGCCACATCGGGCTATCTCCTGAGTCTACCGAGGGAAATCGAACCCAGGATTTTAGCGATTAAGTTTATACTATTTAAAAATAATCAACTGTTTCCGATATAAACTTCAACATGTTTTGCATGTTTTCAACGATTCAGAGAAGTGTATATTAAGATAGCAAAGCCACATCAGGTTGTGTCCACCGAAGGGTATCGAACCCTTATTTTACCGCTGTCAAAGGGGCGGAAAGGAGTCAGACATTTGAAAACTCAATATAATCATCACGATAATTTAAACTATTTATAAATGCTCAACAGTTTGAAATCTGAACTTCAACAGGTGCTACATGTTTTCAACAGTTCATAGAAACATGATTACCCACACAATCACTGTGGGTACTTAGACCATTCAAAAGCATTAAAAGAGTTTAAGATTTAAACTCTAAGGGGCAGGACGAATCACAAAGCTAATTACAAGTTTTTACCACATATCATCTCTAAAATCGGACAAGGAACAAAGATATCCACAAAATAAAAGTATAATTTTTAAAGTGGCTGAATGTAATCAACTAATGACGACAACAGTAAGTTTCGTCACGATTATAACTCTGTAAGACGCTTTATTGTTAGGTTATTAGTAATAGTGAAAATCGCTAAACTATTTTTTTTCTACTTTTCTTTGAGTTTTCAGAAATGCAAAAACAAAAAGGCTTTTTTTTTAATTAAATGTGGTTCGCTATACAGACCATGCTGATAGAAGTGAGTCACCGTCATTGTTTCTACATACTAATCTATACATATGTTTGAATGTAATTCGTACATAACCATTATCCACACTTGCACCTGTTCTTTACCGGAAGTGCAAGTATATAAAATAATATAAACCATCTTATTATTGTAACTCTAATCTTAATACCAGATGAGCGGGACTCTTTTCTCTCTAACTAACCTGTAACTCACTTTCGTCTGTTACAAAGATTGTAAAATTATTAAATCTTAATGATTTTGTTTGTTTGTTTTTGAATTTCGCGCAAAGTTACACGAAGGCTGTTTGCGCGAGCCTTCTCTACTTTAGCAGTGTAACTCTTGGGCTACTCTTTCACCAACGAATAGTGGAATTGACCGTAACTTTATAAGGCCCCCACAGCTGAAAAGACGAGCATGTTTGGTGCGACTGAGAGTCGAACCCCCTAACCACTTGGCTATGTCCCGGCAATCTTAAAGATGAGTACATTGCAAAATTAGAGATAAGTATCAGTTTGAAAACAAATAATGAACAAATCTACCTGGTACAGAAGTGAAGGTTCTCATAGCGTATCTTAAAATCGTCCAGTCTCCAGTTTGGATTTCCACAAAATAATTACGTTTAACTCAACTAGATGCGTGTTACACGACTAAAAATATTCGTTGGTCGCGAACCGAAGTTTGCAATAACTGCTACTAAAAATAAACTCTCTTAATACTACCAATGAAACTGATCACCATTCGCATCCACAAGTAACACAATATTAACATACTAGCTTGAGGTCCTTGGTCTTCTGATTTACAATTTTAACAAACACATACTTATATAGGAATCGGGGCATGAAGCATAAATTATTTTCCACCAGATGTTGTTCTGCATTGGTTTTTATAAGAAATGTACTCATAAAAAAAGACGTCATGTATGTATACAAACACGTTATTGAAATAAAATTGTTATGCATGAGAGAATACAGGTGTAACGTGCATTAGTGCGTGCACACGTTTAAAAAAACAGCAACCAGGTGAAGGCGATGAAGTTTTCCTACGAAAGAAGGAGTTTGCCATTTGAGACTACTTTTAAAGTAAAAATTACAGGGCATTGATACCTCAAATCTCGTACTTCAAGTATAATGAACAACGATTTCAACTTGTGACCTATCGTTGCACAAAAATGTCACAAGGCTTACCTTGATGATACCAAATAATGTTGATTCTCTAAACATGTTGTGTACAATCGCAACTCAAAACCGATAATTTTGGAAAATTGTTGATTTGCACTATCACGAGATTCAAAAAATATATTTATATGCTTTAAGTGACTCAAGATATAACTAAATCCATATAATTCACGAGTAATTTTTATTCTTTGAAGGTGAAATAAAAATGTAACTTCAATATAATAAGACAGGTTTTACATAACAATGTTTTCTTTTTTGTTTGTTTAAAAGAAGAACGTTCACAAAATAAAGTACCTTTTCAGGTAGAATGTAGAAAGTGTTTTCTAACGATAATGTTTGCAGTTCCCTACACTGAACAACAATATTATCGTTCATTAACGAATTGTTGTTGAATTTCAAGTAAAGTAACCCTAAATTTGAAATAATAAATTAGACGGTAGGCAGTTAGTAAAGTTATGGGCTACTGTAATGGAATAGAGGGATTCGACTGTCACTCTTATAACGCAGCGAAAAGTATGGAGATAATTTTTCTTGTATTTTTTCTTTTTTTGATATGTGGCAGGGAGGGTGAGAACCTCAAGTTTACAGCTCGACACAGCAACTATTTGGCCGAGCTACATCCATCTTTTTCTTAAACTTTCACGTGTAAAAACTTGGATAAAGAAAACAAGATGTAAACTTTACATCTTTAATTCTATTTCAAAATACCACACTACAATTCTAAACACTTGACCAAAATACTACATTCTACAGCGCTGCTATACTTCAAAACATTTAGTGACTACAAGCAAGCGAGATTCGTGTTGTCCTTAAAAATTCTATAACATGCTGTCCCGTTACCAAGAATAAAATTGAAATAAATACTTGTGAAGTTTTCATATAAATTAACTCAGGCGTACACATATACACACGCCATGTTCGTCTGTTTCATCTTACAATAACCAACTCAGCTAGGGACGGTCTTCGTCATTCTGAAGCATTGAGAATAATTCAACAAATGAGCCCCTCATAATGATAAGAAAAATTAGAAGTAGATTAAAAGGCTCTTCCATGTGCAGGCCCACAAGTATTTGCCCAATTTGTCCGATAGGTAAAATCGCCTATAAGCCCAGCCCAGTATCCATGCCACAGAAATAATGTTCCAGAACATAAGTTCTGGATGTCAGGCACATGATTAGTATCCGAAAAAAATATCGAGCAAAGAATGAAGGTTGAAATAAAAAAATATATTGCAATTTCAAGGAGCATTAAAAACACTACAGGAAAATGATTTTTCAAACACCAGAAAAAACTGGAAATGTTAGTTTTCTTGTCGCCAATACTTAGAAACAGTAACTGCTGTTGACCAGTTAAAAGTCGAGTATAACGTGTAAACAAATACAGTAAAAAAACTTTCAGAGATTGGAATAGTTACATGTAAAAAAATTAGGGTATTGTTCCAAATTCCATAATACATTTTACTAAAATAAAATACTTTAGAAATTACTAACATATGCTAAAGGGTGATCTTGTATACGAGTTTAGTCTGGTGTCATTACCTACTCTTGTTCATAAATAAACTTTCTGGTTGAAAACATCAATTATAATTAAAACGTAATTATTACTTTTCTAGTCCTTCGAGAGAGAGAACTGGGTGGTAATGTTTTTATCTGATGTAAATACATTTGAATGCACTAGTGCAATGATATCTGTCACAAAAGGCTGTATTGCATCATCAAATTAAAGGTTTAGCTGGAAAATAAATATTCAGAATGCATTCGTTCACGTTATCAGAGGTTAATTTACACAAACCAAGCACTGTATGTGGTTATCTTTGCTTTCTAGACTGCTGGCAGTCATTTGGTCTCCAATGCACATGCTGTAGCAGGAAAGCAGATACAACTAACGAGTATAAATATGAAATATTTATATTAATATAATACTATAAATATTCATGAAGGCTACATGTTGTAGGATGGGTTGTCGAGAATATACTTTGACAAATCAAACTGAAATAAAACTAAAACAGGGTTTAATAATTGTCGAAAGTTTTCACATTTATCTTAATGATGTGGTCTTTTAATACTTAGCTAAGTATAATTGATAGTCTTGAAATAATTTAATAAAGTTTGACACTTTTGTGATTTTCGTACAGCCTTGGACCAACGTTTAACCGGAAGTTCCTGGAACACAGAGCTTGTTCGTAACGAGACATATTCTGAAATCTCCTGGCACAATTATTCGAATTCCAACGTTTTATATATATTATTACTAGTATTTTTGTATTACATGTCTACATGGATATTTTTTTACACTCGATAAATACCTATGCTATTAAAATATATCTTATTTAAAAAACAATCAACCTTTGGTTAATCTTTCCTGGTGTGTACGTTGTGATGGCTTATTTACTGAGTTCAAAAATCGTCACGATGACTTTGTGTTTGCTACATAAGCTACCTACAAAAGATATAACACAAAAATTGTGCAAGATAGTTAACTAATCAAATTTTGGGTAACCCTTACTTAACTTAAGATTGCAGATCACAAAAGTCAAGGTTCTAATCACGACATGTTGATGAACACACTACGAATGAATACCTTATGTTTAAGTTAAAGTGATTAATGGTAGTATTACAATTATCAGGTCAAATTACAGAGAATGGTTATTAAATTTAAACCATTTTTATTCGAATATTTAAAATACCAATTCGACTTACGAACAGCCCCCTATTAATCTAAGGCGAATTTTATCGGCAATATTACAACATTACATCAGCTTATAGGCAGCCCCGTACTGAATATTAAGGTAATTTGTATTGTAGTATTAAAATTACAATTTGAGTGTGCAAATTACTTGTACATGTAAAAACAGTTTAGTTAGTTGTTCGTACTTCTGTTTATAATAAAATCACGTTTTCAAGAAAACGTTAGTGTTCTCTACAGCACAACCAGAAATTACTTCACGAATACCACATTATATCAGATGAACAAACTTGTTTTAGGCAAACTACAGATGACGGTCTGATCATTAAATAAAAGTACGAAGGGAAACTTTAATATTTCATTTGATTTCTAGTTTTTACAAAACTAAAATGCGTAGTACATTATAATTAGTCTCGAATCTTTTATCTGTATTTGAAATTTTGTGTAAAATTACTCAAGAGGTACCTACCTACGCCAACCGTTCCTAATTTAGAGGTGACAGAGGGTAGCTAACCAGTACTACCAATGAGTAATAATATTAAGCGTCATATCATAATGCACCTACAGCTAAAAGGGTAAGCATGTTCGGTGACGGGATTCGAACTCGTGATCCACAGATTGCGAGTTGAGTATCCTAACTATCAGATCATGCAATGCCGGTTAGTGTACAAAATGATCAAAGTATAATGAATCTCTCTATCATATGAAATGGTAGGCGATGGAACAAATAAGGCCGTATCAAGTCATATAGACTACGCTGGATGAAATTAGTTTGTGAAGATTAAACGCGTGGAAAGAGAGGCTACGAGTTACAACTACATTTATGAGACAAACTGCCACACAAATTTATAAATAAATATATGCCTAGAAATGTTTACACTGTGATACATTACAAGTATCACGAGCGAAAGTTTATGCCAGTTTTTGTTTAGCGAAAGTTTTAATACACGTTTAATATCCGATAGGTTGATATGTAAGAAAGCCTTCCTGGTAAAACTGGTTGAATTATGGCTCATAAAAAATTTATTGTGGTCTATTATCAGCACTAAAAGGTATCTCTTCTTCATCGCTATTTAGGACTTGAAGACCCCGGAGGCTCAGGTTCAAATTTACCTTTTCTTCAGCTATTGTTGTTTGAATGTTCCACGGTTTAAGTTTGATAAGCTGGTTTGAATGTTTACCGGTCACTTTCTTTTTGAAACAGTGTTGGCTGTGCTGTTATGTTCTGTGTGGAAGTACAGGAAGTTGAATAATATGAGGTAGTAACGGTGTTAAGTGTTATATAGCTATTTTAATAATTAATGTTATACTGTCGTCGTGTTTTTGAGGGCTTCTGTATTGTGATGGAAATTCGTAAAATATATCTTTGATACTGAATCTTTGTTTGTTTTGGTGGATTTTGTGCAAAGCTACTCGACAGCTATCTGCATTAGCCATCCCTAATTTACGTTCGGGGTGATAAACTAGAAGAAAAGTAGCCAAAGAATAGTGTCTATTGCCACTCTTAGACCATCCTTTACCAACGAAAGGTAGAATTCACCTTCACATATGACACTTCAACAGCTGAAAGGGCGGGCATACTTTGGTTTAGTTTCTTTTGAATTTTGCATAAAGCTACATGATAATTATCTGCGCTAGCCATCCCTAATTTAGCAGCGACTAATGTTACTTGACTGTCACATTACAACCTCCTCACGACAAAAAGAGCGTGCATGTTTGGTGTGACGTGAATTCGAACCCGAGACCATAGCAAGTCGGCGGGCATTATGATTATAAACTGAATATCCTAAACATTAAGCCATACCAGACTCATTAATGTCCGTAGCAATGCAAAAGTGGCATAATAGACCTGATTACTTCTAAAACATAAATACCAGTTTGTTTTAATTTATCATTTAAAATTTAACAAAAATAAAAATAATTTTATCTGAAAACTTTTTCTACACTTTTATAATTTCTGTTTTGCCACCACGCTTTTATATTGAGAAATGTCAGTGTTTCCATGACTACATAAAATGTATAAAGATTGTATATTTAAAAAAAAATACATTATTTGATATCCAACATATCAAGAAATGTCTAACTAGTTAATGACATACTTAGATTTACGGCCAATTTAATGTATTTGGTTGGAAATGTACAAATGGGAGATCTGTGGTTGAGAGTCGATACTTTGTGTGTGAGGTCTTCAAAAGATAGAAATACTAAAGGGTGGAACTACACACCCCAACTTTCCTTCTATAACTTTCATGTTATTTTAGAACACATGTAAACACCACATGTTCATTCTTTCGCTATGAGTCAAAAACATAAAAGGATGTATTTTATGGCATTTTCTGACGCTACTTTTTTGTTGTTCTCAAATGACACGCCGAAAATCAGAAAGTGACTCAAATATACATGCATGGCGAATCAAGCAGCGAATCAAAATCGTTATTTCCGCTTCTCATTATCTTTAACATGCTGATATTCACAAAGCATTTACGTGATTCACGATATGCACGTGCATGTGCTTGAAACGACAAGAAAACTTCAAAAAAAATTTTTTTACTCATCAGGTCCCATTCCAACCCTCCAACAATCTAAGCCTAATTAATAATGAAAGCGCGAAAACAATACCAAAACTAAATGTCCCTACGACATAACATAAGATATATGGGTATCATGACGTAAAAATTTACAATTCACATTGCACTAAGAATAAAGATATGGTTTAAACTTCAGTATCTCGTGGCAGTAAAAGGTTAAAATTAATACCTTATATTGGAATGAATAAAAAAATATTTATTCATCAGGTCCCATTCCAACCCTCCAACATTCTAAGACTAATTAATAATGAAAGCGCGAAAACAATACCATAACTAAATGTCCCTACGATATAACATAAGACATATGTGTATCATTTTACCTATTAAAAATGAGTTATAACAATCAGAATAGCACATCTCACTGTGCTGTATTATCTATGTCTAATTACAGGATAATATCAGTATGGGTTTGAACAATCAGAGTTGTTTGTTGTTTTTGCAATAGCTTTGATGAAACGTAAATTTAGAGTTGTGATTCGACTGAAACCACAATATAGAAAACAAACTCTACTGCCCAAAAGTAATGAGGTACCACAGTATGTATACTTATTAATTTTCTATGTTGTAATTATCAATATTATCTTATTACGTCATTTTTTTCAAGTCAATTGCAAATCTTTGATACAGAGAAAAAAAAAAGCCCACTGGTGGCCCAATTAATTCGGATTGCTACCGAACATTCATATTACCGATTGGGACCCAGCATAGCCTAGTAAGTTAAGGCGTTTGACACGTTATCTGAGAGTCACGGGTTCGAATCCCCGTTGCACCAAACATATTCGCCCTTTCAGCCGCGGGGGCGTTATAATGTGACGATCAAAACCACTATGCGTGGTTAAAAGAGTAGCCCTAGAGTTGGTGGTGGGTGGTGATTACTAACTCCCTTCCCTCTAGTTTTACACTGCTAAATTAGGGAAGGCTAGTGCAGATAACTCTCGAGTAGCTTTGCGCAAAATTAAAAAAAACAAAACAAAAAAAATTACTTACTGTTTTTATACCATTTGCTACCGATGGGTTCACATACTGTATTTTATTAAGACATTCTATTCTTGTCTTGTTACAGTACTCAATATTCAGAACTGACCTGAATATCAAGTTGAGTTACTCACTTTCTATAAGAATTACTTGTTCATGTTCCTAACGCAGTTACAACATTCTATAAGGTTATAATTTTAACCTTTTACTGCCACGAGATACTGAAGTTTAAACCATGTCTTTATTCTTTGTGTAATGTGAATTGTAAATTTTTACGTCAATTGTAATTTTTTTATCATCTGTTTTATCTTTCACTCGGTTTTTCTGTACGTTAAAGAATATGTAAAACGGAATTTTTGAAATATTCGAGCAAATAATCATATTTATATATTCCAAACAGTACATAAATATACTCTTCAAAAATGAAACGCAAAAGGCAAAATTTGAGACATATTGTTAACAAGTTTATTCCGGGTAGTTTTGCATGACATGTGTGAAACTTTGCACATTCACTACTGAGCATCCAAAGTCAGCAAAGGCGAAGTCCACGCTCTCTAGTTGACGTTTAACATCACTCAACGTCAATAACGAGTATGCCTCCCTGTGAGCATCAATAACTGCTTGGCATCTCTTGCCCATGGAAGCGATGAGATTACGAATCACATCCTGTGGAATGGCTGTACAATGAGCCTGCAAAGCTGCTGAAAGCTGAGGTTGAGGTTGTAACCGTCGCAGACGTCGGTCCAACTCGTCCCAAAGATGTTCGATGGGGTTTAAATCTGGTGATCTGGAAGGCCATGGAAGAACGTTGATGTTGTGGTGTCTCAAGAAGACACTGGTGTGGACGGGCGTTGTCATGTTGAAAAACATCGTAGACGTTCACCATGATGGGTTGAACATGGGGCCTAAGAATCTCGTCGACGGTTGCGTATGGTCTGATCGGAAATCCTACGCAGCCCTGGTATGGTTGAGGCAGTAGACGTCGCAGTGGTTGTCCTATCCCGAAGATGACGTGTTATGTAAATGTAGTGTAAATATTTTGTAAACGACAACATGTCGTGTTGTGTTTAAATTTTCATTTCTATTTATATTTCCATATTTGTATTACTGTTTCAAGGTTTAGACAGTGAAATACGTTGTTCTTCGTTTAGAATAACATTTGGAATTTTCTAGAATTAGGTAGATCAAATATATGACTATAAATGGAAATGTTTGGCGGCCTAGCGTCTAGACGTAGAGTCTCGTGCAAAAACACCGATGTGCAAATTACTCTGTCGAAGTTCCGGTGAATGTTCTAGAAAGAGGCCTACTAATATATATAAACAGATAAGAAAAGACCTTTCGATCAAATATATATATAAACAGACGGCGATCAAAAGAAAAAAGGAGTCAGACATTAGAATTATTCAAAAGAAGAAGAGTCAGTCATTAGTTTATTCAAGAAGTAGTGTCTTTGTTCGAGAAGTTTCCAACGTTCCCTGTGTGGTTATTCAACTTAACTTTTTGACTAGAGCTAGATCTACAGAAACAGTGATTTTGTTTCATCAATCTTTGCGATTCATTTGAATTACTGGTTGTGCTGAGGGTCAACACGTACGGGACTGTTTAAGAGAAACCGAGGCAAACTGGAAAACAAGGGACATTCATCGTAAAAGGAACGTCATCAAAATTATTGAGCTGTGAATTGTTTCTGGACTTTCATTCTAGATCATTATATTAGATACAGGCCAGTAACATTTTGTGTTGTAATTGATTTTGAATGTTAAAACTGAATATCTCTCACTGTTAATATATAATTAACGTTATATCTGTTATATATATATTTAGTTTAGTGTAATAAATTATACAAGCTGTTATCTGTGTCTTTCTGTTGCGTTCTTAAAACATAAAAAAAAAGTAACAGACTTAACCGGATGTAGCGTTCTTGTGCGGGCGTGGTCACACGAGGTCTGCCAGATCGTGGACGGTCACAAGTTGATCCATGTTGTTGGTGACGATTCCATAGCCTTGTAATGGTGCTTGGGTGGACATTCACAGCTCTGGCAACATCTAATCGAGATTCGCCTGCCTCCAAGCGACCAATGGCGTTGTTGTGTTGTGTTTCAGTCAGTCTTGGCGTAACTGTATTGCGTGTCGGTGGCTTAACATTGAGCAATGGAAACCGAGAACCCGTCACTTTTATAGGGATTTTGCACATGTTGCACTTGCAGAATATGCAGATCTCTCAAACAAATTATTGGACACGCATGCGTTTTGGCGAAAAATCCTCCGTTTTTAAAGTGCACAACTTTTATTGTCATTTTGGTCTGACAATCAGTGCCTTAACACGTGTAACATCACATACTCTGAGCTGGTGACGTTATTACATATATTTCTCTTTAAAATAACAAAAATATCCCTTTTGCGTTTCTTTTTTTGAAGAGTATATATACGTTTCATAATTAGATATAATCAGTTAAAAATACAACTTTTTAATAAGATATATATCTTAACGAAGCCTCACTATCATGATCACTGGTTGAATATCACTTATGAAGTGATGATGGTTGAATATATCGTTTCTACGTCATTTTATTCTATTTCAGACCTCTATTTTTCGTTATTCACTTATCGTTACGACGAAACTACTGACAATTAAATAGTTGATCATTTTCACATTGTCGTTATATTAAGTACTTTCACTCGTACAAATCTGAAATATATCTTCATCACATCTTTATAAAACTTTAAATATGACTTATTTTTTAACTTTAGACAAGCTTCAGAACTAAAACACTATGATAAGAGCCTGAAGTGTTTACTTTTGTCTTTAATTAATTTAATTTTTCTTGATGTACTTTCACCGTTAAGAAACCCGTGATGACACACGTTTCCTGTTTCTTTTACACTGATATTAATGAAAATGAAGTGCACACAACCGCAACAAACAGAAATTAGCATGGAAACCACGAGTTTGCGTAAAGTCCAGCTGTCGTAGAACATGGTGTACATATATTCCAATGAACAGGCCAACCTACATGGACTGTTCCAGTTTGTACAGACAACGTATGGTAGCATTTAACATTTAGTACTTGCTGAAAAACGTATACACAGAAAAATCTTCTCAGAACTGAGTCGCAGTACAGGATTGGCTAAAAAACCCTTACTATGAGAGTAAAGCTGCAAAAAACAAATATGGGCTTGGAAAAAAAAACAACGTAACCACTTAATCATTTAATAACCTAATATACACACACAACACTTCCTCTAACTACCCATAGTTCACGTGTATTTATTGACAAAAATGACTACAAACTAAATTTAACTTAGAAACGTGTTATGTGATCTCTTTTTAACCTAAATTATTGTCATACAGTTAGGCCTTGTTTCAATATTTGAATTACGTGAATTTGAGCAGGCTATTCTTATCACGGAAAACACAAAGAGGTTAAGTTTCAAATTATTTATTATCTTCGCAACAGCTTACAAATCCTATGTAAATAACTGGGGCATAGTTACTCGTTGTGAATCGCTGCTAATCTTGACTGTTAAATCTGAAGGGAAAAATACACAAGGATGGAAGAAAATAACAAAAACTGCCATCCACCACACCAAGTGCTACGACTTAAACGAGATAACGATAGTGTAACGTCTGTACAAAAATAACTTCTAGGATATTATTCAAGAATTCGCGGATATAGAGCCAAAAGTTCACGTTTCAACAAAACATGTTTTTTTGTCTTTAATTCCTATTAACATTCATACACAACCAATCAGCATACTCTACTGCTGTACCGTGGTATACATACCGCCTGCTTAATTTAGATGGTGATGAACGGAGATGGCGCTCAAACATTGTTTGTTTGTTTTTTCACTCACACCTCTACAAGCATGTCAACACTCTCCTACAAGATCTATGATTATCTCTTATGGGAAGAAGTTTAACTATTCTAGCTAAGCATGGTGAAATTCTAAACAGATTTCACAAATAATAATTGAAAACTCTCAAGCGCGCAAACACACACACACACTACCCGTCTGTAACATTCGCTTTTCAGAAATTTCAAATAAGTCAACCAATAAAATGCTTGTAATCTGAAACGACACCAAAACGCTGTGTGACCAACCAGAGTCACAAATTACTCAAAATATGCATCAAGCTAAGTTCCAAGTTATCTCTAGGTTATTTCTCTTTATAAACTCGACCTTCTAGTCACAATTACGGAACGTTATGAAAACATAATTTAAAACTTGAATGTTTTTATTTTACTTTAATTTTTCAAAATTTAAAGTATTTTTCAACTATTTTAAAATTAACATCTAAGCGTTTAAAAAAATTTGCTCCCCCCAAATAAAGGTATGACACAATCATTTTCAGTATGAATTACACGGTTTTTAAAACTTTGAGTGTTCTAACTTTAGTTTTACTTGTGACAACTCAGAATAATATATACTTTTAAAACAAAGCCAACCGTTTATGTAAGGAAGGGCAGTTGAACTTTCATAAAGCATAAAAACACTGTCGGGCAAAAATTTTCAAACTCTTTTATTCTACGGTCCATTTTCTAATTTCCCACTCGTGTAAGAAAAGGTTAACAGAGAACAAGTGCTATTTGTAGGATACTTAAAAACATGGAAGGGAGGGAGCATGCAGCACAATTAGAAGTAAAGCAACTCTTTTCGGCATGGCCAGGTGGCTTAAGGCGTTCGACTCGTAGTTTGATGGTCGTGGGTTTGCATCCCCGTCGCGCCAAACATGTTAGCCCTTTCAGCCGTAGATC
The DNA here is from genome assembly GCA_011833715.1 of Carcinoscorpius rotundicauda. NCBI lineage: Eukaryota > Metazoa > Arthropoda > Merostomata > Xiphosura > Limulidae > Carcinoscorpius > Carcinoscorpius rotundicauda. Next base: position 23,871,267 of record CM022405.1, on the reverse strand, counting down.
ACATTATAATATGACGGTAAATTCCACTATGCGTTGGTAAAAGAGTAGCCCAAAAGTTTGCGGTGATGACTAGTTGCCTTCCCTCTTGTCTTACACTGCTAAATTAGGGACGGCTAGCGCAGATAGCCATCGTGTAGCTTTGCGCAAGATTCAAAAACTGTATCAGTAAATTCCAATAAGCAAGCTTCGAATACAATAAACACTGCAACTAGTGTACCAATCTAACTAGGAAATGTATAAAAGAAGTAATAATGTAGCAGTTGGGTATCCTTGATGTTATGGATATTTACGGCCGTAATCCCAATAACAGTATTTATGTAAAGGTTTTTTTCGCATATTTCCATGTTCCAAACAATTTTTTGCGACCCACAAGTTGTCGTAACTCACAGTTTGAAAATACCTGATACAGTTTTCCTCTTTTTTTGTAACTAAGCACAAAGCTACACAATGGGCCCCTTGTAATGTGCCTATCTGGGGTATCTAAAATCCAATTTCTAACATTATAATTCCGCAGAGTTATAGTTGAGATACCGGGGAACACTTTCTACAGAAGTTTTTCTTTTCATTCATTAGGACATTTTTATACTTTTTTGCGTACATTTCTGGAATGCACATTGTACAATCAGAACATACCTGCCCATAAGTAGAAGTCTCCAGCTGGTACAGCGGTAAGTTTACGGATTTACAACGCTAAAATCAGGGGTTCGATTCCCCTCGATGTACACAGCAGGCAGCCAGATGTGGCCTTGCTATAAGAAAACAAACACACACGACATAAATAGAATAATTACAAGTCACTTGCTGAAGACAGAAAAGAAACTTCGTCAGCAGGATATTAATAAAAATATTCATCTGCTACCACCGAAACGAGTGTATGAATTAAATGAATGAAAATGATTGAAATATGTTGACATTATCATATTTTAATTAATTGACATGCTATGTGTATTAAAGGTTTTTCGGCTTCAATAATCCATACTGTATCAAAGATCCGCGTCTGTTACTTTTAAGATAGGCGTACCTAGAAGAGATTTATCTTAATACAGCAACTTTAGTTCCTATTTTCACCTCAAAGTGACGCTCATAAAGAGTTTGTATTTTATGAGAAAAATCTAGACTATCCTTCCTCTGTAAATAAATATTTCGCAGTCTTTTCGAGAAAATGGATAACACATACAACATTTAAAAAATCCAAATAAATATCCAACTGCTTGTTAGAAAGTTGGACCATAAAAAAAACATTTAATTGTAGTGTAAAATAGAATAGGCACTTCTCTACTTCCTGTCCAAAAGTTTGCACAGTTGCCTAGGTGTAAAAACACTGACCCCAAAAGGTGAGCCTATTCCATATGGAGGTAGGGTTCTTGGAACGTGCATATAAACAATAGTCAAAGAATATGCGCAAAATACTCGTTAAAAATCAAAATGATTTCGAACAGTCTTATTTTCAGAAGAACGATAAAAGTCGATCATTTTTACGACCTGCCAAAGAAGAGCGTGAGGGGAACCATGAACTTCAATACACTTTGTGATCAGGTCACAAACATACAACTCATGGACTACATTTAACATTACAGCCATATCAACTGGTAATAATAAGCTAAATCACTTCTTTACTTTTCTTAAATACGAAGTCGTTTTTTGTTCAACAATGAGTTTATGAAAAGCATTTTAGTCTGATGGTATACATGTTACACAGACCAGAAGGGTGAGAAGGGGAGACTTGTAATTTAAAATACATTTAACTCATTTTCATAATATACTTGCACATCAATTCCAGGAAATGTTTGGAAATTCGAGAAGGAAGTAACAAACATGGATCGATATCGAACAGAATCTACATGGCGTGACTTCTGAACAACAAATATTTAACGTACTCAACTGTTTCAAAGCACCTTTTCCATTTTTTTTATAGAATTTTTTAATAGAAAATAGAAAAAGCGAAGCAACTAGTATTAGGCACGAAATCAAATCGTGAACGTTGTGCAAAACAACGTGACTTGTCAGTTGTATAATAATACTGTTGTAATAATACATACATAGTGTTGCTGAGATTCCTTATAAGATAAAACTGTTGAATGTATGCGAACTGAAACTTCACAAAAGGTATCGTCTATAACAGAGTATAAACATCATTGGTTATTTTTGTCTCTGAAATACCAAATAAATCATAAAAATAAAAGATTAGTTACAGTTCAGGCAGAATTATAAACACCACTTTTCACGATTTTCAGCGATATATCGGTATGAAACTTGTATGTTTTTTGGTCATCAAGTGATTAAATCACAATTGTACGAAAGGTAAGATTCTGAATACAGCAAACAAAGGTAAATTATATGCTGTCAGTCTTCTTGTCATATATATATATTATTTCGTCACGGACAGACATGCAAAATAATTATTGACGTGGAATGAACTATCATACGCAAATAAAACAATTAACTGTACTTCGAATACAGTTTTATTATTATGGAAGCTGTTAAAAACGCCCCTTATCTGTTTAGTAACATGAATGAATACATCTGATCCAAAATAACCTCCACCCAAACATTCCAAAAATATCAAGTCACAATGGAACCTCGTTATTTTGGGCTCTTACATTGCTTGAGAAAATGGCAGGCATTGTTATATCTTAGAGGGTCTGTTTATCATGCGTTATATTCTAAATAATCAAAAGAAAATAAACTTTACATTTAGTGTTGGTAAATTTTAATTTTTTTGTTCACATAGACAAAAACAACGAATGCAGAACAAATTATTAATCAAAACAAGCACTCAAACGTTGAAATGTCTAATTTGATATGGTACTAAGGCCCTTGACTGGTAATCTGCATTCGGTGGGTTCGAATTTCGTCATCGAAAATGCTCGTCCTTTTAGTCATAAAGACATTAAGATATTACGATCGATCCCACTGGCGGCAGGTAATGTTGACTAGCTTCCTTCCTTCTAATCTGTTCACCGCTGTGATACAGCGGTAACACTTCGATTATCCTTGGTGGACATCGCAATTGCCTGATGTGGCTTTGCTATAAAAAACACACACACACATATCCTTCTAATGTGGCTTTGCTATAAAAAACACACACACATATCCTTCTAATGTGGCTTTGCTATAAAAACACACACACACACACATATCCTTCTAATTTATGACTTCTAAATCACTTGATGAGCTTTGCGCTAAATTTAACAAACAAACAAACAACATAGCTCGAAATTTCTATCGCGAACCACAAATAAAGGAAGAGTTACACATGAAAACAGTATATTAATTCAGTCTTCAAAACACGGGTTGTAAATATCATAAATTTATTTTGTAACTGAAATTGGTAAAAGTTGCATACAGTAGTACAACGGGTACTACAAGCTACAGAAAGCTATAGTTTACCATGACAGATGTTTAACTTTATAAAAAAAAATACCATAAATCATAATAAGAGCTTTGATAAGTTTGGTTTGTTTTGAATTTCGCGCAAAGCCACACAAGTGCTATCTGCGTTTGCCGTCCCTAATTTAGCGAAAGACTAAAGGGAAAGCAGCTAGTCATCACCACCCATCGCAAACTCTGAGCTACTCTTTTACCAAAGACTAGTGGGATTGACCTTAACATTATAACGTAATGGGGATTCGAATCGCGAACCTTAGGTTACGAGTGAAACATCGTAACCACCTCGCCATGCCGGGTCTACACGTTTGTATTTAAAGCGAATTAGAAATATGCTTTCATCACATTATACTATAAAACTGATTTTTATAAACCGTTCACTTCTAACAGACGAGATATTTCAATGGCAAAATCATTATTATTTTTGTTGCTTTTAACAAAGACAAATTGGTTTGGTTTGTCTTGAATTTTGCGCAAAGCTACACAAGGGCTATCTGCGCTAGCCGTGTAAAACGAGAGGGAAGCCAAATAGTCAACACGACCAACTCTTGGGTTACTATTTTACCAACGAATAGTGGTGTTGACCGTCACATTATAATCCCCCCATGACATAAAGGGTAAGCATGTCTGGTATGACGGGAATTCAAATCCCCGAGCCTTAGATTACGAGTCGAGTGCCTTAACTACTTGGCCATGCCAACAGTAAATCCATAAATTGCATAACAAATATTGGTAATATTCCATTCATATCTTATTGTTACAACTCCATAAAACATGAAAAAAGCAAGCAAAATGATATGTAGACAAAAAATAACAACTGGGTTGTAACCTAGTAATTGTACATCTCATACAAACTCCTTTCAGATACTTACCCACATTCCAAGTTTGTATTTAATATCTTGTGTTTTTCAATTGTACATTGGTGATAAAGGTGAGGTCTTCTATATTCTCACTAGTCAAAAATAAAAATAAAGTCAGTTTTGTAATTACACAAAAATATAAGGATGCAGACGAACATACGTAAACAATAAGCAAGCTGTACTACGTTCTTTCTTTAATATTATTTTCATTAATAGTAATGGCTAGAAATCTATAATTTTATTACTTTCCAAATGTAATATTATATTCACATTTTCATTGTGCGGATTAGTTTACATTACTAGCTTAGCTGGTTGAGGACTAACATAAATCTCGTAAACTGATCGAATTTTGTGAGATATATACAATTAAAAGTGAAAGCACCCAACTGAAAAACAGTGCATTCTAACCTGATCTATACAGGTATCTTGCCTTGGTAAGAATTTAATATTAGTTACGATTAAATTAGCGTTCCATTCAAATGTAAAACTATGATTTATACAAAGTAATTTACACTCCTAACTCCAGATACTAGTAACCACTATCACAACTTGACACAGTAGAAGAATTTTTTCCAAGCTAAATAAATATATTTTTAAAACTCGCACATAAAAATTATTTCACCAAAGAATAAAGTATATATAATAGATGTATATCTTAAGTTCTTTGTGGCATTAAAATATATTTCTACTGTTTTAATGTATTGTAGGAGTGCAACACAATCTATTTATCGATCATTACACTATGCAACAAATTTTTTACTTTTTCTTGTTCCTGGGCAGAAAGTGTTATTTCCCAATTGCTCATGTCTAAAGTAAATGGAAAAATCCCTATTTTTCTCTTCAAACTTTGCTTTTATGACTTGGGAGCGTATAATGAAAACATGAGGGAAGAGTATATTTGCGGGTTGATACATGAGTGATTTACATTACAGTCACAAATCTCGAAAAACTACTCACTTCTAAACCTTTTTGTATAACTTTAGTATAAATGCATGTAAATCTTAATTCATGTGTTGTTTTATTCAGACCTTATGTAAATGAAAATGTGCAAATTTGTCCGTTTTTACTGAGAAAAAGGTTAATTTCTAAATTTCATTATCCAGATCACAAAAGCAAAGTTTGAAGGGAATAATAACCATTTTCTGTACTTTTACAACATAAGCAATTAAGAAATAACACATAATATCCAGGAACAAAATTTGTGTTACATAGTGTAATCAGCCAATGAATAGTTAATAACCTACAGCTTTCCGAAACGAAGATTCAAATAACAAGGGCCATCTTCCGCTATACACGAACTCCGTTTTATATGCGATACCAAATCCAACTGTCCAAAAACCTAATTCTGTGTTGTTCTACTCAGGGTTTCTCTCGTAAAAAATACTTACTTTTCTCATTTTCAGATTTTGTTTATTTCGAATATTTGCATAAACTATTATAGTGAAACATTGTTGGTAAATGTACTAAAAAAACTTCAATTCTTTCATTTCTTTTAATTATTATATTTTTAGTTGATTAAACCAAGCCCATTAATTTTTAACGGATAGACCAGAGAAAGAAAAGCCTTCCAACAGCACTCATCCCCTACTCTTTGGCTACTCTAATCGATTAGTGGTATTTGACTGTCACTCTTATGTCGCACCTATACTCGTAAAGTGCGTAATTTTGCGGTAGCGGAATGCAAACCATGAACCTTCAACTTCACACTAACTACAGTTCATTACCGGACCACAGACGTTTAAGTTGTTTTTTGTAATTGAAATGCTTTTACTTCGTAAACCTTAAGGAAAAAACAAACTAATTTAAACAATATTTAAACCAGCAGCGTTCAACCAATATGCAAATATTTTGTTACAGAATACAAAACTGGTTGAATTTTGAAAAGCGTGGGATAAAAAAAATGAAAAATATCAACTGCCAAATTTATGATAGCCTATTATAAATATATGTTTCAGTCATGCAAAACCTAATATTACTGAACATCGTCTAATATGGTATAGCTTATACTAATGCTGGTGTAAATAACTGAAAATAATATCCATTATTTCTAAAAAATTGTAAGATTTAAACATTATTCTTATCCTTTCATGAAGCACTATAAACATTTTCCTGTATATCTATTTTGTGGGACATCCATAAAAATCAGTCTCTGCCCGCCATTGAAAAGAATAACAACAGATTCACCTGACATAACGCACGTGTCCACAGTCACGCAGCTGTAACGTGAAGCAACACTACCGATGTGACAAATGGTTGATTCGTTAACGTTCACGTACTGACTGCAACATGGGTTATGACGTTGGTAGTGAATGGGAACAGTGAAACTAATAATTGTGCACATAAAAAATTCACGATTACCTAGAAGCGAAGGGCATAAGAGACGTTTAGAATATTCAATAACGAACACAGAAAAACTTTCGTGAGTTGTACACAGCAAAATTTACCGTACACTGTACATGATTTCTTTCGTAATTCTACTTTAACACATTATCCTGCAAGTTGTTATCTGTACAGTTAAGAAAATGAGTTAATCTGTTATCATTTAATGTTCACTATTTTAGTTAAACTGACTTATGTACAATTCTACTTAAGAATGTTTTCAAACAAATTCTGTGTTAATTCACATTTCATTCATATAATATGAGAATTCCAAAACAACAACAATTTACCTTATTCAAAATAACCTTCAGATGCATGTTTATCCATGTGCTTGTGGTGTGACGATTTAAGAAAAAAAACACATCTAACATTTTAGTTTAAATAGCAAACACTAACCAATATCTAATACAGGGTGTTCAGAAAGTCACTGTGCAGTTTGGTAATCATATTTTATTAAGTCATTTTCAAGTAAGCAACTGATAGCGGTGTTTAGAAACAAAATAAGAAGGATCCAGGTCTGTATTGATCCCAACGGAGGTCACTTTAAATACTGTTTATAATTATTATTTATATTTACCTCCTGTATTCTATATTGAAACATGTCTGTTCATAAATATATAAGTGCACAGTGACTTTCAAAACACCCTGTATTGGTGTTAATCATGGTGAAACTAGTAGAATACTGAAACTTATTTGATTTGTTCTTTCTTTCTTTAAATTGTTAAATGTCAGTTTCACTAAACACCTAGAAATAACCTGGTACTAAGTTTGTGTTCAATCCTTTCAAAAAAATATGGGTTAACTGCATGGCTAGTGTTAGATCATTTCTAGCTTTTAATCTTCTTAAATCTAGCTATAATAGAAAGCTTTAAAATAACACTGAATGTACGGTTCTAGTGTTAAAACGCGAGATACTGGTATTATAACTTATTTAACACTCCAACGCCAGGCTCACTGTCCAGTGTTCTCTGTCCCCCTACAATTCCTGAATTTCCTGTGGAAACGACAATCTATTTCCACATTTTTCATGCTGATTTTATAATTTTCTCTTGTATTGTTTACATGCGCGAAGCGAGATCATTTCTTATTTTGTGTTATCCAGTTTCCACAATAAAAACATTGGAGAATATCAAGTGTTCTTTTGACTTGTTATACATGAAAAAATACAAAAACCTAAACACGAACAGAAAGGTAAAAAGTGACGGATAAACCGGCAGTGTGTGATCTTCGAGAGGAAGAGCAGAAGCGCAATGCTGATCACAACTCCGTTTCGGACTTGAGTTGTTTTCACCCTACCGGAAGTTGGACAGTCCCGAACACGTACTAGAGAAGAGTAGGTAGTGTAGACAAGCTACAGAAATGCGCTAAATAAATCAGTAATATAAATTTATGTTTTACTTTGGCTAGAACAATGATCTACATTACATCATGCATTCTATTGTAACAAGAGCTGCTCTCACTGGTAGATATTTGTAATTATTGTAAATCATATTAAATGTCCTGCAGTTACCAGTACAAATTTCTGTAAGTAAAAAAAGAAAAACTTTTATAAACAAAAAGTAAATGTACAGATGGATAATATTAATCTTTCAAAAACAGTGTGAACAAAATAGTAAGAATAGCATTTGCATCATCTCTGTGTTGTCAAATAATAGATATAATGAGAATACATTAACAAATTCACATTAAACAAACATATTTTCTCACTGGAAAATATGCTAAACTAATCATGATTGAAAAGATCTTTACCCAGAATAAAATGATTGAGAACACACATCTCATCACAAACTGTATTACAAATTAAGTCCAACAACATTAGCTCTTAAACAAGTGAGTAACAAAATCACAGTAACAACAAAATTATGGGTCTGATCAAAGACACGAGAGGTGGAGACCAGCAGTGACAACTGACCAAATACTCACATAACATGACATCACAAATGTAGGATAATCATCAAATTTGTTGCACACTTCTGTAATCTCCTCCAGTGGGATTAACCACTGTTCCACTTCACGCATATTGAAAACTACAAGATACATTCTAATACTTGATGGAAAGTACTTATGTTAATGAAATTAAGAAGATCAGAAAAGCCCATCACAACAAAAGCAGTTCACACCTTCAACACATACAGACATTACAAAAATGTTCTGATGTGACCATACATACAAGTGATAATTCTGCAATCTTCTCTCAAGATGTTCACTATTCAACTATAAATTAATAAAGTATTCTCTTCCTTTATTTGTACAGTTTGCTATAATAAGAGCTAACCAAAAAGTAACTGGCTAAACATTGGGTACATACAAGGAATCAATGCTGACAAAACTTCAAACCTGATATAGAGATTGGCAAGAATAAATTATTATGCTAGCTATAGTCCAGAGTCTAGAAAGTATTAATTCTCTTATTAAAGTTTGATCACACTAACATTAATTTATCAATGAGTTTCAAACTGGATATTAAATGCATAAATTTATTGAAGACACTTTTTTAAATTTGTAATACAGGCTGAAATTGCAACTAAAAATAAAGATTTCTCCAAGCCTTGGCTGTGGTTTCACTAGATGGTAGATAGGGAAAGGGGGAATCTTGTTGATCCATTCATGCTCATCACTAATTAGATGACAAGACACTTGACTAATTTAAGAGAGTCATAGTTATTTGCACTGTTTACCTGCGCTTGGTTGAATTTCTTCACTTTGACATTCAGAGTACTGGGCAGAAATCAAGAAAACACACATCTAAGCATGTGATCTATACTTTTGACTCCAGTACAATGATTCTTTGCATCTGTGTATACATGGTCAAACTATGTAATCCCCAACCTTCCACAGACTGCTGTCCAACAGTCTATCATGTACCTTATGTCAAAGTTATCAATTATTCATTTTTACCCTACACTACTGATTTGCCAAAAGTTTGTGCTAGAAGAGAGTAAATACAAGATACAATATAAAGAGATACTAAACAAACAGGAAATATGTATTTCAAAGTTAATGCAAATGCAATATGCAAACTATACAATGGACAAAAGTATTCTTATTCTCCACATGAACATTACCTTACACTCCATCACTTCTCAGTTTAAATCAGACTGACATTGTTAATTCCCATATTTACAATACTGTGAAAAGGTGTTGGGAAAAAGGCAAAAATTAGATTTCAGGCAAATTTCAAACAACAGTGAAATATCAAAATTTCATTACTCTTCATATTTAGTACAAAATAAACTCAGTGGAAGTGTTTGAGTTCAGCAAACAGTTAATATTTTTTATGTCTCTTTTGTTTTAATAACTGCAGATGATCTACGAGGTATTGTTGCAACAAATTTAATCACAATGTCCTTTGGGATTTTACTCCAAATGTCTCTAATACACCCCTCATAAGGTTTCTTTGGAAGATTCTTTTGATTTGTAAAGTTTTTGTTCTGTCAAATCTCAGGTTTGCTGCATTGGGTTGAGATTAGAGCTCTGTGCAGGTCACTGCATCATTTGATTAACTCCAGCATTTTTATTAAGTAAGTAATACCTGCATAGGTTGTATGAATGTTTGGAGTCATCATTTTCTTGGTAGTAGAATCCTTTACCAATAATATGAAAACCAGTGAGTATACCATGACAGATCAGAATATGATGGTCCATTATTCCATCTATTTTGCAAATATCTCTTATCAACTCAGCAGAAGAGCACCTCCAAACCATCACACTACCTTCTCCATCCTCTAAACACCTTTTTAACAGGTAATGCTTTTATATCAGATGCACAACATTCATTTTTTTTTTTCATGTATTGATTGCAAAATTAAATGGTTTAATTTTCTATGTTCTATGAATATTTACCAACAGTCAGTTCTTGCACGATTAGTAGAAATCTAAGATGTCTTGTTTTTACATTTATCAGTTGACACTTAATCTAATAACCCATTCAAGAGGAATTCTGGTTTTGAAAATGTACACAAAAATTATTCCATTATGATGATAAAAGTGTGAACAACTTTACACATAACGTAAATGTACACACAGGTCATAAATAGTTAACAAAATATTCTAGTTTACATGTTGTCTGTATAAAATACCTTGACACATCCTCTGGTTTGATAAATACTAAATATTTTGCTCTTACACTATTTGATACAATTAACTTATTTCTGAGAAGCACAATATTAAAAATCACTTGTATGTTTACCTTTGGCTTTTTCTATGTTTTTTTTCTAATAATTTTAGGTTAATGCAACTTCAGCATATTACAAGAATTTAAAAATCAACTACATAAAGTTCCACAAATAATAGCACTTATAAAAGTAAATCAATCAGTAGTTCATTTTATGGTCAGTAAATAACCTGTCACAATGTAAACAGAAAGAGATATTTATTACTTTAGCAATTAAGACAGATGATACAGGCTCTTATAAAACCTGTAGTGTTCTTTTTTTAAAAAATCCCTACATAAATTATCATTTAAGAATAATAACAAAAAATAGCTATTGGTTCATCTATGCAGGTTTATCCACTAAAGTATAACATACTAAAAATTAAAGGTAGTTCTTATCACTTAAATATTCATCAAGCCTTCCCTTAAACTCCCTTAAATTTACTGTTTCCATCACATTTGAAAGTCATCTATTACAAAAACCAACTACCATATTAGAAAATTAAAACTGTCTGAGCTAAAGATGACTCTTTTCTTTAAATATTTATATTCCTTAGTTCTACCATTTCTCACTATTAAGTATAAAAAGACTAATGCATTGACATTATCAATTCCTTGAACAATCCCTAACTCTCCTTTTATAAAGTAAAAACACTTTCCAAGTTCTTGATTTGTTCTTCATGACAATTTTCTATCCAAGTATCTCTCCTGTGAGATACTTCCCTAACAACTGAATATTCTTCCAGAGGATAAGAGCCCAAAACTGAACACAATATTCCACATGTACCCAACCACTCTTACTGAGACTTGTATTCAATAGTTTTGTAGTTACAATTTAAAATCATATTTTCTCTACCACTAACAAAGGCACTATGCTTGGATGGATTACAAGACTGATCAACCATAACACCAAGATCCCATAAAAAGTATAATTTAAATTAAGATAACTCACAAGCACTACCTTGCATTTGTTACAGTTGAAAGCCATTTAAATTTTTATTTCCCAGGATTTACTCCCAATGAAACTATGTTGTTTGAACACATGATGATATAGATGGCATTTCAACTACTAATGTATGTGTCATATCCAACCCATCTAGATAAGCCCCAGCATTGGGCAAAAGACCACATTGATACTGGATATAGCAGATATAATGCAATTTACTTTCATTCATAAATTCCTATATGCTTAAACTAAAAACACTCAAAAAACAAAAATTTAAAAAAAATATTATTAAATATAATACTGCTAACAAATTGTTACATTTGCAAAAAAACAATGCACCACCACTGTCTTTACCACTTTTTTAAACTTACACTGAATTGCTTGGAGTTAAGTTGATTGCTGGTATAATAAAATATGCAGCACTTTATTTTTACACCAGTTTATTAAATTCTGTTATTCTGCTCACAGTAATATTAAGTAATACCACTGTTAGGAATTCAAGTAGCAAATATAGTGCAGTACAATGCTAAGTTACAAAACAAATGATGTTGGTAGGTCAATATTAATACTAGTATTTAAATATATACACGCTCACACACATATATATGTATATATATTTGAAACTTTTCAAAAGATAAGGATAAATTCTGATATTTGCAATGCCACTAAAACAAAATGTTTAAACAGTTCAAGAATAATCAACAAAACTAAGAATAACTATTACTAAGAATAGTAATACTAAGAATAACATAGTCGAGCAGAAATAGTAGCTTTTGCTTTCAAGATTCAGACATTTTTCTATGAAGCGTAATAATTACGGTCTCTGCTACTAGTAGTAGCACTAATTATTTTTCTGAGACAATATCGAATAAAACAATCAAACTATAACATTAGCATTAACGACAACAGCAAACTTAGCCTAATTCACTACATAATTGGTGAAGTTACGTACACTGTATATACACACTTAAAATTAAAGTTTTTATAATTATAAATTCCATACGTTCCAAAATTTTATACCATACGAAAACTCTTAAGAATGCTTGACACTGGTTCGACAACTGCTTTAATTTTCTAAACACCAGTTCTTCTAAACTAATACTACCTAACTGCAGCAGTAAAGTTATAAATAAATAAATTAATCTCTCTATCTATACTTATTAGCATAGACAAAATAATACAGAAATTCTCTACTCACGTTGCCCTTATCAACAAAACTTGATATCACGCTACTATACAGATACTTGCCCCCTCTCAGTAATGGTACAACGAATGTGAAAAATAAAATATTCTTCAAAAATGAATTTGTTTTGTTGTTCCTTTGTGAACTTTAATATGTACAAATAATTTTTATAAATGTCATGTTAACATATGATATGTAATAAAATGTAATACAATAACATATATTGTTATTTCTTGTATATTTTACCAACAAAGTAACAATGAGAGTTCACAAAATAATTAGGTAAAATTGTAATTTCTTCATTTTTTGAATATATATAAATATTACATTTTATGGTCTGCTTTATTAGTGTTTTTCTCTTTACTGTTATTACTCTAAATTAAATTTTAGTCACTGTAGCTGTGATAAGTGCTCTTAATTCGGACCATAAAGCTCTTTGAATGCATTAAGGCTTTTCCACATTTTGATCGTTGTTCTTCATGTCACAAACTCCATCATTTGGTCTGTTATTTCTATATTCAATGAAATAAAATATTAATTAAAACATAGGTCTTTGTATTTGTGTTGTTACTGCAGTAACACCGATTCTATGAATGGGTACAACTTTTTGTGAAATAAAAACTAAAACTAGGCAGATTTTGAATCGTGACTGTTTACTGGTCAAACACTTTAATCATAAAAGATGCCGTCTTTCAGTGTTGTAATCTTTGGTCGTCACTACATTAGTTATTAAGGGTAAAATTTAACAGAACTCTTAAAATATACCAATCATCTCAATAGTAAAAGTCAGACCTCGTTTATTTCCTTTTTGTTATTATTATCGTTGTTGAGAATGCACTTTTCTGTGCTTTAGCTATACAATTTTTATTATTGTTATTTAATGGGTCACATTGTCCTGTAAAAGATTTGAGTTGGCAGTAATCAAAATAATTGGCAGGTGAGCATATCGTCTGATCTTAATTTACACTTATTCGTGTTTAATATGGTACATTTTCATTATATTTTATATTAAAATTTTGCTGCGAATGTTCCAACGCGTTCGCTATCAATAAGGGAACTAAAATATAGTTTCCCAGGCAGTGAGGTTGTATTGTCAGCTGTAGTATTGAGAAAATGTACAGCATAACAACTTACCTTTATTTCATTCTAGAGGTGTCCCCCGATGGTGCAGCGGCAAGTCATGGTATAAGCTTATAGCGCTAAAAATAAGATTTCGATACTTCTAGTGAACTGAAAACAGATAACTCGCTGTGTGATTTTGTGCTTAAAAACAAACAAACAAAATAGTTTCGAGACAGTATTTCAACATAAATTTCCTTCTGTTTGTATCGTATGAGCTAGTTTTATATATTTGGGAATTCATTCTGTTTATTTTGATAAAAGTCTTGGTCAATAACTTTCTTGTGCTCGAGTTATTTAAGATATTTGATTCGTATGTCTGTTTTTGAAGAAAAGTATAAAACATGAAAGCTATGAAGTTACACTTAAACCTTCCATTTTAATGCTAGCATTGATCTAGAAAGAAATAAAAAAATTATTTTAGAGAAAAGATAATTAACTACCTTTTGAAAGAAGTGTTAATAAAGCATTTCTTTGAGTGTGTGTGTCTATATATCATAAAATTTGGTATCATCTTCCAAGTATGCATTCACTAGAAGCAAGTAGTTAATCAAATAAACAGTGTAGTTTCGTTTTTGTTGTTTGTTTGTTTTCATAAAATGATTACAAAGTGTTTCTCAAATTAATGGATTTGTGGTGTAAACACAAATGAGCCTCATCCACCAATTGTACATATTCTACTGCTGCCAAGTCCATTAATTAACGACGATTAGATTTTGAAAATTTGTTATAATGTAAAATTCATCATTAACACTTTATCTAAACATACTCCAAAATATATGAAGAAAGTAAGGTATATTTTTCCTTCTTGTTGTAAACTATACAAAGAAAAGTGGCCCTGCATGGCCAGGTGGTTGAGGCGCTAGACTCGTAACCTGAAGGTCGCGGGTCCGAATCCACGTTACACCAAACATATTCGCCCTTTCAGCCGTGGGGGGCGTATTTGTGCCAGTCAATCCCACTATTCGTTGGTAAAAGAGTAACCCAAGATTTGGCGGTGAGCGGTAATGACTAGCTGCCTTCCCTCTAGTCTTACACTGCTAAATTACGGATGGTTAGCGCAGATAGCCCTCTTGTAGCTTTGCGCGAAGTTCAAAACAAACAAAACACAGAAAAGTTTGATAAATAGCTAAGCATTAAATATCATAGTACGGGAAGTTTGAAGGAAGTGTTAAGAGATGAATAAATTTAACACAGACACTGAAGAAAGGGCTCGAGTACAAATGTAAAACGTAAAATATTTATTTCACCATCATCCCATACATGTACACAGAAAACGTGCTGAAATCTTATATTAATTCATCAGCTTTCGAATTTTTTTACTGCTAGAGATAAAAGGAGATAACATTACGTTACAAAGAACAGTAGAATTTTGATAATATCGTACTCTTAAGTTAGGCTAAAGTTCCAATTCGGTTTCTCACACTCCAGAGTCCTCTAGTGGAATAGCAGTAAGTCTACTGGTTTACAAAGCTAAAATTAGGGGTTCGATTACCCCTCAGTGGACACAGCAGATAACCTGATGGGGATTTTCTGCAAGAAAGTGCATAGACACACTCTATATTCAATATATAATAACTCATTTTTATTACTCATCCTACGTTTTCCCATTACTAAAGCATAATTCACAATTCAGGGGTAAAGATACTGGTCAAACGAGTATAATCTTAGTCTTAGAACGGCCAAAGCACATCTACAGCTATCTACCTCCTGTTTACAAGGACGCTTAACTAAATACAGCAAAACTGCATTAAAAAAGTGGAAAATATGTTATTGGATACATTTGGATACACGTGTAATATGTTATTGGATACATCTGGATACACGTGTAATATGTTATTGGATACACCTGGATACATATGTAATCTATTCTCGTTATGAAAAGATGAAATCTGGAGATTTTTCAACCATCACCACAATTTACGCTGAAGACAAGCATATGCATAGTGCCAAACCATTAAAGTGTGAGATTCTCATAGCTTTCTCTCCATTGATTAAATATATATATTACAGAAAGGCAAAATACCAACTTTTGTAGTTAAATGTTTCATATGAAAATCAATTCAACAAACAGAATGTTTGAATGTTGTTTTTAAAAGACGTATTTATTATTAGAGCTAATAGTTTCATATATTAGACAAGCACCTTTACTCAAAACTAACAACAGAAAAGAAAATATTTGTTATAACGTAAGTGACAAGTGATAAATTTAATTAAAAGTTTGATTGCATATTTAGTTTTAGCATATATACAATTTAACAATATTGTATCAATCAAAAGTTTCTTGTGATTTCGTCCCGATATAGCCGAGTGGACAGGGCCATTACACCACACATGCTCGCCATTTCAGCTGTGCGGGCGTTATAATGTAACGGTCAGTCTCACTATTCGTTGGTGAAAGAGTAGCCCAAGAGTTGGCGATGGGTGGTGATAACTAACTACTTTCCCTCTTGTCTTATACGGCTAAATTAGGACGGCTAGCGAAGATAGCCCTCGTGCAGTTTTGCGCGAAATTAAAAAAAAGAACCAAACTACTGTTAATCTAGGGAAGGCTAGTGCAGACAGCCGTTGTGTGTTTTTTCTCGAAATCAAAACAAACTACACGATTAACGTGATTTAAAAATAAATAAAGTAAAATGAAAAAAATAAATACAGATAAAATAAGGTAAAAATGAAATGAATGTAAGTTGAAATAAATGTAAAAGACAGGCAAATAAGCAGTCATTTTTAACTTTAAAAATGCCGATCAGGGTAGCAAAATGTATATGTATTAAAAATAGAGGAAGAAGGAATGTTTGTTCAATTAAGTCTTTAACTTAAAGAGTACTCAATTTATGAATTAGTTGGTTTTTAAGGTATCCTCTTTTTTTAATGACATATGAGGGTATGCTATTGAGATCTACTACAGGTAAATCATTTATGTCATAACCTGGACAACTGAAGTGGCATCAAAAAGTATGTTCTTTGTCTTTTCTTGTCATGTCACTAAGGTGTTCATAGTTATAACTCCAAGGTTATGGTTTCTTTCTCCAACATACAGCTTCTCGCAATATTTGCATAACATGCAATAAATGAAACAATGAGATGTACAAGCGAAAAGCTGCCTCAAACGAGAATTCAACTTTGAATTTTGTACTTGTGTTGTATTCCATACACATTCACAACCGACACAACTGACTCATCAACCACAATATGGCTACTAGGTCTCATTATACTACTTACCAAACAGTTACAAATGTTAATGGCACGTCTATAGGATATTAAGAGTCAATCACTGAGCGTCATGTTGGTGACGTGAATAGTTTATAGTTATTCATGAGTGCAGTTGGTTTTTATGTTGAGAAGATATGTCTCAACTAGAGAAGTGCGACCTTTATTATCCCTCGAGTCTGACAGAAAAGATAATTCACAAAGTTTATTGTCTATTTTTAAGGCAACATTTAATATTATATATTTAGAAGAGTATAATGTGATGAAAATATTGGTCATTTCCTGTATTTTGGTAATAAAACACCAACTTCACTGAATAATCTGTATAGGCTAAAGGATTGAGAGTAAGTGGTGAAGTTTTCAGTGCCACATGATGAACGAGAAAAATAAAAATGTAGAAAATAATAAGACTCAATTGTTTAATAATGTAGACTAGGTTATTCCCGAGATAAAATTGTTTATCTAAAAATTGTGAGGCCTGGCATGGCCGAGCGCGTAAAGGCGTGCGCTCGTAATCCGAGGGTCGCAGGTTCGAATCCCTGTCACACGAAACATGATGGTCCTTTTGAGCCGTGGGGGCATTATAATGTAACGGTCAATCCCACTTTTCGTTGGTAAAAGAGTAGCTCAAGAGTTGGCGGTGGGTGGTGATTACTAGCTGCCTTCTCTCTAGTCTTACACTGTTAAATTAGGGACGGCTAGCACAGATGGCCCTCGAGTAGCTTTGTGCAAAATTCCAAAAAAAAAAATCGAAAAATTGTGTAAGAGACTTGAAAGGTAGCGTGAAGATAAGTGACGTGATGTAAATATGTTCCAGATTTTCTCTACAAATTTAAGCTAGACCTGCAACTTCATGAATATTATATGTTACTCCAGTCAACTGTTCAAACTTTTTTTCGACATAACCGACAAAACAAATATTCATATTTGTACCCATAGCGATACCACAATATTTTTTATAATTGTTGTCACTTAAGGAGAACACAGGTAGTGTTAAGACCACTTCAGTAAGATGGAGAAGTACGTGTGACAAGGATAAACTTTGTTCCCTGAAGTTTAGCCCTCGAGTAGCTTTGTGCGAAATTCCAAAAAAACAAACAAACAAACAAAACAAACTTTAAAATATTTCGGTGCGACACATCTTTTATCACGACAAACTGCAGTGTAAAAAGACTTGATATCCATGGCAAAAATATAGTTTTTGTGCCCTATGAAAAGAAAGTAATGAAATAAACTAACGTCATGGTTCTTATAATTAATGTAACTTTGTAGAAATTCTACTTAGAGGAACACGAATTTACGTTTAAAAACATGACAAATTTTCTGTAATGGTATTGTAACCTCCAGGTTTGAAGAACTTCGAAAATCGTCTGTCTCTTAGATTGAAAACATTGTGGATACTTTGTTCCAGAGAGGTGTTGTCCTCTGTATTTACATTAAGATTTCATAACACAGGAAGTAGTAGCTAGTTCGTATCAAACAAGTGTCACAATGGGTCTCAAAAAACGAAACATCCTCAGGGTGAGTAATTGAGCTGAAATTATTGGATATTTGAAAAATAACAATATTAATTTAAAATATATAAAGCACTGTTCACGTATAATATTGTTGTTTTTGTTGTATATCATTGAATAATATTTACTTTGTTATACTATTGTAATTGCTCTTTATAAAGTATGGTGTAGGGAATTTCTATTGTAATTGAATACTAAAAATATCAGAATTGTTTTCATGAATAAGAGTAAAAGGTACTTCTATTGGTCAATTACAAATTCCGGTGGGTGTTGGTGAACAGTCTATGGAGTAAGCAGATGATATTGCGATGAAAGAACCCATACCAGAACTCAAATTCAAGGATACCTCTACACAACACAATCCATAAAAACGAGAAAAGGTAGTGAGACTTATAAGAACATAAACTACCAGGTCTAGGACCCTGGATATGATTGTAAAACCAACGAGGAAAACAAGAGATGATTGGAGTTTTTTATCAAACAGACGTGATGATAAAAATTTCATTGGTTAATTCTTCTGTGTTAATAATATAATAGTTAATTAAATTCAAATAACATAAAGTTTCGTATCTCACTCCAGCCATTAGCAAGTTAGTGTTATCATTAAGCAATATGCTTATTCTTGTGTAATCAGACTGTTGTCATCAGATCCAGTATGGCCAGATGGTTAGGGCACTTCACTCGCAATCTGAGGGTCGCGGGTTCGAATCTCCATCCCACCAAGCATGCTTGCTATTTCAGCCGTAAGAGCATTATAATGTGACAATCATTCCAACTATTCGTTGGTAAAAGAGTAGCTTCAGAGTTGGCGATGGTTGGTGATGACCAAGTGCCTTACCTCTAGTCTGCTAATTGCTTGATTAAAGACGGCTAGCACAGATATTCCTCGTTTACCTGGCGCGAAATCTAAAACTAACTGTTATAATCTTGGTCGGATTTTATTGTTTATTGTAGGTACACAGTCTGAACCAGCAATAATAGGTCTGCTCTCTTTCAGATCAACTTATGATTCATAAGTCAGTTTTGTCTCCAATGGGACTTCCTGCTACGTGCCAATGCCCCCACCCTCCCAAAAAAAAAGGTGGGTGTAAATAAGAGTTTCTGATGAAATGATTCTCTGCCATCAGAGTATAATGCATCCTACTGACTCAGTTTTTTAAAGAATCCAAACAGTTCTAGCTATAACTATGCGAATATGTAACGTATCTAGTTCAATATATAACCCAAAGTTTTAATTATTCACTCATATATATATATAAAGTTAGATAATTAATAAAATAAAAATTATTATATATATTTAATTATTTTCAGCGATGAGAGAACACTAAATATTAGTCCGCAAAACCAGGAAAAATGTATTCATTTTCGAAGCTGGTTACAAAAGCTTTCCGAATTCTGTTGCGTGTGTAAACAGGCCCTGTCAGGTGACAAGTACAAAAAGAGGGTTCCATATTTACAGTGAAACAACACCGTGTCTTTTTCATCTTTAGTCGCTAACAGCCCAGCAGGCAACATCTTATTCTTGGGTGCCATTGTATTCATTAGGGCATTATACACAAAAGTTCTGTGTTACGTAATATATATGATTTATGTCGGACGAGTATCTGATTTATCATGTTACATACGCTACGTATTACTATTTCGAACAGCCAGAAATTTTAATTTTAATTCAGAGAACAAGCATGACTTGCGCAATACACATTTAACTATATATGTCACATACGTTTCTAAATATATATTAAACTGAAACAAACACATTAATTAAAATAATGTTAAATCCGTTACACCTAAAAGTCATAGATACCGCCAAAAGTTGCATTATCTTGCAAAAAATGTACAAAAAGTATAAGCATGTGTTTCTTGAACTCTGTGTTTGGATGAACCACAGACAAAGTCTTGCATAACGGCTTGCGAAGGTGGAAGAGGGACAGTCCTAGCCATGGTGCAAAATATGACTCATATACTGTGAAGGAATTGTGCCTCAACACAAAGCCGTCAAAATTCAGTTAGTGCAGATGAATACCACAGATAATTTATGTGATTTAATGGTTTCAGTCATGTATGGCTAATAATATTGTATATAATAGTTTGTTTAGCTTTCTCGTTGCTGAGCAATGAAATTGTATTTAGTGTCAAAGTGTGGAAAGACGGCTTTATCCGTTCAGTGCCCTAACTGGAGGGACAAAACCTATATATCGCCATCACTATCACTGATCACCATCCTCAAATTGAGAAGTTTTGTTTTTGTTTTTGGAATTTCGCACAAAGCTACTCGAGAGCCATCTATGCTAGCCGTCCTTAATTTAGCAGTGTAAGACTAGAGGGAAGGCAGCTAGTCATCACCACCCACCGCCAACTCTTGGGATACTCTTTTACCAACGAAAAGTGGGATTGACCGTCACATTATAACGCCCCCAAAATTGAGAAGTAAATCCGAGAAAATATATAATATACTCGCTGCTATTTTGATGTTTGGCATGTTGCAAAAGGTCGATTTAAAACGAGGGTTATTTATAAAGATTGTAGTACACACATTTACAATAAATTAATTACCTACTATACATTCAATATCTTATGTTATGAGCCATTATAGTTTGCATCTGAAAGGTCGAACAATTGGCAAAGAAGTACAACTGTTCAGATCTGACTGACTGAATTAAAGGTATATCCAATCACTTTCGGGCCTGGCATGGCCAAGCGCGTAAGACGTGCGATGCGACTCGTAAGCTAAGGGTCGCGGGTTTGAATCCGCGTCGCACCAAACATGCTCGCCCTCCCAGCCGTGGGGGCGCAATAATGTGACGGTCAATCCCACTATTCGTTGGTAAAAGAGTAGCCCAAGAGTTGGCGGGGGTGGTGATGATTAGCTGCCTTCCCTCTAGTCTTACACTGCAAAATTAGGGATGGCTAGCACAGATAGCCCTCGAGTAGCTTTGTGCGAAATTCCAAAACAAACAAACAAACCAATCATCTTTACTGGTGCGTAAATTCAATTAATGGTTAGATCTACTTGGCTGATGCAAATAGGTATATCTAAGAAATTGTATCCAGAATAAACACAAGGGCTTTGGAGAACTTTTTCCACGACACGAGCACGAGTTTGAACCTTTAACAACCAAAAAATACCTTAAAACAAGTGTGTACGATTCTTGCCGTCTATCTTTACTGTATTATTTTGAAAAGTTAAATGTCTTAATGGTAATGGATTGGTACCATTGGAAAAAAAAACAAACATATCCATATTGTTTTTCAAAGTAGGAATCTTAGTTTCAAGGTATTTGGAAAAAAAAAATATATATATGTATATAATTTGTTTTTTCAGAAACAAAGGTCTGTGAGAAACTTATCAACCTCATTGCAAAGAAAAGAATGGTCAAAGATGTAAAGTTTGTTTCTTTATTTGTAAACACGCTGAGTTCTGTGAAATAGACTTCCAGTGTGGAGGCTTTTTATAGCCTTACAACACACTTCGCCCCTGAGTGTGTACACTTTTTGTTAAATGGCATACTCACATGGTGAGTTATTCTTCAAATTAGAAATTTTATCAAAACTATTCTATATTAATGAATATACGTAATTACTTAACAAATAAGAATCTCTTAACGTAAAGAAACTGTGAAGATCGCAATCTTTAACAAACTAGCGAGTGCCTTGCGAACTTCATTACAGTGAGAACGCAGATCGAAAGCAGATAGGCAATTTAGAGTCTCAACCAGTATTCATCATTTGTTTCCCTAGGTGGAAGAAAGGAAAGAACAGTTTTTAAGCCAAAAAATGTTAATTCATTATTCATTAAGGACATCTTTTATGAACTGTTTATGTAAATTTGAAAGAGATTGAGTAATTTTTGTCTGTATTAACATAGAAGTTTCAATATACTTATTACTATTACAAGGGGAAAACGGTGTCCGGCATAGCCAGGTGGGTTAAGGCGTTCGACTCGTAACATGAGGGTCTTGGATTTGAATCCCTGTTGCACCAAACATACTCACCCTTTCAGCCGTGGGGGGATTATAATATCACGGTCAATCCCACTACTCTTTGGTAAAAATGTAGCCTAAGAGTTGGCGGTGAGTGGTGATGACTAGTTGCCTTCCCGCTAGTCTTACTTTACTTACTTAGGAACGGCTAGCGCAGATAGCCTTCGTGTAACTTTGTGCGAAATTCAAAAACAAACAAGGGGAAAAAAGCAAATTATGAGAAAAACTACATCATAGATACACTGATATAATTCAATGCAATTTTGTTACTTTTTTTGCATGTTAAACTGATATCTCTCTTCCTTTTAACTATGTTGATTTGTTGATGAAAACTCTACTAAGCGAGGTAATGGCAGATGCTCAAAATTTCTGGGAATCCTGGGACCAAGATGGTTTCTTTGCTCCATTAACACTTTTCTCCCAATACCAGCGGCCCAAAAATCAGAGGCACTCATGCAACATATTCGTATATTTTCAAAATCCAATGAATTATCTCCTTTGTATTATGAGCCAAATAACTGTCAGAATGTCTGATAAATGGTACAATTTGTAGTTAGATTTTTTTGCTAAAAATTTACTATTCGTGAAAGACAATTATGTTTGAAAATGCCACCAGATAGTACTTATAAATGCCAAGAACAAATTTTTGCTTTTATAATAAAACAGGCTATTTATTTACCAAGAAATGCACATGAACATACCTATAAAACCAGAGATACTGAACTCATAAAGCCCTCTTTCCACACATTGATACTACATACACTAAACATGCTTGCCCTTTCAGCCGTGGATGCATCATAATAATGTGTCGGTCAATCCCACTATTCGTTGGTAAAAGAATAGCTTAAGAATTGGTGGTGGGTGGTGATGACTAGCTGCCTTATACTACTAAATTAAAGACTGCTAGCGCAGATAGCCCTCATGCAGCTTTGCGCGAAATTCGAAACTAATATATTTTGCTAAGTACTCCACCACTCTCGCACCAGGTGTCTATAACCTGTGTATCAGTATAACGTCCAAAAATAATATTTTTATGTTAGTATCATTAAATTATGTCTAATTGAAATGTTTTTATTCTGCGTTTTTAAAGTTTATTTAACGTTTGAAACTTTACTACTCATTAAAAATGTTTAATCCCACAGAGTACTTGAGTTATGTGTTTTGCTATATAATTGTTCAAACAAAATTTCTCACTGTTATTTAACTTTAAACTATATAATTTACATATAATAAAAATCTTATAATATGGAATGTTCAAAAGAAAGAAAGAAAGAAAAAAGAAAATCAAAGAGTGTGACGGGTTTGATTTTGTATCTTTTGTTATAAGCTCGGCATACCAATCTGAGGGGCGTATGTTCGAATCCCCGTCCCATCAAACCCACATATCCTTTCAGCCGTAAAGGCATTATAAAGTGATGTTCAATACCACTATTTGTTGATAAAAGAGTTGGTCGTGTGTGATGGTGACTCGCGGCCTTCCATCTAGTTTTTTACTCTTAAATTAGGGACGGCTAACGCAGACATATCTCAGATAATTTAGCGCGAAGTTAAAACAAACAAACAAAAACCTTTTACATAAAGCTAATATTGGATAAACTAGGTTGTCAACTATTAGATGTATGTAGTATTCAAACGAAAGGAAATTAGAATTACTAATAAAAATAAACCATGATGAAGAGTTATTCTCTGTCCTCTTAGTGAAATATGGTGTATTGAATGTCTTCTGTAGAATCTGTAAGTGGTTGAGATGTGATCATTGCGGGCTCAAACACATATCTTGTATCTTCTAAAAGGAATAACATCATTGTATCGTGTTTTATATAGGTTTATATAACCAGTTTTACAGCGTCATAGTTGTTTAAAAACAGATTCTCCTCACACTCACCAACAAGTAACAGGACTCATGTAGTTTTTAAGAGCTATTTAAATTTAAAGTGAGTACTTATAACACCGACGGCAAGCACCACGACTGTACTATTAGCCAATTATAGAAAATTCCTTTTGAAGTGAGGTGATAAAAATTGTTCGGGCATTAATAGGCTTATTGATCTGAAATTAATAGTAACTTGAAAAGTTCCTGAAAGTCTCATAACGATGCTTTACAAAGTCATTTAACAAAGTAAAATTTTGTAAAATAGTAAAGATGGTTTTATTAGAGAAAAATTTCGTTCTACTAATATTTTCATATTCTTTGAACAGGTTACTGCTTACGTAAATGAAGGTAAGCGTGCGGATTTAGTGCGTTTGGATTTTCACATGGCATCTGACAACGTGCCACAAACTTGGCTAATTAAATCTTGAGCAGTTATTTGAGGAGTAACTGTTAGCCATTTTAAATATAGAAATGACAAATTAGATCAAAGACTTCTTAAAAAATGATCTGAGTAAGTAGGGGATTAAGTTGAATCAATAGAAAAAAATTTCTGAGTGTAAAAAAAAACAACAAAAACTAACCGTGACAGGAATTCTGTTTGAAGGAAGAGAAAACTAAGTGACATTTTACCTGCTCTTCCCACTAGAGGTGTTCGAAAACCTTTTTTTTCAGTCAACCCCATGAGAGGAAAAATTTAACTACAGTGACGATAATTATAATCACGTTTAGAATTGTTGACAGGAAGTTTTAGAGAGAAAGATGTGAAGGTCTTTTTCACTTTTTTTTCTTCCAGTGGTTGTTGTTTGTATGCAAAGATGTTGCTGTCGATGATGTGTAAAGATGTGATAGATCCAAATAATGAAACGTGCATTATAAGTATTAAATTTAAATTGACTATTGATAAGACAGTGGGATTACTCTAATATTAATTTCAGAATTTTTTAGCCATTTTGAATTTAGAAACTAATTTAATTTTTCAAATAAACTTTTTTAAATATCGAACAGCATATAAATGAATTGGATTAAAATGTTTTCACCCGAGATCGATCCTTGGGCCTTGTGCGTGTGATGTACTTGCCTAACCCATATTTCAAACTTTGATTAACGTCGCAGGAAAGGTGCTTCAATCTTAGGTGCTTTACATTAACAACATAGATAAAGAAATGGTCATTAACTTACTTTAATTTGCTCATTATATTAAGTTCTTGAGTGTTGTTGAATTTGAAGAAAATTCTGCTGATTTACGAAAGGATTTAGATTATTTGGTGATCTGGTTAAATAAATGGCAGAATGGTTTTAATTATAATAAATCAATACAATACATAAGAGTTACCATAATCTGAATTAAAGGTACAACTTTTAAGGGAACATTATTAACAGTGGCGGCATCCGGATATTTTCGTTGGGAGGGGGGGCTGAGGTAAACTGAGGAGGGGCTTCCCAAAATGATATCGGTATGAAGTACAGATGGTAAATTACAATAATGTAAATACTAAGGTACATTTCAGAAAAATGTGCTATTTTAAACTGCGTTTTTAATGCAGTTTCCATTGAAAACTCATACTCTAATTAATAATTCATTATTACAAATTAGAAATAATCTGTTTATGAAAATATGCGTATATGTAAAAGAGAAAGCTCACCTAAATTCCATCCAAGATAATACATAATAATAAAGAAAATCAAGGTTAGCTTAGATTGAACATTTAATATACCATTAAGAGTAAAACTACAAATCAAAAGAAATATAACATAAAGACATAGTTTACATAGCAGAAACGAATTATCCCATGTGAAGTTAATACACTCTGACGAAAAGTAAATTTCACTATCAGGCTAATTATCTTTCATCATGTTGTGTTAATAGTCAATATTACTTCAAAACAATGCGCCTGTTCTAGTGATTGGCACCAAATTTTGGATGGCTGATAAACAATGCAAAATGATCTCACAGATGACACAACACCGTCTAAATCATTCATAGTTTTGACCTATACACTTATATATGTATGCAATGTTTTACTTTTCAATAAAAGATAAATGAAATTAATGGGTAAATACCTGCGAAACCTTCGGTTTATCAAGTAAAATCCCTGATGAGCTGTTGTAACTTGAAATCAACGTGGTTGTCTAATCTTCGTCAAAACTCAAGATAGAATAGTATTTTACACAGGGAGCGGCAATACAGCGCATGAGTTTCAATGCATAAGTACGTTGCTATGGGACGCATGACACATACCTCCGTCTTAATGAAGACGTTGAGTTCTACAGATCTATGTCTCTTTGATGTTAATTGTTAAGTAACAACGACGATTGTGTTTTCCATATTTTACGAATATATGTAGGTAACAATATTGGGGGACTTGGTTCATTTTGGGGGGGCTCAAACCACCTCCTTGGCGCCGCCACAGATTATTAACAATGTTATGGACATAAACGATCTTAGTATTCTGGTTGATCAGTCTCTTGACCCATCCAAGAAGTGCGCTGTCACTAGTAGCAGGACAAATGATATTTTATATTATATTTACAGAAATAATGAATACAAGTCTAAGGAAGTTGCAAATCTTTGTATAGGTCTCTGGTCAATTCTTATTTAGAGTACTGTGTTGTCTTGATGTCCTTACCTTAAAAAGGACATTGAATTGTTGAAATGACTCAGAGATACTTGGATGGAAAGGTTTTCATATAAAGATAAGTTAACATTTCTGAAAATATTTTTTCTTGAACTAGAGACCTAATCAATGCATTTAAGATTGTTAAGGGAGGATGTGGTGTTGATAAATATCTCTTCCTTACTCAATGATGAGAATGATAAGATCAGGGCACATAAATTCTGGCAGTATAGGAAGTCATCTTCAGTTAAGAAAGTTTCATTTTTCTAACCGATAGATGTGATGTATATATACATTGAACATTGACATTCAAAATATTTCTTGTTACATAAAACACAAAAGCATGAGATTCAACTGTATCACAATTCTTGTGTGATTAATACAAATTTGAAGGGCTGGTGGTTTGGGAACTGTTTCAAGTTTAATTTCGCTGCTGAGATATCTAGATGGACAAACAGGTTTCTGATTGTTCTTAAATTCTATGTTATATTCTGGTATATCATTAAAATTTGATTACAAAATTTTTTTTTCTTGAAATTAAAAGATACATGAGAAGAATTTACCCCAAAAAAGTAAGTAAATCTTTATTTCAGTTTTCAGCATTACAATAAGCACTTATAGTGCCGGTTATTTTTCATTAGTAGTGATACACTTTCTAAAATACAGAACTTTTTTCACTAATGATGAAGCAGAAATGGTATGACAAATAAGCCTGGAGCTCAAGTCAATTTATTTTGGATTCAAATATCTACCAACAATTCCCAAATTAACGATGTTTGTGAAGCAAAGAATGCCAAATCCGTACTTCTATAAGCATTTGAAAAATAAAAACAGATCATTTATGTATATGTATATATATATTGAATATTGACATTCAAAATATTTCTTTTTATATAAAACATAAGAGCACGAGATTCAACTATATCACAATTCTTGTGTTATTATATTATTATTCCTGATTATATCATAACTTAAATCAGGAAAAACAAAACACCAGCAAAAAAATATATATATATTTTTATAAGTGCAGGTCATAAACAGAATCTGGGGTAAAACAACCAGAACTACCACTGTGTTACTTCAATATTTTATCACATCAAATCAGTAAACATTAAACTTTAAATAAAAAAAGATACTTTATATTACAAAAAGTACAGTAGATTTACGTTATTTCTCAAAATAGTTGATAGAAAAAGTTGACCTTTGCATAGATGTTAAGTTTCAGGAAATGAATTTGAAATAAATCTCAAGAATGATGACATTTTGGTTTTCTTTTGCCTGAAAATAAAGCATTTTAAAATATCCAAAGGAAGTTGTTTGAAAAAAAATTTGTTTTTGAGGCAAATGAAAACCAAAATGTCATCATTCTTGAGATTTATTTCAAATTCATTGAGACGTAGTCAATGAGAAGCTCTAAATAGCTTAGTCTCTAGAGAAAAACAACCACTCCAATGAATGTTGAATAATTAGCCACCCAGCATTACAAGGCAGGTTTGTTCTGTGAAGTCAAGTTTTGAAATCCTAGCAATGTATTAACTGGGAAGTAACTTATTTAATAATTTTCTTACTTTATAATGGTTAGATTTGATTTATGATGTTAAAATAACCACTACCCTAATCATGAACAAGAAAAGTGAAATAATCCAAGATCCCATTACTAGATTGAAAATAAAGTTATGGATGGTATATCTTTTAACACAAACTGGTAATTTACCAGTTGTGATATAGCCTTAAATGCATCCCATTAATGGTTACGAATTCTGAATGGTTGTGAAAGATCTTAGTAACAATCAATAATTGATATTTTTAATACACAAAATAACTATTGATGTGTTTTTTTTTCATAGGGATATTCTTCAATGTTGAAGCTGATAATAGTAAAGTATATATCAATTTATCTTGAAAAAACTTCAAACATGCACATAGAAACATTCAAATACAGAAATTAATAACATTTTCTGTTGCATGCCAATTACATATTAATAAGCTTTCTAAAGTAAAAAAACAAACTAGTAATTAATAAACCTACCAAAAACTAACCAAACAAATAATTTTACACATTTTTATGGAAATGGTAAAATGTTTAATGTTTGTGTGTTTTGAGTAATTTTAAAATTAAAGATTAACAAAACATATTTTAACTGTTTCATATTTTAAAGTACAAATAACTTATGATTTAGGTGAGATAACTGATGATTCAACAAGTATAGAAAAAAGTAAGAAACAGAAAATTGTAATTTCAAGTCTGCAGTGTTAGTGTTAATTTTATTCACTGATTTGCACTTCATGAAGATTCAATAACTTGATGTGAAGAGAAATCTTAATTTTAATAACAACTTTGGTTTAACATGTGCAAAAGTACTTATCAAGCAATAACATATCATTCAGTGTTTGACAGACAAAATAATTATAAGCTACA
Source organism: Carcinoscorpius rotundicauda (assembly GCA_011833715.1). NCBI lineage: Eukaryota > Metazoa > Arthropoda > Merostomata > Xiphosura > Limulidae > Carcinoscorpius > Carcinoscorpius rotundicauda. The sequence continues at coordinate 23,841,629 of CM022405.1, read as the reverse complement.
TATTTATAAACGATTTTGAAGCATTTTTCTTATTGCATGTCTGGTAGAAAAAAATGTGGTTTGAACCACAAGAACATTCAGCATAAGTCAAATCTTTAGCACCTCTTTAAAAGAACAAAGTTGCACACCAGTGTTCCATACCTCAGATAAAAGTGCAAATCCAAAGTTATCACTTCGTTCACTGCTACTTTAACCCATCAAGCATTTTTTACACTAATGCATAAAATGTACTTCCAATAAACATTTCAAGTGTTTTCTGGCTTGTCAAATAAAATCCAGAACAATCTCATTAATTGTGTAGGGGAAGTGTTGTTCAATAAAAGTAAAAGTGAAGTAAGTGATTCTTCATTTGTGGTTCTTAGTTAAGATGAAACAACTGATGCAAGAACCATTTCTCAACTTTCTAGTGTTGTGCAGTTTGTGACTACAGATGGTGAGATACCCACGGTTTACAAATGATAGTGCAGATTAAACAGTTGTAGGTATACCCAACATAGTGTTTAATTTAGTCAAGGAATTAAATATTAAGTTGTCTGTGATGGGGCAAAAGTGATGCCCAGTGAGCTGAATGGCCTGTTGTAGACAAGTATCCAAAAGCTCTTTTCATTCATTGTATATAACACAGATTAAATTTAGTGTTGTTGCAAGCTTTGCTGAAGATCAAGGAGTGTGACAGAATTTCTGCAAAATGTAAATCATTCCCTTTGTTTTTTTTTGCAAAATCAACAAAGCACGTACACCTATTAGATACTGAAGTTTCTCAAAAGTGGCCCCAACTGGTTGGAATTATAACCACCATCTTGTTGAAACTGTCATGGAATACAAGGAAAACTTGTTGATTTCTTTCAAAATACTGTTGATAATTTTGGCAACTGAGATACTGAAACCTTTCCTTGTGCTTAAGCACTTTCACTGGATCTGAGATGTTGAGTTTCTTGTTGAATATATTTGCCAGTATTTTTTCATATACAAATGTTGTATTTGATGTTCTACAGAATAGGATATTTAACATATCCTACTGTATGAATAAAGTAAATGAAATGGTGACTGTTCTGCAAAAAAAGAGAAACAATTTTGATGTATTTTGGGCAGCCAAATTGAAATTAGGTTTCAAAGCTGAAAAACATATAATTCCTTGAATTTCTTGGCACTAAAAAGCAGGAAGAGAACAAAAAAGTATTTCCTGAATTAATATTAAAATCATTACAAAATAATTATGGAAAACAATTTGATATTCATCATTTGAAAAGTGAACCCTTGGTTTTATACACTGATGCTGATTTGAAAGGAAAACTAGTAAATGAATTACTTTTTGTTTGCAAGATTCCAAATTAAATGCATCCTGCAATACTTTACAAAGTTATGTGAGTTAACCTCGACGCTTCCAGCTACCAATGTCTCAGTTGAGCATTCTTTCTTTCATTTAAAAATAATACACAGATAGACTAAAAATGCACAATCACAAGAAAGACTTGGAAGTTTAGTATTAATCATGATTGAGAAAAATCCCCGTAAGGAAATAAAGACTGTTAGATTTTACTAAGATGTAATAAATTTATTCAATGAAAAGGGAAAGTGAATGGAATTAACACATAAATTAGTCGAACCTCTCTTATGTTTGTTATTAATTGGAAGTACTTAATCCTGAATATGATTAATTACTACATGTAATTAATTTTACCTTACTGACCATGCTGTACATATTTTTATTGTATCATCCACTTTTTATGCTTTTCCCTCTCTGTCAAAACAAATCACCACATGCCCCTGGTGTTGAGTTGTACACAGTTCACTATTATTTCTTAATAACAGAATCAGCAATGCATTAAACATGCTGGTGAAACAATTATCACACAAACATTTCCCATAAATTGCTACTAATCAGTTACATATCAGATCAACCTTTGAATAATACAAGATTGTACACAGTCCAACATCATTTCTTAGTAACTGAAAACAGACCAACATTTTTCCTGCTGAAAGGCAATTATGAAATTAGGAAAACAAAAAAGTAACATTTTCATTTTTTAGCTTGCTCTGTTTCAATATTTCTTCTCCTGAGTTCTTGATTATCTTTGATACTATAATCTTCAATCACATCTTCCTCCTCCTAAAAAGGTTAAATCTCATTCGTCATATTAACATAAAACTTGAGTAATTTGAAAAACGTTTAATAATAATATATTTTTCTACTGAGACATGAAGAAACAAAAACGTTGTAAATTAAACAACAAATAATAAATATTTTTCACACAAGATTTCACTAAAAGTGTTATTTACTAAACAGCATAATATTCCTGTGTTGCTATAGGCTGAGAAGTTACTGCAGACCAACACTCAAACACTGCACAAACAGTTACTTTTATCTCAGCTTCTCTTCCATGAAAATGTTTTTGTATTGTATATTCTTATGCCAACTTATTCATTTTACGAGAGAAAACTATATTATTGTGTGACTGGTGCATGAGACTTCAGATACTAAGTAAAAAGATTTGCTACCAAGTGATAAAACTATTTTACAATGAAACCAATACTGGTATGATAAGTTAATGACAACTGTCTCTTAACAATTGATCCTGAAATAGAATTTCAAAAATTTCAGTTCATGTTTGACACTCAATGGTATTCTATGGCTATGCAATATCTAGCAAACTTTAAAACAAATAATCACAAGCAAATTACAGAATTACTGAAAAACAAAGCTGTATATTTCTAATACTCACCAAATCACCATTATCCAGTTCTTCTTCAGGTGGATGAATCGTTTCAGATACTTCTTGTGTATACACTTTTGGAGGAAAGAAGTAGTCAATAATACATACAATCATCTGAAAGGAAAACAAGTATTTCACAAATTATATTAATAATTTTATTATTAAAACTTCAGCTGTTACGTATCATACATCATATGAATTTCATCTGAACAATTAATTTTTAAAAATTAAAAATAATTTATTTGTGAAGTTGCAACTGGATTAACTGGAAGTTGAAAACTGTTAAAAAAATGAAAAAAAAATATTCAGGGTTCATACTTATAGTAAGAAGTTAAGAAATACATTAATTACATCGTAAACCTTAATTTGCTGGTTATGTGGGTGCTGTATGGCTGAAGGGAAGTGGCCTGCAGGTCCAAAGTACTTGAATATCAAAAAGATCAATGAAAGAATGTTGATTACTTATTTCTGTGTTTAATAATTAAGCTGGAAGGAAACCCAACAAAATCAGTAACTTTCCTTATAATATTTTTTTCTGAGTGCCGAATCAACAGATTCACAAAATGGTTAGTTTGCAGTGATAATGCTTTTCCTTTATCAATTAACTTGAAAACAGGAAGAAACTAATTAACAAATTCTACCATTAATAATTTTGGGAGCAATATAAAAGATGAAAGGTAAAGAATAAAGTTCAACCGGATTAGTTAATTACATCCAACCTTAATGGCAAAGTTTATTGTAGTCTTTCCTCTAGTGGACTTTTATTACAAAGAATAATTCAACAAATGTTTCTTTTTTGTGTAAAATCTTATAAAACTGTCTTGTAAAAAAAAACTTTTCTGAAGAGAAATTATACAAAAAACAAATGTTTTTGGAACTGGTCTTAAAGAGAGAAAAAAAGGTTCAAACTGTATTTATGAAACATTTATACCCCCAATAATGTTATACTGAATGCTTTGTCTTTTGTTTTTAAATTTCAAGCAAAGCTACTCGAGGACTATCTGCACTAGCTGTCCCTAATTTAGCAGTGTAAAACAAGAAGGAAGGCAGCTAATCATCACCACCCACTGCCAACTCTTGAGCTACTTTTTTACCAACAAATAGTAGGATTGGCCATCACATTATAATGCCCACACGACTGAAAAGGCAAGCATGTTTTGTGCAATGGGAATTCAAACCATGACACTCAGATTATGAATTGAACACTTTAACCCACCTGGCCATGCTGGGCCTCCTGAATGATTTACCCTTTCATTTGATTATGTAGGAACTGGCCACATAGCTGGATGAATTTTCTTTGCACTAGTGATCTTTTAATTCCCCACCTTTAATAACTTGAGAAGGTTTAAAACTTTATATTTAATACAATTTATAGATCTGGTCAGTAACCATTCACCTTACATTGAAATATTTTATCCACAAAGTTGGTGATCTCCTGACTCATGGCCTAGAAAAATTGATCAAATCTGTATTTTTGTATTTAGCACTAGTTGGATAAGTAGTCATAAACTACCCATCCATCCAAAATTAAAATATCTTTTTAAAATGTTGGTATAAACGGAGGAAAACCAACATGTCTCACTTTATAATGTTTCATAGTAGGGGCATAAAAATATTCTGCTCAGACATGTATGGGAAACATGTAGGAATCCTGACAAGTTTCTGAATATTGCTAATTTAAATAATTAAATTAAACAGAGAACAACAGTACCCAACTCAACACTGAAAAATATCACTAATTTTTTTTTTAAATATTAAAACACACAAGTTATCAACTGAGATTACATTTGTATCTATTAATATCTTTTTTTTCAGTATGATTTTAAATTACTTTCGTTTATGGATTTATTACAAGTAATAAAAAATAGTTAATCATATTACATAAAAATGTTTCATAATAAATTGTAGTGCCCTCTGACAACTCAGTTTTAAAAAACAAACAGTTATACACTTTTAATATTTTATGATGTTTTACTCAACACATTCTGAATGATGAAATAGCTATCGGCCACAAATCCAGTTTGATAAAAGGTATGAAGATTATGCCTGATCTTTCAAAGTACAAAGTTTTTCTTTTTCTGTATTTCCACTTAAAATACTTTTCTATCATAAAATTTATTGTACATCACTACATAGTTTCTTCTTAGTTTATGTATCCCGAAAAGTTAAAGCAAATCTGTACAAAGCAAGAAAAAAGTTAATCAGATGTGTTAAAATAACTATCCTTATGAGACCATTACACTTTCTTAAACATATTTAACATTTAAAATTAATTTTAACTTTGCAAATTTTATTTTATTTAGTTATTAACTGAAACTGTTAAGCTTAAAAAGAATATTATAGCAATGTTAAGTACTTTATTTTGAATGAGGAATGTGGTAGTTATTAGAGAAGTGCTAATAAATGTTCATTTTATCAGCTTACTCAAATTTTCATTGTTTTTGTTTTTAATACTGACAGTTAGTGACTTTTACACAATAAAATATAAAATAACAACATGCAGATAAAAATGGACCATTTGGTCCTTAAAGGCTGTTCCTACACATGCACCCTTGAGAAAACTGAAAATCTAAACCCTCACTTCTTTTAAATTATTGTACGATTATTGCCAAAATAAATAAATAAAATACAGAAAGGTAAGATTTCCTATGGAAAATCTATACTAGCTTTCTTTCATGATATATTTCACCAACTGATTTTGTAAAGGTTCTTTTTTTTTTTATTAGACGTTTTCAGTTATCTCCCACCATAAAAGTAAGACTAAATGACAATATAATTTGTGGGGAAAATCTTATCACACCCTTTCATAAATTCTCCAATCTTTATATATTCACTGTAGAAAGTGAACTCTATTTTTCATGGATTAACAAATTTTATGGCCTAGAACTAGCTTCAAATTTCTTCTATTAATTGGTATTAATGATATTCAAGAATAGTAATGTCAATGCCATATATAATAGAAAAAATGGAATTCACACTTTTCTGGTACAACAAATATCAAGTATTTCAAACTCCACTGGGATTGAAAACAGCACAACTTACCAAACCCAGTATAGCACCTAATACAATAGTTCCTAGTGCAAATATAATATATGATCCCCAGTAAGGAATTCCATACTCTTCAATTATTTTGTTGTGTGCACTCTGTGGAAGAAAATGAAAGAAGTATATAATTTATGTGTGTATGTATATATATCTATACTTATGGTAGAAAGTTAAGAAATACATTAATCACATCTTAAGCCACATAATTATATATCAGCATATTAAATATTCCAGATAGATATGTCTAATACACACTTTGGAAACAAATACATTTACAAGCTTTCAACAACTTGCATTTATTAGTCTAAGCAAGCATTTAATTCTTTTGGTACAATCTTTCCTTTCCATGGGTCAAAATGCATATCATGTCCTTTTAGTCTTATATTCATAATTTAATTGAACTTTATTATCAATTATCAGATTTTGTATTATTGACACTTCAAGTTTCTTAATTTCAAGAAGAAATATTTAATTTCCAACAATCAGAAACAAACTATACAAAACTATAATAAATAATCTAAAATTAACTTCTTGCCCTCTTAATCTGCTAAAACATCAATAACTTTGTTAACCCAGCAGAGAAGCTCCCAGCTCCCTCTCTAACTTTTGAGATTGTTTCCTAATCAACTTCATATATGTAACTCTTATTTAGGTACTATAAGCTATTAATCAAGGAGAATTACCTGGATTGTGTTAATAAGGTTTACTGCTTCAAACAGCAATAGAATTTTTAACCTATTTCTAGTTTGCTTAGAATCAAGATAAACTGTAGTAATTTTGGGGTATTCTATTCAAGTGACCAATATACTTTTTGTGTTCTAAATTGAACATTTTAAATATTCAGGAATTTTCTTTACAGTATTTTGTGAGAGTTAATAAGATTTAGGAAAGATTTTTACTTAAATGAAAATGGTTCGAGTATGTAATTAGTCCAAAAATTGACAATTCAGAAAATTTTTCACAGAGAAATCTTCAAAATAGGAAATTCAATCAATATATGTATAATCCATATACTTACATTCCAATTTACAACAGCTATTTCTTACAATAAGTACATATTTTATTTAGATGTGTCATTCGGTAATCAGTACTCTCCATAACAGTTAAGTAGGTGTTGATCAGAACAAGGAATAAAGTGATAGTTATCAACCACAAAGTACCTTCACTAACTAGCAGGTATCAGTTTACCACATATGTTCTTAGAATAACTTAAACTTGCATTAGGTACTGAACTGTGAATTTTTTTTAGAACAACCTTCACATTCCAGGAGTACTCACAAACCACAACAGATATTAACAGGTCAGCAGAGTGATTTATGCAACAGTCATAACAAGTTGCAGTGAACTAAAGTAAAGATCTATAGAAATATTAGTATCTTTAAAACATAACATTTGTTTATACAAGAAAGTTAGTCCAAGTGCAAGTCTTGATATTATCAGTAGGCATGTTCAGATTGGCAGGTCAAAAAAACAGTCATTGTTTGCTAAATAAAAAAATTTCCATTATTAAAATTCTTTAAGATATATATAATTTATCTTTAACTGGCAGTTTCCTACATAAAAGGCCAATACAAATAATGATTTAATTTTTCTTGAATATATATATATATACATTTGTTGTTTTATGTATTAAAAAGCACTTATGGCACGCAACAAAGTAACTTTCTACAGAGATGAACACCTCTTCCACTGATCAACTAAACTGAACGAATAAACCCTTGCAAGTTGTTAACAAAAAGAATTTCCATTTTATTTTGTTTACAAACAAATGGATTATTGAATAATATTTCTGAGCTATGTTATCAAGATTATTAGTAGTAGTGTCTCTTGTAAAAATTAATTTTTGAGTGCAGCGAGTCACTTTAACATTGGTAAGTTGGAAAATGACCTACTTTGAGTGAGGTCAAATGCAACAAAATACCTTCCACTGATTCATTGTAGTATTTCCTACTACCACTTTCTCTGTAAAAAAAGTACTATCTGGAGCAAAAAATTAAATTCCTACCGTGATTCATACACACACAAAATACTAACTTGATTGATTGATTTAGTGTTTTATGGCACAAAGCAACGAGGCTATCTGCACCAGACAAGTAAAATAAAAAATAAAAAAATCTAGTAAAAGACATAAATGGAAATGAAGGTAAAACAAAAAATTAGAAAACCAATGTTGACACCTAGTCTACAATGTTAAGATAGAAGGCAGAGTATAAGAAGTTGTAAGATATTTACTCTAGCAAAAAGGTAATGATCATAACCTGCCAGGAAGACTAACAGGTAAGTTCAAGACTCACCGTCAGTCACCTGAAGTTGGTCTTTCCAGTCCTGGTTCTGGTTTATGTGTCATAGTCAAAATGTAAAAGAATAGAAGTTTTAAAAGACACATAGCAAAATTGCAACAATGAGTAGCCAAATGTCCAGTAAAAAGATAAAATTCAAGTAAATGGAGTAAAATTTGTAAAAGTAAATGAAGGTAAAAACAAAACAGCAATTAAAACAAAAAATGGTGTAAAAACCAATGGTGACATCCAGTCTTCAAAGTTATAAACTATTTACTCAAGCAAAATGGTAATGATCATAACCCGCCAGGAAGACTAACAGGTAAGTTCAAGAACCTCTGTCAATCACCTGAAGTTGGCCTTTCCAGTCCTGGTTCCGGGTTATGAGTCATAGCAGCTATTATCAAAATGTAAAAAAATAAAAGTTTTAAAAGACACTTGGCAAAATCGTAATATTGAGTAGCCAAATGTTCAGTAAAAAGATAAAAGTTAAGTAAATGGAGTAAAATTTGTAAAAGTAATTGAAGATAAAAGTAAAATGGCAATTAAAACAGAAAATGGCACAAAAACCAATGTTGACATCCAGTCAACGAAGATGTAAAACAACTACCTGTAGCAGAATGGTAATGATCATAACCTGCTAGGAAGACTAACAGGTAAGAATAAAAACCACTGTCAGTCACATGAAGTTGGTCTTTCCAGTCCTGGTTCTGGGTTATGAGTCAATATGGCCAGTACTAAAAAGTAAAGTAGTAAAAGTGTGAAACTACAAGACAAGTGTTTATACAAGAAAGTTAGTCCAAGTGCAAGTCTTGATATTATCAGTAGGCATGTTCAGATTGGCAGGTCAAAAAAACAGTCATTGTTTGCTAAATAAAAAAATTTCCATTATTAAAATTCTTTAAGATATATATAATTTATCTTTAACTGGCAGTTTCCTACATAAAAGGCCAATACAAATAATGATTTAATTTTTCTTGAATATATATATATATACATTTGTTGTTTTATGTATTAAAAAGCACTTATGGCACGCAACAAAGTAACTTTCTACAGAGATGAACACCTCTTCCACTGATCAACTAAACTGAACGAATAAACCCTTGCAAGTTGTTAACAAAAAGAATTTCCATTTTATTTTGTTTACAAACAAATGGATTATTGAATAATATTTCTGAGCTATGTTGACATCCAGTCAACGAAGATGTAAAACAACTACCTGTAGCAGAATGGTAATGATCATAACCTGCTAGGAAGACTAACAGGTAAGAATAAAAACCACTGTCAGTCACATGAAGTTGGTCTTTCCAGTCCTGGTTCTGGGTTATGAGTCAATATGGCCAGTACTAAAAAGTAAAGTAGTAAAAGTGTGAAACGATATGCAGCAAAAGTATAATAACAACTCGCCAGGACGACTAACAAGTAGTTCAAACAGTAGCATTAGTCACCTGAAGTTGGCCTTTCCAGTCCTGGTGTCGAGTTATTTATTGTTCTGGCCATTGTCCAATGTCAAATTGAATGAGAGAGATTAAAACTGTAAAAAAAGAGCCACAATTAAAAAGGTGTAATGAATAAATATGCAACACTTAAATGAGATGAAAAAGATTAATGGCCATTAAAAAATTAAAAACGTTATCAAGGTGGACAGAGTCATCATCACCAATAACTCTGTCCAATGTTATAGACTGACCCTGGGAAAAAATATGTTTAAAATATTGCCGTCGTTGAGAATTGTAACGATGGCAAGAAAGTAAAACGTGGCTGATAGTGATTTGAGTGTTACACAAACTACACATTGGTGCATCAGTTCCAGATAAAAGAAAATGATGAGTTAAAAAACTGTGACCAATGCATAGCCTAGTGAGAACAATTTCCTCCTTCCGAACTTTATGGAAGCTAGATGGTCAAACTCCAATTTTGGGTTTGATTTGAAAAAGTTTGTTGTTGCGTTGCTCACTCCAAGTGGACTGCCAGCTGGCACAGAGCCGAGCCTTGAAGACAACACCATAATCCATGTATGGAATAGGCATCGGGGTGACAGTGCTGAAGCAGACATATTTAGCTGCCATGTCTGCAAGCTTGTTCCCGCGAATACCAACATGGGCTGGTATCCAGAAAATCTGGATTGAAGCAGCTGCTAATGAGAAATGGGCCAGTTGGTTTCGAATATCAGCGAGAATAGGATGTGAGCTAACGTGTAGCGATTACAAGGCAAGTATAGAACTAAGCGAATCAGCATGAATAGTGCAGTTGGAGTACTGCTCAGCTGCAATATGATCCAGGGCAAGAGATATGGCATACAGTTCAGCAGTGAACACAGAAGCTATAGAGGGGATTCTGCACGCAACTACTGACCCATAGCAAACCATAGCAGAGCCCACTGAATCACCTGATTTGGAACCATCTGCATAAATGGGAACTGGATGATTTGTTGAAAGATACTCATTGAATAAAAGACGGTACTTCCAATCTGGAGTATCTGCCTATTTTAGGTGACTGAAAGAAAAGTCACATTTGGGGGCTGTAATAAGGCATGGTGGGATGGGCCGACCTGTGGAATCTGCAATGTTATCCAAGGACAGACCCAATTCATCCAATTGCGCCCAGATGCAAAGGCCAAACGGAGCATTGACAGATCGTCTGTTCTGAAAAAGTACTGCCCACGAGGAAGGAAAACACATTCCCAGGTGAGATGCTTTGGTAAGGAACGAAGTTCCGAAGTATATTGTAAAGATAGTTGCAAACGGCGAAGGTGTAGAGAAGGTTCATGAGATTCAATGTATATGCTTTGAACTGGAGAGGTACGGAAAGCCCCAGTGCAGAGTCGAAGTCCTTGGTGATGAATGGGATTCAGCATCTTTAAGGCCGAGGGTCTGGCAGAGCCATAGACCATTGATCCATAGTCGATTTTCGATCTAATAAGAGCACGATATATCTTCAACATTGAACAGCAATCTGCCCCCCAACTGGTAGAAGAGAGGACAGGGAGGATGTTCAGTGCTCTTGTGCATTTGACCCGAAGCTGCTTTAAGTGTGGTATAAAGGTCAGTTTACGATCAAAGATAAGCCCCAAGAACTTTGTCTCCGGGACCACTGACAGCAAAACTTCACCGATACGAAGTTCAGGATCAGGGTGAATACCTCGTCGACGGCAAAAGTGCATGCATACAGTTTTGGAGAGAGAGAAATTAAAGACATTCGCCAGAGTCCACTTCCTTACACAATTGAGGGCAGTTTGTAGTTGCCGCTCAATATATCTCATGTTTGACGACTGACATGAGATGCGAAAGTCGTCGACATACAGCCCATTTGCAACAGTGAAAGGGAGTTGTTCAGTGATGGCATTTATCTTTACACTGAAGAGTGTGACACTCAATACACAGCCTTGAGGGACTCCAAGTTCCTGTACAAAACAACGGGAAAGTGTCGAACCCACACGAACTTGGAATCTCCTGTCCATTAAAAATTTTTTAATAAACATGGGTAGATGGCCACGTAACCCGTATGTATGGAGGTCTCGCAAAACGCCATACCTCCATGTTGTGTCGTAAGCCTTCTCTATGTCAAAGAATATTGATACAAGATGTTGGCAGTTGAGAAAGGCTTCTCTGATAGATGTTTCAAGATGAATTAGATGGTCTGTGGTAGAGTGCTGTCGACAGAACCCACACCGGGTAGGTGAGAGGAGGCTGTTTGATTCAAGGAACCAAACAAGACAAGCATTAACTATCCTTTCTAAGGTCTTACAGAGACAGCTCATCAAAGCAATTGGATGATAGTTTGAAGGAATCTTCGGATCTTTTCCTGGTTTAGAGAAAGGTAAAATAATAGCCTTGCGCCAGGCATCAGGAAAAGCATTCTTCTGCCAAATCCAGTTGAAGACAATCAAGAGATGCAGGAGATAGATAGTGCAGCATGTCATAATGAATATCATCAGGTCCAATAGACGTACTGGCAGACTGATGAAGGGCCATTTTTAGTTCCACCAGGGTAAAGGGACAATTATAGTCAAAGAAACAGTCAGTTTGAAAGGAAAGAGGTGATCGCTCTGCCTGAGTCTTGATGGCCAGGAAGGTGAAGGAACAAGCAGAAGTGCTAGATACCCGGCAAAAGCTTTCACCTAGAGTGTTTGCAATGTTCCAGACATCAGTCACCTCCTGACAAACAGAGAGTAAGATCGAGAGGGGGACAGAATTGTAGTGCCCATTAACCTTTCGAATCCTGTCCCATATGATCTTGGAACTGGTGGTAGAAGATATGCTGGTTGTGAACTTAATCCAAGATTCCTTCTGGCTTTGACGTCTTACCCACCTAGCATGTGCACGGGCCCTTTGGAAAGCAACCTGGTTTGAAAGGATTTCACCATGGACGAGGATATCGTGGAAAACGTGTCGAGGTTTTAGGAATACACTGAGCAGCTGCATGTATAATACAGTCAGTTACTGCTGTTACACAGTCATCTATTGATGGATGATTTACGATGGCAGGATCAAGATCTGCAAGAACAGTGAAAGTGGACCAGTCTGCCTGATCCAGCTTTCACCCAAACACCAGCATCAGGTACAATGTCCACAACACACGTTGAGAACTTCCAACACTGGTACTTGGTTGGCTCTAGCCCAAGTGGACCAGCCGATTGACCCAAGGGGGGCCACCCAAGGGCCGCCCGTCTTCAGGAATTCGAGGCCAAAGTGATGCGTTAGGGTTGGACCCCTCAACCACCAGGATCCTCTCCTCCCCTTCACGGGTTCGCCACGCACGGCAAACACGTGGGTGGATGTTTAGATCCCAGAAAAGGTAACCAGACAGAACAGAACCTTCCCTGAGAGGTCCCCTCACCACGTACAGGAATCCACAACGAGAGGAAATAATAACTTCCTTTTCCAGATAAATCACAGGTTAAAAGCTAATTTATTATATTTGTTGACAAACATTAAAAATTTTATTAAACTTATATTTTATCAATTTATCTCCTTATGTTTGGAATCAACCTGTTGATTATAATTCAAATTTTCATATTATACATTATTTAATTTCTTAATTTCAAAGTAAATATTAAACAGGCACAACTAAACATTAATTTTTATGTGTCACATGGTTTACTGAATGCAGCATAGGTTCAAATTAAATGTTTGTGATGTTAAAATTAAAACATTTATAGTTTTGAACGAATTAGGAATTCTAATTACCAATATTTACATGCTAGAATATAAAGTAAAAACATTTTTATCTTTTCCATTTGTTAAGCTATCACTATATTTAGTGAATCAAACACAATGGCTCCCTTACTCATCTTTTGCCCTTTGTGCAAATAGTCCCTTGTATTCACTTATTACTACATTGAGATGTGAATAACCACTCAGAAGTCTAAAATATTCCCTTACTGATTTTCTCAGCCATTTTTAAACATAACAGTCCTCTCTTTCTTTCAAGACAGACCTTCAAATTGGAAAGTTGCATCTTTAATCTGTTTTTGATTTCATATTTTTTAAGACACAAATACAGCTTAGTTATTAAACTTGATAAATTATAATGTAATTCTATTGTACTGATAAAGTAATTTATGATTTTTAAGAAAAAAAATATTTTGTTCCACATTCTCCATGTGCAAAATTTCTTAATACTAAGACAAGCAGCAATGAGTATAATGGTCGTAACTACAAGAGATAACTGTTTGCTTTATTTCTTTATTTACTATTTTATGTTTTAAGAAAAATAAGTTTAAGAACTTGTTTATAAATAGTAATAATCTATATACATATATAATCTATAATAATTAAAATATCACTAATTTCACCTAATCCAAATTCAATAAAACACAGCCAAGTTAGGTCCAGTTTTATGTTATGAATACAGTTACATGAATGTACATGTGCCATGTTATTGTAACTTCTGTATTGTTAGCTAGGCATGGCTAAAGTGTCAATATAATAAAATAATAAATCTGTATAAATGTATAATGTTACAAGATTTGAGCTATTTAGTCGAAATATTTATGTTTTCATTTCATAATCTGTAGTCATTCTAGAATGAAAAAGGAATAATGTATATTCATTTTCTTATTTGATGTGGTGGTAATGAAATTGGTCAAACTAACTGAACTTATACAGATATCTGTTAGCAAAAATAACAAAGTTTTTTCTTAAGACATGTTTAATAAAACTATATGAACATTATAAGGATTTTGTTTGTGAAATTTAAAAATTTGCTGATACATAAAAGTATTTTTAATCTTAAAATTAAAATTACTTTTCCCATCAGATGGGCAACATGCAAAAATAAAAAAGGCATGAGAAACACACTGTTTAACAAACCTTAAGATTTAATTATAAAAATCTGATATTTTGCATATGACAGCCTTTTAACATTTACTGATAATATGCCAAAAGTCATGAACACATGCTTACTAATTTGGAATTCATACCATAAAAACTATGATAAGAACAAATATGTTAAGGAGTTGGTCCAAGGACTGACCCTGTGTTGAAAGAGTTAATAAGCAAGCCAGAAAACATTCTATTTAAATATTCTGTTTTTATTACTGTTTTGTTTCGACTTTGACAATTTTTTTTAAAACCTAGGACTTACAAAGGTATTGAAATGACTACATCTGTTATTGCTTAACTGTAAATAATGAGTTTTAAAAAAACAACACTGAAAATGTTATTAAAAACCTAAGTGCAAAAAGAAACTATACTCACTCTTAGTGCCATAGACAGTTTGAAAAAATAGGAGATAGTGGACATTCTAGACAAAAACAAGAAAACACTTGAAGTCATGAAATCATAAAACTTAAGTACATATCAAAAACTTGTATTTTAAACTTGATGATAAAAATGCAGCTATGCAAAAAGTTAAAATATTTCATGGCATAAATTGTACATACTGTATCTTTAGAAATCCTATTAAACTGATAATCTGTAATATGAAATAATATTAGAAATTGGTGAAACAGCTTGACTAATGTAAGGAAACAAATGTGAAACAATTACCAGAACTGTAATGAAGTAGAGAGTGCAAATGTAGGTGAAATAAGCTCAAACACATGTGAAGAAAGTGAACAAATGGAGTTAAAAACTTTCTGAATTTTTAATACTTTTTACAATACAAGTGTTTGTGGCTATCATAAGAAATTAAAGTAAAATTGTTGATTACTTACATAAAGGACTGGGGTGATTGCCACCATGACACAGGATCAGTGCTAATCCATTTCTTTTCTTCTATAAAGTTTATAAATGAAACTCTATCACGAGATCCCTTGTATTGTCGAAACTGTCCATCTATGACACTAAAACCACAGACTTTAGATTTCATATATATATAACATAATATATTTTGTACGTAGTTCAATTAAGTATATTTGATGCAGAATATATAATACTATAATTCTGTATTTATCTCACTGCATCAGTGATTTATGGAGTATGTCTATAATGTACCATAACATATAAAGTACCTACGAAAATGTTTCTTTTTACTACTCATACATTCAACTACATAATATTAAAGTATTTTAGTGTACTATTAATCACACTGCTTTCATTAACAATACTAGTAGAAATATCTGTCTGGAAGGCAGGTATGACTATTTTGTCTTGCAGAGGACTATTGGGACTGGAGTTTTTCTGTAACTGTCTGACAGGTCCACAACAATGTACGTGTAATCAACATTCAATAACGTTTACCATCCATGAGAAAAAGGACATTACTGATATTTTAGTTCAAAAATGAGCGATAATTACAGCATTATATCACAGTAGATTTCATAGAAGTATTTCTTTGTAGATTTTGTTTATTTTTAATTTTTAATCAATTAAATACAAAACTTATTCCTTTTTGTCTGTAATTTTTATTGGTTAAATCTGAAACACACAATTTTTGTGGGAGTTGCTCAGCTATAAAATTACTGTCTAGTTATAAAAATATTATCCACTTATGACTGGTAATGATCGGTAGTTTCTCAGATCCAAGTTTTGGATGTATAAATAACCAGCTCAGCTATAAAATTACTGCCTAGTTATAAAAATATTATCCACTTATGACTGGTAATGATCGGTAGTTTCTCAGATCCAAGTTTTGGATGTATAAATAACCAGCTCAGCTATAAAATTACTGTCTAGTTATAAAATATTATCCACTTATGACTGGTAATGATCGGTAGTTTCTCAGATCCAAGTTTTGGATGTATAAATAACCAGCTCAGCTATAAAATTACTGTCTAGTTATAAAAATATTATCCACTTATGACTGGTAATGATCGGTAGTTTCTCAGATCCAAGTTTTGGATGTATAAATAACCAGCTCAGCTATAAAATTACTGTCTAGTTATAAAAATATTATCCACTTATGACTGGTAATGATCGGTAGTTTCTCAGATCCAAGTTTTAGATGTATAAATAACCAGCTCAGCTATAAAATTACTGTCTAGTTATAAAAATATTATCCACTTATGACTGGTAATGATCGGTAGTTTCTCAGATCCAAGTTTTGGATGTATAAATAACCAGCTCCATTATAAAAGGAATTACAACAGATAAAACCATTACCATGTACATTTATTCAAACCTCCAATTAAGATATAAGCAAGAAGACTTACTGATAGATTGTTGGTAATGCTGTCACCATAAACCTTCCACTCATTCCTGCAAAAAGGCACATTAAACTCAAACATACACAAATAAATAACACATGTTTATTATCAAAAACCAAACTTTCTAAAATGTATATAATTAGAGTTTGTAAGTCAATTTGAAAACTTGACTGCACTTTTCCACCTGAATTAACCAACAAGTGATTGAAGAAATTTTCAAATTAGATTAGACTCGTGGGAGCAATCATGTATGTATGTTATGGACTATTCTCTTTTTGCTCAACAACTACTGACAAGGACAGAGCAACCAATAATGGACAAGTACTTCACCTGTGGTCACCTGGTTCTTGTCTATGTAACAGTTCAATTGTATATTAAATGGCAAACATTAAAATTTTAAACATTCTGCAAAAAATTAATATAAATACATTACTTTGCAAACAAAAGTTTCTGGTTTAAAAAGGTACAAAGATAAAGTACAATTTAATCTTTTTGTTACCAAATGTTTATTATTAATTGCCAAAATAGTTGTTTACTAAATCAAATGGAGTCAGCAGAAGTAGTTTTAACAAAGCAATTCAGATCTTTCCACCTGAAAAAGTATTTTCAGATATCTCAAAAATGTATTGCTTAAACAAGAGTTTATAGACAAATTTTCCCTTTCAGTAATGCTATGTCCACCAGTGAATTAAAATTAGATTAATATTCTACCTAATGACAGCTTCAGGGGAAAATAAAGATTGTCCAAAAAGAGGAATCACCATTAGAAAAATAAGACAAATACCAGTGAATGATCAACTATGGAGTAAGAAGATAAATAACATCATAAGATAGAGTAAGTTGAAATTATTGTGTATATCTGAATAACTTTGTACCTATCATTTGTTCATTTTCAAGTTACTTCCACAATTTTTGATAAAATGATTTGAAATTTTGTACATAGGCTCTTTGGTTCCTGATATATATACAACAACAAATTAAGGTTTTGAGGGGTTGCATGTATGAGGTAAATGTTTTTTAGTTTATATGATTTAAATGAGCAGTTTTACTTGAAAATCTGTATTTGCAGAAGGAACTGAAGACAAAATGATCTGAATTTGAATTTTAGACATTTTCAAATGTAAGCCCTTACACTACAGTCAAGGAGTTTGTGGATTATTATGAATGTATACATGGATTTCCATTAAAATTATCATGAACAAATAAAAGATTGTATTATCCACATTCAGGTTTTTGGAATTTCCAAAATAAGGAATCCATGGTACATATTGGAACCTTACAGTTATTGGCTATAAAGATTTAATTGAAAGTTGACAAAATAAGTAAATGGTCATTTAAAACCTTTTTTATAGTTTTCTCATTAATTTACATGTTGTATTCATTAATAACGTCATAAATTATGACTAATTTTGTACATCCTCTTGAATGAAATACTTTCTAGTTTTGTTTTATTTTACAAAATCTGGTTTTTAAAAAGTGGTCTTGGTTATACCCAAAAAGAGTTAAGTGTTAAAACAGTATTATGTACTGAACAAAAAAATCAGTTTCTAAAAAATCCAAATGCAAGATAAGAGCTTTACACACACATTCACAAATATCAAACACTTTTTATCAAATAATCATTTAGAGTACAAAATACTTGGGTTTTGGGTAACATCAACATTTCCAATCTTTATTCCCAAATCATCACTCCAGTCTGAGAACTCTTTCCAAACAGGTTCTAAAGCCTTACATGCAGGGCACCATGGTGCAAAGCTGTAAAAAACAAAAATGAAATAACATGTTTTATAATCAAATAGAATAATGTTCATACATGCAAGAAAACAATGGGAAAGATACATTACCTTCATGTAATTTGTAATATTGTTATGTATCTACCTTTTAAGTTGATCACTGAAAACCAAGGATTTTAAAATCTAAATAACCAATTTTAACAACTCGCTCATTGTAAATTTAACAATTCAGAAAGTAAATTACTACCTAATAAACAATCATAACTATGAAGAAAAGTCTTAACTATCATTCACATACAGGTTAGGCTCCCTTCTCACGTTTTTCTTTACAACATGATTCTATTTTAATAACTGATGAAGGATTTTTTTTATCTCTGACTGTCATTAGCCTAAATACCAAACAGGTAAGAAAAATATAAAAAATGGGACTGAAAATTATGAATTAGGTTTCTTTACATCATAGAAAACTAAAGATAACTTGCTTCATATATTTAGAATTATCAAAATTTTAAAAACCTTCTTCCAAGTAGTAGAATACAAGTATAGTGTGTCTAAATTTTAAACTGTAGATAACTGGATAATATTTATTGCAATGTATGCATTCCATCATGAATACTGAGTTTCAGAAAAATAAAAATGAAATGGGACCTAAAAATTTATCTGATATTATCTTTAGAATTTGTTACATAAATAATTTTATTTTAACCTGGGCAACTTTTATTTTCTAAAATCTATCAGTATTATTTTATATCAGACATGTACTTTCTGTGGTAGAATAAAGAATACCTTTCAAGTGTGTACTCTAATACAATTTTAAAAAATAAAAACTGATAATTAAATGATTAAATTTCAAATTAATAAAACCTGGCCGTAATGTATATAATATACTAAATTTTCGCAGTGTATATAACTTTAAGCAAGCAATTAGACCCAAAGGTCTTACATTTATTATCTTTCAATTTTCCTTTACTACAAGGTTTAACACCAAGCTACAAACAAAGTACGTGATATTTTTACAGAACACACAAAGAAACCAAAATAATCTAAATATAAACCATTACAATAATAAAATTATCCAAAAACCTTAAAAAGAAAGTAAAAACAATAAATACTATAACTATACAGGATACTGTGGGACCTTATAAACCCATAAGAAATGTCAACTTCCAACTGCCATCAACAAACAGAAAATTAATGCGGAGTCCAGCAATAATTCTCAAATATTCATCAACTTTTTCACACAGATGTATTTTGTGCTACCATAGATAGAAAGTTGCTTTACAAATTTATAACCTTACTGGCAAAATAAACCTGTCTCAAATAGAAATGTTTCTGATCTTTCTGATTTACGACTGCACTCAGAATTAAACACAAAAAATTGATTTACCAATATTATTAATTCTCATTATACTTTTGACTATTTCAATTAGATCATCTCTTCCCCACCACTTTCCAAAAGAGATGTTAAAAGATATTTTCACCAACTTACACATTATAAGCAATACATAATTGGATTCACTGCACAGTTGAAGCTCTCCTTTGAACTATCTCCAAAAGTTCAACATCCTTCTTAAAATACAAGGTGCCAAAACTGAATGCATGATCCCCACAATGCTTAACTCAACACATCATCTAATAAACATTCTACAAGTTAATAATTCTAACAAAGGAAATATATTTCCAAATAACCAGTCTGGATAAGGACTTATTTACTCTTGTATTCAGAATTTCATTTTAATTCTTAACCTTCCACCACTCTAGCAAACCTATCATAAACAGTTTATTTAAGCTCCTAATGACTTTAAATATTAGCATCAAGCCATCTGTAATACTTCTAGGTTCTAGGTAAAACAAGTTCTAGTCATTGCATCTCTTCATAGCTTAAATATTTCAAACAAGGAAAAAGTTTAGTAGTTCATCTCCAAATTTTTAAAGCAATTTGGTATTTTTTTCTACAATTAGGCAACAAAGTTGAACACAATATTACAACATCCAACTGAGCTTCATGCAGTGTAATAATAGCCTTACAACTCCTGAATTCAAAATTCTTGAAAATAGACTCCAGTACACTATTTGCTCATTTCAATACTTCCAAGTATTCAGCTGAAGGATAAAAACTTTTATCAATCACCCAACCAAAATTCTACTCTTTCTTCAGACTGAGAGTATTTCTTCTGTATACAAAATAAAGGATTTACAAATTTCCATACCTTACTTGCCCCTCTCATGTTTATCAATACTGCAACTCATTTTCCACATACCAATTCATTATCAAAACTCTTCAACTCCTCCATAATAAAAGCATAATCCAAAACTCCAAACTTTCCCATTAGCAAATTTACAAATAATATTGATTTTACAGTATAGTCCATATCATTTTCAAAGATAACAGAAAAAAAAGATCCCAAAATAACTACAACCTTCTGGTACCCATTAAAGTAATAGTGACATTATCCCAAATGGAATGATGACAATTTACCTTCATTCTCTGTTTCCCAATTCAGGCTAATTTTTAAACAATATTTTGGGTTTTTTCAATTCACTAAGATCTAACATACTAATTAATTTGCTGTAAAAAGTCTTGTCAAACTTTTGGAAGCCTCAATACACAAAATAAATAAGGAAACTACAATCAAAGAAGAAAAAGCTCTATCATAAAACCGAAATTCCAAGTTCAAGATGCTTTTCCTTTTCCAAGTAATTCATAAAGTTTTATTAAATACCCAGTTTTCTGGAAAAAAAAATCAAGTTAAAAAGGTACACATAGACTTAATTTAATTCACTTAAGCCTACTACTTCATTTGCTACTCTTAACTGAAGTAAAACTTTCAAGCTTAACTACAAAATTGAGTTTAAAATAATCCTACAATTCAACCATCCACTCTCCTGAAAGCATTTCTTGCCAGTTATCTTCATCCAATGGTAACAATTGTCCCTTGCCTAAGACTGTAGGGCATAAATTTATGAAACAGGTCAATAAAACCAAACTTCTCAAAATAGACTTTCTCGAACAATGATATAGTGGTAAGACGTTAACAACGTTTTTCATATTACTCATTATCCACGTAGCCATGTTGCTTTTTTAGTATGTTATGTAGCAGCGCCTTACCAGTATGATTAATAAGAGAATAGACAATAACACTATTTTAAACACATGTATGTACAATAATACATTGCGATTATTTTCACAAAATACTTTTGCCTACGGTATATACTGTTTGAGTTGTAGTTAGCTTTATTATGTTAATATAAAGTAAATTAAGTGTTTTATGTCGCCCCCTCCCCAGTGGCTTAGCGGTATGTTTGCGGACTTACAACGCTAAAAAGCAGCTTTCGATATCTGTGGTGGGCAGAGCACAGAAAGCCCCTTGTGTGGCTTTGCGCTTAATTCAAAACAACAACTGTTTTATGCCATTTTTCCAATACCTTAAAAATAATAAATAGTAAAATCTAATTAACATACTGTCGTAAATGAATTAAAATTGTTAACTTAAGAAAAAAGCAATAGCGTTCGACAAAAAGTCCGAAAACAAGCTTAGCCTTCCAGTGGCGCAGCGGTATGTCTGCAGACTTACAACACTAAAATCGGGGTTTTGATACCTGAGATACCCATAAATAGCCTAATACGTAGCTTATTGCTTAATTTTAACCAAACAAGTTGAATCAAAATGCCAAGTTCCATTTTCAATCCTACAACTGGGGACTTTAAACAAACTAAGCTGCAAATAGAGTCCATACTATTTTTAAAGCTACAAGTTTTTACTTCACTTAAATTGACAAGCGCTAAAGACATGAAGGCAATATAAATATTTGTAGCTTGAGAAAATAAGGAGCACTCTTTCCAGTCCAGTTGTCTACTTCTTTAGAGTCTTTATTTCTTGGCTTGAATATACAATCTTTGCACTGTAATTCAACATGTTTCTGTACATACGGAAGATGCCTATTCCCCTTCTGAAATTAGTTATCTCGTTTTTAAGGTTTCTTTATTTCATTTCCATTTCTGGAGAATAAATTTTAAGTTTCGGTTAATGTTTGTTAACAGTTTACTTCTTTTTTTCATCCAACAGTTATTTACTGAGCTAGGTGGTTTTGTGTCTGAGGTTTCGTGTCAACACCTGTTTAACAAATGTCGATTAAAAAGGAATCCATTCACAACAAGATCGCATATATTATGCATTTATAGCCACCTAAACCAACTTTAATGTAAAATAATCAAACTTTTAAATAGGTGATGAACATTCGCAATGTGCCATATAACATATCTGTCTTGGTTTTGATACAAGATAGTCAACTGATTTTGCTGTAGACTGATGAAACAAAGATATGAATAATAATAATAATAAAATACGTACTCGCATTTTCAGTGAAGTACAAAATCAGTTGAATAAATCGCTAGTCTCAACAGTAAATAAATCTACTATGGTGATCGTCTACTGTTTAAAAAACTCACTGAAATAGTCGCAGAAAATTCTGTAAGGAGAAAATGTAGCAGGGTATTCAAGAAACAATGAAGAGAAGCGAACTCAAGAAATGCATGTGTTTTCTTATAATAAAACCACATCGTGCTATCTGCTGTGTCCACCGAGGGAAACTGAACTCCTCATTTGAGTGTTGCAAATTCAAAGGTATCGCTGTTTCACTGTGGGACACAGAACTCAAGAAATGATAAAATTTCAACGTTGCAGCTGTAAATTAATGCGCTAAAAGTTGCACAAATTCTTTTTCAATTAATTCTCATAAGTAAAATACCAGATTTTTTTAATGGCGGAAAGTGAAGAATTTACTGAGATATTTGTAGGCTTTTTCTTTCTGTAACGGCTTTTAAAAGTATAATAAATACTATTAAGGTTGTAAACACTATTATAAATATACATATTGTTTTATTCTGATACAACAAAGTGTTTTCTACTGGTATAAAATGGTTTATTTCCAACCAGTATGAGGGTGCTTAAATAACTTCTACATTTTTGTGATGCTTGAGTAGCCTATGTTGGTAGCGAAGAATAACTTAGAAAATCTTAGAGGGTGAAATCTCGACTTTCAAAAATAAATTTAAAAATAGATCTATAATCTTTTAGAAATTTGTATAGTGGCTGTGCATAGAGTTTGGGTTCTGTTCATATAGCTGTTTTTATTTTAGGTTTCGGAGTTTGAATGGCTTCGAAGCGAAACTTGTACGGTACCGATAAAAATATCTCCTTTTCTTTTGAAAATCAGCATAAAAGTAGTCCCATGTCGTGCACACGATTTTTTGTGTATGTTTTTCCAATTTTTAATAAAATATTCATAGCCATTTTTTCTGTAAGCTTGTGGGACAAGAATAATGTGAATAATTAATCATATGAAGAATAAATGAATGATTTTTTTCTAGCACTCGGAAAATCAGCTTTTTTGCTGATATTAATATTTTAGTAGCCTTAGCCATTGAGATAAAAAGTCTTGAAAGTTGTTTTAAGAACGAGTCTAGTTTTTTTTAAAATAATTTTGCCTGTATGTTCTATAAGTATTTCTGTGAAATTCCTATGCAATCACGAAAGTGGTTCATAATAACTCTCGTAAAACCAAGATCTATATAAACGTATCTTAGAACTGCTGGTATGTGTTAATACCCAAATCAGCTGTTCGGAGATACATTTTTATTTCAAATGGGTTTCTCGTCATCGAGACAAGAATTATATAAATGTTAAAGAAAGGTGTGATAGTTTCTGTTCATTCCAGATCACAAATTAATATTGTGTTATAATCAAACACGTTCCCCAGTGGGTAAGCAAAATACTAAGACAAAATAATTGTGTAATTTAATGAGTCACTCACCCAAAGTACTGGAAAAGAGTAACTTATCAAGTTTCGATGTTCATTTGCGAAATTATTAAATGAGTAAACGCTCTTACAATGTCCAAATACAGAAATGTTTCATGTATTTATACATATTCTTCTTCTATCACGTGCAGAATTGTTTTCAGAAATACAGTTACTCTATGAGATTTTAAAACAATACTTAAAAAGTTTCATTGATTGAATCTTTAAAATACATTTTATTATTCTATCGTTTTATTGCACTTTAATGATATGTTGCAGATTCAACTAATATATTTGATTGTTAGTATTTTAATAGAGATGTTATCACATTGTTAAAATGTTTTAGCATGGCTTTACTTTTAGTGAGTTTTGTTTTTATGTGTCTTTAATAACCGATAAAACAGCTTTTTTTGTATAATATTCTCATAGTGAGACAGGCTTATTTGGATGGAAGTATTTCCATCAGCAAGTAACGAGTAACAAGTGCATCAAGACTTATGAAAACATTATACCGTTTATTACAAAAAGTTTAAAAAGCACAAAGTCGAAACTAGAAATAATTATTTGTTCCTTGTAACTAATTTTGATATTTTACTAATATTTCCCTGACATTATCTGTTTCCAGAAAATTTTACTCTTCCTGCAAATAATATTTGTAGCATGGAATTTTCACGTGGTATATCACGCGACTTTATTATACAATAACTTTCCATTTTCAATGTCTTATTTATGACTTCGCAGCAAATAATCGTATTTTATTTATCTCAGAAGTGGCACAACAAATACTTAAACAATCGAAGATTATTTCATAATTATTTCTATTGCTATACTTTCTTTTACGCTAATCATTCAGCCACACCTGGCCTGGACTACACGTGTGAAATGTTGGTGCTACTGTTAGCGTGTGATAAAAAATAAGTGTGGGTATTATAGTAGAATGAGCACATTTACTCATCAGTCACATGAGTAAAGTGAGTGTGATAAGTAACATGAATATGACAAGAATGTTGAGTAAAGTGAGTGTGGTCAGAAACATGAATGTGACAAGAATAATGAATAAAGTGAGTGTGGTCAGTAACATGAATATGATAAGGATAATGAGTAATGTGAGTATGGTCAGTAACATGAATGTGATAACAATGATGAATGAAGCAACATGAATAAAATAATAATGAAAAGCAATGTAAGTGTGGTAAATAATATAATTGCAATATGTTTGGTAAATAACACGAGTGAGATAAATATGGTATGAAACATACGTGTATTGGAGTGCAAGGATAACGAGCGTGATGAGTACGGTGGGATAATATGTGTGTGTGTTAAGAGTGATGGGTATCGTGAGTGAAATAAATATGCTAAGCGAAAGGGCGTGAATTCTGAAAGCCAACATTAGTTTCATAAGTTTGGCATGAAACATGGCTTTAGTAAATATCATAGGCAGTATGAATGCAAGAATTGTGCAAGGCAATGTAAGTGTTATAAGAGTTGTGGAGTAACTAGTGCGATAAACATGATGGGATAACGTGAATGTGTTAAGAGTAAGTGGAAGCGTGAATGTGATAATGTGGTATATACAATCATGTGAAAAGGTTAGCACACCCTGTGAAAGCCTGTGTATTTTTGTAACATTTTTGGATATATAGATATTTAACCCAAACACCCGAACATGTCATCACGGGACCTACAGCAGACTCTGGCCACTGTTGATGTAAAAGTGCATGCTCTACAATCAGAAAGAAACTGCACAAGTTTAACTTGCATGAGAGGTGTACAAGGAAAAAACCTTTGATCTCTAAGAGAAACACCAAGGCTAGGCTGAAGTTTGCCAGAGAAAATGTAGACAAAGACCAAGACTTCTGAAATAATGTTTTTTGGACAGATGAGTCCAAAATTGAATTATTTGGACACCAGAACAGAGGGCATGTTTGGCGTAAACCAAATACAGCATTCCAGGAAAAGAACCTCATACCAACTGTGAAGCATGAAGGTGGAAGTTTCATGGCTTGGGGCTGTTTTGCTGTAGCTGGACCTAAACAGCTCACAATCATAGAATCCACCATGAATTCTACTGTGTATCAGAGGATGTTTGAGGATCATGTGAGACCATCTGTAAGAAAATTAAAGCTGAAGAGAAACTGGATCCTGCAACACGACAATAACACAAAACATACGAGTAAATCCACGAAGGACTGGCTGAAAACTAAGAAATGAAGAGTCCTAGAATGGCCGAGTCAAAGCCCAGATCTGAATCTCATTGAGATGCTGTGAGGTGACTTGAAACGGGCTGTACATGCAAGAAACCCCTTAAAAATCTCACAGCTTAAAGAATTCTGCATTGAGGAGTGGGGCAAACCTTCTTCAGACCGATGACAGAGACTGGTAGATGGCTACAAGAAGCGTCTGACTGCAGTTATTTCAGCCAAAGGGGGTAACACTAGCTATTAGGGGGTATGGTGTCCTAACTTTTTCCTCAGTTAGAATTACATTTACAGAAGATCTTGAAAAGTCTTTTCTTCAATTTTAATTGTTTAGTTATATTCCTATAATCTCTCAGTATTGTTAAAATTGAGATTAAATATTCTTTTATGCAAAGATGTTACAAAAATACACAGGCTTTCATAGGGCGTCCTAACCTTTTCACATGCTGTATATATATGTATGTATGTATAATAAGCGTAATAAGACTCGTGAGATGATATTTGTATGACAACTGTGACGGTGTAACATGAGTGTGAGAAGTATGGTTGAGTGATACTTGTGTGATAAGTTTAATGAGATAACATGGGGTGATAAATGTAGTGAATAACACAAATGTGATAAGAGTAACATGAGTATGTTAAATGATGCAGTTTATACAAATGTGACAACACTGGTGGTTAATGTGAATGGAATGAAAGTGGTGAGTAACGTGAATGTGATGAGTAGTGGTGGGTAATGTGAATGTAATGAGAGTGGTGGGTTTAATAAGCTTGGTAAAAATAATGTATCGAGGTAAAATATAGGTGGCTTTTCTTATACAGTCTACCTCATGGTGACAATACTTAGATATGTAGTTTATTAATTGCTTTACAGGATGTTAGATGTTTCCATGCTGTTTCTATTGTGCAGTGTGCGATTTTGCATGTAACCGTTCCCTGAAGCTAAAAAGAGTGGACACATTCAGTGCCTTAGAATAATGAATTCTTTATTGGCGTAAATTTTCGTGGTTCAGAGTAATCGATTACTGAAACCTGAAAGTCAAGCACAATAAAACCTAACCGCGAGCTTCAAGCATTTACGCACACCCAAAGGATGCAATTTGTTTTGTTTTAGCGTGCCTCCATCTATCGGCAGGAAGGAGTCACGGACAGAGAGTCTACTTTGTAACTTTTATTAACTTATTTGTAGTTCACCGTGAGACATTTCCTGAACAAAAATCTCGTACAGGAAAAGCTTAATTAAATAGACGTATTGAATGAGCAATAAATGAACTGAGGTGCAAGTGCAAAATAAATCTTCAAATGATTGGGTTTCTAAAGGTTCTCACTCACATCCTTCTAATTTTAACTTGTAATACTATGCATGAGATGATTTGTAAGCAGATGAGCGTTAATTAGTCACTAATGCATCCTGTTGTTTTGAATACCTTTCGTTTTATTTTATTGAGGGTTTCCTTTATTTTTCAATAACTCTATTGAAGGCTTTTACCCACATAACAAATACACATTTTCAGGTGTGTTTTGTTTCCATTATTTATCTATTCATTGCATTGTAAACAAATGGCAAAATATGCAAAACAAATTGCGACTTTTGCGAATTTAGTTGAGAACGATTCGAAACATGAAACCACTCTTTGCACTGATTACAATAAAACAAGAGGGGATTCTTTATAGCTGAGGCAGTTGAAATTCTTCTAGATAGGATTAGAATAAATTAGTTTATAAGACCGTCTAATCCCCATTTTGTTAGTTATATTTTCATGCAACAGCAATACCAAGCGTGGGGCGCACTTACGCCAGATTTGATTTTATTGTTCACCAGGGTCTCTATCATCCTATCTTTAAATTTAAATTACTTTAAGCAGGATTAGGGTAAATTGGTCTATGAAGCTTTGGGCGTGGTCAAGTACACCAGACGGAAATGTTTGATCTTCTCCATCCAAAGGTGTAATTACATTACAGCTTGGTCAAGAGATAGCAGAGCTATTAGTGAAAAATTTTGGTTTTAATTTCGCGCAAAGCTACTCGAGGGCTATCTGCGCTAGCCGCCTCTAATTTAGCAGTGTAAGACTAGAGGGCATGGCAGCTAGTTATCACCACCGACCGCCAACTCTTGAGCTACTTTTTTACCCAAATAGTGGGATTGATTGATATATTATAACGTCCCCACGGCTGAAAGGGCGATGATATTTGGTGTGACAGGGACTCGAACCCGCGACCCTCAGATTATGAGTCGAGCGCCTTAACTACTCGCCATGCCACGAATTAGGAGACATATAAAAGTCTAGCGGTTGTTGAATGAATATGTAATTCACAATAATTGAAACGTTGAAGAAACAAATATTTGTCATTCGTTCAGGCAAATTAATGGTCACTACGGAATGACAACGTCCATAATGGTTTTTATTCTTCTTTTTATCAAGAGCTTCGTCCGAATATAAAACGAAATTAGAAAATCGACAGTTTATGTTACTTTAAAAATTTAGTTTTAATTTTTGTTTTACATAAAAATGTCAGCTCACACCCACAAATAAATCACAATGAATATTTAAGAATATTATAAAGAAGTTAGACAGTAGTACCTAATTAGTGTAACAGTGGAAATAATGTTAGTCGTAGGCCCAGCATAGCCACGTGTGTTAAGGCGCGCCCCCCGCTACTACAGTCGTAAGTCTACTAATTTACGACGCTAAAATCAGGAATTCGATTCCCCTTGGTTGGCTCTGCAGATAGCCCTATGTGGCTTTGCTATAAGAAAAACACACACACAGTGTTAAGGCGTTCGACTCGTAATTCGAGGATCGCGGGTTCGAACCCCGGTCGCATCAACCATTCTCGTCTTCTCAGGCGTGGGGAGTTACAATGTTACGGTTAATTTCACTATTCGTTAGTAAAAAGTAACCCAACAGTGGGTGATGATGACTATCTGTTTTCTCTCTAGTCGCCCCCCAGTGGCTCAGCGGTATGTCTGCGGACTTACACGCTAAAATCCGGGTTTCGATACACGTGGTGGGCAGAGCCCAGATGGCCCATTGTGTAGCTTTGGGCTTAATTCAAAACAGCAACAACATTCTCTCTAGTCTTACATTGCTAAATTAGGGACGGCTAGCACAGATAGCCCTCGTGTAGCGTTGCGCGAAACTCAATAAAACAAACATGCGTGCATATTCACTATTTTATCCGACTCATAATCATACATTATTTTTTTACAGGGAAAGATTTATCGAAAAGAAGCGAAAATATCCATTGTAAATCATTACTATCGTATACAAACTCATTCATAATAAACGTAACGAAGTCTATGTAAAACACATATAATCTCAGGTACAGGATATCTTATACCACAGACCTAGCGTGGCCTAATACCTAAGTGTCCGGACTGTGAAGCTGAAATTGTAGTCTGCTGCCAGCAAAACGAGCTCCGCACATTGAGGTCCTTAATGTGACATGTTAAGAATTACTAGTTGTCCTGTTTTTTGTGCTACATATTATAATTTATCTCGAACGAGTCTCCGATTTATTATGTTACGTGTTACTATTTCAAACAGCGGGAAATTTTAATTTTAATTTAGAAGTTAATTAAATGTGTATGATGTTTGTCTACAAGATTGATATTTTTTTCTTAACAGAAATATATTTTAATATACAAACAACAATATAATTTATATAACTGTTATTACAAATAATGATTTATACAAAGCCTGGCATGGCCAAGCGTGTAAGCCGTGCGACTCGTAATCCAAGGATCGCGGGTTCGCGCCCGCGTCGCGCTAAACATGCTCGCCCTCCTAGCCGTGGGGGCGTATAATGTGATGGTTAATCCCAGTATTCGTTGGTAAAAGAGTAGCCCAAGAGTTGGCGGTTGGTGGTGATGACCAGCTGCCTTCCCTCTAGTCTTACACTGCTAAATTAGGGACGGCTAGCACAGATAGCCATCGAGTAGCTTTGTGCGAAATTCCAAAACAAACAAACAAAAAGATTTATACAAAAAAAAATTACAAACTCACAAACAATATTTAGTCTTTCATTAGGTCGGGAATTGAGTATTTTATCGACGATCCAAGTCCCTAACGAGCAACTTAATTCTGATTTAATATTATTACACTTCTCTTGACGGGAAAGCTAGTTAGCTCTATCCTCAGTTGGCCTCACACGGTTTATAAGTTCATTTTTTTACTGACGAAAATTTCTAATGTCCTTTTAGAAATACTAACGTTTGATGTTAATTAACTGAAGTTTGTTATATTCGAAATCTTTTAGCGTTCTTGGTCAAATATTTGTAGTTTTCCGATGAATAAGCATTTGTCGCAATTATAGCTACCGACTGTACAGACCAAATAATAAACTTAAACTGTTTTTTAGCGTGTCGATTTATAAAAATTAGGCGAAGTTCTAGAAAGTGTAGTTGACCCCACAGTATTGAAAGATACTTTAGTGTTTTTGTAAAGCATATGTGGTTGATTCTTACTCTCGAGAATCTTCTACAAATTTAAAGAACAAGTGTGATTTGCGCAATACATATTTAACAATATACATTACATGCATTAAATGGAAACAAACATTGATACTAAAATAAGTGTATAACAGTAAATCTATTACACTTGCCTTTCAGATTGGAATTATAGAAGCTATAGATAAATAATTTTTAAACAATTTTTCGTGAAGTTTTGAGATCAACAGACAAAAGAGAAACCTTATATATCTTAATTTTTTATCTAACTTTGTGAAAAAGCTTATGAAATAAAGTATTTTTCGAAGCCACATGTGTTTTGTCCCATATTTGAATAAAACAAAAACACAAAGAAACACGCTTGATGGCATTGTTACAAAAAAGCTTCTCAGTTTTCTTTCAAGGTACATTTTTATTAATTACGTCGATGTGGAAAATTATATGAACGTTTCAGCACTTATTATGATTAAGTTAGAAAAACTTGGACAGTGGTCAGTCTTCTTGATGTTTTTACAGAGAATTATTTTTAAAATCTTATGCGATATGGGACGAATGACAATTGCATAATAATATACGCCGTAATGAAATGACCATTCACACGTCTTTTAACAATAGAACACGTTTCTTTTTCCAACAGTATTTTCTATGTGGTAATTCGTGTTGTCTTTCCAAGAACTAAAAATAAAAAAGTTTAAAAGTCGGTGAATGAAGTTAACATTAAATTCTACTGAATACACACCACATTGTAGAAACTTCTTTAATTACTTGTCACGCTCCTTTGAACTGCACATTTTATGTTACTGTTGCAAACCGACGCCCTTCTTTATCTCCCTCCATGTTCATGTCACGGGTTCTAAGCTTTATACCATGAATATTAAATTTGTAACAGATTTTTAATTTTTTTGGCTTTATATTCGCATAAAGCTACAAAATTAGCAGCACACTGTGATGAGTTGAAAAGAAAAATCACTGCACATCTGGAATCAATTTAACTAATTCACTTTTGCATGTTACTTAATTTTAAGGAACCTTTTTATAACAGATATTGAAACAAATGTTGTCATATAGACAGAGAGATAAAGTTGAAATCAAAGAAACACAACTGTTTGTATTTTATTCACAAATCTGTTCTAACCAATATGGGACTACGTTTCTCTCATCACTGATAGATTACAAGCACGGCAGTTAGTCTACAGCACCTACCGCCAACTCTTAGGCTACACTTGTCTGATTAAGTTGTGAGATTTGATTGTCGTTGGTATAAAGAGTTCATGATTTCAAAGACCGGATCACATATTTGCAGCAATAGGCTTGGGGGTATAAACCTATTGAGTCATAGTCAGGCAAACTAACAACTAGGCCATACCTGGGCTATGACATAAGTATTGATCAAAAAGTTTAATTAAGAAATGTTGTAATAAAATTATTTCTGACTAGGACTCGAAGCATAGGGTATAATTATATATTTGTGTGGTCCCACTCTGGTACAGCGGAAAGTCTACAGAGTTACAACACTAAAATCAGGGATTTGATTCCCCTTGGTGGACTCAGCAGATAGCCTGATGTGGCTTTGGTATAAGAAAAATACACATATATATTTCTATGTGCTTGTTTTGTAGCGAAGTCAAACTGAGCTATTTGTAGTGTCCACCGCAGGAACAGAGCCCCGGATTTTTGGATTATAAGTTTTTAGACTTACCGCTGTACAACTAAGGAAAACAGCTATATTTACAGACGTCGAACTTCATAAAATACAAAGTGATTTATCATTGGAAAATTTCATTTAAAGCATTTATAATATATATTTTTTTAAGTATAAAACATTTTTTATGTTTCCAAGTTATGGTGAATAACGTATTTTGGTATGATAATTATGGTGATGTAATGTATTTCACAGCATTTGAATTTGATTTACGTATCCTTTTTTCAGGTTGCTGTAAATTATGGAAGATTTAATAGAATATTGTGTTCACAGAGATTACATACAAAACTATGTAATATATAATTGTACGGTAATACTGTTAATGTAATAGATTTTTGTTTTTGTTTTTTTCCCGTTATATTACAAAATAAAACTTTTAAACATTTATATCTGTGAATCGGACATGAACAAGAAAGAAATCCAAACTTTTAGCTGTGATAGTAACAGACATTCCAATAACTTGTGACTCGATCACTATACATATATTTTTTTATAAAACAAACATTATATAATATTGTAAAGCTCTGATGACGTATTTAAAATACTATTTCGATGACCAATCCGAGCGATCCTTATATTAATCGTGCTGCTGCCTATCTGATAAATTTATGAATAATTAAAATTTTAAATTCCACAACTGTGACAATGATATTTATATTCTCAGTTACTTCAGGCAAGATGCTCACCAATTCTAAAGCAACTAAGAAAATTAAGCCTAAAAACTTGATACATTAACACCTAAGCAAGTATTGCTGTGGTTTGTAATAGTTTATATATTTGTGCTTTCCGTGGGTAGGATTTGAATCCTCGACTACTCAAACAATAAACGATGCTCTTCCAATCAAGCTAAAGGGTAAACTACCCCTTACTTATTTTTAGTAACACTTTTTTAATAACTCAAGCTAACACAAACCTAAACGTTATATATTTCACAACTCTTTTAAGTAGAAGATTTTCCAAGATTGTAACACCGACAAACACGTCATCTTTTCGTAACATTATAAGTAAACGTTGTTTAAGTTCTTTCAAACTCCTTAAAACTTTGTGAGTTTTAATTTCATGTGTTATGACAAAGATCTTTTAGTGGCCTTTATATAACCGTGATTAAAACGTGTTCGTTTAATAACATAAAATTATTGCCATGATATTTCGTACATTGACACTAGATTATCGTTACAGTTATGTGAAACAAAGAGTCCGAATATTCTTTAAATCTTAGCTTGTTTGAAAACTGAAATACTTGAAGGCAGTTTCTAAAACTGACCGAAAGTTTGTGAGTTACATGAAAAATGACACGTGAGATAAAACAACATATTTAATACAGTAATAATGATACATATATCTTTATAGGTACTAGCACACCTCGTTTGAACATCGGAAACAAAACTAGAATTTAACAGAAATGTGAGTGAAGACGTCATATTAATTGGTTTCGGCCGCACTGCGTAATCTGTTCTTACTATTTTCGTACATCAAAACCGGTTTCATTATTTTACGTTATACTCACTTCACGCATGAATACAGTGTAGTAACCAGTTTTCATAACAATGTTATTTTTATCATGTATAATTAGTTTCTTACTAAGCTCCAATTTCTTTGCTTTGTTTCTTACACCGGGAAACCGGATAGTTGCGAAACCAATAGTCATGAGAAAGTACAAGACTAAACTTCACCGTCATTTCGTTGAAAACAAAAGAGAGGTAAAGTAGTGGCACTAATTTTGGCTTCAACGAAAAGAGTAGTGTAAGAACAACTCGTGCATAAGGTTGTGATAAGAACTCCACCCTCGACAGAACGACCGAGCGTGAAAACGTCTTTGTTGCCATGCTTGGGAAACAAACATTTTATTCGGCTATTGACTATGATCATAAACCAGAAAAAAAAATTAGCATCGCTCATAATTTTTCATAAGATATTAATCCTATTTTCCACTTCTCAGTTCTTTAAAAGTTTGACCTTCAAAATTTGAATTTATCACGCCTTTCCATGTGTGTTTTTGTTATTGTTATTCACTCAATGTTTCGCTTCGGTTCACCTTGGAAATTCAAATATACAAGTATTTAAGCTATCTCTATGGGAATTTAAAGGTGTGGTAAATGAAGCTAGACGAAATATTGTATGTCGAAAACAAGAATTACGAATCACAGAAAATGTAAATTAGTAACAACATAAACTTGAGGAGAAACTGATTACTTAACCCATGGTCATTTCAAATTATAAACGTTTAATATCAAAACAAAGGTAGAAACTATAGACTGAGGATATAACTCCTAAAATGTCATTTTATTTTGTGTAAGAAAAAAATGTATTCGTTGTTGTTGTTGTTGTTGTTTTGAATTAAGCACAAAGCTACACAAAGGGCTATCTGTGCTCTGCCCACCACGGGTATCGAAACCCGGATTTTAGCGTGTAAGTCCGCAGACATACCGCTGAGCCACTGGGGGGCAAATGTATTCGTATGAACAGTTGTGCTAATTAACACTCTGTAAGGTACCTGTGTAAAAATATGTATATCCAATGTAATTTAAATGTTAAATGTTAACTGCAAGTCAGAATAGAGACGATTTAACAATATAAGCCAAGAATATACAGAAAACTTTTAAAAATGTGACGCAAAGTGTTCAAGCACATTTGAAGCTATATCATAAATACCAAGTAGCTGTGAAGCGTGTGGAGAGATTTCAAGAAAATGAATCAATTAAAGTAATAGCTATCGCGGTTACTTCATACAAATAAGATGATTTGTTTACGTTAGCTAACCACATTTGTAACGTAGGCCTACAGCAAGTTAAGGCAGTGTAGAAGTGTTCAAGTCTGTAGAAACGTTAAAGGAGTAAATAAAGTAATTTGCTATAGTTACGTGGACTGAAAATTGCTCTACTTTCATGAGATAACTTTTAAATATCCACCAGCGAAAGAACATATGCAATAATGATTTCAAAAGTGGGAGACTTTTTGTGTGTGTGAAAATAAAGTAGAGCTCTGAATATTTCTGAGTTGAACCTGAACTGTAAAGACGTTGATCATATGGTCAAATAGTGAGAGTGAAGAGTCACTCGAGATAACAAAAATTGTTGTGATAAGATGGAGAGGAACATTGAAAATTTGAAGAGAGACAAAAAATAAAAATAAAATTGAGAAAATGCACAGAAAAATAAAAGAAGGTCAGGAAAACATGAAAGTAGTTTGATTCAAGAAGAACTAAAACTGAAACAAATATTATTGAATACAAGTTCGATGAAACTATTGAAAGTATACAGAGAAATCACAACAAGTTCGAAGAAATGCAGAGAAACATGAATGAAGTACAGCAAGGATGTAATGACAAAATTGACTAGGGAGAAAAGAACATTAGTGACAGAATAAAACATATGGAAGGTGAATTATTAAATCAGCCACTCAAGACTTCCAGTCTAAAATTAATCAGTAGAAAAACAGACTATGATAGGAAGGTAGCGAGGAATTTATACAAGACTAAGTATGAAACCATTTCCAGAGTGAATGGATGGACAAAGATTCAGCCATCTTGCTGCCCTTCTTTGATGACATTAACTAACTGAATTAGCTACGCACTGATTAGTTCATCTACCTTTAAACTCCAAAGTTCACAAATACTCGTATTTATAGTTTAGCTACGTATGTTCTAGAACTCTACATCACTTCTTTATAGTTTTATAGATAATCTAGGCCTATCTTATTAAATCTTCTGATCTTTACGTCATCATTAAGATTCGCAACTCTCTCTAGTTATCATTGAGATTAAAACATCAAAAACAGCTTATACCAAGAAGATGTTTCAGGATCCTTGTTGCTCTTGGAGCTACTACCGTTATAAGAACTTATGGCTAAACGCAAAGAAGAATCTAATAATATGTCAATCACAATATATCGACCATATCCAGCACCAATGAGGACTTTTTTCCAATATAGGGTTCTTCAGGCCATATAGGATACGACAGAAAAAGTAATGGTTGAGATGCTATTTATATCATCAACTACTTGAACAAATATTGTTTCAACTGCACCATAGTTACAACCTTGAAATATTAATTACTGTGTAAAATACGGTTCATTTCAATGATACCGTAGCTATTAGTATAAGACTGTTACCGGTGTAGTACAATATGAATTACTCTGTACAATATGGCGTCTTTTAATTATAATCTATACCATAGTTGTTACTTACTAGTATCTATTTTCACACGTTTAAAATATTAACTACCATGTAAAATACCGTTCATTTCAATGATACCACGCATAACCATTTATAGGCGTCAGGTACGGTTAAATCAACTTGAGAAAACACTCAACAGAAGTTGTTTTTTGTTTTTAGAATAAAAAACCGTCAATATCGACAAACAAGTCCAAATAGGGGCCTGTAGCAGGCCCGGCATGGCCAAGCGTGTTAAGGCGTTCGACTCGTAATCCGAGGGTCGCGGGTTCAAATCCCGATCGCACCAAACATACTCGCCCTTTCAGCCGTGAGGGCGTTATAATGTTACAGTCAATCACACTATTCGTTGGTAAAAGAATAGCCCAAGAGTTGGCGGTGGGTGGTGATGACTAGCTGCCTTCCCTCTAGTCTTACAGTGCTAAATCAA
Source organism: Carcinoscorpius rotundicauda (assembly GCA_011833715.1). Classification (NCBI taxonomy): domain Eukaryota; kingdom Metazoa; phylum Arthropoda; class Merostomata; order Xiphosura; family Limulidae; genus Carcinoscorpius; species Carcinoscorpius rotundicauda. The sequence continues at coordinate 23,804,518 of CM022405.1, read as the reverse complement.
GGACGGCTAGCGCAGATAGCCCTCGAGTAGCTTTGCGCGAAATTCTAAAACAAAACAAAGCCCTGTACCATTGCTTTGAATAACAGATGTCGCTTTCACCTACACGTAATTTTCAAATAAGATAGAACATTTTATATTTCTATCCACTCACCTCATAATTCATATAGACCCCCTATAAGTAGCACAGTACTAAATCTAAAGGCTAAGAATCAGGTTTCGATACCCTTGACGAACACGATACGTAACTTCATCGTACAAATTTGTACTCCAAAATGACAACAAACAAATACTCACTCTGTACTTTAATATTAAACTCATCTCTACGATCTAAGAATCTAAAAGAGAAAAATTAATCAAACCACTGAAGGCAGGTGATACACTTTCAGCTCAATTCGATACGGCAACATTAATACAACCAAATAAAATATATTGGCTTTTATTTTACTATAAAATGAAGTTTATTAATTCATACTTGAATAAGATACATTTGGTGAGTTGTTTTGAAAGCCGATTAAATGTTTTTTGTGAATGTTGTTGCTATTTTATATAATTTAGTAATACTGTTAGTATAAGAATTACTTTTGATAATGAGGAACCCACTTTTTAGAAAATAAAAGTTTGGAGACGGCTTGAATGATGACGTAATCTTGTCGACACGTTGTACATTTATGATAAAGTTTCTTCTTAATTTATGTGGCAGAGGGGTAGGTGTGCGAAATTATAAGGTGTCGATTTTGGATACTTAGGGTTGACAGAGCACAGATAGCCCTTTGTGCTTCAAACAAATCGTTATTCATTCAAACCGTTTCCCAACTTTTATAGTGTAGGCAGGCTTTGGCAGTTTTAAAGATAGTAATTAAATTTCCGAAATTTAAGTTTAGATTGATTAAGAAAAATAAATATATTTAATTTTTTCTGTTACAATTTTTATTATAAATGTAAGCTTCTCTGTGGGAATCCAGCACGTAGCCGCCAGAGTTATAAAAAAAATAATTTGACTTTGAACACTTACACCTTACAGTACAGAAATATCCTTTTGAATATAAATTATTAGTTCGAGGTAATGTATTCTAAAAAATAATTAGCTAATATTTTTCACTGACTTTTACAATTACTATTCTAATTTTCTTTTCTTTCGTGTTCCCTAGAGGGCGGCTGAAATATATATGCCTGTTATTAAGCCACACGAGAAACCGTGGCTAAACCAATTTTCTAGGAGTTTAAATCCGCAGATATGCGACTGTACCACTTGGAACGAAATACAGATTTTAACCGAGAGTATTAAAAGTTGAGTTAATTTACAGGCACTGAATAAAAAACTCTTCTGAAGTTTCAATTATGAGCTGGTTTCATTTACGACTTAATGCTGGATATTAAATTTAAATGTTATAATAATTTATTATAGTGGATCTTATATATGGAGTTCCAAATATGTGTTGTGTAATTTTTTTCATGATACAAATTGTAATCTTAAAACCTGAATAGCACCTCACGTGTATCCAGGTTAAACAGCCAGGTCAGAAACCTCTAGAACTCAAATGTGACTGTTTATAATGGTTAACTATTCAGAAAGGCCAATCAGCAACATCCTGGCTTTAAACAGAACAAAGAATTTGTCTGTCATTTTTATAACGTGCCTAGAGCTGAAAGTAAGGAGCATATTTATAGCATCACATCTGGAACCTCAGTTTAACACACTTAAAAAAAAAGTAAAACACGTCCAAATACTATGATTAATATATAACAGTCATTAAAACCAACAGATATATTTTAATGTAATTTAGATGAACAAAACTCTAATTCATAAATCAGTAATTAAAAACAATATCTCGAGAATGGTATTTTTCATCTCAACTTAAGTACTGTATTGCTCATTTATTTGTTTTATGTTTATGCTATTCAATGGTTGTTAGCCTGCAATGTTATTAAAAGCGAATATATGAAACACAACTCAATAAGAATTAAGTAGCAAAATGGGATGTTGAATGGGGTGTTTTTCACGTTGTTTGGCTTGTTTGTAGTTAAGCACAAAACTGTAAAACAGTTAGCTATTTGTTCTGTACCCACCATACGTATTAATCGTGGTTTTCAGTGTTATAATCCTTCAGAATTACTGCTGAACCAGTGGGGCTAGGAAATGTTCGCGACATTTAGACGTATTCTGTATTGAATACAAAAAACGTTTGTTATGAACTACCATTGTAAACTTACTGATCAACATGTCCAGGAACTAGCTTTAAAACCTTCTCTTATGGGATATATCACTTAAGCACATATAGAGTGTGAAAATTAATTTTTAATTTTCGTTTCAAAATAGCTCGGAATTCGGCGTACTTTGAAGTGTTTACTATTGTATTGGGTAACGTGAGCTGTCTGATCCAGTTTTTGTTGTCGTTTTTTCATTATTTTTTACGATGTTTATAACGTCTGTGACTACAGGTTCAACATGTACACGATAATGCATTCGACGATAATAGCTTTACGCTGATTGGCTCTTTAATTTAGTGCTTCTAAGATTTCCTTGAAGATAAGTTCACCTGTATTGATTCACCACAGTTACATAAGTAGGTAACAAATACTGTCGACAGGTCTATAGTAGAATGAGGTTGAGTCGCTGATACTTGTAGCTACCGAATAATTTGAGGTTTTGGGGCGTCTGGATTGCACACCTAAGTCTTCTTCGGTTCCTTATCAGGATCACGTTCCTTATATTTCGGGCCAGAAGAGAGAGTTTGTGTTTCTTGGCTTCCTATAGCACATGAATCGAAACTTTAGAAATTAAACTTTCTGCTTTAGTGGCATTCAGGTGTAGTTTTAACTTAGTTTTAACTTGGTTTAGTGGTTCAGCATTATCACAAAACAAGGGCTTCTTTGTTTCTGTCTACTTGCGCTTAGTGAATCGGAAAATTGGGTGTAATAACGACGATAGTTTAGTAAATACTGCGATTGTTTAAGGTCTAAAGCCCCTGGTTTTATTAATGTACTCAGGCTAATTCTAAGTTGAGACATTACGTACGTTGATAGAGTATCAGGTATTTCAGTAAAATATGTGTGTGTGCATAATTTCTGTCTCACTTTTTCAAGTAGTTTTGTGAGCTTGCAATAAATTGTTTTATTTAATGACATTTCTTTATCAAGTAAATAACTATATTATATAATATAGATAAAAAAATAGAACATTCAAAATATCAAATACTATGGGTCGTTTTGGCGAATTTGGTATCAAGCACCATTTTTTGAAAACATGGCGGATGACCATACTTGTGTTTTATATTGTTTTGCATATAAATGGCAATACAGATATTCCAAGGAAAAACTTTTACAAAACAGACCAAGAAACTAGATGATCGAAGATTCTGTAAACAAATGTGGACAAACAAAATATTTGGTATATGGGAAGTGAAGAAATCAGACTTTGTATTTAAGAAACGGGTAGAATTAAGATAAAAGCACAATGTACGTGGAATAGAAACACAGTAGGCAAAGATGAATGAAAGTTGAAGTAACGTTAAACTGAAAACGAGACAAACTGAGCTGATATGAATTCAATATAAAGTCGAGTAAAATTCTAAGAAAGTCAAACCATTTTACATAAGTAGTTACTAACGAGCGGAAGATACAACTTCGTTGGTTGGAATTCTAAACCAACACATATTACAATGTAAAATATATATAAATCTATTGGTGCTCTAAGGGCTTCAATGGACATTAATCCATCTCTTCTCTTGCCTGTGACAGCTGTACAGGTGCTAACATTAACTAATGTTCAGTGTCGCACCAGAACCTAAATATTGAAACAGAAATGCATCTACGACAAAAGCTACAGACATGAAGAAGCTTTTCACTTGTTTGTAACTGGAGTTTATGTTCCAAAGAGTGGAACAGCAGCTAATAAAACCTAGAAAGATATTTTATGTTTACTAATCGTATTAATTATAAGATGGTGGAGTAATACTGACAAGATTGTAACAGTTGCAAAAATAATCATATTAAACCTGCTACAACAATTTTATAACTTTGTTCAATTCTTAATAACAATAAACGAATTCAGTAATGAATGAATAATCATTGTTACAAAATAAAGACCTTAAATGAGTCCAAATACAGTAAGAAAGGCTTTATTTAAACCCAAATACATGTCTTCCGATTGCTCAACGACAACCAGAATGGTTCATAACGTTAAACACCGGGTTTTGATGTCCACAGTGGGCGCAGCGCACATAGCTCATTTTATATTTTTTCAATTAATAAACATAGGTAAACACAATTCCAAGATTGAAGAAAACTTCTTATCCTTAATTCAAAAAAAAAATTGTTTGTTTGTTTTTGAATTTTACGCAAAGCTAAACTAGGGCCATCTGCGCTAGCCATTGTTAATATAGCAGTGTGAGACTAGAAGGAAGGCAGCTAGTCATCACCACCTACCGCAAACTCTTGAGGTGATCTTTTACCAACGAGTAATGAGATTAAGCGTTACATTATAACGCCTCCACGGCTGAAAGGGCGAACATATTTATGTGACGGGAATTCGAAGCCGCGACCCTCAGATTACGAGTCGAGTGCTTTAAGCACCTGACCATGCCGGGCCTGTTTTATAAAGGACTGAAATAATTGATTGCTATAATAAATTTATTCACAAAAGGTGTTTCGTCTGAGAATATTGAACGCGATACACTTTTCGTTCTTAGCTCTTTGAAATGTTGATATATGCAGGACAAGCTTGGTGTCATCACAAAATTATTTGCCGCTTGACATACCATGCGTGCTATCATTTCATATGCTCTTTCAAACGTTAAATTAGACTTATTCTGAATGGGACGAACTTTATTTTACAGCATAGTAAAGAAATAAACAGTAGTAGCTGTTTTTGTTTTATTAAATTAGCCCAACTTTGATGGTTAAAATGACGTCATTTTCTTATGATCACTCTATAGCTCCGATATAATAGAATTGTTAGGATGCTGTTTCTTTAGGCTGTCCCTGTACCGTGAAAAGTTGATGTAATAAAATTAGACCTCTTCATTCTTTAGTTAATTCTATAAACATTTTAGCTTAATCTGTGCCAAATATAAAAATTATGAATATGTTGAAGGTGGAGTGTATTTCCATGTTTGAATGTCGTTGTTCTTTTTATGTTAAACAGTTACTCAGAAGAACAGCAATTTCTTTAAATTGTATATCAATTTATGTTAAAAATAATTTCACTTATTGGGTAACGTAGTTTTGCGCTAAAACGCATATTATTTTATTTTATTTTTTAATTTCGCGCAAAGCTACACGAGGGCTATCTGCGCTAGCCATCCCTAATTTAACAGTGTAAGACTAGAGAGAAGGAAGCTACTCATCTCCACCCACTGTCAATTCTTGGGTTACTCTTTGACTAACGAATAGTGTGATTGACTGTTACATTATAATACACCCACGGCGGAAAGGGCGAGCATATTTGGTGCGACGGGGACTTGAACCCGCGACTCTCAGATTACGAGTCGAGCGCCTTAACTATCTGGCCATGTCGGGCCAAACTCAAATTAACTCACAAGTTCCTTGATGATACAGAGTCCAGAGGTAAGTCTGAGCCTTCAGAATGCTAAGAATCAGGTTTCGATACTTGCGGTGGGCACAGAACAAATAGTCCATTATGCAGCCTTGTACTTAGAAACAAAGAAATGTTAAATATCTAATATCTTCAAACAAATAATTCTTCACTATTCGGTAATAGCTCAATATTTTAGATCTTCGTTAAATAGTTTGTTCATTAAAAATATCACTGCAATTTAAAAAACAACAACGTGTGCTAGTCAGTTCATATGTGTATGCGTGCTTACTCATCTGGAAGCCTGATATTCCTATTGTCTAATTGTACAATGGTACTTGTATATGAGTGCAAAAGTGAACAATGTTTGACATGCAACATTCTGTACCAGTGCAAACCTATATTGTTTATATTAGCTTTGTAAACAATTGCATTAGCAACATAAACAAATATGTAAGGAAACGCATTAAGTTAATTCTTTACTTTTAGATGGAATATCATTAAATCTCAATATAAACTATAGTACGAACCTAAAAATCAACAATTAGGCTTATAGTTTAAATAAGCTTCATACGCGAAACATAAGTTTACCCATTTTGTCCATCATTGGTATCAATAAATCCGATACTTTGTTAATACTTTATGGGAGAGTAAAAACAACAAAAAAGTTGTTACCGTTATGGGAAGAAAAGTAAAATAAGCGAAATAACAACAAACGAAGTCAGTTGATATTTAATTCTTGATACCAAAATTTTAAATATTCAGTGTTTTATAACACCGCTTTATCAAAAGTTTGATCAAGAAAAAATCACAAGATCTTAGTAAAGATGTCAAATATCCAAGAAAACATGGTGTTTGTAGAAAAAATGTTATCTACAGAGATATATTTTGTTTGAAGTCATTCCACGTATTTGCACTTCTTTACTTTAAATCTGAATATAACTCCATTTCCTGCTGAGTTGGTTTCCGTTCGAATAATACCCAACTACATAATACAACAACAACATTGTTTAAAAGATTTATCTGGTTAAAAAATGTTTCTCATTTCTATATTCCAGTTAATAATGCTGCATGTATTAAAAAACGTTTGGGGTTGAGATTATATGACACAATATAAGCTTTATATGCAGAAGATTCAGTTCCGTCTATATCCATTTTTTTTCTTTTTTGCTAAGCAATGTTATAATAGTCATCTCAATATTAATTAACCGACCATATGACATCTCATTATTGATTTAGACAAATGTAGTTTTTCGATTCAAAGAAACAAATTATTGATATTATTATTAAGTCGTCAGAAACATTTACGTCTGAGATACTTATTAATATTTTAAAGCTTTAATTGTATTTTATTTTAATTTTTGATTTGTCATACATCTACTACGTTGATTTGGAACCTGAAACTGGATGAACAAATCTGAGTCTTTCCGCCGCATCACAATCCTACACTTCATAGCGCTTTCACTGATTTTAATATATATAGATTTTAAACTGTAATATTCAGAAAACGCCATTACTGATTACACCTTTTATGTGAGATAGTCACGCTTTTAAAAACTGAAACTGATATAAAATAATAAACATTTACTATGTAAACGAAAATATTTTATTGTATAATAGCTAACATAAATGATGTTTTAGTAATTAATTCTAAACTAATTTCGACGTTTCTAAAAATTGTATTAAATTGTTTTGTTCCTGTTAGGTTTATTTTCAAATAATTCGCGAGCCCTTTTCATAAAATAAATAACTGTCATCACTTCAACACGTGCTCTATCGAAGGCTGTAGAGCTAAAGTGACACAAAAAAGTCCAGCAACATGATAATAGGTGTGTTCTTTCAAGATGACAAAAAACTCAGAAACACAATATATTCAAGTTAATATTTTTTTAACGTTAAATGCTTTTGTGCTTACTGTGGCAAAATGTACAAATATTTTTTTTTCACAGCTGGCACTCTTCGATTCACCTGGCTCCCGCTAGTACAACGGTATGTCTCCGGATTTACAACGCTAAAATCAGAGGTTCGATTTCCCTCGGTGGGCTGAGCAGATAGCCCGATGTGGCTTTGCTATAAGAAAAACACAAACACATTCGATTCACCTTGGTGTTTTATTGTCAGACCTATTTTCTGTGTACAAGGGGAGAGATTGAACATGATGCGTAATTTTATGTTTCGAAATAACCTAGAAAAAGGGTGTCATACTACCTTACGACACCTGCCGTACTTTATAGGTATGGGCCTATCTGCAAAGTGATAGAACCCTGCTTCTGTATAACATGATTATTATTCACATGTGTGTTACATGCTGATTTCCTATCGTCATGACAGCTGCAATATGAACGCTATTTTACGTAGATGTCGCTACAAATGTTTTATGGAAGAAACCTAACTAATCATCTACAGTGATTGTGTGGCTGATTAACTTTAAAAAATTATATTTTTATTATTAATTACGTTTCATTACCCGTTTAGTGTAAGTTTCAGAGCCATAACGTATCAAATACGACGTGATAACCATGACTGATAGCGACATTGTTAATTAAAGTGAAAAGATAGTCATTATTAAGTCCACACGTTAGGGGTTTGGGCTGTGAATAACAAAATTGTTTGGCCAACACAATGCTGTAGTCTGTTACTTATATTCCTTAAGCGTAACGACCTGTTATATTTCTTGTTTTTACTTGCTACTGAACAGGAGCTAAGTGATTTAACTATAGTATAGGATTCTTCAAACAGTAATTGTTAAATCTGTTTCGGAATCAGAAATAGCTATTTTATTGCTAATGATCAATAACACTATTATCAATAGTTAACACTACAATCACTAAAACAACCAATATAAATTGATTTAAAGATTAGGAAAGAGGTTTGCTAAAAGAGATGCTTTGGTAAAAACATTTTTTAATCCCTACAGAAAGTCAAATTCTTGCAAGTGAATCCAAAGATGAATCGTCTTCACAAAGACATTCAGTGCACCGTGATTATAATTACACTAAATAAAAAGGTTCCCCCTTCTCTGAATGTAAATAAAATATTCAAACAGATGAACGATTTTTATTTCTTATTGCTTGATGTTTAAAATAGTTAAATAACGTATATAGTAAACAGAGTGTAATATATTTTAGTTTCACTAAAGCAAAAAGATTTCTCTAACACAAAAAAATTACAGGTTAGAAATATTAGACCATCAAAAACGTATATTAAAAATTAACATACCAACTAAGGGACAGCAAGCCTGTGTGAAGCAATGTTCTACGTGCAGTGACTACAAATATTTTTAAAACTGTTATTAATAAGAATAACGTTGTAAAAACCACTAGTGATTAATCTGTGTAATATATCAACATTCTTTATCAGGTAGCACATGTATTTTCTATCAATATTCATTACTATATAATGATTCAAGGTCTAGCATACTGGACAACGGGTCGAAAGACTCGAGACGTGATAATGAATGTGTGCAGCGCACTTTCAACAGTGGGGCCATTATAACTGTGACGGTATCGGGTTAAACATGCTTAAATAGGCTTCGGGTGTTGGTAACCGACTGCCCCTCCTTCCGATGAGCAGTTCTGAATTAGGGATACCTCTGCCTGAACCTTGGATCACATAAGGTGCTGTTCAAATAAAAATACCAACTGCATTTTGTATATGTACTTTCTATTGATATTCCTTACCACGTAGTCCATGCACTCATTTTCATGCGAAGTATAAAAAAAACCCATCAAACTCGTTTGAAAGAAAAAACAACAACAACATTACCATAGTCTGTAAATTACGTTTCAGTATGCGGAAAATATGATAATTTATATTTCAAATTCCACTTTAAAACATTGTTTATTGGTTGTCTTTCATTAGTGCTCATCCTTATACTGTGAGTAAAGATACGAAATTTTGTACCATTCACAAATTAAATAACAAATTAAACGAAAACGAAAGGTTTTGTTTTGTTTTTGAATTTCGCACGAAGCTACTCAAGGGCTTTTGCTTGTTTTTTTGTTTTGGAATTTCGCACAAAGCTACTCGAGGGCTATCTGTGCTAGCCGTCCCTAATTTAGCAGTGTAAGACTAGAGGGAAGGCAGCTAGTCATCACCACCCACCGCCAACTATTGGGCTGCTCTTTTACCAACGAATAGTGGGATTGACCGTCACATTATACACCCCCACGGCTGGGAGGGTAAGCATGTTTAGCGCGACGCGGGCGCGAACCCGCGACCCTCGGATTACGAGTGCACGCCTTAACGCGCTCGGCCATGCCAGGCCTACTCAAGGGCTATCTGTGCTAGTTTGTTTGTTTGTTTGTTTTTGAAATTCACACAAAGCTACTCAAGGGCTATCTGTGCTAGTTTGTTTGTTTGTTTTTGAAATTCACACAAAGCTACTCGAGGGCTATCTGTGCTAGCCGTCCCTAATTTAGTAGTGTAAGACTAGAGGGAAGGCGGCTAGTCGTCACAACTCACCGCCAACTCTTGGGCTACTCTTTTACCAACGAAAAGTGGGATTGACCGTAACATTATAACGCCTCCACGGCTGGGAGGGCGAGCATGTTTGGCGCGACGGGGATGCGAACCCACGACCTTCAGATTATAAGTCACTCGCCTTAACACGCTTGGCCATGCCGGGCCACAAACGAAAGGAAAGGGATTTAATGGCGACGCAATTATCAGAAAGAAATCCACAGATCTTCTTTTTTTATTTCGTTAATTATTCACACAAGCACTTCAGTGTATTCTGATTATAATACACAGCGCTTATTAACCAAAGGTATTGTAAAGCATACTCTGCCCCTCAGATAAATTACTATTGTTTGGGAAATTCCTTGTATCTGTCCCTAATTTTGAACGCACCCACCGCCAACGCTTAGGCTACTCTTGTCTGACTGAAGAGTAAAGTGTGTTATGTCGCACCCACAGACCCACAAATGTAGAACGCCTTTATGTGTCAACGAGCCTCGAACTATGGAACTTTCGGAGCTCCTTGTAAACCAAAGGCGGTTTAAATCTGTTTTCACTTTAGTGCTATTCTTCGATGAAATGCTACTTATTTAATAATATCCCAGAAAATATAGAATGATTTATGAGTGGCCTGTTGCTCGTATTAAAATAGATAACAACAGTAAGCGATAGCTACACTGTTAGGGCTCAAAGTGGTGACTAATGCTCTTTGTCGCTGAAATAGACAACATACGTGGTTCCATTTCACTCAGAATGGTGGATATGATGGTTCGATTTAGGTTCTACTTGATCCTGTTTCATCCAAGTAAAACCCACGTTAAATTAATTAACTTGTTGTGTGACGTTTTATAAAACTTAGTTACCTCAGAGCGCTGTACCAATTTTCTTTTGCTCTATTTCTGCACATGTATTGACTCTTTCAATTTCAACAGCATCTTATAAATATATGAACTAAACAGTGAGCTCGGAAACCTCTAGAGTTCGGGTACAATCTTCGCCAAATTTAACTAAAATAAAAGCTGATAGTCGTAGGATCACGTTTTGAGCCTTAAGCCTTCTTATAAGCAGCAATGGACGCATACTCCTTTGTTACACTCAGCTTGCAAGTATACGTGAACTCCTATTTACGCAAGATACACGGAGTGACAAATAACCAACTAGTTGTAGTATTGCAATTCATAGATTTTTCGGCCTGTAAAGATTTAATTGGGAGATAACTAACTTTTGGGTCAACTGATACATTAGTACATAACGGGCTTGATTCAACCTGAGAAGAGACAGCTCTCAGATTTACTGAGGCCCAGCATTGCCAGGTGGTTAAGGCGCTCAACTTGTTATCTTAAAGTTGCGAGTTCGAATCCCCGTCACACCAAACATGCTTGTCCTTTTAGCCATAGGATGTTATAAAGTGATGGTCAATCCCACTATTCGTTGGTAAAATAATAGCCCAAGGGTTGGTGGTTGGTGGTGATGACTAGCTGTCTTCCCTTTGTATTATACTGCTAAATTAGGGACAGCTACTGTAGCTTTGCGCGAAATTCAAAAACAAACAAACGAACAATTTTACAGTTAGCGCACACGTAAAATATTGTGCCCGTTTATTATAAGTTTTTCACTTAACACTTAGAAACCTGTTTTAGTAAGTTATCTTATTTTGTATTGAAAGTATCTGCTTCAATCGAAGCCGTTCTGTTTGACTTAAGGGTTAAGTATGTTATTAATAATTATTCCTTCCTCTGCAGCAAGATTCTCTTAAAAGCTTTTATATTGTGTCACCAGATGGCAATAAATCAAGTACAAATGTGTATAAATTCAATCGTGTGTTTTCTTATAGCAACACCTGAGCCCAACATCGCCAAATGGTTAGGGTTCTCGACTCGTAATTGGAGGGTCGCGGGTTTGAATCCCCGTCACACCAAACTATTCTCGCCCTTTCAGGTGTAAGTGTTACGTATTTTTTGATGTTTTAAGTTCTTCGTAGACTAAACGCAACAGAAAAACGCAGATAACAGCTTGTATAATTTATTACACTAAACTATTAACAAATATAACAAATATGACATAAATTGTATAATAACAGTGACAGATATTAATTTACGACATTCGAAATTAATTACAAAACAAAATAATATTAGTTTCAAACTTCAAAATAAATCACAATACAAAACGGTACTGGCCTGTGTCTAATGTAATGATCTAAAGTTAAAGTCTCAAATTCCAGTCTAGGGTGTGAATTTGGTCCCACGAAGTAATTCCGAAACAGTTCACAGTTCAATAAATTCGCCGTCTCTCAGCACAAGCGGTAATTCAGAAGTATCGTAGAGATTGACGAAATAAAATCACGGCTTCCGTAGATCTAATTTCAATCACAAATCCAAGTTGAATATTCACAGCAAACACTTAATCTTTCCCAAATAACCAACTTTCTTCTTATGAAATGAAACTGGTGTCTGAATCTTACTCTTTGTCTTCGAATAAAAACTGATGACTCTCTCCCTCGAATAAAACTGATGACTAAATCTATCTCTCGTCACCGTCTTTTATATCGATAGGCCTACTTCTCGAACAATCTTGCAATTTCCATACAACTCCAGAGCTATCCACGCATATCCGTTCTTGCACGAGACTACACTTCTAGACAGGAAGTCACCAGCGCTCACTTACAAACATGTGATTGGTCTTCTTAATTCGAGAAAGTTCTAAAATGTTACCCTAAATAAATAACATATTTTAGTTTAAACTTCGAAACAATAATATCAATATGGAAAAAAAATGAATAATACAAATGAAAATTCAAACACAATACGACATGTTATCGTTTACAAAATATTTACACATATACATAACATAAGGGCCTTATTATGTGATGGTCAAACTCACTATTCTTTAGTAAAATATTAGTCCAAGAGTTGGCAGTGATAACTCGCTGCCTTCCTTCTCGTCTTACACTGCTGAAGTACGAACGGTTAGCGCAGATAGCCCTCGTGTAGCTTTGCGTGAAATTTAAAAACAAATAAATTTATAACAAAGCAACCTTGAGTCGTCTGTTGTGTCCCCGCCGAGGAGTTTTCGAACTCCGAAAACTTATCGCTGTCCCACAGGAGTGCATGAATTCCATCCTTCTTAGAAGGCTGAATTTCACCTCTTTACTTGAATAATCTTTACCTCATCAAATAAGTATTATCAGTTCGATTAGTTTTACTTGACCTTTACTGATCAAATTATCGATATATGAATTATTGTAGTAAAAAGCTATGCAAGAGCTATCGTCTCAGATTTTGAGCTGGTAGTCGAGAAGGAAGGCTCTTATTCAACAACACCCACTACCAACAATTGACTCACTCTTGTCTAATAAAATAGTGCAATATGAACTGATCCTTATAGCGCATCCACGGCCTCAAAGTGTAAACATCATTTGTGTCCCGAAAGTATGGATTTATAGTCTGGGCGCGACAACCATGGGTCATTTCTTTCCTTTTAACAGCTGAATACCTGTCGATTATGAGGTAATATTAGTATTTATAAGCATGTAGTGATAGATCGTCGTGTAATTAAATAGAAGCTCAATATTAAGTAATTAATGTGTAAATGTGTTTATTTTAAACACTCTGACCTAGAACAGTGTGTAGAGCCGTATGATCGGAATAAAACAAATTGGTACGAGAAGTGAAGTAAATATTCCGAAAATTTCGTTTTAATTTTTCTGTCCAAAATTTAACCCCCTCCAGTAGTTCCACTGTAAGTCTGTCGACTTATAATGCTAAAAAATCGGGTTTTGATACTCATAGTAAGCACAGCATAAATATCCTATCGCATAGCTTTGGGCTTAACTACAAATGAACAAACAAAATCAACGTTTTAGAGGTATATGCACAAACACTATTACACTATGTATAAAAACTTTTACTTTTTCTTGTTTCTTGGTAGAAAGTGTTGTTTCCTAATTTATTATGCCTAAAGTAAATGGAAAATACCTATTTTTCTCTACAAATTTTGCTTTTGTGACCTGGGTTATGAAATTTTTAAACTGACACATTTTCCAGAACTTTGCAGATAGATTCAGTGCTGAGTAGCTGATAGAGAATTTTCTTGAACTTACAATAGTTTAAGAATTTTCTAGAATATTGTAGAACTTACGAGAATTTTCAAGAACCTTTTAGACATTTCTAGAACTTTCCATAGTAATATATATCCAGGGGCTCACCACTCACCACTTCATTTTAGTTCTAGCTGCCTAAGTGAACCTACAGACCTATCTGATTTTATAAGAGATGGCATCAAGAAGCTGCAAGCATTCTCCAGACGCATTCTGTTACTTATGTGGCCATTTTATCAAGACAAGAGCATAAAATACTCCGTGACAGCATCTGCTAAAATGTGTGAAGTCTACAAGGCATATTTCAGCATGCTTGTCGGAGATCAGGACAAACCCTGGGTACCTCATTTTACCTGTGAGCACTGCAAGAAATCTCTAGAAGGTAAGATAAACAATTTTTGCTTACTTAAATAGTAAGATTTTATATCATACAAATTTTAGACCTTTTAAAGTTTAAATATCGTTTTATTTAATTTGAAATATACAGAAAAATTATCACATATAAAATATTTTACATGAACCTCTTACACATTAGTTGTGAATGAAATAAACTTATTCTTCCTTATACCACCGCAGCGCACTACAACAGGAAGCACTGACCACTACGGAACGGACTGAGTTCTCTGTGGAGAGGCACAATGTCAAGTGTGAGCCACTAGTGGACCTCCAGAAGGTGTTGTTCCCACCAGTGCATATAAAATTGGATCTTATGAAACAATTTGTCACAGCTCTTCATAAGGAGTCTGCAGCCTTAAAGTACCTTTGAGACTTCTTCCCTAAGCTGTCTGAGGCAAAGGTCAAAGCTGGTGTCTTCGTTGGACCACAGATAAAGAAGATCCTGGAGTGCACAGAATTCCCCAAGAAGCTCAGTAGGATGAAAAAATAAAGCTTAGGGCAGCTTTGTTGCAGTGGTTCGGGGCTTATTGGGCAATCACAAGGTCGAAAATTATGTGGAACTGATTATGGCTCTGGTGAAGAAGTACGGCAAAATGGGCTGCAGGATGTCCCTGAAAGTCCATATCCTTGACGCTTTTCTTGATAAATTCAAGCGGAATATGGGAACATACTCAGAGGAGCAAAGCAAGCGCTTCCACCAAGATATACTGGACTTTGAACACTGCTACCAAGGAGTATATAACGAAAACATAATGAGGTTTATATTTGGGGGTTGATACGTGAAAGTGATTTACATTACAATCACAAATCTCGAAAAACTACTCACTTCTAAACATGTTTGTATAACTTTAGTAGTTTGAATATACGTAAATTTTGATTCATATGTTGTTTTATTCAGTTTGTTTGTTTTTTTGGAATTTCGCACAAAGCTACTCGAGGGCTATCTGTGCTAGCCGTCCCTAATTTTGCAGTGTAAGACTAGAGGGAAGGCAGCTAGTCATCACCACCCACCGCCAACTCTTGGGCTACTCTTTTACCAACGAATAGTGGGATTGACCGTCACATTATACACCCCCACGGCTGGGAGGGCGAGCATGTTTTAGCGCGACGCGGGCGCGAACCCGCGACCCTCGGATTACGAGTGCACGCCTTAACGCGCTCGGCCATGCCGGGCCTGTTTTATTCAGACCTTATGCAAATGAAAATGTGCGAATTTGCTCGTTTTTACATAGAAAATAGGTTAATTTCCAGATTTCATTATCCAGATCATAAAGGCAAAGTTTGAAAGGAATAATGACCATTTTCTGTACTTTTTTAACATAAGCAATTAAGAAATAACACATACCATCCAGGAACAAAATTTGTGTTACACCGTGTTGTCTCAGCACTACACTCTACATGTGTTGTTAGTAAATTATCAACACTTAAATACAAATTATTTACCCTGTTATGCATATATATGTTCAAATAAAGCTGGAAGAGTAAAGGCTATGCCTTGTTAATTAATGCAAAATACGTATAACGTACTGTGATATTTATTTGAACTAGGAGAATAAGCACTTTGTTAGTGATCCGTATGTATATCATTATAGTAAATCGTTTGTATAAAATTTTGAATTTAAAAAGCTTTCAAGTTTTAAAAAATCGGTGAAAATTCGAAGATCATGTAATAGAAAACCACATTTCAGCTTTATTTCTCTATGATATATATATTAGTTATCAGCGAACACATTAGTTACTAAGCGTGGTAAAAACAACCACAATGTGAATAAAAAAACACCCTCTGAAGGAGATATTTATGGCAAGTTTTAGTAATTGTGGGCGCCGTTCCTCCTCCCCCCCGTCCCCTACTGTAATATTAGTCTTGTCTGTTCCCGCGCCAACTCGACGTTGCTTGTGGGCCGCGCGAGCCTTTGCTGTAAGATATAAAGTCCTGCCTGTAAGGAGCAATAATAAAATATGTGTAGATCTTGTCACTATCAACCACCATATCTAGCTCAGCATCAAGTAATCTTTTAATATGAGAAACTGTAGCAGCTGTCTTTCTTGAGGCGAGTAATCAACCTGGCTCTGTTCTTACACGATTTAGAAGTCATGTGGTTAGTTACAAACGTTGCTGTAGCTTCTCTTGGATAACAACAACGTCAGATAACGTGAAACTTCAACTAAAAAGTAGTGACACAACATGAATACTGCAAAGCTCACCACATGAAATGATTACAATGTAATTCGATTTTATTTTTCTGACAAAACATGCGAGTTTTTATATAAAAAATAAAATACTCTTGTGTAATTTTTGGCTATCTTTACACTTCTGGTATTTTTCAAAGCTGTGCTTTGTTCCTTTTTTGACGTCAATAAAAACAAAACTGTTGTTTCTAGGAGCTTCTTGAAGCATCAGTTCACGTGGCTCGTGACTTGTAGTGGCATTCCGTTGTTGTTCATTCGCTGTCATCGCGTTACGCTTTAATGGACAGCCATAATCTGCAACAAAAAACTACTCCACTTGAACCGAGCTTTTCGATTTGCTCAGTTTTAACACCCACAAAGAGATTCATATGTTTGTGAGCGGGGAAGGAGGTGTATAAATCCGAACCCTGCTGATGTTTTACAATGTGTGCAGGGAAGGGGTGTATAAATCCGAACCCTGCTGATGTTTTACAATGTGTGCGGGGAAGGGGGTGTATAAATCTGAACCCTGCTGATGTTTTACAATGTGAGCGGGGAAGGGGGTGTATAAATCCGAACCCTGCTGATGTTTTACAATCGCAACAGCTTCTTTTGAGGTCTGAAAATAGTCAACTTGACAATATTCTTTAGATCCAAACGACGTAGAACAATAATTCTAAGTTGACCTTGTGTACATATAATTTGAAGTTTTATGGTTTTACCCTGATATTCGTTTAATGAAATACCAGCCCATAGTTACATCTTGGATACGCCCATATTTGTTGCCCTTATTTTTAACGTTTCTGTTGTAGAGCTCTAATTTTCAGACTCCACTATTTGGAATTCGTGCGATGCACCAAAACATTCCCCGCACTTTAAACACTGGGTGCATTATCAGGGTAAAAGTCAGTCCTTTAACGTAAATGGTAAACAGTACAATGCTGCTGACTGGCTACTTTTCCTCGAGTCCATAAGTCGGCGATTCAAATAACATGAGCTTTTCTTTTCCCAATTTCTGTATATGCCGAGAACCACAATGTATGTTTCCTAACTTCAGTAATTGGACAACGAGAGGGTTAAAGAACCACAGGTTACTGATCAGTGATTTGGTCACTAGGAGGGAATGGCGCAGATACACTAGGTAGCTTTGCCATAAATACCGTTTTTGTTCGAATTCAAAGCACACTTTTGTCCTTTAAATACCTCCCGACAAATTGACTGTGTAATATATTTCTGCACATGCAAATTTGTTAGTTATTTTACAAAAAGCTACTCCCGAAAATCATTATGGATTTCAAAAAAATGTTACATGTCTAATGTAATGGATAATGACATGTGGGAATTGGAAGCTGATTTGTTTGCAGTTAAACACAAAGCTACACAATGGGCTATATATGTTATGTCCATCATAAATATTGAAATCCGCTGACATTCCGCTGTACCACTAGATAACATAGAAAAGAATGAAGTAAAAGTTCAAAGAAGCATATCCGATAAAATCAATGAATAGCATAGTCTATTACAACATAGAGAATTTTCAATAAATTTTGCAAAACTAAAGCCTAAAAAAATTCTGTAAAAGATTTCTGAAAATGTTTTATACATCGATAATTGTTTACTGTATTTAGAAAGTATTCAATATATTTTGTACAATTGATATGCAATAAACTAACATAATTTAATTTAACTTTTCAGAACTGGGTGAGCTTTATATTCAAGCAAATACAATGCAATACCATTAAAGTTTATTTTCACGTTTTAAATACAACTAACTTGAACAAATTTCGTGCTCTTGTAGTTCCAAACCACTGGCATTTAGGTACAGGAAGAAGCCGTCATGTAACCTGAGGCCCCCCAGTGGCTCAGCGGTATGTCTGCGGACTTACACGCTAAAATCCGGGTTTCGATACTCGTGGTGGGCAGAGCACAGATAGCCCATTGTGTAGCTTTGTGCTTAATTCAAAAAACAAACAAACAATGTAACCTGAGAGTGTGTGATGGATACTGTGTCCAGTATAATGCTGTAAGAAAATAAGCTTGTATAATGGAAAACACACGACTAATTGATGATAAAGTCTCTTGGTGAACAAAACGATCCGAACATGTGAAAACTGGTTTTGAGACGTGAAAAAGAATTTCTGTATGTAATGCACGTCCCAGTAAGTAGCCAAACAAGATGTAACTAAAGAATGATAGTGCTAAAAGAAACTTGTAAATATTAAATTATTTTGGAGGCTTTCTTTTTCAGAATTTTCGTGCATAGCTACGCAGTTGTATTTAATTCAAACAGACATGCTCAGATATAAAGAAGTTTCGGCCAACAGATTCTACAGCTAAATGTTAGGTTACTCTTGTGTGACAAATAATGGGATTTAACCGTCACTCTTATAGCCCTATATTCAACGTCATAACACGGCTGTGACATTTTTTGCGTGATTTATTTATGACGTTATAATTTATGAATGATTTTCTTTTATCATTACATTATTTCGGCCGGTGTCACCCGATTTACAACTTTTATATTAGTTGTGACTCGTTGCTTGGCAAATGTTATCTGCTAGCCACAACAGCCTGAAACTTCAAAACTTCCAAAAGTGTGCTGTTTTTATAAATGTATACAATTAAGTTGCTAAAAGCTGGATTTCGATTTCCCGTGGTGAACAAAGGGCATATAACCTATCACGTAGCCCTGCGTTAAAATAAACAAACAAATTATTCCTTTTCAATGTTATTATTTTAAACTATTTTTACTTCAGGGGAAGTTTTGTAGGTTTGAAGTTAAGTATAAAGCTACACAACGGCTTATCTGTGTTTTACCAATCAAGGGTATCGAATTTTTATTATTTCTAGCGTTGTAACTTCGCGGACATATCGCTGTGCCATTGTGAGGCCTTAAGGGAAGGATTGCATTATTTTAAAATTTGCAGCACTATCAATGCAGGATGTTAGTTCTTGGCAAAACCAGCAATTGTGTGGCATAAATTTTGCACCTTGTAAACAAGGATCCCAACACATACAACACATGGTTACAAAATGCAAAACTTGTTTTGGCGAAAAAACCAGCCACAAACCATCAACCCCAGATTCAAAGGACAAGGACAATCGCACCACAATACCAGGTCCATGTATGTTCAATAGGAAACAGACCTTCATAAAAGTTGTCAAGATATTTTCTCCTGTGTACTGTGGTTTGTTTCCTATGAAATAATATTTTGAAATCATAATGTCAGGTTTCCCCCCCCCGAGCCAATCTATTGAAAGTGTGGTTTATTTAAAATACAACCGCTTATAGGGAAAAATAAAATTAGCTAAAACACCATATATAGAGAATTGAATAAGTTGTATCACAATGATTTTCAATATACAGATCAGCAAGTCATGGGACGACAACAGCTGATGTAGAGTAGCAGAGGAACGAATGAATTAGAATTACATTTTTGACGTTGTTTGGCATGGCGTGTTGGTAGGGTGATGCCACCAAAAATTGTGCTCTTTTGGATAAGATATGTAATATTTCTTTTCCTCACAAAATATTAATACTCTCCAGTCATAAAGATATGTTCAGGTCAGGGATTTAGAAAACGGAAAAAAAAAAGAATATGGATCAATTTCGGATAAAAAGGCCATCCAGAAATGGACCTGAAATAAGCCGTTGTAAAGAAAATGAAGTGTCTCGTAACATATATTAATCCGCGAACACACATATCAGTGGCAAAATATGTCCATATAACCTGAAAAACAATACAGAACGTAATAAAGAATGACATCCGTATGGAGAAGAAGCCGATAGGGTATAAATTCACCAATATAAAGTTTCTAGTCTACTTTCTGTTGAGCTATTGAGTGCCTCACACAGTTATAAAATAAAATGTTTATACACGTTATTCCACTGGAAGATAAGCTAGTCAACGTGCCTACCAAACATAATGCCTATGGATTTTTCTGCGATCAGTTTGTTGAAAGAGGTGCTGCGAAACCGTCATCCACTCTTACCAGATTGATTATAGAAACCAGCAAAGAGATATGATGCACTTTGGAATGACATCCTATGACGAGTCTTTTTGCTCTAAAAACTGCACTGCAAACCTGTTGCTAAGATACACGATGTCAGACAGAGGACAACGGACATAATGAGACTCCAGTCCCATTTTAATATCGCATACTCAACTTCTATATATGAGAATACTAACAATATTTGATTAAATAATTTTATTTCCAACTCAATTTGTTTGTTCTACTTGGTTCATGTTAAGCACAGAGCTACACAATGGGCTATCTGTGCCGTGCCCACTAAGGATATCGAAAACCAATAATTATAGTTATAAGTATACAGACTTACTGTTGAACTATTGGTGTGCGTTTGGTTTACAAGCAGCGAAGATGGATTGTGACTAATTTAGTCGCACTAGCTTGGAGTCCTAATTCAATAAACAGGTGACTGAACATCTGAAACTAAATAAACTTACTTTTCAAATATTTTACTAGCGTAAGGGCAAATATAACTGAACGAATTCGAAGATAGCAGGATTAATGTAATCCATCGCATCCTTCTCTAAGTGTAAGAGACGTAAGTACTTCCTGTGATATTTAACGGATTTTAATAAAATTTTATTTATTAGTGATTTACCACAGCTTTTTGATTAAATTTATTTGCGTAGTGCAGGAAGTGAATAAAACTGTAGGGTTCAAATTTTCATCTCGCTAAATATTCGCCTTTTCAGCTGTGGGAACATTATAAATGATGGTCAATCCCATCATTTGTTGGTAAAAAGAGTAGCCGAAGAGTTGGTGATGGGTGGTGATGATTATCTACCTTCCCTCTAGTCTTTCGTTTTTAAATTGGGGATAGCTAACGCAGACAGCTTTCTTGTTACCTTTTTACGAAACTCAAAATAAACCAAAAAAATAAAAAATAAAACTGTGAGATGAAAATGTGTTGTATCTATTACATATATGGATGTGATTTAGAATATCTAAGTTTGTTATTACATTTCAATATCATGTAACAAATGTTGAATATTAAATTAACTGACCGAGAAAACGTATTTAAACGGGAAACTAGAATATAAATAACTTACTTTTGGGTCGGTATGTTTCTCTCAAACTTAGCCGGGAGGGGATTTGTTTTGTTTTTGAATTTCGCGCAAAGCTACTAGAGGGCTATCGGCGCTAGCCGTCCATAATTTAGCAGTGTAAAACTAGAGGGAAAGTATCACCACCCACCGCCAATTCTTGGGCAGCTCTTTTACCACCTAATAGTGGAATTAACCATCACATTATAACGCCCCCACGACTGAGAGGACAAGCATGTTTGGTGCAACCGCGCTCCTCATATTACGAGTCGAACGCCTTAACCCACCTGCCCATGCCGAACCCAGGGAGAGGGAGAAAATATATCTTAACTAACGGATGGCTACTGCCTTTTAGCCTTAAGTTAAGGTGAATTTTTCGTGTTTTTTTGTCCTAAAACGGTAGCTTGAGTAAGGCGGGGTAAATATGATACCCATCGTTTACAGTTTACCGTGGGTATGGAGAGCAAGAAAAAACAACAATGAAATAAAAACTCTAAATGAAGTCATATTCAGAATATGTTCATTAATACGAAAAGGTGAATATAAATGTTGGGTTTGTAGCTTTGGTCTAACATCTGCTTGATACTGTATCTTTTATTTTTGCTTTGTTTGTTTGTTTTGGAATTTCACACAAGGCTACTCGAGGGCTATCTGTGCTAGCCGTCCCTAATTTAGTAGTGTAAGACTAGAGGGAAGGCAGCTAGTCATCACCACCCACCGCCAACTCTTTGGCTACTCTTTTACCAACGAAAAGTGGGATTGACGGTCACATTATACACCCCCACGGCTGGGAGGACGAGCATGTTTGGCGCGACTCGGGCGCGAACCCGGACCCTCAGATCACAAAGCGCGCGCCTTAACGCGCTAGGCCATGCCTAGGGGGGGAAGGCTTTTCTAGCTTTTTTAGCAGTTCACTCAGAAGTATTGGCTAAATTGTTAAAACATTATAAGTTGTCTCATTATATCCGTTTCAAAAGCTGTTTTACTAGATTATTAACATTAAAAGTGTTTTAACGTGTTTTTTTTTTTATTTTTGTTAAATGAGTCAATATCGTTCAATAATCTCTACATCCTAGATGCGTTTTAAGAAAATTAACTTCAGATTTGGCTTAAAACAACAGTTCTTGTATTGAAGATAAGGCGATCTGTTGTTGAGTCGCAAAACTATACACGGTAAAATACTACCTACTTTCCAAAATGCTGTCAGGCCTTTAGATATGAGAATCTACCGTACTGACAAGGACAGTGGAGTTAGTACTGAGGTTGAAAGCGTGAGAAGGTTAAACTCTTGTGACTTATCCCAACATCAGCAAATTTTTTTAGTGAAACTTAAAGAGTCATCGTATCTGATGTGAACAAATTTTCAATAGAATCTAAGCACCAAACTTCCTTGTGTAGTGGGTATTAAGCACTATTGTTACGAGTGCTGAGTTAAATAAAAGGCTGGTATTTTTTAACACAACACTTTTCTTTTATAATATGTCCATTAACTCATTTTCTTCAGCTGTAATGTCGGTTACTACTTTTTCACATTATAAGATACATTTAGCTCATAAACCAGGAGGTTAAGGCGCTCGACTCGTAATCCGCGGGTCGTAGGTTCGAATTTCCGTCACACCAAACATGTTGGCCATTTCAGCCGTATGAGCGATAGAATGTTACGGTCAATCCAACTATTAGTTGGTAAAAACGTAGTCCAAGAGTTGGCGGTGAGTGGTGATGACTAGTTGCCTTCCCTGTAGTCTTACACCGCTACATTAGGGACGGCTAGCGCAGATAGCCCTCGAGTAGTTTTGTACGAAATTCAAAACAAACAAAACCTTTTGAGTGACATTATTCATAATATCAACTTTATTGATTTTTCTAAACGGAATACTAAATTACATTCTTATCGTCAGATTTTTAAAAAAATGCAGGTGTAAATAGCCTCGTTCCCCGAGTAATTACAATAATTATAGCAATAGAATTATGGGTTTAAGGCGCACAATAGGTATGGCGCACATAGTCTAATTTCTAAAGTTACGATAATGCTAAACAAACAAATATTATTTTTGTTGGATCTAATGTATTTACAATTATTTTCCGGGACGAGTATCAGATAGGAATTGCTTTTCATGTTTATTCTTTAAAGAGAGCAAACATGGCATCAAGTAAATATTTAAAATTTTAAATAATAAAAAAGTTGATACAATATAATAAATGGGATGAACAAATAAACGTTAATCATGTGAAAAGCTAGGTGATACGTGTGAGGAGAAAAAGTAGTACGGAATGGAGACTCTAACCTATTATAGAATAAAAGTAAATGTGTCTGTAAACCAGAAAATAAAAGAAAGAAAAAAGATCAGGCTACTGAAATATACCATTGTAAGTCTTCAAGCTCACTGCTGCATCGCCTTAGGGGTGAAGAGAGAATGAATGAAATTAGGCCTAAGACTAGATGAAAAGTTAAGAATGACATTATATGTGTGTTGTATGCTCATATTATTATTATTAAGGGGCTTATTAAATGTTAAATTCTCAGATATATAAATAACATGCAGCGAAAGTGTTGGAATAAGCTACATTATACGAACCTCAAGTAATCTACAACTCTTTTTCAGCCAAATTCAGGGATGAACTCGTCTAGAAATGTTTGCCCTGTGGTGAATAACAAAAGATAAATCGCCATTCCCTACGTTACCTTCGAGCTTGTCCCAGAACAACATTCCCAAGGCAACTGGTGATGGTTGTTCTGAGTTCAAAAGATATAGCACAATGCTCTCCCAACAATCTTTTCTTCGCCAAGGTCACTTACTAAGTGATTTATAACTTTAAAAAAAACAGGCATAACAGGGGGAGGGGGCTTTGCGCTTTACAAGCGATTATAACTCCCAGGAGTAGGAACTTTTCTCAAGCAACGATTGTTATATTCATGTTTAGAGAGTTGAACTGGAAATCCATCGCATGCATAAACAGTTACTTGTTTGTTTTTTTATTAACCGCAAAGCTACACAACTGGCTATTTATGATCTGCCCACCTCGAATATTGAAACCCTGTTTTTAGCGTTATGTGTCTTCAGATATGCTCCTGAGCCAACAGTTGATAACATAGCCTTGTATCTTTTATCCTCCTTGAAGTAGCATTTTAGATAGGTTAAAAATGACCAGTAAAAATATTTCGTCGGTGTTTAAAATCATTCAATATTTACAACACATTACCAGTATGATTTTAGAATTATATGATTGCAGTTTTCAAGTTCAACTTAAACTTTACCCCATAGATATTTTCTGCGAAAATGTGTTGCTGACTATGACATCACTAATGTCAAACAAATACACTTTCCAGTTTGAAAAACGAAGTGTCACGCACTCACGTTTAACACAGTGTAACGGATTTAATATTATTTTAATATCTATGTTTGGTCGTTTTAATACATGTAACGTGTATTGTTAAATGTAAATTGCGCAAGTCCCGCCTATTCTCTAAATCTGTAAAAGATTGTCAAGTGAATCAACAATGCATGTTTCACGAAAACATAAGCTATGGTTGGGCCAGATGAATTTTCTAAAACTTCGACAGATGAATATAAAAGCGAGGTATCGTAACACGCGAAGACAATACAGAATATTGTTTAGTCGCTACAATTAGTACACCATAATCTTTGAAAGCTAAAACTATAATTCAAACAAATGCTTATCAAACGGAAAAAAACTACAGATATTTAACCAGGAGCGTTTATAGATTTCGAACATCACAAATAATTATCAGTGAATTAACTTCGGACTTTAGTATTTCTAGGAAGGCCTTAGATATATTCGTCGGTAAAAAAGTGAGGTTATAAACCGCGTTATGCCAAACAAAGAATAGAGCTAGCTAGCATTCCCGTCAAGTGAAGTTTGTTTGTTTCTGTATTTCGCATAAAGCAACATGAGGGCTATATGCGCTAGCCATCGATAATTTAACAGTGTAAGACTAGAGGGAAGTCGGCTAGTCATCACCACCCCACCGCCAACTCTTGGGCTACTCTTTTATCAACGAATAGCAGTATTGACCGTCACATTATAATGTGACCTATGGCTGAAAGAACGAGTATGTTTGGTGTGACGGGGATTCGAATCCGCGACCCTCGTAATTCAAGTGTTAAAACCTTAAAACCTTACCAAGAATAGATATTTAAATCATGCAAAAAAAATATATTCTGCATAACCATTATGACAATCTTTTATCTTCTAACGTAGGTACTAAATGTGAGATATTTTTTATATAAAAGCAGTGATATTCGTTTTTTAAATGATATCTAGAAGGTTAATTTACAATACCTACAAATACTTTCTTCGAACAACAGTGGTATTCATAGCATTAGTACGATATAAAATGAATTTATGTAAGAAATGTTCTGTTTTTGCTGTTAGCAATGCATCTTAGGTAGCATCTTTATAACATTATATTTATAATCAAGGTACTGCGTCACGCTTTTTTATGTACAACAAAACATTAAGTACGATAGCTTTAACAATGTTGCGTTGTTACAACTGTATTAGAAGTTAGACGAATTACAGCACATGATAAATAAACCCTTCATGAGACTTATTTTTACTTGTTCGCGAAATTTAAGAGAACAGCGGTTCGTGTGAACTGAGCCTCGATCTCTGATAGTTTTATTCTGGTAGGTTGTTTGTACGACGCGGAAGTTTTATTATTCTCCCTATCCCCAGGACCCTATCGACCAGTCAACTATTGTCCACATGTTTTTGTAGTAGCTAGAGCCTCCGGCGGACTCGAAACTTTCCCGCAGATTCAGCGAACTTCAGATTGTCACATTTCACGAGGAAGGCGAGAAGAGGAAGGATAATAAGAAAGAGGGAAGCAATTGAAGCTGTACAAGGACTACTAGCGTCCCAACTACATGTCTCATAAGCAGTTGTTGGAGATGATTATTTCTGATTTCCAGATTTCTAAAGCCCTGTAAGACAGCGTTCACATATACATCCTTACCAACAATCGTCAAATTTTCCTTTCACAAACAGGCGTCTGTTCCCGTGGTCTTCTAGTTGTTTGTAACTCTCTTTTCTTATTTCATAGCTACAATACCCCCAAACAATTGTTTGTTTGTTTGTTTTTTTCAAATTTCGCGCAAACTACTCAAGGGCTATCTGTGCTAGCCGTCCCTAATTTAGCAGTCTAAGACTAGAGGGTAGGCAGCTAGTCATCACGAACCACCGCAAACTCTTGGGCTACTCTTTTACCAATATATAGTGGGATTGACCGTAACATTATAACGCCACCACGTCTGAAAGGACGGGCATGTTTGGTCCTACCGAGATTCGAACCGGCGACCATCGGATTGCGAGTCAAACGTCTTAACACGCTTGGTCATGCCGGACCTCCCAAAACAATTACCAGTCGTAGTCAATGTTTACATCTTCCTCTACCACACGTGGGTTTAGACTTTTCTGGACCAGTCTTTTACATCAGATTTACTATTCATCTGAAGTCCTTCTCACCACCGTGCATAAATCACAGTGAAGTGAGCATTTCCCTTCCTTTTTTCTTTTGCAATACAATCCTTCGGCGAAAAACTCAAAACCTGAATCATTATTGTAATATCCACGTAATCCTTTTCTTCACAATAAAACTTATAATACAATATTATTGAAATTATGCCAGCAAAGACACTGGCATATATGTATATGTTTAAATTGAAGCAATTGAGAAGTTTTTTACCCCAAATAGAATTAAAGCTTTAAAAATTATTATAATATATTTTGTCAAGATTTTATACCACATACAGGGCGTCCGAAAAGTCTGGAACCATAGGCACTTCAACGAGTTTCACAAAATATGTAACATATTTCGTTCTGGTAATTCGAAACAAGTTTGAATTAAATATTCCAGTTCTTTTTGAACACTGCAAACCATATTCGTGTCAATGGTTCACGTTACTAGTAGTTTTTCCAACGGTACTGTAAGTGATGTTTTTCTCTCTGTCTAAATGGATGCATTACATTATTTGGCAGCAATCTTCCGCTGACCTCGTCTGCCACACAACAGTATTAACTTTTAACCTGACCTTCTCATGCTTTGACAGAGCCAACAACAGTCACGTATCTTAAATTTAAAAAGCTGCATTTCATCTATAGTTACAAACTTCCGGGTATGCTTTATGTGTGTATATATACAAATATACACAAAAAAACAAAGCATCTTCATTTGACATACATAATGAAAACTATCAAAGTCGTTTTCAGTGCAAAGAACAGGGTACGAATTCGAAGATTCAGTCACTAATAATGTAGAAACATGAATTATGGGAACTAAGAAGTTACGACAACGGAGAAGAGTGAAAGATAGAAATTAACTGCTACAGATTGGGAGAAGTGTCAGAATATTATGGAAGATTGTCTAAAAACTTACAGGCGTATTTTTTGTGAAAAATGTAAAAAAATAAGCAAAAAAACCTCTTTTTTTAGGGTACCAAAACATTCAATGAGAAATGTTTTTTGTAAAATGCCATAGATTTAAGAAGAAGCGTCTTTTATAAAATACAATACACAATAGTGTATGGAGAAATACCCTTTTGTAAAGTGTCAGAGCTTCAGTATTAAGTGTTCTTTGGAAGGAGATAAAACTTTATAAAAAAAACTTGTTAGGGCTCCACAAGTTTAATGAGAACTGTCTTTTGTCAACTGCCAAAAAGTCCGAGCTGACGTTTATGTAAAAAGCAATAAGATTTGTGCATTATCAATTCATCAATCTCCTAGAAGTTAAGAGACCGGCATGACCAGGTGGATAAGACATTCAAATCGTAATCCGAGTGTCGCGGGTTCGAATCACCTTCACACCAAACATGCTCGCCCTTTCAGTCGTGGGGACGCTATAATTTGACGGTCAGTCCTACATTCGTTGGTAAAAAGAGTAGCCCAAACGTTTGCGGTGGGTGGTGATGACTAGCTGCCTTCCCTCTAGTCTTACACTGCTAAATTAGGGACGGCTAGCGCAGATAGCCCTCGAGTAGCTTTGCGCGAAATTCAAAACAAACAAACAAACCCAAATCTAGAAGTTAAATATAATTTCTTCCTGCAAACCATTCGTTTTTTTAAATGATAATAGAATTAGAACCTTCTTAGAACTCAGTATGTGTGTGATGTCAAAACTGGGGTTTTTGGAGTTTGATAGCAGCCATTATACCGATTATTTACATTTGTTTTCTTACAGTTGTAAATATATATATATACACAGATCGTTATTGGATCACGTGAACAAATTGTATCTCCACATAAACATTGAAATTTTTTTAAATTTTAATTCGAAAAATGCTTCCTTGTTCGTTCTCTTTTTCTGTGTGTTTTGTCTCTACAAATGCTATTCGGTTCTTCTATAATGTCTATAACTGATGCAAACAACGAACGACTTTTTTACAGCTTTGTTGTATTTGGTTGAACTTTTAAAGGATGTGGGCACAACAAAAACTCGGAGAGGTGACTCTCGTGACATAAACTGCGATGGATGGAATATCCTTGTCCTTTAACAGCGCCCTCTTCATAACCTTTATAATATTTTTTCACTGAAAATAGGATTAGTACATTTACACGTTTTATTATTTCTATTTTTCAATACATTTAAACCACTGTTAAAAACGCGAAGTTTAATAAACAGCTATTCTGCCAGATTTACGATTTATTGTTTTCAAGAAGTCACACAAACACTTCAAGGACAACATAATGAAAAATACATTTAATTTATTTATTATAATACAATATACTTAATAAACGTAGTGGGAAGTTTTTATGTTACCGTGTAGAAAAGTAAATACAGTAAAGTACAAAATATTTGATTGTTTTTTTTATAAAACTAAAATTAATAAGACTCATCGATTCTTTACAGACATTTTGTTTAAGTATTTTTCAGACCCCAAAGGTCAAAAGCAGTTGTTTGTTTTTATGGCCAATGTATAAGGAGTTAAAAAAATAACAAAAAAACTAGTTATATTTTTCGAACTTATAAAACTTGACTTATTTTGAATTTCGCGCAAAACTACTTGAGGACTATCTGGCCTGGCATGGCCGAGCGCGTTAAGGCGTGCGACTCGTAATCCGAGGGTCGCGGGTTCGCGCCCGCGTCGAGCTAAACATGCTCGCCCTCCCAGCCGTGGGAGCGTATAATGTGACGGTCAATCCCACTATTCGTTGGTAAAAGAGTAGCCAAAGAGTTGGCGGTGGGTGGTGATGACTAACTGCCTTCCCTCTAGTCTTACACTGCTAAATTAGGGACGGCTAGCACAGATAGCCCTCGAGTAGCTTTGTGCGAAATTCTAAAACAAACAAACAAACTGATTTGAGTGATCGACAAAATTTCAATAATGATGATGCTGTAATTTAAAACATTTATTACGTCATGTGTTTTAAATACTTATTAGTATTCAACACATTATTTCATGAGTACCCCCAATTTATTTGCAAGATTGAAAATTATACCTAATTGTAAACACGTCTTCCCAACGTAAAGTATCAGTTGAACGTAGGATTTGGTTTTTATACCCTGCTAACATTGTCTGTCTAATGATATACCTGGAAACCGACTGTTTTCAAAGTTCTCAGCATCTGAGACAACCACAAAAGCACGAGTTAATGATGTATAAGAACAAATAAACTAAAAACTTGCTCGTATCTTTGAACCTAAATGACACCGGTCGTAAGTTGAGGCACTGTCCTCTTTATAACAGCTGTTTGTTATGAATAAGGTTAAAGTTATGCGAAGACAAGTTTACGACGGAAAATACTGGCTTTTAATAGCGCATGTCGAAAAGTTCCATCAGGTTTTATCTATCTTCTCTACGATCGACTAGAAGCAAGTATTTCCACCTATGAGAACTATCGTTTTGTTGTGTTTTGTTTTTAGAAGAACAACACGTACAATTTGATCCCATTTCTTATCCACAACTTTAAAGGATGTTAAAATCTAATGAACCAAGTTGGACAGTTTTAAAAATCTCTTTAAATGATAAAGCATGCTATAAATGGGAGCATTTCTAAATATTATGTTGTCTGTTATGAATTTTTTTTAAAAATACCTTATTAGGAAGTGCTTGTGGGTTAACCCTGTATCTCAGGTGATGTAACACTTACTTTTAGTGTCAGTGATTTCGAATGCTGTTCATGCAAGCTGAAAAAAATTGCCACTAAAGCAAAGTTAGCTCTTGTACTAACAAGATTAGTCGTTATTCGACACAGCTGCTTTAAGCTGGCTATTCGACACTGCTGCACGGGTTTTAGTTTTGTTTTTTTTAGCATACCTCACAGTTTATCAAGTGTTTATTACATAAACACGTCGTGAAATATGGACGTCACCAGGATTGTTTTAGTGGAAGTTCCGTTTCTCTTTATGTTACATTTCTTTCAGAAATGAATATATATATATAAGCAAACATACACATGTAAAACTGCATGTATTATAACGCGAACTTATTGATGAGCGAGTAAATCTTAAATAATCATTCTTACAAAATTATTATTTAATTCAAGCTTACGTCTACGTACAATCATACGTATGTAAGTCCCTATCTCAATAATTATTTTGCATTTTCAGTTTAACAACCGTATCGTACTGTATACAACTGGCGAGAGGTATGTGAGTGTGAACACGTAACTACAGTATTCTGAAGCGTATTAAATTGCTCAGTATGAATTAAAATACAAAAGATTTATCTGGCCGGAACGTAATTTTAAAGATTGCTAGAGGCTTAACCATTGATGTTATATTAAGAAATTTTTCAGTAACTTTTAATACGCCATGGTTGTGCTAATGATACTGGTTTTCTGTGATTTTACAGAATGGTTTAACGCTTGGCTGTTCTCATTATATTAAAAAATTCGATCTTCAGTACATCTGGATGAGTTATGTTTGTGCTACTAGTGTACGAATATATGTGGTGGCTTCTGGCCTTGATGTTCCAAAAGAAGGTTAGTTCGCATCCTACCTCCTGCAACGCTGCTAAGAAGTTATTTAATTCAAACCTCTGTGTCCTCCTCCACCGTAGGGGCGATTTGCTCTTATTTTAAAATGCATTAGGTAAATGAAAAGTTATAATAATGTTACAATCCACGATTACAGAGCAACAAGTTTACAATCCATGATTACAGAGTAACAAGTTTCGTCATTTTCATACTCCCTCTTCAACATAACTTCTGTAATAGTGGGTTTCAACTGTGTTATGAACTATTTCACACAGTACAGTGCATTTACGTGTTATTTAAATAAAAATTATTTGGTCACGACTTAAGATATGTCAACGAGGCATGTAGTAATCAGAACTTGATGTATACGAATATTTGGTCATGCTTGGAAATCGAAACGTTAGCTCAAACAGACTAGAAGCTTTAAGGTGCTTCTCAACAGATACGAAATAATTTTACCGCTCCGAACAGAAGATTAATAACTAGATATAAAAACTCGGCAATACACTATAAAATGAAATTTTAAGAAATTGACAAAATCATCTTGAAATCTAATCATAAAATCTGTTTATCGGAAAACTATCTTCACTGATTTAACTCTTTATTTTCTTGGACCAAGGAATAACCGACAATATATAGATTGATATGGATTGATATTTTTGATGTCCGATTCAATAATGAGTGTGTTATAGAATGACTGTGGGTGTTATTGATCAGCTGCCTTCATTTTACTTCATTACTTCAACAATACGGAAGGCAAACAGTCCTCCATTAACAACTTAGTGCAAAATTCGACAAAAGAAACAAACAATATTTTGTCTTCTAAAAAAAAACAACGTTTGTCTGATTTACTCTTTAATAGATTTGTTATGTAAAAAAATATGTGTGTGTATGCAAAGGAAAAAAGTTTTTACTCTTTTTGCTATGATGTTTATTATCACATGGCGTTTAAAAAAGCCACAGGTTCGTGTAAATCTTTCAGCAAGTATGTATCTTTACTCATATAAATCGTGGTCAAACTCCGTATCTAAATTCGTCAGAATATTCAAGAATGTAAACAATTATAGTCGTTTCTTCCACACGCTTAACTGCTCTGGACTATAAGAAAACTGACCTTAACTCACCTGGAGAGCGTGCGACAGACATGAGAAGTGAAATGTTATCCGTCTACGATGCAGAATATTACCAATATAAATAAAAGCATCAGCAATAGCGTATGAGTTGAAAAAATGTTTACCCCCTTTCATAAATGCTTTAGAATATCTGACAGTTGCTAAAAAATATATCACAAAAGTGAAAACATGTTTAATAAATATGCATAAACTATTTTAAAGAGTATTGCGAAAACAGTGTTTATTATTGAAACTAATGCTGCGAATGAAGGCTCAACTAAAACAAAAGGTCGGAAATGTCATACTTGCAGTTTATATAAAACTAAATTGACGTGTAATGCAGTTGTTGTTTTGAATTAAGAGCAAAGCAACACAATGGGCTATCTGTGCTCTGCCCACCACGGGTATCGAAACCCGGTTTTTGGCGTTGTAAATCCGCAGACATACCGCTGAATCACTGGGGGGCGTGTAATGTTGATTTCAGCTAGAGTACTTTGTTATAACACACGAACGGTTCATGTGCTAAGACTCAAAATAGTCAAAAGGGACCCCTACCCCTCATTTGTACCATTCCTTTCTAAGCTCGACCGGTCATCATTACTTGTCTAAAATAAACTTCGTTGCATTTATTGTGAAAGTCATGTTTCTTGTTCTAAAACCTGGAAAATAAAAACAAAGTTCGATTCAACGTTAATTCTGAGAAATTCCATTTACTGGAATTTGATCTAAATATCTGATGCAGTAATCTTTGATAGAAAGTGTTTAGTTTAGAATTAAATACAAACTTACACAACGGATATTGAAACCCGGTTTCTAGGAGAGGGAGTCTGGAGACAATCATTTGCTAAAACTATTGTTTTAAAAACGAAAAACTCGAAAAATTGGACTAGCGATGAGTTCTGATATACCATTATCTTTACAAAAAAAATGCAACTTTTTTCTTAAAAAACACGTAATTTAGAAATGGTAACTAAATCTCAGCTCTGAATTTAAGAAACAAACAGTATTTTAACATATAAAATACCATGATTTTGAAGTAAAACACTTTTTTATCTCTGATTTAATTACCTTAAAGGACAAACAAGTTTTCTGCGAATTTACAACGTTAGAAACAGGATTTCGATACCCGTGGTGAGTAGAATTCACATAGACTATTGTGTAGCTTTGCACTAAATTCTAAACAAAAAAATTTGGACGAGCTAGCAGAGGTTTCGTTTGTATCTTTTTCTGGTGTTTTTGTAGCACTACTCACGATAAGCATAAGTTACAAACATATGTAAAACAACTTGACTTACTAACACGTTTGGCATTATCACTTTAAAACGGTCCTCTAGTATCTCCTATTATAGTCAATTATTTATCTCAGGTTTGTAAAATAAGAAATAAAACATAAAAACACACTTCTTGTTTCAGCGACATCTACCACTAGCACGATAAAATATAACCAAAGATTTTTGTCGTTGCTTTGTTTGAATCTTATCGTGAACTGAAACTTTCAATTTCGAGTTGAATCCTGAAATCTTACCAGTAAAGACTGTTAGAGGGAGTTGTAAAAAAAAGTGGATTCACAAAAAAAAACTGTATTTACATATTGGTGATACGAAGCAATGAAATTGATTTTTATGGTAAATTTTCTGAAGCTCAAATATTTTGCGTTATCATCAAAAAACAATGTAATGGTCATGCAGAAGCAACAATAACATGCGTTATTACATGGCATTACAGCTACAAAGAAAAACATTATGGTTAGGCGCCCACTCATCAACAATGGTAGCGTATATATATTTTTTGAATATGGTGAATGCATGTTAATACCTTTTAAGTTCAAATCATGTCCAGGTTTCCATCTAAAGTAATCGTCGTGCTTGATGTTCATATGCAGTACGCACATTACATCCACTGTTCTAAACAAACATCAACATGTTTGTGCAAACCCACAAATCACACAAGAGTCAATCCGCACGTAAGCCTCACCAACACAGCAATGGAACGTTCATGTCTTTGTTTGGCCTGACCCCTGACAAGACTAGGTTCATATCGTGTCACGTTTGATTCAACCGTCACGATTTTCTGAGCTGATTCTGTTGATCAAGTCTTGTCTCATACACACTCAAGAAGTTCTGAACCTAATATTATAAAGGTTAAAACTATTCCATATAGAGTACATGTATGTACTTACGTTCATAGTAGCATATAAATTATCATGAAATGATTGTCTTCTGCAGTTTCAGTCAGTGTTTTAAGTGTCTCTTTGACGAATGGTGCATTGCTTTGTCTGTATACACAGTATTACATTAATAAAGATATTCTACAATTGTGAATTGTTATCAATGGATCTAAGACTATCCATACGTTTACATAAAATGTTCATATTTCTATTCATTATTCCTTCTGATGTCGATTTTACATCGTACTGGATAGATCCTATTGTAATATTGTCATGTCATATTGAAGAACTCTTGTGATGTTGTTGTATGATTGTGGATAACTTCTCTTGTGTTGTTTTTTATGATATTAGATAATTTCTCTCACGATGTTATTTTATAATATTGGACAACTTTTCTTGTGACCTCATTTTATCATATTGGACAACTTATCTGCTTAAATCGAAATTCTAAACAAATTTTTCAATTTCCTTTTAATATCTTTTTATAGCAATTTATCTCAAAGTACGCTAACTAGGAAACTGTGGACGTGTTAAGGTTTTTGAATGTATATTTTACTATTCCCATTATACTTACGTATGTACATAACATCATTAAAATAAACAATCTTTTGATATACATAAATATTATAAAATCTATTAAAAGTTTGAATGCACTTGGTTGATATTACACCGTAGTATTATTAGCGGGATTTGTACACTGTAATTAATAACATTATGAACTTGTTTTTATAAAATACATGAAACACGTCGAGCTTCTGTTAACTTGTATAACAACTGAAGTCTTGTTTAGATTAGCTTTAACTAACTTACAGCTAGCAGTAGTAGAACTGTCAGTACAGTGTACCTATATGTACCTTAGTAGTTTCTTGTGATGATACTCACTGTGGGACAGCTATACAACCTACAGCTTCGCCAATTTGTATAGATGTTTCAAAATACATACGAAACATTAAAAAAGAACATAAGTAGCGATCCAAACTGATCTTGAAATAAGTATATTTCATATTGAGAATTTGGTGTTATCAAAGCACGTGACTTCAAATGCTCAACACACCATTCCAGTAACAGACTCCTGATCAGGTGACAAACACATGATACACAGCAGCAAGAAGAAGACCTCTCGGATGTACAACAACATGTAATGTTAATGTGTTGACTATGAATTTTTTTGCTTTAGTGTTAACATTGGATTTTAATAACCTCACTAATCCACTAGTGAAAAAATGAGCTATGGCATCAAACTCACGCTTTTAACTGCATTTCCTAACAACATAACATGATAAGCAAATATGGTTTCAAATCACCTTGCAACCCCTTCTAGGTCGTTTTTTTATATAAATGTGTACTATGCCTAAACCAACTAGCAAAGCTGTAGATCTAATGGCTATCCCACCACCATACTTTTATACCTACATTTATTTGGTACTAGCCCTATAGATTACAGTTATTAAGGGCTTCTAGGGCGTTTGAGATACTAAGACTTACATAATAAAACACATCTACTTAAAAATTATCAAAAACCAAAGACCATGTAGGCTCACCAGTGTGTCATCTTTAGTATGTTCCCTAGCCCATCAATCCTTTTGTTCAACAACCAATTTTCACAGATTACCTGTAAAGAAAAAAGTTCCTAACCTACTTTTACCTGGTCTTTCATTGTGATTCCCTCAGAAGCTTTTGTTGTCCACGTTTACCAACTGAAGGAAGGGATTCGTAACCACTGTCCAAGATTCAGAATAGACTGGATGGTTAAGATAAAGTGACCATCCTTGCTGAATCACAAGCCATGTCAGTCTTATGGTGGCTCCTTCGTCTACGGCTATAGACAAATAGACTAATTTTCTTAGATTCTGCTGATTTAAAAACATGTTAAACGTATAGTTCGTTTTCAATCAGGAGCTGAAAAGAGACTGATCATTTTGTGATTTCTTTGGTTCAAAGATGTTTTAGACGCGTTGCTCCTTCTCAGCCCGTGATTATAAACAGAATGATCATTTTGTGATCCCTCTGGCTCAAAGACGTGTTAAACTCACTGTTCCTTCTGAGCCCAAGGCTATAAAAAGATTGATCTTGTGATCCTGCTCATCTAACACCGTGTCAAACTTACAGTCCTTTCCTATCTTTCAGCTATAAAGTTATTTATGTTCTTGTGGTCCTTCTAATCCAAAGGCATGTTAAACATATAGTCCATTTCTAACCCGCGGCTATAAACAGATTAATTTTGTTGTGATACTTCTCAGCCAAAGATGTGCTAGATGTTAGACGTACAGTCCATTCTTCTCGTGGCTATCAACAACTTGATCTACTCGTAATCCATTTAACCCAAAGATGTGTCGGACTCACAGTTCCTTCTTAGTCCGTGGTTATCAGCAGTGTGATCTTGTAGCGATTCCTCTGATCCAGATTTATAGTTCATTTTCTATAAGATTATAACAGATTAATATCGCTATTCTCAAGGAGATTCAGTCTTGCATGACAAGTATTGGCGTAAGTAGGTCATAAAAAGCCTTGAGGTAAAACATTTTATTGTCTGCCTATGAAAACCTTTCTTCATGTTATAAATATTTTCCCCTTGATTTCAATGCTAAAAATTTAAAATGCCCCGATTTTAGGACCCCTTGGCCAACTATCCTTCTACGTGGTTTGTAACAAGATAGATAAATTTCATACTAATGATGAACAACACTTTACTGTAACGTGAATAGCACTTATGGAAGTCAAATTTATAACTGAGTATACACATTTTTTTACGATCAGGGATCAATGTTATTGGTAAAAATATTAACCAATGATAAACTAAATATGCTGTTCCAATAAACGTCAGTGTTAAACTCTAAGTATACTTCTCCAATTCTTCGTACATCAGTGATAAATTGGATAGATCAATAATAAACAGTAAATATATTACTCTAATTTTTTATGCATTAGCGATAAGCTGTAAATGTGTTATTCCAAATTTTGATACATCAGTGATAAATAGTAAATACACAATTTCAAGTTTTGATACATCAATGGATGCTAAAACTAAATGAATCTCCAAAACGTAGTTTATACCTTTCAGAAATTCGAATATTAGCTATAGTTACTTGGAACAAAAATTATTTCAAAACCAGCTAATGTGAGGTTCGTTTCTGAAACCTAAGATGTTGGGACGCCGTACAAAAGTCCCACACTAATGCGACAATGATGCAGGAGCTACTGCGTTTGACACGAAGTTGCGGTCGGCCTTCTTTCAAAACTGTGGAAACATGCTCCTGGGAATGTTCAGTTTTCACCTCTTAGCTACTGGGGATAATTGCTCTTAATCTTCTACGCCCTAGGTAATCTGATCACCAACTGGGTAAATTACTGAAACTACGGACTCTGTAAAAATAAGTATACCATAAATGTACAAAAAGATAACTAACCCTATGCTAATTACTGACAGCATGTTCAGATTGTATAAGGCTACCAAACACAGCAAAATACAAAATTTCCAAAAACTGCTGTTTCAGACAAATAAAAGTGAAATTTTTACTGTAGAAAATAGATCTTGGGATCGGAACATGTGTTGCGAAGAATAGCTATAAATAGAAATTCTAATCCATATTACAGATTTATATTTAATATTTGGTTTGGTTTGTTTTGAATTTCGCGTAAAGTTACACAAGGACTGTCTGCGCTAACTACCTCAAATTTAGCAGTGTAAAGCTAGAGGGAAGGCAGCTAGTCATTACCACCCACCGCCAACTCTTAAGCTACTCTTTTATCAACGAATAGTGAGACTGACCGTCACATTATAACCTCCCCACGGCTGAAAGGGCAAGAATGTTTGGTGTGACAGGGATTCAAACCCGTGACCCTCGAATTACGAATCGAGTGCCCTAACCACCTAGCCATGCTGGGCTAGTAAGTATTGAAGTGGTGTACCATCCTATTTGGTTTTGTTTCGGTATTATTTTATGCTATTTCGAGTTTAAATACGAAAGAAGCCGTCCATGTTTTTTTTCGAAAATTCAATTTAATTTTTTTAGAGTTAAACACAAAGTCACACAATGGGCTATCTGTGCTCAGCCCACCATGGGTATCGAAACCCGGTTTATAGCGAAGTGAGTCCACAAACATACCGCTTTGCTGGAGGGGACGAATTTAAATGTTAAACAGGTCGTAAACTTCCCAGAACAATATACGCAGAGGTGTATAAACATCAGAAACAAGCATAATAAAATTAAAATCAATTAAAGAAGGCTCAGACTAGCAAGAACTTTAACACTACATCGTTCAATTTTGGGTTTTAGTTAATAAAGAAACTGAAAAGAAATAAGGAAACTTGTGTAGGTACATGCTGTTTAGAAAGAGAGTGAAAAGCCATTAAACCCGTGTAAAAATTTACGTTTTTCTTTTTGTTGTGAACTTACCTAAACTGAATTACAGCTGTAGTGTCAGCCAGTTGTCCCGACAGTCTAGTAGCCTAACGGGATAATTGGTGTCTGAAAGTCAAGGTTTAACTAGCGTTGTCGATCAGTAATTGTCCACTTACTTGTTCCCTTATCATAAACCGTGAGATTCTTACCTGTCCTTGACTCTCACGAAAAAAAAAGAAAAGAATAAATAAATTAAAGGTGATGTGACGTAAAGCCTAACTATTCCAATTTAAGTTCTTTTCCAATACGTACTGAAAACTTAGAACACAAAATTGTGACATCATTCGCACGTCCTAAAGCTTTTTAATTTTAAATGTTCAACTTCATTGACTTAATAAATTATTTAAAAATGACTTACAGAAAGATGGTTGCTTTTTAAAAGTCGAAATGGACTTGTTGTTTTTTATACACTTTGGAGTAGAGTTTTTTGTTAAAACACAAGATGAAGAGGAGTACCACATAAAAAATATACGACAGAGTAGAGAAATGAATCTTTGTGTTAGAGTTTAACGAAGTTCAAGTTGAATTTCAAAAAATGCGCATGTTATGTTCCAAAACCCAACTTAGGCCTCATATGCTGCGAATTCTATACAGTCGGTGACAAGCAAGTACGAAATACTTTAAAAAATGACACAGGTGGTATATCCTGTTTGAAATACTGAATGGTCTGAACAGGAAAATCATAAATAAACACAGTCATCTGACAGTTAATACAATGTTTCGTCAATATTTAAGCCTAAAGTAGCTTTCACATTTCAACGTTTTTTGTTGTTTTTAGCATTTAGCACTATGACAATAATTATTTTTAATGCTGTACCCAAAGAGCACTTTAAAACAAATTTATAATTACCACAGACGCATTTTAATTAATCAGTTTTAGTATGAAATAGATATCCGTTTAAGTGGTAACTTTTTGCAAAAAAAAATAAAAAAAATGAACCGACTCTGATATGGACCTAATGCCAACTTGTTTCTGAATTACACTCTGAAAGAGATAACACGTTATTTCAAATTAAGACGTGTTATTTCAAACTTAGAAATACATTCTAGTAATAAAAACGTTGTGTTAATAATCTAAACTATTCAGTTTGGACTCTAAATGCGAGTTTATCTCGATACTTGTATACGTCGGATGGTAACGTTTCTTTGCAGTAAAATAATTTTTGACTTATTAGTGAAACTGTTAAATAGACCTTATGAGTTTACTGTAGAAATTATTAATCTCGGTCTGGCCTGAACAGGTAGTTAGGAACCTCGACTCGCAAACTGAGGGATGCTGGTTCGAATTCTCCTCACACCAAACATGCTCGCCCTTTCAGCTGTAGGAGGTATTATAACGTCACATTTAATCCAATTATTAGTTGGTTCAAGAGTAACCTAAGAATTGAGAATGGATGGTGAAGCCTAGCTGCCTTCCTTCTAATTATTTTACTGCTACACTGGGGACAGCTAGTACAGATAGCTCTCGTGCTGCGTTGCGCAAAATTTGAAAGAAACCAATTTTTTCTTAATCTTAGACTCATCGGAAATTGATATTTAATGCAAGTGTAGATACTTCTCTAAAATCACGCAGTCTCCAAAAATTACATCTACTGTTATAAGAACTGCCGAATGTGGCATTATAATAAATATTCACAACAACTTTTGTTTGCTAATGCGCTTATTCGATCTGAAACAAACCTTGTTAGAATCATGTATTAGACTTCAACAGAATCATGACTTACTTGTGTTAATTATTTAAAAAAAAATACCCCCTCTTTCTGAAAAATTCTGAGGACGCCCTCTAAGTAGTTCCTTTATTTTTGGAAGAAAATTTTCTTTCTCATTGAATATTGCCTATGTGTGCCTGTGTCAACCCATACTATGATCACAAAGTCGATTACATATAAAATTACACTCAGTGTAGCTACTGGCATTTCATAGCTTTTCATAAGGACACGGGCTGCAAAACGTTCCTGGCAATGCAGTGCATATGAAATATGTCTGAATTAAAATGGCATTCTTTTTCTTATTTCGAAATATACGAACATGTAACTCGCCCCCCCACAGCAGTAAAATAATTAAATCCATCGGTAGCCAGTGTATTGATCAAGAACAGAGAGGAAAATTTTGACCTAATGTAGCAACATTAAGTTGAAAAGTTTGACTTCAGTCAGAAAAACAACATGAAGACAAAAAGAAAGTACAACCTTGTCAACAGTACAGGCACTTAACTCTGTAGAACGGGACTTGTTTCACTTAACTGTTTCAATTACAACCTGGTCAACAGTTCAAATACTTACTTTGTAGAACAGAACTTGTGGCACTTAACTGTTTCAAGTACAAACTGGTCAACAGTACAGATACTTAACTCTGTAGAATAGCATTTGCTGCACGTAACTGTTTCAAGGACAACCTGGTCAAAAGTAGAAATTGTTTGTTTGTTTGTTTTTGAATTTCGCGCATAAATGCACGAGGGCTGTCTGCGCTAGCCGTACCTAATTTAGCAGACAGTCATCACCATCTACCGACAACTCTTGGGCTACTCTTTTACCAACTAATAGTGGGATTGATCGTTACATTATTACGCGCTCACGGCTGAAAGGGCAAGGATGCTTGGTGCGACGATGGTTTCGAACCCGCGACCGTCAGGTTACGAGTCGACTAACTTAATCCACTTAACCATGCCGGACCAAAAGTAGAAATACTTAACTTTGTAGAACTGGACTTGTCGCACTCTTCGCTTTGAAGACGAAAACCAGAATGAATCTGATTTCTTACAAAAAAAAGAGACAGAAATACATGTACACACAGATGCGTGT
The DNA here is from genome assembly GCA_011833715.1 of Carcinoscorpius rotundicauda. Taxonomy (NCBI): domain Eukaryota; kingdom Metazoa; phylum Arthropoda; class Merostomata; order Xiphosura; family Limulidae; genus Carcinoscorpius; species Carcinoscorpius rotundicauda. The sequence goes on along the minus strand of CM022405.1, from coordinate 23,762,375 downwards.
ATGCCAATCAGAAAAGAGATTGTGACACACAGGCATCCCCGTGCCACTTTCATATGCTATTTTTCTGTAATATACAAGTCATTGGAAAGGTAATTTAAGTTTTAAAAAAATATTATATATTCACATCTGTTTACATAGGGGAAATGCGTTTCATAGAAGTTATTCAATATGTTTTCCGTCATTCTCAATCAACAGATAAAACCTATCTGTAAATGAAGTTCCCTCAAGCTTTGTCTGTTCTAGACTATTGTCATTGATCTTTGCAATATTAAGCCCACTGACACGAATTATTATCAAATAACCAATTCTATATTGTTGAAAGTAAAAGAACGACAACGAATGAACTGTATGATAATACTCAGTTGGTTTGTTTTTTGAATTTCCCGCAAAGCTACACGAGGGCTATCTGCACTAGCCGTCCCTAATTTAGCAGTGTAAGACTAGAGGGAAGGCAGCTAGTCATTATCGCCCACCGCCAACTCTTGAGTTACTCTTTCACCAACAAATAGTGGGATTGACCGTCACATTATAACGCACCCACGACTGAAAGGGCGGGAATGTTTGGTGCGACTCGGGCGCGAACCCGCAACCCTCGGATTACGAGTTGAACGCCTTAACCCACGTGGCCATGCCGAGCCCTACTAAGTTGGAAGCAGAGGAATTAAACTTATGATTCTCAAAGTGCTTTTGGCGGGTTTTTTGTTCTTTTTTTCACGAGTGATTTTTAAGACACAATCATTTACAATGTTAAACTTCCCGAAGTAACAAAACTTTTAAATGTTCCTAGTTTTATTTGAGATTCAAGTAAATACAATCTAAGTCTTGTGATAATTAACCGTATGTGATAGTCCTCGTTGTAGATGTTATCTACTGTTTCAATAAGTAATGTTATTCTGTCCAACATTACCTTGAGTGTAAGACTTCCGGATTTGTGTGATTGGTCAGGTGTAAAGAGAATGTTGTTTGTGAGGGCAGTTTGGCGTTTCAAAGAAATAAATTTCTTTCTGCTCTTTATGACCAAGGCCAACTTGTACAAAAATGTCATCGTTTTTTACTGTTATATTAATTGTCACAACTGTGCATGGACGATCTTTAATTTTCAATGCATATTTTTGACTTCTAGTCTGAGAGTAATACAGTCTCTAACTAAATTTTATTACAGTTTCACAATAAGTTAAAACAGTTTTTCTTTCTTTTTCTTCGTTTACATTTAAATATAAAAAGTTTTTTTGAGCTATAATTCAATTGTCTTATGACTTATCACGGTCTGATGCAACCTGTGTGAGCATTCTTGCTAATCAAATGTTTGTTTTTATCTGTGCTCAGGCTAATATTGTGATCATTTATTAACCAGCGACAAACCGTTACTCCTGTGTATCAGGTTCTTGAACTTCTATATAATATGGTGATCAGGAGAGTGGTTTTGTGCGTTTAGCAATACCGCACAGGCTTCACAAACTGACCCCTCTGTATTCCCATGAGAAAGTCGGGTCAACAACCTGAGGACATCACTTCCAAATAACTTTGGTTGAACAAACGATTAAGAACGCAGAAACAGTCGAAAAATAGAATAATCCGTGATATTCTTAAAGTACTGGTTTAAAGCAGTCAGTTGTGGAGTTTTATAGATCAAAGTTTAGAAGTATACCTGAAATATAGATAACAACTAGAAATTTCTGGAAGGATAAATATATTTTCAGAATATATTCAAATTACTACACTACTATGAAACCGTCTGAGTTACCACTATAACCGAACAGTTTCTGGTTGTTGATATGCGCAGGTCTATCTGAATGAGTAGGTGTGTTACTTATGTCTGGCTGTATGTTATTCATAATCTGCCTGAACTATACGTCACTTCCTGTGCCTGAGCGTGTGGTTTACCCGAACTGTAACGTAACTCACCAGCTTGTTATGCAGTATGCAGGAAGTCTGCTCAAGCAGTAACGTTATTTAGTGGTGTTTCATTGTGCGGTATACACAAGGTCTGTTGGAGCTAAAACGTGACCCACTGGTGTCTGGTTTTTGTGATATACACGAGATTTATTTGAGCTATAACGTAACCCATTAGTGTGATATACACAAGGTCTATTCGTGCTATAATGTGTCCCACTGATGTCTGGTTGTGTGGTATACACAAGGTCTGTTCCAGCTATAACATGACCAACTAGTATCTGGTTGTGTGATATACACAAGGTCTGTTCCAGCTATAACGTTACTCAGTGGTGTCTGGGCCTGTCATTGAGAACTCTGTTTGTCTGGCAAAATTGAGTACAAACAGTCATTTGAAAACTACTTCCTCATTGTTTTGTTTTGTAAAAACAACAGTCAATGCAACGTTAGTCTGCAGTAAGATAGAGATCTATAGGGTAAACGAGATCACGTGACTCGACATCTTTGTTCATTCTTATTTTCTTTGTTGACTGAAAGAAACAGGACTTTGCTATTCAATCATGCGCATTTAACAAGTATTGTTTTAATGTTTCTGTCATATAGCAAGACAATACATGCATATGGAGTAATATTTTGATTGCTGTTGAAACAGATCACTTTATTTGTATAGAGTTTTGTCATTCAGTAAGGACTTTATTGATATACACCAGTCATGCAATTTTCGAAGTGTTTTTTTTATACCTAATTTGGAGTCTGCTCAAGTTTACTCCAAACTATCCTGTTTCAATCACGTTAAAATGTTAAACTAAAAGGAACTGAAAATTGTGGAATTAGGAGCATATGCTTGAAAAAATATCATTATTTTATTATATAAAAAAGTATATTTCAAAAATATGTTTTTCTTCTGACGTAGTTCGGGTTTCACTTTGAGAAGCCCACAACTAACATTTATCACTACATTTTGTAATGACTTATAAAAGTATAACACATGATTTTAACGTTCTTTCTTTCCGTTTCAAATATTCAGGTGCAAATAAATCCATATTCAGTGCGTCAGTTGTAAGCAGTATGTCTTCTTATGAACAAGTATGGATATTTGTTTTCGTTCTCCAGTTGGACTGTTCAATGCGTGGTATGACTGTAAGCTTTATCTGGATGAACTCATATCCTATTAACCTTATTTCCAGACAAAGATAGTTCTTCAGTATTTTGTGTGCTCTTGCTTGAGGTACTTGGACAGTTTTTGTCATGGTCACCTGTTATAAGACATCAAACTTCGTGAAACTAGTGTAAAGGTCTCTCTTTCAATGGTTTCGAAGCACAAGTTGATTCATTTCCATATTTTTAATGCTATTAAGAGCGAGGGATATCGTAATTTTGGAAAAAGGATTATTTATGTCTAGAAAATTCTAATCTTAGATTCAAACACGTTTTTTAGGTCAAAATATATGATCAGAATGCTGTCTCTTTCCAAAGGCATAATCAGGCACTGCTAAACAATCTTAACTTGTAGTTCTGGTGTATATCGTTCCACAGAGCCCGGCATGACCAGGTGGATTAAGGGATTCGACTTGTAATCTGAGAGTTGCGGGTTCAAATTTCGGTCGCACCAAACATGCTCGCCCTTTCAATTGTGGGAACATTATAATTTGACGGTCAATCCCACTATTCTTTAGTAAAAGAGTAGCCCAAAAGTTTGGGGTGATGACTAGTTGCCTTCCCTCTTGTGTCTTACACTGCTAAACTAGGAACGGCTAGCGCAGATAGCCTTCGTGTAGCTTCTCACGAAATTCCAAATAACACCCCACGGCTGAAAAAGCGAGATGTTTGGTGCGAGCAGAATTTGAACCCGAGCCCCTCGCATTACCAGTCAAACGCCTTAACTTACTTGCCATGCCGGGCCCTAAACAAATCGTTCCACAGCGACTTACCTGTGGTAACCACAGTACTCATTGATTTCCTTATTCAAATATAATAGTTTTACCTACATTGAAAAGATCTGTTTGTTTGTTTTAGAATTAAGCACATAGCTACTCAATGGGCTATCTGTGCTCTGCCCACCACGGATATCGAAACCCGGGTTTTAGTGTTTAAGTCCGCAGACATACCACTGTGCCACTGGGGGGCATTGAGAAGATAAAAAATTGTATAAATGGTTGTATATCTACCTTAGTAGCCATATTTATAGCATCAAGCACTACCTTTTTATTTCTTGTAAAGAATCAGGTTAAATATATATGTATAAAATGATCATTCAAAATTAAGTTTTGCAATCAAAGTGACTGTCAACAATATTATTAAGCAGACCAAATAATATAGATTAATTACATGGATACTGAAACTTTTCAATTTAGCTGCATCAGGTTTTGGGCAAGAGAACCACAAAAAATCTCATCGAACATTTAAAAGTATAGAACATTGTAAAGTTAACGAAAATAAATAAAAATGCCCAAGAAACATTGTTACCTAAAGCTCTGGATCTCTCCGAGTTGTATTCTAGACGACCTTTTGATCTTTGTGTTTAGGCCTAATAAACTAGGGGTACCTCTCAACTTCAGCATATTTTCTGGTATTGTTCTCATGGGTCCAGTTACAAATCTGAATTATGTGATATTGAATGATTGAGATAAGGTGTGAGTAGTTTTCCAACATCACCTCTCAAGTCTTTTTGGTATCCCCATCTCCAAACTTGAGTAGAAATTATGGATTTTGGTTTTGTATTTTATTTGTAGTATTTGAAAGTAACTTTATATATTGCGTAGGTGCACAGTTGCTACAATGCCATAACATTTCCCAGTCACGCTCGTTTCTACGAGTGAACAGTGTACATGTACGACAGGTTGAAACATATACACGTATTAAATTCCTTCTATTTGTTTTTAAATAAAGATTACCATGTAAGATTCAGAATTTTATGGTTTTTAATTTATTGACCACAATAGTGCGCTTTGTGATTGATCAACTGGTGGAGTGTATTCCTTTTTTAATTAGAAACTTTTCGGTTAATCTTTGCCCACTCCAGGGGCATGACTCAGGCACGGGCAGGAACAGTGAAGGTCATAGAAATAGAAAATAGCTTACTTAAAAGAAATTACCTGCATAACAAATAAAACATGTTTGCAGCCAGGTTCCGGAAACAATGTGCTTGTTGTTCTTTCTAAATTAGGCGAATCCAATTATATTATAGAAAGAGAATAAACGAGAAATTCAAAGCCTCTCCCTTGATTAAAACTGCAAATATATTAAATGAATGGGTTAGACATGAAGAAGTGACCACGGGGGTAAAATCATCTCATTTCGACACTCCACCTACTGCAGGCGGAAAACAAAAAGCACCTTAGAACCCATTTTCAGTTTCATGGCCTCACGAAAAAAGATAAGAAAACGACGCTTTTATAATTATCTACCGAACTTTTTTTTTAAAGAGAGAAATATATTTTTTGAAGAAGACCGTAAAAGTTATTTCAACTGTAAACTTATACAATTGTTTCATGAACAAATTAAATGAGAATACATAATATCACTGATGATAACAGAGCGTTAACCCAGTGTTTGTGGTTTTGATATCCATGATGAGCAGAGCGCATTGAGTAGCTTTGTGATTAACTTGAAACAAATAAATAAACAGACAAGTATTTGACCGAAGATATTAGGCCCGACATGGCAAGGTGGTTAACCACTCAACTGGTAATCCGAGGGTCTAGCATTCGAATCCCCGTCATACCAAACATGCCCTTTCAGCCGAGGGGTTGTTATAATGTTACGGCTATTCCCACTATTAGTTATAAAAAAATTGTAGCCCATGAGTTTGCAGTGGATAGTGGTGACTGGCTGATTCTTCTCTAGTCTTTTCATCTGAAGTTTGTTGATTAAATTGGTTCTTTTGCTCCCAACTGATTCATAATATAATATATTAGAGGCCCGGCATGGCCAAGCGTGTTGAGGCGTGCGACTCATAATCCGAGGGTCGTGGGTTCGCATCCCCGTCGTGCCAAACATGCTCATCCTTTCAGCCGTGGGGGCGTTATAATGTGACGGTCAGTCCGACTGTTCGTTGTTAAAAGAGTAGCCCAAGAGTGGGCAGTGGGTGGTGATGACTAGCTGCCTTCTCTCTAGTCTTACACTGCTAAATTAGAGGCGGCTAGCGCAGATAGCCCTCGAGTAGCTTTGTGCGAAATTCCAAAAGAAAAAAAAAAATCTAGTCTTACAGCGCCATATTAGGGACGGTTACCGCAGATAGTCCCCGTGTAGCTTTGCGCTAGATTCAAAACAAAGAGTTTCAGTTTGCTTTGTTCCGTTTGAATGTAACGTGCACGACAAAATGTTCAATCATGTACGTTTGTAGATAAAGATCACGTTTAATTTATTCGTTTCTGTTTCAGTTTGTTTAAAATGTTTTCATTTGAGCTGTTCTCATTTACTTTTGGGCCAAGCGTGATTCAATCGTTAGTGAGGCAGACTGTGGATTTCAGGTTCGCGTCCCATTACCACCGAGAAAAAATTTCGCTCCCATTTTAGGTCCCTGGGTGCATTTTAAGAATTACTGTCAAATCCCAAAATGAATGTCGTTGAGAGATATTGATCAGTTGCTTTTCCTTAGCCTTTCACTTCAAAATTAAGGCCTTCTAGCGTAGACAGTCTTCGAGTAGCTTTACGCGAAGATGAGAACAAATAGACATTTATTTTGAGTTTGGTATATTTATTTTACCAGTATCTTAATCGAGGTTTGTGCAACAGACTAAAATAAAAGTAAGCGAAGAACAGTTTAAAGTTATGCATTTTAAAATACATGGTTATTCACAGAAAATAAAAATTATGGATTAATTCTGCAGCAAGAGTTGAAATTATACAAGTTTTACTTAACTTAATGCAACTTCACTATCAACAGAAGCGTAATTTTGTTCAGACGTTATAAAGATAAACATATTGTAATCTTTTCTCCTTAATAAGATCGATTGTTTAGCAGATACAACTTGTCACGCAACAAGATTCAAAGTCATAACAACGTCGAAAGTTATAAATCTTGTTTGTTTTCTGAATTTCGCTCAAAACTACAGGAGGGCTACCTGCGTTAGCCGTCAATAATTTAGCAGTCATCACCACCTGCCGCCAACTCTTGGGCTACTCTTTTAACAAAGAATAGTGGAATTGATTGTCACGTTATAGCACTCCCATGGCTGAAAAATTGAGCATGTTTGGTATGACAGGGATTCAAACACACGATCCTCAGTCGTGCGCCCTAACCACTTGGCCTATAAATGTAATAGCGTTAACCTGGACTTGATATTAAATGAATGGGACCAGACTTTGATTATGAAACCAACTACAGATGTCACAGTCACGTGCAAGTTACGCAAAATGTTCGAATATTTTACTGTTTTAGTCTCTTGCCTCTCATTTCGTATTTCATTTTAAAACATTTACAGGCGATGAGTGTTGTGTTTTTAGAAGTTCCTGTATTTATACAGCATTATAACACACAAATGTTGGTGGTGCAAAAATACACGATCATGATTTTATTGACACAAATGTTTCTGTACAAAAAGAAACACGACAAGAAAACTGATCGTCTATAATATAAATATGCAATGATATGTACAACCTAATGTTAAATTATGATGACTGAACTTTACAAGCAAGTAGGATCTCATAGTAAGCGAAGAGGATGATTTGGTCTGTTCTTAAGTCTGTAGCGACTTAGTGGACCTAATTAACAATAAACATACACACGTACGAACCTGTAGAGTCCGACTTCCAATAGGACTGTTGCGCACTATACAGTATATTAATATCACAAAGTAACTAATTCTTTCTTCTGACAGTTTTCAGCCCCCAAATATTTTACAAACATACAAGGCACTGAGAACTCACTGTACAAATAGCTTAAAATTTCTTTCTTCGTGAACAATAAATAAATAATCCATAGACTGACTCTTTCTGAAATAGTTTAGGAAACTTTATCGAGGCTAGCTCGTGTTTACGGTGACGTCACACTTCGGTTGCGAGGATCCCCTCACTGAACTCCTGCTTGTAATTTTCTTCGATGACGTACACGCTGCTGTGAGGACACGAAAGGGAGGACTCACTGAAAGAAAAATAAATTAGTTGCTAAAAATAGTGACTAGAAATAGTTTACTAATACAAGTGTACATATAGTGTCTAGAAATAGTTTACTAATACAAGTGTACATATAGTGTCTAGAAATAGTTTACTAGTGCAAATGCAAACAATTAGTTTTGTTTGTTTAAGCGCAAAGCTTCACGATGTACTGCCTGTTCTCAACATTACGATCGAATCCTGTGTTGTGGTGTTATATGTTTAAGGTTTACCATTGATCCAGATAAATATTTAGCGTACAGGACAAGTTAAGTAAAAGCTTAATTAGGTATGTGCAAAAAAAATTGCGCTCCAATGAAACATGAAAAGTATCAAAATACAGATGAAGAAGAGAGGGGTCGTTTACAATTTTCGTTAATAAAAAGAATCAAACAAACCTGTTTAACAAATGTCGACAGAGTTAATAGATTTTTAAAATATTTTTCCTATGAATACCCAGTTTTAATTACTGTGTCTAAGAGAACAATAATTTCATACTTTAATTTTTGTATTTGATACAAGAGATGTGTGAATGTGTTTGTTCGATGCTTTTTAACGACAAAACCGTGAGCGACCCCTTGAGCAACATTTTAATTACCTATTTACAGTCAAGAGTGAGTATTATAACTTAATCACAGGAAAAGAGCTGAGTTTTAGTTACAAATTTATTTATTTTCAGCAAATAATAATATAGGTCGGCACGCAAATATATTTGATTTAAATACTTTTGTTTGTAATTAAGCACAAAGCTAGACAATGGGCTACCCATGCTCTGCCCACCACGGTTAATGAAATCCACTTTGTAGCATTGTGAGTCCGCAGATATGCCTATGTGTCACTGGAGAGGGGAGCATTTATACATGAATAAACAGTAGTTACAGAAAAAAAATCCTTGAGTATAGATTCCTGCTAATCATAAATCTCAAAAATTATTTAAATTGCTCTGTCAATAAAGGGACACGCACTTCAGTACTAGCTTTTATAATGCCTCGATTGTATTAAACATTAACGTACAGCAAATATTACGATCGCCGTTTTGATATCTGTAGTGGACAGATCACAAATAGCCCATTACGTGGGGTTTTTCTTAAAGAGCAGATAATAAAAATGGATAATTGACTTTTTGGAATAACTGAAACACTCTCTAAAAGCAACTTTTATACACATTACTAATTTCAGTGCTGGTCTAGTCTGAGACACATTTTAAAATAACATTATGTAAAAATATTAGATTTGTTGTATTTTATTGGAAACATTTGAGTTTCATTTATCAGTGGAAATCGCCCATTTCGCTGAATTATAGTTAGCGTTTTCATACACGTATAGTTATTCGATACTTTATTTTAACTTTAAAAAACAACAACTTTTATTCTGAAATTTCACTTCACACGATTCACTTGAGTGCTCACGCAAGGTCTTTTTGTCACACTTTACAAGAACCACGTCTAGTGCTTGGTAGTTCATCCCTCAGTCAACGATAGCATTCATTCTCCTTGCCATGGTTGCTACTACTACACGGCATTGGAATACCAATTATAAGAAGCTTGTACGAATGAACACAAAGTCAGCTTTAGATCACATAAACTGACAAACTTTCCAAAACTTCGTTATACTTATATTTCTAAAACAAACTTCTCACTGAGCAAACTAAATCCACAGGATTTAAACAGATAAGCAGACATGTGACTTCGAAGGCATATTGTAGAAGGGGTTAAATAATCTGAACATCACTTTCTTTCTCTAAAATTCGTATAAACTTAAAAGAAGTGGCTTGACTTTTTCATCCTGATACAGGCAAATTTTCTTGTCATTCATGTCGGTCACATAGCGTTTGACTAACCTATGACCTAACTGATGTCAGTGCGCTCCAGTGTCATTTATACTTTTTATATGTTCGGTGTGGGTGGTAGAAAAGTAGTTCTCAAGCCAGTAGTGGTTAAAATAAAACTCAGTTGGGAAGGTGGCTGATGGGGACTGAAGTTCTCCAATATAAATAAAAACACTGGTCAATACTGTTGAGAAGAATTATCAATAGTGAACCGAAATTAATATAAAATTTAAGTCTAAACCTTTAACATGTAAGCACTAATTCCAAAAATTTACAGAAAATATTTTGTTCATAATGAGTCATTTTAACGAATAAAATATAAGTTGTCTCTTTCTGTGACAGATCAATAGTAATCAAAACTTTGTTTGAAAGTCATTCTGGTCAGTTACGTCTAACGGATTAGTTTATACTCTGCAATCAATGATACATATTCAATGACCTTACAGGCTTTTACACCTTATCTTATTTACAGCAGGTATTTTTTGTCAATCAATTGAAATACCAATATCTCTGAAAACGGAGTTATACCGTTTTTCTGCCTCTCACGCTCTAGAGGCCTTTGGATTATTGAAATAATCCGACAGCTGGACTTGCAGGGAACAAAATATATCTCTATAATTATGGTTTAAACGATAAAAGCCGGCGAAACATTAGATATCAATAGGCCTAAAAACTGTTACAAAAATCAAGTTTACTGATTTAACTTATTCATTGCGGTTCAAAAACAGAGGTGTGTAAAAATAGTATTTTATATGTCTCCAATAGTCGCTGCCCAAGATGCTTTTTATTAAATACTAGAAACAACTAGTTGAGCTGGAAGAGGAGAGACGAGAGACTGATTTGTTTTATTATGAAATTTTGTCGGCACAGAGTCGTGCCTCAACTTCAACCAGAAGAAAAGTACCCAAATCATAGAAAACATCAGTAGTGTGGACGGAAGAGAAACATGACTGAAGAAACAAAGAGGACAAGTAGGAGTGTAAACAAATGATAACATAGCAGATTAAATATGCAAAATTAATAACTGTGAGTGAAAACTATAATAGCCTTAACAGATTAGACAGATAGATTTTTGATGAAGTTTATTGGAGTGTGAAATGATGGGAAGGAAAGTAATAAGGTCATATAGTTCTTTTGGGGAACTAGGAAGACGATTTTGGAAAGATAATCTGAGATCATGATATGATCAAAATACGTAAAGGAAGGTAATATTCGTATTGTATGGCCAAAGGTAAAGTGGAGAATTCAACTCCCAGTATGTCTCAAGAAAACATTGTATTTGATTGTTTCTCTCGATCACTTTGGAAAAGGTGGCTGTAAGGTTAGTTTTTAGGCGAGATGTTTATCATAGTTAATGTACAGATATTTCATAGAATCCAAAAGCTAAATGTAAAAATAATTAATGTGTACACTGAAGAGTTAAGTATCACGACAAGAACTACGTTTCACAAAGCTTAGACCAGTGTAAAACGCCAGATCTTACACAGCTGGAGAAAAAAAGATCGACAGCCTGTTGAAGTACCCTTTTTAACACTGTCTGGTACCCCACAGATCGCGAGATCGAGACATGTAAATTTTAAAATGGGAAAAGAAAAGGCAAAACACCTAAACTCAATGATACTGGTGTTAAGTTTATTTGTTTATGCAGCCTTCGGGACAGAAGGAAGACTGTCACTGATTACAAGCATGAGATAAACAACCATGTACCAAATGACAGAAAAATGTCCAGGCCTATAGTATTGAAAAGACTCAATTAAAATAGAATATTCAATCGTGTAGCATTTAAAAAAACCTTTACTTCCATCTACAAATATTGTCAAAAGACAGAGATTTGATAAAAAGCCTAAAACTGAACTGTTGATGATTGTCAAAAGGTGTTATGGACGGATGAGTCCACTTTTGAAATATTTGGTTCAAAGTGTAGGTTGTACTTCCGGCGGAAGAAAGGTGAAAGATACTTATCTCAAATCAAAAGTTACTTCTAAAGAAAATTTATGGTTGTGTAATAGACATCTGGAATATAATCCCAAACGAAACTTTGATCAAGTATTTGCTACAATGCCTGAAAGACTGTCTGCAGTTATAGGAGCAAAACGTGACATAAAATATTAAGTTTCCTGAACTCAAAAAACAAACAAACAAATCAAATTAGTCAAGGTGGTTTACTAAGGTTATAAAATAAAAAGATTTTGGACAGTTTCTATGAGTCAAGGTAAAATTTGGCGAGCAAATTGACAGTAAATAACGAGGTCAGTAATAAACTAAACTGTTTTGTTTGTTTGTTTTGAGTTTCGCGCAAAGCTATAGGAGGACTATACGCGCTAGCCGCCACTAATTTAGCAATGTAAGATTAGAGGAAAGTCAGCTAGCCATCACCACCTGTCGCCAACTCTTGGGTAACTCTTTTACCAACGAATAGTGGGATTATCTGTTACTTTATAACGCCCCACGGCTGAAAGGGCATGTTTTGTGTGACGGGGATTCAAACCCGCGATTCTCAGATTACGAGTCCAGGGCCCTGTCCACTTGGTCATGCCTGGCCTATATAAATTAAATTAATGATGAACGTTCTTCATATAGGTGGAGAAGGGTGGGGGTGTAATGTTGTGTAATTCAGGTGCTGCTTCACGTAACAAACAAAATGCAGCACCTGGATTACACAACATTACACGACCTGGATTAATTTTTGAAAGGTTGGTGAAAGCAAGACAGGGAATATCCACAGTGAAAAGGGGATTATTTGAAAAGAATGCGCGCGAGAAAAAACAAATATTTTAGGAGAGCAGAATAATAAATATGTTTTCCTTTACTTTTATAAGAAATAAGTAGGACGATCCAGTTGACAGATGTGATAGGTAGGAGTGGCACCCAGTTTATCAAACAAGTGTGTGTGTATGTGTGTGGTTGAGGTCTCGATAATGAAAGCAAATTATTCTATTGGTGCATTTTACTATACGACGGGAGTTGTATATAATTATTACAGCTGTCACGGCGCAGTGGTTGAGTAGACGTAATTTTCGATACTTTAACTCTACAGGGTGGCCCGTAAGTCCCTACCCATCCATAAATCTTATGTATCCAGGGTGTCAATAGTATTCTTGCGCTCATGTACCCACGTACTTGTTACAATACGCTCTTCAAGTGTAAATAGGCTTACATCGGACATATTTTTCTAAAGAAAAAGAAACAAGTTCATAATACATGCGTAATTGAATATAACATAATAATATATGGATGGGTAGGGACTTACGGCCCCCCTGTATATCAAAGAAGATTCTCTACAACATCACTATGCTCAACGTAAATATGCATCATAAAAGTAGCGCTTTGTAATTTCTGGAATGTGCACTAATCTACAAGCTGATATACCATTCTCTGACGGTTTACTTATAATTTAATTCCCCTTTTGAGTCGCTGATGGGATTACGCCATAGATTATATAAGAGAACACAGGCATACGACGTGAAGAAAATTGTAGTTTGTGCCGAGGCACACAAAGCTTGCGTTTGAATATGTTCTTTTCGAGGCGTATATCACATATCTTGTTGCAGGGTGTACCAAAATAGTTGCATTGGAACGTTTTGACAATCATACGATAACGTGTAGGGGTGATCTGTTGGATAACAGCACTAATACGATATCTGGTGAAATCCAAAAATACAGAATAAGTTGAATAGTATTTGGTATCTCAGTAACGTCATGAAATAAAAACATCGTTTGTTGTGGTTTGCTTCGAATTTCACGCAAAGCTACAGGAGGGCTACCTGCTAGCCTCGATTTAGCAGTGTAAAACTCAAATTGCGGAGCCGAGGACCCGAATCACCATGCCATGTCAAGTCCTAAAGAAAGCAAACATTTAACTTGAAATTGAAGACTAATTAACAACAATGGATTAATGAATTAATTGTTAATGAAACAGCAAAAACAAGACGTAATATAAACAAAGCGTATTTCAAGAAATCGCGAGACGCAGCTGTGAATCAATTCACCTCAACACATCTTCAATGTATGAAACGATATTTTATATATACTATAATACTTCAAAAAAGTTACGGTTTTAAGCACAGGAAGCCCGGAAACTATTAAATGAGATCTGGTGTTGAACAAAAAGCTTCTAGACGGCAATTTGTGAGCAACACAAATATTTCTTTTTTTTCCGATTTTGAGTCGCAATGGATAAATTAGAAGAAATATGCAGGGGAAAATGCAGTTAACTTGACGGTAAATAATTATCAGAAAAATGAAAAGAGAAAGGTTTTATAGGTGAAGTGTTTTCATCTGAATGAATAACAGTTACATAATTAAACCATAGGAACATCACTTCATCCACTAAACGCATTTAATGTGTCGTTAACAGTATTATCGTTAACTGCTTTAAAGAGACCAGATTGGAACGTTATTAAATCGCTGTCTCTAAAACCAAACCATAATATTCTGCAGAGAATGCTTCTAATCTGTGAGTAGATCTTGTCCTATTCCTCAACTAATACACTGCCTTGTGTATTTATTTCCAAGGTGATAAATAAAACATAGGTCAGAAATGTCCATAACTATTACATTACAGTTTCTTATTCAGTGTATTCCATCACAATTCTAACATTATGACAGTGAACAATTACAGCATCATGATAAAGTGGTTCAGCAACACACTTAAGGGCTTATAAAGCTAACAATCGGGGTTCAATATCTACGATGGACTTAAGATACAGATAGATTGATAGTCCAGTGTGTAATTTTCCGCTTAAAAACACAAAAACAAAAGAAAATGTCGTCTGACTTCACACATGACAAGTCAGTATGTCATAGAATGATAATTTTGCCACTTAAAACCACAACAAGATCTGTTAGTCATTACATACTGCATCCTTCCCACACCATTACTGACTAGACGCCGGAAACGGTCATAATAAACAATAATGAGCATGCCATCCACCTATAGATTTTCACATTCGAAATCTTGGTAGCTAGATACATGAAGCCTTGACTTGGACGTGAAGATATAGATATTTAGCAACGTTATTCCACTGATATCAAACAAAATTTATGGTACCATGAGGTTAACTGCGTGGCTGAATCAGGGCAATCACGTCCTTATGTCTCATTTGTGAATCTGTTGTCGTTCATCACGAGACTGCTGTCCTGGAGTACACATTAGATCCACGAACAGTAGCTGGCAGTTCCTCATACTGTACAGATAATATGACGCACGTGACAATATACGACTTTACTCACAGGTGTGCAGACCAGCTGTCTACAATTTACTCATTATGAGTCTGGATATATCATAACGAGTTATTACTACTTGTCTCTTATGTTTTTTTCCAATTTTGTATATTTGAAAAGTTCTGGCAGTTTGCAGATCCGGTAAAAAAATTCAACCTTCTACTATCAGACACTTAAATAATTATAAGGCAAAAATAACCCAAGTTAACAGAGAAACTCGGTAAATTAACAAATCTGAAGACGAATTACGAAGTAATCTATTTCCAAGGTAAATAGCTTGTTGTTGTTGTTGTTTTGAATTAAGCACAAAGCTACACAATGGGCTATCTGTGCTCTGCCCACCACGGGTATCGAAACCCGGATTTTAGCGTGTAAGTCCGCAGACATACCGCTGAGCCACTGGGGGGCAGGTAAATAGCACTGGTAAAAACTAACTGAAACAGCTTGAATTTTCGCAACACGCGCTGTTGAACATAAAGACATACGGACTGTTTTTGCGGAATGTATTTAGTTATTAATTGTCCAAGCCTCTTTATGTATGGCATATATACACACACTAAAAGCGTCATCTGTATACAACTGTATACAAAAATTGTAAAAATAAATAAAGATCAAGTAGCCTTTTTTTACACTTCAGTATCCATTTATAAAATTTATTTGAAACTAAATTTTAGAGACGAATAATATCGTGTGCGCAGAATCAGTACATAAAATCCTTTTATGAAGTATCAATGGTATTGGATTGTTAGGAAGAACACGCATTACTGTTTACTATTTATTTCAACACGAATTCTATTCATCATAACGACAAATTCAGTTCCAAACTTTTCCTTCCCTAGCTATACTGGCTTACGAAAATCACGTACGATATTACAACATTGCCACTAAAAAGGTCTTGCTCTCTTTCTTATTAATATCTTCCCGGTAGGTCAGCAGCATATTTATGGACTTCCAACGCTAAATCTGGTGTTCGATACCCGCGGTATAAACATCAACTAGATCAATGTGACTTTTTTATAAAATAAACAAACAGTTTATAATAACTAATTATGGAAAACAGCGGAGCTTCTTAGGTGATGGTAAACTCCTGAATTTATTTCAAATATTTCTCGTTGACAATAAAAACGAGTGTTGTTTCTATCTTTTTCTGTATTTGCCCGGCATGGCCAAGCGCGTTAAGGCGTGCGACTCGTAAGCTGAGAGTCGCGGGTTCAAATCCGCGTCGCGCCAAACATACTCGCCCTCCCAGTCGTGGGGGCGTTGTAATGTGACGGTCAATCCCACTATTCGTTGGTAAAAGAGTAGCCCAAGAGTTGGCGGTGGGTGGTGATGACTAGATGCCTTCCCTCTTGTCTTACACTGCTAAATTAGAGATGGCTAGCACAGATAGCCCTCGAGTAGCTTTGTGCGAAATTCCAAAACAAACAAACAATTTTCTGTATCATTCTTATGTTAAACAGCTTCAAAAGTCAAATCAGACAGTACATTGTGACTGTGATTTGTAAACTCGATTAAACAAGAAACCTGTAAGTAACGGCAGGCCCATGTTGCTTTTTTAGATTCTAATATTTGTGATTATTGGCAGTTTAGGGTAAAGGGCGATAACTTAAGCTTTTTTGTTTGTTTGTTTTTGAAACTCGCTCAAAGCTACACGAGGGTTATCTGCGCTAGCCGTCCATAATTTAGCAGTGAAGGCAGCTAGTCATCACCACCCACCGCTAACTCTTGGACTACATTTTTCACCAACGAATAGTGGGATTGACCATCACATTATAACGCCCCCAAGGGTGAACATGTTTGGTGCGACGGGGATTCGAACTCGCGATCTTCAGATTACTAAACTTCTTTTATTTGGAGGTCCTATTTAAGAGCATTTCAGCTAAACTGGCTGTAAAGACATCTAAATTTTTCGAAAGCTTAAATTTTAGCAATCTGCAACTTCATTCAAAAAAGTACTGAAGGTACAATGAACACAATAAATAACACAGCTTGTTTAAAAGTATATTGGAAGATTTTTTAACATAAAATAGCGTCTTCCTTTCATCAGAGAAATTTGTCAAAATAATATTAACCTTCAAAAGATTTCAGGCAACACAAATACGATAACATTATAAACTTTCGATAAAAAGTTAATAGTAAAAATAAATACCTTTTGTTAACAATAGAAGACACTGATGTTATGGACTGTATGGACCCTCTCCTTTCTAACGCACTTTGCGAACTAGAGAGCTGTTTTTCATAGTCTGTATCCAATGTTTTATCAGACTGTCTGCTACAGCAGTCCTTATTTAGAAGTCTGCTGATATTGGTTCTGTGCACATTTTCTTGCTCTTTCAAAACAGAAGATATATTTCGGCCTTCGGTGCTAATATTTAATGACTTTTGATTAGGCCTACCAATGGTGTTAATGATTTTACTGTCTAACAGTTTGTTGTTCATACTGTTTACTGTATTCTGTTCATTCTGTTTTTGTATTATATCGTCTTCGTGCTCTCTTTCTTGTTGCTTTCGGCGACGAAAAAATAATATCAGTAAAATTGCAATCAGAACAAGTGAAGGAATCAGCGCAGAAAGTGTAGCGATCAACGCCACCTGGTGACTTGTTAAGCGAGAGTGTTTTGCGTCATCAGAGATATGATGAGAAACTTCCATTACAGAAGTAGGGCTTGTTGCTTTCGGTCCATCGAGGGATGTATTCTTGTTAAATCTTACCCGGTGAAATCGTGCACTACTACTTTTATCCTCAACTGCATGTGCATTTTCCTCGCACCTAATACCACCAAATCCAGGTGGGCAGAGACACAAGATCTCGTTCACACGGTCAATGCACGTTCCACCATTGAGACAAGGGTTGGAACGACATTCGTCGATCTCCACTGAACAATCCTTAGAAGTAAAACCCGGTTGACAGTCACATTGGAAATCGTTGATCAAATCGTGACAGACTCCACCGTTGGCACAAGGCTTTATAAGGCAATCGTCCACGTTGGTCTGACACAAAGAGCCCACGAACCCAGGAACACAGGAACAGTGGAAAGAGTTGATGTTGTCCACACAGGTACCACCATTGAGACAGGGATTCTCTGCACAGTCATTAATATCTATGTCACAGAGATCCCCTGTGAAGCCAGTTTCACAGATGCATGTGTGGGCGTCCACTCGTTGCACACAGCTTCCTCCTAGAAGATCACATAAATATCTGTTTAAGAAGAATCCAGATTTATTATGAAACACAATAAATAGCAATGAATTATACAGTAAAAAAATTCGATTAAAAATGCCAAATCGACTTATGGGAATCGAACGTTTTGAAAAGTTTTCATGTGAGATATATCTCGTTTTTTACTGTTTGCTTCCTGAGTTTAGAGTTGTTGTTGTTGTTTTGAATTAAGCACAAAGCTACACAATGGGCTATCTGTGCTCTGCCCACCACGGGTATCGAAACCCGGATTTTAGCGTGTACGTCCGCAGACATACCGCTGAGCCACTGGGGGGCCTGAGTTTAGAGAGTTTGATGTTTAGACTAGCTTTATCCTGTCTATGTATTAGGTATGTGAGACTAATGGCAAGCTACTGATTTATCTAAGTCCTTAAATATACAATGTGCGCATTAGAAAATCTTAGAGAGCACCGTGAAAGCTAATTTGTCCATTAAAAATATCCGCTTAAGATTTTCTTATTTTTTTATTATTATTGTTATTTCGAGTTTTTTAATATTTCAGTTTCGTCATACTACGAACGTTTTCAGTGAAAAACAAACTCAACGATTCATATTTTTCAGAAAATAAACATACTCTTCAATGTTTTATTTTCTTCAAAGGTGGTTACGAGTCTTCAAAGCTAAAAGACAGTAATATCTTCAAGCAATCAAAAGGCCCGGCATGGCCTAGCGCGTTAAGGCGTGCGCTTCCTAATCGGAGGGTCGCTGGTTCGCGCCCGAATCGCTCCAAACACGCTCGCCCTCCCAGCCGTGGGGGCGTTGTATTGTGACGGTCAATCCTAATATTCGGTAGTAAAAGAGTAGCCCAAGAGTTGGCGGTGAGTGGTAATGACTAGCTGCCTTCCCTCTAGTCTTACACTGCTAAATTAGGGACGGCTACCACAGAGAGCCCTCGAGTTGCTTTGTGCGAAATTCTAAAACAAATAATCATTCAAGCGATCAACGAAGTTTTCTTTGTTTTTTCTTGTAAATTTCAAGTTTTCTTTCTCTCTCTTTGTGTTGGCTATGAATGTAACAATAAATATTTTATGGTTAAATGATTGTAAAAAAGAAAGGGAGAGAGGGAAACATTGAGAAAATATTTGAAGAGCATTAAACTAGACCAAAAAAAATTGAGCGTTTCTCTATCACTTTACATCCGAGGATTTATTGTGTTTTAGTGCAAAGTTATACAATGAACTGTGCCTCCTGTCAACCATGGAGAACCAAGCCCCAAAATTTAGAGTTATAAGTCCGTAAGCGTACCATTTATCTTAAATATACCAGCTTCAGTGAAATTATGAAAACGAATTTCTTAGACAGAGTTATTTAACAATGTATTTTATATTTAAAACATATAAAAAATGCATCCTTTTAAAATTTAATTTAAAATTATAAGAAAGTTTTGACACGATTATCAAAAAATGTCTTCTCCTGAATTTTTTTACCCTCCTAGGAAGGCTTTTCGTTTGTTTTATAATTACCGAAAAAAAGCGACGCAATAGCTGATCGTGTTCGAAAGATTGACATGCCAGACTGTAAAACTGCTAGATAAAATAAGACGAAAGACAGTTAGTTAGTATCATCCAATGCCAAATATTAGGATACATTTGATAGTTCGAAAATATGTACTGGACTATCACTCTTTGTCTGTTTTGTTTTAAGAATTAAGCAAAAAGCTACACAATGGGCTATCTCTGCTCAGCCCGCCAAAGGCATCGAAACTAGGTTTATAGCGCTGTGAGTTCGCGGACATACCGCTGTGCCATTGGGGGTGACTGTCACTCTTATAACGCATCTACGACTCCAAAGTGCATAGTGCGTTTTTGCTGATACGCGCTGCAAAACTTGATCGTATCTAACCAATAGGCCACGACCGTCCATCTTATGAAGAACAAAAGTTGACTTCTAGCATGGTATACCTACCATTCAAACAAGGGTTTGGTTCACAGTTATCAGGTTGAAATTCACAATGGCCACCAGAAAACCCATCAGGACAAGTACAGAAGTAGCCATCTGGTCCAGTCTGGCAGGTTCCACCATTCTGGCAATGGATTACTGAACATGTGTTCGTTGACGTTTCACACTTGCGGCCGTAAAAACCACGTGGACATTCACATTTGTAGGTTTTATCCGTTTGCTGGAAGAAAATGAAATAGATTTGTTGTTTACACACCACTATTGATCTCCAAGAGTTGTACTAATCATAAGATCTTTTAAGCTCCCAGCCAATGTAATTAAACCAGGGCTTTCCAGATGTAGAGAGAAAATGTAAACAACGTTACTATGCCAACCAAAGTATCTGAAACAATAAAAATCATAATCATCACACCAGGACACGCGCAATCTTATGAAATCTACATTACGGCACTCATGAGTAACAATTTGCACCAACTTGTTTGTTGTTAAGTGCAAAAATCTACACAATGGACTATCACTGCTGTACCCTCCATGGTTATCGAAATTATGTGTTTAGTGTTATAAGTTCGTAGAATCACCATTGAGGTAGTTGGGACTTAGTTTTATAACCGGCACATTAGGGTACTTGGAACAATCAACATCATTAGTTTCAGTCAAAGTCCCACACACTTTACTACATCATTAACTGAAGAAGTGTACACGTGTAAGTCTCTGATCATTCACATGGATGACGAATACATGACAACAAACATGTTCTACACTTCATAGTCACAAAGCTAATTGTGAATAATTCACAGAACAAGATAGTAGCATCATTGCTGCATTATCATGACATTTTTATGAATAAATATAAGAATACTGTGTGAATAAAATACATTTTAAGACACCATAAGTACAATGAACAATTCACTTCTATACATGGTTTAACCTATCGATTTGCCCTTATCTTGGGTTACTGATGCCGAGTGTAATTCACCAAAACCGTTACAACTCAGTGATAAGTGATAAATCAAATGACAGATTAGGTTTCGCGTTCATTTGTTCGTAATTTTACTTTTCAAATATCTTCTATATATTAAGGTAAAATTCCTCTTCCCAAATTTTGAGTTATACAACTGAAACACTGCGTTAAGGGAACCCAAAAAATCCTCACAGGCTGTTCTAATGCATCACTATTGCAAGGTCAACGTCCCCACCGTTAGTAGTTTATTTCTACACCAACGATTGTATAACTAGCTGGTCTAGTCTTACAACATTCCTTAACTGCAGGTGTTTTAATTATTAAAGACAGCTGGTGCAAGAGTCGTTTTCTGATTGAATGATCAAAAAAACAGAGTGAAGAGAGATAAGTTTTTCAAGTCCTTGTTTTTTGCTTTTTAATGATACTATATTATTACTCTCCGCAGGAGTGAACGAGCTAGCCTTACACTACACTAATACCTAAAGGTAAAAATTACCCAACACTTACACCTGGATATTTAATGGCCTTGTTTGAGGTAACAACAAAACAAAACAAAATGTTTACTTTGCATTTCCCTCCGTTTTGGCAAGGTTGGAGAGCACAACTGTCCACCTGGAACTCACAATTGGTCCCTGTGATTCCCTCAGGGCACGTGCACGTGTAGGAACCCTGGCCAGTGTTGGTGCACGTGCCCCCGTTCTTACAGGGCTTGTGATTGGTGCAGTAATTTAAATCTGAATAACAGAAAAGAGACGCCAGATTTAAACTTTAAACGTTTTATAGATAACTGAAATGAAACAAAATAAAAATTATCCTGCTTCTCATAAGGTTTATTAATTTACTCCAACAATACGAATTGTTTCACGCTACTCCAGCTAAATTAATTAATTGAGTCTACTTCATCACTATATTTTTATTCTAATAATTTAACATATACATTTGTTTAAGTCAATATTTAAATAATTTGAAGTTAATTCAACATTGGAACGCTTTCACTAAATTTATTTTATTAAAGAAACATTTCAAATTTATTTCAAAATAAATGCAGTCAATCAAAAGTATACTTCAAAGTTATTTCAAATTAGCATTTTGTTCAAATTATTTAACAGAAACGTATCTCAATTATTATTCAACAATATCAATTTGTTTAAGTTTCAATACACAAATCGTTGAATCTATTTTAGCATACAGTTACTTCGGTAGATTAAAAACATTTTTTTTGCTGTGTGTTTTCTTATAGCAAAGCCACATCGGGTTATCTGCTGAGTCCACCGAAAAGAATCGAACCCCTGATTTTAGCATTGTAAATTCGTAGAGTAACCGCTGTAACAGCGGTTGAGTTTATGCTGTGTACATATGAGCAAGATACACTATAAACGCAACTTTCAAAATTACGAATATTAATGTCTGGAAAAATTTAAGAGTCACTACACGTGAATAATGAACGTTCATCTTTATGCTTTAAAAATATTTCCTATTATATTAGTTTAACCATTAAACAATAACCATATTATTACGTGGTAACACTTCCTCTTACCTTGGTTACACAGTAAACCACCCCATCCTTCTTCACAATTGCACTGCCAAGGTTCGGTACACGTTCCGTGCACACAGTTTGGGTAGCGCATGCACTGTTGACACAGGGGTCCCTCCCAACCATATCTGCACCTGAAAAAAAAAAGTGCTTTGTTTTGCCACAAACACGACCAACAAGTAACCCCAATGTATAATGGTGTTTGGTGTTCAGTTTGATAGCAACGAAAGAAAACTATCCTGGGAAACGTTAAAGTTCCCACGGGGAAAATACCCTAGAAACTTTATAAGTTCGCATGGTGTAATAGAAAATACTAATTAAAATAGAAAATCGGAAAATTTGTACACTATACTTACTTGCACTTGTTGGGTTCATTGCATCGGCCATTTTCTTTGTGGCAGCCAAGAAGACAGATGGCTGAAAAAACACGAAAATAAACAAGCATGAGCTGAAACTTGATAAAAAATAACCTCCGAGGCACACAATCAATAGAAGATATTAATGTAAAGTTATAAAAAGGTTATATAGTTTTATGTTTTCATATAAGCGATTATTAATGTTGCAGCATACTACTCGAGTGACACGAAGCACCCGCAACTGTTTCGTTAGTTCATTATAGTGATTAGCCATATTAAAGGTACTATATGAGAGCATTGTTAGATAAATGCTAGAAATAGTCTCACTGTGACTTTATTTTTTCATTATCTCAAGACATTAATTACTAATTACAGTAAAGGTAATCTTCATATAATATTGTGACGATGTTTAAAGCACCCTGCTCTTCGTTGGGTAAACAGCACATTTCCGGATTTACAGTACTAAATCCGGAATCCGATTCGCTGCTGAATTTCGACCACAGGTTGCCTATTAGGTAGTTTTAGCCTTAAAAAAAATAACAATGATGATAACTCTGTCCTTAATGTCATCTAACAAATTTGAGAGATTATGACACTGAACTTCAGGTTTGGGTTCCTGAGGTGAGTACAGAAGAGAAGTCGATCGTGTAACTTTGGGGGTTAATAACAACCAAATAAGAGCAAAAACAGAAGTTATGTCCCCCGTTGGACCAACGGGAACTTTATGGGCTTACAACATTAAAACCCAGGGTTCAATTTCCCTTGGTGTACAAAGCAGGTAGCCCAACATAGCTTTACACTGAAACAAACTCTCTTTACAGGATTCATGTTAACAAGCAGTGTGGGTCTTCTTAAAAATAACTAAGCCATTGTTTTATTGTAAAATGATACGTTGTCAGAATGAGTGAACTAATATATCAATAAAAAGGAAATTGTGAAGTGTTTGTGTATTTTACTTAAAGCAAAGCCACATCAGACGATTTGCTGAGCCCACCGAAGAGAATCGAGCCCCTGATTTCAGCGATGTAAATCTGTAGACGTACTTTTGTACTAGCGGGGATCATTGTGAAGTGAATAAAAAAAATACCACCTATTATATATTAAATAATATAAAGTTTCAAAATTCACTTACTTGAAGATCAGATTAAACATTAAATTAAAGGTGTTACGATACACGTGATAAAATAAAAATAAGTTACTAGTTCATAATTAACTCCATGAGGGCGTTTGATGTGTAATTTTTCTGTCTACTTAATCACGGGTTGGGAGTTCTGTGTGATATTATATTAAAATATTACAAACTAAATTAATTAGTACAAAGCGTTAGATGGCGCTGTAATTCTCTGTCATGATTTATCTTGTAGATTTTTATTATCTATTCATAAGTTTAATATTTGTTTCAAATGTCTTCTCGCTGTTTAATACACCATTCTTGGTTAACATGCTGCAGTTATATAACTCGGTTCACAGTAACAACACTTTGCAAGGCTTTCAAAACTTATGGCCCTTGTCGCATTATTCTATATACCACATATTAATTACTTATTTCACAATAAACTCCCGTACACCAAGCTAACTTAAAGTTTGTATGATAAAATTACTCTGGATTACAATTAAACTAATAATAATAATATTGCAGGAAATACATATCTACTAACGAAAAAAAAAATAGCATTACGATATCATTAGTTACCATTGGAACAATATTCGCCTGTCCATCCATGTAAGCATATTTTCTCGCCTTTGGAATTGCAACTGTAGTGGCCGAACGTTTCGTCTCTTGGCCGGCATAGCTTGGCACAGGCGTCACCATAGTAATTTTCTTCACACAGCACCCGAAAAGAATACGTCATAGTGGTATGGTTCGTACGGTGTGCGTCTTGCGTCCACTCTGGTGAGACGTCCAGCCACCGCTGCGTGGCTAGTCGACTGACCAACGTCTTTTCTCCTGCTGTGTCAAGTACATTTTCCTTCATTACACTGACGTTAATAACTGTTCACACATTGATATGTCAAATTTTACATAGACGCCGATTTAAATTGCTGTCGATATCCAAAGACGTCTTTAAAAATAGATTTATTACATATACAGAAGTTCGACATGGCAAAGATAACACTAATGGTTTCACGTTATCGCACAACACTATAACAGTTATCGTCACCAGAGATTAGAGGCCTGAAAGTGGCATATACAAATAGCTAGCTTCATTGCCTCTTCATAACATCACAACAACAACGTAACGAAAGCAACGATAAAAACTAGTCGTAAATAATGATTTTTGGAAACTGCGAAAAAGTGATTGATGGGAAAATTTCACATATATATATTTGAAAATTAAACGGAGTTACTGGCGAGTTGATTTGTTTTCCTGATACTGGGGCTAGTGAAATAGAATTAAAGCGATTCTTAACTAAAATGCAACAAACAACCCTCCTGGTACTCACAATGTTATTAGTGTTTCATGTACGTCTAAATATTCCATTCAGACTCTTAAGTTCTGAATTGTAAGTACATGCGTAAAGGTACTAGATTCCATTATTGTAAACTGTATTACCTCTAAACGTTAAAACTAAACTACTTCAAGTAATAATTTTACTAAATCAGCCCACAATTATCTAATATTAAGTGACATCCAACTCACAAGCGTCAGAGTTTTAACAAATAGTTATTGAATTAACCACACTTTTAATACACTTCGAACCAATTAAACTTAATAAGACGTTATAATATTCCCTCAAAATTGATCACTGTATTAAGTATTAATTGAGCTTCAAATAATTAACTGCATTAACAATTTTATAATATTATCAAAGAAATTAAAATTAAATGACATATAATCTGTTTAGATCAAACTGTATGTGTACATTTACCAGTTGTAAGTCAGGTAAACCACTGTTATATATAGAAAGTACCTTCTATTTGTATTTTTTGTGCACTCCGCCGTGTTGACATTTTGTCTACTTAGCAAATATTGATTGTGGACAAGCGCATGTTTCTCACGGTTCTCATGTCCCCAGTCTTAGAAGACAAGGAAAGAGTAGGGGAAGTGAATCACGGAAAGAAAAAAATAAACAAGGCTTAGCATCGCCACTGATCTTGAGAACGCCAGATGGCTGACTGACCGTTTCCTGCAAGAAAGGTCAGCCAATGTTTGATTCATGTGCTCGCCTCTACCGTGGGAAGCAAGGTTAGTAGATTAACCTAGAGGGCGCTCTAAATAACTCATGATATAAGACTGCAGGGATTATTAAGGTAGTTTCGAATCTGACAGCTCAAAATTAAAGTTTTACGGGTAATTTTATAGGACGCTGAGTTTACAATAAGCAGTGACTGGAACATTAATGTTATTTACAGAATTTATTCAATCTTATGAATACAATTATGAGTTTCTATGGGTACTGAAATGGGTATGCTATAATTGATCGCAGCCTCAAGTACGTGAGAATCCTATTAACTTCAACATAAATATCGTATTAGCAAAAATGACTTAACTAATAGAACAAATCCAGATAATTTCCGCCCCATCAGTCTGTTAAGCTGCCTTGGCAAACTGATGGAGAGAATTATCTCCAACCGTCTCCTCCATTTTTGTGAATCAAACAACGTCCTTCCAGGATTTCAAAATGCCTCCAGAAAAAATAGACAAACAACAGATCACCTCACGCGACTCACAGAATCAATCTACAAAGCTTACAACAACCTTCAAGTAACCATCAGGGTATTCCTAGATGTCAAAAAAGCATTCGACAGCGTATGGCACAGCGCCATCATATACAAACTAAATCACCTGCAAATAAATCCCACGATAGTCAAATGGATCTCAAATTTCTTAACCAATAGAACAGCACAAGTAAAAGTCAATAAAACTACATCCAAATTATTCAACATAACGGCAGGAGTGCCGCAAGGATCAGTCCTCTCTCCACTTCTATACATAATTTTCGTCAGTGACATACCTTTTCCAAATCTAACATACACACACAATTCACAATACGCAGACAACATCGCAATCTGGAGCACCTCCAGAAACCCAGTAATGGCCATGTCTCGCGTACAAGAATCATTAAACAACGTCTCAACATGGAGCAACAAGTGGAGAGTCGTGTTAAACCCAACAAAAACACAAGCAATTACCTTCTATAGGAAACTTAAGAAGCAAAGAAAAAATCTAGAAAAAATAAAATTATCACTTGAAAACACAACCATTAACATGAGCAAAAACATCACATTCCTTGGCGTCACTTTCGACACAAAACTAACATGGAAAAACATATAAACAATATACACTCATCAATCAGAAAAAGGATTTCATATCTAAATACCATAACTGGCAAACAATCGAAATGCGCACCGAACACCATTATACAAATATACAAGGCTTACATCCG
This sequence comes from Carcinoscorpius rotundicauda, assembly GCA_011833715.1. Lineage (NCBI taxonomy): Eukaryota > Metazoa > Arthropoda > Merostomata > Xiphosura > Limulidae > Carcinoscorpius > Carcinoscorpius rotundicauda. The sequence goes on along the minus strand of CM022405.1, from coordinate 23,734,976 downwards.
TCCACTAATAGAGTACGGATGTCAAGTAACATACAATATGTCAAATAACACACTCCAGAAAATCCAAGTGCAGCAAAACAGAATATTAAAATCCGCATTTAGCCTACCATCATTTACGCCAACAAACTATCTACACCAAATTAGTAATTTACCAACTATAAGAGATAGAATAACAGAACTTTTTCTCAAATATTATCTAAAAGCAGAAAATAGAAACAAACTAACGGCATCACTACACAAATTATCAAGTGCACCAAAAAATACATTTCACTTTACAATATATTTCAAGAATCACAATCTACTCAACAAAGAATCTAAATAAATAAAATCCATGTCTGTTTTTTGTTTGTTTTTGAATTTCGCACAAAGCTACTCGAGGGCTATCTGTGCTAGCCGTCCCTAATTTTGCAGTGTAAGACTAGAGGGAAGGCAGCTAGTCACCACCACCCACCGCCAACTCTTGGGCTACTCTTTTACCAACGAATAGTGGGATTGACCGTAACATTATACACCCCCACGGCTGGGAGGGCGAGCATGTTTAGCGCGACGCGGGCGCAAACCCGCGACCCTCGGATTACGAGTCGCACGCCTTACGCGCTCGGCCATGCCAAAATCCATGTCATTAACACGAATTCCTTTTTTTTTTTCAGATACAGGGCACACAACAGGCAAAACTTTCGGCGCCTGTCCTGTGAAAGTGGGTTTTCTCGGGGCACTCCCGTTTCCCCCCACATCAAAATCTTCAGGCATTGGATTTATAGATCCCAGCCCAGGCAACTCTTTTGCCAGACCCTGAATCGTGCCGTTTGAATTGTTTTGTTTTGATCTGGATTTGAATAATATTCATGTTCACATCTGCTCAACCTCTTCCTTTCGGGACAGGTCCCGGCCTTCCTTTCCGCTGCTGCCTTTGCCTCCACCCAAGACAACATTTAGAGAGACATCCTCCACCCAAATAGTCAAGAATAATAACAATAATTAATTTATTTATTAAAAAAAAACCACTTAATCTTAATAACAATCCACGAGAGGGGACGAAGAGGAACCACAACGTTCCTGAACACCCCGGTTGGGGAGAGAACTCTTCTAATTTCTCTCTCTCTAAACTGAACCCCTGTCACGTTAGTTTAGTTTTAGTTTATGAGTTAACCTTATTGTCAAGTGGTCTTCATTTGCCAATATACAGGGGAGTGGAGGGAATAAATGTAATTTCCACGTTCCGGGCAAACGACCAATAAAATATATTAATCAAATCCTGGATGTTTCATTGGAACTGTGTAACTATGACAACGATGATTTTAGTTGTTTTGTTTAAACCAATTACTTTGTAATATTTTTATTAACATATTATTACAGCTTCGCCATTGAAGAGAAAAAAAATTCGTTCTCATTACTTTAAATTAATATAGTTGTCAGAATTATTTTTTTGTAAAGTATCTACCCATCACTTGAGTTTGCGTAATCAATAGATAGTACTGAACTGGATTTGAATTATTTCTAAAGTTTATTTCTTAGGGATCTGGAGTAACATATCATACGGCTGTAAGTGACTGTACCACATTTTATACATATTGTACACATATATACGTCTGTTCACTTCCTTAGCGTGGACCAACGGGGTAAGTGCAGTTTATTTGGTGGTTCAGACCTTTCCGTAACACCTGGGAAACACTACACACTGTGCAATGTTTGGTGATTCACACCTTCCCCTAACACAGTGGTTCCCAACTTTTTTATGCCCCGCACCCCTAAAAAAAGTTAATATGTTCTCGCACCCTTCACAATAATTATTTATTTAAGAATAAAGGTAAAGGTGGCCAAAATAAATGTTACCTCGCACCCCCTGGAACGATATCTCGCACCACTGGTTGGGAACCACTGTCCTAACACCTGGGTAACAGTACACGCTGCACAGTTTGATGGTTCAGACCTTTCCACAAAATCTGGGAAACAGTACATGCTATACAATTTGTTTGGTGGTTCAGACCTTCCTCTCAGTACTTGGGAGACAGTATATGCTATACAGTGTGTTAAGTAACTGAAGATTTCCCTATATCCGGAAATCACTTCACAGTACTTTTAACCTGCGCAAGTTGCAACTTACTAAACGGAGGGTAAAAGGTTTTTTTATGTTACACAATCTTTCATAGAAATTCTCAGAATATCGTGTTTCTGATAACTTATCCGATGTTTTAATTTTATAAACACTGGAAGAAAGAATTATTTATCAATAAATTTACTTACGATAAAAATCAATACACAGTTACAAACGTACCTTCTCGGTTACTGTTTTCGTGCCAGGCTTCAACAATCAGTGAAAATGTTCCCTAAGGAAAGAAAGAAAACAACACTGATAGTAACAAGAATATAATAATTTCGTTTCATATAATCAAGTTACATTTTGAATCATTACACTTTGTAACACAATTTTTTTTCCTGGATAGTATGTGTTATTTCTGAATTGCTTATGTTGTAAAAGCACAGAAATTCCATTATTCCTTTCAAACTTTGCTTTTGTGTCCTGGATAATGAAATTCAGAAATTAACCCATTTTCTATGTAAAAACGGGCAAATTTGCACATTTATATTTATATAAGGTCTGAAGAAAACAACATATGAATCAAGATTTAGAGGTATTTATACTAAAGTTATGCAAAACTGTTTTGAAGTGAGTATTTTTTCGAGATTTGCGACTGTAATGTAAATCACTCTCATGTATCAGCCCCCAAATACAGTCTCCCATCATGTTTTCGTTATATGCTCCCAAGTTACAAAAGCAAAGTTTGAAGAGAAAAATAGGTCCTTTCCATTTACTTTAGATATAAGCAATTGGGAAATAACACTTTCTGCCCAGGAACAAGAAAAAGTAAAATCCTTGTTGCATAGTGTAATTAGAAGTGTGAAATTAGCATTCATAATCATCAACCAATTATTAGACCTCTCCTCCCCATGTCATCATAGGCCCAAATGCAATAAAAAACAAGACTTCTTAAACGTAATTAATAAATAATTGCTGTTTGAACATGTATTAACGAAGCGATTATACAATCGTTATAATGGTTCAACGCCATTCCTTTACATTACATATTGTGATATTGTTATAAATATTGTGAAAGATTGTTGTTTGATACTACCTGTTCTTTCCAAACTTTCAGAGATAATAACAGGACCTGAGAAATAGTTTCATAAAATTAAATATTCCCCAATGTTACAAATATAGCGAGAATAACATTTAGATGACGTCAAATATTGTCTATTTTGTTCTACTCTATTATTTAAATAAAAAGATGAACTGGCAACTGTTTAGTCCAGGATGGTCCACGTGCCCCCTAGTCGTGAATGACAGAAATCAGCCTCTTTCGTATTTATATTCCCTCCACAGAACCAGGGGTAAGTTTGCAGACTTACAATGTTAAACTCCGAGGTTTGATTCATCGCCGAGAAAAAAATGCAGGTAACCCGTTGTTTAGTCTTGTACAAAACAAAACATCAGCTTTACTATCTATATTCTAACCCCGGCATGGCAATCTGGGGGTTGCGGGTTCAAATCCCCGTCACACCAAACATGTTCGCCCTTTCAGCTGTGGGGGTATTATAATGTGACGGTCAATCCTACTATTTGTTGGCGGTGTGTCGTGATGACTAGTTGCCTTCCCTCTAGTCTTACACTGCTAAATTAGGTATGGCTAGTGCAAATAGCCCTCGTGTAGCTTTGCGCGAAATTCAAAAAGCAAACAAATCTATATTCTATTAATGAGCATTACAAAGAACTTAAAACTTCTACCCATACAACATACAAGTAGATTGTATCTTGAAGAAAGATATATCATCTATAGTCACACCGCACTTGGGGTTATTCGAGAACTACGTCTTAATTCTAGCAGACAGCTTATGTCACGAAGATAAAGAATGTTACAACACAATAGGAAGTTTGTCAATGTTTTAATGCGTTTATTATAAAGATTTAGAAAATTTACAACTAATACCTCAAGAAGAAACACAACATCTAGGCATACAAACTCAATTCTCAATTACGTTGCCTGAAATGTTTAACTACTTTATGAACGACATCTAGTGGATGAAAGAGAGAAACTTACAAGTTTAATATCAGTCTATCTTTACGATTATGAGAAAATCTATTATGAAGCTGATGAATAAACAGTATAAGGTTTTATAAATAAATATTTGTGTTAAATGCATCACAAATTTTACAGTCTTCAACTAAATCAAATAATGGTTTCATTCGAAGTCTTCGATAACTCGAATAACTTATTTTAAACGGGTTTGATTTTGTATTTGGTATTTTCTGTAGTTTGAACAGCACCAATGCAAAACATGAGCTAAATTACCAGGTTAGAGACCTCACGGTCCAGGTATAGTCGTTCTTAGTGTCGAACTGGTGTTTAGAGTGAAGGCAGCCAGTCGACAGTACCACCTGCTTACACATTAATTCTTAACTGAACAGCGAGCAGTATTGGTTGTTACCTTTATAATCTACCCATAAGGTGGATATGTGGAGCGCACTAACCGACGTATTACGGGCTTTAAACCTGGACCTAATGAACTTGAGCCAAAAGGCCATCTTTTTATCCAAGCGACGTTTTTATAAAGAACAACTTAAATATCGTGATTACATTTCTTTTTTGCAGGTATCTGACATGCATAATATACAAATGTACCCTTACAAGTGCATACCTCTAATTTCCTGTAGTAATCAAGCTATAAATGACGCAGAAATAAGCAGCATATTCTGTTTTTCAGCTTGCTTTCAATGGCTACATAAATAATTAGCTAGCTACGTTTAGAGCCACATAACGTATTACTTCTCTGTTAATGTGTACACTTATATAAGGATTATACAACCAGCGTGCAATGCCATCTAGAGTCCGTTTTACTTAACAGCTTGTATTAAGCAAGATTATCGAACCTTTGACATGAGATTATAATCATAACACAAATGCTACTAAGAAAATGCATTATTTATGATGAGATTTTGTTTTCACTGTAAACTTCCTATTCGAAACGTTTATTTTTCTCTAAATCTAAACGGATTCAAAACGCAATTCTTTCAACCTGGTAGAGGTTTAAAAGTTAAAACGCAACTCGAAGTAGAAGGGTATTACAGAGCGAAAAAACAACAACAGTTTTATGTAATGATAGTCAGAGGAGATAAAATACGTTTCGACAACGTTCTAAATTATCTAAGCAGACCCGACATGGCCAGGTGGTTAAGGTGCTCGACTCGTAATCTGAAGGTCGCGGGTTCGAATCCCCGTCACACCAAACATGCTCGCACTCTCAGACGAGGGGGCATAAAAATGTGAAGGTCAATCCTACTATTCGTTGGTAAAAGAGTATCCCAGAAGTTGGCAGTGATGACTAGCTGCCTACCTTCTGGTCTTACACTGCTAAATTGGGGACGACTAGCGCAAATAGCCACCGAATAGCTTTCGGCGAAATTCAAAACAAACCAAACCTTTCAGCCGTGGATGCTTTATAAAGTTTCGATCACTTTTACCATTCGTTGTTAAAAGAATAGCTCAAGAGTTGGCGGCGAGTGACGATGACTAGCTGCTTTCCTTGTAATCTCTCATTGCTAAATTACGGACGGCTAGCACAGATTGTACTGTGCGAAATTCAAAACAAATGTAAGCGAAAATTTTGTTTTTCAACGTTAGTTCATTTTAACTAACAGCCCGGAATCTTTAAAATTAAATGACTCATGTTTATACCATCTACATCTAGCACTACCGACTTATAAGAAATGTCTGAGGTAGAGGTTTACAACTAGTAAGATCGTATTTGATTTTGAAGCATAATTTGACCTTTTTAACTATGGTTGGAGTAACAACGCTAAATGTGGTTAAGGAAAAAAATAATTGAAATTCTGAAAATGTCTTGTCATCAATATCGGAATTGATTTTTAAAATCAGTTTATTTCGTCGAACGTGAAACACGTCTGATAGTCACGTGATACGAAGCTTGTTTTTGCCACGTACTTCAGAGAAGTGTCACCTCCATAACTGTTTCATTTTCTGTTTACATCTAGGTTTTCTTGACGACACATTTATATATACAATTTTGCTTTTATTTCTTTTTTCAGTGTTAAACGTAAAAACAACTTATCCAAATCCAATGTGAAACTTGTGAAAGTATATCATGGCATATGATTCAGTTAATTGATTTTAACAAAGGAACATCAGGGTAAACTAACATCAGTACTGATGTTAAATGTTTGTTACAATAATCTGGCATTTTTTTAAAAAAATCGACTGGATCTTGCTAATAATAACAACAGTGAGAAGTGATTGTCTACTGACTTGTTAAACTGATATAACAAAAACAAGCAGCCTCTGAATCATATAGCTGTACTTATTAATTAGCCTGTGATACCATATCAATTCAATGATCACACACTATTAACAGGAAGAATTTATTTCACCTGGCACCTATAGTGTGTGTAATATAAAGTTAGCAGCAGACAATGTAGTTGTATTCAAACATGTTTCCCATGTTCCAGTTCACATACATTTGTACTCGGAAAATGATCTAACCCTAAACCTTTCAGGTAAATTTAGATTACCCTCGATGTTATCAAAGAATACGTTAATATTGTATTGATTTGGAAGTAATTGCTTACCGGCCACGAAAAATCGAACGGGAATCGGATGGGGTTGATAAATCCGGGTACTTTTCTATCCAAAAGACGCACTGAATTATTGCCCAAGACTGGAGTTATAATCTCACCAAAAGTGCACGGTGGCTTTGGGTCAATAGTTGTCTGGTAGTGTTTTAAACACACGCGGAAAGATGTCCGGCAAACACCACTACACAAGCCTTGTGAGGTTCGGTATCCCGTACAACAGTTTCCTTCGAAATCACGACCGTTATCGTTGGAGAACGTTACCAAACGAAACTCAAACGCTCCCGAGCTCGAGACCTATCGTGCAGCAAGGAAAACAGAAAATTTGACCTGTCATACAACCAAACAATTCTGTAGAAAGAGAACAACAATAATAACAAAAAACTGTCATATTTGTTATTTACACGAGCTAAGGTACAATAAAACGAATTTGGTTAATTCGACTACAATCATAAAAATATCATATATTACGTTAATTGAGAAGACATTACTTTGTATAACACTAATATTAAAACTGTCATTGGAAAATGTAGTTATCGACATGAATTTTTTTAATTGAAACATGTAAACATATAAAAAAGATTTATATTCATTATATTAAACAGTTAAACTTCAAATTGCATTACAAACGTTTTCTCTATGTATTATCTACAAGTGCCAGAGTTCTAACATATATACAAAATATATTTGTTATCAAATAATTTAACTTCAAAACATAATGAAAGATTTTTTTTTTATTTATTATTAAATAACTGAGTCGTGAACACTTGATTTGAAATATAGTTAACAAATAACAATACCTTTATTGTAACTGTAATATTATCTAACACAATAAATAATTTAAATTACTAAAATCTTGTTAATATTTTAAGATAAATACTTTTTATATTTGTAATTAACGTACTAACTTAGACAACGTCATCTTACCTGTAACACTACAGATAAAAACACCATGAAAACGAGCAGAGACGCACGTTCTCGCCTCCCCATTGCGTCACGCTGTCGTCTGTTTAAAGTCTGTTTTCGATACACGTCTGCCTGGTCCCTGAATCGTGTAGGCTCCGCCCGCTCACTTGACTGACAGGATTCTGAAGGAACACAGAAAACAGGGTGAGTCGCGTGCGACGGTGTTTCCGGTGAACAACGCGCCGCGGATCCAGGTGCTATATCCTAGGCGGAAACCACGGCAGCCTACATCCTATAGTGTGATCATTAAATAAGAACATCTAACTGATGTTTTTCAAAATCAACTGTTGGTCAAAAACAATGCAACTGATCTAAGTCTGCTATACCACTGAAGAAGTTGCATAACTTTCAACGCTTGTTTGGCGATTCCAATAAATAAATTTTCCTCTTCAACGTAACTAAACGAGAACTACGATAGGTCCACACGCCTACAACTGAGGGCTGTTGTTTGACACCTGGTTTTTATAGTGGGCCGGGCGCATGTACTCAACCTCAACGTAATAGGAGTCAGTCAAGCAGCGGTGGTGTTCTGGCAAAACCCGAGCGTCGTTGATATTAAATTCATGAAGTGGTGCTGTTAGAATCACACAGCAAGAAGTGCTGCAAATAACAAACGAACTACAATTTTCTTTTAAACTCGTGTTAAGTTACTGCTCACTATTTATACACTTTATAAAGTAACTGAAAAATGATTTCTTTCACTGATAGTTAAGGTTTATGTTGGGCTACATTTCGGTTATCGACATTCAGTGATAATTAATTATATTATAATACAAACGTTCATATTTTGTTTTAAGCTGATCTAGATTATAGGTCAGAGTTGACCACCAGCTGTATCCGCCGTCATTTCGGCGAACAGAAATCCATCAAGACGACTACTCCTTGGACGTATTTTTATGTTTTTTGTTGTTTTCTTTTGCTACCAAACTCATTTTCATATATTTAGCAATAATAATGGTTTCCACACAAAGCAGTTTTTATTCTCAGCTTCTTTAACTTGAATAGTTGCTAACGAATTCAAGGCTGCACATAAAGCAACTAAAACGGGATTGCTCCCGTAGTGACACAGCAATATATTTACGGATTTAAACTGTCAGAAACCGGGTTTCGATACCTGTGGTGGGCAGAGCACTTTGTGTGGTGTTTTGCTTAATAACAAACAACAACAAAATGAGGAAAAATTAATCTATTATTTTTCCGAGGAATTTATCATTGGTGAAGACAAAATCAGTCACATCGACATGAGATTAAAACAAAATATTCATATTGTGTATGCAACTCAATCCACCATTTATATTTCGAAGTTAATACAGAATTAATTATATGTATATTACGGTATCAATATTGTGTGATAAAAAATGTGAGTTGTGTTCTCAAAGTGCAAGTTTTAGCGAATATCCAAACCCATGAAAACTTTAACAATGTTTTATTTGATAATTTGCCTGTTAACAAACCATTAAATATATTAAGTTTGAATTAAAAATATTCACGGGTAATAATTATTTTCTGCCCATTAGTTGTTAAATTAAAAACTATGCACATCAATCACGATCTAATACGATTTCCGTTTCATATAGCCTGGAATATAAAATCACTTCTGCCTTTAGTACAATCTTGATTAAGACAGAAGGATTGTTCTCTTCCGTAGATCGCAGAATTTTAAACACAGACTAGAGTGAATAAACTACGTGTATGTGTGTGTGTGTGTGCATACATGAATATAACGCAATGGAATAAAGTAAAAATAGGGAACCTTTTGTTATTTCTCCGAAAGGGGGACGAAAGCCGTAAGAAAGGAGCATCTGTTTTAACCATTTGCACCAGTGACAGAATTAAAGTTGTGTGGGCCCAGGGGTTAATACTTTTTGTAGACCCTACATCCTGAGTAATTTTACACATGATAAAATTATCAATGGGCTACCATTACGACCATGGACCCTGGGGCTGAGCTCCCTCTAGCTCCTACATAAATATGCCACTGATATGCACCACGATACAGTAGTGACTGCTTGTCAGTCAGTCGGTAGACATTAAAATGACATGTACAAGATTCGTAGCGTTGCAGTTTGTACTGTCGTGAGTTCAGAAATACGCGTATTTCATAAATCACGAGAATAATTATGCACTCTGTATGGCTACAATTTAGCATGACATATGAACGTCAGAAGCAAGAAATAAAAATATTTGTTGCTCTTTTGTATTATACCCTCTTGAAACAGAACACTTTCGAGAAACTTGCAAAAGTACGTCTAGTTATATGCAAGTAAAGCAGCTGAAGGGCGGTGATTAACGTCTATTCCGACTTGAGATACTCCTTTTGAAGGGATTAATTACATAAATAATTTCGTATCTCAGTTGCCTAAGAGATAACAGAATAGTACACGTGGTGACAGTTGCAGACACTGGCCACTCAGCTCTCACGTGTTGGTGCTGCTGAGGTCTATTTCATACCTTCTGTGAATGACGAACAGTGTGACAGGGTTCTTAGTCGCCTGTAGGAAGAACACTAGATATAATCAGTGTCTGGGGAATATAGGTTCGTGTTGACAGGTGAAGGGAATAGACTTGATATTTAGAAAGATAATTCAAACGTCATTTTTGTATATTGAATAGTTGTAATTAACTGATGAAATGTTAAAGTATTTTTACATACAGTACTTTGTTCTGCAGAATCACTCCGAATACAAAAGTTATTTTGGCACAATGATAGGAAATGTTTTATAAACTGAGGTAAACAATAACATAAGTTATATAAATGCAAAAACGATTCGTTTGGGTTGATAAAACATTTTACATAGAAGAGCGAACAACATTTCGACCTTCTTTGGTGAAACTGACGATGACCAAAGAAGGTCGAAACCTTGCTCGCTCTTCTATGTAAAATATTTTCTCAACCCAAACGAGCCTTTTTGCGTATATATTTCTCTACAAGTGGATTTTCTCGACATCGCCGAATAACATAAGTTATTTAGACGTGTTACTTGCATGTTGTAACATCCATCACTTGTAATGTTTGTTGATACATCAAAGTACCATGTGTTTGTTATGTTAAACGAACAACAATTAATAACCGAAAAATCGCACTGAGACGTGGAAGCACGAGTCACGTGATCGGTATTGTAATCAATTAAGAAAAAACTTCTGAGCCAAATATGCTTGTCAAGGAGTATGATCTGCATGGAAAGGCCCCCAGCTGACCTTTCTTTTCTTACTTGTCTTCCTTTACAATAGCCGTCACATGAACCAAGGGCTTTTTTGCTCATTTCTCTGCCACATCATTCGAACTTCTTCTATCGTTTTGTCGGGCATCTGTTGCACGTGCAGCGTCGTTCCACACGAGCACAAGTGAGAGAAGCCCCCCTAAGGCGCAGCCTGTTGAGCAAAGTTGAAACTACCATCTGTTGAATCACGTACCAGAACTTGAACGCTTTATTTAATCTTTTTTTTTTTTAATAGTAAGTGCGTCGTTTATAACGGATTGAAATTTTTAAAACTTATGCCTAAAAGAAAGAAGGAAAAATAATGTTGCACTGATTAAAATATTTCCTTTAGAACACACGTGTATAAAACAATGTTCCTTCAGGATGGAGTGTGTTGGATTAAAAGTTCCAAACACACCAAAGTGTCAAATAAAAGTCGCAGGATCTTAGAATATATTGAAGTAAACAAAGATGTAAAACTAAATTTACCCTCATCTTCTGTGAAGACATAGCTTAAAAGTTCGTTCTGTGACAGTGTTTGAAGAAAAGAAATTTAATTTCAAAGAACATAAAATGTAAGTGGCTTTATAAAAATTTTAACATTAACAAACTGTCCTGTCCCTTCCAATTATTATTGATTTGATTTTCGTTTATCCACATATTTTGTAGATATTTTCTAAAGATTTATAAGTTAATAAATAATTTTACTTTGATAACTGGAATATGTATTCTGTTTTAAATCAGCTTATAAAACTACACCACACTTTTTTGCAAAATAAAAGTGTGTTATATTAGTTTTGTTTTTTTATTATGAAAATTCACGGAACTCCTAAAATTGCTCAAAATGAGACGAACGGAATCTCCAAAGTTTCAGGTATAAGTTCAGACCTTGACGCGTTAAGGCGAACAGTTGTGAGATTTTAATCACAGGTTTTATGACGAGTAGAAACTACTAAATCTTCCTCAGCAAAAAAACACAACACGATCAATCAGAAAGAATCATATTTTCGAATCAAATTATTAATAATATGTATTGTAAAAAGTGATAAACGCTTTAACATATCAAAACTGTTATTTTCGGAATTATTCCTATAGATGGAAATAAAAAAAAAAAAAATAAAGGTTGAAGAAAGACAGTTGGTTAAACTTCACATGATCACTATCCAAAGCTCACGTCTTTCAGGTAATCAATATAGTTATATGAAAACAAATATTTTGTAAGTAAATAAAATACATACTTTTTCAACTATCAAATTACTAGAGTAATATTACTTAAACCCCCGGATATAACTTATAGATTTATTAAAAAGAAACATACTTGGAGAACAACAGTATGTTCACTAAATATTTTTAATATCAAACTGTGTATGTAAAATGACTCACTCTAAAATTTATCCTAGTGTTTTATAACTAGAGACATCTAACGGAATAACTTGTGTAAATAGGGATTTTTTTGTTCAAATTGTTTTAGATTTTCTCACAACCTAATTTACTCATTGCGTAGCTTTGTGAATAACAACAAACAAGCAAAGTGTTAAGTTATAGTTGAAACAAAGTAAACTTTTATCTAATCCTTACTTCATCTATAATTAAACACAACGTAATAAGGTTAAAGATAATGGACTGAAATACTTGTTGATTAAACTGAAAATTAAATCAATATTTTAAAAAAATGATTGTTATATATGTGTTAAGGCGAATGTTTGTAAATACCTACATTTATAGTTCATCAACAACTCACAGAAAATAAATAATCCACCCATAGACCAAATTATTCAAAATTAAAAAAAAATGAATAAATAAATGTACATTGAGAAACATATAAATAAGCAAACAAAAGTACCCGTCCCCAGTGACGGGAAAGGTTGAAGTTGATTTATCAATTTAAATTATTTCATGAACTTTAAGGAGGTTAATTGTGTTGCACTCTTGGTTTCACTTAGAGCAGAAGATCTGAACTACATATATATATCGTTCAACGCGAAAAGTAATTATGGAACATTCCAGTCATGTTAAGAGCTGCTCATGGATAACATGCGGTAAATCTATATTTTTATTATTCATGTTACGTCACATTTTGACATGTGAATAATAACAGTGTGATTATTTAAATGATGTAGAATATCCTGTTTGTGAAATAAAATTTATAATTAACATTATTCATATTTGTCCCCCCCTCATTTCCAAAGAGAATGTTGAGGTTTGTCTGCGTGCACAGCTTTTTAAACGGTAGACAGACGAACGCTCGAACTGACACCATGGTTCGCAATGTAAATAGATGTAACTGGTGAGGGAAAAATGTTTTCTCCTGTTTGAGTGCAGCACGATAGACACATTGAAAGTACAGTGTTTTAATTATTATTTTTCTGTGACTTTAATTAGGCCCGGCATGGCCACGTGGGTTAAAACGTTTGATTCGTGATCCGAGGGTCGCGGGTTTGAACCCCCGTCACACCAAACATGCTCGCCCTTTCAGCCGTGGGAGCGTTATAATGTGACGGTCATTCTCACTATTCGTTGGTAAAAGAGTAGCCCAAGAGTTGTCGGTGGGTGATGATGACTAGCCACCTTTCATCTAGTCTTACACTGCTAAATTAGGGACGACTAGCGCAGATAGCCTTCATGTAGCTGTGCGCAAAATTCAAAAAACAAGCAAAACAAACAAGACTTTAATAAGTTTAATTAATCTAGTTATTGGTATTAAATCACAAAATATTGCAGTGTAATAAAAAATGGAAGGCAGTAAGCAAAATGTCACATAAATGAAGATTGCATTGAAAAGAAGTATTTTTAATGCAGTGGAAGAATGTGAGCACGTGAAAAATGAAAGATTTAATAAATCACTAATAGTAACTCTTCAGGGTTAAATAACTGATAGTTTAAACGACTGCAAAATAAAAGGACAACAGAAAACAACGTTTTATAGGAACTAAAACCAAAAGTAGTTTTTGCAGTATCTTAAAAGGACTATCTCACTGATAAAGAACAAACATAGTTTATGCAGTTTAACAAGATGTCGTGTATTACTGCTCATACTTCAACACAATTTGTTTTAGTTAACAACTGTATGAATGATTAGATGAACACGTTTTAAATATTAAGCAAACACGAAACGTCCCCTACTTATTGGAAAGCTTTTAGAAATAGAAAGAGCTAAAATTACGTCTATAAAATGGATATACTTGTAACTTAATCTGAAAATGAAGACGTAAAGTGAAAAATAAAGACTTACAGCGGTTACGAAGCGTTTAATCCACAAGTGTCTTTCATAAAACATTTAATTCAAAAATATCCTTCCATAAAGCGTTTATCTAGGAGTGTCTTCCACTTTAAAGAACTTTAGACCTTCTAAACGAACAAAAGAATAGTAAGTTCCCGAACTTCATTATTTGTTGTTGTAATAGAGAGAATGCTAAACAGTTGCCAGCTGAAGAAATACAAATTCACAGTGACGTGAGACTGAGGCAAAAAGAAAGAGTTGCTACTACATTGTACTGAATTGTACTCCACTTATCAGTCACAAATGATTACAATAATGGTTTTAGTTATCAATGCTGCTTCTGCTAAAATCAAAATTCGAGAACATTTTATGCGATCCACTGAAACAAAAGGCGTTGGTATTACTAGTTGATACAATGAAAAAATTAAAATTAAGAAACAAATCTTGAAGGCAAGAGAAAACAATGAAAAGACAACAATGAGGGAACAATGCTTCGACAGCGACATTAATATTAAATGTTAAGTACATTGAAGCTCAGTATAGGACAATAGCACTAAACCTAAAATATTTCTTTGTGTTCACTTATTCAATCCTGTTTTCAATTACGAATCTTTTCTTCTTCTTTTAGTTATCTAAAGTGCATTTGTCTTTTTTTATGGGATAATACACAAATGGGATGTTCTCAAGAAGTGCGTAACTACACTGAGTGTTGAGTCGCTCTCAAACACTCGACGTAAGAGTAGAGTAGAACCTGTACATTCTATTCATCATCAAGTTACACAGGTGTACTTTCCTTTAGTAGTACTAAAAGAAGACAGAACATTCACCCCAGTTCACAGAATAACAAGGATAAAACATAAGGCCTTCGTAGTTAAACTCCGAAGCTTCAAATCCTTTTATTGTCCGTGATTTGGCATGATGAATTTTTTAGAGTGAACATAGCAGTGAAATGCTACAGAGCCCTCACTTAGACATATCCTGTTACAGAAAAAAAATACCCAGCTTTTTTGTAAAAAAATGTTTGATTTAACGAATGGTTTCCAAGTTCTTGATATAAATATCCAACTAGAAAATTAAATTCAAAAAATGTTAAATAAGAATGTATTTCAATATGAGAACAGGTCTGAATCTATCCGAAACCTAAAATAATGCTTCTAAATAATTTTCACACTAACATTCAGTCCTGCAAGAACAATTCTTTCAATTGAAAGAGTTCATGGACATATTACTGTTCTAGTATGATGTATTGAAATTGGAAAATGATACTTCAGATAAGGTCACAAAGAAGCGCACGGACCTTGCCATTACTCTAAAAGATGGACCAAAAATTTTAATCCAGAGATGTTAATACACTGGAGCTTTGTTTTAAGTCGAAAGTGTTGTCTGTAATCATCCCACCAGGGGCAACTCCAGCTGAACAAAATTATCTCTTTGAATGAAATGCACCGAAAATTATTTTGATGTTGCTGGTAAAGAAAAAAAGCTTTCTTAAACTGAAACTAATAAAATTTATCTAAAATCTGCAAGGCTATTGTAGGTGAGCTTTCTCAAACTTACTCGAGATCTACATAGTTGATCGATTGAGCATCAGATCGTTAAATCGTTGAATTTTAAAAAGCTTTTTCGGAACTTTTTACTTTTCATGTGCGTAAGTGTTGAGTTTAGTATTCTAAATGCTTGGTTTATAATGAAAATTTCAAATTTAAAACCTCAATTAAAGGAATTTCTTTCATGCATGATACTAAATGCATACATTATACAATAAAAAAAGAGTACATCGTATTTTTAGTGCATTGTCTTTCAGTTAGCTTTGGTCCACATAAACTCAGCGACATATTTCCATATTTTGTTTTAAGTGCCAAAAAATTCTAAGACTAAAGAAATATGTTGTACACATTTAGCAAACTATTTTGTAGTATTAAAAATATGTTATATTTTGTAAAACTTAAATGTTATGTTATTATTTTCTCTCTCTTCTGTTTGTTCAAGGTTGTAAAAGAACTTGATGTAATACTCTAAATCTTTCAACTAAAATAATAATGTAACATTAGAGAACCAGGAAAAAACAACTCGTACATAAGCAAAATTTTCGAATCAGGGCCTTCGCTTTATATAAAGGTTTCGTCCAATGAACGTGTTGAAGAGAAGATAGATTGGGTCTTGGCTGTTAGAATAAATCATTATTAGCTGTTGTTAGTTTCTTTCATTTTTCTCGTAGTTCATTGGTTTAAAAAAAACACACGAGAACAAGATGTGACTAAGGAAGTGCTATTCATTCCTTTATTAAACTTGTGTATGATTTAAAATCCCGAAACATCTCTGTACCTTGCAAAATGTAAAAATCACGTTTTTCTTCATTTAACTATAGCAATTCCTGCGTATGGCTGTGAAAGATCAAATATGAACGTGTGGTTTACTTTCTTTTTAGTTATAGAACTTGCAGCCAGAATTTTTTAAACTAAAGTATCACACAAATACAGACAGATATATATATCTATTTACATTTATTGAGTTTGTAGCTTACGCACGAAGAATAAAAATCTTTTCTTCATTCATGTTTGAGAGTTATAAAAAAACATTGTCCGTATCTGAATAGAAGTTTATTACTTAAAGTATTAACATACTGCATAAAATATTAGAACTAGATAGCTTATGTACATATGTATAAATATGTGTAAATAATAATGAATTTCAATAAAAGTAAGATATTTACTTATAGGGAAAGAAAAAATCAATCTGCCTATCAGCTATCAGTATAACTAACAAAATATATATATTTTCTATCCTTTCTGGTTATAAATATTACAACGTACTGTTTCATCACTTTGGTACTCTTGCTGTTCGAGACATTTTATAGGAATAACTTTTCATGAAGCTCGGTCGGCTTAGGAGATTTAGGTTCTCACAAATATGAATTACAAGTTAACAGTCTTTATAACAATATATAATAGTAAAAGTTATATAAAAAATGGTAATTTACATTGAATACACTAGCTGCTATAACCAGTATTGTTGATGGAAACAACAATAAATGAACAATATAATATTCCTTACTCAGGTTGCACACAAACACTCGGACTATCGTTTCTGAACGTCTGAGGTCATTTTTAAACATGACCATATCTGAGAAATACATATATACATTAAAACATTATTAGTGGCGCTTACTTCTATAAGATGATTACAGATAACAATTAAAACTTAGCGGTTTAGCGTTATTACATTTCGGTCAGATTGAAACTTAAAACTCAGTTGTCAATAACTCATCATATTTGCCAGTCTGGAAATTATTGTTTGATGAACAAAAGACTGGAGGTTACTCATCTTTTAACTTATCAACAAATGACCACAAGATTAAGACTTGTTGGGCCATAGATCATTGATAGACAAACACATGATTAACAGTTATGTTTATTATAGCTAACTTGAACGACACCTTATAGAATACATGGAATAAATAGCCAGGAAGAAACCAAAACTAAGGTTTTGATATAACCACCCCCAACTTACAACTGCTGGAAAAAGGGAGGACAATCTGCTAGACAGCAGAAACTGCTGTCTTCATGGTTATTGTTAATCAACTAACTTTTTTAACTACCACTTTTATAACGCACACATAACTTAAAGTATATAGTGTGTGTAGTAGCATATTACAGGTTCGAGCCTAGAAACTTTAGAAACACCACCCAGCACGTCAAACACTTAGCCACGCCTGGTCGTCAACAGTTGTCTAACATTTAGCTTAATTATACTTGGATACAAACAAGATAAGACTTTTAAAGCCTCCAGTGGCTCAACGGTATGTCTACGGACTCACAACGCTAAAACCCGGGTTTTAATACCCGTTGTGTAGCTTTGTGCTTAATTCAAAACAACAACAAGACTTAGGCTGTCAATACTTGGGTATACTAGTAGGATTTGCTTAAACCTTAGATTAACAGTAACTGAAGTAAAAAATTAAGACGTGTTTAACCTTCAGCTAAATAGTATTTGAAAGTAGAATTAAAGCGTATTTAAGTTATTAACATTTGGGCATAATATTTAGATTTTTCTAGCTCTTAACTTATCAAGATATGAACACAAAAATAATATTTGTTTATTTCTTAACTAAACAACATCTGAACACAAGTTAAATATTTATTTTATCTTTGTTTATCAACATCTGATCACAATATTCAGCTTTGCTTAACCCTTAGTTTAACAATATTTAACACATGATTAATATTTGTTTATCTGTTAGTTTATCAACGTCTGAACACAGGGTTAAATTTTAACTCCTTGCTTACATCTAAATAGCCACAACATTAAAATTTATGTAACAATTAATTCATTAGTATTAGAATTAAAACTATAATGTTACATACCTGCTGATATTCAAAAATCGAGTTGATCTAATTCTCGATAATTTAAATTAAAGCACAAAGCCAAGGATTTAAATTCTCACTATGCTATGACACAAAGTTTTTGTAATAACATAAGACGTTTAAGCAAACGAAGCGAGAGCAGCCAGGTGGTTGAGTTTCTAGACAACATCTGCCCGAGCAGCTGGTCTTACTTGAAATCGTTAAGAAAAACTAAACTTGTGTGTTCTTGAGTTCATCTCATGTTGTTTATCAAGTAGATGACTTGATTCTTTTGGACGATCTACGTGTAGAAGTGGATGTTTGGCTGTGCAGTGTCAATGATTCCTCTTGTCGACGTTAAATGTCTATAATGTCGTGTATTCAGCTTAAAAGATAACCAGAGTTCCCAGTGTGTTTATTTGTTAATGAGAAATTTAAATATTATTTAATCATTGCTAGTCAGACTTTATAATTATACCTGAAGAGTACCGACAAATTAGCTCAATGACACACAACTCCCCCATTCACCAAAACAATCTGTGAGACAGTTTCGCTGAACATTTAAGCCTAAATGGTGGTTTATCTATTGAGAATACTTTCCATAAACATTGTGTTATAAACCTATAAAGGCCCTGCATGGCCAGGTGGTTAAGGCATTCAAATCGTAATATGAGGGTCGCGGGTTCGAAAATACGTCACACCAAATATGCTTGCCCTTTCAGTCGTGGGTACGTTATAATGTGACGGTAAATCCCACTATTCGTTGGTAAATGAGTACCCCAAGTGGGTGGTGATAACTAGCTACCTTCCCTCTAGTTTCACACTGCTAAATTAAAGATGGCTAATGCAATTGGTCCTCGTGTAGTTTTGCGTAAAATTAAACAAAACAAAACATTTTTTTTTAAAATTAAGGATAAGAAGTTTAGTTGAATCTTGGAATTGTGTTTGTCTATGTTTATTAATTGTAAAAGTATAAAATGAGCTATCTGGGCTGCGTCCACTGTGGACATCAAAACCCGGTGTTTAACGTCATAAACCATTCTGCTTATGTCTGAGTGTAATTATAGGATAATATCAATATTGGGTTGAATAATCATAGTTATTTTTTGTTTTTGCAACAGCTTTGATGAAACGTAAATTTAGAGTTGTGATTCGACTGAAACCACAATGTAGAAAACAAACTCTACTGCCCAAAAGTAATGAGGTACCACAGTATGTATACTTATTGATTTTCTATGTTGTAATTATCAATGTTATCTTATTAAGTCATTTTTTTCAAGTCAATTGCAAATCTTTGATACACAGAAACAAAAAAACCCACTAGTGGCCCAATTAATTCGGATTGCTACCGAACATTCATATTACCGATTGGGGTCCAGCATAGCCTAGTAGGTTAAGGCGTTTGACTCGTTATCTGAGAGTCGCGGGTTCGAATTCCCGTTACACAAAACATGCTCGCCTTTTCAGCCGTGGGGAAGTTATAATGTTACAATCAATCTCACTATTCGTTGGTGAAAGAGTAGCCCAAGAGATGGCGGTGGGGTGGGTGGTGATGACTAACTGCCTTCCCTCTGGTCTTACACTTGTAAATTAGGGACGGCTAGGGCAGATAGCCCTCGCGTGGTTTTGCGCGAATATTTAAGTTACAAATTAAATTATGAAAAAAAAACACCACTAAGATGTGTGAGTCGCATCGCAAAGAGGCAAGAATTATAATTTCCATTACGTACAACCTTTCGTTTGACATTTAACAAATACTATCACGTTGTCGGTAATTATGTCTAGTCACTCACATAGCTCCAAGTTACAACTAAGTATCAAACGAGTCATCAACTTCTAACACTTGCTTTTACTTAAGTTTACAAACCTGTTACTCCAGCCTGTCTCTGTCAATGACGTCCGCTCATCATCCTAAAGCAGAAGTTTCAAAAGTGTGATCATTGGATATTCCCACATGTCATAAGACTGGCCATTGCTAGCTTGGAGCACTTACGTGGCTGTGGTGACACCTATTCACACAGAGCAACACGCAGGGTAATGAGTGGCTATTTCTAAAACATCTTGTTTTTCATTAAAATGATTTGAGTTATACCTGCGGAGGAATACCATTATTACTAAATCTCTGGAAAGATTTATTTCAATGTAATTCAACACATGAGTATATCTCATTATAAGAGAACATTTTACTTAAATACGATTTAGTAATTTTATTTTTAATGCAATGTTTCCGATGCAATTGTCCATTTGTTTCCGTTCTAATGTAATATTTTATTTCACTGTGTTCAACATTTGAGCTGATCAGTTTGTTTGTCGCTTATTATCTTTTTGTCCTTTTAATTTCTCAGAACGGGGCTCGATCCTAAACAAAACATTATATTCATACTCAACAAATAATCTTCGTACAAAATAACTGATAAATATAGGAACAGAATCGCTGTATTTATTCATAAAACTTTTGATATGAAATCAATTTAGAAAGAATAGTACAGACAAGAATGTTTTAACGTGTGTTCGATTCTGTCTTTATATTTTGAAGTTGGTGTTGTTGTTTGTTATTAAGCACAAGACTACACAATAGGCTATCGGTGATGTGCCCACCACCAGTATCGAAACTCGGATTCTTGCATTGTAAGTCCGCAGACATGCCACTGTACAACTGGGGGGATTCTTTTAAAGAATAATCCTGCTTCAATAATCTTATGCTTCTTGTCTATTACGATAATTGTGGTGTATGCAAGTCACTTTTAATGTTTTTTTTGTTAAACAGTTTCAAAACCTTCAAGTGTTCCATGTAACTCTTTAAAAATATATATGTTTATACTACAAAAGGAACATATATATACTTCAAGCTTAACATTATCATTATTCAGAATATTTTTGAGCTAAGTAAAAACAGTCCTCTCTAAGTCCATGTTTTTAAGAGCTGTTTTACTTTAATTTGGTATCTTACTGTTTTACTTCCCCCTTTTAGTATTTCCGTATTTTCAGTGTGTTTCACTAGCGATACTTGTCTGGCCTCATTATGCTTTTACTTTTATTTTTCAATACATTATTTTGGTGTTAATAACACCTTTGTTTTATTTCACTCTGTTAGTACCACTATATTTATTATATTTCACTTACGGACTTACAGTGCTGAAATCCGCGGTTTGATTCCCCTCGATATACACAATGTATCTTTGCTCTAAACAAATGAGTGAAATAAACCTACAAATGGAGTCAGACAAAATAGTGGTTATGAAGATAATTGGTAGACGTTATTTTTGCTAAAAATATAAAAAATAATGCTTAGAAATTAATAAAGTAAACATATATACAATTGTAAAAAAAATAAGGGCATTTCATAAGTAACATGTTACATCTATCGTTTTTAAAGCTGTAATACTACCATCAAAGGCTTCGTTTTCTTTTCTTCAAAGTACAGTTGTATGATAACAGACGTAGTGTCATGGTGATTTCTTCGAGTTATTAGTTTGTAAACCAGCTGTTAATTAGTACAGATCAAAGGCAAGTGCACACCGTTCCTGTCAAATGACAGGTGCAAGTAGGTATGGATGACAGAAGGTATGTATCTGCTTACCCATCTCAAAAGGCATCAATTTACCGTTTCTGTGCCGTAAATGATTATTCGTTCCATTATTTTCTTCACATAACTGTCCTTCCCTCTTTACTTCCCTCTCCTCACCGACATAAGAAGTCTGACAACCAGCCAAAGAGGGCTGAACAGCGGTAAAGTTAATTACTTCGTAAAGTAATTGCAGAGCAGATGGTAACTGCTTGCATGCACTTCAACTAGAACAATCAGACGTCACACACTGAGCATTGCTGATTTCTTTATCTCACACGTATGCATAGAGGTTCTGCCTATTATTAATAACACATACTTTCCAGCGGTGTACTTTTGACACGTACACACACTTATAGAATATAGAGCAAAGTATTACAAGAGTTATGTTTTGAGTGGTATAACATAAGGAGACATAATAGTTCTTTTCTGACAACCTAGAGTATTCAGACAAACAGCTGGTGATAGACAGATAAATAGGTAGATAGACAGGTAGAATTTATATTTTTAACAATAATTTTGTACTTTTATGAATTAACTAAACAGGTAATGTAACGTTTTCGTCCCAATCTATTTCGAGGTTTCTAAATTTACTTAATATTCTATGCATGAAAAAAAAATTAAAGTAGTTATTATGGTACTCAAGTCTAGCACAAGGCAAGATTTTCAATTTGCAACCCATTCACTTTTTTAAGACTTGGCATGACCTGGTGGTTAGGGCACCCGACTTCGTCACCTGAGGGTTGAGGATTTGAATATTCTCCCAGAACATGCTCACTATTTGAGCCGTGGAGACGTTATGATGTTACGGTTAACCCTACTATTCTTTGGTGAAAGGTAGCCTAAGAATTGGCGATGGGTAGTGTTGAATAGTTGCCTTACTTCTAGCTTATTACTTCTAAATTAGAGAGAGCTGGAGCAAATAGCTCTCGAGCAGCTGCCAGCGAGATTTAAAAACAAGCGCAATACTAAAAGAAATCAAATTTATCTGTGTCAAAGTGTGAGAAAATATTACAGTAACAGGTAACGCGTGTGCTTAGAGGTAAGGCTGAAAACTTGTAAAGATAACATTCAAGATTCGATCCCTGCGATAGGTTCAGCACAGCTAAACTATTGTGCAGCATTGTGCGCAACAAGAAACAGACAAACAATCAGCATCCCCGACTCTTGTGCCATTTCTAAACAGTCTAAGTAAGAAAAGTTTACTTTTCTTTCTTGTTATACCTGTCGTTAAATAGCGCACGGCTTACTTGAAATCCAAATATCGTGCAATCTAATTCTTAGTCAGATTTTCTGCCGGTCCAACCGGCCTTGGTTGTGTCATGGTTGATCTCCGGTAGGTTTTAATTAATTAAAGCAAAAATAACGAGAAGAGTTAGGAAGAATTTACATTCGGATAAAAGAACTTACAATTATTTACACAGTTGTTACACCGGCATCAGTTCTTAGATGAAAACACAACTTAATGATTTACGCAGCGTGTCAGCAAGTCCATTAAACTCATTTTCGATAAGTTGCAGTTGCAACAAGAAAACTGAGTTCATGAACTTTTTTTTTAAAAAAATGTTTTTCATGGGATGCGTCGACATCTTTGTTAAGAACTCTACAGATGAACGATTTTACTGCTCTTGCCAGCGTTTATACCAGTAATTTCTCTTTCATCTACTAGCTCTCTTCTGCTTATTAGTGCCTTCGCAAAACAATCCATTCACGAAACAGCTCGAGACATTCCTTTGAAATATCAAACAATTTAAAACCATCAATTAAAACCAACAGCTACATTCTGTCACAGCTTCTTCGACACTAGTTGTCTTCCTCGTTATTAACCGGATCTTTACACGAATTTGATATAACGGCTTTATGTAGTTACACGGCCCGGCATGGCCTAGCGCGTTAAGGCGTGCGTTTCCTAATCTGAGGGTCGCGGGTTCGCGCCCGAGTCGCGCCAAACATGCTCGCCCTCCCAGCCGTGGGGGCGTTATAATGTGACGCTCAATCCCACTTTTCGTCGGTAAAAGAGTAGCCCAAGAGTTGGCGGTGGGTGGTGATGACTAGCTGCCTTCCCTCCAGTCTTACACTGCTAAATTAGGGACGGCTAGCACAGATGGCCCTCGAGTAGCTTTGTGCGAAATTCCAAAACAAACAAACAAACATATGTAGTTACAGGTTCTTTGTAATAATTCATTTTAAATTGAACATAATTCATTACAGTGTAAGTTAAATTTCCAATAATTCACAAATAGTAACATCTGTTAAAAAACATATAAAACTATTTTTGAGAATACCATAAAAATATGAACGTGAATTCTAAGAAAATTTTGGATTATACTGATGAAATTTGTGAAGCCAACCTAAACATAACACTTTTCAAAATCAAATTGTGACAGCATTTTATCAAGTCTTTTCAAAACGTTTTTGAAACAAGCCACTAATAATTGTTAGTTTCGAGGTATGTCATTATATTAAGCCTAAGTAGTTTAGACAACACGAAGTGCTCTGTTTGTTTTGGATTGTTTGTTTTAAATTTCGCGACAAGCAACACGAGTATTGTCGTCATTGGCCGTCTCTAATATAGCAATAAAAGACTAGAAGGAAGGCAAACAGTCATCACTACCCACCGCCAACTCTTGGGCTACTCTTTTACCAACGAATAGTGGGATTGACTGTCACTTTATAATGCCCCCACGACTGAAAGGGTGAGCATGTTTAGTTGGACTTGGATCCTAACTCGAGACTCTCAGATTGAGAGTCGAATGCCCAAACCACCTGGTCATGACTGACCTCTGATATATTTAGTAACGGTTTTCGCCAAAATGTTTGTTTCACAATTTAGCGCAAAGCTATACAAAGAGTATTTGCGCATGGCCTTCTTTAATTTTCACCTGACAGATAGCAAGTCGACAACATCACCGCCAACTATTTGCCTTATCAAATAGTAAGATTTGTCAGTCATGCTTCTAATGCACCCACGGACTCAAACTGCAAAGCGTGTTTTTAAGGCAGTAGGTCTCGATTCGGGAATTCTCGGATCGACAGTTTGTGATAGTTAACCGTTGGGCAACGCCTGGTGCTTCATCAAAAATGTTAGTCGCTGTCATCAAATAATAATGATTATGGTATCAGTTTATCATAGGGGGTTTAGTTGAAAACACATTCCACATTGTTTTGGCTGCACGACTAAAGGAAAAAAAACAAAACAAAACCCAACGACTATAAAAACTGAGTACTTTAGTTAACTGGAAAGTTAAACAGTCCAGACACTTTTTCGAATTTAAAAATACGTTATTCGTTTTTGTTTTTTGAATTTCGCAAAAAGTTACATGAGGGCTCTCTGCGCTAGCCATTCCTAATTTATAGGCGTAAGACGACATGAAGGGCAGCTAGTCATTACCACCCATCGCCAACGAATAGTAGGATTGACAGTCACATTATAACACTCCCACGGCTGAAGGTATAAGCATGTTTAGTGTGAGGGGGATTCGCACCTGGGATCCTCACATTACGAGGCAAGTGCCTTAACCATCTGGCTATGCTGGGCCTTTAAAAATATGGTTAGATGTATTCAAATTTACAAAACACATATGTTTCGAATTCTATAATTTGTTTGGATGTCTAAGCGAAATGTGTGAGTTTTCTTATATCAAAGCCACATCGGGCTATCTGCTAAGTCTACCGAGGGGAATCGAAATCCTGATTTTAGCGTTGTAAATCCGAAGACTTACCGCGGTACTAGCAGGGGACGTCTAGGCAAAACAATATGGTAAATCGTTGTTTTTTATATGAGTTTTTGCTGCTTCTTTTCGAAGGCTCAGAAATACATTTTAGGGCTTATAATGCTATAATCTAAGGTTCAATCCCTGCAATAGGAGACACGACACAGATAATTATTAACTTCTCATCAAGTATTATTTATTTTAGCTAATATCGTTTATAAATTAGAATTGTAAAACACACAAATACAACAGGATAAGGAATAATATATTTTAGTCAGTGACATTTTGAAATAGTTTAGATTAATATTTATCTACCTCTGTAAATCTATATTCCATTTTACACAATTTTTATATACGTGTACGTATTCCATATGTAATATATATTCACAAATATATGTGCATATCATTACTATTTAAACGCACTATGATTATCTAAAATCTTTATATATTACATAAATTTAACAATTAAGTATGAAGTCCAGTTAAAACTATTTTTGACTCAAGTTCGAATATTATGAATTGTGGACATTATTTTACTTTGTAATTGAATTGAGGAGGTTGTTAAATTTATTTCTAGTTTGAATTCAGGACATAAAAATGAAATTATTCTTTATTTGGATTTAGAATATGAATATTAGGTTTAATTATGCCTGAAATTTAGAATATTAATATTAAATTTGGTTCCGGTATGAAAACATGACATTTGCACTATTTTAAAATCAAGATATTAACGCTGACTTCTATCCTCATTTTTAGAATATAATTCTTCTTTTTGATAGTCATAAGTCAAACATTAATCATTTGCCGAAGAATTAATAAATGCAAGTGTATTACGAACTACTGGATATTCTTAAGACGTTGTACATTTTTAAGGTTGCAAGATATTTATGCCCCTTTACAAATGTTTATTCCACAGCACTTACGTAATGTAAAAACGAAAACATTAAGGGGCATTTCTTGCTCTTTCTGTGTTAAGCCTTAGGTTCGATTGTGAGTACTGTTGTGCTGGAAAATGTTATGTTTGTTTTCCCAGTTCCCCGTCTGACGATCTGTAATTCATAAATAATACTGATTAGCATGAATGCTCCACGTGTAAAATATGTTGCTTTGAAATACATTTCTTATGCCACTTCTAGAAAACGTTTCACTTCTTATTGATGCAAAAGCAAAAATAAAAGATCTAATTCTCTAAAATACATGTTACATAAGATTTGCATTGACTAGCTAATGACTTTATGTATGGCTTTATTTGAAAGTATTCACACTCACAAGTGTCTTAAAATTTTATGTGATGAATCAATAATATTCAGTTGTTTACAACAATGTATATCATGCCTGCCGAGTCGTTGCAACTTAGCCGTTTAAAAAAACAGAACATTTTACACTTTGCTCGATGTGTAGAGATGCTACTTAACAGTTTAAAATAGCAAAACATCTTACATCTTACCAGGAAAACACATGATGCTTTTATATTTACTTTAAATGCAAGCCAATGGTTATTATATTTTCACACGACGTAACATTTTATACCTTACAGATAATTTGATGGTGCTTAGCTATATATAAGGACAAAACATATTACACTCTATAGGCAAGCTGATGGTGCTTAGATATATACAAGGATAAAACATATTACTCTTTACAGGTAAGCTGATGGTGGTTAGCTCTTCACAAGACAACACATCTTATACTTTACTAGGTGACGTTCGCGGTGCTTATATGTTTACAACTGTAAAACATGTTACATGTTATCAAGCGAAATTGTGTTACTTAGAATTCTGCAAAAACAGAAACAACTCATATTTTATCAGGCGAGCTTGTGGTGCTTAGATGTTTACAAAAACAAAACATTTTAGACATTGCCTAGCTAGCCAGTACAGTGCATATTATTATCACATATCTGAAAAGTCGTTGGAACTTAGTTGTTTATAAGAACAAAACTACTGAGCGTAACCTAGTGGTTAGCTGCATACCAAGAGCTCCAAGGTTTAAGCTACGATCTTTCATTGGACAGGTTACACATTCTCATTTGTGGAAACTTTGTAACTATAATAGTTAATCCAGTTATCTGGTTAAGAATAACAACCTAGGCGGAGTGTGTTGTTGACAGGCTGCCTTCCCTTTAGTCACCTATCAAATTATGGGTAGCTATGCCTGATCTTTGAAGCCTTCTGGTTGGCCGTTTAATCTCCGTGTAATATAAGAAGTCACTCAGGTTAAAAAATATCACATACCATCAAGAGAATCAAAACATTTAACATATTACGTATTTCCCTCTCACAAGAACATGAGACAGAAACATTACAAAAATGTTTTCAAAAATAAAATAGTTTGCATCTTGATGGATGCCTGAATAGCTTAAAATGTGCAATAAATCACTGTAGAAACACACAAAAATACTAGACAAATATATCATAAACGTACTTTCTCAAATTTTATTTTTGTTATTGTTTTTACATAAACTTTATCAAGTTGTCTATATTTTATAAATTATTTTAAGTTAAAACTACATTCAGTAAATAGTAAACTATTTCAAGTTAATAAAATACGAACTCCTGAAGTACTTAAAATATTTCCGAAATATAATTTGTAAAACTAGAAAGAAGAAATTCATATAAAGAGACAAAATTTATTGAAGATGTAAATTCTCTATTAAATAGTGTGTTAATTAAAAGCTTATCACACGCTTGAAATGACAAAATTAAGACTATTTGCTTTAATGAATTAATTAAAAATGCATCGTTTTTAACTGCCCGTTCCGCTTTGTTAAGAGGCTGTAGAAGAAATGGTTAAAACCTACATTTTTACTTGCCTTAAGCCACTTCTCAGAAGACAATTTGTTAATCAATTGCTAATTAAATAGGGTGAACTTGCAGCAGCCAAAAACTTATTTTGCATATTAACAGAACTGATAACTCAGTTCCACCTGTGGATTGAAACATGCGGAGGTCTAACCGAGAGAAGTTGTTCGTATTTATGAGGTTAGAAAACATCCTTCGCTGGCAAGGATTGGCATTGTATACGTTTTAGTCCACTGACAACATTGGCTTCAAAATTTGGGAGATTTATTCTACGTTCGATAAAATACAGTAGTTCGGTTATTGACAACATTGCCTGTTATAACATGGATGATGCGATCATTTTGTTTCCTATGTTGTAAATTTGTGATTTAACACAAGATGGGGTGGTGAAATCGGGCATTATTCTCATTAATGCCTAATAGAGGGGGAAATGAGAACATTGTCCGGCCATTAACGACATTGCCCATGACATGTATTAATAGTGTGTTATCAGTACCGTTCAGATATGTAACCTATTGCAGTCTTGCTCAAAGGTAAATTTTGATAGTGGGTAATTAGTTGTTGCAGATGAAATGTAAGGCTGAAATGCTATTTTAAATTGTTGTTTAGATAAAAGAATTTAATATGAAATTCCACATTAAAACAGTTATTAGTGGTAAGTAACGTAAAGAAACAACTATATAAATAACAAGAACGACTCTACTTAAACATCAAGAAGGGGCCTTTCATGACATTTTACAAATAAAAACAGTTTATTTTTTGCTGTAAACAAATATATTTATTTCTAGGTTTTAAACAACGATTATAACTTCGTGAGGCACTCGGTGTTTCACTGGATGTACAGTAAAAATGTTAAACGAATAATATATGTCCTGCCACAACTTTAACCTATTTGGATTTAATGAAGATGATTCCTCTATAACAATCCTCACATATTATTGAGTGCCATTACTTTTCTATACCATCTAGACCTAATGAGGTTGGTTCCTCTAGAACAGTCCTCACATATTACTAAGTGCCATTTTGTCTAGTTCTGGGCTGATAAAAGGCTGCTGGGTATAAGAAATGATTTGAATTGAAAAAGTTATGTTTGTGTCACACAATTTGTTATTAAAATATGATCAGCTGCTGAAAATAGATAAGACAATTGTTAGAACTGTCATAAACCTACAAGATGTTAATGGAATAGCTTTTGTCCTACTTTGGATCATTTTAGTTATCAATTTGTTTCACTAGTCAAACTAAAACTTTACTTTTCTGTCATAAATACTCAAAAACAAAAATATATATATGAATCCTCAGAAAACTGTATTTATGATGAAGAAAATATTATATGCTCCCTAAGTATGAACTACATGAAAATTGTAACAATTTCTGCATAATAAAGTTTTAATGAATATTGTATTACTATATAACTATGTCCGTCTTCTATTATAAGCAGAATTAGGCTTTATTTTTTAAATTTTTGTTTGATAAAATCCGTGAGATTGTAGTTTCTTGTGAACTTTTTCAATAATATAATAGAAAAACCACCCTCATAGAAACTAAATACTGGTTTTGCTTCTTTGGAATAATATTAAATCAATCATATATTTTCACTTGTTCCTGCATTTCCTCTCTCCGTATTACTGTTCACCTACTTTATTCACTGTTTTTAACTAATCCTGTTATAGCCACTACACGAGTTGTATTTTAGTTACTGTACAGTTTAGTTTTCGCTAAGTGTGTTTGAGGTTACATTATAGAAATGTTTTGATTAGATTGGAAAGTGCATATAGGCTTACAATCTTTACCCATTCATATTAAAGGTAGGCTTCTTATTCTGGTCTAACCTGGCAACACCCTTTACTTCCAATAAATCTGTCGTCATATTCATTAGATAAAACGCTACTTCATTTTTATTACCACTAGTCTATAATATACGGACTAATCAAATAAGTTGTCGCCATCAGTAGGCACTAGTTAACCTCGAGGAATGCTTTGTTATCACCAATCTATATTAATTACCATCACTAATAAAATCTCTCGTCAACATCAGTAAACACTATCTAATTTTAAAGTACGTTTAGCTAATACCAATCTGTATATATATTGTACTAACTAACTAGATATATTGCCATTTTCAATAGAACTTACTTCATTTTAAGCTATATTGAGTTAGCACCATTCTATACTACTTCAACTAACTCAATCTAATTCATGTTAGAAGAGCTTGTTTTTCACCATTCAACATCTTTTCCTCTATGAATGGTTAGAATTATGATGTTCCCGTCTAACGTTACAAACGTTTGACTTTCGCCAAATAACATTTGAATTTCAAGAGTGAGGAATTACTTGAAGCAATGTTTGTTTGTCATCACAGAATATTATTCAACCTGGAGAGGCTAACTGTATTGTAGTAATTAGGACAAACTTCTTAAAATTCACAATCTAAACGTTGAAAAAATTGATCTCACATCGTAGGTAAATAAATACAGAACATTTAGGGCAACACGTGGTTGTCTGTTTCAGAGCAGAACAATATTTTTGACTTTTGCAATTTAACAATCAGAAGTCATGCTTCAGAAAGTACTTCAGGTCTAAGCATCATTTCTAAAAATATCCCTACGTTTTGTTTTCAGATATTCTACTATTAATAGATATTTTTCCAAACCCCATGGATTACTGTTACCACCAGTAACCACAACAGGTAATTCTGAAGCAGTTCTTTTTCTACTGTTTGTCTTCATCAAGTCTTATGGTGAATTTTATTATATGTCTGGCACACTTCTAGAATCGAGCTGACACAAGGTACTGAATGCTGTCACAATGTTTTCCGGTCTCATTAAGAACAATGTTTTATTATTTTTGTTAACACGAGGCTAAATTCTGTAACGTTTTCGTATTGGAAGAAAACTGTATTAAGATGAAGCTAAATTACCCTTCTTTCCTCCTAGAGAAAGTTGATTAACGTCCAGAGTAGTTATACCATTATTTTAGTTTATCATGCTAAATTTATTCACTTTGATTTACACGTGCTTACACTGAATGTACACTCAATGGCTAATTTATTAGGTACATCTATCTAGTTCCGGGTAAGACCCCCTTCTGCCTCCAGAACAGACTGAATTATTCGCGATATGGATTAAACAAGGTACAGAAAACATCCTCTAGAGATTTTGGTCCATGCTGACTTGCTAGCATCACGCAGTTCTTGCAGATTTGTCGGCCACATGTTCATGCCGCGAATCCCTGTTCTACCTTATCTCAAAGGTTCTCTATTGTATTGAGATCCGGGAACTATGCAGACCATTAGAGTACACAGAAGTCACTATCATGTTCTTGGAACCCGCTTGAGATGATGCATGCATCACCCTGCTGGAAGTAGCCATTGGAAAACGGGTAACCTGTGGCCATAAATGGATGCACACGGTCAGCAACAATGTACAGATACGCTGGGACATTCAAATGATGCTCAGTTGGTATTAAGGGACCTAATGTGTGCCAAAAAACATTCCCTACACTCAGTACACAACCATCAAAAGCGTTTACACAAGGCGGGATAGATCCATGGATTAATGCTGTTTACGTCAAATTCTGACCCTACCATCTGAATGCTGCAGCAGAAATCGAGATTCGTCAGACAAGTTGACGTTTTTCTAATCATTAATCGTCCATGTTTCGTGATCCCGTGTCCACTGTAACCTTACTTTCTTGTTCTTAACTGACAGAAGTGGAACTCGGCGTTGTCTTCTGCTGCTGTAGCCCATACGCTTTGAGGTTCAACGTGATGTGGATTCATAGATGCCCTTCTACACACTGTTGTTGTAAAGAGCGGTTAGTTGAGTATTTGCGGTTTTCCTGTCAGCTTGAATGAGTCTGACCATTCTCTTCTGACCTCTATCATTAACAAGGTGTTTTCGCCCGCAGAACTGCCACAAACTGGATGTTGCAGTTTTTTCTCGCACCATTCTGTGTAAACTCTAGAGACTGTTGGGTGTGAAAATCTCAGATCAGCAGTTTGTGAGATGCTGGAGCTACCACGTCTGGCACCAACAATAATTCCCCGGCCAATGTCGCTTAGATCACGCATCTCCCCCCTTATAACATTTGGTCGAACAATAAATTGACGTCTTGACTATGCCTACATGCTTTATATATTGAGTTGCAGCCCAATGATTCGCCGTTTGGCTGTTTTCATTAAAGACCAAGTGTACCTAATAAAGTGGCCACTGAGTATATGTTAAAAGCAGAACAAAAATATTATTTAAGTCATTATTATCATTTAAATATCTTACTGAAATGTTACAAACCTTACATTATGCCTATTTTTAAACTTTGTAATTTTTTGATAGTTCGAAAAGCTTACTTTCAATTTGTTGCTTAGTAAACGTAACTAGAAGATAAATGCTTTAGTTTTTTAGAAAACAACGAACACCCATCAATGTTCAGTGTGTTTTAATAAAACGATTTTGGTAATAAAGAAAAACATGAGCAACGTGGTATGACATTTTTGTCCTCCTGATTGTAGCAGAAATGCACAGAAGAAGAGTGATTAACATTGTGCATACCAGGTGCTCTAAAGTAGCACACACATTTTCTAGTTTGCGATAGAGAAACTCTTGGAGTCATACACATATATCCTTCCTCCGAAAGGGGGCTGAAATCTGCCTCTAGGGTTCACCTGTTTTAAGCATTTGAACCACAGTATATTAGTGTATTGTTTATCAGTTTGTCAGTAGACACTAAAATGATGTCACATAGGGGACGCTTAACGTTGCAATAGTACTGTCGTGACGTCAGTAAAACACGAGAAGAATTATGCACTCTGTAGGCTACAACACAGTATACGAGCTTCAAAAAACAGAAAATAAAATAATTCTTGCTCTTAATTTTGGTTCCATTTCATTCGAAACTTTCGGTGACCCTGCGGAATTACATCCAGTAAAGCAACACATTTTTCATAACACGCCACAGATTACGTTACTGGCGACTAGTAAGCTAATCTGAAGTCAATAAGACGTAGTTTCTGCCTTTTAAAGCCCGTTTCTGTTGAGTATATACGAAGAAACCCTAAATTTCAATGTGTTTACTTATCCATTCTTCCAGAAATACTGAAAATCTAAATCATTAGTTCATATTAGAAAGAGTTGCTGTTTTTCTTGTGTATAAAGTCAGAAAAACAATCACTTTTATTATATAAAGAAACGCCTATTTTAGTTGAAAGGACGAACATATCGCCCAATATGAAGTTCCTACTCAGTCACATGCTAAGACACTGAACTGTATCCTTCCTTGATGTCAGCATTACCTTGGAAAACAAGAAACTGTTACGCTGGGTGATAAGTAAAAACAGTATAATGCTACCACGATAGATATTTAATTCGTGCCCGATTTAAGGCGGCTCGTATACAGATCTCCCCCCTTTATGACATTGCTATCAATACAAAAGACTTTATCTTAGACTTACTGATGTACTTTAATTTGAACACCAAGCAATAAACTCCAACACAAATCATTACTTATAAGTGACCTTCAACCCGAAGTACTCGGTAAGCACTGGAAGACGATTCAAGTAGAGTTACATACGCCACTCTTAACGTGACGTTCCAATTAATCCATCACTAACCACGGTTGATGGAGTCTATTTATAACGGGGGGGAATGGATATTCAAGAATGTTGGCGTGGGAACAGTCACTAGTCGCGAAAACCGCATTCCTCGGCACGTTGCGCGTGCGTCTGTTATCCATTGCTGAAGAACGAGCACCCCGTGGCTCGTGACTATTCAGTACGACGTCTGGGATTGATCATTTTTATTTCACCCTTAAAATTTTTTTACAACTAACTAGACAATATCTTTTATTCTAGAGCTGCTATTGTATACAGGATTAAT
This sequence comes from Carcinoscorpius rotundicauda, assembly GCA_011833715.1. Taxonomy (NCBI): domain Eukaryota; kingdom Metazoa; phylum Arthropoda; class Merostomata; order Xiphosura; family Limulidae; genus Carcinoscorpius; species Carcinoscorpius rotundicauda. The sequence continues at coordinate 23,700,652 of CM022405.1, read as the reverse complement.
CGCTCTTTCTCCATGGATTTCTGCATAAAAATCAGAGTTATTTTATTGTTGACCAACAATACGAACATGTAAAATAAATATTTGTACTTGCATACAGAAATTGCTATTGACTTGTGGTATTCTGAGTTAAGATAGACAGACGTGTACATGAGAGGTTTTAGGATTAGGTGAAAAATGGTATGAAAACCAATGTGAGTGAGGTCTGCTTGCTTCAGAATTTCGTGCAAAAGATTTACAAAAGACTATCTCCACACACAGGTCCGTAATTTTGAACTGACAGATCAAAGGAAAATCATCTAGTCAACAACGCCCACCGCCAACTGTAGAATTACTCTTACCTAACTGAAAAACAGAATTTAACCAAAGCTCTTCCAACGTACGTGCTATCTCAACGTGTAGTTTTTGTTTGTTTTGTTTTTTGAATTTCGCGCAAAGCTACTCGATAGCTATCTGCGCTAGCGGTCCCGAATTTAGCAGTGTAAGACTGGAGGGAAGGCAGCAAGTCATTATTACCCACCGCCAACTCTTGGGCTACTCTTTTACCAACGAATAGTGGGATTGACCGTAATATTATAATGCCCCCACGGCTGAAAGGGCTAACATGTTTGGCGCGACGGGGATGCAAACCCACGACCATCAAACTACGAGTCGAACGCCTTAAGCCACCTGGCCATGCCGGGCCCTCAACGTGTAGAGCATGTTTTTGTGGGAATGGGACGCGAACCACAACTCCCTGACACCTAGTGCGAGTACTAATACTTAAAACACACACAGCTCATCTGCGGACTTACACGCTAAAATCCGGGTTTCGATACCCGTGGTGGGCAGAGCACAGATAGCCCATTGTGTAGCTTTGTGCTTAATTCAAAACAACCAAAACAACAACACACAGCTCATGAATTAATAAAGTTATTTAATTATCTTCAAGCAAAAATAAAGCTTAATTAAGTAGTTTATTTAAACATAACTTTGGGTTGACTGAAGTCAAACTGCATGAAATGTCTTGTTGAAAAAATGTGCAAAATATGCGAAAATAAAGAACACGGAATTTCAAACATAAGAGGTAAATAACTTTAAATCTTCAAATTACTGATGTCACTTAGACCACCTTTCATGGGTGACTGGGCAAAGAAACAAAAAGCCACAACGGACCGGGCTGCACTCATTGTTAAGAAAAACTTAACTCTAAGGGCTGAAACTTGAATCCGAAAGTGATATCAGTTCTGCTAGTGAAGCCAATAACAATCAGACTAATCTAGGGATTAACACGTCTGTTCGACCATGAAAAAGTCAGTTCGGTAGCCTCATACAGTCATATATCAGTCATCTAAAATAAAATGAACAATGGAATGTAAAAACATTTTATACTGGCACTGGCAAGAAATGCCATTTTTGACCATATCGATAAACTTTGTCTTTCTTGTCGAAGCTGTAATAAAATATTGATTTTAGCATCCAAACGTCAACCACAAAATTATGTGAGATTGTGACATAAACATACTATACACTTTTCGTTTATTCTATATTTTTATTACGTGATTCAGCAAAGTTTATTTCTTTTAAAGCACAAAGCTACACAATGAGCTATTTGTGCTCTGCCCACCGAGGGTATCGAAACCCGAACTTTAGCACTCTAAGCCCTCAGACTTGCCACTGAGGCAACACAGATGAGTCAGTAAAGAAGAAACACAAAGCTTTTGGTTATAATGATCCGGTAACACAATATAAGTAAATATTTGGTCAACTTGGTGGTGTTGATGCTACTTTGTTAGGCAAAAAGCTACACGGTGCGCTGTCTGTGTTCTGTCCACCACGGGTATGGAAACATGACTTTTAGCGTTGTAAGTATGCTGGCTACTGGGGACATGAACTAGTAATGCGTGAAAAACAATTCAAAGAATTTTAAAGAAATAGCATTTCAGTCCTTTAGTAAACTTGACGAAGTACTAAAAACAACACTATAAATAAAAAGTATACTTTTTAAAATTATATTAGCACATACAATTTTTGTGAGAAACCTCAAATGAGCTGAGAGATAAAATGAGTTATTGAACCCTAGTAGAAAGCTGAAAAAACGAAACATGTCTGTCAAGACTAGTTATCATCTTATATTTGTTTTCAGTATTCAGGTTTTCGTCTTATATGTTCTAAAGTACATTCGATTATTTTTCCTTTTACGGATGCACTATAATAATGTATAGACTGGTCACTGTATTAAGAACCATTCACACGAATATGTAGACTAATGGATGTATTTATTTGTGTAAAACACACCGATTGTGCGATGTATCACAAGGTTTTTCTTGAATCTTGTAAATGAAAGAGCATAGTCATATAATAAAGTATTGTTATCATAAATTTGTGGCGATCGGCTATCAATCGTTGTCATGGTAAGTAGCTTAAAAAAAACATCTAAACCTCCTTTTTAGTTAGTAACTTTTTAAGACGACAAAGCACCAGACGTCCAACGAGAAAACTACCACAGAAAATAGCTCTCTCAGAACACTCCAAAGACGACAGCAGAAAAGAACATTAAAAAGAAAAATTACATTATAGCACTACTCTTAACGGCAAATGGATAAGAGCAGGGTTTTCCCTGATTCTAGAGGTGGTGTAAAAATACGGCAGGTACCAAGATAGTTGGCCATGTGATTTAACAATAATACGAAAAAAAAGTAATCTTACGAAGTTTATGGATTAAGAAAAATGTTATTTATTTTGAAATATACTTACTGCTGATATGAAGTTTCAAGATATGCAAAGTGATACCGTACAATATTAAAATATTATCAAAAAAGTTTTGATATATCATACACATATAATTAGTAATGGACCAGTTCTTCTCATCCTTATTAAGTTGTTCTGTCCCGTTACTTATGTATTTTAAACAGTGCCTTTCTACGTCAACAACCGTGAGGATCTCATATTCTGACGGTTAATCCCACTATTTGTTGGTAAAAAGTAGCCCCAGGATTGGAGATGGTGAGTAATGTTGTGTAGCTGCCCTCCTTCTAGTCTACCACTTAAAAATTAAAAACTGCTAGCACGGGTAGCTCTCGCACGACTTTGTGCAAAACTATAAAAAAACAGTCTTCATCAAAATTGTTTTCGTTTCAATAAAGAATTCAATAAATTCAGTTATACAGGCCCCACAGTGACTCAGCGGTATGTCTGCGGACTTACACGCTAAAATCCGGGTTTCGATACCCGTGGTGGGCAGAGCACAGATAACCTATTGTGTAGCTTTGTGCTTAATTCAAAACGACAACAACAGTTGTACAGATTTCGAAAATAATATTTATTTTTTCTATTGCGTAAGGATTATTTAGAAATCGGGAAGGAAAAAAAAATCTTACTTCAATCAAATTCACAACAAATTTATCAGAATATGCTGTTGTCATTTACACAACCTCTTTTTGCCATAGCGACAAATAAATAACAATGAAAAAAAATGTCGGGCCCGGCATGGCCAAGCGTGTTAAGGCGTTCGACTAGTAATCCGAGGGTCACGGGTTCAAAATCCCAGTCGCACTAAACATGCTCGCCCTTTCAGCCGTGGGGGCGTAATAATGTGACGGTAAATCCCACTATTCGTTGGTAAAAGAGTAGTCCAAGAGTTGGCGGTTGGTGGTAATGACTAGCTGCCTTCCCTCTAGTCTTACACTGCTAAATTAGGAACGGCTAGCGCAGATAGCCCTCGAGTTTCTTTGGGCGAAATTCTAAACAAACTAAAAAAAAATGTCAAAGTACAGGCAAAAACAAATAGTATCCAGAAATGTCACGTTATGCGGCTTGTTAACTGTTTATATATTAGCGGTGTGTTTGTCGTGGGTTATAGAACCTTTGATAAGACTCTCTCGTCGTGGCTAGTCTCGAAAAATATTTAGCTTCTAGTTGTCAACATTTTAAGCACAACAAAAACTGACCCTAATTCAAAATAATGATTCAGTTATGTAAAACTACACATGATGTTTCAAAGTAAAATGGAAAGCATTTTCGGATTCAGTGCACGGAAATTACTGTAGGACATGTAAAAATTTCAAGATAATAAAAGAATTGCAGGCCTCTGTTATCTATTTACTTTAAATGACTGTTATAGAAGATAGCTATTAACAATGAAGATGATTCTGACCTTAGAGAAGTATGACCAGGTTAAGGCGCTTGACTCGCAATCCGAGGGTCGCGGGTTCGAATCCCCGTCGCACCAAACATGCTCGCCCTTGCAGCCGTGGGGGCATTATAAAGTTACGGTCAATCCCACTGTCCGTTGGTAAAAGAGTAGCCCAAGAGTTAGCGGTGGATGGTAATGACTAGCTACTTCCCTCTAATCTTAAACTGCTATATTAGGGTCGGCTAACGCAGATAGTCTTCGTGTACCTTTGCGCGAAATCCAAAAAACAAACAACACTTTCACTCACAAGTTCTTAGAATTATTGATGTGGTATTCTGTTTATGCTTGACCATTCCAAGAATAATAAGGTTGGTTTGACTGTCCTTCTGAATGATTATAAAAGTTAATTCAAGTGAAAATAAATAAAAGTGATTAAACTAAATATAAATAATATGTTATTAATTATCAACCAAATCTTGATTTCTAACCGGAACATAAAAGATTAATAAAAACTGCGCTTCATCAACATAGTTTATTTCACACCACAACAGATATTCGTGATGACGAGAAACCCACTTTAATTAAAATAAAGTACAGACCAACGGATATTCTTCACTCAGTCTGATAGCTTGAAGAGGGCCCGAGTCATCACTGTACACATAGTATATTATGCATGTCTCTTGTTTTGTTTTCTACGAATAATTTTATCTGTCAATCACTGCTTAATTTTCGCTATTCATTTTTTGACCAACACATTGTACACGTATACTTACCATAAGAATATCATTCTCCTGGCCGGCGAGAAGGTATAACCCTTAGTTGACCCAACAGTTCTTAATTTTGAATTAATAAACTAAAGGTAAGGTACCTAATCAACAGTGCCCACTGCCAACTATTGGGCTACTTTTTTATGCTCGAATTGTGGTATTTGGGCGTTGCTCTTAGAGTGTATCCATGTCTTCAAAGAACTGTGAACCATGAATACTCGGATTTACAGCCCCAGCACGCTAACAACTATACTTCGCCCTGCCAAGGGCTACACCTTTACTATTACTTCATCTACGGTGATTAATATTCAAAAACTAAGGACGGTGTTCTAACATGTAAAATTAGTTTATTGACCTCATTAAAACTTTCTGTAGAAGTACCATGACTTGTTTTTACACCGTTTGTATCATATTGCCTTTAATGTAAAATATGTTCTTACATACTACTAGAGACCGTACCGTTAGTACATGTACTACTGCACACAGTCAGTCTCCTTATTGGAATAAAAAGACACATGTTTCAGCTTACTTTTAAACTCAAAATACAGATCTTTTGTAATTTTAAGGCTGCCCACCAGTCTTTAAATACCACAGTTTGTGAGTACGACACACATAACTCATTTTTCGTTATTCTTATTATCTAGTTAATTAAACATAAAACATTAATTTATCCCTTCATTACACAAATTTAATGTGTTATATTATTCATTACGTAAAAGCTGTAATATTCTTTCGTAAATTTAAACTTACATTTGGGTTGTACAATGACATTAAAGTTGTTAGCAGTTATTACAAAAAGCTACAACACAAGAATTCAGTAAGTATATGGAACAGTTACATTGTTTGGTATGTTCCACCCTACTTACAAGGTCTACTTAGGTACTTTTATGTGCTCGTACGTAACTTTGTACTCACTAAGCCTAGTCAGAAACACAATATTCATGTCCTTTGAGTTTAGCAAACCGTGACAATCAAAGCGGTGAGAACGTGGACCTGTTAACGTGATTATATGGGACTGTTTGTAACCGGTTCTTCCCAAAGCTGGGCTTCACGTTCAGAAGTCTGTCTTTCTGGTGCCTAAATATTTAGACATTCGAAGGAGAGGCGGGGATCTCCCCCCCGGTAAATGAACAAGAAATCAAAGAATGCAGGCTTATCTATTTTGTCTCATTTTAATAAGAGTATTTAATTCATTACATTGTTTCTGAACGTAATATACTTACGAAGCTGGTTAAAATACCAATCTCTTAACACGCCCGTTTATTTGACACTGTTTACAGTTACCTGAAGAGTTTAACATTCTTGTCAAGCTGTTCTTTTGTTGTAGAGAAGAAGAGAGAAGGAAAGGGACCTGGTGATAAGGATGGTTTAATCACCTGGTAGCACACAAAAGGTCCTGAAATAATACCACATCAGCCAAACGAAATGTTACAGTTGCATAGATTGAAGCTGAGTTTGATTTGGTAATTATTTTATGTACATTTACAAATGACATATTTTCATTTAATGTTTTTAATTTTTCATGCCTAACTACAACGTGTAACTACTTGAAACTATTTAGATATATTATTCAAATTATTAAAAAATAATACCTCCCCAAGGCCTAACATAACCTATGTATACGTTAGAAGCCACCATTCTTTCATCATTATTTGTCTTAGAAGGAAATTACATAGTTATGATATGTGAACGATCTGGAATATACCTGCACTTACATGCATTGTTCAGTAGTGCAACGTACAAATTACAGTGTTATCACGTGCAATATTACAACTTTCATGAGTTACACAATGCTGAAAAGGACTGTTTCTCTGTTTTACATTAGTTATTATCTGTATACTTTATGCAGAATAACGTATTATCGTACAGCGCATTATAAATATTAACGGTTTTACACTTTAGTCTCCTGAGTTAAATATTGACAACATTGGAAATCAATGCAGTAATTCAACATATTAACCAGGCCCTGAACACTTGTAATACTGATTTCAGGCTATTTTATATGCAAAAAACGGCTCGTTTTGGGTTCAGAAAATATTTTAAATAGAAGGTCGAAACGTTGTTCGCTCTTCTATTTAAATATTTTATGAACCCAAAACGAGCCGTTTTTTGCATATAAAATTCTCAACAAGTGGGTTTCTCGACATCACTGATTTCAGGCTATTGTTCAACACAAAACTAACAGAAGCGCAAATTCGTGTGCCATAATACCAAACATTATGGCACACTAACCAGAATATACGTGATACTTAAATGGAATTTGGGAAACAGCACGACGCAGCATTACATGAATCTTGAGAAATTCTGTAATTTAAAATCAGTCGAAATGCATTCAGTATCAGTGAAATAAATATGCTTCACATGCGTAAAAACATTGTCTTGTTAATATAAACATCGTGTTTTTCACATCAAGAGAAACTGTGTTCTCTAAACACAGATTAGTGTGAACTATGACAGCTTGTGGTTGTAGTGGTGTAAATAGACATGTTTTACGCACTCCAACGATAAAATAAAGCGTAGTTTTTCAGTTAAAATTGTGTTCATTTGGATACATTGTTGTGTTGCGAAGTCACATTTTATACTGTTGGCAGGTTGTATAAAACTAATCATGAATACTGTGTTCTTCAGTCAAACACAATTATGTTATGTTTTACTAACCCATAACGACAGTATTATTATTAATTTAGTTGTAGCTACTTAAATACCAGATCATTTTAAATATATTTTTAATAGAGTACACATGATAACAGCACTTGCAACAAAATCCTTTTCACAATAACACCACTTGACAGGCTTCAGAGCTGAAAGTTTACATAGAACAATAATAGTTATCTATTAATTAATCAAACTCGTATTTTGAAACACTAAGTAAGTGTTTATAATATTAAAGTATACAAACATAACCATGCCCTGCTGATCCTAATCAGCATTAAGTAAGTGTTTATAATATTAAAGCTTACAAACATTAATCACGCCCTGCTGATCCTAATCAGCACTAAGTAAGTGTTTATAATATTAAAGTATACAAACATAACCATGCCCTGCTGATCCTAATCAGCATTAAGTAAGTGTTTATAATATTAAAGCTTACAAACATTAATCACGCCCTGCTGATCCTAATCAGCACTAAGTAAGTGTTTATAATATTAAAGTATACAAACATAACCATGCCCTGCTGATCCTAATCAGCATTAAGTAAGTGTTTATAATATTAAAGCTTACAAACATTAATCATGCCCTGCTGATTCCTAATCAACACTAAGTAAGTGTTTATAATATTAAAGTCTACAAACATAATCATGCCCTGCTGATCCTAATCAGCATTAAGTAAGTGTTTATAATATTAAAGTCTACAAACATAATCATGCCCTGCTGATCCTGATCGGTTTATCCCTAACAGAGTCACGCAATGTCAAGACATATTTTTCGAAACTCGTGTCATTATAGCTATCATAAATGAAACCTTATTTCGAACTAACCTTTTTCATTAACATTTTTGTGCTAAGGCAAAGCATATTTCATTCGTAAGTTCATAAAGTAAATGTTTGTTGACAGGTATTTTGTTTGAAATACTTTCACATTTTACTTTTTCTGGTTCAGCTTGTATGAAAACAGTTTTTATCTTCCGAACAACGAGCTGACAAAGATACCTTTCTCTTCTCTCTTTTCTTTTTACAGCTTGACAAAGTACAGCTTCTAATACATGAAAGATAAAAAAGGGTAAATGAACAGATGGATATCGTGACGAATTTCGAGAACCTTGAAAACCTCTTCACAGTAATAGTAAGGTTTTCGTTTTCAGCACTGCTATGTATAGTGGGCATATGATTTCCTGGTTGTCCACAAAACAAAAACGAAATAATGAAAAACCCAGCAGATTTCTCCGAACCATTTATATAACTGTTCCTGAAATCCTTAGACTTGTGAAAAAATCATTGAAAGTTTGCATTATAGGATGCTCATTACGAATATTTGAGTTGAAAAAAAGTGTATTTACGTATCGATAAAAATAGTATTTCTAATTGTAGGATAAGTATATGTTACTGTTACAACAAGAACTTGTCTGAAGAGTTTATTATATTGATTTTCGTTTTAATGAAGTAGTCTTTAATATAATATCAAAACCACGTCCTGTATTGTAACTCTAGCTTTTTGTATACACTCAATATGCAATGTAAGGTACTCACTTACACCTGCCCCCCAGTGGCTCAGAGGTATGTCTGCGGACTTACACGCTAAAATCCGGGTTTCGATACCCGTGGTGGGCAGAGCACAGATAGCCCATTGTGTAGCTTTGTGCTTAATTCAAAACCACAAAAAAACAACACTTACACCTGCGTAAGAGTAAATATCTCACACTACCTTTAATATTGCTGTACCGTAATTCGAATAACTTAATGGATGAAAGTCTAAATAAATATATCAATCACATTACATCTATCATATCTAGTGCTGGCAAAGCTTGTCTCATAATATCAGTGCTCATCAGGTCGGACAGGACACGATAAATACTATTAATACCACCACCTTTCATGGACATCAACTGTTATTGCGTGAGTGAACTCTAATTACTATCAATTTTTATTTAAGTCAGGTACAAGCTAGAGTTTTAGGATAAAGATCACCAACACAGTATTATTTATGTGTTTTAATTTCTAACACCGATTATTTATTTATTTTTACTGCTGAACAGTACATAGAAGGATGTTTCTATTAATAAGTCAAGGCAAAAAATGATAATAATAATAATTATAATTTCAATATTAAAATTAAAAAAGTATACTGAAAAGTTAGTTTTGAAAATTATTTTTAACATTTTTCTTTATCCTCTCAAAACAGTTTGTTTGTTTATAGTTAATGAGAAAGCTACACGATGCTGTGTGCTCTGCTCACCTGGTTTCTAGCTACACGATGCTGTGTGCTCTGCTCACCTGGTTTCTAGCTACACGATGCTGTGCGCTCTGCTCACCTGGTTTCTAGCTACACGATGCTGTGCGCTCTGCTCACCTGGTTTCTAGCTACACGATGCTGTGCGCTCTGCTCACCTGGTTTCTAGCTACACGATGCTGTGTGCTCTGCTCACCTGGTTTCTAGCGTTGTAAGTCCGAAGATATATCGTTGTGCCACTGGTGTTTAGTGGTCTCTTAAGACAGATGAGTAACTCTATACCTGTTGCTGTGCTTTGCTTTTTTAAAATATTTAACAACAGCAACAAAAATGTGAATTTACTTATTTTTAATGTGTTTTGGTCACTACTTAAAATTAAACCTATTTGTTTGTTTTGAATTTCGCGCAAAGCTACACATAACCATCCATAATTTAGCAGTGAAAGACTAGAAGGAAGGCAGCTAGTCATAACCACTCACCTTTAAGTCTTGAGCTACTCTTTTACCATCAAATAGTGGGATTGATAGTCACATTATTACATCGCCACGGCTGTAAGAGTGAGCATGTTTGGTACGACCGGGATTCGAACCCGCAACCCTCAGATTACGAGTCGAGTTCCTTAACCACCTGGCCATGCTGGGCCTAATTAAACCTGTAAAGAAGAAAACAGTATCGAAAAGCGAAGTTTATTAAGATATATCGAAACAGCTTTCCACAAGCCCACATAAAGTGAAACAAAATATTAGATATTTTCAAATAGAACATGAAAAGTGAATACATAACTCGTAACAGTTAATTGTAAATTCAAGATAAGTCGATGTCAGTTTTAAACCAGTACAATGGAATTATACCATTCATTAAATGAGTAATTTTATATCACCCAATCCTTTCTCAATTTCAAGTTTCGGTTCTAGTATATGTAATTATAACTTCATACGAAATATTCATCTAAGTTATGCATGTATTAATAATAAAATTATTCTACCTAGATCTAATTTTGCATTACATTTCTTAATTGTTTTATAACAAATAAAATAATTTATTTCATTGTGTTTTGATTAGTCATCACGTGAATTTCGACTCAAATATTTCAGCTATTTTATTGTAATATGCAGTCTTGAAGTCATGAACATTTTACGCTGTTTTATCATTTGAGCTATTTAAATATATTATTCAGTCATTATAAATACTTTATGCTTTTCTTTGATAGAGTGTTCAGGCAGAGTATTCATAATGATACTTTGTAGAATGGATGACAACTGCCTGTTGTGGAGACTCAAGTGTAGAGAACGACGTTTCGAAAGTCTTCCGTCTCTCCACTGACCTAAAGACGAAAGATAGAATACTTTCAAATCGTCTTCCTCTACACTCGTGTCTCCACAACTGGCAGTTGTCATCCATTCTACAAAGTTTCCATATTTTATGCTATTTAGCCAAAAACTTTCACTCAAAGATTTGAGCTCTGATATATAGTGTGGAAGTCAGTATATATTTTGTGACTTACTGTCTGTAAAAATATTCTAAATGCTTTCTAAGTTTAAATATTTAATTTATTTAAAATGTTCTGAAAATGTAATTTAACACGTTTGTCTTGTTATTTTACAATATATGTGTTCTTAAATGAATGAGAAACTGTATTGAGTTATAAAAAAAATAAAAACGTAATATCTGCGGGTGCTTAAACATTGATTTGGTAGATGAAACAAAGTAAGTTAACAAGTACAGAGATTTAACGACAGTGTATATTGTATATGTATAAATGAAGCAATAGGAGAGTTGAATCAATCAACATCTTTCAAGTTTGAATTGGTACGTTGTCTTTTACCATATAAGTCAGATGAGTACTTCAGACTTGTTGCTGTACTTTGTTATTTAAGAAGCTTATGGTTTAATAGCATTACTGTACATATATATATATATTCATATGTAGATAAATATTAAGAGAGAATATTAATAGTAAAGAGTTAAGTAAAATAAAACAAAATTAAAAGAAGAACTGCTTTAAAAACAGCAAATATAAACCTGTGACTAATATTAGTTTGTTAAAAGCAAAAAACGAGCTGAAACAAAAATTAATAACATACAACAATTGAAAGGATTTCCAGGGTACATGCTGAAATGTGGGTTGATAAATATACTCTGGTTTTCGAGGTGACTGCGGAAGTAGGACCCACGTTGTGGTGGGTATACATCGTATATCAGTCTTAACCTCTGTTTGCCAGTCTCGGATAGAAAAATAAAATAATGAAATAGCAATAGTCGTTAAAATCACAGAAAGTAGAAGAGAGGAATGTGGTTACTCAAACCCACAACGTCCCACATCCATATCACTCGTCACTGCCTGCAGACAGTTGTGGGAAAATGGCTGCTTTCCAAAGTAAAGTTTGTTTGTCTGTTTTGAAAATTCGCAAAAAGCTACTCGAGGGCTATCTGTGCTAGCCGTCCCTAATTTAGCAGTGTAAGACTAGAGGGAAGGCAGCTAGTCATCACCACCCACCGCCAACTCTTGGGCTACTCTTTTACCAACGAATAGTGGGATTGACCGTCACATTATACACCCCCATGGCTGGGAGGGCGAGCATGTTTAGCGCGACGCGGGAGCGAACCCGCGACCCTCGGATTACGAGTGCACGCCCTAATGCGCTCGGCCATGCCAGGCCTTTCAAAGTAAAAAAGGAAAATAAATAAAAATACATAAACAATAAAAATAAGTTACTACCCTTTGGGAGTAAGTAAGTTAAATAAACTTACCTCCTGAATTTAGCATTTCAGCTCCTATTATGATGGTAAAGCGTTAATTGGTAGCCCAGTAGACAAATTATACTAGTATGAAGGATCCCAACTAGTTATCTAAATTAACTAGTATAATTCCCAAACTACTACCCATTGAATCTACTGTGACTATCAGTTTTCATACTCTAAACAAGCCTTTATATCTTTGAGGTCTTCATCTGCAGAAAGTAATATTAAGTTGTTTAGTGACCTTAATCACAACTAAAAATATTTATCATAATCTTTTAGTAAAATTTCTTTTTATATTTAATATATTTTTATATTTATTATGGGTTACTTTAATAATCTAATTTAAAGTTTGTTTATTAAACGAAGTAAATCTTAATTTTATATCAATATTCCAGCAAATAAATATTGATAGAAAGGTACATAATATGAACAAAGAACTAAAAATATAATTATCAAATTTTAAAACAAAAAGTTAAATAAAATAAATTGAAAAACATGTACTTATACAGTCGTTAATAATACCTATCAAATATTTCTCAAAATATTACTTTAAAAAACAAAAACAATTAATTATCTAAAATGTTACAAAACAAGCAAATTTAACAAATCATGGATCACTAGCAAAATAATATGATGGATAAAAGTTAGAGATTTAATGTATAGAAAGCATCAAATAGGAAAATAACTTCAAATATCACAGAAATAAAATTAATCAAAAGTTAAGATTATGAGAAACAAATGAATATCATAAAAATGAATTTTTAAAATGTGGGAGAGTTTCAAAAATAAAAATAGAAAACTGTAAAATAGGTTAAGTGTTAAAGAAGATAAGGAAATAAAGTTACCTCACTGTGCACATGGTGATACAGGAAATGATAATGGAATAATTAAAAATCTGGCTTAAAAATTTTGTTAACGTTTTTATAAATAAAGCAGAAAAATTATAAAATAAACTGCTAAGGAACCATCCAAAATGTTTGATATAAAGAGAAGTGAACACTCTACTAAATTATTTTATTCATGAAATGAGGGAGTATAATTATGATAAAAAAATCAGAAATTCCAATTCATGATAGAATCCAAGTAATTATAGTAAAATAATGTATAAATTATATAACAGACTGATTGGTTTATAAATATAATTTGTAAAAATAAAGAATAATTTTAGTGACGCGATTTAACATATCACAGTGTCAACAGATTTCTATATTTAAATCCATATTTTTTACAATAATCATAAATGAATTATGTGGTATAAATTTTATTTAACAGTATTGACATTTAGTTCTGATAATAGAGAAGAACCAAAATTTTAATTTAAGATTAATATTCAAACAGTATAAAGTTGTTTTTTTGAAAAAAAAAAATGTATATTTTGACTCAAAAATAAAACTAGCATAAGTGAAAACAATGTTAAATCACGCATTAATAATAATTGGTACATAAATAATAAAAACTGTAAAAGTTTGCAAAATGAGAAAATAGAGGTTATAAAATATTTAGGTTTATAAATTGCTAAAATGCATGTAAACAGCATGTAAATATTTTAACAAAATACTAAAATTAAGGTTAATTAAATATGTTATTAAAAATTATTCCGCCTCTAGATGATAAAATCTCGACTTTTTTTTAGTGTCGCTGCAATAATTTGTTATAAAATGTTTATATTTGTAGGAATATATTTAATCACACTAATATCAATTATTCCATTGCATCGTAATATTGTAAAATATAGTAAAACAGTTATATTTTACTATAAATATTTCCTATGAGAATTTATTAACATATAGTATGTCATTACGTATAAGAAATAACCATAATAATTTAAAAATACAAAACTGTGTTGATTGCAATGGAGTATAGAGATTAATATATTAAAATGACTCAGCAAAAATTGATTTTCCCATTTTTTGTATTTACAGGCTATATTGAACTTGAGAGACTTAAAACTGCATCTATATATTGCGCATACCTAGAACAATAAATATGACTAAATCTCCTCTGAGCTTTAACAATGCTAATAATCACGTGTTTTACTTAATCCAATATGCACCATACATAGATAGATCGAGTTTATGAGTTTAGGGGTTTCACCGAATTGTAAATTACAAAATTCAGTTTTACTTTGTCACTAGCAATCACTCTGATGCTATATTAAAATCATTTTCGCAGTTTGATTATGTTTAGCTTTCTTTTTAATTGGACTGTTAGAAAATAATTATCGATTATTTATATCCATAGTATATACAGACTCTTTCTTAATTTATATATTTCTAAAGCCACTTAAAATAACCAACTTGTCTCAATTCTCACAAATAGTATGATATGTTTTGGCCTTAATTACTCGCTACTGTTTACTGGAGTTGATATATGAGGAATTATGCTGATAAGAAAGGAAGTGCGTTACGTATAAGTACAGACCAATTTGTTAGAAATGTGAATTAATTGACGAACGAGAGTCAAGGGAACATTGCGCATGAGCACACCCTGCAATTATATTACAAGTAAAATAATTAGTGTATTCAAAGGAAGAATTCGAGAACATTATATGGTGTAGAAGGGTGCTAGTTAATAATAATGAGGCTGTGTATTGTCTTGGGAAATTTTAAAATACAATAAAGTTACTGTTGAATATAGTTACAGTGGTATCCTTACGAGTGTAATCTTATATTAGTATGTAGTAAACACATAAATGTTTTGAATGTTAGGTGTTTTAAAGACAAAATTTATAAGTAGCACTTGTTGACTTCAAAATTGCTCATTTTTTCTGCTTTTCTATTGTGGTGATTCAACTTTTCCATATCCTTGCATTTCTAATATACTCCAAGCAATACTGTATACTGTACCTTCTTTTCTATCCATGTTTTTTGATTCTGTATTTGTATTGGCTTCTTGAAATTTCTCAGATAATACATATATATTGTCTTCAAGTTTTATTCTACCATAATAGAACAAAGAAAAAAACTGCTTCTCTCTCTCTCAACAATCACTCTTATGTAACAACGAACCGAACTTGTCAAACTGCGAATCATAGGAACTATGGTTCCATTATTTGATTAGAGTAGTTCAAAGGTTGGCGGTGAATACTGTTGACTAGATGGCTTCCCTTTAACTTATTAATTCAAAATTAGGGACGTAGATAGCCTTTGTGTATTTATGAGAGTTTACGAAATAAACAAACTGTTACGTATTTTTTGATGTTTTATGTTCTTTGTAGACTAAACGCAACAGAAAAACGCAGATAACAGCTTGTATAATTTATTACACTAAACTATTAACAAATATAACAGATATAACATAAATTATATAATAACAGTGACAGATATTAAGTTACAACATTCGAAATTAATTACAAAACAAAATAATACTAGTTTCAAACTTCAAAATTAATCACAATACAAAACGGTACTGGCCTGTATCTAATGTAATGATCTAAAATGAAAGTCTCAAATTCCAGTCTATGGTGTGAATTTGGTCCCACGAAGAAATTCCGAAACAGTTCACAGTTCAATAAATTCGCCGTCTCTCAGTACAAGCAGTAATTCAGATGTATTGTAGAGATTGACGAAATAAAATCACAGCTTCCGTAGATCTAACTTCAGTCACAAATCCAAGTTGAATATTCACAACAAACACTTAATCTTTCTCAAATAACTAACTCTCTTCTTTTGAAATAAAACTGATGTCTGAATCTCACTCTTTTTCTTCGAATAAAACTAATGACTGAATCTATCTTCTTTTTTCGAATAAAAACTGATGACTCAATCTCTCGCATCTTTGTCTGTTTATATATTGTAGGCCTAAACTCCTCGAAAGACCGCGAAAGTTCTACAGGTCTCCAGAGCGATCCGCACATGTCCGTTCTTGTTCGAGACTACACGTCTAGACACGAAGTCACCAGCACTCATTTACAAACGTATGATTGGTCTAATTAATTCAAGAAAATTCTAAAATGTTACCCTAAATGAATAACAAAATATTAGTTTAAACTTCGAAACAATAATATCAATATGGAAAAATGAATAATAGAAATGAAAATTCAAACACAACACGACATGTTGTCGTTTACAAAATATTTACACATATACATAACACAAACATACGTAACTACATTATATATAGCATTGAACGTGATGTTGTTAGAAAAACAATTTTCATGTGTTGTCAAAAGTCGTGAAGCTAAGAATTAATAATAATAACACATTTTAATTTTCTTATAGTTATTGACCTCTCACAATTAAAGTACATGTTGATGTAGTTTGTCTGATTCGTTCATTTGTTTGTTTAAAGAACACAGCTATCTGTGTTTTGTCCACCACGGACATCGAAACGTTCTAAGTCAGTAGACACACTGCTGTGCAAATGGGGGGGATTGTTTTGTTCATATGTATTTTTCTTTAAAAGGGAAAAACAAAATTAAGACATATTTTATGTATCAAACTATACGTTTTGTTCCTCTCTGTGTTAAAATAGAAATATTGATAATTTATCCTTTGGTACTATTTTCACACCACGTTAGTTAATAATGTTATTAAACTCCTTTCACTTTAACTACCCATTGTAAGATGTCTTTTATTGTTTTGAGAAAGTTATAAAGACACCTGCAGTATATGAAGTTAGGTACCATTCTACTGGTAGTTAGTTAACCTCTGAAGTTAATGGTCCCTCTTGCATTTCATTGGGAAATGACCAGTCATTTGGGTAGTACTAGTTGTTTCGGGTAAGTTTAACATTAATGTTTTGTGTAACCATAGCGAAATTTATTCAGTTTAGAACTAAACCTCGACTTTCTCAGCTAAAAAAAACATTTCAAAATATTAAGTCTGGTATACGACCTTGGAATTAGATATCACCAAATTAGTAAAGACAACTGTTATTAGTAGTCAGTAAAGTGTAAATTTCAATTGTGCATGACTTCAGTAATCAGAGAACAGGATTACTTCAGAGTAAGGGCCTGTCGAATATCCCTTTATTAGTAGACCTGTCTTGTCGTGTAGAGTGGAATCATTCTTACCTGAAAGACAACGTATTTGAGGTCTTCGTACTTCACATTAAACAAAATCTATTATGGCAATATATCGTACAAAAAATGAAACATTTAGTCAATGCACTTTTCATATTGAAAAGGTCTGTTTTTGTTTGTTGTTAAGCGCAAAGTTACCCAGTGGGCTTTCTATTCTCTGAACAGCACTTGTATCGAAGCATAGCTTTCAGCATCGTAGGTCCTAACTTACCATTGAGTCTGTGAAAAGGACAAACTGTTAAATTAAAAAGACTCACCGTACTTATCCATACATTATTGTCATCTATGCATTATTGTTATCTATATATTATTGCTATATATATACGTTATTTATACATTATTGTTTGTTTTTGCAATTATTGCGCAAAGCTACACGAGGACTATCTGCGCTAGCCGTTCCTAATTCAGTAGTGTAAGGCTAGAAGGAAAGAAGTTAGTAATCTCCACCTACCACCAACTCTTGGGCTACTTTTTTGCCAACGAATTGCAGGATTGCCCGTAACATTGTAACGTCCTCACAGCTGAATGGGCGAGCATGTTAAGTATGACGGGGATTTGAACCCGCACCCCTCAAATTGCAAATCGAGCGTCCTAACCAGCTGGTCATGCCGGACCGCGATGCACTAAACAAGGTACACTTTCAAACTAACTTGTCTCGTTATTCCTTTCTTCGCATACATCTTATGTTACGTGATACAACTGTATATGTGATTAGCGTACTAGGCTTTGTATCGAAAGTTCCAAGGTTTGAGCTGTTGTAAACGACCCGCACATTCAGTTTCTAGAGCGATATAACTATATGTATCAATCCTGCTATTCGGTTAAGAGTAGCAGTATAAGAGAAAGGTGTTTTTAACTGACTTCCCTTCTTCTGGCAGCAGTTCTTAGTGATAGATTGCTATACTGAAACCTCGTTTATGTATACCTGTCTGCGTCGCATCAGGTGTCAAGTATGAGTCATATCTACAGCTCCCAAGTAAACACCAATTTTATTTGATGACAAGAACAATTAATTGATAAATACGTGGAAACATAAATTGTATACATGTGTTTATTATGTCAGTTGTATCTAAAATCCATTTTTAATGACATGTATGTGTTGAGACGAGCCTCAAGTTGAAAAGACGTATTATTATACTTTATGTGATTGTTTTTAAAAGCTGTTCGTAATAAATGGTATTTGAAAGGTATTCAAACTGCGGTCATTCGTACAACACTAAATTTTTGATCATGTTTCAAATTATTTCTCAACATGCATTTATGCTAAATTTGTTTTAATAAAGGATATACTTTATAAAGAGACAGTTGAATAATTTTTACTAATGGTAAACTTCTACTTACCAACTACTGGACAGTTTATTAACATTGATGTCGAAGATACTGATTTACTTAAGATTTCTACGTCTGTGAGATAAGAGACGCTGTCATGAATAGTCTTTATATATTACAATTAGAGTAAAAAATTTGCGATTCAGAATGCGATACAAATGTTTTTTTTACCTTTTTTTACAACGTATCTAGTTCGAGTAAACGGTAATTTTGCATTTACTATAAATATTCGTTTCCAAAGCTTCTAGAAATGAATTTGCTCTTCTAAGTACTTGCATGAAATATAAATATAATACGTTATAACCTTTTTTTTTTTAAATTAGATTTATTCTTTGATGAAAATACTTGATTTTACACAATAATCACCGATTTGTTTGGCACCATTTAGAAGTTGGTGAGCCTAGAAATTTAGGAGACGTTTTCGGGAAATCTACAGTATTTCTAAGGGGTGGGACGAAACAAAAATTACTTGTGTGCAAACCTCGAGATCAAGACGGTTCGTTTGGTACCACTTAGAAGTCTGTACGACCAGAGGTTTAACTGGAGTTATGTGACACGCACACACACAGAATCTTATTGTTTTTTGTTCTTTTGGAATTTTGCGCAGAACTACATGAGAGCTATTTCGAATCACGGTCGCACAAAACATGCTTACTCTTTCAGCCGTTGGGGTGAAATAATGTGACGGTCAATCCCATTATTCGTTGGTAAAAGAGTAGCCCAAGAGTTGTCGGTGGGTGGTGTTGACTAGCTGCCTTCCCTCTGGCCTTACAATGCCAAATTAGGGACGGCTAGCACAGATAGCCCTCGAATAGCTTTGTGCGAAATTCCAAAACAATACTTTCTTGCTATTTAGTATTTAAATTCGCGGGCTGCTGGATATGATCTATCCATTACTCCTTGAAAGCAGCTTAGTGTACTTATTTGTAATTTACCTTTCACTATCGACAGCAAGAGTACGTTCATATACTCAGCAAACAGTTTTTTAATTATGCTTATGTTGAAACAAAGAACTGTCATAGCATAAACGTCCTCCTTTTTCAAGATGGCAAAACTAAAAGTATGATTAAAAAAATGTTATTATGCACTTCTCTTATTCATGAAAATTCCAAAGAGAATTACTGATAATAAATTTTATAGTCCTAATACTTAATAGCTTATGACGAGTATAGTTAATAATAAATAACCAAAACCATAGGCATGGACCAAAATAGTAAAATTAGCGCTTTTAGCAGAAAAAGTAGATAAAATAATTTAAGTATTTTGCTATACGTGATCATAAGCTAAACTACAGATATGTTTAATGTCCGCTGTTGCTATGGGTATCATCTAATTAACTATAGTCATGTGTGTTTAATACCTAATCTGTTTAATGTCTGAATATCATGGAGCACACGTCGGTAGCTGTTGGAGAACATATACTGTCCTTGTATCTCAGAACGACTGGTATGGGTATTAACACTCTAATGGATAAGGAGAGAACAACGATTCAGCCTTCCTAAGTCATCTTCTTAACCTGAAGATGACCTAGGAAGGTTCAAACGTTATACTCTGCTTACCAACAAAAGCCATAATATCAATACCAGTCGTTCTAAGATACATTTTTATTTCAAGTGGGTTTCTTGTCATCAAGGATATACTGACTGTCCTTCCTACCTGGTGAGGTTCCTTTGAAAAAGTAAGTTCTACATTATAATCATAAAAGTACATACTTGGGCATTTAACAAGTTAAACTATATTAGTGCTTACACATTATCATTGAAATTCAAACAGTAGTATAGCTCATCATAAAAAGTGTTTGTTATTAGCCAAAAATCCATACAGAACGCTATGTGTGCTATGCTTGTTTGTTTGTTTTGAATTTCTCGCAAAGCTCGAGGGCTATCTGCGCTAGCCGTCCCTTATTTATCAGTGTAAGACTAGAGGGAAGGCAACTAGTCATCACCACCAACTGCTAGCTCTTGGGATACTCTTTTACCAACGAATAGTGGGATTAACTGTTACATACAATGCCCCCACGGCTGAAAGGGCGAGAATGTTTGGTGTGGCGGGTTCGAATCCACAACCCTCGGATTACGAGTCGAGTGCCTTAACCACCTGGCTGTGCTATTACCACTACAGGTATCGAAAGCACCCAGCCTTACTCCTGCGACACGGTGGTGTTCAACATAAACAATGCAATTATAAAATAGAAGGTTTAACCAACTAACATCATGCTTCAGGTTTTAGTTCACAGCCCATAGGTGGTGAATGTAATTAAGTTTGTATTTATCTATTATCTAAATTTTCAAGTATATAAATTCCTATCACTGGTAATTACTTTCAACCGATGACAATTGATTACTTTCAGAAATCTTATGTAATGTCACCAGTTCTTTGGAAGCGGAAGCGTGACAATATAAAAACACGTCCTCCTTGCTGTATAATTGGAAGAAATCTTTATGGTCGTTAAGTTGATGACTGCACAGTCTCAGTTAAGACTCAACTTGTATATTCGTCACAAATTTCTTTTCGAACTTTAGTAGAAAACAAATAATGTTTAAGTCAAAAATACTTTGTATAGCCAAAGTGTTTAGCTAAGAAATAACTTATTAAACAAGTGACTTTCTTAAAACCGAAATGCCCCAGTGGTTCAGCGGTAAGTCTTAAAGTTTCAACGTTAAAAACAAGGTTTCGATATCCGTGAAAAGTCCACATGAGATAATACCTCATGCAATTTTGTGCTTAACTACAAACAAACAAAATCGACACTAAAGAAAAATTAAGGTTTGGTTTGTTTTTCTTGGGCTACTCTTTTACCGACGAATAGTGGGATTGACCGTCACATTATTTCACCCCAAAGGCTGAAAGAGTAAGTATGTTTTGTGCGACCGTGATTCAAACCTACGACCCTTAGATTACGAGTCGAGTGCCTTAACCACCTGGCCATGCCAGACCAAAAATTAAAGAATACCATAATGTTCCCATAAAGAATTAACAAGGTAAAAAAATACACAGAGTAACTTCACATTATCCGTAGGTGAGAACGAGTTAAAAACGCGTAGAAAAAGTAATGGGATATCATCCCTATATCCTTAGGTTATAACCAATGTTCCTTCTAATTTTTTCAATCCACGTGCGGAATGAACTTCTTCATACGCACCAGCATCAAGGCAATGTGTAGATGAGCGCTACCAATTTTATTTTAGGTAGGAACGGAAATTTTTTAGACAGTCTATCCCATTGGATCACTAGGTCACTTTGTAATACTACCAGTTGGTTATTTAGGCTTTAGGTATGTCGACTAGATGTTGAGACCCCTCGACATTATTGAGGATATGCAAATCTGCAATAATGAAGTGCAAGGCACTTGATTGGCTTGGTGTGCGACCGAGCTGTCACGCTGTACTTATAACGAGAAATGAAATACGCTTAGAAAAATAACACGGAATATTTTAACATTATCTTCAGTTTACAAAGCAGAAAGAAATACGCTTAGAAAAAAACAACAAGCGATAACTCTACTTTGCGTTTAAGTTACAAGGGATGATGAACTTGGCTTAGAAGTACATACAGAATATATCAACATTATTTTTAGACAATAATGATTAAAGTTAAAAATCTTAAGTTTAAAATGTTTTCTCAACTGTGCAACAGTCCTGTCAAGCTTAAAGAAATAATAGAATTTTGAGTTTAAACACCTGGTGTGAAAAACACGCACTGAATTTATTTGTGACTTTTTACAAGATGACTGTTATTACTTGGGTATTTTCCTCACGTACTCAATTAATATTGTGGTATAGTCTACTAAGTAATGCCAGTGGCTTAGTTGAACAATGGTAACGTGCAGATGTAATTAGTACTTATTGAATATAAAGCTTAATTGTTACGCTATAGAAAATAGCATTGTTTTCTTTTTAATTTCCAGTTTAATTAAACATAAAACATCTAACTAATCTTTGCCTAGTAAGTTTAGTTCACTTTTATATTACACATGGCCAATGTGTTTAATCGATTTAAAATAAAAGGTCTCAGAATGAGGGTACCATTATACCAATTTAAAATGTAATAACATTCCAGGTTGGCAGAGGGTATATTATTGTCTTTAATGTTCCGTATTATGAATCTGATGATTTGTGGTTCACCTCAAAGAAGGCGTACCACACTTTGGGGTTGCATGTACAGTATAAGAGTGATTGTCAAATCAAAGAGCAGTACTCTAAGAACTGACGGTCAGTAATGTTGACTAGTTGTTAAGATGCACCTATACTTAACATCAGCGGTACTTTTACGGACTTACAAAGTTAAAATTCAGGTTTGATTACCCACCGTGGACAGAATTCAAATAGCCAGTTATGTAGCTTTGAGCTGACAAACGCTAAATTCTACTCACGTTAAAATAGATTAATCTTAATATTTTTGTTTATACGTAACTGGAAACTATAAAAGAAAGCATTTATACTATAAGTGGTGGTTTATTTTTTTCCATTCATTAGCCTGGTGATTTGAGTATTCAACACCTAATCTTGGGGTTGCGGGTTCGAATCCTGTACTGGATATGCTTTTCAACCTGAGGAAGTTATAATATTACAGTCAATTCCACTTTTCGTTGATAATAAGTAGCCTAAGAGATGACGATGGATGGTGTTGACTAATTATTTTCTTTCCTCTAGTCTACCACTTCTAAAATAGGGGTATAGTTGCCCCATATAGCTCAACCCCCGAAAAACAAGTTGGTATTCATTATTATCATAAGACTTTGTGAAGCAAGTTTAGTATCATTTGATGTTTCTAGATGACAATGGTTTAGGTTTGATGATTTTACAAATTAGTTACAAGGTGATCTCATCCTTATGTATAAATTTGATTCACGTTAGTTTTTCTTTTGTTAGCTCTGACATTACATTCTAAGAGCTTTATTTTGTAACTGATTTTTAATACTTCATATTTCATATGTGACTAACCTCTTGATTCAAGTAAGGATTAGAAATGAAGTGAGCTTCTAAGAGAACATCAACACTCAGTTCAGTACATGAATTTAAGGTATTATAACATCAACAAAGTAAGCCTGATTAATTTTAAATAAAATTCAGATATGTACTAATGAGTATTTAAACGTTTTCTATTTTGACATGTTCATGTATATTTCTATTTAATTTCTTATGCATTTCTTACATAATGAGATGTTCTACTGTCTCTAAAGCGAATCATCGAATATAATGCAATCACAATGTCTATCTGGTCTTGTGTCTAACTTAAGCTGTTGTCACAATGCTGTGTCCGTTTGATCCCGTGTCTGAAGTGAGCAGCAGAATTTGACCTATATACAAGCCAGTGTGTATCACATCGCGTTGTGCTAAATTTCTCCTGATTTTACAAAATAAGAGGAATCATAAAAGCAAAAATGCATTTATCCAAATACAATAGCTAGATTACTGTCTGCTCATTATGAGTTTAGTGACAGAGAAAAAGGGTTCAGTGAGAGTGAGTGTAGAATGAGTATTGGTACAATAACCCTAAAGTAAAGACATATTGTGGGATCACAAAGCGTAGAGAAAGTATATAAATTCTATCACGAGAGTTGAAATATCAATTCAGTTTTAAACTTAAATCGCTTCTGAGTTAAGTTATTTACTGTTTATTAACAATGTTTTATTTAAAAATAAACTACTTTAAACAATGTAAACTAACATACAAAGTCAATAAATATTTTCCAGTTTTGTTTTTTTTACTTTTAATTTTATTTTTTCATCACATAAACTAACAATAACATTAGGTTATATTTTCGTCGCTGAAAAACACGACATAAAAGCCATTATTAGAACATAGCGTTTATATAAATTGTTAACCTAATTGATTGTTACAAATAATTTTTCTTCGGATACTTTACGAATTCACTTCATGAATGATCTTCATTTTAATTAACTCACAAAGTAATTATCGATGTTTGACTGCCTCGACTGCACATTTTTGCCTCTTTCTTAGATTGATTTCATATTATTTGTTTACTTCAGTTAATCATAAACTATGAGATTAGGATATAACATACGTACTTTTATACGTACTTAATGTTTGTTTGTTTGCTTTGAATTTTGCGCAAAGCAACTCGAGGGCTATCTGTGCTAGCCGTCTATAATTTAGCAGTGTAAGAGTAGAGGGAAGGCAGCTAGTCATCACCACCCACCGCCAACTCTTGGGCTACTCTTTTACCAATGAATAGTGAGACTGGCCATCACATTATAACGCCCTCACGACTGAAAGGGCGGGATGTTTTTGTGCGACTGGTACTTAATGTTTCGATTATTTATATCTTATAAACTCTGCTATGTGCTTGCATTATTATAACTTTTATCTTTCTCTTTTTCTAACATGAAACTCCTATACTGACCTATGATTATAAAGCTTACTTCGTCGTTCTGTTTTCTGTTCCCATGTTATTGTCTAATCCTGTATCGAGACCCCATGATGCTTGAACAACATACGCGATGAGAATATATAACTGTGTAGGTATTGAGCCATGAAAAGTTTATTTAGTGACAGATTAACAGTTTTAAAAAACGAATGAAAGGTGGTTAGAGTAGAAGTGAGTATTACGGTGATAATATATTGCACCATCTGAAGATAAATTGCAAAAATTTTGTTTGAAGACTCCATGTTTTAGATTTCATCCCTATTCTATAATATCCGCGTACAATACAATACCCATGCACAATACAATATCCGTGCACAATACAATATTCATGCAGAACCGACGTTTTGTATTGTTTAGACTCCACTCTGGTATAAAATGAAACTATTTGTAAACGTTTTATTTGTTTTATGTTAAGCACACAGCAGAATGAGCTCTGTGTGATGTACTCATAGGTCGATAAACAAACCATAACGTTACAAGTTCTCAGACAAACAGCTAAGTCATTAAAAAACTTCATGCTTATAGCTCAAAAATTCAGTAATTATTTTCAGTATCCGAAATTAGACTCCTTGACATAACTTTATATTTAAGTAATACGTTTTTTTTAAAAGTCACCCCCCAAAGACACAGTGTTATGTATGCGGACCCACAAAGCTAAAAATCGCCTTTCAAAACCCGTGGTGAGCAGAGACAGCACTTTTTGTAGCCTTGTATTTAACTACAAATAACAACAACTTAATAAAAAGAAAGAACTGATGTTATCTTTGTTCGACATATAATTTTTTGTTGCTGTTTTTCGACCAAATCTACTTGACTTCGTTTTGAAATTACGAAACGAAAAAAATGAATTTGAAAATTATCATGGCCAAACCAGCAGCAATTTTTTTTTTCTGAAATTATAACTCTTAGTCCGAAATATCTACAGATAGAAACAGAAATTTAATTTGGGATAAAGATGGATTCTCTATTTAACTAACAATAACACTGACATTTAGGTCAGTTTACTATTTTGTGATTTTCATGCCAAGAGAACAATAAGTTAACCTCCCTGCAAGGTACATTCATATGACCTGTCATATATATTTTTATATATAATTTTCTTCTCCCACCTACCAAACTTCGTTCCAACAATCTTAGATATGAATAGGATTGAAGACAATGTTGTCTCCTAGCGATTATGTCATACAATAAAGTCCACAAATTACTTAGTAGTATAACTTTCCGAATATACATGGAAGAACGTGTCTACTTTCACATGCACAGACAATCAAACGAGGCTGCACACAATACTTAATAGCTTGTTATTTCAGGGAGCTACTCACAGTAATATTTTGAAATCCAGGAAACGGGAATTATCTGATGAGATGTTCGAGAACCGGTAGACTGATTAGATAAAGTAGAGCAAACTCAGGTGAATGCACTATAAATGGTGTGGGCGGAAGAAACTGCGAAACAGTTCTCTCTTATCATCTGCAAGATAAAGAATAATAAAACATACAGAATTTGCGTAGAAGCTTAAATAGTTGGTAAAAATATCTAAAATCGTCATTCCTGTTCAAACATACCCCATTACTCATACAGATTATGACGTCTTTAACTGTGACAGACTCCACAGTTTGTAACTGTTATAACACCGTATGTTTTTTAACAATAGATATAACTGAATAATAGTTCAATTTCTCAACATATTTTAAATATACCTTTACCTCTAAAAGCTTATTATAAGGTTGTTTATAAAACATAAGAAAAAGGCATATTTTAACTTATTAATTTCATTTCTAACATATGAAATACTAATAGTATTTCTATAATAATAAACAGATACTGCATGATTTATATATATATATATTTGATAACTGTTTGTTAATATTTCCATTTTATGGAGATAATATTTCCATACCATTACATAAAATAAACTGCTATGATAACGCTTTACTGATCCCTGTTCACTACTCAATGAGCGAGGATGAGAAAACTTATAATTCTTTAGCATTCTCATATATTAGTACAAAAGTATGTCATAAAAGATCAACTTTAATGAGCATACTGGATTTAACTATACAGGAAGAAGATATGAAGGAGTTAGTACATAGTACCGGTATATGCAAGAAGAAATCAATTAAACAGCAATCCACAAATAAACCTAAACGAAAACAGTGTTTAACACTAAATATGTTGTCAGGTCAAGGCCCGAAGAGTGTAGAGAATTGTCAGTGGAGAAGAGAGTTCACATAAAAACTTTACGTGATGTTGGTTGGATTCAGAACAAATTACTGGAAATGCTTCACAAACACTGTCTAGTACACTATAGATCGCGAGATTGAAACAGGTAAATTTGAAAATAGTAAAGGAAGCGGCTGAACATCTAAACTCAATGATACTTATGTTAAGTTTCTTCGTTTATACAGCCTTGAGATAAACAATCATATACAAAATGACAGAAAAGTGTACAGATCTACAGTATCAAAAAGACTCAAGAATATTGGAATATTATTGTAATGTCATAATTAAAAAAACACACCTTTATTTTGATCTTCAAATGTCGTCAAAAGACTGAATATATTTTTTAAAGTATACAAACAGGAGTGATGATGATTTGAAAGGGGCAGTATGGACCGATGAATCCAAGTTTGAAATATTTGGTTCAAAAAAAAAGGTGTAAGCTTCTTACCTAAAAACATAGCACCAACCACGAAACATGGGACAAGCAGTGTAATGGCTAAGGGATTTTTTGTCTGCTTAGGTGACAAAAGATACAAAATGCAATAATGGACCAGTTTAAGCACTGTCGGTTAGTGATCTGCTATGGCATGCCCATTGATTTGAATATTATTGATAAAGGATTTCACTATCAAGAAAATAATGACCCCAAACACTTATCCAACTTGTGAAGATGCTACGAATCAAAAAAAGATGCTGCTAGAGTCATTCAAATGACGTAATAACCCACAGAGCCCTAATCTCAACATAACTGAACAGATCTGGTATTTCATAAATTAAACACTTGAGAAACCGAGATCTATTTTTTAAAAATCTTGTGGGAGTGCATTAGAGACATTTGAAGTAAAATCCCAAAGGACACTGTAATTAAATATGTTGCAACAATGCTTCAGAGATTGTCTGCATTTATTAAAACAAAAGAGACACAAAATATTAACTGTTTGTTGAACTCAATCACTTCCGCTGAGTTTCTGTTGTACTAAATATGAAGTTTAATAAAATGTTGATGTTTCGCTGTGATTTACCTCCCATTGTTCTTTAAAAGTAGCCTGAAATGTATTTTTTTACTTTATCCTAACACATTTGCCTAGTACCTCATATACATATATATATATATATTAAATATCCACATTGGTAAGTAATAACCATGAGTTACGATTATTTTTAGTTCTGTCAGTTACTGCAATAAAAGCTACATGTTTTTACAGTCGGTTTCTTCAATTATGATCTGGTAGCTGAGTGCCCATTTAAGAGAAAAATACAGATTTGAATATAATTGTCATGAAAAGTCGATATTTCAGTTTTAACTTCAATAATCACGGTCAACATACCACCTTAGGTGTTCCCAGTCGTCGATGTACCCTCAAATATATCTGTAGAGGATGATTTTTTTTTTATTCTTTTGACAGAGTCATCCTTGTCGGAAGTATTTTTACAGTTGGGATAGATGTAGTAAATGTCAAAAACCTATCAAAAATATTAAAACTTTCGTAGTTGTTGTTGTTTTGGATTAAGCACAAAGCTACACAATGGGCTATCTGTGCTCTGCCCACCACGGGTATCGAAACCCGGTTTTTAGCGTGTAAGTCCGCAGACATACCGCTGAGCCACTGGGGGGCAACTTTTGTAGTGAAGATAACCCAAATTACCTGTGTTAAAAGCACTCACTTTAGGTCAAGGGTAGGGATGCTAGCATAATTTGATTGGATGCAGTGTGTATTTACTCTGTAAATGAAGTTTGAAACGTAGTTCCGTTGAATATTGTAGGGACTTTCAGCTGCTTCGAGAGTGTTATATAAGTGATAGTCAATTCCAACTTTTCGGTTAAGAAAGTCGAATAAAATCTTTACGCCAGTGGATAACTGATTATTTTCCCTCTGGTTAGTACTTCAAAATCATGGCTGTCCATATTGGAACCACAGGAATTTCTGACGTGGCTGTTTAATTTATGTTCGCATAAGGTACCGCGTAGTTTGAAAATTTCAATTCATATTTTACACGGATGTAAGATTTATGGTTTATCAATCGTTTTTTGCTTAACTCTCTCCATATTTTATTATAAAAAACAACATTGTGCGGTGGAAAAATAAAATATACATCGCTAATAACTTGGGTAAAGACAAAGACAAAAAATATTTTAAAATATACCTAAAACAAAAAATATATAATACAGTATTAATAAAAGGGATAATAAATGCATAATAGCATGTTTATCATATTAGAAAAGGCCCGGCATGGCTAGGTGGTTAAGGCACTCTACTCGTAATCGAAGGGTCGCGAGTTGAAATTCCCATCACACCAAACATGCTCGCCCTTTCAGCCGTGGGAGCGTTATAATGTAATAGCCATTTCCACTATTCGTCGGTACAAGAGTAGCACCAAGAAAGAGTTGGCGGTAGGTGGTGATGACTACTTGCCTTCCTTCTAGTCTTACACTGCTAAATTAGGGACGCCTAGAGCAGATAGCCCTCGTGTAACTTTGCCCAAAATTCAAAACAAACAAACACATTAGAAAACTAAGAAATATATAAATATCTATTGCGACATATAGCAAGAAACGATTATTTTTGAATGTTTTATAAATATTGAAGAACAAAGGGTTAGCATGTCGATTTGTGAATCAGATGGACCGATGTTCGAGCCCACGATATGTTGATAAGCACGTTCTATATTATAAAAGTGACTGTCAGATCTTCTAATCACTTTATATTTTGTTGTATCCAGAAGGTGCTACCGACTTCTTACCCTTCCTTTTATTAACAGTTGGGAAATAAGAATGAGTAAGCTTGAACCTTAAGATCTCTGACTTGGCCGTTTAGATAATATGCTGCTAAAGACGAAAACATTAAAATCTAACCTCAATGCACAATATTTCACCACTGAAAAAAAAGTGCTGTACCATTTTGAGATAACATTTGTTGAGTCACAAGAGTACCATATCTTTGTTTTCGTTTCGCACAATATCTTAATTTGCATGCTAAACATATTATCAAAACTTTTCAAAAATAAGAGCCCGTGTTAGATGGTAGCGTAAGACATCCACTATTTTGTGTCTATTGACACTTTTAAACTATGCTGATTAGTTAAGCCTTGTGAGAATAATAAGTTTGTTATCTTCAGAGAATATACATGCAATCAGCTGAAGTAGTCGGTTTCTAATTTATAAAGTATTCAGGCGATTAACCGAAACTACACGTTTCGAATTAGCACATGCGATTTTATAGAAGGTTATTTTTTCCTCAGCTCATTTCAGTATATTACTCTTTTGTTTATAAATAAATAAATCACGATAATTTGTTGTTTTATTGTTTTTAATTTCGCGCAAAGCTACGTGAGGGCAATCTGCGCTAGTCATCAATAATTTAGCAATTATGACTAGAGGGAAGGCAGCTAGTCATCACCACCCACCGCCAGCGTTTGGATTACTTTTTTACCAACGAATAGTGGGATTGACCGTCACATTATTACACCCTCACGACTGAAAGAGTGAATATGTTTGGAATGAGGGAGATTCGAATCCGCGATCCTCAAGTTACGAGTCGAGTGCTCTACCAACCTGACCATGCTGGGCCAAATCACGAGAAACCTCTGATTAAAACCTACCCTAGATCAACCCAAACACAAGCCTTTCTTGTTTGGTTAAAAACAACTTAGATCGAGAATTAAATTGCACAAAATCTGGATTCAACCTAAACTAAAACAAGAAAATTAAAATTTCCACATTTAGACAATACCAAATAAGTACAATAGTCAGATGAGAAATATTCGTTTGTTTATTGTTAATGACAAATCTTTACCATGGACTATCTGTTACAAGCTCCCAATTTACCGTTCGTTCACCAGTGAGCCATCATAACGTAGTTTTATATATTATATAATTGTTACTAAAACTGAAAATTTGGCGTTCATTCTTAACGCACATAGCACAAAACAACACGTTTTAAAAAATATAAAAATATATTTATATTTACTACGTACTTTTGACATTGTTATATACTCAAAAATCGATATTTAAGAGGCGCTTTAGACTTTTTTTATTTGGCGAGGGTAATATTTCAGGTGAATAAGAGTATGTCAGGATTTTTACTCTAATTAAATAAGTACAGAAAAATATGTTGTTTGGCTTTGAATAACCTTCATTAATTGCTATATCTATTATGGGTTTATTCACAGGAAATGCATTAGTTTTATTCCGTTTGCTGTTTTCGTACAATCTGGTTTTCCAAATTATTATGTTCTCCTGTTTATTGAGAAAGCTACAAGGATCCACGGACATTCCAGAATAACATCGGTATGAAATTTTGAACAAAGATTATTTAATTAGTTGATTTTGCGATGAACAATGATGTTTAGTGAGGTTTTCTTGTTCGTATCTGAAATTGCATTAATAATAGTTTTGAGTTTATTTTTTCGAATTCTCAATTCTCTTGTATTTGCACAGCAGCAAAGTTTTTATTATTTACGTCCAATTGGACAAATTTGATATCTAATCATTTGAATGTTCCATATATTAATTTTCGCTTAGTTTTCAATAAGACGCATTTTTCTCTTAATTTATTTCATCTCTTTTTCACTGTAAGTAAATAGAAAGATAGTCCCTTAGTGCATGTTTTTTCGACTGTCGTGACTGTGGAATAGGGAATTAAAGCTATGAGGTGATTACGATCCAATTGGACACGAACCTTGCTTGTGACAGGTATGACTGAACAATGCTGATTGGTTAAACCTTGTGAGAATCGTAAGTTTGTTGTCTTCACAGGCCGTCCACGTTATCCGCTGGAACCGTGGGTTTTTATCATATACTGTCTTCAAGTGATTGACCGGAACTGGAAGTCGCGTGTGAGCAAATAACCCCGAATTAGCGCATAGAGATGCAACTCAAGATGTGTCCACTAGGGGAAACTAATAACTATAAAATAACTGAAAAAAAAATTATTTCTTGAGTAAATTTTGCTACGCTTGGATTATTTCGCTTCTCCACCACAGCGGAAACTTAATGAACGTTTGATTATTTAATGAATAAAACGATTTTTTCAAATAAACTATTTCTCATGCACAGAAGCAAAACATTATGGGCCTAGAAATATAACAATGAGACATGACTGGGATGTGGATGGGATATAATCAAGATGTGTTTTTTTTATCCTACAGCTAATTAAAATGATAAAAACAACACACAGAACTTCAGCTCGATTGTTTTTATTTTCTGTAAATTTATTACATTTCGCGAGTGCCTGTAAAAATTGTGATGTAAAGAAAGACATCTAATAAAATGTAGTTGTTGTTATTTTGAATTAAGCACAAAGCTACACAATGGGCTATCTGTGCTCTCCCCACCACGGGTATCGAAACCCGGATTTTAGCGTGTAAGTCCGCAGACATACCGCTGAGCCACTGGGGGGCACAATAAAATGTAATTAGCACCAAACACCATGACAGAACAAAAATAATGTAGCATTACTCGAAAATATATCTTCCTTCTTTACTAGCTATGCAACAACTTACACGTAATCACAAGAAAATTAATACGTTCAGCGGTGTAAATACGTGAAATCTGTGTATCTGTTTGATATGCACAGATATGTACATTGGTATAAATAAGGTTTAACAGAATATTCAAGAGTATCTATGTTTTAATCGGTGTGGTATGCGGTTGAGAACCCTTTATCTGTGTTGTTTGTCATCATCTCAACAAATGGTCAACACTGTACCCGTTTTACCATGAGTTATAGGGAATAAATAAACTTTAAATTTTGGTATGAGCTGCAGGGATTAAACAAACTTTGAATTTTGGCATGAGCTGTAGGGAATAAACAAAATTTAACTTTTGGTATGAGCTGCATGGAGTAAGCAAGCTTTAACTTTTGGTATGAGCTGCAGGGAATAAACAAAATTTAACTTTTGGTATGAGTTACAGGGAGCAAACAAACTTTAAATTTTGGTATGAGCTGCAGGGAATAAACAAACTTTAAATTTTGTTATGAGTTACAGGGAATAAACGAACTTTAAATTTTGGCTTGAGTTACAAGGAATATGTTGTTATTGTTTTGAATTAAGCACAAAGCTACACAATGGGCTGTCTGTGCCCTGTCTGCCACGGGTATCGAAACACTTCCATTGAGTTTCTGTTGCACTAAATATGAAGATTAATAGAATGTTGATGTTTCACATATGATTTACCTTCTATTGTTCTTTGAAAGTAGCCTGAAATCTACTTTTTGACTTTATCCTACCACTTTTATTTAGTACCATATATTATTAAATATTCACATTGCAAAGTATTATTTGTTTTTGAATTTCACGCAAAGCTACTCGAGGGCTATCTGCGCTAGCCGTCCCTAATTTAGTAGTGTAAGAATAGAGGGAAGGCAGCTAGTCATCACCACCAACCACCAACTTTTGGGCTACTCTTTTATCAAGAAATAGTGGGATTGACCATGGCATTATGAGGCCCCCATGGCTTTATGAGGCCCCCATGGCTAAAAGGATGGGGAGCATGTTTGGTGCGACGGGAATGCGAACCCGCGACCCTCAGATTACGAGTCGCACGCGTTAACCCACCTGACCATGCCGGGCCTTGCTAAGTATTAAATGAGTCACAATTATTTTCAACTTTGTTAGTTATCGCAATAAAAAAGGTTAACAATTTCAATTTATTTTCGTTATAGTGTAGCTTTATGCTTAATTCCAAACAAAACAAACAAACAGGCACTCAGTATTTTTATTTAATCTGAACAAACGCGAGCATACAGTACTTGCTAAAATCTTAAGGCCAATGAATACAAAGAAAAAATATGCATTTTGCGTTATTAGACTCAACAACTTATTTGAGTAGAGCTTCGAAAGATAAAAATAAGAAAAGGAAAAATAGAAATAAAAAACTCTTCAGCATTCAATAGGGAAAATGTGAACACTATAAAATTAGTCTAAATACTAGTTGGTAAAAAGTTGAAGACCATGAGATAAAGAAGTCCTAAACAAAGTAGGAAATGCCCAACAAGAGGTCTCAGTAGTGAGTTGCACGGCCGTCATTGCGAATAACTTCAAACATTCGCTTTGGCATGGTCGATATAAGCGTTTGCAGAAAGTTGGCTGGAATGTTATTCCAAGCGGTGAAGATGGCTTCACAAAGATCATGCACTGTTTGGAATTGACGTCCATTTCTATAGACTTCCCTTGCCATCCACCCCCAAACATTTTCAATGGGGTTCAGTTCGACTAAACACGCTGGATGGTCCAAAAGAATCACGTTATTCGCCATCAAAAAGTCCTTTGTCTACAGGCATTGTGGATTGCAGCGTTGTCCTGCTGAAAAATTCAGTCATTTCCACACAAGCGAGGGCTTTCAGTCAGTAAGGATGCTATCTCCAACATGCCAATGTAGCCAGCTCTGTTTGACGCTCCTGTATAACCTGAAGCTCCATTGTTCCATGGAAGGAGAAAGCACCCTAGATCATGATGGAACCTCCTCCACTGTGTCGTGTAGAAAAATGTCTCCGGTGGAATATCCTTATCGTCCCAATAACGTTGGAAGCCATCTAGACCATCCATATTAAATTTTTTCTCATCACAAAACAAAACCTTCCTCCACTTTTCTACGTCCCATATTTGGTGCTTCTCAGCAAAGTTTAACCGAGCTGTTTCGTGGTGTGGAAGGAGGCGTGGCCTTTGAAGACGTATACGGCTTTTAAACCCTTTCTCTCGTAAACGCCGTCTTAATGTTCTTGAGCTGTATTCTGCGTCCGTAAGGGCCTTAATCTGGTTCGACGATGGGCTGGTGTCTTGCCGGACAACCCGTCAAATCTTCCTGCTCAACACCGACGAAATTTTCTTGGGCCGACCACTTGAAATTCTCCTTCCGTATCTCTCAGGGTCTTTTAAGAAATTTACAACAGCAGTTTCACTATGCCCAATCTCACCAGCGATAGCATGTTAAGAGAGACTTCGATTTTGCAGCTCGACAATTCTGCCTCAAACTCTATCAGCTTTTTAGCCTTTGCCATGTTTTTACCAAATGTAACATAGGAGATGCCAGTGGGAGATGTTGACAACGCTAATGCTTGAACACAAATGACTGAATTTCGTTACGTGTTTACCGATAAACGCTTCGCTGCAGTATGATCTTAAATTTTTGACCATCTAGTATTTAGATGAATTTCATAGTGTTCACATTTTTCCTATTAAGTGCTTAAAAAGTTTTTTATTTTTATTTTCCATTCTGTTATTTTCGTCTTTCGTAGCTCCACTCAAATAAGTGGTTGAGTTTAACAACGCAAAATGCATATGTTTTCTTTATGTTCAATGACCTTAAGATTTTGGCCAGCAGTGTATTATTTCACTTATATGTGAACAGGACAGGACTGTAGGAGGGTGAAGGGATCGATTGTGCAACAAGCGTTGCAGGAGTTTAACAAATAGTTCTTCGCTTAATGAAGGAACGCTGAGTAAACTTTTCAAATGAAGCAAAAGTAGCTAAAATAGTTTCTATCAGTGACGTTGTATTTACACTAAGTCCCCTGGTTGTTAAACCATGCACAGTTAAATTCAACCAAGGTGGAACATGCGAATGTTTTTGTAACAGTAGATAATTTATTTATTAAAGTATATAATCTAACAAAGAATTTCACGAGTATCATTCTAGACAAACAACTCCCATCATATTTCTAGTTTATAATAAGATGATAAAGAAGAAATTTTAAAAAGTTTGTT
Source organism: Carcinoscorpius rotundicauda (assembly GCA_011833715.1). NCBI lineage: Eukaryota > Metazoa > Arthropoda > Merostomata > Xiphosura > Limulidae > Carcinoscorpius > Carcinoscorpius rotundicauda. The sequence goes on along the minus strand of CM022405.1, from coordinate 23,664,473 downwards.
TGTTGAAGTTATTTTCTCAACCGACTGTGTTCTATAATTTATGAAAATAAAAATTCCAAATATTTTTGCACTTTGTTGGCCAAAACCCAAAATCGTACACACACGTTTATGAAATGATATTTTTAAGACTCAATGTTTGCATCTTCATAAACTTGATGTAATAATTGTTTGTTTTGAAATTCGAGCAAAGCTACTCGAGGGCTACCTGCGCTAGCCGTCCCTAAGTAGCTAGTCATCACCACCCACCGCCAATTCTTGGGTTACTCTTTTACCAACAAATAGTGAAATTAATCGTCACATTATAACGCCCCCACGGCTGAAAGGGGGAACATGTTTGGTGTGACAGGGATTCAAACACGAGGCCCTAGAATTACGAGTCGGATGTCTTGACCACTGAGTCATGCCTAGCCCTGATGTAATAACAAAAACAGGCAAGTAGTGGCTTAATGTTTATTGAGACGAGTTATAGATTAAAGGGTCCAAGATTCGAATTGCAATGAATATGTTCTGCATTTTTAGTTCTAGGTGTTTACAAAAATGATAGTTAACACCCTTTCTTTTTTTTTTACACACCAGAAGCCGAGCTGTGCTGGTCTGTTTTGCTGGCTGGTTGGCTCTCCCTCCGAGTCAATAACTCAAGATTAGATACTACATGGACCAAATGCGTTGCTAGGCACTGGCACATGAATCTTGGCGCCGATTATATTAGACAGTGTAACGAATCCTTAGCTGCTGTCTTTAAAAATCAGAATAGAAAAACACAATCAGTGTCCTGTCGAAACTCCGAAAACTTAGTACTTAGCGACGCCTTTAACCTGACCATCTCAACTATATTCACGTAAGATTCTACCAAAGAAATTATATTTATACTTTTTCTATTCTGTATACGACTAACTGAATTTAAGTATTTTATTTCAAGAGACAAAATATATATTATTTAAATGTCCCATTATTGGTTGAATACATTGTACCTAATTCCTTTTTTAATAGTGTTTTCAAACAAGACCCAAAACTCTATCGCTTTCAAATAGTTGACTATTCTTCTTCAGGATTGTATGATTCCCAGAACATCAGCAACATGTACCTCAGTCTTTTTTCATTCAGTTTTCTGAGCAGTTTGAATGTGTAACTAGAGTTTAGATCTGAGCGCACTTGAGCAGCTGCGTTGAAAGGAGTGTTTATTTCAAGACAGGGTCTGTAAGATTTATAAATTCGTCAGGTTTAGGGCTTTTTTGAGAGGTCGGTCAAAGGGTGATGATGTATTTCTTTCAAAGATTCTGGAAGATTCTGTGAGTGGATGAAACAATGTCTCAGAAGTTGTAGGGTTTGGAATGTCGTCAAAATGAGGAGATACAAGATGATTGCTTGTATTAAAGCAGAAGTCTTGAAATCTTTATAACTATTGCATTTAGGAGAATTGGAAGTAATGCCACGCAGGTTAAGATCTTATAGAGAAGTTTATAGAAACATGACTGGAAGCCAGAAATTCTGCATAAATACGGCGTTTAGAAGAATAGGAACACCAAGTTCAGGAGAAGGAGTGATTGAAGCGGGTTTTTAAATTATATTTGACTTAAGACTTATGCTCTATGGCTTTAGGTTTGTTTCTGTATTTAGCCGTCCCTAATTTAGCAGTGTAAGACTAGAAGGAAGGCAACTAGTCATCACCACCCACCGCCAACTCTTAGGCTACTCTTTTACCAACAAATAGTGAGATTGACCGTCACATTACAACGCCCCCACGGCTGAAAGAGCAAGCATGTTTGGTGCGAGCGGGATTTGAATCCGCGACCCTCGGATTACGAGTCAAACGCCTTAACACACTTGGCCATGCCAGGCCCTGTATGGCTTTAGGAGACTTTGTAGATTCGACAGAGAGAATAGAGTTGGCTGAAAGAGGTTTATGGTCAAGAGTCTTTTGTGAATTTAGGTTAAATTATTCAGTAGTCGTTAGTAGGCGAGGGAGAATATAGTTGATGATAACCATTCAAAATAAGTTGAGTTTTGGGTCTCATTTGAAAACATTTCAACTTTTTAGATTTTCCTGTGTTCTAATTTCTTAGCTACAATTGTTTAAATAGAATAACTGGTACATCATGTTCGATGATAATCAGTTTAGTACGACATTCTTCAATGTTAGCTGATTAACTTCCAACGATAATCGAACTACTTCTCTATTTTCAACATCAGTTTATTAAAAGGCATATATTTCATTGTTTGTTAAGGAAATTTTCTTTAATGCTACTCAAGGACTATCTGTACTAACCACAACATTGAAATGATAGACTAAAATCTAGAAAGAAGGAATTTAGCTAAGATAACCCACCACTAACTTGTGGGATAGTTTCTTTTGACCAAACAGTTAAACTTGAAGTGTAGGGAAGTTTTTATCTTTTTTTTTTGGCGAATATTAGACCTGTATATCTACACTCCAGCCTACTCAACAGTGAGCTACGACCGGCTCTATTTTAAGTGTTACATGATTAATTGATGTATTTTCATCATTAGATGACAACTTTGTATAATTTTGTCTTCTATCCAATTAAATTGAAGTATTTTTCAATGATCCTGTAAGAAGACATTGAAACTGTATTTGTTTAAATGTGGCATTACTGGGAACTTCATGGAGATTGTGTAGTTGATGTTTGTTTTCATTATTATTCACTCGTTGATTAGTAGGTTTGTTACAACTAACAAGTGCTAACACTTGAATGAAAAGAACACTCAAAATTAGGTGACAAACATGGCTGAAAGTATGCTTCCTGCCGCTGTTTATTATGTCGTACTTTTGAAATGTGTTGTTGAATTGAATGGATGGGATATTGATAATTTGACGAGACTTGCATTCATACTTTTATGTCTTACGATGAAGTAAAATTTAATGTTTCAAGGTCAACTTGTAACCTCATTAATGCCCCTATTTGTTAAGTGTATTTCATATATTCCAACCGACAAAGTTTTATTTTGTATTAAAACGATTTCGAAGCCTTTCATTCATCTCGCCATGTTCAGTCATGCTCTTCCTGACGACATTGCATCTTGACAGTAACCCTACAAAATAGTTTCTATTGCAAGAGGTTCTGACATAAAGCTTTAATTTAAAAAAACAAACGAACGAAAACACTACTCCCAACATACTTTTCATAATACATTTAGTTTATGATACGACAATTTTCCAGTGACTATTTTAACGATCTAATCGCGTAGAAATCCATAGGCACTGATCAGGCAGCTTGTCCAATGCACTTTCATACGGATTAACATGAATACTTGTTCCATTATCTATTTATTTGAAGTATACGATGGTTGACCGAACGTGATGTGGAAACAACTTATGTCACTTGTTCAAACGGAGATATTTTTAATTATGTTGTCTGGGATACAAGAACAGCTTTTTTCCATTGACATTTGTGTTCATGGATTTCCTTCTGTTACAAAACGTCGCAATTTGCTTATCATGGTTGGGGTTGACGTGTTGCAGATCTCTTTCTGGATGGTCCTTGTGTCTCCAGTTGATACATTTTGTTTGTTTTCCAATGTAGCTAAGTTTCCTGAGAGAAAGTTTCCTCATTTTTATTGGGAGAGATTGAAAGATAATCAACATTTGTGTTCATGGATTTCTTTCTGTTACAAAACGCCGCAATTTGCTTATCATGGTTGGGGTTGACGTGTTGCAGATCTCTTTCTGGATGGTCCTTGTGTCTCCAGTTGATACATTTTGTTTGTTTTCCAATGTAGCTAAGTTTCCTGAGAGAAAGTTTCCTCATTTTTATTGGGAGAGATTGAAAGATAATCAACCCTTATAGTTCTATCACTGGCTATACGTTTATACCCGAATTGCACCAACTCTACCAATTGTACGGTTGATTTCTTAATTAGTAAATATTTATTACACTCTTATTCGAGTAAATGAATAATTTGTATTTGGTGAATAAGAAATTCTAGTTTGAGTTTCGAAGTAAGAGTTTCCTGTTTGAGTACAATGTGGAGTACATGTTACATTCATTAGTTGAAGCAGTAAAGTAGTGACATGTGGGGCACTTTTCCCAGGGTCAGAAAACTTTGTGTTTGAAATTTGGAGCATCGGAATAATATTCTCAAAACGAAATATTTTAATAAAAAGAAGTAATAAAGTGTTTACACCAATGTGTTGCAGCAGTTAATTTGTTAAGATTGTTTGTTTGTATTCTCATTACTTAATTGTGTGTGTGATGGTAAAACTATTGTTATGAAAGTAATGGTTGGTCAATTTCATGTGTATATTGCGAACCCTGGTGTCTTGTTTAAGCGGTCGTTTTTCTCGTGTTTACGGCGGCCGCTTCCCGCCCTACGTCTGAAAAAGCTGTGCACGAAAGCAAAGCTCAACATTCACTTTTGAAATGACTTGAGAACAGACATGAATAACGTTAAAGTCAAATGTTATTTCGTAAATAAAATATACTACAATAGATTTCTAGGAATTAACTATGCAATCATATACACTTCAAAATGTGACGTAATTTAAAGGTAGATTTACTGAATTTTATTCTTGAAATATGGCAGTGTAAGTAACTTAGATTTTAGGCTCTGGGTGAAACCAAGGGTGCAACACAATTAACTTTTTTAAAGTCCATGAAATAATCTAAATTGATAGATTAACTTAAACTTTTTCCTTTACTGGAGAAGGATACTCTTAGTTGTGTAAAATATTTTTATAACGTGGCATCATTTTTCGAATTCTCGAGTAGCAACTTTAATGTTTTATATGATTTATGAGAACGTTTCGTAACGTAGCCTGAAATATGCATTACATCACAGCCGAGCGCACAACCTCTTCCACATTTCGTCGTTATCGCTGTCCTATAACAAACATAAATAAAAATACACATGTGCAACTGTTGTCGCTACATATCTATAAATACAGAAACACTATCGCTACCGCTACTTTTGAAATTCGCATTTTTCAGGACAATTTATTTTTTCCAATGGATAATATGAGAATGTAAAATGTAAATACACTGGTAAGTGGTAAACTTTATTGCTATAATAACATAATGCAGACTTCTCAGAAAAGCCTATCCGTCTTTATGACGATGAAACGAAAGCAGCCAACAACCGTACAGCTTTCAATACATTAAATGATTGTACTTAAATAAAACAAAGTCAAGATAAAAACGAATATGAGGAAAGTAATAACAATAATACCAAATTAAATAAGTTCACAATAGCTGCTGCACCACGTAAAAAAATGATTGTTTTTAAGTGAGTAAAACGTGGTGTAAATATAATTATATATAACACATTAAACAAATACAATAAAAAAAATATATGCTTTTCAAAGGTCATTATTTCTCTATAAGTCTAATTATTTTATCACTTTCATATTTTTCTACACGTGTATAATAACTATATAATAATATAAATATACATTACTTATTATTTTATTGTTGATAATATTGTAATAATATGTACTCATGGCATTTTTAAAAACAAATTATTCGATATTAAATATAAACTAACTTGTTAACCAAGCAAATTCTGGTAGAATTGTCCAGTATAGGAATTAGATACAACATTTAACAACACTCTAAACTACATTTTATACATAAAAACAGGTGAATGTTGAAATGAACATATAAACAGTAAATTTTATAAACAAATATAAGGAACGCTTCATATATTACTTGGTATTAAGGCTAGACATCCGGCAAGCCATCATAGAAGACTAATTGATTCCCAGGTGGGATAATGGTAAGTCTTCGGATTTAGAACGTCAAAATCGGAGGTTTTATTCTCCTCGGTTAATACAGTAGATAGCTCGATGTGTCTTTACTATAAGAAAATACACACACATACTGAAATAACCGAAATACACCATGTAGCATAGGCCAGCCTAATATAATAATTTTATGTATGCATATACACAAAAGTATGTAATTATACCGTTAGACAAAATGGAATTATATGGAATATTTAAATTATTATAATTTATATTTTCTTTTAAAAATGTAGCGAGTAAGTTCATAAATAGAAAGAATATAAAAATCTGTAGTACGTCCAGGAGTTTTAATAGTGTGAGCCAGGCATGGTCAGGTGTTAAGGCACTGAACTTGTAATCTGAGGGTCGCGGACTCAAATTCCCGTCACACCAAACATGCTCGTCCTTGCAGCCCTGGAGGAATTGTAATGTTAGGGTCATTTCACTATTCGCTGGTAAAAGAGTAGCCTAAGAGTTGGCGGTGGGTGATGATAACTAGCTTCCGTTCCTCTAGTCTTACACTGCTATATTAGGGACGGCTAATGCAAATAGTTCTTGTGTAGCTTTGCGCAAAATTCAAAACAAACCAAACATTACTAGAGTGCAGTTGATCACAAATTGTACAAGAATAAAAATAGTTGTGCAGTTGAATATTCTCCTATATTATTAAGTTGAAGTGGATGAATATTAAAAAAGTGCATTTAAGATTATAAAATTCCATTTTGTAGTTGATAAATAAATGATTTTATTAGAATATTCTTCATTTTATTGTATCATTTGTAACTAGACCTGTATATACGAGGTGCTATAAGGCCTCGTATTACTATACACGAGATGCTATAAGGTGTCATGTATTAATATATATGAGGTGCTCTAAGGCCTCATGTATTAATATATACGAGCTAATACAAGGCGTTATGTATTAATATATACGAGGTGCTATAAGGTGTCATGTATTAAATAATGATGGAGCTGAAATATAATTGTGTAGTTGAAAAACGTCCTTAGGAAAAGTTCTGAGTATGTCAGTTGTCAAACACTGTCTGATGCCACCGAGAGGTTAGTGTTTGGATCACGTGACAGTTTCATCACCGGAAGTACATAAATTGACCGCTAAATATCCAGATAAAACTGTTCCAGTGTTAATAAACGTAGGTGGACGAAGACAATCTCAAAAGCTTTATGAGAAGAAGCACAAATATTCCTTATTGGTGGGTGAACCAGTTTGTGACCAGCTAAACATGGTGATAGGTAGATGAGACTATCACACGTTTTCCTTGCACAAAGCGGAAAGTGTATTTTACTCAACGTGTCAGTGATTCCTTGTCTTGAAAGTGAGCAGGGCGTCTCCACAGTTTCGGTAACAGCGTCTGGCAATAAGACTCCCCTAAGTAAGGATGCTCAATGTAATATAATATTACTCCAACGTCACGAATAATCAACAACGGGTGATTTGAATCTTATTTAAAAAAATGTTTTGAAGAGAATACAGAGCTAGATAAATATTTAAATTCCTGAACAAAAATGGAGGTTCTGTGAGCGGAATTTAAACATGCGTTTTTATCTATTGTTTTTACTACTAGCTAACCAGCATTTGATATTTGAAGAAATTTACGCTATCACATGCACGGTGAATACAAACTAGAGGAACTCAGTATTTCAACTTGACTCAAGGTAGTTTTATAAAAGTATCCTCTGTCCGTTTTCCAACTCCAGTTCATTTGTAAGTTGTTTAAAACCTTTGAAAACGGGACGCAAATAGTAGGTTTAATCAGTTGGAAGACGACGTCTTGCTTTTGTCAATCCTGTATATATTTGTATATTATTTTCAGCTTCTACCGACTTCATTCACACACACATGCAAACACACAGAGATTTAGTATGTCACTGCTTTAGCTCTGGGAAATCAGCCCCGCATAGCCAGGTGGTTAAGGAACTCGACTCGTAATCTGAGGGTCGGGGGCTCGAATTACCATCACACCCAACATGCCCGCCCTTGCAGCCGTGGAGGCGTTATAATGTTTGAGCCAATCCCGCTAGTCGTTGGTAAAAGAGCAGCTCATGAGTTAGTAGTTGGTAGTAATAACTATCTGCCCTCCCCTAGTGTTACACTCCTAAATTAGGAACGGCTAGCGCAGATAGCCCTCGTGTAGCTTTGCGCGAAATTAAAAAAAAATAAACAAAACAAACTCTGCGAGTTGGATGGCTATCGTGTCCAGGTTACAAATTCGTGTATTTATGGTTCGCATTCCCTTGCCGCAATAACCGCTCTGCATTTTGGATTGTGGGTGCACTATAAGAGCAACAGTCAAATCACATTATTTGGTCAAGTGAGTGTAATTTAAGAAACATAAGGTGCTATAGCCACCTTCCTTTGCACCTAGTTATGTATAATTAAGAGCGTCTATGCTTAGATAACACTCTGGAAATAAAATAATAAATATCTGCTTTAACTCTGTGATGGTAACTGTTACGTATTGCAGTTTATCTTGGGCAACTTTTCAATTTATTATGTTAGGTTTTACCATTTCAAATAACCTGAACTCGCATTAGTTTGTGTCAGACATGAATTGGAACTTGAATTTTAAACCTGAAGGACATCCTATGCGCAAATGGATTATTAGACTATGAGAAATGAAATATAGTCGCCTATAATTCTGAACTTTATATTAACATGAGAAAGGTAATTAGCCAGCAAAACCTGCTGCCTAAATCTAGATTCCTATAGAAAATAAGAGACAAAATATCAAAATTCAAGCCTTCCAAAAACATGCCATTCGAGACAAATAACAGTGCAGTTTGGAATACGAAAAGTGACGTTTGACAAAAACAGTGCTACTTTCTGAAGTAGAGTTGAGTGTCATTCTGATAAAGCGCCCACAGCTGAAAGTACGAAACGTCCCTAGTATCCAGCTTGCTGCTTGTTAGAGTGTTTTACTACAATGTATCAAATGGTAAAGTGGAGACTGCTTCGCAACAGACTCAATGTATCAGTGATGTCGAGAAACCCAACATGTGGTCAGCTTCCGGTCAGTTACCTCTTTCTTTGTGAACCTGACGATGACCGAAGAAGGTCGAAACGTTGTTCGCTCTTCTATTTAAAATATTTTCTGAACAAAAAACGAGCCGTTTTTGCATATAAAAGACTCAATGTATGTATGTATGCAAACGTATTATTACACACTGGAGTTTTATGAGTAAAACTGGTAAATTATAAATATGTCAAGTTTCAGTATCTTCACCGACACCAATGTCATACACAATGAATACAACCCTTGCTAAGTTGTGTGCATCTTAAACTTATCGAGACCTACGAATAAATAAAAATGCTTAAATACCTTAAACAGCGACCCCTAAAATATTCTTACAGTTGGATTGATATTCTTAATGGTATAAATACGCGAGGAAAAGGTTCAGTGGACTGAAATAGGTTTAAAATCGATGTACATTTTAATATTACTAATGTGTGTCAAATGTGGGTGGGTTCTTACATTGAAAACAGGTAGCACCGCATTCTGCCTAAAAAGTAGCGAAAATCATTTTATAATTTTGCTTGCAATGTATACATCCAAATCTCGGATTATGAAAACTACCGCATCAATTATCACCGGTCGTAATTAGGTAATATTTGTATAACTAGGAAGTGATTTTATAGCTGAGAAATAAATATACCAATTGAAATTTCCACAAAAATTGTATGTTTCAGACTTAATCAATAACAACTACAAAATACTGGAAAGTTTCAAATATATAATAACAAAAAAAGAAACTTAAAAAATACTTGTTTTCTTTAATGAAAATCTCATAAGTATTGCAACGGAAAAGCAAGGTACTTTCACTACTTACTGTATCTACGAAGAAGTATTTGAATAAAATCTACTATGTATTATAACTCTGTTATTATAGCTCATTTTTACACAGAATTCAATAAAATCATTTTTCTCGTGGGTGCTGAACATTATTAAATGTCAAGTATAAGTACATTCTTGTGGAAATGCTAAAAATTTACAGAAAAGGCCGTAGGCCTATTAGCCTACCGTAGGAATTAGCAGTTATACCTGTCTGAGGGTGGGTGTTTCTGCTAGTTTCTTAAATGTTCCAAGACATGCAAAAAACTACTTACAAACACAGAGAAATAATCAGCTATGCGTATATTCGTCTGCTGGATTGCGTAGTTAAATACAAGAGGCGTTACCGAAGAAAAAATCAAACACTCGTCTCGTATGATCAGTTTCTAAGTTAGTTTGCTTTTTTTGTGTGGTTTTAAAACTATGTAAGATATTTTAGTTGGTTTTAAAATTGTATAAAATATTCTTCTGGTTTTCAAGCTATCCGATTTATATGTTACACAGATCTCAGGATTATTTTCTCGCTGTCTTAAAGGTTATATATGCTGTACATTCACGCAGATCGTGTGAAGCCACATCTCGACTGGCTTCACGCTCGAGCGATGGACCAACTGAAGTGCTGACTGAAACTTGTTGTACGTTCTACCATGATTGCTAGTTGTTCTGTTTTGTTATTATTTGTTTGTCAAGCTTTATTTCCTATAGCCTTGAGTGGTTTCGTGGATGACTGACTAACGGTCAGTAGTACCTTTACTTTTGTGGTCCTGTTGGTGTTACTCTTCAGTGACCAGTGTCTGATGACTAAACCTTAGTTCGCTGGCATATTGTGCAAATGGTTGAAATATGAATCGGGTGGAAAGTATTTGTACTGTACTAAAATATGTATATATTTTTTTCATTCACTCGCTCTGATAGGTGCTAGACGAACTGTCAGAGTAGTGTGTTATTGTTCGAAAAAGTATTAACATAGTAAATGGGGTTTTCCCTATTGATATGTAAATAAATCGTGATCACTGGACAAAACTTTTGATGGTTTAAGATCTTCGAAAGAGACATTTCTAGATCTACCATAAAGTTCATCGTTGAAGTCCAGATCCGTTTAGGAACTTCTAGGGATAATCATGCATATATATAATTTATATATATATATAATTATAATTTATATAATTTATATATATATATAATTATATATATATAATTTAATTTGTATATATATATATACAAATTAAATTAGTGCTAGGGCCAGTCGGAACAATAAGCATACTCAAATTTTCTTTTTAGTTAAACGATGAATGTAAAAACAAAAATATACAAGAAATAAAATATGTTTTGCTATCTCACAAGCACGAGAGACAATGATGGAATATTTTTAGTTTAACAGATGTTTTCCCTTTCTCAAAATAAAACCATCTCGAAGGAAAGCAAAAACATGCCTGTCGTTGGACTTGCTCTTCCTGAGCGACAAACTGAGAATACAGCTCGGTATTTTGTTAAATACTGTCACAGTGTCACTAACATAATTCGATAACTTGTAATGGCCTAACTCGCACAATAAAATGTTGAAAATAAATGGGTGTAGTGAAACAATAAATGTTCTGTTATTTAATAAAAACAGAAAATGGAAGAATATCAGTGATGACGAGAAAACCCACTTGTAGAGAATAATATGTTCGGTAATATGTGGACACACGCTGGTAATTCAAACACTAGAAGTTATTTTTATCTTGGGAATTACGACTGTAAATTAAAAAATATATATTATAGTTTTTGAATCAAAGAATGGTACAATTTTATGGTTAAAGACTATTAATCAAAAGTACAAAAATAGTACTTTTTACATCATGATTAACAAGTAATTTAATGTGGCCAATTCTATATAAAAAACAACAACAACAACTAGAAGTACATAATACCATAAATGTTACGGAAGGAAACCAACACCTATGCCAAACAAAATATGTTATATATATTTCCATAAGGGATTAATTGCACACAGATCTTCTTTACTTTTGATGGTGTTGTTGATTTCTTAGTTCAAAGCTACACAATGGATAATCTGTACTATGTATACGGTGGAGAATCGAATCCCAGATTTTGGCGTCTTAATCCGCTGATCCTTGATATTGAACTCATATATTGAACGAAGGAACCTAATCAGCAGTACTTCTCGCCAGTTTTTTGACTACTGTTATTTGACTGAACAATGAGATTTGACCACAACTCATATCACATCGTGAGTTCACAGCTCGAGTACATTTATATTACGCCACCTCCGGCTTTAGCAGTTGAGCTGTTGTTGTTTTGAATTAAGCACAAAGCTACACAATGGGCTATCTGTGCTCTGCCCACCACGGGTATCGAAACCCGGATTTTAGCGTGTAAGTCCGCAGACATACCGCTGAGCCACTGGGGGGCAGCAGTTGAGCACTTTCATTTTTAATGATATTTTCGGACCTAATCCTAATAATTTTTCACAAGTTTCAGTCAGTTTTAAAGAACTAGGTTAGTCATTTACTAAGCTAACTGCACAGAAGAATCCTCATACGTGAAAAAATGCCTCCTCCGGTGACTCAACGAAAGGTATAAGGCGAATATAGGTTTTTGATACTTGCGATGAAAACACCACAGATAACCCATTGTGTAGCTTTCCTTTTCACAACAAACATAATAATAATTAAAATTGTTTTAAACGACATTATAACGAACAAAATTAAAGAAGATGGATTTAAAGGTTAAAATACATATCTTAATAATCGAAATAAGAAAATGAATATATCACTTGATGTTAATATGAAAAGCAACACGTGAAACGTTAGAGAATATAAAATTCATTTGATAATGCTGATATTCTGTATTATGATCTATGTGCAAAACTGTGAAGTTGAGGTTCTACGGTTTAGGCCTCGTTCCCGCCAAAATATAAGTTAGCTCCGCACTTTGTGGCTGAGGGTGTTTTTTAAGAATACCTGTCAATTCTTACTATTCGCTTAGAATAGCCCAATATTTCTTGTACATTACTCCAAAATTAGGCTCCGCTAGCATACATAGGCCTCGAATAACTTTGGGCGAAATCAGAAAAAAAAATCTATATTATGCAAATAGGCATCAGGCTACGGGAACAATAACCGCATTGTCAACTTACACCATAAGTTTCGATAGATTTATCTCATTTGAATTTAATTTGTGGGGCAAATTAATTTTTTTATAAACAGAGAGACGTTCTAAAATGAGAAAGACAGCTGGAGAAACAGAATCTTTTTTTTAAACTTCACCCCAAGCTACACGAGAGCTATCTGCGTTAGCCGTTCCTAATTTAGCAGTGTTAGACTAGAAGGAAGGTAGCTAGTCGTCACCACCCACCACCAACTCTTTGGCTACTCTTTTACCAACGAATAATGGGATTGACCGCACATAATAATACCCCCACGGCTGAACGGCCGCGCCTGTTTGGTATGACGGGGATTCAAACCCTCGACCCTCAGATTACAAATCGAACTCCTTAACCTGTACAGAGTTGTACAGATAAGATTAAGAACAAAGATATAAAAGGTAATGCTAGTTGGTTATTAAACTGATCATTTTTTATTGATTTTCACTGACGTCCGTCATATTTCGTAACAGTTTTTATTATTGTATTGGATATTTCGGATTATTCGTTAAAAAAGAATAATGTAAAATCAATTCCACTAAGTGATACGGCTAGTTTCCAAGTAACACGAATCAGTAATTTTCCACAGCCCGCCAAGGCCAGATGGTTAAGGTACTGGACTCGTACTCTAAGGGTCATGGGTTCGAATCTCCGTCACACAAAACATGCTCGCCTTCTCAGAATTGGGGGTATAAAAATGTTACGGTAAATCTCATTATTAGTTGGTAAAAGAGTAGCCCAAGAGTTGGCGTTAGGTGGTGATGACTAGCTGCATTCCCTCTAGTCTTATATTGCTAAATTAGGGATGGCTAGCGCAGATAGTCCTCGAGTATCTTTGCACGAAATTCAAAACAAACCGATAATTTTTTTTTATACCTTCGGTACTCTAGTTCTTCATTTATAACTGGTTAAATGCCTGACAAACTCTGTGAGAAGTTGTGGCTCAATAATCAATCATTATGGGGTTTATTCTAACACGTTCTTCTACTGCCCAAACTGTTCTAAATCGTTTGAGAAAATTCTAGATGTTAATGGACCAAGCGTGGTCCACTTGTCAGTGTTCAGAAAAGGGATTTCGGGTCTAACTGGTTTGTACATCCATTATTAGGATGACGTTTAAATCATATTAATCGCTCAAGTGTTGGCTGTGGTGATAGCTGTTTTTTCCCAAGTCTATTAATTTAAAATTAGTTGCGTTTAGCGCAAATATTCGAAAGCAAGCAAACAAGAAACCAAACGCTTACATATACGCCCGTCACGTCGCATCAAACAACAGTACTAATATTTAATTAATATTTCAAAATAAGTCCTTCAGAAAGATATTTGGGACCAACACATCAATACAAGCTCAAACGACCACTCGTACTGCAAGAATTCCTGGTTTGGGGACCGTGTGTCTCCAAAGAGCCATAGTTTCCGCCCTTAATTAACTAAATTCACTTGCAAATCCCCCTTCCCCCATGTACACTTTTATTCATTAAATTATCTCGATCTCACTGAGTGCATCTTGTCAAACACCATACTAAGAAATATTAATTATTTTATAACTATACTTAAACCATCACATGCTTGTAGCATAAAAGTCGGTTTAATATTATGAGCAGCATTTTACTTGTAACATTTTACTAAAGTTGGCTTTGTTCTATTATATTTGTTATGCAATGCAATCATTTTAACGCACATTCTGATAGATTTAAGACGTCTGCTGATCTCTTTTTGAGAGAAACCTTCATTATCAGTATTACAATAAAACCAACAACGCCACTTAACATAATATTTATCAAGCCGCATACACTGATGCAAGAATATATACAGATTCGAAATTACACTAATGAATTTTGCAGACATCAAGTGATAAAATTTCACGGCTTGATATCCATGCCAAGCGCTGCAGATACAAAGAAACAGGGCCAGATTAGTGTTACAATAATTAGCGATCGTAATTGTGAATAGAGTCATATATACGTATAAATTCCATACTAACTACAAGTAATAAAAACTTTACCTTTAAAACGAGTACTTTCTCGGATAACAATGACTATACAAATCTTTTGAGTTAGTGCTTCAAAACAAATTTGTAATATCTGCTTTCTACCTATTTCCATATCTTATTATTATTAAAATTATTGCCCCCCAGTGGCTCAGCGGTATGTCTGCGGACTTACACGCTAAAATCCGGGTTTAGATACCCGTGGTGGGCAGAGCACAGATAGCCCATTGTGCAGCTTTGTACTTAATTCTAAACAACAACAACATAAAAATTATTCCGTTCAGAAATAATACTACAGCTTAGCTATTCAAGTATTTTATTTTATTTGTCAAAAACACATTTTTTATTTTAAATATACTAGTTTATTATGAATGAACAGCTTTTGATGACACAAAAAACTAAATTGAATCGAATGGTTTGATTTGATTTTCGCTTTTCAAAGACTAACTGTGCTAGCCGTTCCTAGTTTTCAAACAATAAACTAGGGGGGAATGTAGTTAATTCACACCACTCACCGCTAAATCTTGGACTTTTCTATATAAACGAATAGAAGGATTGACCATTTCATTATAACGACCCCACGACTGAAACGGCATATTTGGTGATAAGGTTCGAACCCGTGATTCGAAGATTACGGATCCAGTTGCCTACCCACTAGACGAGAGCGAGAAAGTTTCTCGAGCTCAAACATCAAGGATCGTAAAAGGGTGCAGTGAATATCTAGGTTATATATTTACCAAAACGTTAATGTTCATACTTGGTCGTAATAAACACATAAGGCATTGGTAGAGTAAGAAAACGACAATAGCTATGTCGTAAATGTGTAAACTGTTTCTAAACGATATTCTAGATTTAAAAACTCTATGGATATGTATGTATACATTTGTCCAATAGCTTTTTATCTTCGGTCATTTCGCTGACGCGCATCCAGCGTTTATATTCACCAAACTGATTACTTGGAAAACCGCTAATCGTAAATATGTGATACTTTCCACAGTATTAGGTTATATAAAAATAATAACGTCCATAATGCCTGCTTGTTATTCGATTCAAGCGCAAAGATGCATAATATGTTATTTGTTGGGTGCCTGCCGCAAGGTTGAAATCTCGAATTTTAGCGTTTCATTCTAAGTGAAATCACTGAATATGGATTGTGTTTTATTAAAGTAACGATTTGTATTTATCTGTACACTGTATTCCATTTACGACGTAATGCTCTCCCCATTTGTTTAGACTATTTTTCAGTTACATCCCAAAATACTTTAGGTACACTGCTGTTTGTTTAATTTTGAGGTTTCCTGATGTAACATCTATCTTCCTACGCAATCTCATCATGTCTGGAGCTTGGCGACATCATGTCCACAATAAAGGACTGTTTTGATAGAGCTATTGAACAGAATGTTATGGAATATTATCTTTATCAGTGTACAGTGAATATAATTGCCCCAGTGTGGCGTCATTTAGTCTACTGGTGTCAACACTTTGAAATATCTTCGGTGAGTTTTCCTCCGAGTCCAGCTCTTAATTATAATTAACTAAATTACTGTCATCTGGAAGCTGGGATGGGTCAGTGACCACCCAAGGATAGTCCTATATCACAAAGCGAAAGGTTTAAGACACTCTCTAAGGCAAAAAAACAAACTTAAATTTCATTTGTCTCGCTAAGCATATTTGAAGCGCCACCTGCTCTTGTTACAGTAACTAAAGGTAATTTATGCTGAAATATGGTAGTATCCATCTTGTTTCACTAAAGTGGCGATGTTTTGACCACTGATTAGACAACTAGTTTACTGATCTTACTGAGGAAATAACGAACTATGTTTATTATTCAATATCAAAGTACTGGCAGTAGAAGTGTTATTTTTATCTTAAACTTCAATACAATTTAATATTTTCTCAACTTTTGAAAAACTAGTTACACAGAGTAAATCCTCTGTAAAATACATTTTAATATTTCACTGATACGTTAAGTAATTTTGTAAAAAAATCAAAATAGCAAAAATAATAAAACTGCACTGCATAAAACAAACAAATTAAAGCTTGAAAATTATTTGAAACATTGCTTAATGATATAAGCGAATTAAAGTTGGAAAACTATTTGAAACATTACTTAATGAAATACATTATAGAAGAAAAACTATTTGAAACTTTGGTTAATGATAAAAATGTGTTTTTAATAAAATTATTTTTCCTTAACTTGATATTATTTTATTCTATTCTGTTTTTAAAGCGTGATTCTAATTAAGGGGTGAATCTTTTTATTTGGAATGTACGTTTAATTCAGTAGTTTTTTCTTTGTGGTATCAAAGTAATTAGGTGGCAATAAGTTTGTTTTGTTTAAGTACAAAAATATATATAATAGCTTATCTGCGTTTTGTTCACAATAAATTCGCTTTGTTCTGTTTTTTTTCCTTGCAAAGCTACACGAGAGCTATCTGTGCTAACCTTCCCTAATTTAGCAGTATAAGACTAGAGGGAAGGCAGCTAGTCATCACCACCCACCACCAACTCTTGGGCTACTCTTTTACCAACGAACAGTGTGACTGACCGTCACATTATAGCACCCTTACAGCTGAAAGGGCAAGCATGTTTGGTGTGAGGGGTATTCGAAACCGCAAACCTCAGATTAAGAGCTTGCCATTCACAGTAGTTATCGAGTTCAAAATTTTAACGTTATAAGCCTCAAACTTACGTTTGAACCACCGTGGAACAAAAATAATAACAAGTAACGTACTTTTAATAGTGTATTCCATACTTTTCTGAAACATAAGTACAGGTTTAGGAGAAAAAAAAAAATTTAAATACATGAAAATTTCAGAACAAACATCATTTTTGAAAGATTATTTTATCAGTTAGAAACAAAAGTATCGTCCCCAGTGACGGGAAACTTTAAGTTGATCCACCATTTAAATTATTTCATGAACTGTGAACTACTTTAACCGCCTACTACAAAAAGCAGTGTTGAACATTCTTGTCATGCTAAGAGTCGCTGAACAATAACGTATGGTAAATCTACATTTTTTATTATTAAAGTTACGTCACGTCTTGAAATGTGAATAATAGTTTGAGTAATTCCTAACAATTTAGTGTAGAATATACTGTTTGACAAATAAAATTTAGTGTCAACATTATCCATGCCTGTTGTCCCATCAAAAGTGAATGTTGAGGTTTGTCAACGTACTCACCTTTTCAAATGGGAGACAAGCGCTCGAAGAGATACCATGGTTCGTTTTGTATGTAACAGAGTAAATGCTTCATAACTCCATTATATATACTTAGTAGATGTACATATATATCGAATACTAAGTGGTTTTATACCTTTTGGATATATACACTCCTCTGAAATATATTTAATAAATTTTTGAAATAACTGTTTGTTTATTTTGAATTTCGCACAAAGCTACACGAAGGCTATCTGCGGTAGCCATCCCTAATGTAGCAGTGTAAGACTAGAGGGAAGACAGCTAGTCATCATCACCCACCGCCAACTCTTTGACCACTCTTTTACTAACGAATAGTGGATTGACCGTCACATTATAACGCCCCTAGGCTAAAAGAACGAGCATGTTTTGCGCGACGGGGATCCGAATCCGCGAACCCTCAGTTTACAAATCGAGTGCCTTAACCCATCTGGCCATATTGGGCCTTTTGAAATAAGAAATTTACATATAAAAAATGCTTTCTAATTATTGTAATATACCAGATGACGTACAGGAAAAACATATTTTTTTTATTTATAATTATAAATATTATTATGAAGTACCTCCCACTTTTTCACTATTACCCAAGACTGTGCAAGCTTCAGGGTGATTTATTTGTATTTTCATACGAGTATTTTCACTAATGAAGTTCAAGAACATAACTGTTTCAGAAGGCAGCTATAACTTCAGAAATTCACTGGATTTGTGAATTAACTATTTTAAACCTATGTTTATATCAAGTTCAGTGATGTTTCGGCGGTGAATATCTTTGTGTAATATAGACAGTTGAAGTATTTGTTGATTTTGAGAATTAGCCATCTTCATTGAAGCTATGATATATTTGAATGAATCTATAAAAGTACGAAAGGATATGTTTATAAAAAAAAGTATATTCGAAATTTGTCAACTACAAAATATATTAGTATATCTTGACGTAGATTTTGTTTAGTTAATGGTGAAGCTGTACAGTGGGCTATTCGTATCATGCCAACTTCCAATACCGAAATCATGTTTCTAGTGTTATACGTCCACAAACATGCCACTGTACCAGTTGGGGTTCAAATTATCAACAAATATTTTGTAAATCTTCCAGTTGGAATAGGGAAAACGATCTCTAATTACTCGTTAATTTAACCGTACAGATAGTAGCAAAAATAAGTGGAATATTTACATTTATGTTTCCTTAACTCATGTACTGTAGCAACACGTTTCTTTTTTGTTTTTGTAATCTGTCCCACTTCAAGAACATTAAGGTAAGTAAAACTTGCAGCAGCTGGTATATTCTTGTTTTCCTCCACTTTGCAGAAAAATATAAAGTAGCATCTACATTATATGTAGCCTCTTGAGCCAAGTTTTTATTTTATTTTTTGCATACGTAAGAAAATGGTATTTCACCAATGAATGTTTCTTGTTTTAATTCTAAGTTATTTTAAACAAGTCAAAATTAAAATTGAAAGAAAAGCAAGTTATTTGGTGTATTTTCAGCACTCGCGAGTGTATTCGGGTATGTTACATTAACAGTCGTAGAAACAATATGCAAGATTACTTCTTCACGAAAACTGTTCTCAAAGCTGGAAAGGCATTTACTAAATTTAAAACAGAAAATATCAGTTATCGATGTTAACTTGCTATAGGTATGTAGACTGTATTTACACATCACTGCATGTCATCCGAATACGTTTTTTATTGCAATAAAAGTTGTCCTTCGAAACAACCTTATGTTGCTTGTGTTGTTGCCAAAAATTAAGTTCATGTTGAGTCTTAAACCGTGATACTGACGATTTGTTTGTTTGTTTTGGAATTTCGCACAAAGCTACTCGAGGGCTATCTGTGCTAGCCGTCCATAATTTAACAGTGTAAGACTAGAGGGAAGGCAGCTAGTTATCACCTCCCACCGCCAACTCTTGGGCTACTCTTTTACCAGCGAAAATTGGGATTGACCGTCACATTATAACGCCCGCACGGCTGGGAGGGCGAGCATGTTTGGCGCGACTCGGGTGCGAACCCGCGACCCTCAGATTACGAAGTGCACGCCTTAACGCGCTAGGCCGTGCCAGGCCCAGACACTGACGAACTTTGAAGTTTAAAAAGTTTTGTAGATGATGTAAATCAAGGGTAGAACAAAACCACCACCACTCGGGTTATATGTGAGGGCTAGGCTCCTCCATAGTTCAAAACACAATTATTTTTAAGTGCAAGCAACAATTAAAAAAAACACGTAAACCCGGACAGGAGATAATTAGATACTCGCACGTGCATTTCAGTGTAGAATATTAGAGCGCTGTATATAATTTAACACATAATTTAAGGTACGTTTGTCAGTGCTAACACGTTTTAACTTAACTAACTTATGCTACAACAAATACGTTTCTCTCTGACATTAATACTACCTATAAATATTTAGTATTAGCAATCCGTCACATGAATTATTCGTGGTGATATGTGATTTATCAATAAACCTGTATAATTATTAGATATACCATACAAATGTAGGAATTCATTCTCCTTTCTCCGAAATAAAAAAGGGGAACGTTTGACGCTCAGACATTTCGGGTCCTCGGGGCAAAATCTATACCGAGATTAATATGGTAGTTTGGACTTCCTGGTTTGAAAAACAAGGTTTTGCATGAAATTAAGCGCATGCGCTGTCTGTATTTTGCCCACCACGGGTACCGAAACCTAAATTTTAGAGGTATGAGTTCGCAGACATACCGTTATGCCACTTGAGTTAAATGGTATCAACAAGATCTGAAACGAATCTCATTAGTAAATTTACTAGGGAAGCCAGTTTTGTACAATAGCTAAAACTGTTGACCATTGAAAACGACACCTGTTGTTGTTTTTTTGTAACAGCTTTATCAAAGAAATGTACAAAAAGTTACATTGTAATAGTTTACATTTTGTAGCACTTTTTTTCGGTATTTAACGTCTTAAACGTAAAATATTTTTATCTAAAACTGTTTCCTCTTCAGATAAAATTACTGTTCGTATCTAAATAATATTCAGTAGGCAATGATTTGTTTGTTTTCAACTTTCGAATGCCCTACCCATCTGGTCATACCGGACCCAGCAGGGAATGAAGTAAGTTCTGAGAGATTGGGTGAAAGCAGAACCAAGGTAAAATTTACTTGTCATGTCATAAAACAGATTCGGTCGATTTAAAAATTACATCAAACTAATACTCCCTATCCAAATCTTAAGATGTAACAAAAATAATCATTGTATTGAAATTATTTCTTTTATAAGCAAAAATGTTTTCGGACCAACACGAAAGTGCCCGAACAGAGCGTTAAAAAAGCTCTGGTCGTTTATGAAACAATTTAAGTTGATTAAGTGACTCATTAGGGCACTTTCGTGCTGGTCCAGATTTTAACAAGTTCAAGCCCAGGTAGGTTGCACAATATAATTTTTCTTTTTTTAAATAGATGAATAGTAGGTACGGCTAGCACAGATAGCCCTTGAGTAGCTTTGTGCGGAATTCAAAAAACAAACAAATAAGATAAATAGTATAATGCATAACTACACCTAAATCTCCTAAAAATATAGATATTTGTATAAATAAAATGTTTATGGTATTAAATAGCAAAGTGTCTAAGTACTGCACCATCATAGTATCAAGAGCCCTAACTTTTCAAACTTGTGCTTAAAAAGTTAGGAAACCTTGCTTTTATTTACAGATATAAATAGTTTAGCGGTCTGCCCATGGTGAAAACAACAAATATCTAAATGTTCTTTGCTATGAAAGAAATTAACTTACTTTTAAATTATTCATTCAAACCGAGCATTATAAAGTTTGTTTGTTTGTTGCCCCCGCTAGTACAGCGGTATGTCTCCGGATTTACAACGCTAAATTCAGGGGTTCGATTCCTCTCGGTGGGCTGAGCAGATAGCCCTTTGTGGCTTTGCTCTACGAAAAACGGTTGTTGTCTTGAATTAAGCACAAAGCTACACAAGGGGCTATCTGTGCTCTGCCCACCACGGGTATCGAAACCCGGATTTTAGCGTGTAAGTCCGCAGACATACCGCTGAGTCACTGGGGGGCCTACGAAAAACACACACACGTTTGTTTGTTTGTTTTGGAATTTCGCACAAAGCTACTCGAGGGTTATCTGTGCTAACCGTCCCTAATTTAGCTATGAGATATAGTGTAAGACTAGAGGGAAGGTTGCTAGTCATCACCACCCACCGGCAACTCTTGGGCTACTCTTTTACCAACGAATAGTGGGATTACCCGTGTCGTTATAACGCTCCCACGGCTGAAAGGGTGAGCATGTTTGGCGCGACCGGGATGTGTACCCGCGACCCTCAGATTACAAGTCGCACGCCTTAACACGCTTAGCCATGCCGGGCCGCATTATAAAGAAATATAAAATGTTATTTGAACCTTAAAATTATATAAATAATAAATTATCTGTCTTTGATTGAGACAAAATTATTCATCCTTACGTAACTACTTCACAGTGATACAATGGTAAGTCTAAGTACTTATACTGCTAGAAACCGGATTTCGAGTCCCGTAGTAGGCAGATAGCCCTTTTTATAGTTTTTTTAGCAACAACTCACGGATGTTACGTTGTAGGTGGAAGGATCTTTTAATTTTTATATTTTTTTATAAAGAACAGTCTACCCTTGTGTCAGATGTAAATACTGTTTTGAGTTTGTAATTCATTAATACCGAGGATATGGAAATTTATGGAAAGCGTAAGTGATAGACGTATAGATAGCTGCTATCAGACAACCACGGAAACAGAGTAAAAGCAAAGTCATGTGCAAGAGAAGTTTGATTGGAGAAAAGTTAAGAAAACGTAATTAACCGTCTTTAGAGTGAATTGCCTAACGGTTCAATGCTAGAGTGAAATCAACAGTTTGAAAGAAACAAGGAGATTAATTTATTTTGTTAAAGGGTGTTCTTGGCTTAATGAATCCGTCTGTGTTGACTTTGACAACAGGCAGACGATTATTGGAAGTTCAGGATACAACTGCGATAACTCACGGTGATATTGTGATAGTTCCCCACCAGGATAGCAGTAAGTCTATAGCTTTACAATGCTAAAATCGGGGGTTCGATGCCCGTCGATGGACTCGGCAGATAGCCTGATGTGCTTTACTATAAGAAAACACACACACACTATTGTGATAAAAATAGTTCGGCCTCTCACTTTGAATACTCTCAGTTTTTCAATAGGCCTAAGCGGATTTTCAACAATAAGAAGAGAACTGTATGGTGTTGATGACCTACATAAACACAGTGTCAGACAGTTGGCCTATCTTCATAAAGCTTCTAACTGTAATATCTTTGTTTAAAATCTTAAAACTTACATTACATATTAATACATTGTATGTTTTATTTCTACACCAAAGAGAATTTCATTCTTCAAATACAAGTTGTTGTTTCTTTCGCCACCGTTTGTACTCTTGTTCCTTATTATGGAAGTTTTGGATAACATGCAAGTTCACTTTTGGATATAAATAAACAGAGGGAGCGAAGTCTGCATGGTTTCTTTGCTTTGTAGAAATTCGCGATAAGTTATTCAGAGCTATCTGCGCTAGTCGCCCTTAATAACGAAGCGGTAGACAACAGGGAAGGCAGTTAGTCAACGCAACCCATAGCCAAGTTGTGGACTAATTTTTACCAAAAAACAGTAGGACTGGCCGTCAAACTGTTATGCCTCTACGATTGAAAGAACGAGAATGTTAAAGGACAGATTAATTTTATTCTACGACCCACAGATTACCAGTCGAACGCCATAACTTCTAGGCTATGCCAGGTCAAAAGCTGTTTCGGAACGAAGTGCAGCCATATGGTTTAACGCTAGATGATAAGTGCAAACCTGTAGTTTGAAACGCCCAGACAATATATTTATTCTCTATATTTTACATTTTCTTCCAACGTTTATCATCACAGTGTCTACAAAATTAAAAACTAGATTAAAAAAACAACAAATTTCTAGAAACAGTTGGCAAAACGGTGTAAAAACTATAACCTGAATTATTTATAAACAAATAAAAACATGGTTTAAAATAAGAACAGAAACATTCCAATAAATAAACTCAAAATTTTGTTTGTGAAAACCTCCCGTAAAAATCTTGATTTATACATATAGGTAATATGTATAAATATATACACACATACATATTTATTGTTCCTATACGTGTATAAAAATGAACGTACTAATTAGTATATACTTACCGCACAATTACTAATGTACTACACGAAGAAGGTAATCAACGGTTCAGTGGTTAGAGTACAAAGCTAATAAAACTAAGCACTTTCATTGCTGGCAGGATGTAGCAAAGTCATTTACAAGCAGCTTGCTAATCATTCATCATTAATACTGTTATATTAGAGTGCCGCGTGTTGTGGGAGGCTTTTCAGTTAATACCTAGTGTATTTACTTTAATCTTTTGTTGCACAGTAAGCTGGTTCATGTTAGTTTCCTGTAATGAATAAACATTAAATAGGTTTACCAACTACTGTGCTACATTATGGCAGAAGCTATCACGTGTCAGCGGTTGTTTGTGGGTTGGCACTGGACAAACTCCTGCTTGAAGTACATACGCTGTTTGCACGTGTCTGTTAATACTGACTTAATTCACCATGTGTTTGTTATGAACGGCTTAGTCGTTATGATCAGCTTGATAAAGCCTTGCCATAACAAACTCTCCAAACCTGCTAAGAAGAGCACATACAATGATAAAATAGTGAAATAACTCACACTGAAACCCGCAGTAACAAACTGATAAAATATCTTGGTAAGAGCACATTGAAAATCCACACACTGAGAAACGACTGAAACCCTACACTAACAAATTACTAAACCCCTGTAGTGTGTTATGTAAATGTCGTTTAAATGTTTTGTAAGCGACAACATGTCGTGTTGTGTTTAAATTTTCATTTCTATTATTTATGTTATTGTTTCAAGGTTTAAACTAATAAAAATATGTTGTTGTTCATTTAGGGTAACATTTAGAATTTTCTTGAATTAAGTAGACCAATCATATGTTTGTAAATGAAATGCTGGCGACTTCGTGTCTAGACGTTTAGTCTCGTGCAAGAACGGACATGCGCGGATTGCTCTGGAGATCTGTAGAAGTTTCGCGGTTTTTCCAGGAGTCTAGGCCTACAATATATAAACAGACGAAGGTGGAGGAAGGAGAAGAGTCAAACATTAGTTTTATTCAAGAGAAGAGTCATTAGAAAAGAAGAGTCAGTCATTCGTTTGAGAAAGATTAAGTGTTTGCTGTGATTATTCAACTTGGATTTGTGACTGAAGTTAGATCTACGGAAGCTGTGATTTTACTTCGTCAATCTCTACGATTCATCCGAATTAGTGGTTATACTGAAAGTCAACACGTGTGGAACAATTCACGGGAAATCGGAAAAATTAAAGGCGACAATTTTGTGACGTAAAAAGAACTTCGTCGAATTTATTGAACTGTGAATTGCTTCTGAATTTCTTCATTTAAACTTCGGAATTTCTTCATGGGACCAAATTCACATCCTAGACTGGAATTTGAGACTTTCATTTTAGATCATTATATTAGATACAGGCCAGTACCATTTTGTATTGTGTTTGATTTTGAAGGTTGAAACTAGTACTATTTTGTGTTGTAATTAATTTTGAATGTTGTAACTTAATATCTGTCACTGTTATTATATATCTGTTATATCTATTAATAGTTTAGTGTAATAAATTATACAAGCTGTTATTTGTGTTTTTCTGTTGCGTTTAGTCTACGAAAAACATAAAACATAAACAAAAATGTAACAAGTGGAAACTATTGAAATCAAAACAACAAGAAACGAATGAAATCCTATTATCTAATACACAACTGCATCCCAAACACACTACTAAACTAAAGAAACTCTACACCCCAGTACACTGCTGATGTCCACACACTAATAAGCTACTGAAAATCTTCAGTAACAAATGACTCAACCCTATAGTGGAAAGTATTGAAACCAAATGAGTAATAAACTACTGAAACCCCCACATAATAACAAACTTCTAAGACTCCAGTCTGAGACTAGCTACTAAAATTCAATCAGTAATAAGCTACTAAAATTGCTAAAAATTCATAATAGCAAACTACAGAAACATATCACAAAGCAAACTACTGAAACTCTAACACTGTACTAAATTAATAACACAAAAAACAATAAGAAATTTACGAATTCCTGCGTTTCTGTGTTAATTATTGTTGTGTGTTTGTGAATGTATTTGTCCGTTAACTCCTCCCACAGCTTTGGAGTTAGGACCAGAAAATGGACACGGAGTAAACTGGGGATATCTTTATGTACACGATGTATCCCTCAGCCTTTATTTATTTGGGGGTATCAAGATAGTGCTAAAATGCGCTTGGGAGGTCATCTAGACATTAAAGGGATCTAGGAATAGATTTGAAAGGTCGCTAAACCACAATCTGCCAAAGGATTTTGTGTTTCTGTTATCCTTTTGGATCTCAGGAGCATCATGTCATCATTCACACACATATATATATAGGTACCGTGGTAGTTACTCTTTTAAAGTATTTTCTGGTAGAAATCCGATAGGGGTACTTATAAAAATAAATTACGGATAATAAAGGAGTTTTATCACTACATCAGGGTCTTCGTGAATCACAAGGAGGTTTTTGAACCCTTTAACGAAGGATGTTTTATTTTAGCCAAAACAAACTGTTGAAAACAAAAGTCCTGTCATAAGCTTATACTCCATCACTAAAATACTAATAGTTCATAACATTGGTCTATACTCCATCACTAAAATACAAATAGTTCATAACAGTGGTTCATTAATTAAACTCACCACAAAGCAGATTTCTCAAACCTTAAATAAAATATATTTGTGAAACCCCCCAAAAAAACAATTATTCGTTTTAAAGTTGTTAGTCGCAAGTAAAGAAATATATATGAAAATCCTGCTAGAATATATTAAAACCCTACATTGGAGGAAACTACTGAAATCACACACACCACGAAGCTCCGCCGTATTAAAATACCACTGAAACTAGACAATAACAATATGTATAAACCTTTCATGCTGAAAACTACCGAAAGTACACAATAATAATACACTGAAACTCTACAATGTTACAACTTACTGAAATTAAAACAATAGAAAATCAAAGAAACTCCATATTAGCAAACTAGTGAAGCCCAACAGTACGACGCTTCTTAACTTCACAGAGTAACATCGACTGACACCCAAGACAAATATCATCGAGATAGTGATACTGACACTAAGAACATCCCCCGGTTCACCCAGAGAATAAATAATATTTGTAGATCTTTATATAAAACCTTTCACTCAATACTGAAGAACTTTTAAGTGTTTTGATACAATACGACTGTACTGTCACAGTTATCTAGTCATTATATTAAGTGGATAACCTGGTAATTCATCTCTGATTTCTTTTCTTCAGTGAAATACTTTGTTTGTAATTATGCACAAAGGTATACAATGGACCATCTATGATCTGCACACCACTGGCATCGAAAGCCGGATTCTAGCATTGTAAGTCTGTAGACATACCACTGTTCTACTAGGGGGGAGGCGGCAATGAAATAATCCGTGAACGACAAAGAGACCTTTTCTATTCACGGATTATTTCTTATTTTCACGTAACGTTTGCGTTTCTTTGAAGACAAAAATCCACAAATGAATAAATAAATAGCATTATTATTGTATTATTGATTACAGATATATGTGCGTCTTCTTTTATGATATATCAAAGTGATTCTATAGTTTTATTATTCTTATGTGGTGTTCTGAAAGAGAATTTAGTAGACACTGAGAGATTAAATGACCGATAAAAGATCAAATGTAAATGTATTCAGGTCTTATTTCATGTGATGCTAAGAAAGTGACAAAGTGAAAGGTTAAATATTTATTCAGTTGTAAGGTTTTGTTATCAACTCATTTTATGACTTATAGTGGAATTCTAAAGTGTAAAAGTATCATTGTGATTAATAAATAATAATATCACTGTTAGTTACCTGATTCAAATTATGTTCTTAAGGAAATATTGTCCATCAGAGTGTTGACACAAAGACTCACGCATTTAGTACAACAATGCTTGCTATAAAGGTTTCAAAAATACCACAAATCATAGAAAAAGTGTCAGATTGTGTGAAAGTGCCATTAATCTCAAGTTAATTATTTGGCTGCTTGCTGCATCTGTTAAATAGTTTCTTAGCTCGCTAATTAATATTCCTGTAGTATATTTTTATATTAAAAGTAATTATCTGCATTATGAGCCTTATATAATTCATTAATGGTCTTAAATAATATCACATATGGCACGGTGTAGAATATTTAATGTCACATCTATTCTTATAACACCCCTTGACCCACCTTGAAACTAATTTTGATCACTTTTTAAATGTTTGCTTTTATTAGTATAAATCACAATTACCTTTAGTATACAATAGGACTATAGCAAGAAGTGTATTGTTGTACTGACCTTCTTATGGACGTGTTTTTCTTTTAAAATACATATTGTATTTTTAAAAAAGTTTTTTTTATAAACTGATGTATGATAGAGTTAGCTGTTTATTGTCGATGTAAACTGAGTTGGTGACAAAATACTGAACCACCTGAAGAATTAACGTGCGCCCAAGGGGCCACAACAACAAAAAACTTAAGTGTTTAAACTTTGACAGTAGCGTGTCTTCGTAGCAAAATTAGCAGAAAGTGCCAAAATATAAAGTATCACCTGTGCTAATACTGGTCTAGTATATGTTGTGAACGATAATTTGAAATATCACACTTAAAAAAGTAAAAACACGTCACAAATAAATGTTCATTTTTAAGTACTGCACTACATTTGCCCGCCACCAAACAAAATAACTCAACTCTACTTGTAAGTAGCCATGTTTTTTTTTACAAACAAATCGCTTCACTTCTTTATCTGATTGATAATTTATGTAGCTTAGAATAGTATACGTAGAAAATATATATTTTTGCACGTAATTTTAAACAGCTTGGTTTATCCCCTCACAATTCACAGTGAGCTCGCTCACGAATTGGTTACTCAAGGTCACAAGCTTGACAACAATTCAAGGTGAAGAAGTGTTCCCGGGAGCCACAGTCTGGATCTGCTATTAGTTTTATTATCAATTACTGGTGAGAAAAGAAAACGTGTTACAAGAAGATAATTAAAAAAAACACACTATTCTAATAACCACTTGATATTTCAACTAAAACTAGACCTTTAAAATTAATATATATTACTCGTGATAAATTAAATCATAACAGCAGTGAAAGGTATTAAAATTAATTATTTTCCAATAACAAATTGTTTATTGCAGCAGATTCCAAATCTCCTTTTAATGAGCTATTAGATAATAACTTGAGGAATATTTCAGATTTTTACCTTAAAATTGAATATTTAACAACTTAGTCAGTAGTAAAAATAAATAATTTTTCATAAAGCATTTCGTGCCATTTCACCCTAGTTTTTCCCAATATTTTAAGATAATATTCATTATTCGAGAACTTAAATTAACAATGGTTTAAAAAGAGTTTAAGTCGTCTTTTGTTTGATGAATATGATTTTCATGTACAGTAAATAAGCTTATCAAATTATGTCATAGGGCCTATAAAAATTCTAACATTAATTAAAATAATCCTTTCAAATTTAGACTTCGTTACTCAAAGTATAGTGAATAATTTTATTAAAATTTATGCAAAACAAACAAACAAAGCAATGAAAATCATATAAAGCGAAAGACCACGATAGCAAAAATAAATTCATATTTCTTCAAGAGACGTGGTATATACTGTTGTCATCACATCTCATTCATATTGTATGAGATTGCTTACTGATAATTTTGTGGGAACGGAAGACGGAGAGATTAAAAATTACTGGTCACTTAGGTGTCCAGGAAGAGCGTGTTATATATACATGGCTGAATTTTGCTTGATCCTTGGACAAAAGTCTCCTTTTGTCTGATTTTGCAAAGAAAAAAAATCCAGTATCTTTCTTTAATCCCAAGGTTTTTATCTCAAAATTATTTTACGCAGTCGTTTCTCTTCGTAGTGTCTAACATGCTGGTAAGAAACATTCATAACATTGTGTCAATGATAACAAAAAGACGGATAGTGTTTTACAATGAGGTTTTGACAAATTTTTACTGATATTTTAATAAAAAGGTTCAGAGACGGAGGAGTATTGTTTGTTTTCGTAGGAAGGAAATTAGTTTGTTTTTTAACTTCAGCAAAAGCTAAACAATATGCTCTGCCCACCACAGGTATCCAAACCCAGTTTCAAACATTATAAGTTCATAGACATACCGCTGTGCCACTGGCGTAAAAATATAATAACTTATAATTTTATTTTATTTTTATTGCAATACAGTCTCAACAGTTTGTTGATGAATGACCTCGAAATAATTTACTTTAATCATTTTTTGTTAAATTTGTTTTGAATTTCTCAAAGCTACGCGAGAGCTATCTACGCTAGCCGCCCTTAATTTAGCGGTGTAAGACTAAAGAGAAGACAACTAGTCATCACCACCCATTGCTAGCTCTTGGACTACTCTTTTCACCAACGTATGGTGGGATTGATAGTAACATCATAATGCTCCCACGGCTGAATGGACGAGCTTGTTTAGTGTGAGAGAGGATTCTAATTCCCTACTATCGGATTACGAATCAATCGCCCTAATCACCTGGTTATATCAGACCTTTTTTTTTTGTTAAGTTTCTTGGAGTGATTTGCTTGTTCACTTCTACTTTTGAACTGGTCGTGACATAGTGATTAGCTTTGCCGGACTGTGAATTCGAGGGTTTATGGTTCTTAACCATAAAATTTAGCTCCACATCTTGGGACCTTAGGTGCATTTAAGAGAGTAGTCTAAATTCCACTATTCATTTAGAATAACCCAAAAGTTTTAGATGGGTGGTGTTAGTAGCGAGGTGCCTTACCTCTTGTTTATCATTTCAAAATTAAAGGCGGCAACTTCAGAGAGCCCTTTTGTAGCTTTGCACAAATAAATAAACTTTTACGCTTATAGAGAGCATTAATTTTACCGAAGACTGATGTCTTTTTACCATAAAAGCCTGTATTGAACTTCAGATTTATTACTGTAACTAGTTATATTTGGTATGTCATAAAATAATGGCATTACTTCACTCCCTAATTTATTTAAGTTTCTCTATTTTTTTTCTCACGTATATTTTTAGAATTTTTCACACTGCATCAACCAAAACACTTTCATGACGAACAACCAATTTAATCATTCTAAGAATGAGTTTCTTTTGTCAGTTTTCATCTGAAAAGTAGTAATGAAAATAAAAAATGGAAAATCTATCTCCTATGAATACCAGAATGAAGGAAAATGATCATATTTTCATGTTACGTTAATACAAAAATAAATACATTTTTTTCCCTGACAAATAATGATAAATCTCTCTATTCACAACAGCTTAACTTACATTTATAAAGAGTTGGCCAACAAAACTTTGAATATACCTTGAATTATATTCGGTGATTAGAGTGCTCGACTTGCAATCTGAAGGTCGCGGGTTCGAATACTGTTCCACCATATATGCGCACCCTTTCAACCGTGAGACCTTCATAACATAATGTTCAATCCCATTATTTGTTGGTAAAAGAGTAGTCTAAAGGTTGGCGGTGGGTGATGATGACTAGCTGTCTTCCCTCTAGTTTTTCGCTTCAATATTAAGGACGGCTAACACAGGTAGTCCTCGTGTAGATTTACAACTAATTTGTTTTTTTGTTATGATGTTAACCGTAAAGCTACAAAATACATTGTTAGTCCGCAGACACACCACTGTGTCACTGGTGACAACCAAACCAAATCAGTGATCCTTTTCATAAAACTATCAACAGTGAGAGCTTCAGTGTAAGAATTTTTTCTTCCTGCTTATTAACTTTTCAGTAGAAGAGTATATCTGAAGAATCGATTTATCATCATTCGACGCAGTTCCTATTGTACATATGTAGCTTATGTAAAAATTGTGGAGTATTTGAATAACCGACATACCACTCCACATATTTCCTGTTGTATGTTTTTGTTTCTGTTTTTGAATTTCGTACAAAGCTACCCGAGAGCTATCTGCGCTAGCCGTCCCTAATTTAGCAGTGTAAGACCCACCGCCAACTTTTGGGCTACTCTTTTACCAACGAATAATAAGATTGACCGTCACATTATAACGCCCCCACGGTTGAAAGGGCGAGCATATTTGGAGCAACGGGGGTTCAAAACCGGGACCCTCGGATTACGATTCGAACTCTTTAACCCACATGGCCATGTCGGGTCTCCTGTTGTACGTATGTAACTTATGTGAGAATTGTGGAGTATTTGGAAAAAATCGACTTATCACTCCACATACTACCTGTTGAATGTATGTAACTTATGTGAGAATTGTCATTTGTTACATTTATGTAACGTGTGTAAATAGTGTTAGGTATTTGAGGAATCCACTTATCACAGGACATGTCATCTGTTACGTGTTTGTAACGTGTGTAAACAGTGTTTGGTATGTGAATAATCCACTTATCGACAGACATGTCATCTGTTACGTGATGTATGTAACGTGTGTAAACAGTATTTGGTATGTGAATCACTCTAGACGTCTCTTGTGCTCAGGTTAATGTTACTCTCATATTATAGGGAATTTCTTTAAGATATTTAACGTTTTACTACAAATATCGTCTTCTGTTTTCATATGTCACTTTTAACGGGTATATTTTTTGTAAAGGGTCTTTAGTTTGGGAAGATCACTTTCACTTAAAAAAAAAGAAACAAAATTACGAAAATTCATGTTTTACATGAAACATCGTGACTTTTTAAAAGACCGGCCTGTAAAACATGTTCTATGAATAAAGAACAAAGTTTTGTCATATTAAACTTTCACAGTTGCAATACTAATGTTCAAATACATAAATTCATAAAACTGTGACATTTCCAGTCTGTACCGTACAAGCTGCAAAGCCTTGAGCACGATATTTACGTTACACAACAAAAAACTTCGTGAGTACATAATTTGTTTTTACCACGCGATTTCGTGAATTTCTTTATCACCGTGGAATTACATTTAACGTATATGACCATTACTGTACGATTAAAGAACGAACAGATAAAAAGATTTGATTTCGACGAATGCAAATAGCTATCAAAAGTAAACATTTCTGTTTCTGTTGAAATGTAAATCCAAAAACACAACCCTTATCTTAAAGAAGATTCATGCGTGGCTTAGTGGATAGCATGCTCAAACTGTCAATCCCAGAGTTCGCGATATATGGTCCTTACGTTGGAGCCGTCTGTGTGCTATAGGAGTAACAGTCAAATCCTACTTTTCAGTCGGACATTCCCAAGAGTTGACGGTAGATGATGTTAGTTCAAAATTATGCACTGCCATGCGCAAATTATCCTTTGTGTAGTTTTGGGTGAAAATATTGGGGAAAAAAACATACCCTCAACTAACACAAACTCTTCTTTATGTCGCAATAGCTTAAATATCAAGTTTTTTTCGTTTCAGTGATCACACTAATTACATCGCTAGCAAGAGCTTTGTCTTATGAAGCTGAAGATTTGTTTATTACATTTTATATTTGTAGCCGGAAATATATTGTTTGGAAATCATAATTTTAATACTTGTACAACAAAACCAAAATTCCCACTAAAAATATCATTTATTTAATATATCCAACAGTCTTAATTATTACATTATTTTTGCTGTATATTCAACGGCAGTGTTGTGATCTAGTTTATTTTCCAATTATGTCGAGAGTTTTTAATATATTCAGAAGCATCACAGTATTTTTTTTAAACTTGCCCAACAGTCTTACTGTAACATTGCCCATCTGTTGTAGCACGTTATTATTGCATTTTTACTTTACCCATTAGTCTTACCATGACATTATATTTTTATTTTATTCAACAACAACATTTGATATTATTTTACTGCATTCAACAGTTTTGCCATGACACTTGTTATTTTGTACATCAGCCGTGTCATGCCATGACACTGTTTTTATTATACCCCACGGTATTTTTTTAATTATATTAAAAAGTGTTGTCGTGACACCATTTTTATTATATCCAACAGTAGTGACGTGGCATTCTTTTTAATATATCTCGTAGCTGTGGCACTCTTTTCGCTATATTTAACACTAGTGTCGTAGCATTATTTTTTATTATATTCAATAGTAGTGTCATGGCACCGTTTTATTGTATCTAACAGTGTTGTCGTGGCATTGCCTTTAGTATATCCAACAACTGTGCTGTTATATTTTTACTACATCTAACACTCGTGTTGTGAGATTTGTCATACCTAACAGCCATTTCGTGTTTTTTAATTACATTCAATAGTATCCTGAAGTGAAATTTTCTCTCTCTTATTCAACATTCATGTCGAGAAAGCTTTTTTTACGTATATTTAAAAGTCAAACTCTCACTTTTTCGAGTCGTGATATCACAGTACCTTTACATAATTACAACAGTGGCGTTGTAACACGATGTCTGTACCGAAATTTATTTGTCTTTATTTGTATGCAACGATCATGCTATCCATACAAGAACCGTTGCAGTAATATATACAAGGAAGGAAAAGTTGATAAGAAATATAATAAGCGTACAGGACAAGGGTCATTTTCTTCCTGACGTTCTCACGGACTGGGGTTTACTGGTGCAGGTGAATGATTTCCCACGACATCTGATCTTGTCACGCTCTAGTGTTGCTGTTTTGCTCCACAACATTTAACAAAACCAGATTCCAGCAAGATAGATAAATCCACAGTAGAACCGAAACGTTATAGCAGAATGTTGGCCAGGTGTCACTTATCAGAACATACTGCTAGAATGCTTGACTTGATGTTTGTGATACACGATGTGGCTTAAGAGTGGAAGTTTTGGTTTGGATGAACTTTAATATCGCGCACGTTTATTCTGCTAGAGAGCAGATTATAAATGATATTCACTACAAAGTAGTATAATAAAAATTATTAACTAAAAGAAGAACAATTGTAAAATATATGCATTTTAAGTCAATACATTGATCTAACTTATTATCACTTTCTTCTAAAGTGCCCATTTGTTTGTTTGTTTTTAATTTCGCGCTAAGCTGCACGAGGGCTATCTGCGCTAGCCGTACTTAATTTAGCAGTGTAAGACAAAAGGGAAAACAGCTAGTCCTCACCACCCATCGCCAACTCTTTAGTTACTCTTTTACCAACGAAATGTGGGATTGACAGTTACATTATTTGTTGTGACGGGGTTTCGAACACACAGTCCTCGAACGCACTAACCACATGGCCATACTAGACCCCTAAAGTGTCTAAAGTTCTATGTAAGACAAACAATGCCATCAGAACTGAATTAAAAATAATTTGTTAAAAATTAAACTTATACAGGGTGGTCCAAAATCATCATTCATGTTTATAAATTAAATTACCAGGTAAATACAATCACGCAGTTTTCAGTATCTTGAAACCCAACTTAAACAGTTTATATTTTCATGTTTTATTGTGGTTTTTTTTTCGCTCCAGTAAGTAGTGTTATACCAAAAAATGGCAACCGTGCGTGAAAGGACTCAATGCATCGTTTGGCTTGCAGAAACCAAGTCAATGACTGTGGTACAGCGTAATTATAGACGCCACTGCAGGAAAGATGTATGGAGGTATGTTAAGGATATCGTGTTTGACACACACATATAGCAAATTTCAGGGAACTATAGATCAGGATAACGGAAATCATCGCCAGCCACTGTAACTGCGGACATGTTGCAGTGAACGTGAACTGAAATCGATAACATGTCAATAAAAATTATTTGAGTTTAGCTACAAGATGTTGACAACTGCATGGTTGTATTTCTTTAGTTTGTTGAATATTAAATGTTAACACAGGAAAACTTTTAGACCGAGCAATATATTCAATAAGAACTTTTAACTTTCTTAAAAAATAGACTATGTGTTAGGAAAACTTAAACATAATAACAGCTAAGAAAACTTTGAGTATTTGAGGCCATGCCGTTCATATTACATACTTGTATGTCATCAAAAAACTAGATCCGTTAATTATTCAAAGATAAATATAAAAGCGATGGCTATACTTACGTCAAGAAGTATGGTAGTTGTAATCCTTTAAATAAAAACAAAAACGACAAATTTGTCCAACGCCATTCAGACCAAAAACAAAAACAAAATTCCTTGACATTTCAAACTACTGGCTAGAAAGAAAAGATACTTTAATTTCCAAAGCTAACGAATCTCCTTCAATAAAAATGAGGTAAAACAACTTAATAGAATTATTAATAAGTACAATTAAAAACCGTCACATCAAACATGGTCGCCCTTTCAGCCATTGGGGTGTTATAATGTGATGGTTAATCCAACTATTCGTTAGTAAAAGAGTAGCACAGGAGTTGGCGGTGGGTGGTGACGACTAGTTGACTTCCCTCTAGTCTTATACTGCTAAATTACGGATGGCTAGCCCTTGTGTAGCTTTGCGTGAAGTTCGAAAAACAAAACTTTGGACATCTGGAGAAAGTTTTTATAAAAATTAATTATTACATGTGCTGTTAAAAATCATTTGTATTTGAGAATATTAAGTGTTAATATAAAGATAAAACTGTTAATACTTCATTACTTCAAACTACATATTGTTTTGTTATATTAATTTTTAATCAAAATATTATACAGTTATAAATATTTCAGATAATGAAAACTTTTTACTAGTATGTGATTTTTAACTAATTACTTTCTACAATCTAGCTAAACCTGTATATTCTAACTAACTACTTTCTACAGTCTAGCTAAAGCTCTTATTCTCACTGGGTTATGGACATAAAGTATGATAAAAATGTCTTTTTTATTTATATAAAACAAAATGTATATAAGACATTACTTCAAAGTTTATCTTGGAGTTCAAAGCACACATACAAGAAAAACATTAACAACAGCACTTCTAAACTTTTATCTCCAAAAATGGAAACTGTAGTTGACCACATAATACTCAGGTAGGTTAATATAAACGTGAAAACAAAATATCGGTCATTAACAAGTAGACAGTAAAAACTTGCACACCTCTTTCTCTGTTTCTTGCCCATACATCGTAACTCATTCATTGAATTACATTGCTAAAGTTTTACACAGAAAAACCTTATAGAATAATAGATGAAAATAATTAGTTGTGTTGAAGTGGGGGAAGAAACAGTGCAATACTAATTAAAAATATATCCCTCTCTAAGGTTATAATGACTCATTTTTGTGCGTTCTTTATTTTTAACACATTTCTAAAAATTTTAACAATTATTTTACAACACATTACAAAGTACAAGTTGGTACTGTCAATGAACCAAGATGTTACATGTTTTGTAATTACCCATTCTCTCTAGGAAATCAAGGGCAAAAATTGTTTTTGTCTTTAAAAAAATGCAAGAACAAATCATAAAGAATGTTTAGTATATGGTTGACTACATGTTATTAGAACCATTCACCTCTACAACTGAAATAGCCTCTCTTTCTCTTGAACAAGCAAACGTGGGTCAATTCACATATGACCATAAACAAAACAGTTGAGGTCTTTCATTTATTAACATACAAAATTAGAATACTAACAACATTATATACCCTGTCTGTAACGAATAAATTTGTTCAAACTATGACGACAACAGATAAAACTTAACTCATAATGTTGTAGTTGATGTTTAGAAATATAAATTATAGATATTCTGGTCAAAAAAAAAAAAAATATTCGAGTGCAATACATATGTGACCAAAGTCCGTCCTAGATAATATTCTGCTGCTCCAAGTTTTAACGATAGCTTTTCCAGAAACGATGCTGCCACCTGTGGGTAGAAGTAAAACCTATAATTTATATTGTGACCAAATGTCTTTTAAAATAGTTTGAAAAAAAATCCTTCATTTATTTTCTCTACGTTTGTTTAAAGATTAATGCTAAACAAAGTCTCATAAAAAGACGAATGTAAAATATAATAATAATAATACATGTTATTATTTTAAGTAACATATTTTAAATGTAATTCATAACTATTTTAATTGAAATATTTTAAAGTGAACAGCATTCTTCTCCAAGATTAAAGGATTTGATATGATTTTAATGAAGTTATATCAAACAAAATGAATAAAAACATTACTAAAAACCTTACACAGAAGTCAAAGCACATATATACAAAAGGCATAAACAATGTGTGTACGACGCATTAATGATCTGTTGAATTATTCATTTGGCAACACACATGAATGTACTATTAATAACATCTTGTTTTTTATATACTTAATGTTTAATATCTTAATTACTGTGCACTATTTAACTAGAAACCTGTTAAATATCTTAGTATCGTGTCTGCTGTCTGCCTTTAGTAACAAACTGTGAAATGCATCGTTTCAAAGTGATACAGATGTGTAGAGGAACACAATAATAAGAAAGAAATTCAGTACAAAAGGAAACATTTTTATAATAATCTTTCCCACATTCAGGTTACATGGTAAATGTTAATTTGTTTTTTTACTTTAGCATCGTAATTTGTACGAAATAGCACAGAAAAGAGACCTATTTGTAGAGGTCAGTAATCAAATAGAATCTCTGTAAGGTGATTCTACACACATGTACCATGAAACATCCAGCATTGGTTAAACCTTACATATTCATAAATTCAATGCATTTCTGACTGTTCCCTATCAGCAGCATATTTCACAACATTAAGAAGATATCTGTTGGAAGAACTACCTAAAGAAGAAGCATAATGTCCTGAAATGTTTTGTTGCCCAGTTTAAACTGGGCATAACAACATAATTAAAAGCAGTAAGTAAATGAAAGAAACACCTGAGAAAACACAGATCTTTATTTCACATGTATAATGTCTTATGAGCTAAATATCATAATATAGCAACCACTTTAACAGTAGCATCTACAAAGGAAGCATGATATAAAGGACGTTACAGTGTCTTTTGTTTTACAACTGTAATTCTATAACTAATCATATGAAAATGTTGCCTCTTTTTTTGGTTGATCTTCAAAAACATTCCAACAGAGTTAGATGTACTTTCACTACTAATGATAAAAGTTAAAAATACAAAATAATTTAACACCTACTTAAAAACTTAAAAAGAAAAATACCACAAATAAATACTGATGAAATCCAATGTAACCAGCGGAAACGCTTTATATATTGTACATAATGGCATTATATTTAATAATAATGAAAAGAGAGAAATATCTTCTGGCTTAAATAATATAAAGAAAGTACAAATCTACCTCGGCTACTGTTTTTCAAGGCTATCAAGAGAGGTCCTGCTAACTAAAACCAAAACAACAAGTATTTGCTATAAACAATGCACAAGCCAGAGACTGGTGTTAAAATACAGTCAAAAATAATAGTTTTTTTTATATTTGAATTGTGACAAGATACAGATAACACAACATTTTGGAACAACATTAAACCTATTGGTCCATCTCAGCTGCTTCATCTTCTTAAAAAAAAATTAAAGCCAGCATTATCATTCATATACTTATCAAGCTCTCTCTTAAACTCACTTAAATTCACTGCTTCAACAACATCTGAAGGTAACCAGATCCAAGAATTCAATGTCTTTCCCAAGGCAAGGAATGAACACAATATTCCAAATGTAGCCTAACCAGTAACCTATATAAAAAAATTATAACCTCTTTAGACTTATGTTTAATATTTCTGTAGATATAACCTAAAATCCTCTTGACCAGCCACTAATAACAGCACACTGCTTGAATGGCTTTAGAGACTGATCAACTATAACACCAAGATCCCTTTCTTTCATGACACTGTTAAGATGATTCCCACACAAATTATATTTATAATTCAAATTATGGTAACCCACATGCATTATCTTATATTTATTATAATTAAAAATCATTCACCATTTATTTACCCAACTCACTAAATTATCTAAATCCTTTTGTAAACCAGCAGTATCCTCTTCTTGGCCAGCAACACCCAAGACCTTAATATCATCAGTATATTTAAGTAATTTTAGTAACCACTTTTTCATCTATGTCATTAGTATAAATTAACAAACAGTGATGGTTCTAAGAGTGAGCCCTGACATACCTTATTTGTGACATTATTCCAGTTTGACTGGACTCCATTTGTAACA
The DNA here is from genome assembly GCA_011833715.1 of Carcinoscorpius rotundicauda. Lineage (NCBI taxonomy): Eukaryota > Metazoa > Arthropoda > Merostomata > Xiphosura > Limulidae > Carcinoscorpius > Carcinoscorpius rotundicauda. Next base: position 23,624,428 of record CM022405.1, on the reverse strand, counting down.
ACCCTCTTCCACCCAGCCACTATTCTGTCCCGTTTGCTAACTTATCCCCTATATTTATAGAGATAATTTTTACAAGCTCTTTTTATGCACCACCTTATCAAATGTTTTCTGAAAATCTAGATACATCAAATTTATACTCTTACCCTCATCAATATAAGCAGTAACCTTTTCAGTAAGGCAAGATTTTCCCTTAATTAAACCATGTTGACTACTCAATAAAATTTAAATATTGTTAAATGACTTCACAAAGCATGTTTTATCAGTGTGTGTCTATAAATGCATATTTGGTTCTATACGATTTGCAGTCCAACAAGTATCAAATAATATTTGAGAGTGAGATGTATGATCATCAAAGGCCACACCTAGTGTTTGTGTATTGTGTAAATTATGCTCTATTATTTATTTTTTAACATTAATGGATAGAATGTTTAATGTATCTAATTTTAGGACTTTTGAAATTTTATTATTATTAAAGTGATGATTATTATCTATTATTATTTATTAAAGTTATGATTTTGAATTGTTAGGTTATTATATAATTAAAACCTAACTTAAATCTTATTAGACACTATTTTGGTTATGGCTGGAAATATTGTCAACAGCAAGGATACCTCACTGATAAAACAAATATTTTATGGTAAGAATGTAAGAAAATCATACTTAGTTAGTTATACTTATTACAAGGTTAAATTTTTGTTTCACTCCAAACTGATATCTTGCTTTGATTAGAAGTTAATATTGATTACCAATGAAAGTTGCATATTGATGCTATGTGAGATTAAAGTGGGTAAATAAACAATTTGCTGGACTTTATGGCATATTAACACCTTCACTGGGTTGCTCCCAGTTCATCAGCATTGTTACAAATGTATCTTGTCTTCTTAGCTCATTTCATACATGTTCAATCAGATTCAGGTCAAGTGACTCTACTGGCTTTCCCATTCACTTGATACCCTCATGTTCTAGGAAGTTTTAAATAGTTGAACTTGATGATATTGCGTGCTATCATTCATAAGAAGCAAGTTCTAATCAACTTCATCTGCACTTGGCTAATTTAATGGTTTTAAGGCTGCATCACCATATTCTATGACATTTAAAGGACCATATCATAGTACATAAAGTTTAATTTTTTATAATACTGATCTCACCCCCAATGAGTTTAGTACTACAAATGTGTATGTTGTTTTTGTGTCTTCAGGTATTCTACACATGTCTAACTGTATGGTGTGAATCATCTGCAAACACAACATTTGTATTCATATCATTTAACTAGTCCACTTGTTCTTGACCTACTGAAAATGACTAGCTTTGTCACAGAGAGACTTGTTCGTAAAAAAAACAAACAAAAACAATCCCTATCGAGCTTGTTTCTCACTACTTGCTCATTTGTTGTCCATTTATTGCTTTAAAGTATTCATTCAATCAAGAAACTGATGCTTGCAAGTTGGTTTGAGTTTGTGCCATCACAGATATCAGTCATCTCGCATGATTGGTGACAATAGACTACCTTGTTCAGGTTATCAGCCAACTGTACATAAGCTAAAGGAAATCCACATCTTGTTAACCAAACTTTCCAAGATCAGTAGCCATTATTCAACAACTTCTTACACTTGACCTTTTTCATGCCACTTACTGCTCAACATAATGGAAATGCCAAATGTATTTGTTGGAGTACCAGCATGTTTCTCTTATCAACTAAGAACATTCTATAATTCTTTCACTTTTCTATATAATTGAAATGTTTTTGTCAGATCACACAACAGGTCATCTGGTACTTAATCTGTATTAAAATGAACTCAGGGGTGCTACTCACATTATGATACTGATATAACTAAGATGTAGAAAACTTTGATAATCACTTAATTATTTTAAGAAGTGTTATCTCTTGGATCTCATTAAAATAAATATATACGAATAAAAAAGAAATCACACTTAGAAATTGAGTAGAATATTGCTCTAAGGGATCATCATACTGTGTAAACATGTATTCTTCGATATATCCAACCAAAAGGTTTTGCAAAATTAGGGACCATTTTAGTTTACATAGCTATGCTGCAAATCTCTTTATATAATTCACTGTTAAAATAGAACGCACTGCATTTTGAAACTAATTTTGCTAAACGGATCAAAGTATTAGTGGAGGGGTGAAGTTTTTTGCCACAAAAATATCCTAAGGCTATTAAACCCTCACGTTGCAGTATTACAGTGTATATATATTTGATGTCCACAGTAAATAAAAGGATTGGGTCTAGTTCGGGGCTAAAATTAATAATGTTGAAGAGTGTAAGTGCATGATAAGTGTACTTAATATAAGTGGGGAGTCTGTGGACTAGAGGAGCCTTTACAGAATATAAATAGTTCGAGCTAAGTTCAATTGACCCTTCGGGTCTACCAAGGTTGTTGGGTTTATGAATTTTTAGGTACTAAAGAGAAAACAGCAATTCTAGAGTCAAAAATAGGCAGTATCATAATTCTAACAGATTAAGGTAGTTCGTCAGCATCAGTCACTTCGTTGACAGCGTTTGTAATGACTCCGTGATATTTGGGTCGTCTCGAAGCGGTTTGTACGATAATAAGTCATTTAAATGACGTGATGCTTCCTGAAGATAAAGGTCTTTGCGCTAGACCAGGAGTAACCAAACTTTATTCACAGGGGATCGGATTACTTGGGGAATGAGAAGCGCGGTCACATGATCATTATGTTCAACACTCATAAGCTAGAACGAAAACTCTCTGTAAAAGACTTAACTCTAAGTTTAGGATGCCACATTAGACATGTGAGAGTAGCATGCAATACACACATATAATAAAAAACAAACAGAAATATATCATCATCAATGACACAATCAAAAGGATTCTAAAAAAGAGAATGTCACTTTTGATTCTGTCGAGATCCGAAAATCTCTCTAAAAATGGTTATTTAAATCACCAATAATCTTTTTTGAAACTCTAGGTTGACATCTTCTGTGATTCCAGCATGAAACACTGAAAATGAGAGAGGTTACCTCATTCCAAATGTGTTTCAAACAGTTACAGCTTTCTCCGAAATCCTTTAATGATTCTATAGAGATCACAGACAAGATTATTCTTCCCCTGAAATTTCAAGTTCAATTCATTCCTGGGTGATGTGAAGTCAACCAAGAATGACAACTTTAACAACCAGGTTGGATCCGACAGAAGTGGATCGGCTCTATATTTCTATATAATAAATATATATATTTATCTTGTCAGCTTATGAAAACGAGACAAGACTTTACCGCAGCTGAGCCACCTCACCACCGTGTGATAAGGCAAGTCACAGAAATCCGAATCAGTTTCTTCAAGAAACTTCTTGAACTGGCGATGATTAAGTGCATGATCCCGAATGAAGCTCACTGCAGAAATGACTGGTTTCAGTACGCAAGAAATATCTAAGTCTTTTCCACAGAGTGCTTGTTGATATATGATGCAGTGTATGAACAGAGTGCTTGGGAGTTGAAGATCTTCCAACTGTTTCCTGATGAGTCCCACCAGACCCTTCTTTACTCCAGACATGGTTTTCTTCCATCAACTGTTACACCTCCAAGCTGATTCCACTAAAGGTTATAGTCTTGCAAAGTTTTATGCACTTCCATGAAAATGTCTTCTCCAGATGTTCTTCTGTGCATGTTCCAAACTGATGCCAACTCTTCCGTGATCTGAAAGTCCAAATTAACTCCACGAATGAACACGAGAAGTTGTGACGTACTCGAGAGATCAGTAGACTCATCCAGTGCCAGAGAATACCATAGGAAGTTTCTAGCTTTTTGGTGTATCTGTAATGCGATGTTCTCTCCAAGTTCTTCTGCTCTCCGTACAACTGAAGTTGCTGAAAGGCTGATATTTTAAAAAAAAATTGGCTTTTCCAGGACACAGCTCATTTGCTGCTTCTATCATAAACTCTTTGATGAAGTTGCCGTCATTAAAATGTTTTCCTCGCTCTGCCATCCTATGCACTATTTTGTAACTTGTACGAGTTACAGATTCATTTTCAACAAACTTTCTCGTGAAGAGATTCTTTTGAGATTCAAAAACACGTTTCATGGATTCAAATTTCTCAGAACGGAACTTTCCTGAAAATTTCAGATATGTTGATAGATGTTTTGTTTCATATTGATGCTGTAGATTGTACTCTTTCAAAACGGCAACACTTTCGGTCCATATCACACAAGTAGCTTTCTGGTTTTTTGTTTCCACAAAGAAGTACTTTTCTCCCCATTCTTCATTGAAAACATGACATTCAGAGTCCACTTTTCGTCTTTTAAAAACAGCCATAACGATGGGTGAGAAAAACAGCATCTGAAAATGAAAAACACAGAACGCTGTGAGAAAAGAATTGTACTGGTCCAAGAACGCACAAACAAAATATATTGAAACGTACGTTTGCCACGACACTTACCTGAAAATTAGTTACGAAAAGCACATAACCCGACTACTAAGAGAAATGAGCTTACTGAAGAGGTAACCCTAGGCCACTGAATTTACAAGACGAGTCGATAGGACGAGGGTTAGGCCTGTACATGTTTTCGAAATCCTAATGCTTTCATAGATACGTGCTTCGATATGAATAAACGGGCAGCAAGGACGAAAGAAGAATTTTCCTATTGGTTAAAAATGTGCGTGACAGCTTTGTTTCTTTTTATTATAACGTCTTGTGTTTGGCAGCTTAAAGCGATCATCGGTGTGATTTATTTTGTTATGACAGTCGGACATTTGAGGAAATGTCACTTTTTATTTCCAAGCGGTTAGCTGCTGGCGGCCCGGACAAAATGATCTCGAGGGCCATATTCGGCCCGAGAGCCGTAGTTTGGTGACCCCTGCGCGATACGACCACAGTTCCTCTTTTATCTGATGGCTTGATAACAATACCATCTCTAGAATGGCTATTTTGCAAGTCTATGTACTTCGTAGGTGAGCCTAGTTACATTGTGCCATACAACACCAAATCAACTAATCAATCGTAGGTGAGGTTGGCCTCAAGACTTCCATGCTTTGAAGTTAAGTTTGTTGATCTCAGTACAACATTTGTCTATATAATAATAAAGTGATAAAAATGACTCACTGGAAGAGGTCTATTTAGTGAGAGTGTGTTGTAACCTGCAAAAGGTGACGTCAGTGGTACTGGTTTGTGTTGTTTCACCGTTTTTGTTGGTGCTATTTCTATCATGTTCTTTAAGACATTTTTTATTGGTTTCACTTGAATTGTTGATATGCAAATAGGCTTGGATACTTAATCGTGGTAAAAACAGTATGCAGTCACGTTTTAAGTGAAATTTACTCACGCTTGGTTGAATGGGGTCACAATGTAAGTCACTTATTCAGACGGATCTTTCTACATTTGTCGAGATAAGGTGAGGTGAACTAGTTACATTAGTTTTTAGTGGGTGTCTTTCTCTCCGTGGAATTATTTACCGTGTTTTCGTTGTCAACAGTGGCTGCAAATTATTTGGATACACATTCCCATATTCACGAGTTTTTTGGTTGTTTTTTGCCATTTTGTCATAAACAGCGGAGTAATAGATAGAATTGAGTTTTTTGTTTGTCTTTTTTATTTTCTTTGCTGTAATATGCACTTGTTTTGCAACACTTATATCTGTTAGTTCATACAGTCTCTGACGGTAGTAACTTAAGTATTTCGAGTTTCTATCAGGTTAAACGAAAATAATTTAATTGTACCTTTCATAAGAGCAGTTGATGTTTTACATACCTTGTGGTTAACAGTCAGAAAATATCTACAGTTTTCATAATTTTTTGCCATAAAGAATTTTAGTTCGAAGCTGTTACTAATTACACATTTCTTTAAGCGATTAGAAAGAGAAAAGAAAAACGTTGTAGGTGAAACTATGATAAAGTTAACTAGAGATATATGTATATATTAATTATAACGGATTTACAGTTACAAGTTTGTTTTAATACTTACGCTTTTTTCAGTGTAGTTTTCTATACTAGTGATTGCCAATACTGATGCCAAGTGAACTTTCGAGAATATCGCCTTAAAGTTTAAAAAAGACACGCTGAGAGGCGGTTTGAAATGAAATTGTTGTTTTGCTATGGTCAACATAATATATAAACTTCGAAAGGTATAATTGTGATGAACTACATATATTTTATCCAGGACGTTTATAGATTTCGTTAATTATATACCATTTAATTTTAATGAATTAACTTCAGACATTAGTATTTTTACGAGAACGTTAAATATTATCGTTGGTAAAAAGTTAGCTTGTAAACAGCGTGAAGCCAGCCAAGAACAGACAGCTGTTTAGCATTCCCATCAAGTGAAATGTATCTGTGTATCAACATAAAAGTAATTTGCACTTCGTGAACCGTCGACAAAGTATTCAGTTCCAGGCTAGATAGAGGACTTAATATTTTTTGCAAAAGTTTTGCATATAAATTAGAATTAATTCGCTCTCCGTGAACTGCCGATAAAATATTCAGTTCCAGACCAGATAGAAAATTTGGTATGGTTTGTAAATTTGTAAAACATTTGTATATAAATCATTATTTGCAATAACTATTATTATAAATTGTATTGTAGTTTTTATATTAAAATATATTTGAGTTAAAAAGGCAATTGTATGTGTCAATTTTATTGGAAGAAAGTTTCAAAGGAAAGACAATGAAAACATTGACATGAACTAAAAGTAAAATATTAAATTAACATTGCATAACCCAAGTCATTTGTGATAATGAGAAACCCATTTGAAGTAAAAATGTATTCTCAAGACGCAAAACAGGAAGAAGCAATTGGTTAAACAAAGGTACAAAAGACTTGACCTCAAATACTGAAAGTTAAACAACACCCTTACAGGCTTAATGAATATACATTTTCCTAATCTTATTTCTAGGAGACGTGTTCAAGAAACTTGAAGACATCACAATCATCTAGCTTTCTAGGTTTTATTTTGTTCTTACAGGACAATGAGAACGCCCACACTGAACTCTTCGATCTGTCAGTATCTTTAGCTCACCATCTTGATGTCATATAGACAGAAAGGAACTGGAGCTGAAAGTGTTCAGCTCATACTAGTTGATCTGACTTGAGTTACATAAAAATGTGTTCTTAAGACGTTTGGTATGGGTATTAGAGCTTTAATTAAAATAAAGTACCGAACAACTTTGTGACCTTCGCAGGTCATCTTTAAATTAACGAAGAATACCTAAGAAGGTCGAAACGTTTTTCCGTACTTTATTTTAATTAAAGCTCTAATACCCATACCAAACGTCTTAAGAACACATTTTTATGTAACTCAAGTCAGCTCAACTAGTATGAGCTGAACAATTTCAGCTCCAGCTCCTTTCTGTCTATGTGACATCAAGATGGTGAGCGAAAGATACTGATAGGTCGAAGAGTTTAGTGTGGGCGTTATCATTGTCCAGTAAGAACAAAATTAAACCTCTAAAGCTAGATGATTGTGATGTCTTCAAGTTTCTTGAACATGTCTCCTACAAATAAGATTAGGAAAATGTGTATTCATTGAGCCTGTAAGGGTGTTGTTTAACTTTCAGTATTTAAGGTCAAGTCTTTTTTATCTTTGTTTAACCAATTACTTCTTCCTGTTTTCAAATGATTTGTATGGTATTTGAGAGTATGGATAAATATGTCACTGAGCATTGCATCTGATATTAGACAGCTCATAACATCTGTAGTCAAGTTGGCCCTAAAATTTCCAGTGGTAGTGAATTTAAGTTGCATCGAGGAGAATAAAATTCCTGCAATTAAATATTCAAAAAATGCAATGTCAACCACAACTGCAAGTGAGCCTAGCTTCCAAGAGGCTAACCGTGGGAGCCAGTACCACCGTTTATGGCTCTGAAGAAGTAAAACCCGAGGAGTTATGAGACTCATAACAAATCAGTCCACGTTAAAGCAGATTTCAATACTCAAGCACAAATGTCAAGAGACTGCAGCAGAGTGGAAGAAATTTTGGGCCATCTATAATGAAGAAGAAGAACAGCTGAGACAAAGGGTTAGTCATCCATGAAAATATGATGAGTGGAAAGTTGTGAAGGATTTGTGACATTTTGCTGCATTTTTACGTTATTTTCAAATACTTTATAAATGATAAACTTAATCTCATAAACTTCCATAAGTGATACACATACAAGCAATATAAAAGAAAGTTGGGCATATCTAATGAATGCATACGATGAGTTACACAAAGATGCTTGGCCAAGAAAGAAATTGTATGTATCAAGTATAAACTAAGATGCATCCCAGGTGGTATTGAGAATCAACTGTTGACCTTATCTATGGATTGGTGCCACAATAGCAGACAAAAAGCTATGAAAGTATTTATATTGGCCTATTAAAGACTGGATACAACTTTTATTAAAGGAATTCGTATGAAAATCTGAAACTCTAGGCAAAAGTTTGATCTAAAAAGGAGGGAGAGAAATACATTTAAACAGGTTGCGAAGTTAACATCTTCAATCGTAACCAATTTTTGAAATGGTTTTGGTTTTAGTCCGAGAATTATGATGAATCAATAAAATTCATTTATATAAGTGACAGATCTGTTGACGAAATGTATGTATTAACTATTTGGAAATTTGTAAGAATACTAAAGAAATCCTCATAAAAACCTATGTTTTTGGGCTACATATCAGTCTTCTGACTCGTTACAAGAAGCCATTGCTCCTGCTGCTGGTTTGTTAGCTAAAATATTTACATGCGCCTAGCTTGTGTGAAGAAGCTAAACAACCTGATGCTCCTAGAAGAAAACTGATCTTCCCTGATCAAACTAAGTCCGAGCCAATAACAACTTTGAAGATGTCCAACATTTCCTGCTCAAGGTCCGTGGAAGTAACTTTTGCTAAGAAACGAATAACGTAGTTAGAAATTGAATGTACAATATTCAGTGTTAAAGAATTAATGAAAGTTATGTCTGAACAGCTTTCAAACACTGTGTTATAACTTAATGATAGTATTAAGTAATTTAACAAATATTATAGAAAATTTAATTGAAGTATCGTTATCTGCTGAGGTTGAAGAATTTAATAGTTTTAACAATGGAACATTTCAAAGTATCTTCAGCAATCTCGATGTAGCCAAGTACCTTAATATATTGCTTTAAACTGTTGTTTGTTTGTTTTGATCTCCGAATAAGTTATTTATTTTAGTTTTAAACTCTCCTCAAATTAATGACTTGTGTACTCCACTCGCGTACACACCGGGTACCACCTGTATTTTAAATAAACCTGTTAATAACTGGATTTAAGTCGAACTCAAAACATCCAGACCACACGGTGGTCCAGGTTTTTTCAAGTGCGCTTATGACAGACTAGCTAAAGCTAAGCAGAATCTGGTGAAGGTCCAAGCAGATCTAAAAGTACCCACAGCAACTAACCAAAAGACAATAGTGACACTAAAAATTCTGTCAATGAGGTTAAGATGAATTGAGAGAAGATTTCTTATATACGTATATTGTTACGTATCATAATTTATTTCGGACTTGTCTACGATTAAATACGCTATTTACATTACATAGTAAGTTTTCAAGTAAACGGAAATATGAACTTAGAAGTTAATTACATGTCGACATATATTACATTTATGACATTTACCAACCGGACTGATATACATAATTTTCTTTCTTAACACTGATATATTTAATATACAAATAATAATACAACATTGTTTTATATGCAAGGGTTTTACTAGCTTCTTCTTTTCTTGAAAAGAACTGAATATTTTATGGACAATCCAGAGTTCCACTATTGGCATAGCGGAATTTCTGCAGACTCACACTCCTGAAAAGGGGTTTTTGATACCCGTGGTGGGCAGAGCACACATTACCCATTGTGCAGCTTTGTGCTTCGTTTAAAACAACAACAACGATCCAGATTCACAACGAGTAAATTCGTTCTAAGTTTATGTGTTACACCTCACTTAAGCTAGCTAGATTGATTGGCCCCACACCACTTATGAGTTGACTTTTTACCATGCTCTTTGACCAAGTTGCAAAAGTAAACGTTATTGATTTTGAAGTTAAATTTGATTGCTAGCATGAGAACAAGCATGAATAAAAAGAAAGAAAGGAAAATGTGAAATGCAAGCTATCATATGTTTTGTTCACTCACTTTAATTTCAAAAAAGTTGTATGCAGTGTTAGCATAAACATTTAGATCCAAAAAGTCTTTGAAGACGCTGTAGTAACATATAAAACTTGAACTGAAAGAAGTAATGACTATGACATTCTTTGCTGGTAAAGTTGACGTTGTCTAGATATAATACCAACCAACTGTCAAAGAAAGCAAAGATCAATGTGGTGACACTGTTGAGTGGACAAAGAAATTGAGCTCATCTACTGAATTCAGAAGCTTTTTTGGTGCAGTTATATTAAGAGGTCATCGAGTAAAAACGTAAATAAACATCTTTGTGTTTAATTTCACAGTGATCAATCCCAAAAGAAAGACAAGTTAAAGGACTAAATAAGCCTAGAAGAAGCTCTGTTTTCGTTTGCACAAATGCATACATCACTTTTTCGTTTTGTTTGTCGAATAATAAATAACTTTTTACCATACTTATACAATATTTTAAAAGTATTAGGAAGACTCAATTGAGTTGTGCTGAATAAATTTTGTTTTATTAAACATTTATATGCATTAACATTATACTATGTCTTTGTTTGCAATTTAGCGAACTTTTCTTCCATTAAGCACCCTTATCTTTTGTTTAATTTAATCACTCCATATTACCTACTGGTTGGGAAGACAAGTCCGGTGTAATATGAATCTAGGCGGATTATGATGCTGGTAGCAGTGAAACAAAAACTGATTGGCCATGTCATGTAAAAAGATATAATCTCTCTAATTTCGTGAACCTTTGAAAAGGGACCAAAACCTCTGGATGTAAAAAACGGAAGGAAAAGACAAGAAGAGATGAAAATCTGAAGAAACTTAAAGACCAATCAGAAATTAAATTTTTCTTCGTGCTTTCTGGCAATGATTTTGCTGGGAAACTTCTGCTACTGGAAGCAATATAGGAGGACATGGGGAAACTGTGTTTCAAATTTGGTCTGAAAATGATTTAATGCAGTAAAAATGTGAATAACGGATTGTTAAAGTTCACCTTTGCAATCGCCAATGTGACTTTTTTAAGCTTCCTGAACCACTGTTAGAGCTAAACAAGATCCAGCAGAATGGCTGGACAAAACTGTTCTTATTTTGCGATGTCAAGCGGTTTTAAAAGAGCCAAAACAGTTGCAAGAATCAAATCGTTACACTGGAAATTTTTAATTACCAAATACTGTGACGACATTGAAAGGTAATTTTTCACAGTTCGCCATTAACAGAAGGTAAACAATAGACTGATATTAAAAATTGAGAGGTTGGTCTATTCAAAATCGTATTATTCATTATTTTGCTTTCGCTGCTAGTTATTTGAATGTATAGAAATCAACCTTCTGTAGTTTAAAGGGACTTAGAGATTGAAAGCATATATTTGGCACTAATGGATCTTTACAGTTACACGAAATTTCTACTCGTCATATCAACAGTTGCTCTAAGTGGAAGAAATTGTGTGCACACTAAAGTCAAACATGATGATCGATACAATCACATACACACTGTAATAAATCAACGAAATAAATTAGAACCAGGCAAGGAAGTGTGACATCAGGTACTGAATCTTTTGTTAGAAGTAATAACATGACTAACGGAAACTCATCTGCTTTTTCACAGATTCTCTGACATTCTTTTACAGAATGCAGTGGCATTTTTTTGCAATTCTTTAAACTGACTTACTATTTCAAAGAAGTACATTACCTGAGCAGATATGTAAAATGGGTTTACCTGCCTTTTAACAGATATCGTGATTTGTTAGATTACTTCAGTAGTTCTGGATGGTCAGTATGTAACCTCTGTGGCTAGTGTTATGACTATGGAGCTAATATGAAGGGAAATTACATTGAAGTCCAAGTGATCATTGATAGAAGAAAAACATATTGTTTTCTAATGTTCCCTGCTCTCAACACATATGAAAGCTTGTCATTGTATATGCCACTGAAAGCTCAACCAATGAAAGGTATTTTTTTGGAATTTTACCGAGAAATTTTACTTTTTCTTTGCCACATCTACAAAATGCTGGGAAGTTGAGAAACAACACTTGAGGTAAATTAAGAAAGTTATTTGAAACTAGCTGGAGTACTCGCCTTGATTTATTTCAAAAATGTTGTGTTACAATTTCCACATCTTATTGCAATTCTTGATTAATTTGTATAATGATATTCTTATTGTTGAAACTTTTGCAGAGGCAGAGTCTTTTGTTTTTCCTACTTTTAACATACAAATTCGTTGTGTGAATACTATTTCGCATGGCATCTTGTTGTAATTTCTCAGAGTTAGCGTTACTTTGCAATCTGATATCACCAGTGTGATTCCTTTACTTGAAGTTGATATTTCAAAGTTACAAACTTACCCACTCTCTGAACTTAAAATGTCTGAAGCTCAAACTGCGGAGTCTATAAAGAACTAGATTTTAAACTTATTATTCTGTGCACAGAGTACGAAAAATAACAAAAACAAAACGCACAGGCAAAATTTATTACGAGGGTTTTTGCAGCAAATCAACTGGTGCTGAACTATAGTTTAACCCCTAAAATGAGTTTGTGCAAAGTTTCTTTAAGCCCCTGCTTGAAAGAGCGTTAGCTAATCAAAATAAAATTCAATTTCCTGCAAACATTTCATGCAGCTGTGACATAAAAACAAATTCTCCTATCTCGGAAGAGTTTGAGAAACTGTGCAAAGATTTCTCAGGTTGTTCAGTTTAGGACTTGTCTCGAATGAAAATATTTTAAGAAGTAAAGAAAGTGGTACAGAAGCTGCCTAATCACCATCCATGTTTGTAAACTCTGCAGTATATTGTTTCCTGATATTCGTGGCCTATGTTCTTCAAATGCTGTCATTGCATTAAAACTGTTGCAGACTCTATATGAATTAAATACTTCAGGAGAAAAGAATTTCAGCAAGTTAAAAGGAATAAAGAGCTACATATTGTCACAGATGTAACAGGAACGATTGAATTCCTCAGCTATTTTTTCACTTGAATCACTGGAAGCCGAAACTATTACTTTTTACAGCATTATCTGAAAATTTGCAACTGAAAAATTGTGACGCAAAATCTTCAAACTGGTCAATAAAATATTTTCTGTTAATTATATTTCTTTTAATTAAACGCATATGTGAAGTTATGTTTCATTGATAATGCTATTTCAACGGAAAACCATAAAACGTTATTAATTATTTGTAATTGAATGCAGAAAAAAGTCATAATATGAAATCCTAGTCGATATTATAACAAAACGCCGACATTTCTTTCGTGTATGAGCAAATCTTTTAAGCAAAAAGCTACCTCTCTACGTTCACCTATTAAATACTTGTCAAGAAATCAGTTTTAACATAAAAACTCTTAATTTATTGAATATTGAAATATACTCTATAGTTTAAAGGATGTTAGGGCGCTTGACTCGCAATTTAAGGGTTGTGTATTCGAATCTTCGCTCCACCAAACATGCTTACGCTTTTAGTCATGGGGCAGTTTTTGAGAAAGTTAATCCCAATATTCATTGGTAAAAAATAGCCCAAGAGTTGGCAGTGAGTGGTGATGACTAGCTGCCTCCCCTCTAATTTTACTCTACTAAATTAGGGACAGTTAGTACAGATAACCTTCGAATAGCTTTGCTTGAAATTATAAACAAACAAACAAAATAAAATGGAATTCAAAATACAAACAAAGCAATTCTTCAGATAGTTATTTCGAGGTTATCGACGTTGGTTTTTCGATTATTACTTTAACACAATGTCAACTTGGCCATCAGAGGATATTACAGCATTTAATTCCTTTAACGGATTGCGGGTTTGAATTCCTAGCACACCAAATATGCTCGCCCTTTCAGCCGTGGAGACGTTATAATGTGACGGTCAATCCAACTATTAATTGGCAATAGAGTAGCCCCAGAGCTGGTAGTGGGTGGTGATAACTAGCTGCCTTTCCTCTTGTCTTACACTGCTAAATTGGGGACAGCTAGCGCAGATAGTCCTCCTAGAGTTTAACGCGAAATTAAACAAACAAACAAACAAACAATTCATTCAACCTAAATGCTGTATGTTACTGCAGTTTTAATATACATTACTTACTATAAAGAAAAAAGAAGAAACAGAGCCACTGCAATAAAGCAGTCTCAATAACTTTCTGGATCACGTGCTTATGCTAAAACTGCATGGAAGTAAAAGAACAAACAATTTTAAAATTATTGTTAACTACAACTGGCAAAAACACGTGATATCTTAGATACTGCAGTTTCCCTCTTTTCTTTGTAGGAGGCTTGTCTTCAAGTTAACAATTATATTTAATATAAATAGTAAATGAATAAATATCACCACTTCAGACATTCATTTACTTTTACTACATTGTTAAATGATTGACTTGTTTGTTTTGAATTTCGCGAAAAGCTAGAAGAGAGTTATCTGCGCTAACTGTCCTTAATTTAGCAGTGTAAGACTAGAGGAAAAGTAGCTCGTTATCATCACCTACCGCCAACTCTCGGGCTACTCTTTTACCAATGAATAGTGGGATTTACCATCACCTGAAAGACCGAGTATATTTGGTGTGGGTGGGTTCGAACCTTCAACCCTCGCATTGCGAAACGAGTTCTTTAACCATCGGGCCATGCCTGGCCGTTTGATGCTTGCGTCAAGCTTTTGTTTTTTTTACTTTAAGCTCGACACGACGGTAAACTTGCTTCTCTGTTTTATAAAAGTAACAATTAATCCTGCTTTTCAGTCAGAATTAATTTGTATAGACTGTGGGTGACGATTAATAGTTGTTCACTTCCCCCACTTACCCAGTCAGTAGTTCTAAGTTAGGGTGCCGTTCATGCTAAAAATAATAAATTTCTTACTAAATCAAGTCATGTTGTTGTATATATATATAATGTATAATTATTATAGAATCGTTTACCACTAATTAACTATTTTCGTATTCGAAAATGTATAAGTGGAGATGTTTTTGTTCTGTGATTTCAACGAGCAGTTATCATAGTTTATAGATATAGAGTTCTGAAATGTTGAAAACTTTATCTCAATATTGTTTCCGAAAACATCTTGATTTTTTGCGGAAATCCCCTAATTAATGGTATACTTACCTGGAAAGAAAAAAGTAAAATAATAGAAAGGTACTTTAGAATATTTTTTGATACGTTGGTTTTTGACAGTCGTCTGGTGGCGGGAAATTGAATTTGATGGAGTATGCTCAATGAATGTAGTTTGTCGTTGGTTAGTGGTTCTAGGACTCTACGTTCGTTTGGTGATGTATTTAAACTGTGAAGTGTAGATCTATAATGGGTTGATATTACTACTACTGTTAAGTAACTCGTAAAATACAATAGTTGTATTAAATTTTACTTACTAACCATTTGGTGCATGTAATTTAAAGTGCTATAATTTTAAAATGGACTACAATACTGATGGTGCAGGAAACGAAAGAAACGATAAATGGGACAGAAATGTAGCCAACCAAAGCAAAAAAACTAACGTATCTGGGTCTGAGTTCAAACAAGAAACAGAGACAAGTCTGGTAGATGGTAAGCTTAATGGTGGTATGTTTGAAGCTAATGACATGAGTTCATTTAGAGTAAAGAAGAAGCTCGTGAAATTTGATGGACGAAAAGCACTTAGAAAGTATTACTCTTTAGAAAGCCAAGTATTTTTTATCTGTATAAAGAAAATTACTGTGGTTAGTGAAGCAAATGTTGCCAAAACAGTTAAAGAATTAGGAGGTAAAGTGGCGAATTTTTTGAGCAGAGATGTAACATGTGTATTAACAGATATTGATTTAGTTGAGAAAAATGGTAATTTCTCAGTAACGCATTGCCAGTGTGAAAGTTCACCTATAGCTAATAATATTAATAGCAGCCCCCTTGGTATAAATAGACAAATTACTCATCCGATGAGTAGAGGTCAGTCAATTTTGTTAAAGGCAAAAGGTCAAGTGAATTATAATCCTAAATGTAATAAGTGTGGAAACTATAACAGTGGTCTTCAGCATGCATTAGCACTTGGCATAAAGATATGGAACTTAAAAGATTTCTTTAGCTGGGTTGAAAATGAAGTGAAAGCACAAGTAAATAAACTGAATAATAAGAAACAGAAGGCAAGAACGGTAAGAAATTCTGAACCAAGGATTTTAGGAAATCCAAGTATTAAAGTAGAAAGTTGTGGCAAGAAGCATAAACCATTTTATAAAGTTTTTTCTAGTGAACCTACAATTTTTGTGGAGCCATCATACAAAGGAAGCCCTTTTGAAAGGCCCTCTGACCAGTATTTCAGAGGAAATCCCATGTTATTAAAATGTAATGGAGAAAATAAAACTGAAGAAACTTCAGCAGTGTTAAAAAAAATGACCAGTTTTTTCAAAGTTGTGAAAGAAAATAAAATAGTTCAGAAAAATAAAAGGCAGTTCTGTGAGTGTTGTGAGTCATGGTTCTACAACTTGCAACAACACTTATTCAGTAAAAAACACAAAGAGTTTATTTCAGATCAAACAAACTTCATTTCTTTGAAGGAAATTGTTGACACTTTTCCAAATATATTACATTTTTCAGAAGATAGTAATGAAAAACAGCTTCAGCCATTTGAAACCACTAGTAGTATCAGATACTCATTTTCTGACTCAGAAACATTTTATAGAAATAATGATTGTGATCCCCAGAAAAAGAAAATTATTCAAACAGATAATCCTGAAGTTGCTGAAACAATCTATAGGGAAGATGCATTGGAACAGGATATTTGTGGAGAAATATGCAAACCAGAAACTCTAAATATTGATGTATTAAATGATAAAAATGCTTCAGATAGTGAGTTAAAGAAATGTATTTTTAATGAAGTTAATGACTCAGTATTTGAAGGTGTGAAAATTGCAAACAAAGGAAACAGTGATATTGAAGCTAATGGAATTTTAGACATAGAATCACTTCTGGAACCACTTGATATTGATTCTCAGCTTTCCATTCCACCACCTGAATTTTTTGACACCGACTTCCGGACTGATAACAAAACAACGAAGCACCTAATGTATGATGACAATAACAAAGTTATATTGAATCTTCATGAAGACTCTAACCATATATTGGAGACTGTTAACTTTTGTACAACAAAAATGGATTGCATGCAGTTTGAAGAGCAACAATATTTTAAGGATGATGTGACAAATACAAGTTATGTTGATATTCAAAGTACAAATCATCTGTTAAAGCAACCAATTTTTGGCTCATATCCTTTGAAAGAACATCTTGCTTTATCAGCATTAACTTATCAACCATTGAAAGTCGTCAATCATCATAACATCAGAGAAATTTGTGATGTTGATATAAACTTCAGTAGTAACAGTTCAGAAGGAGAGTTGTCATTAAACATCAGTAACCTAATTAATAGAATAAATTATGAAGTACAGGATGACACAAAAGCATGTTCAAGTGTTTTTCTTCCTGTGAAACCAACAGGAAATAATCCAGTTATGTGTAATGAGCTTTCATCTGAGAAATTTTCAGCTAAAGAAGATTTCAGAGAATGCCCAACCAAAATTACTGATCTTGCTGTAAATAATGGTATAGATAATATAGTCAAAGACACCGTCGATTTTGGAGAGAAGGATAAGGATAGCACATGCAACACCTATGTACAGATTGTACAGAGAGATGAAAATATTAACAGATGCTTAGAAATTGAAAAACCCTCCTTGGATCACCTACAAAATGATGCGACAGATAATGCAACCAACTTTGTACAACTAGTCAATAAACCAAATGTTTCACCTAGCAGAACATTTGATATTAATCATGACGACCAAACAGGTTTGGTCTCTAAGAAATCAGTTAATAGTAATCAGCAAAACAACCAGTTAGGTTTGTTGTCAAATAAAGTAGACAGTCATCAACAAAACAGCCTGTTATGTTTACCCAACAAAAAATATGATGTTATTAAGCAAAATAACGAGTTACATTTGCCTAACAGAGAAGCTAATCATTTCGAACAAAATAATCAGTCATGTTTGTCATTAAATAAAACAAGTGATATTTTCAAGGAAAATAATCAGTTGTCATTGTTTTCTAACAGAGAAACTGTTGCTAATCAGCAAAATACTCAGACACAGTTGTGTAACAGAGATTCAGAGACAGATGCTGTTAATCAAAGTATTCAGTCAAAGCTTTTATCATACACAGAAGTAGATAATGACTATCCAACAAAGCATATAAATTCTTTTGACTGGAAAATTGATACTATTCAGCATATTAATGAGTTTTCAAATACAAGAAATGTTAGTACACAGAGAAACAATCAGCCATTTGGTAAAATACTTGATAATTCTGAACAGAACAATCGATCAGGAATTGGTATTGTGCATCAAAACAGTGACTGGTCCAATAAAGAAAATGGTAGTGTGCATCAGAACAGATATTTATTTAGCAGAGAGGAATGTGTAGAGCAAGTGAATCAGCTGTTGAGGAAAGAAGCTGTTGATGGCTGTCAAAACAGTTTGTTTAATAATAAAATTAACAATACTCAACAAAGAAATCAACTTTTCATCAGAAATACTGATAATCCTCAGCAAACCATTCAGTCACATTTGCTGACCAGCACAAAAACTGGTCGTGCTCAACAGAACAGTCAGTCTTGTATGTTACCCTCAAGTAATCTTGATATTGTTAGTCTAAACAACCAAACAGATGTATTATCTGAAAGTTTAGTTACGGATATGCAACATAATTGCCTAAATCCTTTTGTCAGCTCAACACATTTAGGACAAAGAAATTCGGAGTTTGGTATATCCCAGACTAGCACCTCATCTGATAATAAGAATTTTAAAAATAAGTGGAATGTGAAATTTAAGTCCTCTAACAGAATGCACTTAGTATTTACTACAAGTCAGAAGCGAAACATAAAAGATATAGTTTCTGAAGATGTGGCCATACCAGATTTACTTAAAAATAACACTAATAGTGATCTCACTGAGGAAAAGTGTGATCCTTGTAGTGACACTAACTCCTATTTGTCATCATTGTCCAGTGGTGATGAGAGTACTTCTGAATGGTGTGTTCAACATGTAAAGGATACCAAATTAAAGCTCTGTAAAACAAAAAAATTATTAGAAGATAGGTCTTTGTCAATTCCTAAAAAACGTCGAAAGTATAGATTCTATTGTTAGTAATGTATTCACATTTATGTGTGTGGTTTTTAGACTTAGCAGTGCATATAACATTTATTTTGTATTATTTATATTTGTATTAAATAGATCAAGCTCAATTAAGTTGTTAAGGCAAACTACAGATAAAATAATAAGTACCCAAAATCTTAACTATTTTTGTATTGTTAGTATAGTTGTGCTGTCAATGAATTATTTGAATTTAACTCAGATTTTGCATATAAATATAACATTAAAATATGTAATAAACCTACAGTATTTTACAAATGTATTTTTCTATATGCAATTGTAAGAGTATTGCAATTATTATTAATTAATTATTAATATCCTATTACGTACACTTGTAATAGGGTATTGCAATTATTGTAATTGCTCAGGAGAGATTTAAAAAGTTTCAGTGATTGCTGGTACTTCACAAGCAGCAAAAAGTTGAAATTCGACAAATTGAATAGTCTCTCCAGCCCTACAAGAATACCAATGATTTTTTATACAAATGAAATAAAAAATTTCAAATTTTCTTATTTTAACATTTGTTGAAGTTACTAATATGTCATGTTTATTAATATTGATTACTAGTCTGAAAACAGATGCCATTCTCACCTTATAAATTGAGTTTGAATCATAAACAGAAAAATACCAAATGTTTGAAATACTTTAGTTCTAAGATGTACCATTCTTAAGATTGGTTATTAAGCTGAGATCTATTGTACAGGAAACCCAGAATTAAAATGCAGAAAGTAATGTCCATACAGTATTTTAATACAGCTTTTTCTATAAAATATTTACTGGTTAGTATAAATGTAGATTTTGTTTTCATGGAAAAAAAACATTCTTTAACATCTGTTGTCAGGAGCTTGCTATTACACAACTATTTTCATGGATATGATTATAAAATTTCAAATTGTGTCTTATGTAAATTTTAAACTTTGTTTTTTATGAATTTGTACATCTGTTCTTTGTATCCAAGGTATTAACAAAACTTTATTTTCATCTGTATGGTTTTCCTTTCCCTCTTTACATATATATGTAGATAATGGTGTGTAGTTTATTCTAATAAAATATATTTTTTACTAAGTGCAAACTTAAACTATGTATATAGGTGTTGATCATTGATAAAGTATGTATTACTGAAATAGTGGTATTTTAATCTCAGGTGTATTTGTATAAAATGTGTTTTTAATATTTAAATAAAAAATTGTCAGTATACTAAGTTCAAATTATTTTTTTGTAAAAGTGTGAAGATGTAGGTATCATAATTACATTTAAATGATTAATACATAAATATTTCACATTTTAATTGCAAATAGATATTGAGTTTTTCTCTCTAAATCTTGTTTTGAAACAATGAATACAAAACTGTACACCTGGTACATATTGTAAGTAGAATATTTAAGTTTTATGTGCTATTTTTCAGAAAGTTTGTTAGAATGTTTAAGTGTTACTTTATTTGGACACACAGAACATTTTAAACTAAAATAACTGACAGTTAATATGTATACTTTGTTTTTGTTGTGTGGATTTCTGTCATAAAGTCAATATTACCTACCTTCAGGTGGCTTAGCAGTAAGATTGAGGTTTGAACTTTGTGCTAGGCTTAGCATAGGCAGTGCATTATACATCTTAATGTATAACAACAAACAAACATTAGTGTTACCTGTACTTTAAATTTGTTTAATGAAACATCAGTTTATATTTCAGTTTCTCATGAAGATGTTAATTATTCAACCACCTTACTTCCATGTTCAGGATCCAGTATCCATTGTACAACATTATAATAAGACCCCTTAAACACAGTTGTAAAAAATGCATACATCAAGTTATCTGTATCTTTAGTTCAGTTATTACTGGGCAGTACTGAAGATCCATGATTGTAAATATTAATATACCCACACATCAAGCTATTTCATATGCTTTGTTAAATTAATTAAACACAGCTGTGTCCATAGTATGTATGATAAATTGTATATGATGTAAATGAAAAGTAACAATACACGACTATTTATATGAATATACATAATCATTCTCAGCTGTTCTTACTCCCATTTTGAGGTGAAATCTCACTTCTGTTTTACAATAGTTGATAACTTGTTAGATCTAGGAGAAAATGAAGATAAAATTATAAGTATGAAACATTAAAATATAATATTTTCAGTATTGTAAATAATCTCCATTCACAGAATTGCTTTTCCGAAATAAACCTTAATTTCCCATTTTTCATTTCTGGAATGATTTCAACTTGTAACACGAAACTTCATTCGTTTATCTCAAACAGCTGTATGTTCGTAACGCTATATGTATTTATAATGAATTTTATAATTAAATAATGCTATGAAGATATAACTAATACCATGCAAAATTTCCCTTAACTTTAAAATTTTTTTCGGAAATGCTGACAAGGCTCATAAGCTTTTTTATATGCAAAAACGGCTCGTTTGGGCTGATAAAATATTTCAAATAGAACCCACATGAGCCGTTTTTGCATATAAAATTCTCAACAAGTGGGTTTCTCGACATCACTGAAGGCTCATAAGCTGTTACAAATTCATTCAAGACAATCTTTATATGTGGAACTGACATCTATCTGTTCCAAATACAACGTAATATAATATGTCATTTGATAGCTGTAAACACTGACTTTCTATTGATTATAGATTATATATAATTAAACGTAAGAGCGAACTACTGACAGAAGGGATGTGTCAGGTGGGTAGGGATCTGGTTTTCTGTAACGAAACAAAATTCACGGATATAAAAGTGATGGTTTGTCCAAACAATGACGGTTTTATAGGGAGCACTTTACGTTTCATTTCATCGTTATTTGGGGGGTAGATAAAATAGACAAGATACCTAGAGAAAATGTGTCACGTGTTCAACAGTTGGAGGAATTTAAGATTATTTTAAAATATTGCCTTACAGAATAAAGAACTTGAATGCATTCTCAAGACCAATGGTATGGATATTATAACTTTCATTAAAATACAGAACAATTTCTCGACCTTCAGATGACCTAAGAAGGTCGACATGTTGTTCTATACTTTATTTTAATTAAAGTTTTAATACCCGTACCAGCCGTCTTCAGAATACATTTTTAATTTAAGTTGGTTTCTCGTCATCACGAAAGAACTTAAAACTTGCTTACCATTAAATCATGAGATACTGGGTAAGATATTTTGCTATACTAATTGGTATAATATTTATAAAAGGTAGTTTAATAAAAATATTAAATATAAGACACAAAATCCTTGTGATGTGCAGTTAATACCCTGTAACTCATAGAAATAAATATTTTCCAGCTTTCCGAGGTATCCCCACCCCGTTCAAGAGCATGCACTCAATTTATTTTTGCAAGTTTTGCTGCTTTTCGTAGTTAACCTTAGATAGCAGTATGGAATCCAAACGTTATGCACCTTCAGTTCTCAGCGAGGCGAAGAGAAATCTTGACGTTAAACCGAAGAAATTAAATCGTGATAAGTTATAAAGTGGGATGAGCTCAGCATCTATAGGACAGAAATATGGCGTGAATAAGTTTTGAAGTGTGAAGAGAAAATTCACGCAAATGTTAAGGCTTCTGCATCTGTAAGTGCTAAGGTTTCTATTTTTTTTTTAATTTCGCGCAACGCTACACGAGGCCCATCTGCGCTTGCCGCCCATAATTTAGCAGTGTAAGACTAGAGGGAAGGCAGATAGCCATCACCACCCACCGCCAACTCTTGAGCTACTCTTTTACCAACGAATAGTGGGATTGACCGTCACATTATAACGCCCCCACGGCTGAAAGGGCGAGCATGTTTGGTGCCATGGAGATTCGAGCCCGTAATCCTCGGATTACGAGTAGAATGCCTTAACCCACATGGCCATGACGGGCTGCTAAGGTTTATTAAATACTTAAAAGGAATCAGTTCATGGGAAAAATGAAGAAATAATTAAATATGTGTATCAGTGAACAACAAAAAAAGGCTTTGTTATTGATCGTATGGGTATATGTCAGAAAGCGCATAATTTGTAGCAATGCATAATTCTTTACTGCGGATGGAAGTGTTGTGGACGCCAATGAGCTTCAGGCAAGAAAAAGCGGATTTGTCAAGTTTAAACAATGTTTCAACCTGCATAAGTTGAAGCTGTATTTGTTTATTTTTTTATAGCGAAGCCACATTGTGCTATCTGCTGTGTCTACATAGGGGAATCGAACCCCATTTTTCGTTGTAAGTACATAGACTTAACGCTGTACCAGCGTGGAACAAGGAGAAGCTGGGTCAACCAACAGTAATGCGTGGTTCAGGTTATGGTTCCTTGAATTCAACAAGGAAAAATGATATATTTTTCAACAGGTACTTAATGCAGGAGAGATAGGACTATATTATAAAATGATGGACGACAGGACATACATCACCAAAGAGCAGAAGATATTGTTACCTATTATCATTTATTTCGGACGAGTCTCCGATTTATCATGTTACATACGTTAACAATCCTGGAAATTTAAATTTAGAGGTTAATTAAATATTAATATGTACCAAATTTATGGTATTTGCCAACGAAACTGATACACGTAACTTTAATGTACAAAAGAAACACTATAATTTATAATAATAGTTATTACAAATAATGGTTTACATACAATATTTTTACAAATTTACAAACAACTGAGTTTTCTATTCCGTCTAGAACTGAATATTTTGCCCCCCAATGGCTCAGTGGTATTCTGCGGACTTACACGCTAAAATCCGGGTTTCGATACCCGTGGTGGGCAGAGCACAGATAGCCCATTGTGTAGCTTTGTGCTTAATTCAAAACAACAACAACTGAATATTTTATCGACAATTCAGTTCCAAGACGAACAAATTAATTCCGGGTTGACACACACACGTCATTTAAGCTAGCTGGTACGGTTAGCCTAACACCACTTGTAAGCTCACTTTTATCGATGAAAATATTTAACATTCTCGAAGAAAAAAATAATAATGTCGAATGTAATACACTGAAGTTGAATGGTTCGAAATCTATAAATGTTCCTGGTCGAATTCTTCAGTGCTCCAATTAATAGGCGTTAAGCACAATTATAGTTTCCAGCTGTTGACACGAAACGCTTCTATATCAACTAATACAGATTTTAACCACTCTACCTATTATTGTGGACACTGTGAAACATCAGTGCTCAAGAAGAAGGACCGTACATTAACTTTATAAGGTACAAGACTTCCTGTGTGAATATGACTAATCCAAGGCGAATCTGGTCAAAAAATCATCCATAATTGCAAAAATCATTGGAATTGCATCCGTATTCAGACAGATAACAGTCTAAGACAATGCTGCTTGTTTTATAATTATTAAAAACAGTTTATTTTATGCACTAAGATTCTCTATAATAAATGATGGAACATCACTTGTGACTTGCAGTTTGTTGTTTCCGAGTTCAGTTTGTTTAGCATTGGACAACTCTTTTATAGAATCAGTTCATAAGTATCATTGATAAAACCGACTAATAAGCTATGCAGTAAGTCCATTCCAAGGATGCAGTTGCCAGAACCAAGGCTAGTGATGATAACTTTCTTCTGTGAGTAATGTCTTCTAGATATAGTTAGAGATTCAACTCCCACTTATCAGAATGAAGTTTGTGTCAAATGGCCAGAACCGTGGCTTTCTTCAGAGTGTAGGATATACTAAGAGTCACTCCTGTGTCAGTCAAGAACTCTATTATTTGCCCTTTTATCAGGCACATACCAAGAACCATCCACTACTGGGATAGTTGGGCTGATTACTGAACTCATTTATGGAAGCTGTTCATGATAGTTTTTGTTAGTTGTCAGGTGCAAGTTTGGCTCATCACTTCCCCATTGATGTTGCAGTGTACATTTGATTCCCGTGCACCTGTTGAGCCAATGGTCTAAATTGATAGCTTTATCTATATTGCTTGCTTCTATATTGCCCATAACTTCGAGATACCACCCATATTCTTTCATAACGTGCCATGTAAGACCTGTATAGAACAAATGTGACCTCAATAGAAAGAGAAAGAAACAGGCGCACGTTATGTGAAAACTCCACATATGCGGCATGCCAGATAAATATAGAGAATATTATATCATAAGTAGCGGAACCTGGAAAGCATGGGTGGCAAATGTTTCAAACTTTGACCCTGTAGCAAACTGTCCTTTTGGATAGGGAGTAAATAGTTATTTATAACTATCATAGAACATCGCTATTTTATTGTTGCATTCAATATTTATGGTTAACATAGCAAAGAAGATGCCTTTCATACGTTCCACTGCTTGCGAATACTAATTTAAAATGGTAGAACATTCACGATATGTTCATAAATCATAGGTAGATTGATTACTCTCAAGCTACAGAATCGGTTAGCAGCATTATGTTAACCGCAGGGAATCAAACATCGATCTTAAAGTTTTAAGTCTTGAAGTTTATTAGTGACCCACTGGTTGACTCACTGTGAGTGTGACATCTGTACGTAAAAATAAGTATAACTTTGTCTCACACTGTATTTGTATATCGTTTATGTGTTCATAGGGTATGAATTATTTGTTTATTATCCTTTTTATTTTACAAAAACAGATGCAGTAAGATTGCATTTGTTAAACTTAGGAAATTAAACTGGTTTGTAAGTTGTAGTAGCATTTTGTGATAATGAAAAATCATTTGCGAAATTTTGAAAATCAAAGCCATAATATAATTAGTAGCTCCTTATATACGTAAATTAAGGCTTAATCTAACTTTCTAATCTGAAAATCTGAAAAATTGCCCAAAAAGGTATTTCGGAAATGTCATGTAAGGGCTCCGCTAAGTTTGATCTGAACAACTTTTAAATGTACTTAACGTAATGTTAGGCTTATCTCGTTTGTTTAAATTTATTAGTGGCACTTGCAAAATATCTTTTGTTTTTTTTAAAATACATTGTTGGTACATATAACAGTTTTTGTTTGTTGTTTTGCGTGGTAATAATATAACACCCATAAATGTTTAAATTTTAAGTATATATATTTATAGATTCATGAAACAATTATTAACTTGTTTGACTCCCCCAGTGCAATGAAAGTGTGGATGAAGTTGATATGATTATTAGTGTTAATTAGTTGCTATTGCTAATGTATAAAATTTTGTAATGAGTATTAAAGACAGTGCAAAAAATCTATTCAATAAACCAATTACTTTTAATATATCGACTTCATGGGACCAAATCTTGGAGACTGCTCCTGTACACGATACTCATCCCAAATGAAAAGTAAAAACCTAAACCCATGTTTGATTATTTTCCCCAAAAATCAAACATGGGTTTAGGTTTTTTAGTACTTTGAAATGTTGTGGTAAATTATTCCATAAACCAGTCATTTTGTTAGAAAAGTAAAATTAGATATTAGATATATCAAAAAATTTGGTGACATTTAGAAGCTTTACTAATTATGTCCATATTAATATCATAAATATAGATGAAAATGTCTTAACACTGTCCCATGAGGCACTTCAATAACAATAAAGGTCAAGTTTGATTAAAGTTTTTTTAAAATTTATTTTATCCAAATATCCTATCATCTAGCTAAGTTAAGTTTTCCTCTGCCTCATTGATGTAATGTTCCTAGCTATGGTACTTTATCAGAAAAAGTTTCAAAACCTAAGTTTACCAAGACCACACCTTTTCCATCATCCAGCTATCAGTTAATATTCTCAAAAAAGTTTTAAGCAAAAATTTTGCTTTAATGAATCCATGTTGATTATCTTATAGTAATTCATTTTTCACTAGTTCATTCTGCAAAGGTTTTTTTTCATTTTAAATCACAAAAGAAGTTTTTCTCTACAGAAGTAAGAATAACTTGTGTATAATTTGAAGGACAATAATTATCACACTTCTTTAAAAGTGCTCTTTGTCTATTACCTTAACAAAAGTAAACAAGAGAGACCTGCATATCTGACTGTTAATTATGTCAAAAATCCTTGGAAAGACATTGTTTGGCACTGTACTTTATCTGCATTAATCTCTTAGTCTTTTCATTTGCAGATGATTAATATTTGCATTATTTGGGTTAATTCTAATATTTCTTTAAAAATACTAAGAATGCTGACATTCTCTTTGACTTGACATTCAGGTTGTATGCATTTTCAAAGTTGAATTTACATTATGCTTGTACTTGATGGTATACTAAATAAGGTACGCTGTGTTAATAATTCATTATTGCTTTTATTAACTGTTGTTAGTCCTATTTAATCTATTGAATGTCATTTTTTAATTTTTCATTATTATACTTTTATTATATAAATTGTTTCATTTGGTTATCTTATTATATGAATTTAGAACCAATATAAATCAATCAGCTGAACCTCACAAGATATTTCAAGACATTATGGCCAAAAGGGTACTTAGCTGGTGGAAAAATGCATTCTACTCTTTTATACACGAAAATAAGAAAAGTATATTTAATTAGTTATACTGATTACCAAGTTGATTTTTAGTTTTATATTATGTGCAAAAATTTCTTAGGTTGGAAATTCATATTTATTTTAAGTCTTAATTTGATTTATGCATTTTCTAAATTGATTTGCCCTTGAAGGTTGAACATTTAAAACTTGATAATAGAACTCAAAAGCTTAGCCAACAGTAAGTATTAACTCTTGTAAACTCATTACATTTTGAGTTCTGCCTGAATTATTTTCATGATTTCCTAATAATTACCATACCTTGTAAAACTTAAGTTTTCTAGTTTTTTTTAATAATAGCATGGTTTGAATTAGTATTCAGTCAAAGAGACATGAATGTTATCAGAAACTGTCACTATGTGATATGTACATTGGGCATTTTAGCAGGACACAGGGACCATACACTTGGGTTTAAGGAGTTAAACACAAGAACATTAGTGACAGAAAGCCATTCTTTTCAGTGAATACATCAATACCAAATTAATTACATTCTACATCATTCAGTAGCAGTTTAGATAATCCATAGTTTAAAGTATGAAAAGAAACCTGCACAAGTTATTTGACAAATTTATAGCAAATGAAATTAAGTGTATTTAAGAAAAACCTTTAACAGTAACTACTAAATCAGAATTATCTTTCCATGTATTTATAGTTAAATTCATGTTTTATTTGTCTTCATTCTGCTACTCAAACAGACCACTTTTATGAAGATTATCCACACAATTTTTAATCTGTGATGTCTGAGTCAATATTATGATTTGTGTACACTTAAGAAAAAGTTCAAAACTGTAATAAATTTCTTTTTATGATTCATATTTTACATTTGAAGGAGGTTGTTTGGCCCACCTAGCTGAGGCTATTCCATTTTCTGCTAGCACTTCTAGTCTTTTTAAGTTTCATTTGTAGCTCCTTTGCAGTTTTTAGTATGTTAATATTAAAAATGAGGCTTCACTGAAGTGTTATAAATTGAAATTATAAAAGAGATTATTTCTTGATTTGAAGTTTCTAGAGTATGAACCCAACCTTAAAGGATAGTGCTACAACCTACAACAGTAATATTAAAATGCCTTTTGCATTATTAAATATTATATTTGGCTGTTCATTTATTTTTTTTCAGATCTAAATTAACACTATTGTTTGAGTGTACTATGCATATATATTAATATATTTTTCATAAAAATTAAAATATTTGTTTGGTTTCAGGAATATAAAACAGTTCATGTAATGTATATGAAACAGACATTGAACATGAATTATGCACTAGATCTATCAATACTTTTGGTGCTATATTTACATCGATAAGTTAGCCATAGCAGTAACACTGTGATTAGCATTTTTCTTATTCAACAATTGAATTTAATGGGAAGCATTACATCTATGTCCATAAACTGTAATGAATGGGACAACTAGAATAGTCTAGGGGGCTCATTGTTTTTTATTAATTAATATGTTATATGTTAAAAATATAGAAAAATTCCTTGTAGAGGGATTAGATAAGCCACATTTTATACTTGACAGCTCTTGTACAATAATGTGTTTTTTTGAAATTCCATAAAACTAATTGAAAAGTAAGTGAATAACAAAAAAACTATTTGGCCATTTAAAGTAATCTATTAATGACCTATCCTCTTTCAAAGAAAAAGTGTATTAGTTTCTTGCAAGCAGTATAAGATATTTGTTTCTTAGGTAAATTGCTTTTACAGGAAAGTTTTAAGCTTTTATGGTGGTTTAACATGTTCTGTCTTATTTTTGTTAAGTCATTTTTGAGATACATGAATCTGAAAAGCTATATTTAGCTTATTTTTGTGATAATAGTAGCAGTCCATACAGTGACCTCAATTTGTTGACTGTCATTCTTTTGCCTTGTATGCCCTTATAATTGTATGTTATCAGAACAAAATTACTTTTTTTATTTTTAAACCAGTTGAAAACTCCTTTCTAATTTTCACACATTAAATAAATGATCTAGTACATATTGATAATAAAATGTTCCTTAATCTGAGATTCTCTTTGTGAGTTTATCCAATTAAAAGAATATCCCTCAGCAACATTACTGCCTGCTGTGTTAGTAGCATTAGTTAATTTGGACTTTATTAATAAACATTATCTTATCATGACTAATCTGTTACATGTTTGTTCAAGGATATTACTTGTTATCTACATGATGGAAACATTATGGACTTGATGTGTTTTGATCTTTCAAAAAATATTTTGAAAAAGTACCTCACAAATGATTATTTAAGACTGGTTGGGGAAAGACTAGTGAATTGAATTGCAGGATAACTGTTACAAATGAAATCCAGTCAAACTGGCCTTGTTTCTAGTTTAGTATCTCATGGGTCTTGTGCTTGTTTCTTATTTATATTAATGACATTGATAGTTTATGTCTAAGTAAAGTTTGTGGATGGAATTTAAAATCTTGGGTATTTCTAGCAGCATAGAGGATGTTAAGAGTTTTACAGAATGACTTGGATCATTTGTTTAGTTGGATAAGTATTTTTCAACTAACTTTTAATTATATATATTCAATATAATACATTTGGGTTATGATAATTTGGATTACACATTTAATATAGATGAGAACTCTACTTAATAGCACAACTGAAGAAAATGATTTTGGTGTAGTGTTAGGTAAGTCACTAAAGCCATTGTGGTTGTGTTTTGTTGCATGCAGCAAAACAAATATAATTTTTTAATGTGTTTATAAGCCTTATGATTACAGAGAAAGGATGTAGTTGTTTGTATACAGGTAACAAACTAGGTCTCACATGGGGTACAATGTGTGTAGGTTTTGATCTCTATTTAAGGAAGGATATTGACTTATTGGAAAATATTATTAAGAGGGTTTACAAGGATGACTAAGGATCAAAAGATAATGAGAATATTAACTTACTTTCTCTTGACAGAAAAGGTAAAGATGATCTTATTGAAGTTTACGTGATCAACTTGGAAGGATCAGTAGGATAATGGTCTCTGATATACTCTATAAACAATATGATGAGAGAACACAAGGTTTAGATTTGAAAAAGACAGGTTTCAGCTGAGACTGTTTTATGTTTCTGATAGGGTGATTGGTTAATGGAATGAGTTGTCATTGTTATTAGTGGAAACAGGCACTGTACATGAGTTTAAAGGGTGGGGAGGGGAATTGGTAATTTCCTGAAAAATAAAAGGAAGGTTAAAGATTTTACTTTTTCTGGAGAGCTGAATAGTCCTTTGTTGTCCTTATTGTTGTAATTATTGTTTGAGTAATAAAGGTCTAAAGACATCTTATTTTTACATTCAGTCATTCAGAAAAGACAGTGTTTCCAGAAAAACAATCTTTTATTCAGTATTGAATATTTCCACTTGTATATTGACATTGAGAGCCTAACTTATTACTAGTTTTTTCAAAGTTAAATAACATCCACTTGGGGTATCCCTAATCCCAAAATGTAAAGAACTACTAAAAATTTTAGTAAATTATTTCTGCTATATATTTCTGGTTAATTTACAGTGTGTGCTATTATGATATAAATACTGTATGTATGTCAAAATTTTAATTTTCCAGATGATGTCATTCTGAACAAGTGATTGGGTCAAGATCTAAATTCTAACTTGTCAGTATTTGATGTGATGAAAATGAGTAATAACACCCCAATACTGCATAGCTTAAACCTTCATCATAGTTCAGAAAATGGAAATAGTTCTGATTCCTCAAGCTCTCAGACATCTTCAAGTTATGTTAAAATTGGAATGGAAGGCATGGAGGCTTACAACAGTAGTGAAGATGGTACAAATGGTATGACAATTTTACAAAATACAGTGATGGAACTTACCCTTTCAAGAAATTTAGATGATTTCAACTTTGTTTCTCCAAGTTCCAGTGCAACAGGTATGTTGCTGACTTGTATGATTCTAGGTATTAAATACTTTTTATAATAATATACTAAAGAATAAAGTTACAGTCTAACAAACCATTTTTTCTTCACTTATCAAAGTATCAAAATGTTTAATGTACCTTTCAAATTAATATATATATAAAAGTACCCATCAAAGTTTAGAATAACTCAGAGTCAGTACACATCACCAAACAACTATCTCACACTCTTATAATTAACTGGAAAGTAATTATGTTAGAAAACAATTTTATATATCTGCTTCCATAGTTTATACCTGTAATTTGTAATATTCAGGTGTGTTTTTCTTGTCATCAACCCATCATATCCAAAACTTGAATCCTTCTGTCTCATCTTAAACTTCTTAAGCCAGACAACTATCTAGTTGTAGGACTGCATGATTAATGGAATTTGCAAATGAATTAGTTATCAGATTGATTAATAATTTACATTCAAGAAATTAATTATTCTCGTATAAGACTTGAATGATTGTAATACTTTGAAATAGTAGTAACTGGAAAGGCTAATTTTGATTAGTTATTTTCATGAATTGTTACATTAGTCAATTAAGCTGAATAGCTTGCTAGGTACGTAATTATAAAACATAGGGATTTTAACACTGTGATTTTGGGTTGTGATA
The DNA here is from genome assembly GCA_011833715.1 of Carcinoscorpius rotundicauda. Classification (NCBI taxonomy): domain Eukaryota; kingdom Metazoa; phylum Arthropoda; class Merostomata; order Xiphosura; family Limulidae; genus Carcinoscorpius; species Carcinoscorpius rotundicauda. Next base: position 23,592,264 of record CM022405.1, on the reverse strand, counting down.
GATTTGTCAAGATTATGAAATGTTATTGTACTTTGCAGTGTCTTGGAATGCTAAAGAATGGATTTTGAAACATAAGCTAAATTTTTCAAAAATATAAACTTGAGACAAACTGAAAAAATAATGCATGACTTGATTATGAAATTGGTGGAGTAGCACATTCTAACTTGATCATACATTGATCATATGGTTTTCTCTAGAAGCACTTTCGTCACTCATAATAAGTTCTCTGTATTTTCTATAGATTTGATGAATATATCAGGTTCAATTGATAGCAGCGGTCTCAAGAGTTCTACTACAACACGTAAACGAACAAAAAATATACCAGGAGCTTCATTTCTTGAACAGAGAGGACTTAGCTGGTTGCTGGAAGAAGAAATTAGTGATAATGACGATGATAAGCCCTTGTTGTAAGTTTCTTACCACATCATAACAATATTTATTTCAGATTGCTAGTTAAGTCTTTACCAAATTAATACTATTAAATCATCTATTTTATATTTCATTGTTTTAATTTTAATGTTAAATTCATGTTTGATTGTTGTGCTAAGTATGAGATTACTTGTGTATATATATATATATGTGTGTGTGTGTGAAGCTAGTGTATAGACTGTACCTTAGTCACTTGTGCTAGTATAGAAAAAAAATTATATCACCAGAAGTATCTTTACTTAAATCACATTTTAACTATTGTAATGTACATTGTTTTTGTTGTATTCATACATATATTTTCTTATCTCTTCTAATTTTGAGTGTGTGTAATGGTATTAGTTTGATATGAACCAAATTTTTTTATACAGGAAACCAAATTTCATAATAAAGATCAGTTGTGAAATGCAGCTTGAAACTTTCTTAGCTGTCATTCACCCATCTAGATTGATGTTGTATGTGTTTGTCTAGTGAGTAGCAAGTTGTCAAATATTATGCGTGATAAGTCTTATCAGATTGTTTCCAATATTTAAAAGAAATGCAAAGCTTTTTTTTATAACAATCTCTGTCATTGCTATACTGTACCTGAGTAATGAGAGCTGATACAACTTGAGAATTCCAATCCTCTGCTGACCATTAGTAGAGGACTTGTCGTTCAATGTCAGCCAACAGTTCTCATATTAAAATACTGTGAATTGTAATAAAGTGTACATACAATCTCATAGAATTTCACTGTTGAAATCTAGTTAGGTAGTAATTGTACCCAGTTACTCAAGTTCATAATATTAATTATGCAATGCTTCTAACATGTTCATGAAAGAAGATCTTTGTCAGAAACACTAAGTGTCTATGACTTGTTGGCAACAAGTTTGACAATAAACAAACAGCATGGATTCAGCTTTTTCAAAAAATAACATACATATTCAAAAGAAGTTAAAAATACCAAAATCTTTTCATTATAGAGACCACAGTTGTATCTTAAATACCACACAGTTTTCTTTTTCTCAGCAGAAATCCACTTAGGCAAATTCACTTGCTTTAGAATTCGGTTGACATGGCAAATTATGTATTTTTTATTGCAGTAGTATTTGTGAATAATTAACTTATGATGTCGCATGAGTTGCAGTTTTTCCCAAACTTCCAATAATTGTCTGCTTTTCATATTTCCAATAACCATCTGCTTCTCATACTTTCGTTAGTTGTTTGCCTTTTGTTCAAGTTATCACAGGCAGGTTGACTTAGCTTAGAACGCCCTTTGATGAGAGAAATTATTCTCCTTATCTCTTTTAAACTAGTAATCTCACTCTGATATATCAACCTTTAGGCCATTAACTTCCACAATAGTTAACTTTATGTTTTCTAACTTTTCTCTGACTGTACTTCCATTTCACATTACTTTACATTTACTCTGTTTTCACTAATCTGGTTGCAGCTGTTTGTACATCTATTAGTTTTGCTATCTAGAAATCTCTATAGCCTTGGCATCAGTGGATTGCAAGCACAATGTTTGAAAGCCTCTTCATCAGTGAATTATAAACACAAAATCAATTATAATCCAAGTTCATGAAAAATAATAAACTTATAGAGGGTATTTGAACAATTCTTGAATAATAATAAATATGTTACTTTTTAATTAGTTTGCTGTAAAAATAAGCCTTTAACAGTTTTAAAAATTAGGCATAATTCTTAAATTATGAGAGAACCCACGTGAATGTTAAGTGAAAACTTATGTACTGTGATTGATAATTGCAAGGGCACTAGGCTGAAGAGGATATAATTTAGACTTACACTAAATTAATTATTAAAAGTATTTATTCTGTCAATTAGAAAGAATTTAAAAAAATTATCTTAACATAAGATGAGGTATTATATAAGCTAAGGAAACTTCATCTAATATACTTTTTCTTTTCTAATTGAGAAATTTTCAGCTCTGTGTGCCCCATAACTAAAACTTCAAAATTGAGATTTTAAACCCAGTACTTTGACTCTGTGCTTTGTGTGTGGATAGAAAAGATGCAGGGAGATGTTAAAAAATGAAAAACCGTAAATAAGGCAAATGCATTTTTTAAACAGGACCTGTAGTTATTTGTCATTTTGTAGTTTTATAAATTGCCAATCTGAAACAAAATAGGTGTATTTTCTTGTAGAAATTGAAGAGTCAAGTTAATTAAAGTAGAACCTTTTGAAAATAAATAATTACAAACAGTACAAGAACTTGCCAAATCTCATGGTCAGTTTGCTTAGCATTTGAGATAATTTGGTAAGTATGTGTGATATGTATGGAGTGAAAAATATATCTTTATAGAAATCACATAAGAAACTTTCTGTGATAAAATTTGTTTAAATAACTATTATCATTGGGCCTTAGAATTTCCTGTGATTACTAGCTGAAAGTAGCATTATGTTTTCCTTCAAAAAGAAGGAACAATGTTGAAGTTTCTTGAGCATGATGTATTTTTTTTACAACAACTAAGCAATGTATACATGTAATGAAGTTTTATTTTTACATGTATGAGATTAGAAACACAATTTGCTGATGAAGAACTATTTCAATCTTTCTTTCATGGGAAGGGAAGAACTAGAGATTGATCCAAGAGAGATCTTTTACAAAGTACGATGTGTAGTATTTCCATTTTCTTTTCTTGGCTACAAACGACACTTAGTGCGAGATAGTCCTGACTTCTGGGGACCATTGCTTGTTGTTTTCTTATTTGCTCTTGTTTCCTTATATGGACAAGCAAGCGTAAGTAAAACCAAACTTTCCAAAATACTAAATGGTATATACCTGGTGTTTGAAAAGTAATGCTTATTGCATATTGAACAGTGAAAATTTTGGCACAATTTTACAAATTATAAAATTTCATGTGTTGAAAACTTTCATGCTTTGATCAGCAGAATACTTTTCTGAAACTATGGTTAAATATATATATACACATATAAATATGCTATGAACTGTAATTTCAAAATTGGTTTAATCAAACAGCTGGGATTTATATAAGGTTAGCCATTTCTGTATAACAGTTTGTTAGAGGGAACTTGTTTCAGAAACACGTTACAACCATTTAAAGATTGGTATTTGGGTCACAGTTTAACATAATTTAGATAAATACATTTTATTTATTGTGTTGACTTTTAAAATATTAATGTAGTATATTATATTAAAAACCTGATGCTAACTATTTGAATTAAATATTTTTTCAGTAAAATTATAAAAATTAGAATGTAATAAACTTTCATCATTCTTCCATTTATATAATGAATTATCGTCACTGTCTCTATTTGAATATTATAAGTTATGAAAACAGACTTACCAGTGCATAGAATAAATCAAAAATAACTTTTTTCATTGGAAAAATTTGTAATTGATGAATACATATAATATTGATTTACATTTAGTCTTTCTAACGTTGTGATAATCTACAGGTAGCTTCATGGATCATGACACTGTGGTTGTGTGGGTCACTTGTTGTTTTCCTTCTGGCTCGAGTTTTGGGTGGTGAGGTAGGACAAATTTTATGTTAATTTAAAAAAAATAAGTTGTTGTGTGACCTGGAGGTTTATTGAATGGCATCATAAGAAAAAGCATATTTGTGCAACATACTAAAGCTTGTGATAAATTTATAATAATGTAGACATAATATAAAATTTGTATAATTTAACCCCTCCGAGTGGATTCCTGTACGTGGTGAGGGGACCTCCCAGGGAAGGTTCTGTCTGGTTACCTTCTCTGGGATCTAAACATCCACCCACGTGTTTGCCGTGCGTGGCGACCCGTGAAGGGGAGGAGAGGATCCTGGTGGTTGAGGGGTCCAACCCTAACACACCACTTTGGCCTCAAATTCCTGTAGACGGGCGGCCCATGGGTGGCCCCCCTTGGGTCAATCGGCTGGTCCACCTGGGCTAGAGCCAACCAAGTACCAGTGTTGGAAGTTCTCAACGGGTGTTGTGGACATTGTGCCTGATGCTGGTGTTTGGGTATAGTGCTCACGAAATCCTGGCATTGCTGCCTTGTCCTTGCATGACTTTGTAGTGCATCCCCTTGTAGGGCTCCATGGTGGGTGGGGTCAGTGAGTACTGAAACCTTTTCTCTTTCCTATGGATCCTACAAAAAATTTAAATAAAATTGTAAAAAAACAGTCAATGGGTAAGCGACCACATCTTGAATACTCAGAACAGCAATCTTCAACTTCAGTAACACACGTACCTAATTTTTTGATATTGCATTCTCTTTTGGAAAAACCTTTAGGGCAAATGTCCCCTTTTTTTATTCAAAAGGGACTAGAGGGACATGCTGGCTCTCCAAATTCAGTAAAAAAGCTTCGATCTGGAGACATATTAGTTGAAACATCCACATCCCAACACAGTGAACTCCTCTTGAAATCAAAGGCAATTGGGGATATACCTATTGAGGTTACACCCCATGCTACTTTGAATTCTTCACGAGGAGTTATTGTTGAAAGGGATTTGAAGAATGTTCCTGAATCAGAGATTCTCACTTGTCTCTCCACTCAAGGGGTTTCTGCAGTGAGGCGCATCTTCACTCGCAAAGATGGAGTTACACTGCCAACAAATACCCTCGTTTTAACATTTACTTCACCACGTGCACTCGCCACCATCAAAGCAGGTTATCTCATTTGCAGGGTTCGGCCATACATTCCAAACCCTCTTCGATGTTTCCAATGTCAGAGATTTGGCCACTGAAAGACATCTTGTCGTGGTTCCCTGACATGTGCTCGTTGTGGAGGCAAGGACCACGATGCCTATGACTGTGACATGAACCCACATTGCGTCAACTGCAATGGTTCTCACCCCTCTTACTTTCATTCTTGCTCAAAATGGTTGGAGGATAAAGAGGTGCAGCATTTGAAAACGACACATACCATAAGTTATCCTGAGGCTCGGAAATTGCTGTCCACAATCCCATCTCGGACATATGCTGCTGCACTCCATTCCACAACTACAGTGGAAGTGCAGACAGATCTCTCTGTGCCTCCAAGAGAATCGTTTTCAAAACAAATGAAAAGCCTTTTGACCTCCGTGGTTAAAAAAGTAGATGAATCGACTTCCACACCCATCTCTGTTCCTCCCATACCCTCCAACAAACCTCAAGATCCATGTCCTTCAGTCTCAAATACAGGCATTTTTTTTGATACATCGTTTTCTCCCACCACAATAAACAAAACAATTATTTGTCCGCATCCTCAGTCACTGGATTCCTCTTCCAATAACAAAAACCTGCCCACTCGACCCAGAGCAGGATCCATGGAGGTTGATAGACCTCCTCCGAAGAAAGACAGTAAAGAAAAATGACGTGATCGTAAACCGAAGGGTTCTCCAGCCACTTCACCTACCCGTCCTTAAAAATGGCCACCTTGATACAATGGAACTGTCGAGGTTTACGTTCTAATCTGGATGATATCAAAACGCTGATTGCTTCCTACCAGCCTGTTTGTCTTTCTTTACAAGAAACATTTCTCAAATCTGCTGATACAGTCTCCATTCGGCAGTTTTCTCTATACAGAAATGACAAGTTGTGTGATGGTTGAGTACATGGAGGTGTGGCACTGTTGGTTGATCAACATGTGCCCACCCTGTCTTTGTCACTCAACACACCCTTGGAGGCCGTAGCCATCCGTGTTTCCTTGGGTCATACCATCACTGTTTGTTCTCTGTACCTGTCCCCTGGAGAGACATATGATCAATCAGACCTTGATGCTCTGAACAGTTGCCATCTCCATTTCTAATCCTGGGGGATTTTAATGGACACCATCCCCTCTGGGGAAGTGCTGTTATTGATGGGAGGGGTTGATCTGTAGAGCAGATGCTCTCTGATCACAATTTTTCTCTTTTCAATACTGGTTTTTCCACTTACTTTCATGCTCCTAGTCAGTCCTTTACTGCTATTGATCTCTCAGTTTGCTCCCCTTCATTATTCTCCCATTTTTCATGGAGGGATGACAGTAATCCACTAGGCAGTGATCATTTTCCAATCGTTTTGAGATAGACTGGCTGTGGTCGATGCCACCCTACCCGCGTGCCCAGGTGAAAGCTGGATCAGGCAGACTGGTCCACTTTCATTGCTCTTGCAGAACTTGATCCTGCCATCGTAAATCATCCATCAGTAGATGACTGTGTAAGAGCAGTAACTGACTGTATTATACATGCAGCTGCTCAGTGTATTCCTAAAACCTCAACACGTTTTCCACGATATCCTCGTCCATGGTGAAATCCTGCTTGCCACTTAGCACGGAAGGCTCAAAAACGGGCCTGGGATACTTTTCGTAGATATCCCACACTTTCAAACCGGGTTGCTTTCTAAAGGGCCCGTGCACATGCTAGGTGGGTAAGACGTCAAAGCCAGAAGGAATCTTGGATTAAGTTCACAACCAGCATATCTTCTACCACCAGTTCCAAGATCATATGGGACAAGATTCGAAAGGTTAATGGGCACTACAATTCTGTTCCCCTCTCGATCTTACTCTCTGATGGTCAGGAGGTGACTGATGTCCGGAACATTGCTAACACTCTAGGTGAAAGCTTTTGCTGGGTATCTAGCACTTCTACTTGTTCCTCCACCTTCCTGGCCATCAAGACTCGGGCAGAGTGATCACCTCTTTCCTTTCGAACTGACTGTTTCTTTGACTATAATTGTCCCTTTACCCTGGTGGAACTAAAAATGGCCCTTCATCAGTCTGCCAGTACGTCTGTTGGACCTGATGATATTCATTATGACATGCTGCACCATCTGTCTCCTGCTTCTCTTGATGTCCTACTGATTATCTTCAACCGGATTTGGCAGGAGAATGTTTTTCCTGATGCCTGGCGCCAGGCTATTATTTTACCTTTCTCTAAGCCAGGGAAAGATCCGAAGATTCCTTCAAACTATCGTCCAATTGCTCTGACGAGCTGTCTCTGTAAGACCTTAGAAAGGATGGTTAATGCTCGTCTTGTTTGGTTCCTTGAATCAAACAACCTCTTCTCGCCCACCCAGTGTGAGTTCCATCGATGGCACTCCACCACAGACCTCCTAATTCGTCTTGAAACATCTATCAGAGAGGCTTTTTTCAACTGCCAACATCTTGTATCGATATTTTTTGACATAGAGAAGGCTTACGACACAACATGGAGGTATGGCGTTTTGCGAGACCTCCATACATATGGGTTACGTGGCCATCTACCCATGTTTATTAAAAATTTTTTAATGGACAGGAGATTCCAAGTTCGTGTGGTTTCGGTACTTTCACGTTCTTTTGTACAGGAACTTGGAGTCCCTCAAGGCTGTATATTGAGTGTCACACTCTTCAGTATAAAGATAAATGCCATCACTGAACAACTCCCTCTCACTGTTATGTTGACGACTTTCACATCTCATGTCAGTCGTCAAACATGAGATATATTGAGCGGCAACTACAAACTGTCATCAATCGTGTACAGAAGTGGACTCTGGCAAATGGCTTTAATTTCTCTCTTTCCAAAACTGTATGCATGCACTTTTGCCGTCGACGAGGTATTCACCCTGATCCTGAACTTCATATTGGTGAAGTTTTGCTGCCAGTGGTCCCAGAGACAAAGTTCTTGGGGCTTATCTTTGATTGTAAACTGATCTTTATACCACACTTAAAGCAGCTTTGGGTCAAATGCACAAGAACACTGAACATCCTCCGTGTCCTCTCTTCTACCAGTTGGGTGGCAGATCGCTGTTCAATGTTAAAGATATATCGTGCTCTTATTAGATCGAAACTTGACTATAGATCAATGGTCTATGGCTCTGCCAGACCCTCGGCCTTAAATATGTTGGACCCCATTCATCACCAAGGACTTCGACTCTGCACTGGGGCTTTCCATACCTCTCCAGTTCAAAGCATATACATTGAATCTCATGAACCTCCTCTACACCTTCGCCGTTTGCAACTATCTTTACAATATACTTCAAAACTTCATTCCTTACCAAAGCATCCCACCTGGGAATGTGTTTTCCTTCCTCAGTGGGCAGTACTTTTTCAGAACAGACGATCTGTCATTGCTCCGTTTGGCCTTCGCATCCAGGCGCAATTGGATGAATTGGGTCTGTCCTTGGATAACATTGCAGATTCCACAGGTCGACGCATCCCACCATGGCTTATTACAGCCCCCAAGTGTGACCTTTCTTTCAGTCACCTAAAAAAGGCGGATACTCCAGACTGGAAGTACTGTCTTTTATTCAATGAATATCTTTCAAACAATCATTCAGTTCCCATTTATACAGATGGTTCCAAATCAGGTAATTCAGTGGGCTCTGCTATAGTTTGCTATGGGTCAGTAGTTGTGCGCAGAATCCCCTCTACAGCTTCTGTGTTCACTGCTGAACTGTATGCCATATCTCTTGCCCTAGATCATATTGCAGCTGAGCAGTACTCCAACTGCACTATTTATACTGACTCGCTTAGTTCTATACTTGCCTTGGAATCGCTTCACATTAGCTCACATCCTATTCTTGCAGATATTCGAAACCGACTGGCCCATTTCTCATTAGCAGCTACTTCAATCCAGTTTTTCTGGATACCAGGCTATGTTGGTATTCGTGGGAATGAGCTTGCAAACATGGCAGCTAAATATGTCTGCTTCAGCACCATCACCCCTATGCCTATTCTGTACATAGACTATGGTGTTGTCTTCAAGGCTCGGCTCAGTGCCAGTTGGCAGTCCACTTGGAGTGAACAATGCGACAATAAACTTTTTCAAATCAAACCCAAAATTGGAGTTTGGCCATCTAGCTTCCGTAAAGTTTGGAAGGAGGAAGTTGTTCTCACGAGGCTACTCATTGGTCACAGTTTTTTAACTCATCATTTTCTTTTATCTGGAACTGATGCACCAATGTGTAGTTTGTGTAACACTCAAATCACTATCAGCCACGTTTTACTTTCTGGCCATCGTTACAATTCTCAACGACGGCAATACTTTAAACATATTTTTTCCCAGGGTCAATCTGTAACATTGGACAGAGTTATTGGTGATGGTGACTCTGTCAACCTTTAACATTTTTAATTTTTTAATGGCCATTAATCTCTTTCATCTCATTTAAGTGTGGTATATTTATTCATTACACCTTTTTAATTGTGGCTCCTTTTTTACAGTTTTAATCTCGCTCATTCAATGTGACATAAAACAATGGCCAGAACATTAACTAACTCGACACCAGGACTGGAAATGCCAACTTCAGGTGACTAACGCTTCTGTTTGAACTACTCATTAGTCTTCCTGGCGAGTTACTATTATACTTTTGCTGCATATCATTTCACACTTTTACAACCTTTTTGTACTGGCCATATTGACTCATAACGCGGAACCAGGACGGAAAGACCAACTTCAGGTGACTGACAGTGGTTTATATACTACCTGTTAGTCTTCCTGGCAGGTTATGATCATTATCATTATGCTAGAGTAAATAGTTTATAACTTTGAAGACCAGATGTCACCATTGGTTTTTACACCATTTTCTGTTTTAATTGCTGTTTTGTTTTTACCTTCGTTTACTTTTACAAATTTTACTCCATTTACGTGACTTTTCTCTTTTTACTGGACATTTGGCTACTCTTTATTACGATTTTGCTGAGTGTCTTTTAAAACATTTATTTCATTACATTTTGATAATAGCTACTATGACACATTTACTGGAACCAGGACTGGAAAGGCCAACTTCAGGTGACTGATGGTGGTTCTTGCACTTACCGCTTAGTCTTCCTGGCAGGTTATGATCATTATCATTATGCTAGAGTAAATAGTTTATAACTTTGAAGACTAGATGTCACCATTGGTTTTTACACCATTTTCTATTTTAATTGCTGTTTTGTTTTTACCTTCGTTTACTTTTACAAATTTTACTCCATTTACGTGACTTCTCTTTTTACTGGACATTTGGCTACTCATTGTTGCGATTTTGCTGTGTGTCTTTTAATACTTCTATTCTTTTACATTTTGATACTGGTTGCTATGACACATAACCCAGAACCAGGACTGGAAAGACCAACTTCAGGTGACTGACGGTGGGTTTTGAACCTGCCTGTTAGTCTTCCTGGCGGGTTATGATTATACCTTTTTGCTAGCGTTAATATCTTACAACATTTTACACTCTGCCTTCTATCTTAACATTGTAGACTAGGTGTCAACATTGGTTTTATACTTTTTTGTTTTACCTTCATTTCCATTTATGTCTTTTACAGCATTTTTACATTTTTACCGGATGTTTGGTGCAAATAGCCTTGTAGCTTTGTGCCATAAAACGCTAAATCAATCAATTGTATAATTTAAGTACGTAACATCTAGTTTAATTTTTATGCTCATCTTGAAAATAAATATTCTATTAATAGGATGTCTAGCTATGAAATGAATTAAAAGAAGGTATTTGACTGAAGCTTTGCATATCCAACATGCCTTGGATAGCATGCTTGAAATCCAATGGAAAAATGTTAAGAATTTTTGGAGTTTAATTGAACTAAAGTTTTCTTTGGTATTACAAGTGAGCTTAAAGGTTACTGAATTAGGCATAGCTTTAAGAATTTGGAAATTATCTTAAACCCTGATATTTGGTAAAAGATTGCCTTATAACATATTTTTTTTTGCTTTCACTTGTGAGTTTTTAGAATTAATTAGAAATGGTTTTCTAAGCTAAGTACATGGTTAGAATTGTATAGGAATCTTACTGGAGTGTATTTATTACAGATCACCAGCAAGTAAGAAGCTAAGGTTTATTTAGTGCTAAATAATGTATGTGGTATAATGCTTGTGATCTTAGTGTTTTTAATTTAATATTTATTTTGTTGGAAACAGTATTTTTCAGGATAAGTATTTATTGTACAACTTAATATTAGCAATAGGTGTACCAAAAATGTACAGTGTATTTAGCAATTATGCAAAATAAGGGTGATTGTATTAAACTGTGTTAGTTTAGAAGCAGTCAACAGAAGTTACCCATTCACACACATATTCAAAATTTAGATCTAAAATACTTATGCTATTCTAATAGTTTGAATGCCTGTTTCGTTGCTTGACTTTTATTAATCACAAAGATATTTTTATTATTACATACATTTTTGTAGATGTATTTATTATTATGTTTCAGAATTTGTATACAAATTGGCTATTTGATGCAGTTAATAATTCATAAACAATGTATTCCATCTCTTATGTCCCTCCTCGGTATTTTGTTTTATAGGTAAACAAAGAAGAAAAGAGAATGCATTTAAATATGCATTAAAATTGTAAATTGAAAAAGTGTACAAACATTTATATTCTTGTCTTTTCTGAATTTACATATTCTGCTAACTCGCATGTTGATGATAAATACACTTAGAGCCAGATTATTTTTTGATTGCTTGTGTTTAAAAACTCAATGTGGTTCTTCTTTTGAAATCATAGTCCAAGTCTTTGTATGGAATATAAATCAGGTACATTTTTGCCTTTCCCTCATTTTTTAGGTAAATTATTCTCAGTGCCTTGGAGTCATTGGTTATTCAGTATTGCCTTTAATAATTACAGCTACTACTCTTCCACTGTTAAATCCATTTCCTTACATTAGTCTTTGGGTAAAGGTAAGTCAAATAAATGTAGTCAAAATATATGTCTTAGTTTTACTTTATTCATAAGAAAAGTTTCATAATTCTACAGAACAGTTGTAGTCCATAAACTATTTCAAAATAAACCAGTATTGCATACAGGGAGTAAAATTAAAAAGAATCCATGAAAATATTAAATATCTCTGTTATCTCAATAATGACTTTTTTATAATATATGTCTTAAAATGAATTCAACTGAAGTGTGCCCGAATTTTTGAGTAACAATTCTGTTATTTTGTATTTTTTGTGAATTACAAATAAAAATTCTTAATTTATAAAAATGTTTATTTTAATTGTTGTTAAGTATAAACACTGTGCACTCAATTTGTATTGTAAGGTAGTAATTCTTTGTATTACACCATACATAATTATGTATATATGTGTTTTATTTCAGTTTATGGGAGTAGTGTGGGCCACCTATAGTGCAGGTTCTCTTTTATGTGTGCATGAATTACAGAACAAAAGACCACTTTTATTGTATCCAATATTTCTTCTCTACGTGTATTTTTTTTCTGTCTACTCTGGAGTGTGATGTTTGTTTCTGAATCCTGATATGCAGAAAAATGTTTGAAGTGTGGCATTAAAGTCAGAAACTCCTAACTTAAACTGCAAGTCAATCTTCAAACTAGAAGTTTTTATTTAAAGACTTACTAACAAGTTGCATAAGGAATTTTTAATTTATGTATGCTTTTCATTTTCAAGACAGTGAAATTCATATTATGATATATTTTGTTGAACAAAGTTGGGTACCAGTTGTCGGTTGTTAACCAATAATGAAATTTACACATAAAACATCAGTATTTTGTAGTGGCACCTTTTTTTTTCAATTTGCTTACTAATATCTAACATTCACTGAAGAATCTGTGTTTGCACATAGCCTTTTGTGTCACTTTGTCATGCTATGTAAAGTCTGTTTTATTGTTTCGGCTTCATGCTCTGTAAAAAAGTGGTAGAGTTGATGATGTCTTTCATTTCTTACATGTGTTTTTATGCATACTGTAATGAGATCAGGTATTGTTGATTTCAAACTAGAATAATGAATTAAGACTGTGAACATTTCTTATAATTTTGATATAGGTACAGTTAATATAATTTTAATTTGTTTTTTATTAGAACCATGTATGAACTAATTCCACATCCAAAAGCAAATAGCCATAACTTTATAGACCTGTATGTTGAAGCTTATAAAAAAGGACTACTTGAAGTTCTTTAAAAACGTTTGTAATTAAAGATTTAGAAATTTCATTTTTACAATGTAAAATCAGTAGTATAAACTAATTTATTCATTCACTTATAAAATGAGAATTGTTCAGAGTAGTTATTTATATTATTTAATTTTACAATTGTAATTTGATGAATCTGCTCAAACATTTGGGATTCTCTCATTCATTTAATATATTAACATAAGAATCGGTTTCCAAATATAAATCGAAAACATCATATGAAGAGATAATTACAAGTTACACGTGTATAATTTGTTAAACATTCGCTGATGGAAGTTGTCCTTCATATGGTAGTTCAAATGCAAATATATTATTGGAATCTCTGTTTTTTATAGATGCTTTGAAACTTAAAGTTTCTAAATTAGGTGATTGTGTGTTTTTGAAATAAAAGAATAATAAAGAGAAATGTTTTTAAATTTTGAAAGATTTTAATGTGATGTGTTTTTAAGCAAGTATAGAGTACTTTTGGACCCTCTTATAGGGTCTAGCAGGTTCATGTACAGTTTGCTCTTACAAAAGGAAAAACTAAGAGTTAGGCAGAGCCAATCAGCAGGTTAGGTCTGATATGTGTGAGATTATCACTTGTACCTAAATTAATAAAGAAATTTTGTTGAATTGTTGAAAAGAGAATTTTATTATGTAGTGAAAGTATCATTAAATACAAGAAAATACAATGAAATATCTGTTCCATTATTGTTACATACCCACTAAAAATGATTATAACTGAGTTTTGCACAATTACTAATATTGTTCTTGTATTAAATTATATTATTCTGACTATAACAGTGTGTCAATAAAGTTTAGTGCTTTTCTATTACAGTAGGAGGAATGACTTAATATGTCACTGAATATTTATAGTTGATGTCCAAAATTTAATTAGTGAAAAAAGGTTTACAAGTTTGGGTACACTTTGCTAAGTAAGTAAAAGGTACTTCCAATATGGTACTTTGCTCCTGTCATAAGATTAACTGTTTTTGTTCATTGTTGTCCCCAATATGTAAACGTTTTCTTTACATATGCCATAAGTCTTCTGCTAGCCCTCATTGGAATCAAGTGATTTCAATATGTGTCTCATGTTAGTCATCATGCATTACCTCTCCTCCAATAGGAACATAGTACACTGACGTGACACGTCACTTCTTCTATGCACCTCTCCCAAACTATCACTTCTCATTTGACAGGGCTTGTACTTATACATCTTTCATTTTGTCATTCAGTTTGAACTATAGTTATTTCTTGTTGTGGTTATAATTTTTAAACATATCAAGTTTTCTTAATTGTTAATTTAACTTGATTTAATTCTAGTTGCATTTATTTAATTCATTTTGTTGACTATTGAAGCATGAATTCCAAAGTCAATGCCATCACTTTAGGTGTCTCAATTTCTACAGGCATTCATCATAGGATTCAGGCATGGGCTGTGTTATGGAAGATTTATTTACATTTATTTGGAGAGAGGTTGAACGTTACATTAGTGAATCCCTATTTTCAGAGATTGCACTACTTTTCCTGAACTTGTGGAAGCTGAAGAGGACATTAATCCCCATTTCTCCACCTCTTGAGTATGTGCCTTCCCATACCTTTCCTGAGGATTCCTTTAGGCCCTCCATGTTTTCTTTTTCAGCTTTATTTTTCAGGTATGTGATGTTTTATCCTTTTCTCCTATTCTTATGGCTCACATCCTTCCTTACAGCACGAACATTCTTGTCAATGCTGTTTGGTATTTCCCTTACACCCTGACATTCAGGTCAGTGCTGAACAAGACACAACTCAATTACTCAACAGCATTAGCATTCCTCATTCTGGGATTCCCCATGGTCTTTGGATCAATATGCCCTTGTTTATCATTGAGCAGACTGTTCTTATCTCAACCAGCAATTGCTGGGTTCTGTTTTTACCTTTCTGTGGAGCAGACCCTGTATTCACTGTTAATTTAACCCATGCTCAATGTTCTCACCTGTGTCTTACTCTGAGTCTATTTTGGCATATTTCCACAATTCAACTCTTGTCTAAGTCTCTTCACTGAATTCTAAGGCTCGTTTGTTACCTGCTTTGGATTTACATACATGGTTTTCCTGTTGTTGGAATCTTCTGGATTGGGATGCTTAATTATCAATGACCCATTTATCCATACCTTATCTCTGGGATTTATGTATGACTCTGTTTTTATAGCATTTGATACAATCCCAGAGTCATTAGAATGTCTGGTGGCATCAGCCCAGCAACAGTCTACCACTTCCCTTGTGGAAGCTCATTTGTCTCAGTTGAAGCTTAGTGTGGTAGCAGTTTTGCTTTCCTGTCCTTTCTATTCCTAACCATTACCCATCCCTTCTTCTTGAGGTGCCATTGCTTTTCATTTTTTGTAGTGATATATGATACATTACCAACAGTTCTGGTGACTACTAGGTGGAAGCTTGAGTTGCAGTCTTTCTTCATCAGTTTCATTAGGTTCTTCAAATTTTGTTGGAAGGTTTCAAGATCCCCTTTTTTGCCATTACCTCTCTTGTCTCCTCTACCTATTTCTTTCTATTCACTTTTGGATTTCATTGTTTGATAACATATGCAGGAATTTGTTCAGGACCTCCTTGCTGAACAGGCTATTGAACATGTTATCCATCATTCACCATCCTATTACTCCTGTTTGTTTGTTGCTCCCACTAAAATAGAGACTGGAAGCCTGCCATTGATTTGCCAGCCTCATTTTCATTATTCACCTTTTCCATTTTAACACAGAGTCTGATTTCACTCTCCAATGGGCATTTTCTCCAGTACTGGTTTATGGATGACCAAGATAGATGTTGTCAATGCTTGTCTGTATATTTCAATCTCAGCACAGTCACGTTCATATCTTCAGTTCATCCATCACTGGGTGTTGTACTAGTTTCTTGCCATATCTCAGTGTCACTTCTGGATGTTATGCAATGTGATCAGGGATTCTGCTCATCATTATCATGTCATGGGGCTGTGTTTCTATTATTAAATGGACAAGTGGTTACTTCTGCCCCATACTGAATGAGAGTTGGCCACTGACACTGATAAGCTCAGGTGAGCTGATTAATCAAATTGGAGAAGTCCTACCCCATATTTTTTACATTTGATGTCTTTTTCAACTCTCATTACAGTTGGGCCTAATCTTCTCTTATTCAACTTCTTTCTGTGGAATTGTCATTTCATCATGCCCTGTCTTCTATATCATTTTCTGCATGTGAGATTCTATCGCTTATCGGGGATGTGGTCTTTTATGACACAGTTGGTTCTCCTAGGTCATGTATACAAGTCATTTCCTGCAATGGACCCTTTATGATTGAAGAACATTGCTCGGGACCCCTTGGATGCTGTAATTACACTTCCTTCTTCCCTAGCAGCTGATCTGATTTGTTGGCTGGACAAGACTTGCACATTGGCAGGAGCCTCACATTCTCCTTCTCGTCTAGATTTAAATCTGCATATAGGTGTATCCTTTCAGGGCTGGGATGCATGGGTCAATTGCCAGGAGATGTTGAGCCATTGGTCTGTAGTCGAGCTGTAATTACATGTCAGCATCTTAGAGCTTCCAGCCATCCATCAGGTTCTAGATCATTTATTCCCTTTAATGAGACATTGTCTGGTGGTCATTCAGTTCAACAATTCAATAGTGGTGGCATATATTAATCACCAAGGTGACATATGGTTGAGGTCTCTCTGTTTTTATACATTGGATCTTCTTTATTGGGTTCCCACACATTATATTCATTTGATTGCATGGCTTTCTCTACCTTTACCAGCTGTTTTTACATATATAATTTTCTCTACAAGTGGGTTTTCTCATCATCACAAATGTATTGATAGATGAACTTTCCTGCCCCAACAAAATTCATGAGACAGAATGGCCCCTCCATTGTTTTGTTTTCTGGTGGGTTTACAATTGGTGGGGATCTCCTCCCATCAGTACTTTTGCTACTATCTTGAATCACAAGTTACCCCTATTTTGTTCCCTGGTACTGCATCTTCTGGCTTTGGATATTAATGCTTTCAGCCAAGATTGGTCACACAAATTACTATACATTTATCCTAATATACAGTTGTTTCTTTGAGTGGTTTCCTTAATCCCTCTTTTTCCAAGCTGGTCCTTCTGATAGCTCTCTGTTGGATGGCTCAACCATGGATTTCTCTATTGCACCAACTCCAATAATTCCCTCCCTACCACTTCCCTTATTCTTTAACCTCCCATGTCAACCATAATTTCCAATTCTATATTCCACAATTTACGCCCTTTATTTTCATGCCTGGTTTTTATCGGGTCCTTAGGAAATCTAGTTTTCCTGTTGTGTTGCTTTTCATTTGGCCCAATCCATACATCTTTTTTCCATGGGAGTATATCAATAGAAGGGAAAGTCTTTCACACATGGTCCCATGCTCTTTCCCTTTACCATAGAGTATTTCTGTTGCTCATCCTTATGATGTTAATCCATTCCTTTAGGATTTGTCAACCTACTCTTTAAGGCTGGAATATTAATGTTATCCTTCATTCATTTACTTTACCTTCACTCAAACTTTTATTCTCATATTCTATGTTTTACTTTTTCCATAAAGCGTATTTTCTCCTCATTTTGGCCTGTGATCATTGATGATCTGACTTTACATGCACACTTTACTACCATACCTGTCTTCACTTTTATCCAGATAATTCTTTCTTCCTGAAAACCTCGGAGATTCGAGAGGGATACTCCTTTTTCCTTTGATTCTTTTTTCCAACTCTTTATAGTTTTGCAGTTTTATTTGTTTAGAGATATATCTTCTTCTACCCTTGCCAATTTAGTTCATTTCTTGATATAGTTGGCTTATTCCTCCTTGTTCCTTTCCCACTGGAATTTCTTCACAGAGTAAGTTTTTGTCAAATCCAGCACTTCACCTTTTCCCTTGCTTTTAAATAGATTCTTCTCCCATTATTTATGTCATATCACATTTTAAGTTTTCTTGGTTTTTGCTATCCACCTGTAACTGTTCTTCAAACTTTGGTGTGACTCTGAGACTGGGTAAGTCTGTCTCACTTTTTAATTTTATTTCAAGGCCTCATTCTTCATACAGTTCGTACATGGATCTTGCTCTGTGGTGAGTGGTGCCTGAACAGGTATTCTTTAACTCTAAATTGCAATACACAGTGATGTTGACTTGCACTTTATCTTCCATGGCTTCACAGTGCTCACCATTGAGATGGAGTGTTTCACAAGATTCTAAAATCATTTAACCACTCATCTTTTGTTTTATAAATTTACCTGTTTTGGACCATACCATCCATGGACTTCATGGGTGAAGCAGAAGGAGATAGATATCTATCCCTGCCATGTCTAGATTGAATAAATCAGTATGGTCTGCATTTGAAAATACTTTCATGATCACTATTACACTGTTTGAGGTGATGACATTTCTCTGGCCTCTCCAATGCATTCTCACCCTCCTTTTGTCTAGTGGAATATGGGAATCCTTATCATTTTCAAGCTGTTTGGGATGGTTGGTTATGGAAACACTTTTCTGAATGGGTTACATTTACCTTTAGTGCAGACTAGGGCTGTGGTGTTCTGCAGATGTAGATAACATCAGAATGTATTTCACCTTCTTGGTTGAGAATCCCCATCCTACCCTCACATGGATATTGGTAACCCAGAGGCAGTTTTGGATTGGGAATGAACCAATTCATTACCTCTGTCTGTTGTTGATCATGGAGATGGTATGCAGATTGTTCCAGTTGTGTCCTTTGCAGTTTTTACTCTTTCCTCTTATGGAGATGTTACTGCCAATTTGATGGCACTGGACTGTTTCATGGTTGTTAGGGTCGATTTGTTTCATACTGGTTGCCAAGTTCATGGATCACAAGGTCATAGCTAATCCTTGTATTGTACCCAGGAATCAGAATGGTTCTCAATTCCTCAGTTCTCAGTTTTGAGGTGAAGATGGTGCTTAGTGCAGATGTTGGGAGACCACGAGGAGATTTTGGATGCAACTGAATTATCAAGTACAGTCTGTTGCACCCTAATCACTCTACACCCAGGGTCATATTTTTGTTTACTTCCTTTAACACTGTGGAATTGAGTTACAATATTTATCTGTGATTAGGATCACTTTCCTACCATGTTTTCTCCCACTCAGATATCCTCCTCTGATTTTCCATCCACATATATCTTACACATTTTGCTCATGGGTAAAGAGTATACCTGGCTCAGAAGTGGTGCAGTTTCTCTCTTCAGATCTTCTAATCTGATTTTCTCAATACAGTGGTATCATTTGAACACTTTTTGGGGGTATGTTTGTTCTTCCCTTTTACTGGTCCATCATGTAGTGAAGTACCATATTGGAAGTTATAATTTTCTTATACATTTTCTGTCTTTCTTTCCCACATGCATCTAGTGCTTCTGTTTTCTGCCAAATTTTGAAAGGATAGTTTGGTAGTTTGCATAGAGGAACCTGTGCATCACATGAATGTACTATGCTTCTATTAGTGGAAGGATGATGCATCAGTAGGAGGGAGGAAGTAGAAAACTTGTGATATGTATAAATATAAAGCTTACATATACAAGCAGCAAGGAATAAGAAAAACTAATATTAATGTTCCATGGAGGGAAGTACCCATGTAAAATACATTTTCTGTGTAGGAAAATTATAACTTTTTTAAAGACATATTTAAAATATAATTATTTATGTGTATAAGTATTGGCTATGATTAACATAGATTTATTTTTCAGGAATTTTTATATAATGTCACAGATTATGAACAAATTGCAATGTATATTTATGTTGTTTTTCAATTTGAAGTATATTTAAATTTATATCTCAGTTTTGAGTATTGAATAAAAATTTTAATTTGTATCCAGGATTATAGTTCTTGATTAAGGAGTATGTAAATTGAACATAATTACGTTAGTACTTTCTTACTTAAACCATATTGAAACTAGTCTTGCATAATAGAAATTGCTCAGTCAATTCAATTGTTTTAAGACTAGTGATAAATACAGATCTAAAAAATGTACAAATGTGATATTATAACAATATTTAATTATTTTTAGGTAGTTAATGAAACTTCAAGAATTTGATTTAAAAGTAATTTCCAGGGTGAACTAAATATTTTTTTTTTTATTGATACATAATCAGTTCTATAATTTTGAATGTAACAAATCATTATTGGTCTTATATTATGGCAGCTGAATAGAGTTTACAAGTGAAAATACTATGCTTGACAACATGTATTTGATTGTTTTCATAAATAATAAACTAAAATAAATGAAAGTGAAAGACGATTATATAAATTATATACAAATATTAAAATGTAAGCTGATGTAAATTGAGTTAGTGGATAAACATGATCATCAAAGTATATGTAGTTTGAATATATAAAAAAAGATTAAAGATCAAATCTAAAACCCCTTGGGTTGTTAATCCATTACTTATTTCTTGTACTTTACATTATCAAGATATTTTAATGCATATGCATAATATTTTTTACTGTTGTACAAAAGATAAAAGATTCCATGAAAGCTTTCATGAAATGCACATCAATGCTCACACAGTTTTTAATGACTTGTGAGGAATTATTAGTTAACCTATTTGAGTATGTAACACAGCATATAAATTAAATCAAATTAACCTTATGTTTAACTGAAGAAACACTTTGTATATTCTTTACAAATTTTGTTCAGGATATAAAAAATGATTGACACATGCCAAGCCAGGATTTTTCAAGGAGGAACTGCATTTTCATTTGAAAAAAAGAAAGAACTACAAACATAAGAGTAAAATATAGTAGTTTCACTTAAATCAAGCAAATGAAATGCATCTATCATTAATAATTTTTTTCCATTCTATTAATGTAAAAAAGACAACAATAATAAATGGAATGCTACATGCAATTTTATGAATGCAATTTGCATGAATCTTACAAATTTTGTACAGACATGTCAAGGCAAGAGTATCCAATTATCTGGTTCGCAGAGAATGTGTGTTTTAGATGCACTGACAATAATACCAAATTCGCAGTTGAAAGATTGAAATAAAGCTGTATGTGTCTTTCATTTATATTGTTATGACTGAATGAATAACAAAAAAAATCATTGTTTTAAGGTAGTTCACGTTAAAGATAAATATTCAGTTTTTTGTAATACTTATTTATTTCGAACAAGTTCTGAAAATGTATTTCAAGAAGGTATTGTATACATATTGCTATTGATAAAACAATATTTTGGAAATAGCTATAATTTGGTTTCATATTAATTGTAACAACACAATAAAATTGATGTACCTTTAACATATTAGAAAATTTAATTAATAACAAAATTTGCATTTTTTTGTGTACATAAATTTTAACATTTTGATAAATCACATGCTCTGATAGAGAATTGTTTAGAGAATGTCAAACCTATATTAAGTCAGTTTCATGTGAAACCTGTTGTGATATGTTTCAGGGTGAGTTCGAGACTTTTCACCATGTCTCTCACATTTGTACTTTAATATGTTCTCAAAGACCCACTTACTACTTTGAATTGTACCATTGTTATGTTTAACCACTAATTTGTTGTCAAGCTTATTATTAAATAAAATAATTTTGCAAACCTTTTTTTAATTTTTTTATTTAGATATATTAAGTTTGCCCTTTCCAATGTTGAAAACCCCCAAAATGATTAGGAAATACTTTCAGTCTTGTCGGTAACTCACTTGTAAAATTGTAATATTTCACATGTTCACTGTTAGTCATTTTCAGATCCACTGAAACTGTCAAGTAGCATCTTAACCTATTCAGATATGAAGCTGTTCTTTGAATCTGTGTTCATTTTTCTGAACCTCATTACTTATGCTAGATGTATACAGTACCCACTTATTTTGTGAAATGGGCAGCAATAGGTTAGTATAGAGTTCTTCTGAGTGTCATGTTGAACCAGAGAAATTACACCTTGGTTGAACTATGGCAGGTATAAATTTTTGAATGGAGAAGTCTGTATCTTTCACCACTGACCTACACATCATTCAGTTTGTTCTCGGATAGACGTTATTGTTTGTTTAATACTGTCTGCATAATTTAGAATACACTCAATGTCACTAAATAAAGAGAGAAGTAAAACATCAAAAGCTGCAATATTTACTTCATTTTTTTCAACATCAACTCCGAACTTTGAAATCTGTTGGGTTGACCTTAAGACTTCATTTATGATCTACATTAGAACCAAGAAGACTTTGATTTGTTATATACATTCAACATAAGTTAATCAACTAGCACTTTGGAAACTTTTTATGTAATTTGATCAAAATTGGATGAAAACTTTCATTTATGTAATTGATCTTTAACCCTGACCTACACTAAACCAAACATTATCATTTGATTTTTTTTAGAAAAAATTTTTTTTTTTGATTTAAGTGGTTGACGTTCAGAGTGAACTTGAACTTTTATACCTATACTCAAACTATATTAAAAATGGTTGAAGTCATGGGTTTACTTTTGGCTTCACTTTGAAGTTTGAAACCAAATAAAAACATTTTACAGAAATGTCTACTATCAAAAAAATGAGACTGGACCTTTGGTCTCCATTTACTAAAAGTAAGTTAGTTGGTCCTTAAGGCACATTCAACAATTGAACAAAATTTGATCAAAATCAAATAAAATCTTTGCAAGTTGATTGGTTGACCCACAGTCTGATCTTATTGTCTTACATCCACCAAAAGTTGAGCAACTGTTCCTTGGGGGATACTCAACTTTAAAATCAAAGTTGATAAAATTTTTGAGTTCAGTAATTAACTTGCAATGTGAGATGCAAATAAACTCAAGTTAAACTTTTGCTATTTGTGGTTAACTTTGTATGACTATAAATTCTGATTTACCTTCAAAAAGCATTTCAGAAAATGTGTTTAATTTTTGGTTTGACCTTAAATTTTGATATACATTCCAACTTTGTTGAATATTTTTAACATTTCTTTGTGAACTTCAAATTTGACATACATTCATGAAAAGTTAATCAATTAGTCCTTTGAAAGCACTCAACAAATGAATGAAATTTAACTAATAGGAAAAATATTTGACTTATAAATGTTTTAAGCTCATGGTTGACCACATGATTTACTCAGATCTTTGAGCTACATTCACTAAAAGTAAATTATTTTTTCTTGAGGCATACAAAATTTCACAAATTTAATCTGAACCAGATGAAAACTTTTGAGCTATTTCATTAACTTAGAGTGTCACTTTCCTACTCCAATAAAAATTTGAGCTTTATGTTTGACGTTCTGTGTGAGCGTTAATTCTGACTTACCTTCAAACTCATGAGTACTTTTATAGTTTTGGTGAGGACCTCTATTATTCATTTTAATCAATTGGTCCTTTAAGAACACTCAACAATGTTACAAATTTGATCAAAATTAGATGAAAACATTTTTATTTAATTGGTTGACCTTCAGAACCAATTTTAAATTTGATTGACATTCAAACTTTGGGTTGGGCAAAGTCGTTATAATTTAATATGGCCTTGGACTTCAAC